>CM060564.1:32214308-34767642 GCA_030625065.1 Alectoris magna
AGGGTTGTTTTTAGGTTTTTATTTGTTTTAAGGCAAATCAAAAGACCAGCCTTAACTTCCCTCACCCCTCACAAATACTAATGCACAGCATTATGTTGCTTTTTCTCCACTCACATAACTTAGAAGTGATTGAGTTTCCAGTAATGTTTTTAATCAGTCATTGTTCATATCAATTTCTGAAAGGTCTGGGACCTGAAAGCACAAATGATTATTTCTTACAAAATCAGCAGAGTAGATGACCGCATGCTTTGTGAGGTTGCTTTGTATGGTGGCCCGTTTGGTGCCAGAAAAAAAAACTATGTATCTCAGACTGATGATACTGTTGCTGGTGAAGAATTGCGCTGTGATACAAGTCATGCCTGTTTCTGAAAAAGGACTTGTAACTTAGCTGCTCCAGAGTTATGTCTTTAATTTTTATCCAACAGGTCTTGAAATAATAAAGAGAAAGCTTGCATTCATAAGGCATTTGTTGTAAATGTTTGGTAAACCAGTGTAGTACCGTATCTAAGTGTTGTGGAAGCACTTCAGTCTATTTAAAAAGCATAATGTTTGACTGCTTCTTTTTCTTTTTACAGTTTTTCTTAATTTTAGGCTGTATGGTCATTTCCAGTAGCAGCATGTCAGACTGCCTGCAATATTAGCTAAAAAGTTTAGTAGACCTCTCTAAGTAGTTGGCAGTTTCTGTGTACTAAATATTTAGGGGCCATAGAAGTTGCTAAGAGCAACATACTAATCCGGCAGAACAGATGCCAGTGAAAACAACATACAGGGTGACTTTTTACTAAGTCAGTAAAAAGCCTTTTGCTCAGGTTCCAAAGCATGTTTCTTTCACACGTTGTGAAACTTGTATTTTAATTGCACTGTTTTCTGGTTATCTCTGTAAATGGTCTCTTTTCCTCCTTGCTGATGGTTTGGAGAAAGTCAGTGATGTTAGTCCTGCTTGAGTTATTTTTTTATGCGAAAAAAAATTATTCCAAGAAGGCATAACTGAGCCTAGTCAGATCCATTTTGGTGTATAAACACACGTGCTCATAAATATAGACTGCTGTCATGAGTGATTCTTTACTCTTTTTCCATGCTTTCCCTGATTTCACATTGCAACAACTGTTAGACGGATTTAAAAATTTATGAACCTACCTACTCTTCTCTCAGTTCACAAACACCACACCAAATACAGGGTGGAGGTAGTTTGCTTCCCCTCAGTAGTATTTCTGTGGTAGATGTCAGTTATCTGGTTGAATAGCTCCAATTAGGCTGTTTAGTCTTCACTGATGAAGGTACTGATTCATGATGACAGAAGATCAAGACATTCAGTCCTCTGGGTGCATAAACATGTGGCAATACAGTGATTTTTTTTTTAGGAATCAACATTTCCAGTGCTGTGTAATCAATGAGTCTAAAATATACAGTGATTAGAAAATGATTTGAACTTTGACATCATTAACAGCAGCTTAAATTTGCTTGCCAAAAATGTTTTCAGCTCACCAGAAAAAAAAAAAAAAGAAAAAAGAAAAAAATTGACATATTTTTATAACACACATGCTTTTTTTTGTACATCACATTCATTCTTGAAAATAGTCAGTTCAGTGTTGGCTTGTAGATATTAAGAGGAAATTATTGACTTTGATTCAATAAATGTTTTCTTTGAGTTGATGGCCTACCTTTTTGTTTTTTCTAAGTTACATTTACATTAGAAAAACAACTGCAGATTACAAATTTGTGATGAGAATTCTCAGGAAAGTAACTTCTTAGTATGGGTAATAAGTAGCTGGTAAGGCTGTTCATTTTTTTTTTTTTTTCATGTCTCTTGACCGTTTTGTCATCAAGTGGATTAATCCATTATTTTATTAACAGTTTTGTTTCACCGACTTAGTGTGTGTACCAAAGAACTTTGCAAGGATTGTGGAGAGGAGGTTCTGCAATAACATACTGATTAAGGGAGTGGAGCATCTCCCTTATGAGGATAGGCTGAGGGATTTGGGTATCTTTAGTTTGGAAAAGAGAACACTGAGAGGTGACCTCATTAAGGCTTATAAATATCTAAAGGTCAAGTGTCATGAGGATAGAGCGAGGCTCTTCTCGGTGACATCCAGTGATAGGACAAGGGGCAATGGGTGCAAGCTGGAACACAGGAGGTTCCAGGTAAACGTCAGAAAAAACTTCTTTCCTTGAGGGTGGCAGAACACTGGAACAGGCTGCTCAGCAAGGTTATAGACATGAACATCTCCTTCTCTGGAGACATTCAAAACCTGCCTGGATGCATTCTTGTGTGACATAATCTAGGTGTTCCTGCTCCAGCATGGGATTGGACTAGATGATCTTTCAAGGTCCCTTCCAATCCCTGATATTCTGTGATATGAATGGGATACCTTCATGTGTAGGATTTTTTCTTTTGACTGCAGAAGTGGTGTGTATGTTTCTTTCTCAGTTGTTATGCAGATTATTTTACAGTGGTGATCAAAGACTAGTTATACACCTTATTATAGTAACATCCAAATCTGCATTAAATATCCCTGTAAGGCACAGTATTGTATACTCTGCATTTGTTTCAGTTCATTTACTTTTTATATGACAATTTCAAAGTTAAGCACCGATTTACTACTTATTCATACTAAGTTATTTTGAAGACTGACACTGAATCATCTTGTTACAAGTTTTTGAAATTGCCAGTTTGTAAAAAAAAAAAAAAAAAAGTTCTGAAGGGAAAGAAATCTCATGACAAAAAAAACTATAAAACTATGAGACGATGATCAACTAGGATGTTCTTTTTTTTTTTTATCTTTATTCCTTTTTTTTCAATGTTAAAATGTTAGCCTAGGAAAGCAGGTAATTTAATACAACCATCCTCTCAAAGGGAGTCAGCCCCTTCAAACTTGATCTTAACTCTCTTTAGCTGCCTGAAGCATGAGTTAGATCAGTCCTTTTATCATTTTTTAAATGAGAAGGGTTGACATTAACGGTCAAATTTCTGAGAACAGTCTTCGATCCAGCAAGCACTATACACTGCAGTGATATGATAACTGGAAAAAAAAGAAAAATGAAAAAAAAGTCAAACCCAAAAATAACCATGCACACACACATACACACAAAAATCATAGAATCATCATAGAATCGTATCATAGAATGGCCTGGGTTGAAAAGGACCTCAGAGATCATCTAGTTTCAACCCCCCTGCTATGTGCAGGGTTGCCAGCCACTGGACCACGGTGTCCAGAGCCACATCCAGCCTGGACTTGAATGCCTCCAGGGATGGGGCATCCACAGCCTCCTTGGGCAACCTGTTCCAGTGCATCACCACACTCTGAGTGAATAACTTAAAACTTCCTCCTAACATCTAACCTAAACGTCCCCTGTCTTAGTTTAAAACCATTCCCCCTTGTCCTATCACTACCCACCCTCGTAAACAGTCGTACCCCCTCGTGTTTATACACTCTCTTCAAATATTGTAAGGCCACAATGAAGTCTTCCCAGAGCCTTCTCTTCTCCAAGCTAAACAAGCCCAGTTCCCTCAATGTTTCTTCTTCAGAGAGATGCTTCAGCCCTCTGATCATCTTAGTGGCCCTCTGGACCTGTTCCAAGAGCTGTGCGTACAAGATGGGGCCTCACAAGAGCTGAGTAGAGGGGGACAGTCACCTCCCTCTCCCTGCTGACCACCCCCTTTTTAATGCAGTCTAGGGTATAGTTGGCCTTCTGGGCTGCAAGCACACACTGCTGGCTCATATCCAGCTTCTCATCCACCAGGACCTCCTAGGCCTTCTCCACAGGACTGTTCTCAAGGTGTTCTTCCCCCAGCCTGTATAAGTACCTGGGAGTGCCTGGCCCAAGTGCAGTACCTTGCTCTTGGCCTTGTTGAACGTCATTAGGTTCTGATGGGTCCACTTCTCCAGCCTGTCCAGGTCCCTTTGGATGGCTTCCCATCATCTCTTCAATCGAGAAATCTTACTTTATCTATGCAGTTACATGTTCATACATACAATGCATGTTTAATTACAGCACGATCCCTGGTTTTAGTATTCTTTGTCTCCTTTTTGTGGGGGAGGTGGGTGTGTGTGGAGGAATAGTAGACAGAGAGTCAATCCACATTTATTTTCTAAGTCTGATTTTTGAAGTTATTTTTTTACATGCCTTTGAATTAGGGCACCTTAAAAATGCATTGAAAGTGATCTTTGAGTTTCCAATGGATTCTACGGGTCTGTCAGCATCTAATTATTCTTATCTCCAGCCTTCTTAGAAGATTTCCATGCATGCTACTAAAAAAAAAAATCAAGAATCAACTATTTTCTGGGGGTTTTCTATGCCTTTTGAAGAAGAAAAAACATGCTATGTCCCATTCTGAAACTAGTGGGAACCAATACTGTTTTACTAAAAATAGTTTCTTGAGTCACTACTGCAAATGTATAACTGGCTAGATTCTTCAGAAATAACAAAAAACGTGGTCAGGCAAAACATAGTGTAACAACTTTATCAGTCTCTATGCAATATTGGCAGATACTAAAATATTTTTTATTTGAACGTGTTTGAAAAGTCTATGTAATGGAAAGGAAGTGCGTGTGCACTTACAGTATTCAGAAGAAGAAACACATTGACTTATCCTGCGCTTATGGCATGAAATACATAGCCACTTGTGTCTACTTGTTCACCTCATCACTTAACATTACTAAATCAGCTATACAGATACTTGAATAAATTATTTAAAGATATGCACTACTCAGCCATTTGTCAAATATTTAATTGAATTCAGCATCTCTAATGATAATGTGCAAGCATAAAAGTAGACCTGACTGTACGTTCACATACAGTGACTGTGACATTAAATGTATTGAAAATAATCCCTGAACCTCTTGGTGGGAACTGGGGGAGAAAACTCCCCCCCACTGTAAGGACAGCGCAAGTCTGAGGCTGCCTTATGAGACTGTACGTGTACTGGAGCACAGGCTTTATAAGGACCAGCCAAAGGAGCTGGGATTGTTCAGTCTGGAGATGAGGAGGCTCAAGGGAGACCTTATTGCTCTCTATAACTACCTGAAGAGAGGTTGTTGTGAGCTGGGGGTTGGCCTCTTCTCTCATGTATCTGGTGATAGGACTAGAGGGAATGGCTTCAAGCTGCGCCAGGGGAGATTTAGGCTGGATGTTAGGAAATGCTGCTTCTCTGAAAGAGGGGTCAGGCACTGGAATGGGCTGCCCAGGGAGGTGGTGGAGTCACTGACCCTGGAGGTGTTCAAGGAATGTTTGGACGTTGTGTTGAGGGACATGGTTTAGTGAGAACTATTGGTGATATGTGCATGGTTGGACCAGATGATCTTGTAGGTCTTTTCCAGCCTTGGTGATTCTGTGATTCTGTGTACAAGTCTTTGGGGCTGGATGACATGCATCCATCCATCCCAGGGTTCTAAGGGAGCTGGCTGATGTGGTTGCCTAGACTCTCTCCATATTTGGAAAGTTCTGGCTGTCAGGCAAAGTGCCCAGTAACTGGAAAAAGGAAAACATCACTCCCATTTATAAGAAATAGAGGAAGGAGGATCTGGAGAACTACAGGCCGCTGAACCTCATGTCTGTGCTTGAGAAGATTGTGGACCACATCCTTCTGGAACTCATGTTAAGGCACATGAGAGACAAGACGTTGATCTGAGACAGCCAGCATGGCTTCACCAAGTAAAGGTCATGCCTGACCAGTCTGGTGGCCTTCTATGATGGAGTGACAGCACTGGTAGACAAAGAGAAGGCAACCGATGTCATCTTTCTGAACTTGTGCAAGGCTTTTGACCTGAAACCCTGACACACTATTTGGTGGATAAGGAATTGATTGGAAGGCCGTAGACAGAGGGTTGTGATTAGTGGTTCTATGTCCAGGTGGAGGCCGGTAACAAATGGTGTCCTTCAGGGGTTCTTGGGACCAGTGCACTAACCCATCAACATTTTTGTCAGTGGCATAGATGATGATATCAGGTGTACCCTCAGCAAGTTTGGTGATTACACAAGCTGAGTGGTGGAGCTGATACAGCAGAAGGAAGGCATAACATCCAAATGGACTTTGAAAAACCTAAAAAGTGGGCTGTTGTGGACATATTGAGGTTCCACAAAGCAAAGTGCAAGGTTTTGCACTTTTAGTAAGGGGTTATCCCATGCATATATGAAGAATGGTGGAAGAACTCCTTGAGCGTAGCCCTGCTGAGAAGGACTTAGGAGTCCTGGTAGATGAAAAACAACATGCACCAGCAGTGCGTGCTTGCAGCCCAGAAGGCCAACTGCATCCTGTACTGCACCAGGGTGAGGGAGGTGATTGTTCCCCTCTACTCTGACATGGTGAGGCCTCATCTGGAGTACTGAGTCTAGGTCTGGGGCCCGCAGCACAGTAAAGATGTGGAGCTTTTGGAGAGGGTGCAGGGCTACTAAGATGATCAAAGGGCTGGACCATTTCTGCTATGAAGACAGGCTGAAGGAGCTGGGCTTGTTCAGTCTGCAGCAGGGAAGGCTATGAGGAGACTTCATTACTGCCTTCCAGCATTTAAAGGGAGATTTTGAACAGGAGGAAAATCAACTTCTTACATGGGTTAATAGTAATAGGACAAGGGGGAATGGTTGTAAACTAGAGGAGAGAAGATTTAGATTAGATGGCAGGGGGATGTTTTTCACTGAGATAAGGTGCTGTAACAGGTTGCCCAGAGAGTTTGTGGATCCCCTGTCAATGCAGGTGTTCAAAGCCAGGACTGATGGGGCCCTAGGCAGTCTGCTCTAGTGCTTTATCTAGAGGTTGGTAACCCTGCGTCTGGCTGAGGGGTTGAAACTTGATGATTCTTGAGGTCCCTTCCAACTCAAGCCCTTCTATGATTCGATGAAAATGATGTCCTAGCTGTGCTGGTGCAATACAAGCTGTTCAAATATGTACCAGGAAGACTGAGTAGGACTGGTTCCATCTGCTTGCTCTCTTGGTCTGTGGTAGCACCGACTGAAATTTGAGTTCTCAGCTGATTGCACTGGGAGCTAACCTAAAGGTGCTTTTATTTTTTTGTTTATTTATTTGTTTGTTTGTTAAATGTCTTAGTCTTATCCTAGGTCAGTTTGTCGATGCTTATGGAAAATAAAGCTGGGAGTGAGTGGCATGAGGTCAGAAGTTGTCTTTTTCTGTGGAGCATTGATAGCTATCCCCACTGTGGAAATGCACCAAACTTTCTGAAGGAAAAAAAAAAAAGCCTCACTGAGCCAAGTGAAAAAGCTTGTGAATGTTTCTACTGAAAAGTTAATCCCACTTTTTGGAACCTGTGTCTCCATGTGTCATGCAGCATCTGAAGGCACAGACTCAGATGCGTGAACAATCCAAATCCTTTATTGCAGGTTCTGACATCCCATATATACATCTCCAAGCTCCCTCCTGTAACTTTCCATTCCCCTACATGTCAACAGAACAGTTAAGAAGTCTCTACTACCAGACACTAACCGCCCATACAAGTGCTCATCCAACCAGAACCACATGTTGCTTCTGTTCACCAGCTTCTTCAGTCAGGGTTGTCATCGCGTGGGATTACGCTCCCCACTTGACTTCTGGAGACAGTTCTCAGTGTCCTCTTCCACACCTTGTCAAATTTGTGTTTCAGCCTCTTATCTGAACTTTTTCTTGAACCCCCACAGTATCAGACTCATCAAATTTGCCAGTTATTCTGTTCGGTTTTAGGGGACAAAGTGCATGTTGTAAACATTGCCAAATGGTCAATCAAGAGTGTGCCAGCTCAGGTAATACTATTTTTTCTGCCATCAGTGCTAGTTCTGTCATTGCTATGTAAGATATGAGTTTCTGCCATCATACAAACTAACAGAAACAATTCAAGCATGTTACTTAATAAGTTCAGAAAACAAGCAAACAAAGAACAGGATGCTGACAGAGTTAACAATAATTTGCTGAGTACCAAATAAACATACTTAAATATGATGCAGAATGGCATGCCCATGTTTATGGATGATAGAGTTGAGGAAAGTCAATGTTTCAGCATGAAAGTGAGCCACCTGCTAATGGGTGCATTGTTCTTTCCTCAAATAAGGAAGATTTGTATGTTGATGTCTGCATTCAGGGAGTGCTGGTTTTCATGTCCAAGCTGTGGGCAGTTGATTACTAGGAATGTTCTTTGTTTCTTCCGTGCTACACCTTCAATGCCATAAAGACGCTGGTTTTTGGTTTGTTTTTTTGAGTCTTTCATCATTACATTGGCCTTTGTAGATTATAACTAGAAATAGCTGTTTTCAGGTTATCCATTTGTGTACTTCCGGGTGAGAGGCCCACCTGAACATCTCCTTCCTGTTGATAGACCCATGGCGTGAGCAGCCTTCCTTATCTTTTCCACCAACTGTCAATCACTCAGCACAATCCCTCACAAAATGTGTGAAGTAGGCTGTTATCACAGCCAGTTCTCAGAACATTGCACCTAGGAGGGAGATGAGTGTTAACTTGAGACTGACTTTGAAGTCCTCAGATTTCATTCAGTGTGCCAGCACTAGGGAGATGGCTACTCTGAAACTGCTCTCCTTAGGAGAGTAGCAATAAAATTTACGGCAGCAATAAAATTTGCAAAGAATCATAATCCTAGGAGATGAGTATACTTCCCAGATGGTTAATACTAACATACATTTTAGCACTCACCAGCTGTTGCCACGTTACAACCTGGAGAGCTAACAATAATCTCCTGTCTATGGTGTATGCATTAAGCAGAAGTGAGAAAGCATGGCTATAGGAACATTATGACATTGTGCAACATTTCTACTCATATTCATAAAGCAGAAAAATATTTCAGAAGGTGTAATTAGGGAACTGCCAGCTACATTACAGCCAACAACACTGCAAGGTTGGACTGATGGAGGGGAGGAGGGAGCCAGTATTGGAGGTGGGTGAATAAAGAGTGGGTAATGGGATGGGCTTGGATAGACGTCCAAGCACTGTACTCAGACTACTTTCCCCATGGTGCTCTTTTCAAGAAGGAGCTATTGGCAAGAACCACAAAACCAGAGCCCAGTGCAGCCAGGCTTTTCATTTTTTACTGTTTAAGTAGTAAGTGTCAAGCCAGATACTCTTTATGCAAGCTACAGCAGACATTTTGGTTTCCAGCTGGCCCTAGCAAGATCTGTTGTAGCAGAGGGGTTGGAGCAGGCCAGGGTACAGGATTGCATGATGAACAGAGCTGGGAAATTTCTGGCAGGTTTCAAAGTTCATATTAAATAAAACTTTTTCTCAATATGATTATACATAGGATGATGCAACAGGTGCCATGCAGTTCCACACCTCTTAAAAAACACCCTGAGTTCTATTTCCACACCCATTTGCTGGAGCTGGACAGCATCAGGATCAAGTTGATGCTGAAGGAACAAGTCCCAGTTTGCCTTTTATTGATTAGGTCTGCCCCATATCTACCAGTGATTGCACAGATGCTGTTTTCCTTGGAGACTGACAGAAGCTGCCATCACAGTCCTGGGATGGGTATTTAATAGCCATGCCACAGTTTGGCCAAGAGCTTCCTCTGAATTGTAACCAGAGCATTGGAAAAAAGTGACCAAAGTAAAACCTAGAAATTCAAAGCTATAGCAAGATGACTGCTTACTAAAACAATTTTAAATAGTGTATTTTAAAAACATTTGAGACAAGAAGACTGAGAGGGGGTCTATAAATATCTAAGGTGTGGGGGGCAAAGTGGTGAGGCCAGACTCTTTTCAGCAGCGTGTGGAGACAGGACAAGGGGAAATGGCCAGAAACTGGAGCATAGGAAGTTCCACATGAATGTGCGCAAGAACTTCTTTACAGTGAGGGTGACGGAGCACTGGAACAGGCTGCCCAGGGGGGTTGTGGAGTCTCCTTCTCTGGAGATATTCAAGACCTGCCTGGACACCTACCTGTGTGACCTGGTGTAGGGAACCTGCTTTGGCAGGGGGGTTGGACTTGATAATCTCTGGAGGTCCCTTCCAAACCCCTACGATTCTGTGATTCTGTGATACTGTGAAAATGCATGTGCATGCCCAAATGCATATAGCAAAATCCAGCTGTTTTGACCTTCATACAGCAGCCCACACCCTAGCTATGTCCTTAGCATACACGCTACAACAAGGCATAACTTTTCTCCACTAAGAATATATTTGCATGGTCCAGGATTTCATTGCCTTAGTTTTTGTGCTGCGTGACTTTTTGGCCAAATTAGTTGCATGCATTTTCTACATTTCTGTTCTTTCAATGTGTATTACTTAAGGTTCTGGCCTTACAAAAACTTTCCTAAGACTTTATCTGCATGTTTTGCTCTTGAGGTTGGTCTTAATCCTCCCAGTACTGAAGGCACCATAGCCTGATTCATGAGTTATCAGGAATAAGCAGAAGGAGCTAATGAATTCAAGTAATGCTTGAAATAAGAAAACAAGAAGGCAGGAAAACTACCCCTGAATGTCTCACAGAATGCTCTTAAAGTAGCATTTGCAGTGTTCTGATATTTGGTCGAGTTTAAACCCTCTAAAGGACAGGAGCAGAGCAGCCTCATGCTTTTGCAGCATTACATCAAGTGACAGGTATCCCAGACCATGTCCTCACCTCACTCTTAGCACTTACTGAAAGGCTACTTCAGAGCTTTCTAGAGAGGAGCACCAGAACACTTTGAAAAGGAGAAACCAATTTATTTATTTTTAATTAGTATATAAATTAGCTAATATCTTCTTCATGTACTAATTGCCTTGTCACTTTCCGGTGTTCTGTACCCAGGAAGATAAGGCTGCCTTACGGTCATTGGGGTAACAAGAGAGTTCTCCATTGCTTCAAGTAATTACCACTAAATAAGGAAAAAAGAGATCTGAGAAAAGTAAAAAGGATCATCTCCCTCATGTTAAAAAGCTTCATTAATTTGAACAAAATAATCTGCTTTTGCAAAGACTTCTGTAAGTAAGCCAGGGTAGGGCACAACTTGTCTTATCAGTAGTCACCTTCCTTTGCAAGTTGCTTTTGCATTGCTAATTTGTGTCAGAGTACTTAGGATACCAGTGAGAAAAGAGAACATTTCACTTCTAAACTCGTGCTTCACATGCAACCTTCAGTCACTTTTAGCACAAATATTGACTTACAAAAAACATAGGAATGAAATCTGCATTCTGACAGCCACTGTTAGTAACATGGTGGAAGATATGCCAAACCATAAGAGGAAAGACCAAGGACCCTGCCCAGTCAGGGGAAATAGTATTTCTTGTGGCTCCCATGAACAGCACCCCCAGAGGAAGAGGAGAGAAGACCAGAAGCGAGCCTGCGTATTTCTGCTGCTACCAACAGCTCAGATCGTGAGATGGACAACCCAGTGCCTTGTTTACACACTGCAGGCCTTGCAACTGGGCTGGTGTCATACCAGCAGGTGGCTCAGCTCCACTGCACTGACTTCTCATTGCTCCTCCTCAACAGAAGAGGAGAAAATACAGTGAAAAGGACTCACGGGTTGGGGTAAAAACAGGGAGATAGCTCATCAGTTACTACTATGGGTAAAACAGACTCAGCATAGGGAGTTTAGTGTGATGTGTTGAGTGTTTCTGATAACATAGCAGAGCAGTGAGAACAAAAAGCAAACTAAAAACACTTTCCCCTTATCTGCCCTCTCCTACTTCTTCCCCCTAAGCAGTTCAGAGGAGTGTGGAACACGGGCTGCTGTCAGTCCATAACGTTTCACCTCTCTCAGTCCACCATGGTCACTCTCTGTCCCTGCTCCACCTGGGTTCCTCCCACAGGATGCCATCCTTACCACCTGATCCTTCATGGGCTTCCCACAGGCTGCAGCTCCAGCACCGCTCCAACACAGCTCTGTACTGCTGGGCCCACTCTTCAGTCACAGCTCTCTGCCTCAAGCTCCTACTGCTGTCCTGCACTGATCTTGGTGCTTGCAAGGCCGTTTCTTTTCCATTTCTCACCCCTCTCTCCTAGATGCTGTTGTGTAGCTGTTTTCCCTTGTAGATCTGCTCTCCCAGAGCACATTCAGCATTGTCCATGGCTCAGCTCTGGCATCAGTACATCTCTTGGAGCAGCTGGAGCTCTACTCTAATATAGAGAACTGCTGGGCTCTGCTCACCGTGGACCCCTGCAGTCCCCTGCTACCAGAATCTTGTCATGTGAACCCACTACAAGTGCAGAGCTGCTGAGCTCTCCCAAATTAACCCCCCCCTCCCCCACCCAAAAAAAAAAGAAAAAAATTAAAACCACTGTTTTTGAAACCCAGCCACACACGAACACCAAAGCCACAGCATCTTATACACACACTGGTCTGTCCCACCAGCTCTTGGCAAGAGATGGAGGTCTCTGATTTTGCAACTTGCACAGTTTCAGCAAATACCTCTTCTGTCAGCCTGTGAATGTGCTTACACGTGGCTGTCAAAAGAGGTTGTTCACAACACCATGCCACCCCCTCTGACAGTCTCAAAGATACTGCATTGTCACTAATGTAATATATCTGAGAACAGAAGTATCAAAAACACTCTGTTGTGTTCCTTATATATGAGGTGATTAACAGGATCATTCAAGCTGAATGCTTTAGATCTTGCCATTTTGCTTCTAAGATTAAATGCAAAGTTCATAGTAGTTTTAGTTGGTTGTGGCTCTTAAGACAGCAAGTAGGTTGTATACCCAGGTTATGGGGAGCAATGGCAAAACCCCAGCCTCGCTGGAGGTGGAAGTGTACAAAGAGGTGTATGCTTCAGGGCCAGGGGTCCCCTTGTAAGCCAGGGTCTGCAGTGTGGCTGCCAGGCTGCTCCGTGGTCAAGCGCACGTCTCAGGAGAAAAGCCTGAAAATGCAAGCATGCTTTTGCAGCAGTTCTTGAGACCAGTAAATGTTCAGTAGCTTCTGCACTTGCAGGGTCCACCAGCTTTCTTTATTCAGCTAAACCTGTCTAGACAGAGGAAAACGAGAAATGCCTCTGGTGTGGGCAAACAGCTGATCCAAGATGGAAGGGATACGTTGGTGTAGACGTCAGCTCCTCCTGATCTGACAGACACATAGCTGTCAGCATCATGACTCAAGGAAGGAGATAGGCAATGTGATGTGCGGGAGTTTCTGGTAGCTGAAAGAAAACCAGATGGGCTTTGAATTCTGCGGCACTCTCCTGAAGAAAGGGGTGAGGGTGAGGGTTTGGTGCAGAGGTGACTAAACTGAATGACATATGCCAACTGATGAACTGAAGGATTCAGTTGCAGGAATAGTAGAATCATAGAATCACTGAGGTTGGAAAAGACCTACAAGATCATCCAGTCCAACCATCCACCTATCACTAATAGTTCTTACTGAACCATGCCCCTCAACAAAACATCTAGCCTGTGCAGGAGTCCACTGGCTTCCCCAGCAGGTTGCCCTCATCTTGCCATGTAGCCCAGGAGTTCATTTCCCTGCAGGCATGCTTTTAGGTCCTGTGCCATTCCTGCTGCACAGACCCCTGTGACAGTTTGGCAGTAGTTCCCTGCAGCTAATCCCTACCTTGCACCAGGCAGTGTTGGGAGACATGTGAGCAGACTATATCCTCTTTCATACCCAGTGGGCTAGTGAAGGCTAAGCCATATTGTTTTCAAGATATGGCACAGAACAGGTCCTCCAAGCTGTTGGCTGTCCTGATTCCTGCTGACTGAGCTCTGGCTTCCCTCCAAGGCCATGCTACTGAACTCACCACAGACTGGACGCGAAGACCAGGAGGTCTCCAGCAAGCAGCATGTTGGTGTAAGGCCCTGAGGAAGCCCTAGAGGTGGGGAGCTGCCCTGGCTCCTGCACCATGCCCTTCACACAAGAAAGTGAGAATCATGCTGGCATGTGGGGGGAGGCTTCTTGTTCCAAGTAAAAGAAAAATAGAAACACGTGAATCTAGACAAAAATAACAACACTCTCTGTGCTTTTTCATTCTCCCTTGACGTTGCTTTCTTGCCACTGCAGAACACTGCAGCTTTAGGGGGGTTATCTTAGAAGTCAAATATAAGTCAACTTCATTTCTCACCAGGTATTTGGCTGTCAGTCATTTTATAGTCTAAAGCCATGAAAAAAAAAAAAAAAATCATACCTGAAGAAAAAAAAAAGCACATAACACTGCTTATCCACTTAGACCCTGAATGGTCACTGGCATATGCTGTCCAAGAAAACTGTGTGTAGATGAAGCAGCATGTTCACACCCATGCCCAGTTCTCAGCATGTGCTCCTGGTGCTACTTTTGAGAAAGTTCATCAACTCTCAGCTGCTGTGAGAGAAATTACATGAGACAGCATTAATTTATCACAGAGGTGAGGCCTCTACTCACTGAATGAAAGGGAAAATAAAGATTGTGTGTAATAAAAAAACTCACTCCCATGCTCCTCCTGCACCCATAAAATCAGTCCATATCCTTGCATGAAACATGACCAAGAAGCTGCCCCTGAAGTGTGACTACCTGCATATACAGATTCACACCATAGCTATCAGCAGTAATATCCTCCAGGGTTTGGCAGATGTTCCACAATTCTAGCTTGTATCGTGCAGCTTTTTCATGGTGGTAATTAAGTACTTGGTAAAAGATACTCTGAAGAAGTATTTTAACTGCTAGTGTCCTGGTCTCAGATGTTAGAAGTATTTCCAGAGTTTGTTATCTCATTTGGGTCAGCTTCTCTAGAATCACTTCTGTTGGGATCGGACAGCTCAGGACAAGGGTAGAAATTTATGGATGATGATTACCCCTCCTAATGGTGTTTTTCTTTAGTGTTTGAGAAGTGGTTAGACATTTGAGGAAAGATACGGGGAAAATGAGGTTTTGGTGTTTACAGCCCGGAGTCCAAGACAGAGCACACTGACCAGGCAATAGCACTGTGGATACGACTTTGCTCCTGAATTTTGAGCATTTGCGCAGAATACACTTTTTTTTCTCAAGCATTCTTCCACAGGCAGCAGTGATAGGAAGATGTCAGCTGCAAAACAAACTGCTGAGCATACAATTAGTTCTTTTCTTTTTGTGGTTTGGGCCCTCTAGGTAGGAGTTTTAATAGAGATGAGGAAGCAGTGCTGCAGCAGAACACCTCATAAGGTCGAGTAGACGAGGCACAACACAGTCAGCCCTCACAGGGTTGCATCAAACACTTAGCCTGATTACAGCTAAGGGGAAATAGGGGCTGAAAGCAGCTTGCAGCTTGAATTTGCCAACGGGGACAGAACCAGAACAGCTAGCCTAAACTGTCCAATGGGATATTCCATACCATATGGCATCATGTGAAAAAACTATAAAATTGAGGGGAATTGCCAGAGGGCTACCACTGCTTGGGTCTGGCTGGCTGTGGGTGGATAGTCAGCAATTGCTTTGTGCATCACTTGTTTTGTAAATATACATGTATCAATCATTACGATTATTATTTTTCTTTTCCCTTTCTTCTCAATTTTTGAGTTCTTCTTTCTTTTTTTCCTGATTCTCCCCCCATCCCACTGGGAGGTGGGGCAGTGAGCAAAAAAATGTGTTGTGCTCTGCTGCCTGCTGGGTTAAGTCCCAACATGCCTGTTTTTAGTGTTCTTCTATTTGGGACACCTTCTGGGGCTGAGATATTCACACATTAGAATAAGCTATATATGATATGTATATACAAGAGAACAATTACTGCCAATAGGAACTAGAATGTTATAGTTTGAACAATGTGCTGGAGCACCCATTCATTTTTTTTCATGACTCACAGCAATAAATGCAGTAAAAAACAGATGCATGTGATCCTTGTAAAACAAAAATAAAAGAGGGGAGATTTAGGTTAGATGTTAGGAGGAAGTTCTTTACACAGAGAGTGGGGAGACACTGGCACAGGCTGCCCAGAGAAGTGGTGGATGCCCCTATCCCTGGAATTGTTCAGGTCCAGGCTGGTTGGGGCCCTAGGCAGCCTGAGCTGGTGGATGGCAGACCTGCCCATGGCAGGGGGCTGGAATTACATGATTTTAAGGTCCCTTTCAACCCAAGTCATTTTGTGATTCTATGATCCTCATACAGTCTGAGGCTGATAGCTGCCAATATTACTGTATACCAGATAATCCCAATTATATACAATTCTGGAAGAGCTATAACTTCTGGGAATTTCTTGGACAGAGTAGCATGACTTCGCTGACATGTACACCCTTAGCAGTATCAAATGAGGAGCCAGAGGGCCAGAAAATTACCTCAAGAGAGAACTGTCATCTTGGGTTTGTTCTTTTTCTTTCCTTTATTTATTTGTTTTTACTTACACTTTCAATTACTTGTGCTAACAAGTATCTGTATTGGTCTTGTAGAATTAAGAAAATCACTGCACTGTGGAAACATGATCACTACAGTGCTGGCTCCAAAATGAGAGGAAATTGGTAAGGGACAGTTAGTTTGAAGTGAAACTTGGAATCTGCTTCTTGTTGACAGTTCCAGAGTCTGAAGGAAGAAGAGAAGGACAAATCTGAGAGAGGAACAGAGGGTATGTCTGACCAATTGTACACAACTCTGCGCCAGGTCAGATTATTCTAACATTTATAAGACTTTTTTACTTTTCCTTTCTTTTTAAAAACAGGGACAAAATACAAGAGCTTAGTATCAAAAGCTCATAATGGGTTTGGTATGTTTCTGAAAGCTCAGCTCCTATGTAAATCTTTCCTAACTGTTTAAACCAACTGAACTTTCAAACCCTGCCAGAAGAGTAGGCTGCTGTCCTGACTTGCCGGTGTGCACAAACAGTGGATTACCTGAGGGACAGTCAGTGCACAGAACAGAGAAATATATTAGCAACAATCTTCAAACTGCATCTATAATGTCATTCTTGTTAAGGAAATATGCTTTAAAATGCCTCTCAGTGGAAGAGAAGGGTTTTAGGGTGTCTGCAGAATCACTCATGTAGCCCCTCGGACTATTTTTTATATTATGATTATGTCTAATGTGCTCCAGCTGAGACTGAGGACCCCATTCAGTGGATAGGCTCTATGCAGTCAGAGACAGTCACTACGTGCTGTCTAGGGAAATCTGAATCAACAGTGTAAGAGGTAGTATTACTTCTCTGTGTCAGATAGAAACAGAACAACAAAAATGTGCCACTTTTTTTCCCTCATTAAAAAAAACAAAAAACAAAAAACAAAAAACAATAAACAAACAAACAAAAACTTGAAAGCATTCAGATTGTGGTAGAATCTCCTTTTAAAGAGCAACAGGACAAATGAAGAGCTACTTCTGCAGAAGTAGTTTGTAATTTCCTTTCATCAGTTCTTAAAATATGCTACGTTTTCCACTTCATCCTTTTTTTCCAGTCTATCATAGAATATACCTGGCCTACATTAAACAACTACTGGATAAATAAATTTATCATAGTTTTTTCTCAAGGAGAGAGGTATGCCAGTCCAAGCTTTAAATTGGCATTGATTTTGGTATTTTGTTTTCAATAACCAACTTACAGTAATGAAATAAATGTAAGCTAGAGGACACAGTACATTGTGGGTGGCATCTGATGTAATTAAAAAGTCAGCTTAACTGAAAACCACAATGATTTCTTTGTCATTCCTCCTGGAAATAGCTCTTATGGAACTTCTTCAAAGAAAAAAATATTTATCAGAGGATAACTACTGAAAAAAAGTAGGAATTAGATGAGAAATTCTATTACAGGGTTCTTTCTTGAATTAAAACAGCCTGCCTTTTTCAGAAGTGTATCATCTGCTTGCATCTGGTAGAACTTGATTATAAAAGATGTTTCATGCATTCACTCTATATATTATTACTTCATATTTATTTTCCTTATGTTGTTGCACAATGGTACTGGACTGTCTTCATAGGAAATAAACCAAACCTACTTAGCCTTCCACTTCTGTGACCCCTTACCATACAAAGAGTTCCAGTGTGTCAGAGGCATCGAAGCAATTTGATCATTCTGACATCTCTCTGATGGAAGGAAAATTGTCTGGGTTTTGCCCAACTTGGATATATCCATCTGTGTAGTGCCAGTGAGGAATTTCTGCTAAGGAGACCCGATGAGGATGTTTGAGACATGTAATGAGTTGTGTCCTGAGGCTGAAGAAAGGCTAGCAAATTTTCACATGTAGACTTTACTTGAATAATGGAGTATTTAATCAGAAAGGCAGAAAAACATTCACTTACAGAGGTTCTGTTTATTCATCACACATGTAAACTCAACTGTCCGGATGACAGGCAAGTTTGTCACTGGCTGGAGCAAGCTTGAACCTCTACACCTGACTAACTACGCTCTGACACAGTACATTTAACTAGTCCCTTGGATACAGTTAGGCAGTTCCCATGCACACACAAAAAAAAATGCTTTATGAATGTACATGAAGCAGGGTGCTGAAACACAAGCTTCTCTGTGTTCTCAGCTATGTTCTTGACTGCACTTAAGTGCATATGGGTATGATAATTACTTTTCCAAGTCTTATTAAGTATAATTCAGAAACTAGTGCAAAATATGCATTTTACCAAAATCTAGAAAGCTGCTTGAGATACACCTAAGTTACTACATTTGCTACATTATTAGCAATAAATGACCCTCTGGCATTTAATGAAACAGAGTTCCTCAGGTGTCAGCTATTCAGGCATCTGGCTTCCATGTAGTAACAGAATAATAAAAACAGTAGGAGTCAAAGAACCCAAGCCACATGGGTTTTTTGTATCCTGATGAATGGAAGTCTCAAATTTCTGGATTAAAATCTTGCACAACAGATGAAGTAAGTCTTTTCTTACTGTGAATCACCAGCAACACTGTTAAAAATTGAGCATTTATTTTCAACATGAAAGACAATAATGGAAATTTTAAAAATATTTTTCCCCCACAGCTACTCAAAGGAATGGATGGAGTACCTCCCTACAAGGACAGACTGAGAGAGCTGGGGATGTTCAGCCTGGAGAGGAAAAGGTGCCAGGGAGACCTGAGAGCAGCCTTTCGGTATCTAAATGAGGGCTATAATAATGAAAGAGACAGACTCTTTATCCAGGTTTGTAGTAATAGGACAAGGGGAAATGGTTTCAAACTAAAAGGGGGGAGATTTAGATTGGATGTAAGGAAGAAGATTTTTACAATACGGGTGGTGAGGCAAGGAACAGGTTACCCAGAGATGTGGTGGATGCCCTGTCCCTGGAGACACTCAAAGTCGGGCTGGATGGGTCTCTGAGTACATGATCTTTTGTAGATGTTGCTGCACATTGTGGGGTAGTTGGACTAGATGGCCTTTGGAGGTATCTTCAACATCAAATGATTCTGTGATTCTCTGATTCATTCATTCTTGTCACCCAGCATATACTGTCTTCCTAGAATTAAGAGATGAATTTTGACAGCAAATTATTTGAGTAGCCCTGAACAGAGGTTTTTAATGGTGAAGGTGTATGCTGAACTTTTGAGAAAAAATCTCACTCAACAGAACTGAGTCTGGTTTCCCTGTTGCCAACCAGATACAACATTTAAGAATTAGCAGAAACTGCTGATTGCATGAAATGTTCTATTTGGGAGGGGAAGCAGCCAAAAGCTATCTATAGCAGCCTCCACAGGTAGCAAGAATAACATCTTCTCCCATGTTTATTTATTGAAAAATAAGGCATATCACAGCATGGGACAAGTGCAAGAAATATTTTCCTGTGTATTTGCTGCTTTTAAGCACAGAAATTCTACAGGCAGAAAATTGGGTAAGGCCTTAAAGCAAGTGCAAATGAAGATTTAGGAAGCGTCTGACTTAAAATTCATTTTTGCAGGCACTATAGTACTTATTTGCTTCTTTGCACTTCTTGAATAAAGAATCTGCCTTACTATGCAGCAGAGCATGGTAGCAAAAAGCAGAACTGTGTGCCTCAACACGGATGTGTTCATTCTCTGAACAATTTCTTTTATCTCTCATATAGTGATAAAAACAACCAAGTTAGCCCATAGGGAATGGGGAAGATATATTTAAAGAAAATGGCTTAACTTTAACATCCTAGTAGGTAGCAAATGCAATTAAAATACTTCTGTTTAATGGAAAAGGCACTAAAATTAGGAAGAATCACTATGTTCTAAGGCATAGCAAGGTGATGGAATGTGGTACGGTATTAGTCACATATATCCTTTCTGTGACTAAAGTTGCCCTGATAGGGGCAGGTGACAGAGGAACTCCTGGACTGTCATTACAGATGCCTTTCCAGGAGCATGCACATTTCAGCCACTCCACCAGAGACTGAACCAGCAGCACCATTCTTGATGAGGAACAGCTGAAGATGTGCCAGTCATAAAGGGTGACATGCTGCAAGAGTCCTGGAATCAGCAAAGGACTGTGCTGAAGGAACATACTGGTTTGCAGGGGATAACTGACATCAGCAGGAGGAAAGCAACAGAATGAGATGTCTGTCCAAGCAAAATCTTCTCCTTGTGGTTCTCTCTTTTAACACAGAGCACTCTCTCCAACAGCATCTGAGCTCCTCTGTAAACTGAATGCTCTGTGTAAATCATTCTGAGGAAAGGAGGTTCTCCTGAAGCTGTGGTTTGCTGGCTGCAGGCAGCAGAATGATAAAAGATAGATACAAAAAAGTAATGTTATGCTGTTCAAATTACACTGACACAAGAGCAAGGGGTCTTCACTTTGGAATTTTCCTGTTGGCAGTAAATCTCAAAATACTAAATAGTTGTTACAGGAATTGAAACAATTTGGGGATGTTTCTCTCAGCCCTTTGACTTACTGACCCTAACATATTTCTGTCTTACAAATACAAACCTATGAAACATCACTCTAGTTTTCCTGGATTGTCACAAATTTCCAATTAACCTGCTGACCTAGCACTTGTAGATAGGACTGAATTGCTGATAAATGCTTTGTTCAGGATAGCCAGGAGTTATCTTGTGGAACCACACGTAAGTGTCAGTGCTAATAATGCACTCATTCCTTGTCCAGATAAATCAAGGCTCTCGCCAGCACTGCAGATGGGGAAGGCTTGTCATCTAGCTTCTGTATCTTAAAATTCACATTCTGGATAGTCTCTGTGGTACTGCCACACAACAAGATAGCTTGTCTTTTGACAGCAGAGCAGGGCAGGCTCTATGGTCCTACAAACATTCAACAGAAGGAATTCATGCTATGTTCACTTAGAATGACAAGTGTTTCCCCAGTAGATGTAAAAATTCTCCTCATCCTCTGAATTACCTCTTAGGGATAATGTAATAGCTAAATCTTCCCAGGTGATGCAGAAACAGGACATTTTCTTGTGAGCAGTTTCGCCTTCATCACCAGTGTGTCAATTAAAAAAGGGCAATGCATCGACATGATGCATGTGCAAAGCTGTGAGTTGTGTTTACCTTCAGTTGTACACACCATGCAGCATTCCTTGCTGTGCAGGTTGAAAAACAGGCCCCAGGAAAAGGGTGAATGTGTAAAATGCCCCTTGACGTTTACTTTATAGCCACAGCTCCCAGATAAATGGGTTGCAGGTTCTTGGATGGCAAAGGACTGCAAACTTTTGCTGTACCAGTCAGGGCTCAGTGTCTCAGGAGCAAAGTCAGACTGCTTAGGAAGTTGAAGTCACCTCAACATTACAGGATAAAAATTCAGATGATTTGAAAAAATGGAATTGCTTTATTTTTATAAACGGCAATGCCATCTTGTCAGCATTGTCAGCGGTCTTTTTTCATTTACATTTTCAGCTCAGTGCAGGTTTATATATTGATGACTGGGACTTTAACATACGAATCCTAAAGAAGATGATGAAAGAGGCACAGCTTCTGAGTTCAGAATAAATGGAAGCCATTTAATATCTATCTGAGAAGTTGTTTGTGAACAGGGCAAGGAAGATGAAAGGGGTATTTTGCAGAACAGCTGATTGCAAACACATTACTGTGGACTGCTGAGTTTGTTCATCCCTGAGACAAGTGATAGACTTTGCTCACTGAATAGAGAAGCATTACTGAACCATGCTCATGGTTCAGAAGCAGTTCCTTTTCCACACAGCCATCCCTGTCCCTGCCTCACTGCTGGCTATGTTTCTGCCACACCTCCTGGCAGCACCAGCAAAGCTTTGTCCTCTATTTCTTGTCCTCCAGCCACTTCCCCTGGTTTCAGTAACTGCCATTATGTGAAAATGCTTCTAATGCTACAGGTTAACCAGACCAATGAACTGATGGAATTTAAAAATAACTGCATAAAAATCAAAAAGAAAAAAAGAAAAAAAAAAGTATCAGTTAATAAAATATCCAAGGGCACCCATATTTTACAGTGGAGATATCTGAATTGACACTCTTATGCTCCTACTGCTGCTTCCAGTTGTCATGGTTTTGTAATTTTTGCAATTGGTATTCCACATCATAACATCATGTGGAGCACAGAGAAGAAGTACTACACGTCCCAGGGGACCTCGCGGTCAGAGAGGAAAATACGTCACGGAAGCGATGCTCACTCTCTCTCTCTCACTGCCTGGCAGCGAGTGTGGGTGTGCTTCCAAGCCGTGTGCCTTCAATTTCAAAGTAGGCTTCTCGGTCTTCAGAAACTTCTCTCTCTCACTCTCTTATTTCACTTGATTTATTAGCCTCAATTTCAATTAGATTGTATTATAGTAAAATAAGTTTTACTCCTTAGATCGTTGCCGCTGCTCTGTTTGTTTCCTTGAGCCCAGCTCCCATCTCCCTACCCCTTTCCCTTTTTCCCTTCCCCTTTGTCAGGGGCCGGGGGCCCAAGGGCCTACTGCCCCCCCTGTCACGGACACAGATTGATCTAGATAACTCTGTGACACCAGTGTGACACTTGTAAACTGCTGATGACTTCAGCTTATATTATGAAGCGAGAAGAATAAGAAGCAGATCCGTGCTCCTCTTGGCTCTCCTTCTGGTCTGCAGACAGTATCCCCAGGCAAAGGCTGGAGGGAGGAAGAGAAATCAATTGCAAGAGCCAATGTTCCTTGTGGTGGTGAGTCAGTGTCTTTGGGCCTCGAGGAGCAGCATGACTGTAGGTTTCATTTCTCACTTTTTTTTTTCCCTTTTCAGGAATAGCAATATTAAATTTAAATTTGAAATTCTGAAGTGCAATTCTGTGGAAAGAGCTTGCACAGCAAGCCAAGGAGACTTGCTCAGTAGATGGGGTAGGAACCTGTGGTTGTTTCCTTCTGCAGATATTGTGTTTCCGATCACTTCAGAAGAATTCTGATTTGGTGCTGAGTAAATTATCAGAGTTACTCATTCCTTTACAACATTAAGCCACCACATAGTGGAATACCTGCTCTAACCTCCTTTGCATGCAATAATACTAATGAAGGATTTATTCTTCATCATTGTCATCAGGAATCTCTGGCTTTTATATGACTGGTTTTATACCACAATAACTTTTGTCAGTTAGGCATTGTGCAGGCATCTGCAGTTGCTGTCACTGACCAACATGGTGGGTAGGTGAGTGAAATTGGCTTACAGAGGTCCCATTATGTTGGTGTGACTTGTTTTTGGAAAGGAGAAGTGCAAGATAAATAAGCACATGTAAATAAAAAAAATAAATTACATTACCATCACCAAATACAGCCTTCCCAGTTTAGCTGAGTATATGCTGTGGTTGTTTTCTAACTTTTCTGCTTGCTACTATAGAGGACATGTAGCGCAGGCAGATCCTTGTGTTAAGCATCAGAAGAGTTTTAATTAAATAACGTATGCTTTACAGTACAGTCTGATGGTTTTAATATAATAAAGCGTACCTGCTTTGGTTTTTTAAGAGCAAATATATTTTACATACACACGGTATCTAAAAAGAAAAGAAAAACAAAACAAATAATAGCTCTTGTTTCTATCTAGCATGTAAAATTTTAATAGCTTGCCAAAATGAACTGAAATTTTATAGAAAAATAAGTGACACCAGTAATGTATTTAACACTTCTGGTCTTATTATTGGGAGTTCTGCTCAAAATCAAACATCTCCTAATGCACAGTGAACAACAGCATCAGATAATCACTGTCTGCAGCTATATAATAAAAAAGAAAGGCCTTGACTAATTCTAGTATATTTGTGACAAGAATTTGTTCATACTTCTGTAAATTAACAGGCTTTGACAGTGTCTCCAGATTTCCCTCTGCTGGACTAATGGCAATATTGCTTACCAGAAATAAACCATAGTGGTCTATTTGCAACAGATCTGTGGGGAACGTTTTAGAATTTGTAAATGTATGAAGATTAAACAAGTTCCTGACTGATACTGTCATTCTTGTCCCTGATGACAGCTTTGGTGGCCTTGGTCACTCCATGGTGCACCTGACCACTTAAAGCTTGAGAACAGATGCAGAGGAGGGTGCTGAGAGGCAAATATCCATGCTGTATCTCTTTGGGAATTTTAGCTTTATATTCCCATACAGGTGTAGCCTTAGCTTCTGCACAGCACAAGACTCAGAGCTTGCCATCATGACCACACCTTCCTGTCTTCCCTGTTTACTGATCTCCCAAGGATGACTCCTTGCTCTTGGTGCCCTTGTTTATTCTTATTTGTTCTGGCAACACTGCCATCAGCAGTGGTGGCTTTCATTCCAGTTAAAGCAATTCACTGCTAGTACCAGAAAGTAACATTACTCACCAAAGGACTGACTGAGCTGGAAAAAAAAAAAAAGGTCAGGCATGGTACTGTTCAGCTCACTGCAGCTACAGAGAGCAGGGCAAAAAGTTCATCCTTGTGATCTGCATTTGCTTGCTGCATGGAAGAACAGGGTAGTTAGTGAGTTCAGCCCAATGAATTTTCCACATTTTTTTCATTCACCATGAAAGTTTATGTTAGAGGACATAACTCTTTGTAGAGGAAGGAGTCACTAGCAGAGTTAATGAAGTCAGTTTAAAAGCTCCCATTCAGGAAAACTATAGAGGCCCTCCATGCGTCGATGATGGATCAAATTATTTGTGCACTGGACATGAGCAGCATGGTGCATTTGGCTCCAGGATGTGCTCTGATTATCCTTTCTTGTACTACAGACTGATGCAGAACTTCAGTACTCTAAGTAGTGCACACAGAGAACACAGTTTTCTTAGCTCCCGTGTAGTATACCCCTCCTTTCATGTGTGCATTTTACCAGCTTAGATTCGTTTTAAAAAGAATGCTTACAGTCCTGGAGCTCCCAACACAAAAAGGACATGTTGGAGTTGCTGGAGAGGGTCCAGAGGAGGGCCATGAAGATGATCGGAGGGATGGAGCATCTCCCCTACAAGAACAGGCTGAGAGAGCTGATGGTCTTCAGCCTGGAAAAGAGAAGGCTCCAAGGAGACCTTATAGCGGCCCACTGGTACCCGAAAGGGACCTACAGGAAAGCTGGGGAGGAAATTTTTGTAAAGGCAGGTAGCAACAGGATGAAGGGAAATGGCTTTAAACTGGAAGAGGGTAGATTTAGACAAGATATTAGGAAGAAATTCTTTACTGTGAGGGTGGTGAGACACTGGAACAGGTTGCCCAGAGAGGTTGTCAATGCTCCCTCCCTGGAAGCATTCAAGGCCAGGCTGGATGGGGCTTTGAGCAACCTGGTCTACTGGGAGGTGTCCCCCTCTATAGCAGGGGGATTGGAACTAGATGATCTTAAAGGTCCCTTCCAACACAAACCATTCTATGAAATGATATACATGATAATTCTATGATTAAATGTATTACTAAAATTCTGTAAGTGGCTACTTGCCTAACAAAAATACAGTAGGAAATAGTGATTCTAAGTAAATTTCTTAATCAGAATCAACTGAACAGGACGTTAAGAAGAGGTGCATTTCAGAGTTTATGTGGGCTTTGATTTTAAAAAATACTATTACGATAAGCAGAGAAATTTGTTTTTACACTTTTTTTTTTTTCCTTTGAAAAGTTACCTACTTTGAAACCACTACAGGCTTTGACAAAAAATAATAATAATAATAATAAAAAATTGAAATGCTGGATATTATCAGTGAGAGAGTGTCATTTTCTCCAAACAGTTTAGAAAATACACAGTAGAGAAAGGAAGTGGGAGCTCTGAAGGGAAATGCAAGCCAGCTTCCATTTCTGAATGTCAAGCCTTGAGCCCACTGGTAAACAGCCAACTACTAGCTGCAAGAAAAGTTCAGTAGTAAGGAATCAAGACTGAAAAAGCAAACGTGCTCTGACTCTGAGCCAAATGAATCTTTTTAAGTCTAGGTGGCTTCAATAGTAACTCTGGGAAAAAGAAAAACCTTACAATCCAGTCATAAAATCACAGATACTGCTGATTTTCAGCTCCCTTATGGTTATCTAAACCCTGTGACAAGTATGGCATTTTTTTCCAGTGAGGGTTTCCAACTGGCATTATAATTTGGGGTTTTCAACTCTGTTGCTTAAAATAATACAACACTGACTCTTATTAAATTTGTTAGCCACAGCGAACTTCTTCACAAACCATGTGCTTGGAGAAGGTTGATCCTATATAGAAAGGAATATTTTAAAAGCTAATGATAGTGTGGCATTTTAGCAGAATAAAACTACCTCTATAAATCTGACTCTTTACTATTTACCATTTGGAAAACTTCTATTTTTTATAAAAACAATGAGTAACAGGAGTCATATTGAAACATCTTCATATAACAAACCTAAGAAACTGAAATTCATGTGCATTTGGTATATAGTTATTGGATGGTTCTTTAAGTCTGGATACAAATAGAAATGGCTGAGAAACTGAGGCAATCAGATTCTATACATGAGAAATGTTTTGTATAGGTGTTCTACTGAGAAAGAGGTTAACACTCTCATGAGATATCTGGCTAGGTAACTTGTCTGAACTAAAGAGAGACCTGTGGTTTTTTAGGTGCAATTAAGGCGTAGTCAAACATTTGGGAAACAGCTCCCATGTGCATCTTGTACTCACACCCTGCCCCATTCAGGACTTCTGTTCCAGTGATCAGACAGAAACGGTAAGACATGGCTCTCTTTAAAGCCACATAATTGGAGAAAGCATAACTATTAAACCATCAAGTGAATGCACTTCACCTGCCAGTTTCCATCCTAGGTGTCTATCTTTACCACTTCAGTCCAGTTGCCAGCAACTTTTATAGCACTTCCATTAGGAAATAACAAATACGTGGAAGCAGCATACCACAAAACAAGAATTCAGGTAGCAGCAGGTAACAGTAATTACCAGTAAAACTGTCATCGCAGATGTGCAAGACAACAAGAACTGCTGGGAAAAAAAAAAAAAAAAAAAAAAAAAGAGGCTGCTGTGTTTTATTATGATATGTTATGCTCCTTGGAAAGAAGGGTGTGTGACCAGTAAGGCTAGGAAAGACTTTAAATAAATTTCATCTACATTCCTCCCACAGATTAAAATAACAAACCCCACAAACAACAAAAAGCTTTGATGAAAATCTGTTCTATGAGGAAGAGGACAAGAAACTCCTTAAATAACTCTTCTCCTTCCTTCTAAGTGAAGTATGCTTGGCTTTTCCAATGCTCAGCTAATGACTAAGATGAATCCTAGCTCAAGAACTGGCTATTCAGACAGCCATACTATCTACAACTTATTTCCAAATAACAGCAATTTAAGGCTTGAGAAATCTTCAAAGAAGACAAACATATCTTAAAAATTACAAGTGTTTGCTTTCCTTTATGGTAGAATTCATTTAGCACATTTAGTCTTAGTTTATTGTATAATATGCTCAGAATCAAACTAAACAGAGATACTGGGTCCAGAGACCAAAACTGAAAGACAAGGAAAGGCGATTTGAGAATTGTCGTTGTGAGCAAACTGAAAGTTATGTGTTCTCTCGCTATATTATTGATTAAAGTAGGCTACCCAGAAAGTGACAAAGACTGGTTGCATGCTGCTTTTCTTCATTCTCAGCCCCTACAAGAAACCTTAAGGGGAGCAGAATGTTGTAGTATTGGGCTTATGGCAAGGTGTATGCCAGTAAAAGACTTTCCGTCTCCACCTTTCCCCCTCACACCTCAAAATTCATCAGCCCTTTGTATTTCAGAAAGTTACAAATAACTTTGTGCTCAGCTTTGTTCAGGCATTTCACAATACTTCTTTATGTTTACAAATATCCACTCTTTATTGGATATTTTTAAATTAAATCCCATTCAGTCATCAGTACATTTCTGATTCACAAGTTGGACTAACACTGAAGCAAAGGATGGATGTAAAAGATAATTGACGGGAATGTTTAATCATACTAAAGTTGCAGCTGGTGATTGATCAGACTAATCAGGGATATGTACATCTATTTAAGTTAAACTAACATAAATTTCATTTAAATCATAGAATCATAGAATAGGAGTCCAATAACCATAGGAAAAAGGTATTTGTGAAGTCTTTTCTCTTGAGTAGTATGGTCTTTCCTAGCAAGCAGTCTCACATTTAAATGAAACTCTTTAGCAAAATTTTCAAGTCAGCGTTGTTGTTTTCATTCCTTCAGGCAGCATACTGTAGGTTTTCTCTGACATATCTCTTTTCCATTGTTCCTCTCCTTTCATTGTTTACATCATTTGGCAGAGATAGTTTATAGACCAGTTGCTTGGACTGATTTATATCAACTAATTTGTTAAAACAAACAATTGAATGAAGTATCCACATAATCAGACTTATCCTGTCATGCACTTTGACTGCAACAACCCCAGTGAATGCTGGCTTGGGGCACAGTGGCTTGAAGACTGTGTAGAAGGAATGGACCTGGAGGTGTTGGCTGATGCTCAGCTGAACATGAGCCTGCAGTGTGCCCAGATGGCCAAGAAGGCCAATGGCATCCTGACTTGTACCAAAATAGGAGAAGGGAAGTGATTGTCTCCCTGTACTCAGCACTGCTGAGGCCACACCTCGAGTACTGTGTTCAGTTTTGGGCCCCTCACTACAAGAAAGACATTGAGGCCCTGGAGCATGTCCAGAGAAGGGCAACAAAGCTGGTGAGGGGTCTGGAGCACAGGCCTTATGAGGATCAGCTGAGGGAACTTGGATTGTTTAGTCTGGAGAAGAGGCTCAAGGGAAATCTTATCACTCTGTACAACTATCTGAAGGAAGGTTGCGGCAAGGTGGGAGTCAGCCTCTTCTCCTATGTAATTAATGATAGGATGAGAGGGAATGGCCTCTAGTTATGCCAGGGGAGATTCGGTTTGGAAGTTAAAAAAAACTTCTCCTAAAGAGTGGTCAGGACCTGGAGCAGGCTGCCCAGGGAGATGGTGAAGTCAGCATATCTGGAGGCATTCAAGAAACACCAGGGTCTATTGAGAAATATTAGTGATAAGTGGACAATTGAGCTGGATGATCTTGGAGATCTTTTCCAGCCTTGGTGATTCTATGATTCTAAGTAAGTTCTCTGCATTAGAAATAGTGTGGCCAGCAGGAGCAGGGAGGTAATCATCTCCCCGTACTCAGCACTGGTGAGGCTGCATCTCGAGTATTGTGTTCAGTTTTGGGCCCCTCACTGCAAAAAAGACTTTGAGGCCCTGGAATGTGTCCAGAGAAGGGCAATGAAACTGGTGAGGGGTCTGGAGCACAAGTCTGATGAGGGGACTGGAAGACAAGTCAGCTGGGGGAGCTGGGATTGTTTAGTCTAGAGAAGAGGAGGCCCAGGGGAGACCTCATTGCACTCTACAACTTCCTGAAGGGAGCCTGTGATGAGGAGGGGTTTGGCCTCTTCTCCCAGGCAACAAACAGGTCCCGAGGAAATGGCCGCAAGCTGTGCCAGAAGAGGTTTAGATTAGACATAAGGAAAAAGTTTTTCTCTCAAAGGGTGGTCAGGTACTGGAATGGCCTTCCCAGGGAGGTGGTGGAGTCGCCGTCCCTGGCAGTGTTCAAGAGGCGTCTGGATGAGGAGCAACGAGATATGGTTTAGTGGCTTGTGGTAGCAATGGTAATGGGAGGACAGTTGGACTAGATGATCTTGTAGGTCCTTTCCAACCTTGTGATTCTATGATTCTATAAGTGCCCTGCACTTGGATGAATGGGAATTTCTTTCATGACTCAAAATTCTGTGCTCTGACTGTCTGAAAAATGTATTCACCCTTTCTGAAAAACTCACTGTCCACAGACAAAGGCTTACTATAGTTCAATGGAAGTTCTTTCTAACTGTGCAAAAGTGCTTACTATTGAAAGTAATCCGTAACACTGCAGCAGTCAATTATCTTCTAGCTGTAAGACCTAAGATCATTCATGGGAAATGTGAAGTTCCATCACACCAAGTGGATGTACATTACCAAGAATAGATAGGTTCTAAATTTTTGTCAGTGTATACTGTATATTGTGTGAGAAATGAATGCCTTGGCATGATTCCCCACTTATTAAATGTCAAGAAAGGGAGACAGTGCCTTATTTCAAAATATATGTTTCAAAGAGTCAGCCTCTATTCCTTCAACTTCCTTGTGAGACTGCCTAATTTCTAAACGATTGCTTTATGAGAATTTGTAGTAACAAATTATTGCCTGCAAAGAGTATTTTTTTTCTCTCTCCCAGTCAGACTGAGAAAGTTATGAATCAATTTATTACTTCCTATTATGGCAACAAATTTTATTCTAGAGCAGAGCAATCACTTTACATGATCCCGAGAACTATATCTAAAACAATAAAACTGAGCCAGGAATATAAGAATCTTGCACTGTTATTTCAGTGTTTTACTTTTTCAGACATATTATCTAAAAACTAGATGTCAGTCCAATGCACTAGCATTGCACAAGGACTTCAGCATTTTATTTTTTAAAAAGCAAGATATCAGTGTGAATCACTGGCTCATACTTGCCAGCAAAAGTGCATTATACACATAATACTCCATGTGCTAAAACACCATGGTTATTTGATGTTTAGTGGAAACTGGATTTAAAGAAAGAGAGCTGAGGAGGAGAGGTTTAGGGGTTCTTTCTTTTCTTTTCTTTTCTTTTCTTTTCTTTTCTTTTCTTTTCTTTTCTTTTCTTTTCTTTTCTTTTCTTTTCTTTTCTTTTCTTCTCTTCTCTTCTCTTCTCTTCTCTTCTCTTCTCTTCTCTTTTCTTCTCTTTTCTTTTCTTTTCTTTTCTTTTCTTTTCTTTTCTTTTCTTTTCTTTTCTTTTCTTTTCTTTTCTTTTCTTTTCTTTTCTTTTCTTTTCTTTTTGCTTCTTAAATATGCAATTTTCCTTTCTACAGACAGGCAAGTTTCACTAGTTTCAGTGTAAGGCTGGCCCTCCCCATCACACACAGTATTTTGAAGAAAATCAGTGATGTTGTTCTTACGGGCAACAAAGTTGTTTTTTGAGCAGCACTGAGAATGGTGAGGGATGCAGGCAGAGCAGGAGGAGAGCTGTATTCTGGACAGGGATTCTCTTACCACAAATTGATTCAGGATTCATTTCTTAGCTACTGGTTGCACTATTCAGTAAATTCAAAGTGCGGTTCAAGATTCTTTACCTCGTCTACTCCTTATAATGCTTTCTGTACTAAATACACTGTGAAACTACTAAGGAAATCATTAACCTTTTGAATCCCAAGCAATAAGGTAGTTTCCAGACTGGGCAATACCATTTGCACAGACCTACTGTCAAGTAAAGGAAAACTGAAGGAGACAAACTCAGGAATGCATACAAAATATGGTTTGTATTAATTATCCAAATGTAAGGAATGTACAATTTGACCTCCAAAGATGCTATTCGCTCTTCTATTGAGAAAAGACCTCTGCAGATTGTAACACACATTTGCTCCTGGATTGTGAGACTAGCAGGGAGAACTGCTGGCTATGAACATGGAATAGTGATACGAAGGCAGCAGATAAAATTGCCCTTTGCCTTCACATTCTATGTTATAGCATTTAGCTAGAGAAGTCAGTAGCCAACTGCCTAGTTTACTCTTGGGGAGCCAAAAGACACTTGTAGAAAAAGTAAAGTGAGGTAGAAATAAGTTCTAATTAAGTCAAAATTAAAACAGTTCACTTGAGCCTGTAGTCTCACTAAAACGAGATGCAACTTACTGAAGACTGAAAAGCTGGGAGTGAAAAATTGAAGGATGCAGCTGATACAGTATCCTACACAGTGTCAAGTCAAAACCACATTGGCCCTGGCTAGGTTATGAATGAGCGCTGCCCTTTAGAACAGCTGGAAACTGACATCAGTAGGAAGTACAGCATCCCAGCAATAATTCTTAAAAATAGGTAACCACATGTGGGTGTATCTGTCTTAAACATTTAACTGTAAAACGGTGGTAAAACTTCCATTTCACCAGTACAATTACAATGCAAAATAAACTCTCATGTTTCTGGAAGAAAAAAACATCACTAATGCAATGAGATCTATATCTGATCTGTATCTGTCTCTACAGATCACTAACCATACGAAGTATTCCCTAAAATAATTATTTTTTAAAGGAATGATGTTTTCTTTTCATACAAAGCTAAGCACATAGTATTTTGTAATTCATAATGATAAAAATTGGAAGACTTTTCTAATCCAAGGATTTTTTGCAATGTTTGGTTTTAAAACTCTCTGATAATCCCTGTAATTTTAAGTAAAGAATACCAATCAACCTGAAAACAATTTGAAATTTAACCTCTGTCACTTTCAATTATATTTTTGAGAAAACATATACAATATGCAAAAGTTAAAAGTCAATTAATATCTTGTATCTTCCCCTCAACTAGCAGTAGCTGGATGATTGAAGGATAGTACTTTGCCCTACAAAGCTCCCCTTAAATGGACTAGATTAGAAGCAACTATTTCTTGGGAGAATGACAAATTTTACAGTACGAGGTTGCATAAGAGGCAGGCATTATTTCATCATTTCATTATGCATAGATTTTGCAAGGTACAGATCTTAGATGCAGAAATGGATTTATGCTTAGAAGCAGGTATGCAATTAACTACTTAGCCTGCCCCAAGGTGCAGGAAGAAAAAAATGTTCCTAGTAGAACAGCGAGTTCATATCCTCTACAAAAGATCCTATAATTCACAATTACATTAAATATCTTTTTTTCAAGTTGCTTGACAAACACAGCATTTAATTTGGAGCAATGTTACCTCTGTCACCCCTGAGGAAAGAAAGAGATGCACTGCAGGAACAGAACCCAGTATTGGTGGGACATGAGCAATTCTAGTTTAAATAATTATGGATTAGCATTTAAATGCCCTATCAGTCACCACAAGCTGCTGTAAGATCTTATCCTTTTATTTCCTCCTTCTAATGTGATCTTCTGGGATACTGTTTTTTGTAGTGTTTTCAGAGTGGGGTGGTAGGGTGCTTTTATTTTTTGCGTTTGCTTTGGCTTTCTTTTCTTTTTTAGTATTGATTATTCTGAAATATTTATGTTGCATTCTATTAATTCTTTATTCTTAATATTTATTTAACCATTTAATTAATTGCTTACAATAAAGTACTATTAATTATTTAAGAAAGGCATCTCATTCTAGAAACAGGAATTAGACATGAGCTATGACATCAAGTCAGTAGCAGTAAATTGTATGTCAAGAAAAGTTTACTTACACCTTTTAAAATTGCTTATGCTTTTGTGTGATGGTCAAAATAATTGCTAACTTTCATTTAAATAGAACTTTTAATTAGCATACCTGTATAAGAGAAATTAATTCCATTCTCATAACTCTAACATACACAAGGCTCATTAGCTAATTAAAAGTTTTTCCTAAGACAAACTGCAGGGTAAGTTTAGTCACAACTTCTGCAGAGTCACCCTGAGAAGACTATTGAAGAGACAGGGAGGTCACAGAGTGTACTGTCTAGGCTTGTTTAAATTAACTGGTGATTTTAAAGATGACTTGAAATGACTTACAGGAAATGTAACTGGTTCCTGACATAAACATTTCAAAATTTCAAGTAAGGTAACCAAAATCAACATTACTTTCGCTACTGTGACAATAGAGGCCTGGTATGAAAATATTGCATTCTACTAACAAGAGTTTATTAGCAGCATTTCTGGGCAGGTGAATATACCTGAAGAACAACTGGAAGAGAGACTCTACCCTTTCACTCTTCAATCTATTAGCACAGAGGAGAAAATATTCCATATGAATACTGCAGAATGCCAGCAGTGCTTATATACCATGTTATATAGCACATTTCAAAGAAATGATATTATGCAATATTTATGCACCATTTCCTGCATATTGTAGTTCCAAATGTATACTAAAAATGTATATAAATACAGACCTATAAATATATGGAAGTAGATGCATAGAGCATACTTTTTTTTATTAGTGTAAAAGACTAATATGATACATTACTACAGAAAATATTTTATTTTAAAATTTGAAGCTAGTCTTTCTTTAGTTTTGAGTGAGAATTTGGTAGGTGTGAAAGGGGGAAGGGGACAAAATGAGACCCCATAGAGATGAGCCTGGGGGAATAATGATTGGATCGGCAGCGTGGATGGGTATAAGCACTCCAGAAGGGATAGGCAGGGTAGGAGCATCAGTAACATGGCTGCCTAAATCAATGGGTAATAATGATCAGGGGGAAGATCAAAAGGGCTGACATCCTGGTGGGGGTCTGCTATAGACCGCCTAATCAAGATGAAGAGATGGACAAGGCATTCTATGAGCAGCTGGCAGAAGTTGCATGATTGGTAGCCTTTGTTCTCACAGGGGACTTCTGCTTCCCTGATATATACTTGAAATATGATATAGAAGTCTAGGAGGTTTCTAGAGTGTATGGAAGATGTGGTCTACCTGGACTTCAGTAAAGCCCTTGACACTGTCCCCCATAACATCCTTGTGGGGAAGCTGGCTGCCCATGGTTTGGATGGGCGTACACTCCACTGGGTGAAACATTGGCTGAATGGCCAGGCCCAAAGAGTTGTGGTCAATGGAGTTAAATCCAGTTGGCAGCCAGTCACCAGTGGTGTCCCCCAGGGCTCGGTACCAGGGCCACTTCTATTTAACATCTTTATTAACGATCTTGATGAGGGGATTGAGTGCACCCTCAGGTTTGCAGATGACACCAAGTTGGAAGGGAGTGTACATCTGCCTGAGAGGGGAAAGGCACTATAGAGGGACCTGGATAGACTGGATCAATGGGCCAAGGTAAAATGTATGAGTTTCAATAAGGCCAAGAGTCAGGTCCTGCATTTTGGTCACAACAACCCCAGGCAACCCTACAGGCTTGGGGAGGAGTGGCTGGAAAGCTGCCTGATGGAAAAGGATGGACTTGATGGACTGATGGACAGTTGGCTGAATATGAGCCAGCAGTTTACCCAGGTGGCCAAGAAGGCCAATGGCATCCTGGCTTGTATCAGGAATGGTGTGGTGAGCAGGACCAGGGAAGTAATCCTGCCCCTGCACTCAACACTGGTGAGGCCCCACCTCAAGTACTGTGTTCCGTTTTGGGCACCTCAGTACAGAAAGGATATTGAGGTGCTGGAACAGGTCCAAAGAAGGGAAACAGGGCTTGGGAGGGACTTGGAGAATATGCCCTGCGAGGAGCAACTGAAGGAACTGGGGCTGTTTAGTCTGGGGAAAAGGAGGCTGAGGGGACTTTATTGCTCTCTTCCAATACCTGAAACATGATTGCAGCGAAAGTGGGGTTGATTTCTTCTCACTGGTGACAGGTGACAGGATGAGGGAAAATGGCCTCAAGTTGTGCCAGGGTAAGTTCAGGTTGGATATCAGGAAAAACGTCTTTACAGAAAGGGTGGTTAAGCACTGGAATAGGCTCCCCAGGGTGGTGGCTGAGTCACCATCCCTGGATGTGTTTAAAAACTGGCTGTGGTGCTCAGGGACATGATTTAGGGGAGGGTTGTTAGAGTTAGGGTAGTATGGTTAGGTTGTGGTTGAACTTGATGATCTTAAGGGTCTTTTCCAACCTGAGCAATTCTATGATTCTATGCTTCTATGTTATTATATATATTTAAATATTTTCAAAGTTACGAATAATATTCATACTGTATTTACAATGATACTCCTTAACAGGACCAGCTACCACCACCTGAGCTGCTCCATTAATTCTTCTGTTAGATTTTCAGGTGGCTATGTCTCCCCTCATGGAACCTTAGCTGACATCAAAAAGGGAGGTGAGTGCTGGTTATAGAGCAATCAGGTCCCAGTCACAGATCCCAGGTGGAGAAATCACTAGATGATAAAGAATTTTGACACCAGCTAGTATATTTAAACTTCTTTGATATTTTACAAATGACAGTGAAGGAAACCATACATGGAATGATGAAGCAGACATACTGTTTGATGTTTAAAAAAAAAAAAAAAAAAAAGTCATAATTTCATTGCATGCCACATACAAGACTGAGCTACCTTCAATGATTATCTCTTACTTCTTTTCTGAACTACTGAAAAGAACTGGATTTTTCCACTCTGTTCTGTTACTCATCTTCAATGCTGCTTAAAGTGCTCTTTCATATCATGTAAACCATGATATTGAAACAAAATTGATTTAATGTCTATTTACTGCACAGCAGCCAAGAATCATTATCTTTTCTGGGAGGCAGAGACACATACCTTCTGTTTCTGGTGTTGTGTTTTAAACCAGCCCACAGCTGAGCACCACACAGCTGTTCACCACCTCCCAGTGGGATGGGAGAAAGAATTAAGAACAAAAGCAAAGTAGAATTCATGGGTTGAGATAAGAGCTTTGTACACAGAAAATACAAAAGGAAGAGAAAAGGAAAATAATAATAGTAATGATAACAAAATCAACTGCCACACAATGCTCAGCCATTCCCCAGGAAGTGGCTGCCCCCTCAGCCAACTTCCCTCAGTTTTTAAAGTTTTTTTCACATTACATCAAATCGTATGGAATACCCATTTGACTGATTTATGTCAGCTGTCCTGGTTCTGTCTCTCCCATCTCCTTGTGGCCTCCCAGACCCTTTGACTAGAAGGGCAGTAGGGGAAGCTGAAACATCCTTGACTCTATACAGCCACTGGTAACTAAAATATCCATGTGTTATCAACATTGTTTTTCTCCCACAGCCAAAACACAGCATCAGACTGGACACTGAAGAAAAAAGAATGAACAGAATTTCCCAGCTGAAACCAGGACACTAGCTGCGTGTTCTCCACTAGCAACAGGATATCTTAAAGGCAAGAACAGCAGAAGTATGCTTGGGAACACAGATGCAGGGCAGCACCATGTTAGAAAAACTGAGTTACATATGATTTTAAAGTTTTCCTAGGACATATATTTCAGTTCTTTTTCACATTCATGGTTTACACATAGCTTATCAACATAATTTGATGCTTCCCATGGGAGCTTTAGTCAAAACACAGAAATAGTACATAAGTGAGTACTTATCCTTTTTTTTTTTTTTTTTTTAGTTTAAAAAGATAAAGTGAAATGTTTTTCTCAATCACTGTATTGAGTTTAGCTGGCAAGGTTTTGTTTGGTAGTGGGAACGTTGCAAGACAGTGCCTGTGAGCAGAGCTCAGCAGTTTCCCATGTCAGAGCAGAACCAGCTCCAGCTGTTCCAAAGGGACCCACCTCTGCCAGAGTTGAGCCACAGTTGATGGTGGGTGTGGTCTGAGAGAGCAGATGCAAGAGAGGGAAAACTGCTGCACAACAGCAGCTGGAGACAGGAGCAAGAGATTTGAGAGATGCGGCCCTGAAGGCACTCAGGTCACTGCAGAAGGGGGCAGGAGGTAATTCAGGAGCAGAGCAGAAGTTCCATGCAGCCCAGGAGAGGCCCACAGAGGAGCAGCCTGTCCCCTGCAGCTTGTGGGCACCATATGGAGCTGATCTCTCCATGCAGCCATAGAATCATAGAATGGCCTGGGTTGAAAAGGACCACAGTGACCACCTAGTTTCAACACCCCTGCTGTAGGCAGGGTCGCCAACCACTAGACACGGCTGCCTGGAGCCACATCCAGACTGGCTTTAAATGCCTCTAGGGATCGGACATCCACAACCTCTCTGGACAACCTGTTCCAGTGCGTCACCACCCTCTGAGCAAAAAACTTCCTCCTAATATCTAACCTAAACATCTCCTGTCTTAGTTTAAAACCATTCCCCCTTGTCCTATCACTACCCACCCTTCTGAACAGTTGTACCCCCTCCTGTTTATACTCTCTCTTCAAATATTGTAAGGCCACAATGAGGTCTTCCCAGAGCCTTCTCTTCTCCAAGCTAAACAAGCCCAGTTCCCTCAATGTTTCTTCTTTGGAGAGGCGCTCCTGCTCTCTGATCAGCTTAGTGGCCCTCCTCTGGACCCAATCCAAGAGCTCTGCGTTTTTCTTGTGCTGGGGACCCCAGGCCTGGGCCTCACAAGAGCTGAGTAGAGGGGGACAGTCACCTCCCTCTCCCTGCTGGCCACTCCCTTTTTAATGCAGTCTAGGGTACAGTTGGCCTTCTGGGCTGCAAGCGCACACTGCTGGCTCATGTCCAGCTTCTCATCTGTGAGAACCCCAAAGTCCTTCTCAGCAGGGCTACTCTCAAGATCTTCCCCCAGCCTGCATAAGTACCTGGGATTGCCCTGACCCAAGTGCAGCACCTTGCACTTGAGTGCAGCACCCTGCACTTGAAATGTTTACAGGGCAGTAGGGGCAGAGAGACCATGAAAGAGTTGCAGAGATGAAGTGTTATGGACTGACCATAGCCCCATTCTCCATTCCTCTGCACCTCTTGGGAGAGTAGGTAGAAGAGGATGGTTTACAAGGCAAGATTTTTGTAGTTTCTCACTGCTCTAGACTGCTAGTAACAACAATAAATTACATTAGTCACCCAGTGGTGACTGTTTTGTCTGTGATGCTAACTGGTGAGTGATATACCCATGTTTATCTCAATTCATGAGCCCTTTATCGTCATGTTTTCTTACCCTCTTCCTTTGAGAAGAGGGAGTGGGAGAGTGGTTGTGGTGGAGTTTAGCTGTCCAGTGGAGAAAAGGCACCACAATCACTGCATGCATAACTCACAGGTGACCAAAATTTCAACTTGAACTGTTCATGGCTCTTAGTATTCAAACTACTCATCATAAGCTGCTACACAATTCAAATACAAGCTAGACCCTCTGTCTAGATTCCTAAGTAGAAGGCTGAGTTTACAAGATTTGAAATATTTTCTGCCTGTGATAAAGTTCTTTTTAAAGAGCTACTGCTACCACCTTTTTATCAGTGGAATGTGTGTTTGAATTGATGGAATCCAATGAAGAAACTTGAATAAAAGTTAATGTCATTGTTGAAGTTCTGGAAAACATTCTGCTGTTCTTGATCATAGGATACTGCAAGCTGTGCTCCTACCTAGTTAACAAATTGCACAAAGAAGAGTACCTATTGCATAACGAAAAAGATAAAGCTGGTATGAAACTTGGATATTACATTGACAGTGTCAGCTTGCAACCTTATTCAGCATCACTTTTTCCCCATACTGTGCCAGTGAAGCAAAAAGAATACTTCGAACTTTCTAATGCCACTTTTGATAACTACTGATTGTCCTCTATAAAGGGATGCAATAGGTGAAAGGATATTTGCCCAGCAGTAATATCTGGACTGATCCAGACCCTATATTGATCTAAGTATTCTGACTACTACTGATTTTAATGGGCATAGGATTCTACCCCAAGTATTACATTTTCTTGGGTATATGGACAATTAAGGTTTCTCACCTTCCCTTCTCTGGATTCGCAAGGTCCTTTGTCCCTTTAGATACTCTGCAAACTTGAAAACATAAAACAAAAGCACACTCACATTGTTCATACATCACACTACCCCAACAGCTAAGAGGTGTTTTCAGCTTGCTTCTAAACATGGCTTAATGTAACATCCAAGAATGTCCAGGTAAATAAAGGTTGATGTAAGAAACTGAAATATATTATAAGAGTCAGACACAAAATAATTTGAGATGATCAGCTTCCATCATTCATACTACACTTATCAGGGTAAAATGCTTAAAACAAGATCAAGATTCTTGCCTCTGAATAGTCAGTTCTTTCCTGAATTTGAGATTAATATGAAAAAGAATTGTAAAGTTCCACTGTAGACCTGAAAAATGTGTAATAACCATTACAGTTTCCAGAAGAAGCCATTGAAATAACCAGGGAAAAATCTAAAGCCTGTTTGAGACCAATATAGAAAACAGGTATACAAGCACATTACCAGATGACTGCATTTGAAAGATATTATTTACAGGATGTTATATATTCAGTTTTTCAACATCTCTGGGTGAGGACAGGCTTTGCAGCGCAAACCTGCTCTCTAGTGGCAAAAATTTACCCACAGCAATTTTACAGAAAAACAACAAACAAACAAACAAACAAACAAAAACCCCTAAAACCTGGGTTAGTTCTGATGTAACTAAGTCAATTCATTACTGTTTTGGAAGGGGAAGCAATTAGAGAAAAAATAATTCATGAAAAAAAATGACCAACTGAAACCAAGAGACTCTGTTTAGATCTGACTGTTCTAGTTCATTTATCATAGAGTAGAATCATAGAGTTCTTAGAGTTGGAAGGGACCTTTAAATGTTATCTAGTCCAGCTCCCCTGCAATGAACAGAGACATCCACAGCTAGATCAGGTTTCTAGGGCCTGGTGTAGCCTTGCCTTGAAAGTCTCCTTGGATGGTGTATCTATCACAATTCCCTGGCTCCCTGGCAGTACAGAACTGATTTCTTGTAATACAGTCTTAAAATATATCCAAGGTAAGGCAGGTAACCACAAACATAAACTTAAAATAAAAATGAGGTAATTTACTGATCTTGTGAACTGTGCAGGGTTCTATCAGGTTAAAATCAGTAGCCTTAAAAGCTTGTAAGACTAGAATGTCAACTCTCAATGCACATACATGCATTTTATCATTTGTCAGGGTCACATCCCCTTTAAGCTTCCTAGTTTAGTTTCTCCTAGAAATAGAATATAGCAACATCATTAGATCATTTAAATCACTTTCCAGTTACTTCTCTCCCTGCATATGTTATTTAGAAAAATTCCAAGGAAGACTAGGAAAATATATTGGACAATATTATTTACAGTCATTTCACTTTGGAGACACGTAAACCTTATTATTAACTCCTGAAATCATATTTCAGTTTAGATAAGACTGTGTAGCAAAAAGCTTTCTAGCTTTTCAGTTATTTTACTCTTCACTTAGTAATGCACGCATAAGTGGGTTTTCAATTAGGAACACTGATAAACTAAACTACAATAGCTGAATTGACCATGACTCCTTTGTGTCAACACCTGGCTACTGTGCATAGAGGTGTTCAGGAATTAACTGCCAGCTTCTAGCCCAGGCTAAAAAGGATATACCAAACTGGTAATTCTGATATGCAGAAGTTCAGCAGCTGCTGTATGGGCATTTTCATCTGAGGGCACAGAGAAGAAGATGATGATTAGTTCTGCTATAGACTCCAACATAATTTGAAGGCACACTGTCAGGATAAAACCTAGTTTAAAAAAATAGTTTAAAAATAAAATACTTCGAAAAATAGGCTTTAAAAATAAAAATAAAAATAAAATAGTTTAAAAATAAAATCACTGTCATAAGACAGTGAATGTAACTAAAGGGGAGATAACTGGAGTTCTGCTTATACCATTGTGCTTCTATGAAATCTGGTGAATTTCTCACTTAATGTTCAGAAAAAGAAATATTAAAAAGAGGGGGAATGGAGTGGGCTAGTACACAAGATAAAATTGTCTTTCATGACAATCACCTTCTTCATATACGATGCCTTCCTTTACTGCCAGCCCTCAAACCTGGGAAGATAACACCAGAGGCTTTTGGAAGCTTTCTTTTTAATTGCTACAGAGAAAGGTTTATATAAGCTAAAGACCTGACTCTGGATTTTGAGGACATATACTCATTCAGAAGTGCAAATGTGCACAGCTGCATAACCTACGTACCTTCTTGCTGGTAAAAACACCTATAAATAGCTTATCCTTTAGCACTTTCCCTTGCTATTTTTGCAGTGCAGTAGCATACAATAGTCTCTGACTGTGCATTGGCTCTTCTTACACTGTAACTAGGCAACAGCCCTATATCTGAGAACTAGCAGATCCTTGCCCTGAACAGCTAGCAATGTAAAGGAGCAATGTGACAACAGTGAATGTAATTGGCAGTATGGAAGGGAGATGGGCAGAATGTTCTGCATAATAGAAGTAGTCACAGTGCTGCAGCTGTCTAACCATCAAAAACGATGTGTGCTGGCACCATGCAGAAGATGATCTGCTAAGGCGTTCAGAGGAAGCAATGAGATTTTTTTTCTTTTAATTTCCATGACTGGGTTGTTGTCAAAGTCCACCAAAGTTCTGTGTGAAGTATGGACAAAAGTATTTTGTTCTGAGATTAACGAAAAGAAGTAGATACAGGAAAACCTGTCTATAAGAAAGCAAGCTGTCAACTTCTGTGAGGACAGGACACCCTGTTGTTCTATCCCAGGCATACCTTAGAGTATGTGCTTTTGTTGGTATTTCTACTGATAGTCTTATTCTAAGGAACAAAAAAAATTATGTGAGATACCAAAATCAAACCTAGTTCAGCTCAGGATTATGCTGCAGTGTTAAGGGATACCAATTCAACTTAATTGTTGAATTAAATCCAGAAATACTTACATCAGGACTGATGTTAAATTTGAGACACAAGTATTTAAAATCATTATGTAATGGCTAGCAGCATCATTGGTCCCATTTCTGAGATGGTTAGCTTAAATAATTTTTTTTAAATTATTTAAGAAAAACTGAAGATTGTTTCTTAGGAAGCCAGTACCACATGACAAACAGTTCAGACGAATCCACTGAATTTTTCTCTTGGATGATGCAGGACATCTAATGTTGTAAGGAAACAGATGCACCTGCTGTTTCCTGAGTTTGGCTGATTTGTATACCTATATTCAGCAAGTGTGCAAGAAAAATTCATACTCGGTATGCATAAGGCAATGATCTATATCAGTATGAAATAGCAACTTCTCAAAAACACTTCTACTCAGGCATTCTGATAAAGTGACATTATTATTTCATGTTGTCGTTTATGCACGATGTTATTTAAAAGCATATGCATAACTTTAGAAGATTTCTATAGCTGTAGAAGACTGGCCCTAACCAAAGCAGTCCGAAGTTTACAGTGACTGCTTTACAGTTGAAATTTCTAGTAGCTGTGAGATTAATATTAATACTACCCAGTGCTTTTGGGGAATATTTGGTCACACAGAGCTGCATGTAGCTTTAAAAGACTTGAGAAGATAGAGGCAAGATAATCAACTGTAGAAATTTCTTGAAAAATCCTTAGTTAATGTTTTGCAAGAGGTCAAAGAGAAAACTAATTAATGTGCTGGAATGCAGATATGCAAATTAAGCTTTGGTCTGGGGAGGAAGATGTCTTAAGAGATGCATATGAATCCTAGGAGGCTGAGAGCATATGAATCCTAGGAGGCTGAGAGGCTTAAGAGATGCATATGAATCCTAGGAGGCTGAATAAAAAGCAGAAAGAGTGGATACCAGAAAAGGGTGGGAAGGTTTTGTGGGTACGAAAGCATGCCTTGCAGAAGGACAGTAAGAAATGGATTACTAGCTGTGGGAAGAATTTAGGGTAGTGTGTCAGATACAGGAATGGTATTTTTCCAGTGAGATTATGTTGTTAGCAATTAGTTCCTTCTGGCTTGATCTTGCTCCCTCAGTTCTTACTGAAGTATTATTGAAGTGTTGCTCTTGATAATATAAAATAGCTGGCAGTTTCATCAAAGATAAAACACAATGGCTTTGAGATCTTCTTAGCTTTAGGACATTCATGTTTACCTTCTTATAACAAAATAAAAAGCATGTTTCATGCTTTATCTGAATGGAAAACCATTGTGACTGCCTAACTCTAAAACTGGGCCCAGAATTAGATGACAGCCAGCTTTTCATTCTGGCCCTTACTCATTACCAAAACTGAAATTTGCCAAGTGGATTTTTCTTTCCCACTTTTCCTCACCCAGTAAGATTTTTTTACAAATTCCTTGACCAGAATGTGGATCAATAGTGAAAAAAGGAAAACTATTTTTAAATTCCCCCCAAGTTTCCTGCTCCTGAAATAAATAACAAAACCAACAAAAACTGCAATGAAAGCCAAGAAAACAATTTCATGAATTTCAGTTTATATCATAGAATCATAAAAGAACCTGAGGGACTATTGAGTTCAACTACTGGCTTCACACAGGACCACCCAAAACACCCCACCCAGTGTCTGAGAGCATTGTCCAAACACTCCATGAACTCCAGTAGCTCTGGACCCACTGCTCTGGGGAGCCTGTTCCATGCCCACCGCCCGCTGGTGAAGAACTCTTTCCTAACCCCCAACCTGACCCTCCTTTGATTCAGCTCCATGCTCCCTCAGGTCCTGTCGCAGTCACCAGAGAGCAGAGCTCAGCGCTGCTGCCCTGCTCTCTGTGATGAGCTCTAGGTCACCATGAGGCCTCCCCACAGCCTCCTCTGCTCTGGGCTGAACAAACCAAGGAACCTCAACTGCTCCTTACATGTCTTCTCCTCCAAGGCCTTTCACCATCTTTGTAGCCCTCCTTTGAAAACTCTCCAATAATTTTTAGATTCAAATATGTAAAACAGCTAAATAAGTTTTTGTGGGCCAACCACTACGACCTTGATAACAAAATGTGAAATGAATGAGTTATTCTATATACAACAAACTCACTGCTCAATACATTCTGTTTCTCCATAACCATAGCATGAAAGCTTTCTGAAACAGTGGTGAGACTTTTGATTTCAGCACCTTGCAACCCCTTTAGAATTCCCGTGGAGAAGACCACCTTCTTTGGCTTGCTTTTTCTTGGTTGTGGGCATTTTCATTTTCTGTTTGGTTTTTTGGTTTTATTTCTAAAGTATGTGGAAAGTTAATTTATCTGTGGTTTGAGTCAGTAAAGTATATGAGACACTGCACATTTGTTGACAAAAAAAATCTGAAAAATCACGAGGGCAGATGTGAGAAACACAATTATTTTTAATCTCTTCTTTTTCTCAGTCTTTGTCTCTTGAATTTTAGGCTAAATGCCCTTATTAACAGGACTACTCTGACTGATAGGAAGTGGGCTTTCTTAGCATTCATGATGAATTAACATCTCAAATAAATAAATAAATTTCTGAAGAAGTTTCAACAGTTGCCTAATGACATACATACACTGTGGTACAGGTTTTCCACATGGAGAACTAATGTAACTGTGTTACCTGAAAGTGACATAGCTACAAAAAGAGGGAAGTCCCAGGAATAGGTAGATAGTTTTTCCAGAGAAGTATCATTGTGTTCCTGGTCTAAAATGACGCTGACAGTTTTTCTCTTTCCACACCGAATAGATTTTTAAAAAGTTTGTCACTATCATTTTTACCCATTCACATATTTGCTAGGACTGTCTCAGGACTGCTAACCAGCCCATGCAATTCACATACACTTTAAATACAACTCAGTTGTGATGGGACCACTGGCAAAATTGTGGTGCTCTTACAAATTTCCAGCACACAGTGTTCAATCTAAGTGCTAGGCTTGCGGATTGCTTACAGCTGCAATAGCTATAGTAAACGATACAACCATCATTCAGCCAGTTGCTGAAGCATGTTGGTGAGGAGACTTTCTAACAGCTCTGAGGTAAACAAATAAAGATATAAAATCTGTTCTTCCGTATCTTGCCTTCTTACTCCCCTACCCTACCACAAATACAAAAGGAACAAGTAAATACATAAATAAAAATAAAATAAAAAGAATCAAAAGGAAAGGATAGTAAGTAAAAAGCCCCCTTTGTCCAGTCTTTTCTGGAGTCTGCATAAACATGTAAGGTAAGTATAATGATCTAGGTTAATTTTACTTTCTTAGAGCTCACTGTCGCATGAGTTAGCAGTAAGTAGTGTCAGTGCACTGCCTCTCATTGGCAGCAGATGTCCCCTTATGCCCATCACTTTGCATTTCTAAGAGGCTAGCAGCTGCAAAATTCAACCACTGAAACTTTATTTTCCATAAAGGTCTGAGAAAATACAAGTATGTTGCTCCTATGTATTCAAGAATGAAGGATTGCAAGGAATTGTCAAAAATCTGTGAATCTCAATTTAGTTTTCATTTTATGCTTTCAAAGAAAGTTAGGATGGTACTTTTTAATTAATTTTGCCAACTTCCTACAGAAAGACTGAGAAACTCCATTGGTATTTCTCGACTGGCATGTAAACGCATTTATTCTGTCACACAGTACTTCTGCTACATAACTGATCACCTAGAAATCCATTCTTGGATTCTGGTTTTGGGAAGTTAGAGATATAAATCAGGTAGTCAGTAAAATATTCCAAATTTCTGAATTTCCTGTCTCATACTTGAGCCTGTGTGTTTGATGGTAGCTGAATTCATTTCTGAACGTGTATTATTCGAATAAAAGCATAATGTTATGTCTTTGGACGTTATGTCTTTTAGAAGACCAGTACAGATCTTCTAAGTCAGTGGGAGCATAAATAACCCTCATAAGTCAGTTGAAAGAGACTCCTACTTTTAGCTGTCAGGGCTATTTCAGAGACATTACGGAAAACTTACACCACTCACCAAGAACTGCCTTGGCCCAGGAGACTCAGAACCTGACCAGAAATGTTGCTCTTTCAGACCATGCAATGTACTTTTTCAGATTTCTAGGGACAACAATCATATACAGATATTTTTACAAGTTATCATATGAGGCAACAGAAGTGTGGTTAAGGGGGGGAGAAAAAAAGCCTTATTCTTGTATCTAGTCACACATATCCAATTCTGGTTAAAATATTTAACAGAAAAATCACTTGGAAAACATATTACAATTTTGCAAATTGTTTTTACACATTTGTTTCACATATGGAAGAAAAAAAATGTGTCTGAGAATGCTGGTACCATAGTGCTAAATTCTTATTGTCTCGCTCATTTCCTGATGAGATCCATACACAAAAATCCTTGAAATACAAACTGCCTATGAAGACTCCTGCTGCCCAACTCACCGCTTTCATGGCAAGACTGCCAGGCAGTCTAACAGTGTATGATTGCTGTTTCACCAGTTGTGCTTGGAGCAGAAGGAAATGCAGGTAATGTTACAACATCCCAAAAACGCACACAGAAATCTAAAGAACTACTGAAGGTAAGAACACAAAAACATACCAGTTTCCTCTTCTTTTGTACATAAATGTGGACAGGACCCTAAGAATCAGGACTTTTTACCTCCCAGGTACAGAAGGAACTCAGATTTGTTTACAAGTAGCTCTAAATGTCCTAGATTTTTCTCTCTTTTTGATAAAAAGTATATGTGTTATAGCTGAAAAAACTGAAAAGCCTACAAGTATAGTGTCTGGATTCATTTACTGAAAGCAACTGTCAGAGCTGGTAATTTTCTGTTTTTCCTTTTTTGACAAAGAAATTTAGCAAAAAATATTTTTTTTCTGAAGAAAGATGTATTTGTCAGACTTTTCTTTAACAAAGCCTCTCCCTACAAAAATCAAAATCCCTACAAAAATTTGAATCTTTCAGTAGGCTTTTAGTAGTGGAAAATAAGCTCTCATCTCATTCTTGTGTGTTTGCTTACTGCCCAGAGAATGAACATGTTTGTCCTTTCTTGTCTCTTGGAAAAAGAAATCAGAATTTTTGAAGAGTGATTACATTTGGTGCATAAGCAAAGAATTTTAAGATGCTCTATCATTGTCAACGGTTTGGGGCTGGTTCAACTGCAGGAGTGGGTTTTCTATGCCACTTCTTCATATTTTCTCCATGCTCTTGTAGGTAACTCCACAAAGCATACACAACATAGACTTAAAGTTGTCACTTGTTCAGACAGGAGGATGTCTGCTTTTAATAGCTGAAATACTGGATGATACAGGCAGGGAGCAGATCAATTTGATCAGCCCCTTCAGCAGACTGTTGTGATAATCCTGATTCTCATCAGGTGTCTCTGATGCCAACATGGTTTCATTGGGCTCATCGCAATTAAACAAGGTACTCAGTTCCTCCATCATATCTTCCTGTTTACTCTCCATTCTATCCAGTCTTTCAGTAACTTCCAAAATGACTGATACATAAGCTGGTGGAGGGGTTAAATATTGCTCAAAGTCATGAAGTCTAATAATCAGATCAAATAAAAGAGGTCTTCTTTGCCCTCTGTCATACATTCCTGCCAGTGTACCAGTGCACTCTTCTGGTGCAGTTCTTGTGAATCTCTACCACATACTCAGTGTACACCTGAGTCTCTCAGGATCATGCTCTTGGTGTGGGTCATCAGGAATGAACGTAGAGTCATGTAACATTTCCACCATGGTGAATTCTCTCAACTAATAGATGCCTTTTTCCAAAGCAGTCTATTATTTCTTTATCTCAGGCATCAGATTGTCTTTGAAGGGGTATTTTTCCTTTACAGCTAATAGCAACCAATTCCAGAGAGTGAAGGCTTCATCCTGACATCTACTATACCTCTGTCAATGGCTGAGTCCTTAGCAATGCTTCCCAGTTGGCAACCTTCTCTACTATCTATCTAGCAACATACTGTTGACCCCATTGTCCCAACATCAAAGTAACCAGGTGACAACAGATTCATTCAGCTGCTGTGAAAAATCTTTTCTCAAAACTCAAATTTCAGTCATTTTAAGAGGTCAAGTAGTAATAGTGACAGTGTCTTCCTCAACTACTCCTTCTCTTTTAGCTTTTGCCATTGCTTTCCTTGGTGTCAGTGACAGTGGTCCTGTTGAAGGCCCCTCCCCTGGATCTTCTTCTTCCCCTTTCTCCTCCTCCTCTTTCTTCCATTCTAACTAAGGCAACATTTCCATCACCACACAAGGGCAACTGACATCGATACTGATGCCTTTTTGATTGATTATGTTGCACATTTTCAGTGCTCTTTCTCTCTAGCTCAACTTGGAGACAGTTCTCTTCAGGTTGGAGTCTGTTTCATTCAGATTGGAGACAGTCTTATTCATTCCAGAGATTTCTTTGTTCATCTTGGACACAGTCTTGCTTGACGTGGAAATGGTCTAATTCGGTTTCACAGAATCACAGAATTGTAGGGGTTGGAAGGGACCTCCAGAGATCATCGAGTCCAACCCCCCTGCCAAAGCAGGTTCCCTATACCAGGTCACACAGGTAGGCGTCCAGGTGGGTCTTGAATATCTCCAGAGAAGGAGACTCCACAACCCCCCTGAGCAGCCTGTTCCAGTGCTCCATCACCCTCACCTTACTGTCCATTCGTCTATCCCACACTTCCTCGGCTTCATTACCAGGATGTCATGGGAGACAGTATAAAATGCCTTGCTGAAATCAAGGTAGACTACATCCACTGCTCTCCCCCCATCCACCGAGCCAGTGACAACATCATAGAAGGCTACCAGGTTGGTCGAGCATGACCTCCCCTTGGTGAACCCATGCTGACTACTCCTGATAACCTCCTTTTCTTTCAATTGTCTGCAGATAGCATCCAGCACAAGCTGTTCCATCACCTTTCCAGGGACAGAGGTGAGGCTGACAGGCCTGTAATTACCCAGATCTTCCTTCTTGCCCTTTTTGAAGACTGGAGTGATGTTGACTATCCTCCAGTCTTCAGGCACCTCCCCCATTCTCCAAGACCTCTCAAAGATGATAGAGAGCAGTTCAGCAATCACCTCTGCCAGCTCCCTCAGCACCCATGGATGCACCCCATTGGGTCCCATGGATTTATGAACATTGGTGTTGCCTAGGCGCTCACGGACCACCTCTTCCCTGACTAAAGGGAAGTCTTCCACTCCCCAGACCCTCTCAGTAACCTCCAGGGTCTGGGATTCCTGAGGGAGATCTTTTCCACTGAAGACAGAAGCAAAGAAGGCACTCAGAATCTCCGCCTTCTCAGCATCCCCTGTTACCAGAACATTACCAGAACACCCCCCTCACTTATTAGGGGGCCCACATTCTTCCTAGTCTTCCTTTTACTGTTAACATACTTAAAAAAGCATTTTTTATTATCCTTTATCACTTTTGCCAGATTCAATTCCAGGCAGGCTTTAGCCTTCCTTGTCGCATCCCTGCAGGCCTTAACAACATTTCTATACTCTTCCCAAGTGGTCAGACCCTTTTTCCACATTTCATGGACCTTCTTCTTCCCTTTGAGCTTGCGCATGAGCTCCTTGCTCATCCATGCAGGTCTCCTGCCGCTCTTTCCTGATTTCTTGCTCACAGGGACACACCAATCCTGAGCTTGGAAGAAGAGCCGTTTAAATGCTGACCAGCTCTCAAAGGCCCCCTTACCTTCTAACACCCTGGCCCACGGGATAGCTCCAAGTAGGTCCCGGAAGAGATCAAAGTTGGCTCTCCTAAAGTCCAGGGTAGCAATCCTACTCTTTGCTTTGCTTCTTCCACTCAGGATCTTGAACTTCACCATCTCATGGTCACTACAACCCAAGCTGCCCCTGACCTTTACTTCCTTAATAAGTCCTTCCTTATTAGTGAGAATAAGGTCCAGTATCACCCCTCCCCTCGTTGGTTCCTCCAGCACCTGCATCAGCAAGTTGTCTTCAACATACTGCAAGAACCGTCTGGACCGTGCATGCCTGGCCACGTTGCTCATCCAACAAATATCTGGATAATTGAAGTCCCCCATAAGCACCAGTGCCTGGGATCATGACGCTACTTCCAACTGCTTATGGAAGGCCTCATCAACCTCCTCCTCCTGATCGGGGAGCCTGTAGTACACACCCACAACAGGGTCACCCTTACCAGCCTGCCCCTTGATTCTCACCCACAAGCTCTCCACAGCTACATCACTCTCCCCCAGGTGGAGTTCAATACATTCTAGCTGCTCTCTCACATAAAGAGCAACTCTACCACCCCGCCTTGCCAGCCAATCTTTCCTAAAAAGCACATAGCCCTCCATGACAACATTCCAGTCATGCGAGCTGTCCCACCATGTCTCCATGATCAGAATGAGATCATGGCCTTGCAACTGCACTCAGATCTCCAACTCTTCCTGTTTATTTCCCATGCTGCGCACATTAGTGTGCAGACACTTTAGAGAAGCAGCATCCCCCTGCCTCTCTCCATCCCTTTAAACTCCACCCTCATCACCCATCAAGCTCTGTTTTGAGCCTCGAACTACCCACTCAACCCCACTGGCCCTCATTTTGTCACCTTCCCCCTTTCATACCTAGTTTAAACGTTTGGAAGGTGTCACATTTGGATTGGAGGGCATCTCATTCGGATTGGAAGAGGTCTTGTTCAGATTGGAGATTGTCAGTTTTGATTTTCTCTCAGCTCAGAGATCTTCCCTCTGGCCTGGCCACTTTCTTTCTCAGTTTGGAGACTCTCTTGCTCAGTTTGGAGATCCTCTTTCTCAACTAGGAGACTGTCTCAACCCAGAGATTCTCCTCTCAGCTTGGACTCTCTCCCAGAGAATCTCCCTTTCAGCTTGGAGACTCACTTGCTCAGTTCGTACTCCCTCTTGGAGACCATTCCTTTTGTCTTGGAGACTCTCCCTTTCAGCTTGAAGACCTTCTTGCTCAGTTTCAGAGTCTCTCTCCTTCTTTGGGATAGTACTGAATAATGCCTGGTAAGCATAAGCCAGGCCCAAAATCATAGAATCATAGAATCACTCCGGTTGGAAGGGACCTCAAGGATCATCAAGTCCAACCACAGCCTAACCATAGTACCCTAACTCTAACAACCCTCTGCTAAATCATATCTCCGAGCGCAACATCCAAACGGCTCTTAAACACATCCAGGGATGGTGACTCAACCACCTCCCTGGGGAGCCTATTCCAATGTTTAACCACCCTTTCTGTAAAGAAGTGTTTCCTAACATCCAACCTAAACTTACCTTGGCGCAACTTGAGGCCATTTCCCTTCGTCCTGTTACCTGTCACAAGTGAGAAGAGACCAGCCCCACTCTCTCTGTAAGCACCTTTCAGGTACTGGAAGAGAGTAATAAGGTCTCCCCTCAGCCGCCTCTTCCCCAGACTAAACAGCTGCAGCTCCCTCAGCCTCTCTTCATGGGGCTGATTTTCCAAGTCCTTCACTAGCCTCGTTGCCCTTCTCTGGACCTGCTCCAGTACCTCCACATCCTTTCTGTATTGAGGTGCCCAAAACTGAACACAGTACTTGAGGTGAGGCCTCACCAATGCCGAGTACAGGGGCAGGATGACTTCCCTAGTCCTGCTCACCACACCATTCCTGATACAAGCCAGGATGCCATTGGCCTTCTTGGCCGCCAGGGCACACTGCTGGCTCATATTCAGCCGACTGTCCATCAGTACACCAAGGTCCCTTTCCATCAGGCAGCTTTCCAGCCACTCCTTCCCAAGCCTGTAGGGTTGCCTGGGGTTGTTGTGACCAAAATGCAGGACCTGACTTTTGGCCCTATTGAAACTCATACAGTTTACCTTGGCCCACTGAAACAGTCTATAGAGGTCCCTCTGCAGTGCCCTTCTCCCCTCTAGCAGATCAACACTCCCTCCCAGCTTGGTGTTGTCTGCAAACTTACTGAGGGTGCACTCAATCCCCTCGTCAAGATCATCAACGAAGATGTTAAACAGAAGCAGCCCTAGTACTGAGCCTTGGGGGACACGACTCATGACTGGCCACTGACTGGATTCAACTCCATTGACCACAACTCTTTGGGCCCAGCCATCCAGCCAGTGCTTCACCCAGCGGAGCGTACACCCATCCAGACCATGGGCAGCCAGCTTCTTCACAAGAATGTTATGAGGGACAGTGTTAAAGGCCTTACTGAAGTCCAGGTAGACCACATTGACAGCCCGACCCTCATCTACTAAGCGGGTCACCTTGTCATAGAATAAAATCAGGTTTGTCAGACAGGATCTACCATTCGTAAACCCATGCTGACTGGGCCTGATCCCCTGGCTGACCATTAATTGGTCCATGATGGTTCCCGAGATTATACATTCCATTACCTTCCCAGGCACAGAGGTGAGACTGATAGGTCTGTAGCTACCAAGATCATCTTTCCGGCCCTTTTTGAAGATGGGCGTCACATTTGCCAGTTTCCAATCCACTGGGACATCCCCTGTAAGCCAGGACTGCTGAAAAATGATGGACAGTGTCTTGGCAACCACATCCACCAACTCCCTCAGCACTCTAGGGTGCAATCCATCCGGCCCAATGGACCTGTAAGCATCCAGCTTTCGCAGTGGGTCCAAAACTATCATGGATCATGAAGGGCTTATTCTGTTCCCCATCCCCATCTACCAGCGCAGGGGGCTGTGTTCCCAGGGAGTAACAAGTCTTACTATTAAAGACTGAGGCAAAGAAGGCATTAAGTACTTCAGCCTTATCCCTATCCTTGGTGACCAGGTTGCCCTCAGCATCCAACAAGGGATGGAGATTCTCCCTAGCCTTCCTTTTGCTATTAACGTGTTTAGAAAAGCATTTACTGTTTTCCTTTACCTTAGTGGCCAAGCTCAGTTCCAGCTGCACTTCGGCTTTTCTAATTTTCTCCCTGCACAGCTTCACTACATGCCTGTAATCCTCATAAGTAGCTTACCCACTCTTCCAGAGACCATAAACTTTCCTTTTGTTCTTGAGTTCCAGCCAAAGGTCTCTGTTCAGCCAGCCCAGCCTCCTTGCCCATCAGCTTGTCTTTCGTGACATGGGGATGGTCAGGTCCTTCACCTTTAAAACAATTTCCTTAAAATATTCCCAGCCTTCCTGGGCTCCCACACTCTCGAAAACTACCTCCCAAGGGACCCTCTCAACCATGGTCCTAAAGAGGTTGAAGTCCGCCCTCCAGAAGTCCAAGGTGGCAGTTCTTCTGACTCCCCTCCGTGGTTCGAGAAGGATAGAGAAATCTAACATCTCACAGTCACTTTGATCCAGATGGCCTCCAACCTTTACATCCCCCACCAGACCTTCTCTGTTAACAAACAGCAGGTCCAGGATTTTGCTTCCTCTCATCGGCTCCCTCACCAGCTGTGTCAGGAAGTTATCTCCCACACATTTTAGGAGCCTCCAGGACTGTTCCCTGTCAGCTGTATTGTAATTCCAGCAGATGTCTGGGAAGTTGAAGTCTCCCACCAGAACAAGGGGGAGTGACCTAGAGACCTCACCCAACTGTTTATAAAGCATCTCGTCCACCTCTTCATCCCAGGTGGGTGGCCTGTAGCAGACTCCCACAGTAACGTCAGTCTTGTTGGCCTTTCCTTTTATTCTGATCCATATGCTCTCAACCCTATCATCAACATTATTAATTTCCACACATTCATAGTCTTTTTTAATGTAGAGAGCTACACCACCGCCTTTCCTACCCAGCCTGTCTCTATTGAAAAGCCAGTAGCCCTCCATCACTGCACTCCAGCTGTGGGAGTCGTTCCACCATGTTTCCTTGATGGCAACTGTATCATAACTTTCCAAACACACAATGACCTCCAGCTCCTCTTGTTTATTACCCATGCTGCGTGCATTAGTGTAAAGACACCTGAGCTTGGTCCCATTGCGAGTGGCAGTAACCCTGGTACCCTCATGACCACACTCGTGTTTCCACAGCCACCAACCTCACATCTGCCCCCCTGTTCTTCCTACAAAGGGGTGAGTTATTCTCCTCTTCCACCAAGGCACAAGGCCATGGGGTCTTACAAGCACGCCCCTCTCCTGCAAGCACAGGGACGTTACATTCAGGCTCCATATTAGTGATCTCAGTTACACCCCCACCCCCCTTCGTACCTAGTTTAAAGCCCTCTGAATGAACCTAGCCAACTCCCGTCCTAAGACCCCTCTCAACCGGTGGGAGAAGCCACTCCTATCAGCTGCTAGCCGGCCCAGTCTCATGTAAACAGAGCCAAGGTCAAAAAACCCAAACTCCTGACAGGCACACCAAGCTCTGAGCCAGGTATTAATCCGTTGGCCCATTATATTGAGTCTCTCATTATTCCCTATAGCTGGAGGGATAGAGGAGAACACAACTTGTGCTCCCGAACCTTTTACCTGTCTCCCCAAGGCTCTGAAACCCTTTTTCAAAGTCAAAAAAATAATTTGTGCCTCCTCAGATCTACCTGAGCTGCAATATCTCTGTATCAAATACCTGTTTAGGTTCTTAGGTTCTTGCAGAAAAATTCCAAGACACCAGTGATGTCCATGTCTCTAAAGTCTCTCCCAGGTCCCTCCACGCTCCCTGTGCCACTTAGTATTCTCTGTCTTTGGGGAAGGCTTCCTCAAAATATTAGGTACAAAGATACTAAGTGAAATGATGAAGACTACATTCAGGGAGACTGACAACTTGATAATCGGATGAGCATTCAAAAAACGCATAAGGGATTCAAGGGAGAGGCTGGAAGCCTGTTTAAAAATAACATTCTATAAAATTAGTAACTCCATCTGGGATATAACTTTCAGTGCCCAAGACATGCCACACTGCAGACACCAAATGGGTATTTCCATCAGTGTTTTTCATTTATTATATATACATATATAATAGAGCAAACTGGCAGACTTAATAAAGATTCAGTCTGTTCTGAGTATTAAAAGAGGAAAAACAATGGAATGCAATCTCTTGAAGAACAGTTTTACAAGAAAAAGAAAATACATATTTCTTTCTCTTTACAAAAGCAAGTTGACAAGGTGCCAAAAACAAAAACATTGGCACAGCACTCAGAGAGTTCACAAATATCTCAGAACATTGGCAGTCCGCCTGGACTTCAAGGCCTTCTTTGCAGATCTACAATACAGAAAACAGCTAAACTTTTTAACAGAACTCTTGGAGAGCACACAGAGGTTTGTTCTAAAAAGTATGTCAATACACCAATAAATGTCAATTGTTTGGAGCTAATTTGACTCAATTCCATGACTAATAGGGCAGAGGGACCCACTGACCCATGCCCCAGGAGAGAGGGAAAGGAGAAAAGGTAGGGAGATGGGCCTAAAAACAAAACAGCAGCAACTAAGGGAGAAAACTAATGACTAAATATGATATCAGAATGAGAGAGAACACAATATAATGCATTATAATCAGAACTGATGCTAATAAATCAAAACAAGAGAGAGAAGGTCCAAAACCAAAGGCCTTACTCTAATACTGAAGGCAAGATGGCTAGGGAGCAGATACTGCAGAGACGAGCAGTAGAGGAAGTGCCATGAAGAAGTCTCATGACTTGTGAGCAGTTTTATCTTTCCCTCTAAATGAAAACAGAAATGGAACAGTGAAAGTCTTCTGGGATATGTAGTTCTTCTTCTCTTCTGAGAACCAGGTACCCAGAAATATCAACAATTCACTGAACGGGACCATTAACTCTTTAACTCCCAGTGATTTACAAGATATTATGATGTGGAATACAGATAACAAAAAAAAAAAAAACCATAACACCATGACAATCATCTAACATGTTAATTAAAACTAGTGTCTTATTTTTAAATAATTAGTTAGAGTATAACCCAAGTGTATAGAAATAAAAGTCATTAAGAAAAACAGCAACTGAAAATTAGCTTGCTTGTTTTCTGAAAGAAAAAAACAAAAGTCTAAAGAGATATCAATCCACTACATTTCTCAGAAGACATCTAAAACATCAGCTGTCCTACTTCTAACATTCACTCTAAGTGAAACAAGGGTATAAATAGGAATTTATATTTAAAATATTCTATTATTATAGTTGCAAAATTGCAGTCATTTTCTCTCAAAAGAAGGGGAACTCTATTAGGATAGTCAGGAATAATTAGAACATCATTAAGAGGAATCAAAAGCTACATTATGCCTGTTTTTCCACATGAAATTGTACAGTGAATTCAGTAGCTGACACTCACAACTGTGTGCAGCAGACTTGTCCTCCAATGCAAACCTCTCACAGAAGCTAAGCCTGAACTGCAATTACTACTACTATAACCAACTTGAACTTCTGGCTCTACACAGGGCTACCCAAAATTCAAATAGTATCTCTGAACTAACAAAACTGTTAGAAAACTGCCCACAGAGCAGTGTTGGACAACCTCTTCCCTTGTCCGGTAGCAGTGCTGGGCCTGATGCACTCCAGAGTATGGTTAGTTTGTTCTTTGGGCTGCCAGGGCACACTGCTGACTGAATAACATGCATCTCAGGGTCCCAGAGGAACTGGCTGATGTGGTTGCTGTAACACTCTCCATCATATGTGAAAAGTCGTGGCTGTCAGCCAAAGTCCTTGGGGACTGGATAAAAGGAAATATCACTCCCATTTACAAGAAAGGGAGGAAAGAGGACCCAAGGAACTACAGGCTGGTGAGCCTCACCTCTGTGCCTGGGATGGAACAGATCCTTCTGGAGCATGTTAAGGCACATGAGGAATGAGTGGATGATCCAAGACAGCCAGCATGGCTTTACTGAGAGAAGGTCATACATGACCAATCTGGTGGCCTTCTGTGATGGAGTGACAACACCAGTGGACAAAGGGAAGGAGACCAATGTCATCTACCTGGACTTGTGCAAGGCCTTTGACATGTTCCCCCAGCACATCCTTACCTCTAAATTGAAGAAATAACAGATTTGAGGGGTAGACCATTTGGTGGATAAGGAAATGGTTGGAAGGCCATAAACAGAGCGATGTTGCCCAGGAGTCTATCTTGGGACTGGTGCTCTTCAGCATCTTCATCACTGACATCAAGTCAATGATGTGCACCCTCAGTAAGTTTGTCAATGGCATCAAGCTGAGTGGTGTGGTTAACACATTAGAAGGAAGTGATGCCATCCAGAGGGACCTCAAAAAACTCAAAAGCCTGGCCTGTGTGAACCTAACGAGGTACAACATAACAAAGTGCAAGGTTTTGCATTTGGGTCGGAATAATCCCAGATATGTATACAGACTGGGAGAAGAACTCCTTGAGAGCAACCCCGTGGAGAAGGACCTGGGGGTCCTGGTGGATGAAAAACTGAGTACAAGTCAGCACTCTTGCAGGACTGAAGGCAATGGTATTCTGGGCTCCATCAGAAGAGGGATGGGCAGCAGGGAGAAGAAGGTTATTGTCCCTCTCTACTCTGTCCTTGTGAGGCCTCATCTGGAACACTGTGTCCATGTGTGGGTCTGCCAATACAGGAAAGATGTGGAGCCTTTGGAGAAGGTCCCGAGGAGGGCCACAAAGATGATCAGAGGACTGGAGCACCTCTCCTATGAAGGCAGGGAACCAGGCTTGTTCAGCCTGAAGAAGAGAAGGCTGCGAAGAGACCTCATTGCAGCCTTCCAGTATTTAAAACGGGATTACAAAAAGGAGGGGAGACTTTTTACAAGGGTAGACATTGACAGGACAAGGGGGAATGGTTTCAAGTTCAAGGAATGAAGGTTTAGATTGGAAATCAGGGGCAAGTTCTTTACAGAGAGAGTGGTGAGGTGCTAGAACAGGCTGCTCAGAGAAGCTGTAGATGTTCCTGGAGGTGTTTAAGACCAAGTTGGATGGGACTCTGTGCAACCTGCTCTACTTCCAGATCCGGAGGTTGGTGGCCCTGTCTGTGGCAAGAGGGTTGGAACCTGAACATCCCTGGGGTCCCTTCCAACCCAAGCCATTCTATATATCTATGAATCACATTCAACTCACTGCCAGTCAGAACTGAAATTCTGAAAAGCATCATAAACAAGTTACTCTCTTCTTTGCTTCCAGCAGATTTTCAGTTAGACTTTCAGAGGTGTGAGGAATATCAGAATCTACCTTAGAAGGCCACCAACATTCATCCCATCAACAAGGGCTGCATTATTATCTTAATTTCCTGTGTGACCCTACTGTTCAGGTCACTCTGAAAGACCTATTTCAACACTTACTTGTGTGAGAATGGTCCATGAAGGGGGTCTCAGTCAGTTTTTTTTTTCCTGGAATTACCATTTTATTATGTTTATTTTATCTTCTGGATTTTAACTGCTTACAGATATTTAGCTATGAGAGACATTTAGGGAGACTACCAACGATTAATAATACATGGTTATACTCTACTAATTTGCTATGAAATAGCAGTTGAAGAGAGAAATGTGTTTTCACTCACGCAAACTCGTAGACACTAAAAGCCAGGTAGGATTTTCAGAGCTCAAAAGACTAAAGTTGAATCACAGAATCATCTGGGCTGAAAAGAACCATAATGACCATCTAGTTTCAACCCCCTGCTATCTGAATGGGGAAGGAGAGAGCATCAAAGAGACAAAAACACTTCCAAGCTGCTCATGCACATGGGCTGGCCTTTTGCAGGCACAGCTGGAGGAAGAGCATGCTGTATGCATTTCCTGAACAGACACGTCTGGGTTTTTCTAAATCCTCCAAGAGGGAAAGCAGGAGAAGGTTGCACCCTCCTCAAGGAATGGCCCAGCATCCACATTTTTGGCTGTGCCAGATGGGGGGGTGCTGGCCCTGGCATCCCGACACAGAGGAGCTGAGGGGAGAGGTGGCCTGCTGCATTCCTCTCACCCTCAGCTTGGGGGACCCTAACTAAGGTGAGATTTAGGTTAGATAAGGAAGGAAGTTTTTCACACAGAGGGTGGTGACACACTGGAATGTGTTGCCCAAGGAGGTCGTGGATGTCACATCAGTTCAAAAATGTTTCAGCTCTGCCAACACATTCACAAAAGTTTTACCTGCAAACACAAAGAATTTCAGCTTGTGTACTGGTATGCATTGCATGAATTTGTAAACAATACAGTGCCTGTATCAACATCAGTACACTGGCAAGAACCACAAGCTGGCAAATGATTATTTCGTATTTTTCTGGCTCTGTGACTCTGTGACTAATAAGTGACTTGTGGGTTTACCCCTCAGGAGAGCTGGGAAAGTAGGGGGGAAGGTAGGGAGATAGTAGATAGCTCTAAAAAGAAACAGAGCAACTGAAACGATGAGAGAGAGAGAGACAAAGAGAGGGAGGGAGAGACTGGTGTCCTGCAAAGATCTCTACCTTTCTATCTCTCTGTCCAAAGTCCTCTGGGGAATGCCGCTCCTCCCCTCCAAGAACCAAAATGCCCAAAAACGGCAGCCCACAGAACCAGAACATTAACTCTTTAACTCCCACTGTTTTACATGATGTTATGATGTGGAATACCAACAACAAATACCACAAAACCACAACAGACACCCAGTCAGCTACCAGGAAAAAAGATTATGTTCTCACAGACAACACAAGCTGCTCTCCTGGAAATGGTTTGTGAAGATTTTTTGCTTGCTTAAAACTTGAATTAAACATTCAGTTCTGACAACCTGAGGATGTTAGTAAGACAACACTTCATACTGAAACACTTTAATGATCTGTGGTCACAGAATCACAGAATTGCAGGCATTGGAAGGGACCTCCAGGGATCGTCAAGCCCAACCCCCTGCAAAGTAGGGCCCCTAGAGCAGGTAGGTATCCAGGCAGGTCTTGAATATCTCCAGAGAAGGGGACTTTACAACCTCCCTGGGCAGCCTGTTCCAGTGCACCATCCCCCTCACTGTGAAGAAGTTCCTTTGCATATTGGTGCAGAACTTCCTATGCTCAAGTTTATGGTCATTTCCCCTTGTCCTGTCCCCACAGACTGCTGAAAAGAGGTTGGTCATGTCTCTTTGACTCTCACACTTAATTTTTATAAACGTTAATAACACCACCTGAGTCTTCTTTTCTCAAAGCTGAACAGACCCAGTTCACTCAGCCTTTTCTCAAAGGGGAGATGCTCCAGGCTCTTTATCATCTTTGTGGCCCTGCATTGGACTCTCCGCAGAAGACCCCTGTCTGTTTTGTACTGAGGAGCCTAGAACTGGATACAATACTCCAGATAAGGCCTGACCAGAGGAGAGCAGAAGGATCACCTCCCTTGACTTGCAGGCCACATTCCTTTTAATGCACCCTAGAATTCCACTGGTCTTATTGGCCACCAAGGCACACTGCTGGCTCATGGTGAACCTGCTGTCCATCAGGACCCTCAGGTCCTTCTCTACAGAGCTCCTCTCCAGCAGGCCATGTCCCAGCCTGTACTGATTCTTGCAGTTATTCCTTCCCAGGTGCAAGATTCTACACTAGCTTTTGTTAAACCTCATCTGGTTTTTTACCGCCCAACTCTCCAGCCTGTCCTGGTCTTGGTGAATGGCAGCACAGCTTTTTGGTGTGTCAGCCACTCCTCCCAGCTTTGTATCATCACTGTAATTGCTGAGGGTGGATGCTACTCCCTCATCGTTGATGAAGATACTGAAGAAGACTGGACCCAGCACTGACCCCTGAGGAACACCACTAGTCACAGGTCTCCAACCAGACTCAGCACTGCTGATCACAACCCTCTGAGCTCAGCCAGTTCTCAGCCCACCTTGCTGTCCACTCATCTATCCCACACTTTTTCAGCTTCATTATCAGGATGTCATGGGAGACAGTATCAATAGCCTTGCTTAAGTCAAGGTAGACCACATCCATTGCTCTCCCACCATCTACGCAGCTGGTGATGACATCACAGAAGGCTACAAGTTTGGTCAAGCATGATTTTCCCTTGGTGAATCCATGCTAACTATTCCTGATGACCTTCTTCTCTTCCAATTGCTTGGAGATGACGTCCAGAACAAGCTGTTCCATCGCCCTTCCAGGGACAGAGGTGAGAATGACTGGGCTCTAGTTTCCCAAATCCTCCTTCTTGCCCTTTTTGAAGATCAGAGAGAAATTGGCTGTGGCAAGAGAGTCATGGACTCTGTTGCTGGTGCAGAATGAAGACGTTTATTGTATGTGTTGGCAACCTTTTGTACTCACACAACAACCCCTTGGTCATATGTACGAAACAGGTGCCTCGTGTGTGTTTATGTCTGGTGCAAGTAGCTGCTGAGCTTGTTTACTTATTTGCAAGGTATTTTGTTCATGTCTTTCTTTGTCCCACATATCCCCCTTCTTCACTAGTTTGAACAACAAGCATTTGGTTGAGTGCCTTATTAATATAAAGAATATATACCAACAAACAAAAAGGAAAAAAACAACAGCAAAAACTGAAAAACACATTAATCCACGTCACCTTTTAGAACCATGGTCCCAAACCTTGATACTACCCATCAAACTAAAACCAGCAGTTTTCAACATGTAGCTTTTGCCCCATAAATCAAAAATTTTCTGAGGTAGTTGTCCCATTACTTGACGCTGAAAGATTGGCTGCAGTATCCACAGTCCAGCTGCCTCTGTAGGGTTTGGTTGGGATGATACCCCGACGGTTGTTACAGATCTGAAGAAGCTGCAGTAGATGCTCACGGCACAGTCTAGTAGGGCTTTATGATTCTGGCTGGAACCCATCATGGTCCAGCACCCATGGAAATACAAGAATAACCTCTTCCCCTCCCTCCCCTTCCCCTCTCCCCCCCTTTTTTAATAGGGAAATCCATTATTATTATTATTATTATTATTATTATTATTATTATTATTATTATTATTATTATTTTAATCACTGAAATTACACATTTAGAACCAGAATTATGAAAGCCAGGTGCAGGTAAGATATACAGTTGTAAATATACACAATACATTCTTGAACACCAGAAGATACTCAGAAAATCAAGCTGGATTATACAACCAAATATGAAAAAGCTTCCTACATTGCCAATCTACTGCATATGAACACACATCACTTTAGAGCAAATACTGTTTTCTAATTTAGCTACTTGCATTCACCTTGAATATCTGCTTCTAGTCAATCTCTGATCCTTTTCATAAAGAAGAGAATCTTTGTTTGGATTCACACAAGTATCCCATACAGTTTTCTTCTAACAGAAAGAAAAAAGAAACCTGTTTTTAAGTGAAAGATTCCCTCTCTTGTAAGAAAGACTACATTACCCATTACAGAAAATAACAGCTTTAAAATCAGGAACCTGTTTACTGAAGTTTACTTCACATCTGTAAAGCAACAAGGCAATGTATTTTCACCACGTTCAGTTGTGCTCCGGCTCCAAGGCACTTGGCTGAATATGAGAGGAATTCAGACATAGCACAACTTTCACAGAATCACAGAATTGTAGGAGTTGGAAGGGACCTCCAGAGATCATCGAGTCCAACCCCCCTGCCAAAGCAGGTTCCTTACACCAGGTCGCACAGGTAGGCGTCCAGGCGGGTCTTGAATATCTCCAGAGAAGGAGACTCCACAACCCCCCTGGGCAGCCTGTTCCAGTGCTCCATCACCCTCACCATAAAGAAGTTCTTGCACACATTCGTGCAGAGCTTCCTATGCCCTAGCTTCGTCCCATTTCCCCTTGTCCTGTCCCCACGCACTACTGAAAAGAGTCTGGCCTCACCACTATGGCCCCCACACCTCAGGTATTTATAAACCTGGATCAAATCCCCTCTCAGCCTTCTTTTCTCAAGGCTAAACAGACCCAGTTCACCTAGTCGTTCCTCATAGGGGAGATGCTCCAGGCCCTTCACCATCTTTGTGGCCCTCCGCTGGACTCTTTCCAAGAGATCCCTGTCTTTTTTATACTGGGGAGCCCAGAACTGGACACAGTACTCCAGATGAGGCCTTACCAGGGCAGAGTAGAGGCAGAGGATCACCTCCCTTGACCTGCTGGCAACGCTCTTTTTTATACACCCCAGCATGCCATTGGTCCTTTTGGCCACGAGGGCACACTGCTGGCTCATGGCCAACCTGTCATCCACCAGGACGCCCAAGTCCCTCTCTGCAGAGCTCCTCTCCAGCAGGTCAACAATTTCAAACACATTCCCAATGTTGTTAGGCCTCCTCAATCTGCATACCATGATCTTTTATCCTAGAATTTTCTGGAGCATCGAGCAACTGCTACAACAGCAAAAAAGTTCACAAAAATACACTGCAAGAATGCCAACAGCTGGAATGTGTGAGGTCCAAACACAAGCATATGTCTGAGCAGCAACTTTCCACTGCTCCTGCTCCCACACACTGACAATGAGCACCGAGTGCTTGCAGTGGTGAATAAGAAATAGGCTCAGGGTCTGCATGCTCTGCTGCGAATTGCTGAGCTCCAACAACTTCCGCTTCAGTGACTTTTGTTGCGCAATTCTATCCAAAAGCCCATCTACACCATGTATTGAGCGCTTATCAATTGTGCCAAGGTCTTGCAATCACGAGGACAAAGAGTGTAACTCTTCAAAACAGAGCTCAACAGATTACTGGTATAGGAGATGAGCCCCAATTCAAAAGCTGAAATTATAGGGCAGAGGAGAGCCAAAAGCAATCTCTGAACTATGTCATAGTCCCCCTCCTGCTCCACTTCTTTGCGAATCACTCGCCAATCATCATGTGGATCTGGGCCTTGCAAGTCTGGTTCCCTCGTCAGACTCACTAGTCTGGGGTCTAAAGGGTAAACTGATCTCCGGCTTCTATTACTAAAGACAGAACAGCTGCTAAACTTTTATCTGTTCGGTACCAAATAACGGAAGGGCTTAAACAAATTCGACAAGGAAGAATTTCTTCCGACTACTCCCCAACACCCTCCCCACCACCCCTGCCGCTGCCCCTCGGTACCAGAAGCATATCCTGTCCAGACCCGACCCACGGGTCACCACCCCGACGAAGAGAACAGAAATCACGACCCACCCGCCGTGCTCCCGCCCTCCGCTCCGCCCCCGACTCTCGCCGCGCTCCAGCCGCCCTCCCCTCCCCTCCGCACTCCGCACTGCCCAAGTCCCTCCCAGCGCCTCTGCAGCCCTCCGCCCAGTCGGCCTTGCGTGCTGGTTCGTTTCTGCCGCCGGAGCGTACCTTGATTAAAGACGAGGACGGAGCGGAATCAGAGGATCTTTTTGATGTTGATCCAGTAGATCCGGAGGACGAACCTAACCTTTTCCCTCCTAATAATAATTTGAAGGAAATAAGTTAAAGGAAAAGTTTTTTCACAGTGTACTACAGTGCTTTAGAACAGTGCAGAAAAGAAGCAATATTACAGGGTGATGGTGATACTTCGCAAGCCTTTCCTGTGTTGTATCATGCAAACCAGCCCCCCCCCCCCCCTCACCCCCCGGAGTCAGAATCCCTGCCTTAAGAGGCAGTGGAGGAGCTAAGGAAGTCAGTGAGAGATTATGCAATTCAGTCTGCCTTTACATATAATCTTTTGGTTGCAGTTGAGAACAGTTAAGTTATGACCCCTTATGATTGGAAAATTCTGTAACAAACAATCCTGTCTCCCATGCAATACATTGTGTTTATGACTGAATACCGAGAACAAGCTACCATCCAGGCTATGAATAATTTTAGTAACTTAAATCATATTGGCATGGAGGAACTCATGGGCGAGGGGGTACAGGCAACACCTCAGGCCCAGGCACAGATGGACAAGCAATGCCTTGAACAAGTTAAGACTTTAGTGTTGCTTGCTATCCGTCAGATACCTGATACTAATTCATCTAATGCCTAATTTACATCAATTAAGTAGGAGGCTGCTGAGCCCTGCATTAAATTTCTTGACCATTTACAAAATATGCTAGAGAGACAAGTAGACTGTGATAGGTAAGGGTTAAGTTTGTTGGTCAAATTGAAACTCAGTGGTGCTTTCTCAGATGTTTGGGAATGTAAATAGTGTTGTAAAATGCAAATAGTGTGTAAACAACAGAAACTAGGAAGCTGCAGGCACTGCAAACTACACATTGCTGGGGCACATAAGATGCTAGAAAATAACCAAAGAATAATGGAAAAGACTACTGACTCTCACCCCCACAACCATCAGGAGGCAAGAAAACGAATCCCCAGCAACAACCTATGACCCTCAGCAACCACCTACGACCCCCAGCAACAACCTGCGCAGCCGCAAGAATGACTGGAATGTATACAGGAGATAAGAACTGTATAAATACAGAGCCAATCCTTTGTTAAAATTGCGACCTTGGTGGAGTGTAGGCTCCCCGGGCACCCAGCGCTGTTTTGCTCACTTTTCCGCCTTGCTTAATTAAATAAGGCTATCCCTTTATCACACTAGACTGTCTGGTTTTGTCACGAGAATCTATAACAATTTGGTGCCGTGACTCGGATCCAGATTCCTTTGCTGCGGGATTCCCATGCAGTGGGAGGCACCCTGCCCACAGTAGCGGGCAGCCCTGAGTTGGGGGTTTCCCGCTGCTAGATATACTGGATCTCTGAATCCCTCTAAATTTGGAGAGTGAGCAAAAGAACCTGCAGAACCCCATAATCATTATTTGTGCATGAAGACCGAATGAAGACTCAGGAGTGAGTAAGTATTGCGTGGATCCATCCGGTCAGGGTTGGTTATCCTGGGGTGCGCCTATGTGAGAGGTCTCTAAGAGGCCAAGTGAGAGTGGACCCTTCAGTAGTGCGGTTCTCGTAGCCCGAGAGGGAGCAAGCCATGACCAAGGGGAGCGTGTGTGTGTGTGTGTGTAAGAACGTGCCCCAGAAGATGGGACAGGGGAAAAGCAAGGCCCCTCTGCCCATGGGCGGCAAGGGAAAGTTGCCCGACATACCTCCAGGAAGTCTGTTAGGGCTAATGATCAAATATTGGAGGAAATTCCCCTGTAGAAAAGGGAAAAGTAAAGAGAAAATGGTACACTACTGTATGGAGATCTGGGGAGGGAAAACCCTAAGAAATCCCCATATAATGTGGCCAACATTTGGCTCATTCGAAGATTGGATATGTCAAGAATTGAATCTATGGGTAAACAATAAACCCCAAGTGGACTCTGAGGAGTCCAAATATGCCGCTCTCTGGATTGTGCAATCACAGGAGCAGGCCTTTTTATTTAATCTTAAAGAAAAGGGGAAACGAAAAACTGAGGAGGAGAAGGAGGAATACCTTTGGACACCACCATACAACCCCCAGGAACAAGCATCCCCTCCTCCCGTTAGCGAGGAGTCTTCCCTGCAACTAGAATCTTCTGTGGTAAGGAGCACCCGAAAATGTAATCAGAAGGGAGAAAAGTTATATCCATTAAGGGAGGTGTTAGTCCCAGGTGCGGGTGCCGCGGCCCCCAGGGCTGGGTATGTAGCAGTCCCACTGAATACTAGTGATGTAAGAGAGTTTAAGAAAGAAATGGGGAACATTCTAGAGGATCCCCTAGGAGTTTCCTAAAGGTTAGATCAGTTTCTGGGACCTAATTTATATACTCGGGATGAGATACAGGTGATTCTAGGGATCCTGTTTACAGCAGAGGAGAGAAATATGATTAGGGGAGCAGGAATGAGATTATGGGATCAACAACACGCAGCCGGACCCATGGCTGACCAAAAATGGCCATTGCAGAGACCCAATTGGAATAACCAAGATGAACAAGCCTGTACTAACATGGCCGAGTTAAGGTACATTATTATCCAAGGAATTAAGGAGGCAGTACCCAGAGGACAAAACATAAGTAAGGCTCTTAAGGAGGAGCAACAAAAAGATGAGAGCCCCACCGTGTGGTTAGAAAGGTTAAGGAAGAGCCTCCAGCTGTATTCTGGGATAGATCCCAGCACACCGGCCGGGCAGACTGTTAAAAACTCAATTCGTAGCTAAGTCATGGGGGGACATTTGTAAGAAACTAGAGAAGTTGGAAGACTGGCAGGGTAGACCTATAGGCAGGTTGCTGAGGGAAGCACAGATGGTATTCGATAGGAGGGAGGAGGAGAATCAAAAGAAACAAGCCAGGCTCTTGGTAGCTGCAGTAAGAGGACAGAGGGGAGCTGTTAAGTGCAGTAAGGAGACTGGTAGGGAAGGGGATCAAGAAATTCCCTGCCAGAAGGTCAAAAGCTGAAGAGAAGTAACGAAGAAAAGAAGAGAGTGCTTCTATTGTAAAAGGAGAGGCCATCTGAAGAAAGATTGTAGGAAGAGAATACAGGACGAAAAAAATGTTTTTAGAAGATTTGGGGGGTCAGGGGCTCTATGTGCTGAGGACCCCGGGAAAAACAGAGCCCTTGATAAAATTAAAAGTGGGTCCACAGTGACAGGAGGTGATATTTCTTGTAGACACAGGGGCAGAGAGATCGACTGTCCAGACCTTACCTCCTGGGTGTAAAATCATGTCTCAAAGTATAAATGTAGTAGGAGCAAAAGGGGAGCCATTTAAAGCTCCAGTCATTAAACATGTAGAAATAGAATCAGAAAGTAGGTATGGCATTGGATCCTTCTTGTTAGTCCCTGAAGTGGATTACAATTTATTAGGCAGAGACCTAATCATTGAGTTAGGAATAAATCTAGAGGTAGAGGGAAAGGAACTAAAAGTAAAAATACGTGCCCTCACAACCCAGAATGAGAAGAGAATCAAGAGGTCTGGTATATCCCAGGTACTGTAGGGAGATTGGATATTACCCCCTTTGAAGTAACCATCAAAAACCCTGAGATCCCCATTAGGATCAAACAATACCCCTTATCTCAGGAAGGGAGGCAGGGGTTAAAGCCTGAAATTGAAAGGCTGCTAAAAAGGGGCCTTCTTGAGCCCTGCACGTCCCCATTCAACACTCCCATATTACCAATAAGAAAACGCGATGGAAGTTATAGACTGGTCCATGACCTCCGGGAAATAAACAAAAGAACAGTAACCAGGTTTCCTGTAGTAGCTAACCCCATACTCCAGTTAAGCCCTGAAAATCAGTGGTACAGTGTTACAGACTTGAAAGATGCCTTTTGGGCCTGCCCCTTAAAGGAAGAATGCAGGGACTATTTTGCATTCGAATGGGAGGACCCGGAGACTCATAGAAAGCAGCAACTTAGATGGACAGTCCTTCCCCAGGGATTCACAGAATCCCCTAATTTATTTGGTCAGGCCCTGGAGCAAATTCTCCAAGGTTATAATCTGGGAAAAGGAATCACCCTCATCCAATATGTAGATGATTTACTACTTGCAGGGGACACCCAAAAGTCTGTGAGAGAAGAAAGTGTAAAATCACTAAACTTTTTGAGTTTACAAGGATTGAAGGTTTCTAAATCAAAGCTACAATTTACCGAAGAGGAGGTAAAATACTAAGGACACTGGATTAGTAAGGGAAGTAAGAAGCTAGACCCTGAAAAAGTAAATGGGATATTATCTCTGCAACCTCCCCAGAGCAAGAGGCCGGTCAGTTATTGGGATTATTAGCCTACTGCAGGCAATGGATTGAAAATTTTAGTGGAAAGGTAAAGTTCTTATACCAAAAGTTAACTAAGGAGGGATTGTTGAAGTGGACTCGGGAAGATGAGGAACAATTACAAAACTTGAAAACTGAACTGCTAAATGCCCCAGTTTTAAGTTTACCAGATGTAAGAAGGCCATTTTACTTACTTGTTAATACAGAAGAGGGTACTGCCTTTGGAGTTTTAACTCAAGAATGGGTGGGGAAAAAGAAGCCTGAAGGATATATCTCTAAGCTACTAGATCCCATTAGTTGAGGATGGCCCCCATGTCTGCAAGCCATAGTGGCTGTAGCCTTGCTGGTGGAAGAAGCTAACAATCACCTTTGGGGGACAATTGAAGGTATATATACCCCCCATAATATTAGGGGGATTTTACAACAAAAGGCAGAAAAATGGATTACAGATGCAAGGCTCTTAAAATATGAAGGGATCCTAACCAATTCCCCAAAATTGGAAGTGGAAACAACTAGTCTCCAGAACCAAGCACACTTTCTATATGGGGAACCGGAAGAAGAACTTGCCCATGACTGTTTTAGAACTATAGAGGAACAGGTAAAAATCAGACCTGACCTAGGGGAAGAGGAGCTGAAAGAAGGGGAAAGACTATTTGTAGATGGATCCTCAAGAATCCTAAATGGAAAATGGAAGTCAGGTTATGCTATTATTAATGGGTTAGACATGAAAGTGCTGGAATCAGGTCCTCTGAGCCCTAGCTGGTTCGCCCAAGCTTGTGAAGTCTAAGCAGTCTTTAGAGCCCGTCAGTCATTAAAAGGGAAGGTGGGAACTGTTTATACAGATTCCAGATACGCTTATGGGGTAGTACATACATTTGGAAAAATTTGGGAAGAGAGGGAGTTCATAAATTCCCAAGGAAAAGGATTAATCCATGAAACATTAGTAACTCAAATCCTAGAGGCTCTTAGGGGGCCTGAAATAGAAGCGGTTGTACATATAAAGGGACACCAAAAGGGTTTCAATTCAAGAATGAGAGGAAATAATTTAGCTGATGAAGAGGCGAGAAGGGCCACCTTAATGCCCTTAAGAATAGAACTGGCAAGAACAGATACTAACTTTCGAGAGCCTGAATTGAGGTTCATGAATCAGGAAAAGGAAAAGTTACAGCAAATGGGGATATGGGAAAAACATGGGAAATGGAGATTACCCGATGGAAGGGAAGTGCTCCTGAAAGCAATGGCACTCAGAGTAATGAGTAGATACCACGATAAATATAGAACACACTGGGGAGTGCAGGCACTATATGATCATTTTCCAATAAATTTTGTGTGCATACATGCCTGTAATGTAGCTAAAAGAATTGTAGTGGAGTGCTTAACTTGCCAAAAGATTAACAAACATCAATTAAGGGAGGAAATACATGGGGGAAGGGAGATGACCCATCGCCCATTTGCACAGTTACAGGTAGACTTTACCGAGCTCCCTAAGGTTGGAAGATTTAGATATCTTCTCATTATGGTAGACCATCCCACATATTTTGTTGAGGCTTTCTCTACGGCTAGAGCAACTGCACACACAGTGGTAAAAATTTTGTTTGAAGAAATAATTCCCTGATATGGGGTCATCGAGGTCATTGATTCCAACCGGGGACCTCATTTCACCTCAAAGACGGTATTAGAGGCAGTGGCATTAGTAGGTACTAAATGGGAATACCATAAACTGCATCACCCCCAAAGCTCAGGAAAGGTAGAAAGGATGAATGGAGAGATTAAGAAACAATTTACAAAGTTAATGTTAGAAACAAAATTAACATGGGTGAAGTGTCTGCCTTTAGCCCTTTTAAATATTAGAACACAACCCCACGCTGATACCAGGCTTTCACCTTTTGAGATGTTATACAGTATGCCTTATAACATTGACCTACCCCAAGATCACCCCATGTTAGATGATAGGAACTTGCAACCTTATGTTATACAACTAATGCCCAGAAGAGAAGAACTATGTAAAAAGGCAATGGTGGTACAAAGGCACCCTTTGGAAACTGACATGCATTCCATAAAACTGGGAGATAAAGTATTAATAAAGAATTGGGAGGAGTCTTCTCTCACCCCTCACTGGGAGGAACCCTTTTATTGTCTTGCCCACCACAGAGACTGCTATCCAGACTGCCGAGCGCAGATGGACACGTGACTAGAGCGAAGGCACTTCGGGAATCAGTGAATTGGAAAGTGGTGGGACCCCCCCAAGGACTAAAACTGACTGAAGAGAATGAAGCAATTAGATGAGTATTCCCATATTATGTGATACCCTTGATTGTATCTGTTTTCCCCTTGTGTGTTTAGATGTATAATATGCAAGGATAGCTGGTGGACATATTGTGAGAACGGGCACTCTCCTGCGGGTATCTGCAAACAGTGTCATAGGAATAGGTATAAATTGGCCAAGTAAGCCCTAAGGGTGGGGCTAGACACTGGGCATATCGTTAAAGGGTCCAGAGAATCGTGGACCATATTAAGTGACGGAATACACCCCGAGGAATGGTGGGCTCACATTAACAGATCTGGGAAATTCAACCCTGAAATCGTGCATAAGCTGAGTCGGTTCCAAGTCTCATACGTCTGTGCCAAGCTCCATAAGTAAAAGCTAAGCGCCGAAGCCTTCAGGCTTCACCAGAAAAGAGGGAGCAGTAGGAGTCCCCATGCTCATGACTGCTGCCAAGAAGATGGAAAACCCTGCTGCTCTAGGCAACAGAGTAGGCAGCAGAGGCAGAGGCGTGCAGAGATGGAACTCCAAAGTGGTGGCGTATAGACAGGTGAGACCACCCCGACCCCAGAAGGGAAAACAAGTGAGCACCATCCAGACTCGGGAAAAAGGGAATTGGAATTCACTGAAATCTAAACAGCGTCCACCAGCATCTTTATACTTATGGTTGTGGAACTGGATGTTATGGATTGTACTTGTAAAAGGGGAAGAGAGTCACCAACCCTTTAAATGGTCCTTATATCAAATTGACACCCAGAAGGAAATCAAGAGTGTTATTACCCCCGGGGCCCCTAGTTTTAAGACCACTCTATGTCAGCTTGCCCCGATCAGTCCTTGTCTTGATAAGATGGGATATTACCTTTGCCCTAGTTCAAATCCTGGAAGATCTTATTGTAATTACCCAGGTCAATATTATTGTGCTTACTGGGGATGTGAAACAATAGCGTCGGACTGGTCTCCAGGAGGAGGGGATGATCAATTTCTGACTGTGAGATGGGGACCATATGGATGCCAGCCACCTAGCCGAGATGGATCTGGGGGAATTGTAAAACTTGGAGATTGTAGCTTCTTGTATATCAATATCACGAAGCCAGATGATCCTGGTTGGGTAATAGGGAAGACTTGGGGAATTAGATACAGAGAACCTGGAACCGATAGGGGAGGGATAATAATGATAAAAAAGGAATCAGCACTGAGTAGCCCTGATCCTGTGGGACCAAATCATGTTATCTCCGGGATTTAAGAGTAAGGTAAAGATAGCAATATGAACAAATCAATAGCAAGGAAGAGGATGAACCTATCCTCCAAAGGGCTAAAGAAGCAGTAAAACAATTTGATGAACAAAATCAGAATAAAATAGAAAAGGAGGGATTGTGATAGGTAAGAGTTAAGTTTGTTAGTCAAATCGAAACTCAGTGGTGCTTTCTCAGATGTTCGGGAATGTAAATAGCGTTGTAAAATGCAAATAGTGTGTAAACGACGGAAACTAGGAAGCTGCAGGCACTGCAAACTACACATTGCTGGGACACATACGCTGCTAGAAAATAACCAAAGAATAATGGAAAAGACTACTGACTCTCACCCCCACAACCATCAGGAGGCAAGAAAACGAATCCCCAGCAACAACCTATGACCCCCAGCAACAACCTATGACCCCCAGCAACAACCTGCGCAGCCGCAAGAATGACTGGAATGTATACAGGAGATAAGAATTGTATAAATACAGAGCCAATCCTTTGTTAAAATTGCGACCTTGGTGGAGTGTAGGCTCCCCGGGCACCCAGCGCTGTTTTGCTCACTTTTCCGCCTTGCTTAATTAAATAAGGCTATCCCTTTATCACACTAGACTTTGTCTGGTTTTGTCACGAGAATCTATAACATAGACAATCAAGCTGCCCGGGATGCTTTGCTTAAACAATTAACTGTAGAAAAAGCAAATGTGGACTGTCAAAAGGTTTTATAGTCCTTTAAGAATGCAAACCTATCCATTACTGACATGATTAAAGCCTGTCAGGATGCAGGCACCGAAAGTCGTAAAATGGCCTTGCTAGCAGACATGCTAGCAGCCCGACTTGATGCAGCGACAGCTCAAAAATGAAGTGTTGCAATTGTGGGAAGCCCAGTCATGACCCACTGTCTAGAGTGAGTTAGCAATACCTGCTTTATGGAATCATGAGTGTGCATTTTGAGTGGTATGAATATGACTGCTTGAGAGACACCAGTTGCGCAATTGGGGCAGTGCAAACTCCCCAGTGTGCTGTTGTATACACCTTAAATAAACTACCTTACATTCTGACTCTTCTGAGTCTGAGTGCTGTTCCACAGGCCACCACTGCTAGCAGTGCAGGAATGGATTTTGCCACCGCCCAGTCAGTGCCACTGACTGATAGCAGTGTGATTCTTATTCCAACAGATGTCATGGGCCCCCTTGGGGATGGGCCTCACACCCTCTTCTTAGGACGTTCTTCTGTTACAAGGATGGGATTTTTAGTTTTACCAGTAGTTATAGATGCTGACCACACTGGGAAGATTAAGATAATGGCATGGACTCCCTCCCCCCTGCTTTATTCCCAAAGGCCAAAAAAATAGCACAATTAGTCCCTTTTCATTCCATGGCTGAACCTGACATCAGAGACTGAACCGGTGGATTTGGGAACGGCAAACCTGCCATGGACTACACAAGTGTCAAATGACATGCCATTATTACTGTGCTTAGTAAACAGGCCTACAGTTATTAGGCCTGGATACCAGAGCTGATGTTACCATCATTAAGTGAATGGCCCACTGAATGGTCACTAAAAGACCCTAATTCTGCTATTGTAGGAGCGCCTGAATTTTATCTTTTGAAGGGCCTGATGGTTGCATTGCTCACGCTGTTCCTTACATCTTGCCAGTTCCCTGTACTCTGTAGGGTCATGATCTTTTAAGTCAATGGGGCACAATTTTGCAGACAAATTTTCAATAAGGGCCATTGATCGGCAGCAACCTACACTCCTAGCTTGGAAAACAGTACAACTTATTTGGGTAGATAAGTTGCCCTTAACAAAAGAAAAGTTGCTGCATTTACATGAGCTAGTTCAAGAACAGCTAGCTGCAGATCACGCAGTGCCTACTACCAGCCCTTGGAATACTCCAGTCTTTGTTATCCTCAGGAAGAGTGGAAAGTGGAGGATTTTACAGGACCTGTGCACTGTCATCGCAGTAATTGAGCCCATGGCAGTGTTGCAGCCTGGTCTTCCTTTGCCTTCAATGCTACCTTTGATTTGACCTATAGCAGTCATTGATTTAAAAGATCGGTTTTTTTTACCATTCAACTTAATCCAAAAGACGCACCATGATTCGCTTTCTCAGTGCCCTCCATCAACCAACAAAGCCCTGCTCAGCAGTATCACTGGACTGTGTTACCACAAGGAATGCTTAATAGTCCAACAATATGTCAATTGACTGTAGCAAATGCATTACAACCAGTACAAAAAGCTAGACTTCCCATCCTTATTTATCACTACATGGACGATATATTAATAGCAGCAGAACAAGAAGAGGGTCTAAAGAATGCTTTACTGCTTGTCCAGCTGGCAGTCCAATATGTCAGCTCACAAATAGCTGAAGGAAAGGTGCAACTCAATTCTCCGTGGAAATATTTAGGATGGAAAATTACATCTCACACCATTCAGCCATAAATCCTCAAAATAGTACTTAACATACAGACAATAAATGATCTGCAAAAATTATTAGGAATCTGGTTGTAACCACTTTTGGCTATTACTACTCAAGAGCTGCACCCCCTATTCCAGCTACTCAAGAGACCCAGATCTAACCTCTAAAAGACAGTTAACATCAGAAGCGCTACAATGTTTAGACTCTGTAATAACATCATTGCAGCATCAGTATAGCCATCATGTTTGTTTATCACTTCCAGTATCTTTTACATTAATATCAAACTGCTATCAGCCATATAGCTTGTTATATCAATGGGATGCCTCAAGAAAAGATCCTCTCATTATCCTCGAATGGATATTCTTATCGCATACATTTTCAAAAACCACTACCTCATGAGTGGAGTTGTTTGAAATGCTAATACAGTGAGGTCGACATCATCTTCAAATTTTACAAGTTCTTGACCCTGATTACATCTACTAAAAAAGATTTAGATTGGATGCTTGCACAGTCACTTGCTTTACAAACTGCTATGGCAAACTATACCGGACAAATCTCCATCCACCCCCCCAAACATCAGTTACTGAGTAATTTGAGTGATCTGTCCCTTACTACTAACATTTGACTTTCACATGTTCCAATACCTAATGCTGTTACTGTATTTACAGACGGCTCCGGCAAGATACACTGAGCAGTGGTTATCTGGTGTGCTACTGCTACACAATGGCAGTCAGACATTACGTATTGTCAATGGATCACCTCAAATTGTAGAACTCGCTGCTGTAGCTTGAGCTTTTCAATTTTTTTCAGAACAAAAGCTTAACAAGACTCTTTGTATGTAACAGGTATCATTCAGTGGATTGAAGGATCTTTTCTTAAGTTAACAACCCTGCCTTTTTTGCACAGCTCAAGCAAGTTTTGCCTTATGTCTCTCACTGTACTCTTCCTTATTTTATTATGCATATTCGATCACATACTACATTGCCTCGTCCTTTAACTGAGAGCAACTGTAACGCTGATCAAGCCACAGTTGCCTTTGCTACCCCTCAATTATTTAAGCATGGGTGACTCTCCCATCAATTTTTCCATCAGAATAGGAGAGCCTTATAAAAACAATTCCAACTGACAGTGGATCAAGCCTGTAACATTATTATGCCCAGACTGCGAGGCAATTGCCCCTTTGCCTCAAATAGGGACAATCCCCATGTCACAGCACAGAATCACAGAATCACAGAATTGTAGGGGTTGGAAGGGACCTCCAGAGATCATCAAGTCCAACCCCCCTGCCAAAGCAGGTTCCCTACAGCAGGTTGCACAGGTAGGCGTCCAGGCAGGTCTTGAATTTCTCCAGAGAAGGAGACTCCACAACCCCCCTGGGCAGCCTGTTCCAGTGCTCCGTCATCCTCACTGTAAAGAAGTTCTTGCGCACATTCGTGCAGAACTTCCTATGCTCCAGTTTCTGGCCGTTTCCCCTTGTCCTGTCTCCACACACTGCCGAAAAGAGTCTGGCCTCGCCACTTCGCCCCCCACACCTTAGATATTTATAGACCTGGATCAGGTCCCCTCTTCGTCTTCTTTTCTCAAGGCTAAACAGTCCCAGTTCACTTAGCCTTTCTTCATAGGAGAACATAGGAGAACAGCCTTTCTTCATAGGGCTCCAGGCCCTTCACCATCTTTGTGGCCCTCCACTGGACTCTTTCCAAGAGATCCCTGTCTTTTTTGTACTGGGGAGCCCAGAACTGAACACAGTACTCCAGATGAGGTCTCATCAGGGCAGAGTAGACGGGGAGGATCACCTCCCTCGACCTGCTGGCCACGCTCTTTTTAATGCACCCCAGAATGCTATTGGCCTTTTTGGCCACGAGGGCACACTGCTGGCTCATTGCCAACCTGTCATCCACCAGGACACCCAGGTCCCTCTCGGTGGAGCTCCTCCCCAGCAGGTCATCCCCCAACCTGTACTGGTGCATGCAATTATTCCTCCCTAGGTGCAAGACTCTACACTTACTTTTGTTAAACCTCATCTGGTTTCTTACCGCCCAGCTCTCCAGCCTGTCCAGGTCTCGCTGAATGGCAGCACAGACTTCAGGCGTGTCAGCCTATCCATCCAACATCGTATAATCATCAAACTTTCTGAGGGTGGCCACTATCCCCTCATCAAGGTCACTGAAGATGTTGAACAAGACCAGACCCAGCACCCACCCCTGGGGAACACTGCTAGTTACAGGTCTCCAACTTCTGCACCACCAGTGACAACCCTCTGTGCTCTGCCAGTCAGCCAGTTCTCAACCCACCTCACTGTCCACTCATCTATCCTACACTTCCTCACATTTGTTATAAGGATGTCATGGGAAACAGTATCAAATGCCTTGCTGAAATCAAGATAGACTACATCCACTGTTCTCCCTCCATCCACCCAGCCAGTGACAATGTCATAGAAGGCTACCAGGTTGGTCAAACATGACCTCTCCTTGGTGAACCCATGCTGAGTACTCCTGATAACCTCCTTTTCTTTCAATTGTCTGGAGATGGCATCCAGCACAAATTGTTCCATCACCTTTCCAGGGACAGAGGTGAGGCTGACTGGCCTGTAATTACCCGGATCTTCCTTCTTGCCCTTTTTGAAGACCGAAGTGATGTTGGCTATCCTCCAGTCTTCAGGCACCTCCCCCATTCTCCAAGACCTCTCAAAGATGATAGAAAGCAGTTCAGCAATCAAGCACCACCTCTTTCATTGTGGCAGACAGATGTCACTTACTTATGTTCCCAGATATGGTCATCTAAAATATGTACGTGTAACAATAGGTACTCGTTTTTCTTACATATTTGCCACAGCACATACAGGCAAATGTAGTTGCGATGCCCGTAAACATTGGTTATCTATCTGCTTATGCTGCTATTGGGATCCCACATACTATAAAAACAGATATTGAACTTGTGTATACTTCCAAAGCCACTCAAACTTTCCTCCAAGAATTGGGGGGTTAGATATATTCCAGATGTGTTCCTCATTCTCCCACAGGACAAGCTATCATTGAGCATACTTATCAAACATTGAAATACATTCTTAATAAACAAAAAAGGGAAATACAGGAGACACACCACAAGAGAAATTTTGTAAGGCTTTGCTTGTGCTGAATTTTTTGAATCATGATCATACAGATACAACTCATATGGATCATCATTTTGGGGCCTCCCCAATGTTCAAGGAACGGCCAATGGTTAATATTTGGAATATGGACATAGCGCATTAGGAAGGTCCCTTACCATTGATAACTTGGGGTCATGGATATGCTTGTGTTTCCACAGGAGCTGGCCTTACGTGGGCTCCAGCACGACATGTTTGGCCTCATCTCAAGGCAGAAAATAGCATCCAGCCCTTATAATGACTGGGATTGTGTGTTTCTTACTTACTGGTATCGTTTTGTAAATTCTTGTATTGCAAATAACAACATTCATAATGATATGACACACTGGGTGATTTCCCTGTGTTACTAATGCAGTCTCAAGAATTAGACTTAGTAGGCATTATCTAGGTTGTTGTGCGTTTCTTCTATTTTAGTAGTAGATCGAATGTAAATTAAACAGGATTTGATGTTACCAACGCTGGAATCTACGGGAACAGCTCTTTTAGCGTATTAGCAATGCTTGGTTATGATGCCATTAGCCTACCAGTTAGCCCTTTCTTAATTTGTGAAGACAAAACCTGGAAAGGAATCTGAGGCAAAGGGATGACCCTGTATTATAGAATGATTAACTCTCTTTCATCCCAATAATCAGGATTTTTAAAATATGGCAATATATCACTTGGCACACGCTATCTTACTTTGATTCAGCATACCATTCTGATACAGGATTCTGGAATACTGCCCAGCAGATTTTTTAGTTCACTAACCCCTTCAATTGGCACCTATGTCAGGGACCAAAAGGCCTCTCACTGAAGAATGATCTTGCAATGAATCAAAGTACTCCGACAGTTTTAAGGGAACTGATATTTGTGGCTATAGCTGCAAATATTTTGTTTTGTAGAAAGAACTAAACTTGGTACTTTATTCTGTTTTGCAAGCAGGTGTTCCACTTGGCCAGTATCATGCATTGGCCACGCAGATGCAGTGTATAACATCGAAAAAACCCTTCAGACCCTGAGAAGAATAAAAGTAGGAGAGAATCTGTGATGGGTGAGGGAGGAAAAGGGCACTTTAAGCAGGGAACGCCCTGCTGGCACTGCCTATCGCGTCCACTGCCAGCATGTTCCTTCTCTCTCCTTTTCAGCAGTTTGCTGTTTCTTAAGAGTCAATAAGTAATAATACACTAGCTTAGGGAGTTTCTGCTTCCCGCTTACAGGGTTGTCTAAAATGGATGCCTATGTGTGTGTGCATATCTGCCCAAAGGCATTGTTATGAGCACTCAAAAAGCATTCGTTGTACAATGTTTTGATCATTCAAAATCAATATACCAGAGTATATGAAAGTTGAGGGCTTTTTCTAACTAGTTACAGGTTAACACAGAATGGGACCCTCAAGGATCCTTTTCCAGGTTGCAGAAATGTGGGCTGCAGGCCAAATGTGTGTATTCTTTTTAGTGGGTTGGACAGTATTTCTTGTCATTATGCTGTGTTTGCCTTGTCTCTTTTCTTAAGTTTAGAGTATTGTCAATCAAGGCCTTGGTTGAATTATAATGATTATGTTATTAATATAATTGTTATTATTTTATAGTATGGTAACACAAAAAAAAAGGAGAAATTGTGGGAATACAAGAAAGACTACTCAGAGGAGTAGCTACGGAGCAAGATAAACAGCATGAGAACCAAGGACACCTCTAGAAGAAGAGAAAAAGCAAAAGGAATGGCTTGTGGCTCTGATTGGATAAGCGCCCGCACGCATGGTTATAGACTGTTTGTAGAATAATCCTCTGTTGACATATAAAGGTGGATGGGAAAGTTGTAAGGGTGGATGGAAAAAGCTAAAAAAAGGAAACTTTTGAATGTATATAAGTCATGTGAGAACTTGTATTAAAGGATTTGGATCATTCACATCTGAGTCCATACATCAGACACTGCATCCAGTCACCTCTCCTGCTCTCCAGGACCTGCCAAAGATGATAGAGAGCAGTTCAGCAATCACCTCTGCCAGCTCCCTCAACACACATGGTTGCATCCCATCAGGGCCCATGGATTTATACACCCCCTCCTCAACCAGAGTGAAGCTTTCCATTTCCCAGACTCTGTCTCTTCCCTCCAGGGTCCAGGAGTCTTTGAAGTGAAGACCAAAGCAAAGAATGCATTCAGCATCTCCACCTTCTCCGCATCCCCCATTACCAGAACATCCCCCTCAATCAGCAGGGGACACACATTATCCCCAGTCTTCCTTTTACTGTTAACATACTTAAAAAAACCCTTCTTCTTATCTTTTATCTCCTTGGCCAGCTTCAGCTCCAGATGAGCTTTAGCCTTCCTTGTCTCTTCCCTACAGGCCCTGACAACACTCCTATACTCCTCCCAAGATGACAGGCCCTTTTTCCACATTTCATAGACCTTTTTCCCTTTGATCTTACACATGAGATCCTTGCTCATCCTTTCAGGTTTCCTGCCTTCCTTCCCCGATTTCCTACTCTTTCCCACTCTGCACCAATCTTGAGCTTGGAAGAAGTGCTGTTTAAATGCTGCCTAGCTCTCACAGGCCTCCTTGCCTTCAAGCACTCTAGCCTATGAAATACCTCCAAGTAGGTCCCGGAAAAGGCCAAAGTTGGCTCTCTGAAAGTCCAGGGGAGCAGTCTTACTTTTTGTCTTACTTCTTCCACACAAGACCTCAAACTCCATCATCTCAATTACCTAACCTGCCCCCAACCTTCACATCTTTAAGAAGCCCACCCCTGCTGGAAAGAACAAGGTCCAGAAGCACCCCCTACCTTGTTGACTCCTCCATCGCCTTTACAAGAAAATGATCTTCCATGCACATATCTGTGCATGATTAAAGTCCCCCATGAGAACCAGTGCACAGGTTGTGAGGCTACTTCCAGATGCTTATAGAAGGCCTCATCGACTTCATTCTCCTGATCTGGTGACCTGTAGTACACCCCCACAACGAAGTTAGCCACACCAGACTGCCCCTTAATTCTCACCCACAAGCTCTCCACACATTGTTCACCCTCTCCCAGGTGGAGCTCATTACATGCTAGTTGCTCTCTCACATAAAGGGCAGCCCCTCCATATCACTTCCCCAGCCTGTCTTTCCGAAAAAGAACATAGCCCACCATGACAGCATTCCAGTTATGCAAGCCGTCCCACCACATCTCAGTGACTGCAAGGAGATAATGGCCCTGTGACCGTACACAGTTCTCTAGCTCATCCTGTTAATGCTACGCACATTGGTATACAGGCACTTTAAGGAAGAAGCAGGTGCAGTTACCCCTAAAGGAACACAAGATTTTGGATGGAGTATCAGCAACATTACCTTCTCTGAGATGTCATCTCACAGTCCTATGGGACAATTCAGAGGTTTTTCCTTTCAATCTTCTACAGTGACCACATCCCTCAGCCCTTCTCTATCACATCTAACTCCTCTCCCTTTCCCCTTCGAACATAGTTTAATGCCCTGGTGATCAATCTAGAGAGTTTGCTCCCCAAAATACCTGCACCACATTCTCCACCAAAAACTGTCACAGAGTTGTCTAGATCAATCTATGTCTGTGACAGGGGGGCAGTAAGTCCGTGGGCCCCCTTGCCCCAAAAATGGGAAGGGAAAAGGGATAGGGAGATAGGAGCTGATCTCAAAAAAACAAACAGAGCAGCAGCAACGATCTAAGGAGGAAAAATTATCTTACTAACTATGATATCAGAATGCAAGATAACACAATATAATACAATCTAATTGAAATTGAGGCTAGTAAATCAAGTAAAATAAGAGAGAGAGTTTCCTGAAGATCAAGAAGCCTACTTCGAAAGAAGATGCACAGCTTGGAAGCACACCCATACCCACGGCCGGGCAGTGAGAGAGAGCAAGCGTCATTTCCATGACATATTTTCCTCTCTGACCATGAGGTCCTCTGGGACATGTAATTCTTCTTCTCTGTGCTCCACATGATGTCATGATGTGGAATACCAATAGCAAAAACTACAAAACCACGACAGCACCCCACTTGCTCAGTCACAGTCCATCAAAAGCCCACATACCCAGTTTCTCAAAGGCCTGCCCAAGATCAAAATACCCAAAGCCTTGATCAAGACACTCCCCCCCCCCCCCCCCCCAGCCAGTCATTTATCTGACATGTTCTCCTTCATCTTCCTGGGCTCCAGCTACCCATCAGAAGGACAAAGGAGAACACTACCTGCACCCCTGGTCCCTTCAATGTATTTCCAGGGGATGCAAAGTACTTTTCAACATTGTTTAGTTTCCTCATTGCAACATCCTGGGACCCAGACTGAATGACAATGAAGCAAAAACCTTCCGTGCTTGTCCTCCGTACCACATGCTAATTGCCAGCACACCCTTCTAACGAGCATGTCCTGTCTGTGGTGCTCCATAAGGGCTGCTTTTACACAGGCAGGGGGTTGGCCGCCATTCCTGTCTCCGCCCACATCACATCAGGGCTTGAGGCAGCACAGGTACTGCTCCTGCCTGTAATTGGTTATGGGGCAAGGGGCGCTGGGTTGGGCTGAACTGACGGCCCTGTGTGATGGTTCAAGTTGCAGGGTTTTTTTTTCAGGTTGGTTGATTTACCTATCTATCAGGACCCCTTCTTGCAGTCAATCTCTGCACGAGGTCTGTGCTAAAATGATATTATGCAAATATAGGAAGCTACCAGAAATCGAGCCATCCTGCTTTTGATCTGAGTTCTGAAATCAAAGAATCATAGAATCACAAGGTTGGAAAGGACCTACAAGATCATCTAGTTCAACTGGCCTCCCATTACCATTGCTACCACAAGCCACTAAACCATATCTCGTAGCTCCTCATCCAGACGCCTCTTGAACACTGCCAGGGATGGCGACTCCACCACCTCCTTGGGCAGGTCATTCCAGTGCAAGACCACTCTCTGAGAGAAAAACTTCTTCCTTATGTCTATTCTAAACCTCTTCTGGCACAACTTGCAGCCATTTCCTCGGGTCCTGTTTGTTGCCTGGGAGAAGAGGCCAAACTTCTCCTTATCACAGGCTCCCTTCAGGAAGTTGTAGATTGCAATGAGATCTCCCCTGAGCCTCCTCTTCTCCAGACTAAACAATCCCAGCTCCTTGAGCTGCTCCTCATCAGACTTGTGCTCCAGACCCCTCACCAGTTTCATTGCCCTTCTCTGGACACGTTCCAGGGCTTCAAAGTCTTTTTTGCAGTGATGGGCCCAAAACTGAACACAATACTCGAGATGCGGCCTCACCAATGCTGAGTACAGGCGGATGATTACCTCCCTGCTCCTGCTGGCCACACTATTTCTAATGCAGGCCAGGATGGCCCTCTTCCTGTTGGCCACCTGGCCACACTCTTGGCTCATGTTCAGCCGAGCACCAACCAACAGCCCCAGGTCCCTTTCTTCTTCACAATCATCCAGCCACTCTGCCTCAAGCCTATAACACTGAATGGGGCTATTGTGGCCAAAGTGCAGGACCCAGCACTTGGCCTTGTTGAACCTCATCCCATTCACCTCAGTCCAGCGATCCAGCTTATCTAGATCCCTCTGCAGGGCCTCCCTACCCTCAGGCAGATCAACACCACCTCCCAACTTGGTGTCATCTGCAAGCTTACTGAGGGTACACTCAATCCCCTCATCTAGGTCACCAGTTAAGATACGAAACAAGATGGGCTGCTGTACCAACCCCTGCAGGACACCCCTTGTAATCAGGTCACCAGCTGGACTTAACTCCATTAACTACTACCCAGTGGGTGTGGCCCTGTAGCCAGTTCCTTACCCAAAGAAGGGTATACCTGTCCAGGCCACGGGCAGCCAGTTTTCCCAGGAGAATAGTGTGAGAGACCACATCAGAGGCTTTGCTGAAGTCTAGATAGACTACATCAACAGCCTTTCCCTCATCTACCACCTGGTCACCCGGTCATAGAAGGAGATGAGGTTGGTAAAGCACGACCTGCCTTTCATGAACACTTGCTGGCTGGGCCTGATCCCCCAGACGCCACACACATGTGCCATGTGATCTCACCCAAGATGATTTGCCCCGTAACTTTTCCTGGTACCGAGGTCAGGCTGACAGGCCTGTAGTTCCCTGGATCCTTTTTATGGCCCTTCTTGTAAATGGGAATCCAAAGCCAGTTTATTGAGGCTGGTGCTTGAAGCTAGGTATCTTTTGCAGTTCAGGACAACAATGTTGCAATTTTAATTTAAAAAAGAAAAATCTTCAAATCCAGTATCATTCCTGTAAAGTTCCTGGCATCTGAACAACACTCTAAACTTCAGATTTGGAGGAGCGTATACAGTCACAGTTATGAGTAAGAAAGAGATCACAGACATGGACACAGACTTTCACAAGCTTTACTTATAAACTCTGTGGAAACTGAAGTTATTACCTACAAGTATCATGATCACGTAACCACCTCTTTATCATCCCATTCTTTGCAAGCAAAGAAGATCCGCAGTACTTGCTGCTTCTTTTTTATTACAATAGAGGTCAAATGGTCCTAGTATCTGACTAGAACAACCAAATTCTCTCCTTCATCTTGTACTCAAAGCATACCTGTATTCTTGTAACTTTAGTCCAGCAGCTCATTTGTTTTTTTTAAATGAGTTATTTGTTTGAGGCATCTATTTGCAATTGTGCAAAGTGAAAGCTGCATACATCCCACATCTATGCTTCTAAGCACTGCTGTTTCTGAAGTTCTCTGTGTCAGAATAACCTATAAATGATAATGCCACTGCTTGGTACAGTAAAAGTACCAATTTTAGACCCTGTCTTCATGGATATCAGCCAGTGGATAAACTGTACTGTAAAAGCAGAGGCATTTGTACAAACCAGGGTGACCTCCACGTAAGCACATAGGTTAAAGGGTATTTAGGCTGGATTAGAAGACAGCCTTTTTATGTAGTTGGGGCATGAGAATTGTTCAGCTCTAGGAAGACAATAGAACATGAAATCCTCTACAGTTTATACCACAAACCAGTAAGTACAGAAAACATTATTGACAAGAAAGTTTCTTAGACATTCTTCAAGTAAATAAGCTGAACCGATTCAGGGTTAATTTCCATGTGCTTCTCTTCTAGTTTCATTGTTTAGAGGATAAGCCTATAAAACGATAATTGAAGGATGAGTGTGACATGATGTTTCAGAGCTTCTTAGGTTTCTGTTGCCCTCCTTATCAACTACTAGAATTTAAGCCAGCTATATTTTTCTTTCCCATCTTCTTTCAGGTCAGGAGCTCTATGTTACATATAATGCATGCTAGGCACATTGCCTGCAAGATGTGTCAGATTACTCCATTGAGACAAATTTAAATATGCCATATGAAATGTATTTTTCAACAGATTGAAAAAGTTTCTCAATCTGGTGCAGACACATAAATTTATGACATAAAGCACTCCAAACTGACACATTTGAGTCTATACAGTTTGGCCACTTTGCATATGGAGAGTTTATAGTGTTTCACAGCATACTCCGTTCTTTATTTTGACTGACTTACACCCTTAATGAAGTCAGAGTTCACATGATCAGCCTGCTTTAACTCTATTACAGAATCATAAAATGGCTGAAGATGGAAGAAATCTCTGGAATTCATCTGGTCCAACCTCCTATTCAAGTAGGGCCACCTAGAGCAGTATGCTCAGGACCACTTCCAGGTGGCTTTTGATGATTACAAGGAGGAAGATCTTACAGCTTCTATTCCAGCGCTCTGTTACCTGCACAGTAAAGAAGTGTTTCCTGATATTCATGCAGGTCCTCTTGCATTCCAGTTTGTGCCCACTGCCTCTTGTCTTGGCACTGGGCACCACAGAGAAAAGCCTGGTTCCATTGTCTTTGCACTCTCCCTTCAGGCAGATGTTGAAGAGATCCCCCTGAGCCTTCTCCAGGCTGAACAGTTCCAACTCTCTCATCTTCCCCTCATAGGAGATATGCTCCAGACCCTCAATCATCTTCCTGGCCCTCTAATGGACTGTTTTCAGTATGTTCATGCATAACACACTGGGGAGCCCAGAACTAGACACAGTACTCCAGCTGTGTTCTCACCAATGCTGAGCAGAGGGAAAAAATTACTTCACTTGAATAGTTGGTGACAATTTGCCTACTACAACCAAGAATACTCCTAGAAGCAAGGACATACTACCGACTCACGTTCACCTTGGTGTTTATCAAAAGCCCTGTATCATCTTCTGCAGAGCTGCTTTTCATCTGGGTTTCCCTTGGCATGTCCTGGTACCAATGTCCTTGCCAGTGTTGAGGCTTGCTGCAAAAACTGCACAGGAGCGATCTCCAGAAAGAGATGCTGCCTTAGTGGTGGTCAGACCTTAAATGGGATCTAGGAGAGGTGGAGTAAAGCTCCACCCCTTCTGGGAGCACAGCTGAATTACCTTCACCTGTGTTCCCTCCGCTGACCCATCACTTGCCTCAGATGGTTAATCAGAGGTTCAGGCTGTGATTAACAGTTTCCCATACACTCCACCCCTCCACAGCATGAACCAATGATTAGGTGAGTTTTTCCTTATTACAGAGATCCAACACGATGCTTATACAATTTCCCATCGCAATATGTGTTGACATAATTCAAGCAATGGTTGATGGAAGTTCACAGTCTTCCATGGGCCAGTGCTTGATTGATGTTGCTGAAGGCAAGTAATCATGAGGTGCATGTCTATTTGTGTTCCATCAGTCCCATTCCTTCCAGTGATTCTGGAAGCTCAAAGATGTAGGGGGAGTAATACAGATGTTTCAAAGGTACCAGGAAGGGAAGGTCTGCCCTCCAGGGCAGGATACAGGCTGTATTTCTATCCTGGGTCAATACTTCAGCTTGTACCAGAACATGCCCCAGTCACCTATACCATACTGTTTGGCCAGATATTTGCGGTTGCATAGGTATATCTGGTACCAAAGGAGGCATCTTGATCTGCCATAGGGACATGATGGGCATCCCTTTAGCAATAAGGATTGGAGTATTGACCACAATATCAGTAGGCCATGTACCTATCACCAAGGGAGCTACTGAGCCTCCCACCTCCAACAATCTCCCCCCAAGGTGCCAGTAGACCACACCACTTGGGTTCTACCTGCACCTTCCAGGACCACTTTATCCTATGGATTCCTGGTTCTAAATTCTCAGGGGCAGGGAGCAGAAGATTATTTTCATTACCAATCTGGGGTCTTACCTGATTATCAGTGCCCATAACTTGGATCCTAAGCAGGGATACTGTTTGTAGCATTTTTAGGGCACTAAGCCTGCCATCTTGAGGTCTTTCATTCAGGTCCCGCAGGGTTTCATAGAGTCTCTTTGTCCACCCCTGCAGGGACTGGGAGTCTGTCTTCAGAGCAGCCTTGAGGATACCATTATAACATTCAATGAGGCCTGCCCCAGTTGGATTATATGGCAGGTGGAATCACCATTCAGTGTTGTTCTCTTCTGCCCAATGCTGTATTGTTGCACCAGTAAAATGAGTCCCTTGGTCGCTCTCAATCACTTGAAGTGTCCCATAGGCAGACAACAGTTTAGTGAGTGCCTTGATTGTGTATACTTGATTTGCCTTTGGTACTGGATAGGCCTGCAGTAGCCCACTCACAGTATCAGTGCAGGTCAGGGCATATCTCGCCCCCTCAGACCAAGAGAGAGGCCCGATGTAATCAACCTGCCATTGCTGGAGAGGTCTCTATCCTCTAGCAATGTGGGCTGTTGTTTCAGGCAATGATCTTGGTCTCATCTTTGAGCAAGTGTCACAATCTCAACATGCCTGGGCAATGTCAGATAGTCGTACGGGCAGCCCCCATGCTTTAGCAGCTGCCCACATTATCTTTTGTCCAGCATGCCGTAGTTTCTAGTGTAACCAACAAGCAATGTTCTTGGACTGCGAACTCTCAATCCATCAAATTCAGGCCAGTGTGTCGGCTTCATTTCCCAGTGACTGTAGGGGTTGGTGACCAGAGACATGGTAGACACATACAGTCCTGTGTTTAACTGCATTCCAGATGTCTAATCACGTCTTTACCCCAGATTGGTCGGGTGTGAATAGTCCATTCCTGGGTAGCCCACTGTGCAATCCAAGGAGTATACCGGGAGCTCACAGCCCAACTATCTGTACAGATGTTCAGAGTACCACCACCAGGTTCCTTGGCTATAACCATCCACACGGCTCACAATTCTGCCCATTGGCTGCTCTGACCATCCCCCTCATCAAACCAGATTGTCTCAGTAGGGGGATGATATGCTACTAAAAAAAAAAAAAAAAAATTCTGTCTTGCATCAAAAACAGTGTTACTAGCAGGAACAGGGAGGTAATTGCCCCCCTGTACTCGGCATTGGTGCGGCCGCACCTCGAGTACTGTGTTCAGTTTTGGGCCCCTCACTGCAAGAAAGACATTGAGGCCCTGGAACGTGTTCGGAGGAGGGCAGCGAAGCTGGTGAGGGGTCTGGAGCACAGGCCTTATGAGGAGCGGTTGAGGGAGCAGGGATTGTTCAGCCTGGAGAAGAGGAGGCTCAGGGGAGACCTTATAGCTCTCTATAACTTCCTGAAGGGAGGTTGTGGTGAGCTGGGGGTCGGCCTCTTCTCTCGTGTAATCAGTGATAGAACTAGAGGGAATGGTTTCAAGCTGCGCCAGGGGAGGTTCAGGCTGGACATTAGGAAGTATTACTACTTGGAGGGGGTGGTCAGGCATTGGAATGCACTGCCCAGGGAGGTGGTGGAGTCACCGACCATGGGAGTGTTCAAGAAACGTTTGGATGTTGCGTTGAGGGGTATGATTTAGCTGGGAAGTATTGGTAATGGTTGGACTGGATGATCTTCTAGGTCTTTTCCAACCTCGATAATTCTGTGATTCTGTGATTCTACTGCTCTCCACTTGCTTGGGTTGCCCTTGCTGGATCCATCCGTGTACCACGCATCTTCAGGAATAGGATATTTTCCTTCCTGAACAGGACTCTTCTCTGGTGGAGCGACCAACGTTCCTCTTGGTGCATCACTATGATATGTCACTGGGCCTAGGATTTTCCATAACTCCTCTTTCAGCGGTGATGAAGACAAACTAATTCTCTGGCTGAGACAGGCGACCCATCGTGCCACTGCTCATGCTTGGGCCACCCCTGTCTTAGGAAGGTGGGTCAGACCTCTTACCCAGCCCTGGATCAGAGAGGTTTTAACTAAGATTGCTGCCTTTTGGTTTATTGGTTCTACTGCCCGCAATGCTGAATAAGCAGCCAATAACTGTTTTTTGATCATACTATATCTTTCCTCTGCTCCGTGCCAAACCTGATGCCAGAATCCAATAGGGGTCTGAACAGAACTCTGGCATTGCCACAGGCCCCAGCCAAAACCATCCTGAGTAGTGAAAGGTGACAGGAATTCAGTTATAACAGGGAGAAAAGTAAGGGCTTCACTGAAACCTAGAGAAGGGAACAGTTTATGTTAAGGGGGGCAAAGAAAGGGGGAATCGCAGACACTAAGTCTGGGAAAGTAAAGGGAAGAAGGCCATAAAGATAAGGGGTAAGAACAGCTCATGGACATCTGGTAGCGAGGTGATTAGAACTTTACAGGGCAAGATGACCCCGATGTGTGGGGGTTTCAACATCGGAAGAAAACAAGAGCCCTCGCCGTGAGAAAGGAATTTTCATCCCAAAACACCGGCAGAAGAAGAAGGGGGGGAACCGTTTGCCAATGGGGTCGCGGGGAATGTAATGAATATGTACGCAAACTCGGGGGGGGAAGCTATTGATTATGTATTAGTTGGGCCTATATCTGTATCACGCTTTTTCACTACGGCGCGCAAGTTTGGAGTGTTAACCCCTTGCGCCAGGGCTGTGTGCACATCTCTTTATTAAACATACCTGCTTTATATCCTAACAGGCTATAGAGTTTGTTTCCGCGCATCAATTTGGCACCCCAGATGGGACAACCTCTGTTCGGCTGCAGGACCAGCTGAGAAGGGGGACGCCTTCGGCGCGCCCCGAGATTTCTCGGAAGGACTCCCCTTCCTCATCCGATCACTGCGGGAACAGACAAGGACCATCTGTCGGCGGACCAGGTATGTGTATCTAACGGGGAACCCATAAGTCGTGAGGAGACGTCCTACGCAGGGTGCAGAGGGCTTGTCTGCCCCCCCCGAGGGACGTGAGCTCACGGGTTCGGTTGCCGGCTGGGTTAGGAGGGTATTCCTATCTGGGATAATTGGTATTGGTATTGTATGCTGTATTTTAGCAGTACTGTGATTTAAGTCGACAACTATAACATCACTATTCTTGGGGTTAAGCTTAACGAATAATATATCATAGTTCTTTTGAACTGTTGGAATGAGTGTGGTGTGAGTGAGACGCGGCATAGCTGCGGGGCGAGTGCGGAGTCCCGACCCGCGGTTCCGTCCTCCCGCGAGGGAAACGGCCGGGGACGGACGAAGCGAAAGGTGTCTTTTGATACGTGTTTTGTTTGTCTTTATAAGTGTTGTTTGTTGGCCATTGTAAAGTACGTAGCTGTGAAGCATATACAGAGTTGCCTGACTATTGCTGAATCTATCGCAAGATAGTACTGCGGGTTAAGAGTTTAAGCGTGTGGATTAGAAGTTTTAGATAAAGTTAAGATGGGGGGATCACAGGGAAAAGAAGTCCCTAGACGCTCACCCTTGGGGTGTATACTGGCACACTGGCGGGATATTGCGGGGGAACCAGGGGGAACTCTGAGCTGGAAAACGCTGATTAAATACTGCAATCAGTGGTGGTTGGTGTATAAGTTAGAGGATGGGGAAAAGTGGCCCCTGAACGGAACGGTAAACTATAATACAATCTTACAGCTTATGCTGTTTTTAAGGAGAGAAAGCAAATGGGATGAAGTAGCATATGCAGATATGTTCTTCACCCTCCGTAACCATCCCGAATGGCAGAAAGAGTGTGGGATGGGGCCGCCACAAGATCCGTTTGTATTAACTATAGAAGAGGAGCGGCGTGAGACAAGGGAGGTGATAGGGCCAGATGGAAGTGCAAGGTTAGTTAAAGTCCCGTTCTCGTCATTTGATTTGGAATCCTGGAGAGAGATTTGCAAAAACTACCGGAACAACCCATTAAAGGTAGCGAGACATTTCCAGTTTCTAGCTAGACAACATGAACCAGATTGGAATGATGTTCAGCTGCTGTTAGATCAGCTAACCGAAACAGAGAAACAACTAGTTTTAAAAACTGCACAAAATCTAAGTGAGGACAGTTTGCGAGGAACAAATGAAGACATTAAAGATCATTTCCCATTACAAAATCCTCGCTGGGACCCGAATACAGCACATGGGAGGGAGAGTTTGGAGAGATACCGAGAATGGATAGTGAAGGGAGTGGAAAGAGCTATCCCTAAAACAATAAATTGGTCTAATCTATTTGAGGTAAAACAGGGTCCAAAGGAATCCCCCTCAGAATTCCTGGACAGACTGAGGAATGCAATGAGAAAACATACCTCTTTGGACCCAAGGTCCGAGGAAGGCATACAACAGTTAGTAATATTGTTCATGGGGCAGTCTGCAGGGGATATAAGAAGAAAATTGCAAAAGTTAGAGGTACCAGCTAGTCGGAATTTGGAAAGCTTGCTAGGAGTAGCTTGGAGAGTGTTTAACAACCGGGAGGAGCTAGATAAGAGAAGGGACAGGAAAGCATTGATTGCAGCCTTGAAAGAAACGAGCAAGGGGGGTACTAACCGGGTAAGGAAGCCCCTGGAAAAGGATCAGTGCGCCATCTGCAGGAAAAAGGGGCACTGGAAAAATGAGTGCCCGCTGGGAAAACAGAAAAAGGGAAGGGGGGCATGGAGTAAGGTCCAAGCCCCTGTGGAAGAAGATTGACGGGAACCGGGAGAATCTACCCTAGCGGATTCACTGGTTAAAATGAAGCTAGGGAATAGGCAGCAGAGTGTGGAATTTCTGATAGATACTGGTGCGACTTGTTCAGTCTTAAATGAAGAATTAACTCCATTAAGCAGAGAATTTATAACTGTAAAGGGGGCCACTGGTCAATCCGAAAAGGCTTACTTCCTCAAACCTCTGAAGTACAAATTGGGAAAGCAGATTGGGATACATCGGTTTTTATACCTACCCGATTCACCACATCCCCTTTTAGGGAGAGACCTGTTAGAACAATTAGGGGCAGAAATAAAATTTGAGTCAGGAAAAATGCAATTCAAAGTAAGAGACGATTCGCTTATTGAAGTACTTAGTCTGGCATTGATAACAACACCCTCAGTGGAAACGGGGATGCCCGAGGAAATTCGTAATCAAGTGTATCCAGGGGTATGGGCAACAGAAATCCCAGGACGTGCAAAAAATGCACTCCCTGTTGTAATTAAAATAAAACAAGAGGCCCAACCCCCGCGGATTAAACAGTATCCCCTAAGGACAGAGGATAGGGAAGGAGTACAGCCGTTAATTGACAAATTTATGAAACATGGGTTACTAGTAGAATGTGAATCTGAATATAACACTCCAATACTCCTGATCAGGAAACCAGATGGAAGTTACCGGATAGTACAGGATCTGAGGGCCATCAATAAAATCGTAGAAGATTTGTACCCCTTGGTGGCCAACCCGTATACACTGCTTACCAAGTTATCTAGTGAATTAGCTTGGTTTACCGTACTGGACTTAAAGGATGCATTCTTCTGCCTGCCTCTGAGCCCTGAGAGTCAATTATTATTTGCATTCGAATGGGAAAATCCCAAATCAGGCAGGAAAACACAACTAACATGGACAGTGCTTCCCCAGGGGTTCAAAAATAGCCCAACCATCTTTGGGAATCAGCTAGCCAAGGATTTGGAGCAATGGGAACGCCCCTCAGGGAAAGGAGTTCTATTACAGTATGTGGATGATCTGCTGGTGGCGGCTGAGACAGAGGATATCTGTGTGTCATGGACTATCAGTCTTTTAAACTTTTTGGGACTCAATGGATATCGAGTTTCTCCACAGAAAGCCCAGGTGGCCAAACAACGGGTAGTCTACCTAGGCTACGAAATCACCGCCGGACTGAGGACGCTGGGAACAGCAAGGAAGGAAGCCATCTGTCAAACCCCTCAGCCTCGGACTGCGAAGGAGCTGCGTACGTTCCTAGGAATGACAGGATGGTGTCGGCTTTGGATCCATAACTATGGACTGTTGGTAAAACCGCTCTACGCGCTTTTAAAAACTAATCCCAATATTCTTACGTGGGATGGGGAGAGCAGGAGAGCCTTTAAACAGCTAAAGCATGAACTCATGCAGGCTCCTGCTTTAGGGTTGCCAGACACAACAAAACCATTTTGGCTGTTCTCGTATGAAAAACAGGGAATAGCGTTGGGAGTTCTGGCTCAGAACTTGGGACCCTATCGAAGGGCAGTAGCTTACTTCTCCAAACAACTAGACGAAGTAAGCAAAGGATGGCCAGGCTGCTTGAGAGCAGTAGCTGCGCTGGTGGTAAACATTCAGGAAGCACGCAAATTTACCTTAGGACAGAAAATCACAGCATTGACATCGCATACAGTTTCAGCTGTACTAGAGGTGAAGGGTCTACACTGGCTCTCACCACAAAGACTTCTCAAATATCAGGCTATCTTGATGGAACAGGATGACGTGGAAATAGTAGTAACTAACATTGTCAACCCAGCATCCTTCCTCAGTGGGACCTCGGGAGAACCAGTATCACACGATTGCCTGGAGACCATCGATGCTGTATATTCCAGCCGACCGGACCTGAAGGAGGAACCGCTAGAGGATGCTGAGGACTCCTGGTATACTGACGGTAGTAGCTTTGTGCTGCAGGGCATACGTAAAGCAGGCTACGCTGTGACCACTACAGACAAGGTAATAGAGTCTAAAGCCCTGCCCCCCAAACACCTCCGCACAAAAGGCAGAGATCATAGCTTTAACCCGAGCTTTAGAGCTGGCAGAAGGAAAAAGGATCAACATATGGACTGACTCCAAATATGCCTTTAGTGTGGTACATGCCCACGGAGCAATTTGGAAAGAGAGAGGACTATTATCAGCACAAGGAAAAAGCATTAAACACGCTGAGGAGATTCTTAGACTCCTAGAAGCAGTACATCGGCCAGAAAAAGTGGCCATTATGCATTGCAGAGGGCATCAGAAGGGAAAGACACCAGACGAAATAGGGAATGCCTTTGCAGACCGAGAGGCAAAGAGGGCAGCAAAGGAGGACCCGGTGGAACTGCACTCTCTAATTCCAGACGGTAAAATCCAAATGGATAGCGAGCCCAGGTACTCGAAGGAAGATAAAAACCTCATAGAAGATCTAGGAGGACAAGAGGGAGAGGGAGGATGGGTCACAACTCCACAGGGCAAAATAGTTATACCCAGCGCCATTCTGTGGGCAGTAGTAATGGCTGAACACAGAAAAACACACTGGGGAACTGAGGCACTATATAGATACTTAATTCAAAGGATAGTTGCCCGGAACTTGTACTCCACAATAAAACAAGTCACCCAGCAATGCGAGATTTGTCTGCAAAATAACCCCAAAGTGGGTCATAAGATCTCATTAGGACAGATAGGAAAGGGAAATTATCCAGGACAACAGTGGCAAATTGATTTTTCAGAACTCCCAAGAAAAGGGGGGTTCAAATACATGTTGGTATTAACAGATACCTTTTCGGGATGGCCAGAGGTATACCCCTGTAGAACTAATAAGGCGCGGGAGGTAACAAAAGCATTGTTACAAGAAATCATTCCGAGGTTCGGGGTTCCTGCGGCCATTTCATCAGACAGAGGCCCACATTTTATAGCTAAGGTGGTCCAACAAGTGAGCACCCTATTGGGAATCGATTGGCAGTTGCATACTCCTTACCGACCACAATCCAGTGGTCAGGTGGAGAAAATGAATCATCTCATCAAATTACAGATAGTAAAGCTGGGCCAGGAGGCTGGGATACCCTGGCCACAAGCATTGTCGTTGGCACTTTTAAGAATTCGCACAAAACCCCGAACCAAGGAAGGGCTAAGCCCATTTGAGATTCTTTACGGGCGACCCTATACTGTACAAAAGGGAGTCTCTACGCAGACGGGGGAAGAGGTGTTAAGTGAATATATGATCAGCTTGGCAAAGCAGCTAAAGAAGGTTGAGAAAACAGTACTCGGTGTCAGGGCCCGGGGCCTAGATGGCCCAGTGCATGATATATTACCAGGAGACTATGTCTATGTTAAATCCCTCTCAGATTTACCTTTGGAGCCAAGGTGGAACGGGCCTTATCAAGTCCTTCTGACCACCCACACTGCAGCGAAAGTGGAAGGACTGATACCGTGGATACACCATTCCCGTCTGAGGAAAGCTCCTGGACAACGGTGGACCGTGGAAAAGGAAGGACCACTGAAGATCCGGATCCGGAAGCATGTTTAGAGGTTTAGTGATAGTTAACCTAGCTATAACTGCAGTTATGGCCTGGCATGATAACAGCTATTTAAGAATGACTGAGAAAATTGGCCAGGCCCTTAATAAATCTTGCTGGATATGCACGGCTCTCCCTGGAAGAGAGGGAAGAGTACCAATGTATGGGATAGTGGCATTAAATTGGACAATTCCTAGCTGGGTAGAACAAGGGAAATGTAAATTTGGCATAGAAAATCAGCCACAAAAAGGTCCTAATTTTGATCTGTTAGTTATAGATTCTGCTAAGTCAATCTTTGTAGATAGAAAGGCTAATAGCAAAAGTAGTGGGGTGGGAGTAGGATGGCGAAACTTAACAGGTATAGGGTGTAGTTGGGAATACGGGAATTCTGAACTAGTATCGGGGACTAATGAAGTTAGAAGATGGATGCAAGGTGAGGGATGTGACCCAAGAACAGATGGGGCAACACAGTGGGTCTCAGATGAGAACATACTCGGAATTGTGGGAATGGGAGCATCATTTACCCACTAAGAAAAATACCCAAGCCATGTAAGTTACCTCATGGGTATTGGTGGTTGTGTGGGGATGGGCAGGCACGAAAAGCATTACCTTTAAATTGGACAGGGACATGCACTACAGGATATCTAGTACCCCAGACCACAGTACATGAAGAAATCCCACGGGGACTTTTAAGGACCCCCTGGATTCGGACTAAGCGTACATACAATCCCCTAGCCAGTCATGGGACTGGATTTCATAGCTTCCTAAGAGCTCTAATCCCAGCTCTAGGAGTAGTTCAGCTGGAAAAGGCAATTGTGAATATTTCTGCCACCTTAGAAATAGTGGAAAATGCTACAACGGATGCATTACGAGCAATCCAAGAAGAAGTATCCTCCTTATCCAAAGTGGTGCTTCAAAATAGAATGGCACTGGATCTATTAACAGCTAAAGAAGGAGGGGTATGCACTATTATAAATCAGAGTTGCTGTGCATACTTAAACAAAGACCTGAGGATCGAAACAGACTTAAGGAAAATTTGGGAACAAACAAAGGTACTGCATAAGGCAAGTCAGGATAACACTAATTGGGGAGGAGAACTATGGAATACGCTTACTGGCTGGCTACCAGATCTGGGATGGGTAAAACAACTTTTCTTAATTGGCATTATCCTAGTCATTTTAGGAATATTAATCGGCTTTACCTGTGTGGCAATGAGGTGCTTTATGTGCCTATACCAGAGCACTAGAGAGGAGTATGAGGTCTGGAAAAAGCACGAATTAAGGAAGAAGATAGAAAGTGGGGTTTATTTCGAAACTCATTAAGGGGTAGAATAATCTAGCAGGAGTAAGTCCTGCTAGATTAAAGAAAAGGGGGGAATTGAAAGGTGACAGGAATTCAGTTATAACAGGGAGAAAAGTAAGGGCTTCACTGAAACCTAGAGAAGGGAACAGTTTATGTTAAGGGGGGCAAAGAAAGGGGGAATCGCAGACACTAAGTCTGGGAAAGTAAAGGGAAGAAGGCCATAAAGATAAGGGGTAAGAACAGCTCATGGACATCTGGTAGCGAGGTGATTAGAACTTTACAGGGCAAGATGACCCCGATGTGTGGGGGTTTCAACATCGGAAGAAAACAAGAGCCCTCGCCGTGAGAAAGGAATTTTCATCCCAAAACACCGGCAGAAGAAGAAGGGGGGGAACCGTTTGCCAATGGGGTCGCGGGGAATGTAATGAATATGTACGCAAACTCGGGGGGGGAAGCTATTGATTATGTATTAGTTGGGCCTATATCTGTATCACGCTTTTTCACTACGGCGCGCAAGTTTGGAGTGTTAACCCCTTGCGCCAGGGCTGTGTGCACATCTCTTTATTAAACATACCTGCTTTATATCCTAACAGGCTATAGAGTTTGTTTCCGCGCATCAGTAGCGTGAACATCTAATTCATCTGGGAGGGTAGGATCAAATATACCCAGTGCCCAGGCTTGTTTAACTGCCAGTTTCGCCTGTTGGATGGTGTCCTGTTCCATTTTCACCCAATCCCATAATTGCCCCTTTTTTGTGAGTCTGTATAATGGTCTTAGCAGCTGTGTAAATAAGGTATATTGGGGTACTGGTGCTCCTTTATACCTAAAAATTCCTGCAGATGCTTTGGTGTCGTAGGGACTGGGAATGCCTGACCTTATCTATTACAGCACTGGGTAGTACTTCGGTTTTCCCAGACCAAACTACCCCCAGGAATTTCACAGATAGGCCTGGACCTTGCACCTTCTGAGGATTTACAGCCCATCCCCTTTCCTGCAGACAGGTGGTTACAAATCTGCTGCTTGTCCCACTGCCTCTAATGAGTCAGATGTTAACAGGAGATCATCAATATAATGATATAAATTGACATTATCCAGCTTTTCCCATTTAGCCAGGTCACACGCCACTAGATTATGACAGTGTGTTGGCAAATGCACGTATCCTTGCAGCAGGACCTGAAAGGTCCACTGCCTGCCTTCCCATGTGAATGCAAACTGATCTTGCAATTCTTCAGCAATTGGAATACTGAAGAATGCATTTGCCAAACCTAAGACACAATGGTATGTTTTGATTTCTCTACTCTGTGTGTCCATTAGGGAGGCAATATTGGGTACGGCTGCATGAATAGGCGGCGTGACCTTGTTCAGTTCTCCATAATCTACTGTCATTCTCCATGCTCCATCCAACTTCCGCACTGCCATACGGGGGAATTCTATGGGCTATGTGCAGGTCTTATGATACCCACTTTTTCCACTTCCTGCACTGTTCTCGTTATTTCCTCTTGCCCACCCAGGAGTCTATATTGTTTACGTTAGTAATCCGGCACAGTTTCAGCAGACAAATGGGCTCATGTTTCTCATGGCCTGTCAGTATCACCTGTACCACCTGGATACTAATACACCTTTGTCAGAGCCTGAACCCTCCTACAGTCATGTGGAGAGCCAGACCCCATAGAATACCTATGCCCAGAATATGTTCCTGGACTGGGGCAATAGACACCTTATATTCCCGAGGTGGGAGACACCCAACCCCCAGTTTTAACCAGGTTTTAGTGACTGGAATAGACTGTCCCCCAAAACCTCCAATCATCACCCTGTCATCATAAAATTTGGTTGGATCACCGTAAATTATTGATGTTTCTGCCCCTGTATCAACTAGGGCCATAACCCTCTGGTCATTTTTCTGGGACCAAAATATTGTGAACTCTATGTACAGTCACCAGTCCCATCTGGAGTCCCTAGGGGGACTGGCGTCCCTTGTCACACCATAAGCTAGGCTAGGGTTAAGTCTTTTACCTCCAGTGGCTCAGGCACTGTGGCCTGAGACACCTGAGGTGGCTTCTTCTTTCTATTAGGGACAACAAAGTCCTCTAAATTCCAGGTTACCGTTGGCCTTCTTTCTATAATTCTTACCCTTGGTTTTCTAGGGTAATTTTGGAATTTTTGCTTATCCTTCAGCTGTTTCCATAGCTGAAGGAGAATGTGGTTGGGCTGACAACCAATTTTTGCAAATTGAACACCAGCCCTGATAAGATAATTAAACAATTGTTTTCAGGACACCCTTATGGGTCCCGATTGAGGGGCTTGTGGAGCTGGCCTCTTAGTTTTAATTACTGGCAGAACCTCAGCTTCTTTCAATACTCAGACATTACATTTAGTCCGCAGGTGCTCCATTTCTCCCAGATTGGCTGCTAACTGAGCTGCCTGCTGGACTGCCACCTCTGATGCCACCAGAGGATTTAGTATTGAAACTAGAGTACCATACATACGTGAAGGGGCCTACTGTAAAATTAGGCCCCTCATTCCCACTGAGAATCTGATCATATCAGGGCTATCAAAGGTGTCCTCATAGATAGCCTCTCTCATTCTTAATTCTCTACTATAATTTTAAAGATCCTCCACGGAGGACCATAACCCCACATTTAGTGGCATGCCAGTTTTATTTGGCTAGACCATACAACAGGGGGCCATTTACCAATCCAGAATAGAATGGTTTTCTTCTGGAAATCGGGTCCCTCCATATAATCTCTGCCTAAGAGCAGGATGAACAGTCACAGTGGCCAGTTTAGATACTTCAGGTCCACTGATCATAACACTTTCTGCCCCTGAGTCCCACAGGTGTAGCAAAAAGGTTGGTACACTTTCCCTGGGTCTTTGTCAGAATCATTAAACCAAATCCATTAACTATGTGGCCATGTATGGTCAGGTCATGACATGAGAGTGTGTTTCAGCAGGGGGCCATTGATCAAGGGGCACCCCCTGCCAGCCTATCTTGGACTGTTTTTGTTCTTTGTGTTATAATAGGATGGAATTGTAACAGATCCATCCTAAGGGGTTCTTTTAAGTCTGACTTAATAATTTCATCTTCTTGTTTAATCGGATCCATTGTTTCAGGTACCTGGTTATTGTTTAATCAAAACATTACAGATCTGAGGGATCAGGGAATGCAATAACGGTCTTTTCCCCATTAATATACATTAATAAACTCTTGTTCTAGTTTTCCAATATGATCTTTTAATAATTGCACTTTCTAATGCATTTGATCTAATTTCCACCTGATTTAAAGCAGTTAATAGTGTCTATGCCACTGTAGAAGCAGGTAATCGCCTCTCCTTTGTAATCAAGAAGTCATTATCTAAAACCTTCAAAATACTCCACCAGGCAGAAGGGGGAAAAGTTTCTCATGACACTCAATGGACCCCATAGTTCAATTATAGTAGCAATTTGATAACAGGGGGAACCCATAAGTCCTGGGATCTGCCCTGGGATCATTTTTCCTAAGGGGCAACGTTCCCCCCTTTGACCCATTTGTACATATTCCATAAGAAGGACATTATGGTTATGTCTCCTGGCTGGCTCGCCAAATGTACAGCTGTAATTATACAAGGTGTACAGTTGTAATTATACAAAGGTAAAGTAGATGGATAGCCAGAGGTTATATAGGAATAACTCACCAATGCTGAGGCTCACGGTCAAGATAGATACTCACCAATATTGAGGCTCACTACAAAAACTCCACACAAGAGCAATCTCCAAAAAGAGATGCTGCCTTAGTGGTGGTCAGACCTTAAATGGGATCTAGGAGAGGTGGAGTAAAGCTCCACCCCTTCTGGGAGCACAGCTGAATTACCTTCACCTGTGCTCCCGCAGCTGACCCATCACTTGCCTCAGATGGTTAATCAGAGGTTCAGGCTGTGATTAACAGTTTCCCATATAATATGTAACCTTGTCTCTGTAAGGGAAGCATTCACATTTAGTGTCTGTTTTGTTGGTGATCTTAGCAGTCTGGTTAAGATCCTCTTGCAAGTTCCAAACACAAGTTTTCTCTAATCAACACAGAACTGGGCTTATCTGTTAATTCCATGTTAAGATACTTTCATCTGCCACTTATTGGAAACTTAAGTGCTTAGCCCAGTGCAGAAAAGCCCACCTAGTCACTGCAAAGAGAAGTGTAGGCAGGAGATAATACTGTGCCTACATCCCATATGTTAGATTTTTTATCTCAAAGTCTACTCAAGTCTCACTCAAAATACTTTGAAAAGAGGACTGTGGTTGCTCAGGATAATAACAATAGTAATCAGCTTCTAGCAGTTGAGGTCGCATTTGGTCCTTGTTGTATGGCATTTCCACTAAATGTCACTCTAATCACTACAGCTAAAGCAGTTCAAGATGCTGTCGTAGATTGAGATGGCTAGAATGTAGAAGCACACTGACCAGTGGATGCCCTTACTCCTACACAACGTTGTGCAGAAGCTTGTGATTTCCAGAGAGATAACAGATAACATGAAACAGATTTCTGCTGATGAAGTTAATCTAGAGCTAATTCACTATAGAATCAGGAGTAAGCATATTTCCAAGAGGCAATGCTGTGTGGCTTGAGACAATACTAAATTTATCCTGTGCTTCACTTGCTTCACTTCTATGCATATCAAATAAATCATAGAACTCAATATTCAAGTTCTCCTTGGTGCTTGCACAGTACACCCTTGCACCATCTTTCTGCTCCCCACTAAGAGTTGAGACATGTTTTTGGGGCTTAAGACTAAGCTCCCAACTGACTTGGTACATCTTCTGTGGCTGCTGCCAACATCATCTTGGTTGAGCATCAGGTTTCAAGACAACAACAAAAAAAGCAAAACTAGCACTGTTCTACTCTCCTTGGCAGTACAGGATGACATTAACAGTACTTAAAGAAAAGGCTCTGGGATTATTTTATGGGGGAAGCCACATAGTCAAGAAGTTACAACTAGGCATGCTGAAAATATAAGCTAAGCTTTTGTCATTCTGAATGTGTAAGAATGGTTGCAAAGACTACCTTATGTCTCTAATCTCCTTTGTCATCATCCCACTTCCGTGTGCATGTGTGTGTGTTTGGAAGAGGTAGGGAGAAAGTGAACGATTCTCAGGACCTATCCTGCCATTTCCAACATTTTTCTACTTTCCATCTCTTCCATGTGCATTTATTTAAGACAGCAATACCAGTAGGTGCCAGCAGTCATTACCATCTCATGCACAGTTACGTGACACTTCCTACTGTTATTATCCTCCATTCTTTATCAATACTGTAACCTGGTCAAAAGCAGCCAGGAATGAGACTCAAGAGTGTAGAAGGAAGGTAGAAATCATTTCCTTATATCCGCTCCTAGATCCTGTTGTCTGTTTCAGGCTTGACAGAGTAAGAATGGAAAAACTGAAGGAGGAACTAATGGGGTAGAGAAGACAGAAGGTAACTGGCACTGGCTACCTCTGCCAGTGAAATTTTTTTGAAAAAACAAAATTCCTGATAACTGTATCAAGGCCCATTTTTCCTTTTCTGGAGTGATGTGAGAACAACTGAAAGAAAGTGGAATGTGAGTGCTGACCTGGGGAACCGGAACTGCAAATTTTGAGCAGGGTGGGGTAAATGGGTGCGTTGATAAGGAAGGTCGGGAGTAAGTCCACTTGAGGAAAACTGTGCAACTGAAGGATATGGAGAAGACAAAATCTGACACTCCAGAAGCAGGTATTTCCAAAGGACACTATCTCAATAGCTTTCATTTCAACTTTAGAGACAGACTCAGGTATTTTTTTAATCTCACTTCCCAGCCATAAATTGCCATTGCAAAGGAGTTCTCTCTTCACCATCCTTTTTTTTTTTTTTTTTTTTTTCTGTAAGAAGCATAGCAGCCTTAAGCTATTAGCAGCAGTTGTCTTGTCTTGGAACAGTGAAAATACTGAACAATAGGAATAGGAATAGGCTAACTATTACAAGAGGCCCAGATCTAAGATAATCCAGACCAGGAACTAAGAATTCATTGCCAGAAGAATTACTGGTTGGTATATTATTAACTGTGCTATATTTCAAACTGGAAACAACTCTCCCAGTGTCTCACATAATGAATATTTTAGTCTCTCAATCATATATATATGCCAAACATTTTGATAATCAAAACCTGCAATTGAGAGCAGGAGGTAACTTAATCTGCCATCAGCAGGATGATTAATGTGGCCCATTGTTTGGGCAGACGCTTTCAGGCTGGTAGTAGCAACCATCTCCCAAGAGCCTGACTCCTCTTCAGTGGCTACAGAAGTGCTTGACAGTGGACAGTATAGTCCTCATGCAACTAAAATATAAATGAGACACTTACTGTTTCTGTCCTGACTCTTGAAATAGCATAAAATCATGATTTTCTCCATACTGAGTAAAGCCTGGAATTTTAGAAGTGTGTCATTAAGTTCAGAAACTGAGGGAAAAGAACAATTACTACACTCTTGTCAGCAATCAAAATAAAGTTCACTGATTTGAGTAATCCTCTACTGTAAAACTATAACTTGGTGATTGCATGTCGTTAGCCACAATGCTCAATTTTTTCACTATCATCTATCTAGCCAACAGCTGCCCCAGGCTTTTCTCTTCCAATCATGATGAAGAATACTGATCAAAGCCTCAAAGAAGGCAGTTGCATGGTGGTCTCCAAATGATCACCAGAACTGCCCTGCAGCTGTTTACCTCCAGAGAAGCAACTCCCCAACACTTCCTTAAACAGCAAAACCCTTTCTTTCCTTTTCATCAAGCTCTAGCTCACTTCCTAAGCAAATTTTTTCCAACTCCCCCTTCCCTTCCTTCCCTCTTGGGCACTAAACCACTTCACTGTACTCAACAGCACTCAGGCACACTCATCAAAGTTGCCCTTCTTATTCAGAAGTCCATCTCTCCCCCCTGCAATGCTCAGCTTTTAAGGCTGTTCTCCCTGGCAAGGTTCTTAGGGTTGTAACTGCTCTACTTATTTGAATTTACCTGTAAAGTCAATTCCACTGCAATCTGGTTTTGCTTTTGCCATTCAATTCATTAACCACATACTTCTGCAACTGTTTTTTGCAAGCCTGCCACTGTTCTGTGTGCAGACAGCAAGCACCACATTTGCTAACGAGAGAGCAAAGTGCAGGCTCTGCCTGCTAGTTCAGAGGTAAGGATGGTGAGCGCTGATAAAAGTGAACCCTTAGGCTGGTATATTTGATGAACAAGACTGTTTCTAACGTGGTGAGGACGGACGCACTAACGCATAGAGTCATAGAATCACTGAATGGTTTGGGTTGGAAGAGACCTTGAAGTCAACCCACTTCCAACCCCTGCTGACACCCATTCTACCAAACTCCTCCCAAGTCCTGCCTATTCCTAGTAAGCCCCTCCTCAAACTCCGCCTCTGAAGTAAGGGTTCCTCCCTTCTTTAATTTCTATGGAATTCAAGCGAGGCTCCCCCCCCCCCCCCCCTTGTACATGTACAGGGGGCCCCCCTGTACCACCCCCCTATACAGGTATCGTCCTAGGGTTTCTAACTTTACTCACTGCCATGGGCAGGACCGCCATCACTGAATCAGGCTTCCCAGGGCCCCATCCAACATGGCCTTAAACAGTCCCAGGATTGGACATTGAGTGCTTCTCTGAGCAGCCTGTTCCAGTGCCTCACCACCCTACAAAGAAAATAATTTATTCCTAATATCTAATCTTTTAGTTTAAAATTCTCCCCCCCCCCCCCCCCCCTTGTCTTATGACTATCAGACCTTGAAAAAAGTTTGGTCTCCCTCCTGCTAATAAGCTCCCATCAAGTACTGTAAGGCCACAATGAGGTCTCCCTGCAGCCTTCTCTTCTCCAAGCTAAACAAGCACAGGTCCCTCACCTTTCTTCACAGGAAAGGTGCTCCAGCCCTCTTATTATTCCTGTGGTCCTTCTCTGGACCCATTCAAGAAGCTCTGCATCCTTCCCGTACTGGGGCCCCAGGCTTGGACACAGTACTCAAGATAGTGCCTCATGAGGACTAAGTAGAGGGGACAATCACCTCCTTCACCCTGTTGGTCACCTCTCTTTTGATGCAGCCCAGGATACTGCCAGCCTTCCAGGCTACAAGTGCACAGTGCTAGCTCATATCCAGCTTTTCATCCATCCAAGGCTGTCTTCTTATGCAACTCCCTTTTATAACTACTTGAATTTACTTCAGGATGTTCCTAGCCTAGCCTCCCCACTCATCAAGGCAACTAACAGAGGGTAAGTGCTGTGTGACAGCAAGGCGCCATGATGCCAGGTTCATGGCACAAGACGTGAATAAGCATCACCAGGTGAGCTATTTAACACCTACCACGACGCAAAGCTACCAGTTTCCCGTCAGGTTTCATTGTAGTGTGTGTGTGTCAAGAACATTGCTCCAACATGCCCAGCAATACCATAATGAGAGTGCTTTTTGCACTACTACTGATCAGTCCCCTTTGGTGGGGACTGAGCCACATTCCTCTCGTGCTTCCCCCAGCTTCGCGCTCCACTTTTACGTCAGCCTTCAGCACCGGCGGCCTCGAACTCCCCTCCAGCCCCAAGCTTCCCCAATCGCCCCGCCGTCGGTGACGCCGGGCACACTCTGGCACGCTGCCCGCCAGGGCGCCGCCGCCGCCCCCGCTACGCCGCAATCGTCAATTGTCCGCCTCTCCCTCCGGGAGGCAGGGAGCGCTCTCACCAGGCCGTGGGTAGCGGCCCCTCCCCTTACGTCGGCGTCGGGGGGCCGGGGCGGAAGCTGGTCGGTTGTGAGTCGACGGGTGGACGTAGCCATGGCGGCGGCGGCGGTGGGCATGGGGCAGCAATGGGTCCTGGTGGAGATGGTGCAGGCCTTCTACGAGGTGCGTCCCGTCTGCGAGGGGGGGAGGGGGGGGGGTTGAAGTTGGGCGGTGGCAAGCCGCTGCCCGAAGGAGTCGCGGCGGGGACCGAGGAAACGGCGGCGGGCCCGAGGCCCAGCCGAAGCGACTGAAGTCTTTCTCGGCGGTTTCCCACGGCCTTGGCCCTAGCGTCGGGATTTCCCGGCACAGACAACGGGAAGCAGGGTTCCGACTGGCCGGGTCTCAAGAAGGAAACGGCCGCGAGCTGGCATGGAGCCTCGCCGGCGACTCCACCAGAGCCTTGCGCCTTGTAGCTCTGTCGAGTGTGCAGGGCTGCAACAGATATGCGATTTTTTTAAAGATGCAGACTGCTGAAAGAACTACAGTCTGGAACGAATGTAGCGTGTGGATTTAGGTGAGCGATTCAACAAGCATTTGTCTTGTCTCCAGTTAGAAAAAGGCGCTTTTTTTTTTTTTTTTTTCTTTTTTTTTTCCCAAACGGTGTTTTAAGTTGCTGGCAAGTAGCATATTCTCCTCAGTCTGTTGTTTGTAGTTTTTCTTTGATGTAGATCAGCAAGGCTACCTGGTTGCTTATTTATTTTCTTTCTTTTGCAAAACTAGGCAGGTGGTAAGGAAATAGCAGTCTCAGTTGGGAAGCCTAGTATATTGAATAGTTCATTCACGAAAGTTAGGTGTTTTGATAAGTTTTATTCTCAGTCAAATGTGAACAGATAAGGTCAGTTTGGATTCAGGCTCTGCCTTAAAGCTGTATGGCATTGTTGGTAATGCTTGGGTAGAATCCTAAGGGCTGCCTCAAAATGTGATCTCAAGATCTAGCACTCAAGGAAATATAATCTTTATACTGTGTGTGCTCTTTGAGTCTTTTCAAAATAGGAGGCACCTATAGTATAGACTGTAGCCTTGCTGAAATGAATTAACTGAACCCGTCCTTTAAACTGTGTGTCAAATGATGTTGCCATAACTCCACAAAGACCTTAAATTGCTTCTGCTACTGGAGACAATTGAATTTCCTCCTTCTGAGCATCCAAAAAGGCTAACTCTAAATTGGATCTACTCTGTTTTTGTTTACCGTATAAGTTTTTGGATATTGTTCCTGCAGAGAAAAGTGAATGGTATGGAACAAAACTGCTTCTTGTGATTTTGTTAGATTATACCTATTCAAAGTACCTCTGAATGTAAACAAAAATGTGTCCTGTGGGCCATATTAGATCTCCTTTTCTTGATACTAGCTAGTGTTGCTGCTGGTGAGCTTTAAGTTATAAGGATCTAGGGTTGAAGTTGGTGTGTGTAAATGACATAGACCTGGAAGGTCTCTGTCTATGGTTGTAAAAGCTTTATGCCTTCATAGACACCACTGTGATCCACAGGGCTTATCTGCAGTTCCTTCACACATCGATTGAATATTGAGTGATTATAGCTAAAACTACTTAACTAGTTAACTAAAACTACTAGCTTAACTTTGTTCATTAGCGGTAGGACAAGTCCATTCATACTCAGTGGCTAAATTTGGTATTTGTGAAGTGGTGCATTTTTAGATAATCATAAGTTTTACTGGAAACACATATCACCTTTTGATCAGTTTTGACTTTCTGAGAATGTAACTGGTGGAGAAAAAAACTGTTGGGAAGTATCAAACTAGTTCAAATAGAATTATGTTTAGTTCTTGTGCTTTATTGTACTTCTTGTGCTCTATTTTCAGGCTCCTGCGTACCATCTTATTTTGGAAGGAATTCTAATTCTATGGATAATCAGGCTTATTTTCTCCAAAACATACAAGCTTCAAGAGCGATCTGATCTAACACTTAAGGTATGGTGGAAAAATATTTTTCTTTATGGAAACAGTTGATAGATATTGATGTGTTTGACTGTTGAACTGCTGCTGTAACACTATGTAACTATGTAGCACTTATGCTAGTTTTTCTTATGATTCCAGGGGATAAAATTCTGAGTAAGGAATTGCTTAAACTCTTCAATTCTTGCTTTTAAAGTGAGCATGACATTTGGGAGTCTAAATGAAGTTTCTTGAACTTGAGAGGAGGAAAGGAATCTTTATTGCTAGGAATAAAAATTGTAAATAATTATATGGATACTGGATACATTCCTGCTCAGTTGCAGGACACAGAAGAGTAAAAGTTGAAGCGCTAAGAGCTGCATTATAGCAAAGGGTATGACTTGAGACGTTAAGTATTAACACCTCTAGCTTTTTGTTACCTATATCTGGTATTTCCTGGATGGCCTGCTCTAGATGTTTCTGCTTGATCAAGGAGCTTGGACCAGATTACCTCCTGAAGTCCTTTCCAGCCTTAACTATTCTTGATGGAAAGTATAGTTTGAGGAAACGCCTTTTAGTCTGGTGATATATTTAGGTTATTTGACAGTTGATAAAGGAAATTTAAATTGATCTCATCTGTGAAAATTGAAGGAATGTTTTCAGTGTGAACAGCTGTATTTGGAAGGGAATGTCTTGTAAGATAATGCTTATATGCTCCAAGTAATGTACAGTGCTTGCATTAGAATAACATGTAAATATGCAATATGCAAAACAATTCTGTAATTGAAGGTAAGCATAAATACAGCAGTGAAGTAAAAATGTGAATAAGCCTTCTACAGCTGGAGGAATACTTAAGCAGACTGAAAAATCAAAGCTGTGGTGGGAGTCTGTCACGCACGTGATGTGAAAAAGGTCTTTTGCATATGAAATGGCTGTAGGTGGGGAAGAAAACCTTAATCACTAAAAATCCTCAGATAGCTTACACTGATCTTTTTAATGCAATATAGGATTCTTCACAAGCAGGTTTCAATGTGTCTATTGAGCTACATGTAGTAACATGCCAGCAGGGAGAGTGCTGCTTATTTGCCCTCTCCTTTGTCCATTTTGATTCAAGCTGTGGTGTCCAGTCTCTGCAACACCAGAAAGAATGACTGGGTTGTTTGTATGAAGGCAGTGGAGATGTCAGCCCACACCGTGGAGCTCAGGCTACCCTTATGACAGCTAGTTACGTAACAATACTTGGTGTTTCTCAGTGACTTGCTCTTGGGGATGCTGCCAGTGAAGAGCTGACTTCACATGACAATTATTACCAAAGATTACCACTATTGCACAGCCATATAGCATGATCTGTCAGGACCAGTCTGACCTGGGAAACAAGAAGTAGATTATATGTTGTGCAATCTAGTGAACTTACAAGTCACACTTCTAAAACAGTGAAGAAATCCACCCAAACATGTCTTCTGGGTTTAGTCAAATGTGTAGCAATAGTGCTATGAAGCCTAGCGCAGGAATTAGCTTTCAGGCTGACTGTCATCATTCATAATGCTGCTCGCAGGTATTGCTGTTGGTTCAATTTAAAAAAATGAGATGAAGCTCTTGAATAATTAACTAATTAATTGTAATTAATGATTATTATTAATTTATTAAACTGGAGTGCTTTCTCTGACTGTAACTTCTTGATAGTTTGGGATTTCAGGAGGAACAAGTAAATCTATGGCTGGACAGAATACTAGGCATGCATATTATCTTACAGACTTTTTATTCGAAGTATAATCTACTGAAAAGCAGCAAAGGGCCAGTGAGGATTGATGTGGGTTGCCAAAGGTTGCATTCCATCATTTAGCTACAAACTTACTCTCCATCCAACAACAATTTGGAGTATAATAAATACTACATTTATGGTGTTAATACTAAATATATACTAAATAGTAGTAGCATAATAAATTTAATTAGAGTAGTATTCACATAGGGACTAGAAAGTTCTTTTCAGAGAAGAATGTTTAATGCATGACCAGGAAATCATGTAGGCCATGAGAGCTGTCTCTTGCACACATAGTGTTCAAGAATTGATTAGGATCAGAAGGTATTTAAAGAGAAAAGCAGATGTAGTTCCTTCCTGTGAGTTTCCAGTTCTTTCAGGCCAAGATTCCTCTATAGGTAAAGACGTTTACCAGTTGATGGCATAATTCTGTAAATACCAATAACTTAAAGAGCTATTATTTGAGGACTGATATGACTGCAAATAGAAAAGGTATTATTAATCTTCACATATTGACACAGTTATATGCTTCACACTGTTTCAAAACACTTGTGCTAGCAAAGACTTGTCTCATGAAAATAATTGCTTCATAGTAGGGAGGGAGGTGATTATGCCTTTATGTTCTGTCCTTGTGTGGCCCCATCTGGAGTACTACGTTCATACCTGGGACCCCAGCACAAGGAAGATGTAAAGTTGTTTGAGTGGGTCCAGAGGAGGACTACAAAGACAATTAGAGGGCTGGAGCGCCTCTCCTGTGAGGAAAGGTTGAGGGAGCTGGGCTTCTTCAGCTTGGAGACCCAGTCAGCATGGGTTTATGAATGGTAGATTTTGTTTGACAAACCTGATTTCATTTTGTGACAAAGTGACCCAAGTATTGGATGAAGGTAAGGCTGTCGATGTGGTCTGCCTGGACTTCAGTAAGGCCTTTGACACTGTCCCCCACAGCATCCTCGTGGGGAAGCTTGCTACCCATGGTTTGGATGGGCATATGCTCCACTGGCTGAAACGCTGGATGGCTGGGCTCAGAGAGGTGTGGTCAGTGGAGTTAAATCCAATTGGCGGCCAGTCACCAGTGGTGTCCCCCAGGGCTTGGTACTGGGGCCACTTCTATTTAACATCTTCATTAATGATCTTGATGAGGGGATTGAGTGCACCCTCAGTAAATTTGCAGACGACACCAAGTTGGAAGGGAGTGTACATCTGCCTGAGAGGAGAAAGGTACTACGGAGGGACCTGGATAGACTGTTTCAGTGGGCCAAGGTAAAATGGATGAGTTTCAATAGGGCTGACTGTCGGGTCCTGCATTTTGGTCACAACAACCCCAGGCAACCCTACAGGCTTGGAGAGGAGTGGCTGGAAAGCTGCCTGATGGAAAAGGGACCTTGGTGTACTGATGGACAGGTTGGCTGAATATGAGCCAGCAGTGTGCCCAGGTGGCCAAGAAGGCCAATGGCATCCTGGCTTGTATCAGACAGTGTGGTAAGCAGGACTGGTGAAATAATCCTGCCCCTGCACTCAGCCCTGGTGAGGCCCCACCTCGAGTACTGTGTTCAGTTTTGGGCACCTCAATACAGAAAGGATACTGAGGTTCTGGAGCAGGTCCAAAGAAGGGCAACAGGGCTTGTGAAGGACTTAGAGAATATGCCCTGCGAGGAGCAACTGAAGGAACTGGGGCTGATTAGTCCAGGGAAAAGGAGGCTGAGGGGAGAACTTATTGCTCTCTTCCAATATCTGAAAGGTGCTTACAGCAAGTGTGGGGTTGGTTTCTTCTCACTGGTGACGGGATGAGGGGAAGTGGCCTCAACTTGCACCAGGGGAGGTTTAGGTTGACTATCAGGAAAAACTTTTTTACAGAAAGGGTGGTTAAGCACTGGAATAGGCTCCCCAGGGAGGTGGTTTTATACGAAGTTGGGTGGACTGGCTGACACACCTGAAGGCTGTGCTGCCATTCAGCAAGACCTGGACAGGCTGGAGAGCTGGGCGGTAAGAAACAGGATGATGTTTAACAAAAGCAAGTGTAGAGTCTTGTACCTAGGGAGGAATAATTGCATGCACCAGTACAGGCTGGGGGATAACCTGCTGGAGAGGAGCTCTGCAGAGAGGGACCTGGGCGTCCTGGTGGATGACAAGTTGGCCATGAGCCAGCAGTGTGCCCTCGTGGCCAAAAGGGCCAATGGCATACTGGGGTGTATAAAAAAGAGCGTTGCCAGCAGGTCAAGGGAGGTGATCCTCCGCCTCTACTCTGCCCTGGTAAGGCCTCATCTGGAGTACTGTGTCCAGTTCTGGGCTCCCCAGTATAAAAAAGACAGGGATCTCTTGGAAAGAGTCCAGTGGAGGGCCACAAAGATGGTGAAGGGCCTGGAGCACCTCCCCTATGAGGAACGACTAAGTGAACTGGGTCTGTTTAGCCTTGAGAAAAGAAGGCTGAGAGGGGATTTGATCCAGGTTTATAAATACCTGAGGTGTGGGGGCCATAGTGGTGAGGCCGGACTCTTTTCAGTAGTGCGTGGGGACAGGACAAGGGGAAATGGGATGAAGCTAGGGCATAGGAAGTTCCGCACGAATGTGCGCAAGAACTTCTTTACGGTGAGGGTGACAGAGCACTGGAACAGGCTGCCCAGGGGGCTTGTGGAGTCTCCTTCTCTGGAGATATTCAAGACCCGCCTGGACGCCTACCTGTGCGACCTGGTGTAAGGAACCTGCTTTGGCAGGGGGGTTGGACTCGATGATCTCTGGAGGTCCCTTCCAACCCCTACAAGTCTGTGAGTCTGTGAGTCACCATCCCTGGATGTGTTTAAAAACTGTTTGGCTGTGGTGCTCAGGGACATGATTTAGCGAAGGGTTGTTAGAATTAGGGTACTACGGTTAGGTTGCGGTTGGACTTGATGATCTTAGGGGTGTTTTCCAATCTGAGCAATTCTATGATGCTGTGATTCAACAAGGCCAAGTCAAGGTCCTGCGCCTAGATCACGGCAGTCAGAAAGCTGAATGCATGCAGTGTGGAGAAGGGACAGAGAGCAGGCACAAGCAGAAGGACTTGAAGATGTTGGTGAATAAAAGACTGAAAGCAGTGTGTTCAGCAGGGCAAGCGGGGTGACTCTCCTCTACACAGGGGACCACACCTGGAGAACTGTTTTCATCTCTGGAGCACAGTCACGGAGTTATCTAGATCAATCTATGTCTGTGACAGGGGGCAGTAGGCCCATGGGCACCCTTGGCCCTAAAAATGGGAAGGGAAAAGGAAAAGGGGTAGGGAGATGGGAGCTGGGCTTAAGACAGAGCAGCAGCGATGATCGAAGGAGGAAAACTTATCTTACTAACTACGATATCAGAATGCGAGATAACACAGTATAACACAATCTAATTGAAACTGAGGCTAGTAAATCAAGTAAAATGAGAGAGAGAGAGAGAGAGAGAGAGTTTTCAAAAAACCGAGAAGCCTACTTTGAAATTGAAGGCGCATGGCTTGGAAGCACACCCACACCCACTGCCAGGCAGTGAGGGAGCAAGAGTGAGTGTCACTTCCATGACGTATTTTTCTCTTTGTCAGTGAGGTCCTCTGGGACTTGTGGTTCTTCTTCTCTGTGCTCCACATGATGTTATGATGTGGAATGCCAATAACAAAAATTACGAAACCATGACATTCCACCCCTTATTCTACATCACTACATCATGCTTAATATACACACACACACACATATATATATATATATATATATATATACACAAATAAAAGATAATTAAAATGCATTACACAGACAGGTCTTTATACATATATATACATAGAATTACTGACTGCACTCCCCCAATATCAAATTCCCTTGTGGTACACATTGAACATCCCCATTTTTCTGCATCACTTGCCAAGTGCACCCAGGTCCCTGGGCAAAAACAGTTCCATGGAGAGGTTTGCCCTTTCCAGAGGCTGGAAGGACCCAAACTGCTTTTCCCAGCATGTTCTTTACATGTACTACAGGGACCTTATCTCCCTCTGCAGTATGTAGGGGGCTGGATTGGGTAGGACCATCCCGATTGACAGTAGTTTAGTCCACCCCTCGGTCTCTAGCCCACTTATATGTCGCATCACTTCCTTGACGGCCTGAGATCTCATGGGCCCACCGAGCTAGAAATAATTCACTCTTATGTTGCCAGTTCAAGTCTATTTGAGCCACCTCAATTCTGGCAGCTCAATCTACCTGATGGTTGTTTTGTTATTCTTCAGTAGCCCAACTCTTGGGCACATGAGCATCCACATGGCGCACCTTTATAACCATATTCTTTATTCGGTCAGCAATGTCTTTCCACAGTTCAGCAGCCCAAATAGGTTTACCCCTCTGCTGCCAGTTATTTTGCTCCCACTGCTGTAACCACCCCCAGAAGGCATTCACCACCATCCGTGAGTCAGTATAAAGATGAAGCATTGGCCACCTCTTCTGTTCAGCAACATCTAAGGCTAGCTGGACAGCCTTTACCTATGCAAATTGGCTTGATTCTCCTTTTCCTTCAGTGGCCTCTTGCGACTTGTCTTGTGGGGCTCCACACAGCAGCTTTCCATCTGTGATGCTTCCCCACAATATGACACGATCCATCAGTGAACAGGGCATATTTCTTTTCATTTTCTGGTAGTTCATTGTATGGTGGGGCCTCTTTAGCGTGTGACACCTCTTCTCCTGGTGATGTTCCAAACTTTTTACCTTCAGGCCAGTCCATGATCACCTTTAAAATTCCTGGATGACTGAGGTTCCCCATCCTAGCTTGTTGTGTAATCAGCGTAATCCACTTGCTCCAGGTGGCATCAGTAGCGTGATGGGTAGAGAGAACCTTTCCTTTAAACATCCAGTTCAGCACTGGCAGTTGAGGTGCCAGAAGGAGTTTTGTTTCAGTACCGACTACTTCGGAAGCAGCCCGAACCCCCTCATATGCAGCTAAGATCTCCTTCTCAGTTGGAGTGTAGCACTCTTCAGACCCCTTGTACGCTCGACTCCAAAATCCCAAGGGTCGGCCTCGGGTCTCTCCTGAGGCTCTTTGCCACAAACTCCAAGTGGTACCTTTCTCTCCAGCAGCAGTGTAGAGGATGTTCTTTATGTCCTGTCCTGTCTGTACTGGCCCCAGGGCCAGGGCACGGGCTATCTCCTGTTTAATCTGTTCAAAAGCCTGCTGCTGCTCAAGGACCCATGTAAAATCATTCTTCTTCTGTGTCACCTGATAAAGGGGGCTTACAATGAGGCTGTAGTTTGGAACACGCATCCTCCAAAAGCCCACTGCGCCCAGAAAAGACTGTGTCTCTTTCTTGCTAGTGGGTGGAGACATAGCAGTGATTTTGTCAATCACATCTGCTGGGATCTGATGACGCCCATCTTGCCACTTTATACCTAGCAACTGAATTTCCTGGGCAGGTCCTTTTACTTTGCTCTGCTTAATAGCAAAACTAACTCGCAGAAGAATTTGGATTATTTGCTCTCCTTTTGTGAAAACTTCTGCTGTATTGCCCCACACAGTGATATCATTGGTGTACTGCAGGCGGTCAGGCACACCACCCTGTTCCAGTACAGTTTGGACCAACCCATGGCAAATGGTTGGGCTGTGTGTCCACCCCTGGGGCAAGCGGTTCCAAGTATACTGAATGCCCCTCCAGGTGAAGGCAAACTGTGGCCTACAGTCTGTGGCCAAAGGAATGGAAAAGAAGGCATTAGCACTGTCAATGGTGGCATACTATTTGGCTGCTTTTGACTCCAGCTTGTACTGGAGTTCTAACATGTCTGGCACAGCAGCACTCAGTGGGGGTGTGACCTCATTCAGGCCACGGTAGTCTACTGTCAGCCTCCATTCTCCACTGGCTTTACACACTGGCCATATGGGGCTGTTAAAAGGTGAGTGAGTTTTGCTTATCACTCCCTGATTCTCCAGCTGATGAATCAACTCAGGAATGGGGAGCAAGGAATCCCTGTTGGTGCGGTACTGCCGTCTGTGCACCATCTTTGTAGCAATTGGTACCTGCTGCTCTTTTACCTGTAGCAGCCCCACAACAGACGGGTCTTCTGACAGGCCAGGCAAAACAGACAGCTGCTTAATGTTGTCTGTATCTACAGCAGCTATTCCAATACCCCTTAGGATCCTTGAAATGCCCCCTTCTGAGGTAATGGATACCAAGTATGCATGGAGCCCCTGGGCCAATCACAATAGGATGTTTTTGCCAGTCTTTACCAGTGAGGCTTATTTCGATCTCCAACACAGTCAATTTTTGAGAGTCCCCAGTCACTCCAGAAATATGGATTGATTCTGTCCCTTCATGATTCGAGGGCATTAGAGTGCACTGTGCACTCTATATTTCTGTGGTTCTGATGTGCCAGGCCACTGAATACACACAGTCCAATGAACTCTGTTATCCCTTTCCCCCCCCAACTGAGGGCAGGGACTGTCTATTCATTACCTGTGGTAACTGGAGTAACTGTACTGGTGATTGATGTGTTTAGTAGTTCTCTCACCTGTGCTCATAGTACAGGAGTAGCTTGGTCATGCCACTTCCTCATGTCTTCTTCATGGTCATGTAGGTAACGCCACAAGGCAATACACGATGTAGTCTTACTGTTGTTCCTTGCTTGAGCCGGAAAGCGTTTGTGTTTAATAGCTGAGATTTTTGGTGATACAGGTGAGGAGGAGGGTTCATCACCTTTAATTAACTGGATCTGGATTTTCATTAGTTTGATCAGCTCCTTCATTAGACTCCCTCGATGATCCTGATCTTCATCAGTAGTTTCTGATACTACTACGGGTTTGTCACTATTAACCAATAGAGACACTTGCTCTTCCATTTCATTCAGTCTGTCCGTTACTTCTGAGATGGCTGAAATGGAGATGTGAGTTGGAGGTAACTGTTGTTCAAAGTTTTGAAGAGTAAGAACCAATTCAAAAACTAGGGGTCTTCTCTGTTGTTCCTCGTACCTTTGAAATGTTGCTGCTACTGTAACAGCATACATTTCTGGTGCTGTTTTTATGAGTTTCTGCCATATATCAGGCGTCGTCCTCACTCTCTCAGGATCATGGTCTTGGCGAGGATCGTTAGGATCAAAATTAGGGTTATACAACATTTCTACCACAGCCATTTCCCTCAAATACTGGATACCTTTTTCAGTTTTATCCCACTTTTTCATCACAGGTTTCAGATTGTCCTTGAAGGGAGGCTTTTCCTTCACAGCTATTAGCATTCGCTCCCAGAGGGTGGCAGCCCCATCCAAGCATCTGCTAATCAATAGTTGTCAATAGTTGGGTCTCCGGCAATGCTTCCTAGTTGGCGAGCTTTGTTACCATCTAGAGACAAGCTACTGGCCCCTCTGTCCTAACAGTGAAGCAACCAGGTAACAAGAGATTTGTTCGGGCGCCATGTAAACTCCTTTCTTGAGCCTTAGGATTTCAGACATCTTCAGAGGTCAATGAACAGTAGTAGAGACTCCCTCCTCATCACTCTCCTCTTCATGCCTCTTAGTTTTTCCTTTTGCCTTCCTCATTGCTGAGGAGGTCCCCTCGCCTGGATCTTCCTCTGCCTCCTCCACTTCTTCCTCTTTTTTCCATTCTAGATGCGAGGACACCCATTTCCATTTCTTGCCTTCCACAGGGGCAACTGACATTGTTACTGGTGTCTCCCGTGACTGATCAGATTTGACTTGGGGATTTCCCCCTTTGGCATGAACCTCAACTTGGAAGCTCTCTCTTTCCAGAATAGTATTATATAGAGCACGGTAAGCACAAGCCAAGCCCCAAATAAGTCGTACCTCCTTAGATCTATCTAAGCTGCACCCTCCCTGACTCAAATACTGGCTTAGTTTCTCGGGATCCCACAGGTGTTCAAGAGTGAAATCCCATGACATTGCAGGACCCCACACTTCTAAGATTTTTCCTAAACCTCTCCATGTTCCCTGCCAGTCAGCATTCTTTGGTTTGGAGGAGACTTCTTCCACATAAAACGAATGGAGAAGAGTACGTTCAGCAAGACTGACACGAGCATGATCACTAATTCAGCTTTCGAAAAAAAGTGTTGCAAACTGAGAAGACAACCTGGAAACCGGATTGAACATCGTGTTGTTTGTAAAACTGGCTATTCCATCTGGGATGTAATTGTTAAATTAGTTATTTCATCTGGGATATATGTGTCAAAATTCAAATTATACCACATTGCATATAAGTACCAGGCAGGTGTCTCCATCAGTGCCCTTTTTTGGTTATATACAAACACAATTCCACAACAAGAAAGCATGACGTTAATAGTTGGCCGATATGTTGGGAAGATCATAATTGCTTTCAATCCCTTGAAAAGAGCAGCTAGAATGATTCATAGCTGGTAGCTGCTAAAAAAAAGGGAAGGGAAATAAAAAGAACCAAAGTAGAAGACACTCTGTACAGTGTCCGGAGTTCAGCAGACTGCCCAGACTGCAGTCTAATCTATGAAGGTCAAGTAGCAATGCTTTGGCAGTCTCTGGCTTAAAGAAATCCTTTTTTTTTTTTTTTTTTTTTCCTTCTCTACTAACTAACTTTTAACTAACGTTAAAATCTTATGCTTTTGCCTGCATTCTCCACCAAAAACTGTCACAGAGTTATCTAGATCAATCTATGTCTGTGACAGGGGGGCAGTAGGCCCGTGCCCCCCCCGCCCCGGCCCCAAAAATGGGAAGGGAAAGGGGAAAGGGGTAGGGAGATCGGAGCTGGGCTTAAGGAAACAAACAGAGCAGCAGCAGCAGCGATCGAAGGATGAAAATTTATCTTACTAACTATGATATCAGAATGCAAGATAACGCAATATAATACAATCTAATTGAAATTGAGGCTAGTAAATCAAGTAAAATAAGAGAGAGAGAGTTTTCCAAAAACCGAGAAGCCTACTTTGAAATTGAAGGCGCATGGCTTGGAAGCACACCCACACCCACTGCCAGGCAGTGAGGGAGCAAGAGTGAGCATCACTTCCATGACATATTTTCCTCTTTGTCAGTGAGGTCCTCTGGGATGTGTAGTTGTTCTTCTCTGTGCTCCACATGATGTTATGATGTGGAATACCAATAACAAAAATTACAAAACCATGACAAACACTCAGCATGACACTAACCTTTTGGAACAAGTCCAGAAGGCCACAAAGATGGTCAAAGATCTAGAGCACCTCTGCTGTGAAAACAGGCTAAGAAAGTTGAGGCTATTTAGCCTTAGAGAAGAGGAGGCTCTTAGGAGACCTTACAGTGGCCTTTCAATACCTAAGGGGAGCATACAAGAAAGCTGTGGAGGGAGACTCTTTATGGTGGAACGTGGTGACAGGACAAGGATAACAGTTTTGAATTACAAGAGTAGAGATTTAGAATAGGTAGAAGGAGGAAATTAGTCACTGTGAGAGTGATGATACCCTGGGACACGCTGTGCAGAAAAGCTGTGGATGCCCCATCCCTGGAAGTATTAAAGGCCAGGTAGGATGGGGCTTTTCGGCAATTGTGACCCTGTGCATAGCTGAGGGTTTGAAACTGGATGAGCTGATGGTCTCTTCCAACTCAGACTATCCTATGATTTTATTTCATGTAGAAAAAAAGGCTGCACCATATCTTGTCAGTGGTTTCTATCTGTGATGCAGTTCCTGCATACTGCAAACTTTTGAAATGGAAGATTGGAAACTCCTACCAGTTTAGTATGAGTAGCAGGGACAAAATTAGTAACTCCAGATTGCTCATATGCTTACAGGTCTCAATTTCATTTGCACTGTGCTAATTTAGTGTAGTTTATTTCTGTAAATATTTTTTTTTTCTATAAATACAGTTTTTGACCTGCTACCCTCCTTTTCAAAAAGATTTTTCATTTAAATAATGTTTCAGTTCTTGAGCTTTTGGGAGTTACTTTGTACCCTTACCAAAAAAAAAAAAAAATCCAGATAAATAAAAACCAGCAAAGTACATACTTGCATGGTTTTAATTATGCCCACTTTGAAAAAAAAAGATACTTTATCCTCTGCCTTTAAGCTATGCTGTATGAAAGTCATACAGATGTTTTTTGAAATCAAATATCAACCAGCTCCACAGAAAATGCACCACACTTTGTAAGTTCTTCTATTGTAGGCAATGAAACTTATATACTGCTCTTCTTTTTTATCTATCTGTGACAGGCTGCAACATTTGTCATCTGAATTAGGCTGATTTCTGAAAATAATGTAAAAAGTACTTTAAAAGAGACACAAAACTGTTGATGCTGGCTAAATTATGTCTCAGGGTTTTGAGGCCTTTATCACCAGCTACATTGGAGCAAACTGCAGGATACATGGGCAGATACCCTGCTTTCTGATCTGTAGAAGTCTTTCTGAAGTTTTATGAAAAGGTACAGAGTGCTTCTGGACATCTTTTACTCAGGATTTGGTTTTGTAGTAGCATTAGTCAGTCTGGGTTGGGACTACTTTGTTGTGGCCTTTAGCTTAGCTGGATATCCATGTTGGTTTCGCTAGATTTGTTTTCATCTGGATCATTTTTCAGAAGGAGATTATTGTCTGCTTCACGAGTGCCTGTGCTAACAAAAGGAATAGAAAGGTATTTGTATCTCAGAGAGGACTGTACCATAGCAGCTACTGGTTTACAGTTCTGTGGGTCAGCACCCATAGTATGAAATTACAACTTTGGTAATAGCTTTTTAAATAGCTGTGTGGTACAGAGTTGCACATGAATCATAGAATCATAGAATGGCCTGGGTTGAAAATGATAATTTAGTTTCAACCCCTCTGCTGTGTGCAGGGTCACCAACCACCAGACCAGGCTGCCCAGATCCACATCCAGCCTGGCCTGTTCCAGTGCTTCACCACACTCTGAGTGAATAACTTAAAACTTCTTCCTAATATCTAACCTAAACCTCCCCTGTCTTGGTTTAAAACCATTCCCCCTTGTCCAATCACTATCAACCCATGTAAACAGTCATTCCCTCTCCTGTTTATGTGCACGGTTCAGGTACTGGAAGGATTAGGGTTAAGGTGCCCAGAGCCTTTTCTTCTCCAAGCTAAACAAGCTGTTTCCTCAGCCTTTCTTCTTTGGAGAAATCCTTCAGCCCTCTGATCATCTTAGTGGCCTTCCTCTGACCTGACTTGCGTTTCCAAGTTATTTTTAAAAATTGATTACAGTTCTTTTATTTAGGTATTAAAACAAGTAACCTTAAATATTCTATAGAAATGTAACACCACTGTTGTCAAAAGTTAATTAACAAGTATGATATCAGACTTACCGTATTATACTAGTAAGTAATCCTCTTTAAGAGTTCTTCTTGGTTGGTATGAAGAATGGTTTTGGTGGTTTTCCTTAGTAGTTGCTGATTTATGTGGAACTGGTCTAATGCAGCTGCCTTGCTGGTCCAGTACAGATCCTTCAGAAAATCGTTTAACTGAGGTTTGCTTGTTTAGATTAAAGTACTTTGAAGATAAATATGCATTGGATATTCTTTCATGATTAGGTGGGAGGATATGTGGTTTAGTTTTGTTGTTGTTGCCACTGCTATATCTCAAGTGTTTGGCAGTTTGTATTTTCTGTTGTGTCTTGATCATGTTTGTGTTACTTTGCTTAGTGTTTTAATGCCACAGTTGTTTGAAGTGCACAGCTGAAGACTTGAGAATGTGAAGTGAGGCAATTTCTGTTCAATTATTATATTATTGCATTAAATTACCTAATGTAGAAGAAGATTTTAAGAATTAGTAGACTGAATGAAATATTGATTCAATTTGTTAGGGACACCTAATTCATATCTGTGCTCTTAATTATCATATCATGAGATTTTTAATGCACCATCACAGTCTCTTTTTTTTTTCCCACAGTCTATTTTTATCTTCCCATTGAAGAACTCAGAGACCCTTAGTTGACCATATAGATATATTACCAACCACATGTGTCTCAGAAAGGTTATATGCAGTAGGATATGTAATTTATTGTGTAGCTATTAACAACTGTTCATTTGAGGACAAGGACTTTTGTAATGGAAATCCATTTTGCACAGTTTTCTTTTCTGTTCTTCAGGAAAAAGAAGAGTTGATCGAAGAATGGCAGCCGGAGCCTCTTGTTCCTCCTGTATCAAAAGATCACCCAGCTCTCAACTACAACATTGTTTCAGGGTAAGTCTAACCAGCATAATTTCTGATTTTTACTTCAATTAAATTATTTTATATCTATATTTTAAACATATGGATAGCTAAAGTATTTCCATATCCCTAAAAACATTCATAAATTAATTGCATTTTTAGAGAACTGAATTTGCCACTGAAGAGAAGGTCCGATTTTTGTAACCTTATCAAGAACCTTATTAAAATAATATTTACCTCTTTGAATGGTTTAATTTAGGGTTTTGTTTTGTTTTGTTTTTAATATTGAGTGGATACTTTTATCTTTGTCTTCATTCTGGTCTGTATTTTTTATGGTAACTTGGTTTTAATTTTTTCTAAATATTAGCATGTTGTTTACTAACTTTGAGTAAAAGGTTAGGGGGATCTTTGCATTTAGAAGACACTGCAGGAGAAACTGATTTTTGCCTAGCCACTTGACACTTCATGAAAAGTTATTCTGTCTTAAAGTAATAGATGTGGACCATCAGAATCCTGGATGTGAAAGTTGTTTTCAGTGTACTGTCATATGGGACTGTTTCAACTGCTTTGCATATGTACAGGCAGATAATGTCGGATGCTCTTCCGTCATCCACCAACACTATAATCCTGTTGTAGAAGGTCACCCAGTTAATTAAGATTTGCCCTTAGTGAAAATATGTTGGTTGTCACCTCTCTACTCTCTGTTTAACTTAGCCTTGTTTCTAGGAGAATCTGCTCCATGGTCTTGCTGGGTACAAAGGTGAGACTGGCTGACCTGTAGTTTCGTGGGTCTTCCTGTTTTCCCTTTTTAATAGTGATGGTTAAGTTTCCCCTCTCCCAGTCACTGAGAACTTCACTGGACTGCCACAACTTCTCAAATGTGGTTGATAGTGACATCCATCTCTTTACAGTTCCCTCAGGACCCTTGGATGTGTATGTTAGGTTGCACATATTCAGATTCCTCAGGTGGTCTCAAATCTGATCGCATCAATCTGAATGATTGATTCTTCATTCTCTCTGTCTCTGCTTTTGCCACCTGTGGCTTGGATGGTAGTTCTCAATTTTGTTATTTGTCAACACATATAGAAATGGACAGACATAAGGTTTTGTAATTGGCTTAGCTGTGAGAGTTTCTGAATGATTAGTTGAAGCTCTTGAAGTTGTAATATTGAAGTGTATAATTGCTGAAGCAAGATTGCTTTTAAAATACAGAACACGTGATATTTACATTTAAAACAATAATACCTGTTTTTCTCTTTTCTTTGATTGCAAAAAACTTTTATCTAAACCACAACATTTAGTGCAGATTTTTTTTCTGTTCCCTGCATATTACGATGTTGTTCATTTGTTAATACTGCTTGCTTTCATGGTTTTTGTATTTCCTGATTACATGGTTTAAATAAACTGGTATGGTTTAAAGAGAGTTGGAAACTCAGTAAAACAGAGTACTTCTGTTTGTTTACAATTAGCACGAGGCAGTAGAAGGTTGGCATTATGGATTGGTTTATGATAAAAATGTAAGTTCTTTGGGGATATTCAAGGCCTGTCTGAATGCCTTATTGTGCAGCTTGCTGTAGGGAGCCTGCTTTGCAGCCCCCCTTTTCAGGGGGGTTGGACTCAATATCATCTCTAGAGGTCCCTTCCATGCCTGCAATTCTATGGTTCTGTGAAGTACAATAAAAATGTGTTTAAACCAAGTAAGTAGCAATAAAATTTCATTTTTATTCTTAGTACTCTTCCAAACAGATATCACGTAACTTTTAAGCTAAGGAGAAGCTATGTTTATCTCTTCAAGAGTCATCTTTGTGTAAATTAAGTTTTCAGCAAAGAATCATGACTCTAAATAGGAAGATATTTAATAATTCGTTATGAATATACAGGAGTAATGATTTTGCTGAGTTTGTCCTTAACATTAAACTTAAACATCAATTATCAGTTAAAGAAAAATGGAAATGAGGAATCTTGAAAATACTCTGTCTTTTCTTAATAGGAAAAATAAAACTTGTATTGAATATTGAATTGTTCATGAAAATGATAAATATTCATTCATAACAGTAGATCTCTATTAACTTTTTCAGTCCTCCTACCCATAAAATCATTGTTAATGGCAAGGAATGTATAAACTTTGCATCATTCAATTTTCTTGGACTTCTGGATAATGAGAAAGTTAAGGTGAGTTCTTCCAGTTACTGTATAGTGTGAGATTAGTCCTCTTTTAGCTGGTGTGTTTCCTTGAAATTGAAAATTACTTCAGAAAGCACAAACTTTGTCAAGGAAATATACTTCTAAAGCAGTAAGGAAGATTATAAATTTTACAACTTTGTACTATTTGTCTTTTAACTGAAGTTATGAATGATACACTTACTTGGAGCTAGGTAAGTATTAGATTAGTATCTAATATTCTTGATCAGTAGAATTTAAAAAAAAAGTCAGCATGAACTCTGTAATAGAATTAGTTACCAATTGTAGGGATAGATATTTCACATAATTTGTTTTCTGTTAAAGAGTGCAGCTCAAGCATCTTTGAAGAAGTATGGTGTTGGTACTTGTGGACCTAGAGGATTCTATGGTACTTTTGGTCAGTAATTTTTTTTCTGATCTACCTTTAATATTTTTAAGACTGATGTGGTAAGTTAACCATGTTCTGTGTGTAAGAAACGAATCATTTCAATTATTGTGAAGAGCAGTTATCCTTTAAAACAGTTTTTACTGTAATTGATAAGGATTGTTGATAGCTAGCAATTTTCTTCCTTTCTCTTTTTACATCTTTTCTTAATCTTTCTTTCTTTCTTTCTAATGCTGGTATTGGCGGAAAGTTTAAAAAACAAAAAAACAAAACAAACAAAACAAAACAAAAAAACCAAAACCAGAAATTTACCAATCCTGGTGGGTTGCAGTGTAATTTAGGTCTAAATAGACCACAAGAGGGCAATCTGACTTCTGTTTTCAATGGTAAATATTACTGATTTTATCTGTGTTTATCTAATGCTGTAGTCATAACGAAGTTTTTCTTTACTGATTACAGTTGTGATTTAGAAATTTTACGATGTGAGAGGGTGTTACTGAGGGTTTTCTTAATTCTGGTTAGGAAAAAGCAAGTTCTTAATATCAGTCTCTGGAAGTAGTTATTTATGGGCATTGATATTGAAATACTGCTTGGAAACTAGAGAGTAATAAATGAATAACTATACAGTTGGAGTCTAAAAGCATCAACTCCTTATCTTGTGAACTTTTCTGTCCTGTCAGAGGTATTAGAATTCATAGCATGTTTGTACTCAGATGATTTTTGTATCTTCATTTTGCCTTGGCTTTAATTCAGGACTATTTTAAATTTGTTCACACTAGTCCTTTGAGTGATTAAACTGTTGCTCCACCTATTTTGTTTTGTTAAATGTCTATATATTAGAATGAAGCTGAGTATTTGACAGTAGTCTTAGAGACATTCTGTAAACCTATAGGTGTAATACATTTCTTAAAAAAATAAAAGGGATAGCAGTCTGCTTGTTACTCGTGAGCTTTTAAGAAGCTAGATTCCCTCAGTGACCGAAGTTCCACATTGATTTGTTGTATTTTAAACCTTGTTTAAATTCTACTGAAAAGCTTATAGAAACTTATGGACTCTTTCTCTGTTTTGAGTCCAGGTTGACATTAAGTGTTGTGAAATCCTGATTTTAATGCTTCTTTGTAGTAAGATTTTAGAGCAGAATGTAGCTAAAGTAGATTTTCTCTGGTAAATGAGAGATTCTCTGGTTTGTTTCCTGTCTTCTTTGCAGGTATAATCCTAAATTCCAAAGTGTTTAGCTTTTGCCTTTAGTTTGACTACTGTTAATTGGCATCTCAGATTGTGGTTTGGCCTCTTAGCTACTGAGGTACTCTGCTGGCTCTTGAACCTGCTGCCACCAGCACTTCACACCTCTTTGAAAATATACTTTTTGTTTTTATTATGTGACATTGCAAATAAGATGGATACGCCCCTTTGGGGAGAGGCTATGCTAGATGTATTTCATACAACAAAGTTAAGATTTTTACAAAACCCTTCTTTGTTATACCTTTGCTGTTAATATCAGGCTAGAAATATTGACATAACGAAACTTCACACTATTGAAGAATCTGTGTTTTTTTATATTGGTTCATTTAAATTTAGTTTCAGTGAATTTTTGAATAATTGCAAAGAGGTTTTCCTTGGCCAGTGGTCATCTTTCAAGTTGCATTATAAGGATCTCTGTTTGCCCCTACACCTTGTGGGTTTTTTGTTTTTTTTTCACTCAATGATTCTCTGAATAACATTTTGTAGAAGAAGCTTGCACTGACAACATTTTGCATGATTAAAATAATCATTTATCACACAAAAAATTTATTTTGCTTAGGCACGGTTAACTAATGCTTTGGTCACCTTTCTGCCTCTGGCTGGTCCTGATGGAGCAGTTCATTCACTGCATGGTATTGCTCTTAATTTCTTGATACAGTGACACTTATTTCTAACACAGACCATTCTGACTGAATTGGTTAGGGAAATGCATGTGTGTATAGTTGTTCAAATTTATTTTGGGGATCTGTGGCATGGAGATGGCCACCTTTTGAATTACCTGCTGCATTCAGGAGGTACTATGTGATTGCAGTCTGATAGGGGCATTTTTCTGTTGTCATGATAGCTGTATTGTATGCAATGGAAACATTAGCTTGGAGGAACTATCAGCCTGCCAACAAGACTTCATTAATTAGTATAAATTAGGTTGCTATTTATTTTCTGCTGAAGTAATTATGTTCCCTAGTCATTGACCAGGAACCCTGCCTCATTTACTTGTGGTCTAATCACAAGCAGATCTTAATTACCATTGTGTAAGAGTATGAGAGAACCACATTACTTAAATATTTTTCTAGTCTTTCAAAGTTTCAGTTTAATACTGGTTTAATTCTCAGTTTAAGTAAGGTTTTATTAATTGCAGCTACGTTTGGTGGTGTTTTTTGAGAAGTTACTTTTTGTAAAACTTTACCTACAAATGAGCAGAAATTTTGTTTAATTCAATTAGATCATTGCTAAAAGCAAGGAGTTAGTCTTTCTGATATGAAAATAGCTAGACTGCCTGAGGTCTTTTTATTTTTTTCACTCTAATAGATGTGCACTTAGAATTAGAAGACCGGCTAGCAAAATTCATGCGGACAGAAGAAGCCATTATATACTCATATGGATTTGCAACAATTGCCAGTGCAATTCCTGCATATTCAAAAAGAGGGGACATTGTGTTTGTGTGAGTATTGTTTTCTCTCTGGAAAATTACAAATTCAGGAGTTTTCCTTCTGGTGTCTTCCTTTTGTTATTGTAAATCAAATTAAACCATCTGTTTAGAAAATAATGCCGGTTTGGATCAAGTATTTTGTTGTACAAAGTTTAAATACTCCTTTGCCAAATATTCCGAATCAAATCAGTCACTGCTTTTTTCAGGGGAACACAGGCGTGAGCACTCAGCTTAACAACAACAATGCATCCAAACAAACTGAAAAAGCCACAGACTTGTGTGTGCAAGGACTAAGTCTGATATCTAGACTTTTTTTCCTAAGAAAATGGATGGTTGTATTCATTTTTCTCCCACTTCCTGCTGACATTTTTCCCTTCCCATAAGGCAGTTATTCCTCTCCTACATATCTGCAAGGAGTTGCTTGGGTAAAGATCACTGTTTATAGAATATCTATAAAGGATCAAACCAAAGATTCAGCAAGCCCAGTGTATGGCCCCTAAGAGTAACTAGTCATAATTCATATGGGGATGAATAAAGAAATAATAGCAATACTCAAAACTTCCTGAGCCAAAGAGGAGGATTCAGTAGAAGTTGATGGAAAGATAAAGAAGTTCTTTATCTTTTTGTACCTGTCTAAACATCTAATAGTCAAAATACACCTATGACATGTAATTTCACATTTTAATGTGAACCTTTTATGAGGAAATATCTTTAAGTGTAACACTTACTGGTTTAAGTTGATGCATTTGCTTTTTAAAGAATGAACTGACACTATTTCTTACTTAGTTGTGCTTTTTTGTCTTTTGAGTCAGTTGAGTTGTTAGTTTGTTTTTTGAGATAAATGACCACCACTGGATACAATATTCAAGGTACTGCTTTATCCAGGAGTTAGGTTTCAACTATTTCAACTTCTTTGTGACAACAGATCTTCGTGACAAAAGATCTTCTCACTTTACTTTAAAGTAACTTGATTGAAAGTACTGCAGTTAGCATGTGCAAAAGGTTTGACTTAGTTGCCACCTTCAAAAGGTTGCTAGACTTGCTTACCTAGCTATGAAAGTGCATACCATATTATACCCAGAAGTTTGCTTTTCCAGGACTTAGAAACGGTGGGTAATTCTTTGAACACCAAGGCAGCAATACCTAAGGGATATTAAAAAGAAGGTTTGAGATAATCAGAGGACCACTGCAATTTTTACAGGCACATCTTTGTAACAGAGCAAATTGAGAGCTTCTGGGATGGCTACTAGGGTATTATACCTGATCATACCTATATGGTGCTCCTGTTGTCAACAGTTTATAGGCTGGGTCACCACCTTGTGACTCCTGGTACCACCATGGATCCATCAGCATTGAGCATGGTAGACAGTTCGTCCATTATATCTTCTTGTTTGCTCTCCACTCTGTCTGGCTTTTTAGCTACCTTTGTGATGGCTGAAACACAAGCTCGTAGAGGGGTTAAATGTAAATCAAAGTCTTGAAGCCTATTAACCAGGTCATTTACAAGGGGTCTTCTTTCCCCTCTGCCATACATTGCTGCAAATGTACTGGCATACCTTTCTGGTACAGTCTTTGTGAACGCCACATATTTGATATACACCCGACTCTCTCAGGATCATGCTCTTGGTCTGGCTCGTCAGGGAAAAAGTTGGGGCTGTGTAACATTTCCACTATGATGTATTCTCTCAAATAACAGATACCTTTTTCCATCTCGGTCCATTTCTTTTTCTCAGGCATCAGATCATCTTTGAAGGAGTATCTTTCTCTTACAGCTAACAACATCCGCTTCCAGAGGGTGAAGGACCCATTCTGGCATGTACTAATACCCCTGTCGATGGCTGAGTCCCTAGCAATGCCACCCAGTTGGCGAACGTCTCTACCATCTAGCCACACACTGTTGGCCCCATTGTCCCAACATTGAAGTAACCAGGTGACGATAGGCTCATTCGGGTGTCATGAAAAGTCTTATGCCTCGAATTTCATTCATTTTCAGAGATTGATCAACAGCAGTTATGATGTCTTGCTCACCTCCTATTCTTTCAGTACTTCTTGCCCTCCTTGGTGTTGGTGACCACGGTCTTACTGAGGGGCCCCTCACCTGGACTCAGGGGGGCTTCCCCTGGATCTCCAAGCCACTCTGGACCTCTTTCCTCCACTTCTCTTACATTGACTGCTTCTTCTATTTCATCCTCCTCCTCTTTCTTCTGTTCTAACTGAGTCGAAATTTGTTTTGTTTTCCATCCTCTTACAGGGGCAACTGACATTGAATCTGGTGCCTCCTGTGATTGATCAGGTTGGTTGGTTCCAATACTCTCACTCTCCAACTTGGCTTGGAGTCTGTTTCGCTCAATTATGAGGGTATTTAGTTCAGATTCGCGCATGGCTTGATGAGACTGAATTCTATTTATTTCAATTTGGAGGCTGAATTTTGCGTGCTGGAAGGCATCTCGCTCAGTTCGGAGTACATCCTGTTTGGACTTGAGGTTGTCCCTCTCGGACCAGAGGGCGTCTCGCTCGGACTAGAGGGTGTCTTGTTGCAATTGGAGGTTGTCAAGTTTGGATTGCAGGGAGTCTCTCTCATTTTGGAGGGTGTCTCTCTCAGACCGGAGTGTGTCTCACTCGGATTGGAGGTCTTTTCTCTCGACTGGGAGACTCTCTCACTTGGCCTGGAGATTCTCCTTCTTGTCTTGGAGACTCTCGCTCATTTTGTACTGTCTCCCTGAGACTCTCCCTTTCAGCTCTGAGGCACTCTCTCAATTTCAAAAACTTTCTCCCTCTCTGGGATAGTATTGAATAAGGCCCGATAAGCATTAACCTGGCACCAAATCATTTGTGCCTCCTGAGATCTGCTCGAGTCGCAACATTCTTGTCTCAAATATCTGTTTAAGCTCTCAGGGTTTTTTAGGTGTTCAGGAGTAAAGCTCCATGACACTGAAGATGTCCATCTCTTTAAAGTCTCTCCCAAGCCTCTCCACACTCCCTGTCACTCAGTATTCTCTGGTTCTGGGGAAGACTTCCTCAGAATATTATAAATCCAGATACTGAGTGAGATAAGTAAAATTATGAACAATACATTCAGGGAGATTAACAGTGTGATCAAACAGGCATTCAAAAACTGCATAAAGGATTCAGAGGAGAGATGGGGAGCATGCCTAAAAACCACAAATTCTGTAAAATTAGCTGCTCCCTCTGGAGTTGTATGCTACATTGTATGTAGGTACCAGGTAGGCATTTCTAACAGTGTTTTCAATTAACTATATATACCTGTAGCTCTGCAGAGCAAAGTGGCAAACTTAATTAAGGCCCAGTATGTTTTGAGCATCAAAAAAGAAAAACCAATGGCATGCAGTCCCTTGAAAAGCAGTTTTGCAAGAGAAAGCTTTTCGTTTTTTTTTTGTTTGTTTGTTTTTTTCCAGTAGGAAGGTAGCAGAGCTCAAAGTTTACAAATATTCCAAAGCATTGGCAGTTCGCCTAGACTTTCAAGGTCAAGTTTTCCAGCACAGAAACCTGAAGCTCTGATAAAGATCCCTAACGAAGCTCTCTGAGAGCAGAGGGATCTAAAAAACTAGAAAACAGACTGATGCCTGCATTCTCCACCAAGAGTGTCAATGGTTTACGGGCTGGTTTGGCCCGGTTCCATGACTAGTGGGGCGGAGGGACTTCGCAAAGTCCACGCCTCATGAAAAGGGAGACAGGGGACCCCAAAATAATTAAAGAAAAGAACAGTGGCAACGATCTGAGGAGGAACAAACTAGTTTACTAAATATAATGAGAGAGAGTATCTGAAAAAAAAAGCTGTAGGCCTTACAGTAATGCTGAAGCAGCACGCGCAGTCGGGACGGGCAGCAGCAAGGAGAGATGAAGGAGAAGAGCAATGAAGGAGAAGAGCGATGAAGGAAAGCGAAAGGAAGGTCAGATGACCCGACAGCACCTTATATGCATTCCCCCTGTGCAGGAATGATATCAGCACAGCGAACAGTCTTCTGGGGAACGTAGTTTCTTCTCTTTAGTATGTTGAACTGGGACATTAACACTTCAATTCCCAGTACACTACATGATGTTATGATGTGGAATACCGATTACCATAAAACCATAACACCTATGAATTGCTGTCACAAAAGGACCAGCGTACACTTAAAGAAAAGGTGCTTGTAGTATATAGGGAAGTTAATAAACTTTGGAAGGGTTTTTTTTTTTTTTCAAAGTGTAAATAAAATTTATGATGCTCGAATAACTCTGGTTTTAACTACCCCTAAATACATGTATCTGCTCAAAAGTAGTACAGTCCTAGTAGTCGCTTTTATACTTTGAATTGACATTAAACTAAACATTAGAAGGGCTTCCTGTATTTGCAGAGATGAAGCTGCCTGCTTTGCTATTCAAAAGGGATTACAAGCATCTCGTAGTAACATCAAATTATTTAAGCATAATGATATGACAGACCTTGAACGACTGTTGAAGGAGCAAGAGACTGAAGATCAGAAGGTACATTCTTTACAAAAATATCTTAGTTTTTATATCCCTTCTATCCCAGTGTTTTTAAACTGGATTCTATAATTCAGTGGGCTCAGTACTTATAGACATATATTTGTTTTTTGTAAATCTGTATTGAGCAATTAATGTTGCTTGTTTAATTAAGATTGACTTTATTTATTGCATTAATCACTGTAGTGCCTGACAGTGAATTCACAGGCATTGGTGGTGCAGGAGTATCTCTGTGGGTCTATGACTGATGTATATTGGTGTTTTTTTGCAGAGCTTGCATTTTATCATCTAAAAATTTGTGTAACTGTCTTCACTTAATAAATTGTGCCAGTTAATTCACAGTTTGAATGCCACACCAGAGTCTACTCAGAAGTGGCTCGTCCTCACCCTCAAATTTACATCAGCAACATGATTTTTTTTTTTTTTACCTTTCTTAGACACCTCTCTTTTCTCACACTCAATTCCTAAGATGTCTGTCTTCAAAAATAAGGGTCAGTTTGATGGCTTACTCCTCATTCTGACAGTAATACAAAAGGATGTCCAAAAACAGCTACTAAAACCAGGGTCAGCAAGCACAAATATTGTGCTCATACAAGTTGTAAAATGCTTAGGTGAAGAGGTTACTTGAGAAGGCAACATTATCTTCCTTTCCTTTCCATTACTTTCTTTTTTTACCAAGCGATTTTCAGAGCTTCACTTGTTACCGATTGACTAAAACTTGAAATTAACTGAAACCATTTCTTTCTGAAGAATCCTCGCAAAGCCCGTGTAACTCGAAGGTTCATTGTGGTGGAAGGGTTGTATATGAATACCGGAGACATTTGCCCTCTTCCAGAATTGGTAAGGGGTTTTGAATTGCCTTTTAAACTCTAGATATGAATGCATGTGACTAATGAAATATTAATGCTGTATTGTTAAGCCAACACTGAGAAGACTTGCATGCTTTTTCTTTTTTTTTTTTTTTTTTTTTTTTTTTCTTTCTCAACTGTTTTTTTCTTGAAATATTTTAAATTTTGTATTTTTTTGAAATGTCTGGTTAGGATTAGGATTCTGAAGCTTTATGTAATGGGGCACACAAATTAATACCTAGTTAAGGTCTTCGTTTTTAACCTGTAAAGTATATCATATTTGCAGCTAGCCTGTACTGAATCATTAAGCAAAAGTTGTTGCTAAAAAAAATAAAATAAAATCACAAAGAAATCCTCACACAACTATCAAACAGTGGCTTCCAAAGAAAATGTTTGCAATTCAGCATAAACTGAATTTTGTTCAGACTATATTCTGGTAGGTAGTGGAAGAAATACTGTGAGAGTGTGTGGAATTATAAGTACCGGACAGCCTATTAAATAATAACTACAAAAATAGAAATTTTTATATGCAGCCTTTGGTATGTATGAGAATTAATGCTAAAACAATTTTGAAGGCTTTTTAAATGCCTTTAATGACTGAACAGTACTCTAGAGCTGACATTTCTGCAGTATTCAAGATACTGTACTTGTCTGTCTTTACCTTGTCACCCCTCACCCACTTTATGACCAAATTCTAATGGTTGTGACTTGTATTTTATGTAATTTGTACTATTTTAGATAAAATTGAAGTATAAGTACAAAGTTAGAATTTTTTTGGAAGAGAGCCTTTCTTTCGGAGTTCTTGGAGAACATGGAAGAGGAATCACTGAACACTTTGGAATAAATGTAAGTGCCATATTTTTTGCCTTTTTTCTTGTGAACAAGAGATTTGTACAAAAGCAATTTGCAGAACTAGTTTCTTATGCCTGCGGTATCTGGAATACTTACTAGTGGATGACAGAATCTTAAACATACTTTTTTGTTCTTTCCAGTTAAGCTTTAAGTGTTCAGTGTTTTTATTTCACCTGCTTACTTGAAATCTTTTTTTTTTTTCCTTATACTTGTATATGTGAGAAGTATTGTAAAAACTTTTACAGTTTCACAATTTCATTCTCATTTTGAATGTGCAGTGAGATAATGATTACAGTGTTTTCCTGCCCCATACACTTCAAAATATCATGCTTACACAGAAATACTTGAATCTTAGGGGTAAGTCAGAAAATTTTCTCTCTGTACAGCAAGCCCATGTTGTTCTATTGCTATTTTCTCATGTGGGGAAAAAGTGGGATAAAATTTTTCTTGGCTGTCTTACTACTTGCATCTTCATTCTAATATGTGATAACATGATGGATGTTCTCTAGTATTCATGAAAATATGAAGAAGATAAATATTTCTTATATATTGCTGTGATGTAATTAAAGGCATCTCATAATAACTTATTAATTTAACTTGCAGATTGATGATATAGATCTCATTAGTGCAAACATGGAAAATTCACTGGCTTCTATTGGAGGATTTTGCTGCGGAAGATCTTTTATAATTGACCATCAGGTAAGTCGCATCTTTTTTTTTTTTTTTTTGACATGATGTGGCAAGATTAGTTACATAAAGGTTAGTAACTGGTATGAATTTGCAAGGGGTAATATGATATGCAACATCTGATTCTGTTTAGAAACCTACTAGTTTTGAGAAACATTATGTATGAATTGAAAATCTGTTTTTCAATACTTCATTAGCTTAGCAATGTGGAGAACAGGTTTAAATATGTGCAAATGAAAATACTGTCAGTGCTGCTATAAATAGAAAGATATATTTTTTTTCTCCATAGCGGTTGTCTGGTCAAGGCTATTGCTTTTCTGCATCCCTGCCTCCTTTGTTAGCTGCTGCTGCTATTGAGGCTCTGAACATTATGGAAGATAATCCAGGTACTTCATTCAGAAAAATCTTATTCTTCAGTCATTCTTCAACCAAAACTCACAGCTACTACTTCTGAGTTTAATTCCTTACCCACTTACTCTTTTACGTCTTCTCTCCTTTACAGCTGTTCAATTTTACATGCGTAAGTTTTTCACTCAGAGGGTGGTAAAACACTGGAACAGGTTGCCCATCCCTGGATGCATTCAAGGCCAGTCTGTGGGCAGCCCATGGCATGGGGGTTGTAACTAGATGATCTTTAAAGGTCCTTTCCAACCCAGGCCATTCTATGGTTTTGTGAAGTTTTAGTTCTTACATTCTGTTTTTTCTTTTAACATCTTTAATGTTTCCTTTCCTCGTCACTTGTATTTAGAAGGGAAAGAGATAGTAGTCATTAATCACCAAATAAGTAATTATTCTACTTTGTAGACGTGTAATAGATTTCTTCCTTGAAAATAAATACTTATAAGACAAGTAGAGGAAGATAAAGTTACAGACATGGAAATGGGGGTGTATTTGCTTCATTCTGGATTAACCACTTCTTTCCTCTTGGCAGTCCTAAATTTATTTTCTCCTCTAAATGAGCATCCAAACAGCTGTATTCTGTGATCCTGCTGGAGATACATCTGTGATTCTGGCAGCACCAAGTACAGAACACTTAAATAAGGCCATCAGGCAAGAGTTTCTGCTCTGAGAGTCAGAGAATTGCTCTTGTTCCTAGAATTTAAGAATGATTTTTTGGGAGTGAGAGACATGTATAATAAGGACAAAATTGGCCAAGTCATGTTGTGTTTGTTTTTAATATTCATTACCATAAACAGGTTGGAAGAGACCTGCAGACAGACATACTATTTAATTTGTCAGAAATAAAAAGCACGGGGTCTGTTTAGCTGATACCCGGGCTTCAGAAATTAAATGAAAATAAGAGAAAATAAAGAACCAAGGATTGTAGATCCATCAGTCAAAATTTTCTGTTTAAGAATCTGCAGTGAGTGGTTGAGAGGATCACGGAGCAGAGCCTGCATAACTGTAGACATTATAGATAAATTTGTAAATAAGTTGAATCTGCAAATTCAACCTCATTTCTCAAGGGTTTGTAACATCTTTTTGCTATAATCGTGAACCACTTCACCCAGAGTTTGTCAGCTCCGTAATTTCCTTGCAGAAACATACGTAAGAAAAATAAAAAATATCTCTTAGTTTTTCCTTTTTTTTTTTAATTATAGGCGTACAGAAATTTAAGATAGAAACAGGAGATCTAAGCTTTTTTTTTTTTTTTTTTTTGTCTAGACATTTTTCAGACTCTTCGGACTAAATGTGAGCGAATTCACAGAGCTTTACAGGGGTAAGTAATTCCAAGTTTTTAAAACCTGTTTATAGGTGTTGAAATAACATTATGCCTTATTTCTAGTAGATGTGTGTAAGCCCTTAGAAAATTTAGTCTTCGGAAGAGTATTATAGCTCTCAGTAGTACAAAGCATATTGAAAAAACTGCCTAAATAAAATCATTTTGTGTGCTAGTAGTTTGGGTTCTAGCTTAGCAGATAAGCTTGCAGATGCTTCAAAGCATCTTGCAATTAACTAATACTGTATTATTCTTCTATATGAGATTGAATCTTAAACAGTAATAAAACACTGATTATTCTAGAGACTGCTAGAATTTACTGAAAAATAAAGTTTCTGTTTCAAGTTTTGTAACTGCTTTAGGAGATGACTATATTGAGTAATTGCTTTTTTTGTTACATTTTATTATTAAAAATATGCAAATTGAGTGCTTACAAGAATAAATTGTATTTACTATTTTAGAATTAATTTTCTTCTGCAGTTTTCTGTTGCGCTTTACAGAAATGAAGAAAATTTTACATGCAGAAAATCTGTGGTGTGTTACTAACTATGCTGCTTGGTTTTAATTATTTATTTTTAATATTGGCCATTTTTTCTACATGAACTGCTTGTTATTTTAAATAAGCATCTGTATTCTGATAACAGTCTCCTGCTTCACCCCATGTTTTATGCTAGAACTTTAGTTGTGCTCAACTTCTTTGGAATAGTCTTAGTTCTTTTGCTGTGATTTATTTCAAATTTGTTTGGAATACTATGGCTTTCAGATTTAAAATATCCAGATGCTGTTATGATTGAAATATTTTGCAGTCACTTGTGAACTATTTGTGTCCCTTTCCTACTAGTAGAATGTTGTAGCTGAGCTAAAAGAAAAATAACTGTAATGTTTTTTCTGCTTGTCGTTTTGAAGCAGCAATTGTAAGTATGTTTAAGTACAGGAAGAGTAGATGCACACGGAGAATTTATCAACCTTCTACTCATTAATATCCATTGCAAAACAACAGCCTTTGTGATATGGCTGACTATTTAAAATCCTGTGTTTGATTCAACGTTGCTTAATCACTTAAATTCTTTACATGGTTAATGTAGTCACAAATTAAATTAATACGTATCCAAATTGCCAAAGTGTGCCCTAGTAAGAGTTTTGTATTATGAAAAATACAGAAGTAATAGAGAGGTCCAAAAAAAGACAAAAACAAAAAACAGTACAAAAAATGGAGGGGAGGCAATGTTTTGAGAGAGGATCTTTGTGTATTGTAATACTGTTTCATTAAATACTTTCATCCTTCTTTCCTGACCATGGCTACTGCTCAACTCCGGGTCTTTATTGTGTTCTTGTGACAAAGGTGAACTATTGGTTTAAGAGAGAGCATAGAGTAAAAGTTGAGCTGTACACAAATAACATGAAGAGGAACACACAGCTCTTCTCCTTTCTTCACGTACAGCAAACACAATAACAAATTAAAACCAACAATAATGTGACAATAACAAATTAAAACCAACCTCTTTTTAGTCAGAGTGTAACTAACCTGTAAAATCTATATCTGCATGTATAAGAACCAATTTGTGGTTAGTGGTCTAAAAAAGTGTTTGTATATGGACAGTGGGACGAAAAAAATCATTTATGTTGTAAGTTAAGAGAATGACTGGTTTTGCTTCCTTCAGGTAGCAGCTAAGTGCCTATCTTTGGAAGAAATGGAAGAATTCTTCTGAAACCCTTATAGAATTACTTTTTTATTATCTGTGGTGGTTTACGTACCATAAAAGAACAGTAACAGTTGGAATACTTTTCACAAAAAAATCCTAACTTCATAAATAGATCTAAATCTAATAAATCTAAAATCTTAGATAATGTGGATTTCTGTCTTGTATTTTAAAATATCTAGTATCATAATAAATATATGAAGAAGCTCTCTTGCAGGAAGTCAGGATGGAATGGGGACAGAAGTTTTGCCTGTTCCATATGCCTAATTGTATTAGATAGTATCCCTTAAATGGTTCATTACTTACAACTTATCCTGCTGATTTTTTTTTAATAAAGTTTTCATTGGTGTAAAGCAGATTTATTTCTAAAGATTTCCCCTCCTGGTAAAACTCAGTGGTTTCTCAGTGAGACCTCATTCTAGGTTTCTGTTTGCTACGCTGACTGCAATTGTTAACTTCCTTTTCTATGGCTGTCCTTCCATGCAGAATTCCCTACAACTGAGAGCTCAGTCTTATCATTCAGTTCTCCAGTTTAGCCTGGTAACTGAGGCACAAAGAGCCCGGGTATGCCTTTTGGGAGAGCTTGCTGAGGTTACATGCACATTGGCACATTAATGTCAGGAGACATCTCTGGTCACTGGAGCATACTTGTCTTCTCTGTTCCATTGTTAGAATGGTCTGTGACATGGATTTGGCCCAGGCTGAGCAACACACTTGGAATTAACTCCTGGATACAATTCAGGAATTAGCACTAGTCAGGAACATTCCCAGTAGACAGATGGATGTGGCCACCCTGAGTTGGAGACTCAAATTTTTAAAAGTATGGATGTGAGTCATTTCATATTTGTTGGCCTTAAGACCAGCGTCATCTCGTCCAACCGTCCATCTACCACTAACATTTAACCTCTAAAACACTTCCCTTAATAAAACTTCTGTTCTCTCTTCCAGTACCTGAAAGGTGATTACAGTGAGAGCGGGGCTGGTCTCTTCTTACTGGTGACAGGACAAGGGGAAATGGCCTAAGGTTGCGCCAGGGTAAGTTTAGGTTGGAAATCAGGAAAAACTTATTTACAGAAAGGATTGTTAAGCACTGGAATAGGCTCCCCAGGGAGGTGGTTGAGTCACCACCACTGAATGTGTTTAAAAACCTTTTGGATGTGGTGTTCAGGGACATGATTTAGGGAAGGATTGTTAGAGTTAGGGTAGTGTGGTTAGGTTGCAGTTGGGCTTAATGATCTTGGGGGTCAACCCAACCTGAGGAATTCTGTGATTCTATTTAAATGTCTCGTGAATACCTCTCAAACAGTGACTCAACCACCTCCCTCAGCAGCTCGTTCCAGTGCTTGAGCACTCTTTTGGAGAAAATTTTTTTCCTAATATCCAACCTGAACTTCCCCTGGCACAACTTGAGGCCATTTCCTCTCATCACTCATTAAGTGGGAGAAGAGGCCAACTCCCACTTTGCTGCAACATCCTTTCAGAGAGTTGTAGGGAGCAATAAGATCTCCTCTGAGCTTCCTCTTCTCCAGACTAAGCAATCCGAGTTCCCTCAGCCAGTTCTCACAAGAATTGTGCTGAGCATTGGACCAACACCTCCAGGTCCGTTTCCTCCACACAGCCTTCCAGCCACTCCACCCCAATCCTATAGCGCTGCATTTGGCTGTTGTGGCCAAAGTGCAGGACCTGGCACATGGTCTTGTTGAACTTCATCCCAGTGGCCTCTGCCCAGTGATCCAGGCTGTCCAGATCCCTCAGTGCAGAGTCTTGCTACTCCTAGGCAGTGCAGTGCTTCCTTCCAACTTGGTGTCTTCTGCAAACTTACTGAGGGTACACTCGATTCCCTCATCCAGGTCATCAGTAAAAATACTAAACAGAACAGGCCCCAATGCTGACTCCTGGAGAATACCTCTTGTGACCAAGGTTACATTCGTGTCAGCACTGTAGCAGCCAGTTCTAAGGTGCTGATTAATAGCTATCTCCAGCTGCAGACATGAGAGCAATTCTGTTAGAATTACTAGCTTTTAGTCCTTCTGATTAAGTAGCAGAAGGTGCTCTGGAGATTTTCTGTAGGAAATAATTAAAAATCAAAAATTTTGCCAAAAATAAACCTTATTTCATATAATCACATAAGCAGGTAGAAAGGTTTGCCATTATTTATTTTCTGAACTTAGACCCCAAAGACATGAGTTTGCTAGCTGTGTTTTTATTAGTAAAATAGAAACATGCTCCTAACATTCTTTTTATATCTTTGGAAGGATCCTTTTATAATTTTTCAGTCTTCAGCCGAAGGAGGAACTAGTTATTTTTTCATGAATTTGCTAAAATTACATTTAGTTAACTTTTCAAGAAAGATACTCTCTTGTTTTGTTATTTTTGCCTATTGTGAACTGAAATGTACATGTTTTGTCCACAGTAGTGTGATAAATAGTATAGATACAGATGTAATAGATATGGAGGAAAGTGGAAGTCCTCTAAAACATCTAGGGGAAAGTATTAGAATGCATCAGAAAAAAATGCTTCAGTACTGTAATTTGAATAATCATACTCGGACTTTTGTCAGTATTTTCAGGAATGCATAGCTTCTGTGAAGATTATTAAGAGAAGGTATGTCCCTGTACGTGTTGATTTTTATTCTGTGAATGCTAGCATGGAAAACTGTTAATGAACAGCTATTCCTAATGTAAAAAAAAAATAAAAATAATGTTTTCTATGGAATTTTCTTCTCTTCTAGAACTTCCGACACTTATCTGTTCGTAGGGTGTGCATCTTTTTTTTATTTATTTTTTTAATTTTTTTTTTTTTTTTTTTTTTTTTTTTTTTTTAGGATTTCTGGCTTAAGGGTAGTGGGAGAATCATTTTCTCCAGCATTGCACTTAAGGTTGGAAGATAGTTATGGATCTAGAGAAAGTGATGTGAAGTTGCTCAAGAGAATTGTGGATTATGTAAGTGTCCCTCTAACAGCTAAAATATATCATTGCTTTTCAATGTGAATAGTGAATGAAATGCAGATGTGTAGAGTGACTTGTGGGTAATCTGTTTAGTAACTTGTTGGAATGTCTTGCAGGAATGCTGTAAGAAATCTGCTTCTTCATTGACTCTAGGGCTACTAAAAACCATATTTTACCAATTTCTCACTGAACATGTTTAGATTTGTAACATTTGATAAAAGTACATATGTCTTGTTTTTACTTCAGAATATAGTGTTATCGTGTAATGTACTTCAAAACTCAAATTTAGGACAGCTGTTTAGGAAACTTCTGTGATGTTCAAAGGAATCCAGGCTTTTGTCTGAACAGTGTTCAGTTGGTGTATTTTAACCGTTAAATACTTAGCTTTCAGTAGTTTTGCATATTTGAGGCACTTGACATGCTTTTTTTGTGTGAAGAGAGTCCCGTGGTTTGAATACAGTATTTTTTTTTCTATCTTCACATTCACTTGCTTTCTCTAGTGTCAAATAGATGGAAAGTGATGGGAATATTTTAGATTTCAGGTAGCCGATACACAAGACTACACCACAGACAGATGCTTGATTTTCCTTGAAAATACACTTGAATTTATTTGAATGACCTAATGAACATAGCATTTTTGTCTAATTATTTGGAGAGGAAAGCTAAAGAAGCTACATCTAACTTTCTCAATTTTATGTGGCTACCTTTTATTAAAATTAAATACGCTTTTTGCACAACTGTCAGAACTTCCATTTAGGAAAGAGTTATCCTGACACAGAAGTAGTGAAGATAGTTATATGCATTCGATGATCTAAATGATATACCTTTAGAAATTCCCAAACTGTATTTTCATCTATACAATCAACCTTTTGTTTTGTTTTCTTTGGTTTCTCTCTGTACTTTCATCTGTAGTGCATAAATAGTGGTATTGCATTAACTCAGGCCCGCTATCTGGAGAAAGAAGAAAAATGTCTTCCTTCACCCAGGTAAGTAGAAAATCAGTATATCATTTCATTTTGTGGGATATGACTCTATGTGTTTTCATGCAGCAGAATTTTGAGAAAGGATGCTGATGCCCTGAAATAACAACTGTATCTAAACTACCCAAACCCTAGCAATAAGCATGGCGCTGTCTTCACTTGTTTACTGGGCATGTTTCCATGAGCTGTGCATGTGCAGACAACAGTAAAATTTCTCTCCAGCTTGTGTATATGGAGAACGGTGAAAATATTCTGACCATTTCTATTTAGTCATCTGTCTTGTGTCTGGTTGAATTTGAATTACTACCTAGAGGCAGAAATTTTAATGTGCTAATATTACTACAGGAAAAGCCTAAAACTGAAGACAAGGATTATATGTACGTATGTTGTGGTTTTCTTTTTCTAGTATTCGAGTAGTGGTAACAGTGGAACAAACAGAACAAGAACTGGACAAAGCTGCATCACTTATTAAGGAAGCTGCAGAGTCTGTACTGAATTAATCCACAGTTTTGGATTCCTTTTTCCTCAAATTATGAGAATAAATGTTTTACGTTGTATAATGAATTCCACTTCAGATATTAAAGCTTATCCACCATAGACATTAAGGCCTAACTAATGAGATTGTTTCAGGATAGTGAAAATACAGTGATGTATAGAGTGCTGAATTTTGGAAATGGTGAATGACACAATGTACTTAAAATTCAAAATCTATGTTTTAGTAACATTCCTAAAAATGGGATATCACTGTTGCATGCAGGTCTTTTTTACAGGTTTCATCTTAAAAAGCCTTGCATTTATTTCTTCAGCCCGCTAAATGTTACCACATATATGCAGGGGGAGAGAGAGAGAGAGAGAGAGAGAGAAATGAGATATGTATACATATGTATATTATTCATTGTTTTCCCAAAAACGTCTAAAATGTATATCTCAGTATGTAGGAAGTTCGCTTGCTTTCAGAGTGAAGATAGGTTGTTCCTAATATTACCATAAGAGAGAAATAACACATTAAGAGATAACTTTGTGCTGTATTGAGTCATTCATAGTGGGAACTTCTGTTCTTCCTTGTTTGTATCTGTCTAACCATTTCTGAAAGCAGTTTCTCAGAATGCCTTGTCAGATAATTGCTATTAAAATGTTAAATTTATGTTTAACACTGTTTGCATACTGCATTTCATATGTAAATATGCATATTTGATTTTATGGGTGAGATTTTACTTACCAACTTAAACACCTGAACTGAAACCTCTAAATTGTGAGAGTGTTGCAATATCGTTCCGGTATGTTCAATCAGGAGTCTTTTGCACCTGTTTTGAAGAGGAGGCATAAATGACATGAAGAAGAACCAAAGTTTTGAAATGGCAACTGAATACTAGATTATTCAAACAGCTGTGAAGCACTGAAAGGTGTGTATTAAGTTATAGCTCTAAACAGATGCTGTGCATTAGAGAGGAACACTCACAGTAAGCGTTTAGATGGTACACATGCTACTGAAATACAATTCAATATGTGCACATAAAACCCCAACATAATTGTAATATTTGGAGTTTTGTGCTCTTGTAATTTTTAGTAGTCACAGATGGATAGAAGCATAATACCAATCTGAGGAAACTGGTGAGGATGGATGACAGTAAGCCATAGCTTTTAATCAAATAAAAACGTATTTCAGCGTATTTTTAACAATACCAGTTCAAAAAACTTTGTGTTCTACCTGATCTGTATTCTGAGTTGTTTTGTACTTACTTTTCTTTTTGGTTGCTGCTACAAGGACTGCAGTACTATTTTTGAGAAAGATCATTGTTTAAATAAACATTTTATTCAAATTTGTACTACGTATTATGTACTTAGACACTGTAGCATGATTCAGACATATTTTGTAGAATATTCTGCATTAGATAAGTGTAGTCTGTGTTGTCTCCTCCAGTTCTTAATAACTTTATCTTTGTTGCAGTTTTCAAAACTTCTGAATGTTGTCTTTTTAGATAAAACCTGCTGAAGGTAGTCTTTGGGCACTTTTGTTATTGGTACTGCCAGTACTGGAAATACTCAAATAGTTTTTTGTGTACAGCAGATACTTCATCCCAATGTGCAAAAGTATTCATATTACATTTACATTTATGTTTTTCTCCTTAACTTTGACTAAAATCCTGTGACAAGCCAACTACTTAAATAGCAAAAATGTGAGGATGAAAGCTGATTCCTGTTTTGTGGACTAGAACCAACATGCCTTCTCAAGAGCAAGCAGCCTTCTCAGGGTCTTAAGAGATTTTGAGAGATGGAAATTAAAACTGACCAGTTTGCATTAAGCTTGTGAGCCATTTTTGGATTGATAATACAAAACTGAATTTTCAATTAAACTCAAGCTTTGTGGCTGGGAACAAATGGAGGGGTTGGATTCCATTGCAGCATAACTGTTTTAGAGTTCAAGGTAAACCTATGAAGGTGGACAAGTAACTGATTAGCATTAATATAGAAGGTCGTAGAATCCATTACTGACTTCTTCCATTTTAGATCCTCCTGAAATAGAGGGATTTTGTTGTTGTTCCACTCTTGAGAACTTAGCAACAAACTTTAAGTGTGTGGCAGATTTTTTTGTTTTGTTTTGTTTTCAAGTGATGAAACCTGAATTGGCAGGAAGCTGAGCAGGGCTTCTGTCAACTTCAAAACTTTTCTGATGAGACTAAAGTTCAACTGTGTTGTTAAGAGATGTTATCATTAATTCATTTAGCAAACACATACCCAGAATTAAAATATTGATACGTTTGCATTTATCATTTTTTTGCTTTAGTAATTGTTTAGGAAATCAGCACTTGGATGACACTGAAGTGAATTTCTTTATGTTTTTAGCAATTTAATTATTGTTACTAACGTGTTTTCTGCTTAGAGATTATATTCGTGGTCTCTTTGAGAAATTATGGTGCTTAAGCAATGTAGCTGGTGGGAAGAGATATCCCTTGTCATTTTGAGCATGTCTGGTCTTCATTTTCTCTCTTTTGATAAATGTCTCTGTTTTACATGGCAGGCAGATGAAGCAGATCAGCAGTGAGTAGGGAAAAATGTTGTAGGGAGATAGCAGGTGATAAACCTTTGGCATTAGAAAATTAGACTAGGAAGCCTGTTAAGGTACTTAAATTCTCAGTGCTCTTTGCTGATAAATGTATGGACGAGCCTGTTTTAGTTGTTTTGTGGCTTTGCTTGGATGACATGGAACTCTTTCACTTGTTTCTTCAGATGCTGGAGTGAGATTGGGGTCTTAGTACGTAACAGGGAAGGTATTTAGGATACCTTGAGGTGAATCAAAAGCATAGGGGCCATATCCTGAACTGTGGCAATGAGGCATGGACTCAGATGTGAATGATCCAAATCATTTATTACAGGTTCTCACATCACTTATTCACAAGATTCCAGTTTTAGCTTTCCCATCTGCACTTACAACTTTCCCATTTTACATGTCAACAAAGTGTTGTACAAACATTCCTTAACCATGCATACAGGTGCTTATCCAGTCAGAGCCATGGGCCATTCATTTTGCTTTTCTCTTCTAGAGATATCCTTGGTTCTCAGCGTTGCTTTCTCATGGTGTTTGTCTTGCTTCACAGCTGCTGCTCTGAATAGTCTTTCTTGTATTCTCACCATTCCCCCGTTTTTATTTATTAGCAAACTATTACTACACTATAAAATAATAGCACTAATTAATAACGTACTAATCATTACTCAATCAAGGCCTCGATTGATAACACACTAAACATAAGAGAAGAGTTACATAGAAGGTCATGAGTTTTTTAGTTGATATGTGCACACTCACACAGGCAATCTTAGATAATTCCATGAGTGGGAAATGGAAACTCTGTAAGCTAAGCATTTTTATGTATTGACTCCTGAGAGACAGCAAACCACCAGAAAGGAGAGAGAAGGAACATGCTGGCTGTGGATGGAATAGGCAGTGCCAGCAGGGCATCCTCTGCTTCAAAGTGCACTTTTCCTCTCTCACCCATCACAGACTCTCCTGCTTTTATTCTTCTGAGAGTCTGCAGGGTTTTTTTCCATTTGTACTCCACAGCCCTGTGGCCACTGCATGATGCAGAGCCCAAGCAGAATGCCTGCTCGTAAAATAAAACAAACTACTCTCTCTCTACAAAACAAAATGTATGCAGAAAGTATTTATAGTCACAGCTGCTTATTCCTGTGGTTTCTTGCTGACCAAAGTGAGAATGTTGCCATCCTCGTTTACTGACATATTGCTGTCTGAATCCACATTGCCTAAGTCATTATTAACTTGAACAACAAGTACTTGATTTATCGCTTTGTTAATCGTAACTCTTACACAGGATATAATGCAAGGAATGCAGATAAAAAGCACACAAAAAATCAAGAGACACATTAGCCCTAACTTAATTAGTTTCTGAATTCAAGGGCCCAGACATTGAAACCACACATGGAACCACCCCTATGAAGTTCCCACATGTAATTTCTGCACACCTTCCTGCATTTGCTGAATGCTCTGATGGGTGAAGGTAGAATGATCTGATATGTTCATACAGCACAGTCCTTCAGTGTCCTCACAGCCAGATCCTTGTGTGAGAAGCAGGAAGTCAGTAGCAGCTCTGTTCTGCAATGCCGTGTGACAAACAGGGTCAACATCCTGTAACAGGTCTGAAAGTGCTTGTGAGGTTTTGTTAGTCTGTTTGCTAAGCCAACATCCTAGCTTATTTAAACTAGCTAATGCTTTAGCAGCTGCTACCCCTGGAGTGAAGAGTGATGCAAACACAAATGAATCCCTGTTCCAAAATTCAATTTTGTCTTTGCAATTTTATCAAAAGCATGAATTTTTGTTCATATTCTACCGCGATTTTGGTGTTCTGCAAGGATCATAGTTAGATTTGTCATTAATAAGGTCAGCCTGCCCAAGGAGCAGGGCCCTCCTTTAATATGTAATGGAATGTTTGGCCATGTGCAATCTCCACATATTAAAAATACCCCTTGGGGTAATTGAAGGGGGTAAATTACTTGATTTTGAAATATTTGAAGATGTGTAATTAGACCAGGCTGATGCATTTCTGTATGCCAGCATTGTAGCATTGACTGACCATGAAAGAGATTGATCAGTACCAGAAAAATTGAAAAATACACACCAATCCATTTTTACTGATCTCCAAAATTCTGGCTCTTGTGGGTGTAGCAATACTGGGGGCAAGTGGAATACCCACTGATCCCACATGTCCACCATCCAGTTCCCTCCCCAGACCTTCTCTTCCTGCACGGCTGAGGAAACACTAGTGCTGTGAGCCAGTTGTTCCCATTTCCCTTGATCAAGGGGAAGTCCTGCCAGGCACATAGTAAATGGAGTGTCAGGGGATGACATTGATAAGCAGTGAGTGCTCTGTCCGATGTCGTTGGCGTCACCCACATGTTAGTCTTAGGCTGTGAAAGTACCCATACAGTATTCATGATGATGGTGCAGCACATGATGGTGATACCCACAAATGAGGTCGTACTGCCCTTGCTGGAATCCATCACGGTCCTGCACCTGTGGAAATACAAGCATAACCTCTCCCCCAAGTTATCAGTGGGAACAGGTCTTCCCACTGACCCAGTTCCAGATTCTTTACTAGTACAGTAGATTTTCCATGAGTGTTCATTCTTTCGTCATTAACTGAAACAAAATGATGAGCTATCGGTGGTCCTCCATCATCACACCATCGATTTAGAAAGTTTAATACAAATGTAGCTTTAGCAAGCCTTTCTGCTGGAAGTGCCTTCTCCATTCCCCCGTTTTGCTTAAGTAGCATAGCCTTAAGAGTGCTTTGAGTACACTCAATGCCACGTCCTGTGGGCAAGTGTGGTATGCCCATGAGATGTTAAATTCCCCATGATTATAGAAACTGGAATACTTTCTGGTATACATATCCTGATCTGTTTTAATAGTTTTTGGTACCCCAAGAGTTGCAAAGGCCAAAAGAAAATGCTTGCAGATGTCATGGGCCTTTTCTCCAGTATGTGCTGTTGCTGCTATGGCTCCAGAAAAGGTATCCACTGAGACATGGACCTATTTAAGTCTTCCGAATTCAGGGATGTGTGTGACATCTGTCTGCCATAGTTCCAGAGCTGTTAGGCCTCAGGGATTAACCTCATATTTCTCATAACCCCACACTCATTAACCCCACTTCTCGTAACCCAGAGAAGGTGTCATCTGTTGGCAATCAGAGCACGCTGTAATTATCTGTTGTGCCTGAGTTAAGCTAAGGACATAAGACTTTTGTAGCACCTTAGCATTATGGTGAAAAAAGTCGAGCCTGTTCAAAGGAATAATATATAACACCAGCTAACTGATCTGCTTATCTGTTTCCTTCTGCTAAAGGTCCTGGCAAAGTGGATCAGATGTGTGTTATAAAGTTTGGTTCCCATCGGAAATCAACTAGAGACAAAAGAGTATACAGAAGCATGAACAGCTGCTAATTAGAAATGTCTCTCAGATACAATCCTTCTATTCTAGTCACTATTCCTGTGGCATAGGCTGAATCAGTGATGATGTTAATTGGACTGGACCATTTTTTAAATGCTCTTACAACTGAAGCTATTTCTGCTATTTGCGGAGAGCCTTTTATTGTCTGAGTATCCAGCTGCCATCGGCTGGATTTGTGCTGCCATATGATTACTGGCCAACCTGTTCTCCCTGACCCATCCATGAATACAGTCAAGCTGTCTCAGGGTACCAAGGAACATTCTGGCATCTCCCGTATAATAAAATGCATTTGTAGCAGTTTTTGCCCCAGTGGGTGCATTGACATCACCCCGGTGAATCCCTCCATTGCTACCTGAAACAGCAGTGAACGTTGAGAAAACCGTTGCAACATGTTTGTAGAGGCAGGTAACATAATTGCTGAAGGTTCAGAGCCGCTCAGCAATAACAACCTTTGTCTTCCTCACATAAAAAGAGCAGAAATCATTTCAATTTTTGTGGTGAGTTTTAGAAAACTGATGAGGCAAAAAGATCCATTCCAGTATTAAAAGAGGATCCTGCAAAGTATTATTCCACTGAAAGACTAGAGCTTAAGGCTGAAAATCTGGATTCAGTACTATTAAGTGAAAAAGAAGGGCAGGGTCATATCGCTGAGCTTGTCGCTGAGACGCAGTTGTGGCAACCTCCTGCAAAGCTTGCAGGTGTCAGTGATCTTTTGGAATTCAAAGCTGGATCACCCTTTAATAACTGAAATAAGAGGCGCAGGGTTTCATTAGACATTCCCAGCAGAGACCTGATCTAATTTATAGTCCCTTACAGCCTTTGCATATCATTTAGAGTTTGAATGTCCAAACACAGTTTGAGGCGTTGTGGAGCAATAGTCTGATTTGTAATTCGCCATCCCAAATACTTCTGTGGCGACCTCTCTTGGACCTTTTCCAGAGCTACCTCTAAACCACAACTTTATATGTTGTAAATGACTACAGCCCTGGCACTTCGCATTTCTTTAGTCGACTTGGTTGCCACAAGAATGTTATCCATGTAATGATGAATAACAGCATTAAACAGTTTTTGCCTCTCAGGGGCTACTTGCTCTGGCAACAAACCATCGACAGATCATGGGGCTGTTTTTCATGCCCTGAGGTAATACCGTCCAGTGATACCTCTGGGTTGGTACCAACACATTTAGAGAAGGGACGGAAAAAGCAAACTGAAGAGCATCATTGAGATCCAGGGGGATGTTGAAAAAGCAGTCTTCTAAGTCAGTAGTGAGCCAGGCACCAAGAGCAATCACAGTCACATCAGAGCCTGTATCCAAAATCCCTGAAACATCAAATCTTCGTGGGGGGTTGCCTGATTCCAGGGTACAGATTAAGTTAGGTTGAGTGTCTGAGACCTTTTGGGTCCTTACTATCTGAGGGGCCCCAGTAGATCCAAACCCTGTAGCCCCCATCCACAGGCGCAGCCAGCACCAACTGTGCCCAAAAGTGAATCAATTGAGCAATACGAGCACCCACTGGTACTTCACATGGGGGCATGGTTGTCCAGACAATAATTTTAATCTTTACAATACCACGGACAGACTTCCGGTCCCGGGGGCCCAGGGGCCTCTTTATTACAGTCCCAGCTTAAATGACCTGGTTGTTCACATGCGAAGCAGTTTCGTGAATTCAGTTTATCGTGACTGCATCACGGCTAGCGGCAGCGGCACGCCGAGCGATGGGGGGGAGCGGAGAGCGGCCATGGGGCAGGGACGATCCGGAGCTGCGGCCGCCTCCCAGCAGCGGCGGCGGCGCTCTCCGGGGCCGCGATTTTTCTCCCCGGCCTGGGAAGGGGTTGGAGTCGCGAATCGGATCCGGGCAGGAGCTGCTTCCAGCACCGAGGGGCAGCGGCGGCGACGGCGGGGAGCGCGATGCTGAACGGTGGAAGAATTTGTCCTTCCTCGTCGAAAGTGTTTGAGCGCTTCCGAAACTTGGCGCCAAACAGGTCAAAGTTTAACAGCTGTTTTATCTGCAGGAGAGGGATCGGGTTCTTTCTACAGGTCCGCGGGCCTGGGATCCAGCGGATTCTCTGACCCATCCCGCCGATTATTTAAGGTCGCTCCTAACGACGGAGGCGCCGCGGAATCTGCCGAGCCTGCCGAACTCGTGTGTTTCTTTAAGTCTCAAAAAGAGCTCTCCACGGCCCTAAAAGGCATTGCGCTACAGTATCTGAGCAAGTAGCAGCGTCCCAGAGGCTTATGCCAATTATGTCCCAAACTGCCCTATCAAAATAAAACCTAGATTTCTGAAACTCGGGGACATTTTTGTTTATCCATTTAAGAAAAGTAGCTAATGCTGAGGTAGATGCAGTTCGATTCTGAAATTTTAAAGTTCTCTGTAATACTTTGAGATTTAATCATTGCACCTTTGTTAGTGAGCTCCCCATGGTTCCCCAAATCCACTCCAGTATTAAAAAGGGGTCTCTCAGAGTACCATCCCACTTCACATGATGCTTCTGCAGAATACCCTCCGTCATCTGGTAAACTGCTTTACATTCCTTGGACATTTCCCCATCCATAGTTCCCCACTGCTCACCTCTAATCTCCCAGAGATGACATCACTGTGCGGTCAATCCTGGTTCCTTTCAGCAGGCTGAAGTTGAGTGGGGCTTGCCACCAGTCAGCCAAATAAACCGATTTAAGTCCCTGGTATAGGGGGCCATTTGTTGCAACCAGGCACGGACTCAGATGTGAACGATCCAAATTGTTTATTACAGGTTCTCACATAACGTATGTACATACATTCACAAGATTCCTTTTTTAGGTTTCCCATCCATGCTTACAACTTTCCCATCCACCTTTACATGTCAAGAAAGTATTGCACAAACACTCCTTAACTGTGCATACACGTGCTTATCTAGTCAGAGCCATGGGCCATTCATTTTGCATTTACCTTCTTCTAGAGATATCCTTGGTTCTCAGCATTGCTTTGTCATGGTGTTTGTCTTGCTTCACAGCTGCTGCTCTGAATAGTCTTTCTTGTATTCCCACACTGAACTTCAGTATTTCATATTGAAAACAAAGATCTGGATTCTTAATTTTAGTTCAACTAATTTATTTATTTCACCCTGCCACCTGTTTGGACAGAGTTTTAGTTAACTGGAAGCATCAGGATGATAAGTGGTGATTTAATAACATACGTACTCATTCTTTGTAAGATTATATACTAGTTGAGAAAGAATGCATTTTAACTATAATAAGGTGCCATTAAATGAAATTGTTCTGATGAAAATTATTTGCAGTATATAGGGATTGAGGAAAGTATTTTTGCTTAAGAAAATATGTCTTTTTTTTTTTTTTTTAAGCCAAGTCATCTGTTGTCCATGCATATTTAAAAATAGTTGATTGTTATTTGTATGAGTTCATTTTTTAATAGAAAAACCTGCAGATGACTTTTCTGTTTTTTATACTAATCATTGTTTTTGGATAGGCGGTGAAGTGTGTAAGGAAAGTATTAAGAAAGAAGTAGAAGTATGGCTGGATAACTTGGGGGTTTTTTTTGTTTTTTGTTTTTTTGTGGGTTTTTTTTTTCACTTTTGAGATACAAACCCAGTGATTGAACAGAATGGTATACTGTCTCCTTTCTGTCACTCCATCTGGAATTTATTATTTTAAACAGGGTTGTGGAGTGTTGGCATTCTGTGATCTATGAAGTTGCTACTGCAAAAGTGTCTCACATCTTGAGATGGCTTAGGAACTGTCCATGAGCTGGAAATGCTGCTTAAGTTGAGGAAATATTTACAACTAACACAAAGTATTTGTGCATTAAACTGTTTCAGTATTCCAGTAAAAGGAAGTGTCTGGATAATGTTTCTTGTTGTGTTTTTATGTTCCTTGGCAGTTTTCGTGCTAATAAGATAATGGATTTAGTCTGTCTTGCTGTTGATGGATTGCTCAGATTTTCATTTCCTGTTGTGTGTGTGTTAGGTCATTCCAAAGTAAGTGTAATAAAAGTCACATACAGAATAAATCAGATGAGGTGCAAGTTACTAGAAGGTGGAAGTATCAGTCAGGGAAGAACTGCTCTATACACAACCAGTTTCTAGTACTTAGATAGTAGGTACTAAAAGAAAATAGACACTGGGTCAGGTACAGTTTTGCTGTGACCTGAACTGGAATTTCCGATATGTCAGCAAACCCCTAAATCCAGGTAAAATATGCTCACCTCTGAAAGACCCCTACAGAATAAAATACTATAATTTTGACTGTTTTACTGTCAAATTTTACTGTTTTATGGATAATGTTTGTCTATTTAACCTGTTCCGACCTGGCTTTGAATACTCATGGAGTAACTGGGGTGCAATTTTTAACAGGGGAGCCAGTGTTGACAAGAGTGAGTAGGTATTGGATTCACAGGTAGAATACTAAGTGGAACTGGAAATATAGTTAACCAGGGGTTTATGTATTTGATGCAAAGCAAAATAAGAATGTGGATGCACTTAAGATATGGGAGGGTGGAATACTTAAAGTCAAGATGTGTAAACTAAACTCTTCAAGAGATCTACATATGTAATAGGTGAAATTGGTGTTTTTATTTCTCGGACTAAAAACTTTTAAGCGTGTTTGCTTTCTGTTTGTATACTTACTTGTTTGTGTGAATGCCCGATACTGAACAGGTTTCTAGCATCAGTGTAATATAACTTCTGTTTCTGATATATAAACAACTTGGAGATACTAAAAATCTTGACCAACATTTAGGAGCAGTGCCACATCAGAATTGACTTCACTTAATGATATTCCAGCTGGAACAACCAAGTGAGACTCTGAAGTACTGACAAACTCCATGAGGAAATGGCAATCCATCTTGATACTTGCAGAGTTCAGAAGTTCTACTGGAATAAACATGTTTATGATATTGAAGAATATCTTAGTATACGCTATGGTGGGATACAGAAGAAAGAATTTAAATTCAGTGCATTACTCTTAGTACAAGTGAGAGGGATGCTAAAGAGAATATAAGGTGAAGTAATACCAGCATTTCATACTAGACTTAAGAAGCTGTTTTGACTTTCTGTTATCATTTTTCAGTGGCTTGGATTTTTTCTTTCACATAATACAGTAAAGAAATGGCTGTTCTGTACAGTTAATTGCTCTAGGAATGAATCTTCGTTTTTGTTTCAACTTTATTCAGGTTAATACTTAAAGCTAGCTTTAGATTACGTTTATTTTGAGTGGAATTTTGCATAGTGCAAATGGTGAGTATGAACTTTAGTTACAGAATATATACAGACTGTGATATGCCATCTTAGAATTACTAGCAAATAATAACCAGTGCTTGCAATAATACATTTACAGAGTTATTATGTATAAAATAAGACATTGAGCCAATACATAGTCATAAGCAGATAGTTTTGAGATGTACATGTTTTCAAACTTTGTAAATAAATGAATTTTACAGACTTTGTTTACACCTAAATTGCTATCTTGAGAGTAAGAATTTTGAAATTTTTAAGGGTTTACAAAGATCTGAACTTTTTAATAAATAATGTTTCTGAAGTGCTCCATCATTTCATTTATCTTTGTTTTCTGGCTGTCTTCCTGATTTCTCATTTTCCAGGATAACCATAAAAAATAAATAATTTTTAAGCATTTCGTAGACCTTGTAGAGTAGACCTTTAAGCATTAAGTAGACCTTGTTTTAGGGATTATGTCCACATTTTCTGAAGATAGAGACGTGCTGCTATTGTCTGACTCGTGTAAGGCGAGGAATGAACAGAGTTGCTTTAAATTGGGGCTGATTGTCTTTAAAAATAAATTGCATATCTTAGATGATGTTTCTAGTGAAAATATTATTAGCCAATCTGTTCCTGGAGTATTACATCTGGATATGGAGCCCTCAGTACAGGAGAGACGTGGACCTGTTAAGTGCATCCAGAGGAGAGCCACAAGAATCATCCAAGGGATGGAACACCTCCTCTACGAGGACAGGCTGAAAGAGGTGGGGCTGTTCAGCCTGGAGAAGAGAAGGCTCCAGGAAGGCATGATAGTGGCCTTCCGGTGTCTAAAGGGGGACTGTAAGAAAGAAGAGGGCAGACTCTAACAGGATCTGTGAAGACAGGACAGAGAGAAATGGTTTCAAGCCAAAAGAGGGGAGATTTAGTTCGGATATAAGGAAGAAGTTTTTTAGTGGTAAGGCAGTAGAACTAGGTTGCCCAAAGAGGTGGTGGATCCTGTGTCCTTGGAGACATTCAAGGTCAGGCTGGTCCTGGCTCTGAACAACCTGATCTAGCAGATATTGCATATACCTGTTCATTGCAGAGACTAGGAGAACTTTAAGAGTCCCTTTCAACTCAAATGATTCTATGAATTGGACAGCTATCCTATTTGGATAGAGCTGGTGAGTGCTGTGCAAATTATTGTGTATGTATACACTGAGGCTCAAAGTACAAGTTGAAATCTTTTGAACCACACAGTGACTCAATATCAGTGGTCATTTTCAAGTACAGAAGGCCAGTTCTGCCACCTTAATAAGTTTCTTGTTTTTGAAACCGTAGAATTAAGTGTGGGTAAGATACCACAGCTACAGTATCAGGTATGTTGGAGATAGAGGCTCAGAATGGAAACATTTTTTGAATGTTGTAAGATGAAGAGAGAAAGATGGGGATGTTTTTGATATTTGAACAGTAATAAATGAAGCATTAAATGCTCATTAAGTCCTTGTTAGAGTAATGCAATGGAACTGTAATATTAAAAAATGAACAGGAGAACCCTAGCTATCAGTAGTAATCTTACTGGGACTAGGTTTCTGAAATTAATTATCACCAGAATGTTGCCCATCCATTGGCAGTTCATCCAAGTCCAGGGAGTGACTACACATGGGAGAATGGTGAGCTTAATTCTGGATACCAGGAACTGTTGCATAGCACAAGTTATTTATGTTCCCAAGAAAAGAATCGTTAATGTGATGATGGTGGCTGACTTCACAGCAAAATTAGGTGCAACTGGGAAATCTTACAGAAACCATAAATAATTAAAGAATTTACGTATACCCTTTGCAACCTGAAGACAGACTACAGTGTCTGATGACAAAGGGAATTTATTATGTATCCACACATCTTTCTATGAGTACATTTGCTATGCTGGACTAAGGAAAGTGTTGAAAACAACTAGATTTAAAAACAAAGCAAAACAAAAAAAAAAAAAAAAAAAAACCAGCACAAAACTATAAACAATTTTTAGCAGAGATAAGAGTTTGTATTAAATGGCAAGATTTGAACAACTTTGTGCCTTAGAATTAAATAAAAAGAAGTGCAGCATATAGGTAGTATATAGTGTTTAATCCACTGTGCAGCTGGTTGGGGTGGGGAAAGAGAAAGGTGTAGCAAGCTAAACTGCGACTGAAGGAGTTGCCACAGACAGAAAAATGACAACACAGTTTGCCCTTGGCGTGGTTCATTATGGAAGCGTTGGTGGTCATTATGCAAGTTTTATGCTGCCTAAGTTGTTTGAGGATCTTACTCAGCGATTGAAGGAACTGATACAGCTCATCCTGAAAACAGGAGAAGCTTCAGACATCTTAAGTTGCTGGTATGCACCCTTGCATGTGTGTTTGCCTTCTGGCAGCAATGATGGATCTGAGGAGAAAAGCTGAGAAGAATCCCACTCTGGAAACAGACTGTGTGTAGTCACTTTGTGTTTATTCAAATAGAACATAGCCTAAGAACCCACCGATTCTTCATTCTTTGCAGATATTGCAATATTGCTTCTACCAGGCACTAACGGTAAAGAGAAGTTTGAAACATCTGCATTACAGGTGACACTGAAACAGCAGCTTTTAGACCATTGGGTAACTTCATATGCTGTCTCATGTGTTCACCAAGAGAGCCTGGAAGTGAAAGAGGATTCAGTTTTTCTCTGAAGATTCAGATGTGTGTCCAGTATTCTATTAGCATTTTTGTGAAAGTATCTGCTGCCTTGACATTATGAAGTAATTGCTGACATTCTTTCAAGAGCAAGCTAGTTTTCTCAGATAATTGCGTTGGAACATCAGGCAATGTTTCACAGCAGTTTCAGAGTATATGGCATTTACACTATTTACAGTTTTATTCCTATATATCTTTGTAAAAATACTTTCAGTATGGGAGGTTCACAAGACCTGTGTGAAGTCCTGGGCAGTACACAGTATATGCATGAAGAAAAGGCTGCTTGAAGTCACAAGAAGTACTTAAATTAACAAGAAAATAACTTGTTTTCTTGGCTTTTGACTAGCTATGTTGGTGATGTCTAGGCACTAAGATGTCTAGGCAATGTGCTTGGTGGTTAGCATAAATATAATGGTGTGATGAGCTACAGTTCATCGTGTTAATGGAGCAAATCATCTTGGGTGAGATCACATGGCACGTGTGTAGCATCCCAGGGATCAGGCCCAGCCAGCACGGGTTCATGACATGCAGGTTGTGCTCGATCAACCTCACCTCCTCCTTTGACTGGTTGATCAGACTGGTAGATGAGGAAAGGATGTAGTCTACCTAGACTTCAGCAAAGCCTTTGACATGGTCTCTCACACTATTCTCCTGGGGAAACTGGCTGCCCATGGCCTGGACAGGTGTACCCTCCTCTGGGTAAGGAACTGGCTACAGGGCCACGCCCAACAGGTAGTAGTTAATGGAGTTAAGTCCAGCTGGCGACCCATTACAAGTGGAGTCCCGCAGGGGTCGATACTGGGGCCCATCTTGTCTAATATCTTTACTGATGACCTAGATGAGGGGATTGAGTGTACGTTCAGTAAGCTTGCAGATGACACCAAGTTGGGAGGTGGTGTCAATCTGCCTGAGGGTAGAGAGGCCCTGCAGAGGGATCTAGATAAGCTAGATTGCTGGGCTGAGGTGAATGAGATGAGGTTCAACAAGGCCAAGTGCCAGGTCCTGCACTTTGGCCACAATAACCCCATGCAGTGCTATAGGCTTGAGGCAGAGTGGCAAGAAAGACATTGAGGCCCTGGAACGTGTCCAGAGAAGGGCAGTGAAACTGGTGAGGGGTCTGGAGCACAAGACTGATGAGGAGCAGCTCAAGCAGCTGGGATTGTATAGTCTGGAGAAGAGGAGGCTCAGAGGAGACCTCATTGCAATCTACAACTTCCTGAAGGGAGCCTGTGATGAGGAGGGGTTTGGCCTCTTCTCCCAGGCAACAAACAGGACCCGAGGAAATGGCCGCAAGTTGTACCAGAGGAGGTTTAGAGTAGACATAAGGAAAAAGTTTTTCTCTCAGAGAGTGGTCAGGCACTGGAATGGCCTGCCTGGGGAGGTGGTGGAGTCGCCGTCCCTGGCAGTGTTCAAGAGGCATCTGGATGAGGAACTACGAGATACGGTTTACTGGCTTGTGGTAGCAACGGAGATGGGAGGATGGTTGGATTCCAACCTTGTGATTCTATGATTCTATGACTCTATATTCTATAAGCACTGCATCCACTTGAAATTTCTCGACAGTTCAAAGGAAATTTATTTTACTACACTGATGTAATATTTATTATCCATCCCATAGTACACAAGATGGGGAAAAGTGCAGCAGACAGAGTATTTCTTTTGTTAGAGAAAAATCTTTCACTTCTTCTAGTAAGTAAAAATGAAATGTGTATGTGAGATGGAAAAATACGTGTTTATTTGTTCCTTAACAATACGTCAAGTTTTTTTTTTTCTTACACCAGTAAACATATATAATACAAATGCCCCTGTACAAAAACATGTTTAATATTAAGGAATATGGTGTTAGAATTCCACCTAAGCAACTGGTTTATGACTATTTATGTATGTCTTCAGAAAACAATTTGTTAATATACATAGTACATGAATGTACATGTATTATTATGCATAAACATTCTTAAACAAGGTACTCGTACTTCATACATACTGAATAAGGAACAAAAAATCTCACATTTTTAGAAGCTGAAATTTCTGAATATGGAACTCAACCTGATGTAGGTACTTGTGTTTGTCAGGGAAATTTTCAGTAAGCAACAGCAGAATTCTGTCAGTTCAGCCATAAAGGGAAAGAGGAACTTTCACTCAGTGAAGAGACTACACGTTTTCTTTAAATTTATGTTCACCTAAAATTGTAGGGTTTATGTTAAATTTTGAAAATAAAATAAACCAGTCTGTTTAACATTCACTTCTTAATTTGTGTTAAAGCTTATATTATAAATACCAGCATTTCCATTACTATGGAGAAACCCTTGGTATAAGGGAGTGTTTTGAAATTTAGAGTTGTTGAATTTACTGCTTTTTTTATGTGTGGACATATGAAATTCAATGATGGAAAATATTTTATTTTTTGAGTATTGTTACCTTTAAGATTTAAATCCTGGACCACTGATTCTGTCTGGCATAGGAGTGCTTTTCTCCAGAGTTTGTGAAGAGTAACAGGATGTTTCACAGTGAAAAACATGAAAGACATGAAACAATGGTAACTTCCATGGTTGTTAATTAGGAACTTTATACTTGTTCGCATCATTAGTCATGTAATGATTACAGTACTGCTGTGGAGAGCAGCTAAATCATGAGATATCTCAGGCAGGTTCAGTACACTGTGTGAGCACAAAACTGTAAGAGTGTGTGGAATCATAAAAATAGGGTTTTGCTGATCTCATGCACTAACTGCTGCTAATACTTACCCCATAAGGAGAGCAAACTGGTGACATTATCATGTGTATCAATCATTTGTTGTAATTTGTCTATACACCTTTTTAGCCAAATGCACTGTGTATAACACTTATTCTGTAGGATTTTAACTTTTTTTGTGTGGATATTCTCATCTTAATTCAGAAACTGTAGCTAAAGTCATTGTATTGAGTAATAATGGTGCTTTTTACTGTCTGAATGCAAATGCGTATAATTCGGATTGGAATGTGTAAGCCTCCTTGACCTACTGACCAGTGCTGAATCTGAAGGTCTGTCTAGGAAACTTGTTTCCTTCCCCTTGGGTTTTGGCCTGCTGCTATCACTTATCAGTCAAAGTCAGAATACCCTTTTGATCAAATGAGCAAACCTAGATTTTTGTGAGGTTTATCAAGCGTTTGAAATCTTGAAGGGTATAAACAAACTGATACTGAACATTTTGTTGAGTCCTGTTTGTACTAAGTGCTGTGTTGATTGACTTGGGAACTGTAATATGGAAGGCAATTGCAGTATAGCAACAAGATCAAGAAAGCAATACATTTACCCTCAGGCAGGTGGTTGTGTTTTTGACCCAATATGGCTTCTTTAATCATTTAGCTACACATCTGAGAAGGCTCCAGATGGAGAATGAACCTAAGACCCCCTGACATAAAAACATCTATGATACCAATTACACCATCTGTTGGTCATAAAACCACATTCTCTATCTTTTTTTGGCTCTTGTGTTATGCAAAAGCTGAAGGGTGATATTTGGAGCTGTTCTAGTTTATCCATGCACTTTAATGCAGAACACATTTTCACAGAGAGGGAGAACAAAGCACAATAGCACTGAAGTAACAATTTACATTCTCAATCAGTGAAAACAAAAATGAAAATAAAAAACAGTTGTAAGAGTCGTTATTTATACTCAAACTGTGGTATCCGTCCGCTGTAGGTTTTCCCCCTCAACATCTTCAATTAAAATAAATAAATAAATAAAGAAAGAAAGAAAGAAAGCTAAACAAAGAACAGCAAGTACTATCACAACCCAAGCTTCTGAAGTCCCTGCAATGGAAGATGACCTGTAATGATAAAAATGAAGTTATGGCAGCATTAAGCTTTGTACTGACCACATCAGTGGTTTGTGCATGCATTATACTAATTTCTACACTTACTTAGTGTTTGTGTTTTGTTGTAGTGTTTGAGAATGTGCAATACTTGTGAATGTAGGGTGCCTGGAGTAAGTTAAAGATGCACCCTTATCCTCAGAATCCCTCTGAATTTATGTCTCTCCTGTTTCAGCTTAATACTTAGGGTCATCAGTTATTCTGATACACCTGATAGATACTGAATTTGGATCTCAAATTTTGTTCTGCTGTGTATATAATGCTTATCCCTAGGTGACTTACTGTGGTCATCAGAATGATGAATACTGAGAGCTGGGATATAACAAATTATGTACTGAAACAATGCAATTGCAATGTGTCAGGGACTAAACAAGACATAGATCGCAAAAAGTAAACAAATCAGAAACTGTGTGCCGTTTGCACACAGTTTGCAGAACTGATAACTGAAATAAGGTTCACTTTCTATCTTTTAAGAATATTATGTTCACATCATACAAACTCTATTTCATAGAATCATAGAATGGCTTGGGTTGGAAGGGACCTCAAGGATCATGAAGCTCCAACCCCCCTGCCACAGGCAGGGCTGCCAACCTCCCCATTTAATACTAGACAGGCTTCCCAGGGCCCCATCTAACCTGGTCTTGAACACCTCCACGGACGGGGCATCCACAACCTCTCTGAGCAGCCTGTACCAGCATGTCACCACTCTCTGTAAATAACTTCCCCCTGATATTCAAACAAAATCTTCCATCCTTCAATTTAAAACCATTTCCCCTTGTCCTGCTATTATCTACCCTTTCAAAGAGTTGGCTCTCCTCCTGTTTGTAGGCTCCCTTTAGATACTGGAAGGCTTCAATGAGGTCCTCCTGCAGACTTCTCGAGGATTAGCAAGCCCAGCTCCCTCAGCCTGTCTTCACAGCAGAGGTGCTCCAGCCCTCTGATCACCTTCATGGGCCTCCTCTGCACCCCTCCAACATTTCCCTGTCTTTCTTGTTCTGAGGGCTGCAGACCTTGATGCAGTGCTCCAGATGGGGCCTCATGAGGGCAGAGAAGAGAGGGACAATCACCTCCCTGTCTCTGCTGTTCACCCCTCTTCTGATGGAGCCCAGGATACCATCTGTTTTCCAAGCTGCAGCTGGCTCACATAAGTTTTTCATTCACCAGGATCCCCAGGTCCTCTGCAGTGCTACTCTCAAGGACTGCTCCTGCCAGTCTGTATATATGCCTGGGATTCCTTTGGCCCAAGTTCAAAACCTTGCACTTTGTTGTGTTGAACCTCATTAGATTCACCCGGGCCTACCTTTCAAGTCTGCTGAGGTCCCTCTGAATGGCATCCTTTCCTTCTGCTGCATCAGCCGCACCACTCAGCTTGGTGTCATCAGCAAACTTGCTGAGGGTGCACTCAATTCCATCACTGATGTCACTGATAAAGATGTTAAAGAGCACTGGTCCCAGGACAGACATCTGGGGGACACTCTTGTTACCAGCCTCCACCCAGACATAGAACCACTAATCACCACCCTTTGTCTGTGTCCTTTCAACCAATTACTTATCCACCAGGTGGTCCACCCATCAAATGTACATCTCTCCAATCTGGAGATAAGGATGCGGTGGGGGACCACATCAAAGGCCTTGCACAAGTACAGGCAAATGACACCAGTTGCCTTCCCTTATTTGCAGCATTTGGCCGTGTTGTGATCATGTTTTGCAGTGGCTGTGGAAGCTGTGTCTTTAAATTAAGTCTGCATATGTTGTCTTACAGCAAGGACACTTTTGAGAACTATACAACTGTTGATCAGTAGTCAAAAAGACTAGAAAATTACCTCTAAAAGGTATGTGACCTGTGCATTCTGGTACCATGTCTGATGGTTCTGTGGTTTGCTATCAGCAATGCATTTTTAGAAATGTTGTGCCCTAATATTGTCATTTATCTAACACAAAAAATAGATGTCCAGTATATTGCAGTATATAAGCAGCCTAGATATATGGTAGGTGGAAGAAATATTTCTAAGGAGAAAGACCAAAATTCCCAGATGATGTTTGTCCTTTTTTTGTGTTTTGGAAACTGGCTATTTAAGCTAAGAATTAGGCACTGAATAAAGTTTAATTTACTATCAATACATTCATATTTTCTTACTGTTGCTTCATCACTTTTTAATAAGTGATCTTATATAAAAAAAAATATATATATATATTCCATAAAGATAGAAGTGAAAGAAATGGAAACTGACATTGAAAAGTTTCTGAAGAAACCTTTTCATTGGAAAAAGTGTGCAAAATATTTGAGATTTTTTTTTCCTGTTATGTATAAATCATTATTATTAAATTATGCTGAATTTATGATTATTATTAGCTTATACCAAAGTCTTGGCAAAGCTTTGGCAAAATGTTATTATGTTGAAGCCAAAAAGAAGAGGAAACAAGTGTGTCTGTGTTAACCGCTAGGATAGACAAAATTACAGTTGAGCTACCTTTTTCTTCTGCCAGCAGAACTGTTGAACACGCTGTCACCAAACCCTCATCCTAAGTTAATACTAATATGTCCCTTCAAAAAAGGTCTTTGATTTTCATTATTTGTTATGAAATCCATGCTCTGAAAAGTAATAGTAATTATAACTTAAAACAGTCAGAAACATTTATAATTTTGAGGTCATGAATTTGGTCTTAATTTTGTCCTATTCCTCTTCATAGTCAAATTTGGATCCTTCAATGTTTGCTCATATCTGTGAAAAACATTTGCCTGTTGTGGTAGAATTCAACTTTCATTGTACTCACAGACTTTTTTAATATGTATTAATAATTGCACCCATATTAGTGTTTACAAAAAGGGGATCTTGGAAGGGATCTGAAGAGGCTCTGTAAACTGTCCTGAACCAGGATCAAGTACATACCAATTGCTAGTGGTGGAATCTAATCTTGCTGATACTATAAGTCTTCCACTGGACAAAATCTGTATCAGACTAGCCATAATGGATCACACTGAAGTCTGTTTGGGACAGTGTTGCAGTAAGCAACAGCGAGGATTCGGGATGTGACGTGGTAGGACTCTCCCCTTGCTCGGTGTTGAAAGGTTAATGTATGCATAAGGGGCATAGACGAAGTAGGATAGGTATATAGGTAAATCGCACGATGCAATAAACACCATTTTTCTGCTCACCATATTGGTATTCACGTGCAGTTCTTTGGCCCGGGTAGGTTTTACCCGATAGTCCAGCACAGGCGCAGAGCTAAAAGAACATGGGTTGCCAGGTGCACGGCAACAGGACAGGAACTTGTTCTCAGATTGATGCCTACAGCATTCTAGAGAACAGCTTTAAGAGATGGGACTTTACCTCATTTTAGAGCATTCATTCTTTTTCTTAGGATCTTGATGATCTTGAACATGCAAAAGCAATCAATGGACACCAGACCACTTTAGTGGTAAAATAAATATAATAAACTATATAAAAAAATAAAATAAAATAAAACCAGTCCTGTAGTGCTGGTTTTATTTTCTTTACTTATAATCACAATAAATAGTACAGAATACATTTTATGTAGTTTCTTCCATTGAAAACAGTGTATGCTGTATATTAAGACATACTCTTAAGATTCTCCTAAGCAATCTCCTTTGATCACTTTGTACCTGGTAGATAACCCTCATTAGTAGAATTTTTTTTTTTTTTAAATATATATATTCTTTAAATTCATTACCAGAGAAGAAAGTTCTTTACCTTTATTTGGATCACCTTTGATGCTAAGAAACAATTACATCAATGGTTCCTAAAAGGTTTTCAGCTTGAGAATCACAAGGTCATCTCATGCAGGACACAATAATTTCCAGAGACTCTCTCATAGCTCTGGATGAGGCAGTGTTGCTCCATGCTAGTAGTACAAAGGAATAGAACCCGCAGTATAAGGGCTGTGTTCCGTGCTCTCATCCATGAGGCCACAATATGAGATAAATCTCAGTGCAGTGCAAGGGTCTCCTGATCCCTCTTCAATCTCTTAAAAGCAGAGGACAGAATTTCACCCAGTTGTCTTTACTTTGGTGTTTTGCAATAACTCCATTATTCTGTAGTGGGTTACTATTGTTTTGAGTTGAAGGGCTAGTAATATGAACTGAAAGCACAAATTGAAATTGTGCAGAGCCAAATATTTAGCTGATTTTGTGTACTTCTTTTCCCATGCCTTCAACAATTACTTTAGCTCTCAAGATGTTAGAACTAATGCTGATCAAGTTCAGCAGGAAAAACTTCACTGCTTGAATAGAGAATGAAGGATTGTCACAAAGATTAACCCAGTCTTCTGAGGCACAGACCAAAAGATGAAGAATTTGAATTTTCATATCCTGATCTAAAATGACTGCTTTATTTTTATACTGTTACAATTTCCATAAAATGCTGGTCAATGTCCCTAAGGGTTTAGTTTCTTCACTTCCAGTACCTACTTACACAGTTTTTTTAACTTAATGTTGCATATGTTTGTGTTTCTGTACAAGTTTGAAAACTGTTAATGCAGTGATTTAGAAATTACAAGGTATTATTTATGAGACAAATTTCTATTTCTAAGTCTTATGTCCACAGACTCTGCTGTATAATTTACAGTGATGCTTTAGATTACCTTGGGAAACAACTGTTTCATTTGAACTGCTCCATAACTTCTGGCAGACCTGTCTAAATGCCAAATTGTTCCATTATATATGGGTATTGATAGTAAAAGCTTTTAGTTAAGTTTAAGTATGACAAGCTGTTCTGAACAGGATGTATATCAGTTTATGTATTCTAGACGGAGAATTCTCTCCTATGATTTAATAAGACAAAATAAAGCTAGACAGAATAAAATCAGTAGTATTATGTTTTAAATTTTACTGTAAATTTAGTCTTCATGATGAAAAGTAGCGAACAGTGACCTGAGATTGAAATGTATTGGAAACTATTCTGCTGGTTGGCTATGCATTTTTCTAAAAGCTTGATGCCATTAGATTGCACCAGGTATTCCTACATATAGTAGTCCTAAAAAAATTGTTAACTGTAATGTTTAATCCCCTTATTGGAAGGTATACATGTTTTTGTTTATATAGAAGTTAGTTACATTACTTTTGTTAGACATGTCTGATTAAAATTTGCCAAGGTTGTAGAATAGTTCCCATGTGGATACTAAGTTTCTTCTTACAACATTTCAGATTTTATTGTTTCCGTAAGTTTTCAACTTTATTCAATCCTTTGTTTCAAGTTTTCCCAACAAATTTTAGTTATGATTGTTCGAATCTTCCTTATAACATACTGCATCAGATTTTTAAAGCAAACGCTGACAGCAGCAGTATTATTCCCTACATACCAAGAAGATACCACATGGTTTCAATAAACAGGCACCCCTGTTGAGTGTGGATCAAATCAAAACCCTTGAGTAAAATGCCATGATAGAAATCTGTCTATAGATCTGCTTTAGACTAAAAAATGGATTCTTTTAGAGTGTATCCTACAACTGATCTATGTATGTAATTCCTACTGATGATAATAAAAATTGAAAATGCTTCTAGAAGTCAGCTTGAACTTTTATACAACTAAATAACCAAAACAAATCATATGGAGTTTATGGTAGGTGGTAGGAGGGCTGACTTGAAAGTCTTAAACATCACGGTCCTGTTGGCATTACTATTGACGCTAAAGACATTCAGGTTTTTTGAATAGCCATTGGCCTGGGATTCATACCAACAGTTGTTTTCTTCCTGTGATTCAACACGATAAATGTAAAAATTAAAAGAACAAAAATTCTATCCAAGAGCAGCATTAAATCAATCGTGGTGTATATGAGAAAAATATTTTTATTTTGTATAGACTTTTCTTGGAATTTTATTGCCTGAAAATACATTGATAATTTTGTGAAATTCAAATGTAATCAGACTGGAAATACAATGTATATATGCAAAACTGTATTTCTGATTTCTCCTTCCTGCATCATTAACTCTATCCTCATTTTGCTTAAATGAATTTGTGCACTGCTATCAAATAATTAAAAAAAAAAAAAAAAAAAGAGGAGGGAGATATTGTAGGTTTGGAGTCTGAATGGTTGATTGCAAAAGATCTTGAAATACTCTTTATTTCAGTAATACACACATATCAGTACAAAACTGAGTTTGCAGTTCCTCAGTTTTTTCATGGAAACTACAACAGATACAAAGAAAGTAATGCTGTTTCATAGAGCAAATTCTCAGCTACAAAACACTTTTTCAGCATAGTCACCACCACTAGCTGTGTATTTACACCAGTAAAAATAAAATAAAAAATAAATAAAAACCTGTTTGCTACATTCCTAAAGATCTGCACCAGTGAAGATGGCCCACTGTTTCACAACTGCTATGATGGTGTTGTTGCTAGGAAAATGTTACTCACACAGTCCACTTTTCATTGTCTTAAATAGATGGAAGTCAGAATGTGTCAAATCAAGCCTACATGATGGATGTGGTAGGACAGTCCGACCAAGATTAGCCGTGCGCTCCATGGTTTTCAAACTGCCATGGGCCCTGGTGTTATCGTGTTGCAAGAGAAAAGCTGTCGTCTTCTTTAGCCTGACTCTGAAATTTCAAGCCTTCAGCTTCGTTAGTGTTACAGCGTAGCAGACAGAGCTAATGGTTTGCCTGAGTTTGCCTGGGAAATACAGAAGGATTTCTTCTTTCTTGTCTATCCCAAAAGACAGCACACATCATTTTATCTGCTGAGAGCTGCCTCTTGAATGTTTTCTTCAATGGGGAATTCACATATTGCTACCCCATGGACTGCTATTTTGACTCTAGCTCACACTGGTGACATCAATTCTCGTCACTGGTAATAATGCCATCAAGGAAACTGTGACCTTCAGTCTCATATTGGTTCAATAGGTTCTGACAAAATTGTATATGGTGTTATTTCTTTTCCTGTGTGAGCATTCGTAGGACCCACCCGGCACAAATTTTGTGATATCCCAGAATTTCCACTATTGTTTCCAATGCGTTGAAGCCAGTTTTTAACTCTGTACACAGTTCTCCAGTAGTAATGAGTCATTTTGTGCCAATTAGCTGAATGAGATGCTCTTCACTTAATGATGTGTCAGTTGTGCATGGCCAGCCACAGTGTTGCTTGTTTTTTACATTGCTGTGGCCACCGCTGTATCACATCACCCACTGCCTCACTATGCTCACAATCACTGTTTGATCATACAATCATAGAATCACAAGGTTGGAAAGGACCTACAGGATCATCTAGTCCAACCATCCTCCCATTTCTGTTGCTACCACAAGCCACTAAACCATATCTCATAGTTCCTCATCTAGACGCCTCTTGAACACTGCAAGGGACGGCGACTTCTCCACCTCCCCAGGCAGGCCATTCCAGTGCAAGACCACTTTCTAGGAGAAAAACTTCTTCCTTATGTCTACTCTAAACCTCCTCTGGTACAACTTGCGGCCATTTCCTCGGGTCCTGTTTGTTGCCTGGGAGAAGAGGCCAAACCCCTCCTCATCACAGGCTCCCTTCAGGAAGTTGTAGATTGCAATGAGGTCTCCGCTGAGCCTCCTCTTCTCCAGGCTAAACAATCCCAGCTCCCTGAGCTGCTCCTCATCAGACTTGTGCTCCAGACCCCTCACCAGTTTCACTGCCCTTCTCTGGACATGTTCCAGGGCCTCAATGTCTTTCTTGCAGTGAGGGGCCCAAAACTGGACACAATACTTGAGATGTGGCCTCACCAGAGCTGCGTAGAGGGGAAAGATTACTTCTCTGCTCCTGCTGGCCACACTGTTTCTAATACAGGCCAGGATGGCATTGGTCCTCTTGGCCACCTGAGCACACTGTCTCTCATGTTCAGCTGAGTATTAACCAACACCCCCAGGCCCCTTTGATCTCCACAAATATTTAGCAAGCATTGATGAATGTCCATGGGTGCATTTTTTTCCACATGGAGGAGTTCAATTCCACCCTTTTTCTTCATACATACTTCCATATAAGACAGCATTCTGTCAGACTGTTCCTCTACTGCACTCCGTCACACAGCAACATGTAACGGAATACTGGTGGTAAGGTTCAGCCTTTACTGCCATGCCATGGCACATGCCCCCTGTGTGGAAGAAATGGCATGCACTAACATTTGTTGACACTTGCTAAACATTTATGGAGCCTAACAGTGGGTGTGAGCACAATGAGGTGGTAGGTGGTGTGTTTCAGCAGTGCTGACAGCAACAGTGGGTCACCTCCACTGGTGCAGATCTTTATGAGCACAGCATGCAGGCTCTTGTTTACTGCTGGCAAAAATGCATAGCTAATGGTGATGGCTATGCTGAAAAATAGCATTTTGTAGCTGAGAATTTGCTCTATCAAATGTTCTGGTGTTCTGGTGCCTTTTGCATCTGTTGTAGTTTCCATGGCAATAAATAGGAAGCATTGTTTTTGTGTTAATCTATGTAGATACCCCTTGTACAAAGTCCATATTCCAGGAGCTCAAACTCTTGCTCTTGCTCACAAAGAATCTTCCTCAACAAGGCAAACTGTAGCTTTCACATTTGGCCTCATTGGTGGCAGTTCTGTTAAAAATATATATATTCAGGAGTGATTTCTTATAGTTCAGTCATTCTACTAGGATTCATTTATTTGATAGGTTTTACTTCTAGTGCCGTATGTTGCTCAGAAGCATTCTGCTCCATCCACATTCATTTCTGTGTGATCAGCCCTGTGCACTGTATCTCACTATAAAACAAATTCTGCTGATTTCTTTCATGCCCTTTCAACAATTACAATTATCTTTGCCATCTTTTCCCTCTTCTTGTTGAACTAAAAGCTATACAAATGTAGAAATGCCAAGTTTAACTACACCACCTTCATGTGTTTTATATTAAAGACTAAATAGGGGCTTTTTGGCCAAATCAGTTTATGCCTTCCTGTCTAACTTAACGACTATAAATATTAAGTACTTCAGAACCAACCACACAGAGAAACAATATTATCTTCCATTGTTTTTATTTTTCCTATTATCCATAACTTGCAAAGTGCTGTTCATACTTTCCCCAGTTATCCTTGGTGTTCCCAAGGGGCTTCAGCACTAAGTTGGAAATGAGCTGTTCTTTTTTCCCCGCTTCCTACTTTTCTTGGTTGGGTTAATTGCTGGCACTGTCCTGACAGTTTTGCTCAGGGTCTAACTTCTGTCTGGCCAGCATTGCATAATGTTAACTGTTGCACAAGGCAACAACTGGCACATGCTGAGATTTTTTAGATGAACTCTTATCCACAAAAATGGTACTGGTGCCTGAAAGGTATCATTAAGTCTGTGCAACAGCGCTGAGCATCTGAGTCTAATTTAACTGTGCTATTTAATTTAATTACATATTTGTTGTAAGAAGTTGACTGCTGCTGTTATGATAGATTAGGAACGGAAGAAGTCAAGAAGCGTTCAACTAAGAGGCTCTCTTGAGAGGCAGGTAAACACTCGCACAGGACAGCAGCTGATATTACACAAGTCATGTAAATCTCCATCAAACCTTTGGTGCAGCAGTTCCTGAACAATATAAGAACAAAAGCAGGTTTTCTGACCCATTTTATATGAGTGATGTCACAGTTGTTATGGGACAACGGTGATGGCTGATCTAGTAATCCCTCCTGGACTTTTTAATCAAAGCGAAGAAAACAGACTAACCCTAAGCTAAAGGTGCTGATCTCTGTATGCAGAGCCTCAGATTAGACAAAAATTGGGTTGCATGAATCGACTTCAAACCCTGAAGTGAAGTGAATATAGTGCCACTGAAGTGGCTGACCAGATGCAAAAAATCCAATTCCCTGACAGTGGAAAAAAAAAATAAAAAATCATTGTCCTTCTGTCCCTTCTACATATGTAACACATAGGTAAGACCATTTCATTCAGGAGAGTTATCTAATGTATCCCTGTAGGCAGAAGCAACAACCTGTTTCCCTTAGCAGATTAGATTGAGCCTGCAATTTAAACCTAATGTGAGGTAGGAATCACTCCTTTACTACTGATAGGTCTCCAATCCTGTTATGTCACTTTTGTGAATTAAAGACATCGGATGTCAAAGGTCAGATAAATACATCTAGGTAAGGGAGAATTACACATAGGTAAGGTTTATTTACTTGTAGAATTTGAAGATCTGTATTTTAGAATAGATTTTGATAGGAATAGAAAATAATAGAATTTGATAGAACTGTACAGATTAGATGGGATAATTAGGTACTTAAAAGTCCACTTTAGTAAAAACAAAGAAGTTCTGGAAGATGGACAGAAAAGATGTAGGCTGGTTTTTTTTTTTAATTTGTGTAGTGAACTGCTGTTTGAATTGTTCTGATTCCAATGGAAGAGAACAAGATAAGGTAAAGAGTATCCTTAAATGACAAGAAATTTCCTACTTTTCAGTTTTGGTAAACTTTGTGTTTATGGGACTGGTAGACAAAGAGAAAGTAAAACAAAAGGAAAAAGTTCTGTGCAATGAGCAGTGGTCCTGCAAGGTCAAAACCACTGGACAACTGATTGAGACATAGTGCAAGCTTGCAATTATATATAAAAAAGTATATGTTACAGTAATTTCACTGGCTACCTCTATGCCTTTTAATAGAAGAGAACCTGAATGATCTGCGTGGGACTTTGGGATCCAGTTGTTGTTTTCTCTCCTGCTGACGGGCCTTACAAATCGCTTTGGGGTGAAAAGGATTTATGCGGTCATTAAAATGTTTCAGAATTCTTTGTAATCATATCTTCCTTAGCTTTTTTTTTCAGTCTAAAGTCTTTACCTACACTGCCTGTTAATTTTGTGCATGTTTGTTAAGTAGTTATATTTGTGCTTGTGTATTTATGCAAGTTCATGTCATTCTCACCTTCTCACTCAGTAAGCACACTGCTCTGTGAATGTGATTGAATAAACCATTGTTTTAGGGCATCGCCGGCATTTTAAAATTCATTTGTGAGCTGAATTTACTTTTCACAAGTCTGAAGTTAAGAATGTGGCTGAGAGAAGGGGAAAACGTGACAGATGTTCTTCCTCAAAGTGTTATAGACCAAAGGAAGAACACTTGGGAATGTGTTCTGAAAGCCAGCAGCGCTCATCTGTTCTGTGCCATCAAACACAGTAATTCTGAATGAATTTCACTTGTATACATGTTTACATTACTGTTTCTGTGTTATCTTTGAAGTTCTTCCCATGGTAGCTCTCACTCCTTTATGTGTGTATGCCATATGTGCCCGAGTGTGAGGGGAGACAAGGAAAGGAGAGAAATTTCACTCTATCACATGACAGATTCCTGCTGCAGAGCTGCAATGTATTTTGCTTGGCTCTTCTAGAACAAGTTTGTTGTCCACTGGGGCTTTGTGTTTCTAAGGGCAGAGGAGTTGCAAGAAAACTTGTTCCGTGGCACACACAGTAGTAGCTTGTGCTGCTTGCTTATAGTCTCCCCAAATTTTGCCTCTTTCTCAAGTATATCCATATATGTTTTTAAAAGCCAAGACAGTCCTTGATGCACTTTTGACAAGCTGCAATTATGTGTTTCCTATCTGGAAAACTCTTCAGTGCACTTGGGAACAGAAATACAAGTTCTGGTTCCTCTTTGTTGTAGCCCTGAATCCTGGTGTGCCAGTATTGAAGACGGTCTGCTCTCCAGCTAAGGCTAGCTTTAAAAAACAGAAACATATCAAACAGCCATTTCTTTGCAAACATCATCCTGGTGCCTGCCACAACTGTCATAGAGACACTGACATGCACAAAACTGCTCTTGAAAGAGCCCTTTCTGTAAGCAACTGTTTGGATGCTAACTTTTAAATTCCTGTTTCAGTTCATTGCTTGTTGGACAATTTCACATCTAGATGCTGATCTTAAAATAAAATAATATAGGGTTTTATGGAGACTTGCAAAGATTTGATGTATTTGAAATTAAACCATATTTTATCCAACCCTGTGTGCTGTTCTCTGCCATCTCCACTGACATAGATGTGTCATATCTTCTCGACTAGGGTAATGCATTTTCAATGTTGCTTTGTATACTGCATGTTATGTACTGTATATGTAACATAATATCCTAGTTCTGAAATTTTCAGAAATGGACTTGTATTTCTGTATTAATTCAACAAGTCAGTCAGGCTATTAAGGGAATTTAGAAAACATTTTACTTTGAAATCTGCCAAAAATCTAAATGTTGGTGCTCCAGCCTGACATCTAGAACAAGAAATTCATTGTTTTGGGATTTATGTCAGTTAAATAATTTCAGTTTTAATTGTTTGCAAATTTTTTTTACAGGGCTGGTGTTCAAGTGCCATGATGATGGCTGGCACTAAAAGGAATGCACAGAAGGTTTTCAGTACAACTTACAATGAACGGTAATGACAATTGCACAAAAAGAAAAAATACCCTTGGTTTTACTTTGAGGAAATGAAAGTCCAAATGCCAAGACCACTCTTTACCGTAATCATAGCAACTTCAAAGATTCCTTCAATTCTAAATCCAACTTATTGATTCAGATATTCACGGTCTTGCTTAGTATGTATAAGAGGTACTGAATCCTCTTTATTCACATTCTAGGCTTCACTAAGTCATTCTCTAATTATTTCAACTGTAGGAATACTGATAGAGAAAAGAGAGAAATCTTATGGCCCTTTCATTTTCTGCTTTTATGACTGAGAGGACCAGGAAGACCTTAGTCTGAAGACACCACATGTTGCTCACGCCCTCAGGCTAGTATGATTTTATTGGACAGATAAAATGCAATTCATCCAAGCTCCGTCAGGGATTTCCAAGCCAGCTCAGGCAGAGTTCTAGCTTTCCCTGTTGCTCTCAACTGCACCTATCAGGCATATACCATATGGCCATGCAAACAAATACATGCACAGCTTTTTCTTTATCAAACAGCGACAAAACAGTTTGGGGCCATATGCTACAGAACATAAATGAGCACTCTGGTGGCTTACATGAGTGGGGTGAACCAATACAGAAGAAATGTGCAGTTGTCCATCTTCCTGCTGTACATTTTTCTTCACAATACAAAGCAAGAATTCATACTGTGGTTTCTTCCCTGTAATGACATCACCTCAGGTCTGGCAAATGATTCTCCCTGCAACTATGAAATATGAAATGACAATTTTTGTGGTCAGTGACAAAATCACTTGTGGCTGTGAAGGAGACTAACTCTCAATGTCTAATTTGCTTTAGTCACTTAACAACCATAATATAATAATCATTCACAGCTGAAATTTCTATCATATCCTAATATGTTCTGAAATGCAAAATTATTTGTATCTATATCCTAATTATTTCTGTAAGATTTTTTTTTTTTTTTTTTTTGAGAGCATGAGGGAAAAAAAGCAAAATACTATCTTTGAATGATTTAGTTAAATACAGGCTGATTTAGGCAAGCAGTTTTCCCTGGTTTGGAAGGTAAGAAACCCAACTGAACAAGCATGAGCCCTAGAACACAGACTCAGACCAGGAAAGTTTTTGGCAGGAAACTGCTACAGGTTTTAACTGATTAAATTTCACTGTAAAAGTCACCGCACTGTCTCTTGTTCAGTATCTTGGACATGCTGGTACTGAGCTCATCTATTACCCTGCACTAGAAAATGAATCCCATTACCACAAAGTGTGCTTGTCATCACAGCCAAACAGCAGCACTGCCAGGATCTGGGAGGAAAAAATTAGGGAAAGGAGAAGGAAGGAATACCTTCACCTGCAGGTCTAGTTAGGGTTGTTTGCCCTCCATCTGTTTAATCTGGGCTTCATGTGCCATTCCATGTGGTGATGCAGTCTTGCTCACTTTTCCTAAGACAGAGGCTTTGTTGGCCCCTGTGGCTGACATTTATTAAGAGTTAGGATAAAATCATCCAGATACCTATAGATCCCTTAGCCTGGGATCAGGAATTCGCAAAGCTTAGGGACTGAGCTTGGAGGAAGAATTGAGATGACATCACGGATTTGTATAGAATAAAATGTATTTACTAAACAGATACACTAACTTCAGGAGAACTTCGCAGGTTCCTTTAACTGGTTTTCAAAAACCAGTAGTGGTATATAAGTCTCATTCACCCAGACTTGATTTAATCCCTGACAGACCTCCACAAAATGTTACAGGTTAAGATGAAGCTGATTCATAGGTACACTGCAAGAAGGAGGTGGCAGAAGAGAGGAAAAGGAGAAATACTGACTTTGAGAATATTAAGTGGATGAACTCTCTTAGCTGTTGGTCTCTGATACTAACTACAGGTATGTTTATTTTGAGAAAAACCTTCAGGCACGTTATCAACATGCAGGCAAATGCTTTTTGCTGACACAGAGCCTTTCTTGATAGAAGATGGAGTAGGGTATCTCAAAGAAAGAACTGATATTGATAACCTGAGATACAAAATAGAATAAAAGAAGTGGGAAGGACTGACTCTTGGCATTTTGATGCAGCTCTCAGCTGTTAGGTATGCACTGGAACCAATAAAGTAAGAGGAGGTGTGGATTTTCTAATATATCACAGGACGTCTATCAGCAGAAAGGTGTTGTAACCATCAGGGGTATATCCTACTCAGCACATAAAGGAAAGTGCTGTGGAAGAGACAGTACTACTCAGAGCTCCACCACCACTTCAGTAAGAGATCAGACTTCCAAAACTGCAGGGAACAAGAGAAGAGGGCAAGGGTGGAACTGGGGAGTGCAGTTACCGCTTCAGAGGAAATTTGAAAATTTAAGCTTTATTAGTGTAGCAAAATAAAATTTGGAGGGTGTTTGTGGTCGCTTCATACAACAGAAAGGGGGAGGATGTGGATGAAAAGGTTAACAGTGGCATTAGAGGTAAGGGCTATGAACAGAATGAGTTTGGGCTGGCCACTGGGAGTAGCTGTCTGGCTATTGAAGAGGAAAGGTGTGGAGTAGTCTTCCAATCACAAAAGTGAAACTTATTTGAAAAAGAACAAAGACTTCAGTACTCTTAAATTTGGTTTCATATGTTTATGAAAGGGATTATAAAATGTATTGTTGTGATGGCAAAGGACTGAGTTCAGCCATCCCACATTCCTAGAAAGAGGGATCAGGACCTCCCTTTGTTATCCTCAAGTGCCAGAGGAATTTTCAAAGTGGAACTGGAGAGCTGAGAGGGAAGAAATGAGATGCAAGAAGAAAATACTGTTTTGTAGCCTGTGTTTGCAATAGGTAAATGCAATGTAATTTAAATGAATAACTCTTTAATTAGTGTAAATTTAGAGCTCGATTTCGGAAAGGCATCAAAACAGTTCTGTATATATTCAGCATTATTCATCATCAAATCCTAAGAATCAAAGTCTAAAGTGATGGGAATGTTGCATTTCTGAAGAAGTCTTCCAATTCAATTATAACTTCAAAAATATGGCAAACTAAGAGGTGACCACCGTTCAAATTCGTGGCACCGTTAGCAGATGCCTGCTTGTGGTTCTGCGCTTAGTGCGCTGCTTTCTTTGAGCTGCAAAAATATAAACTAACAAGTATTTAGAAAGCACACTTGAATCACACTTACAGTGTCCTTATTTCCGGTAACAAAGCATGGCTGAGGCGTCTGGAAGCCTTGCTGGGAGCACAACAGCTTCCTGCTCACGAGTAGGAAGCACAATCACTTTTGACGCCTCAACGGAGCAGCGGCGGCCTCAGACGGGGATGTCAGGCCCGCGGTCCCGCCGCGGCCGTTGTCGGGGCTTTCCTTCGATGATTTGCGGGTGCAAAAAGGCGTTAGTTTTCGCAGCGAGGGGGAGGCGGCGGTCCGGAGCCGCAGCCCTGCTGTCGACCTCGTTCCTCCCACCTCCCCAGGTTAATTTTCTCGCTGCAGATTCCTTGCGAGCCGAGGGCCGTTCCGCCTCCGGCGAGCCCATCCCTCCAGCCGCTGCCGCGGGAGGTGCTCCCCCCAGCAGAGGGTGCCGGAGCGCTGGGACCGCCACCCCTCGGTGCCTCTCCCCTCCCCTTCCCTCCCCTGTGTCGGATTTGTCCCCGGTGACGTTGGGATGCTGGGGAAGGCGGAGGAGGAGGAGGGGAAAGGAGCGCGGTTTCCCCCGCCCCCCAGTCGGGGTGAGTCCGTTAGCAGGAGAGGCGAGCTGGGGTGGCGGTGCGAGGCCGGCAGCATACACCGCACCTCCCCGCCTGGGGAGCCGGGGCCAACCGCACCGCTCCTCACCACACCGCACCGCTTCTCACTGCACTACGCCTCGCCGCGCAGCTCCGCCCGCAGGCACCAGCACTGATCGCAGAATGGTCCCCGCGGCCGCTCTGCGTCTCCTGGCCCTGTTGGCCACTGCAGTGCTCCTCCGCCTCCGCGCCGCAGGTAAGGGGTGACCGCCGGGGACGCGGGAACCGCCGCTTTCGGTGGGATTCAGCGGGAGAAAAGAGGCGGGGGGTGGTGCTTTCTCTTCCAGGAAAGTTGTGCGCCCGCTGAGGCTGATGGAGTGCCAGCATCCCAAGTTGAAGCTGATTACTGTTTCTATCTATCTATCAATCTGTCTGTCTGTCTCTCTATCTATCTATCTATCTATCTATTTTGCAAATTAGAGACCGGATGTAACGTTTTTACCGGCAGGGCGGGCAGGAGGTGAAGGCGGGGAGGGATCAAGGACGCCGCACCTTCCCGGGCGCCCCGGCAGTCCCTCTTCGTTCCGTGCTGCGCCCCGACTGGGGCCGTGCACCGGGGCCGTCTGGAGGCGGGCGGTGGGAGGGGAAGAGAGGGAGAAAACAAAGGAAAAGTTCGGGGTTTTGTTATTGCCGAGGGTAGGTAGCGAGGAGTGGAACCTCCTCCTTCCCTCCGCCCGCCCTCTAGCCTTCCTCTCGGAGCGGTTATAATAATGTGTTATTATTTGGGCCGTTGAGTGTTGCCAGAACCTCAGCGGGAACCGGGGGGGTGAGGTGGGTTAAAGCAGGCGAGGGGCCGCCGCCGTCCACACAGCAGATGGAGGCTCCGGGCCTCTGAGCTCCGGAGTGTCCCGTTCGCGACTTTATCCGGGGGTCCGCCAGTGAGCTGCGGGGCAGCGCGCCTCAGGCATACCGGTGCCTGGCCCCCGCGGTGGTGTGGGGTCGGTGCTACTTCGGCCGGGGAAGCGCCACGATGTGCGGGGACCTCGGGGAGCGGGGAACCGTAAAAGCTCCCTTGAAAGACGCTGCATAACTTCTTTTTTTTTTTTTTTTTAAACTTTTACCCCCCCCCCCCCCCTTCCACGTACACTACAGACGTGCGGCGCTTTCGGAGCAGAAGGGGGAGGAGGTTTAACGTTTTCATTTTCCCCGGAATGTGAAATACAGCGGGGAGGTCGGGCTGTCGGACGCGGCTCTTTGATCTCCCCTAACACCGCTCTCTGGAGAACTGCCCCCTCCCCTCCGCAGCAGAGGACGCTGCCCACAAACCCTTACCGGGGACCGCGGGAGGTGGCGCGGGAACACCGCTGCGTGCCGGGCTGGGGCCGGGCGCGCTCCCGATCGCTGCTGAGCTGCACCGAAGTGCGAGAGGAAAGCGATGATGTCTTTGAGGAAAAACAGCGATGCTGCAGATTGGAGGGGACATGTTAATCAATTGCACGTTTGAAAGGGCTTTTCTTCCCTTTGTTGCTCTCGCTAATCCATTTACCTCCCCCCAGGAGGTGACAGATGCCGATATTTCCTGTTACTCAGCGCTGGGTCCCAGGCCTTGCCATTTGTTGCATTTCCCTGAAGGGACCGGGTCAGCAGAGACCTCGAGGTCGGGGAGGGGGGGAGGCGCGTTACCTCTCGCAGTTTTGGGGTCAGCTCCCATCGCGGGTTTTTTTTTTTTTTTTTGTTTGTTTTTTTTTTAATTTTTCTTTTCTGATGCCTTTATTCCCCCTCTGGAAGGGACAGTAGCGGGGAACATTAATTTGCCCGGCCCCGCACGGCTTCCTGGGCCGCCCCCGTCCCCGGGTGTGCGCGCATCGGAAAGACTGCTACGCTGGGAGCGGCCGGGTGCGGGCCGCGCAGCGCAGCTCCACGCGGCACCGCTTAGGGGTGGGAATGTGCCATGGACGTTTTTTTTTTAATTTTTATTTTGTTTTTATTTTCCCCCCCCTTTACGCTGCGGTCGAGAGCCCATAGTGACAACAGTAGATTCTCGTGTACTTCTACTGCTTATCTGTCTTCTTCTGCTTAATTAGATTTCCTCAACAGTAAACAGACTGTGTTCATCTATGTTTCATTTCACTGTTTATTTTTGAAAATGTTGTCTCAGGCTCTGAAACAGGACCAGAAGAGAGGGTGTCAGTGTGGTGAAACTGTGGGTACGCAGTGTGGAATATGACCTGAGATTTACTTTAATTGTTCCATCTCCTTACTGTTAAATGGGAAAGGATGTTTATCCAACCCGAAGGTAATGCTCACATGGCTTGCAGAGTATGCAGAACATTGTTTTTGAAAACATATACATAAATTCTGTCAGCAGAAATCTGGGAACGAAAAAAAAAATGGTAATGCTGTGCTGTGATTTTGCAAGCCTCATGTTTTGTAAACTTCTCCCTAACATTGCAGTGAAAAAAAAAAAGTCTTATTTCTTAGGATACAGTGTTAATGGAGAAATAAATAAAGGATCAATCCACTCTGAATGCTTCTAAATGCCTTACTACAAAAAGCTGTAAAATGAATCTTTGAAGTTGCATAGAATTCAGCTGTAGCCCCCTCCTGACATTAATAAAAGAGATTCAGCTCTGGAAAGTGTAGTTGGATCACCTGGTAGAAGTGCATACCACTTTAAGAAATCTTTGTGTCACTTTTAGTAAATGACACTGACTACATGGAGAGTGTTTGGGTCAAACGTTTACTGGGCTTCTTCTTGCGTTCATTAAATTGTTAAGTATATTAGTGGTGAAGTTTATCCTTGGGTCAGAGGTTGCCACTGAATATCTTTTCCCCTTGAGTGTCTTTAGATAACGTGAGGCATTTGTAATGGAATTGCTGTTTTCTCCTTAATCTCTTTTCTGCTGTAAATAGCATAGAAATGCAAGATGTGGGGAGAAAAGGACTAGTTGGCTGACAAAGCAAATTAATCCTATTTAGTGAGCTTCCAGTTTGCAGGAAAGCTTATCTTTTCTAAACTCACTCACTGCACTGTGTAAAGTGAGAATTCTTTCCAGAACTGTCATTGGCATGGGAGTATATTTGACCACCAATTAGGAATCAGTGGCCGTAGCCCATTCACAGAAGAGAATGAGACTGAAATGGAAGAAATGGTAACAAATACCCTTTTTTTTTTTTTTTTTTTTGGTAGATGTGTGAATTTTCTGTAGAGCAGACTTGTGTCCTTACGGTTTACCTTCAGAGCTTAAATTCATGTTTTGCATTTAATGTAAATGTCAGCTAGAAACTGTCGTCATCTTAAATTTTTAACTGTATGTTTGACCCAGATAATTTATTTTTTTTTTTTCCGGAGCATTAAAACAAAACAAAACAAAAACAAAAAATCTCCCTTTGATTTTCACACATAAATCTTTCCGTAGATGGTCTGTGTTGTGCTGTGCGGTTGCTCAGAGGGATGAAATACTACTTAAAGAGTATTCCGTCTAATTTATAGCATCTGCCACTACGTTCTCTGTGCGAAGGATGGCTTTCTGTTTGTTTATTCTTTGTAAGGCTGTTGCTTTGTAAAGGAAGTTGTCATTAGGCTCAGCACGTCTGGAAAGTATGCAAGTCCTCAAGTTTTCTAATCCAGTGACTACAAAGTAGTTAAAGCTTCAAAAAAGAGGAATGACAGGATTTTGGTGCACTAAAAGAAGATGCATTGTTTGTTAATCCTGCTTTTTATTGTTACATGTGCTGTAGACTCCTGCAACATTGCTTTTAACCATTCGGGACAAACGACAATTTAACTTAAATGATCGTCTTTGCTCTTGGTTTTGTCAGAACGTTTCATAGGATTGGTGTGAACAATGCCCCGTAGCATTCGGGTATTCTGTTTTTCCAAGCCTTTGCCATGCACACATGTTCATTTGCAGACATCCTGCTCGATGGTTTTTTCTGATCCCCTCTTTAGACCTGACCCACAACCAACGTTTTCTCCCTGTATCTGTTCGTCCTCCTCAGCTGCTTTGGGAAAGGATTTCAGCTTATCTTTCTGGCTGATATTTGTCAATGGTCTTTGAAATGGAGTGATTTTTCTGATTGGCAAAGACAGCTTTCAGAAAACCAGTGTGATACCTTAGCAGTAGAGTATGTCTTTGTCCTTCAACTTGAAGTGGACAAAAGGCTTGACTTAAGAACTCAAACCTGTATTAAAATTTCAGTGAGAACAGGAAATCACAGCAGAAATGTGTTGACGTACACCATTATTGTAATGAGGATAGGTAGATGTATCAAACCTCCCACGGGTTAAGCTGGCTTGTGTGGCAGTAGCAAAGGTCTGGAGCTGGTGTGGAGTTTGCAAAGCCTTCTAGAGAAGCAGTGTGGGTGCCTTCCAGAGACATCCACTCTACTGAGTAAGTTTAAAATTAGCTTATATATTCCTGCTTGAACTGTTGTGCACATCTACATCTAGATTTAGTTAGACCAGCAAGCTCTGATGGTCTGCTAACAGGATTCTGCAGGAATGGAAGACTGCATGGGTAGAAGCAAACAGAGAACTAGCACGATGAAAACAGGTAAGACCTTTTCAGTTTGCATCAGGTTGGTTTTGGTGGAGCAACAGGTGGATTTAGATTTTGTGGTTGTAGTGCTTGTGGGACACGCTGTGAAATCAGTGGTGTTCTGTTCCAGACCCCAGTGTGCCTGTCTGATTTCAAAATCAAAGTAGTCCAGTCAGGGACTTAGTGTACAGTGACTCCCCACAGTTATGTTGTCACTGAGCTCTCTGTAAAATTTAAATGTGAGCCATGCATGTAAGTATACTTTTAGGTTGAGTAATTCCTCTTCAGGTGACGTAAACACATAACGGGAAGCAAGGAACACACATCTCTTTCTGCTTGAAAGAGGAATCTCCTTGTAAATGCCATCACATCTGTGAAATCTCTGTAGAACTTAGGTTTCTTGTCCTTGAATTGCTCTGTTTGGACACTTCCTTTACTGTTGGTATAAACATTTTACTCTGTCACTCCAGGTTATTTCCCTTTGTCCTCATCAGTGATGCTCAAGGCTGTTCATTTAGCAGTTCATCTGTTAAGTATTTTCAAGATGAAGTGGATTCCATAACTGTTCCTTGATTTTGGTAATTTAATACCCTAAATTTATTTATTTATTTTCATGGTCCTGCGTATTTAAGTGGAATTACTTGTTGCATTATATGGAGAGAGGATAAATTTTGTTAGTTCTTTCAAAATTATGAAGTTTTATTTTTTCTAAACAACATACACTACTGCTCAGTTGAATCATAAATTAAACAGTTGAAGGACTGATTCCTTAGCAAAGTGATAATGCAGGCATGTATGAGAGTAGTAGTTGTAGATGTAGTAAAGCAGAGGATGGAGGACAGATAACTTAAAATTGACAGGAATAGGCAGAAGGAATTTTTTCCATGTTTCTTATTGGGAAAAAGTATGTTGCAAATGGTGAACTTTGATTTGTATTACTCAAATACAGAAATGCTTTCTTCTTCTAAATTATATCAACTGTAAGAAAATGTAATTTAATCATCTATAAATCTAAAGGAGAAGTCACAGAGTTCCCCCCAGATACAAACTAGTGAGAATGACTGCCTGCTACATAAGTGCAGGAGCTTTATTTGCTCCTTACTGACAACAGAACAGGTTGATCTGTTGGGGGCTTGGGTGTCTGGGAGATGAAACAGATTTTCTGGAGAATGGATGGAGAAATAAAAATCTGATGTGTGGGTTAACTTAGAGCAATGCGTGCTCGGGCATTCGAGCTGTTGCTTACTTACTGTTGTTTACAGTTATCTTGCAATTATTTGTTGTGAACACTTATTTGTAAGTCTCTCAATTTGTGTTCTTAACGAGCTGTAATTGCTTTACTTTTTACTGTATATGGACAGACATCATCCATATATACCTACCAACGCTGCTAAAAGAAGTTACCTCCATCCATAATTCTTCATTTCCTTCTAGCTGGGTGTTAACTCTTTGCAGGCTCTTCTGTCAGAGCTGTGGGGGGCATTTGGCACCCAGTTCCAGACAATGTCACAAAATCAATTCTCTTGGTCAAAGCTTAGCTGATTGATTTTGAAATTGATCAATCAGAAGTCTTACATAAGCAAACACCACCAGTGGGCCAGAGGAGGTTGTAAGTTCTGTGGCACTGATAACCGTGCTGGAATTTTAGGGGTGAGATCACCTGTTTCGCTACCCTGCATAGACCTGATAGCCTCTGTCAGGAGCATTTCGTGAAGCATCTGGGAGAAGGAGGGAACAGTAGCAGTAGTGGCATATTCCAACTGCAGGAGAAATGAATCTCCATTTTGCTCACAGCACTCTCTCAAATGCTTCTCTTATTTATGCACGCTTTACTGGTACCTCCTGTAAATATCTGCAGAACTAATCATTCTTTTTCCTCGCTGCGATGCCTCTAGAAATTGTTCATTTAGTGGTTAGGCTAATTGTGTGCTGTTGTGCTGGTTGCTATTACCTATTTTTTCATACATTCTGTCTTAAATTTGTCTCATATAGCAGCTCCTATAGCAGCTTCATTGACTAAGCCTGGTCAGTTACAGAATTTCAGTAGTTCAGGTACATGAAGAAATACTGTGTTGCTGATAGATTAGGTGCATCTGAGAGATCTGCAGTACAGTCCAGTTGTGTAGGTGATCAGCAGTGTGGCGCAAGGGATGGATGACATGGGAGGACTGAGTAACAGCAGCATTTACTTGGATCAGTTGAGGATGTTGTCACATCTTCCTGGCTTGTTCTTTCGGATGCAGGACAAATGAAGGTCTGGTGCAAGAGGAACAAGATATTTCTGAAAGGAAAAAAACAAAGAACAACACTTCTGAAAACATTTATCTGATTTGCTTGATTTTGCATGTATCAAAAATATAGTTGAGTAGAGCACAGTCAAAAAATGGAAGGAAAATATGGTGCTACTCAACAGCGCTTGACTGTAGCAGCTGATTTACTATAAAACATATTCCATGAATTTGAGTTATAAAAAAAACAGTTTGAAAAATTAGGAGGCCTGGGTGACATATAAAATCTTCACACTTGATAATGGGAATGTTGTAGAAGGAAGTTATACGGTGTAAAAATCATGTTGAGATTACATGGTGTATATAATGTGAGCACATAACCTGAGAGATAAATCAACAAATGGCCATACTGTTGTTGTTTCTCATTTAGAAGCATGACATGGCAGAATAGAACAAGGATGCTGGACATAACTATCTTGTTTCTATATGAATGTTTACCTGTTCTTAATAAAAAGAAAATAAAGAAGCAAATGGAAGCTAAGCCAGTAGATGTTTGGTAGCTAATCCAAATAAAAATACATATTTCAGGCAGTAACAATCTTGTTCTGTTTCTGCTTGAGTGGTGAACTGTCTGTTCTACTAACATGTGAAGGAAGCTTTTTTTTTTTTTTTTTTTTAATAAACAAACGTGCCTTCCCCAAGGTGTGCTTGTCAGGTAATATAAAATCACTCAGACTTGGTATCAGAGAGCTGGTTGCCCCAAACCTGACCCTGTGAAGTCCATTGCAGTGCTGTCTGAGCTGGCTGGTTCCTGTCCCAGGACCACAGGTGCTGGCTGGGGACAGGTGGGTGGTGTGGTGGGAGGGGAGCGCTTGGCAGCCCTCATGCAGAATTGCTTACACAGCCGTAGGACTGTGTGCTTAGAGACAGAGAAGGCAATATGCAAAAATTCTAACATAACTGTGTGGGCTAGAAATTTTAAGAGACACTTTCACAATATTCTCAAATCTGATGGTGATCTAAGATTGGATTCTGTGGGGCTGAGCCTAACCTCTGTTGCTTAAATAAAAATCTCACCAGCCTCGAAAGTCTAGTCTGCAAACAAATGTTTAATTAGTTGTCAGTTAGTTCTTTGCACCACAAATACTCTTTCTCATTTCTTCTTCTGTTTGAACAGTTGAATTTCTATCAGTCCTTTCTTAGACTCAATTTTGTGCTAGCATTTAACATTAGGTGTGGTAACACAACAGGAGAGTCTTTTTGTTACAGTAAACAGTGAAATGTAAAAATAAAAGGTTTATGAAGGCTATACATCTACATGAAGGTTATGCATCTATTAGAGCTTTGTATTGTAATTTAATCTCGGTAAAAAAAAAAAAAGAGACTTTAAGTTAAAAAGGATTCTGAAGCATCTAGCTGCTATTGCAGCTAGATATCACCACATCATCAATAGCGGACTCCTTTCTGAAGGGAACCAAGGACCCAATATACCACTTGGATCCATCCCATAGGGAGGTGTGTTGCCTGCCTGGGGCCCAGGTGAGAGATATTACTGGGAAAATCACTTGCCTAGTTAGACCCTCTGATTATTACCCATTACTAGTTTTTCACATTGGCAATGATGATGTAGGCACAAGAGGCCCTAGTGTGATCAAAAGGGACTTCAGGGCTCTGGGGAGGTTGCTGAAAGACTGGGAGCACCAGTAGTGTTCTCTGTCCTCTCAGTTGGAGTCTGACAGAAAGAGGAGGACAGACAGATTGAATGAATGGCTTCAAGGGTGGTGTCGCACTCAGGGGTTTGGACGCTGTGACTTGAGACACAGCTTTGAGAAGTGGGGAATGCTGACAATAGGTAGGGTGTGACTGACTAGAAGGGCCAAGAATATGCTAGGAAGCATATTCTATTTGGGCTGGTTAGCAGGGCTTTACACCAGATATAACGTGGGAAGGGGATGCGCTGGGTGAGAAGAGCAAGGATATGCTGACACCTTGGGAGGCAGTGAGGGAAGACCCCAGATTTGTACCAGAGTTATTAGGGAAGGCTCCTTCGAGAGGAGGCAGTGAGGCCAGTAGCCCAGCTGTAGTGCCTCTATACCAATGTGCACAGCATGGGAAATAAAAAGAAGGAGTTGGAAACTGGTGCAATTGGAAAAATATGACTTAATTGCTATCACAGAAACATGGTGGAACGAATCTCACGGCTGGAATGCTGTGATTGAGGGCTACAGGCTCTTTAGAAGGGATAGAGTGAGTAGGAAGTAGGGTGTTGCCTTCTATGTTAAGGTGTGGGTAGATTGCTAAGAGCTGTGTATAAAAGATACAGCCATGGCCAGGTTGGGACCTTAGGGGTTAAAATCATGGATCAGTGCAGTAAAGGACATCTAGTGGTTGGGGTTTACTACAGACTACCTGGTCAAGGGGAGCCTGTTGAGAAGGCCTTCTTTCTTCAGCTGCAAGAAGTGTTGCGCTTGTGGGCTCATGTCCTGATGGGGGATGTCAACAACCTGGATATCTGCTGAGGTAGTGATATGGTGGGAGATTCCTGGAGTCTGTTGAGGATAATTTTGTGTTCCAGGTACTAGATGGACTGACCTGAGGTGATGCCTTACTAGACCTCGTGCTAACCAATGCAGAGGAGAGTGTTAGAGAGGTTAAGACTGGAGGCAGCCTGGGGGCTACAGTGACCATGCTCTACTGGAGTTTGTGATCTCGAGGAATGCAGGCCTGGAAGAAAAGCAGAATTAGGACCCTGGACTTCAGGAGAGCAAACTCAAGGAACTGCTGGATGGCATCCCCTAGGAAACTGTCCTTAAGTGCACAGGAATAGAACAGAGCTGGCAGCTCTATAAGGAGCTTCTGGGGGTACAAGAGCGCTCCATCCCCCAGCAGAAGAAATCAAGCAGAGGAGGTGGGTGACCGGAATGGCTGAGAAAGGACCTGCAGCTTAAACTGAATGAAAAGAGAGAACTGTACAGGAAGCGGAAGCAGGGTTGTGTAGCCTGGGAAGGATACAGGGGTGTTGTCCACATATGTAGAGATAAGATCTGGAAAGCCAAGGCACAGATGGAACTGAACTTGGCAAGGGATGTGAAAAACAGCAAGAAGGGGTTCTACAGGTACATAGGCAGGGGGAGACGGGCCAAGGAGAGTGTTCCCCCTCTGATAGATGAGGATGGAGAACTGGCTTCCTCAGGCATGGAAAAAGCTGAGGTACTCAGTGACTGCTTTGCCTCAGTCCTCACTGGTGGTTAGGCTTCCTTTGTCTGCTAGGACACTGAGCCTCTAGATGAGGGTGAGAGGAGCGTATTCTGTCCCACTATAACAGCGGAACAAGTCTGACACCTCCTTGTGAAGCTGAATGTATATAAGTCCATGGGGCCAGATGATATTCATCCCAGGGTTCTGAGAGGGATAGCTGATGTGGTTGCTGAGCCACTCTTCATCACATTTGAAAAATCATGGCTATCAGATGAAATCCCCAGTGACTGGAAAAAGGGGAACATTACTCCCATTTTTAAGAAAGGGAGAAAGGATGTTTGGGGAACTACAGGCAGGTTAGCCTCACCTCTGTGCCTGGGAAAGATCATGGAGCAGATCCTTGTAGAAGGTATGTTAAGGCACATATGAGACAAAGAGATGACTCAGGACAGCCAGCATGGCTTCACCAAGGGCAGATCTTGCCTGACCAATCTGGTGTCCTTTTATGATGGAGTGATGGCATCGGTGGAAAGGGAAAGGGTGACGGATGTCATCTACCTGGACTTCTGCAAAGCCTTTGACATGGTCTCTCACCACATCCTTCTCTCTGAATTAGAGAGGTATAAATTTGAATGATGGACTCTTTGATGGATTCAGAACTGGTTGGCTGGTCGCAGCCAAAGGATTGTGATCAGTGGTTCTGTGTCTGGGTGGAGGCTGGTCACAAGTGGTGTCCCCCAAGGTTCGGTCTTGGGAACAGTGCTCTTCAAGAACTTTATCTATGTCATAGATGATGAAATCCAGTGCACCTTCAGCACGTTTGCAGACAGCTCCAAGCTGAGCAGTGCAATCGATACACTGGAAGCCATCCAGAGGGACGTAGACAGACTGGAGAAGTGGGCCCATGTGAACCTGATAAGGTTCCTCAAGGCCAAGTGCAAGGTGTTGCACTTGGGCCGGGGCAGTCCCAGGTATTTATATAGACTGGGGGAAGAACTCCTTGAGAGCAGCCCTACAAAGAAGGACTTGGTCCTAATAGACAGGAATCTGGACATGAGCCAGCAGTGTGTGCTTGCAGCCCAGAAGGCCAACTATGTTTTGGACTGCATTAAAAAAAGGTTGGCCAGCAGGGAGAGGGAGGTGATTGTACCCCTCTGCTGAGCTCTTGTGAGGCTCCATCTGGAGTACTGTGTCCAGGCCTGGGGCTCCCAGCACAAGAAGGATGCAGAGCTCTTGGAATGGGTCCAGAGGAGGGCCACTAAGATGATAGAAGGCTGGAGCATCTCTGATATGAAGAAAGATTGAGGGAACTGGGCTTGTTTAGCTTGGAGAAGAGAAAGCTCCAGGGAGACCTCATTGTAGCCTTCCAGTATCAGAAGGGAGCATATAAACAGGAGGGGCAATGGCTGTTTACGAGGGTGGGTAGTGATAGGACAAGGGGGAATGGTTTCAAACGGAGATGGTTATGATATGAGATTTAGGTTATGATATTAGGAGTAAGTTATTCACTCAGAGTGTGGTGATGCACTGGAACAGGCTGCCCAAGGAGACTGTGGATGCCCCATCCCTGGAGGCATTCAAGGCCAGGCTGGATGTGTCTCTGAGCGGCCTGGTCTAGTGGCTGGTGACCCTGCACATAGCAGGGGGGTTGAAACTACATGATCTTTAAAGGCCCTTTTCAACTCAGGCCATTCTATGATTGTATGACTTTATGATTCTATGATTCTGTGATAACACTTTTAGTTTGTTCTCTTTCTGTGGCTAAATATAAATCTTTATTAAGAACTTGAAACACTTGATATAGAAAGTTGGAAAAAAACCAAAACAAAACAGAAGAGACTGTGACAGAGAAACCAGAGAATTACGTTCATGTAAGAATTTTTTTTACTGGCAGCGGGAATAAAAATCATTTGAAATACCATAGGAAACCAGCAACTGATGGGTGACCATAGACATTAAAAAGTTGCTTTAAAATATTCTGTCATTACATTGGTGGTTGATGAGGACTCCTTTCATGATATACCAGAATCCCTTACAAGGGGAAAGGTTGTATTATGTAGACAAAATTACAAGCTTGGGCAGGATTTGAACCGAGCCTCCATGAGGAAAGTATATTTGCTGTTGTTTTAATTTTAAAAATAACCATACTTCCTTGCTCTGCCTGGAAGCAATTTAATACAACAAATTGATTAAAAAAAAATATTCCAGCCAGACCAGAAGTGGTAGTTAATGAATATCTCAAGAGGGTGAGTCTGTCCTTTATATTTGGTTCTGCAGACTCAGTGAATTTGGGTATTAATGTTTGAATTTATAGGCAGTTATTCAGCCTGTTTTTCTAGAACTGATCTCCCATTTACCTTTTTCCGTTGATGTCTGTGTAAAAGTAGGATTCAGAAATTTGTTTCTTCCTGTGTATTAGAGTTTATGATATTGGGGCTTTCCAAGCAGAAGGGAAAAAATACTTGCAAAATTTATGTCTAGAGTTTATGCATAGCATTGCTTTTCAGAGAAAGACACATTTTTCTCCATGTGTTATTTAAGGGTATGCTGAAGGCAGAGTAAACTTTGAGTAGGATCATGCCAGTCAAAAACAACAGCACGTAGTTAGGAAAGCGGATTTCAAATGTTACCTCATTCACAATCCAAAGCTTAAACGCAGTTTTAATACTGAAACTTGGGGATGCATATGTTTACACGGGAAAGTACTGCAAAACGGGAAGGTGTGCATTTACAGCCCATTTTCAGTGTTATAAAAAGTGGCAAACATTATCTCGCATTTACTGAACACTTACTGTGTCCAGAGAGGTTGTTATTAATACTAGTTCAATGTGCAACCGCAGGGTAAACGAGGCGTAGTAACTTCTTCCTGCAGACAAGTCCTTAATGATCAGTGAAATACTTCGAGAGTTGTCTTTGTTAGTCTTGACAATTGACGCATGATTTACGATTTATAGAAATAAACAGAAAACAAACAAACAAACAAAAACCTTAGTGCTGGAGCTTTAGGCTCTGGAGAAATACTTCAAGTGTGTTGAAATCTCAAGAGATTCTGTAATGGTATCATTTGGGGAAAAAGGACTAGAAGGTATTTAAGAGGTCACATTATCTGTCCTTCTAGGCAGAATCACAAAGAGCCAGCGTAGCCCATTCCAAGGAGGTGAAAGGAGCAGAGGCTGAGTGATCTCCTTTGGCAAGCACACAGGCACAGTGAATCCATATACCTGATTGTAGTTTAAACGCATTACTTCCCATTAGTTCCTCTGCCACTTGTAGCTGTACACTCCAGGATTTTTGCAAGTCATGAAACATCTCATTGAAGTTTGAAATGAAAACTTTTTGAGAAGTATCTTCTTTCCTTGTAGACATTTCTTCTTAGAGCCTTCCCTCACCCAAGCTTATTTTTAGAGCAAGGAAGCTGGTGAAGGGTCTCTAGTCCCTTCTGAAGACTCTCAACGGGAGTGGCAGAGGCAACTGGGATTATTTAGACTGAAGAAATGGTGGCTCAGGGGAGCTATTATTCTAGAACTACCTGAAAAGATGTTGTAGAGAGGCAGGGATCAGCCTCTTCCTCCAGATAACAGTGATAGGATGAGAGGGAAGGGCCTCAAGTTGTGCCAGGGGAGGTTGAGGTTGGATGTTAGGAAAAATATGTTCACTGAAAGATTTGTGAATCTCTGGGATACGCTGCTCACGGAAGTAGTTATGTCAGCATCCTTGGAGGTATTTTAAAAGATGTTTAGATGATGCTTTGGGACGTGGTTTAGTGATAGGCTTGGCAGTGCTAGGTTAACAGTTGGACTTTATAATCTTAGAGGTCTTTCCTACCTAAATTGTTCTTTTATTTTCAGCCTTCTCTCTTACATCATGTTTTCTGAATCCCCTGGTCATGCTCATTGCTCCTTATTGGAAGTGTTCGGGAACATCTTTCTGAAGTGAATTAACTCAAACTGGAGTATTCCAGCTCAGGCTGTACCAGCACTGGGTAAAGGAAAAGGATTATTTCCTGTATTTAACAGATTAAGTTGTTTTTATTTCCCGAAGTGATGTCTGACTTTTGTGGCAGAATGGCATTGCTCACATTCTGATCTACTCCAAGTCTTTTATGCAGAGTGCTCCCACTCTGAAATAGCAAAAGTGTGATTGTTTAAGCACAGAATCTTCTTGTCATTGCTGAATTTGACTTCTTCATTCCTCCCCCCACCATACCACTTTTTTGCAGTCATTTCCATTCATTTGCAGAGATGAATATATTTAGTCTGCCTTGCACCTTGGTGTTGTCTGAGAACTTCAGTAAGTGAGGTAGCGTTAGCACATGTGGTAGCTAACTCTCTTAATTTTCCAGTAAGTTTGTATTTGTCTGCACAACATGTTTTCGTATTTCGCCTATGAGAATCGCATGAGGTTGTTCCCCCTCAGACAATGTATTTTCTTCATTTTCCTCTGATGCCTCAGTTTCAACTTGGTTCATAACATTCAGTACAGGATATAGACTTACTGTGGTGGAAACTCCTGTGCTGTGTCCTAGTCTTGCTTCTGTGGTTTCTTCCTGTAGCTTATCATAGTATTTTATCATAATAAAATTAATCAATTTGAAAGCAGAGTCAGGCACCACTACTTCCAAAGATTCAGGTGTTTTTGTTTTTTTTTTCCTTCTTTCTAAGTTTGTATAAAACTTTATGAAAAAAAACCAAAACCAACTCTTTAATAATATTACGCCTGAGTCATTTTGGACGGATTAAAGTTGTATCCTTGAATCTCATACTGGTTAATGTTCTCTTGCTTTTTGTGTTTCTGTTTAAATTTCTATGTTTGAGTAGTTGCATGTTGCAAGGCCATGTGATAAATGTTTCAGCGTATATGATAGAATCTCAATTTTAAGCATTAATATTAATCCAAAATTACTTATGGCCTTAGAATTTTAATAATCGTGTAAGAATAAGTATTTGCACTTCTCAGTGACTCTGCAGGATTGTCCTTAGTTCTTCTAACTGCTATCATCTTGTCATCTTCCTTCACATTACTTTTTAGGATTCTCCTTTTTGGGGGCAATTTTTTGTCCTTGTCTATGGTTGCCACCAAATGTAGGAAGCACTTCAGACTGATCCACAGTGCCTGTTTCTGGTTGTCTGGAAAGAAATTTTCTGAGTAGGAGATAAGATGAACACCTCCAAACATGCTTTTCTGGTGATTTACTGGGCCATTACCGTGGTTCTTTTATGCTGTTGCTTCAGAATATTTGCTGGTATCAAATATCTGAACTTCTCTTGTGTAGGTAAAGGAGTAAAAGTGGAAGAAGGGTGCGATGGAGTGTGCAACTCTGATGAAGTAGGTGTAGGCTGGAGTGGCTGTACTTGTCTGAGCAGAGGAGCAGGATTGTGATCCAGTTCATGAGGACAGGATGCCTCTGGGGTGAAGGAATGGGATTAAGGTTGTGTAAATGTGGGATAGGAAGGATTGGATAGGCTCTCTGTTCATGTGTGCAGCATGAACAGAAGATTAGAAATTTCTGCTTCTCTGCTGGCATAGCTATTGGTGCAGGTTCTGAACACAGCACTAAACTCTGCTTTGGAAATTCCTGCCCTGTGTTTTCACTACTTTTTTGTGCTTTGGGAGGTATAATGTGAGCAATTTCACCAGGGGCTGTATAGCACGTTCTAATTAAGAATAAGAAGGAAGGTGAGTTTTTGCCTGCTCTAGTGGTTGGCTATTTCACACTCTGCTCAGTTTGAAACAATTAGAGTGCCATAGGTGTGAAGGAAGTCATTGTCAAATTTACCATGTACTGACTTGAGAGCTATAACATGGGAAAAAAAAGCAAACAAACCAGTGAATGTGGTGTATTTCAGAAAATAACTGTGCTTTCCTTCCTCAGGTCAAAACTGTAATTATGAAATATACTGAATGTGCATGTCTAATTTATGTGAACCCTTGCTGGGGTTTATTTCTTTATTTCTGTATTTTTTTTCTACATGCTTGTCATGGCTTCCTTCAATTATCAGTACTGCACATCATAACATCATATAGTTGACTGGGAGTTAAAGAGTTAATGCCCCAATTGCGGGTCCCTGTCGTGGAAGAGAAGTACAACTACATCTCCCAGAGGACTGTTCGCTGTTCTGTTACTGTTTCCATTCAGAGAGAAAGATGAAACTGTCTGTAGATCACTTGACCCCCCTTTTGATTCTTCTGGCTCATCTCTGTTTCTAGAGGTATCGCTTCAGGATTAGAGTAAGGCTTTCAGTTTTTGGACACTCTCTCATTTTATTTGATTTATTAGCTTCAATTCTAACTATATTACAGAATCACAGAATCACAGAATTATTGAGGTTGGAAAAGACCTAGAAGATCATCCAGTCCAACCATTACCAATACTTCCCAGCTAAATCATACCCCTCAACGCAACATCCAAACGTTTCTTGAACATTCCCATGGTCGGTGACTCCACCACCTCCCTGGGCAGTGCATTCCAATGCCTGACTACCCTTTCCGAGAAGTAATACTTCCTAATGTCCAGCCTGAACCTCCCCTGGCGCAGCTTGAAACCATTCCCTCTAGTTCTATCACTGATTACACGAGAGAAGAGGCCAACTCCCAGCTCACCACAACCTCCCTTCAGGAAGTTATAGAGAGCTATAAGGTCTCCCCTGAGCCTCCTCTTCTCCAGGCTGAACAATCCCAGCTCCCTCAACCGCTCCTCATAAGGCCTGTGCTCCAGACCCCTCACCAGCTTCGTAGCCCTCCTCTGAACACATTCCAGGGCCTCAATGTCTTTCTTGCAGTGAGGGGCCCAAAACTGAACACAGTACTCGAGGTGCGGCCGCACCAATGCCGAGTACAGGGGGACAATTACCTCCCTGTTCCTGCTAGTAACACTGTTTTTGATGCAAGCCAGGATGCCGTTGGCCTTCTTGGCCACCCGGGCACACTGTCGGCTCATGTTCAGCCAAGCATCAATCAGTACCCCCAGGTCTGTTTCCTCAACACAGTCCTCCAGCCACTCTGCCCCAAGCCTATAGTGCTGCCTGGGGTTGTTGTGGCCAAAGTGCAGGACCCGGTATTTGGTCTTGTTGAACCTCATCCCATTGGCTTTGGCCCAGCTCACCAGTCTACCCAGATCCCTCTGCAGGGCCTCGCTACCCTCAGGCAGATTGACACTCCCTGCCAATTTGGTGTCATCCGCGAACTTACTGAGGGTGCACTCAATGCCCTCATCCAAGTCATCAATAAAGATGTTGAAGAGGACAGGCCCCAGCACCGACCCCTGGGGAACACCACTCATGACTGGTCTCCAACTGGATTTGACTCCATTTACCACCACTCTCTGGGCCCGGCCTTCCAGCCAGCTCCTTACCCAGCCGAGAGTGTACCCATCCAAGCCACGGTCTGCCAGCTTCTGCAGGAGAATAGCATGGGAGACAGTGTCAAAGGCTTTGCTGAAGTCTAAGTAGACCACATCAACCGCCTTTCCTTCATCCATCAGATGGGTCACAGGATCATAGAAGGAGTTCAGATTGGTCAAGCAGGACCTGCCCTTCATGAACCCATGCTGGCTAGGTCCGATCTCCTGGTCATCCCACACCTGCCGCGTGTGTATTATAGTGTGTTATCTTGCATTCTGATATATTATTTAGTAAATTAGTTTGTTTCTCCTCAGATTGTTGCTGCTGTTTTTAGGCCCGTCTCTCTCTACCCTTTTTTCCTTTTTTCACTTTTTCCCTTTCCCAGGGCGTGGGTCCATGGGTCCCCTTTCCCAATTAGTCATGGAAATGGGCCAAACTAGCCCATAAATCACTGACAATGCTACTTTTTTAATTTATGTTTTTTCTTCACTGGAACTAATGAGACCACTCTCTTTGGTAATTCTGAGTCAGTTAGGTCAGCCCTGGTCTCAGTGTGAAGACTGCCAAGTTTTTCAAAATATGTGGTGGTTTAGGGATTAGGATGATTGTCCAAAAGGGATTGAGACTAGAGACTTCCAAGCGTCTTTAATTTAAAACCATAATTTGGAAAGCATTATTCCTGAGTCCCAAGAGAAAAGAGCCAATGCTTTCATTTGTACTGTTAGTCATCACTCCCTCTACAAACAGGGCTCCCCTCCCTTCTGAAAAGGTTACAGTTTGTTTTGCTGCTTATACGAAAGTGTGTTTAGATGATTTTATATTCTGTTTTTTGATGAAGTATCTTACATAGGTTGTAGTTCAGCCGTTAACAAAATATTTATGAAGTGGTAAGATTTCTCTCTTCTGTGGTGAGTTCAGTTTCTAGAGTGGTGCAAAATAGTATTTAACTAGCAAGTAAAGTAGTTTAGCTTCAAATTATTTATTAAGATGGTACGATTTTAATATTTTAGCAAACAGTTCAGTGAGTAGAGTACAAAACATACGTAATTTGACTTCTACTATAGGTAAAGTAAAAACCATTTTGAGGTAGCTTAGTGATAGTAGCTATGCAAGGAAGGAAAAATCGGGCTTTAGAAGCCAAGTTAAATTCATACTATTATTCCACATGTAAAATATAAAATACAACTTAAATAACTTATTCTTGAGCTCCTTTTTTTTTTTTTTTTTTTTTTTTGAGTATTCAGTACTTATTTGAGTGACTTCGAATGCTGCACTAAATCCTTAGAAGTATTTGATGCTGGCATTTGCACGTTCTGCAGAAGCATGTGATTTCTGATATGTAACGACACTGCTAGCAGCAGTGTGCTTCCTTCCTTTCTGCATAGAATCTGACAGGATCAAAGCCACAGTCTGTAAGGCCCAAGCATTAGGGGCCTTCATGCTCTAGGTGTTCCAGTTTTAATTAGATCTGAAGTGTCAGCCCAGCTTAGCAGAAGTATTTTTTACTGACTTCACTGGTGCCTCATGTTATTTGGATAGTCATGAAAATCCATTTCAGTGGACCAATTCATGAATCATGAGTTGTTCAGAACACTGAGAACCTATAAAAAGTTCTGTTCTGCTGTTTTCTCCCCAGCAGTATATGTGGAACTGAGCTTTAAAAGATCTGGTTCCATAAACACATTTTGCATTTTATTATTTTGCTTGTGAACATGTTAACACTCTCCCAAAACCCCTGTTGGAAAGTGAAAGAACTTCATGAATTCTGACCAATTTTTGTATTGCACGAGATGGCCTTGTGTGTTTTAGGTAGGAGGAGGATGAGGCAGAGGGAAGTTCTGTGCAGCACACTGAGAGCAGAGAGGTTTGTGTCATCAATACTGTCTGCATGGGGATGTTCATGAGTATAAAATCATAGAATGGTTTGGGTTGGAAGGGAACTTGAAGATGATCTAGTTCCAACCCCCCCTTCCAAAGGCAGGGACACCTCCCACTAGACCAGCGTGGCTCTGAATGCTTCCAGGGAGTGGGCATTCACAACCTTGTTGTGTGGCCTGCTCCAGTGTCTCACCACCCTCACAGTAAATAATTTCTTCCTAACACCTAGTCTAAGTCTACCCTCTTCCAGGTTAAAGCCATTTCCCCTTGTCCTGTTGCTACTTGCCCTTACAAAAAGCCCTTCCCCAGCTTTCCTGTAGGCTCCCTTCGGGTACTAGAAGGCCACTATAAGGTCTCCTTGGAGCATTCTCCAGGCTGAAGAGCACCAGCTCTCTCAGCCTGTCCTCAGAGCGGAGGTTCTCCAGCCCTCTGATAATCTTTGTGGTCCTCCTCTGGACCTGCTCCAACAACTCCATGTCCTTCTTGCATTGGGGGCTCCAGAACTGGATGCAGTACTCCAGGTGGGGTCTCATGAGAGCAGAGCAGAAAGGCAGAATCACCTCCCTTGACCTGCTGGTCAAATTTCTCTTGATGCAACCCAGGATACTATTGGCCTTCTCAGATGCAAGCTCACATTGCTGGCACATGTTGAATCTTTCATCAACCAACACTTCCAAATCCTTCTCCTCAGGGCTGCTCTCAAGCCATTCTCTGCCCAGCCTGTATCTGTTCTTGGGATTGCCCCAACCCAAGTGCAGGACCTTGCACTTTGTCTTGTAGAACTTCATGAGGTTGGCATGGGTCCACCTGTCAAGCTAGGTCCCTCTGGATGGCATGCCTTCCCTCTAGCGTGTCAACTGCACTGCTCAGCTTGGTGTCATCTGCAAACCTGCTGAGGGTGCACTTGATCCCACTGTCCATGTCACCTACAAAGATGTTAAATAACACCAGTCCCAACACCGATCCCTGAGGAGCACCACTCATCAGCGGTCTCCACTTGGACATGGAGTCGTTGACTGCAACTTTCTGACTGTGACCATCCAGCCAATTCATTATCCAGCAAGTGGTTCATTCATCAAATCCATTTTTTTTTCCAATTTGGCTACTTGGATGTCATGTGGGACATTGTCAAATGGTTTGCACAAGGCCAGGTAGATGATGTCAGTTGCTTTCCCTTTATCCGCTGATGCTGTAACTCCATTATAAAAGGCCACTATGTTTGTCAGGTGAAGACTGATGCAAAGAAGTCATTGAGCACCTCAGCTTACTCTACATCTCTTGTGACCAGGTCTTCAGTTTCCTTCTGAAGAGGGCTCACATCTTCCCTGATCTTTTTATGCCTGATATACCTGTGGAATTTCTTCTTGTTCCCCATTATGTCACTGGCTAGTCCCCTTTACATCCCTGGCTAGATGTAATTCTGTCTGGGTTTTAGCTTTCCTGACCTGATCCCTGACTGCTCAGACAACTTCTTGGTAGTCCTCCCAGGTAACCCATTCTTGCTTCCACTCCCTATAGACTTTCTTTTTGAGCTTAAGTAAGTCCAGGAGCTCCATGTTGATCTGAGGAGGCCTCCTGTCATTCCTGCCTGTCCATATTTCTATAAATTAGACCATATTTCTATAAATTAGTTCCATGACTTAAGTAGTCAAAGCCCTGTTCACAACACTACTCCCTTAGCCATTTACTGATTTTCTTAATTCTGTCAGTCCTTTCCCTCCTCATTCCCCTAATCTGGAGGACTGATGAGAAGACTAACTGTGCTCCTGAGTTCTTCAGTGCTGCTTCCAGGTCCTTACAGTCCTTCTTGATATTCTTCAGGTTGCTGACAGCTGTGTCACTGGAGCCTATGTGGAGCAGCAGCAGAGGGTAGTAGTCTGTGGGACATACAAGGTCTGGCAGCCTCTCAGTCACATCCTTGATGCAGGCCCCTGGCAAGCAGCAGACCTCTCTAGATAGCGGGTCTGGGCGACAGATGGGTGCCTCAGTACCCCTCAGAAGAGAATCACCCAGCACTATCACACATTGCTTTTTCTTAGTTGCAATAGTTGCTATGCACAGGGAGCAGGTCTGTGTGCCTTACTTGGTTCAGACAATTAGCTTGTTTTGTTTTTTTTTCCCTCTCAACCTGGAGAACCATGAAGCAGTTCTGCAGAAACACCTCGAACTCTGAGGCAGGCTTTTTTCCTCTTGTTAGTCTGTCATGGCAGTTTGCCATTTCTCATCACTGTTTTATCCCCTACGACTGGATATGCCAGTGGGGGAGTTTGGGGCTGTTTGGCTCTGAACTGTGGATACAATGCGGACTGCATGTGAATCTGTCTGAGTTTATCTATCTCTGCCTCACTGACAGTACACAGCCTTTTGACTGTTTCCTTCAGGTAAGTCAGCTGTTGCAGGAAGTCCTCCACCTAGGCATGTCTTACACAGGCGAGTTTGTCACTCACCTCTGTTCCAGTAGAAAGGTCCAGACAGTTCCCACAAACAACGGTCTGCACAGATACATCTTCCTTTAGAAGCTCTGTCTTGAGTGAAGGCATTGGTTGTGACTGGGGTAGGTGGTGCATGCCCCCCTGCCAGAGCTACATCCTTAGATTGGCATCAAGTGCTCACTATTACTGCATTGAGAGTGACTTGAAATGAGTGCTCCTCGTTTCGTTTCTGAAGCTGGCAAAACATTAGTGCTGTGTTGTGTGAGCTACTGCTCCAGCTGTTACAGCACACGGTGGGTGTATGGATAACACCCACACTCTGCCCACGCTGTACTTGGTGGGCAGTGACTATTTGCTGCTCTCCCTTAAGCTTCTTTGTGGACACAGGGGTGGCCTTCATTGCTCTGGCAATACCCACAACATGTCAGCCTCTCTCAGGAGAGCTGCCTGTTGCTGGAAGGTTGCTCTGCTGTGTCTCAGTGTTTTCCTGGCAAAGGAAAACCCCAAGGCCTCTGAGATCAGTTGCTCTAATTCTGCTCAGGCTGGCTCTGAAGCAGCTGCTCTTGACAACTGAGATGATGTGGCACCACACATGACTGCATATACATAATATAGTGTTTAATGGTTGTGAAGGAAGTTATACGAAAAAAAACTGACAGGTAAAAAAAACAACAAAAGAAAAAAGTCCCTGTAACAGAAGTTCTTACTTCTGGATGAGATTCAAATAGAAATGAAGCAACTAGCTTGCTGATACCCTTTTCCATAGAAATGTGAAATTTAAGCTTTTTTGTTCTGCACTGAAATATCTTTGCATTTAAATGCCCTACTGCTTGTAAGTAAAATGTAGTATACTGCCATGGATCTTTTTTACAAAGTACTGGCTAAAAGAAGGGGACAGACAACACAAAATAAATGACAGAAACTCAAAAATTTACAGCATTTGTAGAGCAGTGTTGTGAACAAATTGATACCAACAACAGTTGTGGAGGGACTTAACAGAGGCCTGTTTGCGGGTTAAAACAGAAAGCCTAGGAGGGAATATTGGTATGTAATGACTGGAAGTAAAGTTCAGAGTTGTTCTAAAATGGCTGAGTCTGAGATCTTCTCTTGCTAAAATGAGTTTGTAAGATGTAGGAAAATGTACATATACAAATGTATACAAATGTATATATACATACCTATCTCTGCAGAGGAGCAGGGGGGTAGTCTGAAAGATGAGACTTGAGTGGTGGAGACCCTTGTTGGGACGGGAAAGCTAAAATGTCCTCCAGGCACTCAGTCTGTTACAGCTGAAGGAAAGCATCACCAGCACCAAGAGTTCAGAGAATTAGCTTTCACTGGTGGGTAGTGTGGCTAGGTAGACTTCGGTTTGCCTTGAAGAAAGAGGTTGCTTGCAATGAGTGTGTTTCATTTTGGCGAGTTTACATGGGAAAGTGTGTATCAAGAAACATGCATACCTTTAATGGTATGTTAGGACGTGTCCTGTTCTCCAAGTTGGATTTCACACACTGCTGACTACCAGAGGAGTATCGTATGCTATTAATGTGCATCCTGCCTGCAGTTCCTTTTTTTCCCTCATTTTTAATTCTCTTTATATTGCTGCAGAATGTGGAGGTTGTTGCTGGGTGCAGAGTAATACCACAAGAATTATAAAGCCTATCTTCAACTGTTGTAAGTTGTCGTTATTCTATTGCAGCCAGCGAAGTCACACTATGGATGTTACAGAATTCTCAAACAAGAATTAAATTTAGGATCTCTCAGACTTGACAGGTGAGGTTCCTAACTGCTGAAGATGCTTTAGATTATAAAGTCTGTGTTCAAGCTGATTGGCCTCCCCTTAAGGCAATTCAGATTTTGTAAATAACAACATTCCTCTGGCCATGGATCAAGATACAGGAACTGATTTAATCTTGCACTTCTCTGTATCTTTACAATTGCTTATAATTAAATTTCAGAATACCTAGTTTTTGTCCTTCTGTCAATATTTAGTTAAGAGATGCTTGATAACAGTTTATACATGTTCATTATTTGCTGTGTTTTTTCCTAAGTGCAGATCAGAGAGATGAGGTACTTAAAATTGCTGAGGGGTATAGCTTCTTTTTGACACTGAAGGCCAACTTTCAGTGAAAAAGGGTACAAAAATTTGGCTCTATGCCTCTGTACTTCGTGTTGTCCTGGTAGATATGTGCAGATTTTCATGAGCTGGCTGCTGTGAAGTTTTCTGGTTTGTCACTTCAGTTTAGCAGTACGTTGTTTTGTACCCCTTAACTCTCATGTTTACTCCAGCATATGGCTTGCAAAGACAGAATTTAAAGCAGACCTTGGTTTTGCCTTTTAGCTTATTGGAGTAAGAATCACAGGAAATTTGTGCCATAATTTACAGCAGTGTGCTCATTCTCAGGCTTATCTCTGCTTTTTCACTTGGGACAGTATTTCACTTAAACACACAACCCAAACAAAGGCCACAGGTGGGCCTTTAACCAGCTCCTGGCGGGCTGATTTTAAAGCAGTGGTCAAGCCAAAGAGGCAGATGTTCTGTTGCGAGACTAACTGATTTCAAAAACTTATAATGAAAAGAATGAGAAAAAATTTAATAGTATCGCAATAGAGCATTAGTTAGGCTAGACAGAAAAATGCAGTGTTGGTTTTTGTGGTCTGATGCAGTAAGGGCTGGAGTAGGGACTTCAGTACCTCCTGGAGTCCAGTGCCTGCATAAACCAGGGCTAGCACTGTTATTATATATTCAACAATCTTTCAAGTGCTAATTTGGATACCCTTCCATCCACACTCTCTCTTACTAAATAACTATCCACAAAATATGATGGGCAACTTGTAGAGGCTGAGTGGAAGTCTGGAGTTTAGGCTAGTCCCTTAACATTGCCTGTTCTCACAGCCGCTTGGGTTGTTAAAAGGAAAATAAGTGAATACTGAAACTGTTTCTCATGCCTTTTTTGCACTGGGATATTATAGCTCTTTTAGTCTTGGACACCTTCCCCTTTCTTCCACTCAGCCTCAAGTTGAACATCCAAGGGAAAAAAAATGCCAAACAGTAGAGGATTCACTAAGGTGTTCCGCATTTCTTTCAGCAGCTTCCTTTCATCATCTTTCTTCTTTTCCTGACTGTAAAGATCAGTAGTTTTGAGTTAAGAAAAATGTGAGTCAAACTTGAGCCTGTAATGCTTGTTTTAAAGTGGACTGACCTGATGGCCTAAACCTCCAAAACTTTTAATTCCCCTGATGCTTAATATGAATGATACTTTGAGTCACTGTGGAGTTGAGCATCCTCATTGTCTGATGCTTTGAAGATGAGGTTATATGGCGCTGTGATTTCTGATAATACCTGGCCTAAGCCCTTTGCCTTTAAAAGGCAGTGCATCCTTTTGTGATTTCTTTTATGTGCACTATCTGCTTTAGCCACGTGACAGACAGGAGTTGTTAAAAGTGCAGTCTGGCCTTGAGAACTTGTCTTGTTTGAACTGCTCTTCTTGCCTGTTGCCCAGGAGCTGCAAGATTCCAGCTGCCATTATATTTGCATAATATAATTTAGATGAATGTCCTTCTAGTTTGACTGTTTCTTTTAGGGGTTGATCAATTTCATAGTGATTTCAGATGTATTACTCTAGTCCTCAACCTTTCATCAGAGGTTTCCCAGCTCCTTTTTGTGTTGTCAGCAGTTCAGAGCATGAAGAGGTAAAGTGAATATGAGCTATTGTAGTTCTTGTAACATTTTACAAATTTGGGAAACATTTATGCTGATATGTTCTAAAGTGAGGCCAGAAGTTTTCCAACTTGGATGTTTGAAATTGCTTGCTAAGTTTAAGTGAGTCCATTTTCAGAATTACAATATACTTTCTACTTTCATTGGAAATAAACATATGCTTTTGAATGTTTAAGTGTTCCTTATGGCTTTTTCCATCTCAGTGACACATTTTATATTAGAAAATATAGTGGAGGTATAGTGGAGTCTACTCTGGATAGCAGTCAGTGTTCATATTTGCCCATGAGAAGGATGGGTCTGCTTCAATATGCTGTTGCTACAACTGTGGCAATAACTTAAATTAAACACTAAATATATTGTCTTTTTTTAAATTTATTATTCCTAGTATACTTACAGTGACACTCTTGATTTTGCAGCTAGTTCTGAGACCAGGATTTTACCTTTGAATATTTAGTCTCACTTCAAAACATGCCTTGCTGATTTGGCCAGTGAGGAGTTCCAAGAGGGTATAATTTAATAACCCTTGCACAGTTTTGATTTGCCTTCCACACCATCTGGTCTGTGTTTCTCTTTTTTTTTCTTAAAGGGTAGTATTTTTTCAATAATTTGTACTTCCAAGCATGTCATCTGTAAAAGTAGCTTGCTCTGAAATTTTCCTGTGCAATGTGCCTTTTGAGAAGGAAGGCTTTAGAAGGCTTCTTGTGTACAGAGGGAAAAGAACATGAGCAGGAACCTGTGGACAGGTTGGAATGGCAGGAATGTAGTGCACAGTAAAGATGTCTGTTTCTTCACACTGAAATATTATTTAAACACCTTTCAAAAGTAAAGTTGTTTCATGGTTCTGAGTTCTACTTGATGGCTTTCCTTGTTTCTCTTCTGGCCTTCACAACGTATTTAATTATTGGAGAGAAGCAAGTAAGGTTTTAGAAGTCCAAAATTACTTGGTCCTAACAGTTAGAAGTTATATGCTGTGATGGAGCTTACTGTCTTTTAGTTGGCTTTGTTTATCCTTGATTTACTAATAATAACCTACAGCCATAATGCCTGCGTTTAGCTCTCTTTGTCACGATGCTTGGAGAGTATGTGAGAAGATTGTTCGTGTTGTGTGAAAGCATAAATTCTTGACAAAATGGTTTTAAATTTTGTGTGTCTAAATCAGATTGGCTGAAGAGGCAGGCTGTGAGGTGATTTTGTTCCGCCTCTTGTTATGAGATAGGCTATGAAATGTACTGTCTCTTGCTGAGGCATTGCTGGCTGAGGAAGCAGCAGGTGAATTGTTCCTGTGATGACATTACATGGCCCAACACCAACCCTAGCAGGTTGCTACGTGAATAGTTAGGGTAAAGCTGAAGATGACCATCCCAGTTTTGGCTGTTGCTAGCATGCTGTCTTCACAGTGATTCCTCAACACCTTTCATCCAGTTTGCACCGTTCCACAAAAAGATGGTTGATACCTGACTCCAGACCATTGCATGGCACGGGCAGCATATGCTGCCCCAAATCTGACCAGGCCTGCTTAATCCTTGGCTGCCCAGGCAGCTCATTTACCTGCTGAGCTGGTGTCCAGGTGACCATGAGGTGCTGAGCCCTGCCACCTCAAGAGTTTCACCAATCTGTTGTCTGGCAGTCTCAGCATATGTCTCGGCATCCTCTCACCACATCTTCAGATCTGTTTCAACACAAAACTCAAGTCCTTAATTTTTTTCTTGTCTCTTAAAGGAAGAGCTGGTTGTTTATAATATTTAAAGGAGGAGCTGGTTGTAATATCCCTTTAACCACTCAGGAGATGAGCTGGTTGTAATATCCCTTTAACCACTCAGGAGATGTGCTGATACCTGTAAGCTTAATTCTCGAGCATGGCTTAATACATTCTTCACAGTTAATAATTCTTAGTATCATGTATATTTCAAACTTAAATGAGGTGTATTTCTCTTTCCCCCTTGCTGTTCCTGTTATTAAAGATTTGCCATCTTAATCCAGAAAGTCAGCGTATGCATAAAGTCTGCTTTTTGCCCAGCAGACTTGGTCAGTTTGGTGACATTCTGTTATAGTCCTTTCTACTTTTTTTTTTAATACTCTCCCTTATTGGTTTTTTTTCACTCATTTGAGAACTCATTCTGTGAATTCTCATGAAGCTACTTTGCTGGGGAATTAATTTAGTACTCCACATACAATCTGAGTATCTTCTTGTTATTTCTCTGCAGTGAGGTACTGATTCCACTCATCTGAGATTATTTGGTCCTGTTACTAGTAGAGGAGATGAAAGACTGCCTCTCTCTTGTTTCACTCCTGTCATTTAAAGCAGGGAATTTTGCCAAATAGCGACTTAGTGTATCCAGTTTCTAATTGCGGGGGGGGGGGGGGGAATGGGGATTGGGTGGCGGTTGGGGAAATGTTATTGAGAAGGTGGTTTGACAACTCTGGCATTTCCTGGGGTTCTCGGATTACTGTGACACCATCTGATCCGTTTTTCAGGCTGGAATACTTTAACTCAGATTGAGCGAGTTGTACTGATTGCTCTGCGAAATCACCTGTGGCCTGGAGTTTGATAGATATATTTAATAATTCTTTAATTTTTACTGATCACTTTTCAGTTTTGTTGTTGAAGTTTTGGGGACATTGAGTATTTAGATGTAGATGTAACATCACAACTCCTCTTCTAAACAAAACCTCAAAGTAAAACATTGAACATGGCTTGCATTCTGGTTGCTCAGTTACCAGCAGTCTGTCAGACTTCTCTTTTACTGTTGCTGTGAGTATTGTTCCTGTTTGAGTAGTGCAAACTGAGCTAGGTGCTTCTGAAACACGGGAATCCATTGCATCTTATTGATTACAGCCTCTCTGATGAGGTTAAAGAGGCACCACATATGATGCTGATATGGTTGTGAAGGAGTGAATTAGTGTTTCTCAAGGTTTAGCTCTGAATAGAAACTAGAAACTGCTTATTCCTATGGATCATTTAAAAATGGCATAAAGGGAATATAGGCAGCCATTTCTCGTACAGACAATGCAGGAATGTGACACAGGTTTCCTCTGTGATCTTTTGAAGCTCCACCTAAAGCTACAAAGGTGAGCACTACCTTGCTTTTAAATCTGATTCCTTCATCCTTGAAGCTATGCACTGTGCATCTTGCCCCAGCAGTTGTGCACTGCTTTATGCGCTGTGATGTCCAACCACATAATGAGAGTCTGTGTGCAAGTAGGCAGGAAATTTCTTGCTGATTTTTAGTGTTACTTGCTAATACTCCCTTAGATGATAATAGGTGGATGATGGGAGCTATTTAAAAGTCATATTCAGCATTCTGTGATAGAAGTACAAATGGGATCGAAACAAAGAAGCTGGCGTGTTTGTTGCAATTAACATATTTATGTAAGTAACATAGTACTGGCAGATTTTTAACTAGCCAGCCATCTCTGTTTTCAAACTGAGAAACTGATACATTATGCTTACACTTTATTGATAATTTTGACATTTCATATACCAGTATGTTAAAAATCCCAATCCCTCAGTGTTGCTTGAAAGCTTGTAAGTAATACAGTGATCTGAATGTATTTGCAGTCTTAAAGAGGGACTCCTGAGTTTTCCTGAGTCTCTCAGGTGTTGCACCATTCCGTCTAGAAAAACTATCTTGTTAATTTAGCGGATGCATACTCATTTAAGAGAAGAATGTACTTGTCTTTTTATTTCATTTGTGGTGGCAACAAAATAAGAAAAAATGTTGTTTTCAAAACATAGAAACCTTCCAGAGCAATGTTTGAGTTGCACTGTCCACTGTTTTACAATAACTGCCAGAGGCCTAACTGCTACTGAGGTTTTCACATCACAGGGAGGATCTGCTTAGGTGTGTAACCTGGCTGTTTTTGTACCAACGATAGAGCAGGGAAAGTACTTTATTTAATCTATGTAGCTTTTGTGTATAATCCATGATAACTCTACTATATTGTAAAGTCCAGTTTCTTTTGTATTTTACATTTGGATGCTGTAAAAGCTTTTTTTTTAATTTAGTTTTATTTGAGGAGTGTTTTAATGAGAATTATCAGCAATTTCATGTAGTGCAGAGCAAATGTAATGGATGTTTTATTCTTGACTTCATTGTAATTTTCCCTTACATAACAAAAGTTAATGTAAATTGGCACAAGAAAATGCACATCAAAAGTCCTTTGGCTGGTCGCACTGATTAAAGGCAGACATCAGGGTTGGAACTTTGATGATTTATCTGAACGAGAGCCAGTAGGTTTTTGTTTAACTTGAGTGAAAAAAAATGTTATCCCTGACAACAAAACAAAGTACTAAAGATTTTCTGAGGCAAAAGAACTGAAGTGGCCTTGATCTGTTTATGTAATGAATTGGGGGGCCGGGGGGTTGAGGAGAAGGGGAACGGAATTTCTTTTTTTCTTAGGTTCCTAAGTATTTGCAGTTGCTTAACGATTTGGTGATAAGATTGTTTTTATTGACTTCTCAAGGCAAAAAGCACTTACCATTATTTTTATTAACAAGAACTCGTGTCAGTTACTGATAGAGAGGCTGTGATCAAAAGAGATTTCCATTAGGCAGCGGACTGAAGTTTGGCTTGCCAAATATTGAAGTTTCTTTATCTTGAAAAATGCTACAAGCAATGCTGCCCTTGTAAAGAATGGCGAGCCCTTGTCTTCTATTCTTGTGCAAATCTTGTTTGGTTAAAAAAGCAGGCGCAAGTCGATGAATGTGTCCTACTCTGACCAAGCTGTCTGACAAGCTGACTCAACGTTGCTTTGTTTGTTCGGCTAGCTACTGTGTCTAATGTGCAAATGAAGTACCAACTTTGCAAGACGTGTGTGGCTGCTAGCCTGTCTCAAGAACGATGAAGTCCCGCAGAACTTTTTTGCAGCTCAAAAATAGGAGTTCTTCAGCTCAGTCCCCGATGTCTGCAGACATGTTTCTGCCTCTCCTGTCAGCAGCTTCTGGTGCCAGTTTTGCCCATCTGCTTGTTGCATTATGCATAAAATATGCATGGTAGTTCCTGTGGCTAATGCCAAGTGTCTTCTGCTCTAGTAATAACACACAGCATTTAACGTAGTAGTGGCAACGTGGTTTAAGAAAAGATTGGAAGGATTCTGGTTTCCCTTGAGATTCAAAGTTTTTAATACTGAAAAACACAACTCAAAATACAGTTGTGAGAGACATCTGATTTATTGATTTCAACAAGTTCTTAAGGAAATTGTTAAATTTCTTCTCTGTGCCCTACCTACAACATCACAGTAGCGCCATGTAAATGTTAGTGTAAGTTGACTCTCCTAAGCCTTATTTATTTATTTATTTATTTATAGAAATGGAAGTATGGGTGGAAAAATCAGAGCTCCTGTTTAATTTTGGGTTGCAGTATAGCCATAAGGACATTTCAGTGTAGAGAAAGAAAGGTTTAGTAGCACATTTTGTATTCATGTCTGGAAGTGTTCCGCCACATTTTATAATGCTCTGTAAAACTCCTTAGTCCCAAGAAGCTCCAGAACTGATTCTTTTCTTCTCAAGTTATCAGCATATTGTGTGCTGGAGGAATCACATTTCCCCTTTCCCTCTTTTCTTTCTTTTCTTTCTTTTGTTTTTTTTTTCTTTTTTCTTTTTTCTTTTTTCTTTTTTCTTTTTTCTTTTTTTTCTTTTTTCTTTTTTTTTCTTTTTTCTTTTTTCCTTCCCTGATGCTCCTGCCACCAAAACAGTCTTAGGGTTGTTCTGACTTTCTTCAGATGTTTTCAAAATCCTTTCTTTAGAATATTCCTCCGGTTCTTCAGATAACATGGTGTACATCCGTTAGTATGACTGTGTCTAAAAATACTTGTGGAACTGTACGTTATGTTTAGAGTTAGTGGATGTTGTCTTTCCTGCCATGGATTAGCTCTCCAAAAAGATGGGATACAGCTGAGGGAGGCATGTCTTTCACTTATGAGAATACTGTATTTAAAACAGATGTACAGTCAGGACTTTCCTAGACAGAAGACAGATGTATTATGAATTTCAAGTCTCACCTTTAGGGCCTCAGCATGGTGGGTTCAAATCAGAGCCCCAGAAGTGCACATAATTAAATACACTGCTAAGAGTATGTATGCTGCCTAGCATCTAAAGTAAGAGTAACCCTTTTGAATGGGTTTTCAATCAAACCCATAGATTTTAAGTATTCCTACTCTCTGAAGTAGGGAAATAGGGATTGTTAGTAGTGATATATATTTTTTTTGGGGGGGGGGGGGGGCGGGGGGGGTGTTTGGTGGCAGAAGGCTTGCTGTATGTAAGGGCTCACATCTACAAATTCTTATTAACTTTATTAGAAGAATATTTGTGTCACTTCTGGTTTGCAAGTGGGATGATACTCATGCACTGAAAGATCATCTTAGGTTTTTGTCATGCTGGTGGTGCTGGGCTGAGTGCTTGAATGGTGACAGTTGTGGTGGAAGTAATATTTACTTGATGTTTTACCTACTTATCTTGTAATTATTTTTACTAAATATGAATATTATTTATTTATGAACTGATGAAACTTGATGAATCATTGATCCTGTAACGTACTCTCAGGTGTGAATGTTTTAAAAAGCAATAGATAAAGCTTTCAATAGCAGACTAAGTCAATTAGCCAGACTTAGATCTGCAGCTGATTTGGCTGAAATTCAGATCAAATCAGAGCAGAACTTGTGAACTAAACCAAAATTCTTCTTGTGAGCCTATTACTCAACCTCTGTTTTAAACCTTACAGAAGCTGAGGGTCTTGTGTTGCAGCAGAAGGTATGTCTTGCAATGAAGTATATTACCCAAAGGAAAAGAGAGGTTATGGAGAGAAATGATGTGTAGTAGAGCACGACTGTGTTTGCTGGGGCTAGGCCAAGTGGAAAGTAGATGCATGTCAGGACTGATTAAAACATTCCTTATTGTAAGAGTGCAGTGTTTTAGGATGATACTGAAAAGATGTGAGAATCATGAGAAGAACACAGGTTTGGACAGAGCTTTTTTTTTTTTTTTTAATCAATTGCAAATCTAAAGAAAAGTAGAACTGCAAAAGGATTAAAACAACATTTTTTCAAAAGGAGAAGCCCTCTCAAGCTAGTTTGCTTTAAGTACAAAGTGTCTCAAAATAATACGGCATGTTATTTCTTTGTCTCAAAATTGAAAATAGTGTGGTAGTGTAAATTAGGAGATGGTGGGAATTAAGGGATATCTGGGGACCGTATGAATGCAAGCATCAAGTTTTTGATGATTTCATGTTCTCAGTAATAATCACCGACTTTAATAATTTCATATGTAATATGAATGCAGTTGTCTGAAATAAATTTTTCTTTAAAAGGATCCATGGGTAGCGTTATACAGAACATACTTTACATTGGAAAATTAGAGGAACTAACATTGATCTGTGATTATGATAAAGGCGCTACCTCTCATTTGTCAACTGCATGCAATTTCATAATTGTCTCAGAGATTTTTTTCCAGAAAGTATGTCCTCTTTTTAGAGTTTGTTCCTTAAAAACAGGTGCCTACCAACAACAGCAACAACAACAACAAAAAAGTGACTAAAAGCTTTTTTATTCACTACAGCAAAGACCAAATTGACCAAATTTTCTGGCAGTCATCTGGAAGCACTGCAGCAAAACTCTACCCTAAGTCCAGAGTCAGGTCTTTAATCCTCTGCAAGGCCTTTTGCTGAGTAGAGAAGCACAGTTTAAGAGTTCTAGGAAAAGTGTGTTTTTCTGGTTAAATAGTAACAAATATAATAATTAAAAAGTATTTCTTAAATGCATTTTAGACATTATTTTGTGCTGTAAAATGGTCAGTGTACTCAGTTCTGTTGTTTTGGTGCTGGCAGGCATTAGATATCTTGCATGTCAAACCATGCAGTTTTTCCTTCTATTTTTCTGTACTTTGAAGACTGCTTTGCTTGTGCCTCTGTAGAATGGCAGCTTTTTGTGCTCACTTATTTGCTGCATACTGCTTTTTCCTTCAACTCAGTGAATCCAAGATTGAAATTTAGCTTCCTGCTCACAACTGCTGGGAAAGCAAATATATATTTCTCAGATATAACCCATTCAAGTTGTTTCTTCCCTGAAGTTTGAAGGTCTCAAAACCAAACTGTATTGGCATCCTTTACCTCTTTGTCCTAGCCATTCCATCTGATCATCTAGTTCTGCAGTCTCATTTTACCTTGACAGGAGGTTTAGTGGGGGTAGTACTGGATTTTGCTTTCTGTCATGGTTTTATGATTTTTATTATCAGTATTCCACATCATAATATCATTTAGGGCAATGGGAATTAAAGAGATAATGCCTCAGTCCCGTGGATTGTCAATAGATCAGTTTACCTTTCTAAGAAGAGATGTCTGACAGCTCCCAGAAGACATCATTATTCCATTTCTATTTTCCAGTTGGTGGAAAAGATAAAACTGTTAGGGAGTCAAGAGTCTGCCTCTTTTTCTGCTCGTCTCTGCAGTGTGTACTCCCTAGCCATCTTGCCTTCAGCTTTAGAGTAATGCCTTTGGTTTCTGGACACTCTGTCAAATTTTTTTATTTATTAACTTCAATTCTGATTATATTGTATTATATTGTGCTATCATCTTGCATTTCACTATCATATTTAGTAAATCACTTTTCTCCCTTAGCTCACTGCTAGATTGTGTCACATACTAGTGGGCAACATAGCAGTAATTTTGTGGACCACATCCATTGGGATGCGACAGCACCATTTTGCCACTTCATACCTAGGAACTGAATTTCCTGTGCAGGTCCTTTCTCTTTGCTTCACTTAATAGCAGAACCAGCTCGCAGAAGGATCTGGGTTATTCTCTCTCCTTTCTTGAAAACTCTCTGCTGCGTTGCCCCACACCGTAGTGTCATCAATGTACTGCAGGTGCCTGGGAGTGCCACTCTGTTCCAGTGCAGTTTGAATCAACCTGTGGCAAATGGTTGGGCTGTGTTTCCATCCCTGGGGCAAACGGTTCCAGGTATACTGAATGCCCCTTCCGGTGAAAGCAAACTGTGGCCTGCATTCTGTGGCCAAAGGGTTGGAGAATAAGGCATTGGCAATGTCAGGTGAGGCATACCACTTGGCTGCTTTTGACTCCAGTTTAGGCTCATCTCCCTGTCTTCCCCCCCCCCCCCCCCCCCCCCCCTTTCCTTTAGTCACAGAACTAGGCTGAAATGGTGACAGCTTCCTAGCAGTAGGTGCATGTGTTGTGTTGTTTGGTGAGGGAGAGAGTGTCTGTTACTTGCAAGATCCCAGAGTCCATCATCCTGAGCCCCACACCCACATTGCTTCATCAGCAGGAGATACCTTCCGGGCTCCAAATGCTATGCTAGCAGGCACAGGTATTGCTCACAGGCACTGGCAGCCAAAGGCGTTTGTTCGTTTTGCACTTACAGTATGGCGACTGCCGCTGGAGGAGACCTGCTGCACATCCTTGGAGTTGTCTCTGAGGCACTTTTTATTGTGGCTGTTTAAGCCATCCCATGATCTGGGGACACAGCATGGGCCCTTACCAAAGCTCATGGCAAGAGGTGGGTGACATGAACCAGCCCAGAGTGAGGCTGCTGTTGTCTGGTGCTGGGCAAAAGGGGGCAGCTGGGGCTCTGCTCTCACTCCTGATCACAGCCGTGTTCCTTCTGGCCTATGCTGTGACCTGGTGCTGAGGGAGGGCCTGGAGATACCCTGCTGTGTGAAGTCTGCAGGGAGCACTGTGTGAAGGAGTCTTCTTCGAAGCACCTTTTTCCCCAAAGATTGCAGGGTACAAAGCAGTTGTGCTTCATTTCAGTCAGAAAGCTTGTAACAACCTTTTGTCTAAAATTGGAATTGAGAGGCTGCCACATTGTTGGCTCTGTTTCTTAGACAAGCTTTAATGTCATAGTCCATATTTCTTTAATAAACAGTTTTGCATCTCATGATTCAATTAGCATGTCTGCTTTTGTCATTTTGGAAGCCTTCAGTGGGCTTTCCATCACATGGTTTCATTCTGCATTCTGCTTTGAAATGTTCCTTTGACGGGATTAAATACAACAGGAAAACAGAGTTAGAAGGTCCATTCCTGGAAAACTCTTATTGCAGTTTGCAGGCTGCTTCAGAAAGTTAATAGTGCCTAGGAAAATGGATTTATAAACCTCCTGCAGCTATGCAGGCCATTACCAGTGCTGGCTGAACAATTCAGTTTTCCAGTTTTCATGGGGTGTAGGAACTGAAACCTGGTCTGGAGGCTTAATAGTATACAAGTGTTTGTACATAAAACCTCCTGTTTATTTCCATGCAAATTAAAAAAGTTACCAAGAGCAGAATAATGCCGTTTGACAGAGCACATTCTCAGCTATGAAGCACTTTTTTGGCATGGTCACTACCATTAACTCTGCATTTTTGCCAGCAATGAGCAAGAGCCTGCATGCTGTACTTGTCAAAATCTGGACAGCAGAGGTGACCCGCTATTGCCACTGCTGAAATGCGCCATCCTCCACTGCCTTACTGTGCTTGCATCTTCCTGTCTGGGCTCCAGAAACGTTCATCAGGCATTGGTGAGTGTCAGTGGGTACCATTCTTTCCACGCGGAGGAATTCATTACACACCTTTACTTCATACATACGTTCATGTCAGACACAATTCTGTCAGACTGCCTGTCTTCTGGTATCTGTCATATGGCAACAACATGTAATGGAATATTGGTAGGAAGGTTCAACCTCTACTGCCGTACCACCATCATCTGCCTCTGACATCACAGAAGAATTTTTTGGTGGAGTGAGTCTTATCAGATGTGATGGTTTCATGTGCTTGAGAAACTGCTTTTTTTCCCATGAATTCCAATTTTGTTTTTCCAAAGTAGCAATTCCTTGATTGCAAAATCTTTGATAAAATTTAGCACAGATTAAGTACTTGAGGCTTTTGGGGTTATTTTCCTTCATTTTATTATAGTTGTAGCATCCAAGGCATCTGTCTGTTCTGACCATGTGTATCTGTCACATTATCCATTGTTTTCTATTGTGCTGCTTCTGCTTGGCTTCCAGACTTCAGCCGCATACAGCTTAGGTGGTCTGTGTGAGTATGTGTAGCAAGTTAGTGCAAGGGTCTTTTTTAACATTTTGAGTTTCTCTCTTAAATAGGTATGCTACTGAATGAGCTTAATTTTGATTAATTACTTTATTTATTTTGCTCATCTAGTTTGTTTTTAATTTGATCACATATTTCCTTTTTCTTGAAAGAATTCTCATGTGTGTAATGTGCTGTACAATGTTTTCGTCTTCCAGCCATTTAAAAACTTCCTTTAATCTTTCAGTTAAATTTGTTAAGGTCAGTTGATTTCAGTATGATTAGTTTTTTCTTACATCCAGAACTGTATTCATACCACGCTAGCATGTCTTCCTAGATTTGAGGAACAGTGTTTTAGTAACTGTTGGATGAGGTCCGTTGAGGAAACAGTGATATCCTTGTGATTCTGTGGATTTTAAATAACATCTTGAAGATACATACAAATGGTGAACCATACTTCTCTCGTTCTTTTCTATAATTTTATTTTTATTTTATACACCTGATACATATTATGCTTAAACCTTCAGATTTTGTGATACGTGGGGTCTGCTTTTATGACAAAGGATGAAACAGGAAGTACATTCATGTGTGAAAACTGTTACAAGATGGAGCAAGCTTTGCTTTTTAAAGGATTACTAGATTCACACTTCGATATCAATAAATGAATAGATGGAAACAGCACTGTATCAGATCAAGTAGCTTCCAGTCTTTATGCTGGAGCTTGTCTTCCTTTTGTTCTCTCCGCTCTTCTTTTTCAAATGAAAGTTTCCTTCTGAACACTTGTGAACTATAAATACCAAAAGCTTGTTTTCTTGATTTAGTTGCCATAGAGCTAGTCAGCTGGGTTATAGAGAATATACCTCAAACTCATTTTTCTTTTTAGTTATAGAGAAATCTGGAATTAGTTGCGAACACACGAGTTTAATTAGGAATTATCCTTATGCATCTAAAGGCATAAAACCTGTTCTTGGGGACCAGTTGGGATGTACTCTTGACCCTCTCTGTCCCTGGCCTCAATGATTTCATTTCTGTGAGCGCAGGAGTTTTTGTCAGATGTTGGTTTCCTAGCAAAATTGTAAACAGTGTGTCCACTAAGGTGAGCGGGAAGTTGTGCTATTCCTCACCTGTAGCCAGCTTGTGTAGGATCTGTATCCTACACAGGGAGATCACACAGAAAAGACCTTGCTGCTCTCAGCCTGTATATTTTGGTTGTCTTTTCTTAGAGAATAACTAAAGCTGTTATTTCACTCTTCTTTGCAACTTTTAAAAGCTTTGGAAAAATGACTTGATTCCTGTTAGATTTAAAGCCAAAAGGATTGCAGACAGCAACTGTAAATTTACTTGGTGTCCTAAATGCAGTGCTATCTCAGTTGTTAACTAAGAATAAAAACATCACATTTGTTCTTTGGAATATTATCTTTGCAACCATAAAAATTTCAATCTGCAAGCAGAAGATGGAGAGAGAAGGAACAGGCAGTGCACTTTAAAAAGAAGGCTGATAGCTTTAAGGGGAAAAACCAAACACACAAACAAACAAAACCAAATAAAATCCTAACAAACAAACAGAAAAAGACTCTTCCCCCAAAAAACAAAACAAAACACCACATTTTCTGTGCTTCATTTTTGAAATGACATAAAAAATTTACAGGACAGAAAATGTACGTGTTTCCCTGTTTTAAGAATGTATTGATTTTTTTCTTTCTGGCTGCTTTTTGGATTGATGGGTGTGTGTTTCTCATTATTGCACCACAATTTACTTTTTTGGTCCAGCCACGGTTTTCTGAGTCTGTTCCTCACTGGCAATAATCGAGGCTGCTTTCTTCTGCCTTATAGATTGTTAAGGTATTAAAAAAAAAAAAAAAAAAGAGGGGAAAGGGGGAAAAAAAGAGGGTGTTTTCTTGTTTTTACATCCAGCATTTCTCAACAAGTGGGGATTTTACCAGATTTAAAAGTTCTTGTAGTTTTTGTTATTTCTTCCCTAATTAAGCAAGGAGTTGAAAAAGCAGCAGACAGGGATTTATATGAAGATATAAGTAACTAGCTTATTAATGCTGGATGATTCCTGTATGGTTATTCAGTAAAAGTTACACGATGAACAATACGAACAAAGTAGGTTAGGACAATTAAAAACATTAGGAATGTTTCCTTCCTAATTATCATTCCTGGGAACAAATCCTCAGCTACTATTGGTTTAGACATACTCTTTTCAGACATTGTTCCTTTTTACTTTAAGTGCAGCCTCTCAGATCTTGAATGAGATCACAGGGCATGTGTAGGACAGCCAGGGGATTGGGCCCAGCCAGCAAGGCTTCATGAAGGGCAGGTCCTGCTTGACCAGTATGATCTTCTATGACCAAGTGGCGTGCTTGGTGGATGAGGGAAAAGTTATTGATGTAGTCTACCTGGACTTCAGCAAAGCCCTTGATGCTTTCTCCTACAGCATTCTCCTGGGGAAGTTGGTAGCCTGTGATCTGGACAGGTACCCCGTTTGCTGCTGGGTAAAGAACTGTCTGGAGGGCTTGGTCCAGAGAGTGATGTTGAATGGAGTTAAATTCAGCTGGCTACTGGTCAGAAGTGATCATATCTTTATTGATTATTCGGATGATGGAATTGAATGCACCCTCAGTAAGTTTGCACATGACACCAAGTTATGAGGAAGTGTTGATCTGCCTGGGGAAAGGAAGGTCACAGAGCGATCTGGACAGCATGAGTCACTGGGCTGAGGCGATGGGATGAATTTCAAAAAGACCACTTGCCAGATGCTGCACTATGATCACAACAACGCCATGCAGCACTGTGGGCTTGGGGCAGAGCGGCTGTGTGGAGGAAAAGGATCTGGGGGTGTTGGTCAGTTGAGGGGGGATGCAACAGTGTGTCCAGGTAGCCAAGAAGGTCAGTGGCATCCTGGCATGTATCAGAAATATTGTGGTCCAGCAGGAGCAGGGATGTAAGTGATTGTCCCTCTGTACTCAGTGGTGGTGAGTCCTCACCTTGGGTGCTGTGTTCAGTTTTGGGCCTCTCACTACAGGAAAGACTTTGAGTCCCTGGAGTGTGTCCAGAGAAGGGCAGCGAGGCTGGTGAGGGTTCTGAAGCATAAGTCTTATGAGGAGAGTGACTGAGAACTGAGGTTGCTTGATCTGGAGGAGGCGCACAGGAGTCTTTACAGAGCTCCACAACTGCCTGAAAGGAGGTTGTAGTGAGGCTGGGGTTGGCCTCTTTCTCTAGTTAACAGTGGTAGGATTAGAGGGAATAGCCTCGATTTGTGCCAGGGGATGTGCAGGTTAGTTTTTAGGAATAACTTTTCCTGGTTGAGTCACTGTCTTTGGAGGTGTTCAAGAGTTGTGCAGATATGGTACCTAGAGACATACTTCAGTGGACAGTGTTGGTGATAGGTGGACAGTTGGACCAGATAATCTTAGAGGCCTTTTTCAACCATTATGACTCTATTATTCTATTTTATTTGTGTATTTTAATAAATACCTTTTATGCATCTGGCTCCAAACAATTATGTTTCAGATGCAAACACCTGGTACCTATTAAGCCTCAGAAAGTGGCTGAAGGAACTTCTCTCAGCTGTTATGTCTCTGGCTGCAACCACCTGTCTGGTGTCTGGCCTTCAGACAAAACCGAGAAGTAAGATGGTATAGAAATGAATATCTGATCAATCTCACTTCGTGGTTCTTGTTCTTTTGGCACTGTTTCTGCTGAATGTTTTTTTACAGCAGTCTCACAGTTGGCGTAACTGTATCATGTGCATGCAATAGCTTCCGCTCTGTTGTGACGCAGTGAGTCCTGACTCCCTAAATATGGTGCGTTGTATCACAGGATAAGTGAAGAAGTATGCCCAAGAAATATGCTCAGCTGTGGATGTAACTATCTGATCTTCTATTCTGTTATTTGGAAAATCAAGTGCAGGAATAGCAACTTACATTTCTTTTGGCCAATCAGATTCAATTTAATCTGTTTATGCTTGTGATCTGGTAACACAAATTCCCATAGTGGAGGTGAAAAGAACAATTTTATTTCCAGCTGTGATGTCTAGCTCTGTACTTCCCTCATCTTGAAAAATATTAATTGAGCGAGGACTTGCCAAAGTCACCTAAAAACTAAGCCATTACTTACTGCTCTCCATTTGGCTTGATTTGGGTTTCTAAAGGCTTTTCTGAGTCTGTAGAAATGAATAAAATGTTTTGAGATGCCCTAGAAATTTAATGGAATTTACAGATTTTTGTAAACTAGAAATGAAATTTGTAAGAAATGTAATTGGCTAGAGTTTTATTTATCTCAATGCACAGTGTAATTTCTGTGGATAAGGTTATGTTTCAATTAATGGTATATAAGATTGTAACAGTGTCCTAGGTAGTGATGCTATAAAGTTTCTTTTCATTCCTAACATTAGGTACTCTGGAAGATTGTATTCCCATTGAGGTAAAATCAGAATGGACCAGTTTCTGCTGCTTGTTCCCCCAGAAATAACTCGGATCTTAATTCTTCGGTTTGTTCTCTGCAATTTTTGTGTGACTTTCACATTATTTTTCTTGATGGTTTTTGCAGCAGAAGTCTTGTTATCCCACCTTTCCAGGTGATCATTTTCATTTTTCTCTACTTCAGGTTATTTATTGATGTAAAATAAATGGCAAATTAGAAATAATAAGGAATGGCTTGTATACTGGATTTGGTATAGTCCAGGCAATGTGGTCACTTAGGGGCAAGAGATAATCTTTTTAATTTAATTTTAAGTGGCATCTCTGGTCGTCTTACATTAGAAGATAAAATGAAAGCCAGCTTGTCAGAGATAATTTATGGTCTGAACTTTTTTCAAAAAGCAATTCCACTCCAAGATGTGTATGTCTAGAGAGTAGGGCTGCATTGATGATGTGCTGAGGATGCTTTTTGACGTGGTTTGAGGAAGCTGTGCTCCAGTGCATAAATTATGGATCCATCAACATTTCCACTTTGCCTCTGATTGAAATCGAATACTTTTATTTGATTAGGAAAAGTGCTCATGTATGTCAGTGGAAACTCTGTAGCTTCCATTCAGAATATAGAGTGTGTTTCCTCAGTAAACTCCTTATAGAGTTAGTACCTTCTTACTGTAGCAAATTTTAATTATCTCAGGATTAGGAAGGTACCAAAATTTACTTTTGTAACAAAGAGTCATTCTTTTAATAGAGACCTTGAGAGAGTTCTTTTCATGTGTGGGGGGAGGGACATCATGGACTGTAACTAGCTCTGGATGTATTTGAAGTGGCTGTCATACTTGATTTTATTCCAGGAAAGAAAACTAGACAGTGATCTGTACTTTAAATGGTTCAGAATTAGTTTGCATTAACTAAAACCTCTCCAGTGTGTCAAATAATCTGGTAGTTAGATGTAGGAACACATCAATGTGAACAGGGAGACACTGGGACTGCTTAGCAGTGTGGGAATGCATGTTTGTTTATATGCTAGACTTTCCATATAAATGAAGAATGTTGGCACTTGGAAATGTCTGCTTCCTGATAAGGAAGCATTCCTGGTGCCAGTCTAGATTCTGTGCACATTCTAAAAGTGCACCATGTGGATGCTGAATTACTACAAAGCTGATACGGCATACCATAGATACTTGTTTTGGAGAAAACACTGGTGTGAGCTGTATACGACTTGTGTATGAGTACGGATTTATATCAGAGGTATTACATTCCTGAGCACATGCTTACATTTTAAAGGCGTTAAACACTTAGTAGGGGAAAATTAATTACAAGTGTGATGAATGAAAATCTAAATTGTCATTGTAAAAATAGTACTGAAAATGCATACTGTGGGAGTAACTTTGTAGCAAATTTGACTTTGTGTGAATATCTTTCTGCAAATTTAATATAATATTTATTTTTGTAAGTTTTATTCACAATTGTTGAAGAGAATCTAGTATAAACATTATGAGTGCCTGCAGGTGCTTCCAAGGATTCCACTGAACATATTGTGAGTCCTCAATGTTTTAGTGGTCACAGATCTGGCTGTTACTTGAGTAAATATTTTCTTCAGGTGCACAAAATATTATGCAGTCTAACACCAGTTTTCATTTAAAGTCTTCTCTGTAACTATAGCCTGAGGCATTTTCACAGTTCCTGAAATAATATGCTCCAGACTAGCCAAAAAATAAAAACCCAAGGGATTTCTCTTCCTCTTGACAGCTGTAGCTTGAACATTCAGCTATTTAAGCAGCTTTAACCAATCATCCAAACCTACCTTTGTCTTGTAGGGACATTGTAGTCTAAAAATGTGCTGTCTTTATGCTAGTCATGTAAAGAAGGTATTCACTACAAAGCAAGCACGACTGGAAGGCCTCAGCAGGGAAGCTGTGTGTGATGACTGATGAACCTTGTCATTGGTGGTGGCAGCTACTGCTGGTTATGGGAGGAACACAGCAACTGTGTACTTTGTGAGGTCTTCACTCTTTGCTTTTTGCATAAACAGCATACCTATTCTGTTGTCACGTGGGAACCTCCCATTCCTCCGTATTTTGGGAACTGCCTACAATTCCCCTGAGTTGTCTTTAATGATGGATTTTTGTCCCTGTTCTCTTTCCCAAGTGCCCATTATCTCTTCACTTAAGAAGCTCTGGCTGTGTCCTTACAAAATAATAATAATAATAATAATAATAATAATCAGGACCTGAGTTGAGGCTTGGACACCAGCCCACAGCTGACTGGTTTACTGAGGAACATGGTTTCTGATGTGGTGTTAGCTGTATGAGTGTCTCCCATTGACACAGGAGAGCTAGGGTAGGGAGGGTCGATTGACAAGGCTTGTTGCTGAAGTGCCTTGGATCTGTCCAGCCTGCTTTGGCTAAGCATGGCCAAAACTGTTGTCCTCAGAACTGTTGTCTTCATCCAGGTCACTCACTCCCACTTCCTACCTTCCTTTGCACTCAGGTCTGTTGGTGGATCTTCTCTGCTTTGTTGAGCCAATGTTCTGCCCCATCTCTCACCATTTCCAGTTTCCTAAGGGGTGTGTCATGTGTCTTGTCAGCGTGTTCAGCTCCTTGAACAGATGGGCGGAGGTGGTATGCTGCTTGGATGTGTTTCGTTGGGGTGGGCTAAAATACAGGCATCCCATGCACCACTTAAAAAGCAGCCGGTGATTCTTATGTGAATGATGATTAGTTCTGCTGCAGTTTTGTTGGTCAGGGTGAGTTTTGGTTCAGACACCTAAAAGGAGTTAAAACTGCAATTTTTCTGTTCTATGAAGTGTCTGATCCTTGTCTTTATATACATTCTCCCTATTCTTTATGTGCCAGCTGGCACAACTCTAAAGGTGGTACTCCTACTATTAGTCCCAAGCTCTTTTTTTTTTTTTTTTTTTTTCCCAGCTTACTTAGCAAATTGGGCTGTTGGCCTGCAGTGTTCCTGAAACAAATAGCATGTTTCAAAGCCAACAGGTTTCTCTGGGAACAACTATGCATATGGCTGTGCTATTGGAGTAAAAGCCAAGATCATTTTATAACTGAATACTTACATTCTAGACAGAGCATGTTAATCAAAATAAACATGATTGTCAGTGTATTTAATTCATTTCTCTAGTCTGTGATACTAGTGCAGTCTCTGAGGATTTAATGATTTTGCATTTGTCATTGCTTTAATGGTCTGTTATCTAGAGCTGTAATTGAGAGGCCACATACCCCTTCGCTTCAAAAGTTAACCCCTTTATTTTTTTATGTTCACTTGAACAGGATTTATGCCAGATTAAGTTACTGTCTTTTATCATAATTAAAGAAAAATGTTGTGGATGCAGAACTAAAAACTCTGCTCAATGAAAAACAGATTGTTGTGCCTGTAATGAAACAAAAGGAACCTTCTCACGCGCCGTGCCTTTTTCTCTCCCACAGAATAATTGGCAGTCATAAAGATTTATCTACTGTGAGAATGATTCAGCTGTCCAGAGTTAAGGGTGTGTTGAGGAAGGATGCATATTTAAGCTTTTCAGAGAGGAAGCAACATGCTTCAGAGCTTGCCTGAGATCAAGGAATGGCAGCTTGAGCAACACTGCTTATAACCTGTATTTGTAAACTATCTTGCCTGTTTGCAGTTCATGCCAAAAAAGAATTGGTAGATTTTAACAGTATTTCTCTTCAGTACCCTAAGTGAATTACTGTATACACTGTGCCCTTGATTTATAAAAGGTTTCTTCTTGTGGTGCCTTAAAGTCTTAAATAGTGTAGCCTGCTTGCAATTCTTTTTATAATGTGTAGTTCTGGCAGAGAAAACTCCACTATTGCTGTCAGCTCTTACCTATTTGAAGTTAATTTCAAGCAGTAAACTGGGTAGAGATTTGCAACAAAACACTAAAAAGTGGAAAGAATCGCTGTTGGATTATTCCATTCTTCTGGCAAGATAGTATATTCACTTACAGTCTGACAAACTGTGATAGAATTTCTGTGGTTGACACAGTATGTTAGCGTGTCTTAAAAAAAAAAAAAAAGTATGATGTCATGCTGTAATTTAATGTTTGAAATACGTTTCAAGTAATAAAAACTGATTGATTTTATTTAATGCTGCTTCTTTTTCTCAGCAATTTAGAAATGCCAACAGAACAGGAAAAAGGCAACGGGTAAATAAATGGATTTTTTTTTTCAGCTGGCCCCCTCATTTGATATTTGTGCTGACTGCTAAGCATATGGTGTACATCTATTTCCAAACCATCAACTCAGACAAATAGAAAATGCAGAAATTTCATAGGTGTCCAGATCTCTTATTCTAAACTGCAGCTTTTCTTCTCAATAGTGGTAATTTTAGGGCAGTCAGAGAACAGATACATGGAATAGTTTGCTGACTTTGTGGCATCCAGATGGTAGTCACTGTCTGCCAGAGAATCTCATGAAATCAAATGTGTCAAAGTTGTCTCCCGTTTTGTTTCAAGTCAGCCAAATTAACATATATTGCTAGTGAAACTGGTGTAACCAAATCTGTTTTCTTCACACAGGTGTCATGCAATCAGTCTGTAATGGTATCAGTGGCTCCAGCTGAGCTCTGGAAAGTTGCACTGGTGAACTTCAGTGAAAAGTTGGATGGAGATAGTAATGTTTCAGCTATAGCAAGGAGAAGACATCCAGCACGCTAACAAATATATGATGTTATTTGGTGATACTGTACCAAACTTGTAATTGTCATGCATCTGAATTTGTTTTATATTCTTTCCTTTTGGTTCACTTTTTATTTGATACACTGTCAATGCAGCAATGCCTTGATGAAGATGATAGCAATTCTGAAGTGTCACATTGCTTATCTTACTTTTTTGATTTTGTTCTAGGAGGAAGTATTTCAGCTTGTTGCTTAGGTTCTAGGTCAGAGGTAGAATGTAAATTGAGCACATTTGCTTTGGCAATTCGTGAGGTAATACCCCTGGAATGCAGTGATGCTTCTTATGAAGCTGCTTGGTGTGAAACCATAATTAGCATTAAAACAGGAGCAAAGCTTTTCTTAAGTTCCACCTTACTTTTTCAGTTGGTCCACTGTTTTGTTGTTGTTCTTGCTATCTTGCACTTTCACAACTGGCAGATCAAAAGTATCATTAGATTTTATAAGATCATCATTAAAGAATACTTTTTTTTTTTCTTTTCCTTCAGTATGTGCAGTTTTAATAACCCTTTTTCATGCATGAGTATTAAAGTACAGAGTGACAGGTGGTAAGTCACCATTAGTTTCCAAACTGAAAGTTTCCATAGTATAAATAATGTTTTCTAAAGGATCATTTGTTCTGCATTTAGCAGAGAGTTTATATACTATCTTGAGATTTAATTTGGGAGTTGCAGTGGAAATATGTTGGCTTTCCATCCTATGACTCAATTGAAAAAGAGATTTCCATCAATGTCAGAGGAGCTCTGACCTGAAGAGGGTTACTGCAGTCATATTGTAATATAACTGATAGTAGTTCTTCAGCGATTTAAGATTACGTCCTGTGGGTGATGTATCTTTTTTTTTTTTAATGTTTGAATTTTTTTGTTTGTTCATTTTACCAATATGTTTTCTGAGTCATCATCATGATCAGATAAAATAAGTCTGTTTGCAGAGAAAAGGTCTAATCTGAATTTTCTTTGACTTATCTATCTTTCCCAGCAGAGAGATCTGTTTAGGAAGGGAAAAGGAAAAAAAAAAAAAGAGAGAGAGAGAGAAAAGAGATAGGACAAGGGAAAGGAAAAAGGAGAAAGGGAACAGAAAAGAAGGGTGTGGTTCTATTCTGGACTGGGTAGGAAGAGAACTGAGTTCTTTCCACCAAAGTTTGGGACTATCTGACATGGAAATAAGAAAAAAATAAGTAAATGGAAATTCCACTTAAACTTTTCTTGGTACAGATTAAAAGTAAAGATAATTGAGACAAATGAGTTACTGAGCCCAGACATAAATGAGTTACTGGAAGAAGTTAGGTAGAATAGTGAATCTTATTTCTACTTCTTTTCCTCCTTCATTCCTTTTTTGCTTCCTCCGATTTCCAAATAGACTGATCCATCCATTGAATGAATGAGACAGCAGATAACGTCTTCCCCCCGATATTCTGCTACACATGTGCCTTCCCTCTCATGGGCTTGGAGAATTCCACCATAAACCTACATTGCAGCAGTTCACCTCCAAAAACGTAAAACTTGGCCAATATCTTCTTCACTTGTCTGGCTCTTTCCTGCAGAGAGCTGATTACTTCTGGTGAAGTATAGCTGGCCTCAGCCCTTCCCCACCTTGGAGGGGCTACAGAAGCCAAGGTAAAGAAAAGTGAGGGGAAGAGGAGAATGTTGTTAGTGCTGTTGATGGTGTGCAGCAACACTGCTGCCTAACAACAGCAGTAACTTGGTGATAAAGGGCTTTAAAATAAGATAAAATTTGAGTGACAAATGTGTATTTTTAAGGTGCAGTTGCTTGCATGTTCTTATACTGGCATCTTTTAAGGCGTAACTACTGCACTGGAAATGCTTGGTAACCTTTTTTCATCTTCATATTAGAATAACAGAAATGTAAAAGCATATGGGCAGGAAGTTTAGAGGCAAGAACAAGAACAACAAAAAACTTTTCTCTCTTTTTTTTCACAGTTCATTCTGTAGAAGAGGCTTCCATATTACTTAGCATGGACCTTGTGATTTGGACCTGGAACTGCATGACACTGTCAGTTCTAAGCAGACAAAATTCTTACACAAGTAATGGGTTCACATTGTATGAAAAAGGTCGGTTGTCATTTAAAGGCTGTGCTCACTGTAAAATAATTACTCTGTTGTTTACTAAGTGCTCATTGCAGTGGAGTGCATACCAATATTGGCAAGTTAGTAGGGATAGAAAGGTTGAGCTAAAAGGCACTAAATTGAAACAGAGCAAAATATGATGAAGTTGTTCATGTAGCACTGATCCCTGACTCCCTGGTAAATAGTATTGCTGAACTTTTTCTCCATTATAATTGAGATCTGCATTGAAATTCTTTTACTGGTGCTAAATTTAGAGTAGATGAAGGGTAGGTATTCTCATGAGAATGATTGTGTGAGAATAATGCAAAGTTTTCTGGGATGAAAAAGATTGTTTCCTACCCTCAGCTTCACCTAAGGTTTGTGTTTCAATCTATGTTTTTTTGAAATGAATGTGCTTCTGTGGGGTGTTTTCAAATTGAGATCTGTGCCCTCTTTAGAAATCTCAATGGTTTCCAAAGAAAACTATTTAGAAAGTGTTACAAAAGGCACATCAGCAAGTGAGAGAAATAATTTGTATAAGAAATAGTGAATAGTAGGGGTCAGGTCACATCCTCCCTGTTCTGACTGTCTGTTTTCCAGACACTTGTGGAATATACTGTCATGTATCTGGACCACCCTAAGATCAGTTCAGTGTGCAGAAGCACACTGTGAGAACACAAATAGTATGTGCATTTCTTTGTTTGGATCACTTAGGAGAAGTTTGCTAAGGTTAAGTGGCAGCATAGCAAATTTTCAGTGGATTTTTGTGTCAGATTAATAATGTTTGGATGAAAATTGCCTGAAGCTTGTTTCAGTACAGAAACATTGAAATGATCTGGTTTGCTTTCTGTGTTTGTGGCAATTGCCGCTGTGTTTGGATGTTAGTGTTGATAGTCTTGAGGACTATCAAGAAGGACTTCAGGGGACTGGGACAGATAGTTAAGGAACAGGTATGCAGGTGGTTTTTTCTTCTATACCTTCAGTAGCAGAGAATGATACTGAGAGGATCCAAAAAACCCACCTCGTAAATAAATGGCTTAGAAGTTGGTGCAAACACAGGAATTTTGTTTTTTTTGACCACAGGGCAATTTACTCGGCACCTGGTATGATGGCTGCAGGTGGAAGTAGCCTGTCTCCAAGGGGTAAGAGGATCCTAGCCAAGGAACTGGCGGGACTTATTGAAAGGTCTTTAAACTAGGTATGAAGGGGGAATGGGACAAAATGAGGGCCACTGGGGTTGACTGGGTAGTTCGAGGCTCAAAACAGCTTGATGGGTGAAGAGGGTGGAGTTCAAAGGGATGGAGAGGGGCAGGGGGATGCTGCTTCCCTAAAGTGTCTGCACACTAATGCGCGCAGCATGGGAAATAAACAGGAAGAGTTGGAGATCTGCGTGCGGTCGCAAGGCCATGATCTCATTGCGGTCATGGAGACACAGTGGAACAGCTCGCATGACTGGAATGTTGTCATGGAGGGCTATGTGCTTTTTAGGAAAGATCGGCTGGCAAGGCGGGGTGGTGGAGTTGCTCTTTATGTGAGAGAGTAGCTAGATTGTATTGAACTCCACCTGGGGGAGAGTGATGTAGCTGTGGAGAGCTTGTGGGTGAGAATCAAGGGGCAGGCTGGTAAGGGTGACCCTGTTGTGGGTGTGTACTACAGGCCCCCTGATCAGGAGGAGGAGGTTGATGAGGCCTTCCATAAGCAGCTGGAAGTAGCATCATGATCCCAGGCGCTGGTGCTTATGAGGGACTTCATTTATCCAGTTATTTGCTGGATGAGCAACATGGCCAGGCACGCATGGTCCAGACGGTTCTTGCAATGTGTTGAAGACAACTTTCTGATGCAGGTGGTGGAGGAACTGATGAGGGGAGTGGTGTTATTGGACCTTATTCTCACTAACAAGGAAGGACTTATTAAGGAAATAAAGGTCGGGTGCAGCTTGGGTTGTAGTGACCACGAGATGGTGGAGTCCAGGATCTTGAGTGGAAGAAGCAAAGGAAAAAGTAGGATTGCTACCCTGGACTTTAGGAGAGCCAACTTTGATCTCTTCTGGGACCTACTTGGAGCTATGCCGTGGGCCAGGGCGTTACAGGGTAAGGGGGCCTTTGAGAGCTGGTCAGCATGTAAACAGCTTTTCTTCCAAGCTCAGGATCAGTGCGTCCCTGTGAGCAAGAAATCGGGGAAGGGTGGCAGGAGACCTGCATGGATGAACAAGGAGCTCATGCGCAAGCTCAAAGGGAAGAAGGTCCATGAAATGTGGAAAAAGGGTCTGACCACTTGGGAAGAGTATAGAAATGTTAAGGCCTGCAGGGATGCGACGAGGAAGGCTAAAGCCCTCCTGGAATTGAATCTGGCAAAAGTGATAAAGGATAATAAAAAAAGGCTTTTTAAAGTATGTTAGCAGTAAAAGGAAGACTAGGGAGAATGTGGGCCCCCTAATAAGTGAGGGGGGTAACAGGAGATGCTGAGAAGGCGGAGATTCTGAGTGCCTTCTTTGCTTCTTTCTTCAGTGGAAAAGCTCTCCCTCAGGAATCCCGGACCCTGAAGGTTAGTGAGAGGGTCTGGGGAATGGAAGACTTCCCTTTAGTCGGGGAAGAGGTGGTCCGTGAGCGCCTAGGCAACACCAATGTTCATAAATCCATGGGACCCGATGGAGTGCATCCATGGGTGTTGAGGAAGCATGCAGAGGTGATTGCTGAACCACTCTCTATCATCTTTGAGAGGTCTTGGAGAATGGGGGAGGTGCCTGAAGACTGGAGGATAGCCAATGTCACTCCAGTCTTCAAAAAGGGCAAGAAGGAAGATCCGGGTAATTACAGGCCAGCCAGCCTCACCTCTGTCCCTGGAAAGGTGATGGAACAGCTTGTGCTAGATGCCATTTCCAGACAGTTGGAAGAAAAGGAGGTTATCAGGAGTAGTCAGCGTGGGTTCACCAAGGGGAGGTCACACTTGACCAACCTGGTAGCCTTCTATGATGTTGTCACTGGCTGGGTGGACGGGGGAGAGCAGAGGATGTAGTCTACCTTGATTTCAGCAAGGCACTTGGTACTCTATCCCATGACATCCTTATAACAAAGCTGAAGAAGTGTGGGATAGATGAATGGACAATGAGGTGGGTTGAGAACTGGCTGACTGGCAGAGCACAGAGGATTGTCATTGGTGGTGTGGAGTCCGGTTGGAGACCTGTAACTAGCAGTGTTCCCCAGGGGTCGGTGCTGGGTCTGGTCTTGTCCAGCATGTTCATCAGTGACCTTGACGAGGGGATAGTGGCCACCTTCAGTAAGTTTGCTGATGATACAAAGTTGGGAGCATTGGCTGACACACCTGAAGGTTGTGCTGCCATTCAGTGAGACCTGGACAGGCTGGAGAGCTGGGCAGTAAGAAACCGGATGAGGTTTAACAAAAGCAAGTGTAGAGTCTTGCACCTAGGGAGGAATAATTGCATGCACCAGTACAGGTTGGGGGATGACCTGCTGGAGAGGAGCTTTGCAGAGAGGGTCCTTGGTGTCCTGGTGGACAACAGGTTGGCAATGAGCCAGCAGTGTACCCTTGTGGCCAAAAAGGCCAATGGCATTCTGGGGTGCATTAAAAAGAGCGTTGTCAGCAGGTTGAGGGAGGTGATCCTCCCCCTCTACTCTGCCCTGGTAAGGCCTCATCTGGAGTACTGTGTCCAGTTCTGGGCTCCTCAGTACAAAAAAGACAGGGATCTCTTGGAAAGAGTCCAGCAGAGGGCCACAAAGATGCTGAAGGGCCTGGAGCATCTCCCCTGTGAGGAAAGGCTAAGTGACCTGGGTTTGTTTAGCCTTGAGAAAAGAAGACTGAGAGGGGACCTGATCCAGGTCTATAAATATCTAAGGTGCGGGGGGGCAAAGTGGCGAGGCCAGACTCTTTTCAGCAGTGTGTGGAGACAGGACAAGGGGAAACGGCCAGAAAGTGGAGCATAGGAAGTTCCACATGAATGTGCGCAAGAACTTCTTTACGGTGAGGGTGACGGAGCACTGGAACTGGGTGCCCAGGGGGGTTGTGGAGTCTCCTTCTCTGGAGATATTCAAGACCTGCCTGGACCCCTACCTGTGCGACCTGGTGTAGGGAACCTGCTTTGGCAGGGGGGTTGGACTCGATGATCTCTGGAGGTCCCTTCCAACCCTTACGATTCTGTGACTCTGTGAAATGCATTGCTCCAAATGCCAGGCTAATTGCTGACCTGTTCCTTCCTCTCTGAAGCCCACAAGAAAGCTCCTGTACCCAAGAGTAAGTAATGCGGTAGGGCATTAAAGTAAATTAAAGTTTAGTGAAGAAATCTGAGCTGCAGAGCACATAGCTTTAATAAGATAGTATTGGCATGCAGTAGAGCACTGCTGTTAGCGCAGTGATGGGACAGAACAGAATTCTACTTAGGTCAAGCTTCTTTTTTTTTTTTTTTTTGAGGATAATAACTGTTTAATAACTACAAAATTAATGCAATAGTGAAAGCTAATATATTCAATTTATTTAACATTTTTGAGGGGGAGGAAACCATAATATCAGTATGAGCCTAATGAATGTATGTTAAGTCTGTGTACTTTTAAACATTAATTATGTAACTGGTATCAAATTATCTGTGAGCACTTACACAGATGAAAAAAAACCAAGCATATTATATTTGTGCATTACTATCAATGCATTATTTTGGAAAGTCATTTCTGTTTTTTAACAGGAAAATCATCCTAAGAGGTCTTACAAACACAGTAATCCATTTCTTTCTGGTAAGGGGAGAATTAGTGATTTTTTCACTTTTCTCCAGTGGATGCAAGCCCGCACTTCAAGCCTGAATGATTTTTGTGGAAGTTAGGCTATGTGCTTAAACCTGTTTTTCAGAAAATTCACACATCTTTAAAAAGTTTCCAGCCTCACCTCTTAACAAAAACAAAAAAAAATGAAATTCAGGAATTAACACACCCACTTATCTCCTCTCACTTCTCCCAGATTAAATCAGCTTTTGGACTGTGATCAGAATTTACTTTTATCTCTTGCCAGTATGACTTTGGGCCTAATCTAGCATCAGTGGATGTCTGGAGGTGACAACTGCATATTAGTTTTTCTCTTTTAGATAGGGAGTGGAAGAGACAGCAGAGCATTGCTTATTTGAAAAGACAGCTCTTGACAGCACATCCTTTAATAGCTATTAGAGACAAAGGCAAGCATGTTGAATCAGGGAGGGCTTTAGAATAAGTTTATTGCTTTCAAGCATGAAAAAGATGAATTTACAGGTTCTTCTTACTTGTTCTGGTGTTTTGTTTTGTTTTGTTTGTTTGTTGTTTTGTTTTTTCTTATTGCATCATTCCAGAGGGAGCTTATCAGACTTCAGTATTGGGCCTATGTGGATAACAGGAAGTTCGGTAAGAAGTTCAAGGTCATTCACCTGGATTGGGGCAATCTCAAACATGAATACAGGCTGGGAAACAAGTAGATGGATAGTAGCCCTGCAGAGAAGGATTTAGTAGATGAAAAGCTGACAATATATGGTTTCAGCCCCGAAAGCTGATTATGTCCGGGGCTGCATCAAAAGCATAGCTAGTAGGCTGAAGGAAGCAATTCTCTCCGTCACCATCTCTCATGAAAACCCACTTACAGTACTGCCTTCGGCTCTAGGGTCCCTAGGCTTGGGAAGATGTAGACCTGTAGGAGTGGGTCTAGAGGAGGGCTGCAGAGATGACCAGAAGACTGAAGCGCATCTCCTTAAAAGAAAGGTTGAGTTTGTTCAGCCTAGTAAAGAGGTCTCCAGGGACACCTTCCAGTACTTAAAGGGGTCCTACAGGGAAGCTGGAGAGGGATTCATCATCAGGAAGTGTAGTGGTGGGACAAGAGATAACTGTCTTAAACTGAAATAGGGTAGGTTTGGATTACATATAAGGAAGAAACATTTTGCTGTGAGAGTGGTGAGGCATTGGGACCGGTTGCCTAGAGGAGCTGTGGATGTCCCATCCTGGAGGCATTCAAGGCTAAGTTGAATGGGACTTCAAGCATCCTGGTCTGCAGAAAAGTTTTCCTACCCATAGCGGGGAGGTTGGAGCTAGGTTATCTTTAAGGTCTCTTCCAACCCAAACTATTCCATGATTTTTTTTAATCGTCTGCTGAGGCCACACAATGGAGCTTATGTTTTTCTTATGTCCGTATAATGAAAGCTTAACCTGTAGGATTGCGTTCTTCCTGGAGACCTGAGGAATGGTACCTCTGATTTGCCAGTAGCAGGAGGCTCTTGAATTAGCTATGGCTTGTGGCTAGCCTCACCCCATTCATTTTTGTCTTTTTCTGTGCTAATGAGAATGCTTTTTTAAGTCTGGCAAGCTTTAACCATGTCTCCTTCCTCACCCATCAGTTCAGAGATGAATATAGGTAGGTACTTTCTTTCAATGAGGATTGTACTGGGGAAGAGGAAGTTGATATATCAATGATTAATGATTTAGGTCTTTTCTAAGGAAGTTAGGCCCCCCCCCACCTTTTTTTTTTTTTTTTTTTTTCCCCCAAGATAAAGAATGTATAAATTCCTGTACAGATATTTCAGTTGTAAAGCAAAATAATCTAGCCTGACATCTCAGTATGATACCTCCTATAATACTCACTAGAATCATGTTTCCTTGCTTTTTGGGACTTAAGAATCAACATCCGATTTTATTATTGTCTGAAGCAGTCAGAAGTTCTTCTGCAGCACTTGACTAGAATATTTTTTTCCTCATTTTATACTACTGTATTTTTTTTTTTTCTAAAATTTCACCTGTGTCAGAAGGTTAAAAGTTCTGTCTTTATGGTGCTAAAAGCTTCTTTTTGTTTATGAATGCAGTTTTGGATTCTGTTCCCTTTCCTCAGGATGCTTGTGATTCTTGCTGCCTAGCAGTACCCTCAGTGTCTTGGTGTATCCCTTTCTGAATGCAGCATTCTTTGGTGAATCCACGTTTTTCTTCATCTGCCACATTTTTTCCATTTCCCCCCCCCACACAAAATAAAGGATTTATGATTTTGTGACCACTAATTTGGCTTCTGTTTCTTGACTCGTCTGTCTTGTAGCTAAAAATAGATCTGCATCTCCTAAGAAAACTTCTCTCCTAAGAAAAATCTTTTTTTTTTTTTTCCCCTTGTGGACTTCCCTGTGAAGTCCTTGTTTCTAACAACTCTTTTATCCTTGATGCCTCTACCAATGACTTAAGGGAAGAACAAAATGTATTTCTCTCTCAAAAAAAGTGATCTACAGCAGGTATCTAACAAAGCATGATTTTTCCCATTTTGTATTTGCTCAGAGACATTTAATTTCTGCATCTAAACTCTTTCTGGACTTAGAGCAAGTGTATGCATTCTGAATTTACAGTGCATGACCAGCTCTTTTCTTTCTTTCAACCCTGCTTCTTTACTTAAATGGGAATGTCAGCACATTTTTTGTTCTTCTTACGAATAATCCAGCCCTGTGATTTATCCCTTTTTTGTTATGTGGATTCAGTAGTAATTTTGGTCAATTCTGAGTGCTTCAAAATTCTTCCTGTTATCCTCCTAACTCTTAACATTAATGTATAGATGTCTCAGATGTCTGGCCTATTGCCCTGTTATTCTCCTTATTGTCTGTCCTATGACCCTCAGAATTTTCTGACTAAAAATTAGATTTTCTGTGCTCAACCAGAGTCACTTTTTGAACACTGTGTCATGAAGATACTGAGGTGCTCTCTGCTGGATTTCAGGCATCTTGAGAATATATCTTGTTGATTATTCGTAAGTGGAGATATTCTAGCATCATTATTTTAGAAAATACCAGCCACAGGACTAGAATGAAATTCAAATAATTTCTTTTTTAATATTATTTGACCTTGCTGCAAAACAATTAGGATTAACGATTAGCACCCAAAGGTGTAATTTAGTGGGAGTTAGTATGGAGGCAAAAACTAGAGCTTTAATCATGATTTGGTAATTATTATTTTTTAAATTACTGCTGAGATTCAGATTAAGTGATTATATGACAAGTTTTCAACAGCAGTTTTCTGATTCCCAGTTTTTCTGGGACATGATTTTATATGTTCCCTCAAATGCAAAGGGTAATGTGCTAGCCAGTGAAAGCCAGCAAGGCCAGGCAGCACCAGTGTCCTTGCTTCCTCGCTTCACTCCACAGTGAGAAGAATGTTTCTTGGGAATACAAAGTTAATTCTCTTACTATTTTCTGATGACTCATCCTTGTGTTGTGTTTGTTTTGAAACACTGGAAAGCAAAATTTGTATTTTTGCCAGTCTTTTTGCCGTCCTTGGAGGAAAGGTGTTTGGCAGTGCATTAAGAGGTCTGGAATGCATGCTTGTAGGGATGGGTAGAAGAATGGAAGCCAGCAAGGGAAGTGGTAGAAGACTAAAAGTTTAACTACACAAAAATAATACTTCTGCTGAAGGGCAGTTTGATCCTTTCTGCTCATAATAGCAGACTTTAAGCCTTACTCATTGGGGTGGATCTGTATGGAACCTGGAAACGATTACTTTAATAGAAACATAATAGGAACATGAAAGGACTATGTTTGTCCTTTTTTTAGAGAAAAAGAAATGGAAACTTTGCAATATTTATAGTAACTCATGCCAAGTGGGCTTGTCATTGACATAATTGTCTTTTAAACAAGACAAGATTTATGAAAATAGAGGTAGAAAGACAAGTATCCATACTGTATAGCTGTTTGAACATAATCAAACTTTTTTTGCCTTTATATTCCATTACAATAAGCCTAATGTTTTATGTGTTCTTTTTTAATTTTTTCTCTTGTTATTTTCTGGAATATGGCAGTTATTTTTAGCATGTTGCCTTGTTAGACCTTACCTCATTTTTCATGTGAAAGTGTTTTTTTTTTTCTTCTTGTCAGGATACATCTTCATAATTCCTAAGACAACTTGGATATTAGTGTTGATTTTTCAGATCTGTAAGTTTTATAGAAAGTCAATTGTATATGGTTTCCCTGCTCCTGCACAACTGAGCATGATACATACCCGTATTTCTTTCTGTGTTCAGAAAGATGTTTTAAAATATTGCTATAAATGTCTTCTCTCAAACACCATCCTGCTCTGCATTGGAGGCCATCCTGGAATGCAGAAGTCTAGAATCAAGTCTGCTGGGTCACCATGTGCAGTAATCAGCAATACTTTATTTTGTATTTTCTGTTCTTTACACATCTAGTGAAAAATGACCCCATTTCTCTTCCTTGATGTCCAAGCTGGATCATTTTACTTTTTTTTTTTTTTTTTTTTAATATGCAGTTTTATGAACAGTTTAGGGGATTTTACAAAGAGGAAATTAATACAAGGTAATATAAACAATGTATAATAAAAATGTGAATGAGAAGCTTTATTAAATGCACATAGCTACAATGGGAAGTGAGTGTGTGTGGTAGGCCGAGGCCTGAGTTTGCAGAAAAGGCTCTTGGCTCTTGCAGCTCAGTCTGGAAATCTTGCTGTAAATATGCTATGCTTGTGGTTCCTTGCTCAACCAGTGGCGCCAGGAATCAATCCAAAGGCCAAGACTTCTAAATTTTTTTTCTAGAAATTACTTCATATTTTATTACATTAAGGTTTTAAGTGCTGTAGTTCCATATTTGAATCATTATGGGCTCTGAGGTACGCCTTGCTCTTAAGAAGTATGTATATCATCAAGATCCTGCACAGTGTGATTTCTGTATCTTTATTTTAATGATTTTTTGTCTCACTGGTGAAGAGTTGGATATTGGATTTTCCTGTATGCTAACACAGAAGTTAATTCTGTTTTCACTTCAGAATATACAGAGATGCTTATCTAGTTTGAGTGAAGTGTAGTTGAGCATGTAGCAAAAGCAGAGTGTTCTTGTTCTATTATAAACTTATTTGAGAACAGCATGTTTGTGAATGCTTCATTTGCTTAAACAAGTCGCAGCTATGATTTCTGTAATTAAAGTCTCAAGATGGCAATGACAGTATATTCATGTTATTCATTTTCATTTTTCTGTTTGAAAGATATGTTCACATTTCACCTATTTAGTAGTATTCCAGACTGAGACTATCTAAGAGGCATCAAATAAACTCCCATCAGGCAGATGAGTCTTCAAACATCCGACTGTAGAGTAGTGGAACTGTTTGCCATGGGATGTTGGGAGCATCAAAACATAGTTTCAAGGAGAGCTGCAATCAAAGCCGAAGAAGAGAAATTCCTTGAGGAATACTGAGCTCATGATAATTATGTTTACCTCAGCAACTGTCTGATCCTCAAAGCAGTTTGAAACTGGAAGATTGTTAAGGGAAAGTGTCATATATGACTCTGGTTTGCCTTTTTTTGGAGAGAGGATGTTGGTCTAAGTTGTCCTTTGATTGAACACAGTATTACCAGTTGGACATAAACTGACCAGTTATATATGTTCATGATTTTGTTATAATTCTTTTTTTTCAATAGTATTAAAGTGGAATAAGGTACAAATCTATGTTCTTCCAGTTATTCACATTACAATGTCATGAGAATTTCTAGAAGCTGATAAACACAAAGAAACTGCCTGGGAAGTAGTTCTCTGGAGATGGCTAAAAGATGTGAGAATATACTGGTAACACCATGATAAATTCTCCCTTATTTTTTAATACTCTTTTTCTAAGTAATTTCCATAGGCTACTGTGGGAGACTGAATGCTTGAGTTGATGGACTCGTGGTCTTTTCTGTGAGAGTGTACCTGAGCAGTAATGCGATTGCATGGGTTTCAGGTGCACAGGTGCATTCAATTGTTGGTCTCGATCTATTCAGCACAGCGCTTTGTGGTTTTACTTTGTGATTTAAAAGAATCAGATATGCTTTAGATTCTTATACAACAAAGAGAACATTAGGAACTGTATGGTGTGTACCAGAGTCACAAGGAAAAAGAAAAAAAAAAAGATGTGTTTTTCTGAACAGTGTGGATCCAAAATTGAACGGAGTAAGTGCTTTCAGAATGAAAGCAGTTTACGTTGTCTTTAAAATTTATGTCATATGCATTTAACTTGACCCTTAATTTCACTTGATGGAAAAAAATATCTGTGAATGCAATTACTGCCTGCCTCACGTGGCATGATACAGAAGCATCCCAGGCAGCCCTGAAGTGGCCATGGGCACCAATGCTTTCCCTTGCCATCCACAGTAACTGTGCCATGCTTTCCTTTGTGACTCTTACACTGACTGCTGTGTTGTTTCACAGCCAAATCTTTGAGCATCGTCAGAACTGTTGAGTAAGTGTCCCCTGAGTTGTGGGGAAAATCACAAGCACTTTTCTGCTAAGGCTTTGAAAAGAGCTGTGCTTAAATCTTTGCTCATGGTGGACTGTAATCAAGGATGATCATCACCATACAGAAAGATGGAGACAAAAACTTTACAATTTACTTTCAGAATGTTTCTCTCATTCTTTATGGTGATTTTACAAATGACAATTAACACTCAAAGGTGGAAGAACTGCAGCTCAACATAGGCTGTGATCCATTAATGTGCCAGGAGAGCAGAGTGATGACACTTGCTGGGTCTCCTGTTCATATTGTTTAGCTCTGTACCACTGCTGGACCTGTGCTTAACCCTAGGAGTCACAGCCTGATGCCAGGGAGAAGACAGAAAAGGTGTAGCTATTTCCACCTTAGTTTTAGTTACTGTATTTTCTGTTTTGATTAGGACAAAAGTTTTCTCACTACAGAAGTACCCTAGTCATGCTCATACAATGAACATCCATAGGAATAAGGTGAAGGAGGATCTTCTGTTGAAAGTTTTATGCTCTGGTTCAAGGAAAAACTGTTTTTAAAAGAAAGCTTTTAATTCAGAAAGCATCCCTCAGTGTCTTTTGCTCTGTTACATGTAGCTTGAACAACTCTTGCCGAAGATGTAGTTAGTTCATTCTGGATTGCATGTGTTTTTAATTTTCATTGTTGCAGATGGAAACAATCCTTCCAAAGTTATATGAAGCAGCTATTGTTATGGTATGATGGTATGCAGAAATGACCATTTTGTGTGCATTCTTTATTGCTTCATTTTTTTAAAAAATAGTTGGTTATGAGCACCTTTATGATGTAGGGATTTAAACGTGCACGTAAATAAACTAGCTTTACATTGTGAGCAGATATTGCAGGATAATGGATAAAGTCCTTATTAGGGAGAATGCATTGGAAGACCTGATAAGCTATTTACAGTAAGTTCTGTTTTAAAAACGATTCTCACCTTCAGCCTCTATTATATACTGTCTCACTTATATACTCTTATACTTTTTTCTACCCTCTTTTCTACCCTCTTTAACTTTTCTCCCATCGGTTTTTTTCTTTCTTTCTTTTTTTTTTTTTTTGGTAACTATAAGGTTAATTTTATCTGAATCTCTTACTTTCACAAAATAATTTGGTTTCAGATTGTGATTTCTTGATGTTTTCTGAAAGAAAGAAAAAATAGCAGGAAATTGAACTCTGAACTGTGTCTGTATTTTTTTCGGCCCTAGATTATTTGAATCTGAAGTTCAGATGTAAAGATTCGTCTTGTAAAATTTTCTGGTTTGTTGTGTGGACACCTGAACATGTGTGGAATATCTGGCTGTGGGAGCAGGAAATACAAGAGCACAGAGAGTAGTGAAAAGCCAAATAATTAATATGAGAAAAAAATCATATTTTTTCTTACATACTTCCTGCAAGATCGCGTGTCTTGAAATAATTAAAATGCTGCTTAAAGATACATAAGTTCACTGTTATTCAAGTGTTCTAACATAATTGTGAAATAATCTTGTACTGGTTCTCACTTTAAAATTGTGAAATTATATCTTGTACAAGTGTGACTGCTACAGAGGGGGTTTGCATCTCCTTTTCTAGTCATGAGCACGCAGTGAGTTAGAAATAGCATAAAATTCTGCCAAAAGAATTCAGTGCTACTGTAGTACGAACAGTATATCTGTGTAAGGATAAAGTGTATGGGACTTAGTAGAATGGGAATAGTAGAATGGGAATCCTTATCCTGTTTTGGGACTTAGTAGAATGGGAATCCTTACCCTGTTTTTGTTCTGTACCCATTTAACTGAAGAAGTTGCGCAACTGTTATGTCACCCAGGATTTAAGAAATCTGGATCTGTAGAAAAAGCAGGGGTCATATTTTCCTTCAGTACCTCTCTACAGTGTGGTTTTCAGAGGCTTCATCTGTGATTCTGTCTGCTATGAACTTGGACAGTTTCCGGTGTCATAGCTTAGTAGTATCTCTCTGTTACTAGGAGGACTTTCTAGGGGAATTTGCACTGTGAAGGGGTCCTCAGCTTTAATGGATTTGGCATACAGCCTTTCTGAAGTCAGTACATCTGTGTCAATGTGCACTAACTGGCAAACGTCGAAATGTTTCCATATTTTATGCTTTCAAGTATGTTCAGTGACACAAATGCACTTCGAGCCTATGAAAGAACTAATCAAAGAGTCATAGAATGGCCTGGGTTAAAAAGGAACTAAAGACCATCTAGTTTCAACCCCCTTGCCATGGGCAGAATTGCCAGCCACCAGACCGGGCTGGCCGGAGCCACATCCAGCCTGGACTTGAATGCCTCCAGGGATGGGGCATCCACAACCTCTCTGGGCAGCCTGTTCCAGTGTGTCATCGCTCTCTGAGTGAAAAACTTCCTCCTAATATCTAACCTAAATCTCCCCTGTCTCAGTTTAAAACCCCAACGTAGAACCATTGATCACAACCCTTTGGCTGCGACCAGCCAGCCAGTTCTGAATCTGTCAAACAGTCCATCATTCCAATTTATACCTTGCCAATTTAGAGAGAAAGATGTGGTGAGGGACCATGTCAAAGGCTCTGCAAAAGTCCAGGTAGATGACACCCATCACCCTTTCCCTTTCCACCGATGCCATCACACCATCATAGAAGGCCACCAGATTGGTCAGGCAAGATCTGTCCTTGGTGAAGCCATACTATCTGTCTCAGATCACCTCTTCATCTTACATGTGCCTTAACATGGTAACCAGAAGGATCTGCTCCATGATCTTTCCCAGGCACAGAGGTGAGGCTCACCAGCCTGTATTTCACCGAACATCCTTTCTCCCTTTCTTAAAAATGGGAGTAACATTTCCCTTTTTCCAGACAGCCATGATATTTCAAATATGGAGAGCGGTTTATGCACCACATCAGCCATCTCTCTCAGAAACCTGGGATGAATATCATCCAGCCCCATGGACTTATTATAAATTCAGTTTCATGAGGAGGTCTCAAACTTGTTCCACTGTTACAGTGGGACAGAATCCACTCATCTCACCCACACCTTGGGGTGTGGGTCAAACTAATTAACTGGCATCCCCAAAGTTTTTTTTTCTGTGGAGGTACCCAGCATCTTTCTCTCTAATCATGGTCCTACAGCTGAGGTTACTGTAAAATATATTTTAACATTTTGCAGACCCCTTATCTCTAAAATCATGGTAAGTAGTGTTTATGGTCCATTCTTCATATTTCTTTCACGTTTTCCTTTTTTTCATTGTTTGCCCCAGACTTTTCTTGTTTCTGGTAAGGTGTCATTATAAGGGAAGGCTTTATTGGTTCGATGGATTTTGTGTTTAAACTTGAATGCAATGTAACTGCTTGACCTCCTGGGACATAGTTTTAGCCTTTTGAATTTGATGAAAGGCATATTATCTCTTTTATTTATGTGAAACTCTCATTCAATTTTTTGAGAGCATTGTAACACAGAACATCCAATCCTTTTATTCATGAGTACACAGCAAATGGAGCTCAAGGGTCTTAGGTGTTCACAACAATCTTTTCTGGTTTGCAAATGTGGCTCGTGAATTTCAGATCCATACTGATACAGTAGTGATCTTCATTTTGTAACATAAAGACAGTTTCTTTTCTAGAGGAATAGAAATTGTGCATTTCTTATTAGTGTTTGTGCATGTTGTATTAGCAGGACATACCAAGAGCGTAATGATCATCTTGATGATCTGTGCTGAAATGCATGTGTAGTTCTGTAGCAAATGTACTTTTTTTTTTTTCTTCCTAGCAGGTTTTTTTTTTTTTTTTTTCCTGCTGTCATGGATTTAATTCCAGTAGCTATTCTCTGACCTCTGTGACACAGGCAGTTTGCTTCTGGCAGATACTAACTGGCTGAGATACAGACTTCTACAGCATCAGAGAGTTGCTTATAATGAGCACAGATTCTTAGCTTAGGAATATTTCTACATGCCCCTAGGGAATTTGTCTATACCCATGAATAAAGTAAATAGTATCTGCTTTCACAGAATGTTGTATCTGGGAAAGCTTATCATCTTTCAATGAAGAGGAGTATGTGAACGACTCCCATGTGCTATACAGACATTAATACACTGAATGTGTTCTGTCATACAAACTCATTTTACCTCAGGAATTATTGTTCCATTCACTACCGAGAAGTCCTTTACACAGGTAGCAAAAGTATATGGCAGCTAGTTGCAGAAATAAGTTTTGGAGGTGGACATTCAGTGCTTGGCTGCAACAACCAGCGGGCTGTAACAATCTAAAAAGTTGAAATTGTAGGATTTATATGAGCAGTTTGTTGTACTGACTCTGTCTTTACTGAAGTTGCCTGCAACTGGTACTGTAAGTAAATTTGCAGCAATAATGTCTACATTTTCAGCATCCACCCTAGTGACTTTAATGCCAGTAGCTCTTTAGAGATAAAGTTACAAATCTTCATGTCTCCCTAATCTCTGTTTAAATGCTCTTTAAGTATTAACCTGTTTAATAAAATTGTGAGGCAACACTTACTTATGTGTCTATTTTCTAAATATTTTGCATGCTGTGTTATTAATATAGCTGTCAGGCCACCTATTTCCCGGAATGGAGTTTCTGGTGTCTCTTATGGCTAATCTGCTTTCTTCAGCAGTCTGCAACGAGGCTCCATTTTTCCTTAAATACCTGTAATTTCTCTTCACAGCCCTCATTCTTTTTCCTTCTCTTCCTTCCAATCCCTTTCTCTCCATTCTAAGATTTAAGCCCTTCCTGTTCCTCTTCTGCATTGCATTCCAGAGATACTGATACATTCTATCTTTGTAGGATGTGATTTAATTTAGTTTCTAGCTTCCTGAGTCCATTAAGTGCTTCCTTTCTTAATTAGATTCAATATTATTTTTTAACATAAAAGCCCTATGTACACCAGAGATATTATTTATTCTGCCTTTATCTTCATATCTCTAAAATGTCTTATATTACACTCCGATGTTTTTTACTTCTGCAAGTTAGCTCTTTGCTATATGTTTTCGTCAGTGAGCTTGAGTTTCATTTCAGCTTTCCCAGGTATTCAGTATATAAGGCCCTATAGAAAAATACAGTTGCATAAATTCCTCTGACTCTTCTGCTTCCTTTAAGTCTCTACATGTTCCTTTTTTTCTTTCTTTTTTTCTTTTTTCTTTCTTTTTCTTCAAGTGATTTGTATAGTATTTCTGTTACCTGGCATTAAATCCTGAGTTCCTTAGATTAAGACTGTTGCATTTTTCCCTTCTACAAACAGTCTTCTTACTTAAAATTAATTTTCTCATGTTGTTTGTTTGCTGTAAAAGGATTTCTGTTGCAAACAATTAAACATTTGTAGGGGCAAGAGAGACTAGTTACAAGCTGAAGCTTGTTTAAGAAGGGCGTGATGGAAACAGTATGTCTCCTATGTCTGTTTTAGAGTGGCTTCCCAAGTAATCTTCATTACCAAGTTGAGTAATGTAAGAGAATTTGGAAGTAAGCTGTTTTAGCTAAATGAAGTCCTCCAGGTTGCTATAACTACTTTCGGAAGAGAAAATTTTTTAATGAAACTCTTGACTACTTCTAGCAGTGGTCTCTGTTTCAGATAATTTTTAATGAGATATGGTTTCACAGGTCTTTCTGCGGCTCTGTTTAGTTGTAGGAAGAGTTACTTTCCAGAGATAATTTGGATATCTGCTTCCTCTGTGAGCAGTTAAAGTGTGACTTGAAGAGTTGTGGGGATGGAAAGAGGACACCGTTCTACTTTCCCTGCTGGCGCTATTGGAAACTGTTTAAACCTCTGTAATTATGTTTGCTTTTATTTATTTATTTATTTAGCTCAGGCTATGAAGATGAGCCTTACTACCATGAGGTTATTTTAACATTAGAGCCTTATTTTTAAGAGACCTAATGAAAAAAAAAAAAAAAGTTTATTTTCTGATAGCCCTGTAATAGGGAAATTTCAATTTAGATATTCCCATCTTGCTTTTCTTTACAGAAGTTCATTTGAGCTGTCTTCCCTTTCCTCTGCTGTTCTTCCTTAGACATACTCATCTAAATTTTCCATAGTCTCATTGCTGATGACTTCTTCTATGCACCACTACTCTTGCAACTATTCAGGCATTTCTTCCAGAAGTTATTCTTCTCTGAAAGGTCTGCAGTGGAAATATGCCTGGGCTATTACAATGTTAAGCTCTGTAATTAAGTTCTTAAGATGTGCTCTGAAGCGATTGCATTGGAAGGTTGACTATGTATATTCTATAGGCTGTATGTAAAAGGGAGCAGCAGTGATATGAGCTCATCTCTGGGGGGCTCATGGTGACACATGTTTGTGTATAGGTACCAAGGAACAGCCAGGTAGAAACAAATATATGAAGAGCTGCAACAAACCATTAAACATTGGTGTAAGAAGTTGGAACAACTTTTTGGCTCAAAGCTTGTTCAGCAGCACCCATCCGAGACATAACCTGCTTGACCAGCTTTTGGGGTTAATAGTTACCATGAGCACAGTGGTAAGAGAAACATATGCAGCTGGGCAACTAGGAGAAACCTTTTTGGCTTCTGCTTATTTTGGGCATTCAGTCTGGCTTCGGAGGGTCATCTTAGAGGAGATGACCGCCACGCAGTCAGTGCGCATACCTAGCAGCCTACCTTGTGGCAGTAGTGTGATCAACTGCTGATTACGCGACAGGAAGGGCGTGTTCTATGGACACACTGTTTCAACTACCATTGCACCTGACAACCAAAAGGATGGTATGGGGATAAAAACCTGAAGAGTTCTGAGGAAGAGTGGGTAACCCCTCTGCCGACCTGCAACCGTGCAGGTCAACAAGATGTCACTGGCTGACTTGCTGCCTCCCTATGGATCAGTGAGACATTGCTGTTCCACTAGTGGTGACAGTCCTTGCTTTGTAAACCATTTGGTGGGACTTACCTCTTCACTATCGCTAGCTTCCCCATCTTCCCCATGTTCCTTAGTAGCTTAGAATTTGTAATAAATCACTGAACAACATTTGGCCTCATTTGCTGCCTTAATCTTCCTCTGGGTATGTATGTGTTGAACCATCTCCTTCAATAATTAGATCAAGGCAGTAGGGCAGCAGAAATTGTGAGCATAGATCAGCAGATGAAATCTGCTGTGTATACAGCACCAACCTCCTGTGCTGTCTGCTGCCCCACCAGTAGAACGTGTGTTGATTGTACATGGTCTGTGGTGGAGAAGATATTGGCATTTATGTAAATTTTTGCTTGATAGTCTTCTTGGTGTCTGGAGGTTTGCATTACATAGTAATATGTTAAATAAAGTCAAATTCCTCAACTGTAAACTGTTTTGCCTGCAGCAGAATCATATGCTGAAAAAAATTGTTTTCCCCAAAGTGAGGGGTCAGTGTACAGGTAGAACAATAGATGTAGAATAGCTGTATAATCCAATTCATTTAATGTTCTAGGCTCTGTGATAATTGTGCAGAATCTCATTGACGTGTAACTGCATATTTAATACTCTGACCTGTATTAAATTCTCCCCATATTTCCTCAAGTCTGGGAAATTCACATGAATGCTTTTCCCATGAATGCATTTAAAGCATAAATGGTGATGAACTTTCCTTTGGGGTGCAGGGGATAGTCTGATTTTAGTTCTCACTTTCTGTGCAAAAGGCATAGGCAGTACTGTGCTTCTCCCTGGCAAGAGCGCTGCATGGTTATCTGCAGCATTAACTCCACCTTGTTTGGAGGTGTCTCCTTTGGAGGGGAACCAGTTTCCTTCTCTTTGTTGAAGGGTAGTGTTTTGGTACAAGGCTTTCACCACTTACAGTTGTGATTTTGTGTGGCATTGATTAGGAAGGGTCTTCTGCAATAAAACTCACCATTTTCTTACAAGAGATCTCTGCGCATACAGTGGCTTTCACAAGAGAGTATGAAACAGCATTAGCATGGTATAAGAAATTAAATCACACCAGCCTGTGTTTTTATTATTGCAGATATCATTTTGATTTGGATGGGGATATAGTAAGCATAAAGGGACAAAAACAGAAACTTAGCAAACTACGTGATATGCTGTAGTGCCTTCCTTGTTCATTCTTGAAAATCATTATGATAGGGATGGTAGAATCTAGGACCGGATCTTAATTCTAGCACCATTATCTGAGGCCTAAACTTAGCCTTTGAATCCTCCTGTTTTAGCCCACCCATAAACAGAGAAGTTGTTGCCAGCAGACATAAGGCAGAGCAACATTCTTGGGCTGAACTGGAAAAGCAATCATTTCCTGGCAGAGAACACACTCAGTCAAGTTATAAAGTGGTTTCACTTGAACAGAGCCCATGCTATCAACTTTTATTAGGGCACTGTTTATCTTGGGCCTTCTGGGAGTCAAGAAAAGTTGCTCACATGGAAATTTTTAGGTAAATCTTTCTGCTACATCTAAAGGTTTGTGCTTTTATGAAGCATGGTTTTGAGGCAAAATGTTTTATTTAATTTTGGAATAACTTCCTTTTCAGTTCAAAAATTCTCTTCTCAAAAGAATGTATTTAAAAAGTAGGAAAGAAGTAGTTCCATTTCAGAAGCAAACTACTACTTTGGAAGATAAGTTTAAGAACTATGTGATGCATGTATCAGAGCGTGGAAGGTAAGCTGCATGCTTTTTTAAAAAAAGGGATGGTTGTACATGGCATGTATTGTGCTGAAAGCTATGAACTATGTAGGCTGGAGCAGTGGCGTAGCTGGGAGTACAGGCAGTGCTTCATAACTCACAGGGCCTGGTTCCTCATGCTTGGCCTCTTCACCTCCATGACCCCAAGAAATCACATTCAGGCATGGGTTTTCTCCTTCAGGTGTGTTTTAACTGCAGCTCAACCTGCACTAGCAGTGTTGGGGATTAGGTGATAAATGTGGCTGGACAGAGCTGTGACTTCAGAGCACTGTTTGGATGTCTCCAAATAACACTCCCCAGAGCACTGGTGCTGTAAGCACCAAAAAGAACCACCCAAGATGGTGTTGTGCTGAGTGAGCCCACCTCCAACATGTGTTTACACTTGATGTCATAGCTGAGTTGATATAATGTTCTGCTGCAGGAAAGGACGGTCACATTCCTCTCTGTCCCCCCCATCTCCTTTCCTCTGGTGCTGTTGGTGGACCAACTTTGTTTTCTCAGTCGCATTGGAAAGGTGGTTAACCAGAGCCCTGTGGCTGTGGTGAATTGCTTGTCTGCCCCTCTGTCAGGCAGGAGCCTACCAGGGTATATTCTGCTTAGATCAGTCCACATCTGCAGGATGAAGTGCGAAGCACATTGCTGGCTTCTTATTTCCTCCTCTTTTTGGCGTTAATCACTAGGGCTCTTGGTGGTCATATACTGTGCTGTCTCAGGGACTCTGTTTTCACAGCCAATAAGTTGTAACAGGGATCAGCTGGAACGGAAAGAGCAGAAGTCCAAATTCTTTATGAGCTGTTGAACCTAAGCGAAAAAAAAGCAGGTTTCCTAGGACAATAGGCAAGCTCCTGCATCACTGAACAGTTTTCTGCTGTTGGAGGCACTGTGCCATACAGCCTCTTTCTTAAACTTAACGAAGTTCTTATGAGAAGCAGCTGATGTTTTCTTGCCTCTGTTACTCCCACTGGAAATGCTGTTTCAGGATTTGATTACTCTAACAGTTAGGGTTGTTCATTGTTGAGCATAAATTTATCCACTGCTAGGTCATACATATTTATTTTTATACAATCAATTGTTCTTCATTCCTAGCTTACTTCCCATGGACAGCAGACGTGAATTTTCTTCCATTTGTCTTTGCCATGGGAAATAAGCAAATCTTATATCCTTGTATTCAGAGAATACAATGCCTGACTACCCTTTCCGAGTAGTAATGCATTAGGAAGTATTACTACTCGGAAAGGGTAGTCAGGCATTGGAATGCACTACCCAGGGAGGTGGTGGAGTCACCGACCATGGGAGTGTTCAAGAAACGTTTGGATGTTGCGTTGAGGGGTATGATTTAGCTGGGAAGTATTGGTAATGGTTGGACTGGATGATCTTCTAGGTCTTTTCCAACCTCGATAATTCTGTGATTCTGTGAATACTGTCAATTCTTCTTTTCTGCATCAATTCTTTTTTTTTTTCTTTCCTTTTTTTTTCCATTGGTGTATACAATCAGGTGTTATTTCAAGGCTCCAAGTAAACACTGCTGGCAAATGTGACGCCCATCTTCAAAATGGGCCAGAAAGATGATCCTGGTAGCTACAGACCTATCAGTCTCACTTCGGTACCTGGGAAGGTCATGGAACGTATAATCTCGGGAACCATCGTGGACCAATTAAAGGTCAACCGGGGGTCAGGCCCAGTCAGCATGGGTTTACAAATGGTAGATCCTGTCTGACAAACCTGATTTCATTCTATGACAAGGTGACCCGCTTGGTGGATGAGGGTCAGGCTGTCGATGTGGTCTACCTGGACTTCAGTAAGGCCTTTGACACTGTCCCCCATAACATTCTTGTGAAGAAGCTGGCCGCCCATGGTCTGGATGGGTGTACGCTCCGGCTGGATGGCTGGGCCCAAAAGAGTTGTGGTCAATGGAGTTGAATCCAGTCAGTGGCCGGTCAAGAGCGGTGTCCCCCAAGGCTCAGTACTGGGGCCGCTTCTGTTTAACATCTTCATTGATGATCTTGACGAGGGAGTTGAGTACACCCTCAGTAAGTTTGCAGACGACACCAAGTTGGGAGGGAGTGTTGATCTTCCAGAGGGAGAAAGGCACTACAGAGGGATCTGGATAGACTGGATTGATGGGCCAAGACAAACTGTATGACTTTCAATAGGGCCAAGTGTCAGGTCCTGCATTTTGGTCACAACAACCACAGGGAGCCCTACGCACTTGGGGAGGAGTGGCTGGAAAGCTGCCTGATGGAAAGGGACCTTGGTGTACTGATGGACAGTCAGCTGAATATGAGCCAGCAGTGTGCCCTGGCGGCCAAGAAGGCCAATGGCATCCTGGCTTGTATCAGGAATAGTGTGGTGAGCAGGACTAGGGAAGTCATCCTGCCCCTGTATTCGGCATTGGTGAGGCCTCACCTCAAGTACTGTGTTCAGTTTTGGACACCTCAATACAGAAAGGACGTGGAGGTACTGGAGCAGGTCCAGAGAAGGGCAGCGAGGCTCATGAAGGGCTTGGAAAATCAGCCCTATGAAGAGAGGCTGAGGGAGCTACAGCTGTTTAGTCTGGGGAAGAGGCGGCTGAGGGGAGACCTTATTACTCTCTTCCAGTACCTGAAAGGTGCTTACAGGGAGAGCGGGGCTCGTCTCTTCTCCCTGGTGACAGGTGACAAGACGAGGGGAAATGGCCTCAAGTTGCACCTAGGTAAGTTTAGGTTGGACATTAGGAAACACTTCTTTACAGAAAGGGTGGTTAAACATTGGAATAGGCTCCCCAGGGAGGTGGTTGAGTCACCATCCCTGGATGTGTTTAAGAGCCGTTTGGAAGTGGCGCTCGGAGATATGATTTAGCAGAGGGTCATTAGAGTTAGGGTACTATGGTTAGGCTGCGGTTGGATTTGATGATCTTTGAGGTCCCTTCCAACCGGAGTGATTCTATGATTCTGTGAAACAAACAACAGCATTTAGTTGTTCTACATTGTTGCAGTGCCTTACCTGATATTTTTGTAGTGCACTCTGACACACTTTACCTCAATTAAATGATGCGCTCCCACTGTGCAAGGAAATTCTATGGTAGTCCCTAAGTCCACAGTTTTGTGCTTTTTAATATTACTTCATTTTATCTTCCCGATCCAGACCTTACGACTGTTATTCCTAGGCATTTTACTGTTCCAACATAGTGCATAGTAATTAAGAGGTTTCTGCATCAAACTTCTGGTATTTGTTCCAGCATTATCATAAAAAATATTAAGACTGGCCCAAGCAGAAATTCTTGTAGGATGTTTTTAACAATTTCTTGCCAATCTTAAAGTCGTTATGTCATTTCTCTTACAATACCTCATCATTCATCTGATAATGTATATAGATTCCCATATATCAAATGCTTTACTTAAGCTAAAATAGAAAACATTCATCTATAAAATCCATGTTCTTATTAGAGTAGGTTATCAGGTGAAACTGATAGGATTACTATAAATTCTATATTATAATTTTTCTTGTTTGCTATTTGCCTACATATTAGTTGTTCTTTCCTTAAAATAATATTCTGATGTCTTGCATGCTGCTGGTGTACTGGTCTGCAAATTCCTGGATTGTGTTTTAGCTGTTTCCAACAGTTTACACTCTAAATACTATCTCTATATATATCAGTTACTTTTTTCACTTACCAGGTAGCTTCTCTCATTCATATTAGAACTTCCACCTTGCTTTCTGTATTCTACTTACTGATTCTTGTTAAGCTGCTGCTGTGCTTTGATCTGCTTAATTTACCTTCTTCTTTTTGTATTAAAAATAGAAATTACTCTTTCCCATTGCTGATTTTAAATTTCTTCTCAGTCAGACCAGCCTGATGCAAAAAGGATTATTCCCCTGAATTGTCAAGTGGAGTTTAGCTTCTTGTTCTTCTTGTTTTTACATTGCACCTAGCTGTTCATGGCTAAGGTAAATGCAAAACACAGAAGAACTGTAACTTTCTTCAGATATTGCCAGCTAGAAGTCTGTATAGCAAGAGAAATTCCCTGCAGCTCCTCTGGTTCAGAAAGAGAAGGAGTGATTGATTGCTGAAATCAGTTCAATCATGGAAGTAGTTTTGCTGTACTGTCAAGCTGCTGTTGTCTTTTTGGATATTGTTTCAATAACTCAGTTTGCTGTTTTGTGAGTTGCTGTTCTCTTTTTCGCCCATGCTTTAAAGAGGGAGGGAAGGTGCCTGAAATGGAGGGAGCCCTGCCAAATCTGCAAGGTGAAATTTCACCTGCTGTGTTAAGGCTGATGTCCTACAGGAGGCAGAAAGGAAATGTGTCAATAAGTAGCAACGTTGTGAGTTTTGTGAAATTTTCTAAAGAATATTGTCAAAACATTGCACAAGGAATACAGAAGATGGCAATGAAGCTGCCTTTGCTGCTCCAGCTATAAGGTTTTGCAGCCTTTCTTACCCAAAATTGTCAGCAGTGTGATATATGTACTCTGTACTAGATGATTAATTTGAACAGTGTTATGTTTATAGTGTTCTCCTTCTATAATTACATTGACTTTATTAACAACCAAGATATTGCAACAAGCACAGGTGTATTTTTATGACATAGTCTACTTTGTACTGAGCTCTTTCCATAAAGTTCTTTCATCTTTGGGTGGCTGAGCACGTATTTCATGCCTTTGTTACCTTGAGAGTAAGTTATTGCTGTGTACTGTGCTTGAGTCATAGTTAAGATTAGATCAGTTGGTGCAAAATGGTTCTTCTGCTCATGGGCTTTTCATCAGTCTTTTGTATGTTTTTCATCAGTTTCATTTGCTAATTTTTCTACATATAGCCACTAAATGTAGTACTGTCATTTATCTTTAAACATTTGTTCTACATCTACTTTTGATATCAGTAGACTAGGTGACTGAACCCAGTAAGACCTTTGATCCCACTGCAAGATTTAAAATTAATATTTTAAATTTAATTGCCCACCTTGGAATTGCTTGAGAGGCCTATGGAGAAAGTATCACAGACTGTGAGAAGGAATACTGTAGCTGAAAAACAAAAGTGGAGAATCCAGAATAGAGTATTGCAAAGAATGATAAGAAGGCAGAAAGAGTCAGGCAGAAAGAGTCCAAAAAAGGGCTGTGGGAAGGGACATAGTGGCTAGAGAGTGCCCCAGGCACCTGTACAGGCTGGGAGGAGTGGTCCTTGAGAGCAGCTCGGCAGAGAAGGACCTGGGGGTACTGATGGACAAGAGACTTAACATGAGCCAGCAGTGCGCTCTGGCAGCTTGGAAAGCAAATGGGATCCTGGGCTCCATCAGGAGAGGGGTGGTCAGCAGGGATAGGGAGGTGATTGTCCCTCTCTACTCGGCTCTTGTGAGGCCCCATCTGGAGTACTGTGTCCAGGTGTGGAGCCCTCTGTACAAGAAGGACATGGAGATTTTGGAAGGGGTCCAGAGGAGGGCCACAAAGATGATCAGGGGGCTGGAGCACCTCCCCTATGAGGACAGGCTGAGGGAGTTAGGCTTGTTCAGCCTGAAGAAGAGAAGGCTGCGGGGTGACCTCATTGCAGCCTTTCAGTACCTGAAGGGAACCTACACCTAGGAGGGGAATAAACTCTTTGAAAGGGCCGACAATAGCAGGACTAGGGGAAATGGATCCAAGTTGAAGGAGGGAAGATTTAGGTTGGATGTTAGGGGGAAGTTCTTTACTAGGAGAGTGGTTAGGCCCTGGAACAGGCTGCCCAGGGAGGTTGTGGATGCCCTGTCCTTGGAGGTGTTCAAGGCCAGGTTGGACGGGGCCCTGGGCAACCTGATCTAGTAAATGTGTATGTTTGGTGGCCCTGCTAGACAGGGGGGTTGGAACTACATGATCCTTGAGGTCCCTTCCAACCCGGGTCATTCTGTGATTCTGTGATTCTGTGATAGAGAGCTGTGGAAAGGGAGGGGAGATGTCCAGTACTGGGAATGTATGTGAACCTGGGCAGGCAGCAGAAGGAGATAATTTCCTTGTCATTGCAGGAGGGAGGGCCTGAAGTAGGAAGGTGAAGGCAGCTGAAGAGGTACACTAGGAAATATATTTAAGTGACCCTCCCTTCTGATGGTAAATTTGTATTTTCTGTTTCTTTGTGTTATGTTTTTAGCCTTACAGAAATGGCACAGAAATAAAGAGCTGTAGGTTCTCAGGCCTTTCTCATTCCAGGTTCTGTTTTATGAGTACATATAGTAAATAAAAAGGGTGATTTGTTATAGTGTTCTGTCATCTGAAAAGGTAATCTCTGTCTGATGCTTTCTGAATCCAAAACAATTGACAAGCACCTCTGGGTCATAATTAACATAAATATAAGTATTTTAATGAATTAGCAGGAAACCTTCAAAGGTTTGTTTTAATTTGGAGGTCATAGCTATGGGATGTGGTGATTTTAATGGAAGAACCTCTGTTCTAAGGGCTGGGATGTTTCCAAGCCTTTTTATCAGAGCATAGGCTTACGTTAGTGAAACTGAAATGACAGAGATATGATCTGTGAAGATGGGGAGAAATTCCTACACTTACTTCATTGATGGAGAAAATTACAGAATCACAGAACTGCAGCGATCATAGAGTACCCTGCCATAGATACTCAGGTAGGCATCCAGATGGGTCTTGAATGTTTCCATAGAAGGAGACTGTACAATCTCTCTGGGCAGCCTGTTCCAGTGTTCCATCACCCTTATCATAAAGAAGTACTTCTGCATGTTTCTGTGGAACTTCCTGTGTTTAAGTTTCAGGCCATTGCTCAGTGTCCTATCACTACACACTGCTGAGAAGAGCCTGGCCTTACCCATTTTCCTTCTACCTTCCTTCAGATATTTATAAATATTAATCAGATCCTTCCTTGTTCTGCTTCTTCTGATATATGTTGCTTTATTTCGAATACAGAATAAAAATAGAACATCTTACCTGATTTTGCCTGTATCTTGCTAACACCAATTATGGTTTCTTCTCACTTCATCACAGTGCAGTGCTCTTGGAGTGTGTGATGAGGTGCTGCCCCAGGCACTCTCTGCTGAAATGTCCTTCATGAAAGGACTGAATTGTTGCGTGAGTGTATTGTGCTTTTCTGACAGTGCCATTTCACAGAGCTGCAGCTGCTTACTGGTGTTTACTCCAGTATCCAAAGATCTCAGTTGATCGGTTGGTACAGCAGTGTGTGCTTGCATAGTGCGCAGGATTGAAAAACGGATTTATGTTTAGAAACAACTTTTCCTTTTCTCTTTTGCTGTTTTTTTTTAGTGCTTACTGTTACAGGATCCACTTCACAGCACAGGTGGGTAAAGGGGGAAACTGCTATGATGAACAGTGAGAAAAAGGGATCAGAACAGAGGAGATAAAGACAGCCAGTGTGGCTTCTGAAGGGAAGGTCTCTGAGTGTGCTTGGGAGGGGCTGAGTTGGGAAGTGGACTGCAGAGAAGCAGCTGCATATAAAACAATCTATTTTTGTGAGGCAGGAAAACATATTTTGCTAGGCTGTTGCAGGTAGGAATTTGTCATTGTTAGAGAGATATTGGTGAATTGAAAGAAGCTCAGAAAAATGACGAAAATAATCGAAACCTGTGTACATGTGTACAGATGCATGCTGAGGATTAGCTGGATATGAACATTTTGAAGAGGTGATGATGGCATGGGAATGTGCAAGCACGGAAATATTTGGGTGATTGTATACATTGTAGACAGTAAAGGATACAGGAAAGTAAGAAGAGCAGTAGTAAACATAAGCAAGAAAACTTTTATTCACCGTCTATGTAATGCATTTTACAATTAGAAGGTTTCTGCACCTGTTAGGAATAGATTCCTAAGGGAGGTTCCATTTCTTGGAACTCGTAACTTAACAGGTTAAATATTAGAAAACAAATTGTATACATTAATTCAGTATTGGCTGAGAAATGAATGAGTGATCTGTTGCATATTTTTGTATTTTAGTAACTGTGAATCGTAAGTGGCAAATGTTGAAGACTAGCTGAATTTCAGATGGTAAATTCAAAATAAATGCAGAACGGGATGTACAATTATATTACTAGCCATGACCATTTTCTGTCTGCTTTCTTGTTTCTTTACATTGCAAGTGTTTCTTCACTGGAGTCAACTGTGAAAGAGATTGTGCTTGATTGCAGTGAGGCTTGTACACTCTGGAAAACAATTGACCCCAGAGATCAGTGTGTTACAATGAAGTTAAAGTATAACGGCAACCACCTCATGTGAATAGACATAGTAGTAATTGGAGAATTCTGAGACAGGAATTTCCAATAGGTTTCTTGGTCACTGGTGAAATAATTTTTAGCCTTACTCATAACAGAGTAGATAAAGGAAAGTATAACCCTGTAGTGAATGAGTGCTTCATATTTTCATACCTTGTACAGTATAGATACAAATCAGTGTTCAAGGACTGTAAATAGCTGAAAGATTTTGATGAATCTCATCAAGCAAGCCTGTGTAATGATCTTCTTTTAGTTTTGTTTCTTACATTACGTAATTACAGCATTTAGTTTTTTATTTGAATAGTAAATGCTGTTAGAAAGAAATACTTTGTTTAGTATCTTTGTTCACACCTATTCCTATTTGTTTAACAGCATAAATATTGGCTATGAACTTGAAAGGTGAATCTGATTAAATTTCACCTATTATTCAGTTTCGTAACCAAATCCTGGCTGATTGTTCCCATTTCTTGAAGATACTTGGGGACGATTTCATTCCCAAACAGTAAAATCAAATTACTTTGTAAGGCTCTGTCTGTATCTGACTCAGTAGAAACTACATTGTATTTGTTTTTTGGGTCAAACTCCCTTTTCCTTCCAGACGGAAAATACGACTAGATGTTAGGCTTATTTTTGGATTCATCTGTATTAAATATGTAATGTGGAGGTGAGGTATGGCTTGAATGTAATTGTTATGATTTTTGTGTAGATACAGAATTTGAGAATCATTACGCAGTTTTTCCTTTAAACATACATTTTCAATTACCATAATGATGTATTGCCTTCCTTGAAGACTGCAGAATTTAAATTTCTCTCTTTTGTCCAGCCCATTTCTCATTTCTTTCATATGTTAGCTAGTGCTGGTATTCACTCAATTTAAAGTCATATTGATAACATGAATTGCATTTAGTCCCCTTTTTCTAAATACTGTCATCTATTGTAGAACAATACTCAGGTTATCAGTGTCACTTTGTCAGATTAGTTTTCAGAATCCACATTCCATATTGCAACTTCAGTGCTTACTGTAAGTTAATGAGCCACATTGTTAATGGTTCTGGCCTGATTCAGCCTGGTTCTGTGACTATATGGGGCGGGGGGGACCCACGGACCCACATCCCGAGATGGGCCTAAAAACAAAACAGCAGCAACAAGCTAAGGAAGAAAACTGATTTACCAAATATGGTAGCAGAATGCGAGGTAACGCAATATAGTACAGTGTAATTGGAAATGAAGCTAATAAATCAAGAGAGAGTGTCCAAAACTGAAGGCTTTATTCTAATGCTGAAGGTGAAATAACTAGGGAACATGCACCACAGAGATGAGCAGAAAAAAGGAGAGTCTCGTGACTCCCAGTCAGTTTTATTATAAAACCATGACACACATAAACCGTAGAAGTGTTTTAGTTAGTACATTAGTAATCTCATAAGATCTTCCTCTCAGACTCTAGCAATTCCCTCTGCACTTTGTTTATTTTTATCTGTTGTATCTGGCGATTATAAAGTTATTACTACAGTTTTACTTTCACTGAGCAGTAGAGACAAGTTACTGAAACAGAAGTTGCTTACTTTTCAGTGCTAGTCCCAAATTCAGCATATTTGCTAATGTAGTAGCATATATAATGAACCCTTAATGCTGCGTATGATTGAGACTGTTTAATATGAACAAGTATTGTTCATATAGTAAGCTGTTTGTAATTATGATACATGACCAGATAGGCTGCCATTTAAGTTACCACCTAATGTCAAACAAAAACCAAAAATGTGATGTTTGAATGTATATAAGTCATGCCGTATGTTCCTGAAGATCACAGAATCTTAGAATCTTTTGAGTTGGAAGGGACCTGTAAAGGTCATCTAGCCCAAATGCTCTGCAATGAACAGGGACGTGCACAGCTTGATCAGGTTGCCCAGGTCCTGATCCAGCCTTGCCTTAAGTCTCCGAAGACAGGGCATCAACCACATGTCTGTGCAACCTGTTGCAGTGCCTCACCACCCTCACTGCAAAAGACTTCGTCCTTGTATTCAACAAAATCTACCATCTTTGAACTTGAAGCCATTCCCCCTTGTCCTCTTCACCATGAATCCTGCTAACGAGTCTGTCCCCTTCTTTCCTGTAACTCCCCTTTAGATACCGAAAGGCCACTATCGGGCCACCTTGGAGCCTTCTCTTCTCCAGGCTGAACAGCCCCTGCTCTCTCAGCCTGTTCTCATAGGAGATGTGTTCCGTTCCAAGGATCATTTTTGTGGCTCTTCTCTGGATGTGCTCCAACAGGTCTTTATCTGTGCTGTACTGAGGACTCTACATCTGGACACAGTACTCTGGATGAGCCCCCACCAGCGCAAAGTAGAGGGACGGGATCACCTCCCTCGATCTGCTGGCCGTGCCTCTTTTGATGCAGCCCAGGGTACGGTTGACTTTCTGGGCTGTGAGGACACGTGGTTGGCTCCTGCCTAGCTTCCCATCCACCGGTACTCCCAGATCTTGATTTACTTCGGTACAGTGTAGGCTGCACCTTTATGAAGTGTGCTTGAATTTATGTCTTGGGATGCAACTGATAGTGCATTAATTCGGTAGATTTTCATATGGAATATGTAGCTAACTAAATTAATTAAATAAACTGTTAGCACAAATAAATTTCAGATCAGCAGAGGTTAAATCCTTCCCCATACTCGATGTATTCTAAGTGTTGCAGCAGCTAAAACTAGATTCTGTTAATATTCTGTACTTTCTAAAGTTTCTGTTGTAAACTAAGGGAGATAAACTATTCCATTTATGGTGTGGGGCTTTTTTTTTAATATATATGTACAGGACCCTACTGTTGGGCAGTGTTGTTATTAAACATGATAAAATTGAGTCTTAGTTGTGCAGGGAAAAAAAAAAAAAGCAAAATTGTCTGGAAAACAGACTTCAACAGCCTTTGCTGTCAGAATAGCTCACTAACTAATTGCAAACACATGGGAATATTTACAAGGAGTTGGGCATGGACTCAGAAAATAACTGATCTCCTGCTCTGGTTTGGCTTATATGAATGACAGCTCTTAGTAATCCTGTTCCCTGTTAGAGGACTGCTTCATCAGACTGTAACAAAGTACAGCTGCGTTGCAGAGCACCCTAAAATATTTTAATGATAATAAATTACATTAAAGAGATAAGTTACCTTGCTAAGAATGAAAAAATTTTTTTACTTTTTATCATTCTTCCATTCTTTGCTCAAGTTTGGAAATTCAAGTATTTGAAAATCTTCTGTGCTGCTTTTATCTTTCTAGTGTTACTTGATGCTTACCAAGGATAAATAATGGTTGTAATAAAAACGATATGTATGTTGGCCTCTGCACAGCAGGGCCCTGACATCATAGCCTTAAAGCATCTGAACACATAGTTCCACGTAGTTCTTTTTCTCTTCCTTTATGAACCATTCTCCTCTGGAAAGCTCATGTTCAGCATAATCAGAACTTGGGAAGAGGGAGAAGAAAAGACTGTTTCTTTTCTTTCCATATTCATAATAATACATCCTTTGTGCGAGGGCTTTTTTTCACGAAAAGAGACATTACAGAGAGAATGTGTAACTGCTAATCCTTTGCAGCATTAGAGTTTAAAAGTCAGTGTAACTAAACAGTGCTCAGCTAGGTACTAAGGACTATTTTCATTAATTTGGGGGAAATTTTCACGTGTTCGACAATGAGTATTTATAAAAAACTGCCCAGGATTCAGAGTGCTGTTCTGAGCACAACTCAGCTCTACAAAGTCTTTTGGTGTCTACAGAACTCCCCCTGTAATCTCTGGGGGACTGGAGATTTTGAAACAACTCTTAGTGGTATTTGGCGTTTGTTCAGCTGCCTCTGTCCTTACCAGAAAGTACAAGTTTACTTTCACATGCTTACCATTAAGAAGGGTTTTGAGAGAATGATGTGAGCTGTTCTTATATTGAGGGTCTTTTTATTTTTATCTCAACTGAAAAAATCTGGAATATTTGGGCTATTACTGAATTTCGTTACAGTTAAAAAAAATAAAAAAATAAAAAAGAGAGAGAGACACACACATCTCCTGCTTTTTTGAAGTTGTGGGTGTATGCTTTCTGTCAGAAATTTGAGTCTAGAAATCAGCTTATGTTTTCCATTTTGCTCCTATTGCTGTTATTCTTCATCGTGTGAAATAGTGCATCAGCTCCACTGGTGCATATTTTTAGAAGTATGGCATACAGGCTCTTCTTCATTACTGGTAAAAATACATAGCTAATAATAGCAATTATGTTGAAAATAGTGCTTTGTAGCTGGGTTTCCTCTATCAAATAGTGTTTCTGTGCTCTTTGTGTCTGTTGTAGTTTCCTTGGAAATAAATTGGAGGCATTACCTTCAGAGCAATCTACATATGTTAAAATGCTTTGATTTTTTTTTTTTTTAAATACTTTAAAGCTCTTCAGAATGAAGTATTTTCTTTGGGGGACCTTATTTTTGAACCCTTTACTCTTCCAGTGAGGATTTCACGTAAATTCTACAAGGCGTATTGAATATCTGCTTAGTCAGAAAACTGGAATGTTCTCTGGGGACATGATTGACTGCAAGTTATGCATTAAGGAAAACATTCCCAAATACAGTTTTAGAAAGTATTTTATAAAATTTGATAGTGTTATTTTATATAGCTAATCAGTATTTGACTTCCAGGCTCAACCAGCTGTATTGTTATTGTTCAGTGTTCTCTATGGCAAATAAAAAGATAAAAAAATACACGTGGACAACACCATTCCAGGAGAAGTGAGTGATCAGTTTCCTAATTGCAAAAAATAAAAATAAAAAATAAAAATAAATTATTTACTCAGGTCTGAAAATCTAAGTTCTTGAAATGTTGTAGTAGTAACTTACTGCTGTGACACAAATCTGAATAGTTAAGAATTCATTGTAAAGGGAAAAATTCATACACAATCTGGTAGACATTCTTGGAAATAAGTCAGACTTCAAGTACAACTGAGGAAAATTATGATTTTATTATATTCTTTTTAACTTAGAGACAGGATTCATTTAGTTTGGAAAAAGCTACAAAATGAAAATGTATTTGAAAAAGCAAAGAGTTAAGTGATCATAACTTTTGAATCTTAGTGAGAAGGAAGTACCTTTAAAAATTCCATAGTGCGCCAACGTTAATTCTTGGCTTCCTTCTCTTTCTAGCCTCAATTTAATGTCGTCTGGAATATGTGTTTAAGGAAAACAGGCTGGAAACAAACCAGTTAACCCTTCAGCTGGTGAATGTACAGGCTTTTCTTGAGAATGTTGTTTTCTTGGGGGTACCTTTTACTGCCTTTACTTTTTTCTGCCTTACCCTTGCTATCTTTATTTATTTATTTATTATTTTATTTAATATGGGTAATGAGAGAAGAAAAGCAGTAAACATTGAGCAGTCTTTCACTGCTTAAGAGAAAGTGGAACAGAGAATAAAGCTAGTGTGAAACAGTATGAGAGAGGTAGCTGTCTACTGCAGCTATTTTTGTTATGTATGCAAAGATATGAAATATATTCTGCATCTTTGAGTGACATTTCATAAAAAGGTGGTTTATACCTGCATTGCAAATATGTCCTGGATTTTACAGATAATTTTTTAGTATGAACAGCTGGCAGGGTACTGAATTATCAGTCTGCATCTTTGTGTGTAGATAAATTTTAAGAGCACACTCAGCATTCAGTCTATAAGTACAAAGTATCCCTGTAACCTCCCAGCTCCTTATTCACAAATAAAAGGAGTGACTTTCTGGATCTCCAGTCTGCCACTATTCCTAAAACCAGTGTCTTTCCATCCTTTGCACAAATATATCCAGTTACATGATAACTTTTTTTACTCAAGTGATTTTGGTACCTGGAGCCTGTTGACCTTTTCCCAGAAGTCCATATGATTACTTCTGCTGCTGTTGAGAAGATCAGAGTCTTGAACTAGCCATAGTCTTACCTGATTAATCCGGTGGGATTTCTTTTTAGTTTCTACAGAAGCTGGCAGTTAAATGCTGCTCTTCTCCTTACTGCAGGAATTGAGCTTCTCTTATGAGATACTCCCCAGTCTGAACGCATGTTTGTCTGGAGAACCAGGGTCACCAGCTGAGCTGAAAATTCTTTCCTTCTTTCCCAGAAGGCTTTTCTTAAAGTGCAGTCTCTTTATTCACTGGAGTCAGCTCAAATGCTCACCTGTTGGCTAAAAAGTGCACTTGGTTTGTTTCAGGTAGTTCTGCTAGCAGGGTCCTCTTGATTTTGAGGTAGATGCTTCCCATGTATTTATTTTTGACTCAGAGTTCCTTTTCCACCCCCGTCCATAACTATTATTGATGAACACTGCAGATTTAATTAAATTGCTGTTTCTGGGTCAGAAGTAATAATGTAAAGAGATAGATAGAGCTGGATTAATGGCATGACAAGTCTATCTTTCTTTATGTGACTCTAGGGACTCACCTTTGACTTGTGAAGAACATTTCTAATGTATGTCAGAGAGATGTTCCCTGGAAATGTTTGCTTAGGAGCATGAGAGTTTGCTCATTTGTTTACCTTCGGTTGACTTTGAGAGGCAGTGCAGAACAAGATTCATAATGTTTTGGTAGTTCTTTAGGAAACAGATGAATAAAAATGTGCTGAAATCTCTCAGGGAAAGTATTCAATAACATTAAGCATTCAGTACTGATTTAATTATTAGAGTAATAATTATTAGGATACTGACTTTGTCTATTGAGACAAAGATCTCAATAAGATCTCTAATGAGTAGTTTAAAGTTATTGAATATCAGTGTAAACGTATTTCAAGCACCAAGATACTCTTTCCTGTTGACAAAGATAGCTTTAGATTTTGAGAACTAAAGGTTGCAAATGCGTTATCTGTGCAAACTAGTTATCTGTACTAAAGAATAAGGCTTGAATAATTTGCTCAAAGCTTTTTTCCTAACTATAGAAACATGGAATGAACTTAGAAAGGGTAGAATGAACTTAAAACATGGAATGAACTAAGAAAGGGTAGAATGAACTTAAAACATAGAATTAACTTTAAAAAGGGTAAAAAGGATGACCATGGGAACTACCGACTTGTCAGTCTCACGTCTGTGCCGGAGAAGGTCACGCAATTGATCATCCTGGAAGCAATACTAAGGCACATGGAAGGCAGCGAGGTGATACGGGAGAAGCAGCATGGCTTTACCAAAGCGAAATCCTGGTTTACCTACTGTGGTGGCCTTCTATGATAGAATCAGTGACTCAGTGGACAAGAGAAGAGCCACTGATATTATCTATCTTGACTTCAGTAAGGCCTTTGGCATGGTACGCTGCAACATTCTTTTCTCCAAATTAGAAAGATATGGATTTGGTGGGTGAACTGTTTGATGGATGAAGAGCTGTCTGCAGAATCAATTCCAGAATGTGTTTGTCAGTGGCTCAATGTCTGGAAGGAGATCGGTGACGAACAGTGTCCCCCAGGGGCTGGTGCTCTGACTGATAATATCTTCATCAGTGACATGGACAGTGGGGTTGGGTGCACCCTCAGCAGGTTTGCTGACAACAAGCTGTGGGGTGCAGTTGACACACCAGAGGGACAATACAATCTGGGGATTGAAAGAATTGCGTGCAGCCCTGATGAAAAAGACCTTGGGGGTACTGGTGGATGGGAAGCTAGGCAGGAGCCAACCATGTGTCTTCGCAGCCCAGAAAGCCAACCGTACCCTGGGCTGCATCAAAAGAGGCACGGCCAGCAGATCGAGGGAGGTGATCCCGTCCCTCTACTTTGCACTGGTGGGGACTCATCCAGAGTACTGTGTCCAGATGTAGAGTCCTCAGTACAGCACAGATAAAGACCTGTTGGAGCACATCCAGAGAAGAGCCACAAAAATGATCCTTGGAACGGAACACATCTCCTATGAGAACAGGCTGAGAGAGCAGGGGCTGTTCAGCCTGGAGAAGAGAAGGCTCCAAGGTGGCCCGATAGTGGCCTTTCGGTATCTAAAGGGGAGTTACAGGAAAGAAGGGGACAGACTCGTTAGCAGGATTCATGGTGGAGAGGACAAGGGGGAATGGCTTCAAGTTCAAAGATGGTAGATTTTGGTTGAATATAAGGGAGAATTCTTTTGCAGTGAGGGTGGTGAGGCACTGCAACAGACATGTGGTTGATCCCCCATCCCTGGATACTTAAAAAGGAGGAGAGAAACCAGTGGCATTACTGACTAAAGCTTCTTAGAAACTTGCTCTAGCATCAGTCTGAGACAGTGAATCTGTAGTGCACAGCATCATTGAATGCTCCAGCCCTAATGCATGCCAATGCTGTGCATGAGTCCATATCCTGGACTATCTACCTTGCTTCTTTGCAGTTGATCTCGGCTGTAAGCATTATGAATTTTGTATGTGTTGTACCAAAGATATGTATTTTACAGTAGATTTGTTACATACGTTTTAAGCACTAGAGTTTGAACTACTCTTAGTAAGAATTCTCTTCAAAGAATTTGATGGGACTTATTCCCACAAATATTTGTTTGCTTTTACAATTGGGTGTAAGGAAAATTGGGAGTGAGGAAGAGGGAGGAGAGAGAGAGTGCATTTTACAAATGGAAGTAGTGATCTTATGTTAAGATTGTATCAAATACCCAATGCTCAGCAGTTCTGAAAATGGAGTTCTGTTAGACAGTTCAAGGCCTCTGACTTCAGATTATACAGCACTCACCAAGAACCTTAAACTTTTTTTTTTTTTTAATAGAAAGAGAGAATATTTCTATTTAACCATAGAATCTGAAATATATATTAATTATGTTAAAATGGGAGTATTTAAAGTCTAGTGAGGTGTTGTGTAGTGTTGTTCTGTATACTGCATGGATGATTGAAAGATACTGTGTTGCATTTAAGATACTGAATTGTATATTTACTGGTTCGTTTTGTATTGTTCTTTATCATTAATTTTCCTCCCCTGTCCCTGTTTGGGCAATACAGTTGTAATTATAATGTTCCTAACGCATAATTGCAGTGCTGCAGGGTCTATATGCTTCTACTTAAATGCTTGAGAAAACACTGAAAATTGAAATGTAATGATTCTGTGACTGTTAAAACAATGTGACATCGGTTGTGGACACTGTCTGCAATTGTCTATTTAAGCTATGTGTAGTGATGACTATGCAAAATGTAACAAGTTTTTTTAATGTATGGTGCTTGTGTGTGTAAAAAAAAAAATATATATATATATATATATGTTTACACACACACACATATATATGTATGATTAAACATAGTAACTTGTGGAACAGATAAAAGATGATTTTATTTCAACTCAGGAGCAGCTTAATTTGGTTTATCTGAGCACCAGGGAAGAAGACTTACAGACACAAAATGTAGGTCTCATAACCACCATAAACTGGCTTTAGCCAGTGTATCTGAAATATATACATTCTGTGAACAAGCTGATATTGTTGTTGCTTTTGATCTCTTGTGTATGTCAGACACTTGAAACTTTAAATGCTTGCCCGCCTCTGTCGCATGTAGGAGATTATGTTACTTGGCCTATTTGTGGCAGCTTCCAGAGCAGAACTCTACCCCACAGGGCAAGGGGAGGGTCTCTTGTAAAAGGTGTTCTTCTCTCATGAACTGTAAGGATCACTCCCAAGCCAACACTGGCACATATATCCAGTGTCTGATTTACTTCTCAAGGGTGGATGTTCCCTTTACTCAACCTTCAGCCTATGAAGGACCAACATGTAGACCATCAGGTCCACGTAGCACAAGACAAAGAGAAGCAGAGGGCTGAGTTGAAAGCCAGCTCACAGGCAGCAGCAGAGCAGTCAGAGTCACAGGGAGCATCATTCAGGTCTATGCCATGTTCTTCCTTCTTCCATCTCACATGCAGGTTCTAGCAGTTGTCCACCTTCTGCCATAGTGGAGATGAATGCCTGATGTTTGCCAGAAGTCTTGAATGCTGGCAGTAGTCAGGACTGCCTGGAGTGAATGCATGGACATCATAGCAGTAATGGGAGGAAATGACTTTGAAAGCTGAAGTGCAGTTTAAATTCTTACTGTTACACTGCATTGCTCTTCTTACAATCTCATACATTTTCAGTTTCCTCTTTTGATAATCCCTTGATAAAATAGCAAGATCACAGAGGTGATTGCCCATTGACAACCAGAATGTCTATGAGGCTGCCCATAGCTGTATAGGAGGTCATGGATACAAACATTTTTACAACTGGACAGTTTTATCCATTTTGTAGCAGTTGTACTATCTAAACAGGCATCTTCACAGTTATATAGGCTTAAGTAAGCTGGATCAGATCATGTTTTCAAACTAAGTCATTCTGGTTTGTGAGCAAATTAAGTTTTATAAGTAAAATTGCTTTTTGGCAGATATATGACAGTTGTTGAATGTTATGTATCTATGGTTGTCGTAAGCAATTACGAGTATGTATAGCTATGAGCTTATATTTGTATGATACATCTGCAGCAGTAAACTTAGTATTTGCTCATATTCATTAGCAGATGGCTCTCTGAATGAATTTTCTTTATTTGAATGCTAATAACAGCTTTATCTTAAAAAATCTGTTCAAGATGTTTAGAGGAGGTGGTGAGATTTTAAATCAACTATATAATACCATATAATAAATTAAGTCCTAAGATCAAAAGTGTGCAGGAAAACCTCTTGTTAAATATATGCCAATAAACATTACATCAGGAAGTTTAATAAAAAAGACTAGAATCTAATGCCAAACAGTTTTAGCAACAACATTACTCTTCTTCTTCAGAAGTTTGATTACAGCAGCAGGATAATGGAGGAAGAAAAGAAAAAGTTCTTCAGTACTATGATTTTGTTCCAGAATGCCTAAGTTGTATCACAAGCTGCAATTTCCATTCTTCAGTAATCTATATTTTACTTAACCAACTGTGGTTTTTGGTTAAAATATAAACCATCAGACTGGGATGCATCAAATTAACAAAGCCAGTGCTATGTGTTTTTAGGTAGTTGTGAAACTGGCAGAGCTAATGCTCCTTCTGTGTGTTGTTTGTTTGTTTATTTGTTTATCCTTAATACAACTGTAGCAGTTTGCTAAATGTTTAAATGGAAAAAGAAAAAAATAAAACAAAAACACCTAGCAAAACTTTATGTTGCATGAAATTGTCTTTAAGATGTTCATTAATGTTGTTTAATAAGAAACTCTGACTTTGGAGTGCCAACTATTGTAGGTGCTAGACCTACCCTTATTAGGGATTTGAAGTGATTTGTCTTTGTGTACACAATTTGGCTGAAACAATCAAACAAACAAAAAGCAGTTTGTTGTACTATCAGCTCATTTCCCTCTGATAAGAATCTGAAGATAAATTCATAATATCAAAATAATTGCAAATATACAGTCAAGTCTTTACACTGTACAGTCTCAGTCATTGCGGAGGTGCTGTTGATCAAAGGGGTTATTATAATCCTACCTGAAAACTTTAAATATGACAATCTGTGCCCTCAGTTGATGTAAAGTAGTATCTCCCTTGTTTTTTTTACTGAGGTATCTTAATCTTTTGGGAGTTACTTTTATCCTTTCCCATAAGCACAGTGCCCTACTACGCAGAGACAAAAAGGGAAAATGCTTCATGTTATGAGAATGGTGGGAAATTTATCTTAAAAGATAAATGAACGTTTTTTTCTTTGAATAATGGTTAGGGATGGTGAAAAGCCAGCAAATCCCACTGCTGAATCCATGCCACCACATTTTAGAGCTTCTATATCTAGCATTTTGATTTTATCTAAAGAAAATAGCGAATTGTTGCACTCTTTCTTGACAGAATTAGTTTCTGCACTGCATCCAGACTTCCCTGCTGCTTTGAAAGAAGCCTGAAATGGTTTTAGCAGGAGGGTTAAGCTGTTTCCAAGAACTGTAACTGATATGTCTTTTCCTCTAGCTTCTAGGCTAAGAAGACCAGAGGAGAATGATTTTATGTAACTGAAGTGGTTTTTGACTGTAATGTTGTAGAGGAAAAACTGGTTCTCTGACAGTTACAAAAGTTTCATAAGTACTTTATCAGTATCCTTTTTACTGACTGGTACAATACATTTCAGCAGTAGCTAGTCTAATATACATTTTGTAAGTTTTCTAATTTTAAATGCTGTTAATAATTGTGGTGTTAGTGTATAAAACAAGCACTGGAAAAGCAGTAAAATAGAATGTCTTTACCTCATGTATGGAAAAAAAAACCAAACAAACAGCATTCCCAAAATATGTTTTCTAATTTGAAACATACTGACTTTCTTAGAAAATGCAATAGTATCTACAAGGGCTGCTCCGAAAGGAATGCGTTCTATTTCATTATGCTGACCCACAACATCAGAGGTGAATGTTGATGTGGCAGTAGAGCTTGAACCTTTCTGTCCATGTTTTTAAAATAACTCATTCTGGTTTATGAGCAAACTAAGGCATATCAGATTTTTTTTGTTTGCAGTATGGCAGTAGAGATTGAACATTCCCTCCAGTGTTTTCTTACGTTTTGTTGCCATGTGACAGATGGCAGCAGAAGGGCAGTCTGACAAAATGACATCTGACACAGAAGTACCTATGAAGCAGAGATATATTACTGAATTTCTCCACGAGGGAAAAAATGCACCCATTGACTTGCTTGTTGAATGTTTCTGGAAGCCAAACAGTGGATGTGAGCACAGTGAGGCAGTGGATGTTGAGTTTCAGCAGTGTGATGGCGGCATGAAAGACAAGCCACATTCTGAATGGCCATGCACAGCTGTTGCACCACAGAAATAAAGAGCATCTTGATCAGCTCATCCATGTGAATTGGTAAATCACAATCGGAGAACTGTGTACAGAGATGAAAAATCAGCTTCAATGCATTAGAAGCAGTTGTGGCAGTCTTGGAGTATCACAGAATTTGTGCCACATGTGTTTCACAGATGTTCATGCAAGAAGAGAAAGAACACTATATGCAGGTTTGTCAGGCCCTATTGATCCAACAGATTTTCCTGGATTGCATTATTACTGATGATGAGACAGGGTGTCACCAATATGAGCCACTGTCAACAAAGCAGTACATGAAGTGGCAACATGTCAGTTTCCCATAGAAGAAAACTTTCAAGAGGCAGCCCGCAGCAGGGGAAGTTATGTGCACTGTCTGTTGGGGTGGGCAAGAAAGATGAGATCTTTCTGGATATCCTGGAGCCCTGTCAAGGCATCAACTCAGACTGCTACATTATGACACTGACTAAGCTGAAGGCTTGAACTTCCAGAAGCAGACCAGAGAAAAACAGATGGCCTTTCTCTTGTTTGTCACTGGCAAAAATGCACAACTGATAATGGTGCCTGTGTTTAAAAAGTATTTTGTAGCTGAGAGTTTGATCTTATCAAATAGCATTTCTGTGCTCTATCTGCTGTAGTTTTCATGGAAATAAAAAGGAGTCATTACTTCCAATGTAACCCGTGAATACTACTGAATTGAACTTATTGTTTGTTGTTACCACGGTCTTCAAGATTTTCTAACTAGACCTCAGCATCTCACCTCGTTTTTACTCATGGACTGTAAGAGGAAAATGACTTTTCCTGCCTTCGAAAATCCCAGTTGGTTTTTCAGCTTTGAATGAAGTAGTTGAAATTTGAAATGAAGCAAATATTCACTGTGCACCTGCAGAATAGTGTGTTTCTGTGAAAAGCTGCTTCAGCAGTTCAGCTTATTCTGACTCCAGTGTCTTTGTCTTCTGCTTCTTCAGAGATTTTACTTCTCTTTGGCACTTTAAATACTACTGAATATTTTTTGTAGATAGATAGATTAGCTGCATTTGTGCAGTTGCACAAAATAACATCTTTCATATTTGAGTACATAGGAGTAGTTTAGAAAGAAAAATATCTCTAAATAGAGCAACATTCATAAGCCGTCTTTTCTTCTGTTTTTGTCTGTCCTGCCTAGAATCTTATGCAGATCTGGCTCTCCGTAGTAAGGAAATTTTGTAGAAAGCGTTGATGTATTTTCCCACTTCACTAATCATAATTTTGTTTGTCACTTCAGAAGATGACAGAGGAAGGCTGATGCAATTTCATCCTGTTAATCTGCCATTCTTGCAGGTTAATTGTTTTGTACACGTGTTAAAGCATATGTTTTTGTCTGTATTCTTCTCCAAATGATTCACTTCTAAGCTTAGTACATAAAAAAACATTTTTATTCCTCAGACTTATTTGAGACAGGCATATTTCATCAAGGAGTATATGATAAGTATATATATTATTAGTATATGATTTAGTCTGGGGAAGAGGCAGCTGAGGGGAGACTTTATTACTTTCTTCCAGTACCTGAAAGGTGCTTACAGAGAGAGCGGGGCTGGTCTCTTCTCCCTGGTGACAGGTGACAAGACGAGGGGAAATGGCCTCAAGTTGCGCCAAGATAAGTTTAGGTTGGATGTTAGGAAACACTTCTTTACAGAAAGGGTGGTTAAACATTGGAATAGGCTCCCCAGGGAGGTTGTTGAGTCACCGTCCCTGGATGCGTTTCAGAGCCGTTTGGAAGTGGCGCTCGGAGATATGATTTAGCAGAGGGTTGTTAGAGTTAGGGTACTATGGTTAGACTGCGGTTGGACTTGATGATCTTTGAGGTCCCTTCCAACCTGAGTGATTCTATGATTCTATAATTCTGTTATCTTCTACACAAATGAGTGTTTTGCCATGTCAAAAGGTGGTGCTGCCTCTCTGCCAAACATAAAGGAGCTTTCCTTTGCAAGGCAGGTCCTGTTCCAAATAACATATAGAACTCAGCCTCTCACAGGTGACACACTGGCTTTAATGTTAGACATCTTTACAGCCTGCTGGAGAGGGACGACAGGCTTTATTTTCTTTTGCAAAATAATTCCAGCTTCATGTAATCATTCTTCCTTCCTTCACAGTATATTTTTAAAAGCAGTCTTCTCTCGTGATCCCGAACATAGAAAACTCTTTTAAGGTCTGCTCTGCTAGGTGCAGTTTTTTGTATGTTTACGACTTCTATCACATAATTTTTCTTTTGAACTGTGTACTTACATAGAGACCAGCTAGAAAATTGAGTGTTTCTAGAGGGGTGTCTGACAATCAAGGTAATGTCATATTTTCCAGCAAGAGTACCAGATCTATGCTGTGTGTGATTTAACCAGCAGTTTCTGCATGAAGAACAGTGTTAACTTTGTTTACTACAGGATTACTGAAAATCCTATAATTCATCACTTGTCTGTCAGAAGCAAGTTTTGTCTGACTTAGTGCCTCATTCAGAACTGAAATGTACATATTTTACCTTAAACGTTGGGTGTTCTGTTTCAGGTCCTACATTCTAGCTTTGTGTAGAGTACAAATAGCCTTAGTATATATTTTCATAAAATGACAAACTGTATGAATGAAAGAAAATGCTTAAAGGCATGTTGCTACCAGGTTAAGATGTACAGCTGGCTTATTATAAAGCTGTTTTTCAAAACAAACTAACTGTTCAGACTATATGGTTATTACAGTGAGTGATGAGGGACTGTAGAACTTTTTCATGCATAAACTAGCACTTGCAGTGGTAGATACTTGTGTTGGTTAACTTTAGGTGAAGAGTAAATGGCTGTATTTAATAGCCTGTTTCTTACATCAGTCACATAGCTTTTGCATTTACTTGATACATCAGCATGTTAGGTGGTTACGTATCAAGACTCACATACCACAAAATTTTTTGCTTCCTTAAAAACCTTTTGGCTCTTCTCTGAAGAGCAAGTACTTTGCTAAACAGCAAGCTGGTGATTTTTTGTGTAGTTGTATGAATAAGAAGATGAAACATCATGCCTTCTGGTGTAGCTTTTTTATCCAAAGTTATTTTTTTCATTTCTCATAATGTCAGAAATTTGTTATCCTAGTGACGGAACAAGTAGGTTGCACAAGCCTTATACACTTGTAGAATTCAGCTGAAGTCCTGCTTGATGCTAGAGCAAGGGCATAAATTGTTGTATGTACAGATTCCATTTCCATATGACAAAGGCAGAAAAATGAGAGATAAGCTATGTGTGCTTTTCCCTTTCTGTGTTTTTGCTCTGTTGCTACTCTTGGAAAGATTCAAGATAGGCATGTTGATATTTCCTCACATGCCATCCAGGATGCTCAATGACTTTATAATAAGTGAACAAGCTGTTCTTTTAAAACTGGTGACTAGTGAAATAAATTGGTTATACACTTCGCAACAAAAGACAATTTGTGGCTAATTGCATTTTCTAGATATTAATAAATAAACTCTGGGAGGAGGATGACCCATCCAACAATTATTCTTGTGGTTAAGAAGAGGTTTATCCAAATGTACAATCATGGATGGCTTGGGTTTGAAGGATCCTTACAGCCCATTCAGTTCTAACCCACTGTTTTGGGCAGGGTTGCCACCCACTAGATCAGACTGCCCAGGATCCCATCCCAACTGGCCTTGAACACCTCAACCATTAATATTTTGTTCTAAAATGATCATTGATATTCTTACGGAAATTTGGTAGCTTCAGCTTGGGATTTAAAAAAAACAAAAAAACATCAAAGTAGTATTTCAAATTATGAAATATCCTTAGGCAAAGTAATTGGGCACTTGGTGTTATGTATTTTATCCTTCATGGGCTTTCTATTTGGGACCACAGAATTATATTTCAAATAACAGGTTATTTCCCTCAATTTTTTGCATAGATCTTTAGATCTTTCCTTTTAAACTTCACTCTTCTGATCTTTGAGAATTTGGTTTGGGTACTTTAGACCATGTGGGCTAAAACTGAGTGCTTGTGAGTTGTGACTAAAGAAGGATATAGTTATGATAATAATGTGCATAGATGCTCTGCTGAGAATCTACTTTACTAGCTGGCTTGCTCACTGAGACCTCTCTTCCCTCCACCACTGTATCTGACATTTTCTCCAGTAGTCCTTCCACTCCTTTCATATCTCAACTCTCCATTCTCTTTGCCTTTTTTGCCTTGCTTTTTATTCACCTACATAAATCAGTTCTCCCCTTTGTTTTTCTGTTTATTTGGTATCGAAATCCAAATATCTCTGAGGACAAAAAATCTCCATGAACAAGAGCCACTGTTCTGTAGACAGCAAATGGGAAATAGTATTTCTTGGTGCCCAGGTCTGTTGACAGGCTCTGGGCTCAGGCTTTAGAACAGAAATGTGTGTACTGCTTACCTAGAGCTGGGCAATATGGGAGCCACTAGTGATTTTGAATGCTAAGCTTTCCTGATGACCTTCCTTCCTCTCCCTTCTGGCCCAAAGTGTCCTAAAGGTTAGCCGCACTACAGGTAGAGTCATGATCTTGTTTAGTTGTATATAGGTCTTTGTCCACTTCCCCCTCCCTCCCCATCCCTGTTTTGCACACCTACTTTCCTTTGCTTGTGCAGGAACAGGCATGTTGTCCCAAGGGCAGCTTCTGTGTAAGCGTGAATTAAGAGTGTGGATCTGATGTCTTGGCTTATTAAAGGAAAGGGAAATCCCATCTCACTGAGGTCCTAAACACTCACCTTTTGTCAGGGTACATAATCACTACCAGTGTTTTAACAATAAATCCTTAACTTCTTATGTGGCTTTTAGGTTCTGAAATACTGAATCCAGAATGCCATTTTATTAAATTTTTGAAACAGCGTTCTAAAAGCTACTTGAATTTCTGCTTTGTTGAAGGTCTCTTAAGAGGTACTACCTTAAAAAATATGGGAGGAATGGAACTCAGTGTGAAAGAATATCTAAATGAAGATTTAGTTTTATGCATATTTATTCATATACATTACACTCCCACCTATGATAGCACACCCTTCACAGTGTAATGTGGGCTGTAGGTAGCTCACACACAGTCCAGGCATCCAATTGCCTGCAGATAATGATCAAATCTTTTGAGGCTGAAACAAAACTTTTGAAAGGAAACATGTGCTCAAAGTGCTAGAGATAAAAGATGCAAGAAGTCTTGCTACTGCTCTGGACACTGTGAGATCAAACAGGTCCCTGCTTGAGAAACATCACCCATTTCTGTTTTTGAAGAATTGCAGACTGCCAGACTTCATTTGAGTTCAGTTAGGAGACTGTTTAGTATGTGGGTAATAACTCTTCCATAATGCATTTCTCCAGGGCTGTTCTTTACACATGAACAAAGTTACATGCCTTTGAAAATGAAAGGAGAATTGAAAATGTACCAGTGTAATAACGTTAAATCTTAACAGTCAAGCAATTTGACTAGTACATGTGAGAAGTAACGTAATCTACACTGCTTCCTTGTTAAAACTATTTCAAAAGATTTTAAGGAAAGTATTTTGCTTTTATGATTCTACATATTTAAGTCAACTTTGTATGGTTGGTGAAACTTGATTTTCTACAGATACATAAAACGTGCAGCCCATATCTGCATAAATGCACAATTCCTGAAACAACCCTGTTACTGTTTAAGCAGCTAGTATAAATAATGAACCACTCCATTACCAAGAATATAAATAAATCCAGACAAGTAAGGGTTCTCTAGAGCTGAAAGTTTAGGTTATACAAAAACTTTGACAGCTGTAATTTGTAGGTCCTTGTAGACTGAGGGGTGTGAGTGATGTAAACTCTAGAAAGCCAACGTTTAATTTATGTCTATTTTGTCATTTTGCCAAAAGGCAGGACTGCACTATTATGCTTTTTTGTTTGTTTTTGTTTTTTGTTTTTTGTTTGCTGGGTACAAATTTTGAATCTGGCAGAAAAAATTTAAAAAAAAAAGAAAAGGATTAAGCTGTGGAGTGCTGTAAACAGAGAAACAGAGAACAGCATTATGCTGCATTATGAGTGATAAGTCAACATTTTAGAGAAGTCTGGCCAGAAAATTTTCTCCCTAGATAAAACTAAGAAAGAAGAACAGAAGATAAAAGAAGAAAATTAAAATTATTTTCTTCACATTTAATGACATAGAGTTAATTTAATAGTAAAAGCTAGATGGATCAGAAGTGTGTTTCTGATTAGGTCAAAGTCTTAAGAAGTTCAGTCTTTCTAATTCTTAGCTAATTGAGAAGATGTAAAAACTTCAAACATAAGACTATGAAGTCCGTATGTTTAAGCGTTTAAATGGATATAACTTAGTTTTTCCCTCTATCCTCAAATAACCATTCACCTGTAATTTTAGTGATCCACAGAGGAAAATTACTTAAACGACATCTCAGAAATCTGGTCAATTTTGGTGAGAATATAACTTCGTAAGATACAATATTAATGGGTAAATGTAAATCTTTTCACTAGTGTTAGTGTAAGTCTTTGTCTTAAATTTATAAAATGAAAATAAGGAGAAAGAAAGATAAGAGCTTTCCTTGGATGGCAGAGGCATGGATGAGTCTTGTGGAGACAGGGGAAGGTGGAGGGAAGTCTAAAGGGACAGACAGATCATAAGTGCAGCGAGGTGAAATGTATACTGGTTCATGGAATGTTTTAGATAAACAGAATGGTTCGTATTTTATGGCTCTTGTCCTGAACATTTCCAGGAACACCAAAGTCTCTACTGTAGGTTATAGTCAGAGAATATGACTACATAAGTGAACATAAACTGCCATGGCACTGTGCTATGTTACTGTGTGAAGATGCAGAGTGAATATGGTTCTAGTTGCCTGTTTTGAGATACAGTAACATTCTCTGTTAGTACATAGGGTATTTCTTCCTCTTTAATTCAGTACTGAGTATTTTGATTAGACTGTTCAGCCTTCACTTTATTTATTGCAATATAGTAGTAACATTTCTCACACCAAACGTCTCACTCCAAGGGTCTGTACAATCATGCTTCTTGGTGTAAGGACAATCACCTAAGCATGCATCCTTCTGGTAGAAGAACAGATAAGTGAGGAAGAACAAAAGTGAGGAAAAAAATGGGTTTATTAATGGCTCTAATTCCAATGGTATCAGGATTTTGAAAGTACTTCTGGATGGTAAGTAGCAACTTCAAGTGTTCTCTGCATGACACATGGTTGTCATGGTGGTGATACCCTCTGCGCTACTTCATTCCCAGCAGCATCAAGGCTTACAGTACTCACAGAAGAGGCAAAGCTGGCAGGGGAACTGCATCTCCAGGTATCAAGGGTCAAAGCTACCTAAAGGTAGCTCTGCTGTATTGCTGCCCTGCCTCAGGTCATGCAGGAAATGGTAGTGGCTCTGTCACTTCAGGCTTCCCTTGGTTGCCTTTGGGATTCAGACTGAACATACAACTCAAATTGCTAAGACTGTTTTTTACTTTTCCTGGCTTTTGTTTGTTTGTTTGTTTTGCATTGTGGTCTCAGTTATAAACTCACTCTGTTTACTCAAAAATGTTACTTAATGTGTTTCTATATGGTACCTTCTAGGGAGCAGTGTTATTTTGGTTAACAGAATTTCTCTGGCCATAGCCATAGGATCACAGGTACAAATAGGAGATAAGGCATTTGTATCTCTGATTATTTGGCCTGAAATCATAGAATCATAAAATGGCCTGAGCTGAAAAGAACATCAGAGACCATTTAGTTTCAACCCCCCTGCTGTGGGCAGGGTTGCCAACCACTAGGCCAGGCTGCCCAGAGCCACATCCAGCCTGGCCTTGAATGCCTGCAGAAATACTGCATCCACAACCTCTCTGGACAACCTGTTCCAGTGCTTCACCACCCTCTTTGTGAAAAACTTCCTCCTAATATCTAACTTAAAACTCCCGTCTTAGTTTAAAACCATTCCCCCTTGTCCAATCACTGTCAACCCATGTAAACAGTGATTTACCCTCCTGTTTATATGCTCCCTTCAAGTACTGGAAGATGACAGTGAGGTCTCTGTGGAGCCTTCTCTTCTCCAGGCCAAGCAGGCCCAGAACCCTCAACCTTTCTTCATCCTATGAAGGTGCTCCTGCTCTCTGATCATCTTAGTGGCCCTCCTCTGGGCCCCTTCCAAGAGCTCTGCATCTTTCTTGTGCTGGGAACCCCAGGCCTGGATGCAGTACCCCAGATGGGGCCTCACAGGAGTTGAGTAGAGGGGGTCAATTACATCCCTCTCCCTACTGGCCACCCCTCTTTTAGTGCAGCCTAAGAACATAGTTGGCCTTCTGGGCTGCAAGTGCACACTGCTGGCTCATGTTCAGGTTCTCATCTAGCCGGACCCCCAAGTCCTTCTCTGCAGGGCTGCTTTTAAGGAGTTCTTCCCCCAGTCTATATGAATACCTGGGATTCCCCTGGCCCAAGTGCATCACCTTGTACTTGGCCTTGTGGAACCTCATTAGGTTTTCATGGTCCACTTCTCCTGTCTGTCCAGGTCCCTCTGGATGGCTTCCCTTCCCTCCAATGTATCAACTGCACTGCTCAGCTTGGAGTTGTCTGCAAAGGTGCTGAGCGTACACTGTGTTCCATCGTCTGTGTTATTAAGATGTTGAAGAGTACTGGTCTCAAGGCCGGGGCACGCCGCTTGTTACTGGCCTCCACCCAGACATACAATCATTGATCACAATCCCTTTGGCTGTGACCAGCCAGCTGGTTCTTAATCCATCTTAATCAGAACTTAGAGAAATGAGGTGAATATTTGACAAGGCAAAGAAATACTACACCAGATTTCCTGACAAGCTGCAGTTTGAGGTGAATGGATAGACTCTGGTAAATGCCCCAGTTTTGCTCACCTTGAGGAAAAGAAAAACGGTAACAAAAATTCAACGCTCTCTTCGGTGTAGCAACTGCTTTCTGCTAGTCTAATAATCCAAAACCACATTTTTCAAATGCTTGGGGGTTTGTAAACAATTACATTTAAATAAATTGAGACCTACAGTCACAATGAATACTATTGTTTTTCGTAAGTCATCTTATTTTTGAAAACTTTGAAATCTAAAGGGAATTTATATATTATTTTGAAGGTTGTTTTTTTTTTTTTAAACTACTTTGAAATTCAAAGAGCGTGCATGACTGCTGCAGCTGACACAACACCTTACTTCCCACACTAAAGATGTGCTTATCTTGGCCCATTGTGCAGTACATAGTGAAGAATTAACACATGAACTTTGGGCTCAAACATATTTATTTCTATCCATCTCTTATGCACATCTTTTACTATTTCCAAATATCAGAAGCACTCAGAAAATGGCAGTGTTAAATAATACAAGAAGACTGAAGTAATGCTGAGCTGAATAATTACATTGCTACTGGTACTTAATTATAGTTTAATCTACATTCTCCTCTAGATTTTGGTTGGCCATTTTTATATCCTAATTGTTTGAAGTCGTAATAAGTGTAGGTGTTTTTCCTGCTGCTGTTTGCCAACTTGTGCTTCTACTCCTGCCTTATTTCTCTGTCTTCAGTGTAACAGAAGCTAAGTAGCCTCTTCTGAATGATTAATTTGTAGCATTCAAGAAAACTACAGAAATTCAGTCATCTTTGTATCCTGTAATAAGTAGTTTTGCAAAATATACCTCATTATCCACATTTTCGTAGTAAACTGACGTAATTGTTTCTTATACTAACGTAGCTAATATATTAATTGCACTTGACTAGCTAGCGCTTTTAGGTTGGTGTTGAGTGTTGGATTCTTATTTTGAAAATTAAAATGCAAATGTAAATGTTCAGTTACTGACTTGTTTGTAGTGGAGCTCTATTAATGGCACTGTTATGTATCTCTTCTTTAAAAAGTAAGAATAACTGAAGGTATAGCAATGAGAACATAATAAATGAAAAGGTAGTAAAGCCTTGTGTGTTAACTAGAGCAGCAACGAGATATTGCTGTTTTCAAATTTTACCATAATTTTCAGTCCAGTAAGTATTACTGTTTTATGATTCAGGCCAGTAAGATCTCTTCAAATCCACTTAAAAGCCTTGTTACAGTAACACAGTATTTTATGTATGTAGCCTCTTTTGTTTATGGAGAAGTTTCACATAGCCCTGCTGATCCAACTCATCGAATGTTCATGTGGCCTTCGTTTCATGAAAAGTGATTGGTAAAGCACTGGAGCTGAGTTATAATAAGGGAATTTAATCCTTCTGTGACCTCTGAAGGTTGAGTTGCTGTGGAAACAATAAGTGTTCTCAAAGCTGATTTTTGCAACAATTCTTTTTCTGTCATCATTGTTGAATTTTGCTTTAACCACAGGGATTTATGTTGCTTATGGACTCGTTCTGCTGCTGTTCTTTTCTTAAATTCCTATTTGTAGTTGTAAGCATGAAAGAATTCCAGTGTTTTATACTTAACTCTGATTTCTCCTTTGACTTAATATCATGAGCTGTGAAGCTTAGATTCCTTTATGGGGTTGGAGGATGATCTTGAGATTGAATTTTATCTTGTAGTGAATTTTGTACTGAAAAGGAGAAAAAAGAGATAGATAAATATGTACGTAGTGCATCCAGTCTTTAGTTGATATGCATATGATTTTTTTTTCCCCATGCTTTTATTATGTTTACATTGATGTGACATGTTTGTGTGCTCAAGTTTATGATCAGTTCTCTGTTACGAGGTCTATTGTGTCAGTGCGGCAAATTATCTTGTTTTTATAACAAAGATTTCCTGCTGTATCAACTTGAGTGTGTTTTAGTTTTATTGGATATTGCTATGTTTAAAAATAGAGATTTTTAAAATTCTGAAATATAAAGGAATATATTTTTCATTTTTCCTAAGTGAATTTCATAGTAGAAAAGGCAAATAATATGTATTTCCATTTACTAGATAAACTAAAAATAAATACTCTTAGAATGTGTTTCAGATAAGACTTTCATTGTCCTCAGAGACATCTTACTAGGTTCTACTTGCTATTCTTCTTCCAGAAAGTGATATTAGCTCTGCCATATTGTGTAGGCAGCAGATGTTAATGGACAAACAGGTAACTGAGCAGAGCACCGAATAATCTATTGTCTATACAGTAATTATCAAACAAATGAGGCTAGGTATTTTAGATTAATGTACAGAAAACAGAATACAGAGTCATAGTGAAGAAAAACAGACTAACCCAGAATGACAAGGTCAAGGCAGTATATCCATTGGTTGGCTTTTGGGGTCATAGTAGTTTTAAATATTTAAGAAGTCATTGCAAGAGCAATACAAAGTTCTTTGTTTTGCAATAGATCTTTGACCACATTTTTTTTATGTTCATAGAGCTGGATCACCAAGTCTCTCTTTCATGTTGGTTGCTTTGTAGAAAACCTAAGAGGCAGAAAGTATAGTGGAGGATCTTGAGGAGCTTTTTCCCTGTGCTTCCTTAATGTCATGTATAGAGGTGTCTCATTGAAAACAGTCTGTTTTAGTGCCACAGCAGATAGCTAATTGTTATGATATGCTTCCTGCTTAGTGCTTTCAACAGGATTGCCCGAGTGTTTTCCCAAAGCATGCAAAGTATCTGTCAGAAAAAATAAGCTCCAATAACTTTATTACTACAGTAACAGTCGGCAGTAACTTGCCTAACACAGGTACTTTTGTCATTAAATTAAAAATAATAATAATAAAAAACTGGCTGTAGTTGAATAGTTACAGAAAGTCATGAATTCTCACATATGTACAGAGAGTGAGGAAACTGCTGAGTGCTCACAAAAATAGGTGTTGAAAATAACTAACATTTTAAAACAATCAGTGCTGATAAGTTCATGCTTAATAGCTGTAATGAAGAAAAAGTCTTTTCATGAAACTGGTGGCAGATGAAGTAAACAAGCCTACCTAGACTTCTGTACCATACGTAAAAGGTCACCTCTGACCACTTTTTGGATGTTTGACTGCTAACAAGAACAGCTAATGCTAGCTGCTTTTTTCAGATGGTCCCATGTCATGCAAATTTCATTAAATAGAAATGAACAAAAATAGCCAGATTTTTGAGAAATATATGCAGCTTTGAATTCATCCTCCCATTTACTCTACTGTTCCACTGCTGGTTTCCCTCTCCTGCTGTGTTTGACTCAGTGTGCTGTTGCCACTGCTACATCTTCACTCATTTTGATCTTAACTGAACCCCTGATCTATGCATTCTGAGCTTGAACTGCTGTCTTCCCAGTTTCTGGCAGTTCTCTCTATGGAGAGAGAAGCACTGCAGCCTGAATTTCTAATTATGTTATAGGCTCAGTGCAAGCCATACATAGTGCTGATAAAGTGGCGTCTCTTAACAAGGATGGAGAAGCTTGATTCTACACCACTTTAGTACCAGTGGAAATCCAGTATAGTGGTGTCATAGTGATGCGCAACTAAGCTTTGCCACGCCAATTTCCCAATCCCTATCATCAAAGTGATAGAAAATATGGTGAAAAAGGATTGTGGATTGATGAGGGATATCCCTCACCAGTAACTATCATGAGGAAAACAGACTCAACATAGGAAGATTATTGTAATTTGTTGTCTGTTACTGACCGACCAAAGCAGTGAGAACTAAAAGCAAACTAAAAACACCTTTCTCCCGTCTGCCCTGTCCTACCTTCTACCCCTGAGCTCTACAGGGCAGCATGGAGTGGGAGCTGCCGTCAGTCCATAACACTTTGCTGCTCCTCCATGATCACTGTCTGTTCCTGCTTCATGTGTGTCTCTCCCCCAGGAAGCTGTCCCTCCAAAACTGATGCCACATGAGCTTCTCACAGGCTGCAGTTCTCCCAGCACTGCTCCAACAAACCTTCGTAACACAGGACCCACCCTTCAGGCACTGCTCCACACAGGTCCCCAAGGTCAGCATCTCCCTCAGCCCTCCTGCCCCACCACAGGCTGCTCCCCGCAAGCTGCAGCTTCAGCCCAGGCTGTTCCTGCTGGAGTGTCCATGGACTGTGTGTCCTTCTGGCCTCATCTCCTGCTGGGCCATGGGATTCTCCATGTCTGCATGGGGAGATCTGCTCTACACAGTGTCCACATAGAATCATACATGCCACAGGGGGACGGCCTGCTTCTCCATGGGCTTCTCCTTTGCTGCAGGGTGCTGCTGCTCTGCACCTGGAGTACCTCCTAACCTTCTGCAGTGACCGGAGTGGCTGCAGGGCCACTTTTCTCCCATCTCTCACTCCTGTCTCCCAGCTGCTGTTGTGCAGGATTTTTCCCTCTCTTACACCTGTTCTCCCACGGCACACCTGGCATCACCCACAGCTCAGCGGTGGGTCCCTTTGGAGCATCTGGAGCTCTAACAAGGGCATTTTGGGGCTCTGCTACCAAAACCTTATCATACAAACCCAGTGCACCCAGTCAGTATTTGAGAATAAATTTCATGTAAATGGGGAGCTTTGCAGTTAAACTATAGCACCTTAAGCTCATCAGTTTTCTGTCTTTCATTGCACAGTGTGTGCTTACTATGCATATGTTACTTCCATGAACATCACGAGTCACTTCCATTAAAGCTTCATTTCTAACAGAAGTCTTAGATTTCCTACAAATATCTAAATTCATGTCATTTTTTAATGTTATGCTCTGCTATAATCACAGCTTTAATTGTGCATGTGGATATGTTCTGGTTCTAGAAAGCACTTCGGCTTATTTAAATTAGCAACCATTTTTGGTTTGGAGCTAGTGTATTTTTTAAGCTAATCATAATTACTGTGAAGGAAGTCACTTTGAACAATTTATTTGGTGATTTCACACTTTATTTAGAAGAAGATCATAAACAAGGACATTTAAATTGGCATGATTGGCTTTTGTTTGCAAAACTTTATGGTAATATAATACTATAATATATAATATCAATATTTACTATATATTGCAATATATAATTGCAATATTTATATATTATATTTTATATTTTATATTATATATTTGTATACATTATATATTGCAATATATAATATATATACTATAATATATAATATTAGTAATGTAATACCTGTGCAAATGTTTGCTTAAGGATAATGAAAACTGCAGCTGTCATCTTTGGTTAAGCGAACAGTTGTTATAGTGGATTGTATCAAGCATAAAAGTAACATTTGGATCTGGGTTGTGTATCTGCTATGTACCTTTTGAGATGCTACAAGGTAATAAAATGCTTGAAAATGGAACACTTGTATGTCCCAGTTTAAACTGTTTTTCCTTGAAACACAATGTTTTTAAATTTTAAAACTGAGGGATCTGCATCATGGCCCAGAAGTGTTAGGAAAAATGGCAGTTGTGTTTGGCAGTTGCTTGATATAGCTGTCTACTTTTGTGCACTTCTCAGTTTAAGAGAAGAATCAATTGATTTTCTAACATTGCCTGTTCCATACATTCCCAATTATGATTGTGACTTCAGTAGTGTATTCACATACATGAACTTATTGTTGCATTTGTTAAAAATACAGGCTATCACTTCAAATTAGTCCTTTTCTGAAATGAAATTTTAAGTGTATCTGTATGTGACTTTGAAGTAAGATTTGTATAATAAATATAAGAAAGAATTTGAAGTCATGGCTAAGCACCATAAGCTAACCTTGCAAGCTGACATCAAGTTGTGTGTGTTGTTTCTTCTGGCTTATAAGTTATGAAAACAGGGCTTTCACAGTCATAGTTTTTTGGTTTTGTTTTTCTGATGTAGGAGCAAAACTGCCCCATGCAATGAACCAAAAGTGGTTTTGGTCCTGTCCTAGTAACAACAAAATAAGAAAGGCTTTAGTTTGTGTAATACTCATATTATTTATAAATGCAGGATTCAATTGGAAGATAATTTCAGGATTCATTAAAATGGCAGTGTGGTAGCCTTGAATGCTGCTGCTGAAATGGAATCATAGTAAAATAATCAAATGATTAATGTTGATTGTGCGATTAGCATCAGTTACAGTCATTAAACTGCGTAGTGAGGAGTGATAATGGGAGCTCAGGAAATCTCTGTGTATCTTGGGGAAAAATATGTCACTTAGGTGGAAAGTGCCAAGGGCATTGAAGCTGCATGCTGGTTAGTGTGCATGCCTTGTTCTCATCTCCATGACTGGGCTAGGGAAGTGCTCCTTGCTTTGTGTGCATGCAGGCAGGAGGATACTAGGTGTCACGTCATCATGTGGAAGTAGCTGCGATGGCTGGTATCCCTGTGGCTGTGACTAGGTTCCCAGTTGGTCTGCACTCCATCTACCCACTGGAACTGTATGTATGTACAACTGGAAGTGTTCCACTCATTCTATTTTCTACCTCAGGGTTCTGTGCTTTTCTTGATACTGTTTATGAGAAGAGCATAATCAAACAGTATCCCACCAGTTTTCATGCAGATGAATGTTGCTTGGTTCTGTTAATTTGAAGCAAATAACAAAAAGCAACTGCATTAAAGAAGTCTGTTTATACAGCTGATCTGATTTCATCGTTTAGCAATGAAGAGAATTTAAACAACAGAAAGAAGAGAAATTGGAATATTTCTGAGCAGGCAACCATTATGGCTTCATTATGTGCATTCAATTGTAATCTGAAGGGTGAAGTTGATCCTCTAGTAAGAAGAACTAACCTTTTTCTGCCTAGAGTCAGTAAGCAGTATTTTAACAGAAACAGTTTATTTTAGATATACATAGTGTCAAACAAAGAAATGTGAATATTGTTTAAACATAATTCTTATTGTTATTAAAATAAATAGTTAGATTACACGAGTTTGGAAAAACCTTGAAAAAATCAATGAAGTATCTTCTATACTCTTAAAGTAAACTAAATGGATTGCATTTTTCTGAAGTTAAAATGCAGATCAAGTGTTAGTTTGCGTTATATCTTGAGATCCCTGGTCATTGTCTTCTTATTTCCTATGCAGACAGGCAGACAGGCAGACAGGCAGATGTGGTGTGGGTATGCTCACGTGATGCTGTTGAGCCACCAGCGATCTTTAATCACAAGTGCTTGAAGCACTCAATGGTGACATGTCTGGCCCAGACACGTGTACACTGACTTCACTATTTTCTTACTTGCTCTACAGACATCTGTACAAGCTAAACTGCTACTGGGCGGGAGGTTTTTTTTCTATCTTTTTCACTCTTTTTTCATATAGCTACTCAGTGTAAAGAGGATTTTTGGTAGAAAGCTAAGAATTTCAGGCATTTAAACAATGCTTTGTGTTGAAATTTGTCCTCTCAGAGAAGTAAAAATGTTATATTTCACTTATTGTTCATGAGCAATATCTGTAGTAGAGATAGTACTAACTAATGAGCAGTCGATCCTCTCAAAATACAGTATTTGATGTTGTGTATTAGAGGTGCAACTTTGTGAAATCGTCTTCTACTATGACTTGATGAAGACAAATCCCAAGACGGTAGATCTCGAGGGTACTTTAGGGTGATCACTTGCCTGCTTTGGTTTCTATGGAATACTGAAGAACCAGGCCTCCAACTTAGGCTCCCAACTTTCTCAGATTAGCATGTAGTGTCAAGCCTTTGGGTTTGGGAATTCATTACTCATTTTTGCCCACTGCCCTTTCTGTCAGGAAGGTGAAGATTATAAAACTTACTTGTAAAAACTTTTATCATTCAGAAATGCTTTGATCAGCCTGAGTGTGCTGTTTGTTCTCACCATGTTCCAGAGGGCCACATACCTTGCTGTAACAGCCATACCTTTTTTAGGCTGGTTTTGCAACTTCTGCAGTATTATCAGGGAGTGAGGGGGAAAAAAAAATTGTAACTAAAAAATTTTTTTCCTGCAGTGCATACATTGCCTGTATTTTTCACCGTCAGAATTAGGGTATGTAATTGGTATTCCATTATGCTCATTTTATCTGTTGTGTTTTTTTTATATGACTGCCTAGATTGAGGGAGATTAATGTGATTGTTTTGCTTTCAAGATAGGAAACATAAGCATAAACATTTAAAAGCATGCTTAGAAATAAGCTTGTTTTCAAGTGTTCTGCTGGGCTAAGACTTTTTCTGAACTGGAGTCTTGAAGATTTCAGCCTGAGGCTGTAGACAGCACTGGTATTTTTGGATTCTAAATTATTTTTCAGGAAAAAAAAAAAAGAGTACTGTGAAAAATAGTTATTTCTCCCAGTTGATGGAGTGTTATACTCATAAATCGTGATTATTTTCAACCTTTTGTCTGAGACTATTTTATTTTCACAGCCAGAAGCAGTAAAATAATCAATCATGTAATAATGCCATGGATAATTATCATGTTGCTTAGTGTTCTTGGAGCTGCTGCAGGTGTGTTCTCAGCCTGTACTGGTTGTGTTTGAACTGTGATTTTACAGCTGAGGTGATAAAGAGCTTTAGAATGTATCCACAATTGTGTTTTGTTGTTGTTATACAGAAAAGCTATGTTTGTGATAGTAGACTTTGTTTCATTGCTGCAACATTAGAGATGACATTGAAATGCTTCTGCGTTCATTGAGAACATTATTTTTTATTAAACATTCAGAACAGTTCTATTGCTATAATTACATCTTAATTTGTTTCCAAGTGTTGCTTTTTTTTTTTTCTTTTTCTTTTTTTTTTCTTTTCCTTTCTTTACAAGGAGCAAAGATAGTAATTTGCAGTGATAGCAGAATTTCTCTGCCATGATGCTCACAGATATGGTTGAAATCTGGAATGTGTGATGAGTTGAAAGTGGCATAAGCTATGAGAGTAATCTAAAAACTCCATCTTGACTTTTTTCTGCCCCAGCTACTTGCTTCTGTGCTGCTTAATTTCTTGTGCTGACTCAAAAACTCTTACAGCTGCACCAGTAACCACATCAAGGAACTAACCTTTACCCATCTCTGCCTCTGGGCAACAGAGCTACAAAAGTCCAAGGGATATTTATGGCAGACATGAGATCTGGGTGCCCATATATTTTGAAGATTCTGGTAGACATCTGTCTCCATCTTTTGGCATCAAATGCTTTTAGCAGTCTTGCCTAAGGTGACTTGGCCAGGTCTCTGCAGAAAGCCCTAAGAATTGAAAATAGGTTTGGGGTGTTCCTTGGTGTAGGCTACGATATTTTTGAATGAGCCCCACTGTGTTATAGAGTAAGAGCAGCTGAATTTTATCTTAACTTTATTCTGTCTCTGAATGTGTAGAATAAACTGTATTTCAATGCTTATACTCTGGAGCTTTATAGTGTACTGAACTTGGTTACTTAAAATGAGTATCTTCCCTTCCATGAGTGCTGTTTGTTTTATGGTAAAACATCTATTAATGAGAGTCCCCATGTGAGTGAAATGTGAGTAAATCTGTATTGTCAGTATTTTTCACTGATGTTTCTGAACCCTCATTTTAAGTGGCAAATATGAGTTCCAGAAGGAAGAATCTGAAGTTATTTAACAGTTAAAAGTAGGAGTTGTATAATAAAAAATTGACAGTGCAATTGAAAACACGGATGGAATTAATGTAAAATATGCATTAAAATACTCATTGAAGTCCATGTCTGAATCTCTGGTAATACTGTTCTAAGTGGCTTATCTTGCCATGCTGACTTTGTAGTACTAGGTCAGATGCCTGGCTGATGACTAGGATGATAAACTGCAACTTCGGTGTATCTTTTTCTGTATCGGAACTCCATTGTATATATATATACCATATATATATGTATATATATATACTCCATTGTATATATACCATAACAGAAGTTAATGTGATATGCAGATTCAATTTTATGCATTTATCTAACAAAAGAATACCATAGCATAAGATTTTGAAGAACTCTTAGGATGTGATTGAGAAATTAAGTCACACAGAGCAGAATGAAAGTGATATACTATTTATAATAATATAAAAATTTCTGTGTGAAACAAATAAAGTACTTGTTATTGACACAGATACTAGACCTCAGATCAGCCTTTTGTCCCCGTGTGTAGTTCTCACACTTTGTAGTAGAGCATTCTTCTTGACACATGTTGACATAAAATCATTTCTGTATAGTTCCTAGGTAAAACTGGGAAAAAGATAAAGAAAGGGAAAATCATACTACTGAAACAAGATATTAGCTTCAATAAAAAATGCTTATAAATTGTGGGTATTTATAATTCAGCTCTGATTCTTTTGAAACGTTTCTTGTCTTGTGTTTTCTGCTGGTTTTCTGAAGGTTCTGTTACTTGCTGGCTCGTGTTGGCTTTGCTTTAAATATACTTGTTAAATGTTTTGGCTCTTGTTACAACAGGACAGACATACAAAAGCTTGTGTTATTTCTAATTGCCTGATAGTGTGAACTTTTAATTGCAGCTAACTTCACAGTAATAAAAGAAGTTAAGGATGTCTTCAAAAATAAGTTTTACTACTTACCATACTATCCAGTAAATAGTCTACTTTGCAAGCTGATAGCAGGTTAAGAAATGTTTGTTATTCAGACTTTGCTATCATCTAAGTAGAGCAGCTGCAACAAAAACTACAGATTATTTCTTCTACCTTTAGATATTTTTACATGAAATTGCAGCAGTTAAGTAACATGTGCTGTGGCGGTTCCAATCTGCCATAACTATGAAAGGGGGGCACCGATTTCATGCTACAAACTGCATCTTTTGTGGACTATTCACCACCCTTTACAGGTCTGCCAAGCCCACTCTGCAATTGGTTGCCAGGGGCTGCAGATGTTGGAAAAGAGAAATTTCAATGAAAGGCCCTGATTCAGCAACCTAAGCAGCCTGCCTCCTCCAGCCAAAGTAATCAGATTGGCAGCTGAATCAAAGGGTACAGTGGGCCCTTTGTTTGCAAGCTCCAGAGGTTAGTAATTGACAGAAGGTCAACAAAGTTTTATGAAGAAAAGAACAGAATATTAGACAGTATTAGACTGCAGAGAGAGATTTTGGAAGTTCTATGTTTTTGGAAGAAATTTAGAACCTGAGTCACAGGTTACAGTTGCAGGAAGCAAAGGCTGCATATTGCTGTTCAAATCTGAAATGGTTTCAATAATTTCATCAATAGACAGGGTCATTGACGAACGGAAGGAATTGCTGTATGAAAAATCTGCAGTTGCCCTAGGTGTAGCTATGTGCAATTGTTTGTGTAGAACGATTTCTTTGTAAGCTTTGAGATATAGCATAATATGGTAGAAGGATACAAATTTTCTTCATAGAACCATGAGACTGGAAAAGATCTAAAGAGGTCTCCTTTCACCCTGGGGAAAAGAAGAATTGATTGTATCTGTGCAGTATTATGTACAGTAGATACTTGCCTAATCTCCTACCCTGGAAAATGTCATTTGTAGAGATCTGTGCATTTGGAGAATGCTAGTCCAAAACTAATCTCCTTCAGAATAAGCAGGCTTAGTCACTCATTTTTTCTTTTTGTTGGTCTTGTTTTCTAGACCATTCTTGTGGCACTGATTGTAGTATATCAGTTTGTTCCATATCCATCTTGAAGAATGATACACAAAACTAGAGAAGACACTCCAGGCCTTTGTTAGTGTTGAGTAAACTGGAAGGACTGCTAGTGTTTATATGTCCCAGTATGACATTTGACTAACTTGCAATAACTTGGGATTGTTGACTATCCATTTAAGCCAGTTCAGTGTTGGTTTCTATGCTATTTCTTACTCATCTCTCTGTTTTATTGAAAATGCTTTAAAATAACCTCTTAGTTCCATTATTTTTTCAAGAGCTGATGTTGAACTGGTGCATCTATAGTTCTCTGGCACTCATTTTTACCCTTTTAAGTAAGTAATAGGAACTATTTATGCAATTTCCAGTCCTTTAAGATTTCATCTGTGCTCTACAAGAATTGAAAGGCAATTATTAACATTGCATGACATTGTATCAGTCAGCTCTTAACTCCTCTAAATTAATCAGGCTCACTCTGGTTGAAAATACCTGACTTTGTTATTCTCTTCCTGTTTGAGGCTGAGGCCCTGGTTTGTCTCCAGTATTAATTGTAACAACTTCCTGCTTGGATCTGTTTTTTTTAATGAAGATTAATGCTTTGTTTTGATGTCTGTTCATTTTGAATTTTGTTTATTGAAATAATCTGTCAAGTATTGAATGATGTTTAAACTCTTAACCATTTTGGAAGGAAAAAATGCAGCTCTTTTATGATGAACAGTGTGCAGCCTTAGTTGGTGTTGTGATCTGTCTGGTAATTTAGTTTTTTGCATGTGTTAAAACATTCTTTTCTCAGTAAAACAGGATGTTTTCTTATGTGTTTTGTCATCGGTGCCTGAATTGAAGATCTACCTGCCCTGGAATCTTTGTCACTAAGCAAGCCTTCCTCATATTTGTCAGGAGAAGGGAATTAACAAAAGGAGGGATCGTTATTTATATTCAGCTGGAAGAGTGTTTTATATATTGCTTGTCTTCTTGCTGAAATTTGCTAGATTTAAGTCTAAGAAATGGAATATCAACTTTCATTTTCTACACCATTAATATAGAACATTGACTTTAGATTTGGTTTCTGTTTTGGTTTTGGAATTTTCCTGTCATTGAAATGACTTCCTCTGTTGCCCAGAACAGTTAGGAAGTTATGTTTGTAGATGAGCAGTATAATAGTACAATTTACATCATCTGTGTTTTTCTTGACAGTGTCGTCCCTAAAAAGAGGGCTATCCCTGATGATGTGGTAGGTGGTCAATATGGAATACACATTGCCCCATATGGGGAATCTCCATTCAGATGGAGTTGTGGTTATGCTGCAGTCTTGTCTGCTAATGTACAAGGGCGACGGAAACTGGCTACCTTTTCTACCTGATAGTCACTGCAAATGTAGATTGTAGGTGTTCAGAAATGAGCTATGATTCTCCTAGAGTCTGAGTAGTGGACACATACAGTTGAAAATATGACGGTAACCATACTAGAGCAGATCAGATGTCTACCCCCTGTGTGTCACGGCTCCAGCAGAAGCAAAAAGGAGAAAAATGGTAAGAGGGGCTTGTATAAGTACTTCTAGGTATTTTCTTAGCCTCCAGCCATTTTGAGCTCAGGGACTTCCTAATCCATGTATAATTTCTATATATTAATTATAGCTCCATAGGTTATTTTCTCCTATTGACTTGTGCATTCTCACCTGTAACCCATGCAAGCAGCTTAACTATAACTTGTCTCAGAAAGCTTTGTCTTTCACTTTCTGAAATTTCCTTTTGCTGTTTTCCCATGTTTTTACTGAGAGATTGGTAAAAGAGAATAGATTGGATCTCAGCAACAGTCCAAGAATCTCATGATCAAAAAACATTTCAGCCACCTCCTTCTCAGTGGTGAATCCTAGCAGGTGCACAGAAGCTGTTCTGTAACTTCCATTATTTTCCATTACTTTCATTGCTCTTCTTTGAAACTCTCTGAACACCACATTTTTTCCACAATGAGAGGACCTCAAAAACATGCAACATTCTATATATAAAAGAATACCATAGACTTATACAGCAGCATAACGATATTTTAAATTTTATTCTCAATTCTTTTCCCAGAAATAGCCAATACTAACTGAATTTGCCCATCTTACTGCTTTTTAGCACTGAGCTTTATTTCATTGGAACTAGCAATTCTGAGACCAAGATCTTGCACCTCAACTGTCATGGATAGCTCTGAACAAACCTTGTATTGAGAAAGAGCTGTGTTCATTACTTTTCATTTTTCTTTGTCCTAGCCAAGTCTGTCTTTCTTTACATTCCATGTCTGCTTCCCTTTCCTTACTGGCATTGAATGTGGTTATGATAGCCATGTGCACCTTAGCTATTTCTTTTCCATCTTTGTGGATTTTCACCCATCTTGGCAGCAGCAGGACATGGAAAAATGCCAGGAAAAAAAATAAGGGAAGTAGAATGAAGAGAAGTAAAATAAGATACCCAGATTGAAATATTGAATAAATGAAATGGGGAAAAGGACATAAGTTAATAAGTGTAAAACTCCAAACCTGATGTATATGTCTGTGGAAAATTGGTGATAGTACATTATAAGAAATGTCTGCTGTGAAGTAACAGGAGCTAAGAAGAATGACTTTCAATTATTATCTGTTGAGGAAAGTGCAATCCTAGAAGGAGAAGTGTATTAAATTGGGAATTTAAATTCAGGAAACATTGAGAATATTCAACAGGTATACGTAGTCTTTTTCTTTGGAGAGGCTCTTGACTATAGGATTCTTTTACTGTGTTTAACTCAAGGTGAAAACCTTGAGTTTCTTAAACTCAAAGTTTACAAACTTAAAGACTGTAGTATCTTTTTGATTGTCTGAGCTAGAAGAACTGGTGTAAAAAATTATTTTTGCATGCTTACAATGACATCTTATGGCATCTTAAGATTCAGTAAATTCAAGGTTAAGCTTGAGAATTCAGAATAAATATGGTCTAAGTGGAACTTTGCAAATTGCATAAAATATAAATGTTTCTTCCATAAAAGCAATAATTTAACTGACAGATCTGTTTTTTATTTATAATTTGTTTAGTAGATAAAGGATTTTCAATTTTAACATCGCTTAGTCACGGAGATTTTGCTTGTAGGTACTGTCTGTGGTTTGTAATTATTCTCTCTTAAAGCACATCTAGACATAAATGTCTTTGCCAGACATAAACTTGTCAAGCATGAGAATTACACAAAACTATTACTGAAGCATTTTCAAATTGGGAAATGCTTTTTTCCCCTTACCATCTTTGTTTTTTAAAGCTTTTTGCAACAAAGAGATATGAGTCTGGGAGGGAAGGAAAAGAGTGGAATTTCTGTGCTGATGTCTGAGTTAATGTTTTTCCTGTTACGAATCTCATCAGTTGACTGAAGAAATGGAAACAAGTATTTTAAAGCTGAATACACAGCATCTTACTCTTCCTTTTACTCCATTGTTTGGTCTTCCCCCTAACTGGTCAATGTTGGTCTACCATTCTAAACTCCTTGTGATACATAAGAGAGGCCACGCAGAAAGAAAGGAAGATAGGCAAGCTTTTTTCAGTTTTCCTTGCAAAAATGAGAGGTGATGTATCTTTGCTGAAATTTGACATAAGCACTCATGCTATACCTTCGTCAGTTCACACTGCAAAAGCAGAGGAACATGGAAGTGTTGTCTGCAGTAACTGCTGGCAGACCAACATTATTTCTGCCTCCACAGATATATTAATCACAGAATCATAAAATGTCTTGGGTTGGAGGGTACCATAAAGGCCACCCAGTTTCAACTCCTTGCTGTGGGCGGGGCTGTCACCCGCCAGATCAGGCTGCTTAGGGCCCCATCCAACCTGCCCCATGGATGGGGCATCCACAGCTTCTCTGGGCAGCCTGTCAAAATCTCCTAAATCTCTCCTCTTTTAGTTTAAAATTGTGAACTATATGTTTTATATAGTATGAGTTCACTGTAGTTCAGCATGTGGAAAACTGGTGAAGTTATCAGGGAAAATTATTATGTTACTTAGTTTTCATTTCTAGGAGATACTTTCTAGTGATGTGTTGCAGAACAGGATAAGAAAACTAAGGATCCTGAGCCTGACTTCTAAAAATAGAATCTGCATTACTGTAATGTAATTTCAAAAACAGATCTATGACATTTTGCAACCACGGTTTCTGTTAGGCTTGCTTTGCTTGGTCAGTGAAAATGGTCAGGAAATGCTTGAGTCCTTTGTAAATCCCCTTATTCTAAGTGTGAGCTGGAAAATGGATTTTCATGCTGGCCACATCTGTAGAGCGCAAGATATTCCACAGAACTGACTTAATTTTATGTTTTCTAGCATGGTATGGATAATTGCTGATCTTCTCATTAGGTATTTCATCTGTGCTGCTCAGGAGATGGGATTTGGCCTGAATAAGTTAGTTCTATCACTATCAGAATTCTTTGTAAGGGATAGATTAACCCAGAACTTCAATTCATAAAAACTTTTTATCTTTTGCCCAGGTGAAATGGAAATTCCAGACTCAAATGACCCCTTAGGCCATGTGGATGGACTTGAGAGACCAGTTCCTACTCCCAAAGGTAAAATTAAGTTCCATTTTCTTCAGAAATATAATCATTCTTTTTTAAGCACCATCAAAATTGTGTTGCTATGTCTTCATTTGTCTGTGTAAACACAGACAAGAATATAAGAAAGGCAGTCTTCTGTGACTTCATTGTTCTAAGCAAGGATAGTGAAATCTGTAGAAATTAATTTTAAGTGTGATTTTAAGACTTGCACTGAGAGATTATATAAATCACTCAAATACATATTGCTTTTATTACCTTCCTGCTATACTGTCCATCAGGATGGTACCATGAAGCCACTATCCATTATATTTGAAAGGTCATGGAAGTGTGCTGAAGTTCCCACTGAGTGGAAAAGAAGAAACAGAACCCCCATTTTCAAGATGGGAAAAAAAAGATCTAGGGAACTACAAGCCAGTCAGTCTCACTGCTGTGCCTGGCAAGATCATGGAGCAGATCCTCCTCAAGGCTCTACTAAGGCACATGGAAAATAAAGATGAGGCGATTGGTGGTAACCAGCATGACTTCATCAAGGACAAGTCATGCCTGACAAACTTGGTGGCCTTTTATGATGGAGTTGTTGTGTCAGTGGATAAAGGAAGAGTAACTGACATTATTCACCTGGACTTGTGCAAAGCATTTGACACTGTCCCGCATGACATCCTGGTCACCAAATCGGAGAAAAATGGATTTGATGGATGGACCACTTGCTGGATAAGGAATTGTCTGGATAAGGAATTGGCTGGATGGTCGCACTCAGAGAGTTGTGGTCAATGGCTCCATGTCCAAGTGAAGACATGTGGTGTTCCTCAGTGGGACCACCATTATTTAACATCATTGTAGGTGACTTGGACAGTGGGATTGAATGCACCCTCAGCAGGTTTGCAGATGACACTAAGCTGAGTGTTGCAGTTGACACTCTGGAGGGAAGGGGTGCTATGCAGAGGGACCTGGAAAGGCTGGGCAGGTGGGCCCATGAAGTTCAACAAGACAAAGTACAACATCCTGCACCTGGGTTGGGGTAATCTCAAGCACAGATACAGGCTGGGAGGAGAATGGCTTGAGAGCAGCCTGGAGGGGAAGGATTTGGGGTTGTTAATTAATAAAAGATTCAAGATGAGCTCACAATGTATGCTTGCAGCCCAGAAGGCCAAACGTATCCTAAGTTGCATCATGAGAATTGTGAGCAGCAGGTCACAGACTCACACAGAATCACAGAACATTGGATTGAAAGGGACCTTGAAAAATTATCTAGTCCAATCCCTCTGCTGGAGCAGGAACACCTAGATTAGGTCACACAGGAATGCATCCAGGTGGGTTTTGAATGTCTCTAGAGAAGGAGACCCCACAGCCTCTCTGGGCAGCCTGTTCCAGTGTTCCGTCACCATTACCATAAAGTTTTTTCTCATATTCATGTGGAATCTCCTGTGTTCCAGCTTGTACTCATTGCCCCTTGTCCTATTATTAGATGTCACTGAGAAAAACCTGGCTCCATCCTCATGACACTCACCCTTTACTTATTTATAAACACTAATGAGGGTACCCCTCAGTCTCCTTCAAACTGAAGAGACCCAGCTCCCTCAACCTCACCTCGTAAGGGAGATGCTTCACTCCCTTAATCATTTTTGTGGCGGTGCACTGGACTCTCTCAAGCAGTTCTTTGTCCTTCTTGAACTGAGGTGCCTAGAACTGCTGAAGAGAGGTGGTCCTGCCCCTCAGCTCTGTGCTGGTGATGCCTCACCTGGAGTATTGCATCCAGTTCTGGAGCCCCCAACCCAAGGACATGGAGTTATTGGAGCAGGTCCAGAGGAGGGTCAAGAAGATGAACAGGGGGCTAGAGCATCACCCTCATTTTTTAATGAGATGGGGCTCTTCAGCCTGGAGAAGAGAAGGCTGTGAGGTGATCTGAAAAGAAAGCTACAGAAAAGAATGGCACAGGCTTGTCAGCATGGCCTGTGGCAATAGAACAAGATGAAATGGCTTCAAGCTCAGGGAGAGTAGATTTAAGCTAGATCCAAAGTCTTTTCCAGTGAAGGTGGTGGGGCACTGGAACAGGCTACCTAGCGTTGTGGTTGATGCCCCATCCCTGAAAACTTTGTAGGTGAGACTTGAAAGAAAGGAGGCCCTAGGCAACCTGATCTAGCTATAGTATCCCTTGCAGGGGAGTTGGACTAAAGGTCCTTCCAACTCTAAGGATTATACGATTCTGTGTTTCTATTCTTTGATTAATGAAGATGTTAAACAGGACTGGGTCTAGTATTGACTCTCTGAGTACTTCACTGGTGACTAGTCTCCAACTAGACTTCATGCCACTCATCACCACCCTCTGGACTCAGTCATACAAACAGTTCTTGATCTACCTCACTGTCTACTCATCCAGCCCATACATCTACAGCTTATCTATGATGATCTTATTAGACACAGTGTCAGAGGCCTTACTGAATACTGGAAAGACAGTATCCACTGCTTTCTTCTCATCTACCAGGATAGTCTTCTTATCATAGAAGTTTGTCAAGTTGGCCAAGCATTACTTCCCCTTGGCGAATCCATGATGCTTTCTCATGGTGATTTTCATTTATTTCTTGTGACTGGAAAATGTTTTCCAGGATTAGCTACTCCATCACATTCCTGGAAATTGAAGTGAGCCTGACTCAACCATAGTTCGTTTGGTCTTTCTTCATCCTTCCTTAAAGATAGGAGTGACATTTGCTTTTTCCTCCGGTGTTTAGAAACTGATCTTACAGTGACATCTGATGTCATCCCATCAGGACTCATGGACTTATGTATGTCCAGGTTGCTTTAGTATTCCCCAGTCTGAATCTGATCCTCTTCCACCAAGAAGTTGAACAAAGGGCTAGAATCTGCCTCTTCCTTGCTCTAGTGTTTCAAGTTAGTCTCCGATTCTTAAAGGCTTGCTGGTAAAGACTGAGTCAAAGATGTTCAGTACTTAGGCCTTTTCCCTGTGCTGTGTAACATCTGCCATCTTGTTCAACAATCTTTCTTTTGTCACCAGTATACTTACAGAAGCCCTTCTCACTGTTCTTTTTTAAATATAGGTCAACCATTTTACATAGAAAGAAGACAGATATTCTTGTTAGCATGAAGAGCTCAAACTACTTTCTCCCTTACCATCAGCAGTTTCAGCAAGGTGAGAACCTGTTGAAATCTGCAAAGCTTTGAAGTCCTGGCCAGATGTTCTTCTCAGAATTTATTCAGAATGCTTACATTTTGAAAATACCTTGGAGTACAGTCACTGGTGTCATGGCTATCCCATGTGAAATGATGTTTTTTTTTATTGTGCTTCATCTGAAATTTAAATTTCTTATTTCTGTGCTTATTAGAAGATTTTTCAGAAACTTCTGTTAATCTTCCATTAATTTATATTCTTAATTGGATAGAAAAATGGCATATTTATTTTTGCATTTCTCTAATCATGTTCCTGCTAATATTCCACATCTCATTGATGTTGAACACTCTCTCCCCCTGATTTATGAGGAAGACTCAGTACACTTTTCTTACCAATGTTTTTCTGCTTGTTGAAGTTCCCAAATTTATTTAGAGAATTAAACTCTGTCTTCCATTATTGGAAGTCTTCTATTATTGTTGTAGCTGTCAGGTGAGGTCCCGGATGAATGGAGGAAGGGTCATGTCACTCCCATATACAAGAAGGGGAGCAGGGAGGACCTGGGGAACTACAGGCCAGTGAGTCTCACCTCCGTGCCTGGGAAGATCATGGAACAGATCCTCCTGGACAACATGCTTGATCACATAAAGAAAGAGCATGTGATCCGAGACAGCCAACACGGCTTCACCAGGGGAAAGTCATGCTTAACTAATCTTGTGGCCTTCTATGATGGAGTGATGGCAATGGTGGATGAAGGGAAGGCGACCGATATCATTTACCTGGACCTGAGCAAGGCCTTTGACATGGTCCCCCACCACATCCTCATCTCCAAATTGGAGGGTAGTGTATTTGATGGGTGGACAACTTGATGGATAAGCAATTGGTTGAAAGGCCGCAGACAGAGGGTGGTGGTCAATGGCTCTATGTCCAGGTGGAGGCCGGTAACGAGCGGTGTCCCCCAAGGGTCTGTTTTGGGACCTGTGCTCTTTAACATCTTTATTAATGACATCGATGAGGGAATTGAACGCACCCTCAGCGAGTTTGCTGACGACACCAAGCTGATTGGTGCGGTTGATACGGTGGAAGGAAGGGATGCCTTTCAGAGGGACCTCGACAAGCTGGAAGGCTGGGCTCAGGTGAACCTAATAAGGTTCAACACAGCAAAGTGCAAGGTTTTGCACTTGGGCCGGAAGAACCCCAGGCACCTGTACAGGCTGGGAGGAGTGGTCCTTGAGAGCAGCTCGGCAGAGAAGGACCTGGGGGTACTGATGGACGAGAGACTTAACATGAGCCAGCAGTGCGCTCTGGCAGCTCGGAAAGCAAATGGGATCCTGGGCTCCATCAGGAGAGGGGTGGTCAGCAGGGATAGGGAGGTGATTGTCCCTCTCTACTCGGCTCTTGTGAGGCCCCATCTGGAGTACTGTGTCCAGGTGTGGAGCCCTCAGTACAAGAAAGACATGGAGATTTTGGAAAGGGTCCAGAGGAGGGCCACGAAGATGATCAGGGGGCTGGAGCACCTCCCCTATGAGGACAGGCTGAGGGAGTTAGGCTTGTTCAGCCTGAAGAAGAGAAGGCTGCGGGGTGACCTCATTGCAGCCTTTCAGTACCTGAAGGGAACCTACACCTAGGAGGGGAATAAACTCTTTGAAAGGGCCGACAATAGCAGGACTAGGGGAAATGGATCCAAGTTGAAGGAGGGAAGATTTAGGTTGGATGTTAGGGGGAAGTTCTTTACTAGGAGAGTGGTTAGGCCCTGGAACAGGCTGGCCAGGGAGGTTGTGGATGCCCCGTCCTTGGAGGTGTTCAAGGCCAGGTTGGACGGGGCCCTGGGCAACTGATCTAGTAAATGTGTATGTTTGGTGGCCCTGCTAGACAGGGGGGTTGGAACTACATGATCCTTGAGGTCCCTTCCAACCCGGGTCATTCTGTGATTCTGTGGAATAAATTTCCCTAACAGCCCTTCCTGTTAGCAACATTGTGTATATATATATACATATACATATATATATATATATATAAATTTACTTCACACTCAAGCACCCATTACTTTTGATGAGAAAAAGTCCATGTTAACCTTCAGCTGCAATGGCCAAACTTGTTTAGCTAGTAATTTAGTTCCATTCTACTGTTTTGTTTTTTTCTGAATTTGTAAAGGTGTAGACATAAAAGAAAATGTTTCTTTTGTGTGACATTACTTGGTTAAATTCTTGCCCCAGAAGGAGTTACAGTTATTTCCTTATTTTAATTTTTTTTTTTCTTTTTCCTAAGGCCATAGGCAATACCTGTCTGAGGAAGTAATTAATCATATCTCAAATGTTTCTACATCATAAGGATTTTGTATTTCCTTCAGGAAAAGAGAGAGAGAGAGGGGAATAGAGAGAGACCCTTGTTCATATATGACTCATTGGTATGGATTCAGTTGCTAGTTTCCAGCTTGCCTGGTCTGGAAATGGCCTCATTTTATTCCTCTTTCATTTTTTTGTGGCTACAAAATTCTCTAAATAAGCAAAAAACAAACATTTTGTTTCTTCAGCTCAAAAGTTAACCCCTGTGTTTCTCTATCATAGTAACATAGCAGTTTCTATTTTAAAAAATCATTGCAGATTTATTTCAGAGTTTTGGTGCACCGTGAGAAAAGTAGAAAGAATCTTTCAGTTTTTGTACCACACTGACTTTCTTTTCCTTATTGAAGAATATTTAGTTATTCTAATTTGATCAAGATCTCTTTTTTAGTTTTCTGGTGGTCTGTCAATTCTGACAGAAAATCTCTCTGAAAATAATAGTAAACGAGACTCAGTAGTATCGTAAGTTAGATCTGGGAGTACTGGAGCAATTCACTTTAATGGTTAAATAAAGGTATGTATAAGGCATCTTTGCAGCAACAGAGATACTGAGAGAGGTGAGCAGTTCCAGGAGACAAGATGCCTCAAACCTGTGGTCTTTACACTGGTTTCTGCACAAGTCTGTCTGGGAACTTGTTTTGGGGCATTTACCTATATGATATGAGCTATGATTAGACTATCTTGGTTTTGACATGGAGCAACATTTCAAGAATTACTCATATATATTCTGAAAGCAGAGATTTTTCATTTACAACCGATGACCCTCTAGACAGTCTGTACCCAGCCTGCACTGCCTTATGCCCTGACAGTCTGCTCCTAAATGGCCAGTAGCCAACGGCTGGAAAAGCTGCCTCTTCTGTTTCCTCTGAGGGTTTAGAAAGCAAGAAAACAACACTGTTCCACCAAGTAGGATAGGACAGCTAGGGTAAGTGAGACACTTGGGTTTCAACCCAGTATGAGAAAATATTGCTCAAAAATTGGTTTTCTTCTACAAATAAGAGAGTGTGATCCCACTAGTTTTAAGTATGTGGGACAATGTCGAAATTGTGGAAGTATTTCAGTGGCAATTGCAGTTCATCACTGAATTGGCTGTAATTTGTTCCAAATTACTTCTGAAGTATCTAGCTGCTTGTCTAAAAATGTATGTGATACAAATAATTTTATTTTACATGTTTATGTTGCATTTTTGTATATTGAGATCATACAGATTAAGGAAAACAGAGTGCGAATAATGAGATTAAATTGGGCTGAAAAGGTATCAATTCATCTGAAAACATACAGCAATGTATAGCTCATTGTAGTCTCCTTAATTAGTCATGTATTTTGGGAGAGATGCCAACATCCCTTACATTTCCTAACCTGGCTCTAACATACTGTAGTGATTTGCTCATCTTTGTACTGTCATTAAAGGGCAAACGACTGAGAAGACTGCTTTGTGTTTAGAAAAAGGATCAGGAGTCTTGGGCTTCTCCATCCCTCTGAGCTAATACTTACTTCTCAGTGTTTTTCCAGTCCTGATCTATGTGTGGAAGGAGCCACCTTACTGCACTCCAGCCATTCACTGAAGTGTGATGTTGTGATGTGTCCCCTAAGCTCTTTTACTTTTAGTAGTGGTATTGCTGTATACATCTCTGGAAAGAAATTTTCTATTTTTCAGCAACTTTCATATTTGTTTTCTCTCAGTATTCCGATACTATATAAACCCTGAACATTTTGCAACTGTTTCATATTCTTCATAGATTACCTGTCAATTCTGTGAATACTTTACATTTATTACTGTTTTCACAGTGCAGTAATTTGGAGAGTGGTATCATCATCTTCAAGTTAATCCTTATACTTCTAAATTTAGAGCATTGTTATTATGTATGCTGAAGTATGTGGGTGCTCTTTTTTCCTAAAAATTATGTCCATCTTATTGGAGATGGTGAATTAGAACCAAATGAAAACTTGAGTTACTTTGAAAAAAAAGAATGTGTTGGAAACACATAAAATTTTATTAATGTTCAAAATAAAATGCCATCATAGAAGGCTGTCAGTTGAAAAAGTTGCAGTGAGGAAGCAGAAGTTCTTTTAATTTTGAAAAGAGCTAAGAGTTAACTGAAGGCAAAAATGAAAATGATGAAGAGGCAGAAATATAAAAAAAGCAAGGAGATGAAGGAATGAAAATGCCACATTTTTTTTTTTAAGCAAATGATATTATATATATTTCTAATTGTTTTGAAAACCTGATACGTCTTATGAAATCAGTCCAAAGAATGCTATGTATTTTATGCAGTTTTGCAGAAAAAAAAAAAAGTTATTTTTTTTTTCTTCCTGCATCAAGAAAATTATTACTCAGATTTTCCATTATTTCTATCAGTAATTGGATATTCTGTGAATTCGGGCAAGACACTTAAGTTCTTCTTTCTTTAATTTCCACTAGGAGAACCTTCAGAGGGATCTAGATAGGCTGGATTGCTGGGCTGAGGTGAATGGGTGCGGTTCAACAAGGCCAAGCGCTGGGTCCTGCACTTTGGCCGCAATAGACCCATGCAGCGCTATAGGCTTGGGTTTCGTTGGCTACATGATAGTGAAGAGGAAAGGGACCTGGAGGTGTTGGTTGTTGTTCAGCTGAACATGAGCTGACAGTGTGCCCAGGTGGCCAAGAGGAACAATGCCATCCTGGCTTGCATTAGAAAGGTGATCATCCCCGTGTACTCAGCACTAGTGAGGCCACACCTCAAGTAGCATGTTCAGTTTTGGGCCCCTCACTGCAAGAAAGACATAGAGACCCTGGAACGTGTCCAGAGAAGGACAACAAAACTGGTGAGGGGTCTGGAGCACAAGTCTTATGAGGAGCAGCTCAGGGAGCTGGGATTGTTTAGTCTGGAGAAGAAGAGACTTGGGGGAGACCTCATTGCACTCTACAACTTCCTGAAGGGATGTTGTGATGAGGAGGGGCTTGGCCTCTTTTCCCAGGCAACAAACAGGACCCGAGGAAATGGCCACAAGTTACGCCAGGGGAGATTTAGATTAGATATAAAGAAAAACTTTTTCTCTCAGAGAGTGATCAGGCATTGGAATGGCCTTCCCGGGGAGGTGGTGGAGTCACCGTCCCTGGCAGTGTTCAAGAGGCATCTGGATGATGAGCTACAAGATATGGTTTAGTAGCTTAGTGGGTAGTAATGGTGGTGGGAGGACAGTTGGACTACATGATCTTGTAGGTCCTTTCCAGCCTTGTGGCTGCCTATGCTTCTATGATTCTGTGATTTGGAAAATAATGTTGATAGTACTTTTCTGTGCCATGAGACTTAACTGGATTGAGAATTTCTGAAGTAAGAAGTTACAAATTATTGATAATTGCTACTCATAGAGATGATCATGAAGCTGGTTTCAAAGTTGATAATGCATGATTGTTTTTTAAATCTATATAGGGAGAAGGAACAATGCAATTAGCAAAAAATAGAACTCTCATCAAAATTCTCTAGGCCAAAACCTGATCCAAAATAATTAAAGATATTTAGTAGTTGTTTTTAGAACCAACTTCAAAATCACAGCTAAGATCTTAAAATAACAGAAGCAGCATGATCATTGTGTGTTGTCCTTATGACAAGCACAGCATGCATGGTTTTAGATAATAACTTTGACATTGAAGTGCCAGAATAATGTAAATAAAATGTAGAGAAGCAGTATGCATGTGGGGTCTCTGTGATAATTGTATCCTTTCATTCTTTTTGTTTTCAGCATAATGTTTGTTCTCGTTCATCTGACAGTGATTTGACATCTTTATCATATATGGTAAAATGTTATATTCTTGCCAAAACATGCAAAATAGTCCTGTCATCTAAATTTTGATTTGCTGTGGGATTCTGCTTGATATGATTCTATCAAATTTATTTCTTTTTAAAATACGAAGGACTGGCAAGCAAACGAAGGCATTTCAAAATATGAAAGTTTTCTAGCATTCATGTCAGTTGTTTCCCTAAGCTACTTTATTCACAGTGTACATACAGTATGATAGTACAACACAATATGTAGATTAAATTGTATTGTACTCTCCTAGCTTCTTGGCAGAACAGTTTTTACTCTGTTCCAGCATGATAACTAGTAGTAATAGTTGTACATAATGTTAGAAATGATCACAAAAGATAATTTAAGAGTATCTTTACCTACAGCAATATGCAGATATGCAGAAATATCAGTTATGTGTGTTTTCTTCTGAAGTACTTCAAACATTCTGTTAGCCAAGCCAAAAATCACTGACAGCAAGGGAAGACTTCTGAATTTCCAGGGCCTTGATACAAACAATACTATATAAAAAAATAGTTTCTGTGTAACACAGAAAATTGCTAGAAATTCAACTCTCGTTTTTGAAAAAATGCTCTTTGAATATCCATATCCCAAAGGAAATATTTTTTTATATTATGACATCTACAGGTTTAGTAATGCTTTTTGCACATAGCAAACCCAAAGCATTTGTAGAGGTTTTTTCTTTGTTTCATAGCCATCTCAGTATTACTAAAATAGACTAATAATCTGTTCAAATTTTTAAAATCTCTAGTTGTCTGTTACAGAACTCAAAATACTGAATGCAAGTTATATAGAGTACATGTCTCAGTGCCTTCATGTTTAATTTTCCTCGTCCTCCATATTTGAGTGCAAGTTTACTTAGAGAGAGCTACACTGAGGTTTGCTTTCCCTATTGTTGAGGCCCTGTTTTAGCCTGGGGACTAGCTTGTTTTTTTTTCCAAAACCATTGCGTCAAACTGGCATCCAACAGTGTGGTGTTCCATACATCACAAAAAGTAACTGCTAATTATCACCACAGAAATTAACTAAGGAAAATTTTCTTAAGAATATGATTGGTAAAATTTTCTACCTTGTTTGGAAGATCTGCAATTTAAGGTTATCTAGAGTGGATGTCAAATAGCAGGGCAGCATTAGGAATGCTGCCCGCTCAGTCACTTCAGATTCTGTAAGTACAAATGCCACACTTCACCATCATTTTTCAAAGAGAAAGTGAAGCTAGAAAAGCTTCTCCACAGAACTTTGAAGAAAATGTAATTGCTTCAAAGCTCAGTAGGTTAAAATATTTATTACTTGATTTGTAATAACAGGATAATTTGAAACACTGCGCAAAATATAATTGGCAGGAACAGTAGTGAGCTAAATTCAAATTGTGATCCTTAGGAGGTGGATTCAGTTACACTGACTTCAGGGGAAGTGCATCCAATCACAATGAATTTGAATTAGTCCGTAAATCTTTAGTATTGCTTTTGGTGGTAATAGTTTTGTTCTAATAATTAATGGCATGTTGTTTATGAATTTATATGAAATATTTTGTGTTGCTTGAGTTATATATCAGATTGCTTCTTCCACTAAAACCTGTTTAATTGGAATAACAACAAGGTTTGGTATTGACTTAGTCTTGAATTAGCAACAATTCTTGATCCTAATAATTAAATCTACTACCTGTTTTCAGCTGAATTAATTTAAATGCAATATCCATAACTGTTCTGAGCAGAAGACTCAGGTTAAGTCAGGAAAAGTGATATAGTGATAAATGTTTAAGCAAGCTATAAGCTGGCCATCAACACAAAAGCTGACCACAGCACAAGAACGTTGCAAACTTTTCATATCCCTGTGTGTTAGGAACAAGAAGTGTAGCCAAGAGGCAGAGGAACCACACTCACTGAACTGTTTGTTTACAGTGCCTCAATAGGCCCCATGATCATGGAAAGCATTCTTTTTGCCTCTTTTACTTCTAAGTAATCAGGAGTGACTCCAGGCTAAGAAATCGTACCTCAATTCTGGCTGCGTCTCAGAACCTTCTCTTTCATTTCCTTTGTATGCATATATTCAGCCTCCTGTGCGGGCACTGAGCTGTTCCTTGAGTTGATGCTCTCGTGGCCTTGTGTTGTTGTCTCCAGTTTTCTTCCACCCAGCAGCACATTACCATTGGCACGACTGGATGTCACTGCACCTTCACAGTTCTGTGTTGTTGTTTTTTTGCTAGAATTAGAATAATTTTTTGCTCACTCACTTTTTAATTTGTTTTCATATATTTATTCTTCTGTCTTGCTATTGACTATGTCAATTCTTTTTTGAACGTATTTCAAGTTAGTGCAAACTGACTTCTTTTGAACATTTTTTAAACTACTGCAAATTGACTTCTTTTTGCAAGCATACCCTCCCTCAGCTGTGTTGTTTGAAAATAAACTACTACGGGTTATGAAAAATTGACAAAATATATTTTTGCATTCTTTAAATAAAGAACTAAAAATGAAAGAGCTATGGAAAATCCTTTTCTGCTTTGTGAGACATCATGCAGTCTTGTTTATAGAAGTGCTTATGCATGTGACTTGCTGGCTTAAGTAATAATTTTGGTAAGTTTGTTCTGTTGCCTGTAGCAGGCAGGGTAATTTGTTGTAAGACAGGAGGTAATTTGTTTTCCTCTTACCTGCCAGAGTATAATTCTGATAACTAACCCTGCAGCTGTGGACTGTAAACCACAAAAAAAAAAAGATAGAAAAGACTTTGCAGAAAGCATTTATGTACTTTTTATCTCCTCTGCCCCCCTTTTTTAAAGGATGCCTTAATATAAATATATTTGGTATTCTATCAAAATGTGTTAGAGACTGCTAAAGAATACAAGGCTAACAGTAGGGAAAATTAATGTTAGATTACACACAGAAAGAAAAAAGTATTTATAAGGAAAAAGATAATGAAATATTTTTCCTTTAAATTTGCAGTGTTGTGTAGAGATTAGAAATATATCTGGATCTTACTTAACTTTCTGTGTACTGACATACTAAATTCACGCTTGTCTACATTGTATTTTCATATTATACTCTCTAGAGCAGGATTTGTTTTGTAGAAAACTGTGTAATACCCAGTAAAACACAATTTTCCAGGAAAATTTTGCTTTCTGAACTTAGAATATTTTGATGTTTCTACAGTCACTTGCTATTCTACAATGCTACAACTATCTATTACAGGAAAATTGATTTTCATGGTTCTGTTAAAAGTAAATAAAATCAGAGCAGCCATTTTGTTAAAATATTTCAGCAATTAGGCTAAAAAAGTTGACTATTGCATTCTAGTATTAGATTCCTACACAGTAATATGCAATTTCCTAATTAAAGAATTGCAATATTTTCTAACTTAACAGGAAATGGTACATGTGAACATGCATCTAAGTTAATTTTTGTTTAGATTCAGTTGACATAATTATGAAGTGCAATATGAAGTGCATCTAATGCAGTGTCTAGATAGTATAAATTATTCAAAGCAAACAAATGAATGTGACAGATGAATACTTTTCTGATGTGTTTTGACAATCCCATTATTATTACAGAGGAGATAAATGCTCTCAGGCTTTCAGTGTCTGACACGCATCAGCTGTAGGACCAAATCAAATCTAAAAATAATAACCTATGGAACTTACCACTGACAAGTGTTTTTACATTGTGTTTCCATCCACTGTTCAATTTTTTATTACTTGAAGTCACTGGTGTAGCATAAAGGCTTCCTGACAAACCCTTTACTTTCAACAAATCACAAATTAGTGTTTTTATTTTTCATTTATGAAATTTAAACCCATGAAACCTGATTACTTAATATACAAACAGTTTTTTCCTTGTCCATTTTAGCATTATTCTAGGACTTGTCATTAAAAAAATAGCAGATTATAGTCAGTTAAAAATACAGCCTCAGAATAGGTGAAAGAAGATGATAGAATTGTAATGGTATTAGTTCATGTTTTACCTTCTAATCTTTATACTTGCCTGTAGAGAAGCTTGAAGGCAATCAGAAAAGACAGTTTGGATGTATACCTAGGACAGTGAATTGTGTGGTGTGGTTTTGGGACCTTTACTTGAAATAAAACTGCAACTCTTGCTCATAAAAACATGCTTTTATCCAAGCCCAAGCAAAGTTTTAACTTTTCTGACCTTTTACCCTTTCAGGTTACTTTCTGACCTTTTTGGAACCAGTAAACAATATCACCATAGTCCAGGGGCAGACAGCAATCCTCCACTGCAAGGTAGCAGGAAATCCATCTCCAAATGTCAGATGGCTAAAAAATGATGCTCCAGTGGTTCAGGAGCCAAGGCGTATCATCATAAGAAAAACAGATTATGGTTCACGTCTGAGAATCCAAGATCTTGACACGACAGACACAGGATATTACCAGTGTGTGGCTTCTAATGGGATGAAGACAATAACAGCAACAGGAGTGTTGTTTGTGAGGCTTGGTGAGTTCCTGGCTTTTGTAATTGCTTAGACTTCTTTATAGGCTGGGTATTATCTTTTTCAATAGCACAACAAGAAATAAATTTGATGTTTTAAGAATTCTCAGTGTGAAAGGGAGTAAATAAAGCCATTGCCAAGCATCTTTTCCCCAGCACAGAAGCTAGTGAGTTGAACTTGATACTCATTCACCAGTAATAAAAGGAAGGAAATACAGATGCAAAAATCTTTAAATTTCTATTGAAGGAAAAAAAAATGCTGAACAGGTGGTGTTCAGTAGTGCTGAGCCTTGTGAAATACCATGTTTGTGCTGCTCTATGAAGCCTGGCCTCAAATTCTGCTTTTTGAGAGCTAAAGGTACACTGCCTATTAAGAAGAACTTGCATTGACTGCTGGAGACTTGATCATTCCATCTGGAAGCAAAGGTTTTATTTCTTTTTCTTGTGTTTCTAATGCCATGAAAAAATAATGCAAGACACAATTTCCTAAAATTTCCTCTGATTTTATAATGATAATGACTACTCAACAGTTTGTTTATAGTGATTCATTAAGCACTGGTTATCTGACCTTGCTCTCAGTGTGACAAAGGTTAGGTGCATAACCTTGTTGAACCATAAACTGATAGGAATGCTCAGGTGGGGCTTAGTAAGGTGTAAGTGGTGTGTCTAGATAACACATTGTCTTTTTAACAGCCTGTGCTTTTATGGCAGTAGATATTTTCCAACAGAAATAAAGTTCACATGGGTTGTTGCCTGAACGGACAGAAGATTCATGTGATTTTTATTTGTGGTTTTTAAAATAGCAGCATGTAATTATGTGTGGGAATCTAGAGGCTTTTGTTTGAATCTTGAGGCTAACTTTCCTTGAAGAGACAGTTTGCTACTGACTTTTTTTAAGCAGTTTCCTTGAGCCAAATTTGCTAGCAGTGTTTGTTTGTTTTATATTTGCAGGTCCAACAAACAGCCCAAATCACAATCTTCAGTAAGTACATGTTGGAAAATTACTTAATGTACTCTAACCAATTTTATTCTGTAAGAATTTGTTTCGTAAACTCACTAAATACTGCCTTCGACCACAGTGCATTTGCTAAAAATATCCAGTATGACTGAAAACTCACAGATGACTGAAGAGTTCTGATTGGGATAGCACTGTGTTTCTGTGAGTCTGAGTTTGATCAAATGTTACTGAGAAATTTCTGTTTGCTTATTTCATATTTTGGACAATCAGAATACCACAGAGTCATGATGTTTGAACCCTATTTACAGGGCAAGTGTAGGCTGGATGAGTGATTAAAAATGGATGGATAAAGTGCTTAGGTTGCTGCAGTTGTAAATCTGCCTATGTCATACTGTTATAGCTTGAAAAGTCAGATAAAACAGGATTAAAATCTTCTCTTTGAACGATTGAGTAACCTCTATTTGTTAGGTGTCCTATTGACTTTAGTGGTGACTTAGTGATTTTTCTTAGCTATTTCAGCTTGCTTGCAGATGCAGTCATAAAGATTAACATAGATCAGCTTGGTGTTTGCTTTATGTATTAGTTTTAAATTCAATAACAGGTACTGTGTAGTTTTTTTTTATAGGTTCTGCAGCCTTTCAATTAATGACATGAGAAATCCAGCATGAGACCTGTTCTGTGTAAATTACATGAAGTTACCATTGGTGATGGAGTGAAGCAACTTTGTAAAGACAAAGGTGTACATCTGGTGTACATTCAGATGTACATTACTTATCAGCTTTTGTGATTGCTGAAGTGCCAATGACTTGGGTGGCAATGCCATACATGGCTGCAGTGGTCTGACCACTATTCCATTCACCTTATATCTCAATCAATCGTCTTACATATATGAAAATTATACCACATTCTTTTATATATGCATAGTATGCACAAATGAATTTAAATGATTTTCACAAGGTTTCATATTTTTCTTAAAATTGATTGCTATTGTGGATTAAAAACAACTCTTCAAAACTGCATACTGAAAAAATGTAGTAAATTTTCTAGTAACTGAAATCCTATTTAAGATTGTACACAACTTACTTCAGAAAACTGTTTTACAATTGCTCCACAAAAGAAAATTAGTGAGATGCCAGGAAACTGTCTGATCTTTTACAAGATGGAAATGCAGTGACTGAGACAAGAGATAGTCTAAACTAAATACACATACTGAAGCACTGAACTTAAGTTCAAAGAACACTGTTCTCAAATACAGCTGAAGAGATCAAAGATCTAAGAACAAGGTGAAATGCTGGGATCTAGGTTTTACATTAATTAATTTCATATCGTTAGAGAAACAATTCATCTTATTTCTTTTGGTTTTCCTAGTATCTACCAACATCTTCTCCTGCAGTAAACATTAGATTGTTGCTACTCTACAAGTAACATAGTTTCTTAATAATCAAGTAGTGACAGTGAAAAAAATAACTGTTACACAGATTTCTTAATTACACATCCACTAAAAGGGGAACTGAATTAATGATTCTTAGGTAGTACCTTTCATTCCTACTTTACCATATTTTTGATTAATTGTTATTCATTTGTACAGGTTTTGAATGATAGGTTAATATAAATAAATAACTTTTAAAAATCCTATTATTTGGGAAAAACAATGAATATCGTATGAATTTAGTACTAGTTTGGGATTTTGACACCTCTGAACTGGTCCTGAACTAAAGGCATCAGTGTTGGACCTTGAAGCAGTAGCTTGCCATCTTGTTTTTGGGCCTACCGGTGGAAGTGAGAAGTGAGTATGGCGCTGGTAGATATTTTGCATATCCACTAAATGGAAGAGAGAGCTGAAGCTTGAGAAAAAGTGCCTGAGATTGGAGTTTGAGAGAGAAGTCTTGAGGGAATTAGCATACGAGGTGTAGGGGTGTGCTTGTGATGGTAGATTTTTTCCTCACTGTATAGCTTCTATTTCAATTTTTTTGCACCTTCCTACTTAACCAGTCTCCGTAGAACTTTCCAGATTTCATATCCTCTCTTCTTACATTACTTTTCTTTCTATTTTCTCTTCCTATGCCTTACAATTATTCCCATGTTCCGCTATTCAATGACTTCTGCAAATAAAATGCTGTAATTTGGCAGTGCTTTTTTTTTTTTTTTTTTAACTGAATATTTTATTTAAAATTGTGCAGGTCAACTTATAAACCAGAAAAAAGAAATGGGGAAAAAGATGATTGAAATGCGTAGATGCTTAGAAGGGGCTGATATAGAACAGCAGACTCTTTGTTTGCTGGCTGCACAACAGTCTGGTATTGAACCTCTCAAAATGCTATTTCTCCTGGCATTAATGCTTCCAAAAAGACATGCTTCATTGATTCACTGTATCTTGGTTTATAATTATAGCTAATGAAATATTACAGGATAAAAACCTTTATCTATACAGATAACATCTGGCAAGGTATTTTTATGTATCCCATGTGTTTTGCTATCGATTTTTAGAAATTATCTAAAACTTTAGAATTGCTGTAGATCAAATGTACATTTTGAAGTCATATTTAGCAGTGCAAAAAAAGGGCCCTGACTTATACTGAAGTCAAAACATTTCCATTAAAACCAAAAAGTGAAAGCTTCCATCAAACATCTGTTGTGAAAGTTAGGGGGGCTTTTGTTGTTGTTGCTTCTTGTTCTTATTTGTATTGTTTTGTTTGTTTTATGGTTTTGTTTTTTGCATGGGAGAGGTTGGAGAAGTATTTATCTTCTTGAATCTTGAATATCTTCTTCTTGAAGGCTTGTATCTGGAGAATACAGATTCTATTTCTATGGAAATGGAAAAATATAATCTATCCAAATTATTTATCGAAAATTAATAGCTAGTAGAAATTAGTTCATAAAGGAAGTAAAACAGAAAACAACAAGAAGAAAAACTAGTTTCTGACCAGCCTTTACTGTACAAAGGACCGTGTTGCTAGAGGACTACACTACTACAAGACCAGCCAGCAGGGTGACTTCTTTCTCTCCCTGCTTCATGCTGTCATATTTTGCATTGTTAACATCATTTACTTATTCCCATCTCAAGATAGATGTTCTATCCAGTGAGAAAGGTGTGAATGTGTGGATGTTAAAAAATTGGATACTGTATACCAGAGAACGGTATTTTAGTATGGTTTACATCCAATCAATGGCTGCAAGTCTTTTCAAATCTAAGAAAAGGAAAGCAGAAGCAGCTGCCTTCCCTTCCTGAGGTGCTGCTCTTACAAGATAGTAATATTCTAAGAAGATTGCATGTTCAGTAGTTTAACTTACTTTTCTCTGAACTTGAAAACTTTTGAATTTTACCCATCAGGCAATTTCCTGATTTGAACACATCATTCATCATGTAGTCTCTGACAGTAGTGGAAACACCTTGCAGGGGTCTTGGGATAGAGGATACCAAACAGTTTGTTGGCAGTAAAGTCTTCTGGAAAATATGGTAAGGCTTTAGCAGAAACGAGAAGAGCACAAGAGCACTCTGTTCTAAGTGCTATGCTTTCCATGCATGTACTTGATGTGGTCCGCTCATGATGGCGGGAGCTGAATGTCTTCTTCTAATCTCTGTGTAGGGGAATAAGGATTTCAAAGCGTAAGAATTCATTTTTTAATTGAGCTCTGATTAAGATTGGTTCTGAATTTTCAGTCGCAGATGACTGCCTACCTAACAGTTCTAAGGAAAAACATGTGGGAAGAAGTACCTTTATTAAGTAGGGGTTGCCATTACCTTGGGGAGGAGTTTTTGAGATGCAAACTATTCAGAATAAGTTTGCAGTGCAAAAAGCTGCTTCGTTCATGCAGTGTGTGTTAATAGTAAGAATTTAGAAAATCAGTCCGTTGAAAAATAAGAAAAAAACTGTAGATGAGAAAAAAACTTCTTTCAAATGATTGAAAATAGGATGTCTTTGAAGACTAATAACATGGAATCATGGAATTGTTTAAGTTGGAAGGGACCCTTGAAAATGTCATCTAGTCCAACTACTCTTCTCAGTTAAGGCTCTGGTGAGGAATCCCAAGGTTAGGGTGAGCTTGCATATCCCATGTTTATCATGTAAACAACAAAGCACACCTGTACTGTGACACAGTGGTGACTTTCTGCATGATGTGAGAGGTGGTCGTACAGCCTTGTGGGTGCAAGTGTGTGATAAATTTACACGTTATCACAAGCTGGAAAAGAAGCTCTGAGACCTTGAGAAAGAGAATGAAAGAGGCTGGGACACTGGAGTACTTTGAACCAAGGTCACCTCCCTGGCCATATCTGAGGTCATCCAGGAAGAAAGCTGTAGCTGTGGGCAAAAAACATTTTGTAAGCTGGATCTGTCTGGCAAGCTAAAGGTAAACGCTTTACAAATAAGTAATACTTCCCTACAGTCAAACAGCAGCACCACCACTTGTATCTCTTCCCTTTCCTTGGAGAGGCAAAAACTCTTTTCTTGTCTAATTGTAGTTCAGCCATTGACAGTAACATTTTAAACTTTGTAAATCACACAGGATTTTTCTTAAAATTTACATAAACAGATGTTTTTATACCCAATACATGGCTATTTCAAATCAGAATTTACAGTAATTATTCAGGCACCTGAGGACTAGGTGTTAAAAGATAGGACTCCTACCATGGCTTAGCCCAGTTCAGCCTAGTTCCATGACAGGGGACGAAGGGAGTCATGGTCCCACACCCCAGGAAAAGGGTAAGGGGAGAGGGGAAAATGTAGGGAGGTGGGCCTAAACAACAGCAACAAAAAAGAAACAGCCGAAACAAGCTAAGGAAAACAACCAATTTACTGAATATGATAGTGGAGTGAGAGACAATACAAAAAAATACAGTGTAATTGGAATTGAAGCTAATAAATCAAATAAAATGAGAGAAGGAGTGTCTGAAACCAAAGGCCTTGCTCTAATCCTGTAGACAAGACAGGTACGGAGCATGATAGCAGAGCAGGCAGAAAAAGAGACAGTGTCTTGGCTCCCAGTCAGTTTTATCTTTCCCTCTGAATAGAAAATGGAAACAGAATAATGAAGTCTTCTGGGAGCTGTAGTTCACTCTTCTGAGGCCAAGTAACTGGAACTATCAACAATCCACAGAACTGCATCATTAACTCTTTAACTCCCAGTGCACTATATGATGTTATGATATGGAATACTGATCACAAATCACAAAACTATGACAGACTACTACTGAAAAAAATGCTTGCTGAAAAAAAATACTTGTGTTTTATTTCAGCAGAATACACACTTGACTGAAATGACCATATTTGAAGTATATATATTTTTCTATAGATATTTGTGGTATCATGTTGAAGTTGGAGAATAAGCACATACTTTGTGTTCTGGTTTCCTGCTTTAATCAAGCAAGAAGAAGAATTTTGTGGTTAAAACACTGGTCTGTAATTTCAGAGGTCTGGATTCAATTTCTGGCTGTGCTCCTGTCTCTGTGTGTGATTGCAGCAAGTTGTTTAACCTTTGTCTCTCCGTTTCTTGTACATCAAATGGATATACGGTCAATCTTCAGAATTTCTGTGCCTTCCACTATTAGCAGTCAGATAACTTCAAAATGTCTAGGGTGCATTCTCTTTCTTGAAAGCTGGGAATATTGTTGCTATTTAACAAATGAGGAACTGAGACGAAAACTGTCTCAGGCTTGTCCACATTAAGCAGCAAATGTTTGCTTTGGCAAATTTCCTGGCCTTCTCACAATCCTGTTTGGGGATCTGGCTGGAGCATGCTGCATCCTTTTTAATTTCAGGATTGGAGGGAATGCTGTATTTCACCTTGGTGTGAGGCAGGGGCTCTTATCAGAGAATTTTGATCCACCACCACAGACCTACTGCTCCACCTCTTTAAGTGTCCTTTGACAAATTGCCTAGGCTGAGACCAGAAATTTGTGGACAGCAAGGCTTCAGTGAATCAGCCATAACTCTTCCATTTTCATGTCGTATTTCTGTCTTATCTACTTTAGAATGTAATTTTTTGGTGTAGTAAATTTTTAAAAAATTATTATTATTATTTTATTTTTTTACTCCAGTTATGTAGTATTCTAGTAAGGCTCATGACTATATTGTCACTGAATGTAACTGAAAATTTTTTTGTCCAGGGCTGTACCACAGACTCAGAAGAAGTGTAGTTAGCTGTTTTGTAATGGAAATTGAGACATTTTTATTCTACTCTTACTTTTGTTGTTTTGAAAAATACCTTTTTTTTTTTTTTTTTCCTCATGAAAAACCTAGAGTATGTGTAATTCAAGGCAGAAGTACTGGTTTGGGTTACTTTGCACCACAGCGGATTCTGGCTTCTTCCCACATTACGTTATTTCCTCAGCTTTAATCTCCCGTTTACACATTTTCTAATCTTTAATGATTAAATTGAAGGATCTGTGTTATATAGTAATACAAGTATGAGTTCAACATGGACATAAAAAATTAATTAATTTAAACACCAAGTGTGTATTGTAACTAACATGATTAATGCTGTGGTGCAGATACAACTGTCTGTGTGTAGGACAGTCTTCTTTCTACTCTGCAGAGCAGAGATTATGTTTCTCCTAACCAAGAGTTTATCTTACCAGGTGTGACCCTGAGATGTGCATGTGAGCCCAGGAGCTGTGTCTGTATTATCTGCAACTTATTATCTGAAGAAACTATTGCAAGTGGCAGGTTTTTCCTTCATTTTAAAGGAAGGAAAGAACAGAGGAATTAAGTTGACAGGGAACATTGAAAAAATGGTTAATATTTTGGTTCATTCTGTTACACTTACTAGTCTAAATTGTTCAGAAGCCCCCACAAAATTATGCCAAGCACATGCAAAAGTGAGTAAAAACAAACCTCCAGAAAAGCTGTACCTTCTCTGTCATACTATGTCATACTACATCAGATGTCCCTGAGCTTTACGATGTAATGCAGCTGTTTTGCACTGCACTATGTGAGAGCCTGATCGCAGTGCCAAGAGGGTATCTATCCTTATGGGGCTTCCCTGCTTTTGGTCAAGGCTTCTAAATAGCTTAGGAAGAAGTGTCAATTAGTTACATTTTTGCCTGCTCTTACAGTTAAGCTGACTTTGGATTGAATTTGAGGAAGCACTTTCAATTAGCTGTACAGCAGTAGCACCCTTTTAAATGGGTGGAACATGTAATAAATGTAATGCATACCATTTTGTTTTTTATATATGGGAATCAAGCAGGCAGTCCAACAAAGCACAAGAACCTTCTGTTTCCTAAGAGATCTGCTTTTCCAAAAATTGGAAGTTTAACTTACAGATGGATATTAAAGATAGTTGATGGTTTGTGTAGAGAGAATTTACCAGTTGTTTGTGAGCTGGGACAGCGTCCCTCCTACTCTGCAGAGAAGCTCTGAGGTGTGCATGTATGGCCAAGAGCATCACACAGCTCTGAGTTTGTAAAAAATGCAACACCGATTTGCCCTCTTCCAGCAAATTCAAGATCAGCAACAGGTGTCTGGGTTTGGACATCTCAGCAAAGCAATTTATATTAAACTACCGAAGAACTTGTAAGCAAAAGAAGACATTTGTTGATCCTTTTAAGGATATATGTAAATTGATTTTCAAAGTAGTAATAGCTTTTGGGCTTTTGGCAAGTAGTTCTTGCAGCTGTTGGACATCCCTGATATAACCAGGGATCTTGATCTTCAGTTTGTTTTGATTTTACTTCCTCCCTCTCTCCCTTCCCTTCTTTCTTTCATTCTGTAGCTTAAATGACTTTCAAAGTATTTATTGTATGTCCTACAAAAGGACAGTTAAATGTCCCTGAGACTTCCTGTCAGCATTGGATGCCGCACTGTGTTTAATTAGAGTTCCTTAGGGCACTGAATAGCTTCTAAGTGCATACAGGGAAAGAGTGAATATTGTAGTTAGGCTCTAAGGTAAAGGAACACTATTCTAATGGAAAGTGGGCAATTTAACAATATAAGCTAATGTTGTAACACCACACAATAAATAATCCTTTCAATTTTTATAGCTTTATGGTTCATTTTTCCTTACATTTTGTATAATTTTGTTCTCTGTTTTAGTCAGAATGATCTTAATGAACAATAGATGCAATTTATTTAGTGTACTTGACAAAAGGTGAAGCAGATGGCACGAACTGATAAAATTGAAACATTTCCCCTCAAAACTAAATATGATAGAGTGCGCTGTTTCAAAAAAAAAAAAAAAAAAGAGAGAGAGAGAGAGAAAGAAATAGTAAGGAAATTTGCTTTTTAAAATTGGTGCTGCTTTTTTAATTCTAAAATCGTAAGTATTTTATTCTAAAATAAAAATGGCAAGAAGCTCCTCTTAGCCACAGTCGTGCTTCTCAGACAGGTCATTCATAAGTGTTCCATTTCTCATGTTGATAAATCTGATTATAACACAAAAGAGGAAAACGATTGCTTCATGTGGGAGACAACATTTGGTATATCACAGAAATTTTGTTTTTAAACCTATGTGCTCACACAGAGACACAGGTCTTTTCCCAGTAAAACATTTGTTTTTGTTTCCACTCGCCTTACTATGCTTTCCTTCAAATTGGGAAATCGGTTGTTTTAGCTCAGTGGAGGAGGTAAGTCTCAGCAGGATGGCCTCTGTGTAGAAATCCTCATGTTCGCATCTGGCGGTTTTACAGAATACACTTGAAAAAAATTCTTTTTTTGCTCACATCATGGCAATATAGTAGTTTCAGATTGCAAAGCAATGAGCAGAGGGGTAAGGGAAACACATACAGCGTTAATTTTGCAAGTTTCCCTCCAGGAAAAAAAAAAAAAAAAAAAAGTGTTGCATGGCAATAAACCTGTACTTCTGGTGGGAAGAATGCAGACTGCCTTCCTACTTTCTTCTGTAACAGAATTCAGTTTATTACTTGTTACTTAAAAACATGTTCTTAATACTCAGTCGTTTCAAGACTGTGTGCAGTCACTTGTAAATTTTCTATTACTCAGACTGACAGGTATATCATCACTCATATTCATATACATTTTCAACCATTAGGAGCTAAGTCTTAACGTGCTAAACTTAGGAGATACATTTCATTTCCTAATTGGGTTTTTTCTATCTGTTCGTATTAATAAGCAATTTAGTAATGTCAAGCCTGATTAAATTAATTTAGGGAGCTGTGGAGTGACTTCCTATTGCTACTGACATCCTACCATGTAATAATGTTTGTGTGGCATCCTGCATGTGGCATATGAAAAGAAATTGTGACAGTGAGTTTTGCATATGAACTGTTTTGCTTTACATTTTTAAAAGATTTTAATCTTTTTTAAAAGACATTTAGCCAAATTGGAATTTAATTAGTTGTGATAAACGTTCAGTGAGTGGTTTAAAGTTCAAAGGAAGAAAAGGAGGGGGAAACTCATTTAGGAGTGTGTGAGGCCTGGCTGGGTATACAGACCTTTCAGCAGATTTGGATGTATCACTGTGTTGTGCCGTCAGCCCCACGGATGTTGCTGCTGAGCCAAGAGTGGCTTCTTCCTATCCTCTTCTGGTGGCTGGGCAGAGGAACTCACGTCTGTTTTTCTTTTTGAGAATTTAGGGGCTCTGATAGTAACTGGCATAGAATTTCTTGTGTAGAAGCTGATTTGCCTAATCTAGAGAAAATCAATAATCCTGTTACGTGGAATTGTGATGACACATGAGAATTACTTGTGAGGTCTGGATTACTTACCCATACCATCCAGACCTCTGTTGCTAGAGCAGATAGATAGCAGTAATAAGAGACTACTGTCTTCAGAGCAGACCAGCCCAGAGGAGAAGGCGCACACTCATTTACGAATTGACAGAAAGGAATAGCGAGAGACAAAAAATATAAAGTTTTGCTCCAGATTAAGGAGAACTGTGTGCTATTCTGGTGGAAGCCGCTTTATGCACCCCCAACCTGCTACTGCCTCCCATGCCTGAATACCCTGTCTTCCTGGGCTCGTAGCAAGCTCCTTGTATAATTGCCTCATTTAACCTTAGGCTCCAGACATGAGGTTGCCAGTCTGTTTCATTTTCTCACACACACTGCAAAGTCTGCTGTAGATTGGGTATTTGCAGAACTTAATATCTGCATTCTCATAGGCTGGGTTGAGCACACAGGGATGGAAATAACATACAGGCTGCACAGATTTGTGTAGTGTTTCATAGGTTTAGGAAGAGGCATGTCCCAACATGTCTCAGGTGTCTGCTCAGTGGCAGAGAACTTGATAGCACTGCAATCTTTTGGCTGCTCTTTTTCCTGGTAGTGGTTTTGGTTTGGAATATGTTTTTTATTTTTTATTTTTCTTAGTAACAAAAATAGTGTTTTTTTCTGAGGATCTGCTTTTCAAAACACCTGAGCCATGTATTTTGAAGTTAAAAAATAATAAATTAGCTTTGATCTTTGGGAGACTCCAGCTCTGATTTTTTTCTACGAAGAGGAGCTATGAAATTGCCTCTAACACTCGAGCATGTTCGCAGACTGTGTCTTTCTTCAGTATTGCCTGCAATAGGTAGTTCCTGTTTCATCCATAAAAAGTATCAGAGAATCTAATGAGTATATTAGCGCTTAGATGCTTGTAAAGAAATCCCTTCCTTGGTGGTTGGGTTTTCTATTAAGCAGAATATGCCAGTTTTTTGGGTTTTTTTGTTTTTTTTTTCTTAAGACTGGGAAAATTATTATGAAACTGACATTTTAATATTGTATAGATATGAACAGTTGGTGTTATTGTAGTTTTAATAAAAATGATCTGTGAAGAACTCTGAAGATTAACACTTACATATACTTGTAATTATGTAACCTTGAATTTATAGCCTATGCTGTCTTATCTGAAATAGCAAAACCACCTTTGTTATCTTAAAAAGTGAAAAGGAAGAAAAAAATCATATCCACATAGTTCGTTTCATTTTTGGACTTGTCCAGTTAAAACGTTTTTAATTTCAAAATAATTTTCAATTAAAATAACTAAAAACTATTTTTCACAAAAATGTTTGAAATTTTTCACCATAGTTGAAAAAGCTGAGAAACACTTTACAGAAAACTGCTATATTTCCCGTCCTTAAAGATAGTGCTGACAATAGAGGCTTGAGACATTTCCATGGTGTTTAATATTTATTTCTTAAATAATTCCATTGTTCTTCTTGTAGCCGCTTTCTCTTTGGGTTTGTATGGCTGTTGTTTTTGACCATGCCTTCTCAGTCTTCTTTTCTCTCAAGACTTTCTACCTCCTACCTGTCACAGACAGGCATGCATATAAAATCCTGTCAATGGATTTTAATGAAATGAGCAGTAATATAACATTTCCAAGATCTTTGTGGGGTGGAGCTGTGTATAGTTGCTCAGAGATGGCACGGAATGAGAAGGAAAGATAAAAACTGAGGGAGAATTCTGTTTTCTGGCAGTGGGAGAAACAGGGAGCTGCTTGTTAGAGGCTCTGTGAAAGGCTCATTGGTCCTACAGATTTTCCCCAGGGTTGTCAGAGACAATTTATTACACAGTTGTAACACACCAGGAAAGATAGCATGTTTTTAAATTAAATTAAAAAAAAAAAAAGTGTGGAGGGAGGCTCTATGATTTCTTTGATTTCTTTGGTAAGCAAAAAGATGGAATGCTGCAAGACCAGGTCCATGTTCCCATGAGTCTGGCTTTCTGAAGCTTTTTCATTTTCAAATTCTTCTGTAACCCTAATGATAACAGAGATGTTTTTGCTGAAAATACCCAATACTCAACAAAGCAGACTGGCAGCCTTCCTTGGATTTCCAGCTGACTTGTGATTTCAATACTTTGTTCCAACACGTTGACACCTATGAAAGCAGCGGGAGAACTTAGAAAAATAATGTGTCGGTAAATTGAAAAAAATTGAAAAAGAGTTTGTGATTGTCAGAGGATGATGGCTGGAAATGCATCCAGGAACAATCTTCTGTTCCTTGTGGAAATTTATAAGGCAGGTGTTCTTGTTTAGCTGTGCTTCTTTCATCTTCATGATGAACAGTCTGCATTACAAATGTCAAAATTATTTATCTTCTGTGTCCTGACAGATGGCTTAAATGATTAAGCAGATATCCCAAAAGCTGGAGTTATTGCTGCTCACTGAGTGACTGTGCTGGGTCATGGGTAGAACAGCACAGTAACTTGTATTTCTGTAGAGTCACTTGTTTTTTTCTACACAGGCTTCATAGGAACAGCCCCCTATGTCTGTACTTCCCTATGTAGTTGAGAACATTACTACATTTTGGTGCAGTGAAACCTCTTGTAAGTATATACAACAATGATAAATATCTGACTGTGCAGGATACCTTTAAACACCAGTAGGATGTGGTGTTATGCCATGCATAACTTGCCACTGTTTTATATGTTTAATTCTTTCCTACATTTTTCTAGCGATCACAGTGTATTTTGTGTTACAGGAGTGATGAAGAATGATTCAGTGAAAGAAGGGTAGCCAACACCAATTTTCATGGACTTTAATCCACTTAAGTCTTTAAACACAGTAGCTTGCTGCAAGGGCATGGCTCATTTGGGAGTGTTGGATTGCATGTAAGGCAGTGCCTTTTGATTAGTGCAATTTGGTTGGTGGTTCAGTGGAAACATGCGCTCAAACACTGTTGATGCCCACCTCTTTTTTTTGTGTGCTTAAATGCCTTTTAAATAGCTTGCATTAAAAGCATCCTCCTTTTATGATAATTTATGAATATACATTTGAAATTGATTTTGGAAACAGACTTTAAAAACTGAGTTTTGCATTTTAAAACATAGCCTTTATAATCAGTTGTGGAAATAATTGCAGTAGGCTAAAAATAAGGTTATTTAGAAGTTACTGTCTGACAACTTATTTCTCTCTGCTTTGTTGCAAAGACTAAATTCATTTGCAGCGGTGCTTTCATTAACGAAATTTCAATGAAATGCTTTATCTGTTACCTTATTTGAAATGGTACCTTGAGTACTGCAATTAACAAATTCATCATTTGGTAGAATCAGTGGAATAACGATTAATTGTAATTTTCTATTTGGACATTGAATCCAGAGTTTCAGTTCACAACATACTTTTTAACAACTAGCAGATAAATATTCAAATCACGCTCAGCACAATTGCTCTGTAAATGTGACATTAATTACCTTTTTTTTTTTTTTTTTTAGGCTTTCTGTCTTGTTACATTTTTTCTCAGATAAGCACAAAAATAAATGCTACTCATTAGTTTTTATCTAAGTTGTAATGCAGATGTAGGGGAATGTTGTTAAACTCGGTGAGCATCTGGTAGCAAAATTCACGGGCCATATCCCTGGTGAGTGTAAATTGTCATAGGTCTATTGGCTTCAACTCAGCTATGACTGTATATACAAATTTCCCCACCTGTTAGTTTTTGACTTTTTAACACTGAACTCCTTTACTGATACTGATACTATTTATTACAGTCCTCCAGTGAGCAGAAGTTGTTTTTATATCCCTCTTTTACTTCCGTGATGTCTCTTTGAAGTTTTAACTACGATCACTGTTTTCTGTGATTCCAAGCACGGTAATCGTTAGATGCTTGTGAAGATGTGCTAGCACGTGATTTTTTGTGCCAGAAAGGTGGGTCATCTGCAGACAGACCTTTTGCCAAAGAATGAAACTGTTTGTTCTAAGCATGGGAGCACATAGAGAAAGAAGCACATGCCATTCCCTGCAGTGCTGGCCAAAGGTGCCTCCAGCTAAGTAGAGCCCTGTTGCAGCACCAGTGTTTTCCTTATCATCCTTTTCCTTGTCATCCTTGTCTTTTTCAAGTGGGACTCAGCCCTGCGCGTGTGGTGTCAGTGCTGGTTTTTTTTGTTCATTTGTTTTGATTTGTTTTGTTTTGTTTTAGGTTTTCCTATACACCTGTGTTTTTGGAAGGTTTTAGTGAAGCCTCCAATTCATCTATACATGTACTATATAGGAAAAAATTCTGAGTAACGTCAGGAACAGCTGGTATTAGCCTAACCGTTCTCAACTGATGAACAATTAAGCCAATATGGCTTTTAATAAAATCCTATTCTTTATAAAATATTTATTCCCTGGTCGTATTGCTTCACAAGTCAGTAGTGTTAACTCTCATTGATCTCCTTAGTATATTATGAAGTCCATGAGAAGGAACAATTTCATACCCTATTTAAAAAGCAATATTCTTCATGATTAAACGTGAAGAATATTAAAAATTTGCTTTTCTTTGATACTTTCATCAGAAATTTCCAAACCTGATCTGGAAGTACTAGGTGTTTTTCTATAATAATAGTAACATAGACTTATTATATTTTTGACTGAATGAAAGTTTTGTAGAAATGGGACTACATATGATAAAGATTGTATGTTTCTCTTCTCTGTAGTGTGAACCTGTATTAGTAGGAGGCAGTGAATGCTGTGACATGAACTCATTTTAGCCATTGAAAAGTGATCCCTCCCTTGAAATGTTATATGTCAAGAGTAGGGGGAGCAAATTACAAGGATTGTAGTACCAGATTTTAACAGTTCCCTGTTAGAGGTGCAGTGTAAACAAACCATGGCTGTATACATGTATTACAAACAGAAATCCCTGATGTTCTGTTGCAGAGCTTTGTAACACCCTTACCACACATTAGTGTGACTTACCTCTTTAACTAAACAAAACACTTTAATTTTTTTGAATGAAGATCCCTCTAAATAACATCCAAATTTATTATTTGAATATACTGAAACAAATTACTCTTGAAATAAAATTCTAAATAACTTGTTAGCTTTAATAAAAATGAAGATTGACTTTTTTTTTTACATGTTTTGAATCTGACCGTCTAACATGAACCTTCAAGAACTTTGTCTTCTTACTTGGTTCAAAACCGCAAAGTGAACTTCAGAAGTTGGCAATCAAAAAATTGAGGAATTGGTGTTTTTTACTATATACAAATATTCTTTGAACAAATGATTTTTCATTTTTGCATACAGAATTACAACATACCAGAAGATTTGTTGTACTCTTTTCTATGGCATCTTAAAAAATCAATTTTAGGAAATTACTTGAGTATAGCTTTCAGTGCTAAAATAGTTGCAAAGCCAACCATTTTAATTACTTTTCTTTACTGTTTTATTTACTGCAAGTTGTTTAGCTCCCCCTTCTCCAGCTTGCTCTGTTCCAGAACTGATTTCTAGTTACTTAATTTTCAGTGTTAACCATCATTCTTACAGGGAATTCTCTGGGCTTGCTTGTGTTTTAATCTGAGTCTATACTGTGCTGACGTATGCATTCAAGTACTTCCTCTATTTGCAAGTAAAGGTAGTAGGTCAGCTCTCACTGTGTTTGCAGGAGCATGAAATACATGCTGAAAACCCTCTTTAGGCTTACATGCTTCACAAGATGTTCATAGTATTGAACAGAATTTCCACAATTGCCTTTTATTTACTGGGACTTCTTTTGTTTTGTTTGCCCTCTGGCCTACTTGACTGTGGCAGTTGCATATAATAGATTGTGTTACATAGATGTCGTGTAGTGTATTATACCCAGATGTATTCTTTCAGCATATGAGACTTTCCGTTCAGAAAAGCCTCTTTGTTTCCTAGGTATTTTCTTCCACAGTCTTTTGTTGGGTGTTCTTTCTGTGTCACCTCTGAAATTAAAGTAATGCTTACTGTAAGAGGGTAGCAGTGCTCTGTAATTTTTGCAACACATGTAGCACCCCTGGGCTTGTCTGTGTGTGCTTCTGGAGGACATCTTCACCTTCTTGTTCGCATAACCTCTGGTACAGTTATTACGTGATAAAGTTTATACATGAAGAAAGCCATTAGTTCTGAATAACATTTCTTTCTAACCATATGAGGCAAAGCTGCTGCTTGTTACAGCCCGACCTCAGGCCCTCAGGGGCATCTGAGCAGAGAGCATGTCCTGCACCAGAACATCTGTCTCATCTCCTGACAGCTTAAAAGCAACAGGCCTGGATTCAAACCATTCATAAGTTATCTCCGTCTTTCCATACGTCTCCTACAGACCCACATGTCGCTGGAAGTCAGTTTCTGTCACTGTGAGGAGATGTGAGGCACTGCACCACAGAGCCTTCATCATTCTTTTTCATTGCATGTCTGTTCGGTTTTCCATTTTAAACAGATTTCTTCTGCTTCTCCTTCTAAGCACACTCTTTTTAGTTGGGTGGTGCAGTGTGTGTGGGATAAGGAGCATGTAGATTTCTTACCAGTGCTTAGTTGTTCTTTATGTTTCTGGATGTGTTAAGCAAGATTAATCTTAGATAGACCCTGTATTGTACATGAAAACAAAAACACTGATTGTACTTTGATTTGTTTGTTTTTCCTCTAAATGGAAGGTTTTCCTGCTTTGGCTTTATATTAGAAAACCAACTTTTAACTTTATTGTTCTGGCATGAGATAACTTTCTGAGCCTGGAAAACTAATGGATGACGTTCATTCTAATTGGAGTTTTAGGAGGAAGAACCAGGGTTCTTGATCAGAGCAGACTTCAAAGCTCAAGGAGCAGGAAATTGAAGAGTCAGTATTTCTGCCTCTTTTCAGCATCTTTAAGCTCTTGCTCTAATCAGCAGCTGAATTGCTGGCATATGATTTAGAACACAAATCAAAGCAGCACATGGTTCCAAAGCCACCTGTTTGAACTGAGCATGCTGTTTCTCCTGCACTATTTTATCAGATTTCGTATGCCTTGCTTTTTGCTGCAAACACTTTGCCATGTGCCAAGTTGCAGAGGGAAAGACAATCTGCAAGACTGTTTTCTGTCATTACTTCAGCTTTCTCAAAATCAACTATTTTGCTCAGAAGACTAACATAACTTTTCTCCCCTTTCTTAGTAATGCTGACCATGTTCTACTTACTGACTAGTCTGACTTGGCTAAGATACATGTAGAGCAAGAGTTCTGCTACAGGCAGAGTATCTGACATCAGATTACTGTTTACTTTTGCTTGCATCCATAGTAATGGTCATATCCAGTTTAGTTTAATCAGCAGTTAACTGTATCATGAGAGGAGGGAGCATATGTGTTTATATATAGTATCTAAGCTATGTTTAGAAGTTCTTGACAGAAATAAATAAACTGAGCTAAGTAAGAGATCATACTGCCTTTGTCACCAAACCTATGCTAGCTTTTACAGATTTTTTTTTAATTTTTATTTTTTATAATTTTTTTTTTTTTTTGTGCTGGTAAGAGAAGCCTTCCGTGAGAGCTGACGTGTGAGGTGCAGTTTCACTTATGTATATTGCAGACTTTGTTCTGCAGGGTAACAGTATGAATTTATTCTTGAGAAAGAGGTTAAATAGAGGTTTCATATTCATTCAGCTCATTATGGGAATTGCTTATTTCCTGTTGAGATGGTCAAGGATCATAAAGCATGCACAGAGAAAGCACTTTGAGATTTTTGTCCCCTCAGGCATGTTGCTGTTGTTGCAAAATCAGAGGGTTTTTTATGAGTGTGAAAGAATTACACTGTAGCAATTAATTGATCCTGAAAGGTGCCTCCTTTACTTCATCCACTGTAATATACAAATTGCCTCTTTCTGGAAGCAGAATTTGTTTTAACTTTTTTAGACAAAATGTTTTTTAATAAATAACAATCATACTGTGGTAGGAAATAGGGGACAGACGATTACATGAGGCACTTCATATAATAAATCAGCATGTGTAATGGATAAGATCATTGTCTTTCCAGGAGGAAAGGGGGAATTGCTGCTCAGGTGTTGACTAATGATCCCAGCTTTTGCCTATCCTATGTGGACAGCCCTGCCTACCCCCACATCCAAGCACTTTATAACTTAAGAAATAGAGGTGTCATTTCCCCGAAGAGCTTTACCAGGGAGCCATAGTGAAGAGAGGAAAAAAAAAAAGAAAAAAAAGAAAAGAAAAAAGCAAAGGAAGATTCTAAAACAGAATAAGCAGAATAAGATACCGGAAATGATAGCTGCACTCAGCACTGGGTAGGTGTTGGATGATGTGCTTATCGTGACTAGCTGTTGTTGGACAGCAGGTTATAGTGATGATATGGCCCAGCTGAAGTCATGTAGTTTTACACATTTTCACTGATTACCTTGTTCTGCTCATGCAACATGCTGAGCAGGAAGGATGAAGATATTTGTGAGAGAAATGGAAATATGTGCAGCCGAAACACGTAATATCTGAAGATATTTTAAATAATGTACAAAGTGCAGAAGAGTATTGAAATAATACTTCAAATATTGCTGGTATTAGAGGAGTACTTCAGGTGTTTGAACTGATACTTTGGAAAGATTTGGGGTGTCCTAGAATTGATGATTTTCTAGATCATGTTTTATGCTTTTTTCATTGCATCATGTGATGAGTGATAGGAAACACACAAGCTAGTGAATCCTAGCACATTGGCTGTGCCATACCAGAGGAAATACATGGTGTTGTGAAGGTTCACTCTGAGAGTTGCCTCACAAGGGTCCTTTTGCAGTACTCAAATAGTTATGATCTACACATCGGCTCTGTATTATTTACTTGGGCTTTGAGGATGCTGTGTTGAACACCAGGGCTTTAAGCTAGTTCTTTTATGCCAGAGTATTTATGATGATGTAAGGAGTTGAACTTGGCTTACACACTAACTCAATTGAATTAAATTATATGTAGGAAGAGGAATTTGGCATTGATTCTGTCCAGAGAGAGAAGGAAAATAGGTTAAAACCTTGATTACTTTTCATTCTGTTTACCTAACTTGGAGTTCAGATTTTTTCCTTACTTTAATTAAAGTTTAGCAAAGTCTCTTCTGCTGTTCACTACAGCAGGAAAGAAGAAGGGGAGGGTAGGAGAAAAAACTGTTTGCCTGGTTGTACTAGATGCAGTTAGATGGCGAATGTGCATGGGGACACGTAAAAAGATGTGTGTTGCTGTCTCAGTCTAGCAGCTTTTTAGTAGGTTCACCTGTCAAACTCCATTGCTATTAGTATATGATGTTTAAATTAATCTCAGTTTTTATTTTACTTTTTTCTTTTTACAAGGTGCCTCATTAGTACTTCTGAGATAGCACAGACAGCGTAGGCGGAGAAAGCTTCATTTGGGGAACTGAACAGTTACAAGTTTATAATATTCTGGGGCTCACTCCTTTTATAAGAAAATATTTTGTAAAAAAATTATTACCTTATGCATCCCTAGACATCTGCTTATACGTTCCTAACCTGTCTTTTGCAGAGAAGATTACCATGAAGATGGTTTCTGTCAGCCATACAGGGGAATTGCATGTGCACGAATCATTGGAAACAGGACCATTTATGTGGACTCCCTACAGATGCAAGGGGAAATTGAAAATCGAATTACTGGTAAGCTTATACATCTCTGTAGCAGGACAGAAAACCAATCCAATATCGATACAAGCACTTTTGTCATCCTTTTCACTTTTGTAAGTCAATGACTAAGATAATAAGGCTTGAAGTAGATGACCTATTTTCCCACTTCTGCTGTTAGTAAAAATGGAGCAAGAGAGGTGAGTATCTTCTATTGTATAAAAGCTCTTTCCATGTCCTCAAGTAAAATAATAGGACGTTGACTTTTTAACAAATTACTGTTTATACTGGAGCTTTTTGCTTGACAGATTCCAATATAAGATTTTTTAAAAAATAAAATGCCTTCTGAGGTAAGAAAAAAATATTTTCTATATGGTGGCTTTTCCCTTGGGTTACCTCTCCCATGTGTAATCTCAGGAGAGTCTATATTCCACACTGCTTCATATAAAACAAGAGCTGACCTTCCTGTGCACTGCCTATGCTGACTTCTTCCTCTGATCATTTCAGTGCACACTCAGAAATTTGTTTCCAAAACAGGAATTACTTCCAATGAGCTGTATATCAACATGAGTTTTCTTCATTGAACCTTCACCCATCAGACTGATAACTGTGATTCTGATCAGCTGTGATTCTGATAGACACAAGCAGAGCAAGGAAATGATTTCATGGAATAGATCAAAATGCTTATTTACGGAGAATTAACACAGTCCAGCAGAAGCATATTTGTTCAATGCATCATCCCCTAGCAGAAGAAGTTGAGCAGGAGAAGCAGGAGACTGCTGTGGCTGTGCAAGGACCTGCAGCTTAAACTGAGGGAAAAGAGGGAAATGTACAGGAAGTGGAAGTAGGGTTGTGTAGCGTGGGAGGAATACAGGGCTGTTGTTCATGTGTGTAGATATAGGATTAGGAAAGCCAAGGCGCAGATGGAGCTGAACTTGGCAAGGGATGTGAAAGATAACAAGAAGGAGTTCCACAAGTACGTAGGCAGGAGGAGACAGGCCAAGGAGAGTGTTCCCCCTCTGATGAAAGGTGATGGGGAGCTGGCCGGAAGATACCCATCCTAGGGTTCTGAGAGAAATGGTTGATGTGGTTACAGAGCTGCTTTCCATCATATTTGAAAAATCATGGCTGTCTGAAAGTCCCCAGTGACTGGAAGAAGGGAAACGTTACTCCCATTTTTAAGAAAGGGAGAAAGGAAGATCTGGGGAACTTCACAGGCCTTCCTTGAGGCCTGTGAGCCTCACCTCTGTGCCTGGGAAAGATCATGGAGCAGATCCTTGTAGAAGGTATGTTAAGGCACATATGAGACAAAGAGATGACTCAGGACAGCCAGCATGGCTTCACCAAGGGCAGATCTTGCCTGACCAATCTGGTGGCCTTCCATGATAGAGTGACGACTTCGGTGGATGGGGGAAGGGCAATGGATGTAATCTACCTGGAGCTCTGCAAAGCCTTTGACATCCTTCTCTCTAAATTGGAGAGGCATGGATTTGAAGGATGGACTGTTCAATGGATTAGAAATCGGTTGGCTGGACACAGCCAAAGGGTTGTGATTAATGGCTCTGTGCCAGGGTGGACGCCAGTCACAAGCGGTGTCCCTCAGGGGTCGGTCTTGGGACCATTGCTCTTCAACATCTTTATCAGTGACATAGACAGTGCCATCAAGTGCACCCTCAGCAAGTTTGCAGATGACACCAAGCTGAGTGGTGCAGTCGATACATTGGAAGGAAGCCAACCGGAGGGACCTGGACAGGCTGGAGAAGTGGGCCATGAAAACCTAATGAGGTTCAATAAGGCCAAGTGCAGGGTGCTGCACTTGGGTCAGGGCAATCCCAGGTATTTATACAAACTGGGGGAAGATCTCCTTGAGAGCAGCCCTGCAGAGAGGGACTCGGGTGTCCTGGTAGATGAGAAGCTGGACGTGAGTCAGAAGTGTGTGCTTGCAGCCTGGAAGGACAACTGTATCCTGGGCTGCATTAAAAAAGGGATGCCCAGTAGGGAGTGGGAGATGATTGTCCCCCTCTACTCAGCTCTTGTGAGGCCCCATCTGGAGTACTGCAGCCAGGCCTGGGGATCCCAGCACAAGAGAGATGCAGAGCTCTTAGAACTGGTCCAGAGGAGGGCCACTAAATTGAGCAGAGGGCTGGAGCACCTCTCCTATGAGGAAAGGTTGAGGACACCGGGCTTGTTTAGCTTGGAGAAGGGAAGGCTCCATGGAGTCCTCATTGTAGCCTTCCAATACTTGAAGGGAGCATATAAACAGGAGGGGATGTGTCTGTTGAAGAGGGTGGATTAGTGATAGGACAAGGGGGAATGGTTTTAAACTGAGACAGGGGAGTTTAGGTTAGATATTAGGAGGAACTTTTTCACACAGAGGGTGGTGACGCACTGGAACAGGTTGCCCAAGGGGGTTGTGGATGCCCCATCCCTGCAGGCATTCAAGTCCAGGCTGGATGTGACTCTGAGCAGCCTGGTCTGGTGGTTGGCAACCCTGCCCATAGCAGGGGGGTTGAAACTAGGTGGTCTCTGAAACTAGGTGGTCTCTGATGTTCTTTTCAACCTAGGCCATTCTATGATTCTATGACCTGGCCAGACATGCCTATCTAATTGAATCTGGAATTTAAACACAATTCTTTGGGGAAAAAAAAAAAAAACAAACAACTTGACTGTACTTGTCAGCTCTATCTCCTTAAAGGTATTAATTATTAAAGTAAGTTAGACATTACTTTAAAGGCTTATTTTCGAGCCAGAAATCCAGATCCATTTTTTCTGGGATATGATGATCAGATGCTGGGGCTGCTGAAGCCCAGGTTTTGACCTCTCCTTACGCTTTTATGACTCATTCCCCTCTCTTTTCTCTTGTACTCTATTTCAATTCTGGCCTATTTTTTCCGTTCCATCATTAATTAATTCATAGTATTGATACCACTTTTTCCTCAGTCATCTTGATTGAATGTTTTTCAACAATTGGAAACTCTTCACTTATCTGAAATGTTTAGATTTGTAACTCTGTGTGCTATTTTTATAATGTTCTACTGAAATAAATTTTAAAAAGTATTAAATCATGTCTTCCAGAAAATAATTGTTGATATTTGTTTCTGGAATGCACAGCATGGACACTTGTGATCTGGTTAGTGGTTCCCTAGTACCACTAATTATCAGATGGATTTTGGAGGCTGGGGACTGGGAACTTGAGGAGGTGTAGGACTTGAAGAGTCCTGGTGCAAACCTTCTTTAAGAGAAAAATTTTGTGTACCGCTACATACAGCTACATAGGTTCTTACTAGGCAGTATGAATAATACTAGTTTTTGAAGTCATATACATCTGAAGGACATACCAAATGCTTTATGCAAAATAAATGCCAAGGATTTCACAGTACACTTTTTTTTTGTGTAACTCTTCTTAAATGTTCTTCTTAAATAAGTAAGTGTTTCAAGGTTAATGTTCTTAGCCCAAGTGCCAGGATATTTTGACAACTTCTCCTTAGAATTTGCTTGTACTTTCGCCTATGCTTTTTAGGTTTTTGGTGGAATCTCTTTGTACTCAGTGCCATCCACCACTCTCGGAAGATTGTGACTGGATAATGGTGACACCTACTGTCTGACACTAAGACCTCATTAAAAAGTTACAGACCTAATCGATGGGGAATTTTCATTCTGAATTTTCATTTCGCTGCTGTGCTGTTGTTTAAAATATGTTCACTACATCTCTACTGTGTGTACTTCTGCTTGATCCCAGCCATCTGGTTAGTGAGAATCTAAGCCTTTGCATTTAAAAAAATCCAGAAGGATGCTTTCATGGAGAAACCTGAAACGCAACAGATTGGAAGGCCAGCAATAAAGAGTGTATGGACCTGAACCCTAACCTGTGGACACGTGTAATTAGCAATGTCTTTGCCATGCTGTTCAATGTCTGTTTGACTGAAAATCAAACCCCTTAGCTGCTTTAATTTTTCCACATATTTCCCACATATTTCATTCAGATGTTGGCTACATCTTTCCCACATACTATATTCAGATGCTCTACTTTGAGTCTTCAGTTTGGAAAGAGACAATCTGGAATGAGGCTTGGAAATACAGACATAAATTCTAAGGTGCACAGTAGCTTTGTAGAAGCAATCAAGCTTTGAGAAAGGAGCTTAGAAAACACGAGTGGCTAATGGTGTTCCTGGGCCATTTCTGGCATTCTTTGATGAAGAAGAAATGTGACAACAGTATAGAAGGCTTCGACTGGGAGATGCTCAATGCTGCTGAGGCTTTGTTCTCAATACTGCTGCCTGCTCTTTGGCACCTTGTAATCAAGAGGCTGCTCATGTTTGCCTGCCATGTTCTGTCTTGCTTCTGTGCTACATGATCATTATACAACCCTGTTTGCTTTTGACACCTCCCAGCAAACTGTGGCCATGATTGTTAATTAGGTACTCTTTGCTTATGCCAATCTAAATTCTGTAGCACCTTCACAGAATTTTCAGATAGCCAACTGTGACTGCTTCACTCCTTCAAGTTTAATTTTTTCATCTTATGGACAGGCTTACCTTATAACTGTTGTTTATAGCCTCATGTTGTGCTTGCATGCAGTATTCCCCGCATGACTGATGGAAGGTTACATTCCTGTATTAAAATAAGGAAAGGTGTAGACACTACAAAAGGCTGGAGCTCAGGTTGTTGCATGTGTGATGCTGAGGAAGAGACAGGAAGCTCTCTCATAGCAGGTGGTAGCAGGAGGTAGACGGTAGGAAGGGAGAGAGCTGAACAAGAGGGAGAGAACTGATATGCAGATTATGAGTAGGCTGGTAAATGACTTGAACTAATTTTCTTTTCTCTTTACAGTGTACACTGGTGGATGTACAGTCTAGCAAACCTCACTCACAAGTGATATTTTCCAGTGTGAGAATGAATGCTCCTGTATTTAGAGTGCGATTTGTCGCCAGATACATAATGCACGTGTTCATCTGTCTGTTTTTAAAAAACATGCAGGAAAACTCCCAGATAAACATTATTGTGTAGACAGTGAGAGCTGAAGGGGAAGGTCAAGGTCTTAACCAACATAAAACACATCTTAACGTGATCTATGGTCAGCATGCTGACATTGATTACTATTACATTTTTGGCTTCCCTTATCTACCAGGAGCAACATCTCTCCAAATACCAAGCCTGTCAAGGCTTAAAAAATGATTGATTATTGATCAAAACATCTGTAGGAGTTTTGTAGGAGTTGTAGTCCACATTTGTAGGAGTTTAGTTATCCTCATTCAAATTTTATCTAACTAGAAACTTTGGGAACATAGGTCAGGTTTCTGGCAGTTGTTTCTGCCTTAGGTATTTATCCTTTCAAGTTAAGATTAATAAAATGTCAACAGTTTACTCAAAAGTAGTCACATGGGTGATTTCCTAAGAACTGAGGTTCCACAAGAAATGTGCAGATGTCAGAGACTTTGCTTTTTGCATTTGTCAGCTGTCCTTTACGTCTTAGAAAAGACCTTGTTTCTTTCCCTGCTGCTCAGTAAGCTTTCACTCCATCATGAGAAGATGAAAGTTGTAAAAGGCAAACAATGTAAAAATTATGTTGTTTCTCATATGTATTGTGAATTAATGCTTAAACAGCACCTTTATTCCTTTCCAGCTGCATTTACAATGATTGGCACTTCTACGCATTTGTCTGACCAATGCTCACAGTTTGCTATACCATCCTTCTGCCACTTTGTGTTTCCTTTGTGTGATGAGCGATCCCGGACACCAAAACCACGGGAATTGTGCCGGGATGAGTGTGAAGTACTAGAAAACGATCTGTGTAAACAGGAGTACAACATTGCTAGATCAAACCCCCTCATCTTGATGCAGCTGCAGTTGCCTAAGTGTGAGGATCTCCCACGACCTGATACCTTGGAAGCTGCCAACTGCATAAGGATTGGGATCCCCGTGGAGAGACTCAGTCGATGTAAGTCAGTACGCTACCTATTTTATATAGTGTTGATACTGACCATAATCTTGCACTGTTTTAAGGTATAGTTAAGGTGGTGAGAAAGCTTAAAGGATAGTGCTTTGCATTATCCTTTGCATTATTATTTGCAAAGGAAAGGGTTATATCAACTATGTTTGGCTGTGAAACTCCATATTCACACAACGGGTTTTAATCAGCTATGCTAAGGAAAGCAGTGCATTGCAGCCTTTCCTTCCCATGAGCTGTCCCTCAGTGCTCACTTAGTTCTTAACTTTCTGGGTAAGTCCTCCCATACTGCTATTTGCTAGCTCTCTTTACATGTCGATAAAATCTAAGTAGGCTGTAGAAGCTTAATTGAAAAAGTCTGTTAAGGAATTAAACTTTTAATGTTCATTCTGTATGTGAAGAAATCCACAAGAGTGCTAATTCTTTAAATCGAGCTTGGAGTGTAGCTGTCGTTGTTCACCCACACAGGATGGTGGAAAACATTAATCTCACTTCATTTGATTTGTGTTTGCATCCAGGGTTGTTCAGTTACCAGTTGTTATGTGATGACAGGTTTTGTGCCTACTCCATTTCCTAGCAATTAAACACAATCCTCCTAAAATGTTAAACAAGGAAGCTCTTAGACACTAAAGATGCCTAAAGAGCTAAGTACCAGTATTCTGAATACCCATTATCTGAACCCAGATTTATGAGCAGGGGTAATGGCATAAAAGTAGCCACGCTTGCTGTGTTCTAGGGAGGCAATTGCCTTACGTAGCTGAGAAGGACTCTTAACTCAGAAATTGATGGGGAAACCAAATCAAGCAAAAGGAAAAAATAAAAAATAAAAACAGTAATTAGAAATCCAGTAAAAAAAAGCTTTTGGAGCCAGTGCTGCTCCCTCTGGTGGAACAGCTGCAGTGCATATACCCTTGATTTTTAGGTAATGGGAAACAGAAGCTTTGTGAGTTGGATTCCTGAGGACTGGGGAAGGAGACTCAGAAAAATGATGAAGGCAGTGTTGCAAGCATGCAGAAAAATGCATGTTTCAGTTCAGGTGCCAAATATGAGAGGCAAGTATTCAAAAGGTAGGAAGAGAGGGTAGCAGCATAAGGGAGAAAATAAAGATACTTCAGCAGATAAGAAATAGAACAAAAGCTTATGTCCCATGCAACAGAACATGTCCCTGTTATGCAACAGAAAATGCAGCATGTTTCTCCTGGGAGTCATCAATGTGATAAAATAAGAAAATTATGAGAAATAAAATAGTATGAAGTTTGCACTGTTAGCATCAGAAGACTTTTCCTGAATTTAAACTCATATCTCTAATTCAGTTCATTACATCTTGTCCTGTGTCTAATGTCTACTTAGTACCAGTTCACATGCAGAAGTACCAAATATTGATGTGTGTAGCCATAGGTTGATAGACTGAAAGGCAGAATTCAAATATAGCAGGTTGTGAAACAGTACAGAGGGCCACAGAACTGAAACTTAAAAAAAAAACACATAGCTTTGATTTAAATCTTCAAGGACCTAAATTTAAATACTTAAAAATACATGAAGTGCTTTTTTAAAAAAAGCATACACAATCTACACATTGCAGCTGTTATGGATTTGCTGACCTTTGATTATTTTGTTTTTTGTAACCTTTTGCCAAACCTTTTCTAACAGATCATCAGTGCTACAACGGTTCTGGATCAGATTATAGAGGAACAGTCAGCATCACCAAATCTGGCCACATTTGTCAGCACTGGGACTCCCAGAGTCCCCACAACCATGACCTAACAAGCACACAATTTCCAGAGCTAGGTGGAGGACATGCGTATTGCCGAAATCCTGGGGGTCAGATGGATGGGCCTTGGTGTTTTACAAAGAATAAAAACGTACGCATGGAACTGTGTGACATACCTTCTTGTAGTATGTATTCTTTCTTTTTTCCACTATTACTGTCCTGAATCCTGTGTAATTTTGAATTGTCAGTATTTTACAAGTGCAATTCACTTAACAAGTTGATCTCTCAAATGTTTCACTTGCTTTAATCTGGCACTGTTGTTTTGTGTTGTACACATTTAATGTTTTCTTGCTAGATGATGAACATCACCTATGTAAGTTTTCTTTGCTCATGTTACTCAGTGGTATTAGCTTTTTCGCTGTATTAGCTTTTTCTCTGTATGACATCTTGCAGTCAACAAGGATTTTAAGATCCTGTAGAGGGAGATATAACACTGCTTGGTTTTCATGAAACTGTGTGAAGCATGGAAGCAGAGATGTCATAAAACACATGATTTTATCAGAAGTATCCTACAATATCTGCACAACTGATGGCAGAAATGAAAAGCAGCCTCTCACGGCTCAATACAATCCTGATTACTTCCTTGTGTTGGTGCAGACGTCATTCTAGATCTATTGCAGTAGTAACAGTATTTAGATGTGTCAAAGCAATTTATTACTGTGCTTCTTTAGGAACAAAACCTTGTCTACTGTGGGAACAAATAAACCATGGAAGCCATAAAATTGTCTTTGTTACAGATTGCCTGTATCATAGGGTCACAGAATGATTCAGGTTGGAAGGGACCATAAAAGCCACCCAGTTCCAACCCCCGACTGGGCAGCCTGTGCCAGTGTATCTCTGCCCTCTGAGGAAATAATTTCTTCCTAATTTATATAATTTTATATATATATATATATATATATATATATATATATATATATATATATATATATATAAAGAATTTACATCTCCCCTCTTTTATTTTAAAACTTTCCCCTCGTACCCTGTCACAGTCAGACCATGCAAAAAGTTGGTCCTCTTTCTGCTTATAAACTCCCTTTGTCTTCTGCAGGCTAAACAAGCCCAACTCCCTCAACCTTTCCTCATAGGAGAGGTGCCCTAGCACTCCGATTTTCTTGTGGCCCCCTTCTGGACCTGCTCCAACAGCTGTACATCTTTCTTTACGTGTTGGGGCCCCAGACTCGGTGCGGTACTCCAGATGGGGCCTAACAAGGGCAAAGACAATTCCAGTGAACTTTTCTGAACTATGCTACCCTGCAGTCTCTAAATTAAAAAAAAAAGGATTTTAGAAAGGTTCCAGAGTAGTCTTATTAAATGTATTGATAGCTTGAATTTGCTAGGAAGTGATAGAAGCACTGTTGTTCTCTTAAGTACAGAAGAAATAATATCTCTACCAGTGAGAGTTGATATTTGCTTTATTCTGGGCAGTAGCAGTACTGGTGAAGGTAGAAAGTGTATAACATGCTGTTCAAATGTCTGGAGTGAAATGAGAAGGCCAGACTGTGGTGGTGTGCCCTGGTTTATCATGTTGAGGTTACTGCTTTATATACTGTGATGAAGACTACTTGATTTTACTCCCAGAACATGATACTGTTCTATTTTCTGCAGTTTCCAGAACTGGAAGCCTCAGAAATAAAGTGAAATAAATGAATATACTGGTGCAGCCATCAAAATCTGTGTAAAAGTTGGCACCACAAATTTATCTTCATTCTGCTATACTGCTATGTTTAGTCAAATTAGTAGAAATATTTAGTGAAAAACTATTGGGAAAGGATGGGTAACGTGACTTCTGTTTTCAGTTTATAAACGTGAACTTTTCATTAAAAATATAGTGTTAACAGTTGTTGTAGTTATTTTTATTTTTCTTTATTGTTGAATGCATTGAAATACTTTTTGTAAACAAAGAACATTTCTGTGCCAACAGGTCCACGTGACAACAGCAAAATGGGAATCCTGTACATCTTGGTTCCCAGCATAGCAATCCCTTTGGTCATTGCCTGCCTTTTCTTTCTGGTCTGTATGTGCAGAAACAAGCAGAAAGCATCTGCCACAACACCACAGCGTCGCCAGCTGATGGCATCTCCCAGCCAGGACATGGAAATGCCACTCATTAATCAACACAAACAGGTGTTTTTCCCAGAATTTGCTTAGGCCACATGTTTCTAATGTTATGATTTACCTTGTCTCATATTTTCAGTATTTGAACTGAGCCATGTTGCAAGATATCTGCTTTTCATATTGTGCTGGTCATCATCTTTAATGAAAACCAGGTTTGCCACTTACTAGTTGTATCTAGAAACCCTGGCCTCAGGCAGCAGCTTTCAGAACAAAATATTTCATGACATCTGCTCTTACCTGTCAGTCCCCATTCTGCCTCTTGTCTTAGTGACTGGAAATGTTATTTCTCAGCCAGCCTTCAGCCTGCAGCTCATTTTTTGCTCTTGATAACAACATGGCTGATTTGCTTGTTTCAAGCAGGATTCATGACGGTGTTTTGTCTCTAGTCTGTTGGTACAGTCTGCTTGTATTATCAGCAAATGCTAATCTGAGCTGAGATGCAACGTATTTCTAAGGCTGTTATCACAAGGATGGTGAAAAGAAAATGGCTTTGAGCTGCTGTGTGAAGATCTCATCTTCATACAATTTTCTGGGTCAGATTTGTGTTCATGTCTAATGCTGAATTTTTAATCATAGCACTTACAAGGCATGAGTTCTTATAAACAGTGCTCAGTTTGGAACAGTTTACAACACCTGTTCACAAAACTGCTTAATATTTGCAGGATATTACTGCTTGTAACAAATGTCATTGATTTTGTTTGGTGAGGAATTTTCATGGCTGAGCCTATATTGTGCTGGAAATGTTCTGGTCCAGTTCACCGAACAAGTCTAAAATCAGAGCTTGTTCCCAGATTACCTGTTAAGAGTATTTCCAGCCTGTCTTACCCCTCCTGCTGCATTACCCTCTGTGTGAAGCTGTGCTGTCTGTCTGACTTGCTCAGGGACCGGTCCAGCTGAGCTCGTTGGGATGTATTCATCAGATCACCATCAGAGGCTCCCCTGCTTTCCCTGTTCTCTCAAGGCTTTGCCACCTTTACCTTCCTGTATCAGAAAGCACCCCCTTCTTCCTTCTGCAGCTCTTCCTTAATTCCCCTCGCCAGAGCTAATTCAAAGTTTCTCAGCAGGGAACTGCTACCCACAGACAGGGACAGCTCCTGTCATGCAGTGCTGGAGAAAGGACAGATAAATCACTGGGAAACATAGAGAGGGTTCACACCTCCCTCTACTGGAAATGATGTTTCAGTTCACCCTGCAGCCTGCCAACTTTTTTGACATTTCTCACACATCTTTAGAGGATACCTCTGGGCAGAACTGCAGGGCAACTATAACACTATAATAGATATCACTGTTACCCTGATTTACTCTGAACTGATGATTCATTTAGCTTGCAGGAAATGTGGTAACTCCTTTGTGAAAGTAGTGATATTCATCATTTTACACCCCAGTTTGCACTTACTAGAATAACTCATTTCAAGATTAACTGTAAAATTCATGTACAGATGTGGATATACGAAAAAAAGAAAAGTTATCCAACTGTAATCCAATTTTTACCCACTTAAACACTTTACCCACTTTGAACACTTAACAACTGTGAGCTTTTCACTAGTAGATTTCGTTGTTCAGAAAGCATTGTGATTTTTTGCTGATGGTTTTCTTTGCTTCATTTCAGGCTAAACTTAAAGAAATCAATCTGTCTACTGTGCGATTTATGGAGGAACTAGGAGAGGAGAGATTTGGCAAAGTCTACAAAGGGCATCTTTTTGGTACTGCACCAGGTGAACAGACACAAGCTGTTGCTATCAAAACGCTGAAAGACAAAGCAGAATTGTCTCTTCGGGAAGAATTTAAGCATGAGGCAATGATGAGATCACGATTACAGCATCCAAACATTGTTTGTTTGCTGGGAATAGTGACAAAGGAACAGCCCATCAGCATGATTTTCAGTTATTGTTCCCACAGTGATCTCCATGAGTTTTTGGTGATGAGATCTCCTCATTCAGATGTTGGCAGCACTGATGATGACAAGACAGTAAAATCCACTCTGGAACCAGCAGACTTCTTCCACATTGTGACTCAGATAGCTGCAGGAATGGAATACCTTTCAAGCCACCATGTTGTCCACAAGGACTTGGCCACTAGAAATATATTGGTGTTTGATAAACTGAATGTAAAAATATCTGATTTAGGCCTTTTCAGGGAAGTTTATGCTGCTGATTACTACAAACTGATGGGAAATTCTCTTCTTCCTATCCGTTGGATGTCCCCTGAGGCTATTATGTATGGCAAGTTTTCTCTTGATTCAGATATTTGGTCATATGGAATTGTGTTGTGGGAAGTTTTCAGCTATGGCCTGCAGCCTTACTGTGGTTATTCTAACCAGGATGTCATTGAGATGATCAGAAACCGACAGGTTTTGCCATGTCCTGATGACTGCCCCACATGGATATACACTTTGATGTTGGAGTGCTGGAATGAATTTCCCAACAGAAGACCAAGATTTAAAGATATACACAACAGACTAAGAACATGGGGAAACCTTTCAAATTATAACAGCTCAGCACAAACTTCTGGAGCAAGCAACACCACACAAACAAGTTCCCTTAGCACAAGCCCTGTTAGTAATGTCAGCAATGCTAGGTACATAGGACCAAAGCAGAAAACTCCAGCTTTTCCTCAACCTCAGTTCATACAAATGAAAGGGCAGATGAGACCAATGGTCCCACCTCCTCAACTCTATATTCCAGTCAATGGTTATCAGCCAATGCCTGCTTATGGGGCTTACTTGCCAAATTTTTATTCTGTTCAAATTCCAATGCAAATGGCTCCTCAGCAAATGCCCCCCCAGATCATTCCCAAACCAGGCTCCCACCACAGTGGGAGTGGATCCACCAGCACAGGCTATGTAACAACTGCTCCTTCCAATGCATCCGTGGCTGACAGGGCTGCTCTACTCTCAGAGGGCACAGATGACACAAACAATGGAGCAGAAGACATTGCCCAGAATCCTGTCCAGGAGGAGGAGGAAGAGGAGGGATCTGTGCCAGAAACAGAATTGCTGGGTGATAATGACACGCTTCAGATGGATGAAGCAGAAATTCAGTCAGAAGCTTAAGAAATTTGGCCTTACTACTAAGAATTCTGCATCACTTCTGTGCTTGGAGACGTTAGATCCTTAAGCTTAACATCAAAGATTTTGATCTGATGAAAAAAAAGCACAAACAAAAAACATATACTAATATTAATTGCAGCAATAATGACATACTGAATTTATTGACCATTGTCACCATTTGCATTTTGCAAATGTGGTACAGAATTGCTGGCTTTCATCTTTTTTACAGTACTACAGTTCTTGAGGGAAACTGCTTTTCAGTAATGTACTGTTGCTGTGCAACGTATTGCAGAGTAACATTGCACATCATGTATATCATGATATGTGAGTGTAGTGTTAATGAATCATGCTTAAATCATTAACACAAAGAAGGAATCCAACTACAGTTGCTCTCAGCATAAAGAAGTGCCCTGGTTGTGATGGACAGCTTAGTTTATAGTATTTATCTTTTGATATAATGGACACAAGATTGTTGTTTGCTTTTTGAATCTGAAAAAAAACAAACCCCAAAACAAAAACAAACAAGTTGAGAATATGGATCCATAGTTGTGTTAAAGTAACCAGAAGAGTAGAGAAACAATGTAAAATAGGCTGCGCTGAGTGAGGCCGTGGGTCTGTCTAGCCCAGCAGCATGTCTCTGAAGAGAGTAGTTTCTGCCTGGGGAAGAGTACAAGGGCAATCATACAGTTTCCCCAGAGTGTTTTCACAAGCACCAGCGATTTGTGGCTTAGGAAATGCCCAAGCCAGAGGTGGAATTTTTTGTTGTTTAATAACCTTTGATGGAATTTTCTTCCACGAGTTTATACAAGTAATTTTGAACCCACATAAAATTAGAGCATCCACAACATCCTGTGGAATAACATGAGAGAAGAGAGGATGTCTTTCTTTCATCATTCCCTATGAATGACTGTGACAGAAACTTCCAAATGAGATCGTCTGACTGCATTTGTGGATGGAAGTATTCCTTCTCTGCTGTGTATTTTTAGCAGCAAGCAGCCTTAATACACTGTTAACCGAAAATGGGGATATTGTAGGTGTGCACTAACTCAACAATCCAACTTTAATTGCATATTTGTTGTCAAGTATAGAAAAGGGCTCCACATACATGTTCCTGCATTGTAAAAATGTTGGGTTTTGTGGGGGGGTTATAAACTCACTTGATCTACTGCAATTACTGCTGGATTGCATGTGAAAACATGTTTTTCGTTCCTGCCAGTTTAGTGAAAACAATTCTTTGAACTTTAGAAGACCAAAATAAGCAAAGTTGTACAGAGTGCTGGTTTTGTCTTCTGTTTGCAGGATGGATCATGTACAGACCTTTAAATGTAATTTATGTTTTACTACATTTTATACACTTTTTTTTCTTTGAAATATCTGGATTTTTTTGAACAAATGACTTTATAGCTTAAGCATTTACAGTATTCATATGTGGTACAGTTTTATCGTATTGCTGGTTCATTTTGTTAAACGTGCAGACAGGTCCATACATTTCACTACTCTTTCTGTATTATGAGCAATACATACTTGTAGAATTGTAGCCAATACACACTGTAGCTATAAGTTGTACATCCAGCACGTGGAATTTCCAATAAAGTAATGCAAAAGGTATGGTAAGGTATGTTATTTTTATAGTTCCTACAGCCATTGTTTTGTTGTTACAGTACTTGTGGAATAAGAAATGGCCACAGTTCCTTAGATTACAGGTTTCATGCCTAAACTATGATTGGTTTGTGTGTACTTTTTTTTTTTTTTTTTTACTTTTTTTTTTTTTTTCCCTTTTTTTGATTACATGGGGATACATTTTAAGTGGTGTATCATTTTGATCTACACTCTGTGTTCATGGTATGGCAGCGTTACTTGTTTCCAGCATTTCACCTGGATTTGGAAATGCACTGGTAGGAGTAAAATATGAAAACTTTATTGCTTGTGTTAATATAATGCAGCTTTGGGTGCTATTAATAAATAAAGGATAAATAAATTTTAAAAAAAGGAAATTTCTTCAAGTTCTTTGTTTCTCTAGGTTTCACATTCTCGTATTCAAATGCCTCATTAATAAAGTATATTTGCTTCCTTTTATAACTTAATGCCTGAAAAAATAAAGGTTGGTGATCCAGTTACAATACAAATGCATAAATGAGGGGAGATAATGTATATGAGCTAGTGCTAAACAGTAGAAGATTCTGTACAACAGTGTATAAAGTTCACCCCACTTCTGGTAGTCAAAAGTCATTAAGACTTCAGGTGCAGTTTGGAAACTCCTAATTCTCCTCAAGCCTCATAAATTCAAGCCTATAAAACTTAACCAGAGAAAATAAGCGTGACTCCTATCGTGACTTTCCTGTCCCTGCTACGAGAGAATCACTCTTAAAGTGATGATAGAGGAGCAGTATGTCATTCTTTAGTCCAGCCTTGATGGTACACTGAGTAGCACAGAGAGGTTTTCTTCCACCTATTGGTGTTGATGGAATTCCCTGAGCTGCCATGATCTGAGATATGACCGCATGCAAATACCTTACCTATGGCTCAGGTGAGCACCTCTACGTAGACACTTAATGCAACCAATGTTAATGGCTGCTGTAAGTCGTATGTATTGATGGTAACTTCCTGTTCTGCAACTCCCTGGGCTACTCCCCCTGTGATATCTGCTGCAGAGACTCAGACAAATTTCATACCTGCTATTCCTCTTCAAGATTTGGAAGCAAAGCTAATGAAAAGCAGAAAAAGGGACAACTGACTGATGATGTGGCAGTAATTAGATGGAACAAGGTGAAGCGGGAATAGCGGAGGAAGGCTTGTGGCTGGGACCCAACAAAGCTTATCAGTAGAGCATGCAAAATTTCTTCAGGCCATGGCTAGCGAAACTGGCATTTGCCCTCTTGCTAGAGCAGCTTTTGTAGTCAACAAATGTATGGCTAGATAAACAGGAGAGAGCAAGTTGGTTTTGAAACTGCACTTCCCTGATCTACTTCAGTCAGTATGATCTTTCTAAGAAGACAAGGAAGAAGACCTTAGAAAAAATGGATGGAGCACCACTACTGTGCATTTTTGCCCATTGATGAGGCAGGAAGTTGTGACTTACAGATACTACCTCCTCCCCACTTCCAAAGCTATGTGACACGACCTGGTGCATGCCTCTCCCACTCCTGCAAATGGCTTTGCTGTTTGGTTCTCCAATGTGGTTCAGGTGTCTGATATTGGTTCAGAATGTTGTGAAGAAGGATCTGTTAGAGAAAGAGCTGAAAGGAGCCTTGGTGGAGTCAGGCCCTTTCATGCGGCCTACTCTCACAGAACACAAAAATGAATTTGGGATTCACCTTAGGGCAGTGCAAAGCAGCCCTGAGCTGAGGCAGTTCTGTAGACAGGCCGCATATCAGCCCAGTGTCAACAAACCTGAAGATTTTTTGAGATGGATTGAGAACTGGCTTTGTAGTGGAGTTCAGAGTGTTGTGGTCAATGGCTCAGAGCCCAGCTGGAGTTCTGTAGCCAGCAGTGTTTTTACTGGATCTGGTCTTGTTCAGCATCTTCCTCAGTGATCTGGATGAAGGGATAGAATACATCCTCAGCAAGCTTGCTGGTTATACAAAGCTGAGAGGTGTGACTGACATACCAGAAGGCTGTCCTGCCATTCAGTGAGACCTGGACATGCTTGAGAGTTCAGCAGAGAAGAACCTAATGAGCTTCAACAACAGCAAGTGTAGGGTCTTGTATCTGGGGAGGAATAACCACACGTTAGTACATGTTAGGGGCTGACCTGCTGGAGAGGGACTCTGTGGAGAAGGACCTGGGCATTCTGGTGGACAACATGTTGGCTGAGACAGCAATGTGCCCTTATAGCCAAGAAGGCCAATGGTATCCTGGTGTGCATTAAAAAGAGTGTGGCCAGAGGGAAGTGATCCTCCTGATCTACTCTGCCCTAATGAGAACACATGCTCTGGAATAGTGTATGCAGTTCTGGGTTCCCCAGTTTAAAAAAAAAAAAAAAAAAAAGGCTCTCCTAAAAAGAGTCTAGTGGAGGGCCGCAAAGACGATGAGGGACCTGGGGCATCTCCCGTATGAAGAAAGGCTGAGAGACCTGGGACTGTGCAGCCTGGAGGGGAGAAGGCTGAGAAGGGATCTCATCACTGTTGATAAATATCTAAAGTGAAGGAGTCAAGTGGATGGGGCCAAACTCTTTTCAGTGGTGTGCAGTGACAGGACAAAGGGTAATGGGCACAAATTAGAAAACAGGAATTTCCATAAAAACACAGGGAAGAATTACTTTACTTTGAGAGTAACAGAGCACTAGAGAAGTCTGCCCAAAGAGTTGTGGAGACTCCTTCTATGGAGATATTCAACTCCCTTTCCTGTGTAACCCACTCTAGGGAACCTGCTTTATCAGGCTGGACTGCATGATTTCCAGAGTTCCCTTCCAACCCTTACAATTCTGTGATTCAGTGATCTCCACTGCCTATTTTTTTGAGTCCCAGTAAGGCAAAGGTGGGGAGGGAGAAGCTGAACAGAAAGGTAGGAGATCTTTGTGTGTAGTGCAGTCACAAGGTAAAGTCTTGAATCATGACAGCACTTTCTTAGGGTTCATATGTCCAGAAGAACAAGGAACTGAAGAGTTATAGGATCCAAATGTATCTTGATCAACCTCACAGAGTAGTTGCTTGTGCCAGAAGCCAAATATGGGTTCTTTTTCGCAAAAACATACAGTACTGTTAGGAGATTGGACTTTAATCATGAGGAGGGATGATTAGTGTGGTTCGTAATCTGAACAGGGAAACAAAGTGATTGTAATTGTACATACCTCCTTCACCATGCTGCTGCATACAAGAAAGGGACAGCCCGAGTCCCATTCTGGTACTGTCTGAGATTTATTTTATGATGCTTCCATCTATTTTCCTATTATTGCTATAGAGAATACAGAACTACAGCATGGTATGAACAAGTGTGTAGAAATGAAGTATTGAACCAAAGAGCAAACTAATAAGCACAAATAGGCCTTATTATTACAAGCTTTGATAGGCAGTTTCTCTCCCTCACCATCATATAAATTTTTAATTTCACCCAATGATTTCCCTAAAGACTGGCCCAGAAGGACAAGTTCCTTGTGGAGGTAGGAATTCTTTGCTTCCTGTACTTGCCATGGGTTTGAACATGATAGTAACCAGAAGGGAAGTTTCTTCATAATAACTGTACATCAATTTATTTTTTTTCTTAGAGATATGAATTTGAATTTTTTTTTCTTTTTTTTATATAAAGAGTTTGTTAGATATCACTTGATTCTATGTTCAGATAAATCTCATTTTCTCCATTGGGATTGGAGGGAGTAGGTTAATTGCTTACTGGTCAAGAGCTCAGGGATAGTTGCCGAGTTGGATCACTCTCAAAAGATTTCAAGGTGTTTGCCAAAACAAAAGATGTTTGCCAAAATGTAGGAATGAATCACCCAGATAAATTCTCAGTCATGTATTTGAATAAAGTCATGTTTTTATGTCATAATTTGCCCCTTATAAACAGTAACTCCCAGTTTCTAAAGAAGCAGACTGTACCACAAAATGTCCTCAAAAAGAAAACGCCAATAACACAAAATATGAAGAAAAAATCCACTAGCGAAGTCACTTCCTACCTAAGGAAAAGTTACAAATGCATGCCAAAATAAATAACATGCTTTCCTGTTGTGTAAAGTGGGATAGCAAAAATCAAGTCTGGGGAATTTTCTCAGAGACTTGAGGAATATTAGAATAGTAACAATATACAGCATGACCAGTGATATGGTTTGATAAATGAGGTTTACTTTTATCTGATTAGAGAACTGAATTTTGGCCTCTTTTTTTTTCACAATGATTTTGTGTAATCTTTTTTTTTTTTTTTTTCCCCAGCTTGCATATATAACAAGTTGCTGGCTCCTTCAATCATCTATATGAGATTTGAGCAATCAAGCACTATGAAATGTGCTAAAACGGCAAGCTGATCTAAGCCCATGATAATCTGGCCAGGCAGATCTTTTCCTAGTTCATAATGTACTGCATCTACTGTGATAAAATGTAGTAGTTTATTTGGCAAGGTTTCCTTTTCAGAAAAAAATGATGTAAAAACATCTTGTATCTGATATTTCTGTCGTGCTCTATGTTCAGTGTTGAAAAGTATAGTTTTAGGACCACAACAGCCACTGCTCTTCCTTGGCAGACAGGGGACTCCTAACACTAAGCTTCCACTGCAGAAGTGAAATTTGGGTCCCCAGTATTGTTGCGTGACCGCAGGTATGAGGCAAGCTCTGTACATGTGTGTCTGCATGCATGCCTGCTTTTGAAATCAAAAATAAAAGGCGATAACACTGTGTTTAGGGCAAAGAGGAATGAATATGCACACATAGACATGTGCATACACACAGAGACACACACAGAAAAGCAAGAGGCAACGCAGCTTGTTGGGAGATGTTTTCCTTTACGCTCTCTGGTGTGTGCAGATGTTACAGGGCTTCTTCAGGTATTATGTAGGTCTGAATCCTAAACTATCTATCTCCTCCTAGTGTTCAGTGAATTATGTGGCACTGCTTTCTGTCAGCCACAGCGTATAGGACTCTGCCAGAAAAAAACCTGTGGGATAGTTTGGTGCGAGGTTTTGACTAGTGGAACAAACTCTATAACCATGAGATAGTTGTAGAGCAAGTACGTTTATTCGGCTGGCCAGGTGCAAGGGGGATGACTCCTTCCTAGCCTGCACACCAGAAGCAGGTAAACATCCCTATTTCTAGAAGGAATACATAGACATTCATGGTACAAGGAGTGGTTATTACAATTAATTCTAGAAATTCATAACAATCTTGTATGCCTATTCTACACCCCAAACTCCACCCCTAACTAATGACCCCATATCATTCCCATTGTTCTTGCTCAACTACTCTTATAATTTTAACAATATAACGGATTAGCCCTTTATTCAGTTCCCCCCTTTTCTATGTCCCAGCAAATTCTTCTGCTAGATTATTCTATTATTAGCCATCACCTGTTTGTTTACACATCCTCATAAAACAAGGTAGCATACAACATACAAACATCCCAAGGAAAAGTAGATAAACATGTTGCCTTCATAAGTTTAAGCTTAAGTGTTTCTTCAACAGTCCACAGTGGTTTCATCGTCTTCTTGACTCAAGGATGATGAATCCACGCCATCTGTTCTTTCACCTTGATCGCTGTCTATGATGTTAATACTACCAAAAATGGTCCTTCCCACTTTGGCTTGAGTGGTGAATCTGAGAGGGATTTGACATACACATAATCTCCAGGTTTAACATTATGAACAGGTCCATCCAATCCTCTTGCCCTTACACCCAGACTTTTCTATTTCTTTTAACTATCATTGCAGGCCTATTAAATATCCTGTCAAGGTCTCTTCACCTGCTTGATTCAAGGTACAATTTTGAATCATCTACAACCTACCATACAGTATTTCAAATGGGCTTAGTCCTTCCTTCACTCGAGGTTTGGTTCTTATTCTCAATAATGCTAATGGTAATGCTTGGGGCCAAGTCATCCCAGCCTCCAGGCTTAACTTAACAATTTGCAATTTGATCAGATGATTCATTCTCTCTACTTGACTGCTTTACTGTGTCCGATAGTGAATATGTAATTGCCAGTCAGTCCCTAACAGTTGGCTTACTTGGGCTACTACCTTAGCTACGAAGTGAGGCCCTCGATCAGAGGAAATAGTTGCTGGAGCCCCAAATCTTGGAATTATCTCCTGTAACAATACTTTAGTTACTTCCCGTGCTTTGTTGCTCCTGCAAGAGAAAGCCTCTGGCCAACCTGAAATGGTATCCATTAGTATCAACATATATCTATACCCCTCTTTTCTTGGGAGTTCAGAGAAATCAATTTGCCATTGTTGCTCTGGATAGTTTCCTTTTCCTATCTGCCCCATAGGCACTTTAGGACCAACCCTAGGATTGGTTTGCAAAGTTTCACAACCTCGGGTTACCTGTGTGACAGTTGTATATAAATTCTGAGCTGTAATCCCTTGATTTAAATATTTATACAGGGCTTCTACAGTGTGTTTTCCTGCGTTCAGCCATCACCACAGTCCACAACAGGGCTGAGGGAACTACTATCTTACCCCAAGGAGTAATTGCCCATCCCCCTTCTCCTATTTGCCCCTCTAAATCTTCAATTAGCTTTTGATCCTCCCTGGAATATTTTGGTTCACCATCAATTTGAATTCTACTGTCTGGAATCAGGAGATGCACTTCCACTGGATCCTCCTCTGCTGCCTTCTTTGCTTCCCGATCAGCGAAGGCATTACCCATCTCATTCAGTGAGGTGTGCCTTGCAGTGCATGATGGCCACCTTCTCTGGTAGTTGTATTGCTTCCAAGAGTCTAAGGATCTCCTTGGTATGTTTGGTACCTTTTTCTTGAGTTGATAAAAGTCCTCCTTCTTTTCATATTTCTTCATGGGCATGTACAACAATGAAAGCATATTTTGAATTAGTCCATATGTTAATTCTTTTTCCTTCTTCCAATCCTAATGCTTGGGTCAAGGCTATAATTTCTGCCTTTTGCTCAGACGTGTTTGGAGTAAGAGCTTTTGACTCTATTACCTTGCTAGCAGTCGTCACAGCATAACCAGCTTTGCACACCCTGTCACTCAAAGCTACTATCATCAGTATACCAGGAGTCTCCAGCATCCTCCAGAGGTTCCTCCTTCAAGTCTGGTCGGCTGGAATACACTGCCTCAATGGTCTCCAGGCAGTCATGAGACACTGGTTCTCCTGAGATTCCGCTGAGGAAAGCTGCTGGATTGATGATATTAGTCACCACAATTTCTACATCATCCTGCTCCACCAGGATTGCCTGATACTTGAGGAACCTCTGTGGTGAGAGCCAACGCCCTCCTTTCACTTCCAACACAGCTGAAACGGTATGAGATATTAACACTGTAATTCTTTGGCCCAGTGTGAATCTGTGTGCCTCTTGAGTATTCAGCACCAGAGCAGCCACTACCCTCAAGCAGCCAGGCCACCCTTTGCTTACTTCATCCAGCTGTTTGGAGAAGTGTGCTACTGCCTTTCCATAGGACCCCAGGCTCTGGGCCAGGAGTCCCCAAGCTATTCCTTGCTTCTTATGAGAACAACCACAAGGGTTTTGTTGTGTCTGGCAGCTCTAAGGCAGGAGCCCTCATAAGTTCGTGTTTCATGCTGAAAGCCTTTCCTGGCCTCTCCATTCCAAACGAGGACACTGGGACTAAATTTTAAAAGTGTAAAAAGTGGTTTTACCAGTAAAATTAACTATTGCCAGTAAAATTTACTACTAACCATAGTTATAAATCCACAGTCGACATGAACTGGTCATTCCCAGGAAGGTGCCGCTGCTCCTTAGCTGTCTGTGGTTCAGGACAGGTTGTTTGACAAATGGCCTCTTTCCTCACCGTTCCAAGCATGCTCAGTCCAGCGGTGATCGCATAGCCTAAATAGACTACTTGCTGTTGAGCCACTTGGACTTCCTGTGGGGAGACTCAATAGCCCTTAAGTCCAAGAAAATTCAGTGTGCCCATGTCACACCCAACCTTTCTGTTTCAGTAGCAATTAAAAGATCATCTACATACTGCAGTAAAATTCCTTTTCTTGGTGGGCATTCCCACTGCTCTAGGTCCTTCACCAACTGATTCCCGAAGATAGTTGGGCTGTTTTTAAACCCTTGAGGAAGCACTGGCCACGTAAGTTGTGTCCTTCCCGAGGTGGGCTATTCCCATTCAAATGCAAATAGTAATTCGCTTTCGGGGCTCAGGGGCAGACAGAAGAAGGCATCCTTTAAACCGAGTATGGTAAACCAAGCGAATTCACTAGATAACCTGGTGAGCAGCATGTATGGATTTGCCACCAGTGGGTACAGATCCTCCGCTATTTTATTAGCTCTTTGTTGTGGTCTTGTGATTTCTGTTGTCGGTATTCCACATCAGAACATCGTGCAGAACAGTGGCAGTTAAAGAGTTAATGTTCTGGTTCCGTGTTACCGCCATTTTGGGCATTTTGGGTTCCCGGAGGGGAGGGGCGGCACCCCCGGAGGATTTGGCGCGAAGAGGAAGCGGGTTGGGACTCCGGACCGGACCCCAGCCGCTCTCTGCCTCTGGCCGCCTCAGCTCTCTGCGGGGAAGAGCACGTGCTTCCCTCGCTCTATCGTGGTTCGACTCCTACTTTGGGTACTCTTGTCTCTCCTGTTTTGTTTGATTCGGTTACATTTAGTAAATTACCGTTCCTCCTCAGATCGTTGCTATTGTGTTTTTTCTATGTTAGGACTATCTGCTGGCTCTCCGCCCTTCCCCCTCTCCCGAAGCGCGTCGCCCGGGGCCGGTCGGGTTGTGCGGTAAAGCTCCTGCACTTTTTTTTTTTCCTTCGGTCCTTTGTCTCTCTCTCTCTCTCTCTCTCTCTCTTCCCCCCCCCCCCCCCCCCCTCCCCTTTTCACGGGGGCTGTTCCCCCCTGTCACGGACTTACATCTAGGGATAACCCCGTGCCACTTTTACATCCTGTACTACCCTGTAACTCCAGTCTGGATTCTTAACTGGTAAAATAGGGTAAAATAAAATAGGGTAAACTAAAAAATTATATTTTAACTCACATTCTGCTAGCAGTCCGAACTTCATAAAACGATCGATTATTGACTGAATTCCCTTCCTATCCTCAAGCCACAGAGGATACTGTTTGATCCTCACTGGCTGAGATCCTGGCTTTGTTTTGACCACGACTGAGAGAGGGGTCCTTGCCCACCTTGGGGCTTCTGTTGCCCATACCACTGCGTAAACTTGATTTGAGATTTCACCCGGAACTGCAGTGCCAGTGGGAGTAGTAATCAGTACCAAACTACGTACTTCAATCTATTGGTCTTCATTTACCCTAAATTCCATTTTTCCAGACTTAAATTTTATCTCTGCTTCCAATTGTTCTAGTAAATCTTGCCCCAGTAATGGTTTTGTTGGAAATACCTCAATAATTTTGGCCAGGACAGTATCTCTGATAAAAGCAGTTTTTATTCGCGATTGCAATGGCGGGTGCCCTGCTAGCAGAAGCGCACCTAAGGATGCGATGTTACAGTTTTTGTACCTTGTGTCCCATGCATTGCCCCTCCCCTGTTTCCCCTTTGGTTGGGTATTCCAGGTTACAATTTTACCCGAGGTTTGCATTTGTTCATTACATTCTGACACTTGTTAATTCAAGTGCTATCTTGTGCCAGTCAGTAGCCGCCCGCCCTGTTGTTTCTGTTTCCAGGATGAAATAAAATATTCTTATCTTGTTCTAAATGCAGAAACATTTGATTCCTACACTGAAGAAGATATTTTGTGTAATTACAGCCCTCCACATAGTCTTTCAAATTGCTTTTCAAACTGCTGATGTGGTCACTGGAGATGCTGCAAGCCATTGTCATTTTGATTCATAACAGCCAGTTTTAATAGTCTTACAAAGAAACACAATTCTCACTTATAGTCTGCTTTAAAGATAACTATTTGATATATGTCACCATTAATAAGTGAAAGAAATTCCTTTCAGAATCACAAAAGACACTGTAATTAACAACATGATGGTAGGTTGGACAATAGATGGCAAACTGTAGAAGTAATTGACCACATAGGGACTGTCTTCAAGTCATCCAAAAATAGAAATATTTGAGGTGTATAATATCGATTTAATTTATGATTTCAGCTGAGGCTGATTGTTCCAAGATTAAGAGAATAGTCTGTGGTTTTACAGTTACAGTAAAAATCTTTGTCTAGCACAGCTGTTAATCCTAGCCTGATGTGGTTTACCATTTAATTAATTTCATTGTCAGATTTAAATTAAATGTGTATTTGAGATGAAAGGTGAAATGTTAGGAGAAATAACTTGTAAAAGAGCTAATAGCCAAGGAGGGAATGTTGTATTTCAGATTTTCCAGTTGTTGATTTAACACCAAACATGTGTCTTCTTTGTGCATTTTCCTCTTCCCAGCACAGTTAGGTAATCATTTCTGTGTGAATCATCAAAGAAGTATTTTAAATTGTATCCCGTATCCCATTAGCACTGAAAAAGCTGGGAATAAGGAGTTTGTTTCTTCAGGAAATAAGTGTTTTGTTCTATATTTGCTTCCCATATTTTTTTGTTCATTTAAGTATATTCCCTGTGCTTGCCTTCACTAATAAATTCACTAATAAATATTGTTCTCTGAAGACAGAAGATCCAGTTTTTCTATTTATAAATATTTCTAATGAATGAATTTAGTCTTGTCATGTTGCAAAGTGTACACCACCAAAAGCACAAGGGTTTTGTCATTCATTAACTTGCAAACCCCAACATTTACAAATGAAAGGATGTTATTAAGCAAGATACTTCCTTTTCAGTGTAAGTCCATGTCTGACTTCACTGTGGCCTGCATTTTTACATTCTGTGTAACATGACATAACATGTTGCTGGCTTTAAAGGTGTTGATTTTTTCTTCAACTTTTCATAGTCTTTGTCGATAATGAGTGAGTATTTTTAATTTTTTTTTTTTTACCTGCTCTGTAATCCATATAGGTGTAGTGAGCAGTTACACTGCTACAGTTCTCTGCTGTTTTTATTTAAGCAGTCTCTTTCTGTTGCACAGTTAAATTTTGAGTTCTTCCTTGAGATTAGGAACACAACGAGCATTATTTGTAAGATTAGTAAGGCAAGTTAAAGCTTCATTTCTACAGTATTGAGTGGCTGGTGTGGGAAACTGTTTTAATACAAAGAACTCCTTTGACAGACTTCTAACCACAGTAACAAGTAATGTGGCTGGAATTGTCAGTATGCCTTAAACCCAGTACTTGGAAACTTGTAGACAGCAAGAGGTTCAGTTTACCAACCTGCTGAACATGTGAAAAAATGTTCCTGTTTCACTGTGAAAAAAAAAGAAAATAGAGGCATTATTGTGAGATTTGGGAGGTGGATGTGCAACAAGTGTTCTCAAAGGAAGTATAGGGGTTGAAAAATATCCAGGTTATCTGAACCACTCTGCTTGTTTATGAAATAAAAAGTGTATAGAGTAGACCAGTGCTTGTAGCTCTGGGGAAAACGAATGAGAGTACACTAACTACACAGTGGTTTTTATGGCTGCTTTTGTGGAGAGAGCCACTCCACACTGGAAAAAAAATTAAAAAAAAAAATCCAACCGAACCAATGCAGTACTCACTTCTGAAACAGCTGAAGTGCTTCAGATATCCTCCTTATAGACACAGCAGGGGATGATGCTAGGCCTGCTTACCCACTCTGATCTCAAGTGGGTTGGTTCAGTAGATTGCACTGGAAGTGACTTCGCACTACAGCAAGTCAGAGATTCACAACCTCTTTTATTGGGCAGCAACCTCACACCGAGATCACTGTGGGTGGCAGCCCTCTGCTAACAAGACTCTGGGTAGACACTGCCCTAAGTAGACTGAAGACTACAAGCCTGGTTATTCTCTGTATTTGTCCTAACAGTGTTCATGTGAGGTATGGAGCCAATTCTGGAATGAGTTCCCACCTCTGCAGCAGTACTGTGCAAAATTACTCGGATTTCTGTTGTTATTTCTTCTGTAAATGTCAATATCTCTGTTCTCCACACAGGTATTCTGAGGGGAAACTCATGAGGTATAAATGTATTCATACTACAGATGTGTTTAGCAGCTTCCTGATAGATTATGCTTATACTAGGTGTGGCATAAGGACATTACCAAAAGCAATCTTCTGCTGATCCTGATAAGGTTATTGTGTCAACTGGTTGTGAGGTTCCTGGACTTAGTCTGGGCTACTGATGTAGTGTAAGCAGATGTGATTTCCTATAAAAATCAATTTGTGTGTTCTCTCTGTGAGTTTAATATACCAGATTTATTACACCTGTGTTTAATGTGGTAATTTGGTAATAATATAACTTCCATGTTTATTTAGCTGCTTTGATTTCACTTGGTGTTTTTACAAATGTTATCTGTGTCTATTCTTGTGTACTTACTTAACTTCATGAAGTACTCCTCTGGGTGATTTCTCTGTGATTACTGTATTGAAACTTAAAATTATGCCGAACTTCTCAAACACCAGATTTCATATTTCTATTAAATATTGCAATGCGGTGTCAAAATAATTAAGGTGTGATGTTTTCCTAAGAAAGTCTTAAATTTGAATTTCTCTGAGGAAATGCTAGACCTGATTCAAATACACTAAAGCTAGAATATTTTTTAAATTCTTATTTGCTCAGATTCCTATTGTACACACATGCACATGCATACCTTTGCACTCCGACAGAAGCTGACTGAACTATTGAATGAATGCTCACCTGCAAATCTAATCAGTACTTCCCAGTGTATTAGAAGCTGTACTGAACAGGCTGTACCACTTTTTCTCGTAACACAGTCAAATACAGTGCTGTTTTAGCAAAGGTGAACGTTCAGAACTTTCTGAAGGGTCTTTTAAATGTGATGATTTTAAAACATACTGGAAAATAAAGTCACATTTAAAGAAGATGCTCAAGGAAAAGTTAATGAGCAGTAAGTCTCGTTGTTTCAGGCGTGGAACCCAGCAAACTACTGACAAGGAAATTTTTGTGTTTTCAGAAGTAGAGTGACATTCCAACCAGAACTTTATATTTTTCTAAATAAGTTTTAATGGAAGATTTGGTCCTTTTATTTTCCGTACTATAACCTCTCTGTGTAGCATAGTTTTGTTGCACTTCTGTTGATCAGAATGTACAAAGCTGCCCAGCTCAATTCACAGCCAACATCAGGATATTTTTCTTCTATATTACACTTTCTACTTATGCCACAGCCCCATCTCTGCAAGGAGACCCCAGCCCCATTTGCAAGCACAAGTGACATCTCAGCTGGGCTGAGCTGAGCTTTGCTGTGCCAGTGATGTTTTTGCTGAATTTGGGAGACATGACATCTCACCAGCATTTTGGAGTGAATTTTGACTTTAATAAGTTTGGCGTTTCTGGTCCATGTAGATATTATCTGAAAATCTTCTACTTTTGAAAGCTGTCTGTACTTTAGAACAGAACACAGAGACAGAAGCTTGGCTGATTCACTTCACTGTAATTCAAGTTCCATTTAGTGGTGTAACTGAAATAGGAAAATGAGTTTAAACCTGAGTTTCTCTTGGTCTGTGACCTTGTTATCATCTTGTCTTGACTTTCACTTATACCAGTAAAAGAAAAAAAAAAAAGGATTTGAGCAGTAGCACTTCAAAATACATCTTTTTTAAGAGTCTGCAATTGTTAGACATCCTTCATTTCAAGTCTACGGATGTTCAGGTTGTATGAAAGTCCTGTCAGGGAAAAGAAATGAGATTTTATGCTAAACAGTAAAAAAGAAGTCATATCAGAAATAAAATAAAGCTATCAGGTGCAATAGAAGAATTACTCAAGAGAGTGGGATTTTCTCTTTAATGAGTTAAACTTCTGCACAGCCAAATTTATTTCAAAAGAAAATGGGTATTGAAGAAGGACATTCCTTTATTATGTGTGACATTTACTCTGTGCTGTTCTTTTCTGTAGATCTAGTAGGACTCTTAACTGTATGTCTAATGTGAGACACAAAAGTAGTTCCAGGGGCTACTGCCACTAATACTCAACATTGACCTCTGAAACGAGAGTTGTAATGAGACAGCAGAATGCCCTAAGGTCTTGTTTAAAAGTACTGCTTTCTCCATTACCTCGGGCACATATGCATTACTGGATATCAGTCTGTGCAGAAACTGTGTCTCATTAAAGATAATGGTAACACCCTGATTTTCTAACATAGATGGCAGCAAAGGCTGCCAGTTGCATAAGCAGATTTGGAGAATGAGGGACAAACAGTTAAAGAGAGCTGATGTAGTAACATTATTATTTTTGCAATGGAATCACCAGGAGATGTCAACGAGATGCATCTCCACTACAGTATAGTTTTATATACTATCATCTGTGATTTCTAGGTGGAGAAAGTAGGCACTTTGCCCCATGAAATAAAGTAGACTTGGGGGTGCCTTAAAATAACAACTTCTGAAATGTGAAGATGTAGCTGGGGGAACAAGGGAGAACTAGTACTTCATAGAATCATAGAATCATAGAATGGCCTAGGTTGAAAAGGACCATAGTGATCATCTAGTTTCAAACCCCTTGCAGGTTTGGGACCTGCAGGGTCGCCAACCACCAGACCAGGCTGCTCAGAGCCACATCCAGCTTGGCCTCGAATGCCTCCAGGAATGGGACATCCACAAACTCTCTGGACAACCTGTTTCAGTGTGTCACCACCCTCTGTGTGAAAAAGTTCCTCCTAATATCTAACCTAAACTCCCCTGTCTCAGTTTAAAACCATTCCCCCTTGTCCTATCACTAATCCACCCTCTTCAACAGACACATCCCCTCCTGTTTATATGCTCCCTTCAAGTATTGGAAGGCCACAATGAGGACTCCATGGAGCCTTCCCTTCTCCAAGCTAAACAAGCCCAGTGTCCTCAACCTTTCCTCATAGGAGAGGTGCTCCAGCCCTCTGCTCAATTTAGTGGCCCTCCTCTGGACCAGTTCCAAGAGCTCTGCATCTCTCTTGTGCTGGGGTCCCCAGGCCTGGACTCAGTACTCCAGATGGGCCTCACAAGAGCTGAGTAGGGTGGGACAATCACTTCCCTCTCCTTGCTGGCCACTGTGCTTTCAATGCAGCCCAGAATGCAGTTGGCCTTTTGGGCTGCAAGCACACACTGCTGGCTCATGTCCAGCTTCTCATCCAGCAGGACCTGAAAGTCCTTCTCCACAGGGCTGCTCTCATGGAATATTGTTTCTTCAACAGGTAGATTTTTGCAAGTGTTCTTGCAATCAGACAGCATTAGGTAATTAGAGAAAGAATGAAAATATAATTATATAAATCATAAATCTGAAGGAATCCTAAGAAATATACCAGCTCTTTTTGCATATTTGAGATTGGACAGGAGAGATAATTAACGAGACATTTCAAATAAAAGCTCTTCACTTTTCCCTGTTGTACCCTTAATATTCTATTTTTCTATGAGTTTTTATAGCCTTGTAGTTTCACAGAGAACTTAAAAACTTGTGCTGTAATGTACCTGTTAATAAGACAAGGCCACTAATACACTTGTGCTCAGCATGCCAATATATCAGTTGTTATTCAATAGATTTTCTAATACCTGAAAAAGTATTTTCCTCAGAGGAATGTGACTATCACCAGTAATTCTGAAACTAGACACCATAGTTAACATACAAACAAAAAGCAAAAACTAAACAAATAAAACCCACGTCAATATGCTTCCATTGCAGATGGAAGTAGCCTGTCTCCAAGGGGTAAGAGGATTCTAGCCGAGGAACTGGCAGGACTTATAGACAGATCTTTAAACTAGGTATGAAGGGGGAAGGGGACAAAATGAGGGCCATTGAGGTTGAGTGGGTAGTTCGAGGCTCAATAAGGAGCATGATGGGTGAAGAGTGTGGAATTCAAAGGGATGGAGAGGGGCAGTGGGATGCTGCTTCCCTAAAGTGTCTGCACACTAATGCGCGCAGCATGGGAAATAAACAGGAAGAGTTGGAGATCTGCGTGCGGTCGCAAGGCCATGATCTCATTGCGATCACGGAGATGTGGTGGGACAGCTTGCATGACTGGAATGTTGTCATGGAGGGCTATGTGCTTTTTAGGAAAGATCAGCTGGCAAGGCTGGGTGGTGGAGTTGTTCTTTATGTGAGAGAGCAGCTAGAATGTATTGAACTCCACCTGGGGGAGAGTGATGTAGCTGTGGAGAGCTTGTGGGTGAGAATCAAGGAGCAGGCTGGTACGGATGACACTGTTGTGGGTGTGTCAGGCCCCCCAGTCAGGAGGAGGAGTTTGATGAGGCCTTCCATAAGCAACTGGAAGTAGCGTCACAATCCCAGGCGCTGGTGCTTATGCGGGACTTCAGTTATCCAGATATTTGTTGGATGAGCAACATGGCCAGGCACGCATGGGCCAGACGGTTCTTGCAATGTGTTGAAGACAACTTTCTGATGCAGGTGCTGGAGGAACCGACGAGGAGGGGGGAGTTACTGGACCTTATTCTCACTAATAAGGAAGGACTTGTTAAGGAAGTAAAGGTCGGGGGCAGCTTGGGTTGTAGTGACCACGAGATGGTGAAGTTCAAGATCCTGAGTGGAAGAAGCAAAGGAAAAAGTAGGATTGCTACCCTGGACTTTAGGAGAGCCATCTTTGATCTCTTCTGGGACCTACTTGGAGCTATCCCGTGGGCCACGGTGTAAGAAGGTAAAGGGGCCTGTGAGAGCTGGTCAGCATTTAAATGGCTCTTCTTCCAAGCTCAGGATTGGTGCGTCCCTGTGAGCAAGAAATCAGGAAAGGGTAGCAGGAGACCTGCGTGGATAGGCAAGGAGCTCATGAGAAAATTCGAAGGGAAGAAGAAGGTCCATGAAATGTGGAAAAAGGGTCTGACCACTTGGGAAGAGTATAGAAATGTTGCCAGGGCCTGAAGGGATGCAACGAGGAAGGCTAAAGCCCGCCTGGAATCGAATCTGACAGAAGTGATAAAGGATAATAAAAAAGGCTTTTTTAAGTATGTTAACAGTAAAAGGAAGACTAGGGAGAATGTGGGCCCCCTACTAAGTGAGGGGGGTGTTCTGGTAACAGGGGATGCTGAGAAGGCGGAGATACTGAATGCCTTCTTTGTTTCTGTCTTCAGTGGAAAAGCTCTCCCTCAGGAATCCCGGACCCTGGAGGTTAGTGAGAGGGTCTGGGGAATGGAAGACTTCACTTAAGTCAAGAAAGAGGTGGTCTGTGAGTGCCTAGGCAATACCAATGTTCATAAATCCATGGGACCCGATGGGGTGCATCCACGGGTGCTGAGGAAGCTGGCAGAGGTGATTGCTGAACCACTCTCTATCATCTTTGAGAGGTCTTGGAGAATGGGGGAGGTGCCTGAATACTGGAGGATAGCCAGCGTCACTCCAGTCTTCAAAAAGGGCAAGAAGGAAGATCCGGGTAATTTTAGGCCAGTCAGCCTCACCTCTGTCCTTGGAAAGGTGATGGAACAGTTTGTGCTGGATGCCATCTCCAGACAATTGAAAGAAAAGGAGGTTATCAGGAGTAGTCAGCATGGGTTCACCAAGGGGAGGTCACGTTTGACCAACCTGGTAGCCTTCTATGGTGTTGTCACTGGCTGGGTGGACAGGGGGAGAGCAGTGGATGTAGTCTACCTTGATTTCAGCAAAGCATTTGATACTGTTTCCCATGACATCCTTATAACAAATGTGAGGAAGTGTGGGATAGTGGACAGTGAGGAGGGTTGAGAACTGGCTGACTGGCAGAGCACAGAGGGTCGTCATTGGCGGTGCAGAGTCTGGTTGGAGACCTGTAACTAGCGGTGTTCCCCAGGGGTCAGTGCTAGGTCCAGTCTTGTTCAACATCTTCATCAATGACCTTGATGAGGGGATAGTGGCCACCCTCAGAAAGTTTGCTGATGATAGGAAGTTAGGAGGATTGGCTAACATGCCTGAAGGTTGTGCTGCCATTCAGCAAGACCTGGACAGGCTGGAGAGCTGGGCAGTAAGAAACCAGATGAGATTTAACAAAAGCAAGTGTAGAGTCTTGCACCTAGGGAGGAATAATTGCATGCACCAGTATAGGTTGGGGGATGACCTGCTGGAGAGGAGCTTTGCAGAGGGGGTCCTTGGTGTCCTGGTGGACAACAGGTTGGCAATGAGCCAGCAGTGTGCCCTCGTGGCCAAAAAGGCCAATGGCATTCTGGGGTGCATTAAAAAGAGCGTGGCCAGCAGTTCAAGGGAGGTGATCCTCCCCCTCTACTCTGCCCTGGTAAGGCCTCATCTGGAGTACTGTGTCCAGTTCTGGGCTCCCCAGTACAAAAAAGACAGGGATCTCTTGGAAAGAGTCCAGCAGAGGGCCACAAAGATGCTGAAGGGCCTGGAGCATGTCCCCTGTGAAGAAAGGCTAAGTGAACCGGGTCTGTTTAGCCTTGAGAAAAGAAGACTGAGAGGGGACCTGATCCAGGCCTATAAATATCTAAGGTGTGGGGGTGCAAAGTGGCGAGGCCAGACTCTTTTCAGCAGAGTGTGGAGACAGGACACGGGGAAACAGCCAGAAAGTGGAGCATAGGAAGTTCTGCATGAATGTGCGCAAGAACTTCTTTACGGTGAGGGTGACGGAGCACTGGAACAGGCTGCCCAGGGGGGTTGTGGAGTCTCCTTCTCTGGAGATATTCAAGACCTGCCTGGATGCCTACCTGTGCGACCTGGTGTAGGGAACCTGCTTTAGCAGGGGGGTTGGACTTGATGATCTCTGGAGGTCCCTTCCAACCCCTACGATTCTGTGATTCTGTGATTCTGGATATTTATATATTGATATTTAGTTTCACAGTCTAACAAAAAAAGGCCAGTTGAAATGTCTAGGATTTAATAAAATGGATGACACTGAATGAAGCAGATGCTTTTTGGAATATCCCAAGGAGATGTGATAGACAAGCACAGTTGCCCATATGCTTCATTTCACACTTTCTCAAAGGTTTTTATAGATTTGGTTTAAGTGTTGTAAGAGCACAGCATTGCCAATAACAGAGTATTAAGTTGTGAAATTGTGTTACCCATGATGGCACCATAGCTATGAATTCATTTGGAATTCTTTCTTATTCAACAAAACATCTTTTGTTGACAACATTACAGAAAACTAGGTAATTGTGTTCATCATTTGCTGTTCTAGTTCATGTTCTTTGAAATGAAGCTCTTTGTCAGATAATATGTTTATTCAAGCAGTCACCTTGATTTACTGGGATCAGTCTACCACATTTGCACCTTGTCTTTCAAGCTAGCGGCAGTGCTCCTGTCACTGCTGATAACATTTCAATATATGTTTACCTGCATTCTTGCTTCCATAAATGTTATTTGCCACTATATATATATTCTGTAAACCATATGTAATCCATTACTCAAAACATTGCTTATATAGTTTTCTCATATCTCCAGTAGGTTTATTTATTATTATCTTAACCATCTACTGCTGTATAAGTAAAGAAACTCTATTTCTGTTTCTTTTTTTTTTTTCTTTAACGAGAAAGGACTGTTCTCTTGAGCTGCTCCAGTACAGATGGCAAGTATAATTGCAAGATAGAGAAAGGACAATCCAAAGGAATATACAGAGGAAGAAATAGTTGTTTACATATATGTTTGCCTAAGATGCATATGCAGCTAATGTCTATAGTTCCTGTTATCTATTAATGGTTGTACACTGGTAGTATTGCCAGACTCATTTGTACATTTTGTTTTCAATCCGTCTTTTATTAAATACTGTAGAATGAGATACACAACTCCTTTTTACACATATTAACATTCATTTTAGTTTAAAAAAACATTGCTCGTAACTCTATGTTATTGAAATTCATTACAGAGAAACATATGGTACTCCATTTTTTTCCATCATCATACCATGTAATGACTTTAGGGTCACTTAACTGCTGTACAGAAATCTTCCTCTTTCAGATTTTCATGTACAGAGAAAATGGAGTTATGGTTCTTGTCAACTTTTAGAGATTCAGGATTTATTACATGCCTGTATTTGTGTATTAGACCCAAGTGAATCTTCCAAATAAGTAAATATTGGCTCATCCCTGTTTCCTGCAGATATAAGGTATAATAAACATTTTTCGTGTTTACATTCACAAAGCTTTTACTTTTAACATTTTCCTTGACTGCATCTTGCTTTTCAGTTAGGTAACTCACTAGGGTAGGACAAGTGTAGGGGCTTAACAAACTTTCACTCTTTTAAGATTCAGTACGTCAGTGTTCTGTCCTCCCTATCTTCCCAGAAAAAAAATATAACACAGTTGTCATTTTGGAGAAAAAATGACAATCCTCCTGACACACATGAATACCTTTTATCCCCCCTTCTGTTATTTTGTAGGGTTTGAAATATCTGTGTTGGCTTTTTGGGGGTTTTGGTCTGAGATCATAAAATACTCCTTTTGTAGATATTTGCCTCTTCAAGTAAACACAAACTACCCAGGACAAACAAAACACTCAAGATTGCGCTGTCTGTATCTCATGCTCTCAACTGTTGACCATGAAACTCAGGCCATTCTAGGATTCCATGATTTATAATAAGAAGAATATACTTTCTTCTTCCCCAATGAGCATACATTGAAGTGAGTCCTCTTCAACTTAGAAAAATCATTGTTCATTTCATAGAGATGTGTCAATAATTCTTTAACTCCCCAAAAAGCCCAAAAGTTAGCTGAATGAAAATTTTAAACTCTGCTGAAACTTTCTTGGAGTTTATTAGTTTGCAAACTAAGTTTAAATCCAAATTAAATTTGCATTTTTATTTTGTATTCTCTTCTGTGATGTTCAGTAGATGTACAGAAAGTAGCATTCCCTTCCACATTTCTAATCTTAGCAAACATTTTTAATTAATGAAACCTGCAGCTTTATGTAAAAACAAAAAGAAAAACTTTGAGTATTTTTACAGTTCCAATTTTAAATCTGCATCATCATGTACCTGTTTCTTTGTATTAGTGATGTGTAAAATTTCAGTATTATTGGTTTCCAAAATTCCGCTGTAGCACTTCATTTTCTTTTTTTTTTCTTTTAATTTGATAAATCAGTGACAAATTTTGAAAAATAAAACCTTTCAAACTTTATTTTCCATCCTTATTGTATGCTGTAGAAAGAAACAGATACTAGTAAAATGAATGAGCTGAGCAGGAGCAAGTTCCTAAACTCCTCCTATCAGTGGTCTCGCAGTTTAACAAAGACCCCAGTGGTAATTAGCTAGTATTTCAATGACTGAACAGTTCGCAGAAAGACTAACACACAAGAAACTTCCTACAGGGATTCAAATATTCTGTGCATTATTCTGAAATAATCTGAGCAATTCTATCACCAGTCAAAAAAGCCTGAATTACAACAAATCTAAAATGTTATATACTCTGCATGGTTATCTCAGCTGAATAGACCAGATAGATACTCAACCTGTTACCTATAGTAACCGCTACTGTACTAAGGACTTCTGAATGTCTTTCTTTGTATTTATAGAAAACTGTCAGCTTGTATATAGTTCAGAGAAGTTTTTTTTTTTTTCTTTCTTTCTCTCATTTCTCATTCCAGATTATTGGATTTTACTGGAATTCTGTTTACAAAATCCAGAGTACAGTATTTTATTTGACAGTGACTTCATTTTTAGTATCTTAATGACAATTGAGAAGCAAGCTCAGTTTCCATGTATTATGTGTTCACATTGCTCTTTTCAATATAAAGATATCATGGTTTTATGTAGGAAGAGTAACACAATTTATTTTTTTTCTTGCATTACTGTTTTAATTTTTTGTTCTTAAATGTAATAACTGAAACTTCATCTGTGGTGTAAAATTGGAGATAATACTTCTTTCAGATTTGCAGCTCTCTTACATTTTATAATAATTTGAAGCTGAAACTATTGCATTAGGATAAAGTTATACACAGCTTACAAATTCCTGTATTGTTATTAAGTATAAGCTTAGTTTTCCTGTATCTCTGGTATAGCAGTTTCACACGAACAATTTCAGTACTCACCTAGTTTCTTTTTTTCATTTTAGTTAATTCTGAAATACATTTTTTTGCTTAAATAAAACATTGAGAATCCAGCTTTGATGCGTTAATTTCTTCCAGTGCACACCTTTGAATATCATGTATAGATGGTGACGGGGATGGAAGCAGGGACAGGCTACTTGGGGAGATTACAAGGGAGTTGCTAAGGTATGAGGGGAGGAAGTGTCACGGAGTTATCTAGATCAATCTGTGTCCGTGACAGGGGGGGCAGTAGGCCCGTGGGCCCCCGGCCCCTGAAAAAGGGGAAGGGAAAAAGGGAAAGGGGTAGGGAGATGGGAGCTGGGCTCAAGGAAACAAACAGAGCGGCAACGATCTAAGGAGTAAAACTTATTTTACTATAATACAATCTAATTGAAATTGAGGCTAATAAATCAAGTGAAATAAGAGAGAGAGAGAGGTTTCCGAAGACCGAGAAGCCTACTTTGAAGTTGAAGGCGCCGCAGATTGGAAGCACACCCACACCCGCTGCCAGGCAGTGAGAGAGAGAGCAAGCGAGAGTCGCTTCCGTGACGTATTTTCCTCTCTGACCGCGAGGTCCCCTGGGACGTGTAGTACTTCTTCTTTGTGCTCCACATGATGTTATGATGTGGAATACCAATAGCAAAAATTACAAAACCATGACATTCCACCCCTTATTCTACATCACTACATCATGCTTAAGATACATATATATATATATATACAAATAAACAATACTTAAAAATGCATTACATGTGTAGGTCTATATACATATATACACATGAAATCATTGACTGCACTCCCCCAACATCAAATTCCCTTGTGGTACACATTGAACATCCCCATCTTTCTGCATCACCCACCACGTGCACCCAGGTCCCTGGGCAAAAACAGTTCCACGGAGAGGTTTGCCCTTTCCAGAGGCTGGAAGGACCCACACTGCTTTCCCCAGTGTGTTCTTTACGTGTACAACAGGGACCTTATCTCCCTCTACAGTATGTAGGCGGCTGGATTGGGTAGGACCATCACGATTGACAGATCCTCTGGTATTGACCAACCAGGTGGCTTCTGCCAAATGCATAAATTTCAAGCCACCCAGTGGTTGCCTCCACCACGGTAAGCACATAATGCTTACCACTGCGAGATCGTGGCAAGGTGATATAATCAACCTGCCACACCTCCCCACATTTATATTTTTGCCATCGCCCTTCCCCCCAGAGAGGTTTCATCCTCTTGGCTTGTTTAATTATGGCACACGTCTCACAGTCATGAATAACCTGTGCATTAGCGTCCATAGTTAAGCCCACCCCTCGGTCTCTAGCCCACTTATATGTTGCGTCCCTTCCCTGATGGCCCGAGGTCTCATGGGCCCATCGAGCTAGAAATAATTCACCCTTGTTCTGCCAGTCCAAGTCTATTGGAGCCACCTCAATTCTAGCAGCTCGATCTACCTCATGGTTGTTTTGTTGTTCTTCAGCACCCAGTCACTCCAGAAATATGGATTGATTCTGTCCCTTCACGACTCGAGGGCATTAGAGTGCACTGTGCACCGGTATCCACCAGTGCCTTATACTTCTGTGGTTCTGATGTGCCAGGCCACCGAATCCACACAGTCCAATAAACTCTATTATCCCTCTCCCTCCCCTGACTGAGGGCAGGGCCCCTCTATTCATTACCTGTGGTAACTGGAGCAGCTGTACTGGCAGTGGATCTGTTTTGTAATTCTCTCACCCGTGCTCGTAGTACTGGAGTGGCTTGGTCATGCCACTTCCTCATATCCTCTCCATGGTCACGTAGGTAACGCCACAAGGCAATACGCGATGTAGTCTTACTGTTGTTCCTTGCTTGAGCAGGAAAGCGTTTCTGTTTAATAGCTGAAATTTTTGATGATACAGGTGAGGAGGAGGGTTCATCACCTTTAATTAACTGGATCTGAGTTTTCATTAGTTTGATCAGCTCCTTCATTAGACTCCCTTGATGATCCTGATCTTCATCAATTGTTTCTGATACTACTACAAGATCATCACGATTAACCAATAGAGACATTTGCTCTTCCATTTCATTCAGTCTGTCCGTTACTTCTGAGATGGCTGAAATGGAGACGTGAGTTGGAGGTAACTGTTGTTCAAAGTTTTGAAGAGTAAGAACCAATTCAAAAACTAGGGGTCTTCTCTGTTGTTCCTCGTACCTTTGAAATGTTGCTGCTAGTGTAACGGCGTACCTCTCTGGTGCTGTCTTGGTGAGTTTCTGCCATATATCAGGCATTGTCCTCACTCTCTCAGGATCATGGTCTTGGCGAGGATCGACAGGATCAAAATTAGGGTTATACAACATTTCCACCACAGCTATTTCCCTCAAATACTGGATACCTTTTTCAATTGTATCCCACTTTTTCATCACAGGCTTTAGACCATCCTTGAAGGGAAGCTTTTCCCTCACAGCTACTAACATTCGTTCCCAGAGGGTATCAGCCCCATCCAAGCATCTAGTGATCCCTCTATCAATAGTTGGGTCTCTGGCAATGCCTCCTAATTGGCGAGCTTCATTCTCATCTAGAGACAAGCTGCTGGCCCCGCTGTCCCAACAGCGAAGCAACCAGGTAACAAGAGATTCATTCTGGCGCCATGTAAACTCCTTTCTTGAGCCTTGGATTTCAGACATCTTCAGAGGTCAACGAACAGTAATAGAGACTTCCTCCTCACCACTCTCCTCCTCACGCCTCTTAGTTTTTCCTTTTGCCATTTTCAGTACTGAGGGAGGCCCCTCGCTTGGACCTTCCTGTGCCTCCACCTCCGCTTCTTCTTTTTTCCGTTCTAGACGTGAGGACACCTGTTTTCATTTCTTGCCTTCCACAGGGGCAACTGACATTGTTACTGGTGCCTCCTGTGACTGATCAGATTTGACTTGAGGATTTCCCCCTTTGGCTTGAACCTCAGCTCGGAAACTCTCTCTTTCCAGAATAGTATTATATAGAGCACGGTAAGCACAAGCCAAGCCCCAAATAAGTCGTACCTCCTTAGATCTATCTAAGCTGCACCATCCCTGACTCAAATACTGGCTTAGTTTCTCGGGATCCCACAGGTGTTCAAGAGTGAAATCCCATGACATTGCCGGCCCCCACGCTTCTAAGATTTTTCCTAAACCTCTCCATATTCCCTGCCAGTCAGCATTCTCTGGTTTTGGAGGAGACTTCTGCATAGAACGAATGTATTGGAGTACATTCAGGGAGACTGATAACATGCACATGGGTATGAGCACGAGTATGACTACTAACTCGGCTTTTGAAAAGCGTGTGGCAAACCGAAAAGACAGCCCAGAAACCGGATTAAACATCGTGTTGTTTGTAAAATTGGCTATTCCGTCTGGGATGTAGTTGTTTGTAAAATTAGCTATTCCATCTGGGATGTAAGTGCCAAAATCCAAATTATACCACATTGAATATAAGTACCAGGCAGGTGTCTCCATCAGTGCCCTTATTTGGTTATATACAAACACAATTCCACAACAGTAAATCATGACATTAATAATCGGCCAATACGTTGAGAAGATCATAAATGTTTTCAATCCCTTAAACAGAGCAGCTATAATGAAGAGTGGATTCATAGCTGGTAGCTGCTAAGAAAGGAAAAAAAAACAAAAAAACAACCAAAGAACCAAAACAGAAGACACCCTGTACAGTGTCCAGAGTTTGGCAGACTGCCCAGACTACAGTCTAATCTATGAAGGTCAGGTAGCAATGCTTCTGCAGTCTCTGGCTTAAAGAAATCCTGGTGTTTTTTGTTTCTTCCCTACTAACTAACTTTTAACTAATGTTAAAAGCTTTAAAATTGTGCCCGCCTTCTCCACCAAAATCTGTCACGGATTTATCTAGATCAATCTGTGTCCGTGACAGGGGGGGCAGTAGGCCCGTGGGCCCCCGGCCCCTGACAAAAGGGAAGGGAAAAAGGGAAAGGGGTAGGGAGATGGGAGCTGGGCTCAAGGAAACAAACAGAGCAGCGGCAACGATCTAAGGAGTAACATTTATTTTACTATAATACAATCTAATTGAAATTGAGGCTAATAAATCAAGTGAAATAAGAGAGAGAGAAAGAGAGGTTTCTGAAGACCAAGAAGCCTACTTTGAAGTCGAAGGCACCACAGCTTGGAAGCACACCCACACCCGCTGCCAGGCAGTGAGAGAGAGAGAGCAAGCGAGCGTCGCTTCCGTGACGTATTTTTCTCTCTGACCGCGAGGTCCCCTGGGACATGTAGTACTTCTTCTCTGTGCTCCACATGATGTTATGATGTGGAATACCAATTGCAAAAATTACAAAACCATGACAGGAAGTTAGGAAGGCAAAAGCCCAACTCGAATTTAGATTAGCCATGACAGTAAAAGAGAATAAAAAATCTTTTTACAAATATATCAATGGTAAGAGGAGAACCGAGGAAAATGTCCACCCCCTACTTGATGCAGAGGGGAATGTGACCACTGAGGAGAAGGAGAAGGCTGAGGTCCTCAACGCCGTCTTTACAACTGCCTTTAATGGGCAGAACAGTTATCCTCAGCACACTTTATGCCCTGATCTGAAAGTCCGGGATGGAACACAGCATACACCCCCAGTGATTCAGGTGGAGACGGTTAAAGAGCTCCTCCTCCACCTGGACTGCCACAGGTCCATGGGACTGGACAGGCTCCACTCTTGGGTGCTGAGGGAGCTGGCAGGGGTAATTGCTGAGCCGCTCTCCGCCATCTACCAGCGCTCCTGGTTAACTGGAGAGGTGCCGGAGGATTGGAGGCTTGCCGATGTGATTCCCATCTACAGGAAGGGTCAAAAAGAGGATCTGGGGAGCTACAGGTCTGTCAGCCTGACCATGGTACCGGGGAAAGTTAGGGAGCGAATCATCTTGGGTGAGATCACACAGCATGTGCGTGGCGTCCAGGGGATCAGGCCTAGCCAGCACGGATTCATGAAAGGCAGGTCATGCTTAACCAACCTCATCTCCTGCTACAGTTGGGTGACCAGACTGGCAGATGAGGGAAAGGCAGTTGATGTAGTCTACCTAGACTTCAGCAAAGCCTTTGACATGGTGTCTCACGGTATTCTCCTGAGGAAACTGGCTGCCTGTTGCCTAGACAGGCATACCCTTCTTTGGGTAAGGAACTGGCTAGAGGGTCGTGCCCAGAGGGTACTGGCTAATGGAGTTAAGTCTGGCTGGCAACCCATTACAAGTGGTGTCCCTCAGGGGTCAGTTATTGGGCCCATCTTGTTTAACATTTTCATTGATGACCTGGATGAGGGGATTGACTGTACCCTCAGTAAGTTCGCAGATGACACCAAGTTGGGAGGTGGTATTGATCTGTCTGAGGGTAGGTAGGCCCTTCAGAGGGACCTGGATAGGCTGGATCACTGGGCTGAGGTGAATGGGATGAGGTTCAACAAGGCCAAGTGCTGGGTCCTGCACTTTGGCCACAATAACCCAATGCAGTACTATAGGCTTGGGGCTGAGTGGCTGGATGACTGTGAAGAGGAAAGGGACCTGGGGGTGTTGGTTGATGCTTGGCTGAACATGAGCCAACAGTGTGCCCAGGTGGCCAAGAAGGCCAACAGCATCCTGACCTGTATAAGAAATAGTGTGGCCAATAGGAGCAGAGCGGTCATCATCCCTCTGTACTCAGCTCTGGTGAGGCCACATCTTGAGTATTGTGTTCAGTTTTGGGCTCACAGAATCACAGAATCACTTAGGTTGGAAGGTACCAAAGGTTATCAAGTCCAACAGCAGCCTAACCATAGTACCCTAACTCTAACAACCCTCTGCTAAATCGTATCTCCGAGATATGATATGCTCATCACTACAAGAAAGACATCGAAGCCCTGGAATGTGTCCAGAGAAGGGCAACAAAACTTGTGATGTTAGCACAAGTCTTATGGGGAATGGCTCAGGGAGCTGGGATTGTTTAGCCTGGAGAAGAGGAGGCTCAGGGGAGACCTCATTGCACTCTACAACTTCCTGAAGGGAGGTTGTGATGAGGGGTGGCTTGGCCTCTTCTCCCAGGCGACAAACAGGACCCGAGGAAATGGCTGAAGTTGTATCAGATGAGGTTTAGACTAGACATAAGAGGGAACTTTTTCTCTCAGAGAGTGATCAGGCACTGGAATGGCCTGCCCAGGGAGGTGGTGAAGTCGCCATCCCTGGCAGTGCTCAAGAGGCATCTGGATAAGGAGCTAGGCTATATGGTTTAGTGGTTTTCTGTAGGTATGGTAAAGGGAGGATGGTTGGACTAGATGATCTTGTAGGTCCTTTCCAAACTTGTGATTCTATGATTCTATGATTCTATGGTGATTTATAATGAGGTTTATTTAGTGTGATTCATTCCTTGGAATTAATTTAAAAATTGAACAGCAGTGTACTGACAATCACATGCTATTCATTAAGCGTGGATAGCTCTCATCTCAGAAATCATTTATAACTGTCTGAGAAAGAATCACCAAAATGCTTTGTAAATGTGCATTACTGTCCTGTCATTGCATAGACTTGTATTAACAAGAGTCTTCAACATTGAAGCTGACACACTTTCTGTTGAAACTGATAATGTTGAGATCAACACTACATTCACAGAGGGACAGATGTTCATATCCTCTGCTTAGATGTAAAAGAATAAGAAGAGCTGCAGCCCCCTTTTGGATTACTGAAATTGAAGTCACTTGCATGTCCTCTATTTGGTGAGCGATGACATTTTACACACCACTGCCACTTTATGTACAAGGATGTTAAACAGGAAGAAAAAAACGTGACAAGAAGTGATGCAAGGAAGTACTGAAATGAAAACTTCTGACAGCAAGTAAGAGGATAGAAAAGTTAAACATTACAGTTAAATGTGAATGTGGAAAACTGACAGGTCTCTCTGCTGATTGCAATGGTAAAATTAAGTTTGTGCTACCTTCCACTCCTTGCAGGGCCTACACAGCTGGGAGGGTGGGAGACAACTCTCGTCCCTCTCTGCCCTATCAACAGGAGGGTTTGGCAATTTCCACTTAGGTCTGTATACGCATTCCCTCTGATGACACTGGAGTGGCAAGACTACTACTAATGACATAATGAGAAGACTATGGGTCTGCTTTGGTGTTATTAACAATCTAATTTGTTTTGCAGAATTATTATTACTGATGCTGATACACTTCAGTTCTTTGGACGTGGCTCCATTAACATAGCTACCTAATTGTCCTAAATCTGGGGCTGACCTCAAAATTTTTATTGACTTCTCATGTCAAAGTTATTCAGAATTAATTTTTAATGTTTTGCAGAAGTTGCAGTGTCACCAAATCTCACACCTGGCATTAAGCACTATTCTGAAACTCCACTCCACGTTGAGTCAGGAAACTAAGAGGACTGTGAAGATAATGTGAAATACAAGATTCAAGTGAACTTTGAAGGCTTTATCCATCATAATGAAAGTACCTTTAATTCAAGTTCATTGATTCAAATCCTGTAACTTTCAGAGTTGTTTTTTTGTTTGTTTGTTTGTTTGTTAGTTTTTTTTTCCATGTTTAATGTTAGCAACAAGAAGCTTAATTTTTTCAGCTGTTTTATCTAGCCTAGGAACTGCCCAGGTTCACACAGGCTAGTGAATGCATCTGGAATTAAGCTGCACAGTCTTCTTAATACATAGATAACTGAAATGTGAATTTAGTTTTCTCATTAAGAAAAATAATAATAATAACATCTAAACAATAATCTCAACAGGTTAGGTTGTGAAAGATTATGCTGAAGAAACCAGTATGCACAATATGTCAGCTGTGTTCCACAGTAGGAAGCAAAATATTTGGGTCAGAGCAAAACAAGCTCATGGCCATTCTTGTGTCAGTGTGACATGGACTAGGCCTGTAAAGTGAGATTTTGGTTCAGCACCTTGCCATTGCAAAGCAGCTAGAAAGCAAGGGCAAATAACAAAGTCAGCCAGCTGGGAGCATGAGTACACATCCAGCTGCATCTTACAACTGCGAGAAGGGCCCAGGCTGCAGCTTTGGTTTCTTGTCCGTGCTCTCTCACAACAGAGGATTAAGTAATGAAAAGTGGCCAAGAAAAAAGGGAAGGTGAGGATTTTGTGTGAACGATTTGGGTCTTAGAGCGGTAACAAAGAGCTGTGCAGAGCTGTAGTTTTACCACAAACAATAGTGCTTCTGTGTTTCTCCATATTGTGACTGACCCACACGTGATGAGATCTTGGCACAGCCAACCTTTCTTCTCCATGAACATTTACGTTCTTCTGACAGGTTCAACATGCTTAACAGAAAAGAGGCGTTGCAGTAACAGCAAAGAAGGAAAGGTGTTTAACAGATCAGAATTTAAATAGAACAGTTTGAACGAGGTCAGCACTGCAATATGTTAGCACAGCAGCTTGCCATTTCAAGTGGCTTTTATTTAAGAAATCTCTCGATTTGTTGTTCTTGACCTTGCCCTTGGAGGATTCTTGACCAGCTGAAATACATCGTGCAGAAATTTAAGAGAGCAACATCTACTCTAGAAAGAGCTAGAAATAAATATGCACATTACTTCTGAGGTGAGAGGTGGGTAGGAGAGGGCAGATAGAACAGTCCTTGAAATATTTGCTGGATTACACTACATCAAAACATCTAACTCATTTTGCAATGATAAATGGTACAGAGCTCCACTTCTACATTGTCTGGTATTCATATGTTGAGGTATTAATGAAGGATAACTGCAGATAAAAGCAAATCAAACCCTCAAGCCTATTTTCAAAGTGCGAGGTAGAGATTTAAAGTTATTGACTGACATAAATACTACAGTGAGATGTACAGTTAAATTCTCAAGCATTACTGTGCTCTTCTTGGAGTTTCCTCATCATCTATGTTATTCTGTGAATGCAGTTATTGAGTGTCCATAGATTAAAGACACAGGATTCAGACAAGCGTTCAGATTTCTTGCACAGGATAGAATACGATACAGCGAGAGAGAAGATGACAGAATTTAGCTTGTGTTTCAAACTCTGACTGCAAGTGGACTTGGAGAACAAAAATAACTTAGATTAGTTGTAAAATACTGCTCTATGGTCTTCTGAGTTTGGGGTAACAATCTTATGTAAGTTCCTGTGGCAAAAACTGATTTTAGACTTTTTTCTTCTTTTTCTTTTTTTGTGCTTGCTCATTTTCCAGTTATTGTTAATGTACTGAAGGATATGGTTTAGTGGGAAATACTGATGATAGGTGGATGGTTGGATTGGATGATCTTAGAGGTCTTTTCCAACCTTGGTGATTCTGTGATTCTGTGATTGGCATTATATTGAATAACAGAAAAAGTTAAATCTGATCTTCCATCATTTTGGTAATCTGTTCTTTTTTAACTATTGTCTTGGGATTTTAATTTGCATTTTAATAAGCTTAATAAGCTTAATTAAACGATTATTATACATAAGCAAAATTAGTTTGTGATTTTTCAGAAAAATGTTAGGAATAAAGTAAATTTATTCCAACCAGCAATCCAGGTGAGAATAAATACTTCTGCTGAGCAATGAATTTTAAAAGAAGCATGTTATCATTCTGATACAGAATGATCAGAACAGAGAGGAAGATCGAAAGACAGTTTGTAACAAGGACAATAAATCAGAGTATTACAATGCAGATTTCAAAACTCACAAGACTCACCAAATTTAGGTAGACTGATCAAAAATATTTGACAGTAAGAGGTTAACAAACTGGGTTAGCTGACTTGTGCTGCATAACAAGCATTTCTGCTTAGACAGGCAGAGCCACATGGAACAGTTTCTCTTGCAATTAATATTTTTTCCACGAGATGGCACGAGAAATCAATCATTCTCTTCCCAGGAGAGTAGTGTTTTTTTCCTGTATTTTGATTCTGATAGACTGGTACACCCTAATAGCCTACTAAGAAATTACAATATAATGTTCTCAGCTGAGATTCTGGAGTTTGTTATTGTACATTAATAACAGAGAGATAAGCATGTGGCAAGGGGGACACTTCTCATTTGTTGGCTAGGGGACACAGAATAGTTTCACCATCACTGGATTTTTTTTTTAAACTAATAGATTTAAATATAGATACTCATGGAATACACATGAATTAAATTGCAAAAGCATCTGTTATACCATGAAGGACTTAGTGCTACAACAGGCACTTCATGCTCATTTCTAAAAACCCCACTCAACCCAATCCCTCTCCAAGTGGATAAGATACTAAAATTTTTAATAAATCCCTAGTGGTGTCTACTGAAATACTAAGCATAACGAACTTATGAAGAAAAAAAAAAAAAAGGCAATTTCAGTCTCATTTTTTTTAAAGTTCTGTTGAAAAAGACTTTCATAACTGGATACTGCGAAGAGCAAGGATCTGTCTTGTCAGTTAAGAATTGTTTGAAGAAGTAACAGAAAAAATGGTTAAAAGTGTAGAGTGCAGTGAAGCCTGAGGTAACAATTTTGAACAATTAAATATGTAGGTATGGTCTAAAAGGCATTCATAAGAAGAAACAGTGAGTTTTCACCAAGCTTTCTAGAAACTTTCAGAATTGAAGTAGCCAGTACGCAGAGACATGTAATCAGTGGACTATTCTTTACTATTCAGTACCTGGTATGATGGAGCCAACCCCTGCATTTTCCAGGTTGTAAATGGATTTTCTTCTGTGCCAGAAAACACCAGACATGAATATTCCCACTGCAATTTTTCTTTCTCTTTAAGATGGCCACATTGACGGTGGAGGAATTCGTCCTCCCTTTTGTGCTATGCCTAAATGGTATTTCGTAACAAGTTATTTCCTTATTTTCAATCCTGCTAGTGTTGCTGGTATGATTGCAAAGGCTGAATCACAAGTTTGTGACTTAGAGTCCTTGTGCTTTATTGTGGTTTGTTCAGTGCCACTCCAAGGCAACTGTAGCAGAGTGAGAAATGGCAAGACAGGTTTTCATCAGCTTCCTTCGCAGAGCTGAGTGTAATACAAACACATGAATGTAAGTGGGGTAGGGAGATAAGGTGTGCAGTGTTTGTTCATTTATGTATTTATTTATTTATTTTCTTGAAGCCAGATACCCCTGTTTTATATGCATGCTGAGCTGAGCATGAGTTATTGATATCATTCATACTGATAGGACTGATATATATTATTAGAGAAGTAAGTCAGCTCATAGAAGAAGTGCTTCTGTCTTTCTAGGCATTAATTTTGTCATAGTTTATACTTGATCACTATACAGCCATTTTCTGAGGTGGATGAATATAACACCAAGACACTTGAATTGCCATAAAACATTTATTGTCCCTTTTTTGACAGGAGAAAATGTACTTACATGGAACCATGTCAGTGAGACATGTTGCCATGTGCACTATTATAAATGGGTTTTAGTAAGTTAGTTTTAGGTATGTTGCCTGTCCAGAGAGGATAACTGAGAAAGTAAATTCAGGACATGCCTGATCCGAAGGAAATGCAACGAAGTATTTCAGTTTATTGAAATTTCTAGATTCTTCGCATTCCTGACTTACAGGACATCAATTAGAGTCATCATAGAGTTTTTTGCATGTTACAAAACCTGTAATTCTCTAAATTCTTTAAACATATCCCTTTTGTAGTGATGAATTTTTGATAACATAAATTTCAGGCCTAAACTAAAAGCCAGGACAAGAACTTCTTGCCACAAGAGTGTCACTCAGTGCCTCATTTTGTTTCAAGTGATAGGGTAAACTTCTTTCTAAATACCATGTTGCAATATTGTAGTACTTTCCATTTGCATGCCTTACTCTTATCTCCTGAAATTTCAGAGAACTAATCCTTTGGATCAGGCAGTGAAGTGACAGTGGTCACAGTAAATGGAGATGGGTTAATTCATCTTCATAGAAATAAAAATGACTCTCTCCATGTGCTTTTCTACAAAGCCTATTATATCCTATTCTGAAGGTGATGACAAGAAAAACATAATTTCTTACAAGTCTATCTAGCCATACTCTACTGAATCGTGGGTAGAGCACTTTTTCATACATTATGCTGACTTGCTCCATATTTCAGTATAAGATTAAATTTCTAAGTCCTGTTTATAAAATTTGATGAGGATTTTTTAATCCCATTTAGTAGATAAAATTTACTACAAACTACAGTGACAGCTGCCATTTTCTGCTACTTCAGATATTCTAGGTATCCAGATACTATAGTCTTAGTAAACTATAGATCTCAAATAAGTGTTTGTAATATGTATTATCTAAGTGGCCAAGTACAGTTCGGTCCCACCCCAAATCTCAGTTTTCTTTACATTAACTCAGTTTATTTTTCTTTTCCTGCATTCTAGTGACTCTCTTTTTAGGAAGGAAGGCATGCCTCTGCCCCTCAACTCCTCCCCACTACATTTATTCTACCAAGAACTGGTTTCCTCTACACACTGTCTTCTGGATCTCTTTGCTTGAGGCGTTGGGAGTTGGTGGACTTTTTGTTTATTTTTCATTTGCTCCCCCCTGTCAACAGTTTATGGGCTGGTTCGGCCCAGTTCCGTGGCTAGTGGGGCCGAGGGATTTCACAAAATCCACGCCTCCAGAAAAGGGAAACAGGGGACCCCAAAATAATTAAAAACAGCAGCAACGATCTGTGGAGAAACAAACTAATTTACTAAATATGGTATCGGAATGCAAGATAACACACTATAATACAATATAATTAGAATTGAAGCTAATGAATCAAATATAACGAGAGAAAGACTGTCCGAAAAAGCTGAAGGCCTTACACTGATACTGAAGTGATGCGCGCAGGCAGGACGGGCAGCAGCAAGGAGAAGTGAAGGAGAAGAGCACCAAGACGAAAAGCCCCATCAGGTGACCTTGCCAGGAGTTATAATCTCCTCTCTGACCGTGAAGGCCCCTGGGGAATGTAGTTCTTCTTCTCTTCTGGACAGGACAGAACTGGAGCATTAACACTTTAACTCCCAGTGCACTACATGATGTTATGATGTGGAATACCAGTAACCAAAAATCATAAAACCATGACACCTCCCCTCCCCCCCCCTCCCCCCCCCCCCCAAGTTATTTTATTTTTATAGGTAGTAATCACTATGGTGGCTGTGCTTTCCTGTATTCATGCTCAACTCTAGCTATAAACACTTTACAAGGTGGTGTGGTTGAGACTAGAGATGTGAGATGCTTTAAGGGCAAAGTTTGGCAAGGGTTTATAAAAGCACTTTCCCACATTGTTTTTTTCTCTCCTTTTTCTTTCTTTCTTTCTTTCTTTCTTTCTTTCTTTCTTTCTTTCTTTCTTTCTTTCTTTCTTTCTTTCTTTCTTTCTTTCTTTCTTTCTTTCTTTCTTTCTTTCTTTCTTTTTACCTGAACCTAACTTTTTTTTCTCAAATCTTTCCATCCCCACGGATTTTGATGTTTTTGACAATAATGAACTCCAAATCCTGGTACTTCATTTGATTGTTGACAAATTCTTTTTTCTTACTAAATCAAAATAAGTTTTAGGGAGGACTGAATATAGGGGAAATGACGTGAATTGAAAGAGGTAGGTTTTGCATAGTTAGGGTAGGAGCTATGACTCACAGGCAAGAAGCAAGAAAGGGGAATTCAGAGCAAGAATAACTCAGCTGGAGTGGTTTCATACTTTTGGAGGATAACAGCATCCTCAAATAAACTAGTTCAGTGTGTGTGAACGTTCATCCATTTCTTTTCTGCATTTGGAACATGTAATCAAATACACTTACTCAACATATTCAAGAGATAAGCAGATGTTCTGGGAGATGATTTCAAGGGCACAATAAGGTGTGAGAATACTTCAGAAGTCTTCAAACATTTGAAGACTTTAACCAAGCTTGAACCATACTTTCTGGAACATGACTATCACCAATTAAAGCCATAATGAAAGAGATTTCAAAAGATGTGGCTGCTTTCTATGTGTTTTCAAATAAAAATACTCACTGGCTTTCCTTTGTGCAGGAGTGCTTGGCTAGAATTCTTTGGTGAAAACTGAGAAACCAAACCACTTGCTAGTTTACTGAGATACTACTAGGTGAATGAATAAATAATGGGTAGATAAATAATTGAGTCTCAGACTTTTTTGATGTTGTAAACAAAGATTGAAAGTAGCCATTGGGGAAATTTTATTCATCCTATCTACTACTCAGAATTCATTCCATAAAAAATATTTTCTTCTGAAGTGCCTGTATGAATAAGCACATATTATCTGTATTAATTCCACCTATATTTCACAGCCGTAGATAATGCAAGCTGTATGTTGTTTTGTTTGGTACAGTATATCCTGGGTTTAAAAAGATTCTGAATGTTCATCTGTCATCCAGCCTTTCTCTCTGCCCTTATTAAGGCTGTATAAAAAGTAAATAAGTACATAACATTCTGTTACATTCCAATATGGGTTAATATAAAATCAGTCACACCTATTATATTGCAAACTGTGAGCCATAGTGGCAGATAGGAAGCACTGGGTTGCAGGGTTAGCTTTGATGAGACTCTTCTCATCAGGAAGGGAGAAAGCAGTTTTTTTGTTTTGTTTTGTTTTGGGTTTTTTGGTTTTTTTTTTTGCATTCAACAGGCTTTCTCCCCACTACATTGTGACAAAAACAGATTCTCTTGATTCTCTTGTGCTCTTTAACTTTCCACTATGAGAGACCACACACTGTGACCCCTTCCACTGGGGACTGACTGCCTTACCTGTGTGTGAGAGCCAGACTGACAGCCACCTCCCACAGTCCAGTGAGGAGCTCTAACTTCAAGTCTATTCTGAACTGATTTTTTCTCCATTTGCTGCAGAAAAGGAACCAATCAATAGTTAAATATTCATGAGCTCTTTGTATCAAAACACATGTACGACCAGTTAGGCAACACACTTAACATTTCTCTTTTAGTTTAATCAGCTGTTACAATGAAGATTAGACCTTTGGGAACAGCTCTGATTTGAGTTTTGGCCCATCCAGTAAGAGAGGATTCCTAATAGCGACTGGTAGCAAGTTGTGAGCTGACCTAATTCCCACTCAGCTGACTCTCTGACACCTACTGCTTTCAATCCCCATCACATCACAAGAGAGAGGTAAACCTGTAGCCCAAGGCATTCTGTGGGAAGAAGTTTTACAGGCACATTAGCCCATAATCTCTGGCAAATATGTCACAGTGTTGGCACTACTATTCTCTGTGCCATGCAGTAGCTCCTCTGTCACTCTCCAAGCCCTGTGAACTCAGTGTCACAGTGCAGGAATGCAGTGTCGGGGGAGCAGAGGACAAAAAGTAATGCCTCCCCCTCCGACACTTGTATCTCAGTGGTCCTCTCTTGGTAAGGCATTACATATTTCTTTCCCCACATCACACTTCCCCTTTATGGGAAAAGGTCCAAGCTAAGATCCCTTGAAGGTGGGAATGAATCCATATCAAGAACCTGTAGAGTGAGTAGATACCAGAATTCCCTGGCTGTTCAGTTAATGATAGGTCTTCTACTAATGAGAAAAGAAAGCAGCCTCTTGAGGATTTGAGTCTGGAACTGAAGGATATAGGAGCTTTGTAGGAAGAATACAGGGATGTTGTCCACATGCATAGATATCAGATCAGGAATACCAAGGCACAGATGGAGCTGAATTTGGCAAGGGATGTGAAAAATAATAAAGATCTCTATAGATACATAGGCAGGAGGAGACAGGCCCCCTCTGTTCCCCCTATGATAAATGAGAAAGGAGAACGGGCTTCCTCAGACATGGAAAAAGCTGAGGTGCTCAATAAGTGTTTTGCCTCAATCTTTGCTGGTGGTCAGGCTCCCCATCTCTGCCAGAACCCTGAACCTCTAGGTGTGGGTGAGAGGAGTGGATTCCATTCCGCTGTAACAGTGGAAAAAGTCTGAGACCTCCTCGTGAAACTGAATGTATATAAGTCCATGGGGCTGGATGATATGCATCCCAGGGTTCTGAGAGATGGCTGATGTGGTTGCTGAGCCGCTTTCCATCATATCTGAAAAATCATGGCTGTTGGGCAAAATCCCCAGTGACTGGAAAAAGAGAAAGCTTACTCCCATTTTCAAGAAAGGGAGAAAGGATGACCCAGGTCATCCATGACCCAGATCCGAGACAGACAGCATGGCTTTATCAAGGGTAGATCTTGCCTGACCAATCTGTTGGCCTTCTATGATGAAGTGATATCATTGGTGGACAGGGGAAGGGCGATGGATATCATCTACCTGGACTTCTGCAAAGCTTTTGACATGGCTCCTCACCACACCCTTCTCTCTAAATTGGAGAGGTGTGGATTTGAAAGGAGGATTGTACGATGGATTAAGAACTGGTTGGATGGATGTGACCAAAGGGTTGTAATCAATGGTTCTATGTCTGGGTGGAGGCCAGTCACAAGTGGTGTGCCCCAAAGCTCAATCTTGGGACTGGTGCTCTTCAACATCTTTGTCAGTGACATAGACAATGGAATTCAGTGCACACTCAGCAAGTTTGCAGATGACTCCAAGCTGAGCAGTGCACTTGATACAATGGAGGGAAGGGAAGCCTTCCAGAGGGACCTGGTCAGGTTGGAGAAGTGTGTCCATGAGAACCTAATGAGCTTCAACAAGGCCAAGTGCAAGGTGAAACACTTGGATCAGGGCAATCCCAGGTATTTATATAGGAGAATTCCTTGAGAGTAGCTCTGTGGAGAAGGACTTGGGAGAACTTCTACAAGAAGCTGGACATGAGCCAGCAGTGTGTGCTTGCAGCCCAAAAGGCCAACTGCATTCTGGGCTGCATTGAAAGCACAGTGGCCAGCAAGGAGAGGGAGGTGATTGTCCCCCCCTACTCAGCTCTTGTGAGGCCCATCTGGAGTACTGAGTCCAGGCCTGGGGACCCCAGCACAAGAGAGATGCAGAGCTCTTGGAACTGGTCCAGAGGAGGGCCACTAAATGGAGCAGAGGGCTGGAGCACCTCTCCTATGAGGAAAGGTTGAGGACACTGGGCTTGTTTAGCTTGGAGAAGGGAAGGCTCCATGGAGTCCTCATTGTGGCCTTCCAATACTTGAAGGGAGCATATAAACAGGAGGGGATGTGTCTGTTGAAGAGGGTGGATTAGTGATAGGACAAGGGGGAATGGTTTTAAACTGAGACAGGGGAGTTTAGGTTAGATATTAGGAGGAACTTTTTCACACAGAGGGTGGTGACACACTGAAACAGGTTGTCCAGAGAGTTTGTGGATGCCCCATTCCCAATGTGGAGGCATTCGAGGCCAAGCTGGATGTGGCTCTGAGCAGCCTGGTCTGGTGGTTGGCGACCCTGCACATAGCAGGGGTGTTGAAACTACATGATCATTGTGGTCCTTTTCAACCTAGGCCATTCTGTGATTCTATCATTCTATGATTCTATGATTATATGAATGAGCTTTTCACTGCAAAGACAACTGAGACTTCTATTTCTGAAATGATCCTGCGGAAGTGAGAGTGAAAAAAATATTTCTGGAAGCAGTGAACCCTAAACTACAATTGGTGGAAAATGGATATGTGTATTTATATGCTGTATTTATATACGTGTGTGTGATCTGACATGCACGCATCTTTATATATACATGTACTTCTACAGTATGTGTGTTTCAGGCAGAAAATCACACAGCTAGGAATATCAGCATGTTGAAACAAGATATTTTGCTCTTTCTTCCTGCTCGAAAGAAAATCACCACAACTTTGGAACAGATTGGACTTCTTTTTTCTGTTCCCATACACTGCTGTCTTTTCGCTGTGGTATTTGCTATTCCTACTCTTATAAAGTGTTTTTCATCTCATCAGAAAACAATTAGAAACAACAAGGATGAAATGCACTAACTAAAATATACTTCCAAGAAAAAAAGAACATGAAGAGTGTTATAGATAATTTCATCCCCTTAGAACAATGGGCTTGTAACAATGTGTTTAGAAAACCTGTTGGGTTTATGGCATTCAATTTCAGGAAAGAAAGATGATGTCTTTTGTGTTACTCACATTTATCTGCGAAGACTTTAATGATAGACCAGAGAAGACCTTTCCCAGATTATACAAACATACTATTTTGTATAATCTTAGATGTGAACCAGATGAAAGCAAAATTGCAGAGAGCCTCTGAAAATCAGAACCAATTTTCATAGGTACATCACTCACATTTTCTCACACAGATGAAAATTTGGCTAGAACCTGTTAAATGTCTTGTGAAATCGCAACAAATCCAAATCTGTCTCAGAATATCTTTTCCTGGAGGTACTTCTGTTGGAAATCTCAGGATATTTAGTAATTATTTCTAGCATGGGAACTCAGGCAGTAACAGTTAGTAGTCTGTGGACTGTAGGACACGCTGGTTTTACATCTGTCTTCTAAGTGAGTCAGACTGTGCACACAATGGATATAATGAGATGAGGTGAGTTTCAGACACCGCAAAAAGTATTCCTTCCTACCTGTACTCCTCTCCTTTAGTATGCAGGTCACGTACAATACATGGTGCAGAGTCATTGATGTAATTGCCAAGTTTTCAGTGTCTTGTTATGATTCATCTATAAAGAGTCAGTTATTGGAAAACCTGGCAAATAACAATCCTTTTTTTAGACCAGTCTAAGACAGCAGATACAACACCATTTTGTTGCATCTACAGAACAACAAATCTACATGATCTAATTCTCTGAAAATTAGTGTCTTCTTTTGAGGTAGAAAAGGATAATCTAACAAGATTTAAGGTAGTCTAAGGAATACTTTTTCCAGGTAGACTGATTTGACAAGCAAGCAAATTGTATATATAAATACCTATAATAATTTCAGTCTTTTGAAGAAAGTAATATTGTCTTTGTTTTGTGAGAAGCAAAATATTTTAATAAGCAAACCGATTTTCATATATTATAAAGTGGAGACTTTAATGTACCAATATATATATTGGTATATTGGTATAATATAATATATATAATATAATGTGTAGCTTGTTGTATCAAAAGTGGGCAAGGTCACATTTCTGATTTATTTAGTGACTATTCTTTATGGCTGATGATATATTGCTTTTAAGAAGAGCTCAGATTCAATTAAAACTAACACCAACAGCATTTTAGTAGTATTTCTACTGCCCAAAAGCATTACTATAAATGTGTTGGACATGAAATCAATTTTAAAATTAAAATATATTTTAGATAATACATTAATGTATCTTGTTAAGGAAGAAAGTGTTCCCCAGAGAGTTGGGAAGTATTGCTTCTGGTCACCAAGTTTTTCTAGAGCTGATAGATCTCAGGCTCTTAAGCCCAGTTGCATTGGAACACAACAAAAGTTTCAGATTTTGGGGTTTTATATATATATAATATATATATAAAATATATAGAAAAAATATAATACTTATATAATATATATAATATATAAATTATACATATAATTTATATATATAATAAAATATATATTTATATAATATATAAAAATTATATAATATACCATTCAGACTACTACTAGTTTCACACATTGGACTAATGCATGAAAGGTGAATAAACTGAAGAAGGTGTTTTTTCTTTGTTTGCACAAGAGTCTTCGACCATCTCAGTGTGATTAGGAGCATCTTTCTGGATCCAGAGTTCAATCTTTAAAACTCTGGCAGCAAACAGGTGCTGTTTATTTATTGAAACAAACAAACAAACAAGTAAACAAACTAAAAAACCCCAAACCCAAAGAACAAACAAACAAAAAAATCATCAACCCTTAACAACAGAGCTTAGAGGGCTTACAAATTTTGCATTTGAATTTGCATTTCTCTGTATGGCCTCCTCACAATTCTAATATTCTCTTGATATTGTTTGGACTTCAAAAGTATGAAAGCTGCCTTTCAGAATGTAGAGATGCAAGAAATTAATTGTGTTTGTTCTGGTGCACAATAGAAAGTCATTTATATTACATAAAACCGAAAATTATTTCAGATATTCTGAATTGTGTTTATACACGAAACACCAAACTAGAGAACTTAGAAAATCATAACATTGCATATATTTTTGGTCAAATATAAGTAAGTACCCCATCTAAACACATCCATTGTGATAAAACACTGAAATCAATCATTCAGTTTGAAATTCTCGTAGTCAGTGGTGTTTGTTATTCCTTAAACTTGAGATTACTTGCACACTCATCATCAGTCTGAAATTATTTTTTTCATTGCTGTTCATCTGAAAAATGTTCCCCGATTCTTGCAGTGAAGTATATTGGACTGTGCTTTGTGCAAACAAATTACATGTATAGAATATTCTTCGTATTTACAAATGCATTCTTAATTACAATGCTTCCAGTCAAGGACAATGGAAGAGTTTTTCATCTGGGAAGGAGCACCATATTGTATACATGGAAAAAATACAGGAACTTCCTTGAATATGTTAATTGAACTTTCTCTATTAAGCAGCTAAAAAGTGAGAACTAGGAGGCCACTGTTTTAGGCTGGTCTTCTGCATTTCCCCTGTATCAAGAAAATTTATAACCTACTTGGCATCAATTTCTGATGATTAATTTATAAAGTATTGGTATGAAAGGGCTGTGTGAAGCTATATTTAAGGAATTAAATTTGTACTGATGAAAAAGTACTTTCGATGCCTTCTGACCACTGTGTTTTTGACAACTATAGAAGTGCTAGTTTTTAAAAGGAAATATACATAAACAACTTTTATGAGGCAAGACTGTTGGAGAACATCAAGTATTATAAAAAAATAACCGGTATGAAAATAAATAGCAAGACAAAGTGCTCTTTTTTTATACAGCATCTAACTAAAAGTGATGAGGTGATATACTGCAATTCATTCTCAGCATTCCACTGATTCCATTACAAGGAAGACTGAAGCCACTTCTTTTTCATATACAAAAGACTAAAAGACTAAATTCAAAAGAATGGAAGAATAGCTTTAAGCCTAGAAAACCCTTTTCCCCTCAGTCTGCTTCTTGCTAAAATGGGATGTACTGGACAACAACGAAGGCTTGAATATTACTTGCAATCCCCTGGACCATAGAGGGACAGAGAGTTTTTGTTGTTATGCATAAGTGTTGGGATGTTTGGCAGATATATTATATGATACTGCACAAATATCTGCCTGAAAAAAATACTGTTTTCTCTGTAAAGTAGCAAATTCAATGGCAGATTAGACAAGATTCTTCAGATGTAAAGAGCTATTTTTCCAGAATAATCCTTTGGTTTCCAGTGATTTCTAGTTTGCAAATCAGCAATATTTCTGTCTTCCCTAGCCAATTTGGCTGATAATTTTTTAATCCATAAAAATGTTAGCATCTCAAGCTCCTCTGGCATGAGTTCAATCATATTTGTTGTTTTAATATTGCCACTTACTAGCTTCATATGGTGTTGAGTGAGGCACTGGAACAGTAATGAGGCATTGGCACAGGCTGCCCACAGAAGCTGTGGATGTTCCATCCCTGGAGGCACTCAAGGCCAGGCTGGTTGGATCCCTGGGCAGCCTGATCTAGTAGGTGGCAGCCCTGTCCACAGTGGGGTCTTGGAACTGAGTGGCCATCAAGGTCCCTTCCAGCCAAAGCCATTTTATGATTCTATGAGCCTGTGATTCTGTGTTCACCTGCTTTTGAACAAGGAGTTCTTGTTGAATACATCTCCATTGCTCATGAGAAATCATACAAAAATGACATAAAAGTTATTATATGCCCTAGCTGTGATCTAGTATATGTCTCATCATTAGTACGCAGTACAGTTTTTCCTATTTGCATGAATATAAGACCTAGTTGACAATATGCGTAGTGAGAAAGATCCATGCAGATGTAATACAGTCTTGCCATTCAAATTTGTTCATGCGTAGTAAGTATGCAATGAAGAGCACATATATCTTTTAAATACTTGGATATGTGACAAATATCATCAAACACATTGGTTCAGCACCTCAGAATAGAAATGTTGATAGCTTAGGCATTCAGATTTGAAATCTCCGTAAATCACTTATTTTAATGACTCCTAATTTTGTCATATTTAATTTTTTTCTAAAATGTCCAAAAAAAGGGCATTGTCCACTTTAAATTCCAAAGGTTATCTGCACTCAACGAATTACCTCTAATGGAAACATATATTATGTAGTAATTACTGCTGTTGTTACATCTAAGGTCTTAGGAAACTGTTAACATGGTTTCCTGAGGAAATCACGATTATGCAATCTCCAGCTGTCTGTCCACATCTTTCCCTTTTTGCTTAAGGACTTAGAAATTGTTGTCCCACTTCTACCAGCTTTGGAAGAATGTAAGTCTCAAAGAGGTTTTTTTTATAATGTTAGTTAAAATGTCTGAACAGTGCAGGAAGAGAAACTTAAGTTACAGTAATGGCTGATTTTCCTCTGCAAAGATACAGTGTGCTTGGCAAAAGTGATCCAGTCAGTCTATGTACTGACTGGATGCTCAGACTGTCCGGTATTGCAAGCACACACTCAGCTGCAGATCAGCAGTTATGACATACCCTGTCTCTGGCCTGTTAGAAGATACTCAATAGGGCACTATGGAAGCATTGTATGTAATGGGTACAAAGTTCAGGTGGTCGTGCCAAGCTGGGCTTTTTCCCCCTGTTGCCTAAAGAGCTTAATGGCCAAACTAACTTCCTTGATGGTCTTAAAACTATTATAAGTACCTGGTTTAAAAACAAACAAACAACCAAACAAACAAAAACAAAAGAAAACAAAAAAAGGAACAAGGAAATCACAAAATAAAAATAATAAATTAAATAGACATATATACTGAGCCTACTAAGAAATGGGATTTTACGTGATCTCTTAAAATGATGAACACTTTCCTTTTAATTCTGGGATATTCAGACCGGATACATTTTCCTATAAATGAGAAGACAATTTATTCCTGAATGGATTATTTTCCAACTTGTCATGGTTTTGTAATTTTTGCAATTGGTATTCCACATCATAACATCATGTGGAGCACAGAGAAGAAGTACTGCACGTCCCAGGGGACCTCGCGGTCAGAGAGGAAAATACGTCACGGAAGCGACGCTCGCTCTCTCTCTCTCGCTGCCTGGCAGCGGGTGTGGGTGTGCTTCCAAGCCGCGGCGCCTTCAATTTTAAAGTAGGCTTCTCAGTCTTCGGAAACCTCTCTTTCTCTCTCTCTTATTTCACTTGATTTATTAGCCTCAATTTCAATTAGATTGTATTATAGTAAAATAAATGTTACTCCTTAGATCGTTGCCGCTGCTCTGTTTGTTTCCTTGAGCCCAGCTCCCATCTCCCTACCCCTTTCCCTTTTTCCCTTCCCTTTTGTCAGGGGCCGGGGGCCCACGGGCCTACTGCCCCCCCTGTCACGGACACAGATTGATCTAGATAAATCCGTGACAGATTTTGGTGGAGAAGGCGGGCACAATTTTAAAGCTTTTAACATTAGTTAAAAGTTAGTTAGTAGGGAAGAAACAAAAAACACCAGGATTTCTTTAAGCCAGAGACTGCAGAAGCATTGCTACCTGACCTTCATAGATTAGACTGTAGTCTGGGCAGTCTGCCAAACTCTGGACACTGTACAGGGTGTCTTCTGTTTTGGTTCTTTGGTTGTTTTTTTGTTTTTTTTTCCTTTCTTAGCAGCTACCAGCTATGAATCCACTCTTCATTATAGCTGCTCTGTTTAAGGGATTGAAAACATTTATGATCTTCTCAACGTATTGGCCGATTATTAATGTCATGATTTACTGTTGTGGAATTGTGTTTGTATATAACCAAATAAGGGCACTGATGGAGACACCTGCCTGGTACTTATATTCAATGTGGTATAATTTGGATTTTGGCACTTACATCCCAGATGGAATAGCTAATTTTACAAACAACTACATCCCAGACGGAATAGCCAATTTTACAAACAACACGATGTTTAATCCGGTTTCTGGGCTGTCTTTTCGGTTTGCCACACGCTTTTCAAAAGCCGAGTTAGTAGTCATACTCGTGCTCATACCCATGTGCATGTTATCAGTCTCCCTGAATGTACTCCAATACATTCGTTCTATGCAGAAGTCTCCTCCAAAACCAGAGAATGCTGACTGGCAGGGAATATGGAGAGGTTTAGGAAAAATCTTAGAAGCGTGGGGGCCGGCAATGTCATGGGATTTCACTCTTGAACACCTGTGGGATCCCGAGAAACTAAGCCAGTATTTGAGTCAGGGATGGTGCAGCTTAGATAGATCTAAGGAGGTACGACTTATTTGGGGCTTGGCTTGTGCTTACCGTGCTCTATATAATACTATTCTGGAAAGAGAGAGTTTCCGAGCTGAGGTTCAAGCCAAAGGGGGAAATCCTCAAGTCAAATCTGATCAGTCACAGGAGGCACCAGTAACAATGTCAGTTGCCCCTGTGGAAGGCAAGAAATGAAAACAGGTGTCCTCACGTCTAGAACGGAAAAAAGAAGAAGCGGAGGTGGAGGCACAGGAAGGTCCAAGCGAGGGGCCTCCCTCAGTACTGAAAATGGCAAAAGGAAAAACTAAGAGGCGTGAGGAGGAGAGTGGTGAGGAGGAAGTCTCTATTACTGTTCGTTGACCTCTGAAGATGTCTGAAATCCAAGGCTCAAGAAAGGAGTTTACATGGCGCCAGAATGAATCTCTTGTTACCTGGTTGCTTCGCTGTTGGGACAGCGGGGCCAGCAGCTTGTCTCTAGATGAGAATGAAGCTCGCCAATTAGGAGGCATTGCCAGAGACCCAACTATTGATAGAGGGATCACTAGATGCTTGGATGGGGCTGATACCCTCTGGGAACGAATGTTAGTAGCTGTGAGGGAAAAGCTTCCCTTCAAGGATGGTCTAAAGCCTGTGATGAAAAAGTGGGATACAATTGAAAAAGGTATCCAGTATTTGAGGGAAATAGCTGTGGTGGAAATGTTGTATAACCCTAATTTTGATCCTGTCGATCCTCGCCAAGACCATGATCCTGAGAGAGTGAGGACAATGCCTGATATATGGCAGAAACTCACCAAGACAGCACCAGAGAGGTACGCCGTTACACTAGCAGCAACATTTCAAAGGTACGAGGAACAACAGAGAAGACCCCTAGTTTTTGAATTGGTTCTTACTCTTCAAAACTTTGAACAACAGTTACCTCCAACTCACGTCTCCATTTCAGCCATCTCAGAAGTAACGGACAGACTGAATGAAATGGAAGAGCAAATGTCTCTATTGGTTAATCGTGATGATCTTGTAGTAGTATCAGAAACAATTGATGAAGATCAGGATCATCAAGGGAGTCTAATGAAGGAGCTGATCAAACTAATGAAAACTCAGATCCAGTTAATTAAAGGTGATGAACCCTCCTCCTCACCTGTATCATCAAAAATTTCAGCTATTAAACAGAAACGCTTTCCTGCTCAAGCAAGGAACAACAGTAAGACTACATCGCGTATTGCCTTGTGGCGTTACCTACGTGACCATGGAGAGGATATGAGGAAGTGGCATGACCAAGCCACTCCAGTACTACGAGCACGGGTGAGAGAATTACAAAACAGATCCACTGCCAGTACAGCTGCTCCAGTTACCACAGGTAATGAATAGAGGGGCCCTGCCCTCAGTCAGGGGAGGGAGAGGGATAATAGAGTTTATTGGACTGTGTGGATTCGGTGGCCTGGCACATCAGAACCACAGAAGTATAAGGCACTGGTGGATACCGGTGCACAGTGCACTCTAATGCCCTCGAGTCGTGAAGGGACAGAATCAATCCATATTTCTGGAGTGACTGGGTGCTGAAGAACAGCAAAACAACCATGAGGTAGATCGAGCTGCTAGAATTGAGGTGGCTCCAATAGACTTGGACTGGCAGAACAAGGGTGAATTATTTCTAGCTCGATGGGCCCATGAGACCTCGGGCCATCAGGGAAGGGACGCAACATATAAGTGGGCTAGAGACCGAGGGGTGGGCTTAACTATGGACGCTAATGCACAGGTTATTCATGACTGTGAGACGTGTGCCATAATTAAACAAGCCAAGAGGATGAAACCTCTCTGGGGGGAAGGGCGATGGCAAAAATATAAATGTGGGGAGGTGTGGCAGGTTGATTATATCACCTTGCCACGATCTCGCAATGGTAAGCGTTATGTGCTTACCATGGTGGAGGCAACCACTGGGTGGCTTGAAACATATGCAGTACCACATGCTACGGCCCGAAACACTATATTGGGTCTTGAGAAACAAGTCCTGTGGTGACATGGCACCCCAGAAAGAATTGAGTCTGATAATGGGACACATTTAAAAAATTCCCTTATAAATACTTGGGCCAAAGATCATGGCATTGAGTGGATTTATCATATCCCCTATCATGCACCAGCTTCTGGTAAAATTGAACGATACAATGGGTTGTTGAAAACTATGTTGAAGGCAATGGGTGGCGGAACATTTAAGCATTGGGAGAAGCATTTGGCAGAAGCCACCTGGTTGGTCAATACCAGAGGATCTGTCAGTCGTGATGGTCCTACCCAATCCAGCCGCCTACATACTGTAGAGGGAGATAAGGTCCCTGTTGTACACATAAAGAACACGTTGGGGAAAGCAGTGTGGGTCCTTCCAGCCTCTGGAAAGGGCAAACCTCTCCGTGGAACTGTTTTTGCCCAGGGACCTGGGTGCACGTGGTGGGTGATGCAGAAAGATAGGGATGTTCAATGTGTACCACAAGGGAATTTGATGTTGGGGGAGTGCAGTCAATGATTTCATGTGTATATATGTATATAGACCTACACGTGTAATGCATTTTTAAGTATTGTTTATTTGTATATATATATATATATATATACATATATATATATGTATCTTAAGCATGATGTAGTGATGTAGAATAAGGGGTGGAATATCATGGTTTTGTAATTTTTGCAATTGGTATTCCACATCATAACATCATGTGGAGCACAGAGAAGAAGTACTACACGTCCCAGGGGACCTCTCGGTCAGAGAGGAAAATACGTCACGGAAGCGACGCTGGCACTCTCTCTCTCACTGCCTGGCAGCGGGTGTGGGTGTGCTTCCAAGCCACGGCACCTTCAATTTCAAAGTAGGCTTCTTGGTCTTCGGAAACCTCTCTTTCTCTCTCTCTTATTTCACTTGATTTATTAGCCTCAATTTCAATTAGATTGTATTATAGTAAAATAAATTTTACTCCTTAGATTGTTGCCGCTGCTCTGTTTGTTTCCTTGAGCCCAGCTCCCATCTCCCTACCCCTTTCCCTTTTTCCTTTCCCCTTTGTCAGGGGCCGGGGGCCCATGGGCCTACTGCCCCCCCTGTTACGGACACAGATTGATCTATATAAATCTGTGACAAGAAAAGACATGGAAAGGTTGTATTCTAATACATACCCTGCAGTTTCAAGGTTTCAAGAACATTACTCCATAGCTATATCTGAAGAGCACCTGGAAGCTCAAGGTCACAGGCTGACTGTGCACGTGTTCTAGTAAAATTGGCTGTTTCAGCGCTGCCTTTCATAAAATCAGAGAACGGCTTCAGTTGGAAGAAATCTTAAAAATCATCAGTTTCCAATTCTCAGTCATAGACAGGGTTGTCACTTGCTAGATCAGGCAGCCCAGCACCCCCATCCAACCTGGCCTTGAATGCCCCTAGGGATGGGGCCATCCACAGCTATTCTGGGTAATCTGTGCCAGTGCCCCACCACTCTCTGAGTAAAGAATTTCTTCTAAACATCTAATCTATATGCTCAGAGATATGATTTAGCAGAGGGTTGTTAGAGTTAGGGTATTATGGTTAGGCTGTGGTTGGACTTGATGATCTCTGAAGTCCCTTCCAACGTGAGTGATTCTATGATTCTATGATTCTATATCTCCCCTCTTTTATTTTAAAACCATTCCCCCTTGTCCTAACCCTATCATAGCATGTAAAAACTTGATTCCCATCCTGTTTATAATCTCCCATTAAGTATTGGAAGGCAGAAATGAAGTTTCACTGAATCCTTCTCTTTTCCAGACTGAATAAGTCCAGCTCCTTCAGCCTATCTTCAGAAGAGAGGTGCTCCAGCCCTTTGATCACCCTCATGGCCCTCTTCTGGACTCACTCCAAGATCTCCACATCTTTCTTTTGCTGGAAGCCCCAGATCTGGACACAGGTCACACTGTATAGCGCATGGGGCCTCACGAGGTCAGAGCAGAGAGGAATGGTCACCTTCCTTGCCCTGCTGGCCACATCTCTTTAATGTAGTCCAGGGTGCAGCTGGTCTTCCAGTCTGGAAGTGTACACTGCTGACACATGTCCAGCTTTTTATCCACCAGAATATCCAGGTCCTTCTCAGGAGGACCACTCTTGTGGAATTATTCTCGCAGTCTGTACTCATGTCTGCCCTGATCCAAGTGCAACACCTTGCACTGCCTCCTGAATTTCATAGGTTCACTTTTCAAGTTTGTCCAGATCCCTCTGAATGGCATTACTTCCTTCTGTTGTATCAACTGCATGACTGAGCTAGGTGTCATCTGCAAACTTGCTGAGGGTGCCCTTGATCCCACTATTTCAATCACTGATAAAGACGTAGAATCAGAATCACAGAATCATAGAATCACTAAGGTTGGAAAAGACCTCCACGATCATCTAGTCTATCTGTCCACTTACTACCAACATTTCCCCACTAAAACATGTTCCTTAGTACCACATTTACATGTTTCTTGAACACCCCCAAGGGACAGTTAGTCTACCACCACCTTGGGCAGTCCATTCCAGTGCCTGACCACTCTTTCAGAGAACTTTTTCCTGATACTGAACCTGAACCTCCCTTGGTGCAACGTGATGTCATTCCCTCTAGTCATGTCACTAGTTACACGGGAAAAGAGGACAATCCCCACCTTGCCGCAACCTCCTTTCAGGAAACCGTAGAGAGCTATAAGATCTCCCCTGCGCATCCTCTTCTCCAGACTGAACAATCCCACTTCCCTCAGCCACTCCCCCCAAGACTTGTGCTCCAGACCGCTCACCAGCTCTGTTGCCTCCCTCTGGACATGCTCCAGGGCATTAATGTCTTTCTTGTAGTGAGGGTCCCAAAACTGTACACAGTACTCATTATGAAACCTTACCAGAGCTAAGTGCAGGGGGATGATCAGCTCCCTGCTCCTGCTGGCTTCTTTCTGATACAAGACAGGATGCTATTGGCCTTCTTGTCCACGTCATCAATAAAGGTATCAAACAGGACAGACCCCAAGACTGACCCCTGGAGAACACCAATTGTGACCTGTTGTCAGCTGGATTTAACTCCATTCATCACAACCCCGTGGGCCCAGACTTCCAGCCAGTTCTTTAACCAGGAAAGAGTGTGCCTGTTGAGACCAGGGGCTGCCAGCTTACCCAGAAGAATGCTGTGGAAGACAGTATCAGAGGCTTTGCTGAAATCTAGGTAGACTATGTCAACAGTCTTTCCCTCATCTACAAGGTGGGTCACTCAATCATATAAAGAGTTAATGTTGGCCATACAGGATCTGCCTTTCATGAACCCACACTGGCTGCCTCTGATCCCTGCACATGTTTTGTAATCTCACCCAAGATGATCTGATCTGTAACCTTTTCTGGCGCTGAGGTCAGGCTGCAAGGCCTGTAGTTCCCTGGATTCTCCTTACAACACTTCTTGTAGCTGGGAGTCACATTGACATGTCTCCAGTCCTCTGGGACCTCTCAGATTGACCAGATTGATCTACCTCAGCACCCTTGGGTGAATCCCAGCTGGCCCCACAGACTTGTTAGCAGGTGGAGCAGTAGAACATAGAATCATAGCATTGTTCAGGTTGGAATAGACCTTAAAAATCATCAAGTCCAACTGCAACCTAACCATAACATACATATAAGAGCAATAATGTCTCCCCACAGCCTCCTCTTCCCCAGACTAAACAGCCCCAGTTCTTTCAGTCGCTCCTCGTAGGGCATATTCTCCAAGACCTTCACCAACCTCGTCACCCTTCTTTGGACCTGATCCAGCACCTCAATGTCCTTTCTGTATTGAGGTGTCCAAAACTGAACACAGTACTCAAGGTGGGGCCTCACCAGTGCTGAGTGCAGGGGCAGGATTACTTCCCTAGTCCTGCTCACCACACCATTCCTGATACAAGCCAAGATGCCACTGGCCTTCTTGGCCACCTGGGCACGCTGCTGGCTCATATTCAGCTGACTGCCCATCAGTACACCAAGGTCCCTTTCCATCAGGCAGCTTTCCAGCCACTCCTCCCCAAGTGTGTAGGGCTCCCTGTGGTTGTTGTGACCAAAATGCAGGACCTGACACTTGGCCCTATTGAAACGTATGCAGTTTACAGTAGGTTGCGAACTGTCTCGACCCTCATGGAGGGTTTATTCTGCTCCCCAACCCAGATTTCCTGGTCTAGGGGTAGTGTACCCTGAGGATAATTCATCTGACTACCAGAGATAGATATAAAGAAGGCGTTGAGAACTTCAACCTGTTCCTTACCCTCTGTTGTCGTGCTCCCTGCTGCATTCAGTAAGGACTGGAGACTCTCGATAGCCCTTCTCTTACTGTTAATATATTTGTAAAAAAGCTTTTTACTCTCTTATACTACAGTGGTCAGGTTGATTTCAAGCTTGGCTTTTACCTTTCTAATTTTCTCCCCGCATACCTCATCAACTTCTCTGTACTCTCCCTGCGTCTCCCATTCCTTCTGGCACTCTCTTTTTCTCCTGGAGTCTCAGAAAAAGTTCAGTTTATCCATGCTGATCTTCCATGCTTGCTCATCAAAATTTGCTCATCGCAAAGCAGGACAGCTTGCTTCTGCGCCTCTGACTTCCTTCCTGAGGAGCGTACAGCCTTCCTGGAGCCCTTTGTTACCCTACAGGACTGACTCCCAAGGAACACTCCTGACCAGTGTCCTGGACAGTTCAAAGTCCACCCTCCAGAAGTCCAGATTAGCAGTTTTGCTGACTCTCCTCCTGATTTAACCAAGAAAGAGAACTTTAATATTTTGCAGCCGCTTGGCCCAAGACAGCTCATGAGCTCCATATCTTCCACCGGTCCTTCTCTGTTTGTGTACAGCAGGTCATGTGGGGCACCTACATGAGGCTCTCTTAACAGCTGCATCAGGAAGTTGCCTTCCACATACCCTAGAAGCCTCCCAGACTGCTGCTTCTGTACTATATTTCCAAAATTCAGGGAAGCTGAAGTCCCCAATGAGAACAAGGGCTGATGATAATGCAATTTCTGCCAGGTGTTCATAGAATTCCTCATTTGTCTCTTCATCCCAGTGAAGCATTCAGTAACCCCACCAGGATGTCAGCCTTGTTGGCACTTCCCTTGATCCTTGCCTATAGAGACTCAATCTTATCATTCCCAGCCCCAAACTCAACAACATCAAAACTCTCTCTAACATGGAGAGCCATGGCACTGCCCCTCCTTCCTTCTCTATCCTTTCTGAAGAGCTTACAGCCATCCGCAGTGTGGGTGTGATCTCACTGTTTTTCAGTAATGGCAGCTGAGTTACTGTTTTGCCTGCCTCAGGATGGCTTCTAGCTCCTCCTGTTTGTTGCCCATACTGCATGCACTGGTGTACATACACTTAGATGAGCCAACTCCATCGTCATTCCTCTAGGCTCATTTCTAGTGAGCCTTATTTTAAACCCTTCCCACCCAGTCCTAATTTAAAAAGTCTTCTCAGTGACTCCTGCTAGCTCCTGGACAAATGAAAGAGCACTGTACCCAAGACAGATCCCTGAGGCCACCACTCATCACTGGCCTCCACCTGGAAGTAAAACCACTGACCACAACACTCAGGCTGCAACCATCCTGCCAATTTCTTTTCCTTTGAATAGTCCACCCTTGAAATCCATATCTGCCCAATTCAGAGGTAAGAATGCCATGTGGGACCACATCAAAAGCCTTACTCCATGTATTGCATTAGCTGATCTTTTCTTGTCCACTGATGCAGTCACTCCATCATAGAAGGCCATTGGATTGGTCAGACATGATCTGCCCTTGGTGAAGCTGTGCTGGCTGTCTTGGATCACATCCTTAACTTGCATGTACCTTAATGTTTCTTCCAGGAGGACCCATTCCGTGATCTTCCCAGGTACACAGGTAAGGCTCACTGCTCTATAGTTTCCATGTTTTCCTTTCTACTCTTCTTACACATGCCAGTGATATTTTCCTTTTTCTAATCACTAAGGACTTCTGACAGGAAAAGGCTTACTTTGAGAGATCATATTTAAATAAATAACACAACATTCCTCTGTACTGAGAATATTTTAAACATCCATGATTTGATAGCATGCCACATTTTTTAAAAAAAATTGCTTTTGATCCACTATAAGTGGGATCCTGTGGGAAAAGAAAAAAAAAAAAAACAGCTACAAGAGAACAGGTTTAGAACAGTACAGGCAAATCTGCCCTACCATTCTTAAGAAGTTACCATATAATTCAGCCACCAGCATTAACTGCATAACTGCCATTCTGCTTAAAAGTGCCTAAGCGAAAGAGCCAAGGATTAAAATATGAAAAAATATGTAGGAAATGCAAATATGCTCCACTGCAGTTCTGGTGGAACATCTCAGAAGAAACATTTGCTCTAGGGAGAATAAAGAAAACTATGAAGTTGTTTTAGGTTCCACATGCTCCTATGCTTCTATGTGTGTGTGCTACAGGCTTCATAACTATTTCTACAAAATCAAAGATGTGAGTTTTGTGAACATGAAACCACATCACACATTTCGGTTGCTCAACAACAAAAGTCCATAAAACTGATCTGTAACAATATACTGAATGTGTATACTGAAACCTCTAAAACAAATTTCACAGAATAATTTGCTTAAAAATATCTTCTGGGAGTAAAAGATTGGTTTTAATGTAGACAAATCACCCAGCACATGAGTACAAGCCCCACTGTGTCCTCTCCTTGGAGAGCAAATTGATGCTATATGAAGGATGAGCAGCCTCTAACCCGAAGTATGTCTACTGCTCACAACGATAGCTTACTCAGTGATATTTTTAGGATAAAGATGTCTAGGTGGTAAGTTTACAGTGTTCAGTGTTAGGCTTTGTTTTTCAATACAAGAGGAGCTGGGAATACTCAGCTTTCGTTTCCTTAATAAATCAAGACAGAAAGGAAATGTGTTGAAAAGTTCAGTGGCTCAACTACTGAAAAACATGCACACATACAAGGGAATCTGATGAGCCACTTACACAACAGGCATCTCTTCATTCTTCTGATTAGTGGTGTCAGGTACCTCAGAGGAGGCATGTTGCACAGCCATACTAACAGACAAGGCTGCTTCTCACCATACTATGAAAGTTTTCTTCATGCAGCAGCTGAGCTCTGGGGCTTGGTGTCTTGTGTCTTTTAATGCATTCTTCTGGGATGAAAGAAAGTACATTCAACACTTCAATTCATGAAGAGACTGAGCCTTAGGCACTTTATTTCTTCTTAAATTTCATTTTAGCCAGTCTCTTACTGGATACAGTCTAATAGCTTCAGTAACCTATTTTGATGCCTCCTTAAATACAGAGTAATAACAAAACTGGTCATATTCTTCTACCTCTGAGCTTCTCCCGCGTTTTAGACTTTCTCAAGACTCTCTTGAAAAGCTTTTCAAGGGCAAATGAAAATAGACTAAAATTATACTTTGAGTGGAATAGCATGAATCATACAAATTCAGATGAAACCTTAGTTGTAGAAGCAATTTTTTCAGACAACTTAGGAGTCAAAGGAGAAAGTATTTGTGCATCTTGTTTTCTTGATATTTAATGCAAGTCATTGCTGGTGTAAAATGGGATTAAAATACAGTTTTAATATATTTTATCTGGCCTACTTTCTTTACAACATGTTTTACTTTCCCAGGACATTACAATGTGCATTACACATGGACAGTGAAGGTAAATCCTACAATATATCTCTTTACAAAAATAATTGTTCTACAAAGCCTTTCCCCTTCAGAGAATGTATCAGCAATCCATACACACTAAGTATTTCAGAAGCACAGCCATGTACAATCAATAGCAGCTGAAAAAATTTCCCTATATCCTCTTACCTTTCCAATGTGTCAATTATCTGTTATGGATTTGAATTTCAAGGGGCTTGTTATTTTCAAGTACTGGCAAAGGCTGCCCAGAGAAGCTGTGGATTCCCCACCCCTGGAGGTGGTCAAGGCCATGTTGGATGGGGCCCTGGGCAGCCTGATCTGGTGGGTGGCAGCCCTGCCCACAGTCGGGGGTTGGAACTGAGTGGTCTCCATGGTTCCAACCTAAACCATTACATGATTCTTTAATTCTATGCTTCTGTGATTCACTTCTAAGTAGTAATCAGAATCGCTGGTATTGTTTTATATCAAAATTTCTTCATACTTCTGCAATATAAGTTCTTAAATAAAACTATTGTTTATATGACATGTATAAATACCGACTGTATGTTGCATGTTTAATCAGTGCAGGAGATGTGTGCTAATGTCACAAACTGTTAGTACAGCACATTTATCACATATAATGACTTTTTAAAACTCTCTCTTATGTCATCATATGTCATCATGTTTAAAATAACAGCTTTTTTTTTTTTTTTTTTTTTGGTATACTAAGAAGTTACTAAGATGGAAGGAAATAAAAAGATGGAATTCTACAGTAGTTAGATCCAAACGTAGGAGATAGCCACTAACCCTGCAGTGTTTCAGCACCAAAATAAATGAAATGATGGGGGCTAGGGTCAGGAGAAAGGTGTCTGTAAAAGGTGTATTTTTCCTGAGGAAACTGCATGGTGGACAAGCTCATAGAGCTGTTCAGAAATTTGTTTGCTACCAGTTCAAAAGTTCCTTTTAGAATGTCACTTGCCACTCATATCCAGCATGACAATCATACGTTTAAAAAATGGAGAAATTGTTCTAAGGTATGTGCTCCTGTAATTGTCTGACAGTCATTCCATGTTAGAATGACAGAGAATGATCTCTACAGAGAAAACAGGTCTGGGGAGGTATTTAATTTTTCTCTTTTGAAGTTCAAGAGGAATAATTTCTACTGGGATTACTGCGAAATTTATAGTAGAAAATGGCAGTATTATTTGTTATAGCCAGTATCCTTAGCATTCAGTAGCAGTTCTGCTAGAACTTTGTCACTTAGCAGCCTTTGTTTGAATTTAAATCCCAGTGAATTTTTTAAAGGCTATACATTTGTTTCGGAGCTTTAATATTGACTTGTACTGAAAAGCTCTAATTAAGTATTCCCAGCAGTGCACTAAAATGGCATAGTGTGTATTATGTTCCTGGGTTTGGATGTTGTTGTTTCCTTGTGAGAGAAAACAAACAAACAAACAGAAAAACAAAAAAACACCTGCCTGTTATTTCCCAATCACCTAAAAGCAATTTTGTGATTGTAATTCATATTATTCAGCTTCATACTGACCAAACAGTAAATCATGTACAATTGCCTGTGATTACAAAGAAGAAAAATTTCTTCTGGCACTTATGTATTTTATTAGCAGCACTATAAAATACCAGAAAAGTATTTGCTAATTCACTAATGCCTTAGGATCCCACAAAATCTGAGACCCTTCACCATGTTTAACAGATTGAAATACTGCAGTGCTAGACAGTGGGGAGGAGTGGCTTACTGGGAAAGTATATGATTGGGGGAGGAATTATTGCATTTATTTTTTTCTGTAATGGGGAATAAAGAATGTGAAGCTGCCTAAAATACCAATTTTTAAGGGATGAAAAATGAACAATGGTTGTCTTTTGAAGTAACAAGTTGGGAGAAATGTGGAAAGCTGGAAAAAACCTTTCAAAGCTTGAAAAATGATTTTCATTGTGCAGAGATTATAATCTCTAAGTAAATTCCATGGGCTACATGCATTTTTTTTTTCAAGCTATCTAGAGGAGAGTTGTCTGAACTTCCCTGTGAATATCCAAGGCAGTCTGTAGCTTTCAAACTAAAGATGTCATAGAAGACAGTTCTGTAAAAAAGACACAGCACTTCCATCAAGAACTTCAAATTTGGAGACAACCCCCTCAAAAAGCAAATAGTGTCTGTCCTGTCTAAGCACAACAGTAGCCAGTCTATAGGTATGGAGAATATTGCTTTGTCCATTTTTCTCTCATGCTGGGCTCATTCATTGAAGGCTCATCATGATAGGGAAAGGGTAATCAGTTATTCCTTTGATGGACTGTTTGGCATGTGTAACACACAAATCTTGTGAAAAGTTTCCAGTTTCTGAGTTTTCTAATATGCACCTGCACAGTAAACTGAAGTGCCCCCACAGAGGCTACACTGACAGGTCAATATCCAATCCAGAGCGAAGGACAAAGCTTGCCTAGTCTGTGTATTCCCAATGTCAGGCTATAAGCCTTTCCAACTTAAGAAAAAAATATATTGTGGGTTGGAACTGATGAGTCAAAGAACAACACTTCTTGAACTCATCCCAGTACTTTAGAATAATAACAAGTAACTGAGGAAAAATTAGTCCTTAAAAAATCCCATCAGTGGATGTAGCAAACAAAAACAAATCAGTATGCAGTAGGGACTGATTCATGTCCCTGTTTTGATGCTGTTATCCATTCAAACAAGTGTTTCTTATGTCATCTATTTGATAAAGATGTCTGAAGTGCTTAATATTTTCAGCTTCTCATAAAATGAATAAATAATGGTGACATAACTGGCTGTACCTGCACTGTTCCAATCTGTCAGAGAAAGTTATGCTTATTTACTCTAGTTGATTATTTGAGTCTTAGCTCTAACAGCACTGCTCTCAGTTCAAGGTCTTGAAAGAATCATGTAGACCCAAATCAGAGTAAAGGTAATTTGAGTTACAGCTGGAAAGAGACTCATACAGGATTCCTCTCAGGGCCAGAGATCAGATGTTAATTATGACAAGTTTCTCCTGCAAGAAGCTGCAGTCTTGATTTTCTCATCAGTAAAATGGGATGATGACAGGAGTACCGTTCCCCGATACCTAACAGGATGTTTTTAAGATTATTTGCTGCGGCTAGAAGTATGAATCACTGCATTTTTATTAAGATATAGATCACTTGACTTAACTTTTTATTTTTTTTATTTTTAATGTTCTGTAAGACTGGATTTATGGGTATTTAGTGGTCTGTGAATTCAGATCTTTTGTAAAAAATGTATTTTCTTTTAGCTGCAGTGCTTACAGTTACTGTGTTTGTATGTATGAAAATGAAACAGATCTCATGCAGTTGTCAGAGATCTGCTTATTTCAAAACATAAAACCTCAGCATTTCACCTATATAGCAGTAAGGTCTCCAGCAGCCTGTGCAGGAAGTTATAATTCTGGGAGCAAAAAATTAAACTGCTGTCATACTTGCCTGGCCAAACACACTCTCCAAGAGCAGGTTCAACATGCAGAGGCAGGGCTTCTTACTCCCACAAAGCATTTCAAACACCTCTGCCCAATGTTGAAAGCTCTGTGCTGGCATCTGTTGAACAGCAGATCATTTGCAGGATTGTGTGTCATGAGTTTAGCTCATCCCAGTTTTGATAATGTCTTCATTCCCTGCACGCCTGCCATAACCTGAGATTGCTGACAGAGGATTTCTACGGTTCATAACTCCCATCTCCAGACAAAGAGTGTGGCTTTAGTGCTTGCACAGCTTTGTACTTTCCCATTTTGAAGTTCATTCCCACTTGATGAGGTTAAAGCTTGACAGTTCTGGTATTAAGGCGCTTCTCTCTGGAAAAGGCTTTTTGTCACTGCTTACCCTGTAGTGAGTGAAAACAAGTTTCTAAATCTCTTTCAGATCTTATCGGGGGACCAGGACCCAGGAATGCCTAACCTTTAATCCCAGGTACCACAAATATTATTTGTGGCTTGGTCATGGGTTGGCATAAATTCTAAAGCCTCACATTCCTTCTAAGGTAAACAGACATCATGAGTCTCATGAGTATTTCAATAAGTTTATTCACTGTTTTGCACATAAAAGGTTTTATTTATCAACAGTGCAATACTTCTGTGTAAGAGTAGTACCAGCCTTCTGAGGGACTACCTCCAAATTCAAACACTTGTTAATTGTTTTAATTGTTCTCCATGGATGGGGTGCATGGATGAGAATGTGTTTTTTAATAAACACCTTTATCTTTACAACCCTGTTTAAAGTCTTTGTAAATTCTTATCTGGTTACATCATTTTCATTGCATTTTTAAGCAGCCCTTCTCTTAGGAGACTGGTAATCCCGAACACAGGCTCTCAGTCAGGAATAGGAATTCCTTTAATGGTCCCCTGGACCAGCTTACAACCTTTTCATGCAGATTAACTATGTACTTTCCACAGCCTGACTCATTTGGAGAAGAAATTTGCTGATCTAACATATATACTTTTGTTGGTAAATGAGGGTTAAAAATATGCAATCCTGGACAACAAAAGGTACGAGTGGGAGGCTGGGTTAAACCCACATTTTCTTATACTTGTATTTATGGAGGCACTTTATAAGCTGCAATCCCAAGCAATCTGGGAGATAATTTGGTAATTATCCAGATTTGTGCTTTGTGCCTATAGCAGTGCTCTGTTTTGTACTTCCACACTAATTTCTGTCCCCTTCAGGAAAATGTTAATGACTCTCCCCCAGAACAGGCACGGTTATAACTTACCCAGGCACTAAAAAGGACTCTGGTGCTGGGCTAACGATCAACCTACTGCAAGGTGGAAAACCTTTTTCTTTGGTTGTGGCAGTGCTTAAATGTGAGAATAAATCCCTTTCTACTTCACATGAATATACCACTTCCTAAACATACTTTACACATCCAAGTGTAATGAAAATAACATATTGTGTTAGAATTAATTTATTTTTTCAAATGCACCTTTTGTTCTGTTTGCCATGCAAAGAATACTGCTCCCTCACTCTTTCATGGCAAGCCAGTGTTTGGGGGAGATAAGGGAAATACAACACAGACAACAAGATCAACTAAGGAATGGTACTAAGAATAAGTGCAGGGGAATTTAAAAGAATTTCAAATAAAATTGGTCCCTAATGTGAAAAAAAATTGAAGGGAGAGGGAGCAGAAATGCTGCGAAAGAAAGGGAAGAAAAAGAACAGATACACTGTTTTACAACTGCTGGTTAAGAAACCATGTGAAGACGGAATGAGAGAATGTCAAATAAGTTTTTAGGAGAGAACAGTCCAGTACGTGAAGATGAGAAAAAAAAAACAAAGTTATGAAAGGGAATGAGGGTAAAGGTATAAAAGAAAGATGAGAAAAGCAGCAGCACTGAGTTTACTTGAATCTACTGCATTTATTCAGAATAGTGAATGTTTTTAGAAGTTCCTGGCAGTAAGGTCAGATGAAGAACTGAGAGATTTTTTTGAGCTCATGAAAACTCACACAACCTCTTATAGGTATTGAAATTTCTGTCTGCTGTTACATTTAGGATTCTAGGAATATACCTTTGGAAATCAGAGGAGATCCTGAAAATAAGTACAGTTAAGTCCAATTACTAATATGTGAGAGCAAATGAAGATCTTCCCATCATCAAGCTAGGTATTATCATGCCATTGCATTTCTGCCTATCTGCTTGGTCTTACAGAAGTGTCATTTTTCCAGCAGGGAGAACTGAAGATGGAAGGCCAAGAGAAGAGGCAGAAAGTAGGGTATCTCCCACACCACTGTTTTTCTTCAGAGGAAACAGGGACATGTCAGCATGGGAGTGAGAGACTCACAGTGAGAGATCAAGCAGCTGTGTTGTGAAGTAGGGTAAACAAGTTTCTTCTCCTAATTTCTCTGCAGCCACTCAAGCATTCCCCTAAAGAAACCAGACTTCAAAGGATTCAGTATTCACTGCCTTTCTCACTTCACATGACATGAGATAGTGGAAACCCAGTGGGACTGGAGCTGGCCTTTTCTGTCTGACAAACATTGACTTTTTCCACGTACTGTTTATTCCTAACCCCTTCCAAGCCAGCAGAGCCCTACATTTTGCAAAGTCCAGAAGCCTTGTTTTGTGGGGAAAAAAAAGAGATAATAATGATTATGGCAGCAAAGTTGCAGTAACTGGATGGCAGATTGCATGACCCAACCACGCAGTCTAGGCTGGCACAGGGACCGTGAAGCTTTAAGTGTATTTCAACTTGATCTAATGCTGCAGCTAAGCTGTTCTCTGTGCTAATTAGGCCTCTGGTTCCCAGAATACAGCTGCTGATGTCTGAGACATTGAGATGTACCTTTTCCAATGATATTCCAATGAACCTCCAAAGGGATTGTCTAGATTGGAGAAACCTCTAAATGTTGCATGCATTGTGACTCTTACGTATCACATATCATGCCAACTGAGCTAGGAGTTCTCAAGTACTTCTTGACAGGCTCCAGGAGATTTTGAGGATGCCCCAGAAGTGAGCCTCTTGTAGTTATAATGACAATGGACAATAATGCTCTCTGCTTTGCAGATAAGGAAGTAATGAACAGGCTTGCCCAGAGCTGGGAAATATGAAAAAAATACAGGGAGGAAAGAGAGAAGGGATGCCAGTAAGAGGTGAGCCCATGAAAACTGCAGGAAGTTTAACAATGCCAAGTGCAAAATGCTGCAGCCCATTTGGGGAAAACTGAGCACAAATACAGGCTGGGCAAACAAGGCATCAGTTCTGTGTAGAAGAACTTGAGGAAGAAAAAGTCAACGTGCATCAGAAGTGTCTTCTTGAAGCCCAGAAGACCAATAGTACGCTGGGCTGCATCAGAAGAGAGCTGACCAGCAGGGACATGGATGTGACCTCCCTGCTCTGCACTCATGAGGCTCCATCTGGAATACTGTATCCAGGGGAGGAGCACCTGGCACAAGAAAGGCATGGAGATGCTGGAGTGGGTCTAGATCACAAAAAAAGATCAGAGATCCCAAGTACTTCTGCTATGAAGACAAGCTGAGGGAGCTGGGGTTGTTTAGTACAGATAATTGAAGGACTCAGGAAAACTTTATTGTGGTCATCCAGTACATTAAGGGAATCTACAGGAAAGATGTTGAAGGACTCTACCATGGAGTACAGTGAAAGGACAAGAGGTTAACAACTTTATACAAAGAGATGATAATACATTTAGCAGCCTCGTCTAGAGGAAAGTGTCCCTGACAATGGCAGGAGTTTGGAACTGTGTGATCTTCAGGGTACCTTTAAATCGAAACATTTCTATGATTCTAAGATTCTATGAAGGATGCTAGAGTGGGGACCTAGGCTCAACCGAGGCAGCTTTTTCCTCTGTTCATGGCTTGTTTTGGAACAAAACCATTCCAATAAATAAGTGTGTGCATGTGTCTGCAGGAGTTGAAGACAAGAGGCTGAGTTTGGAATCTCAAAGGCCTCTCTAATAGATTAAGTTATGCTAACAATAAATCACATTCCAAATTTAAATACCCCACTAAAGTAATTCAAGTAAGCAAGAATTTTCTATAGCCAAAATTAGCTTGAATTTGCCCTGTACTTTTCTGACAGTTGAGAAGTGTTAAATCATTCTCTGTCTGGGACTAAAATGTAGAAAGCCTCTACTTTTACTGTTCATCCCATACCACAAATTATTCAGCAATAAAAGGTGAAAATAACATTGGAAACAGAGACTCGAAGTTGGTAATTTTGTAGTTTAGGAGGAGAAACAGAAGGGGTGATTAATGTCAGCTGACTTCCCTCCCCAGCATAGCTTCATCAAAGTGCTTTATAATATTATCACTCATGCTTTTGTACTGTTTTCTAATATTGTACTGACTTGTCTGAATCACTTTGAAAACTAAAGCTGCCTCCTTCTGAGACAAATCCAGGCCTCATTAAAATTCATAAGCAGACAGCCAAAAGCTTTGAGCACTTTTCCAGTGGCACTGAGAAATGGAAGTGTCCTTATTTATCCTGATAGCATATTATTTCAAAGGGTATCTTTGGCAACTGGGTTTTGATTGATAACATTTAGGGCACACTATGAAAGAAAATGATTTTCATTATGGAGTTCTGTGGTACAAGCTAGTCAATGGTATCTCAAATCAGCACCATTTCAGTGTTTAATTGCATTCTTTTGGTATGAGAAAACTTCACACTGACAGTAATTGCAAATCTGTGCTGACACACAGCAAGTCTGATTTTCTCAGGTAGCACATGTATATCTGGGACTCCACCATACAGTGTTTCTGCTGAAAATAACTTTCCATTATTTTGTGGATGTACCTTGAGAAGGAGGGTGGTTTCTAGTCTCTAGATTTCTAGTCTCTGCTATTGAGTCTGGCTAAGCTCACGTTACACAATTTATTACCAAGGCTCATGTTTCAGCTGTGAAGTGTACTTGGGCACTGCATAGTTTATGTTTTTCATTCATACTGGGAATAATGATAATTCTCCAAAAACGTGCTCAAATCCAATTAGAAGAACAAAATTCACATGCTTTAGTCAAAGATGAAAATTGAAAAAAATTGACACTGGTGGTTAGGGATGGGGAACAGAATAGACCCTTCATAATCCATGATGGTTTTGGACCTGCTCTCAAATCTGGACATTCACAGAATCACAGAATCACAGAATTATCAAGGTTGGAAAAGACCTAGAAGATCATCTAGTCCAACCATTACCAATACTTCCCAGCTAAATCATATCCCTCAACGCAACATCCAAACGTGTCTTGAACACTCCCATGGTTGGTGACTCCACCACCTCCCTGGGCAGTGCATTCCAATGCCTGACTACCCTTTCCGAGAAGTAATACTTCCTAATGTCCAGCCTGAACCTCCCCTGGCGCAGCTTGAAACCATTCCCTCTAGTTCTATCACTGATTACACGAGAGAAGAGACTGACCCCCAGCTCACCACAACCTCCCTTCAGGAAGTTATAGAGAGCTATAAGGTCTCCCCTGAGCCTCCTCTTCTCCAGGCTGAACAATCCCTGCTCCCTCAGCCGCTCCTCATAAGGCCTGTGCTCCAGACCCCTCACCAGCTTCGCCTCTGAACACGTTCCAGAGCCTCAATGTCTTTCTTGCAGTGAGGGGCCCAAAACTGAACACAATACTCTAGGTGCGGCCGCACCAATGCCGAGTACAGGGGGACAATTACCTCCCTGTTCCTGCTAGTAACACTGTTTTTGATGCAAGCCAGGATACCGTTGGCCTTCTTGGACACCCGGGCACACTGTCGGCTAATGTTCAGAAGAGCATCAATCAGTACCCCCAGGTCTGTTTCCACAACAAAGTCCTCCAGCCACTCTGCCCCAAGCCTATAGTGCTGCCTGGGGTTGTTGTGGCCAAAGTGCAGGACCCGGTATTTGGTCTTGTTGAACCTCATCCCATTGGCTTTGGCCCAGCTCACCAGATCCCTCTGTAGGGCTTCGCTACCCTCAGGCAGATCGACACTCCCTGCCAATTTGGTGTCATCCGTGAACTTACTGAGGGTGCACTCAATGCCCTCATCCAAGTCATCAATAAAGATGAAGAGGACAGGCCCCAGCACCGACCCCTGGGGAACACCACTCATGACTGGTCTCCAACTGGATTTGACTCCATTAACCACCACTCTCTGGGCCCAGCCCTCCAGCCAGCTCCTTACCCAGCCGAGAGTGTACCCATCCAAGCCATGGGCTGCCAGCTTTTGCAGGAGAATAGCATGGGAGACAGTGTCGAAGGCTTTGCTGAAGTCTAAGTAGACCACATCAACTGCCTTTCCTTCATCCATCAGACGGGTCACAGGATCGTAGAAGGAGATCACATTGGTCAAGTAGGACCTGCCCTTCATGAACCCGTGCTGGCTAGGTCTGATCTCCTGGTCATCCCACACAAGTCCATAGTGCCAGATGGATTGCACCCTAGAGTGCTGAGGGAGCTACAAACCTATCAGTCTCACCTTGGTGCCAGGGAAGGTCATGGCACAGATAATCTCAGGAGCCATCACTCATCAATTAGGATCAACCAGGGGATCAGGCCCAGTCAGTCAGCATGGGTTCATGAATGGTAGATCCTGTTTGACAAACTTGATATTCTCCTATGACAAGATGAGCCACTTAGTGGATGAAGGTAACGCTGTTAATGTGGTCTGCCTAGACTTCAATAAAGCCTTTGACTCTGTCCCCCACAGCATCCTCGTGGAGAAGCTGGCTGCCCATGGTTTGGATGGGTGTATGCTCCACTGGGTGAAACACTGGCTGGATGGCCAGGCCTAAAGAGTTGTGGCCAGTGGAGTTAAATCCAGTTGGTGGCCAGTCACAAGTGGTATCCCCCAGTTCTCAGTACTGGGGCCACTTCTATCTAACACCTTTATTAACAATCTTGACTAGGGAATTGAGCGCACCCTCAGTAAGTTTGCAGATGACACCAAGTTGGGAGGGAGTGTTGATCTGCCAGAGGGAGAAAGGCACTACAGAGGGACCTGGATAGACTGGATTGATGGGCCAAGACAAACTGTATGACTTTCAATAGGGCCAAGTGTCAGGTCCTGCATTTTGGTCACAACAACCACAGGGAGCCCTACACACTTGGGGAGGAGTGGCTGGAAAGCTGCCTGATGGAAAGGGACCTTGGTGTACTGATGGGCAGTCAGCTGAATATGAGCCAGCAGCGTGCCCAGGTGGCCAAGAAGGCCAGTGGCATCTTGGCTTGTATCAGGAATGGTGTGGTGAGCAGGACTAGGGAAGTAATCCTGCCCCTGCACTCAGCACTGGTGAGGCCCCACCTTGAGTACTGTGTTCAGTTTTGGACACCTCAATACAGAAAGGACATTGAGGTGCTGGATCAGGTCCAAAGAAGGGTGACGAGGTTGGTGAAGGTCTTGGAGAATATGCCCTACGAGGAGCGACTGAAAGAACTGGGGCTGTTTAGTCTGGGGAAGAGGAGGCTGAGGGGAGACATTATTGCTCTCTTCAAATACCTGAAAGGTGTTTACAGAGAGAGTGGGGTTGGTCTCTTCTAACTGGTGACAGGTGATAGAAGAAGGGGAAATGGCCTCAAATTCTGCAAGGGGAGGTTTAGGTTGAATATCAGGAAAGAGCACCTTTACAGAAGGATTGTTAAGCACTGGAAAGGCTCCCCAAGGGAGGTAGCTGAGTCACCATCCCTAGATGTGTTTAAAAACTGTTTGGATGTGGTACTCAGGGGCATGATTTGGTGGAGGACTGTTAGAGTTACTGTTAGGTTGCAGTTGGACTTCATGATCTTTAAGGTCTTTTTCAACCTGAGCAATTCTATAATTCTATGACACATCATGATGTCAGAAATATGAGAAGTGAGATGATAGATATATTAATTGGCAGCTACACCAATGATTAAACAGTGGGTCTCTGCAAAGATTCAATGTAGAAGGCACTTTTAACTTTGGTAAACTAAAACAAGTGAGGGTAACTTGTCTTCTTAGCAGTGTGTGAAAATCTCTACAGGATATACTCTTCAGAAAAACACTGCATAATGTGTCTCCTTTGGCCAAAGTTAGCACTGCAAATGCTTTATACATGAAACTTTAGTAACTGAATAGTATGCCTTTATTTTTAGTGTCTTTGTAAGTATTACAGAAATTTGACATAGAATGATGTTAATATAACATCATCTAATAAAAAACTGACATTTGTCTACAGCTTAAGGTTGTCCTAGAAGTGTCTTAGAAAATCATTGTTGGTATTAGGCTATTCTTTTTTAATCCTGAGAGCGTGACTTTTATGTTTAACAGAGGCCTTTTTATTTTCTGCTATTCACTTAAGATGGTACAGATTCAGATGAGAAAAGGCATAGCCATGAAACAATAAGACATATATACTGCATAGATGTTGTATAAAATGTCTATAGCAGTGGAAAATCTTTTTAGCCATTTCTTTTATTAAAAAAAAAAATAGCAAAGATTGTAAGATCAGTTGGTTTCCTGAGATGACCACTATTTGGGGTAACTAGATATACAAACTGAAAATGTAATTATCTCAGAATTGTAGTCATCTAACGGTCTAGGTTGTAAGAGACCTTAAAGAACACTGGTTCGAGGCATTCTGCCACGGGCAGGGACGCTTCCAAACTAGAACGGGTTCCTCCATTATCTATATCTACATTTAGCAGCTTAATTAAAAAAAACACAAGCCTGAATACCTCTTAAGAGAACTCCTTGGATCTCTGAAATCCACCCTGACCTACTGTGGTGTACACTGTGTTAAGTAAAATGATTCTTGGACATTCTCCCTTCTATAAAACATAGGAAGGTAAGAAGATAAAATGGTAAAACTCCAAGTACAGAAGTACAAACACTATTGTTTATGTTCACAGAAATTAGAAATTTCAGAATATAAATGTGAAAAATTCTATTTGTTATTGAGAAACTATATGTACAGGATTAAGCTACTGCTTTTTTTTTTTTTTTTTTTTTTTTTAAAATGATGGTTGGTTACCTTTTATGAGAAGACTCTAAGCAGTTCCTTTACAGAGCACTTTGTATTTAAAAAAATGTATTTCTTCTAGATTTGAAATATGAATTCAAATCCATGCGACAGAATTACTGTAACCTAGGGTTTGGTAAGTCAACATAAACATGGTGATAGATTTTCTTAGGTGGGCTTCCAGACAGTTTGTCAAATGATAACATTTGTTCTGACCTATTTTTTCTGGTAGCTGAATTTTTCTGTCAGAAAGTTGTAATTTTCCAATGAAATATTCCTATCGGCTATGTATCATCTGTAATACTCACATGATGCTAATTTTCAAAATTGTTAAGTACATCATCTTTATATCTCACTTTATTTATCCCATCCACCAGCATGCTAGAAATGAAGTCTGGAGACAAAATACAGGCACCTAGTTCGGAAGTTCTGAACCTAAGTCTAGCTCAATACTCTTAAAAATATTCAACGTGGTTCAGCATTGCTCCTTGCAATATCTCTTTTGTTGACTGTTTTCTAAAGGTTTGGATCTTTTGCTTTTATGTCTGGAGTCAATAATACCCAGCTTTAGACAAACCAAGTCGCTTTTTTTCATGTAACACAGCCTTGTAAACACAAGTTATTTTAAGTCAATTTTGTATTATGTCTGTGAAGTCAGTGAATACTTGATGGAATGCTTTCTCCTTACTGAAATATTCATGAAGCTAATTTTCAACAATCAACAAAATCGAGTCATGTTTTCGAAAAGAAAACAACATCTTTCCATATCTGCATGTTGAATACAAACAAAAAAATCCTAAAATAGAAGTGCTCAGATTCATTTTTTGTATTTGCCTCTGATTTGATGAGAATTTGGAGCCCCAGTCAGAAAGCAAGTGAATAGCTCCCTTTTTATTACTCTGATTTCAGTTATCAGCCATCCTTTTCAGGGAGTATACAATACTGAATTTGATACTGAATATGGAACACAACCCTGACCATAGCAGGCACTAATATTTCTGAGGGTGATTTCATTTAATATAATCTGCCAATATCTCAAAATCTTATTAATAAGTAAGTTTCCAGTTTCCTCCAAAAATTTACTTCATTTGCTACACATTCTGGTTGATATTTTCATGTTTTGCAGGTGAAAACTTCAGTGTGTACTTGTATTAAATATACTGAAGTCCATCAGATCACCGTAATTTGGTTTGATCACTATTTTGGGAACTATGGCTATAGTTACATTCTTCACTCGAAGGACAAGTTTAATTCATAAATTCTTATTTTTGGCTTTGAATTTAAAGTTTTCCTACCCAGGAGATAAAACAAACAAACAAACAAAACCAACCAAACAAAAAACCCCAAAAAACAAACAAAAAAAATGAACCCCGCACCTACAAATGCCTTTTGAGTATCTCACGCAACAATTAACCATTTCACATGAGTGACCTACAGGCTGATATAACCTCAGTTCCAATGGAGAACAATGCACAACTGCAATTGCATAGTGTGATTTGGAAAAATGCACAATGACAGCTGGGTAAATGGGTGGAAAATGGATGGACACTGATCTCCCTATCCACCTGGAAGTGGAGACTGGCAGTGGGAAAAAGAGCCCAAGCATCCACAAAAGGCATATAAGCTCTCTCGATAGTGCACTCTGAGAAGCAGGCCATTGGAAGAGCCCTCATGGTGAAAATCAGCTTTATTCATGAACATGGAGCTTCTTAGATCTATCACGGGGGTCGGCAAAAAAAAAAAAAAAAAGAGGTTCTGGAAATCCTGCCCATGCAGGGAGTGAAGGCATGTGATTTAAAGACCTAGTTTTTCTTTCCCTTCGGATCTGAAGTTTGGTATCATCCCTGGAGTCCAGGCACACATGTCTGTTTAGAAAGGACTTGCTACTTTCTTAAATCAGGTCCGGAGGAGGAAGGTGGTAGCCATGCTTGTCATAAATAGCCTAATGTCTGAAGTATTTGCAGAGGAAGCAGGATAGTGGAGTTACTTGCTCTTCTCATCCTGAGGCTGTTAAAAACCTTATCTCCTATCTCTCTCCTAGGTAAACACTGTCAGCGTCAGACTACCTGTGATGCAGGCTGGAAGCAATACTCACCCTTCCTGTGCAAGCTTTTCTCCTGCAAAACAAGAAACACAAGGAGCATTCAGAACAAAAGTAAGAGGTATTATCGATTACATAGCCAAGTGTTAGGTGAGCTCTAAGGGTGCCCATTGTAACGTACATCTCCCATGGGGCTCAGACAGAAATGAGGCTTACTTATGAATCCTTGTTATTTTGTTCAGTGGATAGGTTTGTACCAAAGTGAAGGAAGGTTCTTGTCATGGCAGCGCTGCTGCTGTGATGGACATCTGGGAATGTGGAAATCAGGGTACTGGGCATAGCCAGCACTGGAGCTTGGGAGCTTATGATCTGGAGCTAAGAATCCAAATAGCATTGTCATGGGTGTTTTACAAAATCGTGTGTAGGAATAGCAGTTTTCCCCTGGATCTATCTGGAATTTTTCTTAAAGTTAGGTAGCTATAAATTAATTCAAGTAAATACTTGAATTATTGTATCCAAGTAATAAATAATTCAAGTATTGTTTGAATATTGTATTCGATATTCAAATACTGAATTTGAATATTAAAATATAAAAAAAGTAAATACTTTTTTTTTTTTTTTTTATTAAGGGACACTTTTCACCTGTAGATTCAAAACATTCTACGTGTGGAACAGTCTAGGACAGCATACCTCAGAAAATAAGGATAAAATATGCTCAATATAAAAAGAGCTCTAATCGAAAACAAATAACATTAAAAGTTAGCAGTGAAATGTGCAAGCGAAGACAAGACCAGTTGTCACAGAGTTATCTAGATCAATCTGTGTCCGTGACAGGGGGGCAGTAGGCCCGTGGGCCCCCCGGCCCCTGAGAATGGGAAGGGAAGAAAAGGGAAAAGGGGTAGGGAGATGGGAGTTGGTTTCAAGGAAACAAACAGAGCAGCGGCAACAATCTAAGGAGGAAAACTTATTAATTATGATATCGGAATGCAAGATAACACAATGTAATACAAGCTAATTGGAAAACAAGGCTAATAAATAAAGTAAAATGAGAGAGAAAGAGAGGTTTCCGAAGACTGAGAAGCCTACTTTGAAATTGAAGGCGCACGGCTTAGAAGCACACCCACACCCGCTGCCAGGCAATGAGAGAGAGAGAGCGAGTGTCGCTTCCGTGACGTATTTTCCTCTCTGACCGTGAGGTCCTCTGGGACGTGTAGTACTTCTTCTCTGTGCTCCACGTTATGTTATGATGTGGAATACCAATAGCAAAAATTACAAAACCATGACATTCCACCCCTTATTCTACATCACTACCTCATGCTTAGTATACATATATATATACAAACAAACAATAATTAAAAATGCATTACACACACAGATCTATATGCGTATATATACATAGAGTTACTGACTGCACTTCCACAACATCAAATTCCCTTGTAGTACACACTGAACATCCCCATCTTTCTGCATCACCCACCAAGTGCACCCAGGTCCCTGGGCAAAAACAGTTCCATGGAGAGGTTTGCCCTTTCCAGAGGCTGGAAAGACCCAAACTGCTTTTCCCAGCATGTTCTTTACATGTACAACAGGGACCTTATCTCCCTCTACAGTATGTAGGGGGCTGCATTGGGTGGGACCATCACGATTGACAGATCCTCTAGTATTGACCAACCAGGTGGCTTCTGCCAAATGCTTCACCCAGTGCTTAAATGTTCCGCCACCCATTGCCTTCAACATAGTTTTCAACAACCCATTGTATCGTTCAATTTTACCAGAAGCTGGTGCATGATAGGGGATATGATAAATCCACTCAATGCCATGATCTTTGGCCCAAGTATTTATAAGGGAATTTTTGAAATGTGTTCCATTATCAGACTCAATTCTTTCTGCGGTGCCGTGTTGCCACGGGACTTGTTTCTCAAGACCCAATATAGTGTTTCGGGTGGTAGCATGGAGTACTGCATATGTTTCAAGCCACCCAGTGGTTGCCTCCACCATGGTAAGCACATAACACTTACCACTGCGAGATCGTGGCAAGGTAGTATAATCAACCTGCCACACCTCCCCACATTTATATTTTTGCCATCACCCTTCCCCCCAGAGAGGTTTCATCCTCTTGGCTTGTTTAATTATGGCACATGTTTCACAGTCATGAATAACCTGTGCAATAGCATCCACAGTCAAGTCCACCCCTCGGTCTCTAGCCCACTTATATGTTGCATCTCCTGCTTGATGGCCCGAGGTCTCATGAACCCATCGAGCCAGAAATAATTCACCCTTGTTCTGCCAGTCCAAATCTATTTGAGCCACCTCAGTTCTGGCAGCTCAATCTACCTGGTGGTTGTTTTCTTGTTTTGTGACCTCATTCAGGCCACGGTAGTCTACCATCAGCCTCCATTCTCTACTGGCTTTATGCACTGGCCATATGGGGCTGTTAAAAGGTGAGTGAGTTTTGCTTATCACTCCCTGATTCTCCACCTGATGAATCAACTCAGGAATGGGGAGCAAGGAATCCCTGTTGGTGCGCTACTGCCATCTGTGCACTGTTTTTGTAGCAATTGGTACCTGCTGCTCTTTAACTGGTAGCAGCCCCACCACAGACAGGTCTTCTGACATGCCAGGCAAAACAAACAGCTGCTTAATGTTGTCTGTATCTACGGCAGCTATTCCAAAGGCCCATCGATACCCCTTAGGATCCTTGAAATGCCCCCTTCTCAAGTAATCGATACCAAGTATGCATGGAGCCCCGGGGCCAGTCACAATAGGATGTTTTTACCAGTCTTTACCAGGTGAGGCTTATTTAGGCCTCCAACACAGTCAATTCTTGAGAGCCCCCAGTCACTCCAGAAATATGGATTGATTCTGTCCCTTCATGACTCGATGGCATTAGAGTGCACTGTGCACCGGTATCCACCAGTGCCTTATATTTCTGTGGTTCTGATGTGCCAGGCCACTGAATCCACACAGTCCAATAAACTCTATTATCCCTTTCTCTCCCCTGACTGAGGGCAGGGCCCCTCTATTCGTTATCTGTGGTAAATGGAGCAGCTGTACTGGCGATTGATCTGTTCTGTAGTTCAGTGTAGTTCAGACTCCAGTGCTGGTTTGTCCTCTTCAGAGTTGCACTTCACACTTAGTAGATCATAACAGGTGTGCAGGAGGGGGATCCTTGTTAACTGCACTGCCTGCTTAAGTATCTGACCATTTTCCTCACTTGTCAGGACTTCCAGGTATCCCTTCTTTAAGCAGATAAACTGCTCTTTCGGCCTAGTTCTTCTGTAACAACTGGAATATTTTGGAACAGATTGTGAACACAACATAAACATAAACCTGAGAATGCCATCAGTAGTTTAGAAGGACCACTCCTGTCAGTCTGATTGAGCAGCATTTTTGATATTGTGGATCAAAAATGTGGTTATTTCTTGTGGAAACAAACAGATAACACCTGCACATTAGTAGAGTGCTGAGTAGAAATAATCTGGGCCTTTCAGAGTTAGTAAATGCACTGTTAAACAAGAAACTTTCAACATGTTCTTGCAAGGCAACCATTTCTCTTCCACTGAGAAGACTGAGGGCCCTGAAATACTCTTTGTCCACTATGAATCTTAAACTGTTCTTTAATTCTTTAATTGTATTATACTGAGTTCATGCCTGTCATAGAAGATGCAGTGTGCATTCCCTAGCCAGGCAGAAGGTTTTGTGAACTAACAGTGAGCTTCTCTTGTTTCTACTTTTTTTTCTTTTTTTTTTTCCCCTGTTCAATCCTGCGTTTTGTCAGCAAACTTTCATGGTACTGCTATTGCAAATGTGTATAAATATCTAATATTTTACTTACATATGTAATATATATATATCACTATCATTTTCTGGAAACTCTGTCTGCATGTGGAAATGGAGAAATGTATTAATGTGATCATATCATGCTTTAATACTATTACACTTAATCTATGTAAGGATTCATTACATCTATATGCATCTATACACATACATCTATATACATCTACAGAGCAACCATTAAACATTTGTCCTTTTAATTTTGCATCCTTTGGAAGCAGGTTGAGATAAAAAGCCAACATACACCATTTTTGTTTACACTGAAACTTAATTAGGATTCAGATAACTTGCAGTCTTAAAATACAGTATGTTCTATGTATTTCCACAAGAGAATGATAAGAATGTCTAATTCAAGTTTAATTTAATCTCCTTTAAAAGTAGATTCAAAAAATATCATCTTGTTTTGGTAAGTGTTCCACATTAAGCTGTACAGGAATAAATCTGGAGTATTTATTCTCAAGGTATTTACATAACTTCACATTTAAAAGAGATTATGGTGTATAACATTTTCTAGTTTATATATTCTAACCTATACTACTTCAGATTAAAAAATGATATGTTGATTCAGCCCAGTCTTCCTCCATTTGCCTGTAAAAATAGTCCTAGGGGCCAGATAGCTGATGTAATCCTGATAGATGGCATTAACTGTTAGTCAGCTGGCTTCTGCATAGAATGCCTAATTCTCATCATTCTCATTCTGGCAAGATCTCTTCCAATAAGCCATGGTAACTTTGCCTGTGAAGATGTCAGGATTATCTTCTGTCTGCAAATAAATGCATCTCTAAGCTGCCTGCTGGAATCCAGTTTGTATTCTGTTAATGAGTTAATGCTGCAGTATACAGAATGCTATAAGGCAAGAGATGTCAGCCTTTTGATTGTTTTTTCTCTGAATCTTAGTTAAAAATCAACCATTTATATCCTGATTTAGAGTCTAGTCCATATTCTACATGCCTTCTGCATAACTCATGCAGAGGAGGTACTGTGGCACTACAAAGAATGACTAATTCTTTCTCTATTATGATGACTCACTGTTTGTTGTTCTAAGAAACAGGCTTCTTAAATCATTATCCTCCCTCACTTAAGTTTTTTTTTCCCTTCTTTTCATTTTTCCCCTCTTTTCATATTTACTATTTATCAGTCTAGGCAGATGAGAGACTTCTAATTTTTCATGTAAATTTTCTTACAGTATTTTCCTGTAAGTATTGTCTGTGCAGTTTTTATCTCCTACATGAAGATTTAAGAAAAGATCAAGTATCTAACATGATGAATAATTTAGTTTTTGAAAGACATATTATCTCAATGCTACAATTAAATCATGGCTTCTCCTTACAAATTACATGTAAATAAACTTTCTATCTAATCTTTTTGATTAATTATGTCTTCCTTTTTTTTCCACTGTGACTAGCTGTCTAAATTTACATGCCTTTTGCAATTATATGAAGCACAGACCCCCAGACTTCTGTTGCTATGGCTGTGTGCAGCTAATTAACGGTGGAAACAAACAGGTAGGTGTTGGGCCACAGGTAAAACTCAGGCGACATACTTCCCTACCTATTTGTAGCCAAGCATGCAGCTGAAATGTTTCAGTTCCAGATTCTTCTTTTCAAAACCCTGCAGTTTCTTCTCCATTTTAGAGTACAAAGAGAAGTTTACTGAGCATTAAGACAGCGTAATAAAATGATTGTATCCTTTGACAATGCCAGCTACTTTGAACAACTTTTGAAAACACCAGTCAGCAGTACGTTCTTGTGGCACACACTTCAGTTTTGTGAAAGGATTGTTTATATTTGTTTTGAGTTGGCTCAGTGATTGTAAGCACATTTTGGAAATTGCCTTATCATGATTTACTTTCTTTAAATTGTCATATATTTTCCAAGTGTGCGTGCCTTGTGATGCCTAAACTAGTTGCATTGTTAACTCCTTTTCAAAATAACTACAGATTTAAGGCCTACTTTATATCTCTGTTAGACGGATGTTGGCATCCTCTTAACTTTAAAAATTGACCCCCTTGGTAGCTTTGGCAACTGGTGATAGATTCTGGGGTATTAGAAGTTAATATGGAAGGTGAATGAACAGCATAGATACTAAGAAGAATTTCTTTCTAAGGTTTTTTATTGTCTGCTTCCCCACTGAATTTCTTTGCAGCCTTGATAATGAAGAAACTCTACAAAGACCTTGAATTTAAGCCTAAGCTGGCTCATACTCTGTGTGCTGCATGTTTCTGTGTGAGCATCTGTAAAGAAAAAGAAGTAAAAAAAAGCAGAAGAGCATCATATGAAATGAGGTTTTCTTTGAAGGTTCTTTGATATGTCTGGATACCTCTCCACCTTTACAGTGACTTACTTTTTTTTTTTTTTTCTTCAGTTAGAAGGAAAAAAAACACCAACAACAGCAACAAAAATAGCAACTAATGGGGAATGCAGGCTATGAGGAATTCCTCATCAATCTGGACTTGTATCTGCTCCTTACTCATCTGCCATATGAGATCAGGAACTGGGGGCTGGGTGTGGCAGCCTTTGCTTAATGCCTTGGCTGCCAACATCTTTCACATGATGGAAAGGAGAAGAAAGATGTGCTGATTTCTAGCACAAGTAAGCCGAAGCCTTTCTGGCACGTGCAGTTATGGAGAGAAGTGGCAGCACTCAAATTGCCTGCTGGAATCCTCTGTCCATGATTCAAATGTTTCTTGGATGCTCCTGGCATTTGGGGGAATAAAAAGTCCTTATTGCTCACCTCTGTTATCAAGACTAATTTCAGTTGTTTGGGAGGTCAAGAACCCTAGGGAACAGGTCTGTCTGGCTTTCAGATCACTGCAGGGCAAACTGTTCATTTTTTTTCTACTTAGAGACTATGTTTGCTCTTTGAATCTGTAAAAGTAACTTACCCTTGGAGTACCAAGGGCTTCATGCACTTCTGCTGGGAATGCTATGGGAAGCAAAAAGACAAAGAAGAAAGAGAAAGGGAGAGGGGAATAGGAAAGGGAAAAGGAAAAGAAAGAATGAAACCTGATATTATTTCAACAGTTTGCTAATCTCTAGGCAGTATTTATCAGCTGAAACAAAGTAGCTTTGTGTGCCAGCTTTGTTAATAAGACCAGACTTATTATCAAGTTGGCCTACTTTTGTTGGAGCTTCTTAGACAAGCTAGTACAAAGCCAGAGATCATAAAATTGAGCAAATAACTTTGGCCTGTGAAGGCCACCACAGACCAAAGGTGCCTTGTTTTCCCTAGGAAATCACCTGGTGAAACAGAGCCTGAAGGCGTCAGAGCAGCTGAGGCCTATAGCTGTGTGCATTGGCCTGGGGTGTGTGCTAAGGGAGGTGAGATGTTGCGTTGGACTGCACACAGTGTTTGTTTATTGTTACAAGATGGTCAGTGTTAGCATGGCAGAGGGAAGTTTAAGGAGAGCACTGAATTAGAATAATGAGGTTTTTTTATGAATAATTCCAGGGCCTTGTCTTGTACTCAACAGCTGCAGTGATGAAGCACTACCGTACTTACTTTAAAATTTTCAAAATTAGCTCATGTGATTTGTATTGTGGCCTGTTAAGCATATGGCCAGTTGTATCACTTGCATACAGGCAGCAAACCTGCGCAGCTGAAATGCTTGCTGCTCCTATTCAGCTGTGCCCATTATGCTCTTGTCTTTCTAACCCAGCCTTCCTAATATAGCCTACAAATGAGAAAAAGCTGTAGAAAAAGTCTTGTGCATCACTCTCAAGTGTGATGCTGTGCTAAAAGGGTGGCTTATGAATTTTTATTTAATCAAAAGTTAAATGCAAATCTTGATCTGTGAATCACAGGGACATTTACTCCATTTCAATAGATAACATATTAGTCTGCACAGATGACAGAATGACTTCATCAGAAAAATTCCTTCTGATCTGTTTCTGCTTCTCTTGTTGTCTACTATCACACTTTTGAATATTTTTAGAACTAGAGAGGGTGAAAACATTGAATAAGACCAGGGTTGTGAGCATTTAGAAATATTTCAATAGAGAAGGTACAAGCTGCATAGATGCCTGAAATAAACATTATGCATGATGTATGTGCTGGAATTCTTTGACTGCACTCTAAATTGGCAGGCAGAAGTGAAACAAATACGAATAATCCTGTTTGGAGGACAAAGCTGTGTATCACAGAACAAAATCAGTTATTGTCTTACAAGAGCAATGGATTGTTTAAACGGATCTTTTTCTGTATTTGATCTGTTTTTCTTTTTTCTGCATCTTACATCTTCAACTTTCTTTATTAAAACCTTAACATAGGAACAAAAGAACAAAATTTTATTCTTTGTGCCATTAAATTTTTTTTTAAGTATTGAATGGACCTAGGTGACCTGCTCTAGTTGTTCCTGCTTGAGAAGGAGAGTTGGACCAGACGAACTCCAGAAGTCCATTCCAATCTCACCAGTTCTGTGATTCTGTGTATCCTTGGCCCATTTCATTCTAGTTTAGGATACTCAGACATGGTGCCAGTTTCCTGTCTTTGCTTGCTCTTTTAGAATCAAGTAAGTCAACCTGTTTCTTAATAATTGCATAGTAGTGATTGTGATCATGACATTCCATGTCTTTATAAGCACTGTTCTTCCAGTGGCAGGATAAATGGACTATGGGTGTACTGCACCCATTTCTTCTGTTGACATAAACTAATTTCATATGCCTAAAAAAGGATGAAATGAAACAAAACAAAAATCCACAAAAACAAAGAAACAAACAAAAACACAGAAATAGCATATGCTGCTATCTTATCAAAATATTGGAGGAAATGTGTGTAGTTCTTCTCTTTTATTTTTCTGTAAAAGGAAGATTTGAGTTTGCCACCTATGTACCCAGGCTTAAAACTTGCATGTTAACTTACCAGAGTTAATAAAATTTGGATTTTTTTTTTTACTCATCTTTTTATGATAATTGCTTTTCTTTTTATGGCATATTCTCACAACTTTTGTTGTAATACTAATGTGGGAAGTGGTAACTTTCATCTTTTATCCAATATTACATCACTAACTTAATGTCCATTTATTCTGACTGTGTCTATATCTGCATGAAGTTACCTGGAAGGCTACACTGTCTCCCAGAGATACGTCTCGATAAAGAACCTTCAAAAAAGTAGTGGTATTGCTGATTTCTTTCAATGATTTTCTAATATCTCTAAGAGAACATCTAGAAGAGAAAGCCACCTCCCTTCCACTTAGAAGACTAAAGTATAATAGGAGCTTCCTTATCAGAAGCCCTTCCCCTACTTACTCATATAATTAGCTTTTGTCTTCTCTGTCAGGCTATTAAGTTCACTGCTGTGTTTTGAAATGATGTCCTTGGAGCATCCACATATCACATTCTTGCCTCTTCTTGTAGCCTGCAAATCCTACCCTTTCTCAAAGATTTGAAATACTTACTTATTCAAATTAAATTTAAAAAAATGCTTACCTGTAAAAGCCATTTTTAGTATCTCAAAGTTCAGTGACTTCACTCCCTTCCACCTAGTTTTCTTCTGTATTGGAGAACTGCTTTTTCTTACTTCAAGAGAAACAGAAGGCTTAGTATTGTTTGGGAGCTCAAAGTTGTTGGGAAGGTTGCTGGGTCCCTTAGTCAAAGTAAAAAGGAAAAGTTGTGATTACAGTCCCATGTTTTCCTCCTGTATTTTGATCCCTCCTTCCTTGCTCCTCCCTACTCCCCCGAAACAGTTAAACCCAAACAACAGTAACAAAAGAAAAAAAAACAAATAACAAGATTTTACTTTAAAATTCTATTTTTATTTATTTATGTATTTATTTATTGTTAAAAATCCCAGATATTCCTACTGTATTTTCATACTGGTGCTGATAATTTCCATAGAGTTAAAACAATGTTTGTAGTTTAATGTTAAATATTGCTGAAAATCACGTGATAAAATTATGACTGCCAAGTCCTTAAACTTTGAGGGAACTTTCAGTTGCAATATTTAAAATGCACTACAATTTTAAATGAAGCCAGGAAAACAAAGTCGTTGTTATCTTTCTGACTGTACAAATTGCTGGAATTTTTAGAACATATTGGGGTTAGGTAGAAAAGTTCAGGGCATCTGGATACTTAAACACCATTATGTTCTTCTGAAAATGTTGGTTAATATAATGTGTTCTGCATAAAGTATTTTATGACTTTCTGTACCAGAGTAGCAGAGGTACACTATCTTCATTTGGCCTGGTAAGAGCTTGGGAGAAATGATGTTGGAGTGGGCAAAAAGCATCTGGTATTTTCGGAGAAGTGTAGTGGTTCCTTTCACCAGTTCTGCAGTTCTAAAAATTATGTTAGTTTCTTAAAAATGTTTAGAAACATGAGCAAATAAAAGACATGGTCATAGAGACAATAGTGGCTGCTTCCAGCCAACACATGCTTGCCAAATAGTCAGTCACCAGTGTGGTTTTGTATCTCAGATAACATCAGCCTAAAAAAATTTGGAGCAGTGTAGCCAGGTCAAGTGTTAAGGCTATGGACATGCTCATGCCCTTTACTAGACCTGTAAAAAGACAGTTTGTTTATTTATCAGTTTTAAAATTTATATCAATTATCAGCAGATACCTAGCAACAGATTTTTCAGAACTTAAGCTGAGCACTCCTGTTACGCCTGTATTGGTGTGGTTAGTCATTCCTCTGCCTTAGCTAATGATTGTCATTTCCTTGTATATCGCTACCTCATTATGCTGTACTTGTCTTTTCCTAATAGGTCAAGAAGCAGAGGTGGAAGGGAGAGGTCAGTGTTGCTTGCATACTCCTTCCACAAGGTAGAAACTCTCCCTTCTGAGGAGTGGTTGGTCTGATCTCACAGATCTGGTTGTAGAGATCTCTTCCTCCTCTATTATCTGCAATGCCTGTATTTATTATCCCCTCTGACCGTAACAAAAACTTTTGTGGCATTTAATGATGTCACTTTCATTCCTTTGCTGACTAGATCCCCAGACTGCCAGATGTTATCCACCTGCCAATGCTGAAACCAACCTGATCTCTGCTATTTGAGAGCTTTAATGCAGTTTTCCACTCTGACTGCAAAATTATTTGAAGGCATTTTTAATATTGAAATGACACGGAAAATGGCAAAAGGCTTACTTATTTATCTTCATAATTCTATGAATGATATTTCTATCTGATTCAACCTATTTTAACTGCCCTTAAATCGAATACACTGAAAACATCAAGATTGTTTTTTTTTCTTTTTTTTCCTTTTTTTTCCCTGTTGATAAATACAGAATTATCTAGCTAATTTCCCAATGCAGAATTTCTGTCTCCTGTACAAACTGATGCACCTAACTTGGGAGGGATTTTCTCCATCAAGACCAATGCAAGCAAGGTACTTTTCTAGTTGGAAACAATACCTCTCTTATGTCTCCAAAGTGTAAGTTTAGTCTAGTGAATTGATATAAGCTCATTTTGTTCTTTTTTTTTCTTTGTTGTTTTGCTGTATTTCAGAACTCTTAATTGCAGTTGTTGCTTTACAAACTGTCAGGTCTGTTTTATTATGTTTCCAAAGAAATATCTCTCTGCAAATTGGATGAGAGAATTGCTTTCATTATTTTTTGATGTTGAGCAGTTTTGCTCTTCTCTTTTTTTGAAATTCATCAGTCACCAATCAAATAGTTCAGAACCATTTTTAATGACGTCTGGATGGTGACAGAACATTTGGAGCTGTTGCTTAAAGTGGTCGATATCTAAAAATAACAGTATGAACGTTGTTTCAGCATGGGTAAACTGCAGTGCAGTCATACCTAGTTTTATAGGTCTGTAGTATGGAACCTACATGCAAGTGATGATTATTAGAAATAAGTTAAAATTAATTCACAAACAAAAGAGGGTGAGTTATAGTATCCAGAGCATATGAATCTATTGCCATTTAAGGCAATGTTTCTTCACAGACAACATTCCACTGTCCTAAACTCCAAAATGTGGTTTCATTACTGTAAATCATGATGCCTCATCTTCTTCCTGGGGAAAAGAAGTATCAATAAAAAGGAAGAGTGGATTCTAGTAAGATCAGAGGAGTGCTGTGAGTCTCAGTTATTTCATTACTGGTTTGAAATCTTTGAGTAGAAGGTGCCACTAGAATGAAAACTATTTTGGCTGAGTTTTAATTCCAGTGTTTGCACAGCCCATACTGCGAGAATATTTGTATTAACTCATATTGATCCTTCTGGAAAAAGAAAGAAAGAAAGAAAAAAAGAAAGAAAGAAAGAAGAAAGAACGAATGAATGAACGAATGAAAGAAAGAACGAATGAATGAACGAATGAACAAATGAAAGAAAGAAAGAAAGAATGAATGAATGAACGAATGAAAGAAAGAAAGAACGAATGAATGAACGAATGAAAGAAAGAACGAATGAATGAACGAATGAAAGAAAGAAAAAAAGAAAGAAGAAAGAATGAATGAACAAATGAAAGAAAGAAAGAAAGAAAGAAAGAAAAACCTGAGTTTGTTTTTCGTTTCATGTTAGCTAGAGACAACATTGGAAACAAAAGGTCCAGATATAGGATTCCGGTATTTTTGTAGATTCCACAAAATCTTTGGGGATTTCTGCAGATTATGATTTGGGAAAACTGGCACTACTGCTGCTACAGCCTCTACCTAGAAAGGAGGGAGAGAAGAAAGACATAAAGTCAAAAGGGCAGAAAACAAGGACCTAAAATTCCTAAAACTGTGAGGAGAGGTCAGGAGATAGCCCTTGCAAACAGACAGATCTACTCCAACTGCATCTTGTGGCATGGCCCATGTGGCGCTCGGCAGAACTTAATGAGCAGTTTTAAGCGCTAATCAAATGCTTCTTCATTTCTCCTGCATCTTAGAGCTGTTTTGTACTACAAGGATTAGACTGAAAGATTGATCGCACTGACTCAGAGCTGACGACAGCCTGTGCACAGAGGATATGGACATTCTCATTTTGTGCCCAAGAAACTGTGTGTGCAATTAAGTTATTAAATTCAAGGAAATTGTATACCGTAGCTGGGGAAGTTCAGTAAACACTTAAAGAATCAGCTAATCCTTCTTTTATTGCTGAGTTTAATTAGCACTTAACATGCAGGTACAATGTGCTTTATTCTTTCAAACAAACAGAGTTTTCCAGATTATCTACCTTGAAGTGGCTTTAAGGAGTGCCTGGCAACAACTCTCATATTTTCTAGTAGCTCTGGCAGTGCTTTCTAGGCCTGTGTCTCAACTACTGCAAAAAGGAAGGGTGGCATGGCAGAAAAGCTGCAGAAGGAGAAAAGAGGTCACTGAGTAACCCACACCCGCAGTGCATGTGCTCATGGCAGCACCAGATGCCTTTTTTTCTAACTGGATAGATTCGGATCCACCTGTGGCTGTGGCACTGTGGTGCTGAAGTCAGAGCCACTGTAAATCAGTGTGGCAGGGGTGCATATGTTCATGCAGATTACATGTAAATGACATCTCTTCCTCATCTTCATCTTTTATTCAGGTTCCACATGAGGAGAGGCTGCCACTCTTTCCAGGCTGTTACAAACCAAGCAAAACCAAAGTTTGAGTGAGATCTCCTCTTTGGCTTCGGTTCAAAGCTGTCAAGTGGAAAACTCTTGTTCAGAGGTCTGTGCCTTCCTCTGGCTTAGAAGTTGTCTGAACATACTACTGCTGCCCCTGCTTTAAAGAAAATGCAATAAGTTGTTTAAAGAAGAGAAAGAAAGAAATTTCCCAAGAAAATACAAACATTCACAGTGCTACTCAGCAGAAATATGCTGTGGCCTCTTTCCACTGGGAAGGCAGAGGAAATTGAGATTTCACCCCTCTGACCTCCTTTACAAAAAAATATGTACCCAGACTATATAAGTACATTTTGGTGTCAGCCTTTAACAGAGTTTCAGAAAAAAGAGAGATGAAGTCACCTTTCTTCTTCCTCCTGAGCACAAGTTTTTACTCAAAACAGGAAAGAAATCTGGCATTATAATCTTATTGTACAACAGAGAACTATTTTTGATTTTTTTTTTACTTCCATCTTGTAAGCATGTAAACAACAGCCTCTTTAAAAATCTCAGCAGGGATTTTTCTGAACGCACACAGCACAGAGTCAGTTAACAGGAAAAAAATGCATTTCTGCTAGTGCAGCCAGAGCTGTATCTTAAAATCTAGATGCTAGGCAGACACATGCTTTCAACCAGGCATCTTATCCATAGTGCCTGTCCTTAAGGTGCAAACAGCACAAGCAGCAACTCAGTGAGATTCTGGTCCCGGATGAGCAACTGGGTTCTGCCAAAACAGAAATATGCTGTTAATTTTCCTCTGCGCCAGTGCTGTCACGTCATCATCTTATTTGACATCTGATCATATCCTGGTGGACTTCATGCTTTAAAGTGCAAGACATCAATGGAAACAAAGACAGGGGTGTCAGTGGGAGGGTGTCTGACAGCAGAATGGCACCACTCCAAGCTCTTGAGGCATGTCCCTGGCAAATAATGAGCAATGCTGTTAAGCAGAACAGCCCTGAGGCACATATTTATCCTGAGGAGGGGCACGACAGCAAGTGGGTGTGGGGCTGTTGGGGAGGAGAAGCCACCCTGGTGAGAGAGGAGAATCAATTGACCACATGTCCTTAAGGAGCAGGGCAGCTCAAGGGTCAGGGGAAGGGGAATGGGAAGGGGTGTGGGAGGTGTTCAGCAATGTGACCCAGCTTCGTCTGTGACTTAGAGATGTCCCAGAGGTGATGAGGGCAAGAGAAAACCACTTCAGGACTAGCATTTTTCTTATTTCTGAAGGGTACAGAGTGCTGGGATCCCCTCTGAGATTTTGGGATGTGATAGGTTTAATGACATGCATCAGCTGACACACAATGAAGTGTATAGCCCTAACATTGTTCTAAAATGTGCCTGCCGATACCAGGTACGATTTGACAAGAAAGGCCGTTTAACAGTGGAGCTGCCAGCAACCTGCTTACTGGTGTAAATCATGTCTGGAAAGATCAATGAGTCTTCTGCAGCTGATACATCCCTTCTCTATTTCATAATACGCAGCTGCAGGTGCTTTAAAGGTACATGTAAATTGCAGGTATGTGATTTGCAGTCTCCTCCACTAATAAAGATGTCGTTCACTTCCTGACCCGCCCTTAAACTTCAAAATGGCCTGTAAAAGTCATACAAAGGCCACAGAACTCAGAATTTTTGCAGAAAACATCCAATACAGATGTCTTAAATAAAAGCCAGTGGCAAAGATTCCAGCTGAATGGCTGTGTCACAATCTTGACAGTACCACAAACCACAAGTAATAATCCTAGAGAATCATCAAAGATAATGTTCCTTTCCATGCATTTCTTTCTGCTTTCCCTTTGTAAACTGATGTCATCATCATGAATTGTTAAGTTCCTGGGATCACAGCTAATGCCCCAGTGGTTTTGTTAGAAAGATGATTCACATTATGGCAAAAGCTAATTGTTCTTTGGATCTGTCCTTCAATGCAGAATTGTACAAATAAGTTTATAAGTGAATTTGAGCCTTATCTGAGCTATTTGGGTTTGTCTCTTGGTGCCCCTACCTTTATCCCCAGGTTAATCCAGCCATCTAATAAAAGTCCCCTCTACCAGAATTTGCTAAGAGGCACGAAGAGGAGCATTTGACACTGTAAAATGTAGAAGTAAATGTACAGTTCTGGCAGCCTTAGGTTTCAGAAATGCTTTCACTGTGTTATCATCAGCTTTTCCAAAAGCTGCTGTAGACGCTGGTGACCTGTCTGCAAACACTTCCATTACAAAGAATAATAGTTGGGGCCATCCTTTGTCAATTCTCTTTCAATACATGCTTGTGAAAACATCAGAGTATCTAGTAAGAGAAAAGAAAAGCAAGGAGAAGTATAAAGGATTGTTACCAATGGTGTAATTTTTGAAAGGGGATGATACTGTATATAATTCTGATATTTCTGTAGTTGTACTAAATCCCAGCAGCCTCATTTCCAGCAGGATCCAAGTGCAATGCTATTCAACAGTTTTCCCTTCAGTATACAGGGTAATTTACCATTTCAGTTGGCCTTGCAGTGACTGAAATATTTAGAGGATTTGTGTAGTGACAGAAATAGATAAGATGTTTGAGGCAAAGGGCTTAGCTCTGTTTAGGAAAATCTCCATGGGATTTAAGGGAATGCTCTGATGTAATACAATTGGTGGTTTTATTAAAATTCTTTCTGAATAACATCTATGATGAAAGTATATTGTATTCCCACTGTGAAGTCTTCTCTATTCGCTCCCTGCGCTCTCTCCATAGCCTTCCTGAATGAAAAATTGAGTTAGAAACCTGTCCAGAGCTGTAAATAATAAAACAACAACAATGAATACAGAAATTGCTTGGAAATCCATTTGTTATCTTTTTGCATACTTGTCTATAGATGTGAAAATCACCAACAGCCAGCTCATCCAGTGTAAACTGGAGCTTGAATGATTTTCATGTAGTTGTTTAAAAAAAAGAAAAGAAGAACAAAACAACAATAAAACAACCAAGAATGTTAGTAGCAGCTTATCTGCTTGCTTACATACCAGATCTACATTGTGATTGCTTAATAACAGTTTGCATATGAGAGTAATAATACTGATTGTCTCTGTAGTACCCTGGGTCCAAGCATATCTATGTGTATACACAAATGTAAATGTAAGTATGGACATATCTGTACTCACTGCTATGGAGTCTGACTGCACACATACAGTGGATGAAAATTATTATTAAAGGTGCATTCTAAAGCACTCAAAAAGCCATGAAATACCAAAAAATGCACGTTGCTGGGGCAACCTTGATTTAGTCTCCTGGAGTGACTTTGCTATAGTTGAAGCTGTTTGGGAGTTTTCTGTAACTTTTAGTCAGTTACAGAATTTCAGTTTATCAAAATCACATCACTCATGTACACATTCCAGTTTTGACAAAACTTCTTGAGGCCAGCCAGACTAGAATTTTTGTGATGAGAGATTCAGTGTAGGGCTGTGTCAGGCTAGTTTTGGGAACCTTATTTATTCGAGGAGAGAGCCCTAATAAGGTGACTTCCTGGTGACTTCCCAGGCATGGGCACTATTTTGTTTCTCCATATTTCCTAGTTTTCTGACTTGAGCCTGGAGGACCATGTTGTAGAAACGCAGAATGCTCACAGCTATGGCTGTAGCTCACAGAAGATGAGCTTTAAAAATTCAGTGCTAAATATTCATAGAAAACAGGTTGCAAACATTTGAAGTTGCTTACCAACTTTAAATCTCTCTTTCTCTCAGTCTATGATGTTTTTTCATTCATATTTGTGTATCACTCCAGTGCTATTATGATAAGAACCACAAAAAAGCCCTTGAGGTAATTTCATATTCTTTTTACAGAGAGGGCTTGAATAGTGTCCAATGAATAAGTTATTAGGCAACAGCGTACTGAACAAGAAGAGAATAAAATATTAAACACCTGCATGGCACTGTCCTTCTGGAGTAATTGAATGAGGAAGAAGTCCTGTGAGAAGAAACCTGTATGTAACCGTGTCACCAAATATAACGATACATATGCATGACTGTAGTGGAAGTCAGGTTGCACAGGCAGACTTACTACTGGGACTGCCTACATCTGGAATGCTTAACTTTGTCCTGTTTCAGCAGAAGAGCATAAAGGCAGAATTTCTGTGGGTAATACATGTATAATTTATAGGAATAATATAGGCCAACTTTTTTTTGACAGAAAGATTTTACTGGGGTGCGTTTGGTTGACCTCGTTATTTCTAGGGAGTCAGTAACATGGATTACCATTAAGTTTATAAAAATTCAGTGCATTGATCCGTGCAGAAGCTGGAGAAGCATTAATTTTGCCATTGATATGTTGCCAAGTCCTCCAAGAGAAAACTCAGACAAAATCTTTCTTGTGCACAGACATATACTCTGTTTACACCTAATGCCTCTCCACCCCTCTGTTAACCAGCTGCTGGAAATCTGAATCATCTGCAGCCTTTCTTATCATCTAAACATGTGTCTGCAGTGTGCCCAGGTAGCCAAAGAGGCTGACAGCAAGCTGGCTTGTATCAAAAGTAGTGTAGGCCAGCAGGAGCAGGGAAGTGGTTCTTCCCCTGTACTTAGCCCTGGAAAGTGTCCAGAGAAAGGCAATGAACCTGGTGAGGGTTCTGGAGCACCAGTCTTAAGGGAAGTGGCTGAGGGAAATGGGATTGTTTAGTCTGGAGAAGAGGAGGGTCAGGGGAGAGCTTACAGTTCTCTACAACTACCTGAAGGGAGGATGTGGAAAGGTGATGGTCTGCCTCTTCTTTCCCATATAACAGCAGCAGGACAAGAGCTCAAGCTGTGCTAGGGGAGGTTCAGGTTGAGTGTTAGGAAAAATTTCTCCTCCGAAATAATGTTTAGGCACTGGAATGAGCTGCTCAGGGAGGTAGTGGTGTCACAGTCCCTGAAGGTGTTGAAGAAACATGTATTTATTGTACTAAAGGACATGTTTTAGTGGGGAAATATAGGTAATAAGTGGACAGTTGGACCGGATGACCTTGGAGGTCTTTTCCAACCTTGGTCATTCTATGATTCTACAACTTGAAACACAATTTCTTGATGTCTTTTGGACAGTCTGTTTCTCTCACATTTTTTTAAATTAGAAAAAATCCCTGTCCTATTGCTTGCTAATGAGGATCAATTCTAAATGTACCTGTTCAGTGCAATTATGGTACAGGGGTCAAGAAAGAATATTACTCTGTCCTGAAGAGTAAGATCCACTGTGCAATGGAACAAAAATCTTCCCTCTTTTCAGAGCATGCAGCCAGAGTTTTCTTCAAAGTGCTTGCAACAGAACTTCTGGCCAACCCATATCGTTAATTTTTCCCCAGTACATCAGGGCCCTTCCATCCTGAGGATCAAAACCTAACTGAGGGTTTGGGTTTTTTTTTTCTCATAGCAGCTTTATGCTAGACAACCTCAGAATTCTAATCCTTCTTCCATTTGTTTGGAAGAAACACCTGCCAGAAGATGGGCAATCAGTGTTTAGACCTTCAGGGGGCATGAAAACAGAGCAGAGAAAAAAATGTTGTTATTAGTAGTACTACCTACAATACCTCAAGGAAAGCTCTCCAGAGCAAATGGTTATTTATATGAAACTGCTATTACAGGCTATGAAATACTCCTGTCACCTCAAAGTAAATATGTTTAAGAATAATTGTTTTTATTCAGTGGAACTCTATTGTAGGAGGTAAGCAGGCATTTCTTTGCCTTCTCTGGAACATCCGTGAGAAAGTTACTTAATACTTTGAGCAGTACTTACAAGGAAAGGAAAGGCAACTTTTATCACTTGGGCTCCCCTTGGGGGGATGCTATGATGATAGCTTTCCTGTTTAAATTTGGGATATATGTAGTGCACAAATAAATGATCTTCATTGTCTTTGAAGTTTCCTATGTGAGTCATGGCAAAGATTCTACATAATTACATTAAAATTACGGGTACAGGAATCAGCATGCAAACAGGCTATGTGCAAACATATAGTTACGTGATTCTATCAGCTATACAAATGAAAATTGTCTCCCTTTCCAAACTACTTGCCATGCTCTCTGTAAGTGTTACATAAGTTAGTGATAATATCTAAATACATTTTCAGAAGTTAGAAAAAAATCCTGCCAGAAGAATAAATCAGTCTAAAAGCCCTACAGGAAATTTGCTGAAAGCCTGTATTAGTAATTCGTTTAACGTCAGACCTACCAAGCGTGCCTATTTTGGGGGCCCAAAAAACAAGCTTAAGCCAAGAACTTCAGCAAGAGCATTTTTCCATCACTATTCAGACAACTTGCATTGGCTCGCAACATCCTTTTCACATTTCCAGTGTAGCATGGCAACATATTAAACAGACAGCAGTGAGAGAGATGGTAGCATGGTGAGAAGTCAAGAGGTATTTAGAAAAAGTTTGCTAAAGGAACAGGGATATAAATATTTCTAATGAGCTTCAGAAATTGTGTACAGAGTGGCACTATGATGAAGCTGAGCAAATTCAAATAATGCTGCAAATTTTCTTTACACACTTTCACTTCTGACTAATCTGGTGGTTAGACAATTTTTTGACGTCTTAAATGTCGTATTAAATAAAGCAAATTGAAGCTTCCTTCAGTTCAGCTGAAATTGGAGAGAAATGCAACATTTTTGTAACTGCAAGAGCATTTCTGAAGCTTGTTGCTCCCTGGCACCCCAAGCATTTCTATCTGTGGAGGCCAAGGAAGGAAAGGGAAAAGGGAAGGAAGTCTTGCAGAACAACCTGAGAACAAGTTTCAACACTGACCACTGCCTGTAAGTCATTTTATTTGTTCTCTTTTCTTTGTTATGAAAGAAAGTCCAAGTCTTTCTTTCTGGTAAAGTACACAGTGTTTAATGGTGGGCAACAGGAACGTATTCTAAATGGACATTTTTTACAAATCAGTTCCTGGTGTTTTGTGACTTCTCTCCAAATGCAAGCTGAATGCCAAATACCAAAGGATGTGCATGTGCATTGTTGTGGTTGTTAATAAATAGTACATATATTTCTATTTAATTTCTTTTAAATGTCAGCAGATTAGGGAGACTTTAAAAGTGAAGTCAGATTTCTTCTCTAAAATGACTTCTAACTCTGCTGTCCTTAATCTGAGTTTGCTCCTGCTGCAGAAACTGCATGACCAGAATGTGTGAGTTGTAGTGACTAGAAGCAGCATATCCAAGTCCATAGTTAGGCATCCAAAGAAATGGTCTGCTTTCTAAACCCGCTGAGATGCCAGTGGCCCTAATTGGAGTCCATGGGAACTGTTGGATGCTCAGCACATTTGAAAAATCAGGTCACTTATGTAAGCAACTAATTGCTGCTGTAGGATCCAAGCTTCAGTACCTAGTTTAACAAGAGCTCAATGTCACTTTGTCCAGAAGCCTTTCAAAGCCAGGCATCTGGCCTGTGCTCATTGCTAACCAGTGCAGAAGCCCTGACTGCTGCTTGCATCCTGGGTGCCTTCTGATCCATTCCATTAATGCCATGCATCTATCCTTTCAAGATGCCTCAGCAAAGTGCCCAAGCTCCTGTCTGTGATTCTGGAGGCAATAGCCTCTCTAGACTGCAGCCACCTCTCTGCAAGGTTGCTGTTGCACATGCAGGTGTCTCAGCGGCTATGTACCTGCCCCTCTTCGTTGCCTTGGGGTGACCGGGACCACCAGATGCCACCCACAGAGCCTCGACTAAGTGTCTGAAGTGAGAGCAGTAGACATTTTCACGTGCTCCTGGCTAAAAAGTATAGCTGAAAACTTCGAGCCTTTATTCAGTTTCCATTTAAACCCTATTGAAAAAGAACCCATTCTTGGCTATGGCATTGGTCACTCTATGCCAGTAGAGTTCAGCCTGCAGCCAGGTGCAGCATACTGTTTCCCGAAAAGCATTGAGCAAGTTGGGACAAACAGTGACATGAACTATTTTAGTGCTGAAATGAACTTTGTGTAGTAAACATGGAGAGGCTAAGTTCATTTAGTACCTAAGAGTGTAGGTTTGCAGAAATTCTTATAAATCCTTATTGCACAATCTGTGTGACTCTCATCCTAAAGTAACTGATAATCTTGAACATTGAGAAACATAAATAGGTGTTGTAGTCCGAATTTCCACATCAGCAAGGATCAGCACAGAGTGTTTTCTTCTTTGTTCTTATGTTTAAAATAGTACACAACATATGTAAGCAAGTTTCTTAACTCCTGGGTAGGGTCTGGTTTCATAACTCCTGGAACAGGGCCAGGTTCTAATCTCGGGCACACAGCATACGTAATCATGCATCTCTGCAGACATTTCCAGGTACTCTGCACTGCTTTTTATTCATCCAAGATTACAATCTGACCTCTGAAGAACATTCTGGAAGTAGAGGACACAGTACAAATGAGTTGTGTGAAGGAATAAAAGCAGCATCACTCCTCGGGCTGTCTGGAGCCTATAACCCACAATCCCCAAGAATGGCTTGCAATAACAGGCCTTGTGACAACTGGCAATTTTCAGAAATAGTTCATTTATGAAAATGTCCTGGCATTATGAAATATTTGCATCCCTTTCATTACAACATCCCCACAACCTTTAGAAAGTAGGGCAGGCTGATGGGAAGCATTCAAAGAAAAGCCTCACTGGGTGTAACATCAACTCCGTCACTTTTAAATTACTAAATTAGTTGCTTTTGTTTAACTTAATTTAGCAGGGACTGGAAATAGCAGCTTGAGTGTCAACACCACAGACGCAAATCATCTCCTTGTCTTTAGGTGAGGTGCAGGTGGCTACAGCTGGCCCACTGCTCCTCAGCCTATGCTGTTGCTGCCCTTCAGTCTGGTCTGTCCTTCTGCACCCACTGGAGGCTATCACTGTCCCTTTTGCTAGCTGCCAGAAGGTGCAGGTTGCATTTTATACTTATAACGCCTAGTATTTCTGTCACATTATGCATTTCAAAGCATTTAGCAAGGGGTAGGCTGAGACATACATCTGTCCCAGTCTCTGACGTGGAGCCAGAGCAGGCTGCAGCTCTGGCACACCAGCAAGCAAAAGAAGTTCATCAGTGATCTTTCTGCCAAAGTGTGTATTGGATCAGCTCACTGAACCAAAGCAGAGACTAATCCATCATCTGTCTAAGCTGCTTGCTGGCCAGCACTGCATCTCCCGAGAGCAAGATGGGATATGAGCAGGAGAGAGAAAAAAAGTCTGGGGAGGAACGACAAGGAGCAGAAGCTCCTTCGAGCAAATCTTTTGGTTGCATCCTGTTGGCTGTGGTGTAAAACAACATGTTGAGCAAAGTGTGTTTGCACATATAGCCAGTTATCTTTGCTGTTTCTTCTCACCAATCCCTTCCTGTTGGTGGAGTGCATCCATTTTAATAGGTGGTAAGCACTGCATCTTTCTAATTCAGCTCCTGTGTCTCAATTAAAATATTTTTAATAGTATTAGAATGGCTTTTTTTTAACACAATTAGAATATCTTTTTCTACTGTTTGGCAAATAGGAAAACACTGCAGTTGCCGAACATTATTGAAAAGCAGTAGATTAATGTTAATACGTTAGCATAGAGAAGAAGGGAGGCAATAAATTAAGTAGGATTTGTACAGTCAGTTCTACAAGCTGAATCATATCTGTTGATGTTTTGATAGAAAATACCTTGCAGTTGACAAGCTGCAGTTAGAGTACAAATTAGTTCCTGTGGCTTATGGATAGTTGTTGGTATGAAACTTTCCTCCTTAAATGTCTTAAAATATTTAGGGTGTAGGAGTTAAAATTTGTTATTTCATCACTGTTCACCTTTTTCCTTTCCCATTCCTGAAAGCAGCCTCCTCCAGCTAATTTATTGACTGTTTTACATGTTGCAGTCTGTTCCTTTCTAAAAAACCACGGATGGATTTTTTTTAAAGGAATGAAGACAGAAATGTGTTTGTGCTTTCTGCAGCATTTAGATCTAAGTTTACTTCCCCATCCTTCCCTTCCTTGTGGGACATACTGTCAATGTGAGATGACACAGAACTGCATCACCACGGACTATCATGACTTGTTAGGACAGGCACCACCTCTTGCTTTCTTTTAATGCCTGGTCTACAGTTGAAATGTTACTTAAAAGCTGCCATAGAGATGGCAGCTAGTAAATATTACTGGGGATCAAAGTTACAGATAGAAAGCTGGCAAAAAACAAAAACAAAAACAACCCCTCACCTACTCAATATCCAAGAGTTGCTTCTGTGCCAACAGCAATGAGACAGTGCCAGGGAAAATGTGTTGCAGTAACATTACACATTGCCTTTCTCTGCAAAAATACTGGACCAAATACAGCCTTCAGTGTAAGCAACAGCAATTCTGTGTATAGTTCTGGTGCTGTACATACCTGTTTACGCCCATTTGGTATGTGTTTATATTGTATTACATGATTAAGTGGATGTTGCTTAAAATGATGCAAACAAAGGAAATTCAGCATTAGGAACAATGGCATAACCTTTGCTTGCATTTCTGGGACTTGGATGTAGAGAAAAAAATTGCTGGTATGAACTCAGAAAGGCACATAGGTGCACGATTTTTCCAGCCAAGGACTCCCCTTATTGCCAGGGTCTGGGGGAGATCATGGTTTCCTCAAGCTGTTGCTGCCATCCCCAATAGGATGCAGAAGAGAGAGATGTGCAACTTCTTTTTAAAGGATCTCAAAGTTACCAGGCATGCATGCCCTCTAGCCTTTCCCTGTTCCTGTGCAGCTGCTCGCACCCATCCTCCTCACAGCCTGATGGGCTTCAGGCTCTTCCCTTGTAGCTGCACATGACTTAATAAAGCCAAAACTAAATTTTACCCTTGGAATTGTTCATTTCCAGCCCCGCTTCATACTACAGCTTATTTTTTCTTAAAATGTGGTTTTCTTAATCCAGATAAAAATGTTATCATAGAAAATAATATGGCAAGCCAGGAGGGCTGCAAACTGGTTAAACCTGAATGTAAACAGTTCTATAAGGAATATAAGGAATTGCCAGTATGTTGCCAATAACCCTGAATAGTGTAATTAATCAGTAACATGCCAGTAACTGTTTTAAAGGGCATACTGTTTACACCGTGGACAGTTTAACATGTAATTACATGCTAAGCATCATGATGAACTTTGTAAATGTAGAAAAAAATATATGTTATAAAGACAGATGATCCAATTACATTACAACTATGACTAAATTTAGCATTAAGATACATGGGTTTTGCTCGAGGCTATTGGTATATCCAAGACAGGAATCATTTTCCCTCATTCCCACATTATTTTGGAATAAAACTATACCACATAGACCTCCAAAGAAAACTATAGATATTTACCATTCATACAGAAGTTCACTAGAAGAACATACGAAAATAAAGAATGCCTTCAAATCTGTGGAGATATTTCATGCTACTTCAGTTGTTGGTTTCATGAAACTTGCTTGTTTATTGCAGGCTGCCACTACTAGTCACAGCTGAGGTTGTTTTGGTGACCTTACTGTGAATTCCTATTAGTAGAGATTGAACTTTGAATCTTAAGTGTTTCTAATATTTGTTTTGAGGATAATTGCAATATTCTTGTAATACTTACTCTGTCTACATTTTTAATCTATGCTCTCTGTCATAACTTCATTGTTAATATAGTATTGGCCTGGGAATAATATGCAGTAGGTATAACGAAGTAAATGGTTGACAGCTTTGCATTAATAGTATGTATTGCAATTTGATGTCTGCACTGAGAGAGCTCTGGATCTGGAATTGTTAATACCATGTTGATCACACCTTGGGCACATATTTGCATGCAAGTGCCAAAATGTGTTGATGTTGGCATTCAGAAAGAATGAAGAGCCCGAAGAATGAACACAGGGAAAATGAACACAGCAAAGGAAAAAGGATTAAATGGGATGGCAATAAGGCTTTGAGCAATGCTTTTAGAGTGCTCCAAAGGTGGAAACCAAGGTTGCAGACAGTCTCAGAAATAGCTGAAGAAAGTCTCTGCTGCAGAGAATACATCATATGACATTCAGTTCACACAGGCTGATCATTCATACTGGGAGGCTTATTCAGACTGGGATATTTTGACCTCTCTGTCATATTCCTAAACAAGATTGCCATCTAGGTCAGATTGTGATGCGCTTACTAACAGAGGAGTATATAAAGGCCCAGTCCCTTTTCAAACATGCTAACATTTATGGGCTTTCTATGACATTCACAACTTATCGGTGTGTCTCAGCTCTCCTACAAGCAGTAAACAGCCTCTCACTTCTTCCTGGGAGAGAGGGTAGTGAGACACATGCCAAGAAGTGATAATCTCTTCTAGTCTTGTGCACCTCAGGATTTTGTTAAGAAATTAATCCCACTTCAAATCAGGAAATCAGCATCCTTTCATCTGTTTTGCAGCCAAAGGTTATGAGGGAGTTAGAAAGATATTTCTCAACAACTGTAGGATTTATTCTCTCCCACTTTGCCATGCTTTCTCTCAGAATGAGGAGCATAGCTCATGACAGAGGATAGACCTTTATTCTTGCACAGGTTAGATGATGAACTGTGGTTCATAAGTCACCATTTTAATGTAGATGACCTTTCATTTCATGTGATAAGATTTATGGACTAAAGAATACTTTTCTGAATGTATCCCCTGCAGGCAACCCAAATCCATAAGCATTTCTAAACACTAAATTTTAATCCAGGTCAAGAGCCAAGGGAAGGACCTATGAAATGCTGAAATTCAACATTTGAATTCCCAAAGGATGTTGCACTTGGATAAATATTCCCCAGCAGATAATGGCATGACTTTCTTTACCGCATTCTCTGGTGGCAGATCTGTGTGACACATTTCTAGTTGTTACAAAACCAGGTTGAAGAAAAAAACATTTAAATGTATATACTCCTGTGTTGCAAATATTGCATTGGAGTGGTGGATTTGTGCATATATCTACTGCTCTTGATATTTGGGCTGGTGAGAGATGCCTCTTTAGGAACTGAGTGTGTTGAAGCAGCGGAATAAGGTGTTTCTGCAGAGTGGTAGCCCCCAACTCTCAGCAACCATTTACAAAAAAAGAAATGTGAAACCTCAAAATCTGTCTTAAGACAGATTATTAAGGGAATAAATGCATGGGAGCATTGTTAATCATAGTTTTTTGGCTGTAAGTTACCAGCATAAATCTCACCTTCATCTGTAGAGTTGAAATCTGTTCCCATAAAACTGATGTTTTGTAGCTGCTGTATATCCTATATATATATAGGATTTGGGGGCTGAGAATAGGAAGCAGGGTGGAAGAGGCAAGGGCTGTTGTCAGTTGCATCCCGAAGAGAGAAATTTGTTGCCATTAAGCTCAGGTACTGGAAGATACAATATAGGTCTGCAGGTCAGAGGGATGAGACTGCAGAAAAATGAGTGGCTATGAAAACCTCTACTGGTGACTGCTTAGTAGTTAAACTGAGGGTTTTGTTCAGCAGGGCAGTAGTGCAGGCTTTAAAAAGGAAGTCTGTTATATGCAGATCAGATGCAAATAACTAATAAGCTTGTTAAATAATTGGCATAGAACATCACACATGGTGCAGCGTTAAACTTGGCAGCTATGGTTGTCTCCACTGTACTGATAGTACTTCAGTGGTGCTAAACTGGTTTATACAAGCTGAAGATCTGGCCCATGTAGCATATGGAATTTCCTGGATAACCAACTACTCTCTCTCGTACTTAATCACAGATAAATACCAGACAGATTTGTATTGTATGTATATGCTGAATTTATTGGATGATCTTTCCTATTCTGTCATCAGTTTGAGCAGACCATTAAAACAGCCATTGCAAATGTGCTGTGTGCTGGAGTCAGAGCTGATCACATGCTGGCATTTAGTTTTCTTGATAAAGAATAGAGGAAATAACATAAACAAGTATGCTTGATTACTCTCCCACCCCCGTTCATCCATTTCTGAATCATATTGGATTAGCAACGCATTTGAGAGAAAGATACTGAATTTTATTAGCATTGCTTACTCCACTGGTGTCATTATTAAATGCTATATTATTGACTACTCGGGTATAGCACACATTCTTCCTGTACTATTCCTCAGAAAATAAGCAAAAGCCAAATAGTTTTGTGGCACGCTGAAACCAACACTGACTTTATGCAGCAGATGTTCATCTAGCCACGCACATAGATGATTTCATAGATGGGGCGAGTGTGCTCACCAAAAACGTGCTTTCTTTTTTCTTTTTTAATTCTCCAGCACTGAATCATCATCTCTCCTTAGCTGCAATAATTCCTTTTTTTAATGGAGAAAGTAGAGCACTGTGCAAACAGTTGTGACCTTTCCTGTCTTTAACCAACATTTTTTAGAATGCCCTAATTCCAGGTTGACCTCCTTTCTCAGAGATATCTTTGCAACTCAAATAATACTATGAAAATACATTTGTCAGCTTCATGCTTAGCACTTTAATGGTGGCTTTCTTTCACTGCTTGTTTTCCTCCTGCTGTTTGTATTACAGCAATTTCATTCTTACGAACAAAAAATGGTAAAGGAAAATCAACTTTATTTCTCTAAATTTAATTCTATTTTTTGAAGACATTTCTGAGGGCTGCACTTCACGTATTTCTTTTAAACTAGAGAACTTGCAAGACTACTTGAAGCTTTTGTTTGCTGTAAGCAGGAGGGTCAAAGCTACTTACTTTGCTGTCACTGTCTTAAACAGTGTTGACAGACCTGCATGTACAGTCTAGCTGCAGAACGCACTGCATAGCACACCATCCACAGGAAATCACAACTGGCAATATGGTTATGCTTAAGAAGCATAGGCATCTAGAAATATTAAATTGCTCACAGTGCTGTAGGTCAAAATTACTAGCACAGTACTAGCTGTAGATCTGGGAGAGCATTCTGTGTTTGGTGCACTGTGCTACCATGAAATAGCACAACTAACGGTCAGGTCTCACCTCTGTCAGTTCATGGTGCTTTCCCACACCACGGTTACCATAATGGTGCAAAAAAATGGCATTTTAACATTGTAGGGGTCTCCTGATACATGCACGCCATTCCATCAGTGGCCTCCCACTGAAACTTGCTACAGAACATTGCTCACTGGCTTGGTGGCTGCACTGCAAAAATACATGCAACTTCAGCAAGCTATAGGCTGTGTAAGTTCAAAGCTCCTTTGTATCAATATGAATTGTTCTGCTTTACTACAAATTTACTACAGGCCAACTCATGAAGAGAACCAGAGCAATTTGTATGTGATTATACATACACACCTAAAAACTATGTACATCATTTCAGCAAGGCTTGGCTTGGGAAAGATATGTTGTCTGTGCAGATTGATTTAGAGTCCCCTTTCCATCACCCCAGCTGTTTCTTGACTTCAACTTCTTCTTTTTTTTTCTCTTTATCATGTTATTTTTCTTCAGTTTTTCTTTAAGGTACTTAGCCTACTTATTTGTATTTCTACTTAATGATTAAAAACACAGCTATAGCAATGTAAAAAAAATAAATAAATCTGATGCTCTTACAAGTAGATGCCAGTAACACTTGTATAAAGTAGTGACTATTCTTCATTAAATACTCAGCTGAGGGTCAGAAGGAAGGACAACAGGATGAATGAAAAAGCCAAGCAAGGTGATGAAGTAGAGAAACTGAGACAGTGGAATGGATAAGCCTGCTAAGAAGGGCCATAAGTATGCCTCGGGTTTCAGTAACTCCAGCGTAATGGTAAAGAACATGTGCTCTCTTTTCACAGCTGGGCATCTGCTTGCAGCACTTCATACCTCCTTGACCAGGCCTTATTAAGAACAAAGCTGTATTTGAGGCTGCTGTTTGGAGGCATTACTTCTCACTGTGCATCCGATGCATTACATACAATCTGCAGTATGGCACTTGGCAGGAAGTCACCTAACACCCAGCAAGCATATCACTGAAGGTCTGTAGGTAGCTCAGGCTCATGAAAATAAAAATTTTCTGACCAGCTCTCCTCATACATGCCAAATAGCTTGTGCATCCTCATGAAATTATTCCTTGGACAATGCTGGCTTATGTCTGGGAAGCAGCAGCTCTGATACCTGCTCTGTGAGAACAGGAAGATACTCTGAAAGGGAACTCCATATGATTTTGAGAAATGCATAACATTCACTGATAAAAAGTAGACTGTTTCTTGGAGACTTTTTGCCCAGTAATGTTCAATCACCTATAGCACAAGATACTGCAGCTTCAACAAGAATCACAGAGGCATGGTAATGCCAAGATTTGTATCAGCATTTTACAGAAGGAAGTAGAAATGGCTGGCATTCATGCATGAGTGACAATCAGATATTTAAATAGAATACAGAAGTGGAAATACTCACCCAAAATCACTCTAAAGAGCAAATGCAAATACATTTAAATTCTGAAGTGTTACTCAGAGACCTGTGAATGTTGTACAAAGGGAAAGGATGTAGAATTACATCAGATAAACATGCTTCCAGGGAATGATTTCTGGTGGCCTCAAGTACTATGAAGGTTTTCTAGCTGTGAGTTGGAGGCTAATCTGCGGCCTCCTGGTGCCAGCAAGTGACTCACAGCTTCCAGCCACCACTAAGTTTGCTAGGAGGCTGGATACATAATATTTACTGACCAGATTTCTTTTCTCTGATTCTCCTTCCCAGAAAGACCTGCTGATGAGACATGGCAACTACATATACATCACCTTCCTACAGGTCTAAGATATGAGTAGGTACTGATTTTGTGATTAAGGATATCAGGAACATAAACAAACATGCTTCTTATGAATAAAGTACAGGTGCCAAATTGGTTCATCTCCAGAGTTCAATGTACAGTAAATACGAACACTAACAACCTAACCAGCTGCAAGGTAGGAGTAATCAAGAGCTAGTTTATGCAGCCTAACCCACAGAGCATCTGCTCTAATGAGCCCATAAAAAAAGCCTTGGTGCTAGGCTTCACAGTGAACTCAGCAGTTTCAATTGGTGATGCTTAGTCCTCCCTGTAGAGCACACCCATTTTGAACAGTAACGTGGAGCAACATAGCAGCAATGGAGTTTATACTTGTATATACCCTAGTTTAGATGAGTAAAAGACTTGATGTGTTGAGGCAGTGTTCACTGCATAAATCCCTGTAAACAAAGCATGAAACCTAGCAGTATGACACAAAGGCACTGTGTTCATCCATATGGAATACAGCTAGATAACGTCTGATCAACACAATGTCTGTTTTCACTGGGTTTATTCAACTGTGACCCAAAGAGTCTTATGCAAATCTCACAAAGATTATTTTTGCCCTTCAGTAGTCATGACATACGCTGTGATACAGAGGAGCCTGATGTCACTTCTGTTGAGGAAGTATTGTCCTTGCACTGTGAAGGCTAGGGATGAGGTAAAAACTACTGGCAAGTATGAGAGCTATTCTGTTGTGCTCAGAGTCCTCGTGCACTGAAGAGTAGCAGATAGTGCTCCTCAGTAAGAGGTACTGAGTCTGTCTTGGGAGTACCTGGGTATACTCTCATCAAAACATTTGTACATTCTGTAAGTTCCCTCTAGTGTGGTTTTTTTTTTGTTTTTTTGTGTTTTTTTTTCAGAATGCCTATGGTGAACTCTTTTTAAATTACAAAAAGTTATGGGCAAGATTTATGATTTGGATAAAATAAATGAATTTTAGTCATGAAACACAGCTATGAGAAGTGAATATGGAAAGAATATCCACTCAGAAAATTTAACTGAAAACGAAATAATTGAGTCACACCTTCTTTGGGCAGGTTATCTGTTAAACACCCCAAGTGTTTGTCTGCCTTCCAGTCTTCCAGTTTGTTTTATATGGGTCTTCCACAGTACATGTCAGATGTTTTCACTCCAGGCTTTCTGCACTCAAAAAATTGGTCTAGTTCTCACGGTTAGGCTGTTTTCCATAACTTGCCCAAAGTAGTCAATCATCTCACTTAGTCCACCCCAGTTAATTTGCCTTCTGGCATTGTTGCTGACCTCCATAACCTCTGTTTACTCATGCTCCTTCTACGCCTGTTTCTTTGCTTTACTGCCATGAATTTGCTACTCCTCTACACTCTTTTTTCTTTCTGAAGATTGCCTACTGGCCATGCCAACTGTACATAGGAGTTACTGACCTCCTTTTACCATAAGATTCTTCTGCTGATGCAGGTCACGAGCATACTGACCATAATAGTCTGTACTGTGATTTTACATCAAACAGTCTACGCTATTCTTTGAGTCTCCATTTGCAGATCTTTATAGTACTTTTATTAGAGACATCAGTCTTTGGATTCTTCATAATTCTTCACCTTACTGATGCTAGCTTTGCCAATATGAACTAGCTGGTAGAACTCTCTTAAGCATAGAATCATAGAATGGCCTGGGTTGAAAAAGACCATAATGATCATCTAGTTTCAACCCCCCCGCCATATACAGGGTCGCCAACCACCAGACCAGGCTGTCCAGAGCCACATCCAGCCTGGACTTGAATGCCTCCAAGGATGGGGCATCCACGATCTTCCTGGGCAACCTCAGTGTGCCACCAACATCTGTGTGAAAAACTTTCTCTGAATCTCTAACCTAAACCTCCCCTATCTTTGTTTAAAACCATTCCCCCTTGTCCTATCACTATCCACCCTTGTAAACAGGCTTTCCACCTCCTGTTTATATGCTCCCTTCAAGTACTGGAAGACCACAATGAGGTCTCCCCAGAGCCTTCTCCAAGCTAAACAAGCCCAGTTCCCTCAACCTTTCCTCATAGGAGAGGTGCTCCAGCCCTCTGATCATCTTAGTGGCTCTCCTCTGGACCTGCTACAAGAGCTCCACATCCTTCCTGTATTGGGGACACCAGGCCTGGATGCATTACTCCAGATAGGGCCTCACAAGTGCCGAGTAAATGCTAAATGACAATTGTATCATGGTCTTTAGCCCTTTTCTAAATTAAGCTTGTTTTAATTGAGTTTTTAAAACTTCAGTCACTCTCCTGATTAGAACATCTAAGTTATGTTTCAAGGTTTTAGTTCCACACAGATCCACTTTTTCTCTTGTAAACCCCCACGGTTATCGGTGCTTCCTTTTTTATGTATTAGGACTAAGATTTATAGTACCATAAAATGTTTGGCTTTTTTTTTCTATCAGCTTGTGGAAAAGAACATACACTTGAAGAAATTCATTACATAGTTTGAAAGAAGTATATGTGCAGGTGTTTGATTTTTGAGAGAAATGATTGCAGTATTACAGAACAACATGCAAAAAAAGAAAGAAAGGAAGGAAGGAAGGAAGGAAGGAAGGAAGGAAGGAAGGAAGGAAGGAAGGAAGGAAGGAAGGAAGGAAGGAAGGAAGGAAGGAAGGAAGGAAGGAAGGAAGGAAAGACTTGCATGTTTCATAAGTGACTAGCCCATCTATCCCACTGAATCTGGAAGAGGTAGTTTAGGGGTCTTTGAGTGGTATGCAGAATGCCAGCATCTCCCAGCAGTTTAGCCTAGATGGAGAGCTAAGTACCTTTTAAACTTTCTTCAGAGTAGCTCTTCTGTCTGATCTCAGCTCACACCTCCTGTTCTTTGTCCAAAACCTCTTTTCTGTAAGGTTACTACTTCTGATTTTTTTAGGGTCAAATTAGTCAAAGATAGATGGGCAGCAAGTCTCACACAAATATCTTGAGTTTATATTGATCTCTATAGAACTTCAAACAAAGAACAGCAGAAGGAAATGTTACACTTGCTGTACTCCAAGTCTTGATTCTATGATTCCATAATTCTTGCTGAAGAGAAAGCACTGGGACAATTATGGTGTAAGGAGGTATGCATCCACTGTGCACTAAAATTGTATCAAAATCTGCCCATGGGTGGCTACAGCTGTGAACTTCTGGATAACATTGTTCCTGATGCCCCTGAAAAGCACCTGAGAGCTAGAACAAATCATCCTCTGTCAAATTGCCTCAGTGGAAAAGAAGACAAAGCTTTGAGACTGACAATCTTCAGAAACAAGAACAACTCTCTAAAATGAGATAGCATTTTTATTATACATTTCATTTCCAATACATGCTTTCATTGTTGAACTCTAACAACTTTCTTCCCAGCGAAAGAGATATCTGGCTTGAAAAAGGAAAGCCAGAAAATCTTGTCCAGCAGTGAGTCCATTAGGGATTTTGTTGTTGCCACTGACATTACCTGTGAGGCACTCGGATACCAGTGATAAGTTGGAACATAAATAACTTGTTAGCCATGGGTGACTGCAAGTGTGGGAAATACTGTCGAGCAGTAGAAGGCTTCTATTCCTCCCCTTTTTCCTCCCAGAAGAAAGACAATGTAGCAATGTAACAACCACGGCTTTTTCATTCTTTCAATCCTGACTAACATAATCAGTGAGATAAAATCCAAAGGGGTAAGAATGGAAGCGAAGGGAGAGAGAAGTGTGTCAAGCTTCTTATCTAGGAAGTGAATTCTTGCACATTACTGAAATGGTTCAAGACTGAAATGTAGAATCTGAACTTTGTCAGACCTTGGAAAAATAAGAATCTGTACGCAAACTTCATGGCTTGGCCTGTCTCTCAGATCCAGCCTTCCTCATGAATCACAGATGCAAAAAAGTGCAGGAGAGTCATTAAAGTGCCTACAATATTTTAAAATAAAATAAATGAATCAGTTAAACCAGAAGAAAAACAAGTGTGACAAGCTCATTCTCTCCTGAGTTACCTGTGTGTCAAATCTTGCTTTGAAAAAGGGGGGCCTGAGAATTATTTCAGTTTGTCAGAGCAAGCAGAACTTTGTTGCTATTCTCAAAAAGACAATGATGAAAACTATTAGCAATAGCTTTTAAAATATAAAGCAGACATCTCTTTAGGGCAGCTGTTTTTCAGTGAGAAGAAAGAATATAGAAAGCAGAGAATGAGAGGATTTTCATCTCTTTAGCCTGCATAATGTTTTCAGTGGCTTTATTTTCCTAATTCAGCAGTTCTAATGCCCAAAATTCATACTGTTAAATCACAAACTGAGAGAGGGTTTGTGTGAGAGGAACCACAATGAGCAATGTTACTCATAATTATGAATATTTTCGAGGTACTTCAGTTCATGGGAAGCACTTAGTCTCTATATCTGTCTACAGAGAATACCTTCAATATCTAGTGGCCAGGGCCTGAAGTCTTTGCCTATGTTGTACCCTGCCTTTGGCCATGATGTGCACGGCTGAGCTTAGCATCCCTGCAAAGTAGCACTCAATCAGTGCAAGCATTTTGAGTGCAAAGCACTAGAGGATAAATGCAGTGTGGTGTGATGTTAACCTGCAGCTTACAGTCAGAGAAGCCAGTCAGGAATTTTCTAGGGGAACATTATGCCCATCCTGAAATACTGATTGACCAAAATAGAACATTCTGCAGGGTTGTGTCTGATTTAACAAATCTTCTAATAAAATACAGGCACATTTCCAAAGTTGCCTGTCAGACACGTTTCAGTTGAAAGTTCCAACTTCTTTTTCCTAAGGCCCAGTTTAACTTCTTCCTGTGCTGGAGAGGATAGAGCAGCAGAACTCCTTTTTGTTAGCCTTATGGACTCATATCAGGCCCAATTCACAGTGCATGTACTTCAGAATGGCTTTATGTTGTGGTTTAAAAACCACACAGCCCTTGGCTTACTTCCCCTTCCAGTGAGATGGGAGAAGAGAATAGGAAAAAAAGAACTCGTAGGCTGAGATAAAATCTATTTACTAAAATTTAAAAAAAAAAAAAAAAAAAAAAAAAAAGGAAGATAAATAATAGTACTGATAATAGAATCATAGAATCCTTAGAGTTGGAAGGGACCCTTAAAGGTCAACTAGTCCAACTCCCCTGCAGGGAGTTTTCTCTACCTACTAACCACACTCCTAATACACCCAGAATGCCATTGGCCTTCTTGGCCACAAGGGCACAGTGCTGGCTCATGGTCTTCCTGCTGTCCACCAGGTCCCCAGGTCCCTTTCCCCTACTCTCCAACAGGTCAGTTCCCAGCTTATACTTGTACCTGGGTTTGTTCTTGCCCAGATGCAAGTCTCTACACTTGTCCTTGTTGTACTTCATCAGATTTCTCCCTGCTCAACTCTCCAGCCTATCTAGGTCTCCCTGGAAGGCAGCACAGCATTCTGGAATGTCAGTCATTCCTCCCGGTTTTGTGTGATTGGCATACTTGCTGACAGTGCACTCTATTCTGTCACCCAAGTCCCAAGTCACTGATGAGTATATTGAATAGTACTGGTCCCAGTAGTAACCCTTGAGGAACTTCACTAGATACAGACCTCCTACTAGATTCTGTCCCACTGACCACAACTCTCTGGCTTCTTTCTTCAGCCAGTTCACAATCCAGCTCAGTACCTAATCATGCAGACAACACTTTTTCAGTATAGCTGCAAGGATGCTGCGGGAGACAGCGTCAAATGTTTTACTAAAATCAAGATAGATCACATCCACTGCTTTGCCATCATCTGTCCACTTGGTTACATCTTCATAAAAGGCTATCAAGTTGGTCAAGAATGACTTCCCCTTGGTGAAGCCATGCTGACTGCCCCTAATGACACTCTTATCCTTGATATGCTTAGAGACAGTGCCGAGGATAAGCTGTTGCATCACCTTTACAGGGATGGAGGTGAAGCTGACCAGTCTCTAGTTACCTGGGTCCTTCTTCTTGCCCTTTTTGAAGACTAGAGTGACATCAGCTTTCCTCCAGTCCTCCAGCACCTCTCCATTCCCCACAGCATACTAAAGATAATGGAGAGTGGCCTATCAATTATTTCCACAAGCTCCCTCAGCACTTGCAGGTGCATCCCATCAGGACACATCAGAATTACAAGGACAGTATTTGGGATTTGGCCTAAATGAAAGGAAACAATCTCTTATTCTTTCCATGACCAGTCACTGTTGAATATTTGCATGAAATTTACTTTACTGATCCCTATTTTTCCTCACAATTTAGAAGCGGTAGATGAAAGAATATTCAATTTCTGGATTTCTTTTGTATTCTTCATCACTAGCAGTTCTCTCAATCTTCTGTCAGTTCACAGAGCCTCACACCTCAAATGCAATTCTATGTAGCCATATCAGGCACTGGGCAAACACCAGCTCTTCTCAGCTCTGTACTTCTGCCTGCCGTCTCTGTTTGAATGAGAGGAAAGGCATCTCAGAAGCTAGCAGCAAATTAAAAGAAGTTTTTCCAATAGGATGTGTCATCGCTAGAAGAGATAAGGTACAGATTTCATCATGTGAGGAAAGGAGGTTGACTGGCTTGCATAGATGTGTGCCATATGTAGGTAATTGTAATGTGTAGTGGGGCAAAAAGCTCTGTTCTTTCAATCTGTTGCCCCATGCCATCCTGGCCTCCTACTGCTCAGTTAAATCATTTCTCAAAATGCTCTAACATTTTTTACTGGGATACTGGACAATTAGTAATCCCAGGTAAAACCCGCTTGCCACTAGCAAGCACTTCAAGCTTTTGAAATAATTACTTGACTTACCACATTATTTCAAACCTTAGCCCTGTGTTTCAGACAACTCAATGTAAAAGCAGGATTACAGTCAAACTTAATGTTTTCCTGGGGTGCTATGACTTGTGTTAGCAGCAGCTCTGAAATTGTAAATGAGTTCGTTTTTTCTGGAGAAAAGGTACTTAAAGTGTGGCAATCACATGGATATATGGGATACTAAATCAGGATTTCCTTTTCCCTTGTTCCACTTTAATTTCACAACAGATTTTATTTATGTCTACCTCTTCTAACATAAGATTCGTACTGGATATTGCTGGGGGACTACTGCTTATGGGTGAATAACAAGAGCATGGTTGTAGAAATAGATTGATGCACTAGGTTTCTATTTCCTATGCAGAGGCATTAGCAGATAAGATACCCCTGAAATAGTTTCATTTGCAGACTACTGAGCCTTACTGACTTCATTGGAGTACATATTCTCCAAGATAACTTTCTTACTATATTCAGATCTTTTTTGCATTTGCCATCTGTTTCTTGCATGAAACACAACGAAGAAAACTCTGTGTCTATTACTGTGTAAGTCTCCACCATGCTTATTTTTAGAGAACTATCTTTGAGTTAGCTAATAAGTAGCTTTTTTGCATGTGGTACTCTATGAGGGAATCTGTGTGGTTCAGAATAGAATGAATACAACATGTTTGCACAAATCCATGATGACTACCTATTTATCTAGGATAACATGGATTGTTCTTCAGGACTGTGTCCAGTCTAATCAATGATAAACTGCCTTTAAAATAATTGGTGAAGCACAGACATTCTTCTTACATGGTGAGTATCCTGATGGCTACATTATAAAAGGCAAGCCCACTTCTGTTCTCTCTCTGATGTGGTGATTTTACAACTTCTTCTGTGTTTTAGGCCATTTTCTACCCACCCTCCTGACATGTGCGTGCCAATTTTAGAACAAAGTACAGTGGGATTTAGAAAGTCTTGAATCCAACAGGAGTTTATACAAGCAGCTTGTTGGTTTCAAAGTGTCTGAGTACAGTAGATGAGGGCCCAGTTTCCCACATGTCTTGTTCCAGTTGGGATCTGCAAGAAGGGCACCACCTTCCACTCACCGAAGGATAGTCTTCAGCCATTTAAGCATGTTAAGAATTATGACAGTATTATTTATGATCGTCCAGATTTACCAATTAGCTGAACAGAGAATTTCAGGAGCAAAAGTCAGAATTAAGCCATCTGTATTACTTTAAATGTTTAAGTCCATCCAACAGCTGCTACTTAACCAAGAGCATGTTTTTCACTATTGTCTGCTCAGGCTGTTTTCCAGGTCCTCTATAACTCTTAAGTGTGAGTGTCTAAGACTAAGAATTATGCCCAGCTCTTTCACAAGACTATAATTAACTTGCCCAGAGCAGATACGGCTTTAACACACAATAACTGTAAAACGGTAGCACAGAGATCCCCTGTGCAGAACAAAGACTTCTCGTCTTTCAGCTAATCATTGCTGTGTGACAAACTTTTTATAGCTCTTAATGTCTTTAAGTTTACTACTCAATTTTCACTTCAATCGAACACATTTACAAACTATTTTGCAAAGCACAGTGGCTTCAACAAATGACTCACTGATAATTACTGTAATAGAAGAGCCAGCTCAGTATTTTAATACGTATTTTACTGTTCTTAGCTGCTATGATGGCTGTAAAAATCCATCATGTGATGTTTGCTCTCACCATAATTCCTCAAAGCACAACATCACAGCATCTCCTGTACCCTCAATGCCTGTCTTTAGTGGTCAAGCACAGCAGACTTCTACACATTCTGTTGAAAATTGAGTGAGATACATTTTTTATAGATATAGTGCTGTCACTTGAGTGACTCACAAAAGTAAATCATCAAAGTCAGTAGGATGACTAATGTGAACAAAGTTTAAATGGCAAGACCAAGTCTCAAATTTATATAAGAAATGACTGCCAAAAACCATCCCACTGTTTTCTTTACATATCTCTCACCTTGGGGTATGACAAATGAAACAGAAAAGGGAGATGGCAGCAAAAGTGGTAGTGATCCGAGTTAGGCCATATCTAAAAAACTTTGTCCAAGATTTTTTACTGTTCCTGGCCTTGGCTCTGCAGAAGACCAGGCAGTGTAGTTTTTTGCTTGTATCATCATTTACGTATAATCTCATTTAGATGACTAATTGAGCCAGGCTTGTATTAACTCTATCATTTGAGTAACTTCTATGCAAGAGCATAACCATGTGGACATGCTTTATGCTTTTCCACACAGACATGTTTTTGACAGAACAAAGAGGAAAGATGAGAAGTTTTTTTCTGTTTATTTGTTTGCTTCTCTCATGACAGCTTCAGTTAATGGAGCTTTACACTAGGACCTCTGCCAGTCAGTGATTCTTTTGCTGTAAGTAGACCAGAGGAATCACTGGTCAATAGGGTCTTTTCAGCCCTGTTAGTTCCTCTCAAGAAATAATCACTTTGCTTCACAACTGGTGCAAATTATTGGCCTGTCTCATTTAATTAGAATGATTCAAATGTCAGCAATGAGACAACTCTGAGTAACTGGGCACTTCAAATTTCCCTGGTCCTTGGCAGCCTCCTTGGAGGTACTTTGTAACTGGATCCTAGCATGCTGCCAGGTGAGCTCCTTTTGCCAAAGGCTGAGGAAGGCTTTTCCTGGTGGCATTGCAACTTCACCTTTCTTCCTTTTGTGCTGATAGACATGAGTATTGCTGATCTGCCTGCCAATGTGCGACATGCCACGTCATTTCAGACGTGCAGGTGTAAGGTGCGCCTTCCTTCTCAGTCACCACAGGATGCTCACTGCTTTACTGCTCTTTTATGTAGCATACCCCAGGTTTCCTTCTTACCACATCTGCTGCTTAGTTGCATAGAAGGCAGAAAGAAATCAACTTTTTTTTTGGTGTAGTGATATTCACAGCATTTTCCATTTTCTATATGTATACTTTACACTTCATAAAATTGCATTTTCACATTCTTGAGGGCTTTCCAGTGATTTTTCACTCTAATCTTGAAAATAAATAGTGAAGCATGTTTCTGCTTTCCACAGTATTGGCAGCATTACCTCAGACTTCGAGTAACAGCAGTGTCATTTGCATTTTCAGCACATGTGCTCATTAATTAAAATACATTTTATGAAAGTAGTTTTCCTCTTTATGTTTAAAATATTCAGGTGAAATCAGATATTTCATTCAGTATGGAAGGTTCTGCTGTTCTCTAAAATTTCTAAAACTGTTCTTCTGCTGGTACCTCGTGGTATCTATCCGAGTCCTAAGAAACAGTATGTTATTGCTTGCTTGCTTTTGGACTCATCTAATAGATTTAGTAGACACCTTTTTATGTTTATATTTTATGTTATAGTTATACTTGAGAATAGGAGAACCATTCACAGGCTTTTGCACTTCTGCATCATAAGAAGGTTGTGAATGACTTGTCAATCATGAATTGGCTGTTCCAGTGCAAATAGTATCACACATTTTTTTTTCCTTAGTCCATGCACTTATTGCAAAATTTTTGGAGTTTCTTCACATTTAACAATGCCACTAAACATTGCTTCATGTATGTCTGCCTAAGTCACAGTGCGAATATCTATTTCTCTTGGCAATATCTATTTGCTTTTAGCAAGAGTACATTAGAACACAAATATTTTTCTAGTATGGTTTCCACAAATGTTCCCAGATGCATGGAAATATTTTGATTAATATTTTGAACCATAGTCAAATGACTTGCCTTATTCTTTAAGGTACTTTATTTCTGGCTTAGATCTTCATAAAATCACAGTATTGTCTATTCTGCAGAACTTTCATAACTACTCATCTTGAGCATGAAGCCCTGAAGGACTTGCTTAGTATTAAACATTTTTGAGCACCAATCACATTAAATCTATGAAAAGACTGGTGAATATAATTTACTCTGATTGCACTTTTATATAGTAAAGCACCTATATCTACAAAGAATGTAATGCAAGGAAACCGAGGATTACAACACAAACTGCTATATTTTCAGCAATTCCAGGGTGTGAATATATACATATATATAAAACCACTAAAATATGTGTGGTGTGTCATGATCCTCAATAGCATTTTACCTTTATTTCTCTCCAAACTACAGGTTATTTCAGTGATTATTTTGTGCTCTATATGGACCGTAATAAAGGCAAGGGATTATAGCTTTTTCTCTTCGAAGGCACTGAGATTTTTCTGTTGAATTCAGCTGATCTTGAATTTCAGGCAGGGTCAGACTCAAAGTTTTTATTACAAGAAACTGAAGATGTGTGAACACAAACAAACAGAAAGGAGTCAGATGATGTTAAAGATGGCAGAAAGTAATTTCTTCTATATCTTTCCCAATTACTTCTCAGATGTGCCTTTTTTAGACCCTACTGGTAGTACTGTTATTCACTATAGGCTCAGCAATACTGAACGAAAACCAGAAACAGTGTTAAGAGGGTATAAGTCATCTACTAATAAATACAGATGAATCTAAAGAAGCTGAAGGTAATATTGTGTAGTCCAAAAGCAAATATAAATCCCACCATGCTAAAGTCATCTAAGAATTTACCTAAATATCTGCATGACCTACTTCAACCCTCCAGTAGGAAAATCAGCAGAGGTCAGTAATCACAGAAATATTCTCTTTTCAGAGTTATTCTGAAGCCAGTGGACTCCTTTTGTGCACAAAGCTGGCAATGGCTCTCTACTGTGATATTTTATTTTATTTTTTTCTGGATCAGCATTCAGCCCTCCATCTCACCTTATCCTCAGGTTTACCAAGCACCCACAGGAAAGATGAGAGAGTCAGTGCAGATTTTGGTGTTGAAGGTTTTGACCCTTCTTAGCTCAACAGAGTAGGAGTAACACCTAGCGTTACCCTTGTTATGAATCTGGGAGAAAGATCACATCTGTCTGTATAGCTGATTAGAATTTGTGACAAAAATGTAAGCAAATAGACGAGCAAACTCCATCTGGAATTATTATTTCCAGGACTGTCCGCCCACATAGGAAGGATATTATTGCCTTGAATACTTCTTTCTGTATTACAAGAATCTAACTTACGAAGGCAGATTTGAGGCACAGCATTTATTTATTCTGAATACAAAATATTAAGTTATCAAAAGTATATGCATAGGGTTCACAAAAAATATTTTGCATGGTAAAAATGGGATGTACTTTTCAATATAAAAAATTGTCTGAAACATTGGGGGTTACTAGTGTTTTTGACTGTCCTGCGGATTCTCACCACAATGTACAAGGGCTGCTCTGAAAGTAATGCTACCTGTTTTATTATGTTGGCCCATGACATCAGAGGCAGATGTTGGTGGTACGGCAGTAGAGGTTGAACCTTCCCACCAGTATTCCATTACATGTTGTTGCCGTGTGACAGGTGGCAGCAGAGGATCAGTCTGACAAAACAGCAGTTAACACAGAAGTGCAGATGAAATAAAGGTCAATGAATTCCTCCATGCAGAAAAAAAAGGCTCCAACTGACATTCACTGATGTTTTCTGTGCATTTATGGAAACCAAACAGTGGACATGAGCACATTGAGGTGGTGGATGGTGCATTTCAGCAGTAGTGACGGTGACAGTGGGTCATGTCCACTGGTGCAGACTTTTACGAGCATGGCATGTATCTCTTGTTTGCTACTGGCAACAACGCACAGCAAATGGTGGTGACTGTTGAAAAATAGTGTTCAGTAGCTGAGAATTTGCTCTATCAAACAATGTTCTTGTTCTCTTTTTATCTGTTGCACTTTCCTTGGAAATAAATAAGAGGTATTACTTTCAGAACAACCTCATATTAATACAAAAGACATAGGATGAGAAATAATATAGAATCAAAGAACTGTGGAATGGCTTGGCCTGGAAGGACCTTAAAGACCATCCAGCTCTATCCCCATGCACATGCTGTTCAAATTTCTTCACACAGGTGGTCTGGTGTGCCTAGGACTGTACAGACTCCACCAACATCTATGAAAAAAAAGTTCATGGCTAAAGCTCACTTCTGACATTTTCAGTAGCACACGGACTGTCTTTGTATGACGTCTGTGTGTTCACCTATGGGGGGACATATGGCAAAGAAATGAAGTGCAGGTCAACGTGATTGCTGCCCCTCCAGCTTGTGCTGCTTCTGCACCCCTTTTCTGCAGCAGTGGGCTCTGCAGGGGTGCCGCTGCCAGGGCTCTATGCTCCAGGTACCAGCAGACAATGAGGGATGGGAAGAGAGTCAATATGAGCAGAGGTTATTAGACTCTCACAATAAATGTCCTGGGAAGATAAATACAGATAGATACAGATGAATTTGAGGTATGTGGATTTATTGCAGAGGGGTGATATGGGTGAGTATGATAAAAGACCAGGGGCTAAGATAAACTGAAAAGCATTCAGTGAACTCTGCTAGTTTTTGAATTTGCTTTCTGTGAGAACTGCTTTGATCCAGAGAATGATCTCTGCAGAAATACAAGTGCATGATAGCAGAATAACATAACACGGCTACATGAGTACTTCTTGTGTAAGAGGTTCATGAAATGAAAGGAATCCTTCCTATTTTGGAACTAGGATTTAATAAACATTTTGTTCTGCTGTCTGTCTTGTATGCATGTGAGAGAACACGGAAGGTCACCGCACTACACCGACGCTCGGGCGAGGCCGGGCTGCAGCTCATTTCTGCTCTGCGGAAAGGGCGGCCGCGTCCCGCGTGGGACTGTACAGTGCTGTCTCCCGCTTCCTATTTCCCTGTCACTTTCCTGAGTGGGAGAGCCGTGCCGCGCTGCTGGGCAATGGTATTAGGCAGGGAGCGGGGTGCAGGGCTCGGGGACCGCCGCTGTTACAGTGATACGGCCGCGCCGCTGCCCGCGCCGCCGGTTTGTTTTTATACAACATACCATCTCGTTACGCTACACACCACGGAAATGCGACCTGCCATTCCCTGCCCGGAGAGGCAACTGCACCCCGACCCCAGCACCAGCGGCCCGAGATGCAGCCGAGCCTCTCACAGATGAACACGGACTCCACAGGAAACCCCCACAGCCTCTGCCGCAGCCGGGCAGCTAGACCCATTGCAGGGGCGGAGCCGCGGGACTAGCGCCCCCCTGAGCGCCGCGCGCCTGGTTACGTAAGTGCCGGCACTCGTCGCACCACCCCCAACCCCGCCGGCCGTTATGCAATCGCCAGCACATAGACCTACTGTACCACGCCCCCCCCCCTTACTCCGCCTCGCCCCGCCTCCGCCCGCCTCCATTGGCCGTCCCTCGGCGGCGCCAGTTGCCGATTGGGGCGCGGCGGCCGCCAGTCACGGTGCGGCGCGGCTGGCATGCGGGCTGCGCGCCCCGTGCCGCGCAGCTCTGACCTACTAACACACATCCCTCCGCGCCGCCGCAGCAGCTGCACGCTCTCGCTCGCCTTGCATACGGGCAAGCGGGGCGACGCCGCCCGGGGCACGGCGCGGCACAGCGCAGCGCTCTCGCCTCGCTTCACTTCACCTCGCCGGATGGTTGGCGCTCCGCCGAGCACTCAAGGTAGGAAGGCGCGGCGGGCAAAGTCGTGCGCGGGGTGAGGCGCTGCGTTGCTTTACGACTGGCGGCGCCCTCCCGCGACCGCGCGGCGCCTGGGTCCACGGCGGCCGTTACATAACGCGCCTCGCTCCAACGGCCGCCGCCGGAGTGTTGAGCTGCGAGGTCCAGCGCTGCGCCGTCCGTGTCCGCGGGGTCGGCCTTCTGTGCCCGAAGCAGGACGCGATGCTGGGCGGGGTGCAGGCGCGATACCGCGGCGCGGGCGGCTCTGTCACCGCTTGTCGCAGTGTTCCCGGCGCAGCGGGACGGACCGCATGGTAGTTCCTGGAAATGTGGCGTTATGTAACGCGGGGCCGCTGGCTGCGGGCCGGGATCGGCGGGGGATCCGCCTCGTTACGGAGCGACTGGGGCTACCGCGCCGTGCCCGTCGCAGGGTCCGCCCCGTTACGTTTAGCCTCCGCAGTCTGGCAGCGGCACTCGATGCACTTTCGTGTCCCGGGTGCGAGCCTCGCGCCCGCGGAGCCGCTCCGGTCAGGCGGTACTAGTGGAGGCGCTCCGCCGGGCGCCGCGCGGTGTCCCGGTTTCGGCTCTCAGCCACCGTTCCTCGAAAAAGGGACCGTCTCTTTGAGGAGGGCCGTGCCGCGAAGCTGTCACCGCGCCGAGCGGCAGCGGGACGGCGCCCCACACCCGGCGGCGCAGTACGGCCCCGCCCCGCCCCACGGTGCACAAGTAGGTCAGTATGACAGCCTCGGCCGCGGCGGGCAGCGCGGCCGCCGGGGGCGCCTCCACCCCGGCCCCGCTCGCCGAGCGGTCGCCGCGTCCCTTACCCGTGAGGCCGTTGGCGGCCGTTGGCTGGGGCCTGGCGGAGGCCGGCAGCCGCCCCACGGCCGCGCCGGTGAGGGCTGGCGGCGCTGCCGCTTCCCCCTACCCCGCAGCCCTTTGTTCTGGGCCGAAGCGGGCGGGCGGTGGCAGCGTGGGGCCGCGCGGAGGGAATGAGACGGGCCAGGCTGCCTTCGTGGCCGCCGCGTCTCGTAGCGTGGCCCCGCTACCGCCGTGTGGCACGGCCGGAGCTCGACGTGTCCAGGCTGCAGTTGCAGACAAAGGGTCCGTGCTCAGCAGCGCATAGTGGCTGCGGGCGAGACAGCCCCACCGCCATCCCCATGTTTTCGGCTTTCTCCTTACGTAACGAGCGAGTCAAAAATGGCTATTGCCCAATGGTGCTGTTTTGCCAAGTCACTTCGGTACGCAGTGGCACAGCGCTGCTCTGGGGTCAGGCCGTGCTTCGTGCTTCCCGGGAGCAACCTTCCGCGCGCTGCCTTGAGCGTTCGGCAGTTTTTGTGTGCCCATAACGATCCTCTAGCCAGGGAGAACCAGAATCACTCTTTGTGATCAGAACCTCTAAAGGTAATGTTAGCACCGGGAACGCTTGCCGTGTGTTTCATGGTATTTGCTGTAGATAGCAACAGTGAAGTATTCAAAAGTGTTAAAAAATTCAATAGTATTAATAATGTGCAAACTTTTCTGCTGCTTGCTGCTTGGTTGTGGGGGTCAAGTTCCTCTCTGATGGCAAACCCCTGGAGTTCTGTTAAAAGCAGCAGGCAGCCTGATTTTTCCGTGTTCTTGTAAGTTGAATGGTTGTTCTCAGATGCTTTGTGCTCACTCCTGTGTACGTAACCTACTTTGAGTCATCTTTGTACTTGCTAATTAATTCAGTCCAGGGGGCAGTTTAAAACAGTGCTGTGTGCATCACTTTTGCAGTCCTTGTCTGATCAAAATCTTGACTTTGATAAGAAATGTGAATGAATAAGGATTCAGGTTGTGACCTACAGACCCAGTTTTAGCAAACAAGCTTGAGGATTACTGAATAAGAAGATCCTCAATATCACTGGCACTAACAGATACCACTTTAAGCACTCTCATTTCATAGGCATATTTATGTGACTGTTGAAGTGCTAACCTTCTTTACAATGATCTACATTTCCATTTTTATTTACTTTCTATTTTTGGCTCATTCTGTAGGGGACTCTTATTTATTCTTATTTATCCAGTTTGAGGATTTGACTTCAAAGCTTCACGTTTCTGCATTTGTTTTCCTTCCTTTTTTTTTTTCTTAAAAAGAATATATCTGGAAGGTGTCAAAAACCTTAGAACCTTCCCCTGAGCAATATGAACTTACTTGACCTCTCCACATCTAATCCTCTCCTAAGGAGGAACAGTGTTGGTTATGCTTAGGATGAAGTTTGTTGAATGTACAGACATTGTCTATTGCAATGCAAGCAGTGCACAATCCGCAAAAAATACCAGTACCATGCTGGTTATTTTCAAACCTTTATCATGAAATAAAAATCAGAAAATAAACATTTAGCTCATTTTAAATTGACTTATTTTAGCAGATAGTTATGCAAACTGTGTTTATGCAATAGGTTTTTTTTTCCAGACAGTAATCTTCCTGTTATAACATCACTATGATGCAATAATGTGAACAATAAAATTCTCTGTGTCTTATTACACACTGTTAAGCAATGCATCTGACTCATCAGCTTAATTGACTCTTCTAGGTGACCTTGCCATGATCATTACAGCCAGTTTTGAGATACAAATGTGCTTAGGACATGTAATAGAAAAAATATGCAAATAGATAGCCAATTGCTACAGACTGTTCTAAGACAAAATGTCAGATGATTTCTGTTACAGTATTTTACAGCATATGGAGAAAAAAATGGATATTTTTAAGTTAGGGTGTGTAACTGTCTAATACCAATAACAAGCATGACTGTCAAAAATAGGATTGCATAACCAAGGACATACTTGGGCTTGATTCAGAATGTGATGGAAGCAGTGTTCTTAAAAACTTCTTGTATTGAGAGGTAGATCTTAAGTGAATTATGTTTACCCTCCTTAGAAATCCTGTTGTTTACTCCTTATTCAAATATAGACTTGAATTTCATATTTTGAGGCTGAATCTGGTAACAGATAACACACAAACCTGTCCTATAGAGAGGCTAATATAAGAGCTTTTTTCATTTTTTGAGTTCTTCCATCTTCGTGTAATTTTCAATTTTGTCCTAATAGATTTGAATAATTACCAGTTTTGCCAGTTTTTGCCACAGAGATAGGTTAAGTGCAGCAAGACCTTCTCTAGGGAGTGCTGCGCAACTAAAAAGAGCTTGGTGTGGGTGGTGGTGCAGTTCAAATCTGGCCTGTCTTGTGGCATTGGAACTCTGAAGGTTGCTGTTTCTCTGTTCTATTTGCAGTGAGTGGTAGATATCAGCATTTACAAATCGTGTTTATTTCACATTTGCACTCTGGTTATATAGTGTGATACATGTTTAGAGTCCCTGCTGGGATTAATTGACATAATTCTGCTGCTTTTAAATAGCACTATATAAATTTAGGTCAGCCAAAGGTCTGATCCATGCTTGGCATTTTAAGAATACAGTTCAACTGAAGAGAGCCATTTATTGCCAGAATAATTAACAAGTGATTTTATATTTTTTAATGGTCCTTAATTACAAGAACACAGTTCTTATTCCCAGAGCACTGTTGTTAAGTGATTGCTTTGCGCAGTGTAGTTTTTCCTACATCAAATAGCTATTGAAATCAGAAGTGTACTGTTACTTCAGTTCCTGCTGCTTCCATTGGGATTTTAGTGAAATTTTGGGAAGTGATGCAATAGTTAACTGAAGTGGCATGATTTACATATACACATATGCATACCATATAGTATGTAAGTATAATTAAATATTTACATGAGTAGTACATACATTCTCAGTTTTAACATTTCTTCTGGCACTTTGAGTAGCATTCTTAGATGTTGTTCCCCCACCTTGCCCCCGCTTAAACCAGGGCAGGTAGTTTGGGGAAAAAAAGTTAAGCAGATCTGGTACAACCGTACCATCTTCCTAAGAATATGTGGGTCAGATTTTCGTCTATTAACCTTGACTGACCTTTCTGACAAACTGCTACCTTTAGCATATGATTAGTCCCTCCAAAGTAGTCATTTTATTTGTACAATTTGTGTGATTTGCCTTTGTGAAGCAAACTATCTGAATGAATGAGTTTGTAGTTATTGAGATAAACAGCAACTTAAATTGTTTTTGTAAAACCAAAAATCTCTTGTAAAAGTTACATATGACAGTGACTTCATGGGTACAAACTGGAGGTGGGTAATACAAAAATGCAACATTGTTTTGATTATAGTGATAAGCTTAGTCATTTTTCTAAGATGTGATAGGAAAGTGTCACAATAAAAGAATGATCTTTGATGTTTCCATGGAATACATTATTTAGACATGTGCCATTACTTACTTTCAACGAGCGAATCAACGTTTTAGCAAAAATAGGTCATCCTGCACAAAGCTATCATCATCAGTGCTCCACTGACCTAATTACATGTTGATCCTGGAATCGTAAGCTCTTAAGATGCCCATGAAGTTGTAAGAGAAGGAAGCTCTGTGCAGGAGCAGTAGTCCTGTATTGCTCTTTGCTGTTGTAATGGATTCCTGGTCTATATGAATATAACTATGTAATAGCAGTAATTGGTGATAATATCCATATTACTGATGCTTTTCCCTTTTGTGATGTTGGGTAACTTGTCCATTATAGCATAAATTGCATTTATCTAGTTGTGTGTTTGTTTTGTTGGTTTTTTTTCTAGAAAGCTTGAACTTAATGTGCTCTGAATTGCCTAGACTCTCTTGCCCATTGACTTATCCCAGGGACAGGACCACTCACTATTCCAGTGGAGACAGCATTAAGGCTTTTCTTAAATAGAACATAATTTTACAGGCAAGACAAGGTGTGTTGAACAATTTCATTGGAGATTGGAATTGGATTTGGGGGCCATGTCTTCAGCTGGTGAATATTTCCAAATTATGCTGAGCCTGACAGATGTAGAGAAATCTGTGGCTTAGTTTTTGTTGTAGAGTGGCTCACAGTAGAGGTTCAGTGGTTCCAAAGTGTCTAAGTAGTGTTCTACTACAACATGTATTCACTACTAAAACTTACAAACACAGCTTTGTCTCCCATGTGAGCAATGTGGATGATTATCTTTCTGTACCATGTAAAAGTCTTTAGATAGTTAGCAAATGCTTTTAAAACATTTGGAAGATGACAGTACTGTGTTCTTCAGTTTTTCAAAGTTTAGAATACAATCTGGCATTTTGCTACTTGTGAGTGGGTTCTGCGCTAGCTTTTCTGATGTGTAGACATGTTTTCAAAATAAATAACCTGTGACAGAATGACAGCAGTATAGCTTATAAGACCTATGCAAAACATGGGAAGCAGCAACTAAAAGCATGCACAGATATATATCAGTGTGAACTTTTAATGTATTTATGCATTTTGCCATATAGTGGTTTGAATTCTTTATTTATTCTAGATGGGAGTAAAGACATGGTTCTTTTTTAAATCATGAAGCTATGTTTAATCTTTTGTTTCCTGTCTTGAAGGATTGCAGGGTGCATTTGGCCATACAAAAGTTAAGTTTGTTTGAAAGCAACCAATTGTTAAAAATAGTATTTAATTTTGCTTGATAAGTCTATCAGAAGAATAGAATTGGTTTCCTTATTCCAGAATCTGTTTTGAAATATATGCTTGGAGATAACATGACTTATTTTGATAAATAAGAATAATGACATGCAGTTACTCTGTGAAGTAACTTAAATGTATGCATGGAGACCTATGTGCATTCTCAAAAGCAGAACTGACTTGTGTAATTAAATTACACAAAACAGCGAAGCCAGATTGCGAACCTGTCCTTCAACCTTTTGAAACATTTCAGATGTTACAATGTGAGTACACAAATCCCTAGAATCAAATCCTTCATGTACTGTTTTGACACAATCAGATAATTTATCCACAGATTTCAAGAAATACTTGACTTTTCATGTATGCATAATTTTTTGCTTCAGTAGTATGAGTTCTATAATACAGTCTCATTAATGCTTGGATCTGGAATTGTATCCTACTTCTATTCAAGCCAATGGCATAATTGCTGTGGGAGCAAGACCGGGTTTGTAGTTAATAGGGTCGAGTATTATTGCATTGTTGAATTGGCTCTAAATGCCATTAATATCAACCAAGTAAAAAAAAAAATATTCAACGGTGACTAGTGTAAGGCAGTGTTAAATGTTGGTTTTATAATACTTTATGGGGCAGTGATAAGACAATTGAAAAATTAATCTTAAGGGAAAATGTTGGAAATTGAAATATAGTCAGAGGAATAATTGCAGTTCATTCATTAATGTGTAAATGCTGTATTTGCTAGTGGAATTATAAGATGCAAGTGAAGTGAAATGGCAGTTTTTATTGAAGGTGTTTTGCCGTTATCATCAGATTGAATTTACTTTGTTTACAGACGTAGTATTGGTCTGATCCACATGGGGAGGTATTAAAAAACAGGGACTTCTACTCCTATTTGTAAAGCAGCAAGCCTAGTTATTGTGATGTAAGTGCTGAAGTAAAATGTGGAAAGCACTAAATAAAGATTTATAGTAGTTTTGCTAGTTCAGAGAAGCAATGGCATTAGAAAGAAGTATATAAATAGCAACTCAGTAAAACTCTGTCAGTGGGTTACACTTCTGTTTTTGACTGCCTTACTGATTGGCTGGGAAAAAAAGGTTGACTAGAGCACAAGAAAACACTACTGTTTTGATGCATACGTAGGTGTAGGCTTGCATGCACCCTACATACTGTCAATTTGTGCCAAGAACAATGTATATGGGAGGGGGACTGGCCAAAACAGGAGTTAATCAGTGCTAAAATGAGGAAATTGTATGCTAGAATGGCCCAAATCATGGAAGCCATGTGAACTGAAGGATACAAGCTCTGTGTGTTTTTAGGTTTTAAGTGCAGCTCAGTGCCAGCATTGAGATTGTTTGGACGTGCAGTTGAATTTTTACTGATACATAGACAGTATTACTGGCAAAGTATGTCATTAGTCTACATTCATTTGGAATAAAACCAAACTTTTTGCTAATTATTTTTATCCATTGCTTTCGGTTCTTGTATTTTCTCTAGATCACAAGTGTTGGATAAACACTGAAGTGGAATCACTTTGAGCTGGGAACTACACACTCTTGGTTCTTACCCTAGGACAGTCATGTTTAAGACTTCTACAGGGTGAAATGCAAGACTGGAGTATAAGAGGGGAAAAAAAACACATTTGTATTAAAGATGTATAGCATCATTCTTCCAGAAATAAGGATAAACCCTATGTTTTACATACTTCCTTGCCACTCTTACTGTTTCAAATAAGTGTAGATGTTCCAGGGTATCTTGTATTTGCTATGTTGTGGAGCTTTTTTTTTTTCTTAAAAAAAACCAACCTGATCCAGCTGCTACTTAACTTGACAGAAACTTCCTTTTGACACCAGTTAGAAGTTTAGATCAGGATCTAACTATGTAATTACTTTCTGTTTTACAAATACAGAAATTCATGTTGCTACTCTTGCACTGAAGTGTTAGACAATATCTTTGATGTGGCTGGCTTCTAACTCTATTTTCCATTAAGACTGTATTATTGAAAACAAATACTTACATGTCAGTAATTAACTATGGATTTTAGGAAATTGTACTTAGCTGTTCTGTTAAATGTGCTGATATTTCGTGACAGAAGAATTGTCATGGTTTAATGGAACAGAACCCAGCTAGAAACCTGAGTCTTTATGACCTTTTATTGTTGTTACGTCATTCACTTCTCTTTGATTTCTGGAAAAGAGAAACTGGCAGAAAAGCATTCATTAATTCTTCCGTAACTTTCCAAACTGATAATATTGAAATTAGTATTAATAGCAATTGTAAAAACATTTCCGATGAATAGTAATACTGATTTCAAGTTGCTTATCTGTTATTGTACAGGGAAGAATCATTGCTGATGCAATGTAAGTGCTATAAAAACAATTTGTATGCTACATTCATTTTACCGGGAACATGACTGACTGAAAAATGAGATATTGAGAAGCTGTATCTCAGGTCAAGATCTAATGATCTTGTGAGAATAAAGTATTTTTTTGCTTTAAGAGGGATTGAATAAAAAAAAGTCATGTAAGTGCTGAGTTCATTTTTAATGATCAAAATGACTGAAGCTAAATGTTAAGCTAGTTTTCTTTGCTAGTGGCAAGACCTATACATTTAAACTTTCACTTCAGTGTGAACACTGCTTTTCAAGGGTGAGCATGCCTCAGTAGCATTAAACTTTACTTTGATATGACAAAACTACTTTTCAAATTATGTTAGTGTTTATTCTCTAATGTATTTTTCCAACACTGGCTTTAGTAGTTTGTTTGTAAAGAGATAAGAAAAAATTTACACAATGCATTTTTTCATCAGATTTTTTTAACAGGCATATGTCAGAATTTTGTTTATGTTTACTAGTTTGAGTTGGTATGATTGATTTTAAAAAAAAAAAAAATGGCATGCTAAACCCCCATGCGTGTGAATAAGCATTTGTATTTAGGTATGTATATCTTCTTATATTATTTACAGGGTACAAAACCAGTCATTGCGTCTTTAATTGTCTTACTAGATAGTGCTATGATTTTAAGACAATAGAAGGCACTTCATTATCTCTACATCAACTTATGTTTTAATCCATGAAGAACACACATATAGAGCATTTCTGAGTCAGGCACCACAGCTGTCTTTAGAAGAGAATGCTTTTCTGTAGAAGAACAGGATATTTTCCCATGCTGTACATCAGTGTGCCTGGTGTCCTGCAGTGTTAAGTATTAGAGGTTTAAGTTGGTCAGTGACACCACAGAAAGTTCTGTCATAACATTATGGTAGCATCAAAACCCACTTTTTAAATTGACTTTTTTTTTTTCCTTATTTGGATCACATTGTGTTTGTTTTGGAAGCAAATCTGCTACCTAGGTATTGTGAAATGCAGAGTATTAGTTGTTTTGGCATTGATCTTCCTTCAGGCAACAGCAGGTTTAATGAACCTAGTGCTACTGTTTTAAAAGTCACTTTTGCATTCCCAAAACCAGTGGATTCTAAATAGTAATAAACTTCTCTGCTTTTTCCAGGTGTTTTTTTTTTTCCCAGAAGATTCCTGTTGGCTCTACCAAAAAATTGGATCCAGGCACTTTTTTTTTGGAACTATGAAACAAACAGAAGAATGTGTGTGGATTTAAAACTACTGTATTTATCAGGTTGTGGAGTGAGAAGTACTGGAGAAATAGCTTGCTCTATTTCTCACTATAGATCTTCTACGAATTGTTTCTGATGCAGCTGAGAAAAATGCAGACCCTTAAAAAGGAACACGGACCTGTTGACACAAGTAGCAGTGTAGACAAAATCATGGTACTTAAATCTACTGTAGCAGAAGTGTCTGAAGAGTTGTCTACAAATGAAGATGTACTACTTACTGAAGCAAGTAGTGGAAAAAGCAAATCTTCAGCTTGCCGGAGAAAGCGAGAATTCATTCCGGATGAAAAGAAAGATGCTATGTATTGGGAGAAAAGGCGGAAAAATAATGAAGCTGCCAAAAGATCTCGTGAAAAACGAAGACTGAATGACCTTGTCTTAGAGAACAAACTAATTGCACTGGGGGAGGAGAATGCCACTTTGAAGGCGGAGCTGCTTTCATTGAAGCTAAAGTTTGGTTTAATTAGTTCTGCAGCCTATGCCCAAGAGATACAGAAACTCAGTAGCTCAACAACTGTGTATTTCCAAGACTATCAAAGTTCCAAACCAAATATTAACTCATTTGTAGATGAACATGAACCATCTGTAGTTGGTAGCAGTTGTATTTCTGTCATTAAGCATTCTCCTCAAAGCTCCGATATGTCTGAAATGTCATCAGTAGAGCATACTCAAGTAAGTCGTATGCAAAGCAACTGCAGAAGTCCTGAAAATAAGTTCCAGATTATAAAACAGGAGCCCATGGAATTAGAGAGAGAGCCAAGAGATGACAGAGGTTCATACAAAGCATCCATATATCCAAACTACATGGGAACTACATTCAACATGTACTCACATTCTCCTCCTCTCTTGCAAGTTAATAGGTCCTCCAGTAATTCCCCTAGAACTTCAGAAACTGATGATGGAGTTGTTGGAAAGTCATCTGATGGAGAAGATGAGCAGCAGGTTCCTAAGGGTCCAATCCATTCTCCAGTTGAACATAAAAATGTCCATGCAACAGTTAAAGTTCCAGAAGTGAATTCTTCCGCTTTGCCTCACAAGCTTCGAATTAAAGCCAAAGCCATGCAAGTTAAAGTGGAAGCAATGGATAATGACTATGATGCCACACAGAAATTGTCATCACCTATTGATATGTCCTCAAAAAGACATTTTGAGCTCGAAAAACATGGTGCACAAAGCTTGGTGCATTCTTCTCACACTCCTTTCTCAGTTCAGGTGACAAACATCCAAGACTGGTCACTCAAACCAGAACTCTGGCATCAAAAAGAACTCAATGTAAAAATTCAGAATGCTTGCAAAACTGGAGTTGTTGAAATAAAAGACAATATCTACAATGTCTCTGAGTCTGAGAACCTGTATTTGAAGCAGGGCATAGCAAACTTATCTGCAGAGGTTGCTTCACTTAAAAGACTTATAACTACACAACAGATTTCTGCATCAGACTCTGGTTAAGTTACTACTGAGTAAAGGCTTATTGTTTAAAAAGATGTCATTTGCAGTAGATAAATGTTTTGTATTATACTGAATTTTCACTGGACTTGTGATGTCATTTCACTGTAATGTTCACATAACATCTGATTGTTGTCTTTTTGTGCACAGATTATTATGAAGACTAGGTTGTGTTATGATCACTATGCCTTGTGTATAGTCAAGTAGCCTGTACAAAGGCTGTATATAGTGGACTTTTCTTTTTGTTGTTCTACTATAAAGTGTGTAAGTTACCAGTTACAATAAAATATTGGTGACAAACACAGGACATCTACTCTAGTTGATTTTAAGAACTTGTAAATAAGTTGTTAATTAAAAAAATGGCTTTTTCTTACACTGTGCTCAACTTCACTTATGTTTGGTTTTTACAGCTTAACTTAACCAATGTACAGTTTACAACATATGTAAACCTTCTGGCCACTTTTTTCCATAACAGTTTTTTTTAGAGGAGAATAGAAATAAAGTGGATATTTATAAATGAGACAGTAACAGTTCATAGCCTTAGCCTTCTTTAAATTATTTGTTAGTGTAAATTAACCAAAAATCACATGAAATCTAACCCATTAATTCTAATAGCAACAACTTTTTTTTCACCTCCTTTCTTGAATGAGAATATCCTGAATGGTTTATTGTGACAAACCATTTTTTTTCAATATTATAATGATGTTTGAGATGATACTAGCTATATTGTATTTGTGCATCTTTTAAGTTCTTCAAAGCCTTGCACTGATAAAATTGGATACCACCATCTTTGTCAGAGGGTTGTTTGTGTGTGCAGGGAGTGCAGGCATGGAAAGAAATATGCGCAGATGCTTTTACACAGCTTTGTCCCTCCCGCGTTCCATGGTTCTTTTTACAACAAAGCATGGGCCATGTTCACGTGAAGGATAAGATTTCTGGATCTGTGGACTCTGTGCTTAATTAGGCAATAGCAGTAGCAGGATCATAGAAGATCATTTGCTATTGTAGATCCATTGTGGGATATAATGCAATGTTAAGAGTAAAGTAAAACTTGCCACCAATTTGGCTTCGGTTTCAATGTCTTAATTAACTGAACTGGAATACCTTGGCTTAGTACAGGGCATTTTGCAATAATTTCTTAAATGTAAAATAGTACATGGAGAACTGTATAATTCAGATACTAAAGTTTATGAAGATTGAGTTCTTCTCTTGATGACTTTAGTGTTCTTAATCTTTGAGAAGAGACATTGAACCATGGATACTAGAATTGCATTATACACCGTGTGTTTGGCTTTCCAAAGCCTTTACTTACAAATTAAAAGTAAGTTATAAATGCAACGTAGATTTGGCAGAGGTCCTTTTCATGCTAGTTCCACCTTCTTTTAAAGTACCAATAAATCAGACTAACAAATAAACACTTCCTGAAAAGGCTTTTTACTACTTGCCATGCTGTATAATAGAATCTTACCATAGACTTAAAATACTAATTAATAGGTAGTGGTTTTTAAATTCATACTTGACTTGAGTGAGAGGAAGTTGTTCAATTTTTTGGGGATATGAAAAGGAGACTTGAGTTACTCCTGATAGCTCTGAAGCATGGTCCAGCAGTCAAGGCAATGGCAAAACTCTCTGATGTCAGCAAGGCCAGGATTTGATGCTGTTATCTTTTTAGAAGCTGATGATTCGCAGTCATGTTCTGGGTGGACCTTGTCACAGACATCACTGATAACTTCTTGAGCTTTTTTGAGCCTTCTAACTGCTGTGCTGTATTTGTGGCATTCAGAGCTGATAAACTGTTATTCTTTTTTCATGCCTTAATAATACAATAGACCCCATACTTGGGCTCTGTATGTATTTGGTAATTAACATAGATGACATTTCAATGTTACTGAAAATAAGCTCAGGATTATTGCATGAAATGTAAGAATTTGCATTGAATGATGGGGATATGAAACATGAGGCAGTGGTTGCTACTGGCTCTTTGCTTGCTAAGTATCTTCTGTAAGCAACAACAAAAATCTTTAAGTATTTTGCATATTATTTATCACATGTAATGTGTTCAAAGAGAGGACTTAAAACTCTCAGTGTTGCCATCTGTGTAAGCCTAAATCTTGTTTTTTTTTCCATTTCTTGTTACAGTTGTTTGTCATTATGGAAGAATGTTGTCCTCCTTCTAGCTCATTATATATTTTGTGTATCTGTTTTGTGCAATTAATACTTAACAGTAATGATGTAGTTAATTTGTTGAAGGATGTCATTGCAAGAAAGTTATAGCATGGAGCTTAGGAGCACAATCAGTTGTTATTTATACACCCTTTATACCTTAGTGTTATGCTTCATTTGAAGAAACAAATAAATAATTTGTCTTTTGTTGAAAACCAGAACTAATCACAACATGATTTTTTTATTACATTCATTGCGTTAGTCCAACACGTGTTAGCAGGTGTTACTTCTCCAGTTCTGCAGCTGATGACAGATCTTATACTGAAGTTACTACTTCTGTGGCCAGAATTCAGAGTAGCTTGCATGGACTGAAAGTAGAGCATGAGTGGTATGTACAAAGCCAGACTCTTGGCTACAGCCTATCAACTGAGGCAAGTATGGTGTAGCCAGCCTACTCATGAAAGCCTTCATCTTCTGCACCCATTGCCAGCCTGCTTTGCTTTAGCATGTGGCATCAAGGAAGATCCGCACTGAGTGGGGGGAAGGAAAGAACACAGTGAGACCTTGGCCCCCAAATCCAGCTTTCAGCTGGCACTTAGTATTACGCGTGAACATAGGAGCTGGAGAATCAAGTGGCTCTGTGCCACCGTGAGTCAGCCTCTAAGAAAAGGGTATCTTTGGCTGATCTACTAATCTCTCCATTGGAAGTCGGAAGGTTTGTTGGAGCATAAGATGGACTTTACCTAAGTTGGATATAAAGTGGTGTCACATCCTGTTAGGTTACAGAAGCTCTTTTAAGCTTAGTGATTAGCTGAGAAAACATAAAAACATGCTGAAAGTGAAATCTTCCCTATGCAAACAGAATAAATTATTAGAAAGCTGAAAAATGACTGCAAAGTGTGCCTTCACTTAGGAATATTAAAGAAAATCACGCATGCAAAATGGAAGGTCTAGAGAATTATCAGTATGAATTACTATTTTTGATGCAAAATAGGAATTAATCGTGCTAGATAAGTTCGGCTAGTCCTGAATCTTGCCTGTGACAATAATATAAATGTCTTCATGGAAAATTTTAAAAGCAAATGGTAAATAACTGTTGATTAACGAAGTAAGTTGTTTTTTCTAGTGATATCAACTGGTGGTTTAAACAGTACTGTGAGTTATGAGGGTCAGCTCCTCTGTTACATATGCCTAATTTCACAGAAAAAAAAACACCACAATATTATTGTGTTCCACCAACACCTGTATTTTGGTAGGTACAAAGATTAAATGTGGATGTACCCATACCTACCTCAGTCCAATACATCATCGTTTTCTGAATCTCTTGAGCCTTCTGCCTTCATTAAAAGGCATAAGAACACAAGGGTTGGTGTGAGGTTGGTTACTGAGGGTATTAAGGCTTCTCCCACCCAAAACGTGGCCCAGCTTAGAATCATCATATAATCATAGAATCACAGAATCACAAGGTTGGAAAGGTCCTACAAGATCATCTAGTCCAACTGTCCAAAGGTGTGTTTACACTGATGCATGCACCATGGGTAACAAAAAGGAGGAGGCCATTGTGCAGATAGAAAACTGTGATATAGTTGCCATCATGGAAGTGTGGTGGGATGACGCACACAGTTAGAGTGCTGTGACTACCAACCTTTCAAAAGAGGTAGGCAAGGCAGGAAAGGCAGTGGCGTGGACCTCTGTTAAGAAAAAATGTGGATGTCTGGAAAGTAATGATGTTGATTATCGGGTTGAGAGCTTACGGGTCAGAATCAAGAGGAGGGCCAGTAAGACTGACATTATCCTGGGAGTCTGCTACAGGCCACCCAACCAGAATGAAGAGGCGGGTAAGATACTTTATAGACAGTTGGATGAGGTCTCACAGTCTCTACCCTTTATTCTCATAGGGGACTTCAACTTCCCTGACGTCTGCTGGAATTATAATACAGCAGAAAGAGAACAGTCTTGAAGGTTCCTCAAGTATGTGGGAGATAACTTCCTGACATGGATGGTGAGGGAGCCAATGAGGGGAAGCAAACTTCTCGACCTGCTACTTGTTAACAGAGAAGGTCTTGTTGAGGATGCAAATGTTTGAGGCTGTCTGAGGCAGTGATCATGGAATTATAGATTTTTCAATCCTTGTTAAAGCATGGAGAGGAGTCAGCAGAACTGCCACCTTGGATTTCTGGAGGGCACACCTTGGTCTCTTTCAGACCATAGTTGAGAGAGTCCCTTCAGAAGTAGTTCTAGAGGGCATGGGAGCCCAGGAAGGCTGGAAGTATTTCAAGGAAGTAATTTTAAAGGTGAAAGCACTGACCATCCCCAAGTCATGAAAGATGAGCTGACAGGCAAGGAGACTGGTCTGTCTGAATAGAGAGCTTTGGATGGAACTCAGGAACAAAAGGAAGCTTTACAGTCTTTGGAAGAGGGGGCAAGCAACTCATCAGGATTACAAACATGCAGTGAAGCTGTGCAGGGTGAAAATTAGATAGGCCAAAGTCCAACTGAACTTGGCTACTAAGGTGAAAGACAAAATATTTCTATAAATACATTAACAGCAAGAAGAGGGCTAGGGAGAATCTTGATCCCTTGGACAAGGAGGGGAACACAATGACCAAAGATCAGGATAAGTATGAGGTACTTAATCATAGAATCATAGAATCATACAATTGCTTAGGTTGGAAAAGACCTTTAAGATCATTGAGTCCAACCACAACCTAACTGTACTACCCTAACTAACAACCAGTTTTTAAACACATTCAGGGATGGTGACTCATCACCTCCCTGGGGAGCCTCTTCCAGTGCCTAACAACCCTTTCTGTAAAGAAGTTTTTCCTTATATCCAACCTAAACTTCCCCTGGTGCAATGTAAGGCCATTTCCCCTCGTCAATGCCTTATTTGCCTCAGTCTTTAATAATAACACTAATTGTTCCCTGGGCACATGGCCCCTTGTGCTGGAAGACAGGGATGGGGAACAGGCTAGGCCCAGCATAATCCATAAGGAAATGGTTTTGGACCTGCTTCAAAAGCTGGACACTAACAAGCCCATGGGGCCAGATGGATTGCACACTAGAGTGCTGAGGGAGTTAAAGGATGTGGTTGCCAAGCCACTCTCCATCATCCTTCAACATTCCTGGCTAACCAGGAATGTTCTGGTGGACTGGAGACTGGCAAATATGACACCCATCTTCGAAAAAGTCTGGAATGATGATCCTGGTAGCTACGAACCTATCAGTCTCACATCAGTGCAGGGAAGGTTATGGAACGGATTATCTCAGGAACCATTACTCATCAATTAAAGGTCAACCAGGGGATCAGGCCCAGTCAGTCAGCATGGGTTCATGAATGGTAGATCCTGTTTGACAAACTTGATATCGTCATATGACAAGATGAGCCACTTAGTGGATGAAGGTAAGGCTGTCGATGTGGTCTGCCTGGATTTCAGTAAAGCCTATGACTGTGTCCCCCACAGCTTCCTCATGGAGAAGCTGACTGCCCACGGTTTGGATGGGCGTATGCTCCGCTGGGTGAAACGCTTGCTGGATGGTGGGGCCCAAAATGTTGTGGTCAGTTGTTAAATCCAGTTGGTGGCCAGTCATGAGTGGTGTCCTCCAGAGCTCAGTACTAGGGTCACTCCTATTTAACATCTTTATCAGTGATCTTGATGAGGGGATTTAATGCACTCTCAGTAAGTTTGCAGATGACACCAAATTGGGAGGGAGTGTTCATCTGCCTGAGGGGAGAAAGGCACTACAGAGGGACCTGGATAGACTGGATTGATGGGCTAAAGCAAACTATATGAGTTTCGATAGGGCCAAGTGTTGGGTCCTGCATTTTGGTCACAACAACCACAGGGAACCCTACACGCTTGGGGAGGAGTGGCTGGAAAGCTGCCTGATGGAAAGGGACCTTGGTGTACTGATGGGCAGTCAGCTGAATATGAGCCAGCAGCGTGCCCAGGTGGCCAAGAAGGCCAGTGGCATCTTGGCTTGTATCAGGAATGATGTGGTGAGCAGGACTAGGGAAGTAATCCTGCCCCTGCACTCAGCACTGGTGAGGCCCCACCTTGAGTACTGTGTTCAGTTTTGGGCACCTCAATACAGAAAGGACATTGCGGTGCTGGATCAGATCCAAAGAAGGGCAACAAGGCTACTGAAGGGCTTGGAGAATATGCTGTATGAGGAGCAACTGAAGGAACTGGGGCTGTTTACTCTGGGGAAGAAGAGGCTGAGGGGGAGACTTTATTACTCTCTTCAAATATCTGAAAGGTGATTACAGTGAGAGCAGGGTTGATCTCTTCTAACTGGTGACAGGTGACAGGACAAGGGGAAGTGGCCTTAAGTTGTGCCAGGGGAAGTTTAATTTGGATGTCAGGAAAAACTTTTTTACAGAAAGGGTTGTTAAGCACTTGGATAGGCTACCCAGGGAGAGTTGAGTCACTCTCCTTGGTTGAGTCACCATCTTTGGATGTGTTTAAAAACGGTTTGGATGTCCTGATCAGGGACATGGTTTAGCGGAGGGTTGTTAGAGTAGTATGGTTAGGTCGTGGCTGGACTTGATGATCTTGAAGGTCTTTTCCATCCTGAACAATTCTATGATTCTATTCTATGACTCACTAAAACTTAAATAGGACAATGATGTAATTAAATTTTATTAATAATCTTGTGCATAGCCAAATATTCTTTTTTTCATGAATAACAACTGGTAACTCCTGATTTATCTCAACTTGTGGATATTTTCATTATGGCCCCTATGCCCAAGTAAGCAGTTTATGAGACTACATTTATTTTCTGTAGAACTTAAATATAAAATTGCATCATAAACACATTTATGAAGTTTTATTAGAACATTAACTTCTAAAAAATCTTTTCTATTATTCTCTATTATATAGATCTGGTTTTGAAAGTAGGCTGTGTACAAGGAATTCAACAGAAAATCCACAGAGAATCCAATTAATGTGGCCCTTATTAACACCATACTGTTTTCAAAATACTTCTGCACTTCATTGCACAATACAAGCTTGGTAAGTACAAGAATACAACAAACCAATTTTTGGTATTTATTGCATGAGTAGCACATACTGTTCCACTGCAGTGCCAAGTTGACAGTTAAAAATACTAGGCCAAATCCTAAGGCTTTTAGCGTTAGTGTCATTTTCTATTTTTCTTACTCAAGCAAACTTTTGTGTGTGCAATAAGGGGCTTGCTTGAGGTGTGTAATGTTACCAACACATAATCCTTACTCATCAGCACAGATTCATGCTGATTTTCATATCTCTAAGGCTAGCTCTCTTGTGACACAATGGTGTCACTCAAACCACTGGAATTACATACTCATGTATGAAAGAGAATGCAGCCACCTATTCAATGTTTATGTATTCAGTGACAGCTCAATAGGACTCAGTGAATTATGAGAAAAAGCTTAAGAGCAGAGACATAGACTTTATTTGCTTGAAGGAGAAAGTATTAGAAGATGCTTGATCTCAGGACTCCAAAAGCAGCAGGTACACATCTATTGAGATGAGAAAGCTTGAAGTGGTCTTCACAGTTCTGGGGAAGATAGATAGCCATCTGACACTACCAACGTTTGGGTACCATGGTCAATATTTCCTCCTCCCACTCTTTTTCTCACATCCAAGTGTATACACAACCTGAAGCATCAGGCAGTTCTTAATACTTCTCCATGCTACTCAGATTCCTGGATGTGCAAATGTCTGAAAGGGCATCTGTGTAAATAACTTAGGCATGTAAAAAGCTAAACCTGCCCTGATAACTTTATGTGCCAGACTTTGCATCCAGTATATCTATATTTCTCTGCTGTGATACTGTACATGTTTCCTTCTAACAATTTGGACCTCCAAAAATTTTCTTACGTCTTACATACAAATACAATGAGTATGTATTTCACTGATTTCCTTGGGGTTTGTGTTATGCAACCCTCAATGCTAGGATGTTAATGGTCTGTATATCAGAAAGTACCAAAGCATAATGCTGTATCCTATAAAATAGCTGAAAAAAATGATAAGAAGCATTGAGAATCATTGTAGCAGAACATAGCATTCCTTTCTCTGGACCCTGTTCCCATTAAGGATTTATAAATATCAGAAGGAGTCTAGAGAAGAACAAAAGTGAAATAATGAACTGACAAGGGTTAATCCACGAAGTAGAAGCAACAGTAGAAGCAGTCAGCAATATACACATCAATAGCCCATATACTTGCCAATTTATATGCATAAACTATTTAGTTCCCATTCTCAAAAGAGGCTTGGTGATATGTTTGTTTTTTTTTTTTTAAGTGTAATAGTTAAAAGCGTGAACATGCAAATGTAAAAACATATTTGTGTAAGCAAAACTACATTGGACAAGAGACAGTGACAGGCAACATGTGGTCTATAAATACTGTAGGGAGCTGAAAGGAATTTCTCACATCTTCTCATTTTCCATAAGAATAACAAGCTTACTTTAAAGAAGCTGTTCAGTTTCTTTTCACAAGGAATGTCTATGATAGTGAAAAATAATGGAAACGTTGCAGGGAAACAAACTGCTGATTAAAAGGTATGGTCAATAGTGATGAAGGGAGCAATAGGTTGTGCCCTAATCTACATCAATTTCTAGAACAATTACAGATTTCACTGTAAATCATAGTAAGACAGTGAGATACAAAAATGAAAAATAATGGTGTGTATATTACTGGTAGGCAGGTGTGAAATCTTTAAAATAGTGTGGATGCAGAATCTAACAGAGAATGCCATATCAGAATCTACTATAGATATGTCTGTGGCTCATGAACAGCCTTGATGTGTTAAACAGTGGCATGACCGACTTTACAAAAAGTCAGCTGCCTTTTGGAGGACTTCTCTGTACATAGAAAGTGACTTAATGAGTTTGAGTAATAAGAAAATCCTGAGAGCCTGCTGGAGCCATTTTATCACTGATCTGTTACAATCTGTATGTATGACACTTACTAATCAGATTCTTTCACTCACTAGCTTGCTTCAGCACAAGTTTGCAGAGTTTGTTAGTAGTTATTTTTCTTCTGATATCCTGTTCACATAAAATTCATGAGGTAATGTTTCTTAAGAAAGACTATTTCTGCTTATGATGTGTGGTACAAGAGATTACAGAAAGATTCCACAGGCTACATGCGAGAGTCTTCACCCCCTGCACCATGTTTCTGGAAGCGGACTTTTGTCCTAAAAGAGCTTTGGGGAGTACCATAGTAATCAAAACCTAAACCTAAAATACGCTACTGCTGCACAGAGCAATTACTTGCATATTCCTCAATTGCTGACAAAGATGTTCATTTACATGAACAGATCTCAGAAAACTTCCCTCAGTAGTGATTCCATCCACTGCAGTTAGATCAGATTCCAGATGCTCAAGCTTTCCATAAGCTGCTGAAGCTATCATCTCCTAGAATAAGGAAACTGTAGTGTCATTAGTTCAGTCCCATGAGAAACACATTACTAAAATCTCAAATTATGCCAGGCCAGTTCTCTTGTCTTCAGTATCCTTGATCAATTTGAAGCATTTGTTTCTTCAGTGCTCTGCATCATTATTATTGTATTTGTCTGCCTCTTCTCAAAAAGATCTTATGGGTATCTAAGCACAAAATAGTTCTAATTAAAAAAAAAAAAAAAAGGGGGGGGGGAGGTGGGAGTGGGGAGGGGAGAAGGAAGTGGAGGAAAGGAAGAAGGAAGGGAAGAGGGAAGGTAATTTCTGAACATTGATGACATCCCCCTGAGCCTCTTCTCCATGCTGAGCAGTCCCAGCAATCCCTGCCGTACAACTGACATAGAAGATGCTCCAGTCCCTTCCTCATCTCCGTGGCCCTTTGCTGGTCTCTTTCCAGTATGTCAACACCTCTCTTGTAGTGGGGGGCTTGTAGATGGACACAGCCCTCCAAGTTTGGCCTCAGCAATGCTAAGGAAGAGAAAAGATCACTTCTCTTGACCTGCTGGCCATACTTTGCCTAATGCAGTCCAGAATACCATTGCCCTTCCCAGTGACAAGAGTACACTACTGACTCATGTTCAGTTTGGTTCTCATTGGGACCCCCAGATTCACTTCTGCAGAGCTGCTTCCCAGCTGAGTGGCTCCCAGTATGTCCTGGTGCCTGGAGCTGTTTCTGCCCGGGTGCAGAATATTTGAAGGATTTAAATTAGTTTGAATATTATGTCTTATTCTTGTATAAACAAGATGCCTTCTATCTATATTTTTTTCACAAGTCCTGTGAAATGATCTAATTTCAATTCTACTGCCTTACTGTGGCTCTTCAATTACAATTTGGCATATTTTTTTCTGGCAACAGTTTATTTACATCTACAACAGATGAAGGAAATGAAATCCAGTCTGCAGTAAGGACTTCATTTTGTTATGGAAGAATCTGTTTGTGCAGAGTAACAGAGACACTGGCATTGGGAAGAATATAAAAAGGCAAAGCAACAAGGGCATTCTTGGTTGTGTAACTGTAGTTTGATTGCTTAGGCCATGCTTGTTATTTATTATAGAAGTCTTTCTTTTCGGTGCATGGTGTAATAACTGGTTTTCAGTATTATTTTCCTCGATTGTCAATCTCAGCTTTGTTTTTTCTACGGCATTTGAAAATGCTTTGTTCTGAAAACTGTAGCTAATTGTTGCAAGTACTTCATAAGAAAAAGAAAGAACCACCACCTCCAAAAAACTTTGGTTGCCTCTTAATGCCTTTACACAAGTAAGCAAAATATTTTCCTTAGAAAGCTAAGGAAGGATTGGGTCACAAGAAATTCAGTTAAGATAAAAACACACACTTTCTTCCCCAAGTAAGTATCCCTGAGTCAGTTGAAGCTAAAATACCCACAGGGCAGTTGCCTGTGTATGGCAAATGGTGATTTATCCTGAACTGCAGCAGATTTTCTCATTTCAGAATCATTCAAGACCATTCATGGCTATTAAATCACTTAGATTAAGAAAAGCATAAGAAATTAAACTACAGATATCAACAATTTTTATTTAAATTCAAGGATGACTGAAAGTCCAAGGACAGCCTGCAACTCTGTAAAGAGATTACTAAATCTGAGATATGAGAAGAGAGAAAGGTTACTGGAATACGACGTGTTTTTCTTGGAAATGATAAAGTGTACATGTTTGCCTATCTATTTATAACATGAAATATGAACCAAGCACATTTTTCCTGTGCAACATACTAAGCATTGCATGAGTTTTGAGTACACATGTGATGGTGAAATAGATTCAAAAGCCACTGTTATATACTGACACAATTTTCTTTCAAAACTTGTAAAAAACTTTTAGGACAATAATGGTAATTAATAAACAGGTTTGTATAACACGTTTTGAATTTGAGCTGAAAATATTTTGCATATGGTGCTGAGTAATTTTTGTAACACTTATACATCTATAGCACTGAAAGCTATTTTTTCACAGTTTCATCCAGAATATGGTGTCTGTTCAAAACTTCTACTAAATTTATGCCTTAGTGCATTTCTGAAGCATTCACTATAGAAATGGGAGTTCTTCTGTTCAGCTGTGACCATTTTACCACTCAAAAGTTATGGGAAAGAACATTAAAATGGATTAAAGAGCAACAGAACACACAATGATATTAAAGGAATTGCTCTCAGTAACCACTGTAGCTGGTTAAGTACAACATCAAGCAGAAAGTTAAGTAAACAAACAGTCACAGAAAAAAAATCCTACATTAGAGGAAAAGATTTCTTCAGTTCTTCTTACAAGAAAAATTGCTAGATGGCAACTCAAATTCTCACAAGAACTTTCATACAAACTTTGTACTTAACATTTGGAGCTTATCCCATCAAGCAGAAAGTACAACCATATGCAGAATGAGTGAAACATTTCAGTTTGTACAACAGATGCCACTTGAAAATGGGCCTCGCTTTCAATTTAGAATATTCTAAACGCATCAGGAAAAACTAGTTTTGATCATTTGCCAAATATTGCACAAGTATTTAGAGTAATAAATAGCCTTCTACAGCAGGAAGTGTACTGTATATTTTATGTGTTCCCACAATTTTTAAGAGAAAGTCTCATTCCTTCTGTTTCACAGATGTTTCTAATTAAAAGGAAAATGAGATAAAGTAGCATGTATTATTATCAAAAACATTTCAATCATCAGCTAAAGATTTATGGAATATTGAGAGTACATTATAAACAAGAGTACATTTTAATTAGAGGTTTGCTCACAGATAAGTCTTTCAGATCCCAAGTTAAAGTCATGCCTTACTGAAAATATGATATACAGTTAAGAAAATAATCATAGGTTTTATCATCTCATTGTTTTCATTGTGCAAATTACAAAGTAAGACATAAGCTGCTAGCAAAACCAACTGGTCTAGTTTCCTAAGACATTAAAGCATGTGGATCCAACCTAAGAATGTAGAATGTACCACATGCTCTGTTTCAAGCTGTGGTGATTACCGCTGTGATATGCAGAGCTCTCAGGATTTTGTTTGCTAAACTTTGCCCTGGACTCTCTCTTTCGTATACGAAATGTCTCAAGAAGGAAGAAAGCCCAAACACTCTCAATGCCTTTAATGCATGGCAAAAGCTTTTTCACTTGAGTTCCCTTACCATATGACTTGAAGGGCTGAGAGAAGTATGGCACAAGCAGTAGTAGTTCCTAAGACTTCTAGTATTCTCTCTCTCTCTCTCAAAAAAAATAAAAAAATAAAAAAAATAAAAATAAAAAAAATAAAAAAAATAAAAATAAAAAAAATGCATGAGGTTGCATGTTAAATCAGGGAATGTATATTTGAAAAGATCTGATTTTCTTTGTTTGGATTTTACAAGGGAAAGGTTCTCTGCAGTTAAAAGGGATAAAATTCTGCAGAAATTTGGTGTGACTTTAGGGAAGGAACAGAATGGTATGAAGACTACTCAGCAAGTTCTTACAAAGAATTGGTAATAATTTTTTGAAGAAGAGACTGATGTATGTAAATATTGCAAGTTTTTAAAAATTTGATTCTAATCGATGAGTTTGAGAAATTTGAGAGTGCTGAGTCTGTGAATCACAGTGAAATGACAGGGCTGACCACTTTTATCATAAGATGACATGAAAACAGGTCTGATTTTTTTTTTTTCAGAGATCAGGACAACAAGTCAGAGGAGTGAAATATTAAGAAGAACTGGCAAAGCAATGATACTAAGGACAGAAAGTAGAAGACAGGGAATGTAGGAAGTGAGCGATTTGCTCAATGATGGAATTTGCTTAGTGGAAACTAAGTTCAGTTATGTAAGTTATGCAAGCATGTATCTGCTGTAGAAAATGAGTTATATATCAACAGGAACAAGAAGAGCATATGTACAGCAGCAGTATATGACTGAGAAGGAAATTGCTGCTCTGCTGCAGGATAGAAAAATGAGTTAATGATAGATAACAGAAAGTTTAAGAGTTTAATGTTTTGGGATTATCATTCTCTAACAATGTTAACATAAGCATATGGCCAGGATGATACCAAAACAGAACAGAAACACTTCTGTGAGCTGGATGCACTCAAATTGGCAGGTGCCAAAGAATTTGGCCAAAGGAAAAAAAAATAAAAAATCAGCCTTGGATTCTAGATTTTTTTCTCTTTGTGTAGTTTTTCCTATCATCCAAAGCTATCACTGACACTGCAGCAGTAATTCTTGAGAACTGGGGCAATAATATGGAGAAAAAAATATATTTCTCTTTAAAAAATTAAGGGGGGAGAGGGAGGAACAGAAATTTTGTGTTAATCTGCTTTCTTGCAAAATTCTAGAATAAATGAATGCACCTTTTGTAGAACTTTGAAAATCAGTGAACAAACAAGGAACAAAAAACAAGAATTCTCCATTCAACAAGGAATTCAACAAGCTATCTTACTCTGTTACATGGGGATGGGCCTTGGGGCAGGGGAGAAGAAATTGGCACTACACATCCTGTAAGGGTCTTCTCTCTGACACCAAAGATGCACAGTAGGCTAGGAAACTGTGATCAGCATGAAATGAGGATGCAAAAATGATGATACTTTGTGGTGAGCTGGATGTTTTTCACTGTTAAACAAAAATTAGAGCAAATGGGATTTTGCAGGAGTCTGAGCCTAGTTTCACCTATCAAACATTTCCACTAAAGCTAAAAAAACGTTAAATTCGTGTGGCAAGCAAGTCCAGGGTGGTGATCCCACCCATCTAATCTGTGCTGGTAAGGCCTCACATGGAGTACTGCATTCAAATACGGAGTCCTCGGTACAGAAAAGGCATAGACCTGTTGGAGCGTGCCCAGAGGAAGGGCACAGAAATGATTTATGGAATGGATCACCACTCCCAGGAGGACAGGCTGAGAGAGCTGGGGCTGTTCAGCCTGGAGAAGAGAAGGCTCTGGGGAGACCTGATAGTGGCATTTTGGTATCTAAATGGGAGCTACAAGAAAGAAGGGGACAGACTCTTTAGCAGGGTCTGTGGTGACAGAACAAGGGGAAATGATTGCAAGCTTAGAGAGCGTAGATTTAAGTTAGATATAAGGAAAAAGTTTTTTTTCTGTGAGGGTGGTGAGGCACTGGAGCAGTTTTCCCAGAGAGGTGGTGGAAGTCCTGTCCCTGGAGACATTCAAGGCCAGGCTTGACCAGGCTCTGCACAATCTGAAATAGCTGTGATGCCCTTGTTCATTGCAGGGGACTTGGACTAGATGACTTTTAAAGGTCTCTTCCAACTCTGAGGATTCTATGATTCTATGATTCTTTTTATTCCACCTTCAAGAACAATATTAAGCAAAACTGAAAGAATGGCAGAGAATTCACTATAGGGATATGAAAAGATGGTCATCAAATTGAGGATCAAAAGATTGGAAAAAAGGAGGTTGATTAAATGCAAATAAGACACTTGAAGAAGAATCTTTGTACATCAAATGTAGTTACAAAGAATAAGATATTTATTTACTGTCTTTTCTGGAGGGATGAGAATTAAGAAGCTTAAAGAACAACATAAAATAAAAATTAGTACTGAACGTTCAGAAAAACATACAGGAAAGGTTAAGAAGCATTTTGATCAGACCATTTTGAAAGTGTACAAGTCTGCACTGTTGGAAATTTAAGAGAAGCTTAGACTAGGAGCTGCTAGGCTGTTATTTTCCTGGGACAAATAGTCCATCCCGTGAAGCTCTGGGAGCCATACCTTTGTGCACTTCTGTAATCTGTCTCAGTCCCAGTTACTCATCTCCTTAACAAACACCCTCTTCTTTAGGAGTCATTGTATATAAAAAACAACCAGTATTTGCAATATACTTGGGAATAATGCTGATAAGACTAATGTCCTATGAGTAGTATCAAAGAATCAATGTTTAGATAAACATCAAGGAACTCATGTACTTATAGCTATGCAAACCATGTGTTCTTTCTTTCCCCACTACCAGAAATCTGAAACAGTACAGGCTCAGCTATATGTAGATTGGCCATTGACAATACTACAGCAAAGAAGATATGCTGCAGATGTGGGTCCATAGACAAGGGACCCATTTTCGTACTCCTTGTTAAGAAGGAGTAAGAGAGTTGTGTTGTGATTTCCAATCTGGCTTTCACTATAGATGTTAATGTTTCAGGCATATTTTATTTTTATCCCCCTCTCCCTTCCATTTAATCAAATCTTTTATTTACTGCAGCTTATCACCACAGTTACAAATAAAAGCTTGCAGAATGAAGTTTTATACAATTGGATTATGTTTTCTTGTCTAACATATAAAATTCACTCTGGGTCTGTCTCCAGCCACTAGCAAAAACTTACTGTTCCCTAGTAATGCATGAAAATGTCACGCAGTGGTTTAGCTACTTCTGTTCCATGAGTGATTTCTGAAATACCGCTCTATTTAAAAACTACGTCTATAATTATCACACTTCTTGAAGGGTTTATTTCACTTACAAATTATTTTCATTATCTTTTAAGGTTACTGTCTTGACCTGTATCAGATTCCTTCCTAATTAATGACTTTATCACCTCATCAATTCCTTTTTGAAATGTCAGGTTATTACTACTATTATTTTATTGCATAACACCAAGTATAATATTAGTAAGGAGACCCAATTCTCTTACGAAAGAACTTTATCTCATTGGACCAAAATTTGCATTCATATCTAACTAGTAACTCAAAAATGCAGAGAAACAGAAAAAAATGATCACACATTTGAGAGCTGTAAGAGGTGTTACTTCACATTTATAATGCACAACAAAGAGGTTTTTGAAACTTGTTAGCTAGACTTCTAGTAAAAGAAATACTTAAAAATCACTTTTGGAAAAAGTAATTCTTAAGAAAATTCCTTTGACTACTCATTTTTTTTTCTCTGAGACTTTTTTTTACTACTTGATTTCAGACAGTGAATCACAAACATTACAGTTGAGAAGATCCACTTACTTAAACTGCATGTATAACACCAATGCATGAGAATGTACTTTTCAATATTTTCAGCATAATCTAAAAATTCTCTAATAGATTTCTAGTTCATATTGTAGCATATAACTTGCTTGTTTTCATTTATTCTTTTTCGTGATGCAGTTTAAATATAACTTTTCTCTTTCTCACGGTACCATGTACCACTGTAAAATAGATCTAACTAGACTTAATATCTTTGTTTTCCTTGCAGTTATTACATCTGTCACTCATTTTCTGTTACCTGATCCACATGAGCATGAGCATGGCGTTCTCAGGGTGAGGAATTAATTAGAACTTTCTAAAAAGAAGACCCTTTTGGGTACTCAGATTAAAGCAGTTAAAATACTTGGTTAGTTTCAAATGCAGGGGATTGGAGCTGCACTGTCTCTTCCTAGTAACCTAGCTTATGAAAAAATACATTCAATGTAGCACGAAAATAGAGGCAGCAGAAGATATTGTCAGAATTCTCATTAAAATGAGAAAAAACAAGGTAAGTTTTTTTCAGGATAAAATAAGGTGAAATCCTGGCTCTAATAAAGCCAGTAACCATTGAGCTCAGCAGGACAAGGATTTTACTGTTTTTATTTTGAAACATAATCAAAACACCTTTAAGTGTAAATTCACCTGAAGATACAGCAGAGATCTTCCACTCTGTTAGAGAGCTGAACGAACAAAAATATTATCTTTGAGAATTGCCCAAGAATCACTCAGCTCCAGCTACCTGCTTTAAAATTTAGTTTTTTCTTTTCTTTCTTTCCAAATGTCTGTTTTTTGTGGGTTCCCCCACCTCCACCCCCTGTTTTTTTTTTTTCTTTCTCCAAAGCTCTATTTTTTCTTCTATTTTCCAAGTAAAAAGTCTTGCTTACTTTGGAAGCCTTTGGAAACCTCTGAGTGAATAAAACAAAATAATTTGGTAGCATTATGGCATAATAGAAACTTTAGCCAGCAATGTTCAGGCATAACTAAGGAATTGAATCTGAGTATGCTAGGAAACCATTTAAGGAAAAAAAAAAAGCATTAGTAAATGCACATCACTTTACTTGTGTAATTTGTCATTAGGAAGAAAAAAACAAATATGCAGGTCAGAAGTGAAAGTTTAATTTTACAGGAAGTCCTTTCCTCTACTTCTGCCACTTAATAGAACAGAAAGTTGCAGATCTTACAATCTATTTCGGTATTTTTCTGGGCAGGGATGAAAAAATATCCACTCCACTGCACTAAAAGTCTTGCAGTTGCTGAGATTATATGGCATTTATTTTTTTCTGTTTGACCTCATGGGAACCCTGTTACATACGATTCTGGTACACAAGGTTTTCTTAGAGAAGCAGACTAAAGGGGAGAACAAAGTCAGCTACACGTTCCCTGGGAAATGTTACAATTCATTTATGAAGGACAAGTATTGCAGAGAATTAACTGATCTTGCACCTTATTTCTTAGAAAACTACCATGAGGTAGGTTTGTATAGTGTAAATACAGACTCTAATTCTCCTTTTCTTTCTTCCATCTTTAGTGTATCTTACCACCTCAAAGCCAAATATTTTTTCCTCATTTATCTTTAAGGTCTGGCTAACTTTCTCAGTGAGACATGACCCAATCTGACTCATACGATATTACTCACGTTACTTTGGAGAATTTTGTGCAGCCATATGAACAACTTGTTAAAAGCAACTATGTATGATGATAGCATTTTGCTTTGTTTGTTAAATAAACAGTATACAAATATAGCTTTAAAAGTTGTTTTAAACAAAGCAGAGAAAAAAATCATAAATAAATAATTGCACAAATTTAATTCCTGCTATGGCTGTGCTTCAATATTACCATGTGGCAGCACTTTTATATAGAACATACCCGTCTTTTCATGCAGACCATTTCTAAGCTGTCAGCCCTCCAAGATGAATTACTGTAACTTATCCAGTTTAAAGAACTTCTCACAGAAAGTGATAAGTTAAAACTTAGCATTTCTGTGCTGCCACTGAGAAAGTGTAATTCTCTGTAGATGGGCATGAAGATGACACATAATGCTAGCTAGCAATTTTTTTCCCAACTGGGCCACTCTAGTTCAAACTTAGCCAAAGCCTGAGGCAGGCATTCAGCACAGCAAATTTTATCCTGAATGGCTACATTTATTGCAGCTGTAAATTGATTTATGTTGTGGGCGGGTGAACAAATTTAAGCAGCATCTGACTCTAATATGAAATAGTTTTTTGCTTTTGCCCTTCATATATGGAAAAAAGGAACAATGGTGGGTCTGCTGAAGGCAGCCTCCAAGTAGTTAAATGAGTCTAATCTATTCTGCATCCCACACATGGAAATGCATCTATGTTTAATGAAGTGCTGACTGAAATAAGTAAGTTTATGCCTGATTTCCAATTAGATACTAACAAGCTAATGTCAGAAAGTATGAACCCTTTTGTATTACGAAGATGGGATAGGTAAGCTAAAAGCAACTTCTGAGAGTCCAACTTTATAACCTTGTCAAAATTTTATTTTAATTAAAAGAAAAAACTTTATTTTTAACATCCTGTCCCAACTCTTTTTTTTTTTTTTTTTTTTTAAGTCAGTGTGACCTTTCTATTGATTCCAGTGGGTTTTGGATTAGGGTTTTGAATGTGCAGCTGTTGCTTAAACAGGGTGCATATTCAAATATTTTACAGATTGAACAAGAAGAGGTTTATAAATAATCTTGTACAACAGCCTAACCCAGAAGAACAAAAGACAAGGAGATATCTAATCCTTTTTTTTTTAAGATGTCCCAGGTCATATGTCAGCAATGGGTTTCCACTGCTCTGGCCTAACTGCACACTCCAGCTACATTCCTGTTTCCTTGTGCAGGTAACATCTGTGTATACTCCATTTGTCCCTCTGCCCATTAGAAAGTGGACAGAATGGAAAGGATATACAAAATGTCTTTCCTCCATCTTTTATTACTTATAATGGTATGAACCATCTTTCATGTAAGCACAGTGGCGTCTGTTACCCCATAAAAGTGTTACATATGCCAATATTCTCTGTCAAAAAAAGACAACTTCACTCCTGTTTTTTTTTCAGAAAGTGAGCTGGGTAACATGATGGCATGGGATACCTGTCCTCTGCTGCTTTTCTGCCTATACATGCTGTGAGAAAGGGTGGAGTCTTGAGAACAGGATATCGGAAAAGAATGATGGTGGCAAATATTCTAAGCCACCCAATTGGAAATGCTCAGGAAAACAGTATCTTTTTAAATCTTTATCCCTTTCATAAGGCTTTCTAGTGCTGTAATTACAAAAGTAAATGCCTAGCTATGTAGCTGGACTTTCACAAATATTTTTATAAGCTTACAGTACCACTTCACCTCTTTCTTTTCCAAATAAAATACTGTTGTAAACAGAATCATAGGATCATAGTACTGATTGGGAAGGAAGGAACCTTAAAAATCATCCATTTCCAACGTCCTGCCATAGGCAGGGTTGCCACCCACGAGATAAGGCTGCTCAGAACTCCATCCAACTTGGCCCTGAACGTCTGCAGGGATGGGTCACCCGCAGCTTCACTGGGTACCCTGTGCCAGTGCCTCATTACTGTCTGAGTAAAGAATTTCTGTCTAACTTCTAAACTAAATCTCTCCTCTTTTAGTGTGAAATCATTCCCCCTTGTCCTATTACTGCCAGCCCATGGAAAAAGTTGATCCACATCCCATTCATTAATCCTGCATGCAGTACTCCAGATGGGGCCTCATGAGGGCAGAACAGCAGGTGACAATCACCTCCCTCTCCCTGCTAGCCACTCCTTTTTTGATGCAGCCCAGGATGCTGTTGGCCTTTGGGCTGCAAAAGCACTCTGCTGGCTTGTATCAAACTTTTCTTCCACTGGGATCTCCAAGACCTTCTCTGCAAGGCACATGCACCCATTTAAAAGCCATTTGGATTGCATTCCTTCCTTCTCCTGTTTCAGCTGCAACACTGTCCGCAGCAAACTTGCTGAGGGTTCTATTCCCTTTGCTTCTAGCTTTATATTAATAACAACATAACAGCTGTTTACATCCTACACTGGAAAGGTAGCTCACTTGGTGCCTCTGAGCATTTTGTAAGTAAGTGCATTTTTTTTTCCTAGATGTACTGTATCTGACTGACCTGGTGGACTACGTCATACATCTAGTAAGATCCGTGAGTCTTAGAAAAATACACTAAAAATGACTAAAGAGATGAAAAATCTGATCTCAGAGAAAAGTTGTTTTGTGAACATGACAGTCATCTGAATAAATATTTAAACAGTACTTAATTATTAGTTATTAATTAACTGTTCCAGTAATTACTATAGGCTATATGTACCACCTCTTAATAAAACTTTATTCTCCTACCCTTCTCATTAAGAAAATCTTTTTTCCCTTCATCTTGTTCAGCGTTGTGGCCATTTTGTGTCTTGTTTTGGTTGATAAGATACTTGTTAAGATACTTGTTTACAAGCTTAAAAAGCTTCATTTTATGACACATTTCTGTATGTTTTTTACACACGATTCTAAAAACATTTATGTTTCTGTAGTTGATAAGAGAAAAAAAATCAGGATTTTCCTTTAACAGATTTAAATAATAAATTGCCTTAATCTTTGTACATCCATTCTCCTTTATGCTTGTTACCAGGGCTTTACTATTTGAACAACTGTCTTCTCAAGCCCTGATTTATTTTTATATTTGGTCCTCTCATGAAGTTCTAACTGAATTTGCAACACGAGAGATTTCTACAGCAACAAGCTGATGCTTGAAACATAAAATTATGATGAATTCAACAGAAAATTAAGTAAAACAAGTCTATCAGTAAGCAAGATTCTATTAAAGCACAACTGTGTTCAGTTTAAAAGGCAGAGAAAGAAAGACAAATGCCAAATACGCTTACATTTTTTAGTGTTACATGTCTCTGTCATGGTCCATACATCTTGGTTATTTATTTCAGATGTTCACAATATTTGATGTAACATTTGTGGCACCCAGACTTTGCCAAAAGTTTTAGATGTTCATTAGACTTGCTCATACGTATCTAATGTAAGACAACTTTTATGACTACGTGCAGTTATTAATGAGCTTAGCTGAGGCAGCAGGCTCTCAGCAGCTCTGAAAAATCACAGTCAGAGCATTTCATATTGAATTTTGAAAAACTAGAACACAGGGAACTGTTGGGAAGTATGGCTGTACAATTATTTGTTTTACAATGCTATTTATGTTAAGAAATGCCATTGGCTTAATGTATTAAGAGTCATAAAACCCATTTTTAAAAAGTACTTTCAGTCTAGCACAATCTAATTCATATAATGACAAAATACCCGTGAAAAAAATTTCTGTGACATTCTCTTAAGTTGAATTCTGTTATTATGATGTGTCTTAATTATAGCACAGACATATGCATGTGGATTTCTGTTGGGTCAAATTTCTATTGCGCACTTTATAGTTTTAAAGGCTACTGCTTGCATTAGAAGACTGACTAAAAACCTCATCCCAAAGTCGAAGAAGATCCTGGTAAGAAGTGACATTTCTTCAGAGGTTCCATCTTTTCCCCACCTCATAAAGTGGTCATACAGTGACAGAGGACATCATAGATTCTGTGGTGATATCCAGGCTACAAAGAAAACTATGAAAGCTTTATTCTAAAGAAACCACAGTATTCCTTCATGCTCTTATGCAGTGGTTACTGGAAAGACTGTCCATTTTATTTCTGTTTTGCTCAAGGTGCAGGAATCCCATGTATTATGGAATGCCCTTTTAAAGCTTCAGTGGCAGACAGTGTAGGGTGAAGAAAGAGAAGGATGTCAAGGATACTTCTTATCAGTTGCAAGAAATAGAAATCTTGACATGACGACTCTGATACGTGGATTAAGAATAACACCATGAACCGTGCCACCATACTTTATGACAATAAACTTGTGTTCATGGTCTACTAGTTTTTCTGAACATCTTTGGAACCTCTTCCTGCAAGCAGTTTTAAAATATTATTTCAGGACATGGAAACACTGCATTCCTATTCATACTTTCCACTTATTGTTGAACTGCACGAATCACAGAAAAACAGCAAGTTTAAAGAAGTTTACTGAAGGAGTAGACCACACTCTACTTTTTTTCAGGCGTATTGTTGAAAGACCACAAATAGTACAATATTTTTCAAGCCATTTCTGTAATAGAAAGTTGCAGACATCAGACTTACATTTTGGCTTAGACTTAGAAATATTTTTTATTAAACATTTTTTATTTTTATTTTTTTAAGTCTTCGACTTTGTCAAGCCTCTTACATACATATGCCTTTCTTAACAGCTGCTGCCAGTGCTGAGAAAACTCAGTATATTGTTTTCCACTTAAGAGGTAAAACATACTTTATGAAGCACAAAACAACTGAAATGTTGCTTTAACTTTCAGACATGAAGTGACATACACAAAAATACACTCTCCAGAAAATAACTGTTGACTATGATTCTGAAGAGAAGTTATTTTTTGTACATTATTTTTCTTGACGTTTCATTTTCACAAATTGCAAAAAATGGCTCTTGGATGATATTCTAATTTTGGGGATATAAAGCTACATGTCTTTAAGGAATGTTAAGAAATTTGAAACCTGAAAATTGCTGTCTTGGAAACAGGTGTTTGCAGTCATTGGTAAATAGCTCTGTATTTTGTCTGTGCTATGACAAAAACAAAACAAAACAAAACAAAAAAAACAACCCCAAAAATACCCCAAAAAACAAAACCCAAAAACCTAGTCACTTAGTATTTATTTTTCTTTTATTTTCACATGCAGGTGCTAGGTTCCATCTTCTTGATCTTACAAGGAAGAATGGCTTACATTGGGAAGTATGAATAGTAAAAGAGTTAAGAGGAAACAATTTTAACAAAACACAGAGTCCTTAGCTTATGTAGATTGCAGTTCATCTGCTCCTGTATCCATGCATGACATAGAATCTGTGCCAATTTAACATTTTGCTCTATTCTGGAAATTAAAGTCATAAGGTAATTCAAATTATTTAACATTAAAAGAGCCCTTACACGTGAGAGAATAAGCTGAAAATGCTCACTCAGCTTATCAGACTGCCTTAATTGCATTAGTATGCAGAAAGAATCTAAGAAAACACATTTAAGATTAGAATGTAAAGGATAACCTACTCTAATGAAACTATATAAGACATCAAAAAAGCCCCCAATGCTTTCCCCATATGGTGTAAGAATGAATGTGATGCACTACTTGTGAATAATGAAATACAGTCAGTAGATCTCTGTACAACATGCTGTGAATCATAAAAGACTAAAAAGGAGAAGCAACAAGCATAAATACATTTTATGTCATAGCACCTTAACATTTATTGTCAGAGTGATTTGTATGTGCGGCATATTTTTCAAGCAGCAACTTTGCAGCTTTTAGCAAAAAGGTAAACAATACCTTAAACTTCACATATTATCTACAGTCTGTCCACAGTAAACTCAGTTATTGCCTATAGGCATAAACCATCTTGGAAAACAAGAAAAAGAAATTTGCGGAACAGAAGGGAAATTTAATTATGCCATTCAGAAACATAATATACTGCTTAAATCCTTGCCTGCTTACGAGCAGTAATAAAGAATTACATCGGACAGTCTACAAGGCGCTGATGATTTTTCTATAACATTTTCTAATGAGCATAAAAGACCAAGTTTCTCTTAGCTCCTAGTATAAACTCACATTTCATGACAAATGCAATGTCTTTAAACAATGTAGATATTCTTAAGACATTTTTTTTCCCACAAGAAATAGCACCATATCAGGAGGCAAATAGTATAATATTTTTCACCTCTTGACTGCAGTGATGCCACTAATTTTGTTTCACTGAAATGACCACCATTACTTCAAATTCAAATTTTTTAAAACAAATTTTTTTTCAGATGATTTTCATCTTTATTTCATCAAATGTTAGTTTGAAGAAAAGTCTCACCAATAAGTTAGTAAATCTTTGTGTCCTTATTTGAGCTAACACCTAACTGTTTCACTCTTCTATATACCATATAGTAGATAAGGTAGGTCTACCATCTCTGTAGCAGGGGCCCAAATAGCTTTTTAATGCATATAAAAATTGGAAAATCCACCTTTTACTAGAATTTCCTATCAACCATCCTAAAGTAAATATAAATTACACCAGCACAGTACTAGCTTGCTGTCTGTGCTTCAAGTTAAGCTTTCACTTGAATGCTGTAAGAGCTTGTCCTCTCCTGCCAAAGGAAAGACCCTCTAAGATGCAAGTTAGTGGTCGCTCCAGTCTTGTAGTTCCTCAAGAGTATATAAAGGTGAAAGATGAGTATGGCTTCATTTAAAGGCTCATCTAGAAGCCTGGAGAAAATAAATGATTTTAACAGTACTTAAACATAGCTGAAAATGGTACATTTACCATAAGAAACGTTTCCAGTGATGTTCTGGTTGCAATTTGCCTGCATGTATCAGTTAGTTAATGAAGTAAGCAAATGTCTGTTCTGCTGAGCTACAGTAAAATTGAAATTTTTAGGAATGTCTGCTTATGTAAATTCTGTTTCCACGATCTCTGCTTGTATCCAGACCTATAAAAAGAAATAACTTTTTTTTTTTTTTTTCCCCAAGTTTTTTGAGGATAAGCTGTGTGCCTTGCCCTAGAAAACATTCTGAACATTTTCTTTACTAAATGTCCGCCAAATTCTGTTGCAAGTACCTAAGGCCTTCCTTATGCTCTGACCTGCCAACAATAAAAAGCTTTCAAAAAGTTAAAAATCAAGACTGAAAATGCTATGGAGTATGCTAACTTGACAACATAATAAACAGTAAAATTCTGTCATTTAAAGCAAAAAAGTGAAAATTAGAAGAGAAAAAATCTCCTGGTAGGAGGTGTATATAACCTTTATAAACCAACTTAGAAAGCAGGTAGCTAATGGATTGCACCCTGAAATATCAAGTGATTTTACAGAGACAATTAATTTACAGCATGCAAGAAGGACATGTAATTTACCTTGAAAAGCATACATTGGTGCTCAGCTTTTTTCCTAAAAAAATATTCTCTTTTCACTCTTGTTGCACAACACTTTCAACCTTGGGAAAATGGAACTATTTGTTACACCTTATCTATACACAAAATGTAATAAAATCAAAGACACAACTAGCCCAGATTCCTTTTCCTCCACCCTTTTCCTGTCTTACTGTACATATTATTTGTCCTTTTTCATTGTTAGCTGTAAACCTGCATACTAATATGCAATTATTTCTCATGTCTCATTTCAAATCATCTATCATTATTCTGAGTAACAGCAAATGCCTAACCAAACACGCACAAGTACTTTCCCATTCCATGTTCTTAGGTATCTAATTTAGATCTGAAGTTTAGAGGCCACATTCTTCCACCATAATTAAGTGAGAGAATCATGGCAGAAGGCCTGCACTGAAGTGTGAGGAATTACATTTGAAAGAAGCTTCTCGCTGGTAACTATGTAGACAGTTTCCCAGTTTCTGGACCTTCATGTTGTTTTCAAGTAAAAAGCTGTGTGTGAAGCTAAAAAGGGGCTGCGTATTTCCCTCTTCAGTTTCTGCTGCACACTGTGAGAACCCACAACCTGATGTGAATGGGCTTTCCAAGGAAATTCCAAATACAAAATAGAGAGGAGGACCATCTAGGTTTTTTGTTTGTTTGTTTTTCTTCCAAATTAGCTTATGACTGAGGACCATACTACAAGTAATAGCTGAATGCAGAGAACTGCAATTCTCTATTTATATCGGTTCCATTTTCATTCATGTGAACATTGCTTCTCTGGGCATAAGGGATGCTGAGTCAAGATTCACACATTTTTTGCTCTATCAATTTATTTTACCCATCACAAAGCATCACAGAAATATTTGGATTTCTGTGTAATGAAGTGAACAGGTCACCATGTCATATATAATGTCATATGTAATTAGGTAGTTACATAACAGTTTTCATTTTGTTGCTCTAGGTTTTTTTTTTTCTTTTTAGTGTATACGATTTACATAACAATCTGCATGTCAGTACTCTCCCTCTATAACTAAATGTGCTTTTTACATCCTATTTTGACTTCAGAGCTGTTTTAGTAGAACTAAACTGCAGGGGAAAAAAATAGGGAACCAAAATATGGAAAATTTTTCTTCCATCCAAGAAGCATTCCATCATGCTTGAATGGCAGTGCAATGGGAGAAACTGAATATACAGTACTGCAAAATGCACTGTACTACTAAACTACAATATATTTATCTATCATGCAGTTTTATGCATTTATACAGAGACACAGTTTAAAGAACAGAATGACTTTAGCAGCCATCTTTGTGCCTGCTGTTGCTAGTAACTCAAAATTTGAGTTTGTTTGATTTGTTTAAAAAACATTTACTTGGTGGAGTGCAAAAAGTCATTAGGTGTTTTTTTTTTTAATGTAACAGTGGTAGCTATACTGTATTACTAATTTTCTAAATAATTCTGTTTTCAAAAAAGCTAGAGGCCATTGGAAATTAGATGCCTATCTGAATGTAATTTCAGATGTGAGAAACTGCAGAAAAAGTCAATAAAAATTAAATATTTTTCCCTTCATACGCTAAAGAGGTATAATAAAATAGTGACAATGTAGAAGAACATGATACTTACAAAATTATTTGAGTTATAATAATGATAGAGGGTGTTAGTACAACAGATAGGAGGTTTTTAGGCATGATTCCATATGCCGTCCTCTGTTCAGGAAAGCACTTCTGAGACCTTGAGCCAAGTAGTCTGGGAACCACCTCACATAAAAGCTTAGCAGAGACAACACATCTGTCTTTGGCTTCAAAGCAATATGATGGTAAGACAGTGAATCCAGTTCTGCTTTTACTGTCTTTTTAACTTATCCGGTGTCTTTCAGAATAGTGCTGCCTCTTTGCTTCCACAGACATAACTGGGTACTATCTTTCAAAATTCATCCTCATAAAATATTACGTTCCTCAACCGTGAACAAAGTTTCCAGGACAGTCATTCATTATTCCTTTGTGTCTTTTGTGTACTGCCAGCACTACGGGAACAAGCTGCTAATCACAAGCTACATTCCTGTTTAAATAGTAAAACATAATGAATGGAAGGTGATAGTCTGTTTCCCCCTCATTTGTCCTTCAGAGTGTTCTGCCAGAATAAACAGGACGTTATCTTTAGACTTTTCTCTCTCCAGAAGGAAGGCGGTGGAGGTCCTGCTAAGCAACCCGGCACAGAAGGAATGCAGCAGTGAGTGAGCTGGGGCCTCCCCATCTTGCTTTCCCCTCAGTCAGTCAGGAACGCCAACTTCTACAGTTCATAAGGATGAAAGAGTTGCCCAAGGGCTTGGATTCAGTTCTCAAGTTCTCAGTGCCACACCCACGATTACTGCAGACTTCCAGAGACAGTAACTCCACCGCTTCCCCGTACCTCACCACTCCTGAGAAGAGAGCTTCCTAATATCCAACCTCAGTGTAGGAAGCCGAACTTCTCAGCTTTAGGAGCTTCGTTACTGCTCCAATCACCGCAGCTCAGGCCGGTGTCCGTGGCACCCCAGACCCGCACAGCCGAGCCGAGCCGAGTCGAGCCGTGACGCCCCCACGTCGCCCTTTGAGCACACGAAACCGTACAGAACCGCGCGACGATCGCGGCCCTCGCGCCTCGGCGGCGGCAGAGGGGCGGGAGTTGGCGGCGTCCCTTGCGTGGCGCCGCTGGTCACGTGGGTTCGGGAACGAGGCTGGCGGCTGAGGGGCGCAAGCAGCAGTATGGCGGCAGCGCTGGGTGGCTTGGGCCTCTTGCACGGCCGGTTCAGGCTAGCTGCTGCGGCTGCTGCCACCTTCTCCGCCCTCGGCCCCCGGGCTCCAGTGCGAGGAGGCGCCGCCGCTTTCCTCTCAGCCGGGAGGAGCTATGGGTCGGAGGCGAAGGAAGAGGAGGAGCTGCGAGTGCGGTACCTGGATGAAGAGCACAAAGGTAAGGGGGGAAAACGCCGGCCGCTCCTCTGCGCGGTCCTTCCGGCCCGGCCCGCGGCGCCCGGGCCTGTGAGCTGGGGTTACGGCGCCACCGGGGGTAGGAGGGAGGTGCCACAGAGCGTACTGCGGGCGGCGGGCTGCGGCTACCTCTCAGCCTCTTCGCGCCGGTACTGCGGGGCCGCTGTTGCAGGAATGGGTCAGCAGCACTCCTGACTTTTCTCAAAATACTTTCCTGGATGCGTGTCTCGTCTGCTAGCCGTGTTGCTGGCAGAAAATGAAGTTTAGCGGCTATCTGCTACAATTAAGACAGCATCCCACACCTGCTGTGCACTTATGTGTGTGGGCAGACAGGGAAATAGAAGTTGTACCCACGTTTTCTTGTGTGCAGCGCTATTCTGTGATGAATGTGTTTCTTTAGGTGGATAGTAGGTCTTGGAATAATCGTGTTGAGATGCAGGATTCAGATTATAACTTTCAGAGCATCAACTCAGTTATGTTAAACTTGAGACAGTTTTGGGCACACACCTTTGAGTAGATCATTCATACATATATGTATTTGTATATGTAAAACTTTCAATTTTATCTTACGGGTTAGAAGATCCGTTTTTTAAGAGTCAGTAAGATTAATGATGTAATCTGATTCTGAAATCCAGTACTTACTGTTCTGTTTCCAAGAGTTCTTTAGAGACAATACTTCTTTACTCCTGTTTTTTTCAACCAACTGAGGAACTGGGAATTGGTCTTAAACCTATGTCTTAATTTTAAACTTATTTTAAATTGAGGTGGAGGCAAGACAGGTGCAAAGAAGGCTTGGTAAAATGGAAGGTATTTTTGCTTGTACATTCTGTGCCTTTTTCTTTCCGAGTCTACCCTGTAATGCTACTGCACACCATCCATTAGGATGCTAATGACATTTAAGCCCCAGTGGTTTTTGTCACTAATCTCTTAACATACCATTTCCTTCTCTGGCAGTTCCTTCTGGGTCTTTCCAAGTGGGACCCCAGCACCATTGCCTCTTCATATTCTTCCACTTCATACTTCTTGTCTGTGTACGGGGGCAGATCCTGTCTCTCTGACATACACATGTTTATTTGTGCTATTTTTCTGTTCTCATACGTAGTAGTCTTTCTGAGTTGCTCAGAGGAAGATGTGTCGTCCCCAGTGCTGCATGGGGAAGCAGGAAAACTGACCAGAGCTGCCTCACACAGAGGTGCACAGCTTGTAGCTCTAGATGCATCTTTCAAGCAAAGTGACAAACTGCTCTGCTCTGTAACACTTTCACGTGACTCATATACCACACTTTTTGCAAAGTTGTTAGATGCATACTGAAATGAGACTATATTTGAAAGGGCAAATTATAGAATTTTTTATTTGGGACAAAGGAATACAAAATATATAATTTGAATGTGTTTGTAGAATGCTTATGTATTCTGAACAATGTGTAAATCACATTGCCTTTAGTATCAGTTTCCTGTGAGTAGAGATGAATATGGGTGCATTATTATTTTTTAATTAGATACAAGTCTTTTATTTGTAATTGTATTTGATTATCATTTCAAGTTCTGAAATTTATTAAAGCTGTTGACATTTTAGAACTTCTAGCCAAGTTGCATTAACATTACAAATTTGGATGAATTTAGGGTTTTTAGTTCAATTAGTATATGTAAGATAATGTTCTATTGTCGTCAGTTAGAATGTTAATGTGCATAAAATGTGCAAAACAAGTATGGTCGCATTTGAAATAATTCTTTCAGAGCTTGAAAATTGATAGCTCACAAAACAGTAAATTTTGTCTTCTATTTTTAAGTAAAAATGTTTGAGCAGCTGAGATGTACTAATTTTAGGAGTGTAGGAAGATATGCAGAAGTTCTTTGAGATAAAATGGTAAAGGTGTGTACTTAGGATTTTGAAAATCATTTCGTTGCTTTTTAAAAATAATGCTCAATACATATCGATTTGATTTTATGATATGCGTAAGTACCTACTGAAACTACGGTCAATGGAAACAATGAGAATTGTTCATGGTGCACGACTGTGGTTTCTTGTTTCACTTTAGAAAAAACAATAAATGGAGACAAGTGAAAAACCAACTTCTTCTCTTTCCTCTCTCATTTCAGATTTTTTTTAGTTGTTTAAAAGTACATTTGGATTGATAGTGTATTTACATATGTGTAATACAAATAAATTATTTCTGTAAGTACTTTTTACGTAGATCAAATTAATCTTTATAGGACAAATTACTAGTATGAATGTGGAGTCGGGTCTTATAGGTAAATGTGTTACTATTAAATATTGAGAATGAATATTGTTTTGAAAACTACAAAATACAAAATAGAGCAGATAAAAATCATTAAAGCACAGTTTCCTTTGTACCGAGATAAACTGTATGTAATACAAGATCTAATCTGTCATGGTTTTATGGTCATCAGTATTCCACATCATAACATCATGTAGTGCACTGGGAATTGAAGTGTTAATGTCCCAGTTCAACATACTAAAGAGAAGACACTGCATTCCCCAGAAGACTGTTTGCTGTGCTGATAGCATTCTTGCACAGGGGGGAACGCACATGAGGCGCTGTTGGGTCATCTGACCTTCCTTTTCGCTTTCCTTCATCACTCTTCTTATTAGTCTCTCCTTGCTGCTGCCTGTCCTGACTGCGTGTGCTGCTTCACCATTACTGTAAGGCCTACAGCTTTTCAGATATTCTCTCATTGTATTTAGTAAACTAGTTTGTTCCTTCTCAGATCATTGCCGCTGTTCTTTAATTATTTTGGGGTCCCTGTTTCCCTTTTCCAGAGCCATGGACTTTGCAAAGTCCCTCTGCCCCACTAGTCACGGAACCGGGCTGAACTAGCCCGTAAACCGTTGACGTTTTACTTAAATTGATTCACCTGTTTTGTTTAATGTGGAAAGAAATATGGTCTTGCAGCGGTTTAAAATAACAATAGCGTCATGTATATTTTGCTTCTCTTGAACTATGAGAAACTTTTAATATGAACTATTTACTCATAAAAATCCCATATTTAGTTACACTGTGAAATGAGGATGCATCTGGGAATTTATAGGTATTTTGAATCTATCATGCATATATGTCGGTAGCTCTGAAAGTAATTCCCCTTATTTCCATGGAAACTAGAACAGATGTAAAGAGCACAAAGCACTGTGTGATAGAGAAAATTCTTGGCTACAAAACACTATTTTTCAACATAATCAAAACTATTACGTGTGCATTGTCACCACTGATGAATGAGAGCCTGCGTGTCATGTTCTAAGTGCCTTCTTTACATTTGTCTTTAAAAGTCAGACCAATTATTCTTGGGGTACTCTACCCCCTGACTTGGGAGTCTGAGATGGGAAGCAGAATAAACGCCCCACAGTCAGAGACCTACAATTCTACCTGGACTGCCACACGTCCATGGGGCCAGATGTGATCCACCTGAGAGAGCTGGTAGATGTGATTGCCAGGCATTCCATCATCTATTTGCATTCTTGGTCAGCTGAAGAGGTGCCACAGAACTGAAGGCTTGCTGATGTTACTTCCATCTACAAGAAGAGTTTGAAGGAGTATGCAGGTAATTGCGGGCCTGTCAACCTCACCTTGGTGCCAGAGAAGGAGCAAATCATCTTGAGTAAGATCGCACAGCTTGTGCAGGACAGACAGGGGATCAGGCCCAGCCAGCATGGATTTGTGCTGGTCCTGCTTGACCAACCTGATCTTGTATGATATAGTGACCCTCCTGGTGGATGAGGGAAAGGCGGTTGACATAGTCTAGGTAGACTTCTATCATGTTTCAGCCCAGCATGGCCTAGTTCTCTGACAGGAGATGAAGGGACCTACTGACCCATGCCCCAGGAAGGGGGGAAAAGGGAAAAAAGGTAGGGAGGTGGGCCTAGATGAGGAAAAGAGTAGGAACGCGCTAATGAGAAAACTTAATTTACTAAATATAATAACGGAATGTGAGATGATACAATATAATGGGAATTGAAGCTAATACATCAAATAAAATAAGGGAGAGGGAGTTTTGAAACCAAAGTCCTTACTGTAATGCTATAGGCAAGGTGACCAGGGAGCAGAGAGAGCAAAGAGAGCAAGAGGCAGTCTTGTGACTCCCAGTCAGTTTTCTTTCCCTCCAAATGGAAAATGGAAACAAACAATGAAGTCTTCTGGGAGTTGTAGTTCGTTCTTTTTTTCTAAGACCATCAGAGGCAATCCACAGAACTCTTTAACTCCCAATACACTGTATGATGTTATGATGTGGAATACCGATCAAAAATCATAAAACCATGACAGACTTCAGCAAAGCATTTGACACTGTCTCCCACAGTATTCTCCTAGAGAAGCTGGCAGCCCCTGGCTTGGATAAGTACACTCTTTACTGGGTAAAGAACTGCCTGGAGGGCCATGCCCAGAGTGTAGTGGTGAATGGAGTTAAATCCACCTGGCGACTGATCACGAGTGGTGTTCCTGACAAGTCAGTACTGGGGCCTATCCTGTTTAGTATCTTTATCGATGACCTGAACAAAGGGATTTAGTACACCCTCAGCAAGTTTGTAGTTAACACAAGTTCGGAGAAAGTGTTGATCTGCCTGGGGATAGGAAGGCCCTTCAGAGGGATCTGGAAAGGCCGAATCTCTGGGCTGAGGTCAAAGCAGTGAAGTTCAACAAGACCAAGTGTCGGGTCCTGCACTTTGGTCACAGTAACCCCAGGCAGTGTGACGTAGCCGTCAATTAACCCGACTTATCCCGGGGCCTCAACCGCCTGAGGGAGAGAGAGACATAATCATGGATGCCATGAAATCTTCTCTCAATTTATTGCTGCGTCACACACCTTATATACCATCCTAATTCCCGTGCAGACGCGTACACCCGCTACGAAAACCCGATGCACGCGAGAATACCTAACCACACACCTACCTAAACCCCCGCCCACTATCTCAACTATTCCAGAACACTCCATCTACAGAAAGCTACTCTCTATGCACTCATTAATCCTTACATAGGCAGCTAAGTACCCCAACAGCAGTGTTACAGGGTTGGGGAGGAGTTGCTGGAAGACTGTAGATGAAATGAATATGGGGGTATTGGTGGCTGCTCAGCTGAACATGAGCCAGCAGTGTGGCCAGGTGGCCAAGAAGGCCAATGGCATCCTGCCTTGTATCAGAAATGGTGCTGTCAGCAGGAGCAGGGAAGTGTCCCTCTGTACTCAGCTCTGCTAAGTCCACAACTCAAGTACTGCATTAAGTTTTGGTCCCCTCACTGTAAGAGAGGCTTGGAAGTTCTGGAGTATGTCCAGAGAAGAGCAATGAAGCTGGTGAGGGGTCTGGAGCATGTGTCTGTTTCAGGGTATGTTTGGATCTGAGAGACAGGATATCTTGGGAGTGGAGGCAAGGAAACTATGCACTCAGAGCAGCAAAGAGGGTTATTAATTTTGTTTGACACACACACATACAGAAGCATCTACTCTAGATAATCTCAGTGGCAAGCAGAAACTCCCTAAGCAGGGGCAGTATTACTTACCTACCTTTGAGAAACAGGTGGATCGCTGGGTGGGTGAAAGAGAAGGAACATGCCTGTGGTAGATTCAGCTGGAGGTGTCAGAAGAGTGTCCCGTGCTTCAAGGTGTACTTTTCCTCTCTCTTGAATTCACCACAGCCTCCCTCCTGCTTTTGTTCTCTCCAGGTTCTACAGGGTATTTTCCACTTGCATGCTTAATCCACATGGCCAGCATGTGATGCAGAGCTCAAGTGGAACACCTGTTTGCAAAACAAGATAAACTAGCAAGGTCAGCTTCCTACCAAAACAGGATAAGCAGCTTTAGCTGCAAATGCTGCTTTCCTCAAAACTGTCATACAGCCCATGGTTCTAGTCATGCAGTCATCCAGTTACGCTCTCTGTCAGAATACTTTATTCCAATTCAGGATCATTCTTTTGTCCAGGACCTTTTGGTTCCCAGACACAGCATCCTATAAGGAGCAGCTGAGGGAACTTGAATTATTTAGTGTAGAGAAGAGGAGGCTCAGGGGAAACTTTATGGATCTCTGCAGCTGCTTGAAAGGAGGCTGTGGTGGGGTGGGGGTTAGCCTCTTCTCCTGTGTATCTAGTGATAGGGCGAGAGGTAATAGCCTCAAGTTCTTCCAGGGGAGATTGAGGCTGGACATTAGGAGAAATTTTTGAGAGAGTAGTCAAGTGCTGGAACGGGCTGCCCAGGGAGGTGGTTGAGTCACCGTCCCTGGAAGTAATCAGGAAATGTTTAATGTGGTACTAAGGGACATGCTTTAGTGGGGAAATGCTGTTGGTAAGTGGACATTTAGACTGGGTGATGTTGGAGTTGTTTTCTGAGGTTGATGATTCTGTGATTCTGTGATTTGTAAGTATCTGCACTAGTGGAAGTGTCCCACTGTCACAGCTGCTGAAGTACACCACCCACCACCTCACTGAGCTCACATCCGCTGTTCGGACATTCGTCAGCAAACGTTGATGAATGTCAATAGGTGCTTTTTTTTTTTTTTTTTTTTTTTTTTTCCCCCCACATGGAGGAATTCAGTGGCACACCTTTGCCTCATACACGCTTCCATGTCAGATGCTATTTTGTCAAACTGCTCCTATGATGCCATCTGTCACATGGCAACAAAACGTAATGGTAGTGGGAAGGTTCAATCTGTTCAACCATACCACCACCATCTGCTTCTAGTATTGTGGGCCAACATAATGAAATACGATGCATTACTTTTGGAAGAATTCTTGTATGTATGTATGTGTATCCTTTTCTCACTAAAATACAATTTTGCTCTTTATTTTCATGTGACTTAATTATAATTTTCTTTTTAACATTAAAAATTATGTCTCAGCTCTGGTAGCAAGAGTAGCATTCATTGTTTACTTATGCTTTTCCTTTGCTGGGAGAGGAAGCAGCAGGTAGAGCTGCTTTGAACCAGTACGGGATCACACAATAAATGTAGAAGTCATAATCTGGTAATAAAGAAGGAATCACCCCTTTCTGAGGAATCAGGACTTCCCAAACACTCCAGATGTGACAGTCTCCAAATAGAGATGCTTCCCTTGTGGCTGCCTGCCCTTAGGTCAGGTTCAGGAGGGGTGTGTGACCTCTTGCGGTTGCTCAGATAAACTGCTTCCCAGGGCTGGCTGTGCCCCTTTACCAAGCGCTCAATCACTGGTTCAGGCCATGACCTAACAGTTCCCATACATTCTCCAGCGGCTGAGAAATTGTATAAACTATCCAAGACTACTTTAGCATTGGTAGTCATCTTAGTCCCTTAGAAAATCTAGCTAATAGAGTGAAATTTGATTTTTAATATGTGTGATTAATAATAGACACACCTTATTTGCTAAAGAGTTTTCTGGAGTCATGTGGAAGTGACTCCCAGTAAAAAAATATGAAATTAATATTGCATTCGGCATTGTCTGAATGGCTGTTCCTTTCTAACATATCTGCAACTTCCTTGACGTTGTAAAGATACTGGAATTCCATTATTATGATTTATTCTGATATTTGTTTGTGAATGTGATGATGAGTTTTTACTACTTTTTACAGATAAGTTTTTTGAATTTTTTAAAAATATTTGTATGCCCATAGGTGGACACTTTGGGAAAAGTGAACCATGATTAAATGTTTCAAATGAGGATGTGAGATTTTTCAAAATACATGCAATCAACTATTCTGTATTGCTAACAATAATTGTTAAAATGATTATTGATAACGTTTGTACTTCTTGTTATATATATATATATTTTTCTAAAGGTTTGGTGGGACTCCACAGTGTTGTAAAGTGTCTGATTTGCCCTGTTTAGGGCAAATTTATATAACATTTATATTCCCACATGACCAGGGATTTAAATTCTTCTGGATATCCAAAGCAGGGAAGACTTGTCTTGAGCAGTTTCTGTTAGGATGACACCCAACAATTAAATCAGAGTTTTCAGCAAACTGACATGGTGAGTTGTATTCCCAGATTTTGGTGACAAGGAGATCTTGGAGTAGGCTAGGGAAGGAAAAAGTACATACTGGGGGTTAAATTACTCAAATGGAAATAAATCTGCTTTTCTACTTTGATAATAAGACTTCTAGCAAGTAGTCAATTGTTCTGTAGTTTGGTCATTGGTTAATACACTGGGAAAACTTCCCAAGCCTTCCTGCAGTTTTAAAAATAACTAAGGAATTTAAGGATGCCCAGACAATATTGTAATGAAATATTAGAACAAAACTGACTCAAACAAGCATTCAGGTAATATCTTTTAATATGCCTCATTTCAGTATATGATTGTCTCATGTTCTCCTCATATGCTTTTCTGGTTGCAATTATTGCTTTACTTCTTTTTTTTCCCCTCTTATTTAAAAAAATGGATGTCATGTAATTACCTCCTACTTACCAGGGAAGGGAGACAGAAGTGGTAGGTTTATGACTCGGTGAGATACTTCTAAGACTTAACTTGTATGATTTGTCTTTAAGGGGCCCTTCTTCATAGGAAAATTACTAAATATGTCTTAATGTTAATTGGAAATTCTTTGTAATACTGATGATAGTAACTAAAGAGTTTTGCTGCCATTACAAAAACGTACTTTTGCTACCTTATTTTTTAGTTAAAACAATAGTTTGAGATGGTAATGTCTTCACCTTATTCAAACTTTGGGATATGCAAGTGTACCAGCCTTAGAACTTAAAATCAGTGCTAGGTTAACTGGCTTCTTGTCGCTTTAAAATGTGCTGATTTTGCTTTATCTATGTGTATGAAGATACGATGTATTTGAATTTGGAATAATCCTGAAAAACAAGTTGCGACAGTAGAAACGTACTGCAGTCAGAAGCATGTTGGGATTCCTGTTTGAATGCAGATTGAGGGTCGTTGCAATTGTGTTGATGAATTTAGTTTGGTTTTAGAGAACAAAGGAATGAAGGTTTTTTGAATCAGCCGGGCTCTTCTCTTTCTTGGTAAGGATTAATTGGACTTCAGGAGCAAGCAAGTACAAAGTGTGCTATCCTACTTGGGTTTAATTATTTTAGTCTGAACTTCGGGCATGGTAGCTGGTGAATGGAAGACTTTGTTTTCAAATTGGTAACTGCAGGAGGAGCAGGAGCTCAGTTTAACAATCTATGTCTGTGTAGGCACTTACATTCAGGAGGAAGGGGGGTGGGGTTAAACACTAATAGGTCATCGCTTTGGGATGACATGTTTCTGTGAAAGAAATAGCATGTACTGAGAAAACAAGACAGCCTCCTAAGGTGACTAGGAGAGCCAGAGTATATAGAGATGGTTCTTGCAGAACTCGGTGTTGTGGTAGTAAATACACAGGCAAATACTGAGTTTCCAGTAGATTGATGGCAACACTGTGGGCCTTTTTGTTTGAGATAAAGGGAGCTCCCTTTTTCTATTTCACTCATGGTCCCAGTGCTAGTCCATTGCCTTCTTTTCATTTGCCTTGTATTCTCCAGGTGAAAACAAAATCCTGACTGTTGCAAGACTGAGTCAGTTTTAATTTTTTTTTAGAATTCGTTAAATTGTAATACATTCAGAAAATGATTGCCTAACAGATTATTATCTGGATAAACTTCTTGTGATCTTTTCATTTGATTATCATGCCTGTTAAGCTAAGGGAGAAGGAATAAGGACAAGCAGATGGTGCTCCTTGTGTGACACAGATCAGTGTATGTGTAATCAGTCACTGAGCCAACTGATCTCTAACTGGACAAAGGGAGTGATCAAAGCTGTGTAGACTAGCACTGAGCTTGTGTCTTGAGGGAGAGTTTCGATATGTTTTATTATTTTTAAACAGAAGTTCAGATATATTGTTGCTAGCATTCTCTCTATGTAGCTTCATTTATCTGTACTGGAATTGCTAGTCTTAGCTGCGATTGCACTTCTTGCTGTAAGGAATTTCTCGAATCAGGCAGTCTAAATATGGAAACAGTGCATTATTGTGTGCACTTCGCACACAAATGTGAAATTTGTGCATGCCATAGGTAATTTAAGATTCAGCCCTTGTAACCATGTGATAGTGCTAGGGTCAGATTTTTACTACTTAAAATACATCATTTCAGTTGAACACTGAAATGTTCAGCATTGAAAAACTGAAGTCCATTTTTTTTCTTTCTAAAACTCAATAGCTAAATGACTACACTAGTACGTTTCTATTAGCACTCCTGAAATTGAAATGATTACTTATGTGGATATTTTTCTGTATTGTAACAGTGATACAATTTTTCTTCCCCTCCAGGAATTGTGGTGCTTGGGTTAAACAGATCTCATGCCAAGAATGCACTTAACAAAAATCTTTTAAAAATGGTAAGTGGAAAGAATAGTTTCTAGTATGAAGGTGAAGTACTGGAATTAAATACTTTGAAAAGTGTTTGGTTATTTCCCTTCCTCCTTTTCTCTTTAGATGTCAAAAGCTGTGGATGCTTTGAAATCTGATAAGAAAGTACGAACTGTTATATTCCGAAGTGAAGTCCCAGGGATATTCTGTGCTGGTATGCAAACTTAATTTTCCTGAGAAGCTGGAAATCTTTGTCTAATTTTTTGCGCACAAACAGACATACATATACAATACACACACACTCACACAGACAGACAGATACACACATGAAAAAAAAAAGAAAATGGGAGAAGAATAAGAGAAATGGAAAAAAAGCCCAGATTCCAAGGAAACTTGTGTATATATTAATCTCAGTAGAAACAGAGTGGTTTTATATGATTCTCTTCAGTTGTTAACAAGAAGTGAATATCTGTTTTATTCTTTCTGTGTCATAAAGTGTTTCAGAAACTAGCGTGGTGTAAAATCATTTAATTGAGCATTTACAAATTGTTGCATGTACTTCACGTTGAGGACCAAAAACTGCTAATAGCAGTATGGAAAGCTGTATAAAAAACATATTTAAAATGCACTAAAATTAACTTTAATTTAAAGAAACAGAATTCATTATGAAACGTAATCTTACTGAGACTGAGTGTAAAAAAATAAAGCACGCACACAGCCCAAATACCAAGCAGTAAAAATGCCCTACCAGAGTTGTAAGAAAGCAAAAGCTACAAACAGCCAAAAGCTGGGAACAAGAATTTGAGAATTTGTCAAAATATCAAAATCAGTGGAAGCAGACATGTATTTTGTAGATGAGTAGTGTTTTTATATTCAGATGTCCAATATAGTGCTTTGTTCAAAGTGATTCTTAATCCATTTCAATCGGTTAAGTAAGTCCATTTCTTCTTTCTAGTATATGAATAGAACTGTCAGGATATAGAAGATCAGTTCTAAAATCTTACTGTTCTCTGCAGTGTTTAAGCTTACTAACCACACATAACATAATTAATTCAATTTTAAAGGTAAAACCTTGTTTCCATTATTTACTTGAGTAATGTGTATAAGTAATTCATGTGTAGTTTAAGTTTTAGTGTTTTTAGTTCTAATAACTGTTGTCATTCAGCTGCAGTGTGTTGCTTATAAGGCTTCCATAAAGAATCATTTTGGAAAAAAAGGAGTAGTCCATATCTGAAGAGAGCCCACAAACAGGAGGGGAGCCATTTCTTTGAAAGGCTACATAACAGCAGGACAAGGGGGAATGGTTTGAAGTTGAGGGAGGGAAGATTTAGGTTGGATATCAGGGGGAAGTTCTTTACAGAGAGAGTGGTGAGGTGCTGGAACAGGCTGCCCAGAGAGGCTGTGGATGCCCCGTCCCTGGAGGTGTTCAAGGCCACATTGGATGGGGCCCTGGGCAGCCTGATCTAGTATTAAATGTGGAGGTTAGTGGCCCTGCGTGTGGTGGGGTGGGGGGGAGCGTTGGAAATTTGTGATCCTTTGAGGTCCCTTCCAACCCAGACCATTCTGTGAGTTTATACAGCATTTAGTAATACATGTCAAGAATTTGAATATAGGTATGATAATCAGCGTATTTCATTTAAAGGTTGCATCTTGATTTTGAAACAAGAAGTTGTAGGCATTAGTAACTAACAGTAATCTTTGGGAAAATAAACATTTAAAAACTGCCATTTTTAAGCTGAGCAAGAGTGGTGAGTGTTCAGAGGAACACATGCAAATATGTTTTCAAGTTAGATGTTAGAAAATTTATGCAAAAATGTGTTTGTTAGTTGAGTCTTTTAACAATTTTTTTTTTTTTCCATTTTTTTTACATTCATGAATTTACTGGTAGCTGTAGTACAGGAAATTTGAGATCAGACTAATTTTTAGTGAAGGGAATTCAGGTATCCTATTTAAATAGTATTTATGAAATCCAAGTTGCATATTATTCCTTATTGGATGGCTTTGCAGAGCTGTTTCCTTGTTAAGGTGTAAAGACTGATTTGTTGTCTGTTTGTCTGGCTTGAAAAACAACTTTGAGTATGTTTAGAAAGCTGACTGTGGACAACTCAGCAATTTTGTGGATGACAGCAAGCAGTGAGGTGCTGGTGACGCTCCAGAGGGATGGGGTACCATTCAGAGGGACCTAGATAGGCTTGAGCAATGGGCTGAAGAAAATCTCATGAGGTTCAGCAAATCCAAGTGCAAGGTCTTCTGCCTGGGTCTAGGTAACATCCTCTACCAGCACAGGCTGGGGGATGAAAGGATTGAGTAATTCCCTTCCAAAAAAGACCTGGGGATACCGGTGGATGGGAAGCTGGACATGAGCCATAATGTACCCTCACAGCCTAGAGGGCCAACTGTATCCTGGGCTGCATCAAAAATCACCACTCAGCTCATGAGGCCTCACCTGGAGTACTGCTTTTAGAAGTCCTCAGTACAGGAGAGACATAGACCTGTTGGGCATGCCCAGGGGAAGGCCACAAAAATGATCCATGGAATGGAACACCTCTCCCAGGAGGACAGGCTGAGGGAGCTGGGGCTGTTCAGCCTGGAGAAGAGAATGCTCTGGGGAGACCTGATAGTGGCATTTTGGTATCTAAATGGGAGCTACAGGAAAAAAGGTGACAGACTCTTTAGCAGGGTCTGTGGTGATAGAACAAGGGGAAATGATTGCAAGCTTAAAGCGCATAGGTTTACGTTAGATATAAGGAAAAAATCTTTTACTGTGAGAATGGTGAGGCACTGGAACAGTTTTCCCCGAGATGTAGTGGTTGCCCTGTCCCAGGAGACTTTCAGTGGAGGCTAAATCAGGCCCTAGGCTAACTGATCTGGCTGTGCATGTCCCTGTTCATTGCAGGGGAGTTGGACTTGGATGTCCCTTACAACTCTTAAGAATTCTATGATTATATGGTAAGATGCAAGAATGTTTATATGTGGACATAGGAAGGGAAAATAACTGTGAGAGGAGGAGTGAATAAGACTAGGACTGGATAGTTATATCTTTAATCAGTGTTTGGAGTCAGAGTATGGACAGATTGTAGTAACTTAGCAGAAATAAAAAGTGACAGATAAAGCGGGTGGGTATGCGAAAAGATGCTCTTGCAACTAAGCCAGTGAAATTATGATGTTCCAGCAGTGGTGACTGAAATTTGGGGTGAGCTGAAAGTTTTGAAATAGAATTTGCCAATGATAATGATCTGAAAGAGCTCAGTGGCCGTATTGGTTGCTTCTGTAGAAGATGTTCAGAGGTGTATATAAAGAGAGGGAAAAAACAGAAAGCATAGGGGAATATGGAGAAAACAGATAATAGCTTTGGGAAGTCAGAGAGGGGGAGGGACTGAGGAGCATACTGAGTCTAGTGGAGTACTATTTTGGGAGTCTTTATGTGGAAATTCGGTGGGACAGAAGAAAGTTTTCAAACAAACTTTAAAGGACAATATTTTATTTCAGGATCACTTAATTTCTTTTAAAAGAGGAAGGATCATCTTGTGAAATGTCTCATTTGGTCTTGCATTATGGTGCAATTCAGTTAGCCTAAACTTTGAATGTTTGTTTAATTTTTTTTCTGTATTTCATTTCTTTCTTGCATATGTGAGAATACATACTTTTAAAAACAGATTCTTTATGATGATAGTTTGGACCACCATCTGGTATTTTTCTGACCACAGATTGAGAAACTTTGTCCTAGAATGTAGTTCCCTTGTATCTGTGGAAAGAAATTCAGAGCCCTTAAATCTTGCCATTCCTCAGCTATCAACAAAAATCTATGAAAGCCGCAAGCCACATGTCTTGTTTCCTTCAAAGGGCTTGTCCACAGAAGCTCACATCTAACTGTTACTTGCTAAATAACAGTGTGGTTGATGAAAATTTTTAAAGTCTGCTGAAGAATAATGTGGATTTGAGGATGGTTCCAAATTATGGGGTTCTTCCATGGTGAACTGAGAGAAAAGAGGAGGATTTCTGTAAAAAGACTATAGAGGTGTGACAGCAGTTGTATCCTTCCATTTCTGCTTTCTTGTTCACTTTGAGTATTTTGCTTCTCTGATCCCTTTGTATCTCCTTTCTGATGCTGTTTATTTTATGGATGCAGGAAGTTCCTCATTAATGTTGTAGCACTGATCAAAAGGGCTATATAGAAGTCAATGAAGAGCCTAGCTGGATGCGTTAGGGTGTATTTTCATAGAATCATAGAGTCCTTAGAGTCGGAAGAGACCTTTAAGAGTTGGAAGGGACCCCATTACAGCTGGCCCAGAGATCATCTAGGGATTCTATGATTCTATGAAAATGCATCTTCACACATCCAGCTGGGCTCTTTGGAGGCCTTCTGCTTCTATGCCAGGTTCTCCAGATGGAGGCCTTTCTACGTCTAAAAGTAAATAAATAAAATATTGGCCTTTCTGCAGTGGACATAGAGGACCAGTCTTGGTTTGCATAAACTTACACTGTATGTCTCCCCAGTTCTGCAGCCAACACATCTGAGTGTGCAAGAATTCTTTATTCAGTATTGCTTCACCAAAGAGAACTGCACTAACTAAAATAGAGATTGTGAGATTGATAAGTTATTTTCTTTGTGTATACATGAACCAGAGAAGGCTGGAGGGCAGTTTTTAATTGACAGATTTGTATACTTGTTCCTTGGAGACCTTTTTTCAGAAGTCCTTGAGACGTATCAGATATACCAGAATATGGATAATTAACCTTTTTGTTGTTGCAGCTAGCTTTCAGGGCAGCTTGATATATTTGAGCATTGGAGCTCTTTAAAAACCGCTTTGATCTGAAACAGTTTAAGTCGCTGCGGTTCTACCAATAAACTTCCCTCTTGGAAATGCAGAAGTAATCTTTCTTCCAGCAAAAATTCGTTGCTTGAGTCTGTGGTGTGAATAAAGCCAACAGAAATGTTTTGGTGTTTTGTTTTGTTTTGCTGGTTGTTTTTTTTTGCATAATTTGTGTACATCAAGATTTTTTTCCAGCACAGCTAAGTTAGTTATATGATTTGTGCTTTATGGCTGACACTTCCAGCTGGTGTGGTTTTTCTGGCAGAGGTTTATGATGTAGATAGGCCTGGAAGAGCCAATCCTTGAAAACTTCATTTATGAGTTGTTGTTGTGGACTGAATGAAAATGCAGATGGGGAAAAAGTTCTATTAACAACCCTCAAATTCTTCACCTACTCTTGCAAGAGTAGCACGGAGGTACAAATGTGGTTAGTGTTTCCTTTTTTGTCTTCCCACTTCCTGTTAAGTAAGCAAACAGAGAGGATAGTACTTTCCCAGATCATACTTTGGTCTTTTGGGCTCCAGCTCATACATAGGAATTGAGAATAGAGTTAATGTACTGCTAAACAGTTCTCTTCTGAGGACTGAAATAACATATGAAACTACTTTAGTGCCTTGTATATATTTTTGTCACTGTAAGTGCGTTTAATTGCCCTAAATAAATCCCATCAGAGGTAGATTATATCTAGGCTATGTCCTCTTTCCACTTTAGACATCTACCAGCGCTTCGATTCAAACTAATGCAAGCTGCTTGTAGACCACTAGGCTCAGTGGCAGGTTGGTCAGCTGTGTGACGGCTTTGTTCTGTGAGCGTTACTCATAGTAATCTGTTGAGTTTGGAGTTTACAGCTTGTGTTTGCCTGATGCTTATTATTTTTCTTCTTAATTTTGTTTCTCATGTTTTCCTGAAACAACTAACGGCTGTCCTGATTTTCTGGAACACTTACTGAACAACTTAGCCAATGACATGCTTGCTCAAATTATGGCTTGGTACTCTAGTTTACAGAGAAAAAGACCATTAAGAAAAACTGGTTTTAAAAGTCTTTTTTTTTTTTGGAAATACCTCAATCGGATAACTCCAGATGCTCCTCGTACTGTCTATCCTGAAGAAACATTGAGTTTCAGAAGAAATTGCAGTAAGCAGAAATTTTGTCTTGACTTTAAACATGACAGAGCTCTTATGTTCGCTCCTAAATGATCATGTATATGATTATAGCATCGTAATGTAGCTCAGATTAGTTCCACATTATTTAATGTTACTCTTTATATCTTACCCATATTTATTTGAACCTCATTGGAAATTGTAGAGCAAAGTACTACACAATTAGCAAACAACAATAATAAAAAAATTTACATGTAGTTAATGCAACAGTTGCTTTTATGGTACATTGTTGCATGCATTAGTTTATGCACTTACAGTTTGTATTAGTTTATACATCTATTTGCAGAAAAAAAAAAAAAAAGAAAAGAGAATGGGAAGGTTTCCAGGAATTTCTCTATAAGAGTATAAGAAAAAAGCAATTTGTTTCATCTCCAAAAAGAAAGATCTGGTATATTACCAAGGCAAGTGGACCACCATGGAGAAGGGTATCCAGGACCTGAGGGAATTATCTGTGTTAATGTATAATATTGACCTGAACAGTGAGGTCAAGATTCCAGGTGATGTCAAGGGCTCACAGCCTATGTGGTAGAAATTTGTATGGAGTGCATCATCATTGTATGCCAACACTGGCAGTAGTGGCCAGTACAACAAAAAACCAACGATGGATGAAGTGGCTAGCCTACTTTGAAAACATGAAGAAAATCTCTTGCTTCCTATAGGCCTATGTCTTGGTCATGGACAAACTGGTTCAGTGGCTTGAAAATAAAATTTTTCTCCCTTACCTGTACAAATATTTATCCTGGCTGTTAGAAGTAAGTTTTACTCTGCTTGAGAGAGAGAATATAGTGGGTACATGCTATGTGCCACTTTGTGGTTTTATCTGCCTAAAAATAATCACAGAAGAGTGTTGCAGGAAAATTGCTGCACCAGTTGCCAGTAGGCAGTTCCCCAGACAGGGTAGATGGTCTGATCTTATTTCTGAGTTTGATAATGAGCCTTTAGATTCACATTCATAAGAAGTTAGTGATGAATAAAGTAACAGGAACTAGAGTGGCCCCTCCTTCAGGTAGAGTTTATTGGACTGTGTGGATTTGGTGGACTGGCATATCAGAACCTCATGAGTATAAGGTTCTAGTAAATACTGGTTCCCAGTGTCCTGTAATGCTATGAAGTTGTAACGGGGCAGAACCCATCTGCATTTCTGGAGAGATAGGAGGATCCCAAAATCTAACTGTATTTGAGGCTGAAGTGAGCCTAATTGGGATGGAGTAATGAAAGGACCCCATTACAGCTGGCCCAGAGGTTCCTTGTGTTGTTGATATAGACTGTCTCAGGAGAGGACACTTCAGGGACTCAGAAGCGTGACAGTGGGCTTTTGGTATGGCTGTCTTGGAGGTGGAGGATATTAAGCAGCTGTCTGCCTTTCCTGATCTCTCAGAAGACCATTCTGTTGTGGTATTTCTAAGAGGAGAGGAAAAGCAGATGTTGATTGCTGCCACAGCTTTGCACTGGCTGCAGTATCTCACCAACCAAGACTCCTTGATTCTCATACATAAGCTAATTAATCAGTTGGAAAGCCAAGGAATAATCAGCAAGACTCACTCACTCTTTAACAGTCCCATGTGGACAGTATGAAAGTTCAGTGGCTAACAGTGAGCTATCTTGGTCTGAATGAAGTCAAACCACTACTGAGTACTGCTGTGCCAGACATGTTAGTATGTCAAAATGGAGTCAGTGACAGCCAAGTGGTGTGCCACTGTTGTTTTCCCCCTCTTTTGCCTGATAATGGTTAACTGATGACTGATCTTCCTGTGTCTTTCTTGACCCACAAACTTTTCCGTCTTATTTTCTCCTTATTTCCTGTTGATGAAAGGATTGAGAGAATTGCTTGGTGGGCACCTGGCAGCCAAGCAGGTTGACCCACTAGTTACTATGGATTTTTAAAAAGTTCAACTGAGGCTGTCCTGAGGAACTGATTATATAAAATCTTAGACAACTTGTTTAGAAAAGGTACTAAATGAAAGCAGAAAGGAAACTTTATCTCCAGTTGACAGTAGTAAAGAGGCGAAAGTAGATTAAATGCAACAAGACAGGCTCAATCTGAAGTCGTCTGTTTCTTTATTCCATGTCTTGCATAAGATGCTATGTTCTTTTCCACAGGCTTATCCAGTGCATCCACTCGGATGTCTCTCTCTTCCTGTGTTGTGTGCTCAAAACACCTGCATGTTCCTTTCATCTGGATTTTACGTTTTCTAGTGATAACTTTAGCTTTTCTTTCAGTGCAAGGATCAATTAGTAAATACATTTTATTTACTGTGTAAGAGAGACTCAGTTTTGTCACTAATTGAAGACTAGCTGAATTGATGTTACTTTCACCCACACAAAACTTTTCTTATATTTTTTTTTCATAGATTTTAGTGGAAGTAGAAACAGCTTTCTATATTGCTAATATTACTGTAGTATAAAACTTTTTTCTTAAAAAAAAAAAAAAAAAAAAGTTTATGGTAATTGGTTTATTCAGCTCCAGGATGCCAGTTGAGGATATTTTCCTTGCAATTTTTCTTCCTTTTTTTGGTCTTGAATGAGCTGTAGACATTGTAATTTGTGAGCACGAAGCTGGTAAATAATGTATTTGAGATCAGGCTATTATGGAAAGACAAATCATGAAATCCACCTAGAGAGGCATTTTTTAAGCTTTGTTTTTATTTAATTGATGTAACTTTTAAATTTGCCTTTTAAAGTTAATGGTGCAGTGTTTCACCATTCTTCCTTCTGTGTGACATACGTGATTCAACAATGGAAATGTAAGTGGGTGATGAACCCTAGTAATATTCACTCTCCTTTCCTATTGGAACAGAATTCATCTTGGACATGAAATCTCTGCTATTAAAATTTATTTAAAAAACAAAATTTGTCCAAGTTGATCCTCTGCTTATGGTGATGATTCTTAATGGTAACTCATGGGTGCCCAACCTTTTGGCTTGCCTGAGTGAATAGTACTTGTCTTGGGACAACACAATACAACTACTTGAGTAGTAGTTGTATAATATAGTATATGTATTTAAGTAGCAAAACTAACTTCTAATGTATTTTGTTATTAAAACAAAAATCGGAGCAACAAAAACATAAATCTAGTGGTATATTTGACCCTGTTTTTGTGAAATCAGTGTGTCAGTATCTAGTTTGATGGAAGTTGCTGCAATTGTTAGTTCTGAAAGTGTTTGTCAGAAATTTTTGATAAAATATTACTCTTTCTATGCTTCTTCCTTGACAGTAACTGTTCAGAAATACACATATTTCCAAAAAGTGATGACATGAATAAGGTGTGATTGTGAAGTCACACCTTCAGAAGAGGGGTATTTTTCTATTGTAAGATAGGTCTTATAAAAGTCTGGTAAAGAGAGGCTACATATTTATTTATTTTTTTTAGTTGAATGTCTCATTGCAACTCTATACATTCCATTTGAAAATTTGCAGGAAATGTATGTCAACTGAAAATGGAGTTACAAGTATGTAAAAAATTGATTTTTTTGGAAATCTTGAAAACTATTCTCAAATTTATGAAAATGGAAAGCAGGTCTGTGTGTTTTTTACTGTTCACAGGACTTTATTTAGACAGTGTATTTAAATGCATGAAGTTATTTGCCATAACTTGACCTTGCCATAACTTAAATTCCATTTCAAATGCTGTTATGGTTTGAAATGTAGTGCAGATAAGTTGCTTTTCATCTTGAAGATGTGTGTTTAACTCATTTGAATGAGTGATCAAATCCACCAAAAATGCTCTGTGTCATTTTTAATCTTCATGTTTCATCTTCATGTTAATCTTTATCTTCACATACAAATTTTCCTTTTGGTTCCATAAAGGGCTTGTTTGCATTTCACAAATCATAAAATAGTTTCAGTATTTCACCCTAACTGTCATCTTCCCTCAAAAAAAAAAAAAAAAAAAAAAGTTCCCATCATTAATTAGCATCCATACTCTTAAGCATCTCCTGCAATTGGTGATGATTCAGTCCCCTGGACTTTTTGAATTTCACAGCTTGCACAATTATTTACAAGACATTAACCATTTTTAAGGCTTTTGCAGATCGATTTTCTTGGTGTGTGACCCAGTGGTATTTCATCGAACATGAGCTGCCGGTAGCAATTGCATCATCTTCTATTAATTTTACCAAGTCCCTCTTTACCATGGTTGGTACATCAGATTTGTTGACAAAGATGAAAGAAAATTGCATTTATGAGTTTTTTTTACTGCATCAAACAAATAAAGAGACTTAGTTGTATCTTTCAGTGGTACCAAAGAAGCCATTTCTTCAGTGGTGTATTTGTTATCAATACCTCTAATGAAAATGACAAGGTGAGCTGTATCTGCAGCATCAATACTTTCATCTATCACTAAAGCATAAAATTTGAATTTAGCAGCTTTACTCTCTAAATTTCTCTCAACAGATTCTCCTGTTTCTTCAGAATTCTTTTTTTATGAGGACACATTATATCTGCCACACTTTCCGTACGTTACTTAATAAACTTACCATCAGTAAATGGTTTTAATTTTATTTCAAATGGAAGGGCAGAGCCGCTGTTGTGGTGATGTGGCAAGAGCCAGACCACATTGCAAGCTGTTGCTGGGCTGCATTCAGCCCATGGGATGTGGGTTGGACATACCTGGTATAAACTTTCCAAGTGAAATTTATGTACTTGTGGACAGTGACATAGTTGGAATGATCTGGCTTGATGACTAGTGCTTTTCTGTTGTGACAGAGCATTTAGCTAAGGTTTGTCTCTTTAATACGATCACATAGAACTATAATCAGCTTCTGTTATTTGAAGTGGGTTATTTGCAGGATGGATATCTATAGAATTAATTTTGGGTAACAGTGGGCTATTTGTGGTGCCATTGAACAGATTTGTGTGTACTGGAAAGTTTACAAAAAACAGAGTCAAATTATGTAACTTAGGCTATGGAAGAATGTGGTAAGCTTGTGGTAAGTTTCAAGAGCTGATAAAAACAACTGTTTTTGTTTATTCTGTATAAATAACTTAAAATATTATAATTTGCTTTTATCTGCTAGAAAACAAAATAGAGAATTAATGTGGATATTTTTTTCCACTGAAGCCTGCCTTGAAAGTATCAAATTCCAGATAAAGTGTGGGAGGGCGGAATCTCTTAGTTCTTTAGTTTAAAAAGTGGCTGGTGACAAGAAGTGATAATGAGTTTATCAGAGCACTTAAAAATTTATTACAAGAGCATGCAGAAAAAAAAGATCAAATTGAGTGCCTAAAATTGTTAAATTCAAATATTGATACAAAATATGCTGTTACTGTTTTGTAGCGATGTAGTCACAAAGCTTAAATGTACTACTGAAAAAATCACTTTATATTTGAGTTCATTCTGTGGTTTTCAAGTTTTTTCTCCAGATATCTTCTTTCTAGCAGCTGTACAGAAAACCTAAGGAAACTAACACCTGAAGGTTACTTTTAGCCTGTGTGAGTTCCTGTCTTACATCTAATTTGCAGTAGATTAAGTGAAAATTTTGAAAGTGGGGTTTGTTTTCTGTACTGCAGTGTGCTTTTATTTACAGAAGGTACAGGTTTTACTTTAGAGCTACCATTTTTTTCATAACTAGATAACTGAAAGTAATTTCATTAATAAAAAGAAGTATAATATAGGTTGCAAATAAACGAACTGGATCCTGAACAGATAGAGAACAGTTTTTTGAGAAGTTTGAAACTGACACAATGCTCAAGATCTTCTGGATGGCTAGAGAAATAATAAAGAAGTCTCCTGAACAGAAATTTTTAGTAGGTGCAGTTGACACAAACAGAAGCTATGGAGAAGTATCTTCAGTTGTGTCCCAAAATTTAAGAGACATCTTGTCACGATGATTTCTCAAGTATTGAAATGCACTTAACTTGAATATCTAGAACAGTGAAATGTGCATGCAGACTTTGAAGTACTATAGTGAATTTCAAGATGTGAAGCCTTTTCTAAAATGTTCTGTAGTAGAAAAAACTAAAAGGTGAAACACTTCATGCTGGAAAAGCTATGTTTTGCAGTAGATACCTTTAGATTTTTTTTTTTTTCATCACTAATGCTTAGACTGCTTTCTAGATATAAAGCATGTATTTCAGTATTTAGAAAATAATCAGAAATAGTTTTGCTCTGTATTTGTCATTTCTGTTAGTGCATTTTTCTAAGGTTTGAACCACAGTGTCTTTGGTAATGTGACTGGGTGGTGTGAGCTTGTGTGTAGTAGAAATGCATATTCAGTGGTTACACTACTTATTTAACACAACTAAAGTGCATTTGATTTTGGTTTTATAGATATTTTCTGTAATATTTTATCATTTACCTCTTTTTCTAGGTCACTTACGTAGATGAATTCCTGAATTTTGTATGCTTATTACAGTGGGCTTGACTTTCAGACTGGTCTTAAAGACTGCTTAAAAGCTGTCTTGTCTTGAACTTCTTGTATACTCCTGAGCCTGAGAAATGCAAGATTTAGTGCTGTTGAAGTCTTTGTTTTTGTAGGATTGATGAATGGAGAGGATACGGTTTCTGAACAGTCTTTGTTTCTGTGGAAGAGAGTTGGAGAGTTAAGTCTTCTTGGCATGCTTGAGAGTCTTCTGTTCAGGAAAAACCTTAATGTTGTATAATTTGTCGTCCTTTGTTGATTTCAGTAGGTTTATTAGCTAAGTTGATTACATCTCCAAAGCTAAAACACTATCTGTGCTATATTCACTGGTATTTCTAGTCTGTTTGAAGTCATGGGGTAGTTTGGGTGGGTCCTTTAGCTCTCTACAGGTATTTTGAAGTATTTGGATTGTCTCACCTATAGCTGACTTATGTGTTAACAAGTGCTTTAAGTGTTAGTGGTCTTTTCATCTAAATTTGTATATAACTTGGCTGTGATGGACTTGTTTTTCATTATAGAACACCTTATGGTGCTATATTTTATTTTGGTGACCTAAACAGTGTTGATGATAAACTAGTGTTCTAGCTGTTACTGAACTGAGCTTACACAGTGTTAGGTTGCCTTTATTTCTTACACTGCTCTCTGTTTCCAATGCAGTGAGTTGTCTGTGTGTTGGCAAAGCTTGGGAGGGGACAGCTGTCACCAGTGGACCAAAGGGATATTTCATGTTGTATGATATCATGCTGAGAAGTAAGATAGGGAAGAAGATTTTTGTATAGTAAATAGACCTTACTTAAGCATTCACCGAGCATCAGCCTGCTACTGATGAGTGATTATTTTTGCATCTCTCTTTCTCACCTTTACTTACTAAACTCTCATTTTCTAAACCCATCAGACTTTTTCTTGCTTTTGATTTTCCAGTCCTCTCTGCAGTTCTGCTGGTGGAGAGCAAGTAAGCAAGTAGATAGGGGCTTACGTGATAACTGGAGTCACAGAACCTAACTGTAGTTTCATGTGACAATTACAGTGAAATCTTGAGTCACTAGATGTAGTAGCTCTAACAGCGTCATGCATGTTGTGAATACCAGTATTAGTATGATGATACTGTATTCTTCTTTGACCGAGCTAATGGGATATTTGAAATCACTGTAACTTTGTTCCCACCGGTGTTGGGTTATTGCTTTTTCCATTTCATCTTCAGAGCACAGTGATGAACTCTTAATTAAGAATTCAGTATTTGGGGTGATGCTCCTTACCTATTTTAATCTAAAAGTATCTTTAGTATAGCTCAGGTAGTAGCAGAGGTTTGGTAAAAAAGGTTTTTTCTGTACTTCTAGTCCTTCATGGCCTTCAGCTTGGCCAAGCTTTCAGAGTTGCCCTGAGGTTATGCATTCTCACTGCTTTTCCTTTTGTTAGATTTTTACTATAATCTGGAATTGCAGTATCCTAGACAATTAGATATTAGGTAATCCATTTGACTTATATTCTTAAGTTAAGTTAGAGAATTTTATGTGGGTGATCTGGGGTGCCACTGGCCCAGGGGTGGACATAAATATGGGTTGGGAAGAGATTTGGCTGAGATGAGCTTGTCCCTTGGCTCTTCTGTACCTGCATAGTAAGAGCTTGCAGAAGAACAATATAACCAAGGATTGGTTTAGTCTCTGTGGAGAGCACTTGCAGACACTGAAAAAGGGGGTGCAAGTTCTTACATCTTTGCCTCCCCGTCCAGCAGTACTGCTCCTGTCAAACAAGAAATCTCCCAACCACAGTACATCTTGACCAGTGTTGATATTGAATGCCCCATGATTAAGGGGAATGCTGTAGCCATGGGACTCAGTATGTCAGTTTGATGAATGGACTTGCTGATCTTGAAGATCTTTTTGGACCTGAATTATGCTTCTATGCTGTGTAGATTTGTATCAGCAACAATTTTTTCCTTTAAATCTTTCACTTCAGTTCTTAGGGTAGAGAAAAATTCTCAATATTTCAGAGGAATGGTATTTTTTTTTTTTCCAAATCTCTTCAAAACAGGGTTACTATCCTAGCCTGCATTAGGACATTTCTGAAACTTCATCGAAGGGCTGCTCTGAAAGCAATGCCTCCTATTTTATTATGTTGACCCATGATGTCAGAAGCAGATGGTGGTGGTATGGCAGTAGAAGTTGAACCTTCCCACCAGTATTCCATTACACTTTGTTGCCAGGTGACATATTGCAGAAGAGAGGCAGTCTGACAAATTGACATCTGACATGGAAGTGCATATGAAGCAAAGATGTGGAATTTAGTTGCTCCATGTGGAAAAAATGGCACCTGTTGACGTTCCTTGACACTTTCTGAATATTTATGCAGTCCAAACAGTAGATGCAAACACATAGAGGTGGTGGGTAGTGAATTTCAGCAGTGGTGAGAGTCACCTCTGCTCATACAGATTTGTACAAACATGACTTGCAGGCTCTTGTTCATCTCTGGCAAAAGCGCATAGCTAATGGTCGACTCTCTTGAAAAATAGTGTCTCGTAGTTGAGAATTTCCTGTATCAGAGAGTGTTATTGTGCTCTTTTGTATCGTCATTTCCATGGAAATAAATAGGTAGCACTATTTTTGTCGCAACATGCATATCTTTCCAGTCTTGTTGATGTAATAGATTTTAGATTCCCAAGGCAGTTTTGCTTATTTTGAAATAGCCTTTTGTTTATGGTACAGAAAACGCAGAAAACTTTGTTAGACAGAATCCTAACTTTTAGTAGTATTAAGTTGATTGTGGTTTGGTTTTGATAACAGGTCACAAGGAATGTTGAGCCATTTTTTTTAAACTCCAGAATAATACCAAACCCATTTTTTTATTGTTACAAAAAGAGGCTACCTAGTTGGTTAATGTAACTCACTCTTTTTGTCAGCTTCTAATCCCAGTTATGAGAAAGCAGTCAGATGTTCATTATTATGTGTGAATTCTGTGTCTGTCATAGACTTTCTCAGATCTGCTCAAAACCTGCAAGCTTGCTTTCAGTGGTAAGTATTTATTAAGACAGTTTCAGGACTTGCATATGGATTCATTTTTTTTGTCAAAATGTGTACTCTTGTCATCCATGTTCTATTTAAAATAGTTAAAAGCAGGTAAAGATTACATTAACAGAAAGGTACCTATTACTGATTAGCCTCATTAGTACTAAATTGATAAAAGTATCATTTTGGCTAGACTTCTGCCACCCTGGGCATCAGTGGTAAATGAATTTGTGCTTAGGTGAGAAACTTAGTTTTTTTGCTTTGTGGTGGGTTGTTTTTTTTTTTTTTCCAAACTGTATCGTATACCTCTGAGTATTTCACTTAACATTGCAGTTTGTGAGGTCCAGATCTCTCCCATAAGTATTAAGTCAATTTAAGTTGAAATACTTAGTCTGTTTGAAGTGCTCGTGTCAATTCTGTGTACATTTGACATCTTGGCCTGCTTCTTCAGAGTTCTTTGGGCTGTGTTGTCACAGTGCATAGTACATCCCAACTAACTCTTTTCCCTTCTACTAAGTGCCAGTGGCAACTGGTTTCCTTATTGGTGTGGGCAAAGCTTGCTTTTATATGAAGCTTGCCATTTATATCCGTATCTGAAAAAAAACTTTCTGGTAAAAATAATCTGATTTCATATGCTTAATGGTAATGTGCTAAAAATATAATACATGTGTGCAGTGCTGGGCAAAAGCAGTTATTGCATGATACAGAATTACTTTCCACTTGGTTTTGAAAAGAATAAAGTGGTTGTGTATCAGAGGTATTTAGACATATCTGTGTTTATGGCATTTTTTTTAAGACAGTTTGTTAACAGTTTCCTGTCTACTTCCTGATTTCCTCCTATGAACAGCATACAATAACACACAGTGAAGCTATGCTTTTGTGTGCTAATTGTCATAAACATGAAGGATGAAGAGAAACTTCTAATAATTCTTTAAAATTTTTTATCTGCTCTTGTCTTCGTTTTGCTTTTTTATTGGTTGCAATTAAAAAAAAAAGATACTGTTAGCAGCAGCATCTGAATTAGATGAGTAACTCTTAGAAGGTAGCAGAGAACAAAATAAGCAGCATAAGTATAATATACAGTTGTTCATGCATTTGTGGTTCTAGTATGCTTGGTGACATATGCAGTGATGTAGAATATCCAAATATCCAACCGGATATTTGGCTGTAATGAAAATTGTATCAATCTTGTAGGTGGATTATTAAAGCCATCAGTGGGTATCAGTTTTCTAAGTTTCAAAATGTTTTCTGATATTGAAGTGCTACATGTAATATGAAAGTGAAGAAATTTTACAGTTTTCCTTTAAATCATTTTCTTGTATAATTTTTGCTTTTTTCCTGTTTAGAAGCTGGTCTCCTGTGTATGTTTTAATAAATAGAAATGTATGTGTGTATGCAGATCAGGCAGTAAAAGATACCACAACTCTTGTTCCCTTACACACACACACACACACACACACACACACAAATAAAAAATAAAGTAGAAGAAATACACCTTTTTGTCAGATCCTGCCTGTTTTAGGCAAAATGCAGTCCTCGAATGTGTATTTAAAGAAGGGCCAGATATGTAGTTGTTTACAGCGTCTCTCAGATTTTTGGTTTTTTTTTTCCCCAAGTATAAGTCAGTAGTTTACATAAATTATGAAGCATTAGAGTGGTGGTGAATGTAAGAAATGTAGTGTCTAAAATAGTCTCCTGCTGATACTTTAACATCTCTTCATGGAGTTTCTGTCACCAAATGAAAATTGTTGAGTATGTGGACAAACATTACATAAGTTTTAGTGATTGAGCTCTAGGCTCAAATACCACGAATCCATAGAATTTGTTAAGCTTCTTCAGATGGTAGATGATATTACAGTGTTTGATCTCCATCTTCTTTCTTTCTGCATAGTAAGTTGCTGACAAGTTTATTGGATGATCTTTTAAAAACAGAAGAAATTGAATATATTTAAAGCATTTTAAAATAACAAGTCCTTAGAAAACTGAATTGAGTTTGCAATGTTGATTCTGTAATAAAATTGATTGGATGGGAAATCTTGTTTTTTGCAAACATTTTCATTTATTTGACTTTTCAAAGCTTTTGGGGACAGTGAGAATAAGGGGAAGTACTTACTGTGAACAGCTTGACTTGGTGCTTTTGAGAGATAGATTTGCAGCTGATGTTTTCCTGTGTAGCTACTGCATGAACAAAACATAATTAAGGATGTTCCTGCTTGTGGCTCAAATGCTTACTACTCCTTCCGTCCTTACTATCTTGTGTGGAATGGCAAGACTTTGGCCTTGAGTGCCAGCCTAACGTTAATATGAGCCAAAGATGTTTTTACTGAAATTCTAGTAGTTTTAATGCTTTTTTTTTTTTTTTTTTTTTTAAGGGTGTGTGTGTAGAGAGGCAAGTATTGAGGGAACGAGTGGTTTTCAAGATGTAGTCTTTTTGAATAGACCTAACATGGCCAGAGCTGAGTTTCTCATCTTTAACCCTGAAGACTATTTGTGCTTGAGTTTTCCCACAAATGTCTTTTTTTTTTTCACCTGCTGTAACTTGAAAAGTTTAAAGTCAAACTCTGTAGCTGCCTCATATAACATCATTATTTGTAATCTTTTATCAAGTTTGTGTATGGTCTGATTTATTTGCATTATCTTGTAACTGAGAGGCAGCAAATCATATTCATTGTTACAAGTATTCTTTTAAAGGTGTGTGTATTTTCGTGTACTATGTGTATCATTTATGTGCTTTAAATGTTTCACAGAAGGTACCAGGTGCTATATAGCTGCATAGAAGCCAGTATAATTGAGTCTTGACCTGCTGGAACTTTGCAGTTGACATCCTCTATGACTAATACTGATAATTAAAAAAAAAAACCACTAAAAAACAACAACAGGTAGCCAAAGAGCTACTGGTTGATGCATTTCAGATCAAGAGATAGAATGGAAGGGTATATTGGCAATATTAAAGAAGAAAAGCTTTCACTCATCTACGTTTAAATGATAAAATAGTTGTTTTCCTCTGGAAGAACTCCTTGTTTCTTTGATAGGATTTATGCCTGAATACAGACTTAAGGATTTCTTTAGCAGGGATTCTGACTTTCTGTTTTTTTTACCACTTAGTACACTTCCTCTTTTTGTACTTAAAGATCATGAAACTGGGTGTGCAACTTTTTGAACTTTGTGCAATCAACTTTTTTTGTAGTTACTACTAATCAAAATAGATAGTATTGATTCCTATTAACAGTATTGGTTCCTTTTAACATCAGAAAGAAGGATATGTGTAGTGGTCATGTATATGGTGTATGCAGAAGATTTGACTCCATCATCTGTAATAATGCAATGAAAGATCACTTTTGTTTTTCTCTAATAATGTGATTTACTAGAAATCAAAGTGGAACAAATTGCTCAATATTTTCAGTGTGTTCATATCTTCTTGAACAGAAAGACTTGGTATTATTAATGAAGAATATTCAGTCTGAATTTCAAAATTCATTTCAGGTTAGGAAATTTGAAGAATCTTACCCTTGCAAATTTCAGGAATGCCTGCTTATTACTTTAAAAGTAGTGTGTCACCTGACATTATATGGGTGAGGCATTAGCGGACTCACAGAAGCAATACATGAGATGTGATACAGAAGACGTACTGTATTACATTAAAGCTATTTTTCCAGTAGCCATGTTAAAACACACATCCTTATTCTGTTGGCTAAATTACTGTTAGATCTTTGCTTAAAACTCAGGAACTTTTGTGCTGAACTCTAAGAATTTTCAATATGGAAGGTGTAGAATTAATAAAAATCAGTTAATTGATTCTGTTGTTTGTTGGGAGGTAAATAGAGGGGTAGAATAATTCAGTTTACATGGTTATATTGTTTATATCATATTATTCCATGTAAGACTTCAGTTGTATTTTATTACCAGAAAACAAGTACATTTCTTGTTCTAAGCATAATATAGAAGTTCTCTTAGTGATCTTAATTTTAAAATGAAAACTAGTTTGAGGAAGTTAAGTTTTCAAACTAGCAGAATGGCTGGGTTAAGAAAATATTTCTGTAATATTTAGCGTGGAAAAAACTCAGAAATACAACTGATGTAGAAAGTCCCCTTCCCTCTTCCTTTTCTTCTCCTCTCATCCTCTTGAATAATAATTGCAACAGTCCTTGCTTTTCCTTATATGCCAGTGTTTATCATCACCAGGATGTGAGGCGTAAGCTTTTTCTCTTGGAGTATTTAAATAGCTGAGTGGCTGTGTGAGGGATTCTTGGATTCATTGAGGATTGGTTTAGGTTTTGTCAAGACTTGATCATTCTTGAGATCTGTATGCGTAGTTTCTAACGATTTATTAGGCAGCCATCAGTGCTACCTGTTACTGTCTCACTCTCCAGGATCTTCTCAACTGATCACATCTGTCTGAGAGTCAAGGATGCTGCAGCCACCGTATGGCTTTTCCTTGGCCTAACAGAGGCCAAACTGAAGACATTACCAGAGGAAAGGCATAGCACGCAGAATCCAACTTAGTATTGTCTTAACTTAAAGAGAGGCACAGTGCAGAATCAAAGTTGCTATCAACTTTGTTTGGAAACAGGGAATGATTTTACCTTTCCACTTGCACTGGTCTCTTTCAGTCTTACAGAAGAAACAGAAGAAAACTCTGCTGTGATGGTTACACAATGTTTTGGCTCCAGAAGAGAATACTAGTGACTTAGAGAATCACTGAGACAATTGTTGGATAATGAAAAGTGTCATAATTTTTTTTTGTGTATGTTTGGTAAAAATTGGGATTTGCTCCCAAGAGATGAGAGGACACTCGTAATTGACTCCTATTTTTCCTCTCTCTGAGTGAAGACGAATTCAAGGATTTATGACACAAATGTTAGCAGGAGGAATATTGTTGAATAGTTCTAAATTAGAGCTGGAAAGACAAGATGGAGAAAGAACAACCTAACTTTAATCCATATCTGGTTTGAATTTGCATAGACATTGAAAAGGGATTGTAGAATTTAGGTCTATAAAGATAGAGGGATTTATATTCAATGTGCTTGGATTTGAAGAGGAAACTAGTTCAGTTAGTATCTTGACCCTTTAAAAAAGCTTGAGTTTCAAAAGCACAAAAAGCATATGTATATACATTGTAAGGAGTCCGACTTATGCAGATCTGTTTAGCAGCTAGTGCTGTAAATATGTTGATTTCGGTGTTGTACAGTCAACAAATGTATGGTACTTTACAGGTGCTGTAGTTGGAAAGATTATATTGGTTGGAAAAGAGACAATCAAGGAAGAAATGCTCACCTGTATCCAAGGATCTAGTCTTGTAGTAGAAAACTCCAAAAAGGAGGGATCTCCAGAAAAAGATCCTTCCCTAGTGGCAGTTAGCCCTTAAATGGGGTCTAGGAGAAGTGGAGCCAGGCTCCCCCCCTTCTGGTCAGACAGCTGAATTGCCTTCACCTGTGCTCCCAGGGCTGACCCAGTCCTTGCCTCAGGTGTTCAAAGAGTGGTTCAGTGGCCATGACTCAACAGTTCCCATACAGGTATAAATTGTTGCCAAACATGAGATAATCTGTAGCAGTGGAGCTATAAGACTGCCCTCTTACTAGAGAGTGTGTTCAGGACCGGTGTCCTAGCTCAATCATACAGGCTGCTCAATCATACAGGGATTGCAAAAATTTTGTTCTTCATTTTGATAACTTAAGAATTTTTCCGCTCCACAGAAAGGTGGAGGTGCACAAGTCATGCTTGCAACAGCATGTATTAGCAAATCATACATGAAAGAATGCGTATAATGCTTTTGACTTAAAAATCATCTATCTAGGCTTAGAGAACCTCAGAAATGTAAGTTTTTGTTAAAAATAAATCTTTTCATTATTTTAAATTACATGCTTCTGTAGGAGATATGCATAGTGTAATTCATTCCAAAATGTTTTTGTTTTTTTTTCCTGTGCACTACAGTTACTGCAGCCAGGATCCTTCTCATACTATTTAGAAAATAAGAATATGCCTTGCTTTTTATCAAAGCTGCATTTAAATGCATTTTTCACTTTTCCTCAAGTGTGCAGAAATTGGTGTTTGTACTGGTACACAAGATGATTCTGGTGACAGTTGACAGTAAAACTAGAGAAAACGGTGAAAAACTTATTTAGTAGAAAATCACAAAAATGCTGTAATTACAGCTCTAATGTGTTAGTGTAAAAAAGCAGTAGGTACTGAATGACAAACCAGTCAGATAGGTCCAATGTCAAAGTCAGTGCTTTTCAAAAATGACTATTTGTAGCTATTTGGTGCTTCAGAGCCTCCGTTTAAGTCTCTATTAGCATGCTGTCCATTAGTTCACTCTTTATGCTAGGTCCATTGTAAATGCACATGTTTTAACTTTTTTTCCATATACGTGGTGTATTAAAAGTTCTTAATGATCGTAAATGCATGTACACTTTTAGTCATTTCAAATCATTCTGCATTTGAATATTTTACTTTCTAAGAATTCTGTGCTTTGGCATTTTGATCCGTAGTTTTGAATGCATGTCCTTAACCTTTTGTCATGGTTTTATGGTCATCAGTATTCCGCATCATATCATCATGTAGTGCACTGGGAATTAAAGTGTTAATGCCCCAGTTCAACATACTAAAGAGGAGAAACTATGTTCCCCAGAAGACTGTTTGCTGTGCTGATATCATTCCTGCACAGGGGGGAATGGGATATTTTAAGGATCCCAAAGGGTATTGATGGGCCTTTGGAATAGCTGCTGTAGATGTAGAGGGTGTTAAGCAGTTGTCTGTTTTGCCTGGCCTGTCAGAAGATCCATCTGTTGTGGGGCTGATATGAGTAAAAGAGCAGAAGGTACCAGTTGCCACAAAAACAGTGCACAGACAGCAGTACTGCACCAACAGGGATTCCTTGCTCCCCATTCATGAGTTGATTCATCAACTGGAGAGTCGGAGAATGATTAGTGAAACTCACTCACCTTTTAACAGCCCCATATGGCTGGTGCGTAAAGCCAGTGCAGAATGTAGGCTAGTAGACTACTGTATAGTACCGTATAGTAGCGCTAGTAAACAGCGCTGCTGACCAGACATGTTAGAACTCTAATACGAACTGGAATCAAAAGCAGCCAAATGGTATGCCACTGTTGATATTGACAGCACCTTCTTTTCCATTCCTTTGGCCATAGAATGCAGGCCACAGTTTGCCTTCACTTGGAGAGGCATTCGGTATACCTGGAATCGTTTGCCCCAGGGGTGGAAACACAGCCTGACCATTTGCCATGTGTTGATCCAGACTGCACTGGAACAGTCAGTGCTCCTGAGCACTTAGAGTACATTGACGACATTATTTTGTGGGGCAGTACAGCAAGGGAAGTTTTTGAGAAAGGAGAACAAATAATCCAGATCCTTCTATGTGCTGGCTTTGCTATTAAGGAAAGCAAAGTGAAAGGACCTGCTCAGGAAATTCAATTCCTAGGAATAAAGTGGCAGGATGGATGTTGTCACATCCCAACAGATGTGATCAACAAAATCACTGCTATGTCTCCGCCCACTAATAAGGAAGAGACTCAATCTTTTCTTGGCATAGTGGGCTTTTGGAGAATGCACATTCCAAACTACAACCTTATTGTAAGCCCCCTTTATCAGGTGATGCGGAAGAAGAATGATTTTACATGGGGCCCAGAGCAGCAGCAGGCTTTTGAACAGAATCAAGTCAGTTTGCAGAGGTGAATGCTGTCCATCTGGCCTTAGATGTTGTTGAATGGGAGGAGCGGCCGGTGCTTTATCTTTATATCGACTCATGGATGGTGATAAATGCTCTGTGGGGATGGTTACAACAGTGGGAACAAAACAACTGGCAGTGGAGAGGTAAACCGATTTGGGCTGCTGAACTGTGGAAAGAGACTGCTGCCCGAATAAAGAATATGGTTATAAAGGTGTGTCACATAGATGCCCATGTACCCAAGAGTCAGGCTACTGAAGAACAGCAAAATAACCATCAAGTAGACTGAGCTGCCACAACTGAGGTTGCTCAAATAGACCTGGACTGGCAGAACAAGGGAGAGCTATTTCTAGCCTGCTGGGCCCATGAGACCTTGGGCCATCAAGGAAGAGATGCAACATAAGTGGGCTAGAGACCAAGGGGTGGATTTAACTTATGGATACTATCGCACAGGTTATTCATGACTGTGAAATACGCACCACAGTTAAACAAGCCAAGAGGATGGAACCTCTCTGGGGGGAAGGGCGTTGGCAAAAGTATAAACATGGGGAGGTGTGGCAGGTTGATAATGCACCTTGCTGCAGTCTCGAAATGGTAAGCGTTATGTGCTTACCATGGTGGAGGCAACCACTGGGTGGCTTGAAACATATGCAGTACTCCATGCTACCGCCCAAAACACCATATTGGATCTGGAAAGGCAAATCCTGTGGCAACATGGCACCCTAGAAAGAACTGAGTCAAATAATGGGACTCATTTCAAAAATTCACTTGTGGATACCTGGGCCAGAGAACATGGCATTGAGTGGGTTTATCGTATCCCCTATCATGCACCAGCCTCTGGTAAGATTGAATGCTGCAACGGGTTGTTAAAAACCATGTTGAAAGCAATGGGAGGCGGAACATTTAAGCACTGGGAGAGGCATTTGGCAGAAGCCAGCTGGCTGGTCAACACTAGAGGATCGGTCAGTCGAGATGGTCCTACACAGTCCAGCCCCCTTCATGCTGTAGAGGGAGATAAGGTCCCTGTGGTACATGTAAAAAGCATGCTGGGAAAAGCAGTTTGGGTTCTTCCAGCTTCTGGAAAGGGCAGACCTCTCCATGGAACTGTTTTTGCACAGGTACGTGGGTCCACCTGGTGGGTGATGGAGAAAAATGGGGACGTCCACAAGGGAATTTGATGCTGGGGGAGTGCAGTTAGTAATTCTATGTGTGTGTCTAATGGTTATTAATTACGGTTTGCTCGTGTATATTAAGCGTGATGTGATGATGTGGAATAAGGGGTGGAACGTCATGGTTTTGTGGTCATCGGTATTCCACATCATAACATCATGTAGTGCACTGGGAATTGAAGTGTTAATGTCCCAGTTCAACGTACTAAAGAGGAGAAACTATGTTCCGCAGAACACTGTTTGCTGTGCTGATATCATTCCTGCACAGGGGGGGAACACATATAAGGTGTTGTCAGGTCATCTGACATTCTTTTTGCTTTCCTTCATTGCTCTTCTCCTTAGTCTCTCCTTGCTGCTGCCTGTCATGACTGCGTGTGCTGCTTCACCATTACTGTAAGGCCTACAGCTTTTCAGATATTCTCTCATTATATTTAGTAAACTAGTTTGTTCCTCCTCAGATCGTTGCCACTGTTCTTTAATTATTTTGGGGTCCCTGTTTCCCTTTTCCAGAGCCATGGACTTTGCAAAGTCCCTCTGCCCCACTAGTCACAGAACCAGGCTGAACAAGCCCATAAACGGTTGACACCTTTATAGTTTCTCCAATTGCTTTCATATGAAAAACTTTTAAACAGTTGATGTTTTGTGATGTTACTGACCTCTCTACTTGTGTTTTTTTTTTTCTTTTCAAACTAACTTGTTTGATAAAAGAGCTGAAGTGCTATTTTATATATATATATATATATTTGAATTACAACTGAAGAAAACTTAAAAATCAGGATACAAGTCATACTTACTAGCCTGTTAGCCACATGAAAGTGATAATCATCTTTGTTTAATTTCAAATTAATAAACAAGCATCAAGGTAAGTTTTAATATTAGAGAATTTGGTAGTTTGGATGAAACTTTATGGAGAGTGACACTAAATGTCGTAGGATTCTGTTCTTCATTGAAAAGTTTTGATGCACCCTGTAGCATTGGCAAAGTTATCTCAATCTTAGATTCGTGTCTGTCCTCAAAGAATAAGAAACCAAACATAAAAAGACTTATCAGAAATCATGCTTCGCCAACATGTTGCTCTTTTTGACATTTGTATTTGGGGAAATGGTCTTTTGATTTAAGATTTTCCTTTTACTTGCATTTGTTTGATACGAAGATTAAAATGTAAAATACCAGAAAAGACAGTGAATAAGATGAACTTCTTTGAGTAAGATCTTTCTTTTCACTAGTATTGAAAAAAAGAAGCTGATTTGCAGAAGCAAATCCCTAACAGTTCTTTGTTCAGTACATATTTCAGTCTGAACTGCTGTTCAGTTTTCTGTGTACCTACTTTTGTGGTTCTTGTACACAAGGTTCTGAGAAATCTGATAGAACGTGCACCAGATCATCTTCTGATGCTTTTGGAAGTCACTTCCTTAGTGAAGTTTTGGAGTACAAACAGGATTGGCCTGCTTTCTTTTTACCAGATTAAAGGAAAGCAGAAAGTAACCACACTAGACTAAGAATTTAATATTGTACTGTAAATACCTGTCCATGAGTTGCATCCTTTCCTCTCCCCAGACAAAAGGCACTTTGGGCTCTTTTTGACAGTTGGATAACTTCAGTGTTTTGTTGTGCCAGACTCCTAAAAAACTTAACTTTTACTAAAAAAATATTGAGTATGATTAGAATTTTAAGTATGAGATATAAGCTGTTAATTTTCAAGCATATTTTCATATACAGCTTTTGCATCATGTTGTAGAAGCATGTGTTAAAGCATAGTATGGAGTAATACTGTACATGAGAATTTCTAAGCTTTTAAGTATGGTGTTCATGAAGTGAGGTTTATACAAGGATTTTGGAACAGGAATTTTGAAAACAACACCGTTCCAACAATATGTGAATTCTGTTCAGAAAGTGTGTGAAAATATATAGTATGCAAGGGGAGTCGGAATAATCACTGTAAAACTTGGTTTCTTTTGGTGTGTTCTTGAAGTTAAATAGCCATCCCTGTCTTGCAGAAGTGTAGGTGGGAAAATTCTGCTAAATAGCAGCAATATGCCTAGATTCCTTTTGGCTTTTAAAAAGATGTATTCTGTGGTTTCATTGTGAAGTGGAAGTCAAACACATGCTGCAAAAACCTCACTAGACTGACATTGTAGAACAGCCATCAAATGATTAGCCAATTTAAAACAAATAAAAAAAATGAAATGGGATGTTAATTGCATCAGAGTTTTTACACTCACCAAAAGTAAGGTTTTTCTTTTAACTGAAACACACAGTTCTGTGTTCCCTCATTTTTTGTTTGAAAATAAAGGCGTGATGGATTAAGCGAAATAATTTCCTTTGAGACTGACAGATCTCTCTAGAAATGTAGGTAATACTTAAACTTAAAACAGTACATCTTCCTCAGTGTAGTTTTAAGGGTTAATCTGTGTATACCAGTTGTTTGTATATTTACTGTCAAGCAGATCTTCAAAGGAATGCTGCTCAGACTGCAGTTTTGAAGTTAATGAGAGATCTACATGAAAGTTGTCTCCCATCAGTTTATTTCATAAGTTTAGATGTGATGTTTCTCTGAATTGAAGAGTTTCTTTGCAGCTCTGCTCCTTATGTAGCTTTAGGAGGAAGCATATGTTGTACTGTTCGTAAGATACTTTTGGCCTGTATGAATAACTCCCGGTAATCTGAAAATGATACTGCACTGTCTTGAAAAGGGAGTTAGTTTGTGAAGTACTGAGAAACAAGAAACAGTGAGCGCAACCTCTAGAATGGCAGGTAGTTTCAGCTGGTTTTATCTGTGTTTCTGAGTGGATAGGATTCAATTTGTGGGACTGATTATCAAGATGATCAAAACAATGATTCATGCTTTAGTACAAACTGGATGCATGTAGAGACACAATTACAGTGTATGACCAGTTCTGTAGCAGTTAGTTTGCTTTAGCTTACTTGTAACTCAGGATTCCCCTTTCTTCCATTTTTGGGTAGAAGGCCTTAGAGAACCCTGCTTTAGGGTAGTGTAGACAAACAGTACAACTCCTAAAGTCTGTTGGGAGTTGTAATGTGATGAGCAACAGTGACAGCAGAGCAGCAAGATCCCAGACTGCATTGTGTGAGGATTTACTCAAATACAACAGCAGTAAGGCAGTAAGCATAGGAATTAAGGGGAGAAAAGGCTGCTTACCTTTAAGAGGCCTCAGGTACACAGGAATTGCCAGAGAGATACCCTTACCTCCATTGCCAACCCTTAAATGAGGTCTAGGAAGGGGTGGAGCCAGGATCCTCCTTCTGGTCACTCAGGTACACTGCGTGCACCTGAGCTCCCCTGGATTGCCCTTGCCTTCCTACCAGGTGCTCAATCACTGTTTCAAGCCCTGACTTAGTATTTCCACTACAGTAGTGGATGTGAGTAGTAGCTAGACCGACATATTCACATATTTTAGCTGTGATCCATGAGAAAGTTGTAGAGGTTCAGTCTTAATTTTTTTTTGAGATTCGAAAATTTTAACTACATTGTTGCTGTCAGGACTTGTGCAAATATTGTTTGCAGATACTTTGAAGCACTCTTCTTGGGATGTCAGGAGGGGATCTTTGAAACAGCTGAGAGCAGAAGTCTTTGGTTGAACTGTGCACTTCTTCACGGTTTCATGGAAGAAACATGAATGATTCTTTACTGAGTAGATCAAGGAATTATTCAAGGATTCTTTGGTCAGTGGTTTAATCTTACGGTAGGAATAAACGTATTAGGTCAATGTTAGTTTTGTTGCCTATGAAAAGTTGGAGTGAAGTGAATGGGTTTTAGCCTAAAAGTATTCTCTAAAAAACTTCAGTTACTATGCTACAATAGGAAAGAGTTAGGAAAATAACTTTTTCTATTACCTTGGCAGTTTTGAGGGAGAAATACTTTAAAATGGAAATGTAAGATTACAGAAACTGGTTAAGAAACTAAAATCAATTATTGTAGTAGAAATTCTCCTTACAACTTTTCATTAATTTTAAATTAATGTAACTGCTATATTTTAATCAATTTGTATGAAATATATTTTTGAAACATTGTTGATTTCTGTGAATACCTTCAAAGAAGTGTGTATTCTAAATGCAGGTCAAAGGCCATGGTCTATGTTTTTGTTTTAGGATTTTTTTTTTAATTTTTTTAATTTTTTTTTTAAAATAGGAGGCATTGAATCCATTTTCTGAGTTTGAATAACTTAAAATCTAAGAATTGCCTTAGTTTAATCTCAATAGCAGTTCCAGGGGATTTTTGAGCCCACAGCCTTTCCTTCGAAATTTGCTTTTCAGCAGCATGCCAAGTGAGCAGGATTTCAGTGTATCAGCATGTTGTTATACAGGCAATAGTATGCTTTTAGACAAAGTTGTGAAAGCAAATCCCAAACATTAACTGCTGAAATTGAAATGTTTTCATTTGTTCAATTCCTTATCAATGACTTTTATAGTAGGTATTGTCACTGAGTTTTGTTAATGATCCTTTCAGTAACGGAACTCTATACAATAATGCATTTGTGAAGACGGTTTGCAGCTTTGTATTAATCAAATGTCAGTTCGGATTTATGAATGCCAATTTTGTTTGCTTTTGACGTTCCTGTCAAGATTTTTATATGCACTTTGAGTTACTAAGGTAGCAATTGTTAAGAGTTCTAGCATTTTGCTGCAGCGCACAGTTGACTGAAAAAATTTCAGATGTACATCGATTGCCATGTCACTCTCTTCAGTAGCAGTAAATCAGAAAGTTCCATGGAAGCTTTTAGAAGGATATCTGATGTTATAAATGCTACTTCATGATTTTTATTGTGAAACATGCCAATGTGTGCCTCATTGACATGCATAGAATTACAAAGGTGAAATGAGTCTCTTTGGTGTCATAGATTTTTTTTTGTTGTTTTTAATTGGGCATATTACTGTAAAATGACATCTGGATATTTGTCAAAAAGTATGAGGTTGAAATATTGATCTCGTGAAAAAAACCCAAGTAGATTAGAATTGCTGTAATGGCTAAAACCGTATTTGATGTGCAGCTAGCATGAATTAAGTCCAGAAAGATACGAAAGAGGAACGTAAGACTGCTTAGTTTTAAGTCAAGGCTAACATTTTTACTCAGCTGAAGTCTCATGCATTGTCCTGGTATTTTCATTCTTAGGGTAAGGAAACATAAAACTTTTTTTTGTTTGTTTGTTTTTTTAAATTTTGTTTTGTTTATTTTTTATTTTTTTTTAATTGATTGATTGGTTGAGAAATTGGACTCGACTCAGTGTAGACGTTTTTATTTAGGTAAATACTGTCTCTGTAAAAAATGTGCATCCTAAGTACTTCCTTGTATTCCAGTTAAAGTATAACAACAAGGACACGATAAGAAAGTGACGTAACTATCATACTTTGTGACACAGATGAGAAAATAGAAGTACATGTCAGATAAAGTGTTAACCTAGCTTTATTGTTCATTAATATGAGAAGAAGCACCTCTGCAAAGAGCATACTTAATGAAAATCTGCTGTGTAGTTTGACCTTTTTCTTATGATAAAATCCTGTGCTTTCCTTGCAATCTGTGGAAAATAAATGACTGAGATGACCGATTTGAACCAGTCATGTCTCAAAGTAGCCTTTTTTTTTTTTTTTTTTTGCACACGGCTGTATTTCACATCTAAAAACAAATGTACAGTACTGCATACAGTTTGCTAACATGTATATGAAATGTCACTTACAGGTGCTGACCTTAAAGAAAGAGCAAAAATGCATTCAAGTGAAGTTGGTTCTTTTGTCTCAAAAGCAAGAGCAACTATGAATGAGATGGGTATGTAAACTGTCCTTTGAACAATGTTTTTTAAATATAGTCTGTAAAAGATTAGATCAACATACTTGGTTAATACTTGATAGGTAGTAAGATATCCACAAATGTTTATATTGGTTAGTATGAGTCATGATGCATTACTTCTTTAGAATTTGCCTCAAAGAGTTGGTCTTGATTTTTCAGAATGCTAGGAAGAAAGCTAAGTCTCAACTGCAACAGAAGTTACTTGCCCTGCTGTTTTCATAAAGGATGGATTGTTCTGTGATGTCCAAGTGCTTCGGAATTTATTATTGTATTCTTCTGTTTGGTTTGGTTAATACGGTCTTTCATTACTCTATCCCAGAGCAGAACTCAGCATTTACCTTGGTTGAGTTTCATGCCATTGCTGGTTGCTCAGTATTGCAGTTTGCCTAGATTCCTCTGGAAAGCCTTTTGTCCAACAGCATCTCCCAGTTTAGTGTTGTTAGTAAACTTGCTGAAGGTGCATTCTACTCCAGCATTTAGATTATTGATAAAAATATTGAATAGAACTGGCCCTAGAGTGTCACTGAGGAGCACCACTAGTATCTGACCAGCCAGGTGTAGCCCCATTTACAGCCTGCTGACCTCTGCAGTTCAGCCAGTTCATCACAAAATGTAGGATGAGTCTGTTTATCTCATGCTTTGACGATGTGTCCAAAAGGATGCTTTGAGAGACAGTATCAGAACTGTTACTATAATCCAGAAGTATGTCACCTGACACCTTGTTTTCATCCACCAAGCAAGTGACCTTAACATAGAAGGAGATCAGATTAGTAAGGCAGGACCATGCTCTTTAAATGCCTTTCAGTATCCCCCAGGGTAATCTTTTCAACAGCTTTCTCAGGGACTGAGGTTAGATGACAGATCTATAGTTTTCTGGGCCTACTCTGTGTAGCCGGGTATAATACTGGCTAGCTTCTAGTCAGCAAAGCCCTCTTCGGGCTCTTAAGACCTTTGGTAAACTGTTGAGAGGGCTCCAGTCAATCACAGCATCTACTGACTCCCTCAGTACTCCAGGGTGAATCCCATCAGACCCTATTAATTTATGGACATTCAGCTGATAGAACTATTACCTTAGAATTTCAGTGACCACAGATGAAAAGTCGCTGCCCTCCTAGTTGTGGCCTACCAGCTCAGAGGACTGGACTACTGCACATCAATCAATAACATTAAATACTGAAGCAAAGAAGGCAATAAGTACCGTAATATTTTCTTTTAAAGTGACTATCTTCTCGAAGTATCAATCAAATGTTTTCTTTGGAACTCCTCTTTCTGTTAATATGCATTTGTTCTGGTGTAGTAAAACCTGTCAGTAGTTTGGAATTTTATTTCAAATTGATTTGTACCAATTTTTGATGGTAGCAATTATTCTGTAAACTATGCTAAATTCTCCATCAAATGATTACATTTCTACAGCTATGCTGATCTGTTACAATATAAACGTTTTTGAACAGGGCTTTGCAAATTCTTTATCACGTATACAAAGTCTGAAACAGTTATTTCATATATTTGATTTGTATAAGCAGCGTTTTGTTCCTCAAACTTTTGAGATTTTCTGATGTAAAAAGAATATCTATAAAATGTTTTTTCCTTTTAAAAACTGAATTCTGACTAATCATTGTAGAATTGGAAATGAAGCAAAAAATAACAAAACAAAACAAAAAACCAAACCAAATCCACAGCAAAAACAAAATGGTGAGAAATATAGTTTCTCAGATGGAGGGTCTTTGTGCACCTAATAACATTACGTCAGATCTTGACTTGGCAGAATGTTAATGGGTGAAAACCAGTTTATTTTCACAAGTAATTGACAGACGCCTGAAGAATAAGCCTTTAGTTAGGTGCTTCGTGGATATATTTGTATGCTTGATTATTATCTTGCCTTTGAAATGAAGTCAATCCTCAAAGCTTGTGTTTAAAAAAAAAAAAAAAAAGTAAAATATCTAGAAATGAATAGATAATTTCCTTCAGCAAGTGCTGTGTGTCATACTGCTACTTGTCTTCTTTTTGGATTACAAAGCAAGAATCAACAGGTTGTTCCGCTTAGGTACTGTGTAAGATTTGGTACTGTGTAAGATTTTTAGGAGGATTTCATATCTGTAAGTTATTTCTAATCCTTTCTTGGACTGAAGTTACTGGAAATACTTTCTGAGCTGTAGTTAAATAGGGGCAATCAATTGTTCGTTTGTTTTTGTTTTGTTTTTTTTTTAAGTGAGAAAATTCCTGAGACCTGAAGAAGTATTCAAATTAGGCATTTTTCACTAAATAACTGGAAAATACAAGCAGAGTTTGATGCTTTATGCTGCTTCTAACTTGGTAATACTGTAAGACAATCTTCAACTTAAGGTTCCTTTGAAAGTGCTTTAAATGCTGAGAATGTAAGCAAATGATCAGTGTTACTGGAAGTTTTAAAGTGGGTCACTATGCTAACAGTGACTATATTGAAGTTTAGGAAAGTTAGGAGTGTTTTCACTCATGCTCTCTGTAGTCTTTTTGTCAAGAAAGAGGCATGAAAGTGTGAGTAAATAGCCTTAATATTTTAGAATGTAGGTCACTGAAATACCCGGATAGAAAAGTTTGTGGGAGTCTGTAGTAACATCTGATAGACAAAACTGCAGATAGGAAAAGGGAAAGAATTTGAACATGTCCCTTGCTAGATGCTGAAAGAACAGTTTTGTATAGGTTGTATGAAAGGTTCTTGGGCTTTCCCCCACTCCTTCTCTTCTCCCCCTCCCACTCCCTTCTTCCATTCCTGCATTCAAACACTAAATGAACTGGCAGTGGGAGTTTTTTTTTAATGGCTAGGTGTTATCTGTCCATCTTCCTGTTTATTTTTAAACAAACGAACTAATGACAATTTGTTGTTCAGGATTAAAGAATGAGATATCACTTCCCATGCTTTATTTTAGGTTGTGTATTCACACACATGTATGATATGTATGTAAGTTTTTCAGCCTTTTCATGTATTCCTTCTTTATATGTATGTGAGATATTGTTTTCTGAACACATTATCCCAGAAATATGAGGGCTGCTCCGAAAATAGTGCCTCCTATTTTATTATGCTGGCCCACAACATCGGGGTGGATAGAGGTTGTAGAGGTTGAACCTTCCCACCAATATCTTGTTACATTTTATTGCTATGTGACACATGGCAGTCTGACAAAATGACATCTGACTGTAAGTGCGTGTGGATCAGAGGTGTGTCTTTGAATTCCTCCATGCGGAAAAAGAAAGGCACCCAGTGACGTTCATCATTGTTTGCTGAAGATTTATGGAGACCAAAAAGTAGTTGTGAGCACAGTGGTGGGTGAGTTTTGAGTTTCAGAAGTTGTAACTGCAGTGTGAAAGACAAGCCAAGTTCCAGTGGCCATGCTCAGCAGGAAGCCCTTGTCAGCAGGAAGAGTATCTCAGTCATCTCTTCTGCATGAATCAGCAGATCAAAACCAGGCAACAGAAACTGAACATTGACTTCAGTGTGTTGGAGACGATGATGGCAACATTGAAATATCACAGTTTGCTCCAGGTGGATCCAATGAATGCTCACCCAGGAGTAGAAGGACACCACATTCAAGTTTCTCAGGACCTGTTTAAACAATATGAGGCTGAAGGTGACAGTTTCCTGGATCACATCGTTGGTAATGAGACATGGTGTCACCACTGCAAGATGAAGTCAAACCAGTAGTCCATGGAGTGATGGTGCATGTTAATTGTCTGTTGTAGAAAAAAGTTCAAGATGCAGCTCTTATCAGTTAAAGTGATATTATGGACTGTTCTGATAGACAAGAAGTGGGTGATCCTTCTAGATTTCGTGGAACTTAGAGAAGCTATCAACTCTGACTGCTAAATTGTGATGCTGACTAAACTGAAGACTTCAACTTCCACTGTCAGGTCAGAGGAAGACAGCTTTTCACTTGCACACCAGGTGCTGTTCCAGTTTGAAGACTGCACACAGCTAATAGTGGTGACTGTTGAGAAATAGTATATTGTAGCTGAGAATTTGCTCTATCAAATAGTGAATGCTGTTTTGCTATTTGTGCCTGCTGTAGTTTCTGTGGAAAGGAGGCATAGCTTTCGAAGCAACTTACATTCTTATATTTATTGGACTGATCTTATACTTTTCTAAGAGATTTTTGTTGGAAAATTTAAACTGTTGTTCCTTCTATTGGAAATGACAGAAAATAATTAAAAAGTGAGTTTTATAAATGGCAGATTAGACTAGATTGGTGCATATGGTGTGATGTTATCAGTTACCCTTATGAATAGAAGTGAATGTTAATTTTTTACTGAGAGGTTCTCACTTCTTCTTTTCTTCTTCTGAAGAACTTGTCTGGCATTACAGAACCTAATTTTAGTAGAACTAGTAGGCTGTTTTATTTGCATTGAATTACTCACAATAAATTAGTACACTGAAAAAAATTGTGATAGTTTTCCTGCCCACTCACAACCCAAATGTTGTGAGGTCATTGCAGAAAAAACAATTTTGTAGTGATTATTTGCAACTGCAGAATCTATATCCCTGCTATATAGCGAGGGAACAATATTTCAAGTTTTCCCTTTTGTTCTTTATTCTATCCAAGCTTAGTGCTGCTATCTAATTTAAAATGTGTTGTTCTTTTTGCTTTTCAGAAATAGATCATGTTTTGATAATTGTACTTGTGCTCAGATGTCGGACCTAGTAAGGAAGTGTGTTTTTCCAGTAGTATTTTTAGTAAGAAAGTCTCTACAGACAGAATACAGGAAAAGTTAATTACATCTTGAACAGCTGGATAAACTTTTTTGAATTGACATGCCTTGGCTTTCTTCAGTTCCTGTTAATTTCATTATGTTTAAAATCCTTACATTGGTGATTTTGTAAAAGTCTGTAGCATCATTTTGGAATACAACTGCAGAAGAGAATTTTCAGGAAATTAAAAGCATACTTTGCTTGTCTGTATGGGATTAATTTATGACTTCTTGCTAAATTTGGGTAAAGCATTAAGATTGCAATAAATAGCACTTAGTATAAAAATAAGTACTTTAAAAAAGCTGAAAATATTGTACTGAGCTCTTAATTGCAGTTTTTAGACCTTTAAGTTGAAAGGAAAAAATGATCAAAATAGGCTATATTTTTAGCAGTTGTTGCGTCTGCTAAAATTATACCAGAGTTGTGTGGGTTGTTATGTATTGGATTTTTTCCTTTTTCCTTTTCTCCTCCTTTCTTCCTCCTTATGTGTTGGATTTTTTCCTCCTCCTTTCCTCCTCCTTTCCTCCTCCTTTCCTCCTCCTTTCCTCCTCCTTTCCTCCTCCTTTCCTCCTCCTTTCCTCCTCCTTTCCTCCTCCTTTCCTCCTCCTTTCCTCCTCCTTTCCTCCTCCTTTCCTCCTCCTTTCCTCCTCCTTTCCTCCTCCTTTCCTCCTCCTTTCCATACTGGGAATAAAACTGCTTTTGTCCACTACCATATTCAGTCTTAAGGCTGTTCATTACTGATGGAGGAGTGGCTTTACTCAAGGAAGAAAAAAAAAAACACAAAAAAAAACCCACAGGAAAAAAAAAGAGGGAAAACTAGGAGAGGAAAACATTAATAGACTTCTTGGAACCATGTACAAGAAGCCAGGCCTGATTAAATGAAATAAAATCTTACTGACTTCCAGAATCCTCATTTTCTTTGTATTTTAGGGAGAAAAATGCGCTTGTTAAGGATCGGATCTGTAGCCTGTGTTATTTGTTATCACTGTCAATTACAGCCATCTTGTTCTTTAAGCTGGCTGTAGGGTCTGGTCTATTTTAGTATTATTATATATTATCTATTAAGATTTCAGTTGCAAAAAAGGCAGAGGCCACCTGTGGAGCTGAATGTGATAAACACTGTTAACCAGAACAATACAGTTTGTTTAACAGAAAAAACAAACAAACAAACAAAAAATTTTTCATAAATAATTTTGACTCAGCAAGTATTTGTGATTATTCACAAATATTGTGATTATTAACAGTGTTGCCAGCAGGAATAGGGAGGTAATTGTCCCCTGTACTCAGCACTGTTGAGGCCGTACCTCGAGTACTGTGTCCAGTTTTGGGCCCCTCACTGCAAGAAAGACCTGGAACGTGTTCAAAGAAGGGCAACAAAGCTGGTGAGGGGTCTGGAACACAGGCCTTACGAGGAGTGGCTGAGGGAGCTGGGATTGTTCAGTCTGGAGAAGAGGAGGCTCAGGGGAGACCTTGTTGCTCTCTATAACTACCTGAAGGGAGGTTGTAGTGAGCTGGGGGTCGGCCTCTTCTCTTGTATAACTGGTGATAGAACTAGAGGGAATGGCTTCACAATGCGTCAGGGGAGATTCAGGCTGGATGGTAGGAAATACTATTTCTCTGAAAGAGTGGTCAGGCAGTGGAATGGGCTGCCCAGGGAAGTGGTGGAGTCACTGTCCCTGGAGGTGTTCAAGAAATGTTTGGATGTTGCATTGAGGGATATCATTTAGGGAGTGCTATTAGTAATAAGTGGATGGTTGGACTGGATGATCTTGTAGGTCTTTTCCAACCTTGGTGATTCTGTGATTCAGGGTGAAACTTGGCCCCAACTGCTAGTGAGTGAGAAACACCATTAGTTACCAAAGCCCTTCCAAAGAATATAGACATAAGTACCTAAGTCCCCCAAATGAGATAAAAATCTGGAAATCCGTTTTCTTGGGTACTTCTAAAAAAGCTTTTAGGGATAAGTTCTTAAATGTATTTAGAAAGCATAAAATGCACACAGAAAGAAAATAGTTCCAGTTTTCTTATTGCCAAAGCTTGTTTCTGTTTGCACAGGAAGTAGATTCTTACATCTAAGGTTTATTTCATTATTCTCTTACAGAGGACATAATAAAACTGTAAGAAGGAACATGAAGAAACTGAGGAGTCTGTCTATAAATTGAAGTGTATCATTGAAGACAAATGAATTGTCCAAACTATGTTATATAGCATAAAAATTTACAAGAGAATTTTGAGAGAGCTGGCAGTAAAAAACTGTTGCTAAACAGTTTTATGAAAGTGAATCTGTCATTACCATTATTTTCCCAGTTTTTGCTATTGGCACCAGGGATGCAAAGCACACAGCGCCCTTTACAACAATAAAGTACCAAATAGAAGTTTTTAAAATTAATAACATAATATGCCTAAATAAAGTGTCAGAATTATTTTTCTAATTCATTTACAGTGATCAGTGAGTGATCAGTAGAGGAAACTGGGAAATTAATGGGATTGAGGGAGATGTCTTAAGAAAACTCTATAGCCAATGTTCTAATAAAGGGAAAAGGTACTTTGCTTTGCTTAGTAATTGCTTAGTAATCAATAATGGGCAGTAATTATTTTCATTAAAAAGGCAAAGTTCTGTACAGGTAGCAAAAAAACCATGGTTCTTTACACAGCTTTTTTTTTCTTTTTCTTTTTCTTTTTCTTTTTCTTTTTCTTTTTCTTTTTCTTTTTCTTTTTCTTTTTCTTTTTCTTTTTCTTTTTCTTTTTCTTTTCTTCATGAACTTTAAAGGTATTAAAGCAAAGATAATCATGTTGAAATAAATCTACCAACAATAGCAGTCTTACTGAAGCATCTTACTGAAGCACAAGAATTAGAGGGTAGTGAAAAGCCTCTCACAGTTGTAACTAGCAAATATTTGAAAGAGAATTGAGTGTATTGTAATGCATATATAGACCAGTCAAGCTTAAAAGTATGATCGGTCTTTTGCATACGGAGGTATTTTCTTGTCTGTTTTTTAAGCATGTTACTACGTAAAGTATTTGGAGTAACTTTTTTTTTCTTTTTTTCTTTTTGAAGTTATGACAGGAAAAGCTTTGTAGCATTTAATCACTTATCATTTGATCAATCTTCTTTGCCTTCAAGACAACAGTTGCAGTCTTAGCCGTTTTCATTTGTTGCTACAAATATTGGTTGAATTTCACTGTGTTGTAATTACCCTGCAAATGGAATGGAAGTACTTGCTTAATTGAAAACACAAGTAAACTTGGTCGAAATGACTTGGTATCAGATTTTACAAGAAAGTCTATGCCTGAATCATAGCTACCTTCCTAACCAAGTGCAAAGTTTATGTTCCAGCTATGGAGTTATTGTTCTTCACGAGAAGAGCTGTAAATATGGAATCAAGGTTCAGTATTCTGTTGCCGAACTTCAGAGTTATGTTTCTGACTTCCTCTGACAAAATTAACTTCTGTGGAAGTGTAATTACGTGATTCAAACTTGCCTATTATAAAGAATATTTCAGTTATCATAATTCCCTTTGGGTTTCCTCTATTTGACCCTCAAGGCATATAGTTTTATGCATATTTATTGTTCTGCCGGGAAAATTTTGAATTATATACTCAAGAGCGGCATCATAAAACAGGATAAAATACCTGGGTAGTGAACAGGTGGAAGAGAAGTCTATATGGAGTTAGGCAATGTAAATATTTAAGTGTAAACTTATTTGACTTAATAATAATTATGCATTCCAGTTGTTATAGCTAGTTAGCGCATACTTCTACGTAATTGCTAGTGATGACTATTGTGGCCTTTTGAAGAATCTTTCATAAGTTCTAAACCAGGGAGTTTGCAGTTTGGGTTAGTAAAGGAACTCTAATGAAATAGATATTGAACCTTTTAATATTGCAGATGTAAGAGTCAGCCCGTAGACTTGAAATAGTGTTTTCTTCTTAGCTGTTGTTTGTTGAAGTATTGCGTTTGAATTAATCCACCACCAGAATCCTCAAGTCCATTTCTGTAGGATTGCTCTCATACAGCTGTGGGAATCTTGCACTTGGTCTTGTAGAACCTGTTTTGGTTTGCATGTACCCGCTTTTGAAGCTTGTCCAGGTCCCTTTTGATGACTGTGTTAATTTCAGTACTGAGCTTGGTGACATCAGCAAACTTGCTGAGAATACACTTGATCCCACTATTAATCTCATTGCTAAAGATGTCAAAGACCACTGGTCCCAAGATGGACCGGGGGATACCGTTCCTCACTGGTCTCCATCTAGACTTACAGCTGTGACCATCAAACTATTCTTTATCCATTGAATAGTGCAGCCTTCAAATCTGTATCTTTCCAATTTAGAGATAGGAATGTGGTGTGGGACAGTATCAGAGGGCTTGCAGAGAAAGAGATTGTTCACTAACTAATGGGAAGGTATCAAATGCAATTCAGTTTCTTTACAGAGGTTACCTTTTATGACTATAGTTTTATACGGAGTATTTAATGAATTATTTAGAGGACTCTATAGTTACGTAAGATCCTGGTCACTAGAATGCAGGTAACTTCCACTGTCCTTTGAGAATGTTAGTCTGAAACATCTGAATTGTTTTCTTGGACTTTGTGACACACACCTAAGAAACTATTTCTTGGTTGAATTCTCTGAATCTAACTTTTCTATTCTTATGCTGGTCTTGCATTCATCATATAATCATCTCTAAACAGAAGGCAAATCCTGTTCAGGTAGTCCAAACTCTGCTTCTCCTCACATAGTCCCACATAGATGAGGGCTGCTCCAAAAGTAATGCCTCTTATTGTATCCTACTGATCCCTGATATCAGAGATGAGTATTGATAGTATGGCAGTGGAGGTTGAGCCTTTCTGCCAGTATTCCATTATGTATTGTTGCCATGTGACCAATGGCAGCAGAGGGGAAATCTGACTAATATGATAGTGATCTTACTGGTATGGAAGTGTGTTTGATGCAGCGGGTGTCACTGAATTCCTTCATGTGAAAAAAAGGTTCTCATTGAAATTTATCAACACTTTATGAATACTTATGGAGACCAAACAGTGGATGTGAGCACAGTGGGTGGTGTCTTTCACCAGTGGTGTCAGCGATGTAAATGACAAACCAAGTTCTGTTATAGGGGGCCTGCTTTGCAGGGGCTGGAATCAGAGAGTTCGAGATCCTTAGGATGTCAAAGAGGGTGTGCAGGAAGCTGGCTACTCTGGTCTTCATGAGAACAGACTTTGAACTCTTCAGGAAACTGCTTGGCAGGGTGATGTGGCATAAAGCCCTCTAGGGAAAAGGGACCCAGGAAAACTAGTAAGTATTCAAGGACCATCTCCTCTAAGCCCAGAAGCAGTGCATCCTGAGAAAAAGGAAGGCAAGCAAGAATGCCAGGAGGCCTCTGTGTATCAAAAAGGAGCTCCCGGACTTACTTAATAAGTTCAAAAATGAGCTCTATAGGGAGTGGAGGCAGGAATGGGTTACCTGGGAGGACAGCAGAGTAGTTGTCCAAGTGGCCTGGGATCAGGTTAGGAAAGCTAAAACCCAGGCAGAATTAAATCTAGCAAGTGACGTAAAGGGGAACAAGAAAAAGTTGTGCATGTATATCGGTGATAGAAGGAAGGCCAGGGAAGATGTGGTCCTTCTCTGGAAGGAAACTGGAGACCTGATCACAAGGATAATGAGAAAACCAAGGTGTTCGGTGACTTCTTTGCTTCAGTGTTCACCGACAAGGGCTGTAGCCACACTGCCCAATCTGCAGAAAGCAGAGTTAAGAACTTGGAGAAGGAAGATCTACCTGCTTTAAGTGGAGATCAGGTCTGAGACCATCTAAAGAACCTGAAGGTGCATAAGTCCACGAGACCCAATGAGATCCATCCACAGGTTCTGAGGGAACAGGCAGATGAAGTTGCCAGGCTGCTGTTCATCATACTTATGGCAGTCTGATGAGTTCACACTGATGGGAAAAGGGGAAACATAACCCCCATTTTCAAGGAGGGAAAAAAGGAAGGAATGTCCGAAAGCTGAAGGCCTTACTTTAATGCTGAGGCAAGATGTGCAGTCGGGTCGAGCAGCAAGGAGGAGAGCCTGGTCTCATGACCTTGCCGGGGATTTTATCTTCTCTCTGAACGAGAGTCCTCTGGGGTGTGTAGTTCTTCTTCTCTTCTGGGAGAGGTACTCAGAACTGGAGCATTAACTCTTTAACTCACAGTGCTCTACATGATGTTATGATGTGGATACTGATAGCCCAAAATCATAAAAACATGACAGGGCTGAAGCACCTTCCCTGTGACGATAGGCTGAGAGAACTGTGGCTCTTCAGCCTGGGGAAGAGAAGGCTCTGAGAAGACCTTATAGCGGCCTTCCAGTACCTGGATGGGGCCTACAGGAAAGTTGTGGAGGGGCTTTTTTCTAAAGAAGTCACATGTTAACAGGAGGACAAGGGGAAATTGTTTTAAACTGGAAGAGGGTAGATTTAGACTAGATATTAGGAAGAAATTCTTTACTGTGAAGGTGGTGAGATGCTGGAATAGGTTGTTCAGCAAGGTTGTGGATGCCCTCTCCCTGGAAGTCCTCAAGGCCAGGCTGGATGGGGCTTTGAGCAACCTGGTCTAGAGGGAGGTATCCCTTTCTATAGCAAGGTGGTTGGAACTAGATGATCTTGAAGGTCCTTTCCAAACTAAACTGTTCCATGATTCTCTGATTCTGTGATTTTGATGGTCATGTACAGCTGTCACATCACAGAATAATTACATCCAGTGAAAAGTAGCTGAATATTGGCTTCATAATGTTAGAAACATTGAAATATTGCAAGGTTTGCTCCAGGTAGGTCCTGTGGATGCTCACATGGGAGCAGAAAGAGCAGCACATTCAACTTTCTGAGTTGAACCAATACAAGGTGAAGGTGGCAGTTTTCTGGATTGCATCATTGCTAGTGATGAAATGTGCTGACACCACTACAAGCTAGAGTTGGACCAGCAGTCCATGGAGTGGCAACATATTAATTCCCCTTTGAAGAAAAAGATCAAGACACATCCTTCAGTGGTTAAAGTGATGTGCATGATCTTCTGGGCTAGACAAGAAAGGGATGATCCTTTTGGATTTTCTGAAGTCCGGACAAACAGTCAACTCTGACTGCTACATCGTGATGCTGACTTAGCTGAAGGCTCAAACTTCCAGAAGGACAACCCTTCTCTTGCCAGGTTCCATACCAGTTTGAAAACTCTGGACCACAGTGCTAGACAGTCCTACCACACTCAGTGTATTGTTCATATTCAGTACCTTCTGACTTCCATCTGTTCAGGCTGGTGAAAGTTGGACTGTCTAGGCAAGATTTTCCTGGCAGTTACAATGTCAAAGTAGGTATGAAGCAGTGGGTCACTTCTGTTGGTGCAGATTTTTGCAAACAGGGCATGCAAGCTCTTGTTCATCATTGGCAAAAATGCATAGCTAGTGATGGTGACTGTATTGCAAAATAGATTTTTGTAGCTGAAAATTTGCTCTATCAGTGTTCTCGTTCTCTGTGTATTGGTTGTAGTTTCCATGGAAACAGGAAACATTACTTTTGGAGCAACCTTCATAGGAGTACTTCTTGTGTGTGTGTTAAATCTGGCTCTGTTGCTGACTTAAAGATAACATACTGTGAAATGGAACCTGCTTTTTTGTTTTTATACTTAGAACCTTCATCTTCCTTATTGATTAAACACTGGTGGTATAGTGGTAAATGAGTATTGGCTCTGGTTTGGGTTTTGCTGAGTGGAAGTGTTTATACAGAACATGCGATGTGTTAGCATGTGAAGTAAACCTTTTCAAACTCATTGTCTGAACTGGCTTATTATTTGATCTTCTCCGTATTGCACACTACAGTAGTTCATTGGAATCCCCTTGAGTGCTGTTTACTCTAAAACTACTGTTTAATGCTGCTTGTTTATTCTTGTATCCTTTTTAATAATTTAGTATTCTTAAAATTTGAGTGCCAACAATTTTGTGAAGTCCGCTGGGCTACTCAGTTTTTGTTTTGAGGTGATTTTCTACATCCTTTCTCTGAGCAGCATAGTGGTATGGGAAGTGGGAGCTGTGGTTAGTCCGTAATGCTTCATCTTCTGCCACTCCTCCATGGTCATTCTCTGCCCCTCTTCCACATGAGACCTCCCCATGGGATTCTGTTCTTCCCAAACTGATCTTTCTTGGGCTTCTCACAGGCTGCAGCTCTCCCAGCACTGCTCCAACACAGCTCCGTACCGTGGGGCCCACCCTTCAGGCATTGCTCCACACGGGTCCCCATGGGCAGCATCTCTCCCAGTCCTCCTGCCCCATCGCAGGCAGGACTGCAGCTCTGGGCCGGACTGCTCCTGCGGGACTGTCCATGGGATGTTTCCTCCAGGCCTCATGCCCTGCTGCTCTGTGGCCTCCTCCATGGGTGCATGGGGAGATCTGCTCCATACAGTACCCGTGGGCTGTAGGGAGACAACCTGCTCCTCCATGGGCCCCTCCTGGCTGCAGGGGGCTTCTGCTCTGTGCCTGGAGCTCCTTCTGTCCTCCTGCACTGGCCTGGGTGCCTTCAGGGCCACTTCTCTTCCGTTTCCCACCCCTCTCTCCAAGCTGCTGTTGCTTAGCAGTTTTCTCTTTCTTAGATCTGCACTCCCAGAGTGCACCCAGGATTGCCCATGGCTCAGGTCTGGCAGCAGTGGTTCCCTGTATTTTATGAACTGTTTTTTTTTCCCCTGTAGTGTGACTGTACTTTGAAGAAGATGTAATGGTATTTCAGAGATGTTCTTTATGAGACTGATGGTAAGTGGTACTTTGTTTTTCCCCAGCTAATCTTCCAGTACCAACTATTGCTGCAATAGATGGAACTGCATTGGGTGGTGGCCTGGAACTTGCTTTGGCCTGTGACATAAGAGTGGCAGGTAAATCTGAAACTGTTAATTAAGCATAGTATTAGTATTACAGAAGGCTTAGCTAATCTTTGCCTGGACAACAGTCTTATACAAATGACTGTTTTCTAACATTGTTTATAACCAGTTACTTAAAGAGATTAAGCAGAAACTTGGCTGAAATAGTTGCTAATAATTAATTTCCTAACACTGAGCACTAATAGAGTATTTTTTTACTATGTTCTATTTTATTATTTTTTGCTTTAATAACACACTTGTAATGTGAAAATTATTACTGTACAGAACGTGTCTTGCTGGGAAATTTTAGTAAAGGCAGATCAGTTAAATCTATTAAAAGATTTTTCATTGGAAAGTGCTTATGATGTGATTTCTTGTTCTTTATTAAGAAAATGTAACAAATTAACATTCTTGAAGGACATTATTACTTATTTTACAAATTGTTTTCAATGGACTGTAGCAACAACTCACACTTCTGGGTTTTTTTTAGCATCTTCTGCTAAGATGGGCCTAGTTGAAACGAAGTTGGCAATCATTCCAGGCGCAGGTATGAAATTTTAGCTATTGTTACCGCGTATAATTAATCAACATGTGCTCTTGGTACTTGATTTCTTTCTGTTTGTAAATTTCAGCTTATTTTCATGTCTTCATTAGGGATCATTGGCCTGTCTTTTAAGTTACTGCCCTTGTTAGTTTCTAAAAGGTAATTGATGTTTTATTCATTGTAAGGGAGATGCTATATTCAAAGTTACATTAACGAAAGAATTATTTAGTGATTCTGTAAATGAGATTTGATGTCTTGATCTTAGGGCTGAGTAATTTTGTTGAGGGTTAGACTAGGAAAAAAGGTAGCGTTAACTGTCAGTGTACAAAAATGATGATTTAATTAAAAGCTGAAAAGATAAGGGGATTGATTTTTTTTGTCTTGCCAAAAAATTGTTGCTGGGTTGTTTTTGGTTTTTTTTGTTTGTTTGTTTTTTATGTTCTTAATGTCGAAGTCCAGTTCTGGCTTCTTTTGGATTCACAATGAATTAAAGTTAATAAAGTTGCAGAATAACTAATATTTGCTTAGGGCTTTATGTTATGAAATCTTGTGTTTGGATTTTTAAAAAATTCTGTGATTAAATAATTTTCATTTAAATTAACATACCTGCCTTTCTGGGGAAAGGGTAGTACCTTGAAAATGAATGTATCTTCCTGACCCCCACCTGGCCTTGGCCATCATTTTTTGAGGTTCTGGAAAACTTTCTTTGACCTATTTGTTTCTTAATGGGTGGTGACTATTTTGAAAGCACTGTATCTAATTCTAATGACTAGTGTTGCTGCTCACGTAGAGAGGAGAGTTAAAAATACCTTGATCAAAGCACTGTTATGAACTTTGAGTAAGAAACAATCTTATCCTAATACTCATATACAGTGATTGTACAGTTTCATTTTATATGCTCTTTTTTTATGGCTGTTGCTGTGATTTCAGTCAATACTTTCTCCCTGTCTCTTCCTTACCTCTGAAGTCAGAGCTACATTTTGTTTAACAATAACGGAATTGGTGACTGGACCCTTTTTAGCAGACAATTAAGATGAATTATATAGTTGATTCTAAGGATAGATTTCTTTCTGGTGTTATTGTAATGAGATAATGTGCCTTTGCAATTATGTCCAGGTGAAGAAAAAGACAGAAAATGCAGTTGTTTTTTGGCATTTTTTTCACTTGGTTGGTCCTTCATTCAACCCTCTCCCACGGAATTGTGCAGGACAGTATTGAAGGCATACTGTCCAGGAAATTCATGTCAGGCATTCCAGATAGTCTTGATACTCAATTTACTGAGCTTGTCTGAGGTTTCCATACTTTGTGTTATTTATAGATGTTTCAAATTTGTAATGCTTTCAGTTTAAAAAGCTAAGCAACTGACTCATGATGAGTTCTGCTGAAGGATTCATTCAGAATGCTTTACTGCTACCCAGAGACAATGGTTTGAAAAATCTTTTGTTTTCCTCACACTAATCATGCTCTGAAGATATGTCTTCACCTCCTTGCAAATACAATGTATTTTACCAAGTTAGAATGCCTTTTAAACTTGTGAGTATGTTCGGTGATAAATTTTTCCTTGCTCCTATCAGCCTATAAGACTATTTTTGCTGAATGTATTTCATCTTAGCAAAACTTTTTCTGATCAGCCTGTACTTGTACCACCATTAATAACCACTGAGAATATTTTAGTCCTTTTCAGCTCCTGCTGTCAAGCTATTAATTCATCATGCCTTGTGTCTTTAGAAGGTAAAGAGTGAGTGGAGGAAATTTGTATATGTCATTTAGGGAAAGAAATCAGGTAGGGACACTTTAATCTTAGACTTCATGGGTAAGTTGAACATTTTCTTATAGTGCTTCCTTCCAGCTGCCCTGAAGCAAAGGAGGACGGTGCAGTGGAGCTGAAAAGAGAAATTTAGCCATTAAGACATACCAGTAGCTTTCTACTACCATCTAGTACATCTGAATCTAATCAACAAATTGTGTTATTTCTTTTTCTGACAAAGTACTTCTGTTTTAATCTACTCCATTACCTGTCACGAGTATGCAATAAATGTAAAGATTTTAAATCAGGTGATAGTTAACATAATTGTTTGTGTTCATGTGAAAATTTTCTCTATGTTGTTTTGGTTTTTTTTAGGTTACGTACTATAAGATGTAGTTAAAGCATGTTATTAGAATTCAGCAGTCAAGTATTAAAATATCAGAGATAAATTATGATATTTTGGATCTTGTGTACTGTGTTGCACTCCATCCCGTTTTAAAATGTGAGCATGAAAAGACCCGCTCCAGCACTCTCTAGTGAGCAACTAATTTTAACAGAAATTTCCCAGATCTGACAAAGTTTGCTTCTGAATATGCACTAATGTTCTGCACCATTGTAAAGGCTAAGGTTAAGTAGCAATTAATTGAATCCTGGTTAATATACAGTAATGAATTGTTGCTTCTAAGCCTGTTAACTAAGTAGGCATTCATAGACTGTACCTTGTCTGTACTGGCAGCTCAAGTCTCTCAAAAGTGCAATTCATGATGGACAGCAGAGCAAAAGTAAGTGAGTATGACAACCTCCTTTTATGCTTTAGTTTTGTGTACAGACAGCTGCACAGAATGTGATGGAGGATTCGATCCCTTTCCTTTAGAAGTTTAAATCCAGCTCTCTCTCCACCATGAAAAAATCCTCATCAGCCTAAATGTGAGCTAAGGGAGATAGAAGATCTTTACATTTTTCCTTTTACATACTTCCCTCTATCTAGTAAGGAAGTTTAGACTTAGTGTACTAGAGGAAGTGTGTAGAAAAGAGAAAATGATGTGGTAAGTTGAGGAAGTTACACAAGGTGAACATTAATGATTTTTGTTTTCTTTAAGAAGACTTCCAATTAATTGCATAAGTAGTAGTATGCCACCACACCAAGCATGTATATTGGACTGTATGTTTGTCTTTTCAACCCCTTCTCTTCTTTGCTTTTTCTTCCCTATGTGTTTTGGGTCTGTTGCTGAGTTGCAGTCTAGTTTGACCACAGACTTGTGGTTGCAAAAAAACACAGTCCCTAGAATTGTATCAAAAGCAGCATGAAGCATTGACTCAGGAAGGACGCACTGTGGATGTCCTAGTAGTGGAAAATGTTTTGCAGAGTCAGAGAAACACAGAACACCCTAGTCATGATACTCATCTCAGTGGACAGCAACGAGTTGGGAGACCAGATTTATTAGGTCTGTGTATAAGGAGGTGCTTGTGGCTTTTCTCAGTTATTGTTGAGCTGAGATTTTTGTTTTCTTAGTGAAAAAGCCATTTAAGCAAACTATTTTCTTTGTAACACTGTAGTTCTGTGCAGAACTCAGCACAAAAATTGTATGCTTTCTCTCTCTGTTGTTACTTCCTATACTTAAGTAAAAGGGAAGCAAAACTCTTTCAGTAACTGTATGTAGTTTCTGATGTCTTTCTACATGAAAAGTGTTTCATGGTGGGAAGTTTCTCCTTAGTTAAAAATTGGTGTTTGGAACATTTGTCTCTATTGTCCTTTGTTTTGAAGCTATCTTCATCCATAACTTATTTCAGTTTTTTTGCCTTTAGTCTTCTATAATGGGTATTATACTGGATCTGCAATACATACATTATGCCTTTTTGAAAAATCTGCTTTTATTTATTAATATTTTATTTGAATACCACTTAGTAACAGATCTGTTAAGAGGAGGTACAAATGTTTGTAAACAGCATACTTACATTTTCTTAATGTGTTAACAGAAAGAGATAAGATTGGTGAGGATGAGAGAAGGATGCTCTCTGTGTCAATAGGAAGTGGGAAAGATAGGTATATATGCACAAAAATAATTTGGATTTGTTTCATGCAGTTGTTTTCATATAAATTTTGTGTATAAGACACTGGTATACGTTGACACAAAAAACTTTTTTTGTTTCTACAAAAAAAGATGTGATAAAATTGAAATTTAGACACTCATGTCAGCAGATAATAAGACCCAGCTAAATTAAAAATGTAACTATTGTGCTGCATGCTTACAACTTTTCACTTCTCTTTTCTATTTTGTTTATGAAGGTATTTTAAGTAGCAAAGCTCTGTTCAAATCATCAAAGCAAATTTTGCCTTTATCCTTCCCTTGTACCAGAAAGAACTGTGGAATCATAGAATATGGCAAGTGGGAGGGAATCCATAAAGATCCAAGAGTCTAACTCCCTGCTCCACGCAGGGCCACCCAGAAATGAGACTGTATGACGGAGAGCATTGTCCAGATGCTTCCTGAACTCCGGCAGCTTGGAGCCATGGCCACTGCCCTGGGAAGCCTGACCCATGCCCACCACCCCCTGGTGAAGAACTTTCTCCTTACATCCAGCCTGACCATCCCCTGTTGCAGTTCCATGCCATTCCCTCTGGTCCTTCCCTTTTATTTGCTTATCATTCAGTCCTTACCCAGTGGCTCTCAACTGCATCATTTCCAACTGGCAGCTCTCTGCAATGCAGCTTCTCTTTCCTAGCACCACCCCTTTGCATTTCCTGCCCTGCCTGTTTCTAATTCCTCATGCTGTGTGCTTTGGTGTCAAAGCATTTCAGATGTGCTTCATAGCATGTTGAACTATTTTTTGTCTTTAATGTGTACTGCATAGGAGCGCTTTAGTGGAAGCATTTGTATGTTCTTCTCTCTCCACTTTAGAAACAGTATTGCTTTGACTGTTTTTCTAGACTTTAAAATGTGTTTGGGGAAGTTATGGTACTTAATGAATTGTAAAAATGAGAGAGGAACACACAAGAAATTAGTTTTCTTTGCACCGGAAGAAAATAAATCGGAGTGAGAATGAAAACTGAGTTTAGGTAATCATTATGTATTTTTTGTATCTCTTAAATTATTCATCATTCACTATTAGAAACAATGTGAAGGTTTCCGTTACAGGACTTATTTTAATGCTGAAAAAAAAAATACCCTATTTTGGATGAGAATGGTGTCAAGGGAATTTCCAGATGCAAAAGACTCCTACAGAATGTGATGTTGCTAAGAACAGAAGTTGTACAATTCAACCAAGTGTAAAGGTTAAATACAATGTCAGACATTTCAAGTTGAAATCTAATGCATCTTATGATATATTGCCAGTATATTCTTTAAAATTGTATACTTTCAGCAATAATAGAAATAATTGTATATAGCAAATACTGAAAAATTGAAGTGGTAGTGGTAGGACTTCTGAACATTAATTATAATTTTTCTGTGGGTAGGTGCTGCATGGTAATGCGTTATAAGAGAGGTATCTTCAAAGAAAAATATTCATGTTGTCTTATAACTTTATACCTGAGTAATGTTGTACTTTTCCATCCCATCTTTATTCTGATCCTCAGTAGAGCAGTTCTTGCAATCTTTACTTTTTTCACGACCTCCCTGTAGTTCTTCCAAATACAGTTTTCTTTTATTACATGAGGACATCCTTTGAGTTCTCATACCTTTTTAAATTTCACCTGCAGCTAGGAGGACTGATTACAGAAAAATATCTGAAAGAATTAGCCTTGAGTTTCTTTCTGCTCGTTTTCAGCTAGTTCATGAACGCTGTTGTGGTTTGTCTTACTTCAGCTGTTTCCCTATTCCAATCTTACATCGTATGTTTAAAACTATAAATTTCCCAAATTAAATAATGATAACACATGGTTTAAAATAAGCTTCTGACTGAATATACATCTTTAGCATTTTGTCAGCATTGTTCTTAAAATTATAGTTATTGAGAAATGACAAGAAGATTAACTTCTTTCTTTTTTCCTGTTACAATTAAGACATTTTTTTCTCTGAGGTCTATCAGTGCTTGCTTTGCATATACAATCCAATTATGATTTGATATGGCAAAAAGTTAAATTAGTTACTCTGAGAACATTTATCTACATTTTCTTCAATCATCTGAAGTGTAGATATCTTTATTTGCATTTTAATATTTTGTAATATTTATTCTGTGCATCATGTAAAAAATTCCTAATAGCGTATACAAAACAGATTTTTGTATATCCACTTTTTTCTCAAAGTAATTAAACGCAATAAATAGAATGCATTTTAGAGAGAAGTAAATCAGTCCTACTTCTGTAAGTTAGGGAGAACTGTGGTTCTTACATTTTCTTCTTAAATAAAAGTAAGCTGATTTTCATCAAATGACTGATTTTCTTCCTCATTTTATGATCCCTTTTAATGTTGATGTTAAGACAAAGTTTTGAAATGTCAGGTAATACTAGCACTGCAAAATCTTTGGACATAAAACTAATATCTTTCAAATTTTATTTACCATATGTCTACATAAATAGGGTAATTTTTAAGTAATGGTAATCTTCTGCAGATGATAGTAGAACTCCACATCATCAAAGCTGGTCCCCATTTCAACATGAGAGAGCATTTTTGCTGTGATACAGAGAATACTGTATGCTTTTCTCTTTGTGTGCTAGCCATAGAACTCTTTCCAAAATTTTAATAGAAACAAGCAATTCTTCCTACAGAAAAAGGAGTTAAGCAAGGCTGTCTGTATCCCCAGTGACTACAACTCTATAGAATATGTTTTAAATATCAAGTTTGTTTTCAGAGACAGACCACTTCTGACATCAGTTGTTTCTGCTAAGGAAGATTGTAGAACATTTCTTCCTGACCTAAATTTGGAGATATTTTATTTACAAACCAGAACTGTCAGATAATTGAGAAGTTTCACTAGTATGAGGAGCAACACTACATCCCCCATGTACTGCATCTAAAGTTAGTCCTTTATGCTGCAGGGGAAGGAGGAAATAAAACAAGAATAGAAGGAGGCCCCAGAAACAAAGTTGAACATTAGAGGAAGTGGAGGAGGAGATAAAGAGAATTTTCTTGGCTTCGGCAAGAAAAGCATAGAACTTTTTTAAGCGCAGCATAGAAGGCCTGATGTTGTCATGGTTTATATATGGAGAAATCAAATACTAGCAGCAAAAAATGATGTAGTCTTGTTTTAACTTTTCAACGTGTTCGTGTTTTGTGAGTATAAAAACAATGGTTTTATATCAAGATGGAACTTTGGAGTACTGTTTTATTGAAATCTAGATGAAAATTTCATTTGTACAACCTGAGTGATGCTATCAATTGTTATTCTCGTAGATATATTAGATCATGTCCTCTCATCTGCTTGAAAGTTGCATTGTGAGATTGGTGGATTGCTCATTTGAATGGCAGCAAGAAATCTGAATAAATGTAACAGAGGATTTAGTTTCTTCAGTCCTCCTTAAATAGTTTAGATTTAAGCCCCACTCAAGTTCTCTTTCAGTTAGTATGGATTGTACTATCTTTTTTATATCTTTTTCAGACCATTTCTATGACATTGAAAGCATCTGTGAAGTTTTGAAAAGAAAGCAAACTCGGACTCTACATTTGCAGCTTGACTTTATGCCCATGTATAGAATAGTGTGACACTGAATGGAAACCACTTTAGGAATACTGTAACTATATCAGTGGAATTTACAGTAGGTGCAAAGTAAAATATATTCATATGAGGTACTCTAGTAGAAATGAGTTGGAGAGAATTAAGTAAATAGAGAAAGTAATGGTTTTAACTGCTGCCAGGTAAATAACTATATATTTTTCCAAAGCCAGTTAAAATTTGAGATGATACATATGCATTGCCTGTCAGCTAATCAGGTAGATGAGTTTTATATTCATTCATAAGAATCCAGCAGAGTACATGGAAATAGTACAAGAAGATCTGGAAGACAAAAAGTACTTTGTTCAAACCACTCATTGTTCTCTGTGAAAAGACTGCCCTTTTCAGCCCCTAAACATGTCCTGAATACAGCACCTAATATCTACCTTGAGATTTCTGGTGTACTCAAAATTATAAAATCATTATAGAATATGCACATACACAACCTTATGCCATTTTCTTTCAACTTCTCATTTTCAACCTGATCTGCAAGCTGAAGAAAAACTGAATAGTAACATGTTTCTGGGTGAAGGCGGAGCATGGAGAAAATGCAACATAGCAACATGCAACTGTATAAAAGCTTCTTGTAAAAAAATTAGAAGTTGTTCTCGTAAAAAAAAAAAAAAAAAAAAAAGGTTTTGTAAAAAAAAATTACAAGTAAAAAAATTTAAAAAGTAAAAAAAAATTAAAAAGTAAAAAAAAAAATAAGGTAAAAAAATTAAAAGTTTTTTAGTTTTAAAAATTGACTTTGCACTTTGGAAGTAAATATTAGACAACTAATATCAACTACCTTATCTTTGCTCTTATGATGAGCTAAGAACTAAAACAAAAATTCTACATTTCAAAGTTGTAGAGTCAACTTTTTCTACTACTGCTTCTTATTTTATAAGATTCTCCAGTATCTGATTATTTTTTCCACATTCCTCTGTTAAGGAATGCAACTTCAGCAGATTTTCATATTTTTAAATATTCTGCTATTCCTCTGTTGTTTCACTTTCATTCTGACAACTTTTTCTCCTTCCTCTCTATCTCTGTGGTAACACATGGTATCAAGATAACACAAGTTGTAAGATGAAATAACATCCCTTTGGTAATATTAGGAAAGATAGAAGAGGCAGGTGAAAGTGCAGAAGATGATTAACCTTAAAGTGTCGGTGACGAATGAAAGTGCATGAGCGAGTCAGTGTGCATCTGGAAGTTATTTTTTTAATTAAATTGAAATAATTCTGAAGAAGATGAAGGGAAAAAAAATACAGAATCTAGCAGAAATGTTTCACTACCAGCTATCAATTTGTGTGTATTAAAGAAATACCAGGAAACTGGAAGCAAAATAATGGAAAGAATGAAGAAGATTATTAATACCATAGTAGCATTTTTGGAGGTCTTGATTGCTGTGTCACTCCTGTATGTCTGTGTTACTGTACCAAGAAACATGAACTCCTCATGTTTCTAATTGTTTTTATCCCCTTGAAAACTGGTGATGTAAATATTCCTTGTAGTGTTAAAGAAGCCATTAATCTGAGTAATGATAGACACAATTCAATACAAAATGATGAAAATGAGCTGAATGACAGTAGAACGTGTAGCTAGCTAATCATGGTGAATATCGGTTGGTAGTTTTCAGTGCTGCTTTTGAAGTGATGACCAGGTATCTTTTTCGGTTACAGAAGCAGTGATAGAAGTACATTTAGAAGATTTTCATAGTTCCCACATATGAAAAAAACAACATTCATACATAGGAACCAAAAAACTCTTTAGCCACTCTTTCTTTAACAGAGTTTTAAGTGCATCAGCATCTGTGCAAACCTTCACTCCTTTGTTTCTTTTAAATCTGCAGTTTGACACAATCTATTTATGATACTGCCACAGTCTGTGCATGCGTTTGGGATGGAGTCTTCAAGAAATCTCTACTGAGATTATGCAAACAGTACCATTTTCCAACAGAGATAGAAGGTGTATGAGAAAAAGAGAATAAGCGTAGATACTAATCAGGAAGTTAGTAACAGAGGAACAAAACAGGTTTGAGTAACAAATCTAAGAGCTTAAAAACTCTTAATAAATAAGGAAAAGAAATAAGATGCCAAGATTTTCATATTGGTTCTCTTAAAAAGGGTTAGCTTGTAAGAAAAGAAGCATTATGGCTTTTAGAGGTATGTTCAGTTAACTAGTAATTTGTTCTGTTTTTAATGACTTTTTTCTTTTTTTTTCCAGATGCTTCCGTAGCATTTTTTAAATTTATGTGTATGACCTCCCCAAACCCAGTTGCAATCATTTAAATCATCATTTGATCAGAATTTTCATTGACATCAGTTTTTGTCTCAGTAAGGACTATAAGAGCTATGATCAGCCTTTAGGATTTGATCTAGTAGTAATGAATCCAGAGGTAGTGAATCAAGAGGAAAAAATAAATCCCCAATTTTTATCAAGATTAAATGAGTAATATGTTGCTGTCTTTTCTAGACTGTTTATCTGAATCTTTATGCAAGTGACCCTTACTGCATGTAGTACACAGATAAGAACTGCAGTTTAATCATTGGCCTATGTCAATATGGAAATGTATAAGCATAGTTTTCTGAGTGAGATTAATACGTTGTGTTACTTATGTCATATTAAAGTTTAGTTTGTAGAAAAACGTTGTGAGATTCTTTGCAGTGCAAAAATAGTTTTCTTAAAATATTTTAGTTTACCTTCTGTACTTGGGTGAATGAAAAGCAATTTGCAGAAAGCAACAGACTCCGGAAAGACAAAAAAAAAAAAAAGAAAAAAAGATCGATGCATCTTCTTCTGTGTTGTTTTTAAGATTCCTCTCCTCTATATGTCTCCATCTCAATATAGATGTTACTGGGGGCGAAGGAGTGGGTCTGTAGAGTACCAGCTGGAGTATATAAATGGGGCCTAGCATAGACGCAGCAGTGCTTGGTAAGTTCCTAAAAATTGTACCTACAGCTGTTGAGCTCATTCACAGTCAGTGTTCTTTGAAGAGAAGCCAAAGAATTTTTAATCAAGGAAGATTACCAGGCAGATTACTGTGTACTGAATACTTAAAAATAGACTTACTTCTATTAGTAAAACTTTTTTGTTTAAGCCAGAAGTGTTGTATTTTTCAGAGAAAATGCAAAAGCTACTTCGATTTAAAACAGAATTAAATTATTATGAATGAGGTGTGGAAAGAGATAATGAGATGGAAAGAAGATAATATTTATTCTCGCTAATGGGAATATTATACAGAAATGCCAGCATGAGTAATGTGTGTTTTAGCTTTAAATTTTAATGGATCTCAGACTCTGGCATTTTGTAGAGAAAGAGGGCTTTCTGTGACCTGTTCAATTGTAAAACATCTGATTTAAAGAAAGTTGTTGATGAAATGAATTAGACTTTGTGAAGTTATGTTGGTAATCTGCTATCATAGAACCAATCGCTATTCTTTCCTACCCTTATGAAACTAGTTCACTTGTTTTTGGCACACATCCAAGCTGTGAAATTTATGTGATGTTCAAGACCACTATCTAGAAATAGTGATGCGATATCAGCAAGGCCACGTTTCATTTCATGAACATAATTTCCAGCATCCTAGAATTAATTTATTCACTGACCAGTTAATAACTACAGTCTATCACTGGCTTATAGAGCAGAGGAAGTGCCTGGGAATAGTCATGGTCACCCTACCGGGAGATTAGTTACAGGATTGCTTTTTAGTGTAACTTTTTTTTTGTTTTGTTTTAATCATATTGAAGGGTATGGCTGCTAATAAAAAATAAACCAGCTTAATCAAAAGGAAAATACTAGTAGTTAGTAAATATTGAACTCAACTATTTTGAAGTAGTTGTTTTATACCACATTTTACTTTAATATATCTGAGATACATTCTGGTTAACTTTGGAAAAGGCATTTGCTCACCACTCCATGACCAGTGTCTAGCCAGTCTCCAGCCAGCAGCTGAAGCCCAGACATCTTTCCCCCTTGTTCTTGTTCAGCGCAACATGATATGATATGGAGTATCCCTTTGGCCAGCTTGGGTCAGGTGTTCTGGTTCTGTTCTCTCCTAGTTCTTTGTTCACTCCAAGCCTCCTCACTGTCAGGGCAGCATGAGAAGCGTATATGTCTTTGCCTTAAAGCTGATGTGTCCTTGCTTTACTGTAAGCACTGCTCAGCAACAACTAAAACAATGGTATTTTATCACATTATTGTTACCCTAAATCAAAAACAGAGCTTTCTTGTATTTATTTATATATATATATAATTTATGTATATATGTATATAAATATATGTGTATATTTATATATAATATTATTTATTTATATATATGAACCCATGTACTTTTCCTTTTATCTGCGGAACATGACTCTGAAATGTCTGCGGTGTTCATTTAGTCCCTGATTTTTGGGCTCCATATCTCATAACCGTCTTTCAGGACAGGGGAGACGGCGTGTGCTGTTGGATTGTTGCATGCTGAAGCTGATACTGGTTTCATCACCAGTGCATTTTACATTGTTCCATCAAAATTCATTCTTCATTAATCTGGGTGATTCTTACTGTAATGACATGGATGATGGCATTTGGCAACCATGGTAGTGATGACATACGGTGTTAAATATAGCAATTAACATCATGCAATTCAAATCATTGGCTATTCTCACCCCAAATCAAATCAACTTGAGAAGACATCAGATTTTTCCATCCTTTTGCATTACCCACTGAGTGCACCCAGGTCCTTGAGCAAAAGTAATCCCACAAATGGGCTTGCCTTTGCTCTAGGCGAAAGTAAGCCCTGCACTCTTACCTATAGTATATGTTTCGATTGGGCAGGGCCATCTCAATTGGCCAATTCCCAAGTGTTGGCTAACGAAGTGGCTTTTGCCAATTGTATGTCCCAATGTTTGAATGTCCCAGCATCCATTGCTCTCACTGTTGTCTCCAAGAGGCAGTTGTATTGTTCTATTTTCCTGGAGGCTGGTCCATGATAGGGAGCATGATGTACTCAGTGTCATGATCCTTGGTCCAGGTGTCTGACGTTGTTTTGAAAGTCAGTTGCATTATCTGACTCAACTGTTTCTGAGATGCCATGTCGCCATAGAATTGCTTTTCAAGACCCGGGATAGTGTTCTGTGCAGCAGCATGGGGCATCAGATATGTTTCCAGCAGTCTAGTCAGTTGCTTCCACCACTGTGTGCACATGGTGCCTGCCTTGGCCGGTTTGTGAGTATGAGATTTTGTCAACATTGCAAGCTTCCTATGTAGATATTTCATCCATCATCCTCCATACTAGAGAGTCTTTATCCAATTTGTTTGCTTAGTTGCAGTGCATGTTTCACATTTATGGATAACAAGAAGTGCAGTAGTGTCAAGTCCACCCCTTGATCCCAAGTTTTTCTTCTTGCTTGGCCCACTGAGCTAAAAGTCTTCACTTTTAACGTTGCCAGTCCAAATTCAACTGGGCCACTTCAGTTCTACAAGCCCAATCCACTAGCTGGTTGTTCTTATTTTCTTCAGTGGCCCAACTCTTGAGTTTGTGGATGTCTACTTGACACCTACTTAGAACAATATTCAGGTAGCAATGTCTTTCCACAGTGCAGAAGTCCAAATTCGTTTGTCTCTGTGCTGACAGTTGTTCTGCTTCCTTTGCTGTAGCCATTCCTGCAGGGCATTTTCCACCATCCATGAGGCAGTACAGAGGCAGAACACTGGCCACCTTTCTTGTTTTAGCAATACCTAAGGCGAGCTGGATGGCCTTCTCTTCTGCAGATTGGCTTGACCACCTTCTCCTTCAGTGCTTTCTGCAGTTTGTTGATCACAATAGTCCACTGTTAGCCTCCACTCCCCATTGGACTTTTGCACTGACCCTATGGGACTACCGAAGTTTGAATGAGTCTTGCTAGAACTCCTTGGTTCTCTAGTTGGCAAATCAGGTGATAAGTGGGAATTGGGAAATCTCAGTTGGTGAGATACTGCCACCAGTGTGCACTGTTGTGTCAGCAGTTAGCATCTGCTTTACTTCTGCTCTCAGCAGCTCTGCAACAGAAGGGTCTTCTGAGAGACCAGGAAGGGTAGAAAGCTGCTTAATGTCCTCCACCTCCAAGTCCGCTATTCCAAAAACCCATTGGTACCCTTTTGAATCCTTGAAGTATCCTCTCCTGAGGTAATCTGTATGAAGGGTGCACGGAGCCTCTGGGTCAGTCACTGTGGAGTGCTATTGCCATTTATTTCTGGTTAGGCTCACTTCAACCTACAGCACAGTTAGATCTTGGATTACCCCTGTCACTCCAGAAATACAGATGTATTCTGTCCCATTGTAACTTGATGGTATTAGCATAAACTGTGCATCAGTGTCCACTAGAGCTTTATACTCCTGTGGTTCTGATGTATTACACCATCAAATCCACAGCCCAGTGAACATAGAATCATAGAATTACTCAGGTTGGAAAAGACCGTAAAGATCATCGAGTCCAATCACAGCCTAACCATAGTACCCTAACTCTGACAACCCTCCGTTGAATCATATCTCCGAGGACAACATCCAAATGGCTCTTAAACACATCCCGGGATGGTGACTCAACCACCTCCCTGGGGAGCCTGTTGCAGTGCTTAACTACCCTTTCTGTAAAGAAGTGTTTCCTAATGTCCAACCTAAACTTACCTTGCGCAACTTGAGGCCATTTTCCCTCGTCCTGTCACCTGTTACCACTGAGAAGAGGCCTGCCCCGCTCTCACTGTAATCACCTTTCAGGTACTGGAAGAGAACAATAAGGTCTCCCCTCAGCCTCCTTTTCCCCAGACTAAACAGCCCCAGCTCCCTCAGCTTCTCCTCATAGGGCTGATCTTCCAAGCCCTTCACTAGCCTCGTTGCCCTTCTCTGGACCTGCTCCAGTACCTCCATGTCCTTTTTGTACTGAAGTCCCCAAAACTGAACACAGTACTCAAGGTGAATCCTCACCAGTGCCGAGTACAGGGCCAGGATAACTTCCCTAGTCCTGCTCACCACACCATTCCTGATATAAGCCAGGATGCCATTGGCCTTCTTTGCCACCTGGTCACACTGCTGGCTCATATTCAGCCGACTGCCCATCAGTACACCAAGGTCCCTTTCCATCAGGCAGCTTTCTAGCCGTTCCTCCCCAAGCCTGTAGGGTTCCCTGTGGTTGTTGTGACCAAAATGCAGGACACAACACTTGGCCCTATTTAAACTCATGCTGTTAACCTTGGCCTATTGATCCAGTCTATCGAGGTCCCTCTGTAGTGCCCTTCTCACCTCAGGCAGATGAACACTCCCTTCCAAGTTGGTGTTGTCTACAAATTTACTGAGGGTACATTCAATCCCCTCATCAGGATCATCAATGAAGAAGTTAAACAGAAGCGGCCACAGCACTGAGCCCTGGGGACACCGCTCGTGACTGGCCACCAACTGGATTCAACTCCACTGACCACAACTCTTTGGGCCCAGCCATCCAGCCAGTGCTTCACCCAGTGCAGCGTACACCCATCCAGACCACGGGCAGCCAGCTTCTCCACAAGAATGTTACGGGGGACAGCGTCAAAGGCCTTACTGAAGTCCAAGTAGACCACATTGACAGCCTTACCCTCATCCACTAAGCGAGTCGCCTTGTCATAGAGTGAAATCAGGTTTGTCAGACAGGATCTACCGTTCATAAACCCATGCTGACTGGGCCTGATCCCCCGGTTGACCTTTAATTGGTCCATGATGGTTCCCGAGATTATACATTCCATTACCTTCCCGGACACCGAGGTGAGACTGATAGGTCTGTACCTACCAGGATCATCTTTCCGGCCCTTTTTGAAGATGGGCGTCACATTTGCCAGCCTCCAATCCACCGGGACATCCCCGGTTAGCCAGGACTGCCAAAAAATGATGGACAGTGTCTTGGCAACCACATCCGCCAACTCCCTCGGCGCTCTAGGGTTCAATCCATCTGGCCCCATGGACTTGTAAGCATCCAGCTTCTGGAGCAGGTCCAAAACTATCTCATCATGGATCATGCAGGACTTATTCTGTTCCCCATTCCCATCTACCAGCGCAGGGGGCTGTGTTCTCAGGGAGGAACAAGTCTTACTATTAAAGACTGAGGCAAAGAAGGCATTAAGTACCTCAGCCTTATCCCGATCCTTGGTGACCAAGTTGCCCTTGGCATCCAACAAGGGATGGAGATTCTCCCTAGCCTTCCTCTTGCTGTTGATGTGTGTATAAAAACATTTATTGTTCTCCTTTACCTTAGTGGCCAAGCTCAGTTCCAGCTGCGCTTTGGCTTTTCTAATTTTCTCCCTGCACAGCTTTACTACATACCTGTAACCCTCATAAGTAGCGTGCCTGCTCTTCCAGAGTCCATAAGCTTTCCTTTTGTTCTTGAGATCCAGCCAAAGGTCTCTGTTCAGCCAGCTTGGCCTCCTTACCCGCCGGCTTGTCTTCTGTGTCATGGGGATGGTCAGGTCCTGCACCCTTAAAACAATTTCCTTAAAATATTCCCAGCCTTCCTGGGCTCCCACACTCTCGAAAACTACCTCCCAAGGCACCCTCTCAACCATGGTCCTAAAGAGGTTGAAGTCTGCCCTCCGGAAGTCCAAGGTGGCGGTTCTGCTGACTCCCCTCTGTGGTTCATCAAGGATTGAGAAATCTAGCATCTCATGATCACTTTGTCTCAGATTACCTCCAACATGATTATCTCTTTCCTCCACCTGGCTGAAGTCAGGGCCCCTCTTGCGCTGATCGCAGTATTCGTTACTTGTAAATGTGAATTAGAATTCTCTTTATTAGGATAAGAGGTAAGATCAGCCCATCTAACCTTTCCCGGGAACTGTTGACTGGAAACTGGAGCAGCTGTTTCCATGGAGGAACCCTCCTTTGTTGATTATTTTGCCTTGCAGCTCACATACTTATGCCTCTAGGGTCAAGGTAGATCTTCCATCCTGTTCCCTCATATCCTCTACATGGTCAAACCGCATGGCATGTGGTGTGTACCCAATACATCCTCTTTCCTAATAGTTAAATACTGATTTGTACAGGTAGATATGAAGACTTGCTCTTTCTCTTCAAACTGCTGAACCAATTTATCCACTGCTGAGATGCAGGCCAATAGGGAGGGAGATATTCTTATTGCCAGTGTCCCTCAGCAAATTTATCCACTGTTTATTCTTCTCCGTCTTTATAGGTCATTACTGCCAGAGAGTTGGTATGTGACAATGGTTTGTACTGCACAAACTTCTGCCATATGTGTCATGTGCACTTTGATGTCCTGTAGATCTTTGGATAGCTGCTGTTCCAGATTATCATTAATCATCTCTAGTGTAGCTATTTCTCACTTGCCAGTGTGACATATATATCTTCCTTTCCTTTCCTTCAAACCTGACAGGTAAAGGGTGAAGGACCGTGTCCTTTTTTCAACTGGTTTATCAATGCCTCCTTTCCTAGGAAGGGATCCCAGCTGTCTGGCTTCATTGTCTTCTTGTTCCAGGCTACTGGCCCTGTTATCCTAGCTTCAGAGCAGCCACGTAACAATGCGCTTTCTGAGAATATGGCTGTTTGATCATAAACTGTTTAGTTGTTTAGTCTTAAGCAAAACCTGGAGTACATTCAGGAGACTTACGAACATGCTGGTTTGAACATCCTGAACATACTCAAAATTCCCAAGACCTGTTGTAACTGTCCAGGATGAGAAGGGGAAAAGGATTGTGTAAGGGTGTGGAAGCAGAGAAGAATATGCCATCTTGTCTCCCCATTGATTGGCTCCCCAAGAAGAAAAAAACAGTGTTATTATTAATAGCATTTAGGAAATGGCTCCCAAAGTGCAAAGATGACAGCAAAGCTGAGAACAAATAACAGAGCAGTGTCATGGTGAGCTATTTTACCGTATTGTAAGCCAGTGCTATACAGTACAGCAAAATGGTAACCTTTATCCAGCCAGTAGAGATGGTAAGCAGCAGATCTTTTACGTCATTCTGAAGACAAGCACAGAAACTCTGAAAGCAAAAATATCAACATTTTAGCGACTGTTAAAATAATGTAGCACTTAGAACAATTTTGTTTTTACATACTCTGGTCAGATCTGTTCTTATCTCAATCCTTTGTGCCAGATGTTGGGTTCTAAAAGGACTGTTGTGGTATAATCTGGCTGGCAGTTCAGCACCACACGGCTTTTCACTCCCCTGCCAGTAGGATGGGAACTGGAAAAATGTAATATTTGTGGGTTGAGATAGAGGCAGGGAAAATAATGATAAATATACAAGTATGTGATACGAAATGCAATTGCTCGCCACTCACCAACCAGTGTCCATCCAGTTCCTGAGCAGTGTCAGACTCCCTGGCCAGTTTGGGTCAGCTGTCCCCTCCCAGTAAATTGTACCTCCGTCATCCCCCTCTCTGATGGGGCAGCATGTGAAGCTGAAATGTCCTTGCCTTTGTGTAAGCACTGCTCAGCAGTAACTAAAAGATTGGTATCTTATCAACATTATTGTCACCCTAAATCCAAAACACAGCACCACACCAGCTACTGGCAAGAAGATTACTTATATCCCAGTCAAAACCAGGATTGTCATTTTCTACTTCGTATGTACCAAAGCCCTGGAGATTGAAACTGCTGCAATTCTCTGCTGGAGTTGAAGGAGAAAGGTTCAGTGGTCAGGGGGCAGTTCTTATTGTGCAGCATCACAGTTGGCTGTTGCTAACAGTGTTGCCACTATTTACACTTCTGTTTTGAAGGTATAGAAACAGCAAATGTAGCTCTGTAGAGATCTCTCCATTTTTCAGCATCCTAGCTCTAAGCTTTTTACCTTACTTCAAATCTCAATGTTTCTTTCCTCATTTCCCATTCCTGATGGTACTAGCTGCCCAGAATCCTGGTCGTTGCTCTGCTAGCTATAGGAGTTAAATTTTGTCTACAAAAGCTTGTGATTCTCTGTGCTTTGTGTGGTATCCTGTTCAGACTGTAGGAATGCTGGCAAATTTTTATGACTTGATGCATTACATCTTTTGATGTGTTTTGTTTTCAAGTTCTTTCAAATGATACAGTAAATGAATCTGTTCTCTACTTCTGCTGACTGTCCCCCAAAGCCTTTGTAATAGAAAAGAGAATAAAAACAAATTCCTGATGATTCATTTCATAAAATGTGTTACAAGAGTAAACCAATACAAGATATGAACAATTTAGAAAAGCATTTTAACCTAGTAAATTACATAGAAGCAGAACATACTTACTTGATTTTCATTCCAGGCAATCCATGGGAAGCTAACTTGGATCTGTCTTCAGGTGTTTAAAACATATAGGTGTTTTTCCATTAAAACATGTTGAAGTCTTTTTGCTGCTATTATTTATAAATTACTAATAAGAAAGTTCCATTAATATTTTATAGTGTTTCTTATGCTATTCTGTTATTAGTACATAGCATGATGACGATTCAAGCTGAATCCCATTTGGTCCCATTTTTATATTTCTATATGAAATAAAAGTATATTGTAGTATTCAGAAGCTTTCTGAACTTATAATTCTTTTGGGGCATTGAAACTGATATGTTTGGAAAAACTCATATTGAATCCCTGGTTCACCTATATTGTAGAAAGCATAACATACAGAAGCACAATCTGTCAAGCAATCATATGACTGTCATTCTTGAAAATGTCTGTGTTCTAGTGGTTCATTTGGGTTTTTTTTGTTTGGTTTTTTTTTTTTTTTTTGCATTAGTGCAGCAGTTTTGCAGTTTGGTCAGCCTAACGTCTGCTTGATTGGTTGTTTCAGATTAATTTATACTATTTGTTTGCCAGAGGTTTGTACTTATAAGAAACATAAGTGCAGTTTTTCTCTTCTGTAATTATGTAATTTTTTCCCTATCTTTAGTGGGGCAAACATTTGGAAAACATTATCATTGGCTCTGTTTTCTTGTAGGTGGTCAATGAGTAATAACTTCCTCCAGCAGAACTGAAAGCAAACAAACCTAGTGGAATGTAGGTGAAAGACCTCATAAATTATGTTTAATTTGTGGAATGTGTATGGTCTATGTATATGGAAAGGTCTACGTGTGCCATAGATATTTACTATTACAGCCTTCACTTTCAAAGTTTTCAAGCTTCTCTCAGGTGTCTTCATTTCAAATACAGCTAAAATTGCAGTGAATTTCATTGTCTAATTAACATGCGAGAAAGAAACATGAAGGAAAAGTGAAAACCTCTGACAGGTTGCTTCATCTACCATATATGAATGATTGAAAAACTAGGTGGATTTTAGCTGAGTCAGGTGAAAAAAAAGTGTTGGTAAATTATCTCCCAGTGTAGAGTCTTCCTCCCCTTTTTTCCCGCAGTAGAAGTCTCAGTGTAGTAACAAATGTAGTGTAAGTTGTCATCCTCCTGGGAAAGTTCAGTGAAGGATAGCTACTTCAGTTAGGAAGTTGATTTCTCTGTCTACATACCTTTTTCTGAAAGACTCCAAGAGTACTATCATTACTACATCCACATGGGCAAGTGTGAACTCTAGCCTTTCTCTGTGTACTACTGTGAATGGGACAATTCTAAAGTCTCTCAGACATCCAGACAAGATATTCTAAATAAATAAATAAATAAATAAATAATAATAAAAAAAATCACATTAGATCAAGGACATGGGTATTTTTGAGCTTCTCTGTCTTGAAGCAGGAGTCACCCTTTCTGTTCATGTAATTCCTAGAAGACTGTTCCTGCTAGTATGTGGGATTCAGATCCCAAAACATGGGCGTCCCATGTTGAGTGTGTGGCTGTGGCTCCTGTTAATTCTGTGTTCTCTCTGTCAGAAGCAGAATTACAGACAAACTGTGATGCTTAAAATGTGCTAAATACCTAGGTAAAGTGAGTTGAATCCAATGCATGTCAGCGTTAGGAGGTGTCAGGTGCAGGAGTTCGTGAGTGAAAATTTTTAGTAATAGCATAAAACACAATGAACAAAGTGCAAGCTGATATTTTTACTCTGTTTAGGATGGAGCTGCCTACTTATTTTTATTGTTGTTATGGTTTTTTTTGGACTTCTTTCTTTTTCATTTAGAAAGGATAGGCAATTCACAGGCATGCATGTATTTTGTACATGCAGTGGATGTAAGAATTGTAGACAAATAGAGCAAATGATTATGTGGTCATTGTTTAGGTAGTACCAACATTTCATACACCTTCCTAGCAAAAAGAAAAAAGCATGGAACTGAAATCTGCAGAGGTAAAATATTGCTCTGTTTGTACAGTTTTAAGTATTATGAAGAAAGTCATACAGAATGAATGAGTGTGCTTCAGAATTACAATCTAACAAATGTAATTACTATATGCTTGGTCTGTAATTTCCATTGAACTTTGATACATAAAAGCTCACATAAAAGATTAGAGCTACCTTTTAAAATCCTCATGTGTAAAATGAGAATAAATACTACTTTTTATTCTTAACCTGCAAGTATAAACTGTATATTCCTGTTTGGTCTTCATTTTACACAAAAGAAAAAAAGAAGACTTGAAATAAAATTGATTGCTATCACTATGGAGAAGAAATATGATAGTTTGAACTGAACAGAGATTTAGGTAATCTTAAGAAGTGTTCTGAGATTGATGAAGTATTTCTAGAGTTGTAGCTTATATACGTGTTTGAGGAAGTGTTTATCTGAGTTGACCATTGGCATACTCTAGGGTGTCTGACATCAGTCTGTGTCACGTGTCATGGTTTTGTAATTTTTGCTATTCATATTCCACATCATAACATCATGTGGAGCACAGAGAAGAAGAACTACATGTCCCAGAGGACCTCGTGGTCAAAGAGGAAAATACGTCATGGAAGCAACACTCTCTCTCTCTCTCACTGCCTGGCAGCGGGTGTGGGTGTGCTTCCAAGCCGCGGTACCTTCAATTTCAAAGTAGACTTCTCGGTCTTCAGACACCTCTCTCTTATTTCACTTGATTTATTAGCCTCAATTTTCAATTAGATTGTATTATAGTGTGTTATCTTGCATTCTGATATCATAGTAAAATAAGTTTTACTCCTTAGATTGTTGCCGCTGCTCTGTTTGTTTCCTTGAGCCCAGCTCCCATCTCCCTACCCCTTTCCCTTTTTTTCCCTTCCCCTTTGTCCCCACGGGCCTACTGCCCCCTCCCCTGTCATGGACACAGATTGATCTAGATAACTCCATGACAGTTTTTGGTGGAGAATGTGGGCACAATTTTAAAGCTTTTAACATTAGTTAAAAGTTATTTAGTAGGGAAGAAAGAAAAAACAGGATTTCTTTAAGCCAGAGACTGCAGAAGCATTGCTACCTGACCTTCATAGATTAGATTGTAGTCTGGGCAGTCTGCCAAACTCTGGACACTGTACAGAGTGTCTTTTGTTTTGGTTCTTTGGTTTGTTTTTTTTTTTCCTTCTTAGCAGCTACCAGCTGTGAATCCACTCTTCATTTTAGCTGCTCCGTTTAAGGGATTAAAAGCAATTATGATCTTCTCAACGTATTGGCCAATTATTAATGTCATGATTTATTGTTGTGGAATTGTGTTCATATAATACCAAATAAGGGCACTGATGGAGACACCTGCCTGGTACTTGGTACTTATATGCAATGTGGTATAATTTGGATTTTGACACTTACATCCCAGATGGAATAGCTGATTTTGCAAACAACTACATCCCAGATGAAATAGCCAATTTTACAAACAACATGATGTTCAATCTGGTTTCTTATGAACACCTGTGGGATCCTGAGTAACTAAGCCAGTATTTGAGTCAGGGATGGTGCAGCTTAGATAGATCTAAGGAGGTACAACTTATCTGGGGCTTGGCTTGTGCTTACCATGCTCTGTACAACATTCTTCTGGAGAGAGAGAGTTTCCAGGCTGAGATTCAAGCCAAAGGGGGAGATCCCCAAGTCAAATCTGATCCATCACAGGAGGCACCAGTAACAATGTCAGTTGCCCCTGTGGAAGGCAAGAAATGGAAACGGGTGTCCTCGCATCTAGAATGGAAAAAAGAAGAAGAAGCGGAGGAGGAGGCAGAGGAAGGGTGAGGGGCCCTCCTCAGCACCGAGAAAGGAAAAAGGAAAAACTAAGAGGCATGGAGAGTGATAAGGAGGAAGTCTCTATTACTGTTTGTCGACCTCTGAAGATGTCTGAAATCCAAGGCTCAAGAAAGGACTTTACACGGCACCCGAATGAATCTCTTGTTACCTGGTTGCTTCGCTGTTGGGACAGTGGGGCCAGTAGCTTGTCTCTAGATGGTAACGAAGCTCGTCAACTAGGAGGCATTGCCAGAGACCCAACAGCTGACAGAGGGATTAGTAGATGTTTGGATGGGGCTTCTACCCTCTGGGAGCGAATGTTAGTAGCTGTGAAGGAAAAGCTTCCCTTCAAGGATAATCTGAAGCCTGTGATGCAAAAGTGGGATACAACTGAAAAAGGTATCCAGTATTTGAGGGAAATTGCTGTGTTGGAAATGTTGTATAACCCTAATTTTGATCCTAACGATCCTCGCCAGGACCATGATCCATGATCCTGAGAGAGTGAGGACAACACCCGATATATGGCAGAAACTCACCAAGACAGCACCAGAGAGGTATGCCGTTACACTAGCAGCAACGTTTCAAATGTACGAGGAACAACAGAGAAGACCCCTAGTTTTTTAGTTGGTTCTTACACTTCAAAACTTTGAACAACAGTTACCCCCAACTCACGTCTCCATTTCAGCCATCTCAGAAGCAATGGACAGACTGAATGAAATGCAAGAGCAAATGTCTCTATTGGTTAATTGTGATGATCCCATAGTAGTATCAGAAACGATTGATGAAGGTCAGGATCATCAAAGGGGTCTAATGAAGGAGTTGATAAACTAGTCCAATCAATTAAAGGTGATGAACCCTCCTCCTCACCTGTACCATCAAAAATCTCAGCTATTAAACGCAAACGCTTTCCATCTCAAGCAAGGAACAGCAGCAAGACTACATCGCGTATTGCCTTGTGGTGTTACCTACGTGACCATGGAGAAGACATGAGGAAGTGGCATGACCAAGCTACTCCTGTACTATGAGCATGGGTGAGAGAACTACAAAACAGATCAATCACCAGTACAGTTGCCCCAGTTACCACAGATAACGAATAGAGGGGCCCTGCCCTCAGTCAGGGGAGGGAAAGGGATAATAGAGTTTATTGGACTGTGAATTCGGGGGACTGGCACATCAGAACCACAGAAATACAAGGCACTGGTGGATACCAGTGCACAGTGCACTCTAATGCCATCGAGTCATGAAGGGACAGAATCAATCCATATTTCTGGAGTGACTGGGGGCTCTCAAGGATTGACCGTGTTGGAGGCCAAAATAAGCCTCACTGGTAAAGACTGGCAAAAACATCCTATTGTGACTGGCCCAGGGGCTCCATGCATATTTGGCATTGATTACCTCAGAAGGGGGCATTTCAAGGATCCTAAGGGGTATCGATGGGCCTTTGGAATAGCTGCTGTAGATACTGACAACATTAAGCAGCTGTCTGTTTTGCCTGGCCTGTCAGAAGACCTGTCTGTTGTGGGGCTGCTACCAGTTAAAGAGCAGCAGGCACCGATTGCTACAAAGATGGTGCACAGACGGCAGTAGCGCACCAACAGGGATTCCTTGCTCCCCATTCATGAGTTGATTCATCCGCTGGAGAATCAGGGAGTGATAAGCAAAACTCACCTTTTAACAGCCCCATATGGCCAGTGCGTAAAGCCAGTGGAGAATGGCGGCTGACGGTAGACTACCGTGGCCTGAATGAGGTCACAGCCCCACTGAGTGCTGCTGTGCCAGACATGTTAGAACTCCAGTACGAGCTGGAGTCAAAAGAATGGTATGCCACTATTGACATTGCCAGTGCCTTCTTTTCCATTCCTTTGGCCACAGACTGTAGGCCACAGTTTGCCTTCACCTGGAGGGGCGTTCAGTATACTTGGAACCATTTGCCCCAGGGGTGGAAACACAGCCCAACCGTTTGCCATGGGTTGATCCAAACTGTACTGGAACAGGGTGGTGTGCCTGAGCACCTGCAGTATATTTATGATATCATTGTGTGGGGTGATACAGCAGAAGAGGTTTTCATGAAAGGAGAGCAAATAATCCAAATTCTTCTGCAAGCTGGTTTTGCTGTTAAGCAAAGCAAAGTAAAAGGACGTGCCCAGGAGATTCAGTTCTTAGGTATAAAGTGGCAAGATGGGCGTCGTCACATCCCAGCAGATGTGATCAGCAAAATCACTGCTATGTCTCCACCCACTAGCAAGAAAGAGACACAGTCTTTTCTGGGTGTAGTGCGTTTTTGGCAGATGCATGTTCCAAACTACAGCCTTATTGTCAGCCCCTTTTATCAGGTGATGCGGAAGAAGAATGATTTTACATGGGGCCCTGAGCAGCATTGAGTGGGTTTATCATATCCCCTATCATGCACCAGCTTCTGGTAAAATTGAACAATACAATGGGTTGTTGAAAACTATGTTGAAGGCAATGGGTGGTGGAACATTTAAATACTGGGAGAAGCATTTGGCAGAAGCCACCTGGTTGGTCAATACCAGAGGATCTGTCAATCGTGATGGTCCTACCCAATGTAGCCCCCTACATTCTGTAGAGGGAGATAAGATCCCTGTTGTACATGTAAAGAACATGTCGGGGGAAGCAGTTTGGGTCCTTCCAGGCTCTGGAAAGGGCAAACCAGACAAACAGTTCCTCCATGGAACTGTTTTTGCCCAGGGACCTGGGTGCACTTGGTGGGTGATGCAGAAAGATGGGGATGTTCAGTGTGTACCACAAGGGAATTTGATGTTGGGGGAGTGCAGTCAGTAATGCCATGTATATATATGTATATAGATCTGTGTGTGTAATGCATTTTTAAGTATTGTGTATATATGTATACTAAGCATGGTGTAGTGATGTAGAATAAGGGGTGGAATGTCATGGTTTTGTAACTTTTGCTATTGGTATTCCACATCATGACATCATGTGGAGCACAGAGAAGAAGAACTACATGTCCCAGAGGACATCACGGTCAAAGAGGAAAATACATCACGGAAGTGACACTCTCTCTCTCTCTCTCTCACTGCCTGGCAGCGGGTGTGGGTATGCTTCCAAGCCGCAGTGCCTTCAATTTCAAAGTAGACTTCTCGGTCTTCAGACACCTCTCTCTTATTTCACTTGATTTATTAGCCTCAATTTTCAATTAGATTGTATTATAGTGTGTTATCTTGCATTCTGATATCATAGTAAAATAAGTTTTACTCCTTAGATTGTTGCCGCTGCTCTGTTTGTTTCCTTGAGCCCAGCTCCCATCTCCCTACCCCGTTCCCTTTTTTTCCCTTCCCCTTTGTCCCCACGGGCCTACTGCCCCCTCCCCTGTCATGGACACAGATTGATCTAGATAACTCCGTGACGTTTTTTGATTTTGTTCAAGATTTTTCTGGGTCTCATTGGGATGGGCTTTTTTTTCCAAGTTTTATTAGATCGTGTTGGGGTATTCTGGAGTTTGCTCCTTTATAAATGACAGACGCTGAGTAGGAATCCTGCTTCTGGCAGTCTTACACATACAGCTAATATCTCCACAGATGGAATCAGATCTACATAATTTGAAAATAATGTTGAGAAACGTGGAGACTTGTTTGACTTAAATTTGTTGGTTGTTTTTTTTTTTTTAAGAGGGAAGAAGTTCACAAATTCACCTTTCACAGGGTTTTTCATTGTGCTTTGAAAAAGGCCATTGACAGAGGTAAGGTTCTGCTTTGACTGAGCAAATATAACTGAAATCCACCCCAAGATATCTATGTTAGAAGATGTGAAGAAAAACTGAGGAAGTGTATTTTCAGTACTAAAACAGTAGTGTATTTTTTGTATTACTTGGTGTAATTCTGTCAGGGACACTGTTACTTATAGGGATTTACATAAGTGCTGAGGTTTGCGGAAGTGTTTCTGCAGATTCGTAGGTCCATATTCTTTGATTGTGTGGATTTTTCTCACAGAGGGAAATTAATTCTTATTATTGTAATAAATTATTGTTTTCTTATAGCATCCATGTCAGATTACAGGTTCGTGAGCAGATTAATGTGCATAATATTTTACAAGGAATCTTTGGTCCATGGCTCTATAGATTGTGAAGTGTGACAATAATTGTACATTTTTAGTAGATAGATCATTTGATTTTCAAGCACAGACCAAATGTGGAGTTTAGTTGAAGAACTCTGCATGCCTGGAAATGACTTCTGACTTACTGATAGTGAGATATAGCAGTTCCTTCTGCAGTGTATATGGTATTTGCAGTTTCTTTCGTCTGCAAAATAGAATATGAGGATGTTAATGAGGAAAAGTTTAGATTTTTTTATTTTTATTTATTTTTTTTTAAACTTCCAGTACTTTATAGTGTTTGGAGATCTAAGTATAGAAGAACATAGTATCTTTGGAGAAAGTAAGCCATGAGATATCAACTTCAGCAAAGAAAAGAGATGCTTTTTGAATTAAATGTGTGTTGTATTGTTAAATAATTAAGAATTTTATTATGTGTAAAATATGCTATTATTTTTAATCTGCAGATATATGTGTAGCATGATCAGGATGTTTTAAATTATTCTGGAAATATAAAACAGCCCCCAACTAAGCTGCACTACTGCAGAAGTGGGATATTGGGACTTCAGCTATCTTCAGTGCAGCTCATTGATTTTAAAGTGTCTGATTAAAGTAGATTGCGTCAGTCACTGTGGTGGCACTGTAGAAATATGGAAGTAGTGTAATAGTAGTAATAATTTCCATGGTGAAAAAGTCAGCTTTAAGAATGTGTGTAGGAGGAAAATGTTTGCCAAGGAAAAACTACATTTGAGTATCATTTCATCTAAGTAGAACACACCTTCATATGACTGGTATTTTCATTTTTAGTGATCATTGACGTTCTTTGTCATCTTTGCAATCTCCAAGCAATTGGAAGAGAAGAAGCTTATCAGGAGTAGTCAGTATGGATTTGCCAAGATCATGCTTGACCAACCTGATAGCCTTCTATGATGTCACCATGGCTGGGTAGATGGGAGTAGAGCAGTGGCTGTTGTGTACCTTGACTTCAGCAAGGTGTTTGACACCATCTCAGACAATGTACTTGTTATGAAACTTAGAAAATATGGGATAGTTGAGAGGATGGTGAAGTGGATTGTGAACTGGCTGACTCGCAGAGCACTGGCAACCCTGCACACAGCAGGGAGGTTGAAATTGTACAATCATTATGGTCCTTTTCAATCCAGGCCATTCTGTGATTCTGTGAAGATAAATTAAGAATACTTAGAAATCATAGAGCCATAGAATGGTTTAGATTGGAAGGGACCTTTAAGATCATATAGTTCTATCTGCCTGCCATAGGAAAGGACACCTCCATCTAGACCAGGTTGCTCAAAGACCCATCCAGCCTGGCCTTGAATGCTTCCAGGGAGGGAGAGTTCATAACCTCACTGGGCAACCTGTTCCAGCATCTCACCACACTCACAGTAAAGAATTTCTTCCTAATATCTAGTCTAAATTTACCCTCTTCCAGTTTAAAACTATTTCCCCTCATCCTGTTGCTACATGCAACATTTTTAGAAAAAAGTCCCTCCCCAGCTTTCCTGTAGGCCCCCTTCAGGTACTGAAAGGCCTCTACAAGGTCTCAGAGACTTCTCTTTCACCAGGCTGAAGAGCTGCAGCTCTCTCAGCCTGTCCTTATAGGGGAGGTGCTTCAGCCCTCTGATCATCTTTGTGGCTGTCCTCTGGACCCACTTCAACAGGTCAGTGTCCTTCTTGTTCTGGGGCCCAACACAGCTAAACACAGTACTCCAGGTGGGGTCTCATGAGAGCAAAGGGGCAGAATCACCTCCCTTAACCTGTTGGGTCACACTTCTCTTGATGCAGCCCAGGATACTGTTGGCCTTCTGGGCTGCAAGCACACATTGCCGGTTCCTGTTGAATCTTTCATCAACCAATAGCCCAAATCCTTCTCCTCAGAGCTTCTCTCAAACCATTCATGTAGGAATAGCCAAGTTGATTTTGCTTTGTAGAATTTAAGCAGAAATACAGAACTAAAACATTGTGGCTAGAAAACAGCTATCCTACCCATGTGATTTATATAATTTCTCAAAATAACACAGATTTTAGTAAATTACCTCAGCAGTTGTGTGTACAAATAAGGTTATCATTTTAGAACTTCTGTTTTAAATCTCTTTATTAGAGCACTTCTTTTTGGTACCCTGTAGTGCCTCTGTATGTCAAATCTTCTGAATAGCTGAGGATTTGTGTGATACTTTAAACCATTTATGGAGGAGTTCCCGTGGAGTAGTTTCTCAGACGTTCAGAAAATGCCTGTTATATGAATCACATTATCTCAATGGGATAAAAAGAGGTTGAACTGTGTTCCACATCAGTCTCTTGTTTTATAGTCTTATGAATCAGTGTTTGGGGTTAATATTATTTATACCATGAAGTTAATGCAGTAGAATTAGGCAGTTATGTTGCATGATGGAAAAAGTGATGTATTTGTACCTGGACCATTGGTCTGCAATGATGTAATAATGAAAGGCAATCTGTTAATTTGCCATTTACTTTGAAGTTCATAAACTCACTCCAGTTTCAAACATGGTTTTCAAACAAGCAAACAACAACAAAAAAAGTTTGTGTGGCTGTCCTACCTTGTTATTTCTAATGTGATATTTTAAAAAAAGTTTAAGAATATATTTTTTATCATTCATTTATACTGTTGTGGCATGAGAGTAGAGCTTTAGATGAGAACCCTCTTTTGTAAGACATAGTACAAAAGGGGAGGAAGATGACTGTCCCTATAGGGATATGTGTAAATGTAAGAAAAGATGCATTTTATGTTTTAAAAACATAAGGAAACCATGAGATGGTATTCTTTGATGTGATAGATGATGGTTTTAGTATAGTCGTGATACAATCTCTTTTGTTGTCAGAGTAAAGGAAAATTTTAAAGGTGAATTTTTTGAGAATAATAAAAGCCTCCAGAAGGCTGCTTCTGAGCATGAGATGTGTTGGGGAAGTAGACAAAAAGGTGTACATTTCAGAGCCTGAGAAGTGGATTGTGGGTACTGGCATTTCTGCTGTTGTTCAAAGACCAGATTCTATCTGTACTCAGTGAGACTGAATGGGTAGGATTAAACTAACAACTAAAAAGCATTACACTGATATTTTACTCAATAGAAGTAGAGTAGAATCAACAAAAGATATGAAGAGAGGAATGGCAAGCTCAGAAAGAGATGTGAAAGAAGCTGTCTTTGGCATTTGGAGAATGAATACTGAAATTTTATTCTCATACACTAATCATCAAATATTTGATGGCTGACCGTAAACATCATAAACTAAATCCATCTTTCAGCAGGACTGAATGGCCACTGGCATTCCCAGTGTATTTTAAGTAGAGAGAAAAGTAATGTTACTTCAGTACTTTTCAATTTTACATCTGATGTTTATGACAAAGTTTATTTGAATTGAAGAACAACTGATTGATACTACAATTGAGTGTGGATACATAATGGAAAAAAAGGTTTTGAACTGTTGGAGGAATTGTAGGAAGACAGTGGAGGATGTAGTAAATGCAGCCTGCTGTGGATCTCATATATACACTTTCTACTAGTTGAGATGATTTTAACAAACCCTTTCAGGGCCTGCTAGTTTTTCGCTCTTTTATGCTTCCCCTCTGTCACAGATGCAAGTGTTATTACAACTCTTGTTAGTGAGCCATTCTTAAGTTCACAGTTTTACGGGCTTGTTTTGCTTTCCCAAGTTGTAACATTTTTACAGCAATAAGTAAATAAATAAAAAGGTTTATTACTGAATTGAAGAAGGCTAGACTTTTGTGAGTTTGTTAATTATTTCATCTTTTGATATCCATATAGTCTAAAAAAGCCCTCAAGAGTTGACTGAACAACCTCAAACAAGCTAAAGAATCAGTTTAAGCTATGAACTTAAGCTTTCAAGTGCAAGGATGAATAAATGTTACGTTCCTTCTGATATGATTCTCTAGTTCATAGGTAGAACTCATTTGAGTGAATGATGCTCCAGAACAAAAGAGCTTGCGTGTCTACTTCAAAGGTCTTTCGAGCCTAGTGTTTTTTCTGTGACAGAGGACAGAAATAGGTTCTTAGAACAGGATATATAAACATTAATGGTACCTCACTTTATTGCTTTTCTGGTCTCTGTTTACTGATCAGGGATTTTTTGAGCTCAGTGTAATCCATACATTTTTATTAACACTCCTTCAATTTTCTTTCCATTCATTTATCTGATCTTTCTTCCCCTTAAGCCCCTGCTTTGTTCATTGCTTGTACAACTGAGTTGATTTCGCATAGCAGGATCTGTAGGTTCTAAGACAGCAGAGACCTGATAGTTGGGTGATGTTGATGTGATATAAGTACTTTTAAAAAAAATTTTTAACTATTAAATCATTACTAGTGTCTGCAACTGTGAATTCTCTGAGCAGTAAGGGATCAGTCAGTGCAAGACAAGTGCTGATAAAACTCATATATTTTATTGACAGTCTTCTCCCTCAGTCCTTGCTCCTTGCCCTCACTCACACTAGCTAATTTGAATCATTGTGTTACCTGACAGAGAACAATTGCTTCTTTGAGAACAATTGCTTCTTTGAACATAAGTTCTGATGACCAAGCCATGATGCGCTTTTTTTCTGATGTGATTGGTTCAAAATTTTAAATAGCCAGGATGTATATGCCATTCACTTTGAATCCAAACACTACTCCTCTGTATTAACATACAGGGGGTACTAGAAAATTGAACTAAGTACCATTTAGCTATTTCTCCTCCTGAGATGAGATAATTAACATCTACTCTTTTGCAAACTCTCTTAGTGTTACCTGATCCCCATATAGAGGTTTCGTATTGGCTTATAGAATTTGAGCGGTATGGTGTGAAATTGCTGTCTCAGCTCATTTCTTATAAATTGTCAGAACTCAGGAAAATTATTAACCTTCAACTTAAGCTACTGATCTTACAAGGGGAGCTTAATGATATCAGATTGAAGGAGACAGTGGACAATAATCGCAGGAGGGAAACAAAGGTATATATAATATACTGAGCCCATTTTTTTTTCTGGTGGAAGATAAAGGCAAATGAAAAGCATATTACCTTAATGGTAGCTATTATATCTAAAAAGAATAGGATTTTTTTTTTACTAATGAAGATGAGAGTGGGATTAGTAAGAAACAAATGAAGAAAAATTGAACAAATGAATCGTATAAAGTCTGAGGGCTTCGGGGTGCTTGGCCAGCTGGTTCCCTGACCTATCTTTTGCATAGATTTCCCACTCAAATTCAAAAACTTAAGAACCTTGGATCTTTTGACCAACTGGTCTCTGTTAAGAGAACCTGAAGAACTGACAGACTCCTTTGCCAGCTTATCTTTTGGGCTGCTGGCCTTGGATATCCACTTCAGCCAGAGCCTTGCTTACTTTAGCCAACTGGCCAGTCATCCCAGTGCTTCTCAACATATTTTACTCGGTGAGTCCACCACGCAACTGCATAAGCTGCGAGTCCTATAGTAAATGGAACTGGACACTTCTCATGGCTAAGGTCCTGAGACTAAAAGATCTAGTGAACTTAAATGAAGTATGCACCAACAGGAAACAGGACTGCTTTCAGAGGAAACCCACCTGCCTTCCGCTCAATGAGAACAAGTGTGCTTATACCAAACACTTCACTTACTTACGATTTCAGATTTTTGAATGATTAGCAGAAAAGCTCTAACTAGTTTGACTGTCACTATAATGTCCCATGACTGAAATTGTCTGCTCTGTTCATAAGCATTACAAAACATGATGAATTACATCATCACATTTTTTCATGGGTACCCTCCTCCATATGATAGTTCTTTTAAACAATCTGTTATTTATAATTTTGTGTATTTTGTTTCCAGCTGTATGAAATGAACACAATGCCCTGTTTCCTCTACATTCCCCAGCTTTGTTTGGGGAACATGATTGTTCATTTTTCCCTTATGTTTAATGCAGGTGCATTAAGGTGATAATATTTAATCTAGCAGGAATGTTACCAAAAAATACTATTAGTGTCTATGGGTAAACACACTGTGGTGATGGTAAGTTTATTTGTCCAAAACTTTCTTGAAGCAAATGAGATAAAAAGTTTTGTTCTGTCAAGAACATAAACATACAATTAACAACAGCTTCCTTCACCTCCTGTTTGTAGTTTGTCTTTGGAGAAAACATTAAATGGTTAACAAAAAATGTAATCTGTACCTTTCTATAATGAGAATCATATTTTATAAATTTATAAACTTATAAACTAAATCTTATTGTTGGATGAAGCATTCACTGAATTTTTTTCCTGTGTCATTTGTAATTTGTTATACTTGTAACTGAGTGTGTGAAATTTGGGAGTGTAGACACAGCAGGCTAGGTTCTACTTTTCTGTTGTTAGAAAGGCCAGTTGAACCAGTTACAGTGGTTGTCAGATACAAACTAGTAGTGACCACAGAAGTTACAGAACGGCTTCTGGTACATCTCACTTCCCTTTGTTCCCAAATATTCATGTACTGTGTTAAAGATTAATTAAAATTTTAAAGCTATTTCTTACTGCTACAACAATTGATTTGAATTCAAAAATGTTGCTGTTCGTTCAAAAGAAACCTTGTGTTTTTTACATGGGAAGTTCTAAGTAAAATTGTTAGCTGTTACTAAGGAGGAGACAAGTAGAAGGGAGTCTCTTACTAGCTTATTCAAGTTTTTGCTTTCTTATGTGTCAATAAATAAATAAAACAGCAGAAGCTGTCTGTTAGGAACATCACAAGTGGACACTTTCTGTTTTTAGCAGCATTACTATTCAACAGTTTCGAAGCACAGAAGATCAAAAATATTAGATTCATGTTTTGTTTCTTCTAAATAATTCATCTTTTTATCAATATCACTCTGCTCCGTAGCATTATTTAAGTTAAATGTATACAAAATATTTTTTTACATGGAAGTTCATGCTGCCACCTGTGAATGCCACAGTAAGGGTAGGTGTGAGACCAGTCTTATACATGGAGAAAATAGCCAATGAACAAGCAAACAAAAAGGAGAATAAATGAAGGAAATGATAATGCTGTAATTGTTATCCAGATAATGTCTTCCAGAGGTTCGGTAGCTGAATTTAGAATACTCATTTAAGAACTAGCTGTGGGTTGTTTACACACTAGAACAAGAAAGATAATCTTTCTCATTTTAAGTGTATTGCATGGTTGTCATCGTAGCACTTCAGAACACTGATGAGTTTCTCAGTGAACACTACTAACCTAACTGCTGAACTCTCAGAAAGGGTAGTAAAGGATTAATGGAATATGACAGTTCTCTGAAACTGAAGCACATTTTGCTAATCTACTGTGGCTCCATTTTCAAGAGTCATATAGTTGTAGATATTGAAGTAAGCAGGGTCTGTTTATCAGGCCAAGGCAATACAAAAAATTCTAAGTGGTCAGCATTAAATTTGAAGTAGATGAAAAATATATCATTCATGTAGACATGAATAGTGTAACTTAGTTTTTAATTGGATAGTTTGTTTGTTTTGAGATCCATCATCAGTGAGTAATTATTGGGAGATCAGTTGTTTCTATTTCGAGTTATGACTGTATTATGTTAGAAGGCAAAATAGTTCTCCAGTTAATATCTAATTTATGGTACGTCTGATATTTTTCAGCAATTTCCAGAAAATTCAATGAATAAAATGGTGATTGTGTAGTCTGCCTTAAAAGAACAGCTGCACAAGCTAGTTCACAACAGAACAAGTTGGACAAAATGATTTTAGAAGTGCTGTTTCCCTTATTACTTCATAGAGCCTCTCTGGCTGTGGAGACTTATCTGAGCCAACTGTTACAGATTTCCGTCTTTCTTAAATAATGAATTCCTCTCCTTTCTTCACTACCTCCACTTCTTATAATGTATATTTAGGTTGTGACCAGGAGTGTCTTGGTCTCATTCATAGCAGAATTAAAAGCTTATAGGAAAAAAATCCCCTGAAAGGCAGTTCTATTTTAATTAATTTATATTAATAAATTGATATAACCATTAATTTATATTAATGGTCTTTCTGTATGTTAGTGTCATTTGAGATCTGAAAAAAGCAGTGTTAACTGGTGACTGAGTTAATCTAAGTTTTCTCATGACAACCAATGGTTAACACTGTGGATGTTTTGTGGAATGGTAAAGAAAACAGGAAAACAGGATGCAGTGTATTTGGCGTAGATGTCAATGTTTTCAGGAAAAAAAAATAAAAGTGTAGAATTCAGCGTTTCAGAGGCTTATTTGGCATTTTTGATATTTTGCGTCTGGGTGTCAAGAACTATGAAAGACTACACAGAGATTTAAATTATCCAAACTAAAAGAGGATCAGGGATCGTAGTTTAGTGTTGAACTTTTAGCTCAGTATTCTAATGCAGTTAATACCTGCCAGAATTGTTTAGATTGTTATGGAGCAGAATTCTCCTTTTAACTTTGGACTATATAATCCTCATAATAAGCCTCTGAGCTTGGTTTTCTTGATCATGTTAAGATAGAAACATATTTATTGACCTGCCAGAATCTAGATAATCCCATTAAATTTTTCTGGGTGTTTCTAGGGAAGAGTCAGGGTAGAGAAAGCCCTCATTCAGCTTCTGTCTTGGAAAAGTGATGATCTTGCCTCAAAAAGAGGAAACTCTGGACCTTTGCAAAGGCTCATTGAAAACTCCAATTCCAATTACAGTCATCTGTTGTAGCTCCCTACCATTTAAGCTTATTCCATATACTCTGTTTCTCAGGATTTTTAATAAAAGAATTCTTTCTCCTGCAAAGTGTTTCTTTCTTCTTTGAGGGGAAAATAGTTGTCTCTTTCCGATCTGGCATGCATGCATGAGACCACCATGCTCTTTTATTTAGAAGACAAGAAAATGATTTAAAGCAACATTGTAAGGAATCACAGCAGTATTCTGTCTAAAAAGTAGAAGGAGGTTGTCTGTGAGATGTGAAGCTACCAGCCTGAAGTCACAGGTGTGCACCTAGACCTCTGCCCTGATACGAACCAGTGGGGAGGGGATCTGTGTGTTAGTTGGTCTATAAATTATTGGTGCAAAATAATTAGAAATACTGCTAATACTGCTGATTAAGAGAACTCTATATGTGCAGTGCAAGAAAGCTTTTTTTTTTTTTTTTTTGGTCAGTGCGAAAACAGAGGGATTTGTTTTCTGTGAAGTCTTGTGATCATAAAGTAGTATGTAGCTTGAGTATGAGCAGCAGACTGGAGAGGAATGGTGCATTTTTTAGTAAGACATTTTTGAGTGCAGGAAGGTCTAGCAGAATAATTGAAATTTCAGTTCAGTAGCTGTACTAGATTATCAATCAAAGCCAAGTGATATAACCAGAATGTTATGTTTCTGATTAAATGTAGTGTTTTGTTTCACTCGAAATGATGTTTTAGACTTCTAAAGCAGAAAACAAAGCAATCAAGGAAATAGATACATGAACAAGCAACCAGGCAAGAGGGACTTAGAGTGTAACATTGCAGTATGACTTATCTCAAATCATACTTAGTTTTATATATAGAAAGTATAGGGGATATGATGTTCCATTGGATGTCTCCACAGAACAGCTACTTTTCTTTATACATGCATGGGAAGATACAGCCCTGTTTGGTTAGAGTTAACAATGAAGGTATGATAAAGGCTTTCAATTTATGAGCTCTAGTTCAGTGGTCTGCTTGCAAAAAGAAATGCTACAGTGAAGGCAGCTCGGAAGGGAAGCCGCTAGTTCTCAGGTTAAAACACTTGTCAGGCTTGAAAGGGGAGATGGGGATGGTTTTTAAAAATACTGCTTTTTCTGAGGAAAAAAAAGAGACCAAGACAAATAAGGTGGTGCAGTTCTATGCTTATTCATGAAATTCCTAGCCTTGCAGGTAAATTGAATCTACAAGGGTTGTTTTGCTTTTTTTGTTTGTTTGTTTTTGTTTGTTTTTTGTTTTTTTTTTTAATATAGCGTATCTTTTATTTTTCTAAAGGTTCCATGATTCTCTATGGATTTCAAGGGTAAAGTGTAACATATTAAAGAGATTCCATTTTTAACTTCTTTGCTTATATGCCGTATGTTCTTTGAAGGTCTCTCTGAAGAGCTTTTGAAGTCTCTTTTGAAGTGTCCAGGCTCCAGTAAAATGTTACTAAATTGCTACGGATTTAGGCAAGCTCTACCATTGAGCACATGGATGGTTACCCAAGGAGGTTCAAAGGATCTCCATGTAAAAGTGCCTTGAGAGATGCCAAACTTGGAGCAGCAACCAGGCTGTAGCTGCATCTAAAAGCAGAAAGTATTCAGCATCAAGATCTGCTCAGAACAGAATGGTCCTGCCTGATGAGACCAGCTAGTGAGAAGCCAGTGATGTTACCTATCTTGTTGTTCCTTAGGCTTTGAGGTAAACTATTCTAATGTAAACTTAAGTTAATTAAAGATACTTTTTTTTTTTTTTTTTTTTAAACAAGCGCTGTGTTCCCAGCTGCTATCCTAGGTCATTGTACCAATATAAATTCATTCCTTCATTATCTCTAGCATATATTGCCCTAACTGTCTCTCATCCTGTAATTTCCAAGTAGGATCTAAGGAAAATAAAACTAATTTCTAATTTCTTTGATCCTTATAACTGTAAAGGTCCATGAATTCCATCTCACTTGTGTGTGATTAGGTGGCAGAAGAATCTAATTAGCATTAGCTTCTCCATGTGTAGGGGAAGAATTACAGTTGCGTGCAACCCTCTTGCATTGCATACAGTGAGCAGTGGCTTCTTTTCTGCATTGCTCTGTCACAGCAGCAGGTGAGAAGAATATAAAAGGACCTTTCATAGTGCAGTCCCTTTCATTAGTATTGTAACAGTCTGATGGTTACAGTCTAAGAATAATTGCTGATTTGAGCTCTGTCTTTGTTAATTCCCTGTCAGTTACTGGTTGTTGTTTTTATTTTTTGCTGTTGTGGTTTTTGTGGGGGTTTTTTGTGGGTTCTTTTTTTTTAGGAATTACACCTTTATTAGAACTTGATGTAACAGTTAGAGTTTTCTATAGCAAAAACATGTAAGTAATCCCAAACAGTAAAATGTTAAAATACACTATTTCCTGATTGCTCTTGCTGGGGTAGATCCACTATTGCATGGAAATTGTCGTAGTAGAAAATCTATTTTGTGGGCTGCTAAAGTTGTGATATACCTTTATGCCAAATTATTCTTAAATAAAAGTGAATTTTTTTAAATGAATGTGGACTCAAAATTCTTAAAAATCATCTTTCTTAAAATATTAACAATGTGAATTAAATAAAACAGTAATTATCTGCAAAAGAACAAGAGTCACCTTTAAATGTACATTGGAAAAAATAGTCTTTTGTTGTCTAAAGCTAGGCATGCAAATATCCACGTGCTTGACATTAGTACAAAGAATATCCTATAACATACACTAAATACATGTTTATATTTTATTTACATTTGTGGTGGATTTATTTTAATTGTTAATTTCTAATAGATGTTATTACGTGATTGTTCTTACAGATAGGATTATAGAATGATTTGGGTTGGAGAGAACCTTGAAGACGATCCACTTCCATCTCTCATGCTGTTGACAGGGACACCTTGCATTAGACAGGCTGCTCAGGGCCCCATCCAAACTGTCCTTAAACACCTCCACGGATAGGGCATCTGCAGCTTCTCCAAGCAGCCTGTTCTAGTATGTAAACACTGTCACAGTAAAGAATTTAGTCTTTTTACATAACTTAAATTTACTCTCTTTTAGTTTAAACCATTTCCCTTCTCACACACATCGTTAAAGTCTCTCCCCATCTTTCTTGTTGGCCCCCATTACGTACAGAAAGGCCTCTATGAATTCTCCCCTAGCTTTCTCTTCTCTGCACTGAACAACCCCAATTCTCAGCTAGAGAGGCCTCTAGAGCAAGCAAGGTGTTTGAGTTCCCCTTTGGTGTGCCCTGAGGACTTCAGACTTGGATGTGCAGCATCTCGCAATGGCAGAATAGAGGGTAGCAGTAAAATCCCTTTCCCTGCCTGACACCCTTCTTTTGATGTAGCCCAGGATATAGTTGTCCTTCCAGGCTGTAAGTGAGCACTGCTAGCTCATATCCAGCTTTTTATCCATCAGGACCCCCAAGTGCTTCTCTGCAGAGCTGCTGTACATTCACCTCCCAGCTTGTTTTCTTGCTTGGGATTGTTGTAGTAGAGGTGCAGGACTTGCACTTGGCCTTGTTGATCTTCTTGAGTTTTGCATTTACTCCTCTCTGAAGCCTTTTAAGGTCCAACTGAATATCATTTCCTTCCTTTAGAGTACTAGCTGCAGCACTCAGCTTGGTATCATCTGCAAAATGTCTGTGTCACCAAGGAAGATATTAAATAGTTCCGGTCCCAGTACAGACACTTCTGAGGTACATCACTCATTCCTGATCTCTGCCTGAACATAGAGCAACTCTTTGTCCAATTCCATATCCACTGAGTGGTCCATCCACCAAAACTACATCTCTCCTGTTTAGAGGCAAGGGTGTTGTGTGGGCCTGTATCAAGTACTTTGCACAAGTCCATGTAGATAATGGGAGTTGCACTTCCCTTGCCACTCTCTGTCCTACAATTTCATGAGCTTTGCTGCTTTCCCTGGATTCCCATTCAAAATTGACCACTGATTATTTTTTCCTTAGGGCTGCTGAAGCCAAAGATTTTCAAAGACTATTAATTTCAAATGTAAATTCTTAAATAAAGCTCATAAATAAAGGACATTGCTTTGGAATTGTTGTAAGCGGACTTAATTGTAGTCAGGATGGAAAAAGGGATTAGAGTTAGAAATTGAATGAAGGTTAGTGGTGTAATGGGTTTCTTTGCTACTGGAATAGACAAAGTGGTACATTTCTATGTAGACAGCACTGAAGTGATGAAATCATTAAAGTTACTTGCCCATAAACAGTAAAAGCTTTAGATTTAGTTATCTGGTTTTGCTTTGCTTATTGGTTCTTCACTTCTGGCTACTAACAGCTGAAGTATCTCAGTTTGGGACTGTGAACTCATGCTGTGTTTAAATGAAAATAGGATACCACTGTAGGTAATCCACTTTCCTGTATTTCTTACTTGTCCTAAGTCTACATGTTCGTTTTGTTTTGTTTTTGTTTGTTTATTTGTTTCTATTTTGTTTTTTTTTTAATTGAAATTTTAGCTGCTGTAATCAATCCAAAACTTTAAGAACAAGAAGTATAAAATTGTTTACTTCAAATGCAAGTTTTAAAAAAGTTTTTGCCTAGTATTACTCATGAAGTCCACATGATTTGTTAAGTGTGATCATACAGAACACCATTGCTCTGAACCTCCTACCTGTTACAGCTCAGTAATGACTTCATAAATGCGTGGGTGTAATTTTGAAACTGGGAAATGCCTTCTCCTGGGCCACTAATTTCTATCTACAGCAAGATGAGTTATGTTGTAATGTCTGCGTACTTTTTAATTTCAATTAAGTTCATTTTCTGTTACTGCGTCCTGAAGGACAATAAGAGCAAGTTCGAATCTGGAGCAATAGAAAGGTATTTGGCCTTACTGAATATCAGTGTGTGCTCATTTTTGTTGTGTTTGCTTATGTCTGAGTAAAATTTAATAAATTGACTGACAGCCCTATGCATTTCTCTTTTCTTTTTTTCTTAAATAATTAAAGGAAAAAATTACTATACTTACTGTCAGCATGTGCATTGCTAAAGCCATGAGATATGGGAATCCATGTGGAATAATGCAGACTGTGCTTTCCAAGGGGTGTTTGATCTGACCTTAGAGTCTGTGCAGTGCAAAAGATCTGGAGTTAAAGCAGAACATACAACAGTTGAGATGGAAATGAGTAGTAAGTGCCTCACACTAGATCCAGAATCAGTCTCGAGTGCCTTTTAAAATTGAGTGCCAGATTTATTTCATATATTCAACTATCTGCTGGGAAATCATTTTTTAAATCTTTCTTAATCATCAAGAGGATTACTTACTTTGCAAATAGATCATATTTTCTAAATTATCTAATAGTTTCATCTTTCTGTACTAAAGCTGTGATTATTTAACCGCTAGTGAATTCTGAGAATATATTTATACTTTCTTCTACAAATCCTGAGCCTTCTTACATCTTCAAGCCAAGTACTATAACCTGCTGACCCAAGCTGCCACTTTCAGGCCACTCAGACATGAAGTTTTGATACATCCTAGGCATTTTTTTTTATAGGTTTTAAGTAAATAAATCTACAGATGCAAATGAATAAAACAGATTCTGAAAATTAAGAAGTGATTTGCAAGATAGGTTGGCAGTTTTGGAGCTGAGGTTTGCAGCTGCCGAGCTGCTGTAGGTAGCTGGAATCCCATCACCTTCAACCTCAGATGAAGTTGTGACTGAGATTACTGCAGAGATTTCTTCTGCTTGACTTGCAAGATAAAATCCCACTAGCCCTTATGGCAGCCTCCCACTGAGTCCTTTCTGGATACAGCTTCTGTTCTCAGTCATCACAGACCTGAAGCGACTTCCGAGTCAGGCTTCAGGCACTGTCTTGGGCTTTCTCAGCAGTGCATTTCTTCCAGGTCTGCTCATTTTCCAAACTACTGATAAGGCCAGACATGAGAGAGATCTTGCCTTATTGCCTGTCCTTTGCCAGCTTGCTACTTTTTTCTTGATGTAGAGATAGCATTTTGTTTCCTTTCTTCTTCATGTGGTTTTCACCTTGTCCTTTGCATCTTTGATGATGTCCTTACCAGCCTAAGCTGATTCAGTAGTTACCTAGTTTGAGCCAGTTATGGGCTCTTCATGCTTTCTTTTTTTGAAGGGATTTGGGATGTCTGATCCTGTTAGAATTTATTCCTAGGTTTAAGTTATCTGAAACACTTACATTCTTGAAGGATCAAGACCCAATCTGGCAAATATTCTGTTAAAAAAATCATCATTAAATACTGTCTTTATGGCTTTTAGAATGTCTAATATTTTTTAAAATTGCTTTAGCAATGGACTGAAGGTACTTGAAAAGTGTAAGATATTTGTTGCGTGTAAATTTGGCGTAGTATTTTCATGACTGAAAAATATTACAGTAAAACACTCATTTTATCCACGTTTATGAAGGGTTAGATGCTAATAACAATAGGCTTTTGCATTCCATTCTTCCATGGTTTTCAATGGAAAAGTAGAAAAGCCTACTCTTCACAGTTATCCGTAGGAATCACAAGTATACCTAGAAGATATATTTGACTGACTAGGATAACCAGAAAGTTTGTGGCTGGTGTACTTCAATTTCACCATTGTTTATCAGTAAAACATTAGAAATGTGCAGTGATCTTTAAAAAGACAAAACTAGATGGAAGTGAGTTAATTCAGTCCAATGAAATTCATGCAACATTTGTGCTGTGAAGAATGTAATAGAATCATTTTTACTTGACTTAATAAAAATTATTGTTTGAATTTAAATTTGAATTATTATTATTTTTTTTTTTTTAATCAAAATAGGATTTCATCCAGTATGTTTTGACAGAGCCTTGAGCTATGTGAAACTACTGGCTGTAGATATTTTCTGCCAGAAAGATGAATCTGTTTCCAGTAAGCTAGTTGCTTCATCTTGTTGGATACATGCTTGGGAATTTATTACGTAATTCTCTTAATCCAAACCAGTTGTGTACATAATTTTGTAATTGATGAATTGCTGACAGTAAATAAATACTCATACAGAATCAACTGTTAAGAAAAAATACCATTTAATAGTGTTCATACCAGTACACAACAGTGTAGTATTTACTGTATCTTTCCACACAGACTACTGTCATCTAAGACTGGTATTTACAGCTATTACAACATTGAATATAAACTATCATCTCAGATAAGAATGCATTTGCATTCAAACTCTATGTCAATTACTTTTATCAGTACACTGAGTAATACTAGATCACTGGTCTTTGAAATGAGATGTCCTTAAATTTGTGAAGAAGAAACAAGTATTCATCAGTCAAATTCTCTACATTTAGATGAAATGCCTTGGTTAAGTAATATCTTTGAAGACTGGGTGTTTCTTCCTTTCACTCTAATTGTGGTTGGCAAGCATAATATGTTTTAGTGCGTTACCATAACACAATGTCTATCTGCAGTGTTCTTTCTTCATAAATGGATGTAACTTAAGTGTATTTTGGTGTGTTTTTTGCATTTGATTAATTGTCTTACTACTTTTATGTATGCATATATCTTATTCCTACCACTGAGCACATATGATTGATGCATTGAACTGTTGCCTTCTACTCTTTGAATGTTAATCAAAGAACATGCTTCTCTGCTTAACAGGTTTGCAATGCGAGAGACAGCCAAATGACGTAGACTGGAGTTTGCTTTTTTTTTTTCCTTTAATCATTTTTATGTAAGACACTGGCAAGAGCACTTATTCTTTCTTTTTTTTTTTCCATTTATAAACACTATTTCATGCTTAAACATATCCACTGCTTGGTCAAAGTTATGAAATATTGTTGCACAATTAAATTTTTTTTCAACATTTCCTGGTAGGAGCAGTAATAGAAGGGGTAAAACACTAAAGGAAGGGAAGATAGATACACAGAAAAAAATACCAGGCATAACCAACAAAGAAGAAACAGATGTCATGGAATCAGTAGATTCTTATGGTTTCAGGTCTTAAGAATTGGGCAGATTATTTTCTTTAAGCAAAAACCAAGTCTGATGCTCATCTGGATTCTATTGCTAGGGTGAAGGCAATACTTTATGAGTAAACTATCTTTAAAGAGAGTCAGAGTAGACATCTGCAGTGTTCTGATGTACATGTAAATGTGTTCAAGAATAGATGCTAATTGGTAATGAAAGCTTATTTCGGTGAGAAATGAAAAGGCTTCTTCAATATTAAAAAAAAAAAAAAAAAAGCCAGTAAATATTCTGTTGTAGTAGTGGTGGTGCAGCTTAGTATCCTAAGCAGTAAACTTCTTGAAAACACAGCTCATATTTTTGTGACGTATAGTTAGGATTTAAATTTTGTAGCTGGAATTTTCTGTCAGTCTCACCAGTGAGGCAGCCAAGACAAACAGAAAAGCATAGTGTTTAGGATCTGTAGTATTTTAAATGGGATTTTGTTCAGTTGTTTCCCCCTCCCCCCATAAAAATGTACTAGAATAGTGGTTTTCTTTAAAGTCTGTGTTTCAACTGATGGATGCTGTTAGCAAAATTCTTCTTCTAACACTGTCGCCCACTTAGCCGAACTAACAGAACTTAGAAATGGGAGTTTATCTTTCTACTGCCTGTCATCTTTGACTACAATGATGGTCTTACTGTAGTCATCCTGGTATGGTAGGACTGTACAGAATATCACGTTGCTTGTATTTACTACTGTGGATATTCTACAAACTTTATTTTTGTTATTTTGAGTGTAGCCATTTTCTTGATTCCTCCAATTTCAGCCCAGAAAACATAAATCAGGATTTTGTTATATATCATGATTTTGTGATATTCTAGGAAGGCATAAGGTAAAAATCCCCCCTGCTCCCTGTATTTTCCTGTGATGTAATGAAGTATGCTTTTATGGAAAGGAATACAGTTGTGCAGAAGCTTGTGGTTCATAAGAAGTAATAATTGAAAGCTGAATCATGGAATCACAGGAAGGTTTTGTTGTTTTCAGTTGGTATGTTTGTCTTGGGAAAGAAAATTGAATGGCTTTGAAACTATAGTACTGGCTTAGTCTTCCATTATCTATTGGAAATCATTCTGCTTTACATTAACTTAATGTAAATTTGTCCAATGTTATACCAGCTGTCCTTGAAAATCTTTTGTAAATATTCCTCATATATTTTAAATATATTAGCATACTGCTGCAGAAATAGCTCTGTTTGGAAATAATTGCTTACTTATGGACAGTCTGTCTTAGTGGAATATTCTTTCCAGATCCATGCTAAAATGGTACCTTGAATGGTTTCAAAATACGTTCTTCTGCGCTTAATTCATACAAATAACTGCTTCTGTTATTTCAGTCTACATATTCAATTCTGCCAATGGTTGTACTCAAACTATCACTGTTTGTCAGTTCTAGATAATGGGTAGTATAACTAAGCAATCTACACATGTCTGGTTAATACGGTTACTGCTTATTGACTTGCAAAACGCCAAATAAGTTTTTAACACAGTAAGAAAAGCTAGGTTAGATGTCTTTCTCTGCTGATCTGCATCCATCATTATTCTTTCCTATTTTTTATGATAAGATTTCAACACTATTACAGAAAAAAAGAAGATGAGAATGTCAAAACCTTGTCTTTAGTTTATGTAAGAAATGTTTACTGTCCTCAATACATGGAAATTTTAGCATTTGCAACTGTCTTGTCCTGTTTCCTGGAGTATATGTTCTTCTTGAGTGTTTTACTTCAAAAGTGTTCATATTGTGATAGTTAATGTCATGTAAATATACAGAATTTAAAATAAGCCAACTTCTTGGTTATAGTCGCTGACCAGCTTGTGGTCGTCCTTCATGGCATTTGGCTGATTTGAGGTAAGGTAGCCTGTCTGTAGTCAAGAAACTTCTATTAGTTTCTGCTCTTTGCAGCTATTTACATGTTTTCTGAGAAACAGAGCAATTTATTTCACTTTAAACATAATTTCAAAACTAAAAAAAGCAGTTGGGAGTGTTTTTGTATGTTAGTATGATTTCTGTGTGCTTCATATAAATTCTTAAGGAATTAAAAGTGAAAATATTTGAAATGGGCAAGGCATCTATGTTTCTGTGATAAATGAATGTGAAGCTAATATTTGCATTTTTCTCTTTTTCCAAACATTAGGGGGAACACAGAGATTACCTCGTACAATTGGAGTATCTTTGGCTAAAGAGCTGATCTTCTCTGCACGCATTGTGGATGGTGAGGAAGCAAAGTCAATAGGATTGATTAGCCATGTGGTAGAGCAGAATGAAGCAGGGGATGCTGCATACAGAAGAGCGCTAGCTCTGGCAAGAGAATTTTTACCTCAGGTACAACAAATTGTTTTGTTCTTAATTCTTAATAAATTATAAGACTAAAAAAGAATCTGCTGTATTCAGAAAAACTATCATGAAGTTATGTATTAAAAAGCCACTCTATTTATATAGAGAACAATGAAAAATGATCTTTCTCGTGTATTGAATGGCGTTATTTGGTAAGAATTTCAGTGGAGCAAATAAACTGTCAATACTTGCGTCAGCATGATGTAGTCTGTGTTTGCGTTGTTTATTTTACTTCTGATGTTTTAAACATTAAAAATAGTGCAGCATTTTTAGTATAAAGCAATTATCTCAATATCCCATTACTGTTGAGCACCTCAGAAGAGGCACAAAAATGTCATTATGAAAGTGAGTATATCTCAGTGTAGATTTTATTTTGGAAACCTTAAATGTTAAGTATTAAAGCAAAACCCGGTTAGTACTGGAAAGTGATCTATTTGCTTTCTGTCTTTTGTGTATATATTTGATGGAAGTATCATGCCTTTGTATAACTCATTTTTCATGCCATCTCATCTCCATTCATATCTCTTCTACTGAAAGAGTTCAAGTGAGTTTTGCTGAATTTCTGGGCTTTAGAACTTAAAAATTTTGGTAAGAAGTTTAATCATGACTTTTACAAGGGTCTTTGTGTTAGCCATTTGCTACCTGTTCTCTTATGCTATAGAGCACAAGTTGTTTGCAGTGGAAGCTCTTGATAAACTTTCTTTCCCAGTGAGGCATCCACTGTAGCAAATTCATAGGAGATAGATAGTATTAAAGAAAATTAGTAAACCTCACTATTTCATCAAAAGTTTAACAGTAAAATCTTTCTATTCAAAACATAAGATGTTACAGATTAAATATGACAGTTAAAAATGATTGTTTCTTGAAAACCCTCATAGAAAGAAAATATGAAAAATATGCTGATTATTTTAACATATGATTCTGGAAGGCCAGTTTGTTGTTACAGCCTTGCTGTGGAACCAGTTCAAAAGCATATGGAGAGCTCTGAGGTCCTAAGTGACACAGACAGATGCAATGCGATATCACCACTGAAGTGACTGTGCTTGGTTCTTCTCAAAGTAGCAGGCCACTACTTTAAAGCAGTATCTTTACATTCAGTAGCTGATGCCAACAATTGGCACATGACTGAGGTAGATGATTCCGAAAGATGCCTCCTTGTGGAGGAGCAGGGTCAAACTCCTGGATCCTGTTGTTCTCGATTTCAGAAGAGTGTCATCACCTGAAAATGGCAAGCTTTGCAGTAGTACACTGTAGGTTTGAAGCTATATCCATTCATTTCATTTTATTTTCATATTTTTTCCTGTGTCTCCATTGTATGATAATAGGGACATAATTAGATTGATCCAGTGAAATCCTATAATGATGTGATCTTATAGTGGCCATTCTGAGCCTGGTTTTGATGGGAATCAAGCATTACTGGCAAAAGAGGGATGCTCAGCACGTAAGCCCAAAACACTGATCTAAGTCATCACTTCTGAAAACAATACACATCTTTGATGTTTTCTCAATATTGAAAGAAGAAAAGTTTGGAAGAAAGTAGCTACTTTAGCCATATATTTTAGGATATTTGACCTGTTCAATAAATTGCTAAAGTCTAGAAGGTCCCAGCTCACGAACATTTATGTGCAGGTTGTTTACTGCATAACCTTTAGAATTTGATGGTATTTAAATACTCCTTTTCTTTCATTTTAGGGTCCAGTAGCAATGAGAGTTGCAAAGCTGGCCATCGATCAGGGAATGGAGGTAAGGACCTGTACTTCCCATGAGTATAATCAGAAGTCAGATTGGCAACAAGTTTACCGGGATGATTTTTTTTTTCCCTAGAAGTCTGTTTAGTTTCTCAGTCTATAGCCTTTCAAAATCCATTTGGTCACAACTTTTTTTGAAGATGAAATGTAATACTTTTATGTCTGTGTTTATTAACTCTTGAGACTAGAATGAATGTTGATTTCCACAACATGGCATAGTGATTCCACATCTGCCTAGATATAATGCACTTTGCCAACTATTAATTCCAGAAAGTAAACATAGACTATTATCAACAAGTTATATTACAAATATAAATATGCAGAAAAAAAAATAAATTCTGTCAAGGCTCTCAGTTTACTGTTTATTGTATAATAAAGGACAAGAGATATGTTATTTGTTTGTATTACTTTAATAGAGGCTAATTTTAAAATTACATATTTGATTCTAATTGCCACCCCTTCTTTGACAGTAGTGAACCAAGTTCTGAAGTTCCTTAAATACCTGCCCTGAACACTTCTAGACACATATTTTACTTCAGGCTTGTGAATTATCTTGCTGAGCTCAGCAGGACTATTCTTACTTAAAGTTAAGCACATGAATAACATCTGCTCCAGAACATCTTATAGTTCAGTGTAGGATAGAAAAAGGGATCACATCACATGCAGAACATAAATCCAAGAGTACGAATTGAAGAGCATTTTTCTTCTCAAAGTCTCAGAAACAAATTCAGAAACTCTGAATGATTGTGTAGTTCAGCCTTGAGACTCAAGACAAAATCTACTGTATCAAAAGTGATGAAGCCAAATGTTCCTTCCGCTGCTATTACATGGCAGAGATTTCATGGCTTCTCTAGGTAATCTTTTATCTTCCTTTGACAATGTACTTGTGTAGCCCCAGTACTTTCCCTGGCCATTTGGAGAACTGATAAGTTCTGCAGCAGCTGACACTTTAGAAGGGCAGGGAAGTACTGAGGAAAAAGTCATTTCAGTCATTTCTGAATGTCTGTTTCAGCTGTTTAGACCAGCCCACAACGAAAATTATTTTCAAAAGTAGGTGATGGTGCAGGATTGCCCCTGGCTTCATTTACTTTTTAAAATCCATTTAAAATTGAATTCATATTAAATTTTTAGCACAACATCATTTTCTTATAGGAATTTTTGAAGACGCTTTCTTCAGAGTGATTTTGGAACAGTCTTGCAGTAAATCTTTTTTCCTTTGTAACAGTTGAAATGATTACAAAAGTGCATGTCTGTAATGATTTTTAGTCCCGATGATTTGTAATGAAGAGCGTACATTGTTTTGACAGTGTGTTACATGCTAGTTTTATCACCATATACAGGAACTGTTCCAGAAATGCAAGGCACTGTCACCACTTGGCAGAGAGATATTTCTATGTTAAGTGCCGTAGAACAGCTTCACGGACATGTTTTATGATTTGGCATATAGAAACATAGTATATAAGTTAGCTGATAAGAAATAATGCATATGAAACATACAAAAATGTGCTTTAAAGAATGTTGAATTATTTTCCTCAGGTTGATTTAGTAACAGGCCTAGCAATTGAAGAAGCTTGCTATGCTCAGGTATGTAACTATGATTACATGAAAAATGTAAAAAAGAACCTTTGTGAGAGTACACTGTGAAGACTTGTTGTTTCTTCTACAAATATTTTGTTGCTGTTTTTATGCTTTTTTTTTTTTTGCTTTTTTTTTTTTTTTTTGCTTTTTTTCAGTAAGGAATGTAAAGAGGGAGGTGTAGGACAGAAACTATTTGGCTGATGGAAATTAGGCATTACCAGCCCCATACAATGCCAGTTATGCATTGCTATGCATCTGTTCCAATTTGCCATTGTTTTTTTTTGGTTTAACATGAAGTAACATAGAGGACACTTCACAAGCATGTCCAGCTTGACAGCATGTGTGCTTTCCAGCAGAAATCAAGATAAATATCTTTGCCAGAAAAACGTGAGAATAACATATTCTTATTTTGTATGTTCTTGAACTGTGTGGCAAATTTTTTATGACAGAAGCAGAAGCATTAGCATTAGAGATATGCTTATTTAAAATATGCAGTAATCTGATTACAAACCTATCCATCCACCTCCATTCCCCCTAAAACCCACCAAAGCAGCCACATAACAAAGAAAACCGTGCATCAAAACCCTGAAACAAAATGTAGAGATTCTCACTGTTGTCTGTTCAGAGAAAAGATACTCCTTCTCCCAGACTGTTTCTAAGCCTTACTGTATGCCTTTGAAGTGCCTGCTACTTTCCTTCATCTGACTATACATTGCAATTTTTATTTTTCTGTTGTGCTATATTTCACAGAACTGGTACAAAAATTTGTACAAAAATACTTTTCTTTATTTTTTTATATCTGTAATGAAATGTTACTCTGCTCTTTGTAGACTATTCCAACAAAGGATAGAATTGAAGGTCTTCTTGCGTTTAAAGAGAAAAGATCTCCTCGCTACAAGGGAGAATAAAAGAAGTTGATGCTTTTAAAATGAAATGGGGTATATGTACAGACATGAGGACCACTAAGATGCATTTTGCATCTATGCCTAGAATATCACAACCACCAAAGTTAAAGCAAATCATACTGATGTTACAACATCTTCTGTGTGTCCATACTTGTACTGGGACAGGTTAGAAATGCGTGCCTACTCATGCTCATTACAGTGTCTGAAGGCCTTGTATTGGCAAGGTCACAGGCTCATGCAGCATTTTAAAAATTCCATATATGTGAAATTTACCATTCTGTAATTTAAAAAAGCTCTGTAAATTCTTTATGTAGACAAAACCTAAATGTGATGTGAAGTATTAATCTGATTTATCATTTTATCAATATCAAGGTGACTGCCAAACACCAAAAATAAAAAATTGTACCAAATATGTGTTTAAATGATTCTGTATATCAGTAAAAATTTTGTCTGAGTATCCCACCTGAATATGTACATTATAAATAAAATGAAGGGAAATGAAAAGGGTTATTGTTTGTTAAATGTCAAGCTTAATTGTCTGACTTACATTATTCTTAGTGAAACAAAATTAACTTTTATGAGAATAGCACATAATGGCATCCTTTTGGTGAAGTCATTGCCAGTATATTCATTTAATTGTATTAAATGGAGATATCTTGGAGTCCAGCTTTACAAATGCATTATTGTTCTTTAAACTGGCCTCGTTTTGCATTCTTCCAAAATATTATCTGATAAGTACTGTCTGCTGTTAAGGAACTTTATTTCACTTATTGTAGTCATTTTAAGTTTGTGCTGACTATAATAAGTATTTTCTGTGTGGGGATATGACTAATGCACTGCTAAAGAGATTAGAATTCTCTTCTGTAGAGGACCCAGAATGTCCTTTTTGAAGAGTCTAATAATGCATATTTATATACAACAGGGATGATAGAGAAATGTTCTTTGTTCTGTGGCAGCCTCAGGGTTCTTTTTTTATTTTGAAAGAGAAATCCAGTAGGTTATGAGGTGAGAAAACAGTTGTGATTTATACTGTATATTTGTTCTGATTGTGGTGTATACAACAAATACCTGAAAATAACCTCTTAAAAAGCATTTTTGTTAACTTGACTGGAAAATAAACATGTCTTAGAAGTGAGAGGCTGTCTTTTTATAGAAAACAAATTTCTTTGCAGTTCGTTACCATTGACTTATGAAACTTGTGCATGCTTTGATTTTTCTGCAGGATTAACTGTGGTCATTGTCCATATCTGTGATGATAAAGCAGCTATTCAACATGAAATGACAAAAACTCATTTAAATTCATATTTAGACATATCATTACATGTAAATTGGTTATAACTGGTAGAGCACACACTTTATTAACTGGTGAACTTGCTGAGTTGATCATTTCATGCATGATAATTTGCAAATAAAGTACCAGTTCTTGTTTTTATAGCCGTGTAAAGCTTTTAGGGTCATTTTCTTCTGTTTTTGAAATGCTAACATGTCATCTTCATTTTTATTGAGTAAGAAATCATTATGTTAAAGAGATTTTTAAAAATATTAAGTCTGTGCTGACTGATATGTGTTTGTATATAACTTTGATATACTGTCAGGTTATTGAGATGCCTCTGGTTTTCTAACAAGGACTGATTTATTAGTAGCTTCCATGAATGTATTTTATAAAGACTTTAACTTCAAATACTGTGATGTAAGACTGTAGATTTGTGCCTTTAACTAGTAGCTTTGATTTCAGAAAATAATTCTGCTGTCATAGTGATTTCTCCATTCCTTTTCTCAAGAGAAGATGTTGTCAGATTGTGGCAGTTTGAGTCTCTTCTTTGATGTTAAAAATTTGAGTGTTATTTCAAATTGAGTACTATTAGCATGGTTCTCAAAGGTACTATGTAGTGATATTTCAGTAGTTTTAAAGAAGAACTTTTGCAAAGGATGAGTTCAACACTTACTGTCTCTGTTATTAAGTAATTAGCATTATGATAACTTAATTGCTCTTAGTAAATAGCAGTGTTAGACTTCTATTTCCATGAAAGGATGGGTTGCAAAGAAATGCTCTTAGAAAGCCCAACTTTTTCATAGGAAAGGTATGATCTGGCAGATCCTCCTTCAAGTGCTTAGATTCAGTTCTTTCAGTCTGTGGTAAAGCCATGCTTTTCTCCACAGTGTTTCATAAGTAAGTGACCCCTGGTCTCTGCTGATTTCTTGAGAGGCTATTTCGTGGTTTCCAGGTGTAAACAGCTCCTTATCCTTGCTTTTGCTCTGCTCAAGTGGATTATGAGTTCTTCTGCACTTCTATACTGAGTTCAGTATTGAAAGATTATAGTACAGGTAGATCAGTTACCTTAAGCCTCTCAGTTGTGTAAGTGCATGTACCAAACAGTCCACATATTCTTGCAGAAGTTAATGTGTGAATTTATATGACCCGTATACCTCATTTTTGCCTCTAACCTATGAAATCATTAATATGGAAGTAACTCACATCTCACTAGTTTTAATAAGTTTCTGGATGAAGTTTTAAGAATTGTCTGAATGACTTTAGTCACTTCAGTGCCTTTGAGTATGTCACCTGCGATGAAGAAATCTGGTCCTTTATTCTGAGTTTGGTACAAGTGTAATGGTACACTTAAGAGCACTTGGAGAGTGTTGTTTTGTGTAACACATCTATGGAATTTACAGAAACATTTGTGCCTAGTTGTTGAAATTCTGTCAGTCTATGTACAGTTACTCATAGTCCTACTTCAGTGTTCATACCTGCTTTTTAGCAAGTGCTTTTAACTACCTGCATTCAAAATAGTGAACACTAGGATGTATCATTTGCAACTTTTTCATATTTTTATCAGTCATTGTTCTGGGATGTATCTGTTGAACTCAGCAGGAACAAACTGGTCTCTTCTACAAAAGAGACTAGCTTGAGTTTGTCTTTGGAAGACATAGGAAGTAAAGTAGTGTGTTCAATATTACTGATACTTCATAATACAGAAGAACAGCTCATAGGTGCAAAATGAAAACAGTGATTGATATATCTTCATTTATCACCAGTTTAGTTTTTGCTTCATTGCTTTTCCATGCAAGCAAATCCCTGAAAAGGTGTCTATTGAGATTAATCAAGATTTATAATATTGGGGGGGGAAAAAAAACAAAACATAAGAAATTGGTTCTTTTCCTGGTGTTAACAGAACAAGATGTGCTTCTCTCATTTATGAAGTTTTAAACACATTCAACCTAATGGCACTGCTGAAAAGTCATAGGACTCCATTGTCTAGTGAAATTTGTAAGTTAATGCACTTACGATGTGATAATGACAATGCGGCTATTTTAAGATGTTCTTTTTTGTACACTTCTGAAAAGATATCTATCTCCAAAAATGAGAGAAGGAGAATAGTTGTGAACAGCTAAGTGAAAAGGAGCTATGTCTTCAGCTAAAGGCAATGAAATTCCTTTTGTGTATTTTGAGGGATTACAAGTACTACTTTTTTGAGTTAATGCTTTTTTTTTTTTTTCCTGTTAGATTTCATTTTGTCAGTCTGGTGCTCAGATAACCAGGCAGGAGGAACATTTAGTGACTTATGTGGTGATTTTTGTTTGCCCTTTAAACACTGATGTTTTATAAGCAAAGTTAGAGGAGTATTAAAAACCATCCCAAAAGATTTTTGAGAGATTTGATTATAAATAACTATGTTACCACCGAATATTTGCAAAGGCAAAATTTTTATTATTCAATCTTGAAGTAGAGTTGCATGTAAGTTTCCTTAGTTCTGCAGTGTGCTGTGTTTATATAATGTAATCATTGCACATTATAATGCAGCTATATAGAAATGTCATCTGCACACATACATAGGCTGCTCCAAAAAGTAATGCCTCCTATTTATTACCATGGAAATTAGTACAGCTGCAAAGACCACAATAACAATACTTGATAGAGCAAATCCTCAGCTACAAAATGCTATTTTTCAACACAGTCTCCACTACTGACTATGCATTTTCACCACTGATGATCAAGGGCCTACATGCTGCTCTTGTAAAAATATGCACCAGTAGAGGTGACCTGCTGTCTCTGCCACTGCTGAAACATGCCACCTAGTGCCTCGGTGCGCTTACATTCATTATTTGGTCTTCATAAACATTCAGTAAGTGCCAGTGAATGTCAATGGGTGCCATTTTTTTTCCGCATAGAAGAATTCATTGACACCCCTTTGCTTCATAAACACTTCCATGTCAAACACTGTTTTGTCAGACTGCCCTTCTGCTGCCATCTGTCACATGGCAACAACATGTAACAGAATGTGGATGGGAAGGTTCATTTTCTAGTGTCATACCAACAACATCTGCCTCTGACACTAGGGGCCAACGTAACAAGAGGCATGACTTTTGGAGAAGCCCTTCTATATATGTGTATGAGTGTGCATATGTATACATGTAAGTAAAATTGTTCTGACTGTCAGGTAGTCACAGAATCACAGAATTGTAGGGGTTGGAGGGGACCTCCAGAAGTCAAGTCCAAGCCCCCGCCAAAGCAGGCTCCCTGCAGCAGGCTGCACAAGTAGGCATCCGGATGGGTCTTGAGTATCTCCAGAGAAGGAAAATCCACAAGCACCCTGGGCAGCCCATTCCAGAGCTCCATCACCTTCACCATGAAGAAGTTCTTTCGCATATTGGTTTTAGAACTTCCTATGTTCCAGTTTATGGCCATTTCCCCTTGTCTTGTCTCCACAGAACACTGAAAAGAGGTTGGCCTTTGACATCTCTTTGACTCCCACACTTAATATGTTAATAAACATTACTAAGATCACCTGAATCTTTTTTTTTCTCTAGGCTGAACAGACCCAGGTCTCTCAGCCTTTCCTCATAAGGGAAATGTTCCAGGCCCTCTGTCATCTTTGTGGCTCTCTGCTGGACCCTCTCCAGAAGAAAAGTAATGCCAAGCCCTTTCAGAATGCGATGTAGTAGTATTTTATTCCAGTAAGTTTTGAATTTATTTGTGCAGGAGCACTACCACCAAAGACCTCGAACCACTTAAAGTGTGTACTGTTACTGTTCCAAGTGGCTATACTTGCTGTAATCTTTTGCAGAAACAGCAGTCAAGTATATACTACAAGCATCTTTGTTACCATGTATTTCAGCATGTACATCTAATAGTTCAAGGCTGGAATAAATGTAGCAGAAGTCAAAGTGATTTCTTACTTTCTACAAGGGCGTCGCATACCTAGCACATTCCTCCCAGCCTTACAATACCATTTGCTTCTGGAGTTTGGACAGCAATCATGAGTGTATCATTAATCAGCAGCTGTCATAGATTGTAATATCAGTCTCCACCCTTCCTTTACCAAGTCTAGACTTAGATTTCATCTTAAAATTTTATCTAGTAGATAATTCTTCCATGGACATTCATGCACATGGGAATAAATAGGAAATATGTAAAAATAATTTATTATAGAGGGTGTGAAGTTCTGTCAAAGCTGTCTTATTGCAATACTTGAGTTCAAAATAGTCCCTCTCAATTAATTCTCAAAGATATAATCTGTATGTATATATGTGTTTATAAATTCTTCAGAGTTCTGTTCAGTGGCTGCTTCTCTTTGATGATAATTTCTAAAGTGTATGCTAATAAGGTTTTTGTAACATTGAAAAGGTGAAAATATGTTGCGGTTTTCATGTTGTATAATATAGTCACTTTCAAAAGGACATGAAGAGTTTGGGGTTTTTTTTAAGCAATATACAGCAAATAGTTTCTTTTTTATTCTTGCAGTTGCTAATTGATTTAACATTTTCATTTAAGCATAAGGGACTTTGTGATATCATCTTTGGCTCAATTCTTTCTAGCATGTTAAAAAACCCTATGCCAGTTTGTACAGATTCTTTAGAAAACATGTCTCTTTCATGTAGTTCAGAAAGAAAGTTTAAAATTTAAATTACAAGGATAGAGTTTTGAAGGTTGTTTTTTCATTACATATAAATGTTAATGTCTGTATGCTTGTGAGGAAAGATTTTGACTCTGCATTTTTTATGTATGAAGTCCATTCTACCAGAACTGTTCTCTTCAAAACTGTTACATAGCTAAACTATTAATATAAATTAAATGTATTCCTAGATAGTGACCAAAAACCTGGTTCATGTTGAATATTGTTTTGGTTGTGTTCTTATAGCCAGCCTCCTCTTCAATGTAGTGATGAAAAGGATAGAAAGAAGGAGCATACTTCAAAGGAGTCGTGGATCTTGGAAGGAACTTGGATAAAAGAAATTGTTTGCCTAGTGTGTTCAGGCTGCAATGACTAAGTCGCAGTGCATTTCAGCCCAGTCAGTTCTGTTGTTTTGATGGGCAGCTCCACAGATCTTTCCATATTGGCTTCTTTCAGCCTGAGTTCTTTAATCACGAATAGAAATCATAACAGCTGTATATGATTCCTAGGCTATCCATGTAAATATTTGAAAGGAGGAAGGATCCACAAAATGCAGCATAATGAGAAGGGTTCAGCCTATGCTACCAGTTCATAAGTGAAGGCATGGGCATGTTTTAGGGCTCTTTTTCCACTTTGTACTGAAGGAAATTCCTTTCTTCATTTAGATGCTCAAATTCAATTCCTTTTGTATTCTTAAAATTTCACTTTGTCTAGGCTTTAATCAGCAAATTTTTGAAAAATTAGAAAAAGTGTGCTGCAGTCAGTTGATCTATCAAAATGCTCTGTAGTTGGAGAACAGATCAATTTCTGCTCCTTCCTTTCTTTGAAATTGATCTTCAGATCAAAGATCTTATCACTGAGTCTCTCGGTCACTCCTGATTTAAATGTTTGTATTGTAGTTAATTACATAGCAATAATGACCACTAGTCTATTCGATTGGGAAGGGAAGACCTGTCTTGCAGCAAATGTTACGTTGATTTATTAATAGACTGTGGAGTAAGATTTAGAATCCTGCTGTCTTTACTCTCATTCCCAGCATCACCTTTGTACTCCGTTGCATCCTGTCTGTCAAAGGTGAAGATGCCTACTGACAGATTCGGAAGGCTTAATTCATGCAACTTGAAAGGCCATCATATAGCTTGACTGCTGCTGCTGTTGTCATCAAGAGTAGAACTTCAAAGATCAAAGGAAAATCTCAGCAGCTAAGCAAAAGTTTTGAGAATCCAAATTTTGCACTTTTGCAGTTCCTGTATAGACGTAGTTTCGGTTGTGCACCTTTGCAATTGTGCTTCTAGACTGCTTTGTGCTTTGGAATTGTTAGTTAAATGTGAAAATAGTTCCTTGAAGTAAGCAGGGTATATGAGAAATGACTTTGACCACTGATGACATACAGTTAGTCCCCTAATGGAAATGTGTTGCTGTTAGCAGGTGGTAATACTTACGGAAGGTGGTTACTTTCTATACAAGCTCCTCTCTGTAGTCAGTCAGCAGTTAGGTAAAAGGAAACCCTAGCAAGTCAGGGAGGAGGTGGTGTGGGAACAGCCATGGCACAGCTACCCCACCAGAATAGTTGCTGGTGCTAAAGCAGTACTATTAAGCTGGTTATTCCAGCTTTGCAGCCTGATTCTGCAAGCAGGAAAGCAATGAGTTACTGTGTGCAGGGCAAAATTTTGATCGCTTAGTGTATATATATGCATAATACATAAAGTGCGTGTCCATATGTCCACTCTGCTTTGAGCACATAGCATCCTGGTTGTTGATGGAATCTTCTAAAGCATTGTTTTCGTTGTTAAAATAGCTCATCAAAACCACATATGTATGTAAACCACAGGTATGTGTGTTTGGAGTTACAAAAACATTTTGTTCTTTACATGCTTTTATACTTCATATAATTACAGAATATTTATCTGAAGTGTTTCGCAAGTATACTTGTGTAATACTGGTAGAAGATTAAGTAAGAGCTACTTACTAGCACTGTTGCGCAAGAACATCAGATGTTATTGTGATGTACTGAGATTCAAGGTACTGAGCATGCATTTGCTTGCTTTATTCCCGTGACCTTTTTGCTCTTTCATATAATACATCAGTCCTGTAATGATGGAGCGTGTTTTCCTTCACGTAAATGCCAGTAACCACTTGAGCAGGGCACTCAATTCCAGTTTTGATGGGCAGTACCTGTAATAGACAACGATAGAGTATCCAAGCCAAGCTGGCAATCTTTGTGATTTACAGTGCCAAAAACTTCAAAGTTTCCTTTTACAATTCTAAAGGAATACAAGTTTGTATTTCTTTATATCATCAAACTTAATTATTGGCAATAAGTAACTGCTGGCAAGAGCAGCACATCACATGGCTTCGTTTCTGCTTTAGAAAAGGTCAGCATATGGCATAAACACTTTGCTGTATTGTACAGCCTTGTACTCTGATCACATAACACATGCTTCAGAAAGCATTATGCAATGTTATACACACTGATTAATGACTGCTTGCACAAGAAGTTTTTCATTACCCTGAATGCTAGCATCCTGGGAATGATTAACTTTATGACATAACCCCTCATCACGTAAATATGGAAGATTCAAATACAGCCTCAGAATAACATGTTTTAGAAATAACTGAAAACTTCCCTGCTTAGCATTGTGTACAGTACATGATTAACAACTGCTTTAAACCTTCAGAGTTGAATAGGAAAGCTTATTTGGGCAAACTGCACACTGGATTTATTTTTAGGGTTTCAAGTTTTACCCAGGATGAATTTTTGCACACAGCAGCATGTCATTTGCAGTGTTTTTCCTCTGCTTGTATAAGTTTGAATTTCCTGAGAAAAATCCATGCCAACAATTTTCAGTGTTCAGCCAGTGAATTAAACAGAACAAGTTAAATCTAGCCCTTGTTCATGCCAGCAGCTGCATGTGTGTAAATGACTCAATCCAGTATGTTCAGCACAATAGTGCACACAGTTGTGTGCTTAAATCAGTTTGGTTATAGAAGAGTAAATTCAACAAACAATTGCTGTGATTTTTCTGCAGGCAAAATAACAAAACAAAATGTCCTGAATTAATCTGCTTGCAGTCTGAATAGTGCTACACATTCAAATTTAACATTTTCATTTTCTCTTGAATGGTTGTTCCGTGTTCATATTTTTTAGATTCTGGTGTTAAAAACCATGACAACAGTGCATCACAGTTGTTTTCATCTGGAGAATGTAGAAAAGAGGAAAAACTTGTAAATATAAATGTTCATCCCTGTTTTCCTCCACAAATGAAGATGCACCTTTGTTTTTGAAGTGATGTCAGTTGCTACGAGTTAGCTGTGCCTCAACAGCTTTGTTTGGGATAAAGTTAGTTTGCTTTTTAGGAAATTCAAGATCAGTTTTTACAAGGAAATAATTATGTTAAATTTCCACTTAGTAATTTGCATTTAAATATCAGAATAAAAAAAGATAGCTGCTTTTTATGATTCTCTCTCCTGTAAGAAATCCTTCTCACAGATAGTCACACTAAATAAAATTACTTAAAAGTCTTTGTAGTAGGTGAGATGGTTTAGGATGTCACAATGTTACTTCATGCATTCCATTTCCTCAAAAATAATCTTTTCTGAGAACAGAGAAGATAAACATTGATTTTCAGTGTGTTCTCTTTAATTTTTGCTTTTTCCTGCATTCTAACTCCTACATGCAGTAGCAAACGCTATAGGAAACAGCCTCTGACTAAGCATTAGCTACCACCATGCCCTCATTATAGCTGAGGGCTCTTATTCTTGCTTAGCCTACGTGCAGAGCCAGCTAGTCTTTCAGCTGAGATGATGAAATGCCATGCATTTCTTCCTGGAATGGGACACAGATAAGCAGCCATTTGTTATGCTGAGGTTTCAGATGAACTGTGCTAAGGGTTTCAAAACAGTCTGACACAATTATATCAGGTTTCTTTAGCAACTGGTTCGTTTCAGACACTTTTAAGATAAAAAGAGAAGAGATGATGGTTTATTTTCCCTTGTGGTTACGCTGTTTAAACCTTTGCAGGATATGACTGGACAGTTTACACTTAGCCTGAATTTATTAATTTTAAATAAAACTGGCAGATCAAAATGGATCTGTTTCTGTCTTGAAATTCACTTTATTTATAGTCCATAGGTATACCTATTACTTCAGAGAAGAAACAAAAATGTTATGCCTGTGATATGCTTCCAGTGTCCTGCTGCGCAAACTGGATTTCTGAGAACATTGAACTTATTCTGGGTCCAGTAAAAGCCAAGAGCATTTGGAACTGTGGGACAAAGTGCTGTGCTTTGATCTTGGGGTTGAATTCAGATGTGAGAACATGAGTACACAGCAGGAGACCACCTGACCTGTAGCTTAGCAAAAGGAAGGAAGGCTGTTTGTGAAATCATATCTGGGGGCCTGTTTAGGTGATGCCATACGCTAACAAAAGCTGTAGCAGAATAAACTGAGATCACGCAAGCATTCAGACTGAAAACTAAATTCAATTTCCTTTTAAGACAATTAAGATATATTTTCTTTTTCCATTTACGTAGTGGAATTTGGATCAATTCTCAAGTCTGTAACCTTAATCCTATAATGCATTCCAAATAAGTGTGTAATTTACTGTGAGATCACTGATAATCTCAGCTATTCGCAGTCCCTTCCCTCTCCCCCTTCCTGCATTCTTAAATGAAGAGGAACCCTTTTGAAAAGGTCCAGAAAACATCAGATATTTTTAAACTCATCATTCCTCTTTCTTTCTTTCTTTCTTTCTTTCTTTCTTTATTTATTTATTTATTTATTTATTTATTCTTTTTTTGGTCCAGTTATTGACTGCTGACTGAGAAAAAAATAACAACACATTTCCCTCATGAATAAATTATTTTATAATTTTAAACTTCTTTCACATTTAACATTGAAGAAGTCCCAACTTTGCAGAACAAGATACATAAAGAAGCCTGTGATTCTCCATGACTTTTGTACTCTCTTCTTTTCAAAATGTGGAAAACATCCTAAATGATGCCACTGGCAAGTATATTAAATGCCAGATAGAGTTAGTCTTCACAAAATTTATGATCCAGCAAGTACTAAGTTGAATTATGGGCATCTTCTTTGGTGAAGTTTGGGAGTTTGAAGTTGTAAGCTTAGATTTTAATTAAATACCACAATGACAACTATACTAGAAGTTATACTTTTTAAATACTACCAGTTCCAAAATCACATTGTTTTATGGAAGTGATTGTCTATAAGCCATCTTACATGTTGTTTGAAGCATCCTGTGGTGGCTAAGAATGTTTTCTGTCTTTGGAAAAATTTATTTGGATGTCTGAAAAAGACAGACTGATTTTTCACTTTGGAAGTGAAAAAAAAGAAAGTAGTACCTTTTTCTCAAATTATACTGGAAAGTTAATTGGCATTCTGTGGTTCAAAACCTTCAGAGGCTGTAAACTGAAAGTATGATGAAATAAAAGTCTGTCATCTCACTGAAATCAGGACCAACAAACACAGTCCCACCAATGCTGGAGCTTCTGAAGCTGGTTTTGTCTGCCTTTTGGCCTTTCTCACTTTGCGTTCATACAGCTCTGGATGTTTGCAGCTGAAGTGAGCCAGCTGAACATGCAGTGCCTTGAGTCTACACAGTCCTACAAAGTGGCACATGTCCTTCTTTAGGAGGAAGAAGCTGAGGGGACGCTAATTTGAGCCTTTGTCTTCCATTGAGACACCTATAGAAAAATAATGAGTCATTCTCTTCCTCTTCTAAGTTTAATTTATATTGCATAAGGGTTCAGAGGATAGAGGAGTGAGGAGTAAAGCTGCAGTCATATAACTTTATTGCCTAAGGCTAACAGTGCATGAGTGGAGTATAGCCTACTATAGTGAGATCTGAGGAACTGTGGCCAAATTCTTAGGCCATTGAGCAAGAGTTCAGACTGGTCTTGGGCCATCATCAGCTGACATAATGCTTCATTGTTATTATCAGTATCCAAAATACCTAGACCCACTCAGATTTCTCTATATGCATTTCCATTTCCTAATTGCAGTATAGCTTAATAGACATTTAAAAGAAAAAAAAAATCAGTCCCTACAAATCAGATGTTTTTACCACCTTGCCTTTACTAAACACAAATTGAAATAAAGGAGGGCAAGGGGCAAGGGGAGGCAGAGACCTGAAAGAAAACCTGCCCTAAATGATTGTACCCTAAATGTCAGCAGCTTTAGGCTATTTTAACTCATAAAAATAATTGCAGTAGCACTTACAAGTCAGTAATTCCTGACTGAAATGTAAACAGTTTATGGTGGTGAATTAATAACTGATAAACAGGTATATGGAACACAGAACAAGGTGTTTTGACCATACAGTACTGTTTATGAAAGAAGCAGTGCTTACAAGAAATGCATTTTTTTCACTTTCAGTTGCTATGGAGAATCTAAAGGTTGAAGGTGTGTTTTTTTTATGTCTGTTGTCCATGCTTCAGGGAGATATTTCACTGCTAGAAGCAGATGGTGATTTTTAAATCCACTGCTATTTTGGTGCACTAAAAAAAAAAAGAAAAAGAAAAAGAAAAAGAAAAAAAAGAAAAAGTCCTAAAAATAGGCCAAAGTTACCATATACAGCAAAAAGATATTGTGAGCTCTTAATTCTGCTAGACTAAAAACAGTTTCTTTGCGTTAAAGTATCTGAACACTTCTGTTTGTGTTGTCAAGGATATAAGGGTAATTGTTGTAGGCAACTCCCTTCTGAGGGGAACGGAGGGCCCTATGTGTCAGTCCAACCCTACCCACAGGGAACTGTGCTTGCCTCCCTGGGGCCCAAGTGAGGGATATTTCTAGGGAACTTCCTGGTCTGATTTGCCCCTCTGATTATTATCCTTTATTGATAGTTTAGGCCAGCAGCAACAAAGTCACTGAGAGAAGCCTGAGGATTATCAAAAAGGACTTCAGTGGATAGGGGCGGTTAGTGGATGGAGGGGGAGTACAGGTTGTACTTTCCTCTGTCCCTTCAGTGGCAGGGAAGTGCACTGAGAGGAGCAGGAAAAAGCCATCTCGTAAATACATGGTGCAAACACAAATTTTTGTTTCCTTTGACCATGGAGCAGTTTACTCAGCACCTGGCCTGATGGCTGCAGATGGGTCTAGAACATGAACTAGACATGCTGGGAGAGGGGGATAAAACTGGGCCCGCTAGAGAAGAGCCTAGGGGAATGACGATGGGATTGGAGGTGAGGCAAGTGGCTCAGCTGAAGTGCATCTGCACCAATGCATGCAGCATGGGCAACAAACAGGAGGAGCTGGAAGCCGCTGCGTGGCAAGCGAACTATGACTTAGTTGGCATTATGGAAACATGGTGGGATCACTCCCACAACTGGAGCATTGCAGTGGATGGGTATAAGCTCCTCAGAAGGGACTGGCAAGGAAGAAGCAGTGGTGGCATGGCTCTTCATTAGAGCGTGTTTTGATGTTGTTGAGCTTGGGGCTGGGAGTGATAAGGTTGAATCTCTATGGTTAGGGATCAGGGAGAGGGCCAACAGCGTGGGCATCCTGGACTGCCTAACCAGGATGAAGAGGCAGATGAAGTGTTCTATGAGCAGCTGGTGGATGCTGCGCAATTGCCAGCCCTTGTTCTCATGGGGGACTCCAATTTCCCTGATAAATGTTGGAAATACAATACAGTGCGGAAGAAGCGATCTGGGAGGTTTCTAGAATGCATGGAAGATAACTTCCTGACACAGCTGGTAGGAAGAGCCTACCAGGGGAGGTGCCTCACTTGACCTGCTGTTCACAAACAGAAGGACTGGTGGGAGATGTGAAGGTCAGGAGCTGTCTTGAGCAGAGCAACCACAGAATGGTAGAGTTCTCAAATCTTGGTGAAGCAAGGACAGGGGGCAGCGAAACTGCTACCTTGGACTTCTGGAGGGTGGACTTTGAACTGCTCAGGATGCTGGCAGGGAGAGCCCCTTGGTATTCCGTTCTGAAGGGTAAAGATGTCCAGGAAAGCTGGGTGCTCCTTGAGAAGGAAGCCTTAAAGGCATGGGAGCAGGCTATCCCCCTGTGCTGCAAGATGAGCTGGCGGGGAAGAAGACCAGTGTGGATGAATAGGGAGCTTTTCCTGAGGCTCCATGAGAAAAAGAGAATCTAACACCTGTGGAAGACGGGAAGGGCAACTCGAGGAGAGTACAAATAATTTGTTAGGATGTGCAGGGAGAAAATCAGAAAAGCAAAAGCCCAGCTTGAATTCAATTTGGTCAATTGGGTAAAGGAGAACAAAAACCTTTTTACAGGTATATTAACGGCAAGGGGAGGACTAAGGAGAAGGTCCAGCCTTTACTGGATGTGGTGGGGAACGTGACCACTGAGGATAAGGAAAAAACTGGGATTCTCAGTGCCTTCTTTATGTCTGTCTTTAAAAGTCAGAACAGTTACTCGCAGGGTGCTCTACCTTTTGACCTGGAAATCTCAAATGGGGATCGGAATAAACCCCCCACGATTCAGGTGGAAACAGTTAAAGACCTGCCGCGGGTCCATGTGGCTGGGCAGAATCTACCCGAGGGTGCTGGGGGAGCTGGCAGAGGTGGTAGCCAAGATGCTTTTCATCATCTATCAGTGTTCCTGGCCAACTGGAGAGGTGTCAGAGGATTGGAGGCTTGCCAGTGTGACTCCCAGCTGTAAGAAGGGTTGTAAAGAGGATCCAGGGAATTACAGGCCTGTCAGCCTGACCTGGGTGCCAGGGAAGGTTATGGAGTAGATCATCTTGAGGGAGATGACATGGCATGTGTGAGAAAACTGGGAGATCAGGCCTAGCCATCATGGGTTCATGAAAGGCAGGTCCTGCTTGACTCTTTCTATGATTGAGTGACCCGCTTGGTAGATGAGGGAAAAACTGTTGACATAGTCTAGCTAGACTTCAGAAAAGCCTTCAGTGCTGTCACCCGTAGTATTCTCCTGGAGAAGCTGGCAGTCCATGACTTGGACATGTACCCCCCTTGCTGGGTAAAGGACTGGCTGGGTGGCTGGGCACAGAGAGTGGTGACAAATGGGGTTAAATCCAGCTGGCAACCAGTCACAAATGGTGTTCCCCAGGAGTCAGTACTGGGGCCTTTCCTGTTCAGTATCTGTATTGATGACCTGGATGAGGGCATTGAGTGCGTTCTCAGTACATTTGCAGGTAACACCAAGCTGTAAGGAAGTGTCGATTTGCCTAGGGGAAGGAAGGCCAACGGAGCAACCTGGATAGGCTGGATAGCTGGGCTGAGACCAACAGACCAACATCTGAACAAGACCAACGGCCAGGTCCTGCACTTTGGCCTCCACGACCCCAGAGAACGCTACAGGCTTGGGGCAGAATGGCTGGAAGATTGTGCAGAGAAAACAGACCTGGGGTTACTGGTTGACGCTCGACTCAACATGAGCCAGCAGTGTGCCCAGATGGCCAAGGAGGCCAATGGCATCCTGGCTTGTATCAGAAATAGCGTTGCCAGCAGGAGTGGAGAAATGATCACCCCTCCGTACTCAGCCCTGGTGAGGCTGCACCTCGAGTACTGTGTTCAGTTTTGGACCCCCCCCCCCCCCCCAGTACAGGAAAGACATCAAGGCCCTGGAGCATGTTCAGAGAAGGGTAACAAAGCTAGTGAGGGGTCTGGAGCACAAGTCTTATGAGGAGCGGCTGAGGGAGCTAGGATTACTTACTTTTGAGAAGGGGAGGCTCAGGGGTGACCTTATCACTCTCCGTAACTACCGGAAGGGAGGTTGTGATGAGGTGGAGTTCGACGTCCTTTTCCGTGTAACTAGCAATAGGACTAGAGGGAATGGCCTCAAGTTATGCCGGGGAAGATTTGGGGTGAGCATTAGGAAATACGTCTTCTCTGAGAGTGGTGAGTCACTGGAACAGGCTACCCAGGGAGGTGGTGGAGTCACCGTCCCTGGAGGTGCTCAAGAAACATTTAGATGTTGTGCTGAGGGACATAGTTTAGTGGGAAATATTGGTGATAGATGGACAGTTGGGCTGGGTGATCTTACAGGTCTTTTCCAACCTTTGTGATTTTGTCATTCTGTGATTGTATGTCTTTTGGATTATGTGTGCACTTATAAGTGATTCACGTAACAAGAGCAGATAACAAAGCATTTCAGTAACAGCTCTTTATGGCATAACTGTTAGCATAGATACTCACTGCAGGGGCTCAAGTAAAGAAGATGGTAATGTGATTTTTGTTGCACATGGACGTTTTGTAGAATGATAGATGAACAAAAAAAAATGATCTTTGGATCATTTTTGAGGTAGATGTTTAATTTTAATGAATTCTGCATAGTATCTTTTTTCAGGCATCTTTTGTGTATGTGAGGTACAGCTGAGGTGTAGCTTCTTAGTGTCAAATCCTGTGAAATATTAAGAATTCCTGCAGCTCACTGGAAACTGGCAAGCTCAATAATTCCCCAAATTAAGACTTCATTTTTATCAGTTAGGTGGAGTGAATACTTCTTTCCTATTGATAGGTGTTCAGATGATAGATTTTGTTATGCTGAATAATGCCTGCTGGCGGCACCAGTCTTTCTCCATCAGCTACAGAGTATTCTCAGTGAATTCAGTATGTGCTCCAGAGCAGAGCTCTCAAACCCTCCAAATTTCACTTGCAAAGCTTGGTTTGAAAGCTGGCTCTGCATTAAGTACATTGTCAGTAATGTTGGCAGCAGTTACACTGTAAGGTACAATCAGTTGGGCTTGACACAAGACTCACTTAAGCATGCCTGAAGACGAGCTGCAGAACATGTGAGCTGTCAGGTAAAGGAAAGGTGGGAGAGCAAACTTGAATTAATTTTCTGTTGTAACGTACTGTAGCACTTTCCTGCTGTGTGCCAAAGACCTAGAACTCTGTGCCTGGCCTTGCAGCAGATCTGCGTCATGGTGGCCAGCACTGTGTGCACAACGTATTGTGAGATTCTTCCTAGAGGAGCCTTATGTTCCCTGCTACAAGGGCAGGTAGGTTTTACAAGCACAATGTGGATAAAGTGTGCTAGAGTCGTGACAGTGCTGTAGATGCCAGAGCGCTTAATGGAATGTGCATATCTGGTATGGCATACATACAGATTATTCTGCTCCGTGTTTGATGTTTTGAGTTGAGATATATAACTGTGCACTGATTACAAGCTGTGCAATTCACAACTCTATGTTTGTGCTTACAGTGGAATTGCACTGTGGCCTATCACAGATCTGACCCTATACAGGATCCCAGTACTGAGTGAGAAAGGTAGGTATGTTCAAGGAAAAGTTAAGGAAATATCCAAAACCATCTAGAGTGATGAACTAATAACATTTTGTTTCCATAAAAGCCTTACCTTCCTCTACCATTTAACTTTGCACAGGCTTCAATTATTTAATCACAATTCTCATTATCTTCATATGATCTGTGAAATATTACCTGATCCTGCCCCCTTGTCAGATTTTCTTAATTCTGCAATATACTTTAACAATAAACTTTCTGCGATATTTTGTCCCCTAATAAGAGATTGGTTCCTTTCTCACACCAGCCTTTTTGTGAGTAATAAAAGCTGCCTTTACTGCCTTTACTGTCCTTCCCACAACCCTGAGATGGAAGAATGAAGCAATGGAAGGTGGTTAAGAAAATATCTGCTCCCAAAACGATAGGTGATTTACTGTTCTGTTTGTGCTGAGGCAGTTAGCAGTCTGATGTTTAGCTTAGCTGTTGGTTAACTTCCGCAGGCACAACCACATGGTTCACAGTGATTTTGATATAAAGCTTTGGTTATGCAAAGTCAGTGACTGTCTTTTTTGGAATTAAAGAAAGAGGAAGACAAAGTGAGGAACTCTTTTTCATGTGAATGTTATGTCATTCGCGTCACCTTAACCCACTGACAACCTTAAAGGAAAAAGTCACTTAATATATAAATTTTTATGTTCTTGGCAGTAGAATTTGCTTTGCAAATATGATCATTTGGCAAGTTTTTGCATTTTCCTCAGCAGAACTGAAATGAAAGCTGAGGAAGGGAATCAAAATTGAATTGTGCTGACCCAAACACATACTTCCTGAAATCAACAGGATTTACATGTGTTAGCAGAAGGGAAGGAGCTCAGAACTACCTTCCTGAAAAAAAGCACTGCATTCCTTTCATGAAGTTTAAAAAGGGCTTAAAATTTGGAAAAAAAAAAAAAAAGAAGAAGAAGAAAAAAAAAAAAGAAAAAGGGAAAGGTGCATAAGTTAAATTACATAGACTGTGTTGCACCTAACTTATTTTGGCGAAAGGAAGTAGGCAGATGGTAGGAAGTCATGCTGTTTTTGCTTGTGTATTTATGTGCACAGATATACAGATGTGTACACATATTTAAGTGTTTTTTTAACAGCTGCAGAACTCCAGCATGCGTCTCCAGGTGCATGCAAGCCATCTGAACCCCTCAGACTTTATTGCATAACACAGTCATATTGCATAATATTAGCACACCAAGATCATTTACATTGTTTCATAACAAAAAAGAAGTACTATTACAGAACATTTTTACCCTTAAGGGAAAGTTACTAATTATTTAAAACATTGTCTGTGTGTTTGTGTGTGGTGTGTAGGGGTATATGAGCCTCATTATGGAAAAATGTGGGGGTGGATTAAAGCAGGATCTGTGGAATACAGCCCAAGGTCAGAGGAGTTTCAACAGACAAGAATGTTAAAAGCAAAGCAGAAAATGACAGCACAGTTGATTGTAGTGATTGGGGTGATACAGACACATACCTTCAGGGAAAAACAGCTCTTCAGAAAGGGGAACAGCTATGTATAAGACTGTCTTAGGCCTGATCAGGGGGCAGGTGACATCCAGAAGCAGACCAAGGTAGAAGGCAGGTATCTTAGCCTCAGGGTAGAATCCAGAAACCTCTGTTAACCTCTTCTACATTCTCTGAACAGCAAGTGGATTGCTAATTTCTGAGAAAACTATTTCACTTATCTGAATCTCCTCTGTTCAAATCTGCATTTGTTTCTTGCTGTGAGGGGACAGAGCAATTGCTGAGCTGTTGCTTATGCCCTTGTTAGAGGTTTTTTTTACTCTACAAATTATTGTTTTATTCATTTTGTTCTTACAAGGTAGGTAAGAAAAAATCCTAGGTTCTCCTTCCTGCTTATAGGATTGCTTCCCTATTTCACTTGACAACCAAAATAGAGGTCTCAGCACCTTCCAGCACGTGGCCCAGTCTCGCCTGTGCAAGCTCGCTCCGATTCACTTGCATTCACACACGCTCTGAGGCCCCATCAGTAACTGAGTGAGCAACAGTGTCATTCCAGCAGCTTTGAAGAGTGTCACCACTCTAGGTTAAGGCACCCAACATGCCTTTCCATGAAATGCCCAGTGACATCTGTTCAAGGTGATGACATCTTCCAATTGTCACACATCCTGGGTGAAACAAGGTGTGATCTAGAATGGAGTAGCACCTGTATCACCTTCAATTGAGACAAGAGGGGTGACAAATATTTTTTTAATCAGCCTGTACAGTGATTTACATTTAAGGGGTGACAGAAGAGGCACCGGGTATTTAAGACTGTTATGCATGTCAGGTTCCAAAGGGGATGTCTAACATGTTAGACTAAGTTCTACATTATTCTGAAGTGCAACATTCAACACAATTCTCTATGAATTCAAATGTCTTCACATATATATGCAGGCTGACAAGTAATTTGTTTTGAGGATTGTAATGTAAACATATAGTTCCTTTTTTTGTCTCTAACCCTAAGAATGCTTGAGTTCGAAATTTACAAAATACTGGTTTTTATGTATATTTAAGCCAAGTTTTTTAGCAGGACAGGGTTTATTTCATGATATCCTATTGAGTAAGGAAATGTGATCTTATGACATACGGAAGGTTGTCTGCAAAGTGCATGGAACCCCACCAGTAGAAGACAGTATCTGTTGTATTAGTGTGGGGAGTCTGTCCACGAGCTTTCTCATCTTTCCACTATCCAAACTTGGCATGTACTGAGCTGGAACAAGGAGGCTAGTTTGATGGAATGGAAACATATGGATCAGTTGGGAAAATTCCCCTCTCAGGACAGGAAATCCCTTATTGGGCAGGTGTAATAAAAGGACTTGGGAGTGATTTCCTCCTCAGCTGCTGTCTTTCCCCTCCAGCTGAACTATGTTCAGAAAGGAGAGTTTTGATGCATAGATGTTCACTGAGAGATTGGTTTAGCCTACAGCTTAGCAAGCAACAGCAGTAATCAGGATTCACAAGATGCTTCTGAACTTGCTGTTGTATGCAAAGAAGCCTGATACTTCACCTTGAGAGGATGATGGAACTTAATTCTTGAATGTCATCTTGAAGCTTTCTAATGCAAAGAAGAACAGTGAATACTGTTTTTACAAGGCTGGGAAACAGTCCATGCTTGTGCTTGTTCACCTGTTTCCACATAATACAGACCTCTTGTGAAATATGTCTGAGGATATGTTATACTAGGATTACACAACTGAAATTTTCCTGTGATTTTGATGAATTTAAGTTGTGCTGCAGCTGGCACTGTCCAAAAAATTCCCATGTCTCTGATATGCTTCCTACAACTCTTGTTTGCTTGTGAGTCCTCTCTCCCATTCAGTCTTTTCCAGGAACTTCAGCAAATACTTCTTCCTACAGGGCTATTTCTAAGCTCTTACAGGCTATAGGCCTTAACATGCAAGCATCTATGTGGAAGACAATACAAGACTGACCAATCAGAAGAGAGGGTTTCCAGATACCTGACCATTCAGGACATGCTTTCATTTGGTAATGGTGCATCAAACTGGTGAGGCCTCTCCTGGAGTACTGTATCCAGTTCTGGGTTCCGTGGTACAAAAAAGATGAGGATGTGCTGGAGAGAGTCCAGCAGAGGGCCACAAAGATGATAAAGGGCCTGGAACATTTCCCTTATGAGGAAAAGCTGGGAGATCTGGGTCTGTTCAGCCTAGAGAAAAAAAGACTCAGAGATTATCTTAGTAATGTTTATAAATATGTTGAGTGTGGGAGAGAAAGGGATATGGCCAATCTCTTTTCAGTGTTCTGTGGGGACAGGACAAGGGGAAATGACCATAAACTGGAACATAGGAAGTTCTAAAACCAATATGCGAGAGAACTTCTTCATGGTGAGGTTGATGGAGCTCTGGAATGGGCTGCCCAGGGTGCTTGTGGATTTTCCTTCCAATGGACATACTCAAGACCCATCCGGATGCCTACTTGTGCAGCCTGCTGTAGGGAGCCTGCTCTGGCAGGGGGGTTGAGCTCTATCTCTGGAGGGATTCTTCCAACCCCTTCAATTCTGTGATTCTGTGATATCATCTGATGTGTATGTTTTTCAGGGCAAGTATACCACATCTTTCTCTTATCATAAACTCAGGGGTACCTCAGCAGGTAGGACAGAAGGCAGAGCTCCAAATTTGGTAACCCTGTGTTCCCAAACTACTAATCAAGAAGCTTTGATGAAGAACACACTTGCAACTGCAGCTGATCATCAAGTGGAAATTAATTTATGAATGACTGAAGGCAGCGTCAATTCAGAGGTGCAGCAAGTGAGAGAGGTCCTGCAGTTACAGCATATGTACTGTCTGGCACATCTACCTGCACAATACCTTTTCTATGAGTTGGCTTCTCTTACAGTATTCTTTGAACTGGCTTGTAGGGCTGTATTTGTCAATTATTGCAATAGTCAAATAGACAATACCTTCTGTTGCCAACTATATATATTATCAGTTTTCAGCCTTGAGAATAAATGAGTTGTATATATCTGCAGGGGCAATGCATATGTACCTAACGTGTGTCTAATGAATACGTAGAGTAGAAAATTGCACAAACTGTTGCTGTTCTCTTGCTATCCAACATAATTTATATTTGAATTATAATGAACTCACAGCTAAAGTTGAATCCAAAGATTATTAAATGAGTCAAATTGTTCATGTGCCAGTTTGTAGTTCTATGCTACAAGGTTTTTTTTTAATATTTTAGGGTAGCTTACCAAAAAGTAGACTCATCTGTTCTCACATAATGTGCTGAAATTAGCAAACGCTCATTCTTAGAGTCAAGCGAAGGAAACAGAATTTCATGGAAGAGTTTTATTAAAGTGCAGATCAGTTCTGTTATTGATGCTCCAGTCCACACACAATCACTCCACCAGTAGCATTCCTTGGTTGCACAGTGTTACTTGAGCTGCTAGCTTGAGCCATTAGATGAAGGGACTGTTTAAACAGTAAATGTCATATGGGATTCAGTGCTGGGTAGTTATAGCAGGTATTAGCATCTTTCATGTTTGGGGTGGCATTAACATTAAAAATGCAATATAACTTAAAATTAGCATTAATTTTTTCAAAGTAATTTTAGAAAAACTAGCTGAAATGATAATTCCAGGAAGGACTGATGTGTAACTCCATGAAATACACATGCAACACATATTTGTACATGTGTATGTAATATGTTGTTTCGATTAAATAGATACTAATATGTTGCTTAAAACATAGTATGTTTGCATGTATACGTATGCTTATTATATCCTCATCTGTAGAATATATTTTAAGCTTTATTGAAAGGAAGCAACCTTTGTGTTTGTCTTTTCAGCTGTCTCCTCTTTGAACCTGGATGTGAATTTGAATGTTACATGTGACTTGTCTAGTGTTATTGCTGAGTACAGTATCTTCCATCAAAACCAAGGCTGGAGGCAGTAGTTCATGCTCTCCTGAGCAGCACTGCTCACTGTGCTACAGCCCTACTGCTGGGGGTGAAAGAACAGTTTGATTCTCATCATTATCCTCTTTGAACTTGTCTACAGGATAAGAGAGCCCAGCAGTGACATGTTTAGGTCAGGAACCGAAACACCTAGTCTGACTGGATTGGAGCAGTGGGTTGTTTCATACACACTGAACAGATTTTCTTGGTCAAAAAACATACATGCGTGTTACCAGGTCAAAACTATCCAGTTTCAGTCAATCAGATTGGCATTTTGCAGATGTAGAGTATCTGTCCTCTGACCTTAATCAATCAGTCAACATCTAGGACTGGCTGGTTTATAAATTGCTGCATCATCCCAACTACAATGAATAATTTGGCTGTGGGACTGTCATTTTCAGAGAAAGTATGCTTGTGTCCAATGATGCACTGTAAATAAGTACCATAAAATTTTAGTCCTTCTGTTTCCTTTTACAGTCACCTTTGCTTATATACACTCATGTAGTCTCACAATTAATAAAAATGATAGCCTTGTTCATTATCCTCTTGCTCAGATGGAAAGAGGATCAGGAATTTGATAAGCACTGAAAAACGCAGAAGAAAATCTGTAGCTTCACCTAAAATTATGATGTAACTAATCTAACTTTAGTTTGTGCATTCTTGCCTGTCCCTTAAAATGGAATCTGTACGTGGTGGTGGTACTTTCCAAAAATGAAGTCTGTAGTTCCTAGAAATAAAATCAATTCATAAGCACAGGCATTATGGAGTACTAGTTTGTTATGATATCCATCTCTAGAGGAATTTTGAGCTTCTTAACTTTGGTCATGGTTTGGCCCTGTAACCAAAGTAAATACATTTGGCAACTTTCAATAAAATGGATTCTAATGGAACTTAATTTTGTTCTGTCTGACAGGGCATTTTGTCTTTTTCCGCCATTATGTTGTTTGTAGGATAAAATGTAGGAAATAAGCTTGTTTCTTTGTTTGACACTGTACTGAATGACAAAAATGGAGTGCAAGTCCAAATATACTGAGGTAATATTACTCATACATGAACAACATGCTGACTTGAATTAGTCATTCAAAACTATTCTTCCTGCAGAAAGGCTTACGGGGAAAAGTTCCCATTATGCAAAGAGTTGTACATGATTTTACTTTACATGACTTTAACCATGAAAATAAATAAAACTTTGTAGGACTGGGGACTTTCCTTCAATTTGTTTTATTCTATTTGCAAAATATCTTCAGATCTTGAAGTTAGTTTACATGACTTCTAAAGATTTAAAGTTGATAAAGTTAAGATTAAAGGATAGACCTTAGATTTCTGTGTCATGTGGCTTCATTCAGCTCCTCTTATGTCTTTCTGAACAGCAACATTGCTCACATCAGTCACATCAAACCAGCAATTATGCACTTGAGTTTCGTAGATGCACAGATTTTTTTTTCTTCTTGTTTTAATTAACAAGATTGTGTCTAGATCCAGTCTGTATGGCAGAGTGCAGCACAATTGGCCCATACAAAGCTCTGTGTTGTGATGCTGGATGTTCCTGGTACCTACAGAAAATTGTTTCAACAGCATGCTGAAGCAGTCAGCAGAACTGTCCTCATCATCTTCTTTCTCAGAAGGGAGCATTTTACAATGCCTTTATTACTGAAATTCCTGTTTGATCAGTAGTTTACTGATGCATCTTTAGCAAAGACATCTTAATGTTGCTGCTTCTGGAGTGGCAAACTTTCTCCCAGATCATTTCTGACTCCTGAAATACCAGCAGTATCTTAGGAACAGCAAAGGATAAGTGGAGATCATTGTTTGGAGAGCTTGGAGATGATGAACGTAAGTTGTCTTAATGTTGCTAGTGTTAATTGAGATCAACTTTTGAAATCAGTGGAACTACTAATTCTGCCTTGTTCTGTCTGTCAGAGCAGAACTGGTTCCTGAATGCTTTCAGTCTCTGTGTCTGAAGCTGGACTATAGTTGTATTGTTGGGTTACCAGTGTACTTCAAAGCTGATGGACTGGCAGCAGCTAAAAACTGAAGTGTGGTTATCCAGGAGCTCTCTGAAAGTGAGTGTTGCTTTGATCCTTCTTGTGACAGAAAGCAAAAATTTGGATATTTTTATTTTATTTTATTTTATTTTGAAGTAACAAAAACTGGTTCCATAATACCAGCTTGGTAGCTCAAAAATCAGTCTTTTCTTCAAATGGAAAATGTCATTTTGCAGAAGATACCTTACAGCAACACAGTGCTGTGGCTTGTGGCCTTGAAGTCCTGACTTCTATTTCCCCTAAATACAGTCTATTCTGCTTTCTTTGTGTCTGTCACATTGAATAAGTAACAAACATCAGACTCAGGATGAGGTCTTACGTTCATATATCAAGTGAAATAAAACAGGTAGTTCTTTGAATTGTGAGACTGGAATACCGTCAGAGGTTGCTTCTGGAGCCAGAAACCTGGAATGAAGTCTCATGTGTAGGTGGCAGAATCCTGCATTGCAGCCACTATCTTAAAATTTGGTCAGTTTTGTTTTCAAATATGAGATGTCTTACTTGGCACTTACTTGTTGCCATCTGTTTGAAAAAACAGCCTCACCCTTTTTATTTATCGTTCCCCTACCTAAGGTTCTTTGTGAGTCTTCTCCCTGCTGCCCTCCTCTGTGGCCCTTTGCTGTCCTGTACCCATCTGTGTAGCTTTCCCTGCTGCACTATTCCATCATCTTAATTGCCAGTGTCTTCTTGGCTGCTGTGTTGCTACATCTTTGGCTCCGCTCAGTGCAGGAGTCATGGCATAGGGAGCAGTAAGCTCAAGTCTCTGCCTCCTTTGCTTGTGCTGAATTGTGCTTCAGACCCATGGGCTGACATCCAGTGTCTCTTAAGATCAAATCACCTATCAGTCAGATGCTGTCTTTGTATTGAATGCCTGTGTGCCATGAATGAGAGAAAGAACAGGATCCTGTGAGAGTAGGTTAACTGTCTTATATGGCTTTCTGGCCTGAAACTATCTAATCAGTGGTAGATTTGAATAATTCACCAAAGTAATGCTACTACTGCAATTAACAGAAAGGTTATTTGCTAAAGATCTTTTAAATTATTGTGGATCACACTTCTGAGAATACATTAGAAGATTCATTTTGTTTTACACCTCTCTTAATTCAGGGTTTGATTTATCTAAATTTTGTGGCCTATCTGTTCAAAGGCAAATTTTGACAGCTCTCAAGATTGATGCGAAGCTGTCTATGTCTTTTCCAAATCAGAAGTGGGAGAACTTTCTGATTGGTGATGTCTTACTCCTGTGACAGGTAATAGATCTTGACCCCCATATGGTGACATGCAATGTTCGTGGTCTGTTTGTGTCCTGTCCTATCTCTAGCACGCATGCTATCAGCTGCTGGCTTGGATGGATAAGGAAATGCCCCTGCCCTTTTTGAAGAAAGACAGTCCTTGTGCTTGACTACAAACACCAATTCCTATGACATAGTCTATCAACAACTGAAATAATGAATTTAATTACTTAGAGGAAATTCTGCAAGATTTTTTAAAAAGATTAAATTATTTTCAGTTTGCATTATTATAACTACCTGCTGAATTGAGTATATATAGTCTATTTTTTTTCCTTCCAGTTTGCCCATGTTCTGTAGCTAGAGAGTACCACTTTAGTGAGTACTGATGAACTCACTTTACAGTTTAGCTGTTGATCTCTGTCTTCAGGGTTATTTTCTCTGAAGTGAATTCCACTTCTCTCATGATTTCTGTTTTGTTAGATTCTTAAATACTGTGATAAATGTTAGGGTCTATTAAGTTTCAACTTTCTATTTTTATCTACTGGTAAACACTACACCAGATGTGGGCATGAAGGACCCTGAGAAGTTGAGGGAGTTCTGCTTTTATTCAACACTTTTAACTTTCATAACTGAGAATTTCAGTTCATTTTTTAGGATTATGTATGTGCTGGGGGTATTTTGTTATTGTTTTTTTTTTAAGAGCTGAGAAAAACAGGCTTATGCAACTTAGTTTGCATAAGTGCAATGAGTCATTCATATTTCTTTTTTTGCGTCTGTGTGTGTGTGTTATATCATTTTATATAACTTTTCTTTGGAAAAGCACTACCGTGAATGCTAAAAATATATCTTTCCTGTAAAACAATAATGAAGAAGAGTGCCCACTGGGCCCATTGTCCATTGCTTCTCTGCAATGTCTCCTCATAGATACTGTTCTCCAAGGAGAATTTTGGTGATTCTCCTTGTGGCTCTTGTTCTGGTGGGCATGTGCTGACACCAGAATGTGCAAGGGGAAGGCTGGGTAGGCTGGGTAGTTGTAGTCTTTCCACTTCATAGACACATCTGTGAAGAACTCCACCTGGTAACTGGTTTTATATGCAGGGAGGGAAGTTCAAATGTGTATAGTGTTTCCTGCATACTGTAGTTACTGCCTTATCACATTGCTTCTTACCATCTAGGGAAGGGTGGAGTTTTCCCAAGCCTCGACACCCACTGGTTCTTTTTGCATTGTTGGAAGAAGTAATAGGGTATAAATATTTTGCATGGGTATCAGTCATGAGTCTCAAACATCGTCCATCGGGCACACTTACAAAGTCCTCTGGAAGGCCTCATCTTTTCTGACAATATTTCATAACTCTATGTGATCAATATACCTTGAATGTTCAGCTGCTTGGAGTTTGTTGTTTTGAATGCAATTACAGGTATTAAATGTCAGCACAGCTTAAGTGCTAGAATGCTGTTTTGTTTTATGTGTTTCTGATGTGTTTTCCTAGACATTTAATGACTGCTGCTACATGGCAGTGGCAGGAAAATTTACAACAGAGGGGAAGGGAACTTGTCCAGGTAGAGATGTGTGCACAGGTTGTCTTCTTGTCCCCATAGGTGTTCTGAGTCTTGCCAGTTCATTTCCCTGCAGCTCTCTGCTATATCACCATGTTTTCTGATCTGATATAAATTCTCTGTGGGCAATCTGCAAGTTCCTTCCAAAATGGGAAGTTCCCCACAACAGTTTCATACTTAATACTCTGTGTGCATTCAGTAATCTCCCCAGTCTGTTCTACAGCCCTGTGTTTTACCCAGCCAGTTTCAGAATCTCTTCCTTTCTGTAAACCATTTCTTATTTGCATCACCATTTCCATTTGATTTCATTTGCCTCCTGTGTTTCATGCAAGTAGCACTGACCATTCTTCTTGTTCATTTCTTGCAGTTCTTGTGGCAATATACTTTTCTACTGCAGTAATCACAAAAATAGAGATATTGTATTTTCTCTCCAATGCAGAGCAGATGTTTACAGTCTCAAGATAAGACACTGTTAATCTATGGCTTAATTAGCAGATTAGCAGTATCTGAGGTCTGCAGAAGTACCATGAAACATTCAGGTATTGTTTTTAATTGTCTGGTTTAACATACTCTATTTGATGATAGACGTAAGAATGAGACCTCATTTGTCAGCAAGAAATCAAATTCACATCAGGAACTTTAGTATCTGCTGAAGAAAAAGCTTCCAAAAAAGGGCAGTTTTCATAAATGTACTTGCATGTGTAAAATTAGGTGTACACTTAGATTCTTTGCTGTATTTATGTTCAGAAGAGCAGCTTTGCTGGCTTGGGCTGTAAATGGAATTAATGTAGCCAGAGAAAAAAGTACTCAAGTTAAATAGATATAACCATTTCCTCCAGCAAATGTTGACAGTAATGCACCCACTTCTTAGTAAGTGATAATTAGTATGACATCTGGAGATAGCAAAGGTCACTGAACATGTGTAACAGGTAAGATTTTCCTACTCAAATACACAAAAATGATGGTTGTGAGTAACTTTTTGTATTTAATTCCCAAAGAAAGGTATTTTTCCTTTGCACACATTTGTTGACAGTATCTGCATGAGCATGATAGTTACTCTCACCACTGTTGGATTGTGTTGAATGACTTGTTGCATGAGTGAGCAAGTAGCTAAGTTGTCTGTGTCTATGTATTAATCACAACCTTAAGATGTGGCATGTGAAAAATGGGATCCTCCTAAGAATAAAATCACAAACTTTTTTAACATTAAGTAATTCTTGTGCTCGTTTAAATGTGATGGCTTAAATTGATAGACGGAATAGCTCCATGTCCAGAAGAGACCAGTAACAATGGTGTTCCTCAGAGGTCAGTACTGGGATGAGCACTGTTTAATAGTGCAACACCAAGCTATGTAGTGCAGTTGACATCCCAGAGGGATGTTGGAGGGATACCACTCAGAAAAATGTTGACAGGCTTAAGAAGTGGGGTCAAGCGGACCTCAGGAAGTTAAAAAAGGCCAAGTGCAAGGTCTTCCACCTGAGTCAGGGCAGTCCTGAGAAGAAATATAGGCTCAGCAGAGAACTGACTGAGAGCAGACCTGCAGGAAAGAACTTGGGGGTGATGATGTACACAGAGGTCAACATGAGCCAGCAGTGTGTTCTTGCAGCCCCGAAGGCCAACAGTAATTTGGGTGGAATTGAAAGAGAGGTGGCCAGCAGGTAACGGGAGGTGATTATCCCCTCTACTCTGCTCTCATGAGGTCCCATCTGGAGGCCCCAGTACAAGAAAGTCATGGAGCTGTTGGAGTGTTTCTCGATAAGGGCCAGAAGGATGATCAGAGGGCTGAAGCACCTCTTCTGTGAAGAAAGGTTGAGGGAACTGGGCTTGTTCAGTCTGGAGAAGAGAAGGCCCCAGGCAGACCTTATAAATGGCCTTCCAGTACCCACAGTTACACAGGAAGGCTGGAGAAGGGATTCTTTTGTTAGGAAATGTAGTTAAAGAAAAAGGGGCTTTATATGAAAAGAGGTGAGATTTAGATTAGACATTAAGAAGAAATTTTTTACTCAGAAGATGCAGAGATACAGGCATAGCCTGCACAGAGAAGTTGTGGATGCCCCATACTTGGAGGTGTTTGAGGCCAGATTAGGTGGGGCTTTGGGCAAACTGATGAGTGGCAACCCTGCCAATGGGAAGGGGTTGGAACTAGAAAGTCTTCAAATTCAAACCGTTATTTGATTCAGTGATTCTATGTAACTTAGTGATCCTTGAGATAGCCCTTGAAACCTTCAGTTCCCAGTCGCTCCTCTTTTCGAAATGGATTTTATTCTTGTGCCCATTTTTATGCTCATGCTGTAGAAGTCTATTACATGTATCATCCTTAGGAGTCAATAATACAATTCAGCCACATCAGTGTACCATGTACTGTAAGTATATCATGAAGAAAAGAAGTCTCACCTCAAGAAGGTGAAAATCCAGTTGAATTAAAGGATGCCTCTGTAAGGACAAAATTCTTGCATACACTTCAGACACTATTGCAAGAGTCTAGAGAAACAGGATATACTGAGCAAATAGCAAATCATATGGTTTATTCAGAGAATTATACACTCTACTCTTATGAGCTTTTATAAGAAATTGAATCTTGAGTCAAAATAAAGGTTTCTCTTTCTTCTGTTGTCATTTTACAGATTTTTTTTTAATTATTTAGTGCAGAATCAAAGATTTTATTACTAAGAAAAATAAAGAAAGAAGTAATTAACAGTCACTGGATTACAGGAAAGGATAGATGCTTCACAAGGTTCAAGTTAATCATTCTATGTATTTCTGTTGCATCCTCATCCGACTGCTTTAGCACTACTCACTAGAACTAAATTGGTAGCAATTAAGTTTTAGAACTTTCACAGGACTTCAGCACAAGCCAAGCTAACATTCCATAACCATGATAAAGTAGGAATAATTTCATTTTAAGTGACCCTTATGACATGTTTCCAGCTGCCTGGAGTAGAAATCTGGGTCACTACCCCACTAAGAAATAATGCAAAGCATCAGAACACTGCTGTCTTAAAATTATACTGATAAATTGCCCTGTTTCTACTGAAGCTGAAGGAGCAGTGCTGCTCCTGTTGTCAGAATCTGGCCATGAGTTCATTCTGAGCTTGTTTGAACTCTGTCATTGACATATTTCCTATGCATAAAATAGAGGGCTTCTTAAGCTTTACATTTTAATGTATTCCTTACTTATAGTCATTTTAATGGGATTTTTTAGACATGCCTTCTATATGGCATGAGCTAGCAGTGTGCTCTTGTAGCCCAAAAGGTCAACAGTATCCTGGTCTGCATCAAAAGAATGGTGGCCAGCAGGGAGAGGGAGGTGGTTGTCCTCCTCTACTCTGCCCAGATGAGGCCCCATCTGGAATTGTGTCCAGTACTGGGGCTCCCAGCATAGGAAGGATGTGGAGCTGTTGGAGTGCTTCCAGAGAAGGGCCACAAGGATGGTCAGAGGGGATGGAGCACCTTTCTTGTGAAGGCAGTCTGAGGGGGCTGGGCTTGTTTAGCTTGGAGAGGAGAAGGCTCCAGGGAGACCTCATTGTGCCCTTCAAATACTTGAAGGGAGCTTATAAGCAGGAAAGAGTCCAACTTTTTATCTGGTCTGGTAGTGGTAGGACAAGGGGGAATGGTTCTAAATTTAAAAGGTGGGAGATTTAGGTTAGATGTCAGGAGAAAATGCTTTACTCAGAGGGCAGTGAGGCACTGGATGTGGATGTCCAATTTCTGGAGACATTCAAGGCCAGGTTGGATGGGGCCCTGAAAAGTCTTATCCATGGATGGCGATGCTAACCACGGCAGAGGATTGGAACTGGGTGGACTTTGAGGTCTCTTCCAATGCAAGCCATTCAGTGATTCTATTTCATAAAATCCAGGCTCTGGACTCTTAGAACTCCTAGAGATTTAAGATGTGACTATGTTAGAATGATGCAGGGGACTGGTAGCAGAGCATGCCTGGAAAGTGTTCATTTCAACATCCAGATGTTTTCCAGACAGTGATTTAACATGGGCTTCCCCACTGGAAGCAATTGTTTTGTAATCATCTGCAGATAACCTGTCTGCAAACTCTTTATGTATAGAGGCAGAGCTGTGCCTGTGTGTCATCTCCCACTCTTGCAGGTTCTTCTTGTATGCGTGTGGAAACAGAAGCATGAGAAATTAGAGAAGGGCAAATTCCAGTGAAGTAGTGCCTAGATTGTCTAAGCAGATAGGGATTTAACTAGCTATCTAATTTGCTGTTCCCTGCTAAATGTGAGAACTGCTTGCCATGAAAGCTTCATATATTTTCAGAGTGCTTTGTTTACTTGTTTGTTTTTGCAGCATGTGTTTGTTATAAAAATGACTTATATTGCACACAGCATTATTTCAACTGTATTTTATGAATTCAGAAACAGCATTGATAAGACGTATTTTTTTTCTAAACAATTTGATATGACATATTTCCCAGATCAGATTACAAAGACAGTTCAGTTCCCAGTCAGGCTCTTCAGTAAAATGGTTTGATTTTTGGCAGAGCTCAGTATCCAGTGGATCTGGTGCTCATTGTCAGGAAAGGAGCTGGTGAGCACTCCTGAAAATGTAACCTTCTGTACTTAACTATCTGCATATTTTCTTCCAAACTCACTTTCTGAGAAATTTTGTTTTTCATTTTTACTCATATTTTCAGAGTACAGTACAGAATACAACAAAACTAAATACTTCTGCAAGATTTCCATTACATTTGTTTTGCACAGTGATTTTCATATTCTCATTACTTTCATGATATTTAAAATATAAGTGTTCATAAATATGTGCACAAATGAAACCACAAATATCATGATGTGTTTGTTAAAAAGAAGTGATAACTCCAAACACTCCAAGTTTAGGCCAGCAGCAACAAAGTCACTGAGAGAAGCCTGAGGATTATCAAAAAGGACTTCAGTGGATAGGGGCGGTTAGTGGATGGAGGGGGAGTACAGGTTGTACTTTCCTCTGTCCCTTCAGTGGCAGGGAAGTGCACTGAGAGGAGCAGGAAAAAGCCATCTCGTAAATACATGGTGCAAACACAAATTTTTGTTTCCTTTGACCATGGAGCAGTTTACTCAGCACCTGGCCTGATGGCTGCAGATGGGTCTAGAACATGAACTAGACATGCTGGGAGAGGGGGATAAAACTGGGCCCGCTAGAGAAGAGCCTAGGGGAATGACGATGGGATTGGAGGTGAGGCAAGTGGCTCAGCTGAAGTGCATCTGCACCAATGCATGCAGCATGGGCAACAAACAGGAGGAGCTGGAAGCCGCTGCGTGGCAAGCGAACTATGACTTAGTTGGCATTATGGAAACATGGTGGGATCACTCCCACAACTGGAGCATTGCAGTGGATGGGTATAAGCTCCTCAGAAGGGACTGGCAAGGAAGAAGCAGTGGTGGCATGGCTCTTCATTAGAGCGTGTTTTGATGTTGTTGAGCTTGGGGCTGGGAGTGATAAGGTTGAATCTCTATGGTTAGGGATCAGGGAGAGGGCCAACAGCGTGGGCATCCTGGACTGCCTAACCAGGATGAAGAGGCAGATGAAGTGTTCTATGAGCAGCTGGTGGATGCTGCGCAATTGCCAGCCCTTGTTCTCATGGGGGACTCCAATTTCCCTGATAAATGTTGGAAATACAATACAGTGCGGAAGAAGCGATCTGGGAGGTTTCTAGAATGCATGGAAGATAACTTCCTGACACAGCTGGTAGGAAGAGCCTACCAGGGGAGGTGCCTCACTTGACCTGCTGTTCACAAACAGAAGGACTGGTGGGAGATGTGAAGGTCAGGAGCTGTCTTGAGCAGAGCAACCACAGAATGGTAGAGTTCTCAAATCTTGGTGAAGCAAGGACAGGGGGCAGCGAAACTGCTACCTTGGACTTCTGGAGGGTGGACTTTGAACTGCTCAGGATGCTGGCAGGGAGAGCCCCTTGGTATTCCGTTCTGAAGGGTAAAGATGTCCAGGAAAGCTGGGTGCTCCTTGAGAAGGAAGCCTTAAAGGCATGGGAGCAGGCTATCCCCCTGTGCTGCAAGATGAGCTGGCGGGGAAGAAGACCAGTGTGGATGAATAGGGAGCTTTTCCTGAGGCTCCATGAGAAAAAGAGAATCTAACACCTGTGGAAGACGGGAAGGGCAACTCGAGGAGAGTACAAATAATTTGTTAGGATGTGCAGGGAGAAAATCAGAAAAGCAAAAGCCCAGCTTGAATTCAATTTGGTCAATTGGGTAAAAGAGAACAAAAACCTTTTTACAGGTATATTAACGGCAAGGGGAGGACTAAGGAGAAGGTCCAGCCTTTACTGGATGTGGTGGGGAACGTGACCACTGAGGATAAGGAAAAAACTGGGATTCTCAGTGCCTTCTTTATGTCTGTCTTTAAAAGTCAGAACAGTTACTCGCAGGGTGCTCTACCTTTTGACCTGGAAATCTCAAATGGGGATCGGAATAAACCCCCCACGATTCAGGTGGAAACAGTTAAAGACCTGCCGCGGGTCCATGTGGCTGGGCAGAATCTACCCGAGGGTGCTGGGGGAGCTGGCAGAGGTGGTAGCCAAGATGCTTTTCATCATCTATCAGTGTTCCTGGCCAACTGGAGAGGTGTCAGAGGATTGGAGGCTTGCCAGTGTGACTCCCAGCTGTAAGAAGGGTTGTAAAGAGGATCCAGGGAATTACAGGCCTGTCAGCCTGACCTGGGTGCCAGGGAAGGTTATGGAGTAGATCATCTTGAGGGAGATGACATGGCATGTGTGAGAAAACTGGGAGATCAGGCCTAGCCATCATGGGTTCATGAAAGGCAGGTCCTGCTTGACTCTTTCTATGATTGAGTGACCCGCTTGGTAGATGAGGGAAAAACTGTTGACATAGTCTAGCTAGACTTCAGAAAAGCCTTCAGTGCTGTCACCCGTAGTATTCTCCTGGAGAAGCTGGCAGTCCATGACTTGGACATGTACCCCCCTTGCTGGGTAAAGGACTGGCTGGGTGGCTGGGCACAGAGAGTGGTGACAAATGGGGTTAAATCCAGCTGGCAACCAGTCACAAATGGTGTTCCCCAGGAGTCAGTACTGGGGCCTTTCCTGTTCAGTATCTGTATTGATGACCTGGATGAGGGCATTGAGTGCGTTCTCAGTACATTTGCAGGTAACACCAAGCTGTAAGGAAGTGTCGATTTGCCTAGGGGAAGGAAGGCCAACGGAGCAACCTGGATAGGCTGGATAGCTGGGCTGAGACCAACAGACCAACATCTGAACAAGACCAACGGCCAGGTCCTGCACTTTGGCCTCCACGACCCCAGAGAACGCTACAGGCTTGGGGCAGAATGGCTGGAAGATTGTGCAGAGAAAACAGACCTGGGGTTACTGGTTGACGCTCGACTCAACATGAGCCAGCAGTGTGCCCAGATGGCCAAGGAGGCCAATGGCATCCTGGCTTGTATCAGAAATAGCGTTGCCAGCAGGAGTGGAGAAATGATCACCCCTCCGTACTCAGCCCTGGTGAGGCTGCACCTCGAGTACTGTGTTCAGTTTTGGACCCCCCCCCCCCCCCAGTACAGGAAAGACATCAAGGCCCTGGAGCATGTTCAGAGAAGGGTAACAAAGCTAGTGAGGGGTCTGGAGCACAAGTCTTATGAGGAGCGGCTGAGGGAGCTAGGATTACTTACTTTTGAGAAGGGGAGGCTCAGGGGTGACCTTATCACTCTCCGTAACTACCGGAAGGGAGGTTGTGATGAGGTGGAGTTCGACGTCCTTTTCCGTGTAACTAGCAATAGGACTAGAGGGAATGGCCTCAAGTTATGCCGGGGAAGATTTGGGGTGAGCATTAGGAAATACGTCTTCTCTGAGAGTGGTGAGTCACTGGAACAGGCTACCCAGGGAGGTGGTGGAGTCACCGTCCCTGGAGGTGCTCAAGAAACATTTAGATGTTGTGCTGAGGGACATAGTTTAGTGGGAAATATTGGTGATAGATGGACAGTTGGGCTGGGTGATCTTACAGGTCTTTTCCAACCTTTGTGATTCTATCATTCTATGATTCTACTTTTTACTAAATCCTCTTTAGGTGTTACCTCATTCTCTTATGCTACCCCCAAATGCCTCTCTGTTGATCTGTTCATCTGCACTTTGCCTTGTCTTGGTTTGTCTCTGAGTTTAGTGGGTCAGGGACTTTTTATGCTGGTGCTTATTTCTGCATCATGTAGCACAAAGGTCCATGTCTTGTCTCCTCCCAGAGTATACTGTTCAACGGATAGTAACAAAGGTGGCATAAGATGAAGAGGCATGGGAGCACTTCACTGAACTTTCTGTCTCACAAGTGGGGTCTGGTGTGATGGACTAATTGGGGAGACTTTTACTCTCCCCACCTCATCTGAGCTCTGCCAGCTTGGCAGCCATTTGGAGGGTAGCATTCCTGAGGACAGGCTGTCTGGCCCCTTCCACAAATGCTCAGATCAGTTTCAGCAGTTGAAAAAAGGAGAAGTCCAATTGCAGGGTTTTGTCAGAGAAGGCAGCACTGCTTAACTTCATCAGAAAGCTAACCTTTTCTTCACTGCTCTTTTGTTCTTTCCTTTCCTCTGAACCTTGCAGAGAGAGATCAAAATGTAAATCCCCCAATTACAGAAAGTAGTAAACGTCCTATCTCCTCCCCAAGTGGATGTGTACGCTGAGAACACTCCCATTCAATCTGACACCTGTTTCACTTTAAAACAGGCTCCTATAAATAGAGTGAACATAACTCTAGGTGGCATTGCGAAATATTATGGAAAATGCAGCTTACAACCCTGTGAAGAAGGGGGTGTAGAGAGAGTGGGGGTAGGCAAAAAGTCACTATCTACCATAAAAACCTGGCAGCTTCATGCAAGGGCTGTTGCTTTTAATTTAAATGCTCATTTCTTATTCTATTTTCAGATCCTCTCTGGGATTTTAGGAATGTTGAGACGTGCTGGTTATAAAGCCCTAAGTACAAAACGGTCACGGATGGCTGGAATGAGGCATGTTCTAATGGAAACAAATCACTTGTCAGTAAGCAGCCTTCAAACTTTTGAACAAAAGCTCAAAAGGGTCAGGGAAAAGACATGTTTGTTGACTTAAAATGGCTGGCTGCATGTTGTCAGAAATGCATAGGCTTCAACATTGTTGAGGTAACCCTTCAGTTCTATGTGAAACTGGGGTTTAAATCAAGGTTATACCCTTTGATGGCAACCACAGATAGAAAGAGAAACTTGCATTAAACAGAAAGGTTATGCATATATAAAGTGTGCATACATCAAAACATGTGCATATACTACAGAAAAACAACCTCATCATGGAACTCATTTGTGGGAACTACATCCAGTTGTACAGACATGAATGTTAATGGGGAAGACTAAACCTACTGACATTTAGAAGGGTCACCACTGTTACTCTAGTATAAAGTAGATGTGTGGAATTAATTAATATTTTAGTTAGATAGCAAGAATAAGGTAGCTTAGTTTATAGCAAGTTGAGGATAAATCTAAATACCATTTAATCCGTTTAAGTGACTATCTAGGTTCTAAGTGCTAAATGAAATTCTGTGATGTTATCATTTATATATTTTATTTGCTTCCAAGACCCATAATTTGGTTCAGGACCTCTGGATCAACTAAAATGTGTCCAGCCCTCCTTTTCCTATGTAACATTTTGTGTTGCTGTACTAAATGAATATTATTGCTCTATAATAATTTGTAAGCTGTGCTTGAATTACAGTATTTGCAGAATATTGTTTTGAATCTCCTAATTGCACTGTAGTTTAGCTTCATAAGAAAATGAGATTTATACAGTCTTTCTTTGTCATCAGTCTGTCTGTGTGCTTGTTCCCCTCACTAGAAGCTTTTGAACTTGTTCAGTCCTCAACTGGACTTTATGAGGAATTACAGATAATATGTAATAATTAATATGTAATAATAATATGTTTTGACTAACATTGTGGAAACTGCTGTCTGTCTAGAGAAAGAGATGCATAGGTAGTTCCTCTGCACAGGGAAGGTATGCAGGGTATAGAAGTAGGCTGTACAGCGAGCATGGATATCCCTAGCACAGTAGACATCATGTTGTGCATGTTGAGCAGAGATGTCATGGGGACTGCAGGGACAGGTATGGGATGTAGTTGCTAGGGAAGAAAGCTGTTGGGGCAAAGATTAGGCCTCCGTAAGCAGATGGGTTCATTTTAATGTTCATGAAATAATTTCTTTTTCATATGGAGAGCAGCAGCAGATGAAAAGGAAATGACTCCACATGTAAAATGGTACATGTGAGCCTCTATATTGTTGGGCAGGCATTTAGTGTTCCTGAATTTTATTCCACTAAGAAAACATTATCATGCTTTCAAAGGGAAGAAGCTGAGACACTTGGTACACAGAGATTTGACTTGCTACAAGGCATTGAATGACTCAGTCACAACCAGGTACAGCACATGGATGTATTTAGGTAGCTTCTTTCCATGTCAGTCTGTACCCACTATGTGTCCAGGCCAACCACACATGCTCCCCCTTAGTACGTGGAGCCTTCTACTACTGCCTTCAGGGGAAATCTGTGGGGCCTTCAGTCTGTTTCTGCTAGAGCTGCAAGGGGAGATTGCTGCCTGTTCAATCCCAGCAATTTCTTGATATCCACGAAGGCTTTTCTATCTTTTGCCACAACAAGAAAGCATCGACAAGGAAGCTGATCATTGTTTTTGCTTCTCCGCCAGAAACAAGAGGATGTTTCTGAAGGAGAAATGTGAACAGCAAATTCACCTGCAGAAAGCTCCAGACTGTGTGTGCAAACATGCTCCTTGTGCCTGAGTTAGCTTGTTTAGAATAAACCTAGGTTTCTCTGTGGTCTCCTCCTCTGTTCACCAGCTGACAGTCATTGCTGTTTCATACTGCTCTTCTTCCTTAACTTGCCCAGCACCTGATGACCACTCAGAGACTAAGGAGAAGAGCAATTCTGGGAGGCACTTCTCCTCTTTCTAGGTCCTAGAAAGAATCATAGAATCATAGAATTGCTCAGGTTGGAACAGACCTTAAAGATCATCAAGTGCAACCACGATCTAACCAAACTACCCTAACTCTAACAACCCCCCACTAAATGTCCCTGAGCACCACATTGAAATAGTTTTTAAACACATTCAGGGATGGTAACTTAACCACCTCCCTGGGGGGCCTATTCCAGTGCTTAACAACCCTTTCTGTAAAGAGGTTTTTCCTGATATCCAACCTAAGCATACCCTGGTGCAACTTGAGGCCATTTCCCCTCATCCTGTCACCTGTCACCAGCAAGAAGAGACCAGCCCCACTCTCACTGTAATCACATTTCAGATATTTGAAGAGAGCAATACTGTCTCCCCTCAGCCTTCTCTTCCCCAGACTAAACAGCCCCAGCTCCTTCAGTTGCTCCTCAAAAGGCATATTCTCCAAGCCCTTCACAAGCCTTGTTGACCTTCTTCGGACCTGCTCCAGCACCTCAATGTCCTTTCTGTACTGAGGTGCCCTAAACAGAAGGGGGCTCCTCCAGTCTTCATAGATCATAGAATCAGAATGGCTTAGGTTGAGAGAGACTTTGAAGATCATCTAGTTCTAATACCCCATGTTGCAGGCAGGGTTACCAGCCACTAGATCAGGCTGCCCAGGGTGCCTCCAGAGATGAGGCATCCACAACTTTTCTGGGCAGTATGGTCCAGTGCCTCACCACTCTCTGAGAAAATAATTTCTTCCTCACATTTAACTTAAGTCTCTCCTCTTGTAGTTTAAAACCATTACATTATTACCAGTAGTGTAAAAAGTCAGTCCCTCTTCTGCTTCTAAACCTCCCTTTAAGTACTGGTAGACCACAGTGCAGAGCCTTCTCTTCTCCAAGCTAAACAAGCCCACTTCCTTCAACCTTTCTTCACTGGAGAGGTGCTCCAGCCCTCTAATCATCTTTATGGCCCTCCTCTGGATCTGCTCCAAAAGCTCTACATCCTTCTTGTGTTAGGGGCCTCAGGTCTGGGGCCTCATCAGGGCAGAGTAGAGGGGAAAAACTGCCTCCCTCTCCCTTCTGACCACTTCTCATTGCTCTCAAACAGTACTTCTCCCAGTCTGTACACGTCTGGAAATGCCCTGACCCAAGTGCAATGACCTGTTAGGTTCTCCTGTGCCCACATTTCAAGCCTGTCCAGGTGCCCCTGGATGGTGTCCCTCCCTTCTGTTGTACCAACTGCGCCACTCAGTTTGGTGTCATCGGCAAACTTGCTGAGAGTGCGCTCAATCCCACACTCTATGGCACTGATAAAGATGTTTAAGAGCACAGGCCCCAAGGCAGACCCCTGTGGGACACCACTTGTGACTGGCCTCCAGCTGGACATAGAGCCTCTGACATCAATCCTCTGGCTACAGCCATCCAACCAATTCTTTATTCACTGACTAGTTCACACTTCAAATCCATATTTCTCCAATGTAATGATCTCCACATTGATGAGCACCAGGTTCAGGGACTTTCCACCTCTTGTTTGTTGATCCAATACGCAGAGCAGGAAGTTGTTCTCAGCAGACTTCAGGAGTCTCCTGGATTGTTTACAGCCCACCATGTTGCTTTTCCAGCATATATCTGGATGGTTAAAATACCCCATCAGGACAAGAGCCTGCAAGTGTGACCTCTTTTAGCTAAAACAAGAAGGCCTAGTCAGGAGGTTCCCCTTGATCAGGCAGGCTTGCAGCAGACCCTGACCATCAGATGTCCTTTATTGATCTGTCCCCTAATTTTAACTCACATGTTCTCAATCTGATGGCTATTTCTTAGAGGCAGTTTTTCATAGTCTATCAATTTTTTAATGTAGAGGGAAACTCCTTTAACCCTTTTGCTCTGCCCATCTCTTCTAAAAAGCTTATAGTCCTCAATTGTCATATTCCAGTTGTGTCAGTCATACCATGTTTCCATTATAGCAGTAGTTTTACAGTTGTGTCACAGTTTCTATTTACTGCTGTGTGCATTGGTATAGAGGTACTTTAGCTGGAAATTACCTTGTTGGAGGAGCCTTCCCAAAAATCTCTGTGACAAATAAGAGGTTTTACTCCACTGCTTCCTAAAGTCACCATGTTCCCTGGCTCTTCTCTGACACTCAGAAGTGTATCCCCTTCTCCCATCAAATCTAGTTCAAAGCTCTGGTGACTAGACCAGCCAGCTTATTGTGTTTGAACCAGAAGTGAAATCGCCATTTTGATACAGAGCACTGTTTCGGTCTTGGTGAACCACTGAGTATTTTGCTGGAGCCAGAAGCTCTATTGTAGACTAACCTGAGGAATGAGAACTGCCCCTGATGCCATAGCCAGCTTGTCTATAAGAGGCAGCAGCACTGGGAACCTGTTACAGGATGGAAAGGCAAGGCTTACCACTGAAAACTCTAGCTGCATCTTCCAGTAAGAGTAGCTGATTTCTCTATGTCTAAATGAACATCAGATGGTAAAGAACAATTTTAGAAAACTTAAGCCATTATAGTACATTTATTTCTGGTACAGAATTATGCCTGCTGCTCATGTGACTTGAATGTAATGTGTTTACACACATACAGACACAGAATTTTTGATTTTTATCACAGGGTTGCCAAAAATAACATTGAGACATAGAAGTGAAGCATGCCTTTATAACACAATGGCACTTCATTATTGCTCAGGGCAACTCAGTTTTCTTTCTGAACATAACCACCACCAGGCTAAGGAGGAGTGCAGAGGGCAAGGAAAAGGAACAGTGCAACCTTTTGGCATTTTATCCAAAATGTCAGGCATGGTCAGCAGCCTCTTTTGAGTACTTCACTGAATGGATTTAGAATCTTCAGTAATTATTTTTCACAGTATTGAATTTAACATAAGTATGGTAATATCAAATTGGATGCTGGCAGAGTTTTTTTTCCAAATTATAACTGTTGAACTTATGAATAATTTCTCTCTAATCAGCTCAGTCTCTCTCTCCTCTGTTTTTTAAAACTTATTTTCATAACTTGCTACTTCTTTGACTTTCAGTTAACACTTCATGTACATTATGTGCTTAGATGCAGTAGGTGTAGCCTTTTGAAATTCTTCCCTAATGTGATTTTAGTGCTGTTATTTCTGTCTGGGGCATGGTAATGACTAACCCCTGTTCTTGGAGCTCTGTTGTTTAATGACTTTTCAGAAGTTCTGGATTAATGCATGTCAGTTGATAATTTGGGGTTGCGCAGGAACATGATGGCTGAAAAAAAAAAATCCACTTGTAATCTGAAAGCCATTCTGGGAGCGTTGCATAACTTGAGAAAGATAATAGCTCATTAGTTAGAAATCTGCAAGCGAGGATGAGTAAGCAAAATCTGATTAGAATCACTTTAAAAAGGTTTTATTTTTTACGTACACTTTTCATATACGACATCATAGTAGCTCCACGTAGTGCTAGACATTTCAAGCAAACAATTCCGCTTGGGAGTCCTGTTTCTGAAATCTTGATGCATACCAGGTTTCATCTTACATGTTGACACAGCACACACTCTGCTCTGAGCTTCCTTGCTAAGAGGGCCATCTGTAGAACGACTATACAGACAGGAAGCTCCAGCCTGCTCCAGCCTGTGTGCCACCATAACCAGAAAACAGGGAAACAGTAAAAATAGACAGAGCAACATTGTTGTTAGCAGGTAATTTTTAGGAAGCTGATGGAGAAAAACACAGCGGATAATATTGTTAAACTTTGAGCCCCTTGCTGCCTAATGTGAAGTTTTTTTCCACCCTGGTGACAAGATATTTTTTTCCTTGCTTATTATATAATGAGAATTCAAGATTAGAACATGATAGCAATACCACAGCAGTTATCGGGGTGTGTCCTGGAGTAGTGAGTAGCTGGCATGGTAGAAAGGGTTGTTATGAAATTGTTTTTAGAAATAATTCTGGAATCCTTCCCCTCTCCGCTTATTTTAAGGTTCATATGCAATGTGCTGAATGTCTATGTCCTGAATTAGGCTGCCAGTGGATCCTCCCAGCTAGTCTGTCCAGTGACTGTTGACTGGTAGGATCATGTTTCTGTGCTAAAACTTTAACGATAGCTATGTATGGTGACATCATTTTGGTACCCGTATGACTTCAATCTCCCTTGTGCTTTGCCTGAGACCATACAACAGCTGAACTGTACCCGTGCATACCCCATAACTTCGGGCATAGTTTAGAAAGAGGAAATTGTCCTGTCAAAGATCACTGCAACCTCCTTTGCTCTGTAGGCTCTTGTTTCACTACAGAGACACTTGAGCTTTCTTTAGGTTTCATAAATCTTGTGAAAAAAAAGTTTCCTAATGGAAACGCTGTAGTAGTTGGTTGGATTTTTTTTAGTAACATTATTCTTTCCAGGGTGAATAACAGGTAAATTTGGAAATAGATGATTCTTAAAGTGCTGTATTGCCTTTATTTCACTTGAGTGATGCAGTATAAATATTAATAGGCTTATTCTATTAATGAACAATAGTGCCATTGAAATAATAGTTGAAAGATACTGGTGTTCCCATTAAGAGGATTTTTTCACAGAGAGTGTCTACTGCTTATGCACAATTATTTTTCAAAAACCTGTGTTCTCCTCTCTTCCTTAGCTGGCTGTGCTGCTGTTTTCATGCAGCTGTGGTGGGGTATCAGTTAGCATGTTAGCAATTCTGTTTATAGTAAGGTAATATGCACTACAGTTACTGGCTGAAGTTTGCCCTTAACTGCACTGCTGACAATTTGGGACAAGTTGGCTCTAGTTACTAGTGCGCACAAAGCTGTCAACAGAATTTGTTTGCCTTTTTCTATTAATCAAATGTCTTTATGCCTGTATAGTCTTCCATATGTAATGAAATAGTGTTTCTCACTATCAACGTCAGTTTCCAGCATGGAAGAAAATCTTCTGCTAGAGTTAATAGTGCAATCCTCTGATGTGGCTGGAAGGACAATGTGTAAAAATGAACTTTGACTGTGAGGTCTGCTGTCTCTCTAACTGGCATGCAATAGAAAGTCCTCTTGCTCTACATTATGTTCGTGTTTCACAGAACAGTTAGTTCAGAGGACTCTGTCAAATTCATGCTTTCATCATGCTTTCTTTAACATGGCAGAGAGTAGAGAGGCATTTTTTTCTCCAATCCAGCTCCAGTTCAAATATAAAGCTGATGTATTTTTACTTTCTTATCTGCATAGAAAATGTTTGAGCAAAGTCTGCCAGGGCCATGCATGGATTTGGCAGTCCCTGGTGTGTCTCCTTCTGAAGTTCAAGCTGCAGAGTGATCCTATAGGTAAACCTGGTTGTGCTGTCAGTTTCACACTAGAGAGGGTGATTTTTTAATCTGATTTACATGACAGGCATATTTCAAATCTGTCCGAAAGTCTCCCATTGCATGTGACAAAGCTGAGTCATTAGCAGAGAAAAGAAATGATAACAGGACCTGTCTTAATCAGTGGTTTGATCCTCAGAACCACAGTCTGTGGCCTCCAAGAAAGAAGATAAGTCACTTATGCTTGTGAGAAAGGTGTGTATCTATCACTGCAGGTATTTCACAGGAGGGCTAGCCACTGTTCAGTCCAGTTATAGAATTAATTCCCAATAATTTAAAAAAAAAAAAAATCAGTAAAAAATAAGCAGATTGCTAGTTGAGGCCCTAAATCTTGTTGCCCTGAGATGTACTGGAAACACTGCAGCACATTTGGAAACTTACAATGGGCCAGATACTGCTGAGAAAACAGAAGAAGGCAAAAGGGAAGTACTCCGGAGGAATTGAGAAGTTAGCCTCCAAGAAGGTGAAAAGACCAGCTGCCAGCTGAAATGCCTCATTAAGCTGTTCTTCCAAGGACTGTCCATGATACCCTTCTGGCTTAGTTTGCAAGTAACCAGGAAGTTTTACAGGTGCTTTCACTCGGTCCTCTGTGCCATTCATGGTTTTAACAATGCCATGAGCCTTCATGGCTTCTTCAACCTTCTTGTGCTTGAATCCGAGGAAGTGAGTCTGCAAGTTTAATGTGGAAACACACAAATTTTGCAAATGTTGCAGTAGAAAGAGTTCACCTGCTTCTTTACCTCCACTTCAGTGTACATAGCTGCCCTTTGGATGACATAGTAGCTCTATGCCAGCACACACAATCTGGGAAAAAGCAGGAAGAGTAGGAAGTCACTGTGCTACTGGAAAAAATGATGTAGTTGCTCCCACCAAAACCCAGTGGGATGATTCCCACATCCAGAATGTGTCTATTCTGGACAGCTACAAGCTGTCCAGAAGAGGCAGGTGAGGAAGGAGGGGAGGAAGCATTGCCCGCTACGTCACAAAAGAGTGTGAAGATCTGTCCCTGAGAAAGGCCATGAGCAAGTCAAAAGCCTATGAGTGAGTCAGAAAGATGTCTGACTTCAGTAAGTAAGTCCATTGACATGGTGCCCTATAACATCTTTCTCTCTAAATTGGAAAGATGGATTTTATGGGGAGACCTTTTGATAGATGAGGAACTGGTTGCATGATGATATGCAGGGAGCATTCAGTGGCTTAGTGTCCATATGGAAATCAGTGATGAGTGATGTCAGTCAGGTACACTGGGATGCTCTTTAATATCTTAATCAATAACATCAACAGTGGGATTGAGTGCACCCTTAGCAAGTTTGTGGATGACATCAAGCTGTGTGGTGCAGCCAACTCTTCAGCAGGGTCCACTGTCGTCAGAGGACAAGGAGAACAAAGGAAAATGGTTTCAAACTAAAAGAGGGAAGATTTATATTGGATATAAGGAAATGTTTTAAAATAAGGGTGGTGAAGCACGGTAACAGGTTGCACAGAGAGATGGTGGATGCCCTGTCCCTGAAGACATCAAAGGCTAGGCTGGATGGGGCTCTGAGCAACCTGATCAAGTTGTAGGTGTCCCTGTTTATTGCAGGAGGGTTGGGCTAGTAGGCTTTTAAAGGTCCCTTGCATGATAATAAAAGCTAAACAAAACATCCTGACAGGGCTTGTCCAACTTACTGTTATGTCAGAAAGACAAAAGATGTTCTTGCTCCTAGTTTTCTCATTGTCTTGTTTTATAACAGTAGGCAAATTTCTCCAGCCTTCACCCAAAACAAATGCTTTGTAAATCCTGCTTCTTTGGACAAAAAAAAAAAAAAACAAACCCTGCTTTCGGAAGAAACTGTAGTTCAGGATGTGCTTGCATGATATTAAACAGGCCTTGACTGAGACAGGAGCCTCTTGGCTTGTGTGAACATCTGTGTTAGATGTCCCTGGTACAGCACACACCAACAATGTGACTCTGAATGGAGATTCCTGTGCTCTCTCCAGCCCATGTGGGGGGAGGCAGCACCATAAAATCAGGTTTCATGGAAGCAAGAATGGAAAATTCATGGAAGCAAGAATTCAAAAAAAATGGAAAAAGCTTGAAAGATGGAAAACAAGACTGACACTTTTTGCTTGAGTTGTGAGGATTGAACACATTGAAATGTCTGAGTTGTAGAACCGAGTATGTTTTAGGAGTAAACAGTGGTTAAAGATGATATAACAAGACAGTGAAGAGGCTAAAGAGTCCAAGTTTTTCATCTGACCTCTCTGGCCATGGCAGGTCAAAGCAGTGCTGTCCAGGCTGAGGGGTCATACCAGAGCTGAGAGTTCATCAGACATGGAGACTTTGCTCTCTGCCGAAATCATACCTCATCTTGAAAGTAGGAATGATTTTACTTCCTGCTTGTGTTGAACACCCTGCTTTGATCCCAAGACCCATGGGAGAAAGTTGGAAAGTAGATAATGAATCAGTTTTTCCTCTTCTTTATTTGCTTGCAAAGGTGAAGTAGTTCAGCTGGAGCTGGAGCTGGAAGACTATAAAGCTGGTGTTAGTGAGGAGAAAATTAAGCCAATCTATTTCTCTGTCTAGGAAAGAAAGGAAGTTGGGCAACTTCTTGAGGGTATTTCATCAATCTTTTGTGACAATTTAAATAGTCACAAGAAGAGTACTGAAAATATTTTGATAACATTTTCATTTTACATTTTATTTCATAGCAACCTTATTCTGTTCTTGGCCCTCCAATAAAATTAAAACATTGAGAACTGATGAAGTCCAGAAGGCAGTGATAAAAATCATTAATAGGATGTCATTTGCTTTAGAAGTCAAGTGCTTGTGGCTGGAAGATAGAAATTACTGTGAAAGAGCCAGTTAGCATTGTGGATTTTTATACAAAGTGTCTTTGTATAAAAAGAGATTAACAAGATTAAGATTATTCATTTGCCAGGCAATATATAAGATAAAATATGTCATATAACAGATAGTACTGTACAGAGATGAAGACTTGGTTTTCTATAATGCAATCAGTTAAGATGTACATGAAATCTAAAGGCAGTGTTATCACATGGGGGGGGAAATACTCCTACTGCACCACATAATAATGATCCAAAGAATCACAGTTAGCATAAAGCATGTCACAGAATATGGCTAGACCTGTGTCCAAATGAACTGAAGTAGACACTTGTTTTGTTCCATAAACAAAACAGGTGGGCTGGCACTAAATAGGTGATTTCATGCAGTTAGAAAAATGTCATGGAGTTATCTCTAGGTCTGTGTCTGTGATAAGGGGACAGGAGGCTCACAAGCCCACTGGCCCAAACTGGAGCAGTAACTCCCAGTGCACTACATGATGTAATGATGTGGAATACCAATAACAAAAATCATAAAACCATGACAAAAAAAAAAAAAAAAATATCAGGTGCTTAACTTATACTATTTATCCACCTTATTTTGCCCATGTAACTGTAACTGCCTTGGCAGCTGGCTGAGATGTAGGCTGAGAATACTTGGAGCAATAACTCTTAAAAATATGGCAGTGTGTGTAAAAACAAGTTAACAAGGAAGCAGAGCTTGTCTGTCTAAACTGGCCACACCAGCATAGTTTCATAGTTTTAGCTGGTCACCTCCTGACTTCCTCCATCACATTTGAAGACAGGTCATTTCATGAAACAGGATACCAGGGCTTGTGCATGTATCCAAAGGCAATATGAATCCATTGCAGATTGGTTTTGCTTTTTAGAGGTCATGGTCAAATATGCAGTCTCAAAAGAAGTTGGGAATGAAGCCAGCATAGAATTAACCACACTGAATAACTTGCACATTTCCAATGAAGTCTTTCAAGTACTCTCCACTTTTCAAAAGTGAGCAAGAGCTAAATCCAACCACATCAGTTGGACTTGCTGAAATGAACTACTGCTTCTCTGCAACTCTGAAATCAAAGCCACTATCCTACACATACCACATCATAAGAAACCACTAACCCTTGCCATGAGACCAGCACATTCTTGTCTCTACAGTGTATTCATTACATTCACATTAATAAATGAATATAATGTTACAATGGCTATGCCATTAAACAACACCTGTTCAATACAATGGAAACAAGGCACTCTGTGATTAAATATATTATCTTCTTGACAAAGAACTGCACAACTGTTTGGCTAGAGTTGTGAAGCAAATGGTATATTTACATATGAAGAGGAATTTGTGTACATTTGATGAATGACAGAATAATTGCTATATATGGCAAAGAAGAAGGATGTAAAATATTTTGTATGCTTGTTACTGCTATTGCAAATAAGTCAGAAAAGCCTTGACGTATCTGTGAAGGTCCTTTTCTTAACCACTGCAGTTAAGCAGAGTATATGCAGGCTGCTGGCAGCATTTCAAGAGTAAATTTTAATCCTGGAAATCTTAGCTGGGAAAGGTCTAGCACAGCATGTTCAAATCAGCCCCTTGGGAGCACATGCTTTTGTCTGCTTCAGTTTCAAGGGTCTTGAAATGAAGGTCTTCCACCATTTCACTTGGATGTCTGGTCCAGATTTTAATAACTTCCTGACAGTAATAATTTTCTCCCTTGTATTCAGCCAATATTTTTCTTTTTTCTTGGCTTCTTTCACATTAGTCTCACTGCACTTTTCTTAACCTCCCAGAGTTATGGGTCTTGTCTCTACCTGGGCAACCCCAGCCCAAGACTGCAGATACAGTTAGAGGAAAGAGAAATGCATAGGGGACATGTAGGGGTGGGCTGCATGCCTACTACAAGTCACAGGACAGGACACTAAGTCAAGGCAAGGGAAAATAATAGTTTTCAGCTTCAATCATGTCTGATACACATGCATGCACATTCACAGTCCTTGAAGAAAGACTTTTCTTTGCAAATTTTCCTTAAAATTATTGCTTTTCACACTTATATGGAGCTGAAAACTAGACCAAAAAGCAGAGTAGAGTAGTCCTTTCAGTGATTCAGATCTAATTGCCCAAGTAGGAGGAGTAAGATGGTGGATCCAATGAGGTACTGTCACTGAAAGGGTGAGAAACAGCAGGTGAAAAGAAGGATCCTGGATATGCAGAAAAGCACAGTAGGTTCTTGATTTAGGAATATCCATATTGAGAGGTGTTGATCAGATTTGCGGAAAGTCTGGGCCTTCAAGGAAGAAGGTGATTGCAGTGAGAACTGTATACAGCAAATGCAAAGTGCTATCAAGTACTGTGAACTTGTAGTTAGCATCTCAAGCTGGCCACCAAATTAGCTCACATTGAGGAAAAGGTTTACTTTATTCTCTCTGAAATGCACCTTCTTCTGCATCTAAAATTGTTAATAATGGTGTCTTACTGTTAGTAAACAGTCATGCTTATTTTAAGAAAACAAACAGAAAACAATAGGAAAATATTATGATGGTAAGAAAAAGAAAACTCATTTTGCTTGTAGTGTTTGAAAGGCATGCAGTAGATGTCACCAGAGGTCACATGCAGAATGAGTAGGATAAACAAATATTGAGTAACTGCCCATTCATTTGAATAGAGCAAAGTTCAAGTAAAAGAATATTTCTTCACATTTTACATTGTGTACTCATATGTGGGTATGAAACTGTGTAACTAAACACAGCCACAGGAGCTGAGCTTGGGGAGTGAAAGAAAGCTCAACATGGAGGCTGTGGAAATCCTGCTTCTTAATTTACACGTATTCAAAAACTTGATTAGTGGATTTTTGTTGTTCTTTTCACAGTTTTCTTCTCCAGTGTGGTTTATAGGTATGAAAAACAACTGCGCCTCTTTCTGCAGCTTATCTAGCAGTACTGATTCCTCAGCATTCATGAGAACAAATTGAACTTCATACTGTCCACCTACATCAATCTTCCCTATGTCCCATTTAGGTTAGTGATCCATCAAAGTGGGGTGCCATTTAATTCTTCTAAAAACACTTTTCCCCTCCTGTAGCAGATTTTTACAGATGGACTACAAAATGCATGTGTAACAAGCTCCTCTCAGTTCAAAAGTGTAGAATCATAGGATCATAGTATCATGGAATGGCTTGACTTGGAAAGGACCTTAAAGATCATTGAGTTCCAATCCCCTGTCGTGTGCAGGTTTGTCACCCACTAGATCAGGCTACCCAAGGTCCCATTCAATCTGGTATTGAACATCCCCAGGGATGGGGCATCCACACCATCTCTGGTCAGCCTGTTCCAGTGGCTCACTACCCTCTGAGTAAATAATTTCTTCCTTATATCGGACCTAAATATGCCTTCTTTCAGTTTAAAACCATTACATCTTGTTCTGTCACTACAATCCTGACAAAGAGTCCCTCTCCATCTTTCCTGTAGGCCTCCCTTCAGGTATTGGGAAGCCACTGTAAGTTCTCCCTGAAGTCTTCTCTTCTTTTGACTAAGCATTCCTGATTCTCTCCATCTGTGCTCCAACCCTTTGATCACCTTCAATATAATGAAGGAATGGTGATTACTTGCTGAATATTTTTACGCTAGCTTTTTACACTAGATTTTTACATTAGAAGGAATCTCTGTAATGAGATCTTGTACAAGGGTTGTTCACACTCAGAAGATCAGAATATTCATTGCAAAATACTTTCCCAGGAAGTAGGACACGTTGCCCAACAAAGAAGACACGGATAGGATGGGGCAAGTCTTCTGAGATGGAGAAGGAGGTCTAAAAGAAGCAATTTCTCTCATCTAAGACAACCAACCACATTTTTCCTCTTCTAACTGACTCTTGTTAGTAGTTTGTGCATTTTGTATTTTGGAACGTTATGCATAACAACCATATATGGGTGACTGAGATTGTTTACGGCTACTGGTGTTTTCATACTTGATGAATATGACTTGAGGTAGTAAAAAATATTATTTTGTTTGTGCTTTCTGGACATGGTCCTGGGCAGCTGGGGGTAGGTGGCCCTGCCTGAGCCAAAGGGGTTGGACCAGATGACCTCCATTAGATTCCTGCCATCCTGTGATTCTGTGAGCAAATATGATTATTATTCTTATTTACAAACATTTTGCCTTTTCAAAACTAGGAATGGTAGATATGCCTAACAAATTTCCTAAATACGAAGGGGTGAGAAGAGCAATTTCCATCCCATTTTAGTCACTAACTAGAATGAAAGAAGAAACTGCTGCATTGAAATATTTTTTCATATGAATTTCTACTTATTTTTTTTTTTCAGTATTTCTCTCTCTCTCTCTTTTTTTTCCCCCCCTTTCTAGGAAGGCTATTAGCAGGATGAAAGAGAATTAGGATATTCTTCCATCTTCAGATAGACCAAAATTTTGATCGTAATACAATTTGTGTCATCAAAGATTAAAAGCAATTTAAAAATAATAAATAATAAAAAAGAGGACAGAAAAAAGAAATTTTTAGAACAAAGTCTTTTTCAAAGAAAGAACAAGCAGAAAAAAAAAATGCTTATTCAAATTGTCAAGTGATAAAATGGCCAACAGATTTTTTTTTTCTGTGCCTGAGATTGGCACTTAACTGAAGTTCGGTTTATGCTTATGGATTAAGGAATGCTGCTTTGTGCTGGGATTAGTATCAGACACAGCACAATATGTGAATAGTGAACTCCCATTTTTGAGTGTTCATCACTACCAAGAATAGCCTATATATAAAAGAGAGATTCAATAGTAGGTTTAGCTATAAATCACAGGCATTGCCAAAAAGCTTGACCAGGATAACGTCATTTTCTTTGAAAAGTTCTGCTTGCACTTAATTCTTTTTCTCTGTTTGAGTTAAATAACTAGTGAAAATATATGGTTTTACTCCTTTTAAAACCATTCGGGTATTTTGTTTAATAATAGAGGGCATTGTATTCATTTTCTTGTACAAATGTTGAGATGAAATGACACAAAACAAACCCTTGTTATGTTCTGATTTCTTTGGCCAGTTTTGCCTAGGGCACACAGTTAGTAGCAGATAATGAAGTCATTCTGTTGCTACGCAAGTGAACAAAAAAGATATTAATGCTAATATGACCCAAGAATTGCAGCTAGAGGGCAGGAAAGGTACTTTTCTCTCATTTCTTGTAAGGCCAGTTAAAACTGAAATCCCAAGTTTTGTGTGGTATAATATCAGATACACTCAATGCATAGGAAAAAAAAAAAAAAGGTGGCCATAGAACTGTAGGATAGCAGATGTTATGACAGACAGCCTTCAGCTGAGGTTGTCAGGAATGCATGTGGCATCAAAGCATACAGATCTCACCAGATGTCCTACTCCACGAGCCAGTTAGGCACCTGCAAGCTGGCTCCCTGGCTAGCTTTTTCTATAAGGCCTGAGAAAAAGAAAAAGCTGATTAGCTCAAGAGCCAAGCAGACTGCAGTACAGAGCACTGCTGACAAATTAAAATCATTTGGATTCTGCTCCTGAAGATTCTTCCTTAAAAAAGAAAAAATTGTGATGTGTTATCTACTCTAGACATATAGCATACTTTCCCCCAGACCTAGTTTAGATTTTAATTGAAAAAGTACATAGCTGGAAAAAAAAAAAAATAAAATAATAATAATAAAAAAAAAACCTAGATCAAAATATGGAGATATAATGCTGCTTTCTCAAGCACTAATGATTGGGCATACCAAATTTGAAACTGCTGTGTAGGGAGTTTCCACCACTACTGCTTGCTAAGATGGCAAAATGAAACCAGGGTATGTCTCCTAGAAAGTAGCATGAATGTGCCCATCACTTGTAGAAAGATCAGTTACGTGTCTTTCCTGACATTATATCACTATATTTTTCAGTCTTTCTCCCCATCATTTTTCACTTGAAAAGGAAATAGACTGTTAAGTTCATTTATTCACAGAAAAGATTCCCTTTCTTTTCACCTCCTATGTTACTTAAGATTATTTAAATTCTGTTGTAGTGACTTTAACAGTTATAAGAGATGTTCTATTGGAAAAACTGGCGAAAAGTTCTACGATGGTTTCGCTTACACAGATAATGACAATACAGTGTTGTATGTATGCTGTAGCTAGCAGACCTAGGTCATGTTCTGAACAGGTCAAGGGGGAGGTTCTTCATGTATAGAACTAATTTGTGCCTTTTGGTTTATTTCCTGATAACAGTAGTACTCCTTGTATTGCACTGGTATCACAAACACATCTTGGTAAGGTATATTTTGTATGGTTACTACAATGACAGCTGCTGAAGACCTAAGACAGCCTAGCTCTCTAAGTGAGTGCCTTTGAAAGTTTTATTAACTAGTTTAAGTAGGTAACTTCCCCAGAAAGTAGCCACATAGAAAATCATATGCATGAGATACATTTATTGAGCTCCACGTATATTTATGCATGGATAGTTACTTATATATTTAAACTGTTCCTGGTGGTTTTCTGGTGATTTCTTCCAGTGGACATAGGAGTAAGATAATGGCATAAAGATTCCTTTTCAGTTTCCCATAAGTGACAGTCTGCTTTTCCAAGTATGACAAGCAAATAGATGTGCAAGATTTTACCCACTTTTTTTTTTTTTAATTTTTTTATTTTTAATCCTCTCTTAACATTTACACCTTAGGAACTAAAAAAAGCTTGACTGTTTTAATGTCAGCTTTAAAAGGTCTGGGAAAGCTGCAAATACTGTGTGCAGTAAATCTGTGGCATCTCAGAAACAATCAGAAGAGTAAAGAGAAATGATTAAACATTTAATCAGGAGCATTGTACTTTGTTGTGTTTTCATTGTAGCTGCAGGAAAAGATGCTGTAACAGATCTTTAAATAGAAAACCTGAGGCTAAATTTTACTTCATCCATCAGAAGCAGCTGCTAGGAGATGACCTAATTTTAGCAGCTTATCAATTCCTTGGTGCTTGTTGGTTGATGTAACTTTGATCCTCTGATGCTAGATGACTTTCGTGCTGAATATAGCTAGAATTTAATGTGAATCTTTTGGATGGCTGCCCAGCCAAGCTGCATAATCCAAACAGAGGGAGCAAGCAGTACATGATTCAAGGTACTCACGTGTACGATAATACAAATATATGTACCCCAATTCCTTTGGGCAATCAGCTCCATGTAACCAAGCACATATTTCAAACACAATGCCTTTGCTTTATTTTTATTTTTTTTTCCCAAACAATGCTTTCCTTTCCATTGAAAAAACAACTCAAGATGCAGTGACACTCAGCTGCTGCCAAGAAATAATGATAGAGTAAATAATTGCAGGACGTTTTTAATGAGTGTTTCCCAAGCAAATCATTGCCATTTCAAAGGGCTGTTATTTCTATTTATGTAGAGATTAGTCTACATGTTATCAAGGAATGGTTCTACAGTTTTTATCATTAGTTTCTGTAGCATTTTATAAGAGTTTTTTTGGTTGGGTGGTTGCTTTTTTTTTTTAACGCTGGAAAATGCCTTTGTCTTTCTGTCTTTCTTTTTATCTGGACTAACATGTTCTTTTTCTTTCTTTGTCTTTTTGTCTCTTTACTGAAGCCATCTGTGACACACATTCAAGTTGCTGGGTGTGTGAGCAATGCTTCACATGTATTTACTTGTCCTACTTGGCATTATTTTCTAGTCATTAAAGATCATGCAGGAGTTTTTCATGTCCCTTTTTTTTTTTTAGAAAAAAAGTTCCCTTATTCCCTCCCTCCTTCCCTTCCTCCTTCCCTCCTTCCTTCCTTCCCTCCTTCCTTCCTTCCTTCCTCCCCTCTCTCCCTTCCTCCCTCCCTTCCTCCTTCCGTTCTTCCTTCTCTCTCTCCTTCCTTCTATCCATCTTTGTCTCTCTTTCTCTTCTTCTTCCTTCCTTCTCTTTCTTTCTTTCTTTCTTTCTTTCTTTCTTTCTTTCTTTCTTTCTTTCTTTCTTTCTTTCTTTCTTTCTTTCTTTCTTTCTTTCTTTCTTTCTTTCTCTCTCTCTCTCTCTTTCTTTCTCTCTCTCTCTCTTTCTTTCTTTCTCTCCCTCTTTCTCTATTTTTTCTCTCTTCTGAGAGAGGGTATGTCTAGAGTTTAGACTGGGAAAGATTTAGTCTGGGAGGATTTTAAATAGAAGGATTTCTGAGTTTTCTTCCTGGCACTGGCAACCCTCCATTGTGTGAGCTTGGGCCAGTCACTTAGCGCCTGTTTTTCACACTCCAGTTGAAATAAATGGAAACCGCATGTGCTCAGCACCTTTGCAAACCAGGTCATTTATCTCCCCTCCCTTCATTTATGCACTGATAAATATAACAACCCTTGCCTTCAAGTATGCAAACTGGGTTGGAAGATACGAATATAGGCAGTTAAGCACATAAATCCCTCATTTTGATGCACAACTGTCCATTTCACACCGAGATTTCTACATTTACAAGCTTTGTGTTCCTTTGGGAAAAAAAGAACCATAAATAGCAAAATCTTTGCAGACTTGTCAGGGAGACGTAGCTGAAATCAATGTTTCTGTAGCCTTTTTTCTTGTTTCACTTGTTAAAAATTCTATTAGTTATAATAACAATTTTAGCTTATTTCATTACTGGATTAAACTGCGCTGTCAACATGCTTATGCCTTGGGCTTTAAATGATAGCTGTAGGTTGTTACCAGACCCAGTATCAGCTGTTTGGCACACTTTTAGATTCTTAGGTGAGCTTAATTGTCCTTCCCTGTTGCCTTTGTTTCTTCAGCAACAGTAAGGGAGTCCAAAGTGCCTAGGCTGCAACTGGGATTGCCTCACTGAGGTAGAATAAATCTCAGCCCTACAGACCCATAGTAAAGGACAGTTCTATAAGGCAAGTCCAGGCAAAGCAGAAAGAAAACACTGTCAATAAACAGGCAAATTAAAGTCTACTTTCACTCTGCCTGCCAACATAAAAAAAAAATAAAAAATAAAAAATAAAAAATCACACACAAAAAAAAGTCCACTACAAAAATAAATAAATAAAAACAGCAAAACAAGAAGGAACAGTAGTAAGAACCACTTTCTTCAGTAGAAGTGGAAATAATTGTTTAAATGATAATGTTCTTGATAAGTTGTTCTTGTCAGTTGCAGTCTCTCCTGGCTTCCATATCTGCTTGGTTGGATGTCCCCATCCTGGAAATCAGAAGCACTGGGGCTGTGTTTCAGCCACAAGATACCTCTTTGCTAATCTGCAGAGTGATTAAATTTTGATCAGTATCCTGATTTTAAAAAAGGAAAAAACAACAACAACAACAAAACCCCAGCAACACTCTACCCTGCAAACAACAGAAAATACCTCACTTTCTTTTCAGTAGCTTTGCTGTGGAAAAATTTAAATATTCATGTTTTACATGAGTATTTTACAAAGTCTCATAGAAAGACCAAAGCATAACAAGAACATCCTGCCTGCATTTCAAGTCTGGATCCTGTTGGCTGGAACAGTTCCTCCTGCCTGCACCCTTTTCTTTGTCATCTTCCTCTTTACCCCTTCCACCTCTAATTCCCTCTCTGTTTTCACCAGTGTGGCCTCAGCTTGAGTATTGTGTGCAGTTTTGGGCACTACTACAGTACAAAAAGGACAAAACAATATTGAAGAGGGGCTACAAAGGACTGACTACAAATACAGTGAAGGGTCTAGAGGCCAACATATGAGGAGCAGCTGAGTTTGTTCAGCCCAGAACAGAGGAGCTGAGGGGAGACCTCATAGTGACCTACAGCTCTTCACAGGGAGCAGAGGGGCAGTAACAGGACCTGAGGGAACAGCATGGAGCTGTGTCAGGGGAGGGGCAGGGGGACCTCGACAAGCTGGAAAGCTGGGCTCAGGGGAACCTAATGAGGTTCATGCAGCAAAGTGCAAGGTTTTGCACTTGGGCCGGAAGAACCCCAGGCACCTGTACAGGCTGGGAGGAGTGGTCCTTGAGAGCAGCTCGGCAGAGAAGGACCTGGGGGTCCTGATGGACGAGAGACTTAACGTGAGCCAGCAGTGCGCTCTGGCAGCTCGGAAAGCAAATGGGATCCTGGGCTCCATCAGGAGAGGGGTGGTCAGCAGGGATAGGGAGGTGATTGTCCCTCTCTACTTGGCTCTTGTGAGGCCCCATCTGGAGTACTGTGTCCAGGTGTGGAGCCCTCAGTACAAGAAGGACATGGAGATTTTGGAAAGGGTCCAGAGGAGGGCCACGAAGATGATCAGGGGGCTGGAGCACCTCCCCTATGAGGACAGGCTGAGGGAGTTAGGCTTGTTCAGCCTGGAGAAGAGAAGGCTGCGGGGTGACCTCATTGCAGCCTTTCAATACCTGAAGGGAACCTACACCCAGGAGGGGAGCAAACTCTTTGAAAGGGCTGACAATAGCAGGACTAGGGGAAATGGATCCAAGTTGAAGGAGGGAAGATTTAGGTTGGATGTTAGGGGAAAGTTCTTTACTAGGAGAGTGGTTAGGCCCTGGAACAGGCTGGCCAGGGAGGTTGTGGATGCCCCGTCCTTGGAGGTGTTCAAGGCCAGGTTAGACGGGGCCCTGGGCAACCTGATCTAGTAAATGTGTATGTTTGGTGGCCCTGCTAGGCAGGGGGGTTGGAACTACATGATCCTTGAGGTCCCTTCCAACCCCGGTCATTCTGTGATTCTGTGATTCTGTGACCTTAGGAAAGGTTCTTGACCAGAGGGCAGTGTGCGTGAACCAGTCTCCCCATGATAGCAGGCAAGGCCCCAAGTTGATATGTTCTAGGAGCATTTGGACAGTGTTCTCAGACATAGGGTTTGAATTCTGGGTGGTTCTATGTGGAGCCATAAATCAGACTCAATGATCATGATGGGTCCCTTCCAACTTGGGATATTTCATGATTCTATGATTCCCTTGGACTCTGCAATGCCCCTTTTCTCTTGGGACAGGCAGGGCCACCACACAACATCCAGAACATGTCCATATGTTCCAGAGGAAGCTTTTACTCACAAGACCTTGTTCCTTCACCTATCTCCAGTGCATGCACTGGATGTGGGTAGGGGTATGCTTGTGTCTTTTTCACATGAGACACATACGCATATCTCCAGACATGGCATGAGAGGATTCACTGCATGCTCACAGCCTTGTCTGTATTTCAGGCTTCAGGAAATGCCCCAGCCAGATGATCAGCCGCTGTCAGGGCAGCAACAACAACTGAAACAGCTCTTGTGCTATTGCCTAAGCACCTTCCTACTTGATGTGTTGAATGTAATCACGTGTTTACCAGGAGTCTGCAGCAAAACTGGGCTGGCTTAAACTTTTATGACCCAATTTCACTCCCACAGGACTGGACAGATTATTGTCTTCAGTGGAGATAAACTTAGATGCTTTAGAAGAGTCAGAGAACAAGCAGCTGCTGCCTTTAGAAGGGGAGCTTTTTGCTGCTTTTCATGGCTCCATTCTTGAGGGTTTTGTGAACCTTTCTTAAAAATAGCAAAAAAAGCTGTTTGCTTTAGGTGATATTCTAAAGATTAATTTCAAACATTGTGGTAATGAGTCAATGTTGCAAAATGCCAGGATTTGTTACTGTCAACAGAGTATTATTAGTTCGGGCTAATAGGAGCAGAAGTGCCTTGCTTATAGAGCAAGCTGCTAAGCTGTACCACTAACTGGCCCAGTTGCCTGGTTTACATAGGGAGACAGCTGAGGCAAGGATGGGCTGGGGAACCCAGATGCATCTCATTGACCTGGATGTGGCAGCTGTATGTATCTACCTGTACTTAGCCCACATTCTGGATATCTGTGTATGTGGGTTAGCCTAGTTACTGAATATATCAGTGTGTTTTCAACCCATTAGCTATGTTTGTGAATGTGAAGTGAATGAAACTGCAGTGCTGTAAAGTATCATATTACCCATGTGAAAATGAGCTTTTAAATCCAGCAATGCATGGCATAGTTACAAGAGCAGATGTGACCCAACATGCGAAATGACCCTAGAATGTTTTTGGAAGACTTTTTGTTCTTCCAACATCCTTGACCTTTTCAGAAATGTGAAAACCAGTTTAGATATACATTACTTGTTTTAGAGAAGTTAACACTGATCACTTGCTAACTGATCACAACTGAGCAATTAGCAATTAGAACTAGAATTAGTTTAAAAGCACTCAGCTTTTAAACTGTTTATTTAATGGAACCGATATCCCATCTAAGGTTTGCTACAGGCCAAGTGAAGAAAAAAGCGAATGCAAAGTTGGATATAATAGAATAAATACCAAAATCCTTCCCTGCTTTCTGATTTTTATGTTTATTTGCACTTTATCGATGGGCATGATAGCTTGGTATAAAATCTCATCTTCATAAACACTTATGGCTTAGGTCAAATTATGTACCACTGTTATTACTCTGGATAAATGGTGCTAAAACTCAAAGCTGAGTTTTTCATGTCCAGTGTACTGCTTTTGTTTCTGGAATTAGATATATGTACATGGAAGATACTTGGAGTGAAAAAAAAAAAAAAAAATCAAGTAGTTCATCAGTCAAGAAAGGGATTCCAAAAAACCTTAGTTTGGTAACTATCAACATGTTAGAAACATGGTGCTGGAAATACCATACTGGTGGTGATATTTAATGAAATGATAGAAGCAAGGTAGATCACAGCTTCTGCTGAAAGTACTGCAACAATCACCATCAGTCATGTTTCGAGGTGAAAGTCTAGAAGTCCATGGTCCTTCTCGGGTCACTCTGATAACTAGCGCCAGAGACAGCTGTGCCCAGCAGAGCAAAGCTCCGAGCTCTCTGTATGCTCAGGGTAATACAAATCACAAGTAATATCTCTTGCCCATTATCACATTAAGTAGCAGGAAAAAACAGTTTTCTTGATCCTTAGCAATGAAATCAGGTGATTTGCCATCTTGCTTACCTTTTCTGATGCTTCAGCTCTCAAAACTGTAAAAAAAAGACAAACAAACAAACAAGCAAAAAACACACACAAAGGAAAAGGAAAAGGAAAAGGAAAAGGAAAAGAGAGTGCTACAGCAACTGTCTTAGATAACTGTGAATTTCTCTGCTACTCTGGTAATTTACTGGCTTAGAAATAAATTCATAATGTTATTTAAGAATGGTGAAAATAGGAGGGCTGTAGCAGAATTACCATGCCTGTTTTTAGAAGCAATTTCCTTATCCTATTTTATATTTTTATTTTCTTACAGCATGAGTAAATTCAGGAAATAAGACTTGTTTTATTTAAGAATGCCCTACGTCTTTTTTGGAAGGAAGTCCCAGGCTGTGCTGTACTGCCATTAATGGAAATGAGAGTTAAAAGCCTAATCCCTTGCAGCAGAAGATATTAGCGCATATTGTGAATATTATTTCAGTATATATACTAAGTTCCCTAAGGATAACTCATTGAAAGCAATTTCAGAAGTTAGTTTTATGCCACTTCTACTCATCTGACAAGAACACTTGACATTTTGAGAAGGTTTAGAATAGAAAACATTAGCAGTTCGTGTTGATCATGTAACTCACTGGCAAAAACACTCCTGTTTAAATATCATGTTCAGTCATTGCTGGATTGCAATCTAATGAGCGTAAAAGATAAGTACTTATCAAAAGTGACTTGTTTTGTTACTGCTGCAGTTGCAAACTTTAAAAATGAAAAAATGTGGACCTTTTCTTCCCCCCTAGATATCATGTCCTTTCCTGCCTTGGTAAGGCTCTCCAAACAGCTGTGAATAAGTGGTCATGATTCTTTACTTTCTACTATGTGAAATATCAATTAAATTTTTTCCTGATTATGAACAGGATGAGTAATCTTACTAATGTCGTAGAACAAGCTTGTTCAGGCTTGTCTTTAAACACCTACAACCTTATGGATATACTTAACCATTATCAAGTAGCCGTGCTCCAGGTATTCCTCAAGTAAGAGGAAATGTAGTGTCCTCTTTCCTCCAGCTGACATAGTCTTCTCATGAATTTTACTCTAATTGAACTGACCAGCTTATGGAATTTGGTATGGACTGAGGAATGGGACTGCCAATGTCTTTAACTTGCTTGTTTATATAAGTTTTCAGTACAGAATCAGTTGAATAAAAATGACCTTCCCATAAATATATCTGAAAGTGGCTATACTATATTATACTAATGACTGCAATGTTCAGAAAGCCAAAATAAACATTTTGCCAGTATCAACAAAAATGATGAAAACACAGTTTGTAGCAGTCTGAGAATTATTGCTGCCAGCTTACCCAAGTTAAGTCTTGATGAAGTTATAAACTGTGACAATGAATACTATTTCTATCTTGAGCCATATTGTTGGCCAATTTTTGCTGTCATAATCTGAGACTGAAACGGTTAGAATTAAATGGTTCTATCTCTGTCCAACTAAAATCAGAATTTTCCTTCCCAAAATTAAATAATGTTGGCAAGACACAAAAAGGCATGTATGGTGAATTCTGTTGCACAGTTCCAACCAGCTCAGGTACAGAAGTAGAGGGAAACTCGGTGACTCAGTCTGGGAATTAACTTACACCATGATATGCAGTCCAGATCTTTGTGAACAAGGAAATAAAACAAATCTAATTTCGAGCTCCACTGAAAATTGAAAAGAAGCAAACAACATCCAAGAATTAGAAAGCAAAAGAAGGAAAAAGATAAAAATTCAGTAGAGATATTGGGAGTGCTGGCGAATTGTTTGAATCTGAATCCTACCTAAATGTCTTTGGAGACTTTATACCAGACCATCCTACTTTTTAAAAATAAATCCTCCCATCTTATTTTAGATAGGGACATGCTAGAATTAGATGTACTTATCCTAGCTACTCAGGCTTTAACTTTCAGGGTTCAGAAAAAAATGGGACCAGGAACTGAAACAGATTTGGTTTGGTTTTTGCAAAATCCAAACCACTCTCTCTTTTTTTTTTCTCTGCCTCTCTCTCTCTCTCTCTCTCTTTCATATATTTTTTTTTAAATTCCTGTAGCTAGCCTCACTCAGAGAGCAAGCAATGAATGTGTAAAAACAGCTCACTAAAAAGAACAGCTGTAATTCAGTCACCTTGCTCTATGCAGTGCTGACTTACTGGTTGTTAGCAAGATAATGGAAATATTTCCACTCAGGAGTAGCTAGTTGTGGAAGGAAGCAGAGTCATTTTGAGTGAAGACTGTGAAGCTGTACTGATGTTACATCTCAAGTCTATCTGTGGTAGATAGCTTCTGTCTTGGCTGAGAATCGCTGAAATTCTGAAACCTAAGTGTTGAATGTGCACTCTGTTTCACTTCATTGCTTTACTTCATTACTATGGTAATCTCCTTCACTGTTTTTACAGAATGCTTGTTCTCCAGGTTAGAAAACAAGAATTGCTTTCATTGTTGGGCTTCTTCCAAGTTCCGTTGTTAATTATAAACATATTTTCTTCAAATCTTTTTCACAACCTTTGGTTTTGAAGCTTCCCTATTTAATGACCTGGATTATATCACAGTCCCAATGTTTGCCAAAGGCCATACTGAGAAAGGGAAGGATATCTAGGATGAAAAGCTTATCTATTCTTTCTCTTGTGCGATAATGTCTTAACATTGTTATACTTGCAAAAGGGAGGTTTTTCAATTATCAGCAAATCTTCTGTGCTGTACTTCGAACATTTAATAATCATTAAAGGAAATAAATTTTAAACGTGTTTTGCTACAGCTGAGTTTGTATTAACCCCTTCTCTACCTCCCAAACCTTGGGGGCTTTTTAAAGAGCAATTTACTAGAGCTTTTGTTAAAGTTTACTGAGCAGAGCAAGCCAAGCAATTCTAATCATAATATAAGCATTTCAAATGAGAATATTCCTTCTGAAAATATGTCCACTAACAAACATATTATGTGGAAAAAAAATGAAAAAATCATAGAAAAATTCCAGGCAATCTGATTGCATATGTCTGGAGATAAACTTCCATTTTTATGAGCATTCTGCTAATCTTTTCCAGTTCATTTGAACTTCTTTTCTGGGATGTTTTGGAAGAAAAAAGTCACAAACTATTCTGTCTTTTTCAGGAAGAATATGAGAGAATTGTAGCCTGCATTACCCTGTGCCCCTGAACTATCTTTGTCAGAGGTTTTACTGAGGGCAAAGGAAGTCAGATGTACTTTGAGTACTTTTATGCACAGGGCTGGGTTGAATTCTCTGGAAAATCTTTTGAAATAAAAGTGTAGCATTAAACTGTAAAACCTAGCAGTGACTTCCTCACCATGGAAAACTTCTGTACAGAAAAACAATGTTTATAAAAGAGTGATTCAGTATTAGTGTGATTTCCTGTAGGAGAGATTTTAAGACACTACGTAGAAGACAAATGTCTTCTGCTGATTTGCCTTGCTCCATCTTTATATACTGTAATGCGTACAGTTCAGTCTGAGCTAACAGACAGACTCATGGATGGGTATATATCCAATATGTATATTGCACTAAGAACAGGTGGGAATAGCTGTAGAGGCTCATTAATTTTATTGTTCCACTGTTGTTGCCAGAAAATTATGTGCTGTTTTTCTCCAGCCCACTGTGAATTAGAATAGCTGCCAGAGGCTTACCCACCATTTTCTTGTAAACAGCGTACAATCTGGAAGGGAGCACATTTGGGGTGGCATCTCTAATGAAGAGTGAGCTGAGCTCCATTTGATTGAGCCCACAGGGAGAGGTGGTTCATTAAAGTTCACTAGGGAGGTAGTTACATCTGGAATTCACAAACCCAGGTTCTGTTCTTGTAGATAAAGCTATACACATCTGCTAGAGTCTGCTAGTCAAGTCTGTTTGTTCCTTGATATAGGAAGCAGGGACAATGTGTAAGATGATGTACTGCCCCTCGGAAATTCTATGCAACAATACAGGCCATGGAGTGGTGGCAGAGGACAGAGAGTAAGTGGAGGATTACCTGATCACTTACCCTTCTTGAGAGACTGGAGAGCTGTAAAGCATTTAGAGACGTGATTGGCTTGCTCTTAGAAAGGAGAACTTCTCACCCAAAGAGGAAGCTTTGGGAAGGCCCCTGTAGTATTTTGAAGACTGAGCTCAAGCATACCTCCAAAGCCAGAGTATTCAAACACAGATCGTTTCCCTCTCCAGACCTTCCTTTTGAGATGGCAGAAACTCCCCCCACTTTGGTATTAGCATAGGATCATGCTGAGTTAATGCTTTCTTTTCACAACTATTTTGCTTTGCGGACTTTGTTGATGTACTTTTGCTGCTACCTGAATGCATATCCCATCTTGATCTTGAGTTTAGGAAATGGAAAATCCTGATAAACATCCAGGCAGTCATGAATACAAAGGACAAAACCTTTGTAGTAGAATGTCTCTGACATACAGCCATGAGAAGTGTTCAATGTGTTCTAAAAGGTGTCTGTCTAACAAAAAAATGTTTTTCCTCTTTGGCTTTGCTGAGCAGATTGTGGAAGTAAATGACACAAAGTAAGCCTTCTTTTCCACTCTTACTGCCCTTTTGTTTGTTTGATCTTGCAGTGATGTGATAATGGTGAGTCTGTAACTTGAAAGTAATTTCTGTAATAACTTATAGCATGAACAGAGGGAGTTTTATTTTTTAATGCAAAAAGGAGATCAAAGCATGATCTAGAGATTAGACCTGCCTTGAGAGACGGAACTGAGCAGCCCATTTCTACCTCTGTCACTAAACTGCCAAGTCAAACTGGGCAAGTCACTTAATTTCTCTGCGCCTTGGCCTTTACCATCCTGTAGCATTCAGCTCTTGTACTACTAGCAATCGTTTTGCATGGTTTAATCATGAACGACTGCCTGTGCAAAGTTCATTATCTTAGTTTTCAACCATAATGCAAATTCAGGGGATGTGATGACTGTTTTGATTTAGGTTTGGTCATATCTTGGTGGAGGGGAATGAAGAAAGTGTTAAGGTCTGCAGAGGAAAGGCCAACAAGGGCACAAAATGTGGACTGATGGGAATTTCTGGCCTTGAGGATGTACTGTGTGAAGGATTCCAGCATCAGGAAAGTGTTACTGCAGTGTTTTATCTTGGAATGGAAAAATTTAAACAATTAGCTGAGGTACTATCAGCAGTATGCACTGGCCAACCTCCTTAATAAGTCCTGTGCCTCACATTGGCTGCCCTTGATGTTTGTTCACCACGTTTTTACTACACTGCAGCTCAGAGTAGTTCAAATAGCACTGTCTGAGGTATGCTGGCTGTCTCTCCTGGCTGTAGTTTGGAGATAGTGCGCACCTGTGAACTCAGACTGGCAAAGGAAGAAGACAGGTCCTTCTGCCTGCTCTCCTGCTGTATCTGTGCAGAGGCACTGGAAAACAATTGCTTGACTGAGCCCTACAAATACCAAGGCAAAGATGTGCCAATACTTGTCTTCTAGACAACAATCAAAGGAAGATGTGGAAGACATCAGTTACAATCAGTCCAGAAGGACTAAGAGCACTGTAGCAGGCTCACTTGCACTGCCCACTTTGCTCACAAACAGCCTGCTCCCTGCTGCAGGACTGGAGGATGAAGAAAACTTCCAAATGTGTCTGTGAGGGAAATAAGGAAGCTGTCTTCTCCCAGGTTATCATTAGAGACATTTGGGAATGAAGAGACTATCAAGCTGTCTGCATGGTGCAGTGTGCTGGTTTTCTTGTGCACCTGGGAAACAAAGCAGATAGGACACAGAGACCAAGCAAACCCTACAAATTTCTGAAGCAGTTACAAGAATGTCTTCTTGCCCTCTGCCTCCTGTCCTTTGAAGGGGAAATATTGGGTGGCATACAACATTTGAAAAGTTAAATACAGGTGAGCTGCAAGAAGCTGACACTTGCGACTATGGGCTTCACGAGCAGAGGAGCAGGTGGGCAGCCAGCTCACACCAAGTATCTAGGAATCACCAGAAGCACTGGCAGATGAAAAGAGTGCTCTGTTAAGTATTGTTGACATTGCATAGACGGCTTCATGCTGTTCTTTTTTTCTGCCTGCTTCAACTTAATTTGTTTGAGAAAGTACTTCTTCTGTGCTGCAGATCATGTAAATTCATATACTGCTGCACTGACAGATGTGCCTTTGTTTTAGAAAAAGCCTTTTTTTTTTTTTTTTTTTTTTTTTTTTTTTTTAATGCTGAATCCGAGTAGAGCATTTCACATTGGTAGCTTCCAAAAATATTTATAAAGTAAAGCTACACAGCTCAAAATGTTTTGCCCTCCTACACTGATATTCACATGCCGTTATCAAAAGCTTTGCAGTGAAACTTTGAAACTTGATGCATAAAAGTTAACCACAAAGATTGTGTTAGTCAGCAAATGACTGAAGGCACATACTTGAGTCAGCTCTACCCCATACAAAGGTAGCAGGACCTTGTAACACAACAGTAGCTAATGGGCCAATCATTCCAAGCTGTGAATAAAGGACAAACTTCAAATAACCCATAGCTCTTGTAACTTCTGCTTGTCTGAGGAAACAGGGAAGAATTAGAAAAGTCCCTATTTCCCTATTCTCCTTTTTACTGTGGTTTGACTCTGCACTGACCTCCAAAGCCACTGCTAGTTTTGAGGCATGCCCTCCATCTGGTAACCTGGCAGTGACTGGTGGCTTTGTTAGCCTTCCGCATTTCACCACTGATGATTACCTATGTGTATTTCAATGTAGCTTCCTGTTTACTTCTGCTTCCTGAACAGGCTACTAGGAAAAGAAGCATACCGAATCCACTTGAGAAGAGAGAAGTGCTCCCTATGACCACATGACTTTCAAGTTTCATTAAGATGACATCTCTGCCAATTGATTTCCATAATCTTCACCACTGTATTAAAACCAGGGTTTGCCACATTTTATTTTTTTTTTCCCCACAAAGATTCATCCACATGAACTGTATCTGCAATCACTGTCCTCCAGCTCATAATAGAAGATCATGGATGACTGGCCTTATTAGAAGAGTGATGATAATTAACACTCAATAATTTGAATGGTGAAGCCATGTGTTTTCCACGTCCATTCTATGCTCTTTGTGTTCTTTCATGTTTAAAGACTTAATGTGTTACATAACGAATAGCAGAGAGTCCAAGAAAACCAGCTTATAAACCTGTTAAATAATGTATGTCTCTTTTGGCTTTGGTCAGCCTATCCCTGCCCTAAGGAGCCAGAACAGGGAAATTAAGCAGCATGCTGGAACACTCTGACTCTGGTTGACAGGCAAATGGTTAGAAAAGACAGTCTGAATTGTGTGTAGCTGGGAAGTAATTTTCCTGGAAAATTATTACTATCCTGAGCAAGGAGCTCAGTAGCAGGAAGAAACTGGGTCTATCCTTCTATACCCTGATTTCCTAAATATGAGCTTGTAATGATGAAAAAAAAAGGGCAGCTTTACTTAATACACATCATGAACAGCAACTCCACCTAATCCCTGTTCTTCATTATCTAGAAGATAAAATATCACTCTAACGCACCCCTGTGACTTCACCCTGGGTAGGATACCATTTCCTTTCAGTAGATGTTGAAATTTCTCTCTTCATAATCTTCACATTGTTTGGGCACAATCGTTTTATGTACACTTAATCTGTATACTTAATCTTTTTTTACATTGCTAGTTGATTTTTTTTACATCGCTGTGTGTTTTTTTCCTAATTATTTTCTTTCTTATAAAGTTTTTGGGTTTGTTTTTGTTTTTGTTTTCCTATCTTGAAAGCTTGCATGTCAAAGTTACATCTAAAATTTTGAAACAGGAGTTGCAATGTTTTTGCTACTCTTTTGCTAATAGCTTGCAGCAGGTGAAAAGGCAGTAACAGGCGTTCCCAAACGCAGTTAATATAGAAATGTGAAGGCAATAGCATACCCGTGTTATCTCTTGTCTCTTATGAATTGTTTATTTCTTTTCACAGAATCACAGAATCACAGAATTATCGAGGTTGGAAAAGACCTAGAAGATCATCCAGTCCAACCATTACCAATACTTCCCAGCTAAATCATACCCCTCAACACAACATCCAAACGTTTCTTGAACACTCCCATGGTCGGTGATTCCACCACCTCCCTGGGCAGTGCATTCCAATGCCTGACTACCCTTTCCGAGTAGTAATACTTCCTAATGTCCAGCCTGAACCTCCCCTGGCGCAGCTTGAAACCATTCCCTCTAGTTCTATCACTGATTACACGAGAGAAGAGGCCGACCCCCAGCTCACCACAACCTCCCTTCAGGAAGTTATAGAGAGCTATAAGGTCTCCCCTGAGCCTCCTCTTCTCCAGGCTGAACAATCCCAGCTTCCTCAACCGCTCCTCATAAGGCCTGTGCTCCAGACCCCTCACCAGCTTCGTAGCCCTCCTCTGAACACGTTCCAGGGCCTCAATGTCTTTCTTGCAGTGAGGGGCCCAAAACTGAACACAGTACTCGAGGTGCGGCCGCACCAATGCCGAGTACAGGGGGACAATTACCTCCCTGTTCCTGCTAGTAACACTGTTTTTGATGCAAGCCAGGATACCGTTGGCCTTCTTGGCCACCCGGGCACACTGTCGGCTCATGTTCAGCCGAGCATCAATCAGTACCCCCAGGTCTGTTTCCTCAACACAGTCCTCCAGCCACTCCACCCCAAGCCTATAGCGCTGCCTGGGGTTGTTGTGGCCAAAGTGCAGGACCCGGCATTTGGTCCTGTTGAACCTCATCCCATTAATGAACATCCCATTTTAATGAATTTGTACCTTAATTGACGTGACAGATCTTCTCACACAATCTAAAGAATTGAGTTAAAGGATGAGAGTTGACAGAGATGTTCTACTGGCATCTCTTCAGATCAAGGGTGATGTGTATCTGTGCAGAGGGCAGTGATTTTTGCTGGGCGGGCCATGACTGAAGTAGGATTGTTTCCCTCTGGAAGTTCATCTCAGATTTCAGTAGGAACTAATGCAAGGAAAGAGCACCTTTGTTTGGCTATTTATATTTCTGGCATAAATATATTTATATTTCTGGCATAAATGTTGTGGGACATGTAAAATGCCCAAACAAATACTCTTCTTCTTGAAAGGGTGAAAATGTGAAAGATGTTAGTGACTTTACTCAACGCATGACTGAACTGTACACTCACTGTACTTTCACTGAAGTTTAACTGGCCATAGAAGAAGAGGACACATTATGATATCAGTGTTCCATTAGAGAGCAAGTAAGGCACTGCACAAACACAAGGTTCGAGGATGCTTGGTTTCCCAATGAAGCCTTGCACTTCCTTTCAGGAGTCTTACTAGAACTTCTGAACCTTGTAAAAATGCAGTTTCAGAATTCCCTTCCTGCCCTAAAAGTACAAATTAAGTTTTGCAAGTAGCTCATGAGATGCTAATCCTACCACTGCAACATTGTTGTGCTGCCTTTGGAAAAGCTTTTTTGAAAACATCTATAAGTTACTTGAATTTGCAGGCAGTAGATGCAGCATTTGGTATCTTCGGGTGAGCCATCTTCTACAGAGAACAGCACTGCCACTGTACCACACCTACTGGGACAACACTCTGCCACTGGTGGCAGCTAGGCTGAGATGTACAGCTGCAGGGAGAGATGAGGGAACAAGAACTGGTCAAACTGGTCATAGATACACAGTTAGGGGCTCTCTGGTATTGGGTCTTGTTCAGGCAGTCGGCAAAACTTGCTGTCACAGGGTGACTTGGTTTGGAAAGAGCTCTGCACTTCCTTTTCTTCATACTCTCTCACTCCCACTTCTTGCTCTAATTCCTTCTCCCCCTTTCATAGCATTTTAATTTAAGAATACACTGGCAACACTGAATGCTGCACTAGAGGGAGGCCCCAGTCAAACTGGTTCCCGATGTGCTCAAGCTGACCCGACTGTGTGCTTCTAAGAGAAAAGTGTGCCTCTTCAGTTACCAGAAAGCACCCATGTGCCAGGCTATGCACGTGGCTGGCTGCCACAGTTACTAACCTAACAATAACTGTATTAATTGTGAACATAAATGGTGTTTAGTGCCAAGCATGTCACAAGCTGGTTATAAAAGCTGTGGTGTAGGCTGAGTTTCAAACCATGTTTCTCTTTTAAGCACCTTCCTCCTTTTCCCTGCTCAAATTCCTTGAATATGCCTTCGTATTTACAAAAACACAAAAGTGCAATGAGTGGAGAGCCATCAGGTTGTAAATACTGCGCAGCGCTGCTAACGGCCGGGAGCACGCTGGCAGCGACAGGTTTGCTCCCACAAAGGCCGCCCCTGCAGCCACGCCGCCTGACACCACTGACCTACTTTTTCCCGCCCGTCCCTCCACATCATCCAGAGCCTCCCACGCTGCGTAGCTGCGCAACTCTAGCGTGGAGCAAACAGCGTCGCGCACCACAGCACGCAGCGCAGACGCGGTAGCATCCCACCATCCAGGCAGTAAAAAATCCGGGCCCCGCAGCACCATCTACTGGGGAGTTAGTGGCTTCAATGCCAGCTGCCTTGATGAAGAGAGAGACTTTGATTTGTTTGTCTGTTGTCATAAGCTTCCATGGGATCAGCGTCTGATCTGGCCATTACCTTCTGGTAATTAATCTTCAGCAAAACAATATCCATAGTAAAGTATGACAGAACTAAAATTCCTTGTATGAACAGAAATGATGCTGGTGACATTTATGCAAAATGCAGCACCATCTTCCTCCCAGGGACAGACCATTGGAGGGATGCAGAATGATGTTCTGCTTTGCTGAGCCCCATGAGCTGCCCCTGAGGCAAGAGCATGGGCAGGCACTGTGTAGCATGCTCTGCAGCGGGCGCTGCAAAATAGCTATCAGTGTGACATTTGGTTGATTGATTGCAACTCTCTTGTTCATCACATTTTGTTTTCCTGGGTTTCTGTAAAAACACAAGGGTTGGGTTTTTTTGTTTTTTTGTTTTTTGTTTTTTTTTTTTCCACTCTTTAAAAGATAATGTTAGAGGAAAAGTAATATAGTTGCAGAAGACCTTGTATGGGGAGAAGATACTTTTCTCTTATTTTTATGTATAAAACATACCAAGAGTAAAATGTTCTCAGATTAAGAATTTGGCTTGGGCATGCACCTTTTAGGCTACTACAATGTTTGCTTTGTTTGAAAAGAACATGCTGGATTTTAACACAGACCTTTTTGGAAAACTGTACAGACCTTATCAGCAGAGCTTTTATTTCAAGTATCTAAGTGCTATTGAGCATACAAACAAAGTGCATGGAAGCATGTGCAGGTAATGAATTGGGCACTCTGTCCTAAGAAGTTAAAGGTATCCAATCGCAGCTCATAAAACTTGGAAGACAAATGAAAGCAAAATTTCTGGGAAGGGAGTTTCCTAGCAACATAGTATCATAGACTTGGATCCACTGCAGCTTCGCTCACCAATCAGTCTCTGAGGGTATTATGATTGCGGGGTAGCAGCTGTGGATCAATCCTTTGCTTCCATGTTCTTGGAGATAGTTGGGATGGCCTGTTCCTATTTCAGAGGAATGCAAGTGATTCTGTGTTTTAAGTGGACGTGTTTTCTGCTTGACTGCACACCTTTGGTTTAAGGCATTTCCCACCAAGGATGTTTTGGCTGGTCATGGCTGGTGACCTATTTGTAACCTGCACTTCAAAGAAATTTTATTTTGAGTGCAGTAAGTGGAGATTTCCATGGACATCTGGTATCACTCTTTCCCTCTCACAAAGGAGGCATCTTCAGTCAAGATTTGGTCTATCTGGTGGTGGATAACCCTTAGCTAATGTAATAGCACCCTGCTGTTAAGAGTAATAGACAAATCATTCACTGTCAGATCTTTCAGCAGCTTTTATGGGAATAGCTGCCAGTTGTCAGGAATAAGGCCATGATCCTTGGCAGGTTTTTAGGGCACAATTTGTGAACAACTGGGGCAATTCCTGGGAAATAAGGATTTTATTGAGGAGTTATGGGAATTTATTCACCTAATTATGTCAGGTTTCCCATGTGTCTTTTTCAAAAAAGCAGTATGAATATCAAATTGTAAATAGCAGTCACCCAGAAGTTTGAATTAGAATTGTTCTGTGTACAGGACAACTGTAAGTGTCTACCTCCATCACAGTTGTCTCTTTCTCAGCAGCATTTTGGTTACTAGAATCTTCAGTCAGGGTTTGTTTGTTTTCTGAACAGCTGCATGCAAGTTGCAGTGACAATAATGTTCAGGGACAAAGAATTTGCACATTACGCAGGGAGTAAATCCAGCCAAGCAAAAAAGTGAAGATTTTGCAAAATAATGGAAAGACAGAAACAGTTCAGCTCATAGTTAGTCATTGGCTCATTACAATAAAGTAATCTTCAGGGTTTTTTTTATACAAACCAATCATTCTTGACTTTAACAATGATTAAATCAAAACTTAGTAATTATTGCAGAAGCCGGTTGGTAGTGACAAAGTTCATGAGATAATCTTATTCAGGAGAATTATTCACCTGTTTGGATTAACCCATAGAATCTGTGGTATGGGAAGTAAAAACGAAGCTGATTGAGTGCCACCAAGTGTCCTCCTGCTGTATATGAAAGCCTAGGTCTTGAGAGGGAGAAACAAACATTGTACTGCAAGTTTTGTGAACATCAGAGAGACAGCAGATTCTGTTAGAGTGATCAACATGATTAATGCCACACTGAAGTGCAGTGGGGATCTCCAGAGTTCTGGTGAAGGTGGAATACCATTTGGAGGTAGAAATAACCCAGGTTATTGATGGAGTTTGCCCATCTCTTCCATATGGTATTTCTTCTGACTGACTGGTTCTGTTTGATGTTGATACCACAGTGTGTGGCTGAGTTGCACTGTGTCATATGATGGTTTGATTATAAACTGGTCTTTCTTCAGCAGAGGTGGTATATGTCACAGAATTTCCTAACAGGTTACATAAATTACAGATCTCATATTTAGCAAATCCATTTTGAACCTCCTTCTGTTACTCTAGACCCCAGTGCCAGCTTTGTCAATGAATGCCAACACTGAGTATATATGAACAGTACAGTTATAACAAACAGAAAAAGATAAGTGTTGCCAAATGTCATCTAAGATTGTTTCATCCCAGCTTCTCTGTTGATTAAAAATGTATTGATATTGTGATTTTGTTCTCTCATGCAATTATATATCTATGTATCTTCAAGTCTTTTGTTATTTACAAAATCTAAACTTAGATGGTTTTTGTCACATAGAATTTTAAAATAATTTTTAATAATTATGCAACAAAGTTTTCCTCCTCTCCTCCTATCATTTTTTAACTAATAGCATCAATGAAAAAATGCAAAAGATGTTTACTTTATTGAGCACTGCTTTACTCATGTCATGCTAATTGATGCCTAATCTAACTTCTGCTGAAGTATTTCAGTTAAAGGCATTTGTAAAGTCTTCTACAATGCTGGTTTCATGTAGGAAGATGGCCATTTTAACTTCTGTTTATTTTAAGGATGAGTGGACCTCCCTTTGACTGTAGAGTGAAAAGAGCTGACATTCTTCAGTTTTCAATTTTCATATACAAAAATCTTCCGCAGTCAGAGGAATACAACTTTCATTGTGCTTTATGCTATCTGAGTCATGTGCTCAATGAATGATAGATCAATGCTTAGCCAAGCCTGGACATGGTGAACTACAAAAGTGACATGATGAATGGAAGTTAATATATTTCAAAATATAGTTCCTTCTTTATGATCATCACAAATATCCCATCAGGATCTCAAATCCTGGTAAAACTTACTAAGTTGAACATGACAAAGTTTAATTTAAGGTTGTATTCTGACTGCTATGTAGGTAATGAAAAGTGAAACAAAAACACTAGATTGCAAAGTGTTCAATGTTACACTTAAGTAGTGAGTGAGCCTATCAGATCTCAATGTCAGTTGGGCATCTTGGAAAATCAAAAAACAGTTTCTGAACAGAATCCTATTCTAAACTGACCCTTCTCCTATCACCAGCCTCAGTCCAAAACTTTTGGAATGATGTCCAGGAAGAAGGGAGCTCCACCTCCTTGAATACCAACTTATTTACTGTTATGATTTTCTCCTGTCTTGTGTCTTCTACTTTAATTCTCCTTTCCTTTAATTTTTAAAAAACTGCTCCTGGTGTTGTGAGACAGAACTCCTCTTCTTTCTTTGGATCTTTTCCTTCCCTGTTAATTGATAATATTCCCTTCAGTCCTCTGAGTGTCCTTTTAATTTTATACTTGACTCTTTGGGTTAAGTCCTTTCTCATGAGGTTAGGTATCATGATCTTGACTAGGTTGTTAAACATGATGGCACAGTATTATATAGTACCTAGCTTCTATTTATTGTTTGTTTTTGTTTTTTTTTTTTTCTATAGTACTAAAAGTAGATTTCCTTTACAGTGATTACTTGAAGTGGAGCTGAAAATATTTTACAAAGACCATTAAGTAGCCATCTGATAGTAAGGTCTTATGATCAATATCTCCAGGAAATGGCAGTTTTGAAAGTACCTAGGTCACTTGTATGACTTCTTTGTAAGATTCTTTTCTACTTGATGAATGCTGGTGGCTTGGCATTAAGAAGTGTGCTTCTTACCATCCATAGAATCATAGAATTGGTCGGGTTGATCCATCTTGGATATGTTCATTGTTAGGCTCTGTAATCAACTATGTGAGCCTGACAGAGGAGTCCAACATGCTACCAATTGAGGGACAGAAAATGGCCTGGTGAGAGAACCAATCCCCACTAGGCTGCCTCAGAAGCCAGATACTGAAGGGATCTATACTGTGCCTTTATTTATATGTATTTCCCAGTAATGGACTTTCATCCTGACCAGCCAGTGAGGGGAGCTGGATGAGCATGCCTGTAGTATGCCTGGCCACATGAGTAGGTGTATATATGTATTCTGTGTGCCCCTCCCTGCTGGGAATATATACTCAACATCAGTACCAGAAGGGCCTAGGAACATGGTAGAAATAGTGGCATCCTCACCACTGTCAGGCTACTAAACTTCATAAATAATTTTTGCGTCATTAGATTGCTGTTGGGGAAAACAGGACATTAGACAAGTAACAGTTCAAAGGTATTTCTGAAAGCTTAGGAAGCAAATAACAGATTTTTCTGTTTGGTTACAGACGATATTCTAGTTTTCATACATACAATTTCTGAAAGTATGCTCCCACATCTTGATTAGTAACTTCAGGTAAGTGTGGTTTTGAAATGTGTAACAAGTGTTTCCCTCAGTATGTGCTCACAGGAGACTTGTCAGAGTTCATATGGGTTAACTTGCCTTTCTTGTATCTGAAGAAGATACTTTTTAATTCCTGAAATTCCTATTGTAGAATTAAGATGCGCATTATTTTGTTTGCTGGATACTGTTGCCCCCTGGAGGCTATTTCTCAATTATGACAGTATTAGATTGGAACTTAAATTAAAACATTTTCTATTATAAACTAAATATTTCCTTTTGCACTTAAATATTGTGATTTTAATTAAAAGGATTTATGGTCTTATCAGAAAAATAACTGATTTCTTACTATGCTAATTATTTTTCTACTTTTCCTGTTTAGATTTGCAAATTAGTAATGAGTAAAATTTAATTGCTTTTTAAGGGAGATAAATGTTTAATTTGAATACAGTACTTGGGGAAAAAATGGGGATTTTGTGAACATATGCATATGTTTAAGCAGCATAGATAATCAGACTTGAGTGTGTGTGTCTCCACATGCACTGCATCTTTCTGTACAGTGTTACTGATGCTCATGTATGCACAAGAAACAGGGCAGTGCAAGGTTGTGAGTAGAGGCAGCTCTGGACTGCATTCATGTTTTATAGCTCCAGCTTCACCTCAGCTGCAAAAATTACTAAAGACAGCTTGCAGAACTAAGCATTATTCTGGGCTGCTGATGACAGCAGTTGTGCTGGTAGCCAAGCAGGCAAAATCACATCCAGCTCCTTCTCCATCACATGCCCTCCCAGCACAGAAGTTGAAGCTACTTCTCTGCGTTTTCATTAAAAAGACAGAAATAAAATGCCCACTTTTTCTTCCATTTCTGCATTTGTGAGAGACAAATTTCAGTGGGGCCTGCTTCCTAGCTGCTTGGTTCTGAACTTCTGTACCTAGAGCTAACATAAATTACTTGTTACAACAGTTTTGTGGTTGATGGTCAGTAGTTCACACTGAGCCTCAGCTGCAGCAACTGTTAGTCCTTGGCCACTGGAGTCCAAGCTGAACTGCTGAGCAAAGTGAACGGGTAACAATTAATTGAGCAGTGAATGAAGAACGATACTCCACTACTTGAGTAAGAGTCTATCTATCTCTAAACATTTTGTTCTTACAGACATTGCTAATCAGTATTGCTAGTGGTATAAATTAAACATTGATTTGTACATGTTTGACTGTGTAGCATTTGCATTTACTCCCTTGACTACGCTTGTAATTACACTGTTTTTTTCTTCACACTGTACATCTGTTTTTTTTTTCTCTGCTGGTGCTCTGTGGTATCTGTTGCACCACCAGCCCCATGGGGTGCTGGAGTTTGCTCTTGCTATTCTTCACTAAGCTCCTTGCTCTAGCAAGGGCCAGCTTTTGAGGAGATATCTATGCTGTCAAAGAAGCAACCTCACAGTGTGCAGGAAGGAACAGCACCACATATGATCAAAAGAGAGCAAGCACAATATGTAGTAATGCCTCCTATATTGATTGCCAAGAGACCAGTGCTGCTCGTGGTTGATGAACTATGCATCCTGACCGACATCTTTTTACTCTGTCTTGCACCAGTTCCTCAGCTTTGGGCAGTGCCCTCTTCCACTGGCAGTTCCACAGCTCAGCAGCTTTTTGGGCAGGCAGGTTGTGAAACATCCAGTTCTGCCTGTACACTCCTCTTTGAAGGCTGTCAGCATCCCTACTTCTCTAGCATTTTCTTCCTCTTCTCACCACGAGTCTGGTATTCCATCTGTGAACGTAGTTCACATTGCGCTACGTAATCTTCATGCAAATTTAATGCTGTCTGTTGCACTGAGCTTTGTTAGTATTTCAGGTAAACTGAGAGACAGTTTTAAAACTACTGAAAGACAGATGAAGGGTGCCCATTATGAAGTGCAAGAACTGGGCTTGTGCTAGTTGTTTTCTGAAAAAAAGGACAAATTACCACCTGCGCTGTATCCAAATTTTCAAATATAGCAGGATACTGTAGATTCTTCCGGGCTTGGATTTGAGTTAAGGTATCATACAAGCTGAGATGTGGGGAATTTTTAGTCAAAGCTTAAAAGGATTAAAATTTCCTCCATGGAAAACATTCAGTTCACATCATACACCAGCTGTGCTGATATACAGAACAAAATACAGAAATTGAGATCATGCTGGTGATTTGAGTCTCATGACATTATGTGCATATACCTCTACTTGGTTTTTACATATGTACTACACATATTAATTATAAAGTTTATACATTTACATGCAACAAAGAGGGGTAGTGTATTACTGTTCCTTCCACAATTTTATCTTTAGAAATAAAGAGGTAGCATATAAATTCCCTCCTCTCTTCAGGTTCCTTCTGTTTTTTCCTGTCTTTTCACATCCTGCCTCTCCAGCCAGGTTCCTCCTTATGCTACTTTTGGAATATATATATATGGAGAGAGAGAGAGAGAAATGGGGAGACAGACGAAGAGGTAGCATTGGCATACAGATATTGGCAACTTTATTTATGTATTTATTTATTCATATTCCTCTGTCTTTGTCCCCTGAATGACCACATGATACCCAGTAGCTTGTGGAGCAAATGTAGTTGCTCTATCTGTGGAGGTATGGTCCATGCTTAGCACTAGCACAGTGCTGAGCCTCCTAAGGGCTACCCATGCCCAGGGGCTCTGAGCAGCTATTCTCTGAGGAAAGGGAGCAGAAGAGCAGTAGAGCAGGAGTATGTCACAGAGTTGGATAAGGTTGCTGCATGGACCTAAGCCCTAAGGGAAGTGGAATGTGTAGTTTGTACTTCAGGGAAGATCTGGTGCAGTTCTGCAAAGATGGTTAGTATAGGTTTGGCTGCTGAATGTTACATTGTGCAGAGTGGGGAACTGAGAAAGCAAAACAAAAAATAAAACAAACACCAAATTAAAAATGGTTGGCATTTCTATCTATCATCTGCTATCATTTTTGGGAAGGAAAAGAATTAACAAGACAAGGCTGCAAAGCTCACTATTAAGATAGACATCTGGGATGTCCTGCAGTAATGCTTGACACAGGTGGCACCCTCTCATGAAAGTCCTTAAGAAAGCTGGGCACCTGCCATGGGAAGATACTGGGGAAAGCTGGATGTCTCTGCCATGGTAGAGGTGGTCTGAAAGGTAGGTAGCCTGCCTGTGGTGACTTTTGCTATTCGTTACTCCTATTGGTTAGAAAAAGGCAGACAACAGGTAGAGCTGAAAGCCATATTGCTTTGGAGAGAAGAGGAGGTTAAAATGTCCACTTCTGTTTGAAATCTGCTTCTTTTTCCTGTTAAAACCTCTGTGTTTAGGAGCAAAGCTTGAAGGTGACCAGGAAGGGAAGATTTAGGCTAACCGCATCTGTACCAACACCTAGTCCCACTTCTGTTTCTGCTCTTACCACAAAATGCAAACTCTATTTGGCCTGAAGCTGCTGTAAGTACCTGCATAGTATTTACAGTTACAGGAGCACTCAAGAAAGGCATTAGTGCCGTCACTTACAGATACCATGGCAGGAAGGAGAGCTAAAACCTGCACACATCTTCTTGTGTTGGTAATAGAGAGTAAGCACGGCCACAAATTGAAGATTTGAATGAGAAGCAGGTATTTGTAAAACAACAGCAAGAAGGAATTCTAAATTGGAGCATCTGCATGCACGGATCCTACATCCCATAGCCGCAAGGTCTGAATGCAGACCACAGTGCAGCCCTGAAGGGGTAGCCAGGCCATTTCTGCACTAGGCTCTGGCCTGGTGCTGTCTGTTACTGCAAGCAGTGTAGCATGGATGGATAGTGGATGGGTGAATGCATGGATAGATCAATGATATCATATTCAGTGATGGACCAGTAATCCCATCTTAAAACTCCAGACAGCTCGGACAGGGGGCATTGCTATGGGTGGGCATGACCCACTCAGCCCAGTTAACTTTCCAGACCCTGTATAAGTATTCTGCTCTAAAACAGTGTGGCTGACTGTTGGGAGAGGGGAGGCAGCACATGAAATCTTCAGAAGATCAGCTATTATTTATAGTTTAAATTAGCAGCTGTTCCCTGTACATTATCATTAAACATTACAGGGGTTTGAACAACAGCTGAATCTTACACAGTATTTTCACCTTTACCTGTAAGACCTGATCCACGTTGTTCACTAGACAAATAACCTTTTTTTAATTCATCCACAGGGCAAGCTTCCGTCACTTATTTGAGAAATAAGTACTCACTGTTTACGGTGAAGTATTAACAGCATTTATTTAAAAACTAGCTACATTTGGCATTACAGGTGAGGAATGGGGAGAAAACTTGCCCTCAAAATAACTTAAAAAATGAGTTTATGTCATAACTATGGTTACAGCAACAGAGTTAATGACTCAGTATTAACATCTATGGCATAAAAACTACTTGGGTGGTATCTGTGGCTGAGGAAGCTCTCTGCTGTTTTTCTCCCCTTACCATAGAGACCTGAACTGCTATGTGCTGAAAGGATCCAGAAGCTGCCCCTGATGGGAGGTTGAAGGTACTTTAAGCTTGGGCAAGTTCAGTCTAATCGGGATATGGTGCTGAGGCTGTGTTCTGCATGCAGGTATGTTGACAACATCCAAAGAAGGTCCATAGCTAGTGGCCAAGGAGTCTTCTGAAACTTTTCATGAAAATATGCTAAGGTAAGCAAGGTCTTGTGCAAGGGGCTTGGAAAGGGTCCTGCATCCCTTAGCCACAAGGTCTGAATGCAACAACCAGTGGGGACAAAAGTAACGTCTGATTTTCCCATAGCTCAGAGTGTGAGGATGTCAGCCTGAATTCATATGTCTGAGCAGTCCTGTGTGGAGCCAAGAGTTGGACTCAATGATCACTATGGTCCCCATCCAACTGAGGATACTCAGTGATTCTATGAGATCTGGATAAATTTGGCATGGCAAGTACTCAGGCACCTGTCAGATTCATACCCACTCTCATACTTTAAACCAGGAGATAGAGCCGGGAAGTTCCTTTACAGCAGAAAGCAGCTTCAGAGAAGGGAGGGATGTACTTCTGCTACTCTTTCCAGATCCCTCCATCTCACTGAAAAGAGTTGAAGTGATGGTTTCTAAACCAGAGGCTGGATCAGAAACAGGTGGCAGTTTTCTTGGTAGTGAGTCTGAGAGAAGATACAGGGAGAAATAGTGGCACAAACCACCTGTATGAAGGTCTAGAGAACTATTATCTGGCTGCTAGTATATTCATCATTTGGTTTTGACTCATTCAGAGGAACTGCATCCATGCATGTTTTGCAAAAATATTTGGTGGCTATATTTCTGATTTCTCATTTTAATAAACAAAGCCTGCCCTTCCCCTTGATGCTCAGCAGAAGTAAACAATATTCCCTGGCCCAAAAATTTAGCTTTCCTCTATCTCTTCATATCATTTAGCTCATGGTTGTTCATAACGTGTCAGAGACTGCCAATTAAAGTGCCATAAAGTGCTAATTATAATGAGGTTCTTGATGTCTCTCCCTGCGTGTAGCTGTTCAGGATGCTGCTGATGTCCTGTTGGACAAGAGTTAGTGGGACAAAACAAGGAAGGTGTTTTGCTGTGCTGTGGAGGAAGTTAATATCAGAAAACTTCTGACGTTACTGGTGAGCCTAATTAATTTCATAACTTTAGAAGTGCAACCATACACCGATCACCAACAGTTCTCACTAAACCATGTCCCTCAACACAACATCCAAATGTTCCTTGAACACCTCCAGGGTCGGTGACTCTACCACTTCCCTGGGCAGCCCATTCCACTGCCTGACCACTCTTTCAGAGATGTAGTGTTTCCTAATGTCCAGCCTAAATCTCCCCTGGAGCAGCTTGAAGCCATTCCCTCTAGTCCTATAACCAGTTACATGAGAGAAGAGGCTGACCCGCAGCTCGCTACAGCCTCCCTTCAGGTAGTTATAGAGAGCAATGAGGTCTCCCCTGAGCCTCCTCCAGACTGAACAATCCCAGCTCCTTCAGTCGCTCCTCATAAGGCCTGTGCTCCAGACCCCTCACCAGCTTTGTTGCCCTTCTTTGAACACACTCCAGGGCCTCAGTATCTTTCTTGCAGTGAGGGGCCCAAAACTGGACACAGTACTTGAGGTGCGGCCTCACCAGAGCTGAGTACAGGGGGACAATCACTTCCCTGTTCCTGCTGGCAACACTGGTTCTGATGCAAGCCAGGATGCCATTGGCTTTCTTGGCCACCTGGGCACACTGCTGGTTCATGTTCAGCTGAGCATCAATCAATACCCCCAGGTCCATTTCCTCTACACCGTCTTCCAGCCACTCTGCCCCAGGCCTGTAGCGCTGCCTGGGGTTGTTGTGGCCAAAGTGTAGGACCTGGCAATTTGGTCTTGTTGAACCTCATCCCATTGGCTTCTGCCCAGCTATCCAGCCTGTCCAGATCCCTCTGTAGGGCCTCGCTACCCCCAGGCAAATTGACACTTCCCACCAACTTGGTATCATCTACAAACTTACTGAGGGTGCGCTCAATGCCCTCATCCAGGTCATCAATAGATATTGAAGAGGACAGGCCCCAGCACTGACCCCTGCAGAACACCACTTGTGACCAGCCACCAATTGGATTTAGCTCCATTCACCACCACTCTCTGGGCCCAGCCAAGGGTGCACCTGTTGTGACCAAACTTACTTGCTCAACATATGTTTAAAGTGTATCACAACATACTAATGGGCTACATTCTTTATGTTTTATCCTCAGTGAATTTATGAATATATAGTTCCATTTGGAGACATTATGGTCATAGACCTACATGAACTCAAAGATAACATTTCAGTTACCTCTCTGAACTTTGTGCAGATGTATTTAAAAAATCTTTCTACCAGGTGCTGAGCTGGTGATAGATGGGATTGAATTAGTGAGGCAGATAGACAGATGTCCTGGTTGAATCAGTTGTTGGAGTTGTGGGTTGCAGATAATCCTTGAGGATGCATGTGCAGACATGCAAAACCATCAAGGGGAAGAACACTGTGAAGAAAGATTTTGTATTTGTTAGATCTTGGTACTGTGATACTTGTCCCAGAGATCAGCCTGACTTTGGAACTACTGGCTGAATGTAGCACAGAAGTCCTCCTGACCTAGATATGTGAGCTTTACATTGTAGCTTCTACTTTATTACACACTTATTAAACCTTGCAAATTACCACAATAATGGTGTATTACATCTGGTTCGGCATTGGCTTTCTGCTATGAGCATCTGAGAGGCTGGCAGAGCTTTCCAAGGATTTGTAAATGCTGGGAGGTCCCACTGTGGATTTTGAGCATTGCTCTGCTGACCAGTCAAGTCTAGTTTGGGTTCAGGTAGCACAGTGCTGAGGAACAGAACCTTTTGGGTTCATGCTACCCCAGCCTCTGAGGCAGTGGGGTAGCGAGTGGAAGGTCAGAGACTCTTGCTCCTCTGAGGTCTAATGTGAACTTCTGGATGCCTCAAATGGCCGCATAGGGGCCAGAAAAGGAAAATGAAGATAAGATCTTGCCCACATTGGAGAGGTGTTGCCGTGCACCTGGCAACCCATGTTCTTTTAGCTCTGTGCCTGTGCTGGACTATTGGGTAAAACCTACCTGGGCCAAAGAACTACACGTGAATACCAATATGGTGAGCAGAAAAATGGTGTTTATTGCGTCGTGCGATTTACCTATATACATATCCTACTTCGTCTATGCCCCTTATGCATACATTAACCTTTCGACACCAAGCAAGGGGAGAGTCCTACCACGTCACATCCCGAATCCTCGCTGTCGCCTACTACAACAGAGAGGACTTATTATGACATTCTTTCAGAGGACCAGTATTAATATAACACTGGATTTTTATTTTTATTTTTGCATTTATGAAGTAGTTCCTTTTAGCTGTGTTGACAGTTACAAACCTTTTGCCAGATGGAACCTGCATCTAGAGTTTTTGCCATCACAAGCATGTTATGCAGGGAATGAGAAAGAAATCATTCCTGTGCCTGCAGTACCTCTTAACACTGCTTAGGATTGCCTGTATCACACAGACATCATAGATGAGTAATAAACCTGAAGTTACACTCCACTTCAGCTATTCTGCTGTTCTTCAGCAGGAAGGCTGAAGAACAATAAGGCACATTGCTCACGAAAGTCTCTCAGGACTGTGGGATGCTGGATGATTACTCAGTTCTTTGGGAAAGTAATAGTATCATGTCATGGAGAAGAGAAAGTAAGGCACATAGTCTTCTGAAAAATAGTCTACTAGTTCTCTGTTATTTTTTCCTTCCAGTCCAGGAAAAATCTTACGCTGTGCAGATGATAAAACAATGATAAAAATGCTGCCGTTTACTATACCAAAAGATGAAAAGTCAGTTCTTGCAAAACACTTGAAGGATTTCACAAGACAACAGACCTGGTACTACAAATGATCTGATCATGAATGTAAATTTATACATGTGCTTCTGTGTTTCTACAGATAAGACCTTTATGGCACATTGCATCAAACTTTCCCCCTGTTAGTGGAGTTAGATGGTGTGAGATAATTTCTGCTACTAGGCTTTGGCAAGCAGAGTGTCAAGCTGCCTTGCAATCTCAGCCTAAATGTTTGTGACAGACAGAATTTGGATCTACAAGATTTAAAATATTCAGGTTTATTTGTGCATGCACTCTCTGCTTGGGGTTTCTTGTGACCTTTCTCACCAAAATCCATAGATGCTGAAATTCTGCTCATTATTACCTTGCCAAAATAAATATTTCCGTTTGCTCTCTCCCTGCAGATATCTGAGGAAAACATTATTTGTCTTTTAAGAAGAGACTTCAAACAGTTTACCTGACTGATTTTCATTTGTAAGCATTTTATTTCTGGGTCTGACTTTTTATTCTCTTATAATGTTATCATCTTGCAGGCTTACCTTGTCATAGTTTAAATGGCAAAACGCCAAACCTTTTTATAGGTATTATTATTTTTTTTTATTTATAAAACAAGTATTCAAGTTAAAAAAAAAAAAAAATACCACTATGCTAGCATGTCCATTCCTATGGCAAAACTTAGTTTATGTCACCTGGTATTTACTTGTAATAACTGTCCCTTTTAAATTACAGAAGCACTATCTTTAGTACAATATTTTCTATGCTTAATTAATCTAATGATACAGCATAGTTAGTTTTTCATTCAGTTTCTTAAAATCTGCCTGTTCTGGCTGCTCTAGCAAGTGTTTGTGATCATGTTCATAGAATCATAGAATGGCCTGGGTTGAAAGGGACCGCAGATGAAAGGGATCATCTAGTTTCAATCCTCCTGCCATGGGAAGGGTTACCAACAGCTAGACCAGGCTGCCCAGAGCCATATCCAGCCTGGCCTTGAATGCCTCTAGGGACTGGACATCAACAACCTCCTTGGGCAACCTGTTTCAGTGCATCACCACCCTTTGAGTGAAAAACTTCCTCCTAATATGTAACCTAAACCTCCCCTGCCTCAGTTTAAAACCATTCCCCCTTGTCCTATCACTATCCACCCTCATAAACAGCCATTCCCCCTCCTGTTTATATGCTCCATTCAAATATTGGAAAGCCACAATGAGGTTTCCAATGTCTCTCCTGAAGATCTGAGCTGAAGATCTTCTCTATGATCATATTATGTTCATGAAAGCATCCAAAAGGAGTTGACATCAGCCCTCATGTAGAGGGTTAACTTTCCCTTTAATGCCTAGCTAGTGGAGTGTATTTTTAGTAAACACAAGATGAAACCAAGCACGTAGATATTTGTGGGCCAGAATCTTAATTTATGGAAATCACTGCTACCCAACAGAAGTCAGTGAGGCTATGACAGCTCCCTCCTTGCAGCAGATCTAACCTTTGGCTTCTGTAAATGTGTGTTTGTGTGGCCAGTGTGGGACAAGATGAACACGGCCAACAATACTGACAAATGCCCTTCCATGGGGATAGAACACCAGCCTCAAAACCAATACTTTTGCAAACTGTGTCCTGCACAGGAATGAGTTTATCTTTGGCGATGAAATATAGCTATGTCTGCACTCAGAAACACTGCATTACTTATAAATTATGAGAAGTAAGTTCACAAAATTATAGAACGGCTTGGGTTGGCAGAGCCCTTAAAGACCACCTATTTCCAACAACCCTGCCATGAGTGGGGTTGCCAACTAGATTTGGTTGCCCAGAACCCATTCAACCTAGCCTTGAATGACTTCTGCTCTCCAGTTAAATTGACAGTAATATTCTTATTGCCTGAGGTAAGATTTCTAGTGTAACCAGAATGTGTTTACAAATTTCAGCAGACAAATATGTCAAATCTGCTCCTACCTTTCTAGGTGTTAGGACTTAAGACCTCATCAGGTCTCCAGGTCTGCTGATTCAGATCTCTAACAGGCAAACAAGAAAGTAGGTTCAGGAAAGATTTCAGTATTTTTGACCATCTCCACATCCTTGCAGTGATTTACTGTTACTGTTGCTTTTTTTTGTTGTTGTTGTTTTTTCCCAGCTGATCGAACATCAGCAGTATGAACATGGAAATAAATTTGGCCCTAAAAAATGAGAAAGAAAAAAAATCTTTAGACTGACACCAAAACAACTCAAGTTCACCTTACTAAGAAAAACAAAACTGCCATCACAGAACCACAGAATCACAGAATGGCGTACGTTGGAAGGGAACTTAAAGATCATCAGTCTCCAACCCTTGCTGTGGGTAGGGTTGTCAACCACTAGATCATAGATGAATCACATTGGTGATGCAGATGCATGCACCTGGTTGTTGTAAATCCCTCCTTCATCAAGCCATGTTCCTAATCCCCAAACAAACAGTCTTCTTGCTTAGGGATGAGATCTGCAACAATGTGAACACTGAAAGGGAAAAGAACAGACGAGGACACTCTGGTCCAGCAGCTTTGGAAAACTGGCTCTGGGGTGAGATGGGTGCCCATTAGAGCAGTGTTCACATCTGGGGGCCACAGACATGGAGCTCCTGGAGTGGGTGCACAGGAGAGCAAGAGGAAGCACAGAGGCCAGAGCACCTCTGTATGGAGACAGCGGAGAACGGGGGGTGTGCGATCTCGAGAAAGCTGGTGAGACCTCACTGCAGTCTTCTACAAAATTTCTCTAATTTGAATCCTACCCACTTTACTGTATACTTTTTCAAACTATAGGAAGAAGATTCATGAGAGGCATTAAAAGCAGTGAACTGCTGCTAAGACAGATTGTATGATGATACTTTGGGGATCTCCATTACTACCGTTTGATGTTTGTCTTATCTTGCCTAAGACAAGAAAAACATTTGTAGGGAATGACATACATAGTGATTTTGCCCTAAGTAAAAGGATAGCTGGCCTCTTGAAGTGTGTTTCAGACTTCTTCCCATCCCCCTTCCTTGTGATTTATAGTTCTTCATTATTTCTGCCTCCATCTTCTTGACTGCATATTATGAAGAACTTGCACGTAATTGTTGATACAAATTACGTACTGTTGCACGTAATAGAAAGATGGTTTTGATTTTCTGACTATGTTTTGGTTGTTAAATATCTGAAATAGCACATGACTTCATCAAACCACACTCACATCACACCACATCATTACATTATAGTGTAGTTTGGAACAAAGAATGCAATTTAGAATTTGGAGTTTGGCAAAGAACCACCTCATCCCATGCCACTGTCCCACCAAAGAAAGATGCGATACACTGTAGGTGAAGGTCCTCAGACACCTCTCAGAGAGGCTTCTTTGTAGCCAATTACTGAGCCGCTAAGTGTACAGCTGGATCACAGGGAGGGTATTAATCCAAGGGTAGCTTGGGTGCTCTTCTTCGTTACTAAGTATATGGCTAATTTGCAGACTATGCCAATCCTCTCTCTGCAGGTAAACAAAGGAAAAGATGGAAGAGCATTTTTTTTTTTGTGATATGTAAACATGCATTTCACTCAGCCCCATAGCTTATGTGGAGATTCTGCCAAGTCGTAATGCTGAAAGTACAACTGAGGACCCCCATCATATTCAAAAATGTAAGGCTCATTCTCCAAAATTATTTTTGCATACAGAGACTTTAAAATGCCTTTTCCTGAAGAATTTTACAAGACCTTCAGAAGAAAACTTGAGGGTTATTCTCTCCTTTATGTGTATGACCATGCATATGTAGGACCATGCCCTTCAATAAGCAAAAATCCAGCCCAAGACTGGGTGCTGACAGTACTCTGACAAAGGTAAATCCCCCGATTTTGTTTAGAATATTTGCCATAGCTACAGCAAGAAGTCCCCAGGAAGGTATAAAAACATTGACTATGCTACCCTCATACAGACTCAGACAGCATTACTTCTGAATGTAACACATCATACTGCAGGCACAAATGACAACTACCTTTGCAGAAGAGCAATTAGAGAACGAGGGTTTTTCACTCAGCATAGGTAGAGGGACTCTGTCTAAAACACCTTCTACTAACTTACAGCCCCCTAGTTGTGCCTGAAACACCTATGGATGCTAACATGTACTAGTCTAACTGTGTGAGCACATGGGACGAAGGCAACAGATGGCTCTACATTTTGGATTTCATATCACAAAATTGACCCTAAAAATTATCTACAGGAAAGAATCTGAATGTTAAAACGGAACAAAAGGAGACCTCAGGGCCAAGAAGGTTTATATTTATATCTTGATATCAATAAGGAACCAGGGCCTGAAATTGGCAGTTGAACAGCTGCACTTGCAGAAATTGAGTGTCAACTTGTGTGCAAGGGGGTGTATTTTTCTGCTAGTACACACCAGGGAGAGTTGGCTCCAGAGCTGCCAGGGGCAAGGTCCTGCTAGGACCTTGAGTTTACTCTGACTTCACACTCAAAAATAGGATTTGGGGAAGCAGAGACACACATGGGGTATGTTGCCAATTCTTTATTTTTACTCAAGATGCACCTAACATGGTAACGCAGGATATGATGGATATCTGTTTGAAGCAATTTGGATTTTATTTTTTATTGTCCTCAACCAGACCTGAGAAGCAGTCCCAGGCTGTGGGTTCAACAACTGGCAGGGTGCCACCAGCTGAGCCATGCAGACTCCCACAGAGTGTCTTGCTTCCAGCAGATGTCCCAGATACCAGGCCATTTGATCCCACCACAAAAATAGCTCCATAAAGTACCATGCATTGGCCCTGGCATCACAGCCCTGGGCCTGTTCCCCTTCACTGGGCTGATGGAAACATCCAGCAGGGCTGTGGCTCATGTCCAGCAGGCCTCTTCGCTCCACAGAGAGGGTGAAGTGCCTCTGTGTGAGAAAGGGAAGATGTTGGACAGTTCTGTTATCCTTTCTGAAATTAGGCCTTTAACAGTGTTTTCATATTTTCCTAGCTGGGTCCTTGTGTCTAGGTCAGTTGCCAGGAGGGACCAGAGAAAGAACTCAAGCTTCCTGACAGATTTTAGGACAGTTGCTATGCCTTCAGGAAAATAAGCACCAACTCTTCAGCTGATGGTGACTGGCAGACACTTGCAGACTGCAGTGTTGGGGGAGACCAATTTATACCTGCCGAGAGTCTGTTACACGAAAAGAAGTGCAAAGAAAGCAGGGCCTATGCATCAAAATGTGGTAGAGAGAGCAAAATCCCAGAGTGGAGGCTGCTGCTGGCCTTTCCAAAACTGCCAAACATGCTGTGGCCCTCTCAGCCTGGATGGAAGCAGGATAGTGCATCTGCAGAATATTCAGCTGGTAACTGTTCTTAACCACAGCATACTTTTTTTTTTTTTTTTTTTTTTTTTCCCTGGAGTTATAATCATGTAACAGATCATCCCAATTGCTCAGAATAATCCCACATGGCTCAAGCAGTGAATTCATGCAAGACTTCTGCTTCTGAAAACAGAATGTTCTTACCCAGAAAAGGTTTTTTTGTGTTATTATGTGAGTTTCAGACTTTTAGCTGAAAACTGGCTCTGCTCCCTTGTCCTTCTTTCTGGTTTTATGAGTCAAGCACTGTCAAAGTGAGCTGTGAAACTGATTCAAAGAAGCAAAAACTGGGTACTGGCATCAGTGAAATGATGGCAACATCTCTCAGAGCCTTGGACTGCTGCTTCTGACAAGGCCAGTGATGCTTGTTTTGCAGGCAGTGGACTTCCCTGTTGCCTTCTGCGTAGTCCATGGCAACATATACCTCCTCGGAGTGAGCAGCCGTGCCTGTGTTGGTATGTCGACCCTCAAGCCCAAACCAGGCTCCAGGCCATTCGGACGTAATAAATACACCAATATGGCGAACGGCAAAATGGCGTTTTATTGCGCAGTTTCTCTCTTTATGTACAATGCCTTCTTCGTCTACACCCATTAACTCCATGTCACTAACTACACCATAAACAGGGGAGGTTCTGTCACGTCACAGCCTGTTCTCAAATGTTCCGCCTACTACACTTCCCTCCCTTGGAAAGTTCAAATGTACTGTAGTCATACATGCTGCCTCAAGAGTCTGTTTCCATAGACTTGCACTGCTTGAGAACTGTAGCCTGTACTAAACAGGTGTCAGCTCTTTCTAAGCAGGCTGGAAAATACCACTATTTCTTAAAGTTAAATATTAGTCATTTTACTAGCTGTAAATCTAGAAAATGTTTGCTCCCTCTCTCCTGCTTCTCAATTTCTGTAAGCCTAAAAGAAATGATGTCTTGGGGTGCTCTAGCAATTTGCTTGTTTTAGAAGAATCGCTGATTACAGCAGGTTTTCACATTTTCTAGTAGCAGCACAGTGAAGCAAAAGTGGAAGAAATGAGAATTTGGAAAGAATATGATAGACTTCCCTAGGCCTGGAAATCAAGAAAACTGGGATCACTGTGAGCACAAAAGCAACTATATGGAATAAGAAGAAAAGCCCATCCTATCCATGCATAGTATTTTACACACAAGTCCTGTATATGATGTGTACTCAGACCAGAAGAAGCACGTGCTCCAGTCTTAAACCTCCTAGCTATCAGCCACCCTCAGATACTTCCTAAGCTGGAGGATATTGCCTGCTTGGACCTTCTTGGACTTTTAAGGACTTCCTTCTGTGAATTTGCCAAAGAACTTGTTGAGAATCTTTGTATTTCTCTTACATAAAACATGTGATTGTGACTGATATCCACCAGTTTTATACTGTGAGGAAAAACATGTCCTTTCATTTTCTTGTAGTGCTGGGAGTGGAGGCAGAGACTCTAGGATGGTCACTGTACACAGGGGTTGTACAGGGGGGACCCTGTACGTGTACAAGGTGGGGGGGGCCCTCACTTGAACCCTCACTTGAATTTCACAGAATTAGCCAACGGGAGGAGAGGCGGAGAGGGGGGAGTGGTTTACTAGGAATGGGCAGGACTTTGGGAGGAGCCTGATAGAAAAGGGGCAAGGCTTTTGCTTATTGATGGCAATTTGCAAGGTAGGAGATTCCTTGAATTCCAGGTCTGAAGCTTTCAGATAAGAAATCAGACCAACCACTACAAGGGAAGTCATATTCAAAAGACCTACCTAAACACAGTGCATATCCAAGAAGAAGAGGAGAGCAAGAAGACGTTCATGGAATTAGTTAGCTTTGGATGATCCACTGTCTAGAATGAGTTAGCATTTCTATTTTCGCAGAATCATAGTTGTATGTTTTGTGTGGTATGAATATATTTGCTAAAGAGCCAGTAGTTGCACAGGTGGGGTGGTGCAAGCTCTCTGTGTGCCGGTGTGGCATCTTAACAAAACTACCCTCATTCTAACTCTCTGTGAGTCTGAGTGGTGTTCCGCAGGTCAGTTGCAACCTGTAAATACAGACAGAATGAGAAGCTGACATTTCTCAGCTTGATGCAAAAGCACAGGAACACACACACACAAAGCAAAAAAACAAAACAAACAAACAAACAAAAAACCCAGGAAAATGTAGCTATCCCACTGCACTGCACTGTATCTGCATCCAGAAGTCGTGTGGGGGGAAAAAAAAAAAAAAATTACACACGAGGTGGAGTGAATTTGGCTATGCCATGGAGTATAAATATTGCTTCTAGTAAATGTTCTTGCCCATCTTCACCCATATTAGAGGAGTACAGGAGGCTGGTGTCAGGTCCCAGTACAGATAGGTAAGTCACCAGCTGTTAGGATGTTAGCACTCTTGATCAGGTAGGCATCAGTGCCTAACCATACTAACTTGTATCAGTATTTACAGTATTGTATCGGTATTGATCAGTATTTTCTAGATGCTGTAAACACACAGTGAAAAGACAACTCAACATCTGAGAGCTAGCCACAGAAATATTCAGGGAGGAAAAAGCGGCAGAAAAAAAAGTGGATGCACAAGGCTGGAGGTCACTGCCAGCTTTTTGTGCCTTTTCTATATTTGTCAGATATTTAAGATGGCCCCAGACATTCCAGATTTTGGGAACACTGCTAGGATTGTAACCAGAAAAAAAATGGGAAGGTCTGGATGGCTTCTCAGTGCAGTACGGTACTCTGCTGAATAATGGGCTAATCTGTTGTATTGTTAAGATTGTAAGAGTAGTTGAGCACGAACAACAGGAAAAATGTGGGCCCATTAGTTAGGGGTGCAGTTTGGGGTGTACAATGGGCACACAAGATTGTAATGAATTTCTAGAATTAATTGTAATAACCACTCCTTGTACCATGAATATGCATGTATTCCCTCTAGAAATAGGGATGTTCACCTGCTTTTGGTGTGCAGGCTAGGAAGGAGTTATCCCCCCTGCACCCGGCCAGCAGAATAAAATGTACCTGCTCTACAACTACCTCCTGGACCTCTGCAGTCAGCTTTGGCAAGCCAGCCAGGAGAACTCTTCGCTGGACTGCAGGGCTGGTTGGACAAGGGGATGCTTCTGGCGCTCCCTTTTCAGGTTTTCACCTTTTTTTTTTTGGAGAAAACTCCCCAGGCTGACACATCCACTGCAGGGCAGAGAAAGAGCTCCAGCGTGGACCAGGTACATTACAGGTACAGGGACCCATAAGACGTGAGGAGACATCCTATGTGGGGCTGAAGGAGCGAGTATGCTCCCCCTGAGGGTGGATCCACGAGTATTGGTTGGGTGATCACGATCGGTGTGGGAGTACACCCCTCGGGAGGGGGGGTCCTGCTTAGGGGTGTATCTCAAGAATCCTGAGAACCCCATGGGTATAGCGCGCAAGGTATCCCGAGAGTGAGGCCATAGTGCGCTTGGAATGTAAGCTTTGTAATACTTTGGAAAGATCGTAGCTACGAAAGTGTGTCAGATCTGTGGTTTCGTTCTCCTGCGAGGGAGATGGCTGGAAACTGTCACTGAAGTGTTTAAAGTGACTGGTCAAGCGGGGTTGGGAAATGCTTGAACTGATTTTCTTTCTTTTCATGATAGGAACTGTCTTTGTCATTGTTGCTATCTTTGCAATTGTCAAGTGTTTCTGTTACAAAAATATTGTTTGCGGAATTCCATTTATAATAGAAGTGCTATTGTTGCTGGGGACACTGGCTATAGCTCTTGTCCAGGGAATTTGGTGTTCCCATGCCCTGGGCAAGTCAACATGTTCCATTACCCAGCAACGGAGACTTTATAAGCGGCTGCTATACAGTGTGAATGTTAAATACTGGATCCAAGGTGTGAGTGGTATTATTGTGTGATCTGAGAGTAACTGGATGCTTGTTACACCTGAAAATAATTGCATTTGTTGTTACAACAAATGCATTTGTTGTTACAACAAATTGTATTTGTTGTTAGATGCTTAACCTGTAATGCTGTCCAGGAATTACAGTGAACATAGGAGACTGGCATTTCCGTTGGGGTTATGGAGCTGGGGTTTAAAGAGGAACACGTATCAGGTCTAACTAATATGCTGGCTGTAAGGTGTGGACTTTTGTGAACAATAAAGAATCAATAAGATTTAATATGGGGGGAGCACAGAGAAAGGAGGTTCCCAGGCAAACCCCACTTGGATGCATCCTGGCTCATTGGTGAGATACTGCCGGGGAGCCTGGGAGCACCCTGAGCAAGAAAACTTTAATCACAGAATCACAGAATCACAGAATTGTAGGGGTTGGAAGGGACCTCCAGAGATCATCGAGTCCAACCCCCCTGCCAAAGCAGGTTCCCTACACCAGGTCGCACAGGTAGGCGTCCAGGCGGGTCTTGAATCGAATATTGTAATCAGTAGTGGTTGTTATACAAGTTGGAAAGTGGTGAAAAATGGCCTGTAAATGGCACTCTGAATTACAGTTAATGTTTTTGCGGAGGGAGGGCAAATGGGAGGAAGCCACCTACGCTGATATGTTCTTTACCCTCTGTAATCACCCTGAATGGCAGCGGGTCTGTGGTATGGGGCCGCCCCGGGACCCGATGGTTTTAGCATTAGAAAAGGAGAAAAAGGGGTGGGAGAAATCCCTTAAATAACTTCCCTCACTTCAATTCCTAAAGCAATGCAAGCGGCAATGACCTCTCCTGAGAAGGGGAGCGGCTGAGCTGCTGATCCTGTGCAGGGTCCTAGAGAGAGAACGTACTCTCGATTACGATTCGAGGGAATTGCAACAACGTAAACGGGAGCTGGAGACTTTTCTTTCCCTCTTAGGGAAGTCTCCTTAGGTCAAAGGGAAATACGGTATGCTAATGCCAGCCTTTTTTTACTAGCAGAAAGTTCAGGAGTGCCAAGAAGGAAATGAATTCCTTAATTGAGGATCCTATAGGAGTAGCAGAACAATTAAATCAATTTCTAGGGCCTAATTTCTATGTTTATCATGAGTATGTTTACTGGAGAAGAAAGAGGCGTGATTAGGTGGGCAGCTGTGCAAGTGTGGGAAAGGGATACAGAAGGAAATTTAGGCCCTGGAGGGAGGCTGAGAGAGGAAGGATCCAGAGAATAAATTGTGCTGATTATTGTCACTGTCTTCGTGATTGTTGAATGTTTACGTTGTGGAAGTGTTACCTAAGAGGCTGCTATGGGACAAGGGGTGTCGAAAGAGATACTGAGGAGACCCCCTGGGTTGTATTTGGGCTCACTGGAGAAACACTGCTGGTGAGCCAGGGGGAATATTGAATAAGAAACCAGGAACATAAATGGAGCAATGGGACCAGCTTTATAATTGAGTACCCTAATCATGAGACCAAGTGCTGGGTGTTTGTGGAAGCTGAAGAATTGTATTGTTTGATTTGTGGATTTTAAAGGGAGTGGGAGAAACTGTTTTGATGGTGCGTGGAAGTGCACTTGTGAAGGGTACATGAAAGAGCAATTGTTAATGGTATATGGAAGTGTAATTGACGGTACAAATAGTGGAATTGTGGGGGAAAAACAAACAAAAAACAAACAAACAACAACAGCAATGAAAAAAAACCGGCAAGAGTGTTAAGGAAAACAGTGAGTTTGGGATATTAGAGTTTCTGCCGGCACGAGAACACATCCCCTGCACTACCCCCCTGTGGCTTGTAAGAACAACTCGGAGTGAGAGAAAGCTGGGGGCGAGAGACTCCCCCTGTAACTGCAAAGGGTGTCTTACTTGTGAATGGGGATGGGACGGGACATTGGAAGTGAGAATAGCCTTCATCTGCAGAGATCTGACGAAACCCGATATCCCAGTGTTAGCGCTGGAAGCCTGGGGAGGAGAGCGCGTGAAACTGAAATACAATGTTAGTAATTTCTGTAATGATGAAAGTTTGGAAAGTGAAAAGGGTTTGGGAAAGACACAGGCTGAGGAAGGCAAAGTTGAGCAAGGTGTAACAGGGATGTCCTGTTACAGAGACAGGTGTAGGAGAGGTGAGGGATCTGGAAAAATTGTTTGAGAAACAGAGATAGCAAGGAAGTAAGGAAATTGGGAAGAACAATAGCAGCTGTTACTGTTGCTGCACCAGAACGGGGCCTGAGGACCCAGAGATTCCCTCAGGGAAGAGGTAAGGGTCGGCCATGGAAGAGCTCAGGAAGAGTTCCACCCCCATTGGATCGGAAGCAGCTGGGGAAACAGGGTAAAGAGATTTACATTCTGATACAGGTGCCTCTTGTTCTGTGCTACATCAAGAATTATTACTCATAGATGATTTTTGTAATAGTTGTAGAAGCTACTGGCAAGAGAAGCTTACTTTTTGGGGACCAATTAAATACAGGCTGGGAGAACAAGTAAGAATACATGAGTTCTTGTACATGCCAGGTTCTCCAAAACCATTACTTGGGCATGATGTATTAGAACAGTTGAATGTAGAGTATAAATTCAGTAAAGAAAATTGGAGCAGAGTGTCAAGCAAGACCAACTGACTGAAAATTTTAAGACTGGCTTTAACACAACCTGAGAAAAGCAATGTTGTACTCCCAGAAGTTACAAAAATCTTAAATCAGGCATGCTTAGGAGTGTAGGCATCAGGAATGCCTGGCAGAGCCAAAATGCAGCCCAATATAAGTTAAGATAAAGACGGGAGCCAGCCCAGTCAGGGTAAAGCAGTGTCCTTTGAGGATGCGAGATTCTAGGAAGATAAAAAGAAATAATAAATAACTTTTGGATTTTTGATTATTAATTAAATAGGGATCCAAATACAACACCCTAATCTTGCCAATGAAAATTGGATGGCAAGAGGTGCAAGATTTGAGGGCAATTAATAGAATGGTTGAAGATATACAACCCATGGTGGTAAATTCATACACTTGAGTAGGTGGGGGTTACCATTCTGGATTTGAAGGATGCCTTTTTCTGTCTGGTTTTGGCAAAGAAAGTCTAAAGTTATTTGCCTTTGAATAGGAAAACTCCAAAATGGGGAGAAAAAAAATAATTTAAAAAAAAAATCATTTAGCCTGGAAAGTGTTACCAGAGTTATGAGAACAGCCCAATGATTTTTGAGAACTGGTCAGCTCATGAGCCTGAGACCTGGTTCCTCCATCCCAAGGTGGAACTTTATTGCAGTACATGGATGCCACAGTAACAACAGAGGACTGTGTACAATGGACTAGGAGTTTGCTGAATGTCTTGGTTTCAAAGGTTATCAAGTTTCTTAACAGAGAGCTCAACTGATCAAAGGAAGGAAGGATGCAATCTGTTGAATACCCGGGACAGCATCACAGAGCTACCTCCAAACCAGCAGTGTGCAACTGCATGGACATTGTCTGTGCCAGGCAGACAGACCTACAGGAAGAACCATTGGATGATGTGGAGGATTCCTGGAGCTGTCGATGGAAGCAGTTTTGTGAGACAAGGAAACCGTAAGGCAGGATACGCAGTAACTGCTACTGACCAGGTAATTGAAGCAAAACCATTACCTGTGGGGACTTCCACTCAGAAGCAGAAATAACTGCCTTGACAAGAACCTTAAATATATGGACAGATGCTAAATACACTTTTGGGGTGGTACCCACTCATGGTACCATCTGGAAAGAATGAGAATTGCTTACACAGAAGGAAAATAAATTCAGTATGATGTAAATCTACCAAAGAGCGTGGCTGCTCTACACTGTAAAGAACACCAGAAGAGACACTGCACAGGAAACTGGAAATATGATGGTGCTGTGTCTGATGCATGGACTCAGATGCGAATGATCCAAATCGTTTATTACAACTTCTCACATCACTTATATACCTTCACAAGTTTTCTTTTCCTAGCTTTCCCATTCACCCCTACATGTCAACAGAACATTCCACAAACACTTCTTCAACCGTTCACGCAGGCGTTTATCCAATCAGAGCTGCGAGCTGTTCTTTCTTATTCTAGAGGTGTCCTTGGTTCTCACGCTGTTTATCTTGCTCCACAGCTGATGCTCCATACAGTCCTTCTTGTATTCCCACAATTCCCCCTTTTTTATTAATTAACAAGCTATACCATACCACAGAATAATAACACTGCTTATACTAATAACACAATCATTATAATTCAGTCAAGGCCTTGACTGACAATACTCTAAAGGTGAGAAAGGAGACAAGTCAAACACAGCATAACAACAGGAAATACTGTTAAACTCACAAAAGAACAAACACGTTTGCCCTGCAACCTGGAAGTTTCTGCAACCTGGAAATAAATCCCTGAGGGTCCCATTCTGTGTTAATCTGTAACCGGTTAGAAAAAGTCTTCAACTTTCATATACTCTGATATATTAATTTTGAATGATCACTAAAATTTGTGCAACAGATGCTTTTAGGGTACTCATAACCATGACTTTGGGCTAATAAATGATTAATGGTCGTGCAACTTTATGAAATTGCATGACAGATAGAACCAATATTAGTGGGCAAATGTGCTAGAGTATCACTAGGGGCATTATTACTTGTTGACCCTTGAGAAACAGCAAACTGCAGAAGAGGAGAAAGAAGGAATGTGCTGGTGGTGGATGCAATAGGCAGTGCCAGCAGGGCGTCCCCTGCTTCAAAGTGCACTTTTCCTCTCTCACCCACCACAGACCCTCTCCTGCTTTCAGGGTCTGAAAGGTACTTTCTATTTGAACACCATATCCGCGTGGCCAGTGCATGATACAGAGCCCAAGTGGAACACCTGCTTGGAAAACAGAATAAGCTATCAAGGTCAGCTCTCTTAGCGTGCGCCTTTGTCTCAGGTGATGCATGGTCATATTTTAAAAATCCTGATTAGTGGGATGAAAGACAGGTAATCACTCTATAATACAGGGTCATCCATTTGCCAGGGATTCCTTTCCAGGTTTTGTCTTTGCAAACTAAGAAAAGGCTAATTGATAGGCTAATAGCATCATAACTGAGCATTGCTAATACATCAAAAGAGCTATTCCCATAGATTCAAGCATTGATTACATCAAATCCTGTTTAATTCACATTTGATCTATTACTAAAATAGAAGAAGCACCCAACAACCTAGATAATGCCTAATAATTCTAATTGTTGAGACTGCATCCTTCAAATTATCATCATGAGGGAAAATGACCGGTTTGTCTTTCGAATCTACTGAACAAGGATCAAAAAGTTCCTCTGGTTCCGGTCCATCCCTGTCTTTAACCAAGTTAAACGCAGGCTGCAGGGATGCACCAGCAGACGACACAGACGCGGCGGAAGGCGGCAACGTCACGGCGAGCGGCGTGGGGAGCGCGACCGGCTCCCCACGCACCCAGTACAGGGAATACCTGCTTGACATAACTCATTGTCCTGTCAAGTTACTTTGTCAGTTTTCTCGGCTTCATCTCCAAAAAAAAAAAACCCAAAAACAAAACTGTTGTCAGCACTGATAAGAATAACTGTCTGAAGAATTTTGTTGTAATACACTGACTTCTCTCCAAGAGCAACATGTATTCATCCTGGACAAATTATTTGGGGTGAGAATGGTCATTCTTTCAATATTCCTTTAAAAAATAGCAACTTTAACGTAAAGCTCCTGTTCCTAAAATGAAGTTACATGCTCTTATCAAAATGCATTGACTAGGCTGTAGAATTTTACTTTCCTGTGTCACTGACGTCTTTAAAAGGCTTTTTTGTTGTTGTTGTTGTTGTGACTTCAGACTCTTGAAATAACCAGAACCAATTATGGGAAAAAATACTCTCAAATTTTCATGAAAAATGCTTATTTTTATTGTCTACAACTACTCAATCTGAAGCAACAAACTTCTTTGTAGAGATCAAGAACAGGAGGATACATCTAGACCATCAGGTGATTTCACACTGATTTTACAGTGCGAAGAGAACAGCAAAGGAACATGTGAAAACCAAGAGTCTTTGTGTAGGGGTGGTGTTTGAAGAGCAAAACTTCATTAAGCTTTCCAGCTGAAACCAGTTCCAGCTAACACTTATCCAAAGGGCAACCAAGCAGAGAACAAACTGTGACTTGCGCTTCCTGAGACAGCTGGCTTAGCCTTCTATTTATATTGTTTATGTACTTCAGTAATATTATCAGATGGATAATGTCAGATCAGGGTACTGGTGTCGTGGGCTTCAGTGCCTATCCATTGCCATCCACCTTGTCAACACCGGAAGACACTAGCACAGCCATGTGGAGGGTCTGGCACAGACGAGACTCAGCATGTCCAATTGCAGCAGCAGGGAAATGCCACCCACTGTAAACACATTTCATAGCCATCTCTGGGATGTCTTGCTATAGCATACAGTTTCTGGACAGCCGCAGTTACAGACTGAATGCAGATCAAAGAAGTGATCAACTCTTCGTGTGTTCAGCCTGCAGAACAAGAGTCAAGTAGTTTCCTTCATAGTGTACAAATCCATCGTTTGTAATTATCATTTTTTTACTAAATGCATATGCTCATTAAGGTCAGTCAATCACCATAGGTGTAAGGGAGTCTTCAGATCACCAGAGGCCCTAGAAGAATGGAGAAAAATTGTTTTCAATGTTAGTCTTCAAGTAAAGATAGTTAAAAAAAAAAAGTTAAAGTTAGTCTTCCAACGCTGGGGAGATCATCAAAGGCGTCAAGGTTGGAGGCTGCCTGGGCTCCAGTGACCATGCCCTGGTTGAGTTTGTGGGCCTGGCAAAGAGCAGGATCAGGACACCGAACTTTAGAAGAGCAGACTTCAAGCTACTCAATGGATTGCTGGCCAAGATCCCCTGGCGCGCTGCCCTCAAAGACAAGGATGTTGAGGAGAGCTGGCTGCTCTTCAAGGATGCCCTCCTGGAAGCACAAGAGGTCTCCATTCCTCTGAATAAGAAAGTGGGCAGGGGAGGTAGGAAACCAGCATGGCTCAGCAAGGACCTGCTGAGAGAACTGAGGGCGAAGAAAGGGGTGTACAAGCTCTGGAAACAAGGCTGTGTCACCTGGGAAGAATACAGGGATGCTGTCCGGACTTGCAGATATGGGATCAGGGAAGCCAAGGCGCAGGCAGAACTGAACTTGGCAAGGGATGTGAAAAACAGTAAGAAAACCTTCTACAGGTACATTGTCCAGAAGAGACAGGCCAAAACGGGCGTACCTACTTTGGTAAATTTAAAAGGAGAACTGGCTTCAACAGATGAAGAGAAAGCTAAGGTGCTAAATGAGTTCTTCACCTCGGTCTTCACTGGTGGCCAGGATTCTAGTCTTTTTCACATCCCTAAGACCTGCATCCCCAAACCTCTATGTGGGGACCAAGGAGGTAAATCCCTCCCCACTGTAAGGGCAGAGCAAGTCCGAGAGTGCCTCCTTAGACTGAATGAGTACAAGTCTATGGGGCCAGATGGCGTGCATCCCAGGGTCCTGAAGGAGCTGGCTGAGGTGGTTGCCGAGCTGCTCTCCATCATATTTGAGAAGTCGTGGCTGTCAGGTGAGGTCCTTGATGACTGGAGGAAGGGTCACGTCACTCCCATATACAAGAAGGGGAGCAGGGAGGACCCGGGGAACTCAGGCCGGTGAGTCTCACCTCCGTGCCTGGGAAGATCATGGAACAGATCCTCCTGGACAACATGCTCGATCACATAAAGAATGAGCATGTGATCTGAGACAGCCAGCACGGCTTCACCAGGGGAAGGTCATGCTTAACTAATCTTGTGGCCTTCTATGATGGAGTGATGGCGATGGTGGATGAAGGGAAGGCGACCGATGTCATTTACCTGGACCTGAGCAAGGCCTTTGACATGGTCCCCCAACACATCCTCATCTCCAAATTGGAGGGAAGTGTATTTGATGGGTGAACAACTCGATGGATAAGCAATTGGTTGAAAGGCTGCAGACAGAGGGTGGTGGTCAATGGCTCTATGTCCCGGTGGAGGACGTCAACGAGCGGTGTCCCCCAAGGGTCTGTCTTGGGACCTGTGCTCTTTAACATCTTTATTAATGCCATTGATGAGGGAATTGAGTGCACCCTCAGCAAGTTTGCTGATGACACCAAGCTGAGTGGTGTGGTTGATACGGTGGAAGGAAGGGATGCCATTCAGAGGGACCTTGACAGGCTGGAAAGCTGGGCTCAGGTGAACCTAATGAGGTTCATGCAGCAAAGTGCAAGGTTTTGCACTTGGGCCGGAAGAACCCCAGGCACCTGTACAGGCTGGGAGGAGTGGTCCTTGAGAGCAGCTCAGCAGAGAAGGACCTGGGAGTCCTGATGGACGAGAGACTTAACATGAGCCAGCAGTGCGCTCTGGCAGCTCGGAAAGCAAATGGGATCCTGGGCTCCATCAGGAGAGGGGTGGTCAGCAGGGATAGGGAGGTGATTGTCCCTCTCTACTTGGCTCTTGTGAGGCCCCATCTGGAGTACTGTGTCCAGGTGTGGAGCCCTCAGTACAAGAAAGACATGGAGATTTTGGAAAGGGTCCAGAGGAGGGCCACGAAGATGATCAGGGGGCTGGAGCACCTCCCCTATGAGGACAGGCTGAGGGAGTTAGGCTTGTTCAGCCTGGAGAAGAGAAGGCTGCGGGGTGACCTCATTGCAGCCTTTCAATACCTGAAGGGAACCTACACCCAGGAGGGGAATAAACTCTTTGAAAGGGCTGACAATAGCAGGACTAGGGGAATTGGATCCAAGTTGAAGGAGGGAAGATTTAGGTTGGATGTTAGGGGAAAGTTCTTTACTAGGAGAGTGGTTAGGCCCTGGAACAGGCTGGCCAGGGAGGTTGTGGATGCCCCGTCCTTGGAGGTGTTCAAGGCCAGGTTGGACGGGGCCCCGGGCAACCTGATCTAGTAAATGTGTATGTTTGGTGGCCCTGCTAGGCAGGGGGGTTGGAACTACATGATCCTTGAGGTCCCTTCCAACCCGGGTCATTCTGTGATTCTGTGATTCTGTAAAGAGCCAGGCCTTCTGGTTCACATGAGATAGATTGAGGTAAATAGGTAAAGTCACTTCACTACAAAATGACACAGGTTTTCAACTTAGAAAGATCAGAAAGAGAGACTGCATGGGATTTAGCCATGCTGAAAATGTTCAGTACAAGATATTTATAAAACTACATGGTTAGTGTTTATTAAACTTGTTCTATTTTACTGCCTTGAACAAAAGTTTGATCTATGTATCCAAAAGAGGTTTTCTAGTTGTTTGTGTATGTGCCTGACAAATTAGAAAAATGCACAAAAGCTTAAGATACTGAAAAGAAACTCTGTAAACTATTTTTACACAGAACAGCGGCATGTTTGATCTCTTAAGCTCTATTTAATTTCTGAAAAGTGGTTTCAATTTTTTTTTCCAGTGCAGAGTTCTTGTTCTTTTGGCTGTTCTGTATAACAGTTCTGCTCTTTCAAGCCTAGGCATCAACACATTCTTCTGTTCTCTCCTTTTGCTCCACACATCTGCATCAGACATTGTATTTGTTCAGCAAGACAGCTAAGTCACTGCCTTTCAAACTTTTACTATGCATTACACTTTCACAGCTGACTCCTGGTTTAAAGAAAACGTTGTTCTTCATTTACTCGGAGACAAAAAAAGAGTCAATTTGACTGCAGAAACACATGATCTCAGACACAGAGGGCTTGCAGAATGGGTACAGCTCCACATGTGAATTCTGATCTACCTTCATCCTCTATCTTTTGGGGTTTTCTGGGTCTAGATATACTACGAGCAGCTCATTTTTACAGATTTAGAATGTTTCATTCAGTAATTGGAATTTCATAGAATCACAGAATCATGGAATCACAAGGTTGGAATGGACCTACAAGATCATCTAGTCCAACTGTCCCTCTATCACCATTACTACCCCCTAAGCTACCAAACCATATCTCATAGCACCTCATCCAGATGCCACTTGACCACCACCAGGGACAGTGACTCCACCACCTCCCTGGGCAGGCCATTTCAGTGCCTGACTGCTCTCTGAGAGAAAAAGTTTTTCCTTGTGTCTGATCAAGATCTCCCCTGGCACAACTTGTGGTCATTTCCTCGAGTTCTGTTTGATGCCTGGGAGAACAGGCTGACCCCCTCCTCATCACAACCTCCCCTCAGGAATTTATAGAGTGTGGTCCATCTTGAGGAGTGTCCAGGCTTCCTGGACCCTTTTACCCTTCAGGAGTGGCTACCAAGAGACCCCTGCAATAAGTGTCATGAACAGGTCAAAGTCTGCCCTCTGGAAGTTAGCTTTACTGTTAAAGCAGTCCTTATTTGAACAGTTTCTCTGATCACAGCATTGAAAGGGAAGTCTTATGCTATACACAGTTTTATACGAAAAAGGAGGTTTATGTGATTATGGAAATAGTTCATAAAATCTAGTAGACAGAGTAATTTAAAATTAATTTCTTCATAACAGCAGAAGTTAATATTCTTCTTGCCTACAAAAGAGTTTCAGACATTAATCTTTTCTCCTGGATTTCTGCTATTTTGCAGGGCGAATTTGGTTTTCTTCAGTTTTACAGATGTACAAATGTCCTAACATTTTTTTTTAACTTTTTGTCTCTTCAAAATGCTGTTTTTCCTTAAATAAATAATGCTGATTCCATGAAGATTGTATCAAACCTGACCTCCAACTTTCCTGCAGATTTATGTAAGCATTTGCACAGAACACTACATTTTGCTCTCTGTTTTGCAGCTAAGCATTTTACAGAATAGATCACTTCCTTACACCTGAAGATTTCAGCAGCTTAGTATTTCCCTTCATAAACTGAGAATTCTTTTTAATGGTTAGTCTTCCTCAGGAACAGGAGAGTACTGTGTGTGCATGCCTTTTTCTGTATGTTGTTCAAATTATTTTAACAAGGTACTGCTTTACTGCTTTTTCCTTTTTATTTTTTTCTTTCTTTTTTTTTTTTTTTTTTTATTTGGGGGGTGGGTCTTTCTGGTGATTTTCCTCTGTTTCTCTGGTGGTGGTCAATCTAAGATGCTTTGTGTCACCCTAAATGTAATTTTAAGCTGAGCTTATAACAGTCTGGCAGTGGCCTCAAATAGTTAACTAGTTACCTGGGACCAAATTCTACACTCCCATGGCCTAATTTTTTCAAAACCCCTCTAAATGAAAGCAGAAAAAAATCGGCATGTAGCCATGAAAGAACTGAAGAGCAAAAACCATAGGCACAATGTTTCAGATTAATCTCTGCATTAACTTCAATGGAGCACTATCTGAAACATATTAAAATAATTTTGCTGTGTGATGTGTCATTTATGTGCTGTCATTCTAGAGATAGGCTCATTAAAGTCCTGTTCTCTAGGTTACATGTATTTAGCAATAGCAAACTGGCAGATCACAGGAGTTGCTTGTTGTTAGAGGTTTATGTGGTGAGAGTCTGCAACTTTGGTGCTTTTGCATGAGTTTTTACCTATGAGCTGAAAATACAGCTAGTATTGCTGTTAATAAAATTTGTAGATAACAGAAGGAGAAGAGAAATACAAAAGTTCAGAACTGCAACCTGGCCATTTGCCTTTTTGTTAATGAGATATATTGGTTAGAGGACCATCTCTGGCCATGTGTGCATGACATTTTTTATTGTTTCCCCTCAGGAACTGGAACACAAGATTAGAAATAAACATACTTCTCGTAAGTATATTACTACATAGTAACTATTATGTGCAAATATATTATTATTAAATACTAAATTGTTAAACTGTGTTGAGCTCTGATAATCTTCATATATGCTTACTCTGTCCACAAGGCACATTTCTGGTGAGGGCTTTATCCTTCAGGTCAGGCAGGGTTGGATCAGACCACCTGTTCAGCCCATACAGGCCCACCCGTGTATGCCTCACCTTTCAAGGCAATGTCTGCAGTTTTGGAAACCTATCTATCTGGTTTGAGCTGTTTTTGTTTAGAGTATTGTTAAGCTTATGGCTAGGGAGCATTGCCTCAGTAACTGTAAGGAAAGTGACCTTTTGGTCACCATTGTCACCTAGAAACTGGGAGCAACAGAAACAAAGAGGCAGCTGTGATCAGAGCAGATTTGAAGCGGTTTTGAGTTACAGACAAAAAAAAAGGTGAACTCCTGACCTTCCTGACCTTGAAATTTATGGGTCTGTGGCTACTCACTCTGCCAGAGTATTGCCTTCTTTCTGAAGGTATCAGCTTTATCTAATCACCTTAAACAAGCTATACATTTCTCAGTTAAAAAAAATCATGTACTGCAATTAAAAAGGAAAAAAAAGTTCAGTTCCAAATATCTGCTTTGCTATATGAGAGATAAACCTTGCCAGACTGTATGAAAAAAGTCTTCCAACAAGCATGTGTATCAATCCCCCACCTCCTCATCTCTGTGATTCATCTCCTGCCTCATTTATTCTGCACTTTCCTTATAGAGGCAGAAACACTGGCCCCAAAACAGGCAACCTTCAAGAAGGAAAGATAAAACAATTAACTGACATGAATATCATTTGCCTAAGATAGCTACAAACTCTCAGGAAGGATAGGCGACTCAGAAAGAGTACAGAGAAGTTGTTAAGATGTGTAGAGAGAAAATAAGAAAGGCAAAAATACAGCTTGAACTCAACCTGGCTGCTGGGGTGAAAAGGAACAAGAAACTCCTTTACAAATATATCAGTAGTAAGAGGAGGACTAAGGAGAATCTCCATTGTTTACTGGATGAGGGTGGGAATGTGACCACTGAGGATAAGGAAAAGGCAGAGGTTGTGAATGCCTTCTTTATGTCTGTCTTTAAAGATCAGACCAGTTATCCTCAGGGTACTCCACTCTCTGACCTGGTAGTCTCAGCTGGGGAGCAGACAAAACCCCCCATGATTCAGGAGGAAACAGTCAGAGACCTACTGCTCCAACTAGACTGCCACATGACTCATCTGTGGTGCTGGATGAGATTCAGCCAAGAGTGCTGAGGGAACTGGTGGAACTGATAGCTGAGCTGCTTTCCATCATCTGTGAGCGCTCCTTGTTGACTGGTGAGGTCCTGGAAGACTGGAGGCTTTCCAGTGTGACTCCCATCTACAAGAAGGGTTGTAAGGAGGACCCGGGGAACTACAGGCCTATCAGCCTGACCTCGGTGCCAGGAAAGGTTATGGAGCAGTGCCCTCTGCACAAAACCTCACAAGGGGAAATGAGTTTCTGTCATTGATAATTGATGAAATGATGAAATGAGTTTCTGTCATTGTGTAATTGATGAAGAATTACAATCAGCTCAGCAGTAAGACCAGAGGTCATAAAGCAGAGCAGAAGCAGTGAGCGTGCACATAATGTTTTCCTTCTGGAATAGGCAGACCTTGGCCACACTCACCCAGCTGCTTAGAGTTGGGTTTGCTGTTTCTGGCAACATGATCAGAAAATACTACCCTGTTAATTAGTGGTAAGAGTAAAGTATTTCCCAAACAATGTACATTTGCGCGTAATTATATTACTAAGTACAACTGTCCAAATTTCTGCTCTATTGAGTTATTTTCTTCATAGTGTCTGTTATGGTGCTATGTTTTGGCTTTTAGGAGAAAAACAATGTTGGTATCATACCCATGTTTCACTTGCTGCTGAGCAGTGCTGCTCAGAGCCAAGGACTGAATAACTATCCTACCGGTGAGTGGCTGGGGCTGCATGGGGACCAGGACAGCTGACCCAAACCACTCAAAGGGCCATAAGGTGTCAGTTGTTAAAAAAAATATATAAAACTGAGGCAAGTAGGCTGGGGGCTCTGCTGTTGCTAGGTGACTGACTGGGCATCAGTTGCTTTTTGCATCACTTGATTAGTAAATACATACAGATGTATATGAAGAGCACTAGTCCCAAGACTGACCCCTCCAGGACATCACTTTTGACCAGCCTCCACCCTGACATAGAACCATTAATCACAACCCTTTGGCTGCATCCAGACAACCAATTCTTAATCCATCTAACAGTCCGTCCTTCAAATTCCAAGGTTTATACTAAATGGCAGCCTACAAGCAATCTTGAGACCTGGATGAAGCTTTATGGCTTTAGGAGAGGCTGGACATTTTAAAAGGACTTGAGTGCATCTTCCTAGCAGCAGGAGTTGATTGCTCATGTTGTAACGGACTGATTTACAATTTGAGCAATGGCTTCTATTCCCTCAGAGATCCCCAATAACCGGTTGTAGTGGTCCAAGTTAATCAGTAGAAAATTTACTGGGGTCAGGAGGAAGACAGCCTAGTTCAGAGAGTTGTTCAGATGGCAAGGTATGATGGGAAAGATGTGGGCAGTTTGGTAACTACTTGAAAGAAGATGTGCAATATGTAGGCAATTATCTGGGGTCTGGAAGATAAATCTAGTCCTTCTATCATCTGCAAATGCACACATTTGTTCTTGAAGCCAAATGAAACCTTTATTTCCAAAAGGTTCAGAAGCTTTGGATGTCCCATTACTTCATGCACAGAAGTGATGAATTGAGACCAAAGGCCCACTATAACCCCTCCTTTACATCCCTTGGGTCCCAGATCAAGCCCTCTCCCACCTGGATCCTGCTTGTTCTGTGTTGGTGCCCAGTTGGTTGCCTTGGCAGCGCCATGGCAACACAATGCCCATTGGTGATGTCACTTGTTCTGAAGGAGACCAGCTGCAGTTGAGACGTAGACATCAGTCTAGCAGCTACTTCCCTGCCAACTGCTTCTCTCCACAGTAGCAAGATGTCTGGGCTAGAAGAATCTTTCCATAAATTTGCAATATATGGTGACACAGCTTCCAGTGGCAACAACATGACAGGGAAAAACTTCTCCAAGATGTGCAAAGAGTGTGGGGTGATGGATGGAAAAGCTGTGACTAGCACTGACATTGACATCGTATTCAACAAAGTCAAGTAAGTGAGGTGCTGTGGGCAAGGGAGATGGTAAGGAGCATCCAGGTACTCAATCAAGGGGCAGCCATGGGGTCTTTCCTTCCCACTGCCACCCAGCTTTCCTCCTGGTAACTTTCCTTTTAGTGACCTTCCTCTTCTTTCATCTGGCTGTAGGACCAAGGGCGCCCGCACCATCAATTTTGTTGAGTTCCAGCAGGCCATGAAGGAGATCTGTGTTAAGCGTTTCAAGGGCAAATCACCAGAGGAAGCCCTGCAAGCTCTGTATGGCCTCATTGAGGGGAAGGAGCCAAGCAGTGTGGGCACCACAGTGAGTAGGAGTTTTCTTTGTCCACTGTTCACCTGGACACTGTGCACTGTGCACATGGGCCCCTACATCCCAAGGGTTATACTTGCACACACAGGAAAGCCTGTCTGAACCTGCTCCTGATTCTGGTCTCCTTTCTTGCAGAAAGTTGCCAAGGTAGGTGGGGTCGAGAGGCTAACGGACACTAGCAAATACACTGGCAGCCACAAAGAGCGCTTTGATGAGAGTGGCAAAGGGAAAGGACTCGCTGGCCGTGAGGACCTGACAGACAACAGTGGCTATGTTGGTGCCTACAAGGGAGCCGGCACTTATGATAAGACACACTAGGACTGAAGCTACTTAGGGAAACAAGGATCTTCCTCCTCTAATATGTGGGAGGAGAGGCAAATAAAATCTCATGCAACTGACCTTCTGTGTGTACTGCCAATCTGCAATATATGGGATGGGAATGACTGGGGTGCACACAGGATGATCAACAGTGCCTGACCACAGCCCTAAGAGCACTCTTATAGTGAACAGGATGTGATATAGGCTATCCTCTGGGGAGGGTAGGAGTCCCAGTAACATTACTCATTGTCTTTTGACACTCCCGTTCCCTCAAGTTAAGCTTCCTCACCCATTCATTTCACTTGGCATGGTCATTCATAGCTATTTCCCCTGCTTCAAGCTGCCGGCAGCTGGAAAGAGTCTGTGATCAAGAGGAAAGTGAATAAAGTTATGACTGACCCTCATATCCTGCTCTGTGCTCATGTCCTCCCTGAGGGTACTAGGGGATGGGAGACCAGGAAGAGGGTAGGAGTGGCATCCAATGGAAAGCTGAGGTGTTTTCCCTAAGTGTGTGAAAATTACCTTTTTTTTTTCTCTCAGAACAAGAACTGATCATTAAAACTTTAAATAGGCAATAAAATAAGTTCTGTGAAATTCAGATTCAAGATTGCTTTTTTTTCCCCCTTTCCTACACGTGGCAATAATGGAAGTGTATGCAGTAAAATGGGTAGAATAGCACTGAAATATAAGCAAAAAATTAAGGCCTTATGCCAACTCTTTTGCTGATGTTTTATAACTCAGATAAAACACACTAATTGCTGCCCTCAGTAATGCTGGCTTAGTACAGCATGTCCTCTACAGCAGTTTAAGCAAAGTACATGTAAATTGTTAGCAGGGCATTGTCTACAAAAGAAAAGCTAATACAGTCCATGAAACAAAGGCAGGACATTCTCACACTGCTCTGCTTCCAGTGGCATAGCATTCCTTATTTTAATGTAGTCAGCAGGTAATTGCAATAATTATTAAATACTGCAGAGCTATGATTATTGTTCCTGACACGCTCTTATCAGTTCCTGGAGTGGCTCTACTCATCTCGCTGACCTTCAGCTGCACTGGTAAAAACATGGCTGAGTCTGCAGGACTGCCTGACAGTGCCCTTTGCCTGGACACAGCTCTTCAGTGCCTTTGCCTGCAGTTTCTTGCTCTTTCCAGGATGCATGCCTTCCTGGTTTTTGGAGAGCACAGTCAGTGTGCTTTATAGTGCAATACAAAACATGGGTTTGAGGTTCTTCAGTACTTTCCAGCCCCATCCCCACCCCTTACAAAGGCTTACTAACACATGATGGGCAGCAAGAACCTGGCATCAAGCAGAAAGCCACGCTAGATCCACCAACCCTGCAGGTTGCTAACACCCAGACAGGTCAGCGCTCGGGCAGAAGATGCAGGAAGTAGCAGTCTCACAGCAATACCAGTTTCCAGGCTTTGTGTGATGCTGGGTGCCTCCATTCCTCCTTGCCACACTTCAAACAGCTCAGGATGTTTACATTTTGCAGAGGATGACAAAAGTTGTCCTCAAAACCCAAGCAAACTTCATTACATTTCTTTGTTAAGGCCTCAGTTCCCTTGTTAATTAAATCAGACAAGAAATAGCCTACATAAAATTCTGCCAATGCATACAGGAATGTGTTGTAGTATTAGCTTTTTTAGTTGTTATTTTTTAGGGTTTGTTTGTTTTAATACAGCTGGCACAAAAAAAGCTGTGTGAACTTAGGGAACAAACCGAGAGCTTTGTACTCATGCTTGTGTACTCTGAGTTCTGTGAGTTCTGGTTTGCACTAACTGGGTACAATGTGACACTGGAATTTCTGAGACATGATTCAATCTGTACTTCATCCTGTAATCTAACTTGTGCAGCACTTCAGCTCCAGCAAAAATCCCTGGCTTGTCCTGCCTTCTCCTTATGAGCAGAAACCATGAAAAGATGAGGAATGCCATGCTTGCTCTTTCCAGTAGCTACAGAGCAGACAGATGGAAGTCACAGTTGACTAAGGAGTTTAAAAATAGTACATGATTGCTACATGCTGCTGAGGAAGATTAAAAAAACAACAACAACAACCATGTATGAATCAACGACAGCATCAGTAACACATCTGCAAAAGCAAAAAAAACAAAACACAACAATGAAAAGTTTGTTCTCTAGTACCTTGGGAGCCTGCAGAAATATAGAAGATATACCCCACTGCAAAGTAGGGTAGGAGGCTTCTGTCACATCACCGCCATCTGGTACCAAATGTTTCTACCAATTTTGTATTTCCTTTAAAGAGGCCATATTGCCCAGCAAAACAGGAAGGGTAGGAGTCATCCCCCGGCAGAAGCAGGAGTGTGCCTTCTCCTGGTGCTACCTGCTCCCTGAAGTTTGTGGAGGCAAGGATGGCTGCTGTATTCCTCTGCTGCTAGAAGAGCTGTACAGATACAAATTGCTGGATTTGGGGAATCTGGTGGGAACAGTGAAAACCTTACTGAAATAGAACAGTACTCATCTAGGAGTTTATACTGAACTATGGCTAAGATCTCTCATGGAAAAGCAGAGAAGCGTTGGCTTCAAAATATGCATCTGTTGGGGAAGGAAAATTAGAAACTAGATGTGCTGTCAGCTTACAACCATGTTAAAGCAATCAGGATAAAATACTCCTGAATCCCACTCCCTGAAAAATTCAGTGAGCTGGTAACTGTGGTGTAGCTCTTCACATCCCTCTCTCCTGTCCCTTGCTATCAGCCTCTCCTATGCAGTTTTCTTGCTGTCTTTTAGAAATATGACCCTCAACAAGCTCAGTAATTCTTTGCCAGCTGGTCATTGCTTCAGGATACAGGAGCATGTTGCCCAATATGCCAGGCAGATAGAAATCATGGGACTGATGAAATCTGCCCACAAATTAGAACAAGGTCTGAAGATACAGCTTTTTGACTGAGTAGCAAACGGAGGCAGTAGCACAGGAAGTCACCTAACACAGGTAGGAAAAAAAGATAAGAAAATACAGACGCATGTGCATGTAATGGTTTTAAAAAACAAGTCTTCAAGCTTTTTTTTTTTTTTTTTTTTTGAAATGCTGCAGGATGATTGCGGGATCAGTGCAGGATGCAGTGAGCATTCCTGAGGAGTGATGCTTGCACTGCAGCATTATACTTTTGCACAGTTGTTTTGTTATTGTTGCAATAGAAAAACTGAGGAACCGAACACCTAGGTCTGACACAAGGTGGCACACAGCATGCCAGGCAGGCAGCTCTAGCTGTGGCAATGGGACATGCCCAAAACAGGCGTTCAGATTCAGTTACAGAAGGCATCTAGGTGCAACCAGCTCTTGCCCTAACAGCTCAAGGCATCTACAGTGGTAGACAGACACAGGGAGTTAACGGTCTGTGTACATTTACACTGGGCTGGTCATCAAAGTGATATTTAAAATCAAAGTCATGAATATTAATGAACATTGTGTAATGCTTTCCCTCGTTTTCCCTGCTTCTCTGATTAAGCACACCTCCTGCCTCAGGAAACAGTGATTAGATTTGGTGCAGAATTAATGATAGGCTGAGGAAGCCACTGGGTATTTGCCCCAACTGACACATATGCAACAGAAAAGGAAAAAAAAAATCATACACGTTTGGATATTAATGCATAACGTTAGCCTGGTTTCAGACAGCTTCACGTAATTGGAAGACTGCTGCTTTCAGTGAGGTTACCAGTACATCACTCTGGCTGTTATTTCATTGGAATCCAGGGTGAACTGCAAAACTGAAGAAAGGTGTGCATGCCAAAGGCCCGCCTCTTTTTCTACCAGTATTAACCAACAATTTATTTCCCTACACATGCTGCCTTCCTGATCCTTGCTGCATGCCCCACCCATATTTATCCCCTCCTTTTCCAGCTCCGAAGCTGGCTGCAGACTTCAGGGTATCAAGGCAGGCTGCGTGCCCCTCTGCCTGCCTGCAGCTGTAGCAGGAGGACTTGGTGCTGAGTCTGGCTACTCCTCAGCAGCACTGGTTCCACCTGCAGGGATGGCCAAGACCAAAGATGTCATGCCATAGCTTTGCATTGCACCACACTGTGGCCCTGGGCTGTGGGTCACAGTGAGTATGAGGTGGCTCTTTTCCCTCCAAGCTTGGGATTGTTTTGCCTCCCGTGCTGTTTTTCTGTTTTTCTTCTCTGTTGTTGTCAGGAATCATGTGGTGTTTTTTTTTTGTTTTTGTTTTTTTTTTAAAAATAATTTTCTGCATTATTTACAATGGTTTTGTCCTCATGAAATGTAAAGCTGCTAATTTTAATTGCACATTTAATATCCCTTGTATTCAACACAGCTACAGCCTTTTTCCTTTTAAAAAAATATGTGAAATATGTATGGCCTTAGACAATGTTATATTTGATCTTCAGGCTGTGTCCATTTAATTCTTGCTAAGTCCTCTGTCAGTCCATGCCACACTCACACCCTTCCATGTCCCTGTGGGATATACTGTGTAGTGTGCTACTGCAATTTCCTGCTTACAGCATCATGTACAGAGAAAGGATCACAAAGAACTTCAAAAAGACTTTGCTAATATCCACAACCACAGTTGTTCACAGTATAAATCATTCACAAACATACTCACGTGGAGCTTTGCTTTGCAGCAAGCAGAAAATAAAATAGATCAGTAAGTTCCTCTGTGCTGCACTGACATAGCAAGAACCAGGATGGAATAGACTGTCAGCAAAGCCATGCAAGTGCATCAGCCTAGAAGTGTTCATGTATTGCCACCTCCTGGAAGGGCCATGTACAGCTGACTGTGCAGAGGCCCTCCTCAGATGCTCACTTTTTTGAACCTGCAGTTGTGGCTGCACTCAGTTCAGAAAAGGAAAGTATGGATATTTTCCATTATCTGATTAAAAATCCCTGCTCTTCACAATGTTTGAAGCATGTGGAGATTGGTGCAGGGATTTTAATGCAATTTGGGTGATTGTGTATGAAAAATGTGTATAGACTCCTGTGCTCTGAAACAACCATACATTCATAGATTTGAGCTATAAATGACAAAGTTGTAAACACACTGTTTCCTTCAAGGAAAAGCTGGTTTTACATGTTCTCACCTACTCCTTCTTCGATGGGCCACTTATATCAGTTCCCCCTGCCCTATGATGCAGTTTGCTAACCCTTAGCTCTGCTGTAACCAATACTTGTGGGACTATACTGGCAAATGACATTTCTGGTATTAATAATAATAAATCCACACAACCAAAAAGACAAAAGCTCCTTCATAACAGTGACTCTGGATAGTGCAGTCCACCAGTCTTGTGGACACATCCATGAGACAGTGTTTCCTATGAGATGGAGTCTTTAAGTACCTGCTGGAGGGGCTGTCTACCTTTCAGCCTTTATTATTATTATTCATACTCACATACAGTCACATCCAGTCCTTCGCTTTCCTGAGAACTTGACCCTGCAGCAAAAGCTAAATCAAAGATAAGATTTCTCTGTATATATTTCTCTGTATATGTTTCAAAAACAGTTGCCTCCACTTCTAAGAGAGTTTTCATGTGTATAATGTGCGGTTAAATCCTGCATGGCTGGTACCTGGCATGGTGCAGAAATCCCTGGATAGCTAATGTGCTTCACTGACTTTCAACACCGCTAACTTCCCAGATCCAGCACAATGTCATTGAAAAGCAGTGTCCTGGACAGGCTTAGGTGTAAAAACAACTGTGCACATTTTTAAGGATTTTGGGGAATTAGTGGGTTTATCTGTTCTGCTAGGTACCACTCAGTGCCAATAAGGAAGTCTTCAGTCTTCTGCAATGGTCACAGTAATTCAGCAAATATACAAGCTCTGCACATTAGCAGCAAATTCAGAAATGTGAATAACTCTTGTTAAAACAACATATTTTCTAAAACAATGCATTTAATCTCAATTTAAAAACGTAATCCAGTTATTTCACAGTATTTTATATTCTTAACGTAATTACAGAATAGTGAAGATAAAATCAACTAAGTAACACCAGAAAGGGACATCTGCTGCAAAGAGAGGGGAAGAACTATTCCTCCAGTTTTCTTTAGCTTTCTTGTATTTGGTAAAACTTAAACACACACATATATTGCAGGGAAATAGTGCTGTCACTCACTGGATGTACAATTGGTTTTGATTTCTGCAGCTGTTTTACAACTGATATCCCCATGAATGTACTAATTGCACATGTAGAGCTTGACAGTTTCTCTGCAACAGGGATAATGCTAAAAAATGGCTATATATAATCACAAGCAACACCTACACGAGCAGTTCTTGTAGGAAAATGTTTGTTAAAAAGAAGTAAAAAAATGAAATCATCATCAATACACGTCATGTCTGAATCACATCTAAAACATGACCTGTATCACTCAGTATCTTTCAGTAGCATCTTGCACTGGATTCCTGAAAGTTAAACTACCCAAATCACTTGGCTTTTATTTTAAAATAAACTATGAAATTAGCATCAAGAAATACACTGTTTCACAGTAAATCCAACATTTTTATAGCTGTATTTTATGCATATTATTTCACTTTCTCAGTGTAACTGCCCAAAAAATATCACTGCGTTGCTAAGAATGTCTTGTTCACATTAGAATGAAAAACATATGTTCCAAACATTTGTATGCAATAGGTATATCTAACTCTAAATCTTTCCGTATTTCTCTAAAATCTCTGTATCTAGTAGAATCCTGAAATACACACAGGCACCTGTCAAGTGGCTGCTTGCGGGGAACACACAAGAAGAAATTTTGATTTCTAGATTATTTAAAATGAGATTGGAAAAAAATACATGTGAAAAATGGGGATGGAAGTTGATTACATAATTTATATTATCACTGCTATACCTACAAAGTACTGGAAACTCTGCTTGGAGCATCACCAAAAATATGGTAAGACAGACATCTTTTTCTGAGATGTTCACAAGGATTAACAATACTAACATCCAGGAGAGGACAAAAGTAAAGTGAATGTCCATGAGCCTGTTTCAAAATATTTGAGCTGGGAGTAAAACTGAGCTTCAGAAGTTATAAGCTGTAGTGAATAACCACAGATGCTTTTGAATAAAGGTTTAAAAAAAGAGATGGCTGCTGCCTAAAATACAACACAAGAAGCTTTGGTATATCCAAAAAGATACATGGAAAAGATGTATCTAGAGAAGGCTGAAACAACATGAAGGAAAGTTGCTGCTCCATCAACTTTCAAAGCACAATTGTTTTTTCAGGAACCACAATGATGGACTTCAGGTTAAAAGACAGAGTAATTGCCTTAGGTGCTGATAACTTCTGTGCCAAGGTGAGTGCAAGCCCCTGAATTCCCTGGCTTTACCATTAATAAATAAATTCTCAGTTGGGGATTCCACAAGAGACAAAGAAAGAGAGGAGCTGATAACACCTAATGGGGTTGATGATTCCTTTTATTTTTCTACATTTTAGAAATTCACATCTCCCAGCTCCTGACTGCAAATGTTACTAACAAGAAGAGTACTATTTGGTTATAAAGTGGTGGCGGTAAAATCAAACACACCATCAGTCAAAGTGACTGACACTGTCATAGCGAAATTTTTTTATGGTGAAAAATGTTTATGCTATTCTTTCTCAAATAGGGAGAAGGCTGGAACAACACAATTTGAGAGCTAAGAATATTAACAACAAAAATTTAAATCCCCATCTGCACTCAAATAGATAAGAGGAAGAGGGCTGAAAGACTTTAAATAGGTTTTACATGACAGAAGAATGTACAGACAATAAAGCTGTAAATAAAATGGAATGTAATGGAAGTCTACGCATCTGCACTTATGTTGCACTGTTCTTTGGAGCTTGATATTCCACAAGAAAGCCAAAAAAAGAGGGCAACCTCACACACAGGGCTTAGCTCTTTATATGGTGAAGGTGACAGTACAAAAATAAGTCACTCAGTTTCAGAATCTGAACTGCTTCTCTTTGCTGAAGAAAGGCAAGCTGCTGTTCACATTGTTAGTGGGAAATGTCGTAATAGTAGTTCCGTAATCGCAGCTCCACTGCAACGAATCCTGGTCGGTCATCAACACTGCAGAAACATGACAAGTACAACAAGGTGATACATCAGGACTGAGAAAGCTGAAGAGGTATGTAGGCCCTGCAACAGCTGGGTCTTCATAGCAGTGACAACACCTAGGGGCTACAGTATTTTAAGGCTACCAAAATGTTGCTACAAAATGAATACCAAGAGGCTAATATCACTGCAGAGCATTCAGTCAGTGGATTTACTGTCATCAAAGTTATTTTGTGGCTGTAGAAGGTACTATAAGAAATGGTAAATCAACCTCAATTAATTTGCTACTTCATTTACTTCAGTAATAATCTAGAGAAAAGAATACTTATAATGCATTAGCTTCCTTATAATAAGTTCTACAACCATACAGATAAGCTTTGTGCCATTAAGAATAGCCTCTGCAAACTCTACATGGCTGTACTGTCTTGATTTCCTCTATATCTCACCTCTTTTGATTTGGGAGAATATGATTAAGCTGACAAGAAGTTCTGACAACAGTATGTTACATACTGAGACAGCTGCACTGCGTAAGTTGAACATTTTTTTAAGGTTTTTTTTTTTCCTTTCAAATATTCAGGATATTCGAGAACAAACAAATAAAAAGCAATACCCTTTATAGTATGTTTACTAAACATAATGAAAATGATCCCGTTTCCCTCTACAACTGCTACTACATTACTGTAGTACAAAAAAAAAGAGCAGAAATTATTTAACGGTTCCATGTTCTTTCTAGAATACTGGATGTAATAAAACTAACAAAGAAGCAAGGTACCTAGAGGAGAAATAGCATAACTCTTGAAATGGAACCTAAAGATCTTTAGCAGACATATTATTCACACATTCTTCAGACAGTAAATTGGAAGAGTAAGCCACATTACAGCAGACTTTCTTTACTTTATGGAGTACTTTCTACAGCTAAAGATAATTTCAACAAAGGAGTTCCTCTGCCAGTCTTTACTTCAGCTTGGGACTGCTCCTGACCTAGATGCAGCACCCTGCATGTGGCCTTGTAGATCCTCATTAGGTTCAGATGGGCTCTCTTTTCAAGTCTGTCCAGGTCCCTCTGGATGGTATCCCTCCCTTTTATTGCAACAACCACACCACTCAGCTTGGTGTCAGCTGCAAACTTGCTGAGGGTACACTCGATCCCACTACCTAAGTCACTGATAAAGATATTAAAGAGCACTGGTCCCAGAATGGACCCTTGGGGGCACCGCTCACCACCAGCCTCCACCTGGACAGACAGCTGTTGACTGTAACTCTCTGGCTACAGCCATCTGCCAATTCCTTATACAATGAACAGCTCACCCCTCAATTCTAATATAACAATATAATGTGGGACCATATCAGAGGCTTTACTCTAAGTGTATGACAGTCTTTTCTTGTCCACTGTTGCAATCTCTCCATCATAGAAGGCTATTAGATTGGTAAGGCACAATTTGCCCCTGGTGAAGCTATGCTGACTGTCTCAGATCATTTCCTTATCTTGCGTGCTCCTTAATATAGATTCCGTAAGAATCTGTTCCATGATCTTCCTAAGTACAGATGTGAGGCTCAATGACCTGTAGTTCCCTGGATCTTCTTTTCTACTCTTCTTAAAAATGGAAGAAATGTTTTCATTTTTTCCAGTTACTGGGGCTTCAACTGACAGTTATGACTTTTCAAACATGCTAAGAGTGGCTTGGCAACTACACTGCCCAGTTCCTTCAAGACCACAAGATGCATGTTGTTGGTTACCACAGACTTGTACATGTTCTGTTTCATCAGGTGGTCTCAAATTTGCTCTCTTCTTACACTGGGAGGGATTCTACTCCTCCAGCCCCTACATGGAAGTACAGGGACTTGCAAAATGTTGGAACCCTGACTGCCAGTAAAGGCTGAGGCAGTAAAGGCTGAACTTGAGTGCCTCAGCCTGATGGTCTGTACCCCAACCACCTGGTGCCCTTCATTGGTCTGGTCCCTAATTTTAATCCACAAGGTCACAATCTGGTCATGGCTGTTTCTCAGTGGCAGCTTTTCACAATCTATCCCACCATTCCTACTTTGTTCCTTCTGAAAACCTTATAACCCTCAATCATAGTGTTCTCACAGGGCAATTCATCTCACCTGGTTTGCATGATAGCAATAGCAATTAGGCCGTAGTTTTCTAATTGTACCAGTTTCCATCTCCCCCTGCTCATTTCCCCTGCTGCATGCACTGATATAGAGGCACTTCAGCTGGGCTATTGGCTGTGCTGCCTTTCTTGCAGAGCCATCCAAAAATTCTCTGGGACAAATCTAAGGCTTTACCCTTCCTAAAGTGATGGTGCTCCCCGGCTCAGTGCTGTCGCTCAGAAGTACATACCTTCCCCAGTTCTAGATTGAAGCTCTCCTAATAAATCTAGTAAGTTTGCTGCCCAGAACACTATAACCCCACCTGGTCATTTGCATCCCATCCAACACAAATGTGCCTGGTCTCTCAAAGGTGCATCCCAGATCACAGAACCTGAAGCCCTGAGCATGGCGCCAGCCAGGCAAACACTTAGTCAACTGATCTTTCTGCCTCTCCTTCCGTGTCCCAGTTACCAGGCAGAAGAGTTTATATATTCCCAAACCCTTCAACATCCTTCTGAGAGACATAAACTCTCTTTTGATATTTTGTAATCTCCTCTTTGCAGCCTCATCTGACCCTACATGAAAGCATAGGGATGGGTAATAATACTCTAGCTTTAAAAGGCACGCTAGCCTCTTTTTGATACTAGAAATGTGGGGCCTTTGAAATATTCTTATTTCATGCTTTCTAGCTACCAACCATGTAGATTAAAATATACTGCTACTAAAAGAGAGAGTATCACATCACACTCACTTGTACGTCCAACATAATTTCATTAAGTCATAGACTTCCACTGGACAGGCTTCAGGACGTTCCATCCGTTCTCCTCCTTCAATCATCTGTGCAACTTCACCGCCTTTCATTCCCTGGAATAGGATGATCAGAGCAGTCTTCTGAGTTGCAAATGATTACAGCACACATCAGTATAGTATATAACAAAGAGAAGTCTGGAGTTGAACTGGGGGCTGTCCTTTGACTTGTCTGTTAGAACAGATGGGTTCTAAGGCCTTATTTGACCAGTAGCAACCCTTCCAGGCAGGAAAAGAAAGGTGATGGTTTGAATTTGCTCTATGTTTTTATAGTAAAAGAACTGCCAGATAGAATTACTCACTTTATAGGGCTTTTGCCCATAAGAGAAAGCTTCCCACATTAAAACTCCAAAGCTCCAGACATCACTTTTGCTAGAAAACTTGTAGAAATTCATACATTCTGGAGCATACCACTTGACTGGCCATTTTCCATGACTTTGTGCCTAAAGTAAGGAATAACAGAAAATAAAAGAAGCAGATTTGAGACAGTAGCAAGTAGTGAACAACACTCATATTCACAGAAGCCAATTTAACTTGCATTTTCATGTGTTCGTACTAAGTATTTCTGATACAGTTTGCCTTAGAGAAATTAGCAGCAGCTTCTTCAATACTGTTACAAAATTGTTCCTAATCTCCCAAATTCAAATAAAGCACTGGAATTAATGCTATGGTAAAGCAAAGCTTAGTTATAGGACCTAATGTCATGTTTGTTAAGCTCTGTCAAAGAAATATTTTTCAACTCTTACAGAAGAGACACCAAGTCAGCCAGAAGGAGTCTTGAGTCTTATTTTCAGATTAAATCAATGCTTTATTTCAAAGCACAGCAACTGCTTTGTGACAAACTGCAATTTGATGAAATTACGCTGTAACGTGCTACAAAATTGCAAGCATCAACCCATACTGGCACAGCGCTAAATCTATTGAGATAACCCTGCAGTATTTTGTGCAGTTATAAATGGAATGAGCCTTTGATACCAGATCTCAACCCCCTGACAAACTAGGCAAGTTGGAAGTGATTTAAGATGCTGCTGTCTTTTCTAGCAGCGGTTACTGTTCCCACAGGAAGGTCATAAGAAGGGAGTATGGGCTTGCTCCTCCTCTGCAGTGTTTCATAGTCTAGCTTATTGGTTTTAAACAACTGATGAAAGCAAAGGCAGGAGGATGAAACAATTTTAACTGTAAAAGCAATATATAGGAAAAGAAGATGCATACACGATTAGAGGCTTTGGCTCCCAAGGATATATTTACCTTCCTAAATACAGCACTTATTTTAGTCTCTTTTGCTGCACAAAGATTGTTGGTAATTAAAAATCAAGCTGAACAGAATTTACCTAGGTCAAATGATTATTTACCACCTGTACCTCTTCAACAGACTCCCCAAATCTGATTTTGTTATTTAGTTAGACAGCTTGCTAGCCTGTATTTTCCTCTGACATGATGTAAAACAAGTGCTAAATTAGTATTTGCAACAAAGATAGTTCCAACGTTCATGGAAGGAAATATCTCATTTCCACAGTAAATTTCAATCTTCTAATGGCAAATTTACCAAAGAAATAACTAAATAATGGATTAGCTTTTCCCTTTCTATTCATCTCTTAACTTTGATCATACATTTTGAAAATTCATGACTACTGCTAGTAGGCTATAAAATAATTTGTGTACATAGTATTTCTTACTTTCAACTTTTAAACACAACCACTCTTAAATGAAGAATAATCTTCTTAGGCCATATTAGTAAACGGCTTTGACAGCTTGTAATCTTACCTTGTAATAATTTTCATCAGCACTAAGAGCCTTAGATAGTCCAAAGTCACTGATTTTTGCATAATGCTGGGTGACTAATAGCACATTCCTTGCAGCCAGATCCCTATGTACAAAGTTATTCTCCTCCAGATATTTCATCCCCATGGAAACCTGATGTACCAGCTCTGTTATATTCTTTTCTGTGACGTGCCTGAAAATCATAATTGAATCTTTAAGAGGTCAGTAGTTCATTTTCATTATTTTTCAAGGAGTTCTAACACAAACTTACACAATGAACTTCCTCATATATTAGTAGCATGATCCGTTTATGTTTAGCTAAGATTTAATTAAAACAGGCAGCATAAGAATGTCTTGATCGTATCAATAAACTATGATCATATTAGTAAACTGAAGAACATCTGAAAATTCTTTTATTCAAAATGCACTATTTTACAATAAATTTGACATTTAGGAGACATCCGCAATATGACTATGTCCCAGTGAAGATTATCTACAATAGCTAATTATTACATAAATTACATTTCAAAGTAAAACGTGCAAAAATTTTAAGATAAGAAGACCTTTCTCCTGTTTTTTCCTACCCCTTTGGATAAATACTATGAAATGGAATCAAAGCTTACATACCTATTCTTTTGCAAAAACTTGTTCAGCGGTCCAAGTTCAGCCATTTCCATTACTAACATCCAGGCCTCTGCTTCACATATACCTATCATTCGGACAATATATGGGTTGTCCAGTTGCTGCATTACATTTGCTTCTCTCAGTAACTCATCCTTTATGGCTGGATCATTACTCTCATTTTTAAGGATTTTTACAGCCACTGGCTTGGCACCCCTGCAAAAGAGAATCCCCCGGGATTAGTTGCTGAAAAATCTGCATGTAAATGTATACAATCTCCAAGTGATGCTTCTGCACACATAGTTCAAACTGTGACAAAAGACAGAACTGAATACTTGGACAGGAAAGAATTTGATTGCAATGGGAATAACTCTCTGCCAAATGATCAGAAGATAGCTAAGCAAAAGAAATAAAGTGGAGAGAATGAAAATTAGAAGTAATCATTAAAAAATCTAAACAAGCCTGAAAACAAAGGCACTAAACAAAATTATCTTGCCCATTCTGACTAGTCTTAACTAATGAAAGTGGAAAGACTTCCAAAAAGTTATCTGTTACAATGAGAGTCCCCAGAGGAAAAGCTGTAAGGGCTTTCTCAGCATTGATGTGTTCTGGACCTGAAACACCGTAGCACGGCACAGCCCCAAGGCAGTGCTCTGACCTGCCAAGAAACTAAGCCTGCTCCTGCAACCTACAGCACATGCATGTGAAAAAGTCACTGATGAGATGACAGAGTTCAAATTTGAACAACTACTGATAAACAAGACTACAGCCCTTCAAATCCCCTCAGACAATACTAGATAAGGAAAATTCCTTGATTCTAAAAATCTCAGTTAAAGAACTGCCTCCAGCTTTGACTGGTGAAAGCATATACATAATCAGCGCATGCATTTAAGCAACACACTGGTAACAGTTTATTATGAAAAAGCATGAATAGGTGACCTGACTTTTGTCAGTACAAACAGGGTCTGTTCCTACTGCAATTCCATGATAAGATAGGCCACAACATTTTCTGTCTGCTTGAAAACCAACGTTGCAGCTTCAATGAAACAGGTATTCATCATACTTACTTTAGGTGAAAATCCATTCACTACAGGTAAGCTGTACATGGCTCTCTACACTATCTCTCACAGAGAGACTATGCAGACCAGTAACATGAATGCCCATACAACATCTGGAGAAAGGCACAGAGCTTCTTACTCTACTGCAACTGACAGCTGAGTCATAAAACCATAGGAGGCACTTCCCCACTTTGAAGACAAAAATAACAACTGGGCAGTGACTATGCTGTACTTCCTGAAAACTGAAGGAAATACTTACTTTTTCATCTTATAGAAACCTTTCTTTACAGTACCAAAGTTGCCAGAGCCAAGTTCTCCTTCCTCCAGTGTTAACAATTTCCTGTCAAGAGTGACATTTTTTGGTTTAATTTCATCTGGATCAGCATACGGACTTTCATAAACCTCAGTGTCCATGGGTAAGGCCTCTCTCTGATCACCTGCAGTTCAATTAATAGACAAATTAGAGATCATGTGAAACTATTTTGCTCCCACAGATGTTATATTCAACACATCCATGCTTAGGACTAATTGCTGCATCTTTTTGTTTGCTTTACGAGAGCATCATAAAGAAACTTCATACATTCTGGCTACATGCACTTTAGAACATTCTCAAAAAGAATTACTTTTGTCTGGTGACATATTCTAACTACTGAGCAATTGCTTGACGTGAAACAAAGATGTTCCTTGACAGAAGGAAGGTTAAAGATATGCTCTTTTCTTTAGCACTTTCTGTTAGTGCTCAAACAGTTCTTCACTCCAATTGCAGTATTTGCAGCTTTCCTAAAGCCTAGGCATCAGACTGGCAGCGTGGATTCAGTGAGGCACAATTTTCTTTATGAAGGGCAAGGATGCAGCTTTTAGTCAAGGAGGTAAAAATCCTCCACTTCTGCATGGAAAAAGGGATTCCTGTTAAATCGCTTTTATTATAGACAATGACATCACACTTGAGCTGTGGCAGTGAAATACCAATAAGCGACATGATGTAAAATACAAGCAGGTAAAGAAGAAATATAGGTTGTGGTAAGAGCTCTGGAATAAAGAAAAAACGTGGTATTCGTGTAATAAATTACTGCCTACCTTTCTCTGCTCCTATTAGACCTCTTGCTCTTTGCAATACATAAGGATTAAAAGGTGTTTGGTCATCAGATGGGGGACCAATAGGTGCCTGGAGCTGTAGCACACAAATAGTATTTTTAAACTGAGCAATACATAGTAAGTCAAAAACTTTTTTTTTTTTTTTCCCCAGAAGATTATGGCATGATTGCAAGAGAAATACAGTAAGAATCAAAGAATAAGACAGAGATTAAAAAAAGCTTACTTAATTATTGAGGCTATTGCCTGAGTAAACCAAAAGCCAAATAACACACACATTGCTGCATCTCAAGAAGTTACAGGAAATATTTCAAAACATCTAATCTGCGAGAAGTAACTGGAACAGGTCATGCACAAATCTTATCCTGCAGATGTTAAATCCATATGCAGTTTTAAATCTGCCACGTAACATTATAAATCTTCTTATTTCCCTTTGATTTGTCCTTCTTCCCCCCCAAGTTATCTCTCACCATATCTGGGCCATAGAGAATTTGCCAGTACTAATGAAAAAAAAAAAAACAACCCAACAACCTTACCCTGTTTATCTTGTGGATGTTACAAAGTAACTCCAATTGAAAGAAACAAAGGTAAAAAGAAATTATTTTACTAAGTTTGAATAACTGAACATCACAGAGCAGTCTGTTTGCTCTTTCCGGTCTGAGGAAGGAGAAAATGACCTGATCACTAGTATATTTGAAGAACTGATTCAAATACCATTCTTCTGCCTTTATTCTTTTGTCAGGGGAATACGATGAAGCTCATAAACGATCGTAGCAGAAGAAATGCTCATTCTGAGTTGCTTGCTTGAAGGATGAATCTCACACAATAAGGTGTAGGAGAGTGAAATTTATAACCTGCCCTATTTTATTTGTGAACTGGAAGAGAACAGTTCTAAGAATAGAAAATTACAGAAATTACTTCTTCAGTTTAGTACTTCAGTTTCTTTCATAATGTAAAAACTTCTGTGATGAACAATCTCATGCTCCCCAAAGGAGTGCTTCCAAAACCTAAATTCAGACATCAATAAGAGTTTGCTCAGTTCTCATAAGAAATAAAAACATACTGTACTTGCAAAAGCCTAGATAGAGCTATTTTTCAAATATCAAAGTATTTATTTATTTATTTTTAATAACTGGAGCTTTCTGTGGCATAAGTTCCTTCCTGAAGCAGTTGTGGTTTTCAAGTAAGGGTAAGCAGAGCTTGGGAAATATTTAGGAGTTAACTGTCATCATTTTATCAATTGGAAGAAGCTTTTTGATCCAGGAGGTAGAGAAAATTAAATCATAAAAAATGATCTGCCCAAGTGGATGAAGCAGAAGAGGTTTTGCTACTTGGACTTTACAGAAAACCTAAAGCAGGAGACAAACTGCAAGATTATGATCTATCAGGATGGGTGTGGTGACATCAGAGATGGTAACATTTCTGACTTGCCTCATTCAGTCCTGTGGAACAGTGTTGAAAAGGGCATTTGCTGTCCAGGAGGCCAAAAGAGTAGTGATACAGTTCTGACACAGGTAAGGGATAAAACTGACTAGCCAGCTTCAAGAACAAGGAGAAGAATGCTAAGAAACAAGATTCATTCTTTCTCCTAGTCCTAATTCAGTTTTTCTAGCGTGGAAAACCTTGCCAAATCCACAATTTAAAATCTGCACTTCCAATGCACTTTATTTGAAGCACAGGTCACATGATTTGTTAAAAAAAATAAAAAATAAAAAAAAATTAAAAATCACTTAAATTAGATAAATATATCTAATCATTGCTGAACAGCAAGGCAGAAACTCTTTAAGAAGTTCAATAGGCACTGCATAATCCCTCAAACTTAAACACAGAGGACGTATACTCTCATAGAATAATAGCATGGTTGGGTTCGAAGGAAACTTTAAGATCACTTAGTTCCAACCCCCTGCCATAAGCAGGGACACCTCCCTCTAGACCAGGTTGCTCAAAGCCCCATTCAGCCTGGCCTTGAATGCTTCCAGGGATGGAGAGTTCATAACCTCACTGGGCTACCTGTTCCACCATCTCACCACCCTCACAGTAAAGAATTTCTTCCTAATATCTAGTATAAATCTACTCTCTTCCAGCTTAAAGCCATTTCCCCTCGTCATGTCACTACCTGCTCTTGCAAAAGTCCCTCCCCAGCCTTCCTGTAGGCCCCCTTTCAAGTAATGGAAGGCCACTATAAGGTCTCCTTGGAGCCTTCTCTTCTCCTAACTGAAGTCCCAACTCTATCAGCCCGTCCTCGTAGGAGAGGTACTCTAGCCTTCTGATCATCTTTGTGGCCCTCTTCTAGAAGGACCCACTCCAACAGCTCAGTGTCCTTCTTGTGTAGGGGGTCCAATACAACTGGACATGGGTGGGATCTCATGAGAGCAGAGTAGAGGGGCAGAATCACCTCCCTTGACCTGCTGGTCACACTTCTCTTGATGTAACCCAGGATACTGCTGGCCTTCTGGTCTGCAAGCACACACTGCCAGCTCATGTTGAACCTTTCATCGTTTGACAATCCCAAATCCTTCTTCTCAGGGCTGCTCTCCAGCCATTCTTCACCCAATCCGTATCGCTGCTTGAGATTGCCCCAGTGCAGGTGCAGGACTTTGCTGAACTTCTTCAGGTTAGTCAAGCCTGTCAAGCCTGTCCATGTCCCTCTGGATGTCATCCTCTTCCTTCTAGGGTGTGAACTGCAACACTCAGCTTGGTGTTTTCTACAAACTTGCTGAGGGTGCACTCAATCCCACTGTCCATGACCCCTACAAAGACTTTAAATAATACTGGTCTCAACAATGATCCCCGAGGAACACCACTCATCACCCATCTCCACTTGGACACTGAGCTGTTAGCTGCAACTCTCTGAGTGTGACCATCTTGCCAATTCCTTATTGAACAAGAGGTCCATCCATCAAATCCATTTTTTCCAATTTGGTTAGCAGGACTTCATGTGGGACATTGTCAAATGCTTTGCACAGGTCCAGGTAGATGATGACATTTGTTCTTCCTTTATCCACTGATAATGCAATTCCATCATAAAAGACTACCAGGTTTGTCAGGCATGACTTGCCCTTGGTCAAGTCAAGCTGGTTACCACCAATCACCTTGTCTTTATTTTCCATGTGCCTTAGTATGTGATTAGGACTACCTAAGGACCAGAGAAATAGTTAAATATCCCTGGTTTCAGGCTCAGTATATGAACTGATATATTCTTCACTGGCCAAACAACATTTATGTACACCATATTTGTCTCACAAGAAGACAATCACCTGTGCAGAACAGCTGGTAAACATATTCTGATTATAAGGAGTGGGAAGTTTAGAGAACGTAAATGGGAAGTTTAGAGACATTTCCTCTCCTTTGTAATTCAAGAGCAAAACAAATGAATCTGAAATAATTTGGTGATCACATTCAGGAACTGCACTAAAAAACAAATGCATTAATTCCCATGCTTGTAAATAAAACTGTAGGTATGAATTGGAGATAGCCCACTGACACTAAATCTAACAAACTTCTGAATGGATTCTGTCTCAGAAGGCTTCTACTGCTTGAAATAAGTAATAATGTTTTATATATCATTAGAGCTAGTTTATTTAACTACTAGTTACATAATTGTGGAATTATATTCCTTATTGTTGCAGTTCAATTAAACAGCTTAACAATTGGCTTTTTCATTAATATTTTGGTTTAAACTGTAAGTTGATGTTTCAAATGTACCTTTTCATAGCTCCTACTAGTATCGCAGGAATATTACCTAGCACTCAGAAAACTCAAATAGCATTCTAAACCTTAGTCCTACCAATTATATACTCATGGCATGTAGCACCCTCCAGTCCTCTGACAAGTTGTTTGAGCAGAAATGGCAGAACTCTCTTGCAGTCAAGAGCAGCTGCCTATAAATGGAGGAAGGAAGTACTTATCTTTGCATCTAGGGTGGACTAAGTAATACTAAAAACCAAGGCAGGGTTTTTTGAACTGTCATTTCAATTCAGAGTCCCTTCTGCCCTACGCTTTAACAGCAGCAAGTTTAATTGTGCAGGTCGTTCTGAGAAAGGGAGCTTTGCCTTAATACAACCAAATTATAGACTAGGGGATTGCTTTCTACATTCTTACCAGAATAGAGAATGAGCAAAACACCTATGGATTTGCTCTTACAGTTAAAATGGAAAGAGTCCGCCAGAGAAACCCATTAAAAATGGCACATATTATTTGACATCTTATGGTGTGCATACTGGTAAACTGTGAAGCAAGGTGTAATTTAGGATGAGATGTAATGGCTTTAAGTTGTGCTAGGAGAGTTTCAAGTTGGATATTAAAAATAATTTCTTCTCAGGAGTAGTAAAGCACTGGAACAGGCTGCTCAGGGAGGTGGTGGAGTCACTGTCCCTGGAGGTGCTCAAGAAAGGTGTGGATGTAGCACGGAGGGATGTGCTTAGTGGACATGGGGGGGATGGGTTGATGGCTGGAATATATGACCTTCTTGCAGGTATTTTCCAACCTTAAAGATTCAATGACTCTATGATTTTATTGTCATTTTATGTCCTCATACTAGACCTTTATATTGGTTAAAATTCTCAGATGCACATAGATAATCTAAACTTGCCACTCTTTCCTTAAATAACAACTGTCTATACAGATGTAGCAGTCCTGTGCTAACACAGCAATATCCACAATAAGAAGAAAGTAGACTACGCTGTGTTTGCACTCAAATGAAGATACTTCTGTAGTAGAAGGAATACCACTTTCTATTTATGTATAAGCCCACAGTAGGATAACCCCTCAGGAGCTATGACAGCATCCAGTTGAATGAGATTCACTTACTATTTGTTTTATGATACAGCTCTATTACTGTAAATCTCATATTACTCTAAATCTCATTTCTGATATAAATATTTTCATTTCATAGTAGAGATTATATTTATGAAGTTAATCTGTACAGTAAGTGTTATTTCTTTTCATGTTAATAATTCTGATTTGCAATAACCCAAACATAGATACAGGACCACAAAAGTTATCTTATTTTGCTGAACCAAACTGTGCAGCAAAATGCAGAATGAAGGCCTTAGTAGCCAAGTCCTCAGTGAACTTTGAATAAAACTTAATAGGAGCCACTAGGTGGCACAAGTTCACTTACAGTCTCATCAGAAAAGAAAATTTAATCAGTAAAGAAGCTGGAAAAAAAAATTGTTCAGCGCTAAAAATACATCAAAATAACCAGTCTGTGAAATAAATATTTTTTAAAAAATCAGACAAAACTAACATATTTTTCAAGTCTGAAAAAAAAATATAACATTGTAAATTTTATATTCTACTGTCTGAAAGGTTTTGATGCAAGAAAAGCAACTAAGTAATCAGGTGTAAAGATTTAAAGTCAACTTTGTGTTTGCCCGCTTTTCTGAACAAAGCCAAATCACAAGTCTCTTGTCAAATATATCACAGAATCATATAATCATAGAATGGCCTGGGTTGAAAGGGACCACAATGATAATCTAGTTTCAAACCCTCTGCTATGTGCACGGTTGCCAACCACTAAAGCAGACTGCCCAGAGCCACATCCAGCCTGGCCTTGAATGCCTCCAGGGATGGGGCACCCACAACCTCCTTGGGCAAACTGTTCCTTTGTGTCACCACCCCCTTTATGAAAAACTCCTCCTAATATTTAACCTAAATCTTCCCCATCTTAGTTTAAAAGCATTCCCCCTTGTCCTATCACCACCCTCATAAACAGCTGTTCCCACTCCTGTTTATATGCTCCCTTCAGGTACTGGAAAGCCACAGTGAGGTCTCCCCAGAGCGTTTCCTTCTCTAAGCTATACAAGCCCTGTTCCCTCAATCTTTCCTCATAGGAGAGGTACTCCAGCCCTCTTATTGTCCTAGTGGCCCTCCTCTGGACCCACTCCAAGAGCTCCATGTCCTTCTTGCACTGGGAGCCCCAGGCCTGGATGCAGTACTCCAGTACTGCATCCAGTACTGGATGGGGCCTCACAAGAGCTGAGGGGGACAATCAACTCCCTCTCCCTGCTGGCCTCCCCTTTTTTAATGCAGCCCAAAACACAGATGGCCGCCTGGGCTGCAAGCGCACATGGCTGGCTCATGTCCAGCTTCTCATCCAGCAGGACCCCCAAGTCCCTCTCTGCAGAGCTGCTCTCAAGGAGAGCTTCCCCCGGATTGTATAAAAAAACCTGAGATTGCCCCAACCCAAGTGCAGCACCCTGCACTTGGCCTTATTGAACCTCATTAGGTTTTCATGGGCCCACTTCTCCAGCTTGTCCACTGTCTCTCTGGATGGCTTCCCTTCCTTCCACTATGATAGTATGGCAATTTTTTTCATACAGCTTTAGAACATGTCCATATATTATATACATAACTGTAAGAGATGACAGAGCACAGAAAATGAAGCAAGGGTCCTATAAGGCCTTGGAGGACACACAGATGTCAACAGCTACTGGTACCTTAGTACAACAGTGAACTGAACTTATAAAGAAAATATATTTTAATCAGGATTATCAAATACAGCATCATTAAAAAAGATTTTCACTCTGAACAGCAGTGTATCTCTAGGGCCTTTTGTGCTGATCACTTTTGCTACAGAGCAAATGGCACTGAATAAACAAACAAGCAAATAAACAGCAAAATGAGAGACTCACAGATCTACTTCTAGGTAGAAAAGGGACATAAATGTTGTCCTTAGCATATAAAAAAAAATCCTTTAATAGCATGCTTTAGAAATATACCAACTACTGAACAGCACAATTTTTTGTCCATGGAACATTTTCACTAGTACCAGGCTGCATTTCCTTTGACTCCCTCATATCTTATCATCTTTCACATTCTCCTTGATCTTGCAATACCTTGCACTTGTTTAATTGTAATTAACTTCAATGCATAACAAGATTTGTGCACAAGTTCTGTAGGAATATATTTTGTGTTTGTTATTAACAAGCCATGTCCCTGAATATCTTCTGTCATAGTTTGGTGAACAAGCAAATTTTCTAGGAATTATATTTTCCATCAGAAATGTCACTTCAGTTTTTTTAAGTGACTACTCCGTGAAACATATTTCATCCCTCATGGTTTTTTGTTTTTTTTTTGCAGACGTTGAGAACAGTACTAATTTTACATTTGGGGATGTGAAAAATTACTTAAAAATAGCCCCTGATTTTCAAAACTTCTTTAGAAATTGGTTTAGTTCTATAAAATTAAGGCTGCAATTATGCAGGTGATTTGTAAAGAAGGCAACTTATAAAACGTTCACAATCTGCTTGTTAGTAGTCAAGACACACATTTAGTAATAGCAAGCAAAAAGGAAAAAGAAAGAGTGAAATTAGCCAAGTGTAAGTCCTTTTAACTCAGTTGATAACCTAAAAAGACTGTATAAAGCACCTTTTTGCTGCCAGCCTTTGGAAAGGTGTACGATTTGAGTCTTGAGATAATTCCACCTCTTGCCCAACTCTAGAAACCACAATGTCAAAGAGGAACAGTAAATGTGCCAGCAAAATTACTAAAGGTATATTACAAAACACATGTAGTATACAAGAACAAAGCACTCCCAACATTTCTTATATGTGCCTGGTAAATGTATCAAACAAATGTAGTATATGAAATCTTAGCAATGAAATTGATTTAAACTATATTTTTCTTAAACCATCTTGAATCTGTACGTATGCTGTTCTGGGAGAAAGCACTCTAGCTGAGACCTTAGCAGAGGTGAAAAAACTGGAAAAAGCTGTGATGTTTCACTTTCATCTACCACTGTGCTGGTGCATGTCTGTGTTCCTGTCTGATCTCTTATAGCCACCACATCTTCTGAAAAACTGCTGCTCCCATGCTGTATTTTGCAGCTGATTATTAAAATGCAGGATCTAATGAACTTCTTTCTGGTTTTGTTGTTGGTTTTTTTTTTTCTTCTTTTTTTTCCAAAACTCCTTAATTTAAACTTAATGGCAGTAACCTAAGTAAAAAGAAGATACACATTTTCTGCATAAGGGTTTGTAATTTTTCTTTGTTCTTTTCAAGGTACATCTCTGTTTTTACAATCTGAATTAATTATAATTCAGGCCCTGCATATATAAACACCTATGCAAGTGCTCATAAGTGAGTTACTGTTTCTGCACAAACTTGTTCATATATGAGAACCCGTCAATATTAATTGAAGTCTCCGTGCTCCATAAATAGTAATGCTAATTTGGATTTTTCAACTTCATATATTTATTTCTCATATCTGTTGTGTCTTTTCTTCTATCATGGCAAGTCTTAAGTATAACGACTGCTGGTCAATTCTGAAAATACGTACATGTGACCAAGCACCTTTTTGTCAACTACTTGCCAGAGAAATACACGTTCAAGGTTGGAAGTGATCTCATCCAACTGCGACTACTTATAAGCAAGGCATGTAGTCTTGACAAATCACCAGGGCCCCTTCTGAGTGGAAAGAAGTAGGCACATATGAGTGGACAGCAATGAATTTTACACTAAAGTGACTGTTAGGCAGGTTCTCTCTTTTCCTTAAAAAAAATCCTCAAAAACAAGCCTTCAGGATTTGTTAAGACTGGCTGCTCTTTTGAGTTGATTCACCTTAGGCAAGATTAATCACAGCTTATTAGCAAGTCTTTTACCTGTAAAGCACAAGAGTCATTATTACTGCAATACACTAATGAAAAAGAGAAGAATTTGGCCCATTTACTTTCTTTATGCAGTCCAAAACATCCATCAGTGTAGTCAGACATCCTTTTCTTACTGCTTTGAGATGTTAAACATTTAAATTAAGATTTTAAAGGTTTTCCATTTAATTTCATTTATACTTAAACTCCAGAATTTTCTATCAATAGTGTAATGCTTATGTAGTGTTCCTAAACCGAATGTGCTTGCTCTGTCACTATAGCTGTGTATATACTGTGTATAACTGTGTTGCATGTGGCCTGCCTGGTGTGATTAAACATCCCATTCATACTTGTAAATGGCATAAATCCAAGCCTTGGGACATTTAAAAAACAGCACCTATTTTGACTGTGTAATTCCATTACTTTAAATGGGTGCCTGATTATCAGAAACAGATATGAATATGATTGCTCACGGGCCCATGGGGACTCAACAGCAAAACAAATTATATTGACTTATTTGAATGAAAATATTTTTTTCTGTTATGTGGGACTACATCAACTGTAGAGATCCACCTAGCAAACTCAAAAACTGGATATATTTTATGTCGTGTCTGTCTCCAGTAAAATTCTGGCATAATGTCCAGTCCTGAGGACCTTTATACTGGCACTAGATTTTACAGCTTCTTATCTGATATTTGGAACTCAGTTTCTCCAACTGTATCTGTTCTGTCAATTTGTAATATTCTTTTTGTGACCTTTTACAGAGTCATATCCTTCAATCAATATTTTCATTTGAAATTGTCTGTTTTCATTGTAAAGTATTTAAGAATTACCAGCTTATGGGTGCGGGTTCTGCTGACAGACTGGTTCTTTGTATTGCTGTGTCAGAAATGCCAGGAAAGGGGAACTGTGTAAAACACTTCATGCTCAGATGCATACTCAAAACCAGACATCTCACTACAGGGCATTTAAAGCCATTTCCCTATCTGAGAGGACCTGAAACAATCATTTTTGAGAGGCTGTGATAAGTGCATAAGTGGCTGTGGAGGAGATTTTAGAGTAGTCAGCTCTACATACACAAACTGGGTGGCATAAAAGAAGCAGGCACACAGTGACTATGCTCAGCTCTCACCCCCAGAGACTGGAAAGTTGAAAATAGAGAATGAAACATCAGTGTAATTGAGGGCACTGTGGTAGCTGGAGTATAGGCAGGAAGCTTGCAGTCTACTGGAGGCCACCTTGAAGTAACTAAGCCCTACACTGTCAAGATAGTGACATCTCTGGCTCCTGTGTTGTTCTCCTTATATTTTTTCCCTCCTAGATTTGAGTTTAAAAAAGCCTTTGCCCTTCCTAGGAGCAGATTCAGATATGTAAGGATAATATGTAACAACTTGGTAGGGTTCAGTCTGAAAAAGACAGCTGCCTTTTCACCTATCTGTGAATTTAGTAGGAGAGGGTGCAAATATAGAAACTAATGTGCTCTCAAATCTCCTTCTCAAGTCTCTGCTTCATGCCCAGTCATTCATTCAAACTGGTGTCAAAATATAATTCTGGAACAGGTATTTGCGCACTCAATCCCCAACCATTAGGTGAGAACAGATACGTAAACTACATGGTGTGGATAGACAGGCAAATTCTTAAGTTTTGCAGTTGGACTTGATCTTTAAGGTCTTTTCCACCTGATCAATTCTATGATTCTATGAAAAACCTAGATGATTAGGCCCTCCAGGGAGTGGTGAAACAGCTAAACTGAACTCCCTACTTCAGATCAGATCAACTACAGCTGAATGAGAAGGTGTTACATATCACTCTTCAGGTGGCTCTTGTAATCGAAGGAGTCTAAGAGTGTAGGCAATTATAATCACAAATGGGCATGCTCACTCATGAAAATGTTAATGAAAAAAATTCCATTAATTTCACTTCACAAGGAATCAAACCATCATGCAAATCTGGATGTTAACTACATACACAAGGTATGGAAATATCTGGCTCTACTCAGTAAAGTGAGCCTTCATTTTTGCTTCAGCTGCCAATATCTTGAAACATGTGTTTTAAACAGTACAGTATCTGTCCTCCTAGTGTTGATACACGAGGAAGTGTACGCTAGGAAGAACTTGACCTTTAATGTTAATTTTACATATGAAACATACTGATTTTCACATATATTATGTATATAAAACACATCCACAAAATTAAATGCTTAATAGCAAAATACAAAAGTCTTATGAAAGCAATAGGCACGACAAAATATTTTAGGCTTATTTTCTATCTACTGCTTATAAAACAACCCCTAGAAAAATAAACATCAGGATTCCCAGAAGATTACGTGACAATAAGGCTTCTTAAATAAATTTATAGCTACATCACCACCTACCTTAGAAGGGGTTCCAGGAAGAGGACGAGTGTCAAAAACGACATTATCTGTGAAAGAATCAATGTGGAAAGATACTGAAAAAGGTAAGAAATGTACCAAAATAATAATTTACATGAAAGACCAACTTTTTACTTTCAAATCATATTGCTGTATTTCTCTTAGCTCATCTTCTTGGCTTTTGGCTTTAATGTGCATCACTCACACTTTGGTACTTAGTGCCACAGAGACAAAAGCACATGCAGTGCCTTAATAATGATTCAAAGGAGTGTAAAAAGTAAGAGCACGTATGTTCAGCATGGCTCTGCCTTCCAGTTTGAAAAACAGAAGAGGGCTCTTATAGAGAGAACACTGCTTCTGAAATAAAAGAGTCAGAGAAGGATCAGGCAGCGAAAGAGGAAGAGGATGCGACCTCATTTGTGTAAACACAGATGATGCATTACATTAAAGAAGAAACAGGTCCAAGATTGCACAGGATCTCAGGACTCATCTCCCCAGACGTAAGTGCCTCCAGGCACCTTAAGTGGGTGGCATTTTAAAGACTCTCTTTTTCAGCATCAGGTGCAGTGAAACCTTTGTCTCACTGCGCCCTACCCAAATGCCTTAACCAGCAGTGCTGCCATGCTGGCATCTCCCTGGAGAAAAAAGTGTGTTGGAAGAGTGTCAGGACAAGCAACTTGGGAGCACAGAGAGACCAAGCCACTTCAAGTAGTAAAGTGCATTTTTGATCTGATGTTACTTTTAGAGCATCCAGAGGTGGTATTCTCCCATAACATACAGGATCTGCTTCCAGCCTGCATGATCCAGTGGATCTCAACTCACTTGAAAATTTAGTATTTCATTTTTTTAAATCCAGATTTAAATGACACCTCTGGCAATCGGCACCCACACAGTTTGCAAGTGCAAAAATGCACACATTTTTAATGATTTACTTATACTTTTCAGAACAACAGAAATAACTTACCACTTTCTGAGCCATGTCGTGGACAGGGAATGGAAAGAACCCTTAATAATCCATCCGGTTTGTATGAATAATGCTCAACTAACTACCAGAATAAGAGAAAAAAAAAAAGAGAGAGAAAGAAGAAAGAGAGAGATACCAAAAGGTAAGAGAGGTATAATTGACTGTCTTCTAATCATGTGTTTATCTGCAATAATCTATATTTCTTGCAGCAAATGATCACAGAATTGTAGGGGCTGGAAGGGACCTTGAGAGATCCAACATCCCTGCCAAAGCAGACTCTCTACAGCAGGTTGCACAGGTAAGCATCCAGGCAGGTCTTGAACATCTCCAAAGAAGGAGACTGCACAACCCCCATGGGCAGCCTGCTCCAGTGCTCCATCACCCTCACTGTGAAGTTCTTTCTTTTTTTTGTGCCAAACTTCCTGTGCTTCAGTTTGTGGCCATTTTCCCTTGACCTATCACCACACACTGCTGAAAAGAGTCTGGTCTCATCCCTTTGCCTGCACCTCAGATATTTATAAATATTGATAAGATCCATTCTCAGCCTTTCTCAAGGCTGAACAGACCCAGGTCACTGAGCCTTTCCTCATAAGAGAGGTGCTCCAGGCCCTTTATCATCTTCACATCTAGAACCTTACTGTGGATATCCTTAGGCCATCTTTACTTTTCTCTAGCAGAGGTGTGTATTTCTGAAGGGATCTTGTGGCTGAATCTGGAACCCAATCCAAGAACTGGATTTGTGAGATGCTATATTCCCCATCTGGCTCTGCTAACAACAATTTCTAAGCTCTAAATAAATAACTTATTTTTAAACCTCCGAGTTTCATATTTGTTTTGTTGGTGATGGTGGTGGTAGGTTTTTGTTTGTTTTTGTTTTTTGTTTAAAAGATGCTCTCTTTGGCCTCGGGCTCATAATCGGGTGTAAACAATTAAGACATATAAAGCAATTAAGACATATAAAGCACCAACAGCTGTGGACTTTTGTGTTCCTGTATTATCCTATCCATGCTTTTTGTCATTACATCACAGGAACATGACTCCTATTTTGGCATTGGTGCATTTGGGTAGGAAGGAAGGGGTCTGCAAATGAAAAAACACATATGTTCAAAAAACATGCATATTTTACAAGTTGCTTAAAATTTCCAGTAACTCAACAAAGGAAATATGCAGGATATTACAAGAAATGCTAGGAATTAATATACACAGGTAAAAACTTGTTTTTTAAATTTATGACTCACTTTTTTTTCACTAGAGTAATGAGAAAGAGGACACAGAATTCTTCAAGGCTTATACTTCCTTCAGGTTCTTCAACCTATCCAATCATTTCTCCAGTATCCAGTTTTATAACCAACTATGGCATTGTTAACTATCCAATTCTCAACTGTTTTATTTTTAATAGAATTCAGACATCCTCTTGTAGTAATGATTATAAATCACGTTTGTTCAGTCTACAAAGTAATGAATTTCAAAGCTAAAGAATGTATTATGTGTATAGCATGCCAAACCACCCCCCATGCTTCTAAAAATTCTGCTTATCATTATTACAAAGGGCATAAGACAAACATTGCACCTGGCATAACTGTTATTGTATACAGTATGCCTCTTACAAATTAAATTAGTCTTCCATACTAGAGAATGTCCAGTAAACTGAATAATAATTACAGCAGTTTAACTCAGTGAAACTGTAGCATCACATTTTAAAATGATTGCGATCTTTACATTTACTTAGCTTTCTACGCTAATGAACATTTTATTTGTGTAGGAAAACCACAGAAAGTTGCAAGGAAGACAAATAAACTGCTCTAACATGCTGCTATTTAGCTAAAGACAGTTGAAGCACAGCAAAGTAAAAGAGACCACCTAGTAGGGTAGAACTGCAACATGATGACAGATACCCAAGTGATTCAAATTAAACAGACCTGCCAGAGGGTATCAAATCTTTTTCCATCTGGTATGGAGAGCTTTCCTGTCTTATCTCTGTCAATACGGTAATGCAGTACTTTTCCATCATTCAGCAGACAGAGGGCATAGGAACCATTGCTGTCCCTTTCTCGGATTCTGTAGGATTAAGAGAGAACTTTAGGGTTACTCTTTACTATCAACAAGGAGTTGAGTTGAAGATGTTTTTTAAATCACCTTTTCCTTTAAGCTTTTGAATTACAAAACAGCAAAGCCTGCACAGCAATTTCAGAAGACATTTTGTTAAACCATTTATTTCCTAGTGATACTTTTTCTCTCTCTCTTGAAAGTCACCATAACAGAAAATCCATGATGCGGAGTTCTTTGCTAGGCAGCTACAGAACACTGCAGTGCACACTGTGCTCTCTGAGCTAGGAAGCACTTGAAAAGCTTGTGCATTGCAGGCCTACAAAACCCATGGAAATCCACTGTGCATAAGTAACTATACTTCAATCCCAGCTACAATTGACCCCAAAATTATTAAAAACAACAGATAAGTGTATTCATTAAAATAAGACTCTCTCTTTTAATTTTGAGATTAACAGATGGCAGAAAGGGTAGGAAGCAAAATACTAGAAGAAGATAATGAGGAATGTATACAACAGGAAATTTTTGTCTGTGCAGTAAATGAGTTTCTGCAACTAAAAAAAACTGTACATTTCTATAATCACTAATTATAATTTCCAGAAGGACAATAATGCTTTGTTTCTGATTTCACATAAAATTCACATGAAATTTCACAGAGTATTTTTTTACAGATCACGTCTAAATTTTGCTAGGGAAAACAACTGAATATAGTACAAAATAATAAAATAATAAATATAAAATTCATAGGTAGCCAGGATGATATCCTGTTTTCAGATGATCTGAGATGCCTTCATTATGTTGAACAGTTGTATACTCAGGGCTAATTCACACTGAGACAAGATGTCTTCTAGCGACTATATCCAGAGTAGGTAAGAATTTGCTACTAACTCCATCATAGTTGGCCTAGTATTTTTAAGTTCAGAAAGCAGCTTTTAGTTTAAACTGCATGTGTTCAGTTGCAGCTGACATCATTACTGAGATAGCAGTAGAGTTAGCTGAAAATTTTCTGGATTTTTTTTTTTTTTTCCCCCATGAAAAGCCCAGATTCAGCAACACCTACACTCCCAGTTTCAGTGTGCACAGAAAGGTGCTCTCTCTCCATTGAGTTTGCCTCCTTTCCTCTTCATGCCCCCCACTGCAACGGCAGCATGTGATGCCCATGGTGGCATCTTTAAGGTGATCTTTACGGACCATGATCTTTAAGGTCTGCTCCAACCTACGGCACTCTATGATTCTATGCTGATCAACTCTGAAAAGCTATGGAGTGACCCACTTGACCACTTGATTTCCTAGGGCAGTGTGGGACACTGAGCAGCTCGGTAAGTTCCCATATCAATGGAGCCCAGATTTGAATGACCCTCAAGATGATTTTCAAAGTGCTGCTCTGAAAGAATTGAGAACAGTGTTTACAAAATCCTGTTTTTTTCAAGAAGAAAGACCATTGTGGTCAACTACGTCTCTCAAACAGTTGTCAGACTTGATGCTGAAATTGATCTTAGTTGTCACTATATACATCAGTGGTTACTATCTGGAAAAAGCAAGCATTAAATTCTGTTCCTCAGTCTCTCAACTCTGAGCTAAAACTCTGTTTTACTACACAGGCAACTATTTTTCATGAAGAGTGATTTTTATTGCCTAACGTGTGAACCGGACACCAGCTAAAGGTAGAGGGAAGTAGAGATTCTTTTTTTCTGAAACCAAAGTAACTTGCATGCTGTTTCCAAAGCAACTTGAAACACATGGTGGTTTTTCATGACATGCAGGTGTTTTCTCAGCATGCTGATTTCCTGTGCTTACTGACCAATGGAGAGAAACAGGTTCTGCTAAAACAAAGAATGACTTTTGCTTTGTCTTTCTCTGACTTGCTCCTACCAAAGATTTGGAAAGATGTTTTCAGAATAGAAGACAGTGTTTCCAAAACATGAATAGTATTTCATTGTGTTTGGAATACAGCACAAGTTAAGACTGTAAAAATTTAATGGTTTGTTTCCCAGTTCCAAGTTTGCTTCATGTTTCATTTGTGGAAATGGTGGCTTCAATATGATTAGTCCTACTGAAACTGATTCCCTTTTGCAGAAGTTGCTACTACCACAGGAGGTACTCTAAGTATTAAGAGCACAGACATCAATCGGAAATGTCCTGATTCCTTAGGAGCATGGCACAGATCCAAACAGCTCCATCAATATGCAGTATAGGATAAGCAAAATTCATGTTTGTAAAGTTTTCTTAAGCGGTGCCCAGTCATCTTGAGAACAATCTGGTTCTCTAACAAACACAAAAGCAGAAGACACATGTACCTTTTGAAACAAGTCTGAAGAACAAAAGAGCTTTGAAACTACGAAGTACTGCCCAAGTTTTAATTTGGCAATCACATCACTTACTTGTTCAAAAAGTGCTCCCACAGAACTTATCACTACAGTTCAAACTGAAAGCTCTTCTGCCTCTGTTCAATATCATAGGACAGATTTCAGAATTTCATTACAGTCTTGCAGACTATAATAACAGCTGCATAGGTTAGGTTAGCCCTCTAGAACTGAAGCTCAATATACAGTATCCAGTATTTTACATTTATTATAAAAAACTGAATTGAATAAAAAAGCTCAAACTGAAAGTTTGAAACCCATTCAAATGAAAATCGATATTCTGACATCATCTTGACGCTGCCACAGCTACTCACAGTCATCACATCAGTTTTGGGGGCTCCCTCCATAAATGCAAATTTGATTCTATATAAAGTGAGTATATAAATTCAGAGTTCAAGCACGTTCAGAAAGAAATCCAAAATTCAAACTGCCCTATGTGTCTTAATGTGCCCTGAAGTTAAGCATAGTATTTTCCATTCTGCAATACAAAATAAAAGCAAAAAATCTTCTTTAAAAGAAGATCATTTTTTTAAAAAGTATTTTTACAAGTAAGGAAGCCAGCAGTGAAACATCAAGTGCTCTTCCATTTCATGCCATCATAGCTAATTATAAGTCAGGATGAAAAAACCCAAAGAGAATAAAGAAATAACATAAAAAGAATAAACAACTGTAAACAATACTGCCCTTTCACCCACTGACATAAACCTGAAAACATAACAACTTGAATGTATGGAAATCCAAATTCACAGATATAATAAAGAGAAGAATTAAAGTATCTGAATTCTCTTCTACATGCGTATTCAAAACAGGAATTTTAGAAGCAATGGAGAAACTCAAATTGCTACACAAATGTAAAATAAGTCTGATTTCAATTCTCCTGACATCAATGCTTGAGTATTTCTTATGCTTTTATGTCTACAATTAAACTGCAATTGTTAACTAGTTAGAATATCATTGTAAACTCTGTAAACAGCTATACATTCTTTCTAGAGTCTCTGTCTTTGTCTGGAAGCAACCACATCACCTCAATTTTTTCTGCTTTCATGTAAAAAGCCAAATGACCTTTCTTTATCAATCAAAGATTCCTTGATGGTTAAAAAAAAAAATTTAAAAAAAATACTATTAAAACATGGCTCACTGACCATATAGGAAAAAGAAAAAAAAAAAAAAAAAGACACAGCATTCTAGCAGAGAATAATAGGGAAAGCAATTAGCTAAATGCTTGCTTTAGGAATGGTATGAAATTAATATAACTTATTTATCCAAGGGCATAAGCAAGTTTTTTGTTGGTAGTGCTTTGTCTGCTCAGTGACAACAGCTTCCCTGATGCCAAATATACTGACATTCCTCACTAAACATGAAGACATAGCCATTCCCTGCTTGCCTGTCCTTATGACCATCGTTCTTGAAATGTTATTCATATCGCTGTTCTTCATTTGCACTTCAAAAATCTGCACCACACTGCACACACTGCAAATTTGAGGACAATATGTAATCTGTAAGATGACCACACAAAGGTGAAAATGGACTGTCTGTAGTCTTCTATTGTATCACTTCCCCTCCCCTCTCTAAAAATGTATTACAACCCACTTCAGAAATCACAGAATCATAGAATGGTGTGGAGTGGAAGGGACCTCTATGATCATCTAGTTTGAACCCCCCTGCTATAGGCAGGGACAACAAGCAGCCTTCCAATATCAGCATACTACAGAATTTAAGAGCTAGATCAGCCACACGCTGTTGTTATCGAAGATGGAATGCAAAACTTTATTTCCTTGTAAGACTATTGAGATTTTCTGCAAAGTGATGGAACAACTTGGCAAGCAGGACTGCATCACCACTGTCTATTTTTCTCACAACAAAATACACTATACTACCTCTAAGCCCTACTAAATAGCTTTCTTCTAAAACTGCATCTGCTATAGAGACTTTTCTCACTACAACTATTTCAGCCAGGTATCACATATTTTCCTTATGCGTCTGACCACCTCTGATCCACTGTGCTCCTGAAGCACTTAGCGTAGCGCTAGCCTTGAGAAGTTACAGTCTTGTTGCAGTGGTTTGCAAGTAGCATCCATCTATGTACCTAATTGAAGGCAAATGAACAACTCTTCCAGAGTTCTTCCCTTCCTGCAGAAGGAAATATAAATACCTCCAGGAGCATGGTTAATAGTTGGTATTTTGTCATTTATCCTGCAAAATTTCTATAACTATCTAAGCCTAGCAACTGCTTGGCATCTCAAAGAGAAACTTAATCTTTAATTAGAGTCCCTGAATTACTGTCATGTTTACTAGTATTATTTTCATCTTGTCTGATGTCAACCATGTCCAGTTCTAATTATGGATACAAACATAGTAAGGATAGATGCACTGAAAGAATACTTTACAAGTTCAGGTAAATGGCCCACCTAGCTCATTTGCCCCTTAGTGGCAAATGCCCAGAAGAAGCTATTAAGAGTGACACAAATACAAAAAGCTACAGGTATCACTAACATAGACTTTTGCTCAGACAAAACAGAAGTGAACTCTTACAGATAACTGCACTTGAGAACTTGTTATTTCAGAAGAGTGATAACGGTGTTGACTGTTGTGACTTGTTAGAGGCAGCTTGGTCCCTAGAGGCCATGACATGTCATTAAGAGTAGCACTTTCTGAAATATCATCTATTTTAGCCACTTTTATGGTCTACACTGGTCTTGTATGTTTTAGAATGTTTACTTATATATTAAAGATGGCTTTATGACAAGAAAATAATGTTTAACTTTTCACATATTATATGAATTAAATACAGCTATGGACTGATATAAAAGGTTTATAGAGGGTAAACTGCTGAGTGTGTAATGTCTTAGCCACATTTTTCTTAAGGATGAGCTGTTACATTTAACAGTATTTCTGAATATTGTTCTATTGAATGGTGATGAATTTTACTGAATATTGAATATCTTCCTTAAGCTTCAGAATTTTTGATTCTTAACACATAAACAAGAACACATACAATTGAAGCTCTCACCACGAATGACAAAGATGTGCCAAAAGCTATCTCATACCGTACTGGAGTTGTAATTGCAGGGAAAGCTAATATTTCTTACACAGTTAGCCTGTACCTACACTCAAAATTTAGATCATTTTTCTACTAGTTCATGCACATATGCACTCACATTATTAATAATAGCACTAAAAATAGTAATATTATCTATGATCACCCAGATAATGCTGATCACTATATTCTATAATTATGCTTTCTACCAGATAAGGTTGAATGAAAAACTAAAGCTTATCAAAATTCTGATAAGAACTAGAGTCCTACTCAGCATGAAAAGTAATGCTAAAGAAAACAACAGAGGTTTGAAACATAATTTAAATCCTCTATTTTCAGTTGCTCTTCAGATCATTTAAGGGATGTTATATTTTCTTTCCATTCTGATGCTGTAAGCTCTCTTCCAAATTTTGCACTAGAATGGCAATCTTTTTCATAAGTGTTCTTTTTGGAGGATGTGGGCACATCTTCCAATTTCATGCAATGTCGTTGTCACGTCATGTCATGGTTTTCTATATTTGGATTTGAAAACAAACTCTATAGCACTCAAATAAGCACTTAATTCTGTGACTTTTCAGGCATGACAAAAACTTAAAAAGACCTTTGAAAATTCTTTAGCAATATATTCACAATTAGCTCAGAACACTTCCAGCAGCTTGAATGAGTGGTGGTTCTAGACTTACGATGCTATTTAGGACATTTTGAAAGGCAATCAGAAATCTTTTCAAGTATTTCCAACATTATTGTTTGTATTTGGATTAATAGTCTTGTAGTGATGCAAGAAACTGCTACAGAAGTCTAGGGATTAGATGTGGTCTCATGGAGATCCCTGCAGTGGATTTTGCTGCAACAAATATTAGACAGAAGATTTCTGGTGTGATTACTTTATAGAAAGCTTTGAAAAGGAACATACAGAAGTATTATATCCTCCTAAAAATTACCGTCTTTTCCAAAATAAAGATGTTAATATTTGCCATATGCCAGCATTATTTCAGGCCTACTTGGGACCTTGATCAATTCCACAACTTTTCAAAATCTAGTTTCCATTTATTCTCCCTGACTGCCCTCCAATTCCTCGCGTAACAAATGACCTTCTTTTAGATAGTAAATATTTCTAAATTTTACCATTCAGACACCTATTAGGCTTGAGTGTCTCAATCAATATGAGAAAAAAGTCCTTGAGCAGTTACAATCACAAGAAAAGTTCTCAGTGCTCAGTACACAGATATACAGAATATTCCAACATGCACTGTTATTGCGAAGGAAAAATTACTACTGTTGTGCCTGAAATCTAAAACAATGCGCCTCTCTAGCACTTCCTATAATTTTGCATCTCCTGGTTCAATTAGCTTACAAGTTATTGGTTTATTTCTCTGTATCTGCTTAGCAAGCCCATGTTAGGCAAACCTCTGCAGAAAACTGTAACTGTCTCTGAATTAGACAATTGCTTTTTTATTTCCTATCAGTCTCCAGTCTCCTGATCTGATCTCAGAGCTAGAAGAGCTCCAGAATGGAAAACAGATTTCTAGTACAAACAACCAACACATTACTTCTTTTGCTGAATTAAGAAGTAGTCAATGACCTCACTTTGATTCTCCCCTAGAACACAGGAGTCAACAGCAGGAAGGTGTGACCATAACTGCCACAGCTCATTGCAAGCAGTATAAGGAATGCCTCCTAGGCTGTCTCCGAGGGAAGTAGGAAAATGCTGGAAAATAATTTCTATTTAAAGCTGAAGGAATACTTAAAAGAAGATTAAAAAAAAAAAAAAGACACCAGGTCTACAGTGGAGACTGAAAATGTCATATCTGCTAAAAAAAAAAAAAAAAAAAAAAAAAAGCCTTAATTCCAAACCACATCTCTGCTTATAAGAAATGTTAGCTACAGAATCAAATTTTTTTAATGAAACCTAGTTTCCTTTATTTGTCGAAAGAGAAGCACTCTGACCATATACAAACCAATATGTGCTGGGGTAAACTGGAAAAGATGCAAGTATTAATATATGATCAATACCATAACTCAGATGATGCAACAATAATTTGGTAAGATTTTGCTCCTATAGACAGAAAATAGTAAAAGAGATGAGAAAAGTCCCAAGGGAATGAAAAGAAAGAACGGCATTGCTGTGCCGGTGGTAAGGTACTATGTGCTAACTACTTTCATCAAACCAAATAAAACCTACCCAGTGCTACTGAAAGAAGTGTTCAGAGGAGGTGAATCTGTGACAACAGGAATCTTCGGCTGCACAAACCCATCACAGAATCACAGAATCACAGAATTGTAGGGGTTGGAAGTGACCTCTAGAGATCACTGAGTCCAACCCCCCTGCCAAAGCAGGTTCCTTACACCAGGTCGCACAGGTAGGCGTCCAGGCGGGTCTTGAATATCTCCAGAGAAGGAGACTCCACAACCCCCCTGGGCAGCCTATTCCAGTGCTCCATCACCCTCACCGTAAAGAAGTTCTGGCGCACATTCGTGCGGAACTTCCTATGCTCTAGATTCGTCCCGTTTCCCCCTGTCCTGTCCCCACGCACTACTGAAAAGAGTCCGGCCTCACCACTATGGCCCCCACACCTCAGGTATTTATAAACCTGGATCAAATCCCCTCTCAGTCTTCTTTTCTCAAGGCTAAACAGACCCAGTTCACTTAGTTGTTCCTCATAGGGGAGATGCTCCAGGCCCTTCACCATCTTTGTGGCCCTCCGCTGGACTCTTTCCAAGAGATCCCTGTCTTTTTTATACTGGGGAGCCCAGAACTGGACACAGTACTCCAGATGAGGCCTTACCAGGGCAGAGTAGAGGGGGACGATCACCTCTCTTGACCTGCTGGCAACGCTCTTTTTTATACACCCCAGTATGCCACTGGCCCTTTTGGCCACGAGGGCACACTGCTGGCTCATGGCCAAGCTGTCATCCACCAGGACGCCCAGGTCCCTCTCTGCAGAGCTTCTCTCCAGCAGGTCATTCCCCAGCCTGTACTGGTGCATGCAATTATTTCTTCCTAGGTGCAAGACTTGTTTCTTACTAGTCTAAGACTAGTAGACTTACTAGTCTACTTACTAGTCTAAGACTAGTTTCTTACTGCCCAGCTCTCCAGCCTGTCCAGGTCTTGCTGAATGGCAGCACAGCCTTCAGGTGTGTCAGCCAATCCACCCAACTTCGTATCATCAGCAAACTTGCTGAGGGTGGCCACTATCCCCTCATCAAGGTCGCTGATGAAGATGTTCAACAAGACTGGACCCAACACTGACCCCTGGGGGATGCCACTAGTTACAGGCCTTCAGCCGGACACTGCACAGCCAACGACAACCCTCTGCACTCTGCCAGTCAGCCAGTTCATGACCCACTTCACTGTCCACTCATCTATCCCAAACTTCCTCAGCTTTGTTATAAGGATGTCATGGGGGACAGTATCAAAAGCCTCATTGAAATCAAGGTAGACTATGTCTACCACTCTCCCCCCATCCACCCAGCCAGTGACAACTTCATAGAAGGCCACCAGGTTGGTTGAGCACAACCTCCCCTTGGTGAACCCATGCTGGGTACTCCTGATAACCTCCTTTTCTCCCAATTGTCTGGATATGGCATCCAGCACAAGCTGTTCCATCACCTTCCCTGGGACTGACTGGCTTATAATTACCTGGGTCCTCCTTCTTGCCCTTTTTGAAGACCAGAGTGACACTGGCTGTCCTCTAGTCATCAGGCACCTCCCCAGTTCTCCAAGACCTCTGAAAGATTACAGAGAGCAGCTCAGCAATGACCTCCACCAGCTCTCTCAGCACCCATGGATGCACCCCATCTGGTCCCATGGATTTATGGACCTTAGTGTATCCTAGGCACTCACGGACCACCTCTTCCCTGACTAAAGGGAAGTCTCCCATTCCCCAGACTCTCTCATTAACCTCCAAGGTTTGGGATTCCTGAGGGAGAGCCTTTTCACTAAATACAGAAGCAAAGAAGGCGTTCAGTATTTCCGCCTTCTCAGCATCCCCCATTACCAGAACGCCCCCCTCACTTAATATGGGGCCCACATTCTCCCTGGCCTTCCTTTTGCTGTTAACGTACTTTAAAAAGCCTTTTTTTATTATCCTTTATCCCTTTAGCTAGATTCAACTCCAGGTTGGCTTTGGCCTTTTTTTGGCCTTCTTTTGGCCTGCAGGCCCTGATAACACTTTTTTTTCTTATAATCTGCAGAGAAAACAGCTGAGTAGGTGACCTTTAGGGCTTTTTCATCCTAAGAAACAGGACAAGAAGCAAAAATATGAAGGTGCACTGAAACTTGGGTGAAAGTAATAATGAAGTACTAAAAGCTCAGAGATTAAGACAGGGGAGATATTTCAAGAAATTAAATGTCAATACATTCAAAGTATTAGTACGTAAGACATGACGGGAATTAACTCAGCCTGAAAGGAGGATTTAGAGGATTTAAAATTTAAGCTACCCATATAAATAAATATGAAGGCTGCATCTCCATTAATTTGCCAAAGAGCTTGGCAAAATAATGGCAAATCAGTAATGCGAAACAGTTGCTACTGAATAAGCATATCCACCCTGTACTCACTTCTGAGGTTTTACCTTGGACAAGCTACAGCAAAGTCAAACATAGATGAATACTGAAGATTACGTACATAGGCGATGAAATTTCTGCAAAGTGATTCTTCCTCAGCCATGGCCTCTGAGCTCCAGTTTTTTTCTTGGAGGTTTCTTGGATTGCTCCTCTAATCAGGAGGATAGCTCAAGAAGGAACCACAGCCTGCCAAGAGCCCACATTGCAGCAGGAAGTGTGAGAGGAAAGGAGCATCAGAGGGAAACTACTGCAGACTGACTATAACCCGACTCTATCCCACTGTGCTATCTGGTGGGGAGAGGAGTTGGGCATGAAGGAGTGAAGATGAGCTTGTGAAAATGGGAGGGGAGTGTTCTGAGGGTGGTTTATGTTTTTGTCTTTGTTATTTACTATCCAAATTTTAATTGGTAATAAACCAATTTCTCTAAGTACTGGTAAACAGTTTCCCAGTTCTCTCTCATGTTGACCAACAAGCTTTTCAATCTTGTTTTCTGATTCCCCATCCAGCTAAGTGGCAGATTGTGAGAGCAACTTGGTGGGCTACGGTTAACTCACCACATCTGCTTAGTACTTGTGGTTTAACTCGGCAGACAGCTAAGCATCACAAAGCTTTTTGCTCATGCCCCTCCCCTTATGGGATAGAGGAGAGAACTGGAAAAAAAAATAGAGGTAGAAACTGTGTCTTGAGATAAATACTAAGACAGAAAAGGAAGACAGAAATAACAGTAATGATAATTTTATATATACATATAGAATCATATATTAGAATCACAGAATAACTTAGGTTGGATAAAACCTTATTGGTATTCATTAATACCAACCATCCACTTAAAAGTCCACTGCTAAATCGTGCTCCTACATGCCACATCCTCATGTCTCTTAAATTCCTCCAGGGCTGGCAAAGCCACCAACTCCCTGTGCAGCCTATTCCAATACCTAATGACCCTTTTCATGAAGAATTCTTCCTGATATGCAATCTAAACCTCTACTGGTACAATCTATTGCAAAAACTGAGCACTGGATCCAAGGTACAGTCTTACCAGTGCTGAGTACAGAGGAAAAATCAATTCCCTGGTCAATTCCTACTTCTGATTCAAGCCAGGATACCAGTGCCCTTGGCCACCTAGGCACACTGCCAGCTCATGTTCAACCAGTTGTGGACCAGAACCCCAAGGTCCTTTCCTGCCAGGAAACTTGCCAGCCACTCTTCCTATAATGCTGCATGATGCAAGTAGGGCACTCAGCACTTAGCCTTGTTGAATGCCATAATAACTGGATATGACCCACTGATCTTGCCTGTTCAGATTCATCTGCAAACAAATGAACACTCCCCATTATCATCTCCCATCTTTAGATGAGTGAAAACCCAATTTTGGAGACATTTGCTTAATGTAGGAGTAGTTACATAATGTAATATCCATCATGATGGACTAGGCCCTCTCACTGTGAATAAGCCACCTCCTTGGGCATATTCTCACTTGCTGTTCATTCAAGTGAACTATTTAATGACGCTAGTGACAAACAACAGCAATGCAGGAAAACACTCACAAAAATTTTCCATTGTTTCTTGACCCAATGAGGATACGGTGCTCTGACTCTTCCCGGGAGATCCTCCCATGGAACCAAGGCATCTTCTCATGGGCTGTAGTGGCAATCAGTTTCTCCAGCTGAGGTTTTTGGCTAATGATAGCTTGTTCAAGAGCATGACCCTGGAGTGGTAAAATAATGGGACATTCTAACTGTCTTCTGCAGTGAAAAATGTACAGATATAACCCCAGTATTGTATTGTTTTTGGGACAACTAAAACATGCAGATATTTATTTTACGTGAAGAAAAATACTAGTTGCTACACAGACATTGAAAGAGAAAATATGCTAGGGCAATTTAACCATCACAAAGCTGGGATTTTTCCTTTATTTCTGAGAAAGAAATGAGTAACTTAATACATCAGTATCTCAACTGAAAAGATAGTCTGAGATGTCAAACTGTATCTCTGAGAGTGTTATCCAAACACTGCTCGAACTCTAGCAGCTTTGTACCATGACCTCTGCTCTGGGGTGCCTGCTCCAGTATCATATCACCCTCTGGTGAAGAGCCTTTTTTAAATACCCAACCAGACCCTCCTCTGATGCAGCTCCATGCTGCTCCCTTGGTGGGTCCTGCCACTGTTATCAGAGAGCAGAGCACTTGCCCCTATGCTCCCTTACTGAGGAAGCTCTAGGCTGCCTTGAGGACCACTATATGGCAAATTCACTTGGATTTACCTGCAGATTCCACGTTTGTTTTACATACTCTCTGATGAGGTTCTCTTTTAAATCTTCAAAGGGCCCTGTTTTGGGCTCAATGCCTGGTGGTCGATTGAAAGATTTTCTCAGTAGACAGATAAGGCCATCTGCTTCCTCTGAATGATAGTTAATGAGTTCAGCAGGACTTGCATGTGATTTGCCTCCTGCAATAGCGTATGTCCCACTCAGCTCTCTCTCAATTGTGTAATGATGAACCTTCCTTCCATAGGCCAATGATAAGGCAAAGCCCCCTAGGTAATTCCGGCTTTGGCGAAGCAGGTATAGTCCATCGCTCATTCCTCCTTGCATCAAATACTCCTCAGCTTCCTCGCGTGTAATATTGCCAAAGAAGTATGGCAAATGGTTAGCAGGGCTAGCCATGTTGGAAGCCATGATTATTTTTTTCTTTCCAAGTAGTCAATTAATGTTTAATGCCTGAAATGAAAAAAGGAAACATGAGTATCACTAGAAGTTATTATTGTGATGGTGTAATCTTGAACCTCTTTCATTTCTAATTGCTTATATTGGAATAATATAAAGAAACACAACAAAAATACAGAAAAGAATGAAGTTCAGTATCTCTGAGGAGTAGTGAAGACAATATGAATAGCTTAAATTCTTTTATTCTTAATTTAATAGTTAAAGAAATCTCTTATAATTATGTATTTCTGAAAAGCACACAGTATCTCTACAGAACTCCAGCTACAGGAATACTGTTCTTGTCTCCTGTGTTCCCTTGAATTACCTCAATCTTTGACACGGCCATCAGAGAAACTTACTTTTATTAAGCCCTAAGATAATGCTTACACTGCCTGGACAGCTAGGTACTGTCCTATAGAAAAAGACTGCTGTTTCTCTGTCTTTACAAGATCACTGCATATCTGATATTCTTTTTTTCCAGTGCACATACACTAAGAAAAATGTATGTATACAAAATACAATAATCAAGGACATTAATGTAGAAAATACTTATTGGTTTTATTCATGTTACTGTTTTTATACATGTTAATCTGTCTTCCCATCTTCCATTACTTTGAATAAAGGCTGAATAAAGGCTGACAGCTCAGCTGCTGTTTCAGCTGCTGTGCAGGATCTAGCTGCAGAACCACTACACCCTTCACAATTAAAATAAATGGCAGGATTTTAGGGAAACAAGGCAGAAGTCCATGGAATCAGCATTAAAAAATGCAAGTATACATGAAGATCACTCAGCTTCCTACTGGCTGAAGTGTGCAACTAAATCATGTGAAACTGGGTGGAGAGAACTTTATGGAAAACCATGTAAGAAGGGAGGGACCCTGGTGCAATACTGCAACTGAGGAGACAGCATCCTGAAAAAGAACCCTTTGTCACAGGGTGCTTCAGGCTGCCATCTTCCCTGGCAGCCCTGCTGCAAGCATGGCTGTCACCTGCTTAGTTCATAGATGGATCATTAGCAAACTGTGGCCAATCTGATATTTCTTGCACATGGGGCAAGAAACAGGTGAGAAACACCTTTACTACTCTGAGTATGCAAGGTAGTTGCAGTGAGGGGAACATACAAGTCAACTGAACAAGAATCCCACAACACAAAACAATACAGAACAGGGCGCAATCAACACTGAGCCATATGTTTTGCAGATCTTCTGGTTTTCTCTCCTTCCTGAAGAAGGAAGACAAACCAGCTGCAGAGCTACTACAGTCCTACAAAACTGATTTGTATACAGCTTATTAACTCTTGTGGTTTGCATCTAAAAATTACTAACTTAAGATCACTTTACATTCAATTTAATCCTTCCAGCATTTTTGTTGGTAAAATTTCCCTCTGCTTTGCCTTTTAAATCTCTACATTTTGAGCAGTCATGATCTTAGTCTAAATTATCTATCAATACATCTCTTTATTTATTGCAAAAGAAACCTGTAAGGGAAGAGGTGGAAGAGGACGGTAGTCAGTAAGTCACCACAGTCATTCTACAAAAAATACCATCTAAGGGGACAATTACATTTGCACCAAATGAAGACTAAGAGGACTTCCCTTCAATTAAATGCATTATTTCAGTAACTCATTGCAGGGCCAGAGGTTTGTAATCACTGACACCTGACCTAATTGGATGTTCTTAATGGTCTACTCCAGGACCCATACAAGGGCCAGTACTATCTGTCATCTTAGCTGAATTGAGAGCTTAACTGAGAGCTTAATTGAGAGCTTGAAGTTTTGGTGGGCAACAAAATAATCATGCCCCAGCAAAGTGACTCTAGAATGCCTAAAGAAAAATACCACCAGCAGCTTGAGGCAGGGATCTGTTCTCTCATCTCAGCGCTGCTAAGTATCCTTCTGGAGTACTGTGTGAAGTTCTGGGCTCCTCAGCACAAGGCAGAGATGGACATAATGTAGAAAGTCCATTGGAAGACCCCTAAAATGATGAAGAGGCTGGAGCATCTTCCCATAGGTAGGATGCAGAGGGAGCTCAGGCTCTTCAGCTGAGAGAAGGCTCAGGGCACATCTCATCAAGGTGTAAAGATATCTGAAGAGAGAATGTAAAGACAATGGAGCTAAGCTATGTCTTTTATCCACTGAGATGAAACAAGGGTCACAAACTGAAACACAGAATGTTTCTCCCAATCATTAGGAAACATACATGCTATAAGAGTAGCTGGGAACTGAAATTGGTTGCCCAGGCAGGCCTGGTGCATGGCAGCTCTTCCTCTAGGAAACTGAACGATACAATGGGTTGTTGAAAACTGTTGAAGGCAATGGGTGGTGGAACATTTAAGCACTGGGAGAAGCATTTGGCAGAAGCCACCTGGTTGGTCAATACCAGAGGATCTGTCAATCGTGATTGTCCTACCCAATCCAGCCCCCTACATACTGTAGAGGGAGTCCCTTGTAGAGGTCCCTGTTGTACATGTAAAGAACATGTTGGGAAAAGCAGTGTGGGTCCTTCCAGCCTCTGGAAAGGGCAAACCTCTCCATGGAACTGTTTTTGCCCAGGGACCTGGGTGCACTTGGTGGGTGATGCAGAAAGATGGGGATGTTCAATGTGTACCACAAGGGAATTTGATGTTGGGGGAGTGCAGTCAGTAATTCCATGTATACATATGTATATAGACCTGTGTGTGTAATGCATTTTAATTATTGTTTATTTGTATATATATATGTATTTTAAGCATGACGCAGTGATGTAGAATAAGGGGTGGAATGTCATGGTTTTGTAATTTTTGCTATTGGTATTCCACATCATAACATCATGTGGAGCACAGAGAAGAAGTACTACATGTCCCAGGGGACCTCGCGGTCAGAGAGGGAAAATATGTCATGGAAGTGACGCTCGCTCTCTTTCTCTCTCACTGCCTGGCAGCGGGTGTGGGTGTGCTTCCAAGCCGCGGTGCCTTCAACTTCAAAGTAGGCTTCTCAGTCTTCGGAAAATCTCTCTCTTTCATTATATTTGATTTATTAGCTTCAATTCTTATTATATTGTATTATAGTGTGTTATCTTGCATTCCAATATCATAGTTAGTAAATAAGTTTTACTCCTCAGATCGTTGCCGCTGCTCCGTTTGTTCCCTTGAACTCCCATCTCCCTACCCCTTTCCCTTTTTCCCTTCCCATTTGTCGAGGGGGCTGGGGGCCCACGGGCCTACTGCCCCCTCCCCTGTCACGGGCACAGATTGATCTTGATAACCCTGTGACAGAATGGGAGTCCAACAGATCAGCTTATAAGAAATACTGTCTTGGGCACTCCAGAAGTTGTGTCCCGTATTTATTTTCATGGAAACAACATGTATAAAGAGCACAATAACGCTATTTGATAGAGCAAATTCTCAGCTATAAAATACTGTTTACCAAAATAGTCACCACCATTAGCAAAGCACTTTCAGCAGCAATGAACAAAAGCTTACATGATGTGATTGTAAAAATATGCACCAACAGAGATGAACAAGTGTCACTGTCGCCACTGTTGAAACAAACCACCAACCACATCACCACAGTCACATCCACTGTTTGGTCTCTACATTCAGCAAGTGTCAATGGATGTAATGGAGTGCTGTTATTTCTATATGGAGGAATTCAGTGGCACACTTTTCCCTGATACACACTTGCATGTCAATAGCATTTACTCAGACAGCACCTTTGCTGCCATATGTTGCATGGGAATGGAGGAGGTTGATGCCCCATACATGTCAGTGTGCAGGAGGCATTTTGACAATGCCCTCATTAATGTGCTTAACCTTTTGGTTGGCCCTGAAGTGCTTAGGCAACTGGACTTGAAGATCTTTGAAAAGTCCTTACAACCAATCTCTTCTGTTTATAAGATAAGGAATATAGCAGCTTTGTACCCTGAAGACTTTTCTGCTGGAGATTTCACAACCCCAATCTACTAACACCATCACTAAGTACCCCATGGGACTACCAGTCTACGACAGGTTTTGTGTTGTTATGATTCTGAATGTTAGCGACCTTGCTGTCATCTCTCTCAGCTTAAAAGAAAACATTTGCTCCAATTAATGGTCCTCATCACTTAGGCCACATGAGAGCAGTAAAATGCCTGCTGAACAGGTGACACCTCATCTACCAACTTTAGAGTAAAACAGCATTAATCTCCTCCTCTGTAACCAACCACAGGCACACTTAAAAAGCCTGTATTTACTGGAAATATTTTACTTTGGATTTGCTTTCTAGAGTCACTTTCATCTACTGAAGATGGTTAGGTAGATGCTTTTATCAACACTGAAACATGCCAAAAAGGCCTTAATTTGTTCAAAATTGCATCTGACACTCTGGTATCACCTGGTGACTCCAGGCCGTTTAGCTGCTGAAATATTTCCTGCTGCCATCTGTCATGTGTAATGGAATACTGGTGAGAAGGTTCAACCTCTACTGCTGCACCTCCACCACCACCTGCCTCTGATGCTGTGGGCCAACACAATAAAATAGAAGGCATTACTTTCAAAACAGCCCTCTTAGGCAGTATAGCTGATGAATATAAGCAACACAACTTAATCCTTACGTATTTTTTTAATGAAAAAAGACAGAGCAACCAAACCATAAAGCTAGTTTGACTTCATTTTTGTGAAACTTACGCAGCAGCCTGGTTTGATGCCATTCTTAGTGAGCTCTCAAGGTGCGTGTCAGAGACCTGTGATGAAATTTTACTCTCCCTGCACTTCACCCTTGAAAACAGTTGTTCACAAACGACGTATGTACTGCCTGGAAGCAGTGACATGACTAAGCAACTGTGAAGCGAGGGATATTTCTCTCAGGTAACGTAAGGCTTATAAAGATCTAGTAGAGAGACACAATCAGATTTTTGAGCTGAATGTCTGATTGCAACTCTACACATTCCATTTGAATATGTGTAGATAATGTAGATAATGAAATATGATGCTGACTGGAAATGGAGTTGCAAATATACCAGAAAACTGTTGATTTTTTTGGCAATTTTGAAACCTATTCTCAAATTCCTTTATCAAAATAGAAGGCACGGCTGCATATTTTTTGCTGTCCGTAGGACTGTGGTTACCCAATGTATCAAAATGCATACAATTATTATACTAATGCTATGCTATTCAATTTATTCCACTCTGCCATCTCAAGCCATCTCCCTCTGGCTTTCGCAGGAGCGAGTCCTCCTACGCTGGCAGCCCTCACAGGGAATGAACCAGGGCGCTCCAGTGGGGCTGAGGATGTTCCCAAGGCTCACAGGCCTGCATTGCTTCCCTGCTCCTTGATGAGCCTGTGCTCAGGGGCGCCAGTCTCTCAGCAGAGGACTCAACAGGCCTGAAGATGACAAGGTTGTCAAGAAGACGACAGCGTCCCATGAGGCAGGCTTTCCACTTTTTGAATGCTTGCTTTCCTGCTTGGGCAATGTCCAGCAGCTGGTCCTGAGACCGCTGTGGTGTCACAAGGAATTGAATGCGATACCCATGACCTCAGTGCTTTTCTGCAGCCACAGGTACTGTCCCGGGTATTTTGTCCAGGGTTTCTGTGGCCACACACTCAAGTTTTGCAGGCTTGAGCAGGCCCATGGGCTTGTGTTCTGTGTAGAGCAGCATTTCCAGGTGCTGAGCAGAGGCAACCACTTCCAGTGCTTCTCTCCCTGCTGTCTGGCTGCGGGTGCTGTGGGCCCTACGCAGCACCTGTCTTGGGGCTGAGGGAACAAAGGAGGGTGCTGGGGCTGTAAACAGTACTGAAGACTCCCAGCAGGTTCCTGTGCCTTTCTTGAACACCTTCAGGTACCCCGCACTAACTCAAGTGTTGTTTGGGATAAAGCACTGGGATTCAGAGGTCTTGCAAATGCCAGCCCAGGCTTACGCACTGCAGAAAGGAGGAGGGCAGCAGGGCCTCCCCTCATGCTCTTCCTCTTCTCCTGCCTCCCGCTTGGAAGAGGGCAATGGGCCACCTCCCATCCTGCCTGGGACAGGGCTGGAGGAGGCCTCAGGCCTGTCTGCCCCAAGGGCTTCTGCAACTGCTTCTCAGCCCACAGAGAGGGAGGCCCCGACCTTCCTTCTCCCACACCCCTCTCATATTTTCCGGGATATACCACCCATAGAGAAAGAAACACTCAGGCACTGTGCACATCTCTCTTGGCCGTACATGGCACTGCACACAGAGGTATCCCTGGAGGAGACTGGCTCTGCTGCGACAGACAGCACAAGCCAGCACCAGCAGGCGGGTCTGGCCATGGGAGAAGCTGACTGCCTGTGTCCCATCTGCCTGGACTGCATCGGGGTGCCACCTTCATGCCCCAGTGCTTACACTGCTTCTGCTCTGACTGCATCTGGCAGTGGGGCAGAAGGAGCAACACCTGCCCACTCTGCAGGCAGCCAATGGAGCAGCTGCTGAACTTCATGCGAGCAAGAGACCATGAGGAATACAGGATCGGCTTGTCTGCCTGGCACAGGAGGGACAGTGCCAGAGAGTGCACAGCAGATCCCTGCAGCGGCACCACAATGTGCACAGACGGTCCCCAGCCTGCCACACCTCAGCCAGAAGGAGGGGATGTGTGGCACCCCGCTGAGCATTGAGGGGTCACACAGCACTGAGGCCTGCAAATGCCACCTTCCAGCAGTCCCCTGTACCCCACGCTTCTCAGGAGCTATACCTGCTGAAAGCAAGGGAGTACCATGCTGACCTGATGGCTCGACTGTACTTCATCATCCTGGAGGTGCTGGGAACCTTGCGTAAACTCTGTATCCAATAAATATCCTGCTAATTTTCAGGGGGAGAGCTCTTCCAAAACCAAACCTCAATCTCCTCTGGAGAACACTTCCCAGCAGTGTCTAAGCATCCCCCTTGCACTCTCCCAGTCTCTGACTTCCCAGCACCAGGCACTGGCTCTCCAAGGCCTTGACCAGCAGCCAGCCGGCAGGTCCTGAAGAACTGTGTCCATCTGCTGTGAACACAGGCCACGTTCTCAGCTCCATCCCTGCTGTGCACTGCGCCCCAGTCTGAGCAACCAAGGATGGCTTTCTATCCAGTATGAATCTCTACTGACCACAGCAGGAGAGGCAGCTGGGATACTGGGCACAGCTGCCAAACATTATCCTGAGAGTACAGGAGATTTGCAGTGGCAGGTTGGTAGCGAGGTGACTGGTGGTGAGGTAAGCCTAGTCACAGAAACATTATGCAGCATAATTTGTGCTGGCTCTTCACTAGCACTATACAGCCAATTTGGATTAAGTGCCTCAATAGTTCTGTATCACCTGCATTCTAAGAAAGGTACAGCACTCTGTAGGGTATTAATAATACTGTAGTGAACACAATTCCTACATAAAAAATGCCACTACCCTCAGCATCTGTTAGAACTTATTTTCATGGGAGTACTTCATGGAAGTTCATTTCTCTGTACCATCAGTTTCAAACTTCAAATATTTTATGCTAGGAACCCCATCTCTAAAATGGATAAAGAACTTAAGAAAAGTACATAATATGAAATAAAATAGTGAGAAAGATAACTCCTGAAGATCTTGATCCTGACACAATGGCTAGTCAAGTTAAAAATTAAATTTTATTTTGCTGTGTTTTACTTCAAGCTGCTGCTGAGAGTGTTGCTGACTCTTCAACAAATGTTGAAAATTCTAGAAGTCACAACAAATACTTTAAGCAGACGCAATGGGTATGCAAAGTAATAGGACCAACAGCCTCTGACTAAAATTTCTCCACTCCTTCTAAAAGATGTTCCAGTCCACACTACAAATAGGCAGCATGCAGAGTCATGCTAAGTTAAATTGAACTCCTCATCTCAGATATGGAAAACATAGGTGTTAAATCAGCACATTCACTGGCAGTTTAAGTGTTGGCCTGGAAATCTCACTACATACTTGGGGAACCAGTCAATGCTGACAGTCACGCTGCTGTTCTGGCATTGTTGTAGCCAAACCTATCATATCTGAAAATATTTAAGCATATCTGTGACAGGTGTAGCTGCAGCTTTGGACAGCACAGCACTGGACTACCTGTGGAAAGGTAGTTGAAGCTGGAAGCTGCCCAGTCAGATAGGAGATGTGTTGTGCTCCTGGAGCTCCTCACCTGCCCATTCCTCATTCACACTCTGGGGCTGGAATTGTTTCCTGCTCCTTCCTCGCCATTTTGATGGCTAGGTATATGTTTTTATCAACACTGAAACATGTGGGAATGGCCTTAATTTTTTTCAAAATTGCATCTGACATTCTGATATCATCTGATCATTGCAGGCTGTATAGCTACTGAAATATTTCCTGAGGATATAATACCTGACTTGGTAGCACTGTTAGTGTACTTTATAAATATATACTGTTCTTTTATAAGGGGAAGACACGCTAATAAAAAATACTACAATAGTTATATAGTGCTCATCGGTTTCTTATGTTTTCCATATAAATTTTAAACAAACAAATGAAGAGAAATTTGCTATGGTGGTCATGAAGTGTCTTTTGGTGCTTTCTATGAGCTTCTGTAATTGGGGTATGGAGGGCCATTACTCAAAAAAATTACATTCTCACAGGTGTTAGGTATATTTTTTCTCTTTCACAACACTTTCCTTTTCAGATTCCTGTATCTGATGAACTTCTCACATTTCATAATTTTTCTCTAAAAATCTTCTTTTAAAATGCTTTAAAAAGTTACTGGCAGACATTCGTGAATTACTTCTTTTCCTTGCAGTACAAACTACCAACTTTCTGCAGATACATAAGCAGTCAAATATTTTGCTTTTTGTTTTTCTTTAGAAAGAGAAAGAAGCAACCAAAAATATCAACATTTCCTTTCCCTTCCTCACTGTTCTCTACTATTCTTGCTTCCTCTGCCTTCTTTCCCAGTGACCTCCTATTGCGTCACAATTTCAACTACTGCCTTTGGCTAAAGATGCCTCCTGTCACTGCAAGCATTTCTGCCTTAAAACACAGTTTCATTTGTCTGGAAGCCTGCTCCCTTTTGGGTAAAGTAGTTTACTTTGATTAGTACACATTAAGCCACCACACTGGGTACAGGGAGAACTTTCCCTCCCCAGTGCTGACAAAAAAAGCCTGGGCAGGGATGCTGTTAAGAAAGCCTATTTAGGGAGCTGAAAGCTATTTCTGAATACTTCAGGATAAACAAAGCTGAGTTAACTTTAATACATGAAGATCCTCTCTGTTCTTGTTTCATTTAAAGCATCTGCAGAAAAGCAAAAAGTGAAACCTTTTTATATACCATAGCAGCTACCACAGCTTCTAGATAGAGCTTTAAAATCAACTTAGAAAGTCAGTGAGAACACGTAAAACAAAAATACCAGTCTATGCAAGAACTGTAAAAATAACTGGAACTGCAAGACCAACGGCCTGGCTATTTTCAGGTTCAATCATAGAGTGACATTAGGGATGTCAGCATAGCAAATTTCCAGATGAAATACACTATTTTTATGGAAGACTGCTACAGAGAGACACTGCTACAGCAGTACAGTTATGAAAAAGAAAGCACAGTAAAACCAAGATGCATCAGGATGTTACCAAATTTTCTCTAAAAATGACTCCAAAATCTTTTTTCAAGGTTCACTAGTGTCAGTTGTTTTTTGTAAATTTACCAAGAGAAGCAGATCTACCAGAACATTCTACCAATAACAGCGTTTAAACAAAACAGGAAGGTAAAAATAAATAAATAATAATAATAAAAAAATATAGAGCTGCAGTCCTGATCACAGAGCTGTTGATATCGTGAATTTGTTTTACCATTGTAACAGAACAAGATTGATTTCTTTCAGAATGATGAGGCCTTCAATGTGTATATCTGCATAATCCCTGACTTAGTTTAGATTTCTTGGGATTTATTTTAGCATCAACTGATAAACAGGATATCCCTCTGAAGAAAAACATCATTTTCAGAAGGTAATCATTATTAAAAAAGAAGACAGAACAAAAGAAATGTATCCTCTCCCCTTTCCTCCTCTATCCTCTCATCTTTCTTCCCTTCTCCAATTTTGTCTTTTTTCTTTTTGAGGGGGAGAGGGAGGGATGATCTGATACTATGAAGTTATGCAGCTAACTTACACTAGCTAACATTAAAGATTGGTTTCTTAAGCAAACTTACTGAATAATTTTCTAATTAGGACGTAGATGAAAGGAAGGCCTTTCCAGAAATAGTTTCCACCAGCACAGACCTGGAAAGGCAAGCTATGTAGAAAAATGCACCTGCTACCAATTATCATGTCAGCGAACTAGCAATCCAGTCTCCTGAGGAGCAGGAATCCCTTTTAGCTAGTGAACAATCACTTGGAAGAACTGTCACCTCAATTCTCACAAGAATGCTTGAGAAGTGGTATGTAGAGAGAAAGACAAGGGTCCTCTCCTTCCTCCTCTGAAGAAAGACTATTTGCAGCACCTGGACCAGTGAAATACTCTCAACAAGGCACATTTATCACTTTGAGCTGAGAAAATGCACCTGGGACAACCTGCAGTACTTCCCTACTTCTTGCAGGACAAACCGCCAAGCTGGGAAAAAAACAGTTTGTAGTCAGGCTTCTTCATTCATGATGTGCACTGTCAATGGTTACACTGCTAACAGTGCAGAGCTGTGTTTACTACAACAGCCTACCAAAATGCTGCATCCTTTGCAGAGGGAAGGCTTCAGCGTATTTGAGTGCACTCTTCCCCTTCTTTTGCACATAGGAGTCCTGGCTGCACCACCCCAACCTTTATGCTCACTGGATGCAGATGGTCACAAAGTTCAGCAAACTTAAAGCAGCAGGTGGCTTCTTTGTAAATCCTGAGGACAGCATATTCACCCAGTGTCACCTGCCTCACTGTTCACTTTTGTTCTGGGACTGTCCTGATGTGTGCATGACCAGAAATGGTCATAACAATGTTCTTCCTCTTGACGTGCATTAGTTTAAGTAAAACATAACACTCAGAAGTTTGCAAGACGACTCCTCAATTCAAAAGGTAGCTAATCCCGTTATGCAGATTCCAAATATAGTTCTCTTGTAGCCATGGCCACTTCCTCAACGAACTGTTGGCGCTCTGCCCCCTCCCTCGAGGCAATTCCGGCCCCCAGCCCATCAGACCGTCTGTCGAAGAGAGTTCACTTAAAAATTTGGTTGGCTTTACCAGCTTTTGAACAAAATATCATGAAAATCATATGTATTCTTTGAAAAGCAGATGTAAAGTCTGACACTGTATGTCAGAGCTAGGCTGCATTAATGTTGCTTTCTTTACTTATATTCTTTCTGTTTCACGTATTGGTGACCTTCTCCTTGCAACAGCTGTTTTTGTTTTTTACACACAGTGAACTGGTTGTCTTGATTCAACTTATGAAATTTGGGCTAAGTTTCCCAGAGACAGAACTTATCCATAAACATGTTTCAAACACTTACTAGCTTGCTTTTCTATGTTCTTTTCGAACAAAATGTCAGAAAATGTTTTTCAGTTAAAATTTTCCTGTACCAGATTTTTTAAAGAGCTTGAAAAGAAGTCTTTATAGCAAATTTCTAGCCCCAAATAAAGAAACTACCTTTTCATTCAACCCTACCAAAAATCAAGAAAAGCAGTTTCTAAAAAAAAAAAAAAAAAAAAAGACACTGTTTTAAGCTAAGGTTAACTCCTCTGAAATCTGTAGAGCCAATTCTGAAATATGAACTACTATTTTTAAGAGGAGAACTTCACACCCAGTGATCAGCAGCAGCACCCATTTTAACACACTACCTCTGGCATCTCACAGTCTAATTTTGCACTCAGATACCTCAGCTTTAACTATAAGAAAATGCACTGGATTTTGTGTGTTCTAGAGGCTGTGGACTTAAAAAAAATATTTATTTATTTATTTATTTATTTTCCCACTAGTTCATTATCTTGTCCAAATAGAGGGAAAAAAATAAGAAAAAGACTGTCTAGGAGGGTGGGTGTAGCACAGCTGTGGCTGATGTATTCAGTGATGAGCACTGGATGTTTCACTCATTTTAGTGAATCTGTTGCTCAATACAATAATTTTAAAGTATTTCTTTAAAAAATAGACAAACTCTGTTTTTATTTAATTTACTATGTGAAAGATATTTAGATAATTTTACACCCATTTTCCTTGTACATATTCTCTGCATCTCCAAGCACAGCTGTGATTCTTACAACTGCAGCACTATCTTCAGCCTAGGATTTACAAGGTTGAATTTACATATGGTACCTTAGTCCTACTTTTTTATAAAAGCTTTTAGCACTTCTGAGTTTACTTCTACTTAGAATCTCCTTGCATTCTGGAAGATAGAGAAGTTGCTGCACATATTCAGGACACTTAGCATTCCGTGCTTTTCCTGAGGAACACTGTCCCAGAGCAAATTAGGACAAAGCAGGAGGAAAGGCAGGGTAGTCCTCACTGTTCAGATTAATACATACCACCATCAGCTAGTTACAAACTGAGTGATAGTGAAACCACACAAAATAATACTCCATTACATTTCTGCATTCTGGCTATTTAAGTTCTAATACTTACTACATTTGAAGTTGTTCTGTTACCTGGTACAGAGAGAAGACAGATACTGAGGAGTCCTTACAGGATGAAAACTGAGACTCAACTGGTCTGAAAATATTTTTCCATTTCTTTCCTTTCAACAAACTCATTTAAAGAAGTGGTCACTTAGTCACTGTACATACAGAGACAGGAAATTCTGAATTAATTTTGGTTTTGGAATGTAAAGATAAAGCAACATACCTTTATTTTACTTCTTTAAGGCAGATATCAAATGTTAACAAGTACGAATTATCCTTTCCTTTCCTAGTATTCCTCTCTTCTGTTGCAAATATTAGGAACATTTCCCTGATAAAACTTTCCTAGAAATGCCAACTAAAATGTCAGAAAACAAGCTACCATTGCCTCCTCCTCCAAGATTTTCTTAGTTTTCAAATGTAAGCACAACAAAACTGCTTCCCCATAAGAAAATGGTATTTTCCCCAAATTAGAAATTAAGATGATCCTGCAAATGCTTGCAATGTGAGTTTTTGTTCTTATGACTGAACTGCATTTCTTATGTTCACAAGATTATCCTGAGCTTTTAAAGAGGACCACCGTGCTCAGGCTGAAGAAGTGCACAGTCTGAATGGCGCAAGTACATTCACCCCAATACAGAAGCTCACACAAGTACACACTCATCTTTAAGTACAAAAGAAACAATTTTAAATAGCTGACTGGAAGGATCTTTCTGTAATGGTTACTCACATGCAAAGATACGCATTGCATTCCTTGTAATTTTGATACAAAACCATGCATGTTCCCCTTTTCAGCCATTTTATCCTGGAGCTAAACATGCAACTGATGTGCACAAAACAGATATCGAACCACTGATCCAAGTGTCTATAAAGTTGAAAAATGGACAAAACCATCTAGTACCTTTCTTCCATGGATACAGACACAAACACAATTGCTGACAGTCACAGTATTCTAACTAGGAATGCTAGACAATTTACTGTCTTGTTTTTGTTTTTGTTTTTTTGCTAAATACGGAGTAATGAAAAAGCATAAAGAAACCAAAATGAATCAAAACTTCTTATTATAAAAAAACCCTTTGATTGCAATCCCATGAACTCTGAACACAACATATGTTTCAGTAGTGACTTCTGCTCCTCATGTCTCTGTCATAACATACACCAAAAAAAAAAAAAAAAAAAAAGTGTATGGTAACATGTCTGCGTTATATTTTTTGTTATTAGGGTGCTTAAATTCAGTTTTTACTTTTACCATCAGTGTTCTAAAATGCAGTTTAGTTTTCAACATTACCTTCTAGCTCCTTCTAAAATCGAATTTCTGGTTTTGTCCTCCTGCAACTTCAGATCTAATTCTTCTTTCAAAATGGAAGAGTAGCACTGTTCACCACAAATTTTATGGACTTCATACTTTTCACAGGCAGCAAACCAAGAACACTTCAACAGTACTTCTCATGGGGTTTTGCAGTTATTTCATGTACATTTGAAATCTAAAGCAATTACTTACATTTTTGGGCATGTTCAGTGATTCCAAAGCTTTTAGTTCAAAGTCTTTACCAAACTATAACATTTCTCCCCCACAGGAAAACTGTCAGAAATAAAGAACATTCAAACTTCCTTATTTGTCTCTATCACTGAATGTTCAACAGAGGGATGAAAAAAAGTCACAGTTCCTCTAACCAGACTGCCTCAATGTATTCTCTGCTTCAGCTCATGGCCTCCAAGCCTGTAGTAGTACACAGCTTTAGAGGCTGATACTCACTTGTACCAGATCGCTGTGCCTGTGGATTAAGCTGTAGATTCAGCCCAAAGAAATTGAGAATTCTAAATTTCTTTGGATAAAAAGAGTATGAAAGAAGCCCAACAGAAAAGAACATCAAAAAAGTTACAAGCAGTTCATTCCCTTAGAAGGAACAGTTTTGTTTTAAAATGTAATTACTCTGCAATATTTCACATAACCTGGCCAAACTGCGTCTCTACCACCTCTGATGGGGACAGTGTCACCCAACAAAAGCAGCGTTCAGCTCTGCCCAGGGTAGCATTACTACACCTGCACCTGATGAACTCTAGCACAAACTGCATGTAGTACAGAGCTACAGAAGAAAACACTGGCCATCACTGAAATGATCAGCAGCAAGTCAGCCATCACACCCTTAGTACTGACTTTCAGCACTTCTAGCAATGCTCTATGATTGTTCTGACAGAAACAGAATCAGTAAGTTTGATAAGAAAGAAGCTCTTTTTTAAAGCCATTTTCCCAGATGTCGAATCTTTGATGTACTATGCACCATTCAGAAGCTGGACAATTACTTTAGTGTACATGTTAAAAACTACTCCACAACACAACAAAACATGACTAAATCTGTATATTTTCTGTATTTAAGTTCCATATTCTAGTTCCTCAAATGCCGGGCTAATGATATTATTACAGAAGGACGGAACGTTCCAGCTTCCTCAGCACATTGGTACATTCGCTCGCCGCTCTCCGGGTATAGCTAGCCACTCCTTTCCCGGGGCGAGCCCCGCCGCTGTGCCGCTCCCTGCATCCCGCTCTCGTTCCCGGACGTCACTGGCAGACCCCGGCCCACCCCGCTCGTTGCTCGCAGCTCCCCACCCCGCCCGGCGTGGCCTCCACTCACCGCTGCCGCGGCTCCTCTGCTCACTGCCTACTGCCGCCCACCGGCGCCTCCTGCCGCTTTTGAGAGCGAGCTCAGCCCAGAGCGGAGCTGTACCCGAGCTAAGCGTTGCGGGAGCTGCCGCTTCCTCGTTTTTTCTCGCAGCCGCGGCCACTTCCTCAACGAACTGTCGGCACTCTGCTCCCTCGGGCAATTCCGGTCCCCGGCCCGTTAGACCGTCCGTCGAAAAGGGTGCGCGGTGTGGGACCCGCGGCGCCCCGAAGTGCGTGTCGCTGTGTCCAGTGGTGTAAGGTGAACATGAGGCTGCTCAGCAGCGCGAGTGGGAAAGCAAAGGGCCGCAATGGTGGTCGTCTCTTGGGATAAAACGAACAGACCCACTGATTGTCAGCATTGAAATTCAATCTATTTCGGTACTTTTGTGTTTTGGTGAGAAAATTACTTCTGGAGGAGCAAAAACTGTTTGTATTTGAAACAACATAGGATCTTCGTGCTGTATTTCAGTCAAAAATATATTTTGGTCAGAAATACGGTGTTTACTAGTTTTGTAGCAGCTGCTGGTGTGGAAGAGACTACACCGGCTCCATGCAGAGAGTTGAAGAAAACCCCTTCTCTAAGGCTGCATGTACCAGAGAGTCAGCTCCCCCCGCAGATGTCTGCACAGCCAGCAGACGTCAACAGCTTTCGTCAGTATGCACTGCCACTGGCACTGAGCGGCACCTCAGGCGCACCCACAGCCACGCTTCTCCAGCCATGGCTGCTGCATGAATGTGCCGTGTCCTGTGATGGGCAGTGCTGATGTGAGGCGAGGTCTGTTTCCTGCTCCCTTGTAGTAAATGATTGCTGCAGTGAGTGAACCTGCTTACTGTAAGAAAGTGGTGCTGCAAGGAAGCAGTGGCTCTCCTTCCACATCCATTATACTAAACAGAGCTGCCTGTTTAGGGCAAAAGGGCAAAAGCCTCATGTTTCATACCAGTTGAGAAGATCCCTTCTTTTGGTCTGATTGCCAAAGTGCAGATACATTTCTGAATTGGCACTGCCTCTGCGTTAGAACAAGGCAAAGAATTAAGAAAACGTGATTCTTGGATGTCTTTTGATGGCACAGCTCTTTTCCTAACACCATCCAAAAGTAGAGCACAATCTACAGGAAATGGCTTTTGGAAAGTCGTTACTGTGCTATGAACAAGATTTTAAGCAGAAGTCTCTTCTTAAATTGGTGAAAAAAATATAAATGTTTCATGACTTTAAATTATATGTGAGCAAGAGTATTTGACCTGGTTAGGGTGGAGTTAACTTTCTACAGCAGCTGATATGGTGCCTACCCGGGATTTTGAGTAATAGCGTATGAGTAATGCATTTTCTTTGCTACTGGGCACTGCTGCTCAGTGGTGAGGCTTCCTGTGTTTTGCACTCTGCCCCAATCCTCACCATGTAAGCAAGCAATGGACAAGATGGAAGGGGACAGTGATGGGACCAGCTCCAGAAAACCAAAGAGTTATACCACAGCCAGAATCAACGTGGGGATAGATGGAAAAGGGCAGGGGCTAGTGCTGTCTTCCTGCTCACAGACCATCTGAGTATCACTCACCTCATGGAGGTGAGCAGATGGTGGAGAGAACTGGAGGGAGCAAAGCAAGAAAACATGCATCGAGATAGGAAAAAGTGAAGGAATGGGGAAGATCCTATTGATGCAGACACTCACCTCATGGAGGAGGTGATAGGATCTTCCCCCTTCCTTCACTTGTCTAACTTGTCTACCTGTTGTATCTATGACTTGCCTCTTAAGTTTGTATTTGAGGTATTAATATTATATTCATTCCCTTTCACTGCAGAAGGGACAGGGAATTCCTGCATATTAAGTAACTTCAAGAAGTTCTGAAAATGAATCTACTTGTATACTTACCCTTAGGGTAATATTAGGTTAGAATATCAGACGAGAATACAGACAGAATAGAATATTAGAATTAGACTTTCCAATGTGGCAGCCCTCCACAGGAAGGGTCAGAAAGAGAATCTAGGGATCTACATGTCTGTCAGCCTGACTTTGGTATAGGGGAAGGTTATGGAGCCAGACCATCCTGAGTCTAATCACGTAGCATGTGAGGGACAACTGGAGGATCAGGACCAGACAGCATGGGTTCATGAAAGACATGTCCTGCTTAATGAACCTCATTTCCTTCTATGACTAGGCAACCCTGCCTGGTGGATGAAGGAAAGGCTGTGGATGTAATCTACCTAGACTTTAGTAAAGCCACAGTATTCTCCCGAAGAAGCCAACAGTTTATGACATACACAAGTGTAGCCTTTGCTGGGTAAAAAACTGGCTGGATATCTGGGCCTAAAGACATGAAAGGAGTTAAACCCAGCTGACAAGTGGTCATTAGTGGTATTCCTTAGATGTCATTGTTGGGGCTGTCTGTTTAATTTCCTTATTGATGATCTGGGTGAGGGGATTGAGTGCACCATCAGAAAGTTTGCAGATGACACCAAGTTGAGAGGAAACATTGATATGCTTGAAACAGAAATGATCTGGATAGGGTGGATTGATGTGCTGAGGTCAGTTGTATGAAGTTCAGCAAGACCAAGTGGCAGCTCCCACACTTTGGCCACAACGACCCCATGCAAGCATCAGTGAATGTCAGTGGGTGTGATTTTTTCTGCATGGAGGAATTCAGTGACACACTTTTGCTTTGTACACAGTTCCATGTGAGATGCCATTTTGTCAGACTGCCCTTCTGCTGCCATCTGTCACAGAGCAAGAAAATGTGATAATACTGGTGGGAATGTTCAAACCGCATTGACATACCACTATTCCACCAGTATCTGCCTCTGACATGTGCAGTATAATAAAATAGGAGGGATTAGTTTTGAAGCAGCCTTCATGTGTACCACAGACAGACAATCTCATCTGAGGTTCAGATTGCAAATTCTTGTTACTTTCCCATACCTACAGCTAAAAGTCAAAGTTGTCAGAGATAGAAGCAATTAGTGACAGTAAGATGGGTCTCCCTGTGCGCACAAAGAGAAGAATGCAGAGGTGACTCATTTTGGCCATGGAATAGGAAGTTTCTGCACAGTTCAATGAATTCTGTAATGATTTAGAGAAAAATAAATAAATAAATGTGTTTTATTTGGGAGTTACTTATTATCTATTTCATTTTAATTTTGAAGAATGTAGCAATTCAGTTTAGCACAATAGCAGTTAACAACAGTGTAAAAAAATAAAAGTTGTTTGCCTGAAAGCAAAATTGTGACATAAAAACAAATTTCCTATATTACATTTGGAAAGAATTCTGTACAGAATTCTGCCATGTAAACTGCACACACCAGATGCTATCTAGATCTTGGGCTAACTGCTCATTGTCCAAGTCAATATGCATCACCTCTAGCATGCTGTTCCCCCCTTGTGCTGTTCACTGTCTCTGGAGTCCGGAATAAGGTTATTTTTTTTAATGTAATTGAGACTCAACTGGTCATTGTACTCAGCATTTCCATCATCCCCATATTTAAGGAGCCAATTTATTGCTCATTGTGCAAATCCATCTGTTCTAACTATTTTGCTAATTTACTATTTTGACTAGACAATGCCAGTAGCAATAATCTTTGACACATGAAGTTAAGAATAATAACAAGAAAATTCAGGGCCATCAAGATCTTTTTCAAGTGACACTAAATATAATGATATCTGCATAATTTTGTGTTTGTAGCTATAATAGTTTAAAAAAAACCAACAAACATGATAATGCTTTTAAGGGCCACGTTTATCTCTTTTCCCCTATCCTTTTACATTAGAACAAAAAAATGGAGCATGCTCATCATGTATGTCTATTATAGAACTAATAAAAATTTGGCTAACTAGTCATGAAGAGTAATCTCAGGATGTATTCATTGTTTGTGAAAGATTATGATATGAAAAATGACGAGACCTGCATTTTTTAATTTAGATGGAGTAATATGGGCTGTGGTTGTAGGCTGGCTAAGAAACTCATGTAACCTTAAAAAATAAGTTGTTGTGTTAAAGTTCAGACATACGTTTGTGTCAGTCCTGTTTTTGTGACTTCATATACCATATTCAGTAAGAGTAAGTAGACATGGAGATGGAAGGAGAAGTTTCTAATTGAAGGCGTACTAGCACCCCATAAAACTCCTCAACTTCGATTTTCGATGTCAGTGCATACAGTTTTTTTCTGCATGGAGGAATTCAATGAACAGTTCAACACCTTTGCTTCATAAACACATCCGTATCAGATGCCGTTTTGTCAGACTGCCCTTTGGCTGCCATCTGTCACATTGGCGACAAAATGTAACAGAATTTGGTGGGAAGGTTCAACTTCTGAAGTTTCAACCGTAAGGTTGAAAGGTTCAGTCAGCTGAAGGTTCAACTGTACCACCATCATCTGCCTCTGACTCTGTCAATATAATTAAATAAGAAGCATTACTTTTAGAGCTGCCCTTGTACTTGCAAGTATTATGAAGGTAGGTCAGTACCAGACAAGCTTATGGGGCTTTTCTACAGTATTTCTCATGGACTCCATGCTATGGAGATATTTTCATTAGTTGAGTGTCTCGTGCCATGTCTTTGTTGATGAACCCTTCCCTTATCTCAGGACTGGATAGCAGCTGAGAGACTGCAACAGTCATTGTGGATCCAGCTGCAGTTGCATTGTAACTGCAACAGATGTAAGCTACTTTCTAAAGAGCCAGTTCATATCTTTGCACTGTGGTTTAGGACCACTTATTTGCTTAGATATGGTGCTGACACAGTTTGCATTTGTGTGCTTCAACTTCACTTACTTAGAAAAATATTTAGCACCCATCCATATTGCTTAAAACTAATGATCTAAGTTGGAACCACACTACTTCCTGAGTTAGTATAAATAGCATTTGCAACAGCAAGAAGTACTCCTTTTCTTAAGAAACAGAGTGTAGTAATACCCTACCTGTCATTTAATGAAGCCAGTTTGTAATTGTCACAGATTCTGACTGATGCACAGAAGGCAGATGTGCTATTTCATGGTTTACAGCTAGCACTGGACTGTATTTCCACATTTCTGTACCTGAACTAATAAGTTCTGTCAGATCTGATCTGTTATTGCATCCAAACATCCCTTGTGTATTTTTCCAACCAGCCTATACGGGCTCTTTACTCAGAATTCACTGTATAGAAATTGGCAGCCTTTTTTATAATGTAAAGTATTATCTGTCTGCTCTCATAACCTACTTTCCTGTTTTTACAGTAAGAATAAATACTTCCTTAGTATCAAGAGTCCTGATAAATAGTTTAATTTTGGTTTGTTTCCTCTTGCTAAGTAGCCAGGGCCTTCAGGATGGAGCAATACCCCTGAGAAGCTGTAGTATCTTAAAAGGAAGGTACACAAATAACACTTCTCCATTTTCCATCCCATTTTGCTTTCTGAGGCTTGATTTGGCACTGACTGCTTTTCCGTAGGCTACCTCTGAAGTTCTCCATGAGGAGTACTTAAAACTACGCTGAAGATTAAGAAGAAAAAAAAAAAAAAGAAAAAAAGATTGTTCAGAGTGCTTTGAACACCACTGATAGAATTGGTTTGGGAATTTCTCCCTTACTCAATTGCAAAAGTCTTAATGTGCCTTCCAGCCTGCAGGAGGTTTGTGGCTGTGGCTGTATGAATATGCCATTTATACAAATACTTGTTTCCTGATTTTGGATATAAAGTAGAATTTTAACAAAAATAAACTGCCTTTGCAGCAGCTTTAAAAATGTCTGTCTTCAAAAAAGCAGGTATTGTGCCAAAAAGCATAGTGATGTCGTAATCAGAGGTATCTACTCCTGAAGTTTTAGGTTGTTTTTCTGCATTTTACTTGATGAACAATGTAGGAAAGACAGGCGGGCAGGCAGACACAGACGCAGACACAGACAGACAGACACGCACGCACGCACGCACGCATGCATGCACACACCCACATGGTAGGGTCTTGTTTTTCTCTGTACATTTATGTATGTACAAATGCACTTTTAAAAAGTTTTTTAAACAATCTTCAGTAGTGTATATGGAACTAAATCAGTATTGATTGAAACAAAGCACATGCCTTTAGAATTATGCAAAGACATGAAAAATAATTACATCAGCACCATAATACTTTTTTCCTGTCTAACACTCCCAGGTTGGTCCAGCTGGTCTGTGCAAGAAGAGAAAGAACGACATGGTCCTGAGAAGCCTTCAGAGCTCCAGTGAAGAACCCAGGAGCAACATACAGATTAAGGTGAAAATGATGCTCCAGGGGGCAAAAAAAGTTAAAAAAAAAAAAATATATATATATATAATGAAATATGGTATGGGCCAGCTAAGTATGGGCTGTCTTCTCTGTTTTCACTTCAGAATGTGGACATGGGAGGAATTCTCCCACCTGAGTTTGTAACAGAATCGATGCAAATGTGAATGTAAAAATATTTTTTACTTTTTGAGAACTGAAACTGCTGGGGATCTCATAGGAAGCAGATAACAGGAAACAGAATTTAGTTTGATATTCAACTTATTTACATTGATTTTATCCAGTGGTGACTTCTTTAAGTTTACTAGACCTCTTGGTTGATGGCGTCAGAATCATCCTTAATGCCTGTAATGTATGTTGTGTCTACCCATGATCATAGCAAAGCAAAACTCTTATGAAGTTTCACTGTGAAGCTAAATGAATGAGTTTTGTGTAACAAGAATATTTATTTTATTAATGTAAAGATGGTGTTTGAGATAAAAAGCGAAAATAGTAACTGAAGACTAGAACCGTTATAGTCAGGCACTGTATTGCAAACAGTACTCCTTTGAGTTGGAATGAGAAGCACTTGTTTATGTCCAGCAACCTTAATCACTCATAAGTAATATCCCCTCTGATGTGTCGTGACCGTGGCACTTCTACCAGCATGTGAGTGGTAAAGAATGAAAGAATACTATGTAATAGCTGTTGAAAGCTTGTTAATTTTTTTGCTGTTCTTCTTATTTTTTTCTTTAGTAAAAGTGTTATGCATTATACATAAAATTTAAAATCAAACAGTTGGAAGTTTGGGCTTATTTAGACTTAGAAAGCCAGGCTTTTTTTGCCTCTCCTATTTAATAAGGTGGGGCATTTCTGATTGTGTTGATCATACAAACTTCTCTGTATTTCATATTTTTCAAACCCATATCGCGAAAGAACGTGTTTATATGTTATATTTAGTATCATAACATTATAAAGGGGGGAACCAACTTTCAGTCTGGAGGCAGAAATAATTTGAAGGTAGATGAATTTGGAAGTCCACTGATCTCCCTAGATACCTAAATAACGCTCATATCTGCGTTATGGAGTCACACTGGATCAGCATGAGAGCTGAGCTGATGTTCAGCATCTGAAGCGGGTCATTACTCTGGATCAAATATTGCATGTTTTAAAGTGGTGTAGAGCCCAGGCTGCCAAAGGAAAATCTGTATCTGATTTCAAAATGACATAATCCCTAGATTATTCAGTTATTTTTAAATCTTGTAGTTTTTCAAAGAAATTAAAGGTAGCTCCATGGTTACTCTTTCTACCAACGTCACCAGTCAGACAAGAAAACATTCATAAAGATATGACAGATGAAGGAGATTGTGATTACAGGATTACAGGTTATAGAAACATCTGTGGTGCATCAGCTGTCTTTAGATTCCATTTTATAGAGGTGGTATTTCTCTTGCAATTGTAAGAGATAGTGTATTCTCACTGAATACTGTATTTTTATTCATTTGTCATTTAGAGGTTTTTCCTAATCCAGGTAGAAGAGTATTTTTGTTATTCTTCCCTCGTTTTTTTAAATACCATTTATCATGTCAGTTAAAGATAAGTGGCTTTCCCTGCTTAGCTTACACACCTTTAAAAGCTTGAAAAATGTATCTGTTGCAAAATGAGAACAACCCACAGGTAGCTTGTGTAGCTAAGCCCACTACCTAGGTATCTTATGAGGAGACCAGGCAGCTGATTGTGAGAGATCTGAATTAAAGAGATCCCTAAAATACGTACAGATTTCCTTGTAAAAACTGGTAGAAGAGACAGCAGATTTTTGCTTGATTTTTATGGCATGGAGTCATCCTTTTTTTTTTTTTCTTTTTTTTTTATAACAAATTTCAGTCAACTTTGAGGATTACCCTGTGTTAATAATAAGTTTTAAAACTGTTAAGTAAGTGCCTCATTTTATGATATGTATATGGTTCTAAAACATATTTTCCTGACTTTCTGTCAACTCAGCTCATTCATATACTTGGAAATGTGCGATGAGCACTGGTTTGCACATATTTATGGCCTCAGGTTGCACCAGGGGAGGTTCAAGCTGGAGTTAGGAAATACTGCTCCGAGAGTAGTCAAGTGCTGGAACAGACTGCCCAGGGTGGTAGTGGAGTCTACACCCCTGGAGGTGTTCAAGAAGCATTTCGATGTTGTACTGAGGAATGTGGTATAGTGGAAGATATTGGTGATAGGGAGACATTAAACTGGATAAACTTTTCCAACCTTGGTGATCCTATTATCTTATGATTATATATTCATGTGTATGTATCTATATTAATATAAGGCGGTGGTAGGCTAACTAGTTATGCCTGTAGTGATAGTTGATGTACTTTCTTAAATCCACACACACGTAGATGTTTGGACTTCCCAGCATCATTTGCTTGTTTCTGTTCTCTCCAGACACCAATAATAGATACTTAGTGTGTCATATCTGTAACTCTTGTGCGACAAAGAAATGGACTTCTATTTTTTTTTTCTTTTTGTAAGGTGATTGTCAGTGAAAGGATAGTATGTTTTTTCTAATGACTGTATTGCATTAATACATGTTGTACCATTACATTTGAAATTCTATCTCCTCTGTAGCACCATGTGCTGCATTAAAACCACCTAAAACAAATAATTTATTTTGTATTGAATACAATGAAGTACATAAAAGAGCTATGAGAGAACATCTAATCTGTCTTTAGTGTGCTAAATGCTGAAGCATCTCATTCAGAAGTCCTTAGAAACATTGTGATATGAGCTGACAAAATAAGTTTGTGACTTATTTTTTCTACTTATTATTGTTTATATAGTACCATAGGGGTGTTTGACATCTGGAGGTTTATAAAGCATATCTTCAGCCTTGTGATTGTGAAACAAACGAGACAGACAAAATGTAGCAATACATGGGTAGAAGTAAGATGAAAATGAAAAAGAAAAAAGGCAGGAGACCTTTCCTGAAGAGGCAACGACAGAAGAGTGTCTAACAAAATGTCTTCTATGCGAGGACACACATAAAAAGAAATACAGCAAGACAACATTGAGATATCAGTTTTAATCTAAATTAAGAAGTGATAGAATTTGCATCATGTATGGAATATTAAGTCATCCTACTTGACTGTGTCTGATATTATGTGGCCCATCCAGGATCCCTGACTCGTGGCATGAGAGGGACATGCTTGCTCTGGCAGTGACTCAGGTTGGGTGGACATGAGTTCCACTGAAAGCCCTTTTTCTTTCCTCGTTCTTCACATACTGGAAGTGGTTGAGAGCCTTCAGAGAGTGCAGTGCCCAGCTTCAACTCCAGCTTACTGTGCAGCACACTTTGTTTGTTGGAGAGCATTGAAAGAAAATGAAATATCAACAAGCTACTTTGTAAATAATTGCCAACCCTCTTAAAAACTGGTTGAAACAGGATTCTTATGGAAAAATTAGTTTGTGCAGTTAGTGGGCATGTACTGTAAAGCATAAACACAGTGAAGTGTAATTAAGGCTACGTGGGTAGCTTCGTTTAACTTCTGAGATCCTTAGTTTGCAAGTGTTATGGAGATGTTAGGCAGACTAAGAAAACCGAAGTTACATGTTGGAAGCTAGTATCAGTTGCTCAAACATACTAGTATAGATTCAGCCCAAGGGCATATACTACTTTTCAAGGATTTCATCACAGATGTGATGTGTGCTTCAAAGAATTTAAGTGAGATTGTCTTTAGTATAGTCCATCTGTCAGTTTTCTTGAGCAAATTCTTGGCAGAATCTGATTTCCAGAGCTCAGTGACTTTATTTCACTGCAGAGGTCTCCTCAAATCTGTACTATTTTCTGGCTTCATTTGTTTCTGTAGTAAATTCTTTCATGCGACTGTCTTGGCTGGTGGGATTAGTCCTTCCTAATCCAATGGTCTTAATCTTCCTGCCAGGCCATTCTCCAGTAAAATAAGCTGAAAAGATCTCAACCACACTACACTGGTAGCACTACGGTATTTGTGGTTTTCTTCCATTATCATCATATATTTCAACAGTAGTTATTCTGGTGTCCTTAATTTCATTTTTTTTAAAGAATAAAATTTTGAAATCGATGCAAATTCTCAATGGTTAAGATGTACCCTAATATTATTCACAATATCATTTAATGCTTTCATTTTGCCTTAGTTTATCTGTTAAGATTTTTACAAATATGAATTTAAAGTTTAGATTTAAAGTCCAGTAATTAACTGGACTTCAATTGTTGATTTTCATAAGAAGTTACTATGCTAGGATATTTTTAAAGCTGTGTAGAAAAAAAAGGGAACTTAAGAGTTTGGCTAATCAGTTTTAAGGAATTCTGGGAGAATCTTCGGGTAAATTCATTGCAGAGGATTTCAAGGGTAATCTTACACTGTGAGACTCTTTGGCTCAGATGGTCTCCTGTGAGTTTGCCTTCAGCAAGCTAGCACAGCCTTCGCTGGCTGCTCTCACATTCGGGTGTTTAAACTTCCTCAGCACTGTGGTATCACTGACTCGTTTTGCATTGGTTCCTTCCCAGTAGCTGAATTTATTTGTCCAAATACAGCAGTTTATGCATAGTTTGTTTGACCAGTTATGATTCAGATATGAGTACCACACAGAGTTTCAATAAAAATTTGAAAAGAGAATATGAGAACCAGCTTACTTTGGAATGAAATAGCCGGTTTGCTCTGTATCTAAATGATGATATCTTCTTGGACATTCTTGAGGCACTGGTGATACCTGACATAACAAAACGTAATATGCTGTAGACACCTGCTAGTTGACATTCATACTGAAAACACTCCCTCATTTCACAAAAGCCATTGGTAAGTCATTAGGAGATGCTGAACATAGTTGAAGAGTACAAAATGATGCTCTCTGACCCATTTGGTGTGAATTCATGAAATGTTCATTTTCCACAGCTGTCTCTCAAACCTTACATTTTTGAATGGCCTTTGTTATGTACAAGTATGAATTCCATTGAATGCAAAGTGTAAAAATTGATATAATGTTTTTCTCAGTGTTTTGATTTGAAATGGTGTACTGTGACCATGCAAAGGGCAGTTTCAGTCTAGATGTCTGGTTGGGTGTGTCAAGCCTGGAAGCAGCCTACTCAAGAAAACTAGTTTGATGTGTTAGGATGCAAATTTACGTTGTACAATTCACACCATGCATACATGTTAATTCACAATTCAAACAGAGGTCTAATGTCACATATCTTTCATGATCTGGAATAGTATGTATAGGTAGTACAGCTTGATATCCAGACTCCAGAAAAGAACAAAGTAATATTCTTTGCTGAAAGAATATTAATTTTATAGCAAAGTAAGTGTTTAATCCAAGCAGGAAACTAAAAGACAGGATGTTCCATACAAACACAAGAAAAATCTTCTTTACTTTAGGACTGCAGTGACAGAGCACTAGAACAAGCTGCCCAGAGATGCTGTGGAGTCTCTTTCTCTGAAGGTCGTCAAAAGTCACCTGGATGCTTCCCGGTATAACCTGTAGGGATCCTGCTTTAGCATAGGGTTGGACTCAGTGATCTCTAGCAGTCACCCCTACAATTTTGTGATTCTGTAATTCAATGCCTCATCTTCTGGTTTTCTCTCTCTCTTTCTGTAGATTATGGAGGCAATTTAGGCTAGATGTTTAGCTTCTGTATGGCTGAAGTTACTCAAATGAGCTCAGAGCTGTGATACTTATTTTGTTGCAGTTGGATGATTTCAAGTCTGACTGATGAGCCTGAGGCAGAGCTATGTTAGCTATAGGGTTAGGAATTGGCACCCATGGACAATTCTGTTGTAATAATATTTAATACAATTGGATACGCGTTTTGACATGTAGGTTACAGTTCTATATAGATTTCCAAAATCATGTCCTAGGCTAGATTTTTATATTTAAATGTTCAAGGAGAGAGTCTAAAATAAAGGAACAAAAAAGTAGTATTTTCTTGCACTAAAAATAAAATACTGCCTAACAACTCAGAAATGATTTTTCAAACAACAAAGAAATTTCTGCTTAATTGTTGTTAGGGAAGGACAGTGACTAAGATGAGAGCACTCTAGCTTGCATAAATTAATAAAAACACAGGTGTTGTAATTACTTTCACTGAACTGTGGAAACATGTGCCGTTAGTTATATAACTTTGTATGTTCTGTTGATTACACACATTCATATAAATTACTAGGGGCAATTTAAAATTCAGCTAACATTAAGGGTTATTACAGTCAATTTAGCTGTAAGAGAAGTGTAGATATTAAATGTTGTACAAGGTAATTCTCTTAGTACAGTTGTGAAAACAAGCATATAACCTAGTTTTGTTTTGTTTTGTTAGAAGACAGCTAGCTTCTGTCTTCTTTTATTTCTTTACTATCTACTATGAATAGGAAGATCAGTTAAGAATAGCGTCTTCCAAAATATCTGAAAAGAAAGATATCTGTCCATGTTAATACTGTTACTTAGAACAAGAATACTGTTAATTAGAATAAGCAATAATAAGTAATAACAGCTGCTATTAAATAAATGAACTTCCACTGACCCTGAACGATAGGAAAATGTATGAAGTGAACAGAGAGGGTTGTCTGTGGCAAGCAAATAGTACAGATTTTGAGCCAGCTTTAGCCATAATATCTCTGCAGAGATGTCTTGTGTGTTTATCACTGTTTCTCACGTACAGGGGAAGATTCCTGTTCAGAGTATCACTGTACATGTCATGATAGCTATGGCTTTGAAATAACCAGCAAGGTGCCAGGTAAGTGGTAAGCTCTAAAGCAACATTCTGATGTGTTCCTGTATGATTTCAGTGAGTTCTTAGTAAATGATTGTATATATTACCTATAAAGGAGAACTAAGTAATAAGTCGATTTCACCTAAATTCTTTGTTCACAAAAGTGACCTTCCAGTTTCACCTCCTGATTTATGACTTCTTTAATGATTTTCAGTTTTGGAAGTTTACTTTCATTTGATTTATTCCCCTGCAGTTATGTGCCACAGATGCTGCTGAGGTCACTACTTTTAGTTTGGAAAGCTCTACTTTCAATGCAATGTCTGGCATCTAGAAAGTAGCTTTCACAGATACAACAGTTGTTTTCTCCTATAGCTTCTTTTAGCCCACTGTTGCATGTGCTCCATAAATTAATTATCCCCTTTGCATGCATTGGGAATGCTCTGCTTTGTCTGTTAATGCTATGGTTTAACCTGGCTGGCAGCTAAACAACTGTACAGTGTGCAGTGAACAAACTGCACAGCTATTTGCTCACACCCTCTCATGAGACTGGGGAGAGAATCAGAAAAAGGTAAAATTCATGGGTTGAGATAAAGCCAATTTAATAGTACTGAAAAGGAAGGGAAAATAATATTTATGATAATCACAGAAACGTAGGATGGCTTAGGTTAGAAGGGACCTTAGAGCCCACCCAGTTCCAACCCCCTCCCATGGGCAGGGCTGCCTCCCCCTACAGTGATGATGCCAGTGGCCCCATCCAACCTGACCTTGAGCATCTCCAGAGATAGGGCATCCACAGCTTCTCTGGGCACCCTGTTACAGTGCCTCATTGCCCTCTGAGAGAAAAATTTCTTCCTCACACCTATATTTCCCCTCTTTTAGTTTAAAGCTATTCATCCTTGTCCTATCACTATTAGACTGTATAAAGAATTTCTTCCCTTCCTGCATAATAAGCACCCTTGAAGTACTGGAAAGCTTCAGTGAGGTCTCCTTAGAGTCTTCTCCAGGCTGAACAAGTCCAGTTGTCTCAGAAATTTTTCAGAGGAAAGGTGCTGCAGCCCTTTGATCATCCTTGTGTCCCTGCTCTGGATCCCCTTCAACTGCGTCTTTCTTGTATTGGGGTCCACAGGCCTGGATGCAGTACTCCAGATGGGACCTCATGAAGGCAGAGCAGAGAGGAACAATCACCTCCCTTGCTCTACTGGCCACCCCTCTCTTGATGTAGCCCAGGATACTGTTGGCAAGAGCATATTGCTGGCTCATATCCAGCTTTTGTCCACCAGAACCCTCAAGCCTTCTCTGCAGGGCTGAATGAGAGAATCATAGAATCACAAGGTTGGAAAGGACCTACAAGGTCATCTAGTCTAACCATCCTCCCATTACCATTGCTACCAGAAGCCACTAAACCATAGCTCGTAGCTCCTCATCCAGATGCCTCTTGAACACTGCCAGTGACAATGACTTCACTACCTCCCTGGGCAGGCCATTCCAGTGCCTGACCACTCTGAGAGAAAAAGTTTTTCCTTATGTCTAATCTAAACCTCCTCTGGTACAACTAGTGGCCATTTCCTTGGGTTCTGTTTGTTGCCTGGGAGAAGAGGCCAAGCCTCTCCTCATCGCAACCTCCCTTCAGGAAGTTGTAGAGTGCAATGAGGTCTCTCCTGAGCCTCCTCTTCTCCAGACTAAACAATCCCAGCTCCCTCAGCCACTCCTCGTAAGACTTGTGCTCCAGACCCCTCACCAGTTTCGTTGCTCTTCTCTGGACACATTCTAGGGCCTCAATATCATTCTTGTAGTGAGGGGCCGAAAACTGAACACAATACTTGAGGTGCAGCCTCATCAGTGTTGAGTACAGGGGGATGATTACCTCCCTGCTCCTGCTGGCCACACTATTTCTAATGCAGGCCAGGATGCCATTGGCCCTCTTGGCCACCTGGGCACACTGTCGGCTCATGTTCAGCCAAGCATCAACCAGCATCCCCAGGTCCTTTTCCTCTTCAGTCATTCAGCCACTCTGCCCCAAGTCTATAGCGCTGTGTGGGGTTATTGTGGCCAAAGTGCAAGACCCGACACTTGGCCTTGTTGAATCTCATCCTGTTGACCTCAGCCCAGCAATCCAGCTTATCTGGATCCCTCTGAAGGGCTTCTGTATCCTCAGGCAGATCGACACCACCTCCTAACTTGGTGTCATAATGAGAGATATGAAACAACTGATGCATGTTACATTTGTTCACTATCCTCCAACTGGTGTCCAGACAGTCTCTGAGCAACAGCATCCCCCTGGACAGCTTCCTGTAGGGAGATATGGGAGATATACATGATACTGGGAGATACCAATGGTATGGGACATCTGTTTGTCCAGTTTGAGTCAGCTGTCCTGATTCTATCCTCTCCAGCTCTGTGTGCACCCCTGTCCTCTCCTTGCTGGCAGGCCGTTGTATTTATCTGTCAATCCTTCTATCTGTTTATTTAGTTAGTTAGTTTCAGCTGACCTGAAGGACATTGCCACAGTCAGATGTCTGTAGGAGTTTCATACATACTGTGCTGTTTTTTAATACCATCATTATTTATGAACCATCTAATTGTCTTCATAAAGTCTCCATGTTTCCTCGCTGCCAGTGCTTTCTGCACCTACCTGAATTAGTTCCTTTTTGTTACTATGTCTAATTTACATTTTTGAGAGAATATAAGCTAATCTTCAGGCAAGATATTTAATATTGAAATTTCTATTAAAAAAAATTGATACATGACTCGCAGCAGTTTTGCCCAGATACAGGTTAATGTAATAACTAATCAGTATTGCTATAAAAAGTTTGATCACTGTGAATACAGTTTATTTAATCCAGGTCTTTCCCCTGTAGGCTGGTCAAAAAATAAGTTAATGGGATAACAAGAATTGTATTCAGAGTATTATAATGTAGGACATAATGTCTGGAAAATCCTAAGCAATCCTTCTAAAAAAACCTTCCTAGTACATCATGTTTCAATACAGAGCATATCTCAGCAGGGTAGGCTCTCCTTAGTAAGTGTTATTAGGAGTTAGATGTCATACTGAGTATCGATAAGGAAGTTCCCATTTAAATAACACAGGAGTTTACTGAAAGCCCTCCATTCTTTCTGATTCTTTAGCTTTCTGCACATTCTGAGCTGCACCACAGAGGCAGATTTTTCTGCATATCTGATTGATGTCGTTTTAATTACGTCAGATCTTTTGATTTTCATCATGTTTAAATTATTTGTTACTACATTCAATATCTTGCAGAAAAGGGGTTTCCTTTGATGTTTCTGCTAATGGTGTCTAAGACCACAGTAAGATACTGTTTGCTTACATCCATGGTGAAATGATTCCTTGGACTTTTCTCTGCATGGATAATTTTGCAAGGCCAGGGGCATGTGCTGGGAGACATCTCGTGCCTGATTCAGCAGGCTATTGTGAACAGCACCATTTATCAGTGTTGAAATACACAGTTCTTCATTTAGTGCTAAACAAATACGTTAATAAAGGAGAAGTGAGTAGTTTGCAGTATTGCTGTAAGCAAGCTTCAACAGATAAAAGTGGCAGTCCTCCACATGTCCATGCTCCAGATTGTTCCTAGAGCTCTAGTGCTAAGCAGCTGTCTAGAAGTTTCTATTCCTTCCTCATTTGTTTTGCTTTGGTGTTATTCTGTCTGTTTTTTTTCTGTGGATTTTTAATCTCCAGTTTTTGTATATATTTAGGTTGATCTCACCAGAGCTATCTACGGCATGTTTGTATATAGATGCTTAAGTGTTACTATCTACCTTCTAGTTGCCCTTCTTGATTTTTGTTTGCCATATGGAAGATAGCTTTTGAGATTCTGTTTTATTCCCATGAGAAAAGAAGTTCACATTCTACATAGAGGGACTTCTTTGGGAAAGAATGATCTACCATTGGTTATAAGAGACATTGTGAAGATGTCTAGTGGAACCATGAACATCCACATATTTGGAAGAGAAAAAGTAAATCTGATTTGTTCTGCCATGAATGGAGGGAATATACTGTTCAGTGCTTGCTGAATGTATGTGTTGTGTGCTATGTACTTGTGTATGGGGTAGGATAAACTATCCTAAATAAACAATTCAGGTGATAGAGTGGTGGACACTGTTTTGCGGAAATCAAACTCTATAGCCCGGGAGATATAGAGCAGGTATGTTTATTCCAGCGCAGCGCATATCACCAGGTGCAAGGGGGATCGCTCCTCCTAACTTGCACACCCACAAACAGAAGCATTACATTTTTAAAAGTCAAGCTCATACATAATCAGTAGATTTCCAAGAACTCATTTGCATATTCCGTCCTTTTCCAAGAAATCATTTACATAATGTCCCTCCTCTTGGGGCATGCGTTGTAGCCTCCTCTGGTGGTCGTTGGATGAAGGCTCGATGTCTTCCTCCTCATCTGGTGGTCGTTCTTGGATGAAGTCAGTAGTCTTCATCGTGTCCTTCCAACCTCTGTCCCAGTTTAGAGCATTCCCCTTATCTTGCATGCCTCTGTAATGTTTGTTCCCCTTTCCATTGTTCTCTCATTGGTCCCTTCTTTGCTGACAGGAGATGGCTTTCTTTTGGGATAGCTCACTGTAGCACTTCCTTGGGGCTACAGAAGTTAAGCTAATCAAGTGCTTCCTTGGGCCAACAAAAGCTAGGCTAATCAGGTGCTTCCTTGGGCTAACAAAAGTTAAGCCAAGCAAGTGTTTACTAAACTAACGTTTTCTTGAGCTCGCAAAAGCTGCTATTAATTTTCTAAGTCCTGCATCCTCTAACTCCTTACTTCAGACACTATGAAAAATGAGAATAAACACAGCCCTTTCCCTCTTTTTTGTAATCCATAGTTGGATGTCAGGGTAATTGATGGCTAAGAGATCATGAGGTAAAGTAGAAAGAGTCGTGAAAAGTGGCTTCTGAAGAAAATTGACCATGACAGCTCCTCTGATGGTTAGGTAAGTCAGGTAGAGTGACATGGCAAATTGTATGATTTCATGTATGGATTTTTTTTTTTTTTAAACATTTCTAAAACACTTCAGGGGGAAAAAGAAAAACTTTGCTTTGGCTAAAAATAGTTGTGTCATATGATTATTGTAGAACAACCTCTATATTGCCATTTTACTGCTTTATGCTGAGTTCTTGCATTGGCATGAACTTGACATGCAGCTGTTAATACTAGTGCAGTTGCTGCAGTGATGGGTTCTGTTTTAAAAGCAATGTCTCTTAAAAACTATGTTTCTTCAACCTAGGAAGCAGTCAACTCAGGAGATGACAGAGGTCTGTAAAGAGTAACTTGTATGCCCTGACTGGAACTGAGAGGACAGGTTCAAAGCAAAGGATTAGTTCTTACAGTGTTAAGCTGTACATTGCCGTAGGCTCAGAAGTTGGTGCTAGATTAAGAGGTAAACAGCCATGCTTGTAGGAGAGGAACTCTTTGAAAGATTTTGAACAAGGAGTTCTTTTTTATTCAAAGATTCCATGTCTGGATCAGAAAGACCATCAGACTCAAGCAGAGCCCTGTTCATAGTCTTCCATGGGCATTTGCTTTTGGCCACTATCTTAAACAGGATTTTGGGCAAGTTTCTGGTTTTTTGTTTTGTTTTGTTTTGTTTAATTATGTCTTTGATTACAAAGTATAAATATCTGAAACAGTTGTGGCGTTTTTCTGTTGTTGTTTGTTTTCTCTTTATAATGAAAGGGGAGTTTAACAATCTCTGATCATCATCTGCTAGGAGAAGAGCTTGTGAATAAATAAGAAAGCTTGGAAGTAAGTAAATACAGCCTGGGATGTGAAAAACAGAGCAACAATTCATACAGGAAAGTTTTTATTTCAATAAAAGGATTTAATGTACAACATTCTACTTCAGATACACCTGGTCAGCTCAGTTAATTTGGTTTGGCACAGGAACATGCCACTGGAAAGCGAGAACAAAATGTATATGCAGACAATATTATTGGTGTCCTAACTGAAAATATAACTGCAAACTTCAGAAGGCTCCTTCAAAGTTGGTCACAAAGAGGAACAATGAATAAGTGATGGTCATCACCTCGCACATTAAGAAATCTTCTTGCTTTCTTGAAAATCCATTAAATATTCTTGAAAGTTGAGTTAGGTTAAAGAATGTCTGCACATTGTTTTCAGAAGTCTTTTCTAGAAAAGCACATTAGTATTTTGTAGAAAAGAAAAAGGTATAAGCTTTTTACTCATACAGAATTGCCTATTTTTTCTGAATGCAGTTCCTTATCAATAGGGACCCATACAATTTAGTTAAATAAAGAGAACTAGAAGCGCATTCACGCAATGCTTTGAAACAGATATTAACTTTTGATGTGGTAAGAAAGGGTATGAAATCATTCTGAAGACAAGATTATTTTTATTTATTTATTTGTTTGTTTGTTTGTTTGTTTGTTTGTTTATTATAAGGTATTTATACAAACTGGAGTAAGATCTCCTTGAGAGTAACTCCATGTAGAAGAACGTAGGGGTCCTGCTGGACAAGAAGGTGGACATCAGCCAGCAGTGTGTACTTGCAGCCTGGAAGGCCAAGTATATCCTGGGCTGCCTCAAGAGGAGTGGTTAGCAGGGAGAGGGAGGGGATTGTCCTCCTTTACTCAGTTCCTGTGAGGCCCCATCTGGAGAACTGTGTCCGGGCCTGGGGCCCCCAGCACAAGAAAGATATACAACACTTGGAACAGTCCCCGAGCAGGGCCAATAAGATGATCAGAAGTCTGCAGCACCTCTCCTGTGAAGAAAGGTTGTGTGCTCTTGAAGCTCAGAAAGTAAATAGTATCCTGGGCTCCATCAGAAGAGGGGTGGCTGGCAGGGACAAGGAGGTGATTGTCTCTCTCTACTCTGTCCTTGTGAGGCCCCATCTGGAGTACTATGTCCAGGTCTGGAGCCCCCAGTACAAGAAAGACAGGGAGCTGTTGGAGGGGGTTCAGAGGAGGGCTGGAGCACCTCCCCTACAAAGACAGGCTGAAGGAGTTGGGCTTGTTCAGCCTGGAGGGAAGAAGGCTGTGGGATGACCTAATTGCAGTCTTTCAGTACCTAAGGGGAGCCTATAGACAGGAGGGGAGTCAACTCTTTGAAAGGGTGGATAGCAGTAGGACAAGGGGAAATGGTTTTGAGTTGAGGGAGGGAAGGTTTAGGTTGGATGTCAGGGGGGAGTTCTTTACGATGAGAGTGGCAGCTGGAACAGGCTGCCCAGAGAAGTTATGGATGCCCTGTCCCTGGAGGTGTTCAAGACCAGGTTGGATGGGGCCTTGGGCAGCCTGGTCTAGTATTAAATGGGGAGGTTGGTGGCCCTGCCTGTGGCAGCGGGGTTGGAGATTCACGATCCTTGAGATCCCTTCCAACTCGAGACTGGAGATTTGTGATCGTTGAGATCCCTTCCAACTCGGGCCATTCTGTGATTCTGTGTTTGTTTAGCTTAGAGAAGAGAAGGCTCCAGGGAGGCCTCATTGTGGACTTCCGATATTTTAAGGGAGTGTATTAACAGGAAGAGGAATGACTGTTTACAAGGATGGATAGTGATAGGACAAGGGGAGGTTTAGGTTAGATGTTAGGAGGAAGTTTTTCACACAGAGGGTGGTGACACGCTGGAACAGGTTGCCCAAAGAGGTTGTAGATGCCCCATCCCTGGAGGCATTCAAGGCCAGGCTGGATGTGGCTATAGGCAGCCTGGTCTGGTGGTTGATGACCCTACACATAGCAGGGGGGTTGAAAGTAGGTGATTATTATGGTCCCTTTCAACCCAGGCAATTCTATGACTCTGTCATTCGGTCATTCTATGATTATTTACAGTAGAGTATATGCACATGGAGTGCCTACTAAGAATTCAGTTCCTTTGTTTCAAGAAGTCAGAAACTGAATCTGTGTGCTTCTTCCCAGGATATTTTAGTTTCAGTTTGGGGTTTTGATGTTCTTTTCTCTCTTAGTGAGCTTTGTCCACATTGCATGTTCCTCCAGCAATGTACCACAATGGATTTTCAGCTCAGAAATCTCAAGCTGTGACCTAAGGGAAGTGTCATGTGTAGCTTTAAGGTAGTTATGTGAGAAAGAGATTTTTATACATCATTGTATGATCTTTAGCCAAAATCAGTATTTTTAGTATCTCATTTTCCTCTCCCAAATCTCATGTAATTTCTACAGGACAAAAGAAAATGCTCATCTGAGATATAATATAGAAAGAATACATAAAAAGGTAAACATTTTACATTAAGGAAGCCCATTGACAGACTTTGTTATTGTTCTATTGGTTGCACAGATCTTTTGCCTTGCCACTATTTGCTGGAAACTTCTCATTTCTCTCACTTTTTTTTTTTTTTTTTCTTTTTTTTGGCTATTTCATTAACATATCTTGTTTGCAGAGCCTGTATGTATCGTATCTTCCCTTGATACTTGTCTGATTTCAGCAGAATATAATCTGGGTGTTGTAAAACAAGAACTATTTTTCCCCATACTTTCAGTTTAAAAGTGTTGTTCTCGTCATATACAGCACCAGTAGCGCTTAAGCTGTGTTCTGCTTGTTATCTGTGTGGCTGTTGGAAGTACTCTTCAGCTGATTCGCAGACTAGATTAAACTGCAGAGTTGATAAAGTTGTTTTTTGCTTCATGACAGGACAGCAGTGCAGAAGAAATTTTGTGTCATCTCAACACTGGTACATAACACTACATGCTCATAGTCCATACAGTCATTAATTAAAAAGTGAAAAGTTATATTGAGTTTTTACCTACACTGGGCTGTTATTTTGAATCTTCTTTCTTCATTTACTTCTCTCTGTACACAGGCCCTAACATTACTGTCTGTACCACTGAGAAGCTATCATGCTATTATTTACCATAATTAAGCCGATATCAAATCTGTATGATTCTAATCTATCTGACACCAGCATCAAACTCTTGTTTCTCAACTAAGCCAAAAGCAGTGCTTTCAAGCTGTGGAGAAAATGACTCATTGGAACTTTGATTTTGTCATGGAGTTATCTGGATCAATCTGTGCCTGTGACAGGGGTCAGCAGGCCTGTAGGCCCCCCGGCCCAAAAATGGGAGGGAAATAGGGGAAGGGTAGGGAGATGGGAGCTGGGCCCAAAAACAGAACAGTGGCAATGATCTAAGGAGGAAACTTAATTTTACTAAATGTGATATCAGAATACAAGATAACAAAATATAACACACTATAATTGGAATTGAGGCTAATAAATCAAATAGAATGAGAGTGTCTAGAACCAAAAACCTTACTTTGAACTGAAGGTGCATGGCTGGGGAGCACACCCACACATTGCCAGGCAGCGAGCAAGAGAGAGAGAGAACGAGATCCTGTGACTTCCTCTCTGAATGTGAAGTTCTGTGGGATATGCAGTTCTTCTTCTCTTCTGAGAACCAGGTATCCAGCAAGTTATCAGTCCATGGAACTGGAGTATTAACTCTTTAATTCCCCATGCTTTACATGATGTTATGATGTGGAATACCAATAACAAAATTATAAAACTAGGACAGATTTTTACTGATTGGATGAGAAACATGGATGTGATGGAATTGAAGATGATTCAAGAAGAATGAATGAGATATCTTTCAAATTTCTACATTATGAAATAATAGACTGATTATTAGTGTTTATCACTCATAGCAATCTAGAGACATTACTAATCAGCCTGAGACTTACTGCATACATCTCTCATCACCGTCAATCTAAATGGACATGAAAGATAGCAATGCTAAGCATTATGTAATTTCCAAATGAAAGAAATCCACTCTCATTTGGCTGCATGATTGTTTTAGAACCAGAGAGTAGCTGATCACTACTAAAGACACAGTATCTCACTGATGCTTATTGCTGATAGAACTCCTCTAAGAAATTATCCAGTAAAAAGCTGATAGAACACGTGTTAATTCTTGACACTGTTGGAGTGTTTGTAGGTAGTTGTGTAGAAATTCACATTTTATGGCTGATTGTTTTTCTGACAGGAGACTCAGGGCAGAAATATGGTATGGAACAGCTTGGAAATGTCTGTTTCCCTGGAAGAAAGGAGGAACTAAGTGCTAGGTAGAAACTGAGTGCAAGCAGTGGCCTTTGCCAACTCTTTGCCCACCCAGGGCTCTGGCTACATGTGCTCAAAGCCAGCATTGATATTACCAGAGATCATGTTCCTGGGAAAGAGTGGTGTGAGACAGACCTGGGAGATGACTCACTTGTGCCTTCCAGCCTCTCTCACTTTCATGCATACCTGCTAATGCAGCTGGCCATTGCCTCTCCCTTACAGTACAGTCTACATTTCCAGGGAGAGCTGTATGTACAAAATAGTCCATATTGAGTATCAGTGTTATTAATAGGGAGACTGTAAACTTTCTGGATGCAGCAGTCTATCAGAAAGAGCAGTCTTGTCAAAGGCCAAATCTGCTGCCATGAGCTGACAATAATAAAATATCAGAGGAAGAAGGCAAATTCTCCATTAATATCAATTTCTTTGACTTCTATGATGCATTATAGCGGACGCATCTGAAAAAAAAAAGTCTAAAATTGAGTTTCCCACTGTGATAACAGAATGCTTCAGTGAGTTCATTCTGAATTTAGAAAGTACTTTTTTTTCATCTACAATAGTTGCTACTTTTCTGTCCTTCCAGTTGAGAAAGAAGGGGAAAAACAAGAACAAAGAAACAGGAAATTCAAGACAGCAAGAGAGAGATTTTGCAAAGAGATGGTACAAAAATCATAACACAGGTATGCCAACCTGAGTGTTTGATTCGCTTATCTGCTGTAGCTAACAGCAGTAGCTGTTGGGTTTTATTAGTTCAATGCTGTAACTAGATGTGATGTGGACATAAGCATCAAGCTCCTTTGCGGTGGTGTTACATTGCCTTGTGTTACATTCCAAAGTAAACTGAAAAGAGAGGAAAGGAGAGGAAGGAAGGGGAGGGAAGGGGAGGGGAGGGGAGGTGGGCCACTCCTCGTGGTGAGCATGCATCCAACGTGGGATTCCTTTGCATTTATGCATTTACAGTCTCCCTGCAAGGAGGAGTTCAGTCACTCCTCACACACAGGGTCTCAGGTGGTTGTCAGGCCTCCTCTAATGCTAGGATCGGACAATTGTCCTAACCCAGCGCAAGTGCAGTTTAAGATCCAGAGTAATTCTGGAAGTGGATCAGTGGATCAGAGGTTTCAGGGGCCAGAAGGTACTCTGCCCCATCCTAATGTCTGCTAGTTCACCCTCTTTTATGTACAGACTAGTTTGACAGGTCTCTCCCCCCTCACTTAGTTTGCCTGTTGTAATGCAGCAGGTCTGTGTATTATCACCAGATAAGAGAAGTGGTCCGGAAAAGCTTGGTCTTGCCTTTACAAGGCCCCTTATCTGCAAGTGTGAAACCTCCTTTTCAGTCATCTGTTGGGACATTAACCCTTTTGCTTCTCAGTTTCTTACATACAAAGAAATATGTGTTCGCTTTCTGTTGTACCATAAACACCTTCAAATTTGCAAACCTTCAGGAAATGTTAGTTTATGTGCTTTTCAATTCCTGAAATTGTTCACAAGTGACCAATTTTCAGAAGTATGTGGTTGGCAGCATTCCACTAGTTTCAAATTCAGTTATGTCAGTTGTGTTTCACTGCTTGAAATAGAAGACTAATGTTTTTTTGTTGTTCTTATTTTTTCTTTTTTTCACTTTTGTTCTTATTTTTTTTTTTTTTTTACTTTTTCATCATTCTCTCAGAGGGTGAACAAAACGCAAGATCCTTATTGTTGGTTGTACTTTCTGGATACATTTTAGAAGTTGCATGAAGCTCTCTTTTGAAGTGTTGGATTTTTTTATATATTGACCTGTGGAAATTGAATACATAAGCACACACTACACAAATCACAGCAAGCACTGCTGTGTGGCCAGTATTCAGAGGTCATTGTAGCCGAAAGTCTCAAAAAAGCAGCACATGTTTAATGAATAAACAAGGCATTGGGAATTTTGGCCAAATCTTTTGATTTAAATGTCTCAAGTTTTCCTTGCATTTTGACGTGTAGATGTAGAGAACTGACAAGGTAGCCAAGGTAGCTGTGAGGAGAAAGTGCTTTTTTTTGGGGGGGGGGGGGGGGGAGGGGGGAGAGGGGGGGAAGTGAGGGGGGCGGCGGGACACTTGTTTCGTTTTAGGGTTTTGTTGTTTTTTTTCTTGTATGATATTTTGAGCAAAAGTATTCTATTCACACTCTGAATGTACTGTGTCATCACACTATCGAGATAGTGGATAGTGTTATAGATTCTCGTGACAAAACCAGACAAAATCTAGTTTGATAAAGGGATAGCTTTATTTAATTAAGCAAGGCGGTAAAGTGAGCAAAACAGCGCTGGGTGCCCGGGGAGCCTACACTCCACCAAGGTCGCAATTTTAACAAAGGATTGTCTCTGTATTTATACAATTCTTATCTCCTGTATACATTCCAGTCATTCTTGTGGCTGCGCTGGTTGCTGTTGGGGGTCGTAGGTTGTTGCTGGGGATTCGTTTTTCTGCCTCCGATGGTTGTGGGGGTGAGAGTCAGTAGTCTTATTCTTTGGTTAATTTTTAGCAGCTTATGTGCCCCGGCAATGTGTAGTTCGCAGTGCCTGCAGCTTCCTAGTTTCCATCGTTTACACATCATTTGCATTTTACAACACTGTTTACATTCCTGGATACCTGAGAAAGCACCACTGAGTGTCGATTTGATTTAACAAACTTAACCCTTACCTATCACAGATAGTTTTCCGACAGATACATTGGTTTGTTATGACTTGCAGAACAAACTCTATAACCATGACGTAGTTGTAGAGCAGATACATTTTATTCAGCCTGCCAGGTGCAGGGGGGATAACTCCTTCCTAGCCTGCACACCAAAAGCAGGTAAACATCCCTATTTATAGAGGAAATATATGCATATTCATGGTAAAGGAGTGGTTATTACAATTAATTCTAGAAATTTGTTACAATCTTGTATGCCTATTCTACGCCCCAAACTGCACCCCTAACCCTAGGATGTAGGGATTTGACATATACATAATCTCCATGTTTAACATTATGAACAGGTCCATCCAATCCTCTTGCCCTGACTCCCAAAGCAGATTTTTCTATTTCTTTTATCTGCCATTGCAGGCCTGTTATATATCCTGTCAAGGTCTCTTCACCTACTTGATTTGAGGTGAAATTCATATACGTCCTATAATATTTTGAATGGGCTTAGTCCTTCCTTCACTTGAGGTTTTGTTCTTATTCTCAGTAAAGCCAATGGTAATGCTTGGGGCCAAGTCACCCCAGCCTCCTGCCCTAACTTAACAATTTGCAATTTGATCAGATGATTTATTTTCTTTACTTGACTGCTTGACTGTGTCCGGTAGGGAGTATGTAATTGCCAGTCCATCCCTAATAATTGACTTACGTGTGCTTAGCTACAAAGTGAGGCCCTTGATCAGAGAAAATAGTTGCTAGAACCCCAAATCTTGGAGTTATCTCCTGTAACAATACATTAGTTACTTCCCGTGCTATGTTGCTCCTGCAAGAGAAAGCCTCTGGCCAACCTGAAAAGGTATCCTTTAGTACCGACATATATCTATACCCCTCTTTTCTTGGGAGTTCAGAGAAATCAATTTGCCATTGTTGCCCTGGATAGTTTCCTTTTCCTATCTGCCCCATAGGCACTTCAGGACCAACCCTAGGATTGGTTTGCAGACAAGTTTCACAACCTCGGGTTACCTGTGTAACAGTCGTATATAAATTCTGAGCTGTGATCCTTTGATTTAAATATTTATACAGGGCTTCTACTCCCCAGTGTGTTATCCTGTGTTCAGCCATCACCACAGTCCACAGCAGGGCTGAGGGAACTACTATCTTACCCTGAGGAGTAGTTGCCCTTCCCCCTTCTCCTATTTGCCCCTCTAAATCTTCAATTAGCTTTTGATCCTCCCTGGAATATTTTGGTTCATCATCAATTTAAATTTTACCGTCTGGAATCAGGGGATGCTCTTCCACTGGATCCTCCTCTGCTGCCCTCTTTTCTTCCCAGTCAGCCAAGGTGCTACCCACCTCATTCAGTGATTCTCCCCTTTGGTGCACCTTGCAATTCATGATGGCCACCTTCTTTGGTAGTTGTACTGCTTCCAAGAGTATAAGGATCTCCTTGGCATGTTGGATACCTTTTCCTTGATTTGATAAAAGAAGTCCTCTCTCTTTCTGTATGTTGGAAATACCTCAATAATATTTTTTTTATCAGGACGGTATCTCTGATAAAAGCAGTTTTTATTCGCGATTGCGATGGCGGGCACCCTGCTAGCAGAAGCGCACCAAAGGACTCAATATTACAGTTTTTATACCTTTTCTCCAATGCGTTTCCCCTCCCCTGTTTCCCCTTTGGTTGGGTATTCCAGGTTACAATTTTACCCGAGGTTTGCATTTGTTAATTACATTCTGACACTTGTTAATTCATGTGCTATCTCGTGCCAGTCAGTAGCCATCCTGCTGTTTCTGCTTCTGTTTCGTATTGATATGTTGATTCTCTTCAAAGCTTCTTCCATTCTGTCCGAGGGACACATTGCTAAACAAAGAGCCCTGGGGGGCGGAGGCCAGGGATCCCAGTCCTTCCTGATATCTCATCAGGCACATCCTTAGGTATGTCACCACTTGCATATTTTTACAATGTGTACAACAAAACATTACATACATATATATATTTATCTAAACATACATTGTTGCTAGTTTATACAGGTATATTTTAAATTATTTTAACTTCTCCTCTTTGGATCCTTTATTACTCAGGTCTTGTTTGTCCAGCACCAAAAGTCAGTCAGATGTCTGGACAGACAGGAGCTGCAGTCTTTGTACCTATGACATTTACCTAACTACAAATTGCTTCACTTATATACTGAGACCTTGAAATAAAATATTCTTATCTTGTTCTAAATGCAGAAACAACATTTGATTCCCACACGTATTGCTCCATGGACATGTACAACACTGAAAGTGTATTTTGAATCAGTCCATATGTTAATTCTTTTTCCTTCTCCCACTTCTAATGCTCAGGTCAAGGCTATAATTTCTGCCTTTTGCGCAGACGTGTTTGGAATAAGAGCTTTTCACAGAATCACAGAATTGTAGGGGTTGGAAGGGACCTCTAGAGATCATCGAGTCCAACCCCCCTGCCAAAGCAGGTTCCCTACACCAGGTTGCACAGGTAGGCATCCAGGCGGGTCTTGAATATCTCCAGAGAAAGAGACTCCACAACCTCCCTGGGCAGCCTGTTCCAGTGCTCCATCACCCTCACCATAAAGAAGTTCTTGTGCACATTCGTGCAGAACTTCCTATGCCCCAGCTTCATCCCATTTCCCCTTGTCCTGTCCCCACGCGCTACTGAAAAGAGTCCGGCCTCACCACTATGGCCCCCACACCTCAGGTATTTATAAACCTGGATCAAATCCCCTCTCAGTCTTCTTTTCTCAAGGCTAAACAGACCCACTGTGATTTTGTGATTCTGTGAAAATAAACCTCTTAACCCTGCTCCCCCAGCTGCTTTCAGGCCAGTGGGGGTGGAACTCTCCCTGGCTCCTGACTGGGCTGGCTCCCGTCTTTATCTTAACTTATATTGGGCTGCATTTTGGCTCTGCCAGGCATTCCTGATGCCTACACTCCTAAGCATGCCTGATTTAAGATTTTTGTAACTTCTGGGAGTACAACATTGCTTTTCTCAGGTTGTGTTAAAGCCAGTCTTAAAATTTTCAGTCAGTTGGTCTTGCTTGACACTCTGCTCCAATTTTCTTTACTGAATTTATACTCTACATTCAACTGTTCTAATACATCATGCCCAAGTAATGGTTTTGGAGAACCTGGCATGTACAAGAACTCATGTATTCTTACTTGTTCTCCCAGCCTGTATTTAATTGGTCCCCAAAAAGTAAGCTTCTCTTGCCAGTAGCTTCTACAACTATTACAAAAATCATCTATGAGTAATAATTCTTGATGTAGCACAGAACAAGAGGCACCTGTATCAGAATGTAAATCTCTTTACCCTGTTTCCCCAGCTGCTTCCGATCCAATGGGGGTGGAACTCTTCCTGAGCTCTTCCATGGCCGACCCTTACCTCTTCCCTGAGGGAATCTCTGGGTCCTCAGGCCCCGTTCTGGTGCAGCAACAGTAACAGCTGCTATTGTTCTTCCCAATTTCCTTACTTCCTTGCTATCTCTGTTTCTCAAACAATTTTTCCAGATCCCTCACCTCTCCTACACCTGTCTCTGTAACAGGACATCCCTGTTACACCTTGCTCAACTTTGCCTTCCTCAGCCTGTGTCTTTCCCAAACCCTTTTCACTTTCCAAACTTTCATCATTACAGAAATTACTAACATTGTATTTCAGTTTCACGCGCTCTCCTCCCCAGGCTTCCAGCGCTAACACTGGGATATCGGGTTTCGTCAGATCTCTGCAGATGAAGGCTATTCTCACTTCCAATGTCCCGTCCCATCCCCATTCACAAGTAAGACACCCTTTGCAGTTACAGGGGGAGTCTCTCGCCCCCAGCTTTCTCTCACTCCGAGTTGTTCTTACAAGCCACAGGGGGGTAGTGCAGGGGATGTGTTCTCGTGCCGGCAGAAACTCTAATATCCCAAACTCACTGTTTTCCTTAACACTCTTGCCGGTTTTTTTTCATTGCTGTTGTTGTTTGTTTGTTTTTTGTTTGTTTTTCCCCCACAATTCCACTATTTGTACCGTCAATTACACTTCCATATACCATTAACAATTGCTCTTTCATGTACCCTTCACAAGTGCACTTCCACGCACCATCAAAACAGTTTCTCCCACTCCCTTTAAAATCCACAAATCAAACAATACAATTCTTCAGCTTCCACAAACACCCAGCACTTGGTCTCATGATTAGGGTACTCAATTATAAAGCTGGTCCCATTGCTCCATTTATGTTCCTGGTTTCTTATTCAATATTCCCCCTGGCTCACCAGCAGTGTTTCTCCAGTGAGCCCAAATACAACCCAGGGGGTCTCCTCAGTATCTCTTTCGACACCCCTTGTCCCATAGCAGCCTCTTAGGTAACACTTCCACAACGTAAACATTCAACAATCACGAAGACAGTGACAATAATCAGCACAATTTATTCTCTGGATCCTTCCTCTCTCAGCCTCCCTCCAGGGCCTAAATTTCCTTCTGTATCCCTTTCCCACACTTGCACAGCTGCCCACCTAATCACGCCTCTTTCTTCTCCAGTAAACATACTCATGATAAACATAGAAATTAGGCCCTAGAAATTGATTTAATTGTTCTGCTACTCCTATAGGATCCTCAATTAAGGAATTCATTTCCTTCTTGGCACTCCTGAACTTTCTGCTAGTAAAAAAAGGCTGGCATTAGCATACCGTATTTCCCTTTGACCTAAGGAGACTTCCCTAAGAGGGAAAGAAAAGTCTCCAGCTCCCGTTTACGTTGTTGCAATTCCCTCGAATCGTAATCGAGAGTACGTTCTCTCTCTAGGACCCTGCACAGGATCAGCAGCTCAGCCGCTCCCCTTCTCAGGAGAGGTCATTGCCGCTTGCATTGCTTTAGGAATTGAAGTGAGGGAAGTTATTTAAGGGATTTCTCCCACCCCTTTTTCTCCTTTTCTAATGCTAAAACCATCGGGTCCCGGGGCGGCCCCATACCACAGACCCGCTGCCATTCAGGGTGATTACAGAGGGTAAAGAACATATCAGCGTAGGTGGCTTCCTCCCATTTGCCCTCCCTCCGCAAAAACATTAACTGTAATTCAGAGTGCCATTTACAGGCCATTTTTCACCACTTTCCAACTTGTATAACAACCACTACTGATTACAATATTCGATTCAAGACCCGCCTGGACGCCTACCTGTGCGACCTGGTGTAGGGAACCTGCTTTGGCAGGGGGGTTGGACTCGATGATCTCTGGAGGTCCCTTCCAACCCCTACAATTCTGTGATTCTGTGATTCTGTGATTAAAGTTTTCTTGCTCAGGTTGCTCCCAGGCTCCCCGGCAGTATCTCACCAATGAGCCAGGATGCATCCAAGTGGGGTTTGCCTGGGAACCTCCTTTCTCTGTGCTCCCCCCATATTAAATCTTATTGATTCTTTATTGTTCACAAAAGTCCACACCTTACAGCCAGCATATTAGTTAGACCTGATACGTGTTCCTCTTTAAACCCCAGCTCCATAACCCCAACGGAAATGCCAGTCTCCTATGTTCACTGTAATTCCTGGACAGCATTACAGGTTAAGCATCTAACAACAAATACAGGGCTGCAATTATTTTCAGGTGTAACAAGCATCCAGTTACTCTCAGATCACACAATAATACCACTCACACCTTGGATCCAGTATTTAACATTCACACTGTATAGCAGCCGCTTATAAAGTCTCCGTTGCTGGGTAATGGAACATGTTGACTTGCCCAGGGCATGGGAACACCAAATTCCCTGGACAAGAGCTATAGCCAGTGTCCCCAGCAACAATAGCACTTCTATTATAAATGGAATTCCGCAAACAATATTTTTGTAACAGAAACACTTAACAATTGCAAAGATGGCAACAATGACAAAGACAGTTCCTATCATGAAAAGAAAGAAAATCAGTTCAAGCATTTCCCAACCCCGCTTGACCAGTCACTTTAAACACTTCAGTGACAGTTTCCAGCCATCTCCCTCGCAGGAGAACGAAACCACAGATCTGACACACTTTCGTAGCTATGATCTTTCCAAAGTATTACAAAGCTTACATTCCAAGCGCACTATGGCCTCACTCTTGGGGTACCTTGTGCTGCTATATTTGTGGAGTTCTCAGGATTCTTGAGATACCCCCCTAAGCAGGACCCCCCCTCCCGAGAGGTGTACTCACACACCGATCGCGATCACCAAACCTTACCTGTGGATCCACCCTCAGGGGGAGCATTCTTGCTCCATCAACCCCACATAGGACATCTCCTCACGTCTTATGGGTCCCTGTACCTGTAATGTACTTAGTCCACGCTGGAGCTCTTTCTCCGCCCCGCAGTGGATGTGTTGGCCTGGTGAGTCTTCTCCAAAAAAAACCTGTTTTCAGGGCATGCCAGAAGCGTCCCCTAGTCTGACCAGCCTTGCGGTCCAGCAAAGAGCTCTCCTGGCTGGCTTGCCAAAACTGACTTGCAGAACAAACTCTATAACCACGAGGTAGTTGTAGAGCAGGTACTTTTTATTCTGCTGGCTGGGTGCAGGGGGGGATAACTGCTTCCTAGCAGTTATAACGAAAGCAGGTGAACATCCCTATTTCTAGAGGGAATACATGGATATTCATGGTACAAGGAGTGGTTATTACAATTAATTCTACAAATTCATTACAATCTTGTGTGCCTATTGTACACCCCAAACTCCACCCCTAAGTAATGGTCCCATATCGTTCCCATTGTTCGTGCTCAACTACTCTTACAGTTTTAACAATATAACCGATTAGTCCTTTATTCAGTTATAGGTTCTGTTACCTAAATGGAATGTCTCATTTTAAAGACTTCAAGTGTATTTACTTGTTTTTTTTTGTTTGTTCATAAATGCAGACATGAATGCACAGAGAACAAGAGCTACATGATTTTAAAATATAGCCTAGCTAAACCAATGAAATTGCATGGGGATGTGGAAACTGTGTTGCTGGATTTGATCTATCTTACAGTACAGGAATGGAAAAACTAAATCTGTTCTGAAAAACATGGAAATTGGTGGAACATACAGTATGATCCTACTCGGTGGCACGTTACAAGTCATTTAAAACTTTGGAATTCAGAGAATTTCAGAAGAAACTCTACCTGTAGAAATACATATGCCCACTCATTTAACCTTCATTAGTCACTGCAGAGTAATCAGGTAGGGCAGTTTTTATACTTTGCTTTGTGACGTTTCTATGTATGTCATCATTAGAGCTGTGGTCATCCCAGATTCTCTTCACTTTTTGCACTGCCTATTAGGGACAGAATGCTATGGGATATGTTAAAAACATGGTTTAACTTTTTTTCTGGTTCTCTTTGTCCTTCAAAGGACTATAGACATAATACTTTTTGTTTGTTATTTCCATTTTGTCTTCTGATTGACCTTTATCTTATCTTTCTGTTCAGTACAGCACGTTGAACTTTTAGGGAGCTGAACCTAAAACTCTACTGGATTTGAAGTAGTTTTATGTCTATGCTATGGCCATCTTTCCTTATCATGTCACGGAGAAATCTGGTTGCATTTAACAGATTTCTGACTAGAAGCTTCTGCTCATATTTGCATAAAGTCTGAGCACACTGAGAGGAAGTATGTGAAGAATTTGCTTGTGTATTGTGATTAAGATCTATCTACCAATACTAATAATAGTAATGCTAAAACTCCTTTGAGCTATTCTGTCAGTGTTAAGGGGTGAAAATGAAATGGTAGCTTTAATCTATTTCACAGATGTTCTTCTGTGAAAAGGCAGTTGAAAGATCCTTGTAATGTGTCCACCATTTATGGGCTGGTTCAGCCCAGTTCCATGACTAGCAGGATGGGGGACTCCCAGACCCATGCCCTGCAAAAGGGAAAAGGGGAAAGGTTAAAGAGATGGGCCTAAAAATGAAACAGCAGCAATGAATCTGAGAAGAAGCAAACTGATCTCCTAAGTAAGATATCAGAATGCAAGATAACACTCTCTAATACAGCATCATACAATGTTATTAGAATTGAAGCTAATAAATGAAATGAGAGTGTCTGAAAACCGAAGGCCTTACTCTAAGTAAGCTGAGGTGATACAGCACCCGCAACAGAGACAAGCTGGAAGATCAGAAAGGGATATTTTGTGATCCACAAATGGTTTTTATCTTTCCCTCCGAGGGAAACAGTAACAGAACAGGGAACAGTCCTCTGGGAGGTGTAGTTCTTCATCTCTTCTGGGACAGGTACTGGAGCATTAACTCTTTAACTCCCAGTGCACTACATGATGTTATGATGTGAAATACTGATAACAAAGCTTCTGCTCATATTTGCTTAAAATCTGAGCACACTGAGAGGAAGTATGTGAAGAATTTGCTTGTGTATTGTGATTAAGATCTATCCACCAGCACTAGTAATAATAAACACACTACTACTACTACTACTGCTACTACTACTACTACTACTAAATAAAAACTGCTTTGAACTATTCTGTCAATGTGAAGGGCTGAAACTGAAATGGTTGCAGCTATGATTTGCTCCGCTCTCTTTCACAAATGTACTTCTGTGAAAAGACAGTTGAAAGATCCTTGTAATGAAAATAGCACTCTAGGAAGTAACACAGATAACTTATTTGCCTGAAATTGCTTTGTCCTGTCTTGCAAGGCCAGAATTGTGACAATAGGGAAAAAATGGTGAAAGGAGAGACCAAATGAGTACAGAATTAGATGAAATTAACCATTTCGTGGAGGGGATGCAAATGGTTAAGCAAAAAAATCCAAACCACCAGAGGCTAAAGTTAATCTTACTGATACTGGAATTGTGATAAAAAGATTGTAAAATGACCAGAATTTTCCTGCCTGATTCTATATCTTTAGAATAGTGACGTGTGTTTTTCAGAATCTGTTTATGTAACATATCTCATAGAATAAGTTCATTGCCAGACTCAACAATTTTAATACCATTGGTTTTAAGAGAGCAGTTAAAACTTAAATCTGCTCTGTATATTGCACTTTTAATCCTTCCTCAGAGGATTAGAACTGAAGCAAATATTCTTCCACATAAAATTTAGCAATTTTAAATATTTTTAAAATATTTATTTCAATATTTTAAGTTGTACTCCCTTAGAATTACTATTTTTCAGGGTGAGGTATATTGAAATAGATTTTTTTTTTCTATAGCTGCAGCACCAGACGGTGGAGTAAGTTGCTATTATTTGCTATTCAGGCACTGTAGATCTGCAGAAAATGCAACAGATGGCCAAGTCTGATTTTTTTAACCTTTGTATGTAATCTCAAATATGATATGAACCAAGGTGTTTTTTTTTTTTGTTCCTGATGAGTGGGGAATCTATTTGGGTGATTGAATCCTGTGTCAGTATAACTTTCTGTTCTGAATTTCCAGACAGACTTATGAACTTTAAAAAAAGAAATTGGAAATCTCATTGAGAAACTCTTGTTTTCTAATTTCTGACCTAAATGTCTGCATGTGGTATTTCTGAAAATTACTTAATAAGTAGCGTCTAAGGAACAGATTAAAAAAAGAGTTAATATAATTTCTGTTGAACCATAATGTTCAATTAAACTTATTTTAAGGATTCTGATAATGAGCAAGATGAGGCACATCAGACCACAAGGTCACAGTCAGCTGGAAGTAATGGGTCTTTGTGTTTCAGGCTTATTTGCTTTGTGATGGAACTAACTCAGATTTCATCAGAGCATTAGGTCATATAGAGATTTCAATGAAGCGCTGATTGATACAGGATTTAGGAACTGTATTTCAAACGTGCATGTCTTCTGCAGACTTATGTGTGCTAATCACTGCTGCATACAGTCGTATTCAGAAATGAGCAATGAAGGGAAGGGTACTGAGCACAGGAAGGTAACTGTCAATAATGTGAGGCCATAGTCTGGACTTGCAGAGTATCTGTTGAAATACAGCAGCTGGTTAAAGACCATAGTGTAATTCACAAGTTTCTTTGATCAGTCTAAATTTTGTTTGAACAATGTAACCTGTTATTTTGTTCACCCTATACAAGCATGATTAAAAATATTTTTCATTGTTCTGGCCAAAAAAGGGGCTTATTTGTGCTGATGCTTTTTTAGAGTTACTGCTTCACTGGAGTGAGGATGGCAGTCCCATGCCTAGCTAATGAGAAATCCAGTCATTCACTCCCAAAATAAGTTTCAGATCTTGCTGTGTGGAAGAAGAGTGAAGCCACCTGATCCTGCAGGGTGCGGTCAGTGTGGCAGAGTCTTCAGATTTGATACGACAGTTATTGTTTGATGCTGAAAACTGGACTAATCTTTGCTAAAAAAGAAGAGGAAGAGGAAGAGGGAGAAGAGGAAGAAGAGGAAGAAGAGGAAGAGGAGGAAGAAGAGGAGGAAGAGGAGGAGGAAGAGAAGGAAGAGGGAGAGGAAGAGGAAGAAGATATATGATTACTGAAATCATCAGAAAGGAAGAACTCTGTCATTCAGGGTTCTTATCAGTGGTTATAAGAACCTAATGGGTGGGAGTCAAGAAAGTGGGGCCAGGCTCTTTTTAATGGTGCCCAGCAACAGAACAAGGGGCAATGGGCACAGACTGGAACATATGAAATTCCATATAAACACGAGGAAAAACCTTTTTACTTGGAGGGTGACAGAGCACTGGGACAGGCTGCCCCGAGTGGTTGTGGGGTCTCCTCTGCAGATATTCAGAACCCACCTGGATGCTCTTCTGTGCAACTTGCTGTAGGAAACTGCTTTAGCAGGAGGTTAGATTTAATGCTTTCCAGACGTCCCTTCCAACCCTTGTAATTCTGTAATTCTGTGAATATCAAGATAATCTTTTGTCAATATAAATTTAGTGAAAGACTGTATTTTCATATTTTTTTAAATTAGTGAAGATCAGCAGAACATGCTGATATTTTTCAAATAATAGTACATGGAAAATTGACCCCTGCAAAAAGAGAAAGAAACTGGGATACTGGATTTAGTCAAGCTGTCTGAACCATGCAGACGTGTAAATCTAAAATGTTGAGTTAAGTGAAGTAACAGACTTATATTAAGTGCTGCTTTCACAAATGCAGCTCCAGCCTTGAACTGGATTTTGCAGCTTCATCTGATATTGGGAAGCACCAGCCTTCCCAATGGAAATGCCGTGGTTGTCACATTTGTTGGTAGTCCTTATAAAGTTCACTGAAACCAAGATATTTTTAAAGAACCATACAAATCTCAACAAAGATGCCTCTTACAATGAAAGGCAAATTGAAAGAACCGAACAGCTTCTCTGTTGTTCTCTGTTGCTTGGAGACAGGTGAAGGACTTCGATGAAATCTTTCAAAACACTCCTCTCCCTCTTGCTTTCTCTAATAGCTCCTGTCTCTGGGGAGAAGCCTTTGTGATTAGCTCGGACAGACTAGTAATCCATCTCTAAGCAAACCTTTTCTAGATACTATGTTCCTGCCCAAAATTTGCTTTAATAAACTGCTGGTCTATTTCCAATTTGTATACATTAACATAGTTTCCCTTGAAATTATATCAAGAATTTTGTATAAAGGAAACATTCAAAAGCCACAGAGCAGTGAATTAAAATGATTGGGGTTACCTGTGAAACACCAGCAAATTTATCAGGGGAAGAACATCTGGTAGGTTTAGTGAGATTGTATTACTCACAAAATGATCGAGTGGTAGTGGCTAATGCAAGCGTATTCTCTCTGTCTCTGCCAGCAGAATTGATTTTGGCTAATATACCTGCATTCATCCTTGTTCCAGGACAGGAACAACTGTAGAACAGAAGAGCTAGGTCCCAGTTCTCAGCTCTGTAAACTGGCATATCTTGTAGTCTAATTACCATGAAGGTGGGCTTTCATCCACTGGTGATTTGGCTTAACATTCCTTAATCATATCTCCACTAGAAAGGGCAACAGAAACAGCATGCTTCTTTGAGCTCGCCCAGAGATATTTTACAAAACCAGCAAGAGAGCTCTGATAAGCACAAAAGTTTCTGTGTCCAATGTAGGTATTTCCTGTATAAAAATTTAGTTTATTATGAGGAAAAAAATAATAAAAATCTACCAGACAAATTTTGTCTGCAATGGAAGTCCACAAAGCTCCAGTGTAAAAAGCTTCTGATGTTGTGAGCATTACTGCTGTGACCACGTCTATATTGTTGTATATAGACTATATAGTTATGTCTGTATAGGTAGATGGGCTCTTCAGGACAAATTCTGTTCTAAGAAATACCATTTATATCCAGCTTATTGTGAGTTACTCAGTATACAATACTGCTAGTTGATGTAAATGTAAATATTTGCATTGCTGCACAGTGAATAAAGCTGTTTAAAATCATAACTGTGTGGCCAGTGGGCTTTTTGGACATTTCTTAATGCAGCATACCTCCATGTAGCAGTGGATCAAGGTTCTAGCAGGTACAGAAGTACAATCATCATGCCTCTGAAGGCATCTCACTGCGGTTTTCATTAGAGTCAATTACTTTGAGAAAACTGCTAAGTTGAGATGACTGTGCTGTTTTTAATTTTGGAACTAGCTTATTTGGCACAGATTAAAGTATCTCTACACAGACTACATTGTGCTTTTTAGCCATTCTCCAAAAGACCCGGAGTTCATGAACTGAAGCTCTAACACTTTCTTGCATCCAAATCTACCATCTTTATTCAAGAGAAATGTTTGGAGAACTGATGCACTCGTCTAGCAGTGGGTAGCCCAGGTATTGGGAGGCCTGTAAAGCTCTCTAAACAAAGCCACATTATTGATTATTAAAAACCTATGTTTCAGTAACAGTGGCAAAGAGAGTAGCTTGCAGAAGTGATGCAGTTTCTTAAGATTTTTTTCTTCTTCTTTCTGAAGAACTTAAATGAACATTATTATACTTTTATGAAAATGAAAATTTGCTACATTAGTATTCCTTATTTCTTTTTAGGGAAAGAAAATGCTATATATTTCTTTTATGTTTGTACAGCATAATGGCACACAGCCCACACAGTAGGTAATTTAAATGAACAGCAGGCATTCAAATTACACTGAAAGGGCTATTATATTTCAAGCAGGGAACATTTTTATTATAGTCATATTCGTGACATCCTACAGGATGCATACACGTTTTTTATTATTTCTTCATCTTAGACCAACATGCAGCCGGGTTTGATAAATGGGCATTTATGAGATGCCCATGTGATATATGAATAGAAGTACTTCCCCTTTTTGTTACTGACATATTTTGTACAGAAGAAAAATTGTATTTTGTACTCAGGAGCAGTAGCATGAACTGCATGCGGGAAGCCTCATCATATACTCAGTAATCCACAGTTCTATTCAGAACAGCTGACAGCTACTAATGACATTATCCAGCCCAGTAATCAGGGATTTTTTTACCAGGGCTTCCCAAAAGTATTATCACAGCAGTGAAGGGAGGCAGCAGCTCTGTATTTTCTGTTTGCATTTGACTTTTTATCAAGTGTTGGACCTTGATGCAGCCTTGACTGTTTCCATCTTGTTTTGGAATGAATCTGACAGTTTTTCCTGGAGTTTTACTAGGGCGATAAGTAATGGTAGCCCTACCCCACATGTTTAGTGAATGTCTGCAACTCATTAGTTTTCTCCTTTCTCACCCTCACTGCCTCTCTCAAATCCAAGGCTATAGAAGCTGTACTTCATTAGTCATGCTTTTCCAGCAGTAGAATACTGGACATTGCTTAAAATCACCCAAATTAATAAGCTAAAAAACTGGGATTTCTTCAGTGATCAAATAATGATTTTGCCAACTCTCAATCACTTTGAAAGGAAAAGAAGCACATCTAGGAATTCCTAAAAATGCATATTATTTAATGAATGCTATGAAGCCTGAAAGATTGTAGGTGACTAGGCATTGAAACAGGGACTTAAACATTTAGGTTGGATATTAGGAAAAATTTTTCTTCGAAAGAGTGGTCAAAGGCTAGAATGGGCTCCCTAAGGAGATGGTTGAGTCAGTGTCCCTGGAGGTGTTCAAGTAATGTATAGATGTGGCACTAAGGGACATGGTTTGGTGGGGAAATATTGATGATATGTGGACAGTTGGACTGGATGATCTTGGAGGTCTTTTCTAACCTTGGTGATTCTATGATCCTATGATTTTTGTTAATCTTTCTATGTCACAGACTCAGGCTGTGTCTTTACTGGTGTCGCTGGTGTGAGATATACAGATATCCAAAAGAGCTACTGATGACTCCCTTCTGGAAGCAGTCTTGCCAAAGGGACTCACCACACAAGCAATTTTACTCTCATCCGTGCAACTACAGTAAGACTACTTCTACTCCCTTGACCATCAGTGAAGATGTATCATTAGAATCCAGCGAAAATGTCTGAAATTTATGCTTGTGAATGATAGAAGTGTTCTGAAATATCATGGCCCTTAGAGCCAGAGCTGCAGTATCATAACAAATGATAAATAACTAACAGGAGGTGTGCTAGCGTGCAGAAAGCTCTGCTAAGACTTTGCAGGGTCTACTCTACTCAAGAGTCACTGTGGACTAGATGACCTTGGACAAAAAAGTTCACCTCTCTGGGCTTCAGCTCTGCTGGTAGGAGAACAGAGATCTGTGTTTGGATTATGATCTGACAGGTATTTGGGAAAAATGTAAATATCAATAGAATAGCTTTCTTGGAATATTATTCAGAAGGGTAAATAATTTCCTCCAAATGAATATATAAGAATGATAAATTTCTCTTGTGACATTTTGCTTACACCTCACTATCCCTTGGAAGATTGTTCCTCATACTTTGGCTAACACTTTGAATTGGCTTTGAATTTCATCATGTCCAGTGAAAAACCTACACTTTGCATTCTTTAAGGTCATTAATAACAAATAAAGAATAAAAGACTTGTGTTGTTGTTTTTTTATCCCCCCCACTTAAGCTGTTGAATATGGTAATTCAAGAGAAAGAAGTTTTATATATCATGTTCTTCTTCTCTGTTGTGTCAATTCCACATTTTTATGTGGCTAACAAGTTTTTCTCAAGATTGTTTATTTTGAAGGAATATGAGGAACCACTGCGAAGAGAGGCTGTCCTTGTAAGAAGGACAAAAGAATCTGACTCACTGGCTTCTGCAGTGAGTCCGTAGTGATGATATTAAAATGCAGCAAGAAAATGATCAGGCATCACCAGTGCCAAAGCATTATCTGCAGATATGGATAGGTGTAGTGATCCTATGAAAAGTCTTAAAATGTTAAGAAATTTAATAGACAAATATGAAGCAAGAACGATAAAGGAAACTGAAGTATCACCATAACATAAGGCAGAGATAGAAACTTTCCTGTCATTTTTATGGAAACTCAATTAAAATATGGCATAATATTAGGCAGTGATGTGGAGGAATCTGCCAGACATATTGTCAACTGGCTTTCACATTTCTATTAGTTACTTAGTTTTCATATCTGGAAATGAATATAACATTTTGCCTGAATGTGGTTGTCATTGTAGGATACCCTGGGGAGGCGGAGGCAGATCGCTGTAACACGAGGTGGTGTTAGGCTGTTTGCGTTGCTGATATAAGCCTTCCTGATCAATGCCAAGAAGAGGATGTGTGGAACGGATAGTCTGATCAGCTTTCACTCTGACAAGCAATGTCAGCTAAGTTGCTGTGCAGAAGCAGATGAGAACACAGTACAAGGTTGTCATAACTGCCATCCCAACATGTTCGACACCACCACTGGGGAGAGATATTAGCAGACTCATCCAGTGTTGCTTAATTGCAGTCAGGTGACTATGGCATTGTGTGTTCCTTCCTTAATCTTGACTGGCATATATGAATTTCAGCTTAGAAGATAGAACTTCTATTAAATCTGCAGCTATTCTTGGCAAGGTAATAGAGTACTGCTTGTTAAAACATTGCCAGAGACACATAAAATTTCTATAAAGACAGAAGTCCTGATGGGAGGATAGAATCAGTGGAGTAAAGGACTGGCAGAATGGGAACCAGGAAGTGAAGTGACAAGAAAGAAGTAGACATGCACTTCACCTTGCTTCACAGCACATATCTTGTTCAGGAAATAGATTCTCACTAATATTGGTATTAATAGATTTGTACACTGGGCCAAAAAGTGCTGTAGTATTTAACATTTAATGATGGATAGGAGAGAAAACCAGTAGATAGTACTTGAAAACCATAAGACCCAACTAAAAAGATACCATTGGTTCTATTATCCTCTGTACATCCTCAAGAAACAGATGAATAACAGTGCACAGCTCTGGATACAATGGCATCAAGATCTAAGACAACATCAAGATACAACTGCATCTAGTTTAGTTAGCGGAAGTGAGAGTTTATACTAGACAAGAATTGAGAAGATAAAAAAGTCATGCTGATATTCTGGGTATACTGCAGAAACCAGAGAATTGCTTACAGTATGCAGATTTTGTGCACCCTGTAGGAATTCAAGACAAATGCCATTCTTGTCCCTGGACATTTCTGCAAAAACATGAGAAATTATACTTCTGGTAGTAGAAGAGTATCACGTTAGTGATGTTCAGGTCTAATTAGCAATTCCCTGTTGCTTCCTGCTTTGGTACTGTGATACTACTCTTTGCATGGTGTGTCATGGCACATTTGGATCTGAGAGACAGGACGTCTCAGGAGCAGAAGGAAGCAATCTACACACTTAGAGCATCACAGAGCGTTAAAAGTTTTATTCAATACACGCACACACACAGGCATCCATTTTAGATAATCCCAGTAAGTGGCATGCAGAAACATTGTAAGCAAGTGCACTATTACTTACCGACCCTTGAGAACAGCAAAACGCTGATAAGGAGAGAGAAGGAACATGCCAGCAGTGGATTCAGCAGGTAGAGCCGGGAGCCCCTGATTCAAGGTGCACTTCTCCTTTCTTTCCTACCGCAGCCTCTCTCAAGCTTTATTCTCCCCAGGGTCTACATGTTTTTTTCCACTTGTACACTGTACCTGTGTGGCCAGTGCATGATACAGAGCCCAAGTGGAACACCTGCTTGCAAAACAAGTCCTTGCAAAAACAAGATGAACTGCCAAGGTCAGATCTCTCTACAAAAACAAAATGAAGCAAAACAAAACACTTCCCTTAAACTGTCAGAATACTTTGTTCCGTCCTAGGATCATTCTTCAGTCAGGGGCCTGTAGGTCCTGTCAATGGTTTACAGGCTAGTTCGGCCCGGTTCCGTGACTAGTGTGGCAGAGGGACTTTGTGAAGTCCATGCCTCTGGAAAAGGGAAAAAGGGGACCCCAAAATAATTAAAGAACAGCGGCAACGATCTGAGGAGGAACAAACTAGTTTACTAAATATAATGAGAGAGAGTATCTGGGAAAAAAAAGCTGCAGGCCTTACAGTAATGCTGAAGCAGCACACGCAGTTGGGCAGCAGCGAGGAGAAGAGAAGCAGAAGAGCGATGAAGGCAAGCGAAAGGAAGTCAGATGACCCAGCAGCGCCTTATATGCATTCCCCCCTGTGCAAGAATGATATCAGCACAGCGAACAGTCTTCTGGGGAACACAGTGTCTCTTTAATATGTTGAACTGGTACATTAACACTTTAATTCCCAGTGAACTACATGATGTTATGATGTGGAATACTGATGACCATAAAACCATGACGGGTCCCCAACACACATGGCTACAAATCCAAAAGCAATTGGGAGCAGCTGTGTACACATATATTCTGTTATAACTGGTATAAATTCTAAACAGACATTACTTATGTATGTAAGTTATTTACATTTAAAGTGCTGCAAAAATAATGAACTCAATACATTAAATGGAAACATTATTATTTACCTTTATGAGTCTTACACAGAATATCTTAATTTCTGGCTAATAATGGTAAACAGAATCCTTTTTCAATGATACTGAGTAATTATAACTCTTTCACCAGCTATTCAATCTGTGTTAACCCAATAATGGATTATGCCTAACAGCAGCTGTAAAATTGGAATGGTGTTGTCCTCCTTTTTAGGGATACAAGACAAGTAGATGGTGTATAAAATGAAGGACTTGCACAGTTATGGCTTTTTTGTCCTTTTAACAAAGTTCATTGTCAAGAGCAGTGCAAATAGTTTTCATAACTTCTGAATTTTTAGGACATTATGTGAATCTGTCTTTGACTACCTAAAGTATCTTTCATCTGATTGTGAGCTGTCATTACATTTGTAGTAGCTGAGCTCTTTTGCTGATTCTCAGCTCTGAAAATTTGCTTCTCAGCTGTTTTCAATTTACTCTAAATGCTTGGTATAAAAAAGCATTTATGCTGTGTAACACATGGGCACCTGTGAGCAGCACAGTTAAAAGCAATGATGTCAGTCATCTGGTCAGTGTCATTCATCTACATTTATCAAGCTCCACATATCTTAACCTTCCTTTTCTGCAGAGGTTAACCTTCCTCATTCAGCCTGGATTTTTGTGGATCAAGGACACTGCAGGTTTTATTTTGAATATTATTCAACTAGAGAGAAGATGGTTGCTGATATACTGATATCCAATATATTGTGTGATGGATGCTCATACAAGTTTGAAGATGTGATTCCCATCTTCAGAAAGGGCCAGAAAGATTGTTCTGGTATCTACAGACCTATCAGTCTCACCTCGGTGCCAGGGAAGGTTATAGAACGGGTAATCTTGGGAGCCATAGAATCGTAGAATCGTAGAATCATAGAATCATAGAATCATAGAATGGCCTGGGTTGAAAAGGACCATAATGATCACCTAGTGTCAACCCCCCCCACCATCTGCAGGGCTGCCAACCACTGGACCAGGCTGCCCAGAGCCACATCCAGCCACTTGAATGCTGCCAGGGATAGGGCATCCACGACCTCCCTGGGCAACCTGTTCCAGTGTGCCACCACCCTCTGTGTGAAAAACTTTCTCCTAATATGTAACCTAAACCTCCCCTGTCTTAGTTTAAAACCATTCCCCTTTGTCCTGTCACTATCCACCCTTGTAAACAGGCATTCCCCCTCCTGTTTATATGCTCCCTTCAAGTACTGCAAGACCACAATGAGTTCTCCCTGGAGCCTTCTTTTCTCCAGGCTAAACAAGCCCAGTTCCCTCAACCTTTCCTCATAGGAGAGGTGCTCCAGCCCTCTGATCATCTTAGTGGCTCTCCTCTGGACCCGCTCCAAGAACTCCACGTCATTCCTGTACTGGGGGCCCCAGGCCTGGATGCAGTACTCCAGAAGGGGCCTCACAAGTGCTGAGTAGAGGGGGACAATCACCTCCCTCTTCCTGCTGGCCACCCCTTTTTTAATGCAGCCCAAAAGAAGGGAGCATCTCCCCTATGAGGAACGACTAAGTGAACTGGGTCTGTTTAGCCTTGAGAAAAGAAGACTGAGAGGGGATTTGATCCAGGTTTATAAATACCTGAGGTGTGGGGGCCATAGTGGTGAGGCCGGACTCTTTTCAGTAGCGCGTGGGGACAGGACAAGGGGAAATGGGATGAAGCTGGGGCATAGGAAGTTCCGCACGAATGTGCGCAAGAACTTCTTTATGGTGAGGGTGACGGAGCACTGGAACAGGCTGCCCAGGGGGGTTGTGGAGTCTCCTTCTCTGGAGATATTCAAGACCTGCCTGGATGCCTACCTGTGCAACCTGGTGTAGGGAACCTGCTTTGGCAGGGGGGTTGGACTCGATGATCTCTAGAGGTCTCTTCCAACCCCTACAATTCTGTGATTCTGTGATCTTCCCAGGTACAGAGGTGAGGCTCACTGGTCTGTAGTTCCCCAGGTCTTTCTCCCTTTCCTAAAAATGGGAGCAATATTTCCCTTTTTACAGTCTCTAGGGACCCCACCAGACAGCCAGGAATTTTCAAATCTGATGGACAGTGGCTCAGCAACCACATCAGCCATCTCTTTCAGAACCATAGGATGGATATCATCTGGTCTCATGTACTTAGACATGTTCAATTTCATGAGGAGGGCTTGGACTTGTTCCACCATTACAGTGGGACAGAAACCACTCCCCACACCCTCACCTAGAGTCTCAGGGTCCTGGCAGACATGAGAAGCCTGACCACCGGTGAAGACTGAGGCAAAGCACTCATTGAGTACCTCAGCTTTTTCTATGTCTAAGGAAGCCAGCTCTCCATTACCTTTCATCAGAGGGGGGAACACTCTCCTTGGCCTGTCTCCTCCTGCCTATGTACCTGTAGGACCCCTTCTTGTTATCTTTCATGTCCCTCGCCCAGTTCAGCTCCATCTGCGCCTTGGCTTTCCTGATCCTATCTCTGCACACATGGACAACAGCCCCGTATTCCTCCCAGGCTACACAACCTTGCTTCCACTTCCTGTGCATTTCCCTCTTTTCCCTCAGTTTAAGCTACAGGTCCTTGCACAGCCACGGCCATCATCTGCCTCCCCTGCTTGACTTCTTTTGCTAGGGGATGGAGAGCCGTTGCGCTCTCAGAAAGGTGTCCTTAAAGAGCTGCCAGCATTGTTCTGCACCCATGCCCTTAAGGACAGTTTCCCAGGGGATCCCACTCAGCAGTTCCTTGAGCAGCCAGAGATCAAACTTCTGGCTGCTCAAGGAACTGCTGAGTGGGATCCCCTGGGAAACTGTCCTTACGGGACATGGGTGCAGAACAGTGCACAGTAAGCCATCATGGATCAATTAGAGGTCAACCAGTGGATCAGGCCCAGTCAGCATGGGTTCATGAATGGTAGATCCTGTTTGACAAAACTGATTTTATTCTATGACAAGGTGACCTGCTAAGTGGTCTCCCTGGACTAAGGTCAGCAAAGCCTTTGACACTGTTCCCCACAACATTCTCATGGAGAAGCTGGCTGCCCACATTTTGGATGGGGTACTCTCTGCTGGGTGAAACACTGGCTGGATGGCCAGGGCCAAAGAGGTGTGGCCAATGGAGTTAAATACAGTTGGAGGCCAGCCGTGAGTGGCATCCTCCAGGGCTTGGAACTGGGACCACTCCTATTTAGCATCTTGATCAATGATCTTGATGAGGGGATTGAATGCACCCTCAGTAAATTCGCAGAAAACACTAAGTTGGGAGGGAGTGTTGATTTGCCAGAGGGTAGAAAGGCACCTTATAGAAGGACCTGGATGGGCTGGATCAGTGGCCAAAGTTAACTATATGAGTTTCAATAGGGCCAAGTGTTGGGTCCTGCATTTTGGTAACAGCTACCCCAGAGAACCCTACAGGCTTGGGGAGGAGTGGCTGGAAAGCTGCCTGACAGAAAGGGACCTTGGTGGGACCTGATGGACGGTTGGCTAAATATGAGCCAGCAGTGTGCCCAGGTGGCCAAGAAGGCCAGTGGCATCCTGGCTTGCATCAGAAATGGTGTGGTGAGCAGGACTAGGGCAGTAATCTTGCCCCTGTACTTGGCGCTGGTGGGGCCGCACCCTGAGTACTATGTTCAGTTTTGGGCACCTCAGTACAGAAAGGACGTGGAGGTGCTGGATCAGGTCCAAAGAAGGGCAGCAAGGCTTGTGAAGGACTTGGAGAATATGCTGTATGAGGAGCGACTGAAGGAACTGGGGCTGTTTAGTCTGGGGAAGAGGAGGCTGAGGGGAGACCTTATTGCTTTCTTCAAATACCTGAAATGTGATTGCAGCGAGAGTGGAGTTGGTCTCTTCTTACTGGTGACTGGTGATAGGACAAGGGGAAATGGCCTCAAGTTGCACCAGGGGAGGCTTAGGTTGAATATCAGGAGAAACTTCTTTACAGAAAGGGTTGTTAAGTGCTGGAGTAGGCTCCCCATGAGCCTACATGCTTGAGTCATCATCCCTGGATGGGTTTAAAAACCACCTGGATATGGTGCTCAGGGACATGATTTAGCAGAGAGTTGTTAGTTTAGTATGGTTAGGTTGCGGTTGAACTTGATGATCTTGAAGGTCTCTTCCAACCTGAACAATTCTATGATTCTAAGATGTTATGAAGACAGAAACGCTGTATTTTGTTTCAGAGAATTAATGATTTAGAAATGTAATAAAGTCTTATTAAAAATGTTAAATATTGCTTATGCATTTGTAAGGCAGCATAGTCATTTCATAAAGATTTATGCCATACAGTTTATTGCTATATATGTTGAATCACTATTTTATGTGTACATATATTTGTCTATCATTTAAAGCCTATCTCTGAGGAGAAACTAAAACTGGGAAAGTTTACAGACCTTTCTTGCTCTGCAAAAAAACCTTTTGTAAAGGTGATGTACAGCTACATACAGCTGATGAAGCCAACTCAGCTGATTTTTTAAGTCAGAAATACAGAGTAGGAAGATAACATGGCATTATTATAGATTGAAGGTAACTATTAGCCTCTTTCAAAGGAAGAAGAGCTTGCTCTCTTTGTGACATTGCATAGCTAAAACAGTAGTTTTCCAAGTAGGCAAGAAAAGATGTTTGTGTTTTATCTACGGTGTGGTTTACTGGCAGCATTCCAGAGAATCAGGAACATTAGCAGGAGGAAAGTGACAGAAGACAAAACTGAGCCTAGCCCTTGTTCACTGCTGGATGTTATTTGTCAAGACTTTGTTCTGCCTTGAAGAGGAGAAACATCTTAACAAGTGAGTTCATCATTTTAAACTTGAAGGGAATCTTAAGAAATTTTTTTTTTTTTTGCATTGCTGTACATGAGCCACAGACTGAATTTTGACACAAGATCTGTACTTTTCAGTACATGTGTAGTTTCATGATAAATGTGCATTCAATCTTTAGACAGATCATGTTTTGCTGACTAAGGAAGTTTGTATGCAGTACAGAAACACAAAAATCATATAGTTTGCATGAGGCTTTTGTTGACAATGTTTGTTTAATGGAAATAGTTTCAAAGGGCTTAGTACTCTTGCCCTCTCCACTTTTCCTTGCACTGAGCAATGCATGGAGCACACTGTATTTTGGGGGTCTACCACTGAGGTCCTTGGGGAGGGGCAGTTCTTTAGTGTGAACAGCATTGCGAGGAGTATAAGACACTAATGAAACAGGAGTAACTGCCTGTCAGAATGAAGGACTCAATGTTGCTTCTGTGATCCCTGTAGCTCTGCAAACCACAAACCTGTAAGGGGCACTGTTGTGTAAACATGGCTGCACCGCTTCCCCTGTGCCCAGAGGCTGTATCCCCTCTGCCCAGACCTGGCACCTAGCACAATGCAGTGTGCTTCCCACAGCCTGGGGTGCAGAATGTCGTATCTTGCTGTTACTGGCCGGGGTTAGGCCTTCAGAATTTGCTGGGATTACGCTGTATTTACAGTGAGGTAAGGCTCACCTGGGATTTCCTCACCCTGCATAGCCTGGAATACCTAGATAACACTGTTGGATACAACAGCAAGTGTATCCAACAGTTTTACAAAGTCTACAAAGCCATAGCTGAGGGCTGAAGTTGCCATGTTCATTTTCAGCATAGGTAGGAAGGGAAATCTCACACCAAAATACATGTCTTGAAACACATACTCCAAAAGTAATGCCTTCTATTTTATTATGTTGGCCCACAATGCCAGAGGTGGATGGTGGTGGTACAGAAGTAGAGACTGAACCTTTCTACAAATATTCTGTTACATTTTGTTGCGGTGTGATTGTTGGCAGCAGAGGGGCAGTCTGATTAAATGGCATCTGAAATGGAAGTGCATGTGAAGCTAAGGTGTGTCACTGAATTCCTTCATGCAGAAAAAATGGCACCCAGTGACATTCATCCACATCTGCTGAATGTTTACGGAGACCAACCAGTGGATGTGAGCACAGTGAGGCAGTGGGTGGTACATTTCAGCAGTGGTGTTGTGGTTTTGTGATTTTTGTTGTCGATATTCTACATAATAACATCATGTAAAACAGTGGGAGTTAAAGAGTTAATGTTCTGGTTCTGTGGACTCTTTTGGCCATTTTGGGTTCTCGGAGTGGAGGGGAAGGGAGGGGAGAAGGGAGAAGAAGGGAGGGGAAGGGAGGGGTGGGGAGGAGCGGCATTCCCGGAGGACTTCACAGGAAGAGGAAGAAAGGTGGAGCTCCTGGCCGGGCACCAGTCTCTTTCCCCTCTCCCTGACTCGGTTTGCTGTAGAGAAAGCACGTGGTTCCCCTGCAGTCTAGAGTAAGATCATAGCGTTGGACACTTTTTCTCTCTCATTTTGTTTGATTTTGTTGGATTTAATGAATTACCATTCCTCCTCAGATCGTTGCAGTTGTTTGGTTTGCTTGGTTTTTTTGTAGACCCATTTGCTATCTCCCTACCCATCCCACTCTCCCGCTTCCCCGAAGTGCACGGCCCTCAAGTGGTGTGACGCTTACCTCATTAGATGCGGGGCCGGGGCCGGCCGGGCCACAAAATGGCTACTACTTTTTTTTTTTTTTTTTCTTCTCCTCCCTTTTGTCTTCTTCCAGGCTTGTGCCCCTGTCACGGGCACAGATGTAGAGATAACTCTGTGACATGTGGTGACAGCAGCAGTGGGTCACCTCCACTGGTACACATTTACACAAGTGCAGTTTGCAGGCTCTTGTTCCTCACAGGCAAAAATGTGTAGCAAATGCTGGTGACTATGCTGAAAAGTAGTGTTCTGTAGCAGAAATGTGCTCTATCAAACAGCATTAACGTGTTCTGTATATCTGTTGTAATTTCCGTAGAAATAAATAGGAAGCATAACTTCTGCAGCAGCCTGTGCCCCTTGCAGGGCTTTACAGTGCAAGCCTAGCACTGCGCTTGTGCTTAGAAAAATCTCACCACGATTGCAGTGGGAGGAGAGCCCGAGTGAAAGCTGTTTAACTGGAGCACATGTATACCAGGGCAGATGTGTCTGCCAATGTCTTTACTTTGGACATGTTAGTAGAATGACAGCAGCCTACACTGATAGTTATAATTCAAGTAAATTGCATTTCAGAAAGGATCAGGATTTTGGAATATGTGGTCTTGAAGGTTTGAGCATCTGTCTTTCTGGGATACAATTCAAGAATTAAAATCTCCCTGACTAGTAGTGTAAATCAAATGAAAGTTTAAGTGAAAGTTGGGACAAATTGTGACTGGTGCTCATCAGATGCTTCTAACATTTTTCAGGCAAGCTAAAAGACACACTGGTAATAAGGGTACACTTGCTGAGATTAGAGATCTGCTACCTGGAAATCACTGAGAAACCGTATTTTTTGTAGCTTCTTCAAAATTTTTTTGTAGCACTGTGGACTCTGGAATAAACAGAGCCAGGTCCCAGGTCCTGCATGCATGCTGCCATGGACAGCACCAAGAAAAAGTCAAATCCTTGCTTAGTATCACACAGTCAGTAGATTAAGCTTTGCTTTGTTGCAGTAATTGCAGTCTTATAATATCTCGACATTTTGCTTTCAGTATACTAATTAGCCAATCCTCTGAGCACACAGTATTAGACTATTGTTGTGGTAGGGCTCTGCTGGCAGGCTGCTCCAGTAGGCCCGTGGCTGTTGGGGCATGGCTGTGCCAATGCCTGTTGCCTGGTCGCCTGCACAGCAAGGGTAGGGGCTGGTCTGTACCAGACCTGCGCCCAGTACAAATCACTCCTCAGAGCTAGAAGGACAGGTCATACAGCAACCTAATGCTCTTAGACATTTACAAAAGGCATATGTAAAGGAAAAACCTTTTTGTTTCAGTGTCAAGCAAAACCATTAACATTATGTATGAATGTTTCATGAAAATGAGCAAAACAAAGCCTCCCTTTACCAAGAGTGGCGTTTAACAAACCCTACCAGCTGTTGTGAGCTGACTGCTCAACCCTTGCTTCCCTCCACAGTCACAGCAAGCCTAAAAATCATATGCTTTCCATACCACCACACCTGGTGCTGGATGCCACCTGTCCCTGCAGGGCAGCGTCTCTTCCCCTACCAGGTTGGCAGCTTGGCTCAGCTATGTGTGCAGGCTGAGAGAAACTGTGGTGCCACAAGGCTACGAGGTGTCATCACCCCACACCATCCCTTGGTCACACAGAGCGACCTGTGAACAGCGTGAGGGAATATGTAAGCATCTCCCCTGGAGCCTGCTTCTACTCTGGGAGGAGAAAGCTTTTCTGGGCATTGCTAGGAGGTGATTTGGATATAAACAGCTGGAGGAGGCATTGGAACTTGTCTCTGGATTTTTCATTTAAAAATTGCAATTCAAGTTGGAAAAATCAGTGTGCTTGCTCACTTTTCATTTGACTGTAAAACCCCAAAAAATGATTTTACTCTGCTGTGAAAACACAGAAAATTTATCTCATCTGCTTCCAGTGACTGAAATGTTGAAGGGCTCCGTTGGATAGCATCTGCTGTTAGGGCATGCTTTTAACACTTCATTTCTATAGTATTTTTGCAAATAAATATTGGACCTAAAAGACAAAATTTTCAGCTAATATACATCAGCAGAGCTCCATTAATTTGGATGGGGATAAGGTGATTTAGGCCCACTGAGGATTAGCCTAACCAAAGGCTTTGTAAGCTTTTTGAAGTTAAAGTCTCCATATTTAGCTGCTGGGAGAATAAATAAATAAATAAATAAATAAATAAAAGATTCATGTAAACTACAGTTTTAACTACTATATATGGAAGGCTTGAAGTTTAATAGTAAAAATGCACTGCATTTGGGGAGAATGCCAGAAATTTTCAGCCATGTAACATATAGATCCGTACACATATTCCACAGTTATGCAGTAGGTGGCAGTTAAAAGCCTAGATGAACCGTGCAGTCGCCATTTAGGCAGCAGCACCAGCGGAGGCTGGAGCCATTCCATTTGTAACAGCAGAAAGCAGGAGTGAGGCTGCAGCCCAGCCAGCAGCAGCACCCACCTGTCCTCAGCGCCCGGGGAGGGTGCAGAGCCGAAGCCTAGGGCAGGCAGCAAGCAACGGGCATCACAGGACACAAAGCAGAGGAGGAGAGGATAGAGCTGCAGCCCTGCGACTGAGACACGCTCCTAGCAGAGAAAAACCCACAGCAGAGAGGGTGTGATGACAGGCAGAAACTGAAAAGCTTTTGGAGCCTTCTGTTCCTTCACAGGTAATTTTCTTTCCATCACTTGTCTTCATTGCCTTATACATAAACATAGCTTTGCAAAGAGAGTAGAGGTTCTTTTTATCTTCTCTGACCAAAATCCACAGTCCTCACTCAGGAAAAATTTCAGTAGAGTTTTGCTCGAGTTACAACTGCAAGATCTGATCCAAATCGTTACCATAGGTAGAGAATATGGCACATTACAAGCTGGGGCTGATATGGAAGCCAGAAACCTCTCACATGTATACTGAGCAGCTTAACAGCAATATTTTTCTGTTTATTGGGATGCTAGTCATGGCTTAATCACTTTTTATTTTTTTTAAACTTCCTTTCATTAAAACTAAATGTGATGAATTTTGCCCTACTTATACCATTGCCGCTGCAATGGTGTAAAGAGAGGTTTTTAAATTTTCTTTAAAAAAAAATGTATTTTTAAGTTAAAGCTACATTTTTCCTTATGTGAGGAAAGAACACAAATATGTTGTGGATTTCTTTGAAACAATCACAACTTTTCAACATTCATCTTCCAGGTGAAAAATATTTTGTTTTCTCTGTAGAGTGTGCTGTTCTCAGCTGAATGGATAAAAATAAATAATGAGGGGCTATTCTCAAGTGTCTGTAAGTGACATGAATTCAGAGCTGACAATACTTCATGTCTTGGTGTCTCCCCTGTAAAATGTGGGGTGTTATGTGTGCTGCAGCCCTCAGTCACAGCTGGGTGAGCTCAGGCTGAGTAACAAGATTTGAAATATTTCATTTTAAAATAATGCTCTGAATCTCTTGTTTTTATGTGTGTTTGATCATAGATGGATGTGTAATGCCTGTTTGTGAATGTACACGCTTGTGTGTGATGCGTGCAGTCACATACCTTGTCATATAAATGAAGCTGTTACAACTGATTGCTGCTTTACTTTTGCCAAGGTTTATACTTTATTGAACCTGGAATGTTTTCAGATCCTAAAATGGTTAATTCTGGTTCAGATGCGTATTTTGGCTGTTGTTTTTTCCCCCCTTTTCTGACTTCACTCTGGTTTCAGGAGCTCCCTGCAGGGGGTCCCAGCTGTGCTTACCAAACACAGTAGAGCCTTAATTCTCATGGAATGGCATCTGTGCCATTGCTCAGAGGCTGAAATAGCTTCAGGTTTCACAATAGGTCTTACACTGCACAATGCATTTGTATGGTTTTGCATGAAGAGCTGTCCAAACATGAAATAGATTCAAATATGTAACTGCAAGTCAATGGCCCCGTGGAACTGAAAGTCTGGGAAAATGATTGCAATATACAGCAGTCTTCATTCCTGGGAAAAGCGAAGAACAAATGGGTACAAATGGGGTGTGAATTCACTCAGGACAGATGGTTTCAAATCTAACTACTGAACTAACCTACTGAAATTACTTTCTTGTTGAAGTAATAAAAAGAGGTTCTGCATGTTTTTCAGATAGAACTTGATGGAAAAGATTATGAAATTGTAGCCTGCAATGGCAATGAATTGGATTTGATATTCCAGAAAGTCTCTTTCAGTGCCAAATACCATTCTTGCCACTCACTGGAAGTTGCCTGCACTGAAAAATGCCTTTGCAAATTGGTCAGACTCTTTGGAAGCACAGTTTTCCACATGTCCCACAGCAAAACCAAATACAAGCATATTTTTCTTCTAGGTTTTGCTGTACTTTTGTTTGAACCACTGTAGCACTAGAGCAGATACAGAAGCCCTGATACTCATCAGACTGAATGATGTTCCCTTCATATAGTGCAGAACAGGTCTCTATGGAAGACTGGAGATCAGAGAGAAAGTTCCATCTGCCCAAGTGGTCAATATTGTGTTATACCAGCAATGCAGTCTGCAGTATCAAAAAAATCCCCAAGCCTCCCTAAGTGGATAAGATTTATTCTGTCTCTGCTGATTCTGAAGTTGCTACTAACGGTGGTCCTAGTTTCCTTTGAGTTTCAACTGAAAACTTCACTTTGATGCTAACCAATACATCTGTCCCTGTAAAGATCCCATCATCATGTGTAAAAATCAAAGATGCACCTTTTCATTGTTACAGTGTACCCTGTTCCCTCAGGCTTAGCTTTAAAAAATTGCAGTAAAAACTATTCTGGCTCAGAGATTTTCTTACAGAAAAGAACTCTATATTCACTTTTCTTCTACTCTATTTTCTTTTTAATCAAATTGTTTACTTTTTTTTTCTTGTATTGTTTTCATCAAGAGGACATCATTAGATTGGATTGCTCTCAATTTGCAGTAAGCCTCAGTAATTATTCGTGTGAGCATGAGGCCATTTATACATGGAAACTGAAACAGAACTTACTGATGAATTGTCAGTATTACATACTAGAATAAAGTAAAAAAAAAAAAGTATTGTTAAATAGAAAAACACAATATCAGAAATATTACTTTCCTTTTCAAATGAACTGTTTTCTTACAGGAAACATTACAAAAAAAATTATTCTGAAAATTATTTTTTAGTTTCCATTCAAACAAAGATTTTATCAGCAAATAATTCACTGCACTCTTGGTGTTGCAGTAAAATTAAAAAATGGATGATTTATCTTATTGTTGCAAAAGCAGTGATCAAAGACCATGTGACAATTCAACTGTATGTATAAATTGAAACAGAGTATATTTTCTTTCCTCTTTTGAGAAAACAAGCAAAAATACTGATTACCATATAATTCTTGATATGAGTATCAAAAGAAGAGAGAAAAATGTCAAATAAATGGGTGTCAGTGTGTGATAAACATCCTTTTCCACTCACACTGAAGTTAGAAGCACATCTTGAGTAAATTTGAGTTGAACATTAGACTTACGTTTATGAGATCAAAATAAGCCTCTGATTCCTCTGACTGTGCAGAGCTGCAGTACTCTGTGGCAGTGAAATACAATCATCTCCCTCACCATGATTTCAAGTAATGGAATTGGTTTAAGATGATTCTGGATAGGTGCCAATGAAATCCTTGCAGACTTTTAACATTACTGTTCAAAATCTGTATGTAGGCAACCAGTCATATGAAAAGTACAGATACATTCCTGGCTTACTGATGTTTCCCTTCCAATAAATGTTCAGTAGTTCTACCTTAAAATGAATGTGAAGTTAAGAAAAAGATAATTACTGTCTTCTATTGATTTTTATACTCTTCTCTCAAAATATGGACTGCCAACTTTTGTCTGTTCTGAAGAAATAATATGTGTAATCAAATACTAGCTAACACAAACTGCTAATACATCCCTGCAAACACAACAAAAAGCATTACAATTTTCTTTATGTGCTCAAACATTAGAATGCAGATGTGTGTTACTGAGAAAGTATTTTTTATTTTTAAAATATAGACCTTTATACTTTTGCACAATGCTACAAGAAAAAGAAACATGAATTGAAAGTAAACTACCCATAAGGTTAAGTATACATTTTTTACTTCAGAATAGAAAGTACAGAAACTTGGGAAAATAATTAGGATGAATATGAAATTGCTTTCCTGTTTAAAAGTAACACAGCATTTCAGTAACAAAAATATTCAGTTTTGTGGACATCCTGAGGTGCAGATTTGGAAAGTAACTGTTAAAGAAAATACACTTTACAGTAGAGAAATATATATATATATGTATATATATATAATGTGCATATATATTTTTCCTACTACATCAGCAAATGGCACATCATAGACAGCACATACATTGTTGTGAAAATTTTGAAACTACTATCAGAAATCTTCATTCTTTTGTCACACCCCACATTTATATTTTACTTGCTGCTTTCCAAACTTTTTGATTTGCAGATAATTTCTGTTGAAAGCACAGGCTTCTTCATAGCACATGGAACCTTACTGACACCAGAACTGCACTATATAGTCATATAATCATATAATCATATAATCATTTGTCAGGTATCCTTTCAGGTCCTGAAACCCACTGTATTAATCTGTTCACGAGTTCTTGCCTAGAAGTTGCAAAATGTGTTTCATTGACTGGTAGTGTTTGTGGACAGAATGCTATGCAAGGCATGGACTGCAAAGCAGATAATTATACCCTTGGTTAGATCTAATCCACATTGTTTTGAATAGGGAATTGTTTAGTCTGTATAAGAGCATCAGAACTATCTCGGTAGTCAAGATAGCAATCACTACATATATGGCAAGAAAAGGCAACAATGTGAGCTATATACTCTTGAGCTAGTCATCAACCCTTGAGCTTTGATGATTCTGCTTCTATGGAAGTGTTGTTTAAACAGTCTCAAGTTTATGCGAGGGAATTGAGGACTAAGGAGAAAAGGCAAAATGGCAAAGGAAGGGCAAAAGGGACAGTTTTTTTCTGCTGAACAGAAACAGTCTTACAAGAACATGTACAGTGTTATATGTAAATTTGTACACTTATATGCCTATGTTTTTATCAAGAATCTCACAATATATGGGAGTTAACACCTGAAACATTTAAAGCCAAATTTTTACCTGAGAAATTTTGATCTTTTTTTTTATTTTTATTTTTATTTTTATTTTTTACTTTTTTTTTTAGTGTTTGTATTTTTCTAACTTTCTTCATTCAGGAAAACTTTTAGCCCGCACATCTTTCTGTCAGATACAGATGAAAAAGTTACTTTTTGAGGGGTAGTGGACATCTAGAGAAGTTCACCACAGCGTGTGAAGTCATACCTTATTTCCATAAAGAGCATTCTGCTCTTAAAAAAAAAGGAATGAGAGATGAAACTTAGTCTTCAACCATGCAAATATTTGTATGAGTGGAACATTTCAATGAAAAGTTGTACAGCTCTATCCAGTGGCATTACAGGTTGAAAAGTTAATATATAAAATTGTAGTTTTTTCTTTAGTAAGGTGAATGAAAGCCATGGTAAACTGAACAAAACCCCAGCTGTTATGCTGGGGAGAAAAATCAAATAGAAGCATATCAGTCCCACAGTGATTTACTACCATGTTGTTATCTCAATATTTTTATTTCTGTTGGTGAGTTAACAAATACCTATCTACATATATGCAAAACCACTGAGGTTTATCAATGACGTTTGTGTCTAAGCACTCAAAATATTAACATAATGCTTTACCAAAAACTCCAATGGATAAATAAATCTAAAAGTAGTTCCAGTTAAGGGAAGTATCTAACATGCCAAAAGTAAAGATGAATTCAAACAAAATTTGAGTGTAGATATTCTTTTTCTTTTTTTTTTTCTTTTTCTTTTTTTTTTTTTTTTAATTTTAAATTTTAAGATTACCCAATCCACTGACTGGAAAGTGACAACCAGTAGAACATCAGTCCACCCTTGGTAAGCTTTTTGTTTGGTATCATTACTGTTTGTGCAAGTGAGGAGAACCCAAAGAAATCTTAAAGATCTCTGTCACTGCGTAAATACACTGAACAAAATATAACACATTGTTATATTGAAATTATGTAACTGATTTCTTTGCATTTCAAGACTTCATCTTGCAAGGGTCCAAAATACTTCCCTATAATTTTGTCTTAGAAACGTATTTAGAAAGTTGTAACAATTATGAGTAAATAGTGTTTCACTTAGTATAGTTTTATTCAATCTATTTTTTTTAATGTTATCCAACGATCTGCTAACTGCTTACCAAATTATCAGACTTACAAGTGCAAGTGCGTATTTTGAAAACTAGCCAAGATTTTTCAAACTGAAATTTTGGTTTAGGAAACAGTTTTGCTCTGAATGTCAAAGAAGTTTTATTAACTTTATTATACGGTTAATCGATGCCTAGGTATTCATATTGTTGTTACTTTTCCAGTTGACCTCATATTCTGTGTAAATGTAATTCAAAAGTAGAAGGTGTTTTGAATGGACGCTTATCTGTGACCAAGGCTGCACTCAAGTATCAACAAAAACATCAACAGTACAAAAATATTCATATCTGCTTACAAAGATAGCAAGAACAACATCTGCCTAAAAACCAGAGCTGACATAAATCAAGTGTTACAACATTCCTGCAAGTGAAGAAATCACAATTTATACCAGCTGATCATCAAGAAGCATGCTTTCAAAGAACATTTTGTTTAGCATGGAAATAAAAATGTGCTTTCCAAATGCACTAGAACCTCATGTTGCAATGAAAAGCTGTTTTAAATGCCTTTTGAAGCTGTTTAGTTTTCAAATATGTCAAGATTTTCATAGATAAGAAAGTCTAAGCAAGTGCAGGAAAGAAGAAAGAATGAAGAATACAGTATTACATTAAAAGATGGAAATACCAGTGGTATAAAATCCCCATTCTGTCAGTCTATATTCATTGGTAAACATTGTGATAATACTCCCACAGAAATACTTTTCTATAGACATGTAAAAAATCCTTTCAGAGCCCCTTTTCTCTCCTCATTCATAATGCTTATCTTTTTCAGCTTTGATGTCATCATAAACCATGCTCAAATCCACCAGATCTCTAACAGCAATTTTCTACTATTGTCCACCTTCCATCATGTACCATTGCAAAGTGGTATCATCACTAGATAGCCTTTATGGATTGTTGTTTTACATCAATGTAAGGTTTTGAACCAAATGCACTGCTGAAATTTCATTGGATTTTCGTAACTATGAGAATACAGGAATGTTTCCCTAGGCTTCATAAATAAATAAATAAATAAATCTGACTGATGTGAGATGATTTTGCCTGAGGAAAAAGAGCTTTCAGAAAATTAATACAGAACATTTGACAAATGTTTTACTGTATATCAAACTGACATCCCAGTAGGATAAGTGGCAATGTGACCAATGTGACTCCCATTTACAAGAAAGGTTGTAAGGAGGATCCGGGGAACTACAGGCCTGTTAGCCTGACCTCGGTGCCAGGGAAGGTAATGGAACGGATTGTCTTGAGGGAGATCACGCGGCAGGTGTGGGATGACCAGGAGATCGGACCTAGCCAGCATGGGTTTGTGAAGGGCAGGTCCTGCTTGACCAATCTGATCTCCTTCTATGATCCTGTGACCCGTCTGATGGATGAAGGAAAGGCGGTTGATGTGGTCTACTTAGACTTCAGCAAAGCCTTTGACACTGCCTCCCATGCTATTCTCCTGCAAAAGCTGGCAGCCCGTGGCTTGGATGGGTACACTCTCGGCTGGGTAAGGAGCTGGCTGGAAGGCCGGGCCCAGAGAGTGGTGGTAAATGGAGTCAAATCCAGTTGGAGACCAGTCATGAGTGGTGTTCCCCAGGGGTCGGTGCTGGGGCCTGTCCTCTTCAACATCTTTATTGATGACTTGGATGAGGGCATTGAGTGCACCCTCAGTAAGTTCGCGGATGACACCAAATTGGCAGGGAGTGTCGATCTGCCTGAGGGTAGCGAGGCCCTGCAGAGGGATCTGGATAGACTGGTGAGCTGGGTTGAAGCCAATGGGATGAGGTTCAACAGGACCAAATGCCGGGTCCTGCACTTTGGCCACAACAACCCCAGGCAGCGCTATAGGCTTGGGGTGGAGTGGCTGGAGGACTGTGTTGAGGAAACAGACCTGGGGGTACTGATTGATGCTCGGCTGAACATGAGCCGACAGTGTGCCCGGGTGGCCAAGAAGGCCAACGGTATCCTGGCTTGCATCAAAAACAGTGTTACTAGCAGGAACAGGGAGGTAATTGTCCCCCTGTACTCGGCATTGGTGCGGCCGCACCTCGAGTACTGTGTTCAGTTTTGGGCCCCTCACTGCAAGAAAGACATTGAGGCCCTGGAACGTGTTCAGAGGAGGGCTACGAAGCTGGTGAGGGGTCTGGAGCACAGGCCTTATGAGGAGCGGTTGAGGGAGCTGGGATTGTTCAGCCTGGAGAAGAGGAGGCTCAGGGGAGACCTTATAGCTCTCTATAACTTCCTGAAGGGAGGTTGTGGTGAGCTGGGGGTCGGCCTCTTCTCTCGTGTAATCAGTGATAGAACTAGAGGGAATGGTTTCAAGCTGCGCCAGGGGAGGTTCAGGCTGGACATTAGGAAGTATTACTACTCGGAAAGGGTAGTCAGGCATTGGAATGCACTGCCCAGGGAGGTGGTGGAATCACCGACCATGGGAGTGTTCAAGAAACGTTTGGATGTTGCGTTGAGGGGTATGATTTAGCTGGGAAGTATTGGTAATGGTTGGACTGGATGATCTTCTAGGTCTTTTCCAACCTCGATAATTCTGTGATTCTGTGATTCTGTGAAGTCTCATAAGAGCTCAAGAACTGGGTCAAAGTCTCTGGCTCCAGATAACAAATGTAGGATCAGATTTTTTGTAAAAATGAACTCTGCCCTAAAACATCTAGCCACAAAGTTTCAAAGAAATTTGCAACGTGACTTTGCATGGAATTCTAACAATGCAACATGTTGAAAACATGTTGCAATGACAGTAAAACTGTGATAGATCTGGACTGAGTATCTTAACTGCTTTCAGTTATAAAGGAGAAGGGTTTTACTAGCACCGATAGTCTGTATGATCATAGAATCATCTAACCATTGAGGGTGGAAAAGACCTCTAAAATTATCAAGTCCAACCATCAACCCATTACTACTACACCAAGTGCTACATCTACATGTTTATTGAATGCCTCCTGGCACAGTAACACCACTACTTCCCTGGTCAGCCTGTTAGAATACTTGACTGCTCTTTCTGGGAAAGTTTTTTTCTTAATATCCAACCTAAAATTCCCCTGGCGCAACCCTCTCATTCAGTTTATAGATACCTGGGAGAAGAGTCCAGCTCCCACCTCACCACAACACCCTTTCAGGTAGTTGTAGGGAGCAGTAAGGTCTCTCTTGAGTCTCCGTTTCTCCAGGCTGAACAATCCCATTTCCCTCAGCCACTCCTTGTAAGATTTGTGTTCCAGACCTCTCACCAGTTTTGTTGTCTATCTCTGGACACACACCATGACTTCAATGTCGTTCTTGTAGTGAGAGGACTGAAAATGAACACAGTACTCGAGGTGTGGCCTTATTGGTGCAGAGTACAGAAGGATGACAACCTCCCTGCTTCTCCTGCTGGCAGTACTATTTCTGATACAATCTAGGGTGCTATCTGGGCACTCTGCTGCTCATGCTCAACTGACTGGCTACTAATGCTCCAAGTTGTTTTCCTGCACACAGGTTTCCAGCCACTCTGCCCCAAGCTTGTAGTGCTGCATTTTGTTTTTGTAACCAAAGTGCAGGACCCAGAACTTGATTTTTTTGAACTTCATCCCCTTGGTTTCAGCCAGAGATCCAGTCAGCCCAGATCCCTCTGAAGGGCCTTTCTACTCCCAGGCAGACTGGCATTTCCCTTGAGCTTGGTGCCATCTGCAAACTTACTGAGGGAGCATTCAATATCCTCATCCAGATCATCAATAAAGGCATTGAACAGGACAGGCCTCAGTACCAACTCCTGCAGAACACAACTCACAACTGGTTGCCAGCTGAATTTAACTCCATTCACCGTCGCTTTCTGGGCCCAGCCCTCCAGCCAGTTCTTTACCCAGTAAAGTACACACGTGCCCAGGACATAAGCTGCCAGCTTCCTCAGGAGAATACTATGGGAGAGTGTCAAATGCTTTGCTGAAGTCTAGGCAGACTACATAAACAGTATTTTCCTCATCCACCATGTGGGTCACCTGGTCATTGAAGGAGATAACGTTGGTTAATCAGGACCTGTCTCTCATGAACCCATGCTGGCTGTGCCTGATAACCCGGTTGTCCTGCACATGCTATGTGATTGCACTCAAGACAATCTGAACAAGGACCTTTCCTGATACAGAGGTCATGCTGAAAGGTCTGTAGTTCCCTGGATCCTCCTTACGACCCTTCCTGTAGATGGGCTTCACGTTGTGAAGTCTAATTTAAAGTTCTGTCTGTATTCTAGCCTGATATTCTAACCTAATTTTACTGTAAGGGGAAGTATGAAAGTCAGTTCATTTTCAGAACCTTTTGAAGGTATTTATTATGCAGGAACTCTGTCTCTCTGTCCCTTCTGCAGTGAAAGAGAATAAATATATTATTAATGCCTCAAATACAAACGTAAGAGGCAAGTCATAAATACAATGGGCAGACAAGTTAGACCAAGAAAATAATAGAATCATAGAATCATGGAATGGCTTGGGTTGGAAGGGACTCCAGGGATCACCAAGTTCCAACCCCCCTGCCACAGGCAGGGCCACCAACCTCCAGATCTGGTACTAGACCAGGTTGCCCAGGGCCCCATCCAACCTGGTCTTGAACACCTCCAGGGACAGAGCATCCACAGTCTCTCTGTGCAGCTGTTCCAGCACCTCACCACTCTCTCTGTGAAGAACTTCCCCATGACATCCCTCCTTGAGCTTAAAACAATTCCCCCTTGACCTATCACTGCCTACCCTTGTAAAAGTTGATTCCCCTCCTTTTTATATTCCCCTTTTAAATACTGGAATGGTGCAATGAAGCCTCCTCAGAATCACAGCCTTGCAGCCTTCTTTTCTCCAGGCTGAACAAGCTCAGCTCCCTCAGCCTGTCCTCATAGGGAAGGTGCGCTAGCCCTCTGGTAATCTTTGTGACCCTCCTCCTGACCCTCTTCAACAGCTCCACATCTTTCCTGTATTGGGTACCCAGTATTCCAGGTGGGGCAGAGTAGAGAGGGACAAACATTTCCCTGTCCCTGCTGGCCACTCCTCTTCTGATGGAGCCCAGGATACTATTGGCCTTCTGAGCTGCAAGAACACACTGCTGGTTCATGTTCATTTTTTCATCCACCAGGACTCCCAAGTCCTTCTCAACAAGGCTGCTCTTAAAGAGTTCTCCCAGTCTGTATACATATCTGGGATTACTCCAACCCAAGTGCAGAACCTTGCATTTTGCTGTGTTGAACCTCATTAGGTTCACACAGGCCCATCTTTTAAGTTTTTTGACATCCCTCTGGTTGGTATCCCTTCCTTCTAATGAGTCGCTCGCTTGGTGTCACTGCTCTGCTTGGTGTCACCGGCAAACTTGCAGACCACTTGCAGGAAACAGAGCTAAGTCAACAGAGATATACAGGGATGTGCTAATTTTCTGAATTTTGGAAGTGACTAATTAAAAATGAAGGCTGTGGTTAAACTGAAGGATATGGAAATATCTAATGTAAGTGGTAAATAAGTAAGAACAGTTAAATTTGGCACTTCAAAGATGCTAATAAATTTTCACTGGTGTAATTCATAAACACAGCAAAGGAAGTAACTGAGGCCTTATTACACACAAATTCATGAATAAGTCAGTCCTTAAGTGTACAAAACTGCTGTTTTCCATGTGCAAAATATGAAATGGACAGATTTGCAAGGTATGGATAAGATACTATTCATCTAAAAATTTAGTCTTTTTCCAAGTTCATTATTCTGTACTCTCATTTAGCAGAATACAGAAAACTAATGAAACAACATAGACTGTACTTGTTTCTCTCATGTGTTTTAGTTAATGTATTTTAGGCAAAGAAAAATCAATACACTTACAGGGCAGAATAAAATGCATTTACAGATGCACTACTAGGTGTAAGCACACAACAGTCACACAGAATGATTTTCACTGCAGGAGAATCTCTGTCCAGAGAGAGTATAACCACACAATAAGAATGATTTATAAGTCTTTCTGCTGAGTGATTTAAAATCTGTGTTGAGTATTCTGTTTTATTTGCTAAATATATATATATATATATATGTTGCTATAATTGATGAAATTTAGGACATGTGCATGGGGCAGACTAATCTCTTGCAGCAACCTAGGATGAAGGCTGCTGGAAACATAGAGAGCAACACTACAGAAAAGGTCCTGGAACCTTGGTAGGTAGCAGAAAGAGTATGGAACAGCAGTGACCTTGGAACGTGTTAATTGCAGCACAGGAAGCATAGCAAGACCACCCAGATGGTCAGGGCTGGAGTACTGTCAAGCTCTGCCGGCTGAGGGACCAGCTGTTGTTCAGCACAGTTCACTATATGCAGTAGCCTCCTCAAAACTTACAAGGAGGCCATCAAGAAGCTGGAGTAAAGTTCTTCACAGCAAGGAATGGTGGGAGAAGACAAGAGATGAAATGAAGCACAAGATGTTCTCATTAGATAGAAGGTGGGAAAAAAAAGTTACTCTGATCATAATTTAGCAGGGGAACACATTGTCCCAGATAGGCTGGGGGAAATGTTATAGATTTTCAAGCCCTAGTGGAAACAACCTCTGTTCTCATGCCTGACCCTGCTGTGATCACTGGGTTGGGAGACCTCCCCAGATCCCTTCCAGTCCAAATTATGCTGTTGTTCTACAGTCGTTTCTGAAGCCAGTCTGTAAAATCTCCCTGAGCTGTTGGTATGCTGTTCTTCCCACTGTCAACTTTTCCTTTTGTCTAAAGTGAACACTTCATCTGCAATTTAAACTCACTAATTCCTGTTGTGGTTTTTTTTGTTTGTTTGTTTATTTTCCCCACTTCAGATATATACTTTTCCTCCTTGCAAAAAAAAAAAAAAAAAAAAAAAGACTTTGTATTTGAAGACTATTACTATGTCATTTCAGGTTCTCTTAGAGGCTTTTCAGATGCTTAATACTTTTTGCCATAAATGTCACATTTCAATTTGTTCTAACTTTTGAGTAATTATGTGTGCCAGCTTTCTTGAAGATTTGTGAGGATACTTCAAGCAAGCAGTTTAACATAGCAGCAGTACATTAAGGTAGCTTCTTTAATTTTACTTTTTTTTTTTTTTTTTCTCATATTATTTTGCTGCTTTTCATAGTCAGATGTATTTTTTTTCTCATCATCCTGTAGTTCCTAGGTGTCACATTATATCATTGTGCAACACTTGTGCAATCACCTCTGACTTCAGAGGTGAGATAGCTGTGTTTTTCCCTCTTGCCTTCTTGTTCATAGTAATTATAAAATTGTAATTCTCACATTAGCTCATTCTTGGCAGTCACCTATGACTCTAAGTTGTATGACTGTTCTCAATTTGTACGTCTGCAGCTGTCTTAGACATAGGTTTATTCTCAGTGGCATAGATTCCTACTAGCTTCCTCAGTTCTCATTTCTTGCTAGCTACTTTGATTTCATTTATTTTCTCAACAGCCTGAGCTGTTTGCCCATTTTCCTTTTTCCTCAGAGTTCTTTCCCTCTTATGTAAAAAATACACAATTTTCTGTGACAATTCCAAACCCTGAATTCTGTTGTCAGAGAGAAACAATTTTGCTTCATTGCCACAGGATTAGCACCCTTATTTATTAGTCTTTCCTGTATTTAAACTGGCCTCTGAGAGTGACAGTGACTGTAGCATGGGAGGGATGGAACGGCAAAGCTGCCTTCTGCCTGAAACCAGGATGAGTGGGCAGAGCTGTCACAAATCTTCACTATGCCTCTGGATCAGCATCCCCAGTTGCACTGGTTATTCTGCCTACAGTGTGGCAGATGAGGAAATTTCCAACACAGTATGTAAAGACAGATGTTTTCAGCTTACTCAGATGTAAGAATTGAATGCTGTAAGGTGAGCTGAAGGGGAAGAAGACCTGTGTGGATGAACTGGGAACTATTGTTGAGACTCCAGAAGAAAAAGAGAGTCAATGTCCTCTGGAAGCAGAGACAAGCTACCTGGAGAGATTACAAGGAAGTTGCTAACGTATGCAGGGAGGAAGTTAGGAAGGCAAAAGCCCGACTTGAATTTAGATTGGCTACTACAGTAAAAGAGTAAAAAATCCTTTTACAAATATATCAATGGTAAGAGGAGAACCAAGGAAAATGTCCACCCCTTGCTTGATGCAGTGGGGAATGTGACCACTGAAGATAAGGAGAAGGCTGTGGTCCTCAATGCCTTCTTTACATCTGCCTTTAATGGGCAGACCAGTTATCCTCAGGGCACTTTATGCCCTGATCTGAAAGTCTGGGATGGAACGCAAAATACACTCCCAGTGATTCAGGTGGAGACAGTTAAAGAGCTCCTCCTGGACTGCCACAGGTCCATGGGACTGGATGGGCTCCACCCTCGGGTGCTGAGGGAGCTTGCAGGGGTGATTGCTGAGCTGCTCTATGCCATTTAGCAGCACTCCTGGTTAACAGGAGAGGTCCCAGAGGACTGGAGGCTTGCTGATGTGACTCTCATCTACAAGAAGGGCAGTAAGAAGGATCTGGGGAATAACAGGCCTGACAGCCTGGCCTCGGTACCGGGGAAAGTTATGGAACAAATTATGGAACAAAACAAAAGGGAGGATGGTTAGACTAGATGATCTTGTAGGTCCCTTCCAAACTTGTGATTCTATGATTCTATGATTCTATGAATTAAGATAAGAATGGACCTGGACAAGAAGGATAGCAAAATCAGAGTATGCTTGAACAGCAAAATGAAGACATTAGTGCAGCATGGGTAGGCATGGCTTTAATCTGATTGGCACAAGTAGAGTTAGCATTGAAGATGAGGAAGCATAGAATTCAGCTTGAGCTGGCAACTGGTGTATTGCTGTAGGGGCTGTATATCTGTATCACTACAACAACACTGCTATTCTTCCCCTGCTAGACAAATAAATAGTAACCTAAAATTCTGTTCCACAATGGAACCACTCCTTCAGCTGCTGTGAAGAAATAGCTTGAAGGCTTTCCTTACTCAGTAAGGGAGCCCTTTGTGTTCTAGATTAGCTACTACCTAGGCAACATTGCACCTCCAGTCACTACTGGGGGACTTGGACAAGGGAACAGTATTTCACTTACAGCCTTCCCTAATATATCAGTTCATTTTCCTCTGAACAAACAAGTGTGCAATAAATGATGCAGTCTGTCCTCCATATTTATAGAACATTATATCTAGCTTTGGCCTGAAAAACATTGGTATCCTAGACTTTCTTTACCTCTTGTGGTCCATTTGTTTAGTGTTTATTTACCTAAATCTCACAGAGCAAAAAAGACACTTGTACATGCTGCATACAAAATGAACTGTTACCAGTATAAAAACAAATTCTTTTTCACATTTATTTTACTTATTTCTAGCCTAACTATAGATTGCAACTCTGGGAGAGCCTTATCAGTTTTATTATTTAATAATAATGACAATGTTTGTAGTCCTAGTGTTTAAAGTTAGTTTTTATCAACTGTCATTTCCTTCAGGTTTCGCAGTGAACACTGACATATGCATTCGCTATACCTAAAGGTATGCACTTAAAACATTGTGAAGATGCCTGCACATCCTTTCTGATAAGTTTAGCAATCAAATATCATCTACTGTGAAATAAACATTAGAATGAAAAGTGATCTGAACACGGACAATCTCAATTTATCAAACATGATATGAAATGAAAAAGGAAAAATCAGAGTGGGCCACGCACTCTCAAAGTGTTAAAAAGAAAGCATACTTTATGCCATTGCTGATTAATTATAGAACCATTGAATGACAGAATCCTTAAGAGCTGGAAGGGTACTTTAAAGGTCATCCAGTCCAACTCCCTGCAGTGAACAGGGGCATGCACAGCTAAATCAGTTTGCCCAGGGCTTGACCAGTGTCACTTTGAAAGTCTCCAGGAAAAGGGAATCAACCACATCTCTCAGCAATCTGTTCCAGTGTCTCACCACCCTCACTGTAAAAGACTTTTTCCTTATATCTAATCTAAATCTACCTTCTTCAAGCCATTTCCTTTTGTTCTGTCACCACAGATCCTGCTAAAGAGTCTGACCACTTCTTTCCTGTAGCGTTGCTTCAGATATTGAAAGGCTTCTACCAGGTCACCTTGGAGCCTTCTGTTCTCCAGGCTGGACAGCCTCATCTCTCTCATCCTGTTCTCATAGGAAAGCTGTTCCATCCCTTGGATCATTTTTGTGGCCCTCCTCTGGATGTGCTCCAACTGGTCTATGTCTGTCCTTTACTGAGGACTCCATATCCGGATGCAGTACTCCAGGTAATCTGCAAATACATTTTACAAGTCATGAAGACGTTTTGTCCAGGGGCACTGGAGATAAATTCTCTAGCTGCTGGAGAGATGGCATGTTCACGGCAATGGACTGATAGATGGACTAGATGATCTTAGCGGTCTTTTCCAACCTTAATGATTCAGTGATTCTCTGACTGTTGTCATATGTAGCAGTGTGTCTTAACAATTTTTTGAGACACTTTATTGGATACAAAGGAGGAGTTCAGTCTCAGTTCAGCTCAGTTTGTTCAGGACGTGGCCATGATGAAACACCAGTTCTCATATGTTGCATTTTTCTTTGGCAGTGTTAGTCCAGTAGGGATATTTCTTAAAATCACTATGTTCATTTTAAATAAGTGATGAAGATAGTCATTTGTTACTTATCCATGCCAGACTGCAACTCTGACACATGAATAATATCAGTTCTACCACATTTATTTCTCTTACTGGGAAAGATAAGTTCAGTTACTAAAGTTAACTGCATTAATATCTTTGTTGTTTTTTGTTATTTTCTTTCCTAGATTTTCCCCTCTAGCTGAACAACAGACACACTGAGAAACATGCCAGAGCAAAGCAATGATTACAGGGTTGTTGTGTTTGGGGCTGGAGGAGTTGGCAAAAGTTCTTTGGTCTTGAGATTTGTGAAAGGCACTTTCAGAGAGAGCTACATCCCCACCATTGAAGACACCTACCGACAGGTGATCAGCTGTGATAAAAGCATATGCACTTTGCAGATAACTGACACTACAGGGAGCCATCAATTTCCAGCCATGCAACGTCTTTCTATTTCTAAAGGACATGCTTTCATTTTGGTTTATTCCATCACCAGCCAGCAGTCCTTGGAGGAACTTAAACCAATCTATGAACAAATATGTCAGATTAAAGGTGATGTAGAAAGCATTCCAATAATGCTGGTGGGGAACAAAAATGATGAGAACCAAAATCGAGAGGTAGAAAGCAGTGAAGGAGAAGCTACGGCCAAGAAGTGGAAGTGTGCATTCATGGAGACCTCTGCCAAGCTGAATCACAATGTGAAGGAGTTATTTCAAGAGCTGTTGAACTTAGAGAAACGCAGGACTGTGAGTTTACAAATTGATGGCAAAAAAAGCAAGCAGCAGAAAAGGAAAGAGAAGCTGAAGGGCAAATGTGTAGTCATGTGAAATTGCATTGACAGGAGTCTGTCATGCATTCTCACCTGATATTACCCACGTAAAGCCTATACACAGCAAACAACCAGACAAGATCATATTGATTGGTATCTATTTTAAAACAAATATTCAGAATTTGAAAAAAAAGAAGAGTCACTGGTGTTACTATGAAAACAGCCAACAACTGGAAGAACTGTGCTTTCTAGATACTAGTGAAAAAATCACGACAAGAAAAATCATCTTGAGTGTACTGTGGGAAACTTAGAAATCAAAATCATGATTTATATTCTCATGTAATTACAGTGGAAAGCAATGTATAATGCTAGAAAACGAAACAAAACAAAACAAAACAAAAACCAGCAAATGTTCATGCTAGGACATGTAACTGCATGCTAGATGAAGTTATCATACCCTTCAAGAGTGCTGTGGACAAACAGTTCTGTGCAATTTTCAGTACCAACTGCTGAGGTAGTGTGAATAAAGTAATAATCTCAGATCTGCCAAATAAACTATTATTTCTCACCAAAAGGAAGCACAGTTAAAAGTAGAGATTTTCTCTACCTCCCTGACCATGAGATATTTTTCCTGTATGATACAGTGTTTGAAGTAAAGATGACAAAAAGCCAGCCCCTGTAGGATAGATGGAAATTCATCTTCTCTGTACTCATCAATCCAGGAATGACCTGCAGTTTCGACCCCAAGGTATTTCAGAGAAGATGCTTGCTGCTGAGGAACATCAGGATATATAAAAGCAGTGTGTATATGGCAACAGATAACTTCTTCAGGGAGGGCTGGCTGGAGAGTCACCAACAAACACCTCTGTGGGAAAGGCACTTCTGATGGATAAGTGAAAGAACAGTGTGATTTGTGAATGAAATGGAGGACTATTGAACACGTGCTGCTGTTGGAGAGGGGTCAGTGCAGTAACAGAAGGGTTTTACTCTGTTTACCAGATTAGCTGAGTAAAACTTCTTTCCATTAGTATATTCCAATTAGAATGGTTTTGAATTCATACATCTCTAGATTTACTGTGTTTTGCATTGTCTATGGGGTTTTATATTCACCATTTAAACATAGAGAGGAGGGCAGGGGAGGGAAAGGGAGGGGAGCAGAGAGGAGAGGAGAGGAGAGGAGAGGAGAGGAGAGGAGAGGAGAGGAGAGGAGAGGAGAGGAGAGGAGAGGGGATATGGGGAGGAGAGGGGATATGGGGAGGGGAGGGGAGGGGAAGGGGAAGGGGAAGGGGAAAGGGAAAGGGAAAGGGAAAAGGAAGGGGAAAAGGGAGGGGAAGGGGAGGGGAATGGGAAGGAGAAGGGGAAGAGGAAGGGAAAGGAAGGGAGAGGGAAGTGAGAGGGAAGGGAGGGGAAGAGAAGGGAAATCATTCAACTACTCTGTCAGGGAATACTTCTCAAAACATTTGGAAGGGGATAAATGTCCAAAATGTGAGTTTTGCTGGATATCTCTCTAAGCTTTTTTTCTTTAAAAAAAAAAAAAAAAAAAAGTGTGCCTAAAGTTTGTATCCTATTGATAGGAAAGAACATCAAATATAAAAGAAGCACATACATTTCTTAGAGGACACACAAGAATTGTATAAACTACAATTTGCACCTTACAAACTGCTTTGACATATTAAACAAACAAACAAACAAAACATATTTTTGGGAAACTTCTATGTCAAAATCATACTATAGGAAAATGCAATCTAGTATTAGTATTAGTATGCATACTGTTGCATTATAAATGTCTTAGAGCTATTCAAATACATCTCTTACATTGAAAATTGTTACCTTGATGCTCTCAAAGCTACTGCTTATCTTCTACCTACTAATGTGTAGACATTTCATAAATAGGCTGATAGTTAAATGACCTTGAGCAAGAATTGCTGTTAATGCTGTCCCTAAAGGAGCAGAATTTCTGTCATTTACTCAGAAAAGGTTCTGGTAACATTATTATCAAGTGTAAACCTCCTACTGATTTCAAAGAAGACGGTTTTTATGTTTATTTCATTAGAAAAGTGAACAAGGAAGAAAGGCTAAGGCTCTTCCTTAGCAATAAATTTCTCTCTCTTAAGCAATGTTTCTTTTCCATTAATTCCAAAGCATTTTATACAAAAGACAGAATCATTAACTTAAATTTGCAGGTGGTGAATCTAAGGCATAAAGAGAAGAAGCAAGAGCACATAGATTACTCAGCAGTGACAGACTAAGGAAGAAAAGCAGATTTGTCCATTCCCACTCTAGTGCGTCTGCCTTTGCTCAGACTGCCTCTTCAGATTCTTAGTTTTTAAAATATATAAAGAAGCCTGGTATAGCTTATATGGCTGAGTGCATCTTCTCCTTTGCAGTGTGCCAGTAGATCTCTGTACTATAGATCAAACACTATTTCAGATCCAGTATGCAAAACATTTAAAAGCACTATCTTTAGTATGTGTTTTCTACATGTTTATACATATACTCTGTTTGTAAGCAAATATACTTATCTTTACTGAGCTGGAGTCTACTAGCAGAACTGGAAAGTCAAAAGAATGACCACACTAGGGAGTGGTGAGTCATACACAGAGATCAGCAGCACAGAGATCTCCCACTGACACTAACAGACTGGTGCCTAAGGACATCGTGCCTGGTCCACTTCTAAGTGGTCAGCGTGGAATAACTACAGAAGCAGAAACAAGACAAGGCCATGCAAAGAAATGATACTTTTAGAATTATTACTTTAACTAGAGGAATTATTTGTATGATGAAGAATCTCACAGAAGTAGAATACAGGATGTCTGAATTAGACTTAAAATGTTATGACTGTAAGTACATTGCAAGCTGAAATTCGGATTTTGGCTTTTTTTGGAATGCGCCTCACAGAAAGAAGAAAGTGTGTGTGGAAGCAGGAAATATAACAAGTAGTTGCCAGTTATTAGACTTAAGGACTATTTCCTCTAATACCCAGTTGATTCTTCCCCTGTTACATAATAGGCTGTGGACTGTTTCATAGATTTGCATGTATCAAACCAAGCCCAGCAGAGAAGAACATTACTCATGGAACACAGACTCAAAAAAGAACATACTTTATACCCTTCCATTCCCATTCTAATTTATACTGCTGGATTATACATATCTTACACATATGTGTTCAAAACACTTGTGTTACCACTTACCTTTTTCTTTTTCCCAATTCAGGAAAAAATATAAAGGAAATACACAGCTTTATTACAAGTTTCTTTTCTTTGGGAATGTGATATTCTTATAATAATTTATTTAAAACATACAGAAGAGATATGACATATTTAAAACATAAGATCTGCAGTGGATTTTAGCACCCAGATATTTAGACAAAATAAGTCTTTACAACGCATGACTTTTGTAGGTATAGAAGACGTATTAAATTATGTAGTTATCATGAAAATGTGTCACTGATTTCATTACCAAATATTTTATTAAAAAACTCTGGATATTAAGTTGTTAGTGCCTACAAGCTTCTATGTTTCCAGTGATGTTCTAAACATAAATAAAGTTTTAAGTGAAAATATGGTTTGGGAAAAAGCCTTTGTGCCTGTATTGTGTTTGTTTCCTAAGTATATTAACCGTACCATTTCTAAAAATGGGAAAGAAAATACCATAAATCAAAACAGATTCAGACATGTTAGCTAATGTCCTAAAGTCTGCACCCATGCAAATTAGAGCCCTGAAAAGTCCTGAAAAGGGTTGGAAGAGTATTGTCTTATCTGACATTTACTTTTCCTTTATTATAGAGAGAAAAAACACCTACATGTTCAAAGTAATTTTCTTTCCACATAAAACAGAATTTACCAGGGGGTGTTTATTTTGGGTATCAAAAAGCAAAGTATCTCTGGAAGCTAGTCTATGTTCTTTTATTGAGTGCAGGGGAGTTGGACCCAATAATCTCTAAAGATCCCTTCCAACCTGTACTATTCTGTGATTCTGTAAAGTTCAACTTCACTTATGTTGGAATCAGAGGAAGTGCAGAACATGAAACATCTTTGAAAATATGGACATGGATACATCTTGTGAAGGATGCAGACTCTGCTTTAAACAAACCAGAACAATATAAGATTTCATGTAGGTTACTTTGGTCAAGTGCTACTTTTTATAATGAGTCATAATGGACCTGCTGTGAAGTCATAATGGAACCAAAGAACAGAGGATCATCTGTTTTTCAGTCAGATGTACTTATGCCTCATTCAGACACTAAGAAATGGCCCAAAATGGATCCTGCAAGTACTGTTTTACCCCAGTGCCATGAAAGCTGTGTATGACAGTGTCTGTCACATATAAGCTGCCATTGTATTCATTTAGTAGAAAAAGCAGATGAAGTATAAAAAATATTTTTTTCTGTAAGAAGAAAAAAATCATTTTCATTCATTTTCAGACAGAAATGGAGAGAGCATCAAGGTGCTAGTCACTCTAATGTATATCTGCTTTTGCTCAGTGATTTGAGAAGGGCCTTTGCCTGTGATTCTTCCTATCTTTATTTGGTTCAGTTCCTGCTGTCAATCAGCTTGGACCCCTATCATGCACCAGCCTCTGTTAAGATCAAATGCTACAATGGGTTGTTGAAAACCATGTTGAAAGAGAAGGAAGGCGGAACATTCAAGCACTGGGAGAAGCATTTGGCAGAAGCCACCTGGTTGGTCAACACTAGAGGGTCTGCCAATCAAGATGGTCCTACCCAATCCAGCTCCCTATACACAGCAGAGGGAGATAAGGCCCCTGTAGTACATGTAAAGATCATGTTGGGGAAAGTGATTTGGGTCTTTCCAACTTCTGGAAAGAGCAAACCTCTTTGTGGAACTGTTTATGCTCAGGGTCCTGGGTCCACTTGGTGGGTGATGCAGAAAAATGGGGTACAATTTGTAGCACAAGGGAATTTGATGTTGGGGGAGTGCAGTCAGTAATTTCATGTATATATATATTTATATGTGTGTGTGTTTAATACTTATTAATTATTGTTTTTTGTTTGTATATTTTAAGCATGATGTAGTGATGTGGAATAAGGGGTGGAATGTCATGGTTTTCTTATTTTTGGCTATTGGTATTCCAGATCGTAACATCATGTAGTGCACTGGGAGTTAAAGAGTTAATGCTCAAGTTCTGGGTACCTGTCCCAGAAGAGAAGAAGAACTACATACCCCAGAGGACTTTGCTTTCAGAGAGAAGATAAAGCCCCTGGCAAGATCACAAGACTAGGCTCTCCTCCCTGCTGCTCGACCCAACTGCATGTATCGCCTCAGCATTAGTGTAAGGCCTTCAGTTTTCGGACATTCTCTCTCATAATATTTGATTTATTAGCTACGATTCTAATTATATTGTATTATATTGTATTATAGTGTGCTATCTTGCATTCCAATATCATATTTAGTAAATTAGTTTGTTTCTCCTGAGTTCATCACCTCTGGTTTTGTTTTGGGGTCCATCTCACTACCCTTTATCCCCTGTTTTCCCCTTTCCGGAAACAAGGATCTGTGGGTCCCTCCTCCCCACTTGTCATAGAACTGGGCCAAATCAGCCCATAAACTGTTGACAGTGTGTCACAAGGGACAGTGTCAAACGCTTTGCACAAGTCCAGGTAGATGACATCAGTTGGATGTTCAATAACAGCACACAGCCCAGCTCTTCTCCCTGTTATGCAGACAGGTGTCTGTGAAAACAATCTGCAAAAAGCTGTAAAGTGACTATGTGGTCACCTCAATTGAGAAACAGGCAACACAGAAGAGAGGGACTCTGTCAGTCCTCTTTCCCTGCTACATGGAAAGAGGTAGACGTTCTCCTGCATGAGCTCATAGCTGTGATAACCTTACAGTATGGTCCCTGCTTTCCACAAGCCTTGGAAAGGCCTATTTCTACAGTGAGAATAAAATTTATTTATATATAGCTCTGAGAAGACCATATTTAGATGCAGAAAAAGGCATGATTACAGGTGGACTGTGGTGTGACTGTGAATGCTGAGTGTGGAGGGAAAATGGATCAGTGTATTTTCAGTGGTAAAATTTAGGAAGAAAATGATGAAATAAAGAAGGAAATAAAAAAGTATTTGTATAATGTATACAATTATATGCATATAATTATAGTTATCCCTATAAGAAAATCTATTAGGATACGGAATTCAGAGCAAGCGGAAGTCAATCTCAACAGTAAAAAAAAAAAATTGTTCTGAGTAAATTAAACAGTCTTAAATTCTGCCTTCCTCTTTTGCTGTCAAAGATACATTTGGCATAGGGGCTCTCTGTTTCTTTTCAAACTCAAATCTGAGTTTTCATGTAGCTGCATTCTGAGTTTGAGCAGCACATAATTGTTCCACAGTCTTTGCTTTTCTAATCACCAAAGCTGAATGCCACTTTACAAAAACTGACAAGACATTCCTCTAGAGCAGATGATCATTTTCTTTGATTAATTACTGACAAAAAATTTGCAGTAATTTAACAAGTCCAGCGGTCAGAGGGATAGACTAACTCTCTATCCTCATGTGGAAAACAGTTATGCAATAGTACTTTAAAGTATGCCCAGATTGCAGAGCTGAAAAATATCATTAAAGACAGATGGATGCAAACACAGAATTTTATTAATGAAAGAGTGGGGAAAAGAAATGGTAGTGTCTCTGGCTATTCTGTCCTTGCCCCTCCTCTCCCTGGGAAGAGCAGTCAGTCAGGCTGCATTCACCACAGCTACAGCGCTCCCCTGAGTGCTGGAAATATAGTTTACAGAGGGGAGAAGCAAAGCAAGAAGACAACTCTGCCAGTAGCACCCAAGTGCTTTTTCCCCTCCTATAGAAGCAGCTGCTGCTACATGTGCAGCCTTGCATGAAGGGAGGGGAGAGCAAGTAGTGCCGTGCTCCAATTTATAGGAGAGAGAGTAGGTTCTTTTAATACATGTATACCCAATGGCAAGATTAAGACACAATGGGTCAAATGTTAGCCTGACCAGTTTATTACAAATCCTAGTCATTTAGGGAGATAGAGAAGGGAAGATGAGTAATAGAAATGATAGAAAATCAAACAAAGGATTCTTTGTAGGAAGCAAGAAGGAAGGAAATTGTCACCACCATGGGTCCAGCATAGTTTGTAGTTCAGTCGTTGGTCTTCAGTAGTGGTGGGTTGTCAGGCATTGTTGTTTGTTGACGACGACGATGGCGACAACCCCTTTCCAATGGCAGTACAAACTTATTTATAAGTCCAAACTGGTCAAGTCAGCTCCTTTTGGAGTGTCAACTTCTGGCTTTTGAATCTCAGCAGGAACTCCTTTTGTTCCCATCTTGACAGCAGATAAGAGAGAGCATGGAAGTGCCAACTTGTATCTTGCCTTCACAGAATACAATTGTATCATCCCCCAGTCTCCCGTAGTAATCTGGAGTATTCGGTCACAGGCCAGCTCTTCCACCAGTGAATAGTCCTGAGCACTTTCTTCCGAAGTCAAACAGCCCCAAAGAAATGCTTTCATATGTAAAACTGTCCACACAGTGATGCTGACTGCCACACAGGAACACCCACCTCTCATCTCCTAGATAAGTCAGAGTTTTATAGCAAAAAATGCCTCAGAAAGCAAGATTTAAGCCAAAAACCAAGAAAGATTCAGACAGGTGGGATCAGACTTGAGGTCAGCACTGCCCTGAGATGGGCAGCAGCCTCAGTATTGCCTGCTGTGGGTAGGTGGAAGAAGAGACAGAAAGCACAAATGGTCGCATGTGCCCTGGCAGGCACTGCCTATTCTGTGGAGGTCACATCAGAGGTGCTAGAACTTGAAGCCTGCACTTCATCTTTGAAGACTGTGTGGTTTAACAGGAACCTCAGCAGGTGCAGGTGCAAAGGCCTTACACAGAAATAGTATACTAGCGGAAAACACACCAGGTCAGCAATTAACAGGTAAAGAATAAACATTTATTTAAGTGAAATATTCCCTGAATCCAAAGAACCCCTCTTGTATACACCAGTCGAACCAGTTTGTTCAGAGCTCCATTCTTTCTTCCCCTGATGAATCTAGTCCAGCACATGATCTGGGACAGGAACAGGCATTATATGATATGTTACCCAAGTTGCATAGGTGGGATTTATATACTGTGGATTAACAAGGTGTTGTGAGGAGTTTCAAAAAGGATGTGACCTGAATGAAATACACTTCAGCTTCTTCGCATGGCCTCCACATTTGTTCTCAACTATAGCTCTGCATGTTTAGAAGTTAACGTATTAAAAATGATGGGTCATTTATACTACATAGCACTATTCTAAACCTCTCATATAAACTAGCATACAAAAATCTGTATTATACTGCAATCCAGAAAGCATACTATTCTACACCATTCAGGTGTATGAGACAGTACATTTTTATATGCACAATAGTAGTTGCAACTGTATTGCCTTTACTGTTATGATCTCTTCAGTCTGTTATCTTTCCTTAAAAACTTGAAAGTAATGCAATTCTACTGAATCTTGTAAGTTAGAAAAGAAACTTCCATATTAGGACTATTTTCAGCAAGAGATTTTTAAAGTGCATTCAGTGGCAATCAGAATTTTAAGTTCTGAAGAAAATTAATGGTAATTTTGTAAAGACAGTATGAGTCATCCATTTCCCACACAAATATGTTTTATAGTTTGAAATGTCACTAGAATGGTATTTTAGAACACAAAGCAGAAGCTTGAATGGGAACAGCTTGAGCTTCTTGTTTTTTAACTTTCAAATGCTTTGAAGTATGTGCAATTTCAATTTATTTTTTTTTTCTGAATGCCAGAGGCCAAACTCATTCCTGATTCAGTTAAGAATGAATTTGTTTCCATATTTTTGAATTTCTTTCCAAGAATGATGTATTTGGGAGTTGATGTTCTAGCAAACTACGGATTTTGAGATTCTGAAGTGTTATGGAGAATCATAGAATCATAGAATGGTTTGCATTGGAAGGAACCCTTCATATCGTCTTGTTCCAACCCCCCACAATAGGCAGGGACACCTCCCGCTAGACCAGCTTGCTCAAAGCCCCATCCAGCCTGGCCTTGAATGCTTCTAGGGAGGCAGCATCTACAGACACCCCAGGCAACCTGTTTCAGTGTCTAACCACCCTCACAGTGAAGAGTCTCCTTCTAATATCCAGTCTAAAAACACCCTCTTCCAGTTTAAAGTCATTTCCCCTTGTCCAGTTGCTACATGCCCTTATAAAAAGTTACACCTCAGCTTTCCTGTAGGCTCCCTTCAGGTGCTGGAAAGTCACTATAAGATCTCTTTGGAGCCTTCTCTTTTCCAGGCTGAAAAGCCCCAGCTCTCCCAGCCTGTCCTCTTAGGGGAGGTGCTCCAGCCCTCTGATATCTTCATGGCCCTCCTCTGGAACTGTTCCAACAGCTCCATGTCTTGTCTCAATGCAGGGGCAGAATCACCTCCCTTGATCTGCTGGTCAGGCTTCCCTTGATGCAATCCAGGTTATACTTGGCCTTCTGGGCTGCAAGCACACAGTGTCAGCTCATGTTGAGGCTCTTGTCAAGCGACACCCCCAAATCCTTCTCCTCAGGGCTGCTCTCAAGGCATTCTCCACACAACAAGAATCTGTGCTTGGAACTGCCACTACAAGGTGCAGGACCTTGCACTTCCATAAAGCTGCAAGGTACAGTCATGGACTTTTGGGAAATCTGTTGCATTTTTTAAATGAAACTTTGTCTGATGGTTAGTAAAACTACTAATATCCATGTGTTCAAATTTCTCAAATGCAATGATTGAATAACAACATTTTTTCTTCTAGAATACACAGGAAACTTAGGGGACATATAAAATGAAAAGTTCATTTCTCTATTTACTTTTAATGCTTTCTTATAATATAGCTGTCATTTTTTTCCAAAATCTATCATCCTTTTCAAGGTCGTAACACAGTGAAAGTCTGTGGGTTTGTGTCTTTCGTTTTTTTTAACACTTCAGAATTTACTCCCTTGATTCTAATTCTTACATTTCACAGTTTCTCCAGGGTCAAATAAAACAGCTTTCTCCCTTCAGCTTCACTTGCTAAGCCCTTCTGCAGTTGATAAGGACAGCTGCTCCACAATGGTAATATCACCATGGAAAATATAGGCAAGGAAGGACTGAACCTGCAGGCCTCTGCATTTGCTTGAGAAGCAGCCCAACATTTGTATTCTGATCCTCTGAGTTTGGTTGTCGTGACTGCCAGGCTCCAGTTGAGGCCTCTACACAAGCACAGGCAGTTTGCTGGCAGCTACACCAGGCACTGCTGTGTGCGCAGAGCTGCCAAGAAAAGCACTGCCACTCCAGCTAGCAGATGGCTCTGGATGTTGTCTTCTCTCTGTCATCCACCACACTCTAGTCCCACTGCAGTTTTGGAGACTGTGGACAACTTTCTTTTCACCAGTCTAAAGTAATAGGATTCATCACCTTCTCTACCAGTGTGTAGACACAGACCCAGAGATAATTCTTTGTTTTCTTTCCTCGTAGAAGATCTGATGTAAGATATTTTTTTGTGAATCTGATGGAAGATAGATACTTTCTGAGTCGTAACAGATTTATCTATAAGCTATTTCTGTTTATAATTGATAAAATTGAATGGCATAGTACATATGCGTTACACATGAATAGAACAAGAAGAAAATCTGCACTATTTATCTGTCCTGGTTTCAGCTAGGATAGAATTAATTTTATTCCTAGTAGCCACTATGGCACAGTGTACTGGAATGAAGATGATAATAATGTTGATAACACACTGATGTTTCAGCTGCTGAGTAGTATCTACACTAAAGCAAAGGCATTTCAGCTTCTCTACTGTCCTCTCTGCCAGCAATGGGGGGCATAAGGAGCTAGGAGGGGACAGAACCATGACAAGTGACCCAAACTGGCCAAAGCAATATTCTGTACAACATGAATGCCTAAAGGGCAAGTTGGCCAAGCTGGGTAGCCACTGTTAGGGGACTGACTGTGCATCAGCTGGAAGGTGGTGAGAAATTACACTGTATATCTCTTACTTTGATTACTCTTTTGGTTGTCATTTTTTGTGCTCTTTATTTTTTTTTTTCTTTTTTTTTTCTCTCATGTCTTATTAAAATGTTCTTATTTCAGCCCACAAGTTCTTGAACATTTCTTTCGTATTTTGTCCCCCATACCCCTGAGGGTGGAGTGAGCAAACTGATGGATAGTACTTAGTGTCCTACTGAGGACACACACCCATACATTAATGCCCACACATTAACACAAGGCAAAATCTCATGCAAAGACTTAGTCATTCTAAATCAGTAAACAATCCTAATTCAAGTCTGGTGCGCCAGTTTAATGCTTTCTCTGCAGTGGAGTCAGACATGCTTGAAGACCACATCAATATGTAAGTAACTCCTTGTTAAAAATAAAGAAAAAATTCCACTTGCAAATCTGTAGGGATTGCTGATATATAATATTTGATCCTTATTTACACTGGTAGATTTCTAAGCATATTTTGTTGTTGTTGTTGTTGATGATGATGATGATCACTTTGTAATAATTTTTCTTTTTTCTTCCTTTCTTCTCCATTCATCCTGACTCTGAATGTCTCCAGGGATAGGGCTTCCACCGCATCTCTATGCAACCTATTCCATGCCTCACCACCCTTATCATAAAAAACCATTTCCTTATTTCCTGTTGAAATATCCCCCTTTAAGTTTAAAACCATTTCTTCTTGTCTAATCACTGCAGACCCTGCTAACGAGTCAGTCCCCTATCTTAGAACTGTGTCCAGTTCTGGGCTCCCCAGTATAAAAAAGACAGGGATCTCTTGGAAAGAGTCCAGCGGAGGGCCACAAAGATGGTAAAGGGCCTGGAGCATCTCCCCTGTGAGGAACGACTAAGTGAACTGGGTCTGTTTAGCCTTGAGAAAAGAAGACTGAGAGGGGATTTGATCCAAGTTTATAAATACCTGAGGCGTGGGGGCCATAGTGGTGAGGCCGGACTCTTTTCAGTAGCACATGGGGACAGGACAAGGGGAAATGGGATGAAGCTAGGGCATAGGAAGTTCCGCACGAATGTGCGCAAGAACTTCTTTATGGTGAGGGTGACGGAGCACTGGAACAGGCTGCCCAGGGGGGTTGTGGAGTCTCCTTCTCTGGAGATATTCAAGACCCGCCTGGACGCCTACCTGTGCGACCTGGTGTAGGGAACCTGCTTTGGCAGGGGGGTTGGACTCGATGATCTCTGGAGGTCCCTTCCAACCCCTACAATTCTGTGATTCTGTGATTCTGATTCTTACAGTCCCCCTTTAGACACTGAAAGGCCACCCTCCCAGGAGCCTTCTCCAGGCTGAACTACCCCTGCTCTCTCAGCCTGTCCTCATATGGTGTTCCATCACTTGAATAATTTCTGTGGCCCTCCTCTGGACATGCCCCAACAGGCCCATATCTCTTCTGTACTGAGGACTCCATATCTGGATGCAGTAGTCCAGGTGAGGCCTCACCAGCACAGAGCTAAGGGGCAGGATCACCTCCCTTGACTTGCTGAAATAATAGGATATATTTATTTCAAATTTCAGTGCAGAATGATTAGGAACTTTTCTAGACATTGGACATAGTTACTGTGATGTAGGACAAAAGAAAGTTTGTGACAGCAGAGTAGGTAAAGAGATCCTTGTTTAAGTGCATTTTTAATGTTTCTTTTCCTTGGCTCATGGTTTTCTTTGTTTGTTTTCCTCTGTATTTCCAGATATGTAAAAAAAATAGCCTCGCTTTGGTAGTTTTATGAAGGACAAGTGTGTTTGTCACCAAAAATGATGGGAGATTTGCTGTATGAGAAACTGACAGTGTAGTTGAGAAAGAATCTTAGTACTTGATACATTAATGACATGTGGGGAACATGATTACTATAGCAAGCAATCTCAGAGGGAGATTAATCATGAGAGATTCACAGGGAAAAAAAAACAACAACAAACCTAACAACCAACCCAGAGGAAATGCCAAAAATAGTCACTCAAGAGGATTGACTGTCTATCAAAAAGGTTTATCACATTGGTGGCTTAGATTTTTCTGAAAGCAATCTTTATTTAAAATTCTCTTCATTGCCATCTTTAAACATTCTGGGATGGGGGAAGTATGTTTATGAGGAAAATCCCAATGGAATTTGAAGACATTAATGCAATTTTTTTTTTAAACTCTTCTGGCAGATTAAATATTTCATTTAACTGACTGGATTTGCATTAGTTTCTTTCTCTTTCATTTAAATATATATTATTTATGAACTTGGGAAATGCAAATCTTAACAGTTTTGGGGTTGGTTCAGCGCAGTCCATGTCTTCTATGTTTGTATTACACATGTAATATGATTCTTTCAGATGAATGCTACCTTGCTGGAGTCTGTTTTGATACAGCATATAATGCTGAAAGTTAAAGACATTTTATTAACAATTTTCTTTTTTCTTTTTTCTTTTTTTTTTTTTTTTTGTCCAACATGCAGTTCTAAATGCTAGAGTGCAAAAATTAATTACCCATTCATGTTAAAATTCATTTTCCATGGCTTATTTAATTAGTAAGCTATTAAATATAACTATCTAGCATCTTCAGAAGTAAGTTTACCATTAAAAAGCAGTATTTCTATTACAATTATAATTGCTTATGTACAGATTTAAAGGCACTGTCTAAGACTTCAGAAGAAAGGAAAAGTCCTCCACCATTCTGTCAAAATACACAGAACATGTGTAACTTCCTGCATGTTATATTGGGTATGATTGGTACTTAGGCAGAGGCAGAAGAATATTTATGTTTTATTGTATTTCTGTATCTAAATATGAATATTTCTGTTTGGAAGTGTTACACTTGTTTTCTAATATACATGGCAGCAGTTTTCTGCTTATCTGAAGAATAGACAGTCAGATCATTTGCCAAATTTATACGTTACCCCAAAGCTGAAAAGGTTTGCAGAACTCAAGGCCAGGAAAATGAATATGCAGAATCTTTTTAAGTTTTCAGAGTCCTACTTTTCTTATTGCTACTTGAGTGTCTAAGAAAATAAATAATTACTTATTCCTGTTTTGGTAAAACCTGATTTTATTAAATATTATTCTTGAGACACTGTGTTCAAGAATAAATCAAACCTACTTTTTAATTCAGATTTTCTAGTAAATGATTCAAACCACAGAGTAATACAACATCCAGGGATAACTATTCAAGAAAAGGTTGTGGGTTTTTTGTTGTTGTTGTTGTTTGTTAATATTTATGAAAAAAAATGCCTGTAACATATTTTAAAGTTGAATATTTTTTTCCATCGATATTTTTCTAATGCTCATTTACTAAAAAACCCAAGAACAATACTAAAAACTTATGTGTAAGTATTCTGACTAGTATTGCCAGAATAGCTACACTCAAGATGCTGAGAAGTCTCTCACAAAAATGGAAAAAAATGAAAAAGCAAAAAACAAAAAAGAACAGCAAGAAAAATATTTTTTTTTTTTTTCCCCCGCCCCACTAATTATTTATGAGAGAATTATAGATGGGGTAATTGTATTTGCTTAGAAACCCTAGAGGTATTTCTGCAAAGTGCGGAGTAGCAATTAGGTAAATGTTTTAGTGGTGAGCTTGGAGTGTTAGGTGATGGGTGAATGTAATGATCTGACAGACGTTTTCCAGCCTAAACAATTCTATGATCTTGTGCTGCTCTTCTTTCATAAAGGACCACAGCTCTTCAAAATAGGGCAAATATGCTGTAAATGAATTGCCATCCAGATGTCCTCAATCGGCATCCTTAAGGACTCAGCTCCTTACCTCAAAAGGTGAGGAGCTGAGGGATATCTGTAGCAATTGCCAGTTTCTCAACTGGGACATTGTCACATAGCCTGATGATGTGAGGATGATAATGTCTTCAAGGAAACTGGGGAGGTAGTTAAAAGAGAAGTAGCTGCCCAATCTTAAGGAATTCACATTATTTGAAAGGTTTATATCTAGTTATTTTCTAAGAACGTGATTACTGGTGAATGACTAAATACAGATATAAACATTTGTTTGAAAAATACTACCACTTCCAGTCATGTCCTATTCAATTACAAGCTATCAAGTCAACCAGAGACTTGATAATATCTGACATGTGCAGAAAGCTGTGGTCAGCAAAGTAAGATGCTTACAGTCAGGAAGAAGAGATAAATTTGTATGGACTATATTTATTACCAATATATTTCCTTTAATTTAAATCCAGGCTTCCTATGTCCAAGGCCACTGTTGCCGTGCACCTGGCAACGCATGTTCTTTTAGCTCTGTGCCTGTGCTGGACTATCGGGTAAAATCTACCCGGGCCAAAGAACTGCATGTGAATACCAATATGGTGAGCAGAAAAATGGCGTTTATTGCATCATGTGATTTACCTATATACCTATCCTACTTCATCTACGCCCCTTATGCATACATTAACCCTTCGACACCGAGCAAGGGGAGAGTCCTACCATGTCACATCCCGAATCCTCGCTGTCGCCTACAACAGGCCACACAATGTTTTGTGCTGTGTTTAAAAAAAACCAAACAAGTTTAATTTCAATTCTCACAAGGATATTAACCAATTTATGTGCTTTTTTTTGTCAGTGTCACTGTAAATGAGTCACAGGAACCTGATATAAAAAATAATTTCCATAACTGGTTTGCCTGGTGGATAATCCAGCGTAGGTATAATCCCAGATTATGACGTTTGCAGACTGCAGCGTTTTAGCTGAAATGAAAGAAAAATAAACAGGAGAAAATTTTTTTGTTAATATTCAGTAATGCTGATAAATATGTTAAAAAGTGATTATGACAGATAAGTTTAGAAGAATCTAATTTTAATTGGTTTTTACCACTGTGTCGTAGTCAGCCAAATAAGCCCAATTCTTACATATGAAACGGGCGATTTGCTGCATTACTCCCAGGTTGCTTTTACAAAAACTGTAAACACAAAGGTGAAAAATCACATAATCAACTTTGGCTAGACTTTTATCATATTTCAAAGTAACTTATTTCTGCATGTTTAATACTGATGATATAACTCCATTTTGAAACCAATTTTGAAATCCTTAAAAAAAAACCAAAACAGTTCTTGTATATTTCAGATTCATTTTTCCATTTATATGGCTTTGACAAAAAAAATTTTCAGCATATGTGAAGCGCAACTTGTTGATATTGCTGACTGATGACAGAGAGACTTAGCAATAGAATAAAGTAGGTAAGGATTTTGGCATAGAATTTTAAGTGTATAATAAATACTGCCAGTAGAATTCTAGTATTTAAATCACTGAGAGATCATAAGCTTTGTTCCAGTTACCAAGTTAAGATAAAAGCAAGCAATCTAACAAATTCTAAAAATAAGTGTTTTGAAATAAAGGCCTTTTTGGATTGAAACTACTGCTTTAGAGAGCTGTGCTTGGTGTTTTCATACTGTGTGCCAGAATTTCATATGTCTAGGAAAAGGATCAGAGGATTGATCTGTAGTGCATAAAAACAGACTTTTGATTTTATTTGGAGAAAATAAGGACTTTAGTGATAGAAGCTTTCCTGAAGCTTTTCTCCATGCTTGTATTGCCCCGAACATCTACGTCGCGACCTCTGTTCCCTAGGTTTGCACTTTGGTGACAAGATAGTAAGTGAAGACCACCCTAGCTGGAATTTCTTGCAGCAGAAAATAACTGGTCTGAGGAGTGGCATTTTTACTGGTGAATGGTACTAACGTATGTGGAGTCCTACCACCCAGAAACATACTGACCTCTCCTGGAAACCCTGCTCCTCCCAGACATCACCCTACAGCAAATCCAGTAGTGCTGCTGTCCCCATGTGCTACTAATCTAGTTCAAATAAATTTTGCATGAAACTCTGAACCAAGTGTGTTCATAGACAGACTGTAACTGCATGCGGTGCTGGGGCCATTCCTCTACCCTAATATGGAGAGGAGGCTGGAAAAAATGATGCTACCCTCAGGCAGTCAATGGGATCCCAGTGACTGCTGATACGAGGTGGGGCCTATCCACATGGATGGGCCAAGCTCTGAGCAACCTGATCTAGCTGCTGATGCCCATGTTCACTGCAGAGGAGTTGGACTAGATGATCCAGTCTATACCTCCCCAACTTGGCTACAAGGATGTTATGAGAGACCACTCTGAAAGCTCAGTGAAAGTCAAGGCAAAAAAGATCTGCCGCTCTCCATTCACTAGTGGATCCAACTAACTGATCAGAGAGAGACCAAACAGCTTGGTGAGGCATAACCTACCCTTGGTAAACCCAGACCTGCTCCAGTTTTATTCTTTCTAAATATTGACTTTTATGCATTGCTTTGCCTATATTTATTGGAGGCATACTGTGGAGCATGACTTAACACCCAGGAACTTCCGTATTTTGTTTACACATGCCAACTAGGCTGTGTGCTTTTAGAGTGCCTCAATACCTTGGTACACCAAGTAGCCAGGAAAAAAAAATGCTCTTAAAGGCTTCTGTGGGGATGTAGTAACATGGCAGTGAAGGTTCAATGGCTGAGCCAGTATGGAGTACTGTTGTGAATGAAATTAAATCCAGTTGGAAACTGGTTGCAAGTTGTGTCCTGCAGAGCTCAGTGTTGGAACCAGTTCTCTTTAATGTATTTATCAATGATTTGGATGATGGAATTGAGTGCACTGTCAGTATGTTTGCAGATGACACCAAATTAGGTGGAAGAGCTGATCTACTTGAAGTTAGGAAGGCTCTGCAGAAAAATCTTAATGGGCTGAATCTATGAGCTAAGTCCAACTGTATGGCATTCAACTAGACTAGGTGTCTGATTCTTCAGCTGGGTCGTAACAATCCCTAGCATTCTACAGGCTGGAGAAGAGTGGCTGGAAAACTGCCTAGCAGAAAACAATCTGGATATAATGGTCAACAGATGACCGAATATGACCTTTATAATTTTTTTTTTTTTTTTTAAGATTAGATTTCAATGCACACCTTTTTCTTTTCTAATATTACTGGTTTCCACATGGTTTGGCTAATTCCCTTAACAATATGCTCAAACTTCTGCTTAGCCCTGAAATGGTCTGGTGGTTGGACTTGATGATCTTTGTAGGTTTCTTCCAACTGAAATTTCTATTCTATGTGGAAAATAGAAGGCTCCAGGGAGACTTCACTATAGCCTTTCAGTACTTCAGAGGTGCTTACAAACAGGAGGGAGACTCACTTTGTACATGGTCTGATAGTGACAGGACAAGGGGAAATGGCTTTAAACTAGAAGAGAAGATTTAGGTTAGAAGTTATGAATGAATTTTTTATTCAGAAGGTGGTGAGATGCTGAGACAGGCTGCCCAGAGAAGCTGTGGATGTCCCATCCCTGGAAGTATTCAAGACCTAGAATAGGATCCTGGGCAGCCTGATTTGGTGACTCGCAACCCTGCCCGTGGCAGATAAAAGGGACCTTAAAGCCTACCCAGTTCCAGCCTAACTCAAGCCATTCTACAATCCTACAATATTTTCTTAGAAAAGGGTGTCTTACTCTAATGCTCTATAATTTTAAACCTGGAGTATCACTATCATCAGTTTAATTAATAAATTGTTTACCTGGGTCAATTTTGTACAGTTAGACTGCTGTTGGCATATTTCACAATTGGATTAGAGTATTTTGCAGAGTTAATGGCTAGCTTAGTTAAACAGAGCATCACTTCCCCTGTCTCACTAGAAAAAAGCGAAAGTTTAGATTTCAACTAGCAGTAGGATAGCCCATCCTTAAGAATGGCATTCCTAAGGAACAGAATTGGATTATACTTGAAGTTTCTGATTTACAAGTGATTCATTGAAGCATTTTGCCATCTCACAATCTGGTACAAAAGTCTTTACATTTCTTGTCATGCATCCGACAAACACACCCTTCCAGTACTGCAAATATGAGTACTTTATTTTGATATATGTGTTCTGTACAACATGGGCCACAAAGACACCCATAGAGAAAAACAATGATGAGTATAGAAGGGGATCTTTGAGTTCGATGCTGGGGTAACATCAAGCAATCTAAATCATACCATCCTTACCATAAGTTGCAGATATTTCAGCAATCGCTTAAGAACCGGCCCAGTAAATATTCTGTAAAGCACTATCAGAACCTCTGGGTTCTGACTGTTTGAAATCTTCTCCCTATTTCTAACCCAAATGCTATTTACCTTTCTAATCTATTCAGTCATTCTTTTGTTTTAAATTTGTCTTTCTAAAATATAATTTATCAGAACAGTATATCAGGCTATAAAGAGTCTCACTGGCAACAGTTTTATCTACTGAAAAACAATCATTTACACATTCTAGATCTAGATTTTTTTTTTTATTACTGTTTCACAATCATCCTCTGATTGATTGTAATAGCCAGAATTTTCGTTACTCTATTGTTACTAACAGATAAGCTCCTACTTAACAGAAATAATTACTATTATTACTTAAGATCTGGCACTTCAAGTCAATCAGTAATAAAATCCAAAACCAGATGTGTCCAAATCTCACATATTTAGGCTACCAACAGTATGAAAAGGGAAACAAGTTTTTTTTCCCAATCCTGTGATTTTAATCATGTACGCATCTCAGTGTATACTGACAACATACTTCTATGGCATTTAAGCATGTAATTTTAAATATTATTTTCAAAAGCACCTCATCCCATTGGCTTCGGCCCAGCTTTTTTTCTTTTATTTTCTTTTTCTTCTTCCTTTTAAGATGTGACACTGCATTACTAGAAAAACATTTTAAAATATTCTGAAATCTATGCTTATAAATAATAAAAGGGAAGTGTTTTATATGTATTGTGTTTGTGCATTGCAAACAGAAAGATTATTTTTCTATATCTGTGCAGTATTTTGAAAGTGCATAGATGACCTCCACTCTTACACTGTTTTTTTAAAGTAAGGGTTTTATTTGAAACAGGCTTTGCTAGAAAATGAACAAAACAAGCTATTACAGAAAGATTCTGTACCATGTATATGCTTAAAAAAGAAAAAAATTACACTGCTGGAAACTGGTGCTAATGTAGAATCATAAAAACAAAGAAACATAGAACCATAGAATTATAAGGGACCCATAAGGATCTTTGAGTCCAACCCCTAGCTCCGCACTAAACCACCCAAACTACGTCTGAGAGCATTGTTCAAACACTCCCTGATCTCCAGCAGCTTTGTGTCTCCTGCCCTGGGCAGCCTGTTCCATGCTCACCATCCTCTGGTGAAGAGGCTTTTCCTAACCTTCGCCTGACCCTGCTCTGATACAGCTCCCTGCCATTGACTCTGATCCCCCTGGTCTGGGCCACCAGAGAGTAGAGCTCAGCGCTGCCCCTCTCCATGTGGAGCTGCAGGTCACCACAAGGTCCACTCCTCAGCCTCTTCTGTTCTGGGCTGAACAAACACAGGGACCTCTTCACGCATCTTGCACTCTTCAGCAGGTATATATATATAATAGGAGACTACCCCTCCTACCTACATTTTCTGGTTTTGTTTTGTTTTGTTTGGCTTTGTTTTGTTTTGTTTTGTTTTGTTTTAGTCACCACGTACTTCTTGTGCTTCATGGGCTCTCATGGGCCTTTCTGATCAAAATTCAGCAAAATCTCATCTGCTTGAATACAAATGAAAGGGATATTATAAAAGATGCTTAAATATCAACTGAAGCTGTGTCTGAAATTAAGTCTCAGCTCTTCTGAGTGATTCCCTCTTCTCTAGGCAAGTTAATAATATAGGTGTTCAATGGAATGGTTATATGTAACAAGGAAAGGAAACCAGCACAAGAGCAACCTCTAACTTCTCAATAGAAGTGCTCACCCTAGGAGAGGGAGACAAGGATCTAGACCCCCCAGGACTGTCCGTAGGAGTCTTGCACCCTAGGAGAAACAGGGCTACTAATATGCCCTGTTCCTGGAAATATTCAAGGTCAGGCTGAACTGGGCTTTGAGCAACCTGATTTACTTGTGGGTGTCCCTGCTCATTTCAGGGGAGCTGGACTAGAAGACCCTTAAAGATCCCCTCCAACACAATTGATTCTATAATTTTTTTGCAGAAAAAAAAGGAACCAAGCATGAAAATGCTGTGGGCAGAATAGGTATTAGCACCTTTCCCTATCAAGTACATTGAAGTTCTTGGTTTATGTCTCCTCCTCAGGTGTCTGTCATGGTTTTATGATATTTTGTTATTGGTATTCCACATCCTAACATCATGTAGTACCCTGGGAGTTAAAGAGTTAAAGCTCCAGTTTGGTGGATTGTTGATAGTTTCTGGGCACCCTTCTCAGAAAAGAAGAACTACAAATCCCAGAAGACTTCACTGTTCCATTTCCATTTTCCATTCAGAAGGAAAGATAATACTGCTTGGGAGTCACAAGACTGTCCTCTTCTTTCACCACTTGTCTCTGCGGTGTATGCTCCCTAACTGTCTCACATTCAGCATTAGCGTAAGGCCTTTGTTTTTGGACGCTCTCTGTCATTTTATTTATTAGCTTCAATTCTAATTATGCTGTATTATATTGTGTTTCCTTGCATTCTGCTATCGTATTTAGTAAATTAGTTTTCTTCCTTAGCTCGTCGCCACTGTTTTGTTTTTTAGGGCAATCTCCCTACCTTTTTCCTACTCCCCTTACCCCTATCTTGAGGTGTGGGTCCATGGGTCCCCCTGCCTCATTTAGTCACAGAACCAGGCCAAACCAGGCCAGAATCATGACAGCTGTCATAGACTAATTCTTTTGATAATGTTTGATAAATTTTAAAAGTAATGCGGTTGGGTAGTCTTGAAACCAGAACTTCACTGTAAATAACAGAGAATCATAGAATCAGAGAATGGTTTGAGTTGAAAGGGACCTTTAAGTTCCATCTCCCCTGCTATAGGCAGAGATACCTCCCTCTAGACCAGGTTGCTCAAAGACCCCCAATCAAAGGCCCATCCTGGCCTTGATTGCTTCCAGGGAGGGGGCATTCACAAACTTGCTGGGCAACTGGTTCCACTGTCTCACTACCCTTACAGTATAGAACTTTCTCCTGATATCTAGTCTAAATATACCCTCTTCCAGTTTAATGCCATTTCCCCTTATCCTGTTGCTGCATGCTCTTATAAAAAGTCCCTCTCCAGCTTTCTTGAAGGCCTTCTTCAGGTACTGGAAGGCTTCTATAAGGTCTCCTTGGAACCTTCTCTTCTCTAGGCTGAAGAGCTCCAGCTGTCCCAGCCTGTCCTTGTAAGGGAGGTGCTCCAGCCCTCTGATATCTTCATGGCCCTCCTTTGGACCTCCTCAAACAACTCCATGACCTTCTTGTGTTGGGGGCTCCAGAAAACTGGACACAGTACTCCAGGTGGGGTCTCACGAGAGCAGAGTAGAGGGGCAGAACCACCTCCCTCTACCTGCTGGTCACATTTCTCTTGATACAACCCAAGATACTGTTGGCCTTCTGGTCTGCAAGTGCACATTGCCAGCTCATGTTGAATCTCTCATCAATCAACTCTCCAAAATCCTTCTCCTCAGGGCTGCCCTCAAGCCATTCTCCACCCAACCTGTAGTTGTACTTGAGATTGCCCTGGCCCAGATGCAGGACCTTGCACTTGGCCCTGTTGAACTTCCTGAGTTTGGCATGGGTCTACCTTTCAATACTGTCCAAGTTCCTCTGGATAACATCCCTTCCCTTCTAGGGTTTGAACTGCAACACTCAGCTTGGTGTTGACTGCAGACTTCCTGAGAGTGCACTCAATCCCGTTGTCCATGTCACCTACAAAGATGTTAAATAACACTGGTCCCAACACTAGTTCCTGACTTGCCACCAGTCTCCACTTGGACTTTGAGCCGTTGACTACAACTCTCAGAGTGTGACCATCCAGCCAATTCCTTATCCAGCAAGTGGTCCATCCACGAGATCCATTTTTCCTCAGTTTGTTGACCAGCATGTCAGGAGGGACAGTGTCAAACACTTTGACATGTGAGAGACGTGTTTTAATTCCTAGGATCTTAATGTCCTTTTTCTGACAGTGCCCAGAATGGCACCATATGGGATTCCATATTCCATACTGACTTCAGCGCTATGAAGAATGGAGAATTCTTTGTCTTAAGTTCTAATGGTCTTAACTCAAGTTCCTTGTACTTTCAGTGACTTCTCAAGAGAGTGATTCAAGTTATTCAAGTTACCTACTTAGAGCAAGACATTCTGAATATACAACCTCAAGTGAGCAGTAGGCAGGAATAAGATGTTTAATCTTAAATAACTTTGTAATCTCCAGTTACCATTGAAATAAATCGCTTGCACATATGTATATATCTTGGCTTGAACTTTTCAGGAAGATCCCCAATACTGCAAAGTGAGGAAAAGGAAATAATTGCACTACATTCCCATTTTAAATCCTAACGTCTAACTGATGCTACAGAAGGACCTAAAACATTGAATTCTTGCTAAGTCTGCTTAACCTCAGGTGCGTGCTGTTACAGTCCATTAGAATTAAATTATTTCTCTTTCAACTTTTCCCAGAATAACTCATGACTGAAGTACAGAACAGATTTTTGTAAATAACTGCAATTCTAATTTCATTCACTTGAGGAAAAATTGAAGCAGTTTGAACTAAAAAAAAAAAAAAAAAAGAAAAAAAAAAAAAAACCTGAAGAATTTAGTATTATGAAGAGTGTACTGGGCTTTCCTTGACAGTCAAGTGAAAATAATTTATCAGTTAAGGATTTTTGTGTCATGGGCACCTAGTATTATTTGTCCATAAAATATTCTACCTATAGTAGAGTTGTGTACTGGAAAATTTATCTAATTAAAGTAAGGTTATTTTTTAATAAATTAGGGGGGGGAAACCACCAAATCTTATTTTCTTTCATGATTGATGCAGAATTGAAATCCTGAAAATATTTACCTCTCCAGGACTTTCATTTATTATTTTAGTTATAATGATTGTTTCCTGGTAAGGTTCATGAGCCAGATCAGTACAAGATACAAAGCTAATATGGATATCTAATAACTTAATTCAAAGTTTAAGACCAGTGAAACTAGTACTTCACAATGATGGTTTTTTTTAATTTAAATAATTGACTTAATTTTGAAATTATCTGTATACATCCATAATGCTTTTTAAATAAGACTTCTCTAAAGAATATTTATTGTTATTAAGCATGCTTAATTAAGGATGAGAAGCTACATCAGGACAGCACTGGGAGACTGCTTGAGCCTCTATGGACTCAACTCAGTTTTTGAGTTTTTATACAGATATCCAGAATCATATTGACAACACGTGAATAGATGTAAAATCTGTAACAACCTACACTCTTTGAGGTGCCTTACGGCAGCTAACACTGTTACTGGTTTTGAGGGTACTTGTTTCCCAAAGGCCTGTCATTGTTCCCAATGAAATCTTGATAAACGGTCCTTTCAGACTTACTCCATGTTGAATCAGGACCAATGCTGACAATCTGCAGTGTTTCTGGAGGGTGATGAACCTGTGGTATAATAGCTGAAGTCTGAGATGAAGGATACAGAAAATTCAAGAAAAGAAAGAGACACAGAGGACAAAATTCAAAGTACAATCAATTAATTGCACTAAGGAAGAAAACAAAACAAAACAATACAAAACAAAGATAAGGGACTGTATTTTCTACAGAAATACAGTTCTGCAGTCTTCAACCACTGGTAGAGGGCTCTGCATAAATATCTTTACAAAATGTCACAGTAACACATCTACTCATGTGTTACAGGTTGCCGCTGCTGAGTCTGTGGAAGAGCAGAGACACTTTTTGACGTTGTTCCACTACAAGAGCGCACTTGTGGTGCTCTGGGACACAAAGGTTGTCCAAGCCTGGATTAAGGGAGTGCACTCACATACGACCAAGTGCAAGGCTATATACGGATCTGCTCTACCAAGCAAACAAAAATAGTTTGTAGAAGCTATGTGCTCACCTGTGTGATTGCTCACTTCAGTCATCCCCCTGCATTCAACAAAAAGACAGTGTTTTTCCAGTCATTATGATTTTAGTTAAATCTGTGCATCTAGTAAATAGCTATAATGACCTTGGGCTCTGCATGTGGGTGTTCTAAAACAGTCAAATGACAGCACCAATATCATTAATCCCTCTTGTAGTTACCGTGGTCAAAGAAACAGAGAAAAATTGCAGGTTTCAATGTGGGTAAATGCTAGTTAATTTGTTTACTCCCCAGGATGTGCTGGGGGACTAATTAACTAAATCATGGTGATTTTTAAAGGCTTTTGTGTTTCATATAAACTAATTGGTTGTTGCATTAAAAAAAATAATGTGGCTCTAGGCGGATGGATGTATAGCATTAAAAATGTACAGATATGGTGATTTCATGCTCTTGGTTTACTTATTAATTTATTTTAAAATTACATGAATTCCTGCAGCTACATTCACATGATGATCATGAACAGCAGAGGAAAGTCTGTAGCACTTCTCACTTACACTCAGTGTCTCCCACTGCAACATATTCTGCGTATAAAAGGTTGACAGGTACATCCGGAATTGCAGGATTCTGCCTACGTTGTACTGCTCTTTGTTTTTTACCAGCATCATCTTTGCTTCCATGGAATTCAGCTAATACCAGTGACATCAAACTCACAATTAGATATTCCTAAAACAATGCATTAAATCTGAGCACATTCATACAACATTCTCATATATTTGTAAATCAAACCATCAGCTATTGCGTACTTCCAAAGCAAAATAGCCTTTGTTCATAATAGAAGCTGCCTTCCACTCCCAAAAAGTGTCCAAATGGTGTGACACTTGCTCAGTGGAAGTTCTTGAACACAACTCAGCAGTTATTTTGGAGAATTTCAGCATGTCACTGCCACTCCAAAAATTTATCACCATAAACAAGCTCATTGCCAATGGTCAGTGTGCAGAAATATACTCAGAACAGTTTAATTTGCTTGTGACAAAATAATACAGAAGTTCTGGTGTCTTAAGTTTTTCTAGTAGAAAATAGTCCCCTTTCACCTGTTCTTCAGGCTACTGCACTGCTTTGATGCAAATTTTGTTGTTGCTGTTATCATTTTTACTTTTAGAAACTATTGCTATTATAGAAATTAGGAAAGTAAGTTTGAATGAAGAACTGTCAAAGATATAATCTGTGGAGATTAATCTGTAATCAATGGATCTCTGCTCTCATAGATCTGTGCTTAGCCCAGTGAAGAGCATGAACATGCCAGGCACAGTTGTGTGGTATAAATAAAATATCAATATAAGATTGTTAAGGAACAGTGATAACTCTAAAATAGTCACGGTGGTTGATATGACTGGGATGGAAAAAAACTAGCATACATCTAGTCAAAGTAATGAAAAGGTGTAATAATGTTCATAATAAAGTATGACTCGAACCTGGAACATAAAATACAGATGTTATCACCTCTCTCACAGATCAAAGAAAATTTGTATGTATTTCCAAAGAAGGCATGAATACACTCATGCTAGCAGTGAGAATAATTTCTTTCTTGCACTTGTTGATTGCATTTGGACTTGTTTCTTGCTGAAAATAGTTTCTGAATAGCAAGTTGTTAAAGAAAACCATGCTTATTCTGTTTGTGTGGAAGATTTTTTAAGTATGAAAAAAAAGTGCAAGAAAGATCCACCTTCGCAAGTGGGAATTCTGGTGAGATTAATATCAAGGCCCGTACTCAGAATTATTAATTATGTTCCAGAATTTTGGTATAAAAACAAATGTCCAAGTACTCAGATATCATTCTATTTTATATCAATGTCATGGTTTTATGATTTTTGTTTACTGGTATTCCACATCATAACATCATGTAGTGCACTGGGATTTAAAGTGTTAATGCTCCAGTTCTGGGTACCTGTACGCAAGAGAAGAACTACATTCCCCAGGGAGCTTCGCGGTCAGAGAGGAGATATAACTCCTGGCAAGGTCACCTGATGGGGCTCTTCTCTTTTCGCTCTCTTCTCCTTCGCCTCTCCTAGCTGCTGCCTGTCCCGAATGCGCGCATCAATTCAGTAACAGTGGAAGGCCTTCAGCTTTTCAGACAGCCTCACTCTCATTATACTTGATTTATTATTTTCAGTTCTAATGATATTGTATTATAGTGTGTTGTCTTGCATTCCAATACCATATTTAGTAAATTAGTTTATTTCTCCTCAGATCATTGCCACCGTTTTTAATTATTTTGGGGTCCCCTGTTTCCCTTTTCCAGAGGCGTGGATTTTGCGAAATCCCTCTGCCCCACTAGTCATGGAACTGGGCTGAACCAGAATGTCAACCATTGACAATCAAATATCTAAAAGACAGACGAAAAGAAAGGCTTGATGGAAACACAATATAGCAGAGAAACAAACGAGTGGATTCATAGAATGTGTGGATAACTTCCTGAAGCAGGTGGAAAGCAAACTGCCTAGGGGAGGTGACCCACCTGACCTGTTGTTTTTAACAGGGAAGGTCTTCTTGCTGATGGGTTTTTTTTTATGATTTGTTTTTTTCCTTGTGATGAGGTGGGAGGAGCAGTGAGCAGCACCTGTCCTGCTCTTTGCACAGCCTTGCCTCCAGGATCCAACCTGATTGTTTGCCTCTGGGGAGAGAAGGGTAAGGAAGCCTTGTTCAGGAGCAGTGACCCTCTGCCCACTTGGTGCCAGTGTAGCTGTGAGCTGGGGCATGGAGCAGTGGATGCTTGTGACTGTGGCTCTTGGAGAACCCCAAGCAGCTCCATGCCTCAGGCAGAGTCCCCAGAAGGATGCAGCTCGACCATGTGCATGTGTGCTGCCCTATTGACTGTGAACTTGAAATGTATGTGGGAGAACTTTCTTTTGTATTGTAGAATGCAATTTAATTGATGCTTGTTTTGTAAGTTGCCTCATTAAATTATTCATTTTCACTACTGGAAAAAAAGAATAAAAAAGATTGGATGGAGGCCTGGGCAACCTGTCTAGTACCAGTTCTGGAGGTTGGTGGCCCTGCCTGTGCCAGGGGGTTTGGAACCTGATGATTCTTGGGTCCTTTCCAGTGCAAGCCATTCTGTGAACCTGTGATTCTGTGTACTAGTTGGAGGCCATCTCAGAGACAGTGGTCACAAGGAAGGCAAGAGTTCTCAATCACTGGGGAAGCAAGTAGGATAATCAGAAGAATGGACACTTCATATTTTTGTAGGGCTGATTTTCTCATATTTAGGGACATGCTTGAGGCAGTTCTAAAAGGCAAAGGAACACAGGACGGCTGGACCTTATTCAAGAATGAAATCTTGAGGCACAGGAGCAGGTTGTTCCTATGTGCCAAAAGGCAAGTCAGTAAGGACAAAGAACAGCCTGGTTGAACAGAGATTCTTCAGGAACCCAGGAAGAAAAGGACAATTTGAAACCCTTGGAAGAAGGGTAAGGCAACTCAGGAGAATTAAAATGATGTCATGAAGTTAAGCAGTGAGGAAATTAGAAAGTCCAAAGCCTAGCTACAGCACAACTTAGCCATCGTATTGAAAGAAAATAAAAAATGTTTTTCTAAGTACATAAACAACAAAAAGATATCTAAGGAGAATCTCCATTCTTCCCTGGATGAAAAGGGAAAGACATAGAGACAAGAGATGAAGAAAGAGATGAGACAATCGATGAGGTACATTTAGTACTTTCTTTGTCTTCTTTGCCTCAGACTTTATTAGCAAGACTAGCTTTTCTCAGAGTATCTGATCCCCTGAACTGGAAGGCAGAGGCAGAGAGCAGAATGAAGACCCTATGATCCAAACAGAAATCTTTAGAAGTCTGCTACACCACTTGAACACTAACAGATCTATGGGGCTGGACAGGATTCAACCAAGTATGCTGAAGGAGGTGGTGAAAGTGCTTGCCAGGTCACTTTCGATAATTTACCAGTAGTCCTGTCTAACCAGGGAGCTCCCAGTTGATTAGAGGTTGGCAAATGTGCAAATGTCCACTTACTTAAAAGGCAGAAAAGAGCATTCAAGGAATTATGAGCCTATCAGTCTGACCTCAGTGCCAGAGAAAGTCATGGAGTCATCTTAAATATCGTCACATGGCACGTACTGGACAACCAGGTGACCAAACCAAGTCAGTATCGGTTCACGAATGTAAAGTCCTGTCTCACTAACCTGATCTTCTATGAAAAAATGACTCACCTAGTGGACATGGGAAAGGCTGTGCATTTTGATTATCTGGACTGTAGAAAATCATTTGATACTCTTCGTCACAGCATTCTTCTGGGGAAAATGGCTGCCTGTTCAGCAGTACAGGCTTGGGGAAGGGTGGCTACATAGTTGCCCAGCAGAAAAGGACATGAAGGTGACCTGGCTGACCGCAGGCTGAACATAAACCAGCAGTGTTCTGAGGTGGCCAAGAAAGCCAATGGCAACCCAATCTGTAATAGAAATAACATGGCCAGTAGTACTAGGAAGGCTGAGGGGATACCACATTGCTCACTACAACTCCTAAAAGAAGGCTGTAGAGAGATGAGTGTCAGTCTCTTTTCTCAGGTCACAAGTGATAGGACATGAGGCACCAAGATCAAGTTCCACAGGGGAGGTTTAAATTAGATATCAGGAAAAATTTATTCATACAAATAGTGCCTAGGCATCAGAACAGGCTGCCCAGGCTTCCTCCATCCCTGGAGGTATTAAAAACATGTGTGAATGTGGTACTTACAGATGTGGTTTAGAAGTAGACTCATAGTAGGTAAATGATTGGACTTACTTAATGATATTGAAAGTCTTTTCATACCTAAATTTTTCTATGATTCTATTATTTAGACACAGATGCAGAATACATAACTACAAGAAACCACAGTAAAATATAGGCTGGGTAGCTGGAAGGCTTAACTCAGTACTTCATGATCAGCTCTGGCAGATTAAGGTACTACTGCCTAACACTGTGAGAATGTGTGGGGAATGGTCAACTGGAAAACGTAACAATATAGGCAAAGAAATGAGGAGAAAGATGATAAAAATTGTTACTAACAGGAAGTGCTCCAGACATATACTTTACGGTACCTCCTTATCTCCTTATATCCTCACTAAATATTTAGGAATGAGCCAGTGATAGAAAAATCAGGGCACTCCAGTTCAGCATGGATGTACTTGATTATTTCAGTTGATGTGTATTCACCATGGTAAGTACATTTACTACAGTTATCAAGTATAGTATCTTTAAAACATTTAAGGCTGTGCAATTCAGAATATGCAATGCAGTTTCTCACAGAATACAAACTAGTTCACGCAGTCATTCATGGAATAAGGTGTCTTTCTAAGAAAAGTGGCCACAACTTCTCAAAATTAGAAACACCATTAGATAGATCAGTATGGGGTACACCAATTAAATATGTTTCCTCTGTATTTCGCACGTCAAACATTTGTACTTTATTTCTCAAGTCTTCCCTTCCATATTCTTTTTGCTCTTCCTTTACCACCCCCCACCCAAGTGTGTTTTTTCATTTTTTTTTCCTCAGTTTATTCTTGGTTATATGTGATTACCTGAGATAGCAGCAAATGTAGGCATGTTTCTCTGAAGATCTGGTCTAGGATCCTTACCCCACTGTAACATTGGTTTGTATCCTACAGTTGTGGTTTATAAAAAACAAGATATCCTATGTGATGGCTGAGTTCACTCCAGTAGTTCACATGCTTTCCTGCTATCCACAAGGAGTTCACACGTGTATGAGTTTATTTGTTTCAACCCACTATTATGAGGAGTAAAGACATCAAGGAAATTTTGCCAATTTCTTGTTGATACTGCGTGGGTACGTGATTAGTCTTGCTGGTGTGTGTTGGAGGGCCTCTGCCTAAAAGGGCTGTGTGTGGCTTTTTTCTTCTCCAAGAGTGCACTCAGCATACCACAGGACCTGAACTATCTCTGAGTTACAACAGTACTGACACCTCATATTGCAGATGTATGGCTCTGATGATAACGTTTGTTCCATTTTCCTGTTTGTGCAAAAATGAAGATCATTACTTCGACTGTGCATCCAGGCAAACACATATTTGTTTCCTATCTCTATTGTACCTATTGATCCTGTTGCCTATTGGGAAATGAGAATGTACACAAAGCTTTTGTAGCAGGCTTCATCTACTACAAACTCCTTATGACAGAACAGTATTGAATTCAGGGAGATATTCTTAGGTAACCTAAATCCCCATGTTAACATGGTAAATGGGGGCTGCAGTGGATATTGACTAAATATTTACCCTTTATTTCCAGAAATGACCATATGACATCATTTCTGGAGTCACAAAGTAAATATTATTTTCATGTCCGTCTGAGGTAAAGCTCAGATTTCATTAGCTGGAAAAAGAAAACAGAACAGATGCTAGTGTGGCTTTTTTTGTTGTTGTTGTTTGGTTTTGTTTGGTTTTATGGTGGAAAGCTAGATGACTTTTAAAGCAATAAGAAGCTTAAAACTAAAATGGAGAGCAGGCTGCTGTAGCATGTTAGGAGTACAGTGTTCAGGTGTAGTGGAGTTGCACACATTTTAGTACACTTTTTCTTTGCATCCTTATGTATTAGGTAAGCAAGAAGCTGCTGCAAGGAACTTTTTCTTAGCAATTGGTCTCACATGTGAAATGAGAGCAGCTGGACAGACTTACACAAATCCCCAGGGATGATTCATAGCTCCAGGCAATTGCCCTGATTTTGAAAGCTGAATCTGGCCACATAGCAGGCTGTAACTGCTGAAATAATTACTAACAATGCTGAATAGAGAACATACATTTTCAAACCAAACGATTTGGACATGTTCAGGGCTGGATGAGAAAACATGCATTTAACATCATTGATTTTAAAATTTCTTTATCATTCCTTTAAAATGCATATGTTTGTTAAGATTTCTATATGTTGCAGACAAAAGTGGAAGCTGTTCAAGTGTATCAGGCTGTATGTTCAGAATGCAGGCTTTTTAGAAACTACTCAAAGATCTTTCCTCCCAAATGATTTCTTTAAGCAAATGTCTGGACTCATTCTATGCCATAATGTTAATAATGTGGAAGATGAATACAAGAGATTGCCTGTGTAGTTTAAACTACTACATTAGAGTTTCAGGAAGTCCTAGAGTATCCTTTAGACTTCAGTTGCTGATAGGAGAAATCAAGGCTTCCTAAAAGTACTCTTCATATCCACATTTAGAAGAACACTTTGTTTACCTATAATACATGAAACATAATGTATAAAAGATGATAGTTGGAGGAAATCTGAAAAGTCTACTACAGTGATACTACTTTTTAAAGGATGGATGCTATACAAAGATGAGCAATATTTTAGGTTCAGAGCAATCACTGTGTTTCCAGTTTTTTTCTTTTCTATTTTGCTTCTGAAAGCACAAGATTAAATAATACTAACTTAACTAAAATTAGGGTGACATCCAAAACAATACTCAGTACCTGTTATTATAGATTATATTGTAAGTTGGAAGGGAGTGTTGATCTGCCCGAAGGTAGAAAAGCACTACAGAGGGACCTGGACCTGAATAGACTGGATTGATGGGCCAAGGCAAACTGTATGAGTTTCAATGGGGCCAAGCATCAGGTGTTGCATTTTGGTCACAGAAACCCCAGGCTACCCTACAGGCCAGGGGAGGAGTGGCTGGAAAGCTGCCTGACAAAGGACCTTGGTTGGACCTGATGGGCAGTCAACTGAATATGAGCCAGCAGTGTGCCCAGGTGGCCAAGAAGGCCAATGGCATCCTGGCTTGTGTCAGGAATGGTGTGGTGAGCAGGACTAGGGAAGTAATCCTGCCCCTGTACTTGGTGCTGGTGGGGCCCCACCGTGAGTACTGTGTTCAGTTTTGGGCACCTTAGTGCAGAAAGGATGTGGAGGTGCTGGATCAGGTCCAAAGAAGGGCAGCAAGGCTTGTGAAGGGCTTGGAGAAGAATATGCCATATGAGGAGCGACTGAAGGAACTGGGTCTGTTTAGTCTGGGGAAGAGAAAATCAGGTTTTCAGGTTTTCCCCTTCCTTGCCAGTCTCCACTTAAAATAAATATAATGATTATATTAAATTTCATGGAGCCTGCTCTTAAGTGAAGAAACCTATAGCTAGAAAATTAAAATTAGTGCTGAGATGTCCTTACTTTTCTTAGTCTACCTTACTGGACATAAATAGTCCTTCTTCTACTCTGTCAATATCCAGAAATCCAAACTGTGTCTAATGGGCATCCAGCCCATGGAAACCACAGTCTAGCCTTTGTTATGACCTTTGAGAAGATAGAAAAACAATTTTTTTTTTTTTTTATATATTATGGAAGTCCTTCCTCCAGCTGCAGCTCTGACTTTTACAAGTTGATGTTTGGAGATAACCTCCTTGTATTCTACGGTGTAAATAACACAGCATCACTATCTCCATGAAATGAATTAAAATATAAAAAAAACAACAACACCATTTTCAGAGGTACTCTCTCTGGATATACTCAGTAAAGAAGCTCATTAGGGCAATATTTTTTTCAACAATGACTTGTGAGATTAAGTCAGTGATGAAGAGAAAAACAGGAAGGCTGGGCAACTCGAAAATAAATTTCAGAACTTATATTTGCTGCAAATCACACGCTAAAATTAAAGAATCAATAATAAGTTAAAAATGGTAATCTACTGATGAGAACTTGCCTATTTTGTACAAAACATCACAAACCAGCAAAATACAGCACAGAAGTTACCAAGAGGGATGTGCAAAAACCTCAGACACACGTTTCATTTATTTTCTGTTGAAGGCTGCAATCTTTCAAGAATGTAGTTGCCTATTGTAATTCACCTAATGGCAGTGGACTAGGCTTTGTGTCAACAGTTTCAAACCTTGCTTATATATACCCTGAGAATAAGCATGCAGATGCCAGCCTTGTATATATATACATTTTAGCAAAAATGAAACATAATTCTCAGGGTTGTGATTGCCTTTTTGTTAGTAAAAATTCAAGCCTGCTATGATTATTACCTTTTCTGATTCATAATTGGAAAGAAGTCCAACAAGTAGAAAGTTTTTAGTCTATCTCCAGATACTCATATTCTCTTCTTTTAAGTGATCTTCAGGAGGAAAGGGACAAGGCAATTGCTGATGTTCAGAGAATTTCTTGAACAACAGCCAAGCAAACCACTTATCACCAGTGCTTCTACCACTGGTTTCCCCACTGTCTTTGGAATTAGAAAATTCTAGAGAAATATATCCAAAGATGGTATGGATCTGTCTCCACAGCAGGAAGCCTGACTGACTGTTGCTGGGAGTGCTTGATGAATCTTACCCAGGATCTTACAAAAAACTCTCATGTTGAACCCCACTCTCATCTATAGCTGAAAGCTGAAAGAGTTCAACTTCATGGAAAAAATTGTAAAAGATTAAAAAAGACCAATGTAGATGAATACTGATATTGAACCAAAGGAAAAAAAAAAAACACAGAAATGCATATCCTATAGCATCTTAATCTATGCATTCCACTATCAGAAGGCATTATGACCTAAAATCCAGATAGCCAGTTGTATGAGATAATGCCATTCATACATCAAAAATATCTGCAGCAAACCCTTTGGTATCCTGGCAGGCATGAGGAAGGGGAGGCCCAAATCTACCTGTTTTGCAGAAAGGCAGCAATGTAAATAAATATTTTGGAGGCAATCCACATCTCTCACAACTCAGTAAGGTGTGAGAATTTAAAACCTGTCCTCAAGCATGTCATGTTCTACAGCAGCTGTTCTACTGCTCACAGTTTTGCAACATCAACATTTTTTGTCTAGTAACATGCAGACTGACAAGAGGATATATATCCATAGTTAAGGATGTAGAAATGATGTAAATTAGGATGATATGAGGAAGGGAGGGAGGAAGGCAGAAAGGCAAGCAGGCAGGAAGGGGAAAGAAGGAAAGAAGGCAAGCAGAAAGGAAGAAAGGAAGGAGGGAAGGGAAGGAAAAGGAAGGAGAGGCAATGGATATTTTCCAGACCTGACTGCGTTTTCACTCTTCCCATGACCTGCAATACACTTTCTCTCCTGTCCTTTCTTGGACAAAGATTTCCAAGCTGGCTGAAGTAATTGTTATTAGAATAAAAACAATGGAATTAGAAAACACACTGAAAAGTTAATGAATTTGTCACCTAATTGCAGTTGATTCCTTTCAAGAGAAAAACAAGACAAAACAAGCAAACTACAAACCAAAGAACCTAAAACACTTTTAAAGCATTAGGTTGAAAAACCCTTTTAGATCAAGTTCTTAATATGGCACAGCATTGATTCAAAGACCCTATTCATCCATTTCTTATGCAGACACTCAGATAGTGTAAATGAAAAGTGGGAATAAAATATTTGCAGTGACACCACAGTACACTGAGTTTCTGTTCATTTGATCAAACACTATGGAATTAGGAAGGGTCATCAGCAAAGTTGACTGTGATGCTGATATAGGGGCCTAGAAAGCTTCTTTTCCTTGTGAATCCTCTCATATAACTCGCATATACCTCGAGATTATTGTTTGCAAAAGGTATTACTTCTTATTCTGACAATGAAGCATGGCCTGCTGGAAACAGAACCAAAAGAAATCCAGGAACACAGCTTGTCAAGAAGAAGCAGAAAGCAGGTGACACATACTCGGAACAGTATAGCCTTCATGAGCTACGTATGGAAGAATAAAAGTTTCATACATTGATATATCAAGCACAAATCAAGAGCGAAACCTCTTATGTGATCACATGTTTCGGTCTTTTAACACTGTGTTCTAAGAAACCTATTTTACAAAATTTCCTGGTTACTTTTGTCTCAACTTCCAGGCTTTTACTCAGATGCATTCTGGAGGATGAGCTCAGACCACCAGAATTTTGGAAAACCTTTCAAGTCAATTATTACGCCTCAAATCTGAGTGTAACTTTTAACTGCATAAGTTAATTGCTCAGTGCTGCAGTTACTGCTACGTACAGGCTTGGAACCAAACTAATCCATCCTACATGCATTTATTTTTTTTTCAAATCCTAAAGAAATAAGGGGGAAAAAGAAAACCCTGAAGGCACAGTTGAAAACTGGAGTTGCCAAAATGAAAAACATTAATTTTCTAATGATTTTCTAATTCTTCTCAGGTATTCTAGGATGAACTCTAATCCCATTTTCCTGTTGCCTTTATTTGCTGATGAAATGGAGACTGCAGAGCAATGCTGAAAATTACAGAGAACAACTTCAAGGAAGCTATTTCAGAAAAATAAAATAGTAATATTTTTTCTTGTAGTTAAAAGTAATTGTTACGAGTTTGATTTTATCACCTGCCATCATAGTATTCTGTAAACAACATTACTGAAATCCTGTTTATAAACTAACATTATGACATGAATAAGAAATGATTTTCTCTGATGAAGTGTGGCATTATCTAATCCTACCTTTGCAACCTTTTTTTGCCGAGGAGTTTGTGTTGCCTTCTTGGAAACAGCATCAGAAGAGAAAATGCTACGTAAAATAGGAAGCTGCCTGAAATACAACTGTACTTGAGGGCTTTAGTATACATGTTAGACCATACAGAGACAAGACTGAGGGTTTTTGTTTCTTTCTGAAAAACTAGCTTAACAAAAAATTTCATCTAAGTTTGTTACTTTTTTTTCTTCCAAGATACATCATTCAATTATGTGCTTCATTAAAATCTTATCATGAATTGGGCACGTTGTATGGATATGAAGGATTAGGCTCTCCTAAAGCATCTGCATGAGACAGGGATGAGCTGGTGCAAGCCAGGGAATGAAAGGGACTGCTGTTTGCAGCTGTGGTATTAGGGCTGAGCGCTTCAGAGTTATCACTGAGGGTACCATACCATACATGCAGCGTAAAGCAAAGTAATTATGTTTTTCTCTGATTTATGCTAACATACCTGTGTTCCTCTGGGTACCTCCTGAGAGCTGAAAATAGCCAGCACCATCATGTGTATTAATCAGCATAAGGGTCATTACCTAGTGCTTTCATCAAGCAGTACAACACACTCACATGTTACATTCTGATTTACAAAAGTTGTTTATTTTCTAACAGCCATATTAGAGACAGTCTATATTAAAGTAATAACAAAAAACAAAACAAAACAAAACAAACAAAAAAACCCCAACCCCCCCAAAAAACCAACCAACCAACAAAAAAAACCTGGCTCTACACTTACCTGAAAGGTTTTTTTAAATGACATGTGTTATTGGACTTACATGTTACTATTGCTTTTCATAATTAACAGAAATGTAACATTTTTTCACTAATGGCAAGAAACCACAGCAAAGAGCACTTTGATTGTATTATATTTATTATTACCTATCTTAGGAACTAAAAGTGCATTTAACCTGTAATTAAGGTTACACAAGAAAAGCTTTGTAAATACTGCAGTTGGAAAGTGTCTTTCGAACATCACATGCTACCCTTAGGCAAAAATATTTGCTCTAAGGAATGTCTCTTTGAAATGATAAAATTTGTTTTTCTGAAGGAAAAAAAAAGTTAAAATCCTTATAGGTAGCACTGCCTTCTTCCATCATGTCCTTCACACTTACCTGGCGAACACTGAATGCCTAATTGGTGTTGCATGTAGCAGTAAAAACGCTGAACTGGTATAAAAAAAATTATTAGTAGACTGCAATTTCTTTTGTTGGGGATGTGAAGAATAGAACCAGCTGGAAAACACATGTGATGGACAAAAAGAGTTTGCAGGAAAAAAAAATAAATCCAAAAACATTTGCCCAAGAACTGTCCCATGGCGTGATATTGTACTGCAAAGTGTGCACTTGGTTCATGCTGTATGGTGGGTGGATGCTCTTGGCTTTGCCTAATTTCTGTCCACGTTTGTTCTTTTTGACATTCACTCTTTTTGAAATTCACAGTTGATACTGACTTTCAGACTTCATGCAGAATATATGGATGCTAGCATGCTAAAGAAGGCAGAGAGTACAGCCTTTCCTTCCCATGCTCTCTGAATAGACCCTGCCTGGTCCCATGCAAAAATAACTTCTGCCCTGATGGTACCACTAGCACAGTTGTACTCCACATCTTTTGTTAAACATTCCCATCTTCTTATCTGCCTGTACATGTGCTATGTGTGTTTCTTATTTTGTGGTGTTTGTCAGCACAGTGCGACCTTCAAAAAACGTTATATTTGTTTCAGTTAAAAAGAGGAAAGAAGACCAAGTAGCATGTATAAATGTCAAGTTACTTGCAAGATCTTTGCACCATTTCAAAACTACTTCTCAAGCTCACGAGAAATAATACTTTTTCTTAAAGTAATCAAAATCAAAGCCTTAGGTTCAAATATTTAATCAGTCTATTCCAAACAATCTTCTAGAGATGATTCATCATCTAGATATGGAATTGTATATGATTACATATAACAGCCTAAAAACCATTATTTCTAAGTTATTTTTCCCTTTTTATTTCTGGCAGTTCTTGGATTCATCTTGCAGACATGGAATTATTTATAATCACATCTAACAGTCTAAAAATAGTATTTGAAAATTTCACTTTTTTTTTAGGAATCTTTGTTGAAAATACTAATGGTTTGATTTATTAAACAAGCTTTGAATTCATAAATAACACAGAGTCACAGTTAAGAGGAAAAGAAAAATGACTGATGTGTTGGGGACCTAAAGGCCCCTGACTGAAGAATGATCCTGGGATGGAACAAGGCATTCTCACAGTTTTAAGGGACCAGTGTGTTCCAAGCCAGGATCATGGGGTGGCATGTGTCAGCAGCCTAAATGCCCCTGAAGAATAATCCTGGGATGGAACTAAGTATTTGTACTGTGGCTGTAGCCACAAATATCTTGTAGAGAGAGCTGACCTTGGTAGTTTATTTTGTTTTTGCAAGGACTCATTCACAAGCAGATGTTCCACTTTGGCTCTGTATCATGTGTTAGTTGCACAGGAACAGCATGCAAGTGAAAAAAGCCCTGCAGACCTTGGAGAGAATAAAAGCAGGAGAGAGGCTGCTGTGGAGGAGAGAGGAAAAGTGCACCTTGAAGCAGGGGACGCCCTGCTGGCACTATGTATTGAATCCACTGCCAGCATGTCCCTTCTCTCTCCTTTCAACAGTTTGACATCTCTCAGGTGTCGGTAAGTGATAATTCACTTGCTTAGGGAGTTTCATCGTCCTGCTTACAGGGATTATCTAAAATGGATGCCTCTGTGTGTGTATATGTTGAATAAAACCCATAACCCTCTGTGCTCCTCGTAGTTTGCTTGCCTCTGCTGCTTTGACATCCTGTCTCTCAGCTGGTGTATTTAATGTAAGCAGAACATCATGGCCTCCCTCCCTCATGCAATAGCAGCTCCAGCATTTCCAGCCACAACTCTCTCAGCTAAAAACAGCAACAGGCATTACTGCAGGGATTAGATTACACACTCCCTTCCTAAAATCTCTGAACAGGAATGCTTACTGGGCCACAGGAAAAAAAAAAATCCTTTCTCATCAGGTCTTGACTTTGTAACAATGAATACTTTTTGTAGGCTGGTATTAATCTTAATTTGCAAACATTGCAAAGCGGTTGCTGTCAGCCTACGCCATTCTCCAATTTTATCCACAGACACAGTATAAATTTAGCTGGAACAGGTATACACTTACCTGAATTTTACAAAGAGTTTTCAATTTTGGCTTACAGTATTGATTTGCCACAAGAAAACTGATACAACACTTTTATGGACAAGAAAAATATTTCTCATCCAGTCCCTTCTTCTAATAACCTCCCTCTAAACAGTTAAAATAAATTTTCTAGGATGCAGAAAAGTACCATTTGAAACTTCAGACATAATGTTTCCGTTAATATGTTTTTGTGTCAAAAAATATAATGCATATTTAAAGCTGACTATGCACAAAAGTTGAAGCTAATGGTAAAATGTCCTGTAAGATAGATTGAAAATGCCTCAAGGGATTCTGGTATAAAAACCTAGAAATACTGTAAGGAGCACATAAGTGTAGATGCAGTGATTACTATGTTAAAAATATTTTTGTATGGTATTTAAAGTTTCAACAGTGCTATCTGTAAGAAAGATTAGACTCTTCAAGTTTGTATTAGGAAATTTAAATTCCACTCCATTATGTTACATTAATGTATAATAACAGGATTCTGGTATTATCACTCCATTAATCATGTCACCTTGGTTTTTCATTTCTGGATTGATGATCTAGTAAAGCAGAATAAAAATCCATTTTGAAAAACTGTCTTCATGCAGAAAGAGTACTTTCATATTCCATTTGGGAGTGTGAAATTTTATTACAAAAATACTCACTGCATCTCTGTACATTCTGTAAATCATAATGCTTTACTCTACAAATGTCATGGGGTTATCGAGATCAATCTGTGTCCATGACAGGGGAGGGGGCAGTAGGCCCGTAGCCCCCCGGCCCCCTCCAAAAAAAAAAGGGAAAAAGGGAAAAGGGGTAAGGAGATGGGAGTTCAAGGGAACAAACAGAGCAGCGGCAACGATCTGAGGAGTAAAACTTATTTACTAACTATGATATTGGAATGCAAGATAACACACTATAATACAATATAATTAGAATCGAAGCTAATAAATCAAATATAATGAGAGAGAGAGGTTTCCGAAGACTGAGAAGCCTACTTTGAAGTTGAAGGCGCCGCGGATTGGAAGCACACCCACACCCTCTGCCAGGCAGTGAGAGAGAGAGTGAGTGTCGCTTCCGTGACGTATTTTCCCTCTCTGGCCACGAGGTCCCGTGGGACGTGTAGTACTTCTTCTCTGTGCTCCACATGATGTTGTGATGTGGAATACCAATAGCAAAAATTACAAAACACAAAACCATGACAACAAAGTTTAAATAACAGACATTTCTGAGATCCTGTTAGTTTTCACATAACTTGAACTCTTCCATCCCAAAATTGATTTTAAGAATAGGACCTTTCTTTGCATCTATGATGATGGTGATGGTGAGAAAGACAGCTTTTGAGGTTTTAGCAATTGCCATCATTGTCTCCACAGTCCATATTTTAGAATTATAGAATCATTTGGGTTGGAAGGGACCTTTAAAGGTCATCTAGTCCAAATCCCTTTCACTGAGTAAAGAAATTCCTCTGACAAGTGTGGGTACAGGTTGCACTGTAGGACTTTGTGGGCTGTCTTCAGCCTCCTAAATACCTAAGTTAAGCTATGTTATGCCTGACCTTTGGCTTAAGAAAGGACTCCCAAACTGGGGAAGTGGTTATGTTTTATGGGGTAGCACTTTGATGATCCCAGATGGAGGAATAATTTGGATTTTGCTGTTGCTGGACTGGGGAGATGGAAATCTTCAGAAAAACAGAGTCCAGAAAGCTAATCTGCCTCCTCCCAGGCCATCAGTCCTAAAGGCATGAACTGCCTACTGAGGACACTGCATGTATACTGCATGTACAAGAAAATTAACTCACCTATGTCTGAAGTCAATCATAATTAATGAAACTCACCAGCAAATTTTATTATAAGCTGCAAAAGTAATATTCAAAAATCTGCAAAACTGAAGAGTTGGTTAGGATAATGTTCTGTTTCCAGCTGCTGCTGTTCTGATAGACTATGTTTTTACAATTTATATCAGTGGTAAATCTGACTATGGACCAACCCAACACGTAGATGGTCTTCAAAAATGTGAAGTTCATTTCTGTTCTATATTAGTAACAAACACGTTCTGTAAATACAGTGAAAATATAAGATTATACCTAGGGAATTAAATATAATTATTTGCAGTTGATGAACTATATTTCCTTGAGGTGCAGGCCATCACAATTTCACAAGCGACTAACTTCAGAAACCAGTGTGAAATTCTGTGCAGACAGTGGGATTCTGTAATCAGTGGTGCATGAAAACGATCTGTGAGCTAACTCCCCCAAATTACTTTTTGACATTCTTGCAAGGCAAAGTTTTCTAACAAACTGAATACAGGAGAAGGTAGAAAACTACAGTGAATGCACATAATAAATTAAGAAATCCTTGTTAAAACATCAAGCCTGTATACTTTGCTAATAGGAAGAACCTCTAATTTCCTTCATACTCTTTCACCTCCAAACAGAACTTTTCCAGCTGTCATGACCAGGTTTAGCAAACACAGAGACACCCTTACATGTGATAATGAATAAAACTTACCATGACGAAACCTGTTCTATTCTCTTCTGGAATTTTGATAGATTGAAGAAGTTTTCTACTAAAAATGTTATCTTTCATAAATATCAGTTTGCTGTGGAATTGCAAGAATCCTTCTTCAACAAGTAAGTTATCCAATGATATGGATGCATTCCCAAGACAAGATATCTGATTAGGAGCAGATTAAATAAAACTGGAGTCAACATCAATCCAGAATTGGACAGCTGACCTGTGGAACAGCACTCAGACTCACAAGAGTCAGAATGTAAGGTAGTTTATTTTAGGTGTATACACCGGCACACTGGGGGGCTTGCACTGCCCCAGTTGCGCAACTAGTGTCTCTCAAGCAGTGGTATTTATACCACACAAAATGCACACTCACGATTACGCAAAAGCAGGTATTGCTAACTCACTCTAGACAATGGGTTGTCCTATGCTAACTAATTCCTTGAATGTTTTCTCGTTTTCACTCCTTCTTGGACATGCGCAGTGTATAGTCAAGTCAGTTTGAATGAGTTTTCCTTTATGGTGATTGGTCCATTTTCTTATCTGAAGGTTTCAGGCCTGGAATTCCAAGAGCTTCTTCCTTTGCAATGTGCTATTGATAAGCGAAAGCCTTGCCCCCATTCTACCAAACTCCTCCCAAGTCCTGCCTATTCCTAGTAATCCCCTCCCCAAACTCCACCTAAACTCCCCCAAGTCCTGCCTATTCCTAGTAAGCCACACCCTAAACTCCGCCTCTGAAGTAAGGGTTCCTTCTTTCTTTAATTTCTATGGAATTGAAGCAAGCCCCCTCTCCCCCCCCCCATACATGTACAGGGGGCTCCCTTGTACAACCCCCCTGTACAGGGATCATCCTAGGGTTTTTACCTTTACTCAAAATGAAGTACTTGTCCTGATTTTTTTTCTTTTACATCTCAAAGTAATGACTTAGGACACTGGAAATAGTGTCAACTTAAAAAATAATTTATTAAGATATCTTTATCTTTTTTGATACAGACTTATAGTTTGGGATTTGGAGTTTTTGTTAGAAACAAAAGATTTTTCTGAGGTGTATTTTTAATAGAGAAACTGTTTCTGAATGTGTCAGGTCATATTATTGAAAGGAATTGCAGAAAAAAATAATAAAACCTGTATCAGACAGAATCAGTATCAGTTCATACTTCAGGTCTTCCCTCTGATTCCTTGTTAGAACTAATAAGCATTTTATAAATTTTCAGGCCCTCCTTACCTATCAGTGCCATCAAACACTAATTGCATCACATTGTACCTATGTATAATGAAATTATATTAACCTGGAACACTAAAATTTATTTTGATTGATCAAAATGAAAACGTCAGAGATAGCGTAGCAGTGTTTGGGTTTTTAAATAGTATTCTGACAACTGCTTGAATTAATCAAGGGCAGATCTTACCTGACTAATCTGATGGCCTTCTATGATGGAGTGACAGCTTTGGTGGATGGGGGAGGAGCAATGGATGTCACCTACCTGGACTTCTGCAAAGCCTTTGAAATAGTCCCTCACCACATCCTTCTCTCTAAAATGAAGAGGTGTGGATTTGAAGGATGGACTGCCCAGTGGATTAAGAACTGGTTGTCTGTTCGCAGCCAAAGGGTTGTGATCGATGGTTTTGTTTCTGGATGGAGGCTGGTCACAAGTGGTGTTCCCCAAGGGTTGGTAATCATGTGCTCTTCAACATCTTCATGAATGACATAGATGATGGAATTGAGTGCACCCTCAGCAAGACTGCAGATGACACCAAGCTGAGTGGTGCAGTCGATACATTGGGGGGAAGGGAAGCCATCCAAGGGACCTGGACAGGCTGGGAACCTTCATGTTCCCCCAGCTTTGACTTCTTCAGCCATTAGACATACAGCTGATAGTTATCAGAGGAAGATAAATAGTGATCTTGGGCTCACTGTGTTTGTGTGTGGATAAATGACATACCAGCAGGGACTGTATGCATGGCATTCTCTTTCTGAAGTCACTGAATACAGTAGCTAGAAGCTCCTGTTTTCTTCCAGTCTTTTGCAGAATGATGTTATGATCCTAGAGAGGAGTGAGCTTGGACTGATATCCCAGGATCAGACTGTTCAGTCATTGGAACCAGAGGAACAGCATAGCTTTTTTCCCTTTGTCTAGTGGCAAGAATATACTGGACAGATACTCGGAAATCTTGCACAAATCTACCTGCTACTCACCTAAGGCCAAATGGGAAGCTTCTGACAGTGTATACACAGTGTGTTTCAGCCAGCTAAAAGTCAACTATGAGCTAAAGCTTGCAGGCTTGAAGATAACTGCTTTATGAAATTGTTGATGTTCCACTCAGATTATCATCTAGTTCTGGTCATACCAACTTTTCCCTATACTACCTGACATAACTTGCAGGCCTGAGCAGTGTTTCCTCAGGAGTAAGAAACAAGCTATCCTTAAGCTTGGCTTGGAAATTTTTAGCTCATTTGTATCTTGGTTAAGTTACTGGGCTAGTTAGTCATTACAATAGTACTTTCTTTATTAAGTCAAGTGTACAGAAAAACTGTCATCTGCCGCTTACAAAGAGTTTGCACTTACCCCAAAAAAGAACAAAGTAAGTCACAGAATCCACTGCTTGCATAACCACAAGCAAGTGACTAGGTTGTTCCTCACCCCCAGAGGGACATTTATTTTGCACCAGACATACTCTCAATCAGCAGATGTATTTTTTTCTGTGTACATAAAGGGTGCAGTATTTCTTCCTCACAAAACTGAAGATAATTACACTTTTAAAAACAGTTTATTACCACAAACACACTATAATGTATCTTTTATGGTGATCAATGCTATTTTTTTGGAGAATAAAAGCAAGTAAGCCTGTACTGTTTTACTGCATGAGATCAGAATCATTTTTTACTACAGTTCAGAACCTTTGTCTTGTACACTAAAAAAGTAAAGAATGAATAACTTACAGGTACTTACAGGTACTGCACTTAGAACTAGAAGAATTAAAAACAAGTGACCTTCTAAATCAACTCAGTGCTATATAATTCCGTCAGTACTTACATGAAAATAAACAGCTCCCACAAAGGCACTGAATTTTCACAAGTTACTGGCTTGCTGAAAGCTTAGCAGTTCTCAACAGCTGTTGAGTTGGAGTCTTTAAATTTCTCACCACAGAATATATGAGGGCTGTTCCAAAAGCAAAACCTTCTGTTTCATTATGTTGGCCCATGACATCAAGGGTGGATGCTGGTGGTATGGCAGTAGAGGTTGAACCTTCCCACCAATATTCTCTTATGCTTTATTGCTGTGCAATAGATGGCAGGAGAAGACCATTCTGAAAAAATGGCGTGTGACATGGAAGCACATATGAAGCAAAGTTGTGTCACTGAATTCCTCCATGAGGAAAAAATGGTACCCACTGATATTCATTGACACTTGCTGAACACTCACGGAGACCAAACAGTAGATGTGAGCACAATGAGGAGGTTGGATGGTGTATTTCAGCAGTGCTGACAGTGACAGTGCAGTACCTCTGCTTGTACAGATTTTTATGAGCATGGCATGCAGGGTCTTGTTCATTGCTGGCAACAGTGCATAACTAATGGTGGTAATTGTGTAGAAAAGCAGTGTTGAAAAGCAGTAGCTGAGAATTTGCTCTATCAAATAGTGTAATTCTGCTCTCTATAGCCTCTGTAGTTTATATGGAAGTAAACAGGAGGCATTACTTTCAGAGCAACCTACATATATACTATTAATGTGGAGGACATTTCTTATTTTCCTAAATGTTGTGACATCTACACAGATTTTTAATATGATTCTTTCCAGTACTAAAACTGCTCTGAAAGTATAAGCCAAAATACCTAAAATAACCAAAATGGCAAATTACATTCTTTATAAATTACACCAAGAACCAGATATTAGTCTTCAAAAATCATTAAGAAGAAACAGGCAATGCCAGATAAACTGTACATGCAATATTAGACATTTGAATTTTAATAAATTCTAGAAACAGCAAGTCTTCTAACTGTCAAATTTTGAGATAGTTCCCAAGGAAAAAACAAACAAACAAACAAAAAAACCCACAAAAATCTTGATCCACCAGAAATCATAATTTCCAAAGTCTGGCTCCTGGAATCACTGGTATGTCAAAGCGCTAGTAATGTCCAGAAATTAACATCTCAATTTCCTATCTTAGCAGGGGTGAGTGGCGTTAAGAAAAGTAGAGTGAAATTTTCAGTGTCCTCAAAGCACAGTTTTCTCTTAAACATTATTTTACATTTTACGTGCAAAGATGAAAAGCTGTGGAAGTTATTTCACAGTAATGGCAGTAATAATGCAGGTAGAAGGGCTTCCAAGAACATGGTCACATTTCGTTGCTCATGCTGCTGTTTTATACATCTGACAGCAGAAGAATTTAACCATACAACTGCCACAGTAATACAGAGCAGTGACAAAAGTCTGAGAAAAAAAGGCTGTTACAAGGAATTTGATGGTGGAAAAATTTCAGTTAAAACCTCTTTAAAGAGCAGTGCTGAGAATGTGACGTGCTTCCTATTAGTATGAGGTCTTAATGTTCATTTCATGGTCCTCTTTTGCAAGCTCATACAAACTTCAGAGAATACCACTGAAGATTGCACTTTGGTTTATGGATACAAACCAATTCTGAACAACTTTGTGTGAAATAGAAGTCTACCTATATAGAGAGACAAACAACAAAACCCCTTCATATTTGTCCATTTATTTAAACTGTTTTCTTAGAAAAAAGTTACAAGCATTTTCCTTACATCAAATAGAACAGAACTTGAAAGTATTTGTAAATGTTGTACACCTAAGAGATCACACAGATTTTTTCAAACATCAGATAGAAGAAATTCCAGATTAATAGAAGTGCAGTAAAAACATAGTGTCTCATATTCTTTTTAAGGAACTAAATAGGCTTTTTGTTTTCCCCATTATTTTACTACCATATGTGCATATTCTGAAGACATTAAAGTAAAACTATTTTCAGTAAGATGTTATGACTAATACATTTCACTTCCCTCAGGCAGAAAAGAGTAGGCATCTCTATGGAGTGAAAGATATTAAGAGAAAAAGAGAATGACTTCCTTTATAACAGTCTTTGACTAAGTCCATGTTTTTCATTATATGGAAGGAGCATGAGAATCTTTCTCCACAATGGTGAGGTCTTCCCCACAGAAGGAAAAAAAGAAAAAAAAATGAAAAAAAATCATATAATGCAGCACTAGTTGCTTAAATAGATACAATGTATATACCATTCCATTGAATCCTGGTCAGAAATATGTATCAATGGTAGTATGAAAAATGCGGAATATATATACTCCTCTGGGCAAATGCATCACTAAAGAGTCCTGGGACATATCATTTAAATAAGCAAAAGAATAAAGTGATCATTTATTTATTTATTTATTTATTTTGCATTCAGAGAGGATTATGTGTATTTTATTTATTGCTTATTTTAAATGACAATATTTAAGCTTTTAGAATTTGTCCTCTGGCTAGTAAACTTAGTTCACATTTTCAAATTTTCAACCACTACTGCACAGAACTTAAATTTTTAAATGACAGCAGATTGTCTAGCTCTTTCAAAATAAAACTTCCACATTAAAAAGCCTTTCTTGTTATATTGTGGAAGATCTGATGAGACATAATTGGCAATCTGTTATTTTTACTACTGTGACTTCATAGTTCAAGTAATAGAAATAGTGTGCAGGAGCACACATGCAAATTTGCAATAACTGGTAAGTTAAGTAGGGTTAAATTAATATACTTTTCAAGTGTATTGAAATTGCTGAATCATGGGTTAAGGTGGAGAAAATTGCCTGCCTAGAAAAAACTCAGCTGGGGCATATCCCAGGATTTCTAGGATCCCCTCATTATGAAGTAGAGGCCATAGTTGAAAAATGGGGCCCCTTGCAGAACAGTGGAAATATTTTTCAATCCCCATCTTGCGTGGAAGAATATTTATATGGATTAGATAAAGACATTCTAATTACAAAAGAACAACAACTGGCTGTGTCCACTGTGGCATGGCCACTATTAACGGCACTGAATTACGCAGAACTTTAGAAAATGAGAACCAGTTACTGTGTGATTGCATTGAGAAATCCAAGCAACAGCTTAGCACATTGACAGAAAAAATCAAGTTTAACCTTCCCTTTAAAACAAATACAGAATATTGCATTGAAAAATACTCAGGCCCCTGAATCAGTGGTCCCTAATCATGTCGCTGTGGCAGATCAGACCCCAGCTTTGGCACCTGGTATAGTTAAGCTGTCACAGATATCTGGCCAAAGGGTGTGGTACAGATTGCCAGGACATGCCCCAGTGCAAGCTGAAGCTGTTGACCCAGGACAGGAATACAGCCTGTATCTCACCATGGAGGGCAGACCTTCCCCTCTTGATACCTCTGAAACATCTGTACTCTGTACCCATGAGTCTTTGGAGTCTCTAGGATCACCTGAAGGAGCAAAATGTCATCAAAGCGCTCCAGTGACACTGTGAGATCAAGATCGACACCCAGTGCTGACCTATGTGGGACAGATGAAACATAAGATAGACATGCATCAAAGAACTGCATGCCTCTGGTAACACGATTGAGCACTGGCCCATGAGACAACATGAATTTCAATCATGAAGCAATGATCAATCATCCTACACTGTGTCAACCTGCACCACAACGGGTAATTGTACTCAATTCTTTGAATCCCTTTTTAGTATTAGGGAAGGCTTCAGCTGACTCAGTCATTGGTACATGCCCTGAAGGGGTGGAGTGTATGGGAACTTCTGAGTCATGGCCTGAGCCACTAATTGAGCACTTGAAAGAATAGACCAGGTCAGCCCTGGGAGTACTGGTGGAGGCAATTCACCTGTGCGATCGGAAGCATTTACGGGCTGACTGCTACTGAGGATCTCTTGTTGGAGGTCCCTCCTTTGTGGAGTCTTTCCACAAGTCTAGATCTTTGGAGACAGGTGAGTATTCTTTTTGTAACATACTCTCATTGTGCTGGTCCTGCCGCTGTTACTTCAAGTAAACTCTTGATATTCTCAGCACTGACGTTTTTACTATTTTCAGTAAATTTAACAGTTTTCTTTTTTTCATACTCTTTCATAAAAACATGTCACACGAATCAACATAATAGATAATGAGCTTCTAACAGGATAGAAGAGACCTTCCTGTAGATATATCCATGACTAGTAATTGTCTAGGGTTTCCAAATGGCAGAAAGCTCTAAAAAGTAGCAGAGGGCACAACTTAAAACACTCCTCACAAGGAGAAAAGATTAAATCCTCCGACACACTGCACACTATGTTATACATCAAGCAAACATCTTGACAGCTCACTATTAGTTCATAATGTTTTACTCCATCTTTTCAGACTGCAGTCTTCATTTTAATAAAATTACTTTCTAGGTTAATTTTAAATATGCTCTCCTTGTGGCTTGCTTGGCTGTTTCTTTTTGCTATCCTTTTGCCTTTAGGATGGTTTGAATTTATCAACCTGCAAGGTCCCAGACTCTCAACAACAAAAGTATGTTGTGGTTGCATGTCTCTCCATTCACACACCATATTTTTACAATTTTATTCCTGTATGCAGGAGGAAATATCTATAACCCCACTAAACAAGTTGCCACTATCCCAAATAGGAATTGTATCAGCATTTACAGAGTTGAACAAAGAACAACTACTGAATAATTAAATCTTATTACTAGAAAGACAGATTTCTCCTGAAATCTCTCTCAAAAATTCTCCTTTTCAGATGATGTCCAATAAGAGTTAAAAACATTTTAAATTATCTTTGCATAATGCTTCTTTATAATGCCTTATTTTCCTACTGAAAGTGCAGTGCTGCTAGCCAGTTTTTACTTACTGTATTTCTATTAAAAAATGGAGCACATGAATATGTACTATTGTTGATAGACTAGAACTGTTTTCCACAAATCAACAGGTAGGATCATGCTAGTGTCAGCTTTCCACAGTCAAAAGTCATTTGCCTAGCCATATAGCATAAAATTTTGTTAACAGTTAATATTTTATACTGAGTTTCTAATACAGCATTATCAACAAAGTAAGCAAGCAAGCCCACATCCTACATTTGCACAAGGAAGAAATAGACTGCAGTTTTACCAAGTAGGGAAAATTCAGTGTTAATCAGTATGTTTTCAGTATGTTTTCAATGTGTTTCTTAACAGAAAATGGTTGACTCTATTACATATAGCAGTTGGACAGACTGGTGAAAACATAGTTCTGTGATGTTTTTTTTTTTTTTTAACTGAAAGATTTTCCTTCTATTTCAAAATTTATTTTGTGCTGGATGCAAGATTTCTCTGAACACTGAAAAGAAAAACAAATACAAAAATACTTGAGGAGTACTTTGGAATGGGAGTATAGAAAAAATTCTGAACAACACAAAAAAAAGCTATAAAACAAAGACTCAATACTACATATGCCCTATGTCAATACAAAGTAAAAATGGAAACCATAAGCATGGTATATACAGTATAACCTAAGAACTGCATGCTGAATAATCTTTTTTTTTTTTTGCCATATGGCATACTTGCAGTCACCAGTTGAAATCCTAGCTGATCACTCTGGAGGCTTATTGCATAAGGGAAACTGATTTGCTGATGAAAGCCAAGAAAAGATTAAATGGAGATTTTCAGGATCGGCTCATTTCTCATCCATTTCAATTTGTAGTAATTTCAAGTGCTTTTTTTTTGCAGATCCACAGCAGATAGCTATGGCTAAGTTTTTAATTAGGTTAAGGGGTTCGGAAATGCAGTATGGCTGTTGCTGTATTGAGGACTTTTCCTGAAGTACTCTTGAACTTTCTCTGAAGTTGCACCATCAGTAATTGATGTTTTTGTATACTTATGTGAATACATGAATCTAATCAATTTGAAAAGAGATTTTTTTGTCAGCTAGAGCTAATCCAGGAACACTTAACTTCCAAGTTAGCAATTTACATGAAATACACTTTGCTCTGAGGATGATTACTGTACTTTTATAGAAAATATTACAATAGCATAAATACAAATATTTTCCTGATTCTGGTACTAACATACATAAAACAACATTTGAATGCCTCAAAGGTAAAAATTCTTGTGTATACAGAGATACCACAGACCTGTCACCACTGACATAATGTGTGCAAAGCTGGTGCCTGTTCTTTTGCATAAAACTGGGCAAAACTACCTCTTACTGAGTCATGCAGCCTAAAAAGTAATAATAATTTAAAAAAGATTTTCAAAGCAGCTAGAGAAACCTGCAGGTTTTGTTAAATAGTTTCACCTGTAAAAAATCTACAAAAGTGGTACTGTGGAAGCTATCCATATCAGCATTTTGTTTCCTGTGTGGTGATTCAAGTAAAGAGGTCACAGCACTGGTGGTTGGATAGCCTGAAAAATAGAATTTATATAAAATATACATAAAGAAGACAGATATGAGTATACATACAAGTTTGTATACAGAATTGTATACATAACAGATTTGCAAGGTTAGAATTCTACCTGTATATGCATTTACATGGATACATGCATATATACAATTGCATCGGATATATGTAGATATGCATGAAGCATCACAAAGTTGCTGAATAATATAAATGCTCTGTGTATGTGTGTATGTGTATAACTATGTGTACTATAACTTTGCAAACTTGTTACTTAGTCCTTTAAAATCTGTTTATTGGCTTAATATCCCAATTCTTACTAGATGGAAGAAAGACATCTATACCTTCACATGCACTAAAAACTTTAGTTGCAAGGTAAGAGAAGAAATTTCTGCCTTGCAGTGAATGCAAATTCTTTTCTCTGCTTCTTCATCTGTCAGGTGGTGCAAGATGCTCCCGTGGGAATTTTAAATTTGAAGTTACTCACAAGCATTTTGCTAGAAGGCAAAAAAAATTAAACTTTCTTGTGCCCCAAAAGTGAAAGGACCAATTATTAGCTCCATTGTAGGTTTTTCTCTTAGGGGGTGTATAAGATTTATATTTGGCTTTCTGGAGAGAGTATTTGACATTCTGCATTGAAGGTGTGCTTTCCATTTTCTAGCAACCAGTCAACACGCTCTTAAAAGCCTACTTCCAAGTACTGGGAGAAGAGCATTCATGCATCAAAATATTCACTGCAAATACAAAATACAAAACCATTTTCCATGAGTATTTCAACTAAGTCTTCACTGTAATTTAACTAGAGTAGTTAGCAGGCACACATTGATAAGAACTGCAATGGGATGTTATAACAGTATAGTTGTATATGCTGGCACTACCTGTAGAAACTTATATGTAGCCCATTGCATCACCTTCATACTATTTGAACAATTGTCACAAGGTTTGATTTAAATTCTAGCTACAAGAGCAGCTTGCAGTGAAACTAGGCAGCACTCTTCCTTTCATATCAGCTTCTGCACGTAGATCACAAGACAGTGCTAGTACATTGGTACAAGATTTTCTGCAGTCTGCTTCTGTCTCAGGTACATAAATGCAATGTACTCTATTAACGCTTCTGGAAATTAGATACCTCTGGTGATCCAAATCACTAGATACATGTTAAAACCCTGGTGTTATTAAACTTCTTTTGTGCAAAAAACAGTAATAAATTGAGAGTGTTTAAATATACCATCTGTTGTTACTGACAAATGACCCCAGGCCGGACCCCGTCCAGAATGGACCCCGTCTGGAGAGAGGCACAAACACGGATGCTGTGGAGTCAGCTCTCAAATCTACTGCTGCGCCTCGCTGCTTATATATCAGCATGGCTTCCGCGCAGGCACATCCTGTACACCCGTTATGCAATCCCACATGTGCATGCCCCTATCCACCCCCAAAGTCCTATCTTGCTGATAGCTCTTGTGCAATAACTCAGTTCTGCTCAGTTAGTTAAGTTCTGTCCTTCGGTTAATCTTGTTTCCCAACATCTCCCCCCTTCCTTAGTACACAGTAGCTAAATAATGGTTTCAGGATCGTGGACAAGGAGAGGCTGTGCACAGAATTTCTGCTGCCAGAAATTCCCTGATGGCTCAGGTGGGGTCAGGATTGGTGTTCCCATTGTCAGCCTAGTGGTCATAATTAGCAGAAGTGTTCGATGGTATCCATGGCAAAACAAGCCACGCAGGAATCCACTTTGTACCTGTACCTGTGGAAACACAACCATACCCTCAGCCCCATGTAAGGAGACCGGCTGGATTGAGTCGAATAGGAGACTCAGGTGTCTGACACCAGACCTTCAGGACAGAATGCCTGTGGAATATCCATTGGCTAGAGGAAAATATTTTTGTAGAGGCATGATGTCATCATTGCTGGCTAGCTGGTTGAGTACTACCAGCCCCTTCTGCAACATCACTGTTGGGTTGCTCTTGCCTCCCCCCTCCCTTAACCATGTAAGTTGCAATTTCAACATTTGATGCATGTGTTCGACTGGCTTGGCTGGTGCTGTTACGCGGGATGCAAAGCATATGGTGTACCATCCAACTCCTACAATAGCAGAATAAGGGTCTTTTAATGGCAATTTAGAGGGCCAATCACTTGGCTTAATGACGGTAACATCAGCTCCTGTATCCACTAGGGTAACCTACTATAACTGTCAACCATTTACTAAGCATGGTAATAATGGTTTGTCTTTTTTTACTTGAGTAGTCCATAGCACGGCAGGTTTGTCCATGGTACCAAATTGGGGACCAACCCAGTCCTCAATGCCAGGTTCTGCCAAAGAATGAAAAAGGATTAATTGTGCTATTTTTTGGCCTTCGGGAATAAAGCAGAGGGGGTGAGGGTGTCCATGCCATTATCTTAATCTCCCCAGTGTGTATAACTCCTGGTAAAACAAAAAGTCCCATCCACGTAACAGAAGAACGTCCTAATAAGAGGGTGCTACACCTGTCCCCAAGGGGGCCCGTGACACCTGTTGGAATGAGAGTCACGGTGCTGTCAGTCAGTGTCACTGACTGGGTGGTGGCCAAATCCACTCCTGCACTGCCAGCGGTGGCTGGTCTGAGTGAGCTGACCAGGCAGTGGCCGACAGATTTGAGACCATATTTGCTGTCATAGTGCGCAGTCACGCGCTCTTTTTCCTGTTACCCAGCAGATTGCAGGGCCATGCAGTAAAAGAGAGTTTGGATTGGCATTCTCTCGCCCAGTGCAGCCCCCTCCTGCACCGGGGACAGGGTCGAGTTGGAATAGCACAAGCATTTTCATTTGCTTGCTTAGTCTTTTTCAGTTCTTTTGTACATGACCGGGTTCCCCACAATTGTAACACTTACTTCATTCTTTGAGCTGTTCCTGCATCAAGTCGGGCTGCCAGTGTATCTGCTAGCAAGGCTGTTTTATGACTTTCCGTGCCTACATCTTGACAGGCTTTAATCAGGTCAGTAATGGATGGATCTGCATTCTTTAAGGATTGTAAAACCTTTTGACAGTCTACATTTGCATTTTCTACTGCTAATTGCTTAAGCAAAGCATCCCAGGCGGCCTGATTTCCTACTTGTTTCTCTAGTGTATTTTGTAAATGGTCAAGAAATTTAATATAGGGCTCTGCAACCTCCTGCTTAACTGATATATTTGAGGCATTAGATAAATTAGTATCAGGTGTCCGATGGATAGCATGAAACACCGAAGTCTTAACCTGTTCAAGGCATTGCCTATCTATCTGTGCCTGAGCCTGAGGTTTTGCTCAGACCCCCTTCCCTGTGAGTTCCTCCATGCCAATATTATTTAAGTTAGTCGAATTATTTGTAGCCTGGATGGTAGCCTGATCTCGGTATTCAGTCATAAACACAATGTATTGCATGGTTGATAGGATCGCTCACAACAAGATTTTCCAGTCATGAGGGGTCATAACATAACGGTCACCAACTGCAATTAAAAGATTACATGTAAAGGCAGACTGAATTCCATAGTCTCTCACTGACTTCCTTAGCTCCTTCATTGCCTCATACGGTAGGGATTCCCACTGGGGGGTCTTATTCGGATAATATAACACAGGAAAGGCCTGCAACATATTAAATCACCCTGTAATATTGCATCTCCTCTGCAATGCTCCAAAGCACTGCAGTACACTGTAAAAAAATCCTTCTTTCCTGCATCCTTCAAATTCTCACCATGAGGGAAAACAATTGGCTCGTCCTCTGGATCTACTGGACCAGGATCAAAAAGTTCTCTGCTTCCGGTCTGCACCTGTCTTTAACCAAGTTACATGCAGGCTGCAGAGACACAGGAGCAGACAACGCAGACGTGGCGGAGGGTGGCAGTGTCATGGTGAGTGATGTGGGTGGGGCGGAGGGCGGGAGCCATGTGGTCAGCGCTGAGGGCAGAGCGTAGGGTGGCAGCGCGGGGTGGGAGGTTTGCGATTTCTCCCCAGCCTGGGGGGTGGGTGGTCTGAGCCATGGACTGAATCCGGGCAGGGGCTGTTTTCTGCACCAAGAAGCAGCAGCGGGGGTGGGAGGGAGAGCAACAGGGAACAGTCAGAAGAAATTCTTCCTTGTCAAATTTGTTTAAGCCCTTCCATTATTTGGTGCCAAACAGATAGAAGTTTAGCAGTCATTCTGTCTTTAGTAATAGAAGCCTCCCAGAGTTTTGTGCCAATTTAGTCCCAAAGCTCTCCATCAAGAGAGAACCCAGTTTTCGGAAATTCAGGGACATTGTTGCTGCAACCTGGAAATAAATCCCTAAGGGGTCCCATTATGTGTTAATCTGTAACTGGTTAGAAGAAAGCCTTCAATATACATTGAATATGATATATTGATTTTGAATGATCACTAAAATTTGTGCAGCAAATGCTTTTAGAGTGGTCACAACCATGCCTTTGGGCTAATAGATGATTAATGGTGGTACAACTTTATGAAGTTGCATGTCAGATAGAATCCATATTATTGGGCAAATGTGCTAGAGTATTGCTAGGGGCATTATTACTTATTGACCCTTGAGAAACAGCAAACTGTGGAAAAGGAGAGAAAAGGAACTTGGTGGTTCTGGATGCAATAGGCAGTGCCAGCAAGGCATCCCCTCCTTCAAAGTGCACTTTTCCTCTCTCACTCACCACAGGTTCTCTCCTGCTTCTATTCCTTTCAGGGCCTGAAGGGTATTTTCCATTTGTACACCATATCCGCGTGGCCAGTGCGTGATACAGAGCTCAAGTGGAGCACCTGCTTGGAAAATGAGATCAGCTATTAAGATCAACTCTCCTAGTGTGCGCCTTTGTCTCAAGTGATGCACAGTCATATTTGAAAAATCCTGGTTAGTGGGATGAAAGACAGTTAATCATTCTATAATACAAGGTCATCCCTTTGCCTGGGATTCCTTTCCAGGTTTTGTCTTTGCAAACTAAGAAAAGGCTAATTGATAAGCTAATAGCATCATAACTGAACATTGCTAATACTTCAAAAGAACTATTCCCGTAGATTCTAGCATTGGTAACAACCAATCCTGTTTAATTCACATTCAATCTATTACTAAAATAGGAGAAGCACACAACAACCTAGATAATGCCTAGTAATTCTAATTCTTGAGACTGCATTTGTAGCACTGGAAAATCACCCACTATGTCATACCAATACTAGTGTTATTTGCAATATAACAAGTTACAAAGCAATACCAGTAAGGAAGAAGCACACAATCCCAGTCACTATGAAGGCTGGATGCTATTTTCTGCCTGGAGATGAGGCCATACGTATTGTGCTGGAACCCATGTAGGGCCAGTCCCTGATGGTCTTGAGACACCGTACAGATCAGTGGCTCAGCACCATCCGCCAGGCTCAAGAACATGTCCCCTTCAAGAGCGCAGTTTTTCATTATCAGCTGCCAATGGCCTATCAGGTCTCTCGGAGTAGCTCCCTGACTGTGCGTGCTCCTCCTCTCCATAGCTTGAGCTAATGTCCTAGAATTGACCAAAAGGTGTTGCAGTTCTTTTAGTAACATAGTCAATAGGTCCTTTGGCTCCTCCCTTCCCTGTGCCCCCCCTCCTCCGGATCCACCTGTCTCCCAGAGAGGACCCCTAGCTGAGGACATGCTGATGTTCACCGGGACGTATGCAGGAAGGGCAGAGGGGCACAGTGGTGGAGGATCCAGAACGATCCCAGGAACATACAGGCTGATGTCTGTAAACAGAGTCCGAGGTTTTCCCTTCAGTGATCAAGAAAGCCCGCAAGTCCCCTTGTAGATCCTTGACCGACTCCGCTGCCCCTTCCTGCTGGGCCAGCTGCTCGGCAGAAACCACCTCTATTGTATCCCCCAACTCACCCGAGTCCGCTGTATCAGCACATGCTCCCCTAAGGGGCCCACACACAGCCTCCGCCGCAGCCGCCCACACACCCTGCTCCTCCCAAATCTTTTGGAGGCAAGCAATAAAACCCAATATGTTGGAGTGTCTTCTTGCTCCCTGCCCCAGCAGAAGACAACAACTCTGTCCCTGCAGCCTGGACTTTCTCCAAGTCCATAGCCTGTGCAGCAGATCCCAATAAGCCCTTTTGAATCATCCATTGGGTGAACCCCTCTGTGCTGCTGGTGGAGAGAGGAACCTCTACCTCCTGGGCAAGAACCTTCAGTACCTCAACCATATCCTTGACAGATCCCATTGACATGGTAAGGCCTGGATTTCCCTGAGCCCTGCCCACACTGGCACACCATCCGTTATACTGCTTATCACGTCTGCTATCACGTCACTATCACTGCTATCATGTCAGGGTCGCCACTTGTCATTACTGACAAATGACCCTGCGCTGGTCCCCATTTGGAATGGGCCCCATCCAGAGAGAGACACAAACACAGATGTCGTGGAGTCAGCTCTCGAATTTACTGCTGCTCCTCAGTGCTTATATATCGGCATGGCTTCCGTGCAGGTGCATCCCATACATCTGTTATGCAATCCCACACGTGCTCGCCCCTACCAACCCCCAAAGTCCTATCTTGCTGACAGCTCTTGTGCAATAACCCAGTTCCTCTCAGTTAAGTTCCATCCTTCAGTTAATCCCGTTTCCCAGCACCATCCATAAGAGATATCAGCATATTTCTTAATGAAAAGTGGAAAAGTTCATTAAAATAAATATTGTCAATCCACAAGCATTCATTTTCTATAAAGATTACTTACCTTCTTGAATGATTATTAATTTCCCTAAACATTATAGAGGGAGAACAATCTACTACTATGCAGAAACATTAAAACTTTATAGCCTTAATACTGAAACAAATTCCTGTAACACATCTTTCATTTTGTGGCTTTCATTTGCTACACAAGTGTTTGTTTATCAAGGTTCTCTTGAGCTGAGCGGTGAACTGTATAACACAGAGTGGAAAAAAAGTCTGATAATTGAGTTCATACATTTCTTCTCCTTGTTTTCTGCAGTAGTTATTTGTTATAAATATCTAGACACAGAATTTAAGTAATTTAAGTTACATAATATTGTATTTTTGTACATGTTTACTTCCAGACAAAGACAATGAATTCATCTTTGAACTCAAGAATAATTTTGGAACACAGTTATTCTGAATCATCTGTCACCTCAAATCATTTAAAACAGTTTTAGTTCTACGTGTACTGAAGTACGTATTTTTAAATGGCCAAGAAATACTGTCTTATTGCAAAGCAGGATAAAATTGGGGCCCGCTGTAGCCAAGGAGCTGAAGAGAGGTAAAAAGAAAGGACAGAGCTGAAATCAATGTGGGAACAGCAGTAGCTGAAAAGAATAATCTGCTATGAAAGCTTTGAATATCAGTCTCAAAATAACCCAAGTAACTTACAGGATGCAACTCATGATAGCTGAAAGACCACAACTATTCAGAAATACCTGTGAAGAAAAGAATCCATGAGTAAAGTCCTCTTTTACTGATGCCTCCACTGTAAAAAGGTACTCTTAACTGTCACTCTTAATTTTTCCCATCTAAGTACCAAGTAGGAGTTAATATTAGAAAAACTAAAGGAAGTTTAACTCTGATATTAGAATATCCAGTTAAAAATGTTCTCTGTGAGCAGAGACTGTAGCTTCATCTCATCTGTGTTAATAGAGATCAGTTCTGCAGTACAGAGGACAGGGACTCTCTGGGGAAACTGACTGTATCATTTTCTGAACCATGTGTATGTCTCCTTGTAAAGCACTGTCTGCTTAGAGTTAGTTTTATATTCTTTCTTGTAAAACATACGGTAAAATTTGAAAAAAACCACTGTTTTGTGTTTAGGCCCATGTCCCTACCTTACTTCCCTTCTCCCTCTTTCCCATGGCATGGGTCAGTGGGTCTTCCTGCCCCATTAGTTACAGAACCAGGCCCAACCAGCCTGGAAACAATTGAGAGAAGTGTTTTTACAGTAATTTATTGGAAAGAAAATAATTTTCACATGTTATTGTTACTCCAGTGCTAGGAAATTCAGATCCCAAAGTCACGCACAAGAACAGAGATAGACATGCAGTTTCTGTGGGAAAATCAGTACTGTATTTCTATTACCACACAGTGTTATAATACATGATGAAAAATGCATAAAAATATGTGTATTCAGTATATATTATATACATATTATAGTTTATATTGCTATCTCTAGCAAAGCTTTATAAATCACATGTAATTTTCAACATTTTTCATTACAAGGTGTTCACTTGTTATTCAAGAGGGCTTTTAGCACATTTTATTCTTCAGAAATCACGTACTACAGCTATTTAAATTGATTTCTGTGAGGCAGAAAACAAGTGAAAACATATCTTTTTTTCTTCAGTGCAATTCATAGGTAACTACCAATGCACAGTAGCAATTTGTGTGTTGTCTTTCAATATTTTGTGTGATGACCATCTTCAAGGACCCTGTAGCAGTGGACAGTAATATGGCCTGAGGCAAAAACTGTTGACTGAAGCATTCTGTGCTAAGGAACATCTCTAGGAAACCTGTCTTCTCCACAGTGTATTAACACTGCTGAATGAGGTGATGATCTGGATAAAAATTTAACTGTTTGTCTAGACATCACAGAATTGTCTATAATTTATTACAGTTCAGCTTCCAAAAGTATACATCACTGTATACAGTACAGTTAGATACATCTAGCCATACTTAGTATAGCTGCCTGATATATGTTTTTCTTTTAACACAAACCACAAAGGCTTCGGGAAGGTAGGAAATCATGGCTAGTTCTAGGCTTGGCTCAAACAGTGGCTGGATCTTGGAGAAGAAAAATGGAAAGTTGTATTGGGTAACATTCAAAAGCCTTTCTGTGACATTTCTTAACATTCAATCCTTAGCAGTCCAAGTATTTCTGAAGTATAATCCATTCACTAAATAATGTCTAATCAAGGAATCATAAAGCAACACTGAGTACTTGCATGTGTTCATTTTTAAGTGGTTAAGACACAGACTGATCTGAAATGTTTGTTATAACAATGTATGCACACACCCACAAACATCTTGTCTCATGCTACTTGATACGTTTCAAGTTATAGTATTTATTTCCCGAATCATAAATGTTCATTCATTTCACATGATTTATGACCACATCCTGAGACATAACTAAACCACCACCCTCTGAGTCCTCTCAATTTTCAATTCTTTCAGTGCTCCCTGATCAAGAAAAACAAATTTTATGCAATCTGTTGACTGGTTTGCTTGAATTTCTCATTAGAATAACAAATACATTGGCTGGGTAAGACATAGCAGGCTATGTGTATGGGAAGGTGGAGAAACTGAAGGGCCTTAGAGTATGTCTTTGATAAATCCAGTAAACTTGCATTCTGAAATAATATGATGAAATAAGAACTTAGGATAAATTTATACACTGCCTTTGGATTTGTAGAAAATTAGTTGCCTTTTACTATGACTAGTTCTAGAAAAGAAAGCAAATTACCTGACAACACAGTTTTTGACTTCAAGTAGAACCAGAACTGGAGTATATTTCTTTCTACACCTATGGCACAGTAATAATGCCTTAACTGTAAACATTTGCAAACAGAACACAGGAATTTCAGAAGTGAGTTTCAGGTGACAGACAACCCACCACATACATTCCTTTTGAATAGCTTTGTAACAGAAAAATGGATGTGCAGTGCTTTGCATGAAAACTTCTCAATCAACAAGCTGCAGGACCTGCAGGAACTAACTGCAAAGCAATGTAAATTCAGTTCCATTACATATGAGCTAATGCTGCAGTCATTTTTACTAGAGAACAGTGCATGCCTGGTTCATGTGGTCAGTTGCCTGTGTCAGCTCCAGAAACAACTCCAAGCTCTGCAGTGACCACCTTCTCTGAAAGGCTTACATCTTTGTTTAAACCCTAAGGGCTGCAAGCTGATTTTTTTTTTTTCTCATGCATTTTGGGAAACAATATACATAATGCACAGGTAATGGACATGCCTTCTCTGGAAGAAGCTGATGTGGAAGTGAAGGGAGAGGAGAATCATGGAGACAGAAAAGACAATGAAGTATTTCTATTCAAGGTGAACCCGAATAAAGGGCTAATCTGTTATACTGTTAAAATTGTAAGAGTAGTTGAGCACGAACAATGGGAATGATATGGGGTCATTAGGGGTAGAGTTTGGGGTGGAATATTGTGATGAATTTCTAGAATTAATTGTAATAACCACTCCTTGTACCATGAATATGCATGTATTCCCTCTATAAATAGGGATGCTTACCTGCTTTTCAGGTACCTGGCTGGTCAAATAAAAAGTACCTGCTCTACAACTACTTTGTTGTTATAGAGTTTGTTCCTCAAGTCAGCTTTGGCAAGCCAGCCAGGAAAACTCTTTGCTGGACCGCAGGGCTGGTCGGGCTTGGGGACACTTCTGGTGCGCCCCAAAAACAGGTTTTCTTTTTTTTTTTTTTTTCAGAGAAGACTCCCCAGGCTGATGCATCCACTGCAGGGCAGAGAAAGAACTCTAGTGTGGACCGGGTATGCTACAGGTACAGGGATCCATAAGAAGTGAGGAGACATTCTACGTGGGGTTGATGGAGCTAAAGTGCTCCCCCTGAGGGTGGATCCACAGGTAAGGTTAGGTGATCGTGATCAGTGTGGGAGTACATCCCTCGGGAGGGGGGTCCTACTTAGGGGGGTATCTCAAGAATCCTGAGGATCCCACAGATATAGCAGTGCAAGGTATCCCGAGAGTGAGGCCATAGTGCGCTCAGGAGTGTAAGCTCTGTAATACTTTGGAAAGATCGTAGCAACAGAAGTGTGTCGGATCTGTGGTTTCGTTCTCCTGTGAGGGAGACTGCTGGAAACTGGCATAGAAGTGTTTAAAGTGACAGGTCAAGTGGGGTGAGCAAATGCCCGATCTGATTTTCTTTCTCTTTGTGATAGGAACTGTGTTTGCCGTTGTTGCTATCTTTGTAATTGTAGAGTGTTTCTGTTAGAAAAATACTGTTTGTGGAATTCCATCTATAATAGAAGTGCTATTGTTGCTGGGGACACTGGTTATAGCTCTTGTCCGGGGAATTTAGTGTTCCTGTGCCCTGGGCAATTCAGCAGATTCCATTACCCAGCAACAGAGACTTTATAAGCAGCTACTGTACTGTGTGAATGTTGAATACTGGATCCAAGGTGTGAGTGGTATTATTGTGTGATCTGAGAGTAACTGGATGCTTGTTACATCCTGAAAATAATTGCAACCCTGTATTTGTTGTTAGATGCTTAACCTGTAATGCTGTCCAGGAATTACAGTGAACATAGGAGACTGGCATTTCTGTTGGGGTTATGAGCTGGGGATTAAAGAGGAACACGTATCAGGTCTAACTGATATGCTGGCTATAAGGTGCAGACTTTTGTGAACAATAAAGAATCAGTAAGATTTAATATGGGGGGATGTCATGGATTTATCTACATCAATCTGTGTCCATGACAGGGGAGGGGGCAGTAGGCCCGTGGGCCCCCTGGCCCCCTGACAAATGAGAAGGAAAAAAGGGAAAGGGGTAGGGAGTTGGGAGCTGAGCTCAAGGAAACAAACAGAGCAGCGGCAACGATCTAAGGAGTAAAACTTATTTTACTAACTATGATATTGGAATGCAAGGTAACACACTATAATACAATATAATAGAAAATTGAGGCTAATAAATCAAGTGAAATAAGAGAGAGAGAGAGAGGTTTCCGAAGACTGAGAAGCCTACTTTGAAACTGAAGGCGCCAAGGCTTGGAAGCACACCCACACCCACTGCCAGGCAGTGAGAGAGAGAGACTGTCCAAAAAAAGCTGAAGGCCTTACACTGATACTGAAGCGATGCGCGCAGTCAGGATGGGCAGCAGTGAGGAGAAGTGAAGGAGAAGAGCACCAAGACAAAAAAAGCCCGATCAGGTGACCTTGCCAGGAGTTATATCTCCTCTCTGACTGCGAAGGCCCCTGGGGAATGCAGTTCTTCTCTTCTGGACAGGTATCCAGAACTGGAGCATTAACACTTAAACTCCCAGTGCACTACATGATGTTATGATGTGGAATACCAGTAAACAAAAATCATAAAACCATGACAGGGGAGCACAGAGAAAGGAGGTTCCCAGGCGAACCCCACTTGGATGCATCTTGGCTCATTGGCAAGATTTTGCCGGGGAGCCTGGGAGCACCCTGAGCAAGAAAACTTTAATCAAGTATTGTAATCAGTGGTGGTTGTTATACAAGTTGGAAGGCAGTGAAAAATGGCCTGTAAATAGCACTTTGAATTGCAGTTAATGTTGTTTTTGCAGAGGGAGAGCAAATGGGAGGAAGCCAGCTACGCTGAGATGTTCTTTACCCTCTGTAATCACCCTGAATGGTAGTGGGATTGTGGTATGGGGCCGCCCCAGGACCGATGGTTTTAGCACTAGAAAAGGAGAAAAGGGGGTGGGGGAAATCCCTTAAATAACTTCCCTCACTTCAATTCCTAAAGCAATGCAAGCGGCAGTGACCTCTCCAGGGAAGGGGAGTGGCTGAGCTGCTGATCCTGTGCAGGGTCCTGGAGAGAGAACGCACTCTCAATTACTGAGGGAATTGCAACAACGTAAACGAGACCTGGAGACTTTCCTGACCTGCAGAATCAACTCTATAACCAAAGGTAGGCTATAAAGCAGGTATGTGTTTATTCAGCACTGGGCACATGGGGGATCATTCCTCCTACCATGTGCGCCGATAGACAGAAACATTGGAAAGTTATAGAGCAAGCATATACATATTCAACAGATCTCCAAGAAATCATTAGCATATTCATTGTTTTTCCAGGAAGTTATTTACATGCCGTCCCTCCTACTGACGTGTGTGCAGTTCGTGGCAGGGGTCTTGTGCCAGTGGTAGCTGGGATGAAGTCAGAAGTCCTCCTCAGGTTGACCTTCCTTTTTTGATCCAGCTCCTTCACTCAGACCAGTCAAAACCAGTTTCTTTGGCTACCTTTCCCTTATGTTTGCCCAGCTCCATTGTCTTGACTGCAGAAATGTCGACATGTCCCACTGGTCTTTTTTATTTTCCCAAAGCCAGGATACTTAATCTTCATGTAAAAGGGCCCCTATTTATCTGATTCCTGATTTCAATTCCCCCCTTTTCTTGAACCTAGCAAAATCTTATGCTAAATTATTCCATTTTGAGAAAGAGAATTCCTGAAATAACTTCCATTCTCCATCTTCTGCCGTAATCTATGTTTCTTCCAATCTTCATAGCTATTTCCTGAATCTTTACAAAGCTACATCATACATCGCAAAATTATACATATCAAAACAAATAAGGCCAATATTACAACGCAAGCCCAAAACAGTTTTTTTTAACCATGTAAAACTGGGGAGTCAACTTTTCCCACAAATCAGTAAAACCAAAGGAAGTGTCATCTAATGAAACCTGATGGAGCACTTTAGTATGTTCCCATATAGTCTGCAAATCAATTTCTACTCTTTGCGTCCCATTTATATAAGCACAGCAGCTCTGATTAATAGCTACACAACCCCCCCCCCCCTTCCTTTGCTGTTACTAAGTCCAGCGCCATCCTATTCTGCAGTACTACCTTACTTAACATTGATAAACCACCTGGTGAAACTATGAAAGCCAGTTGGCTTCTCTATAAGGGGGTTATTCACACTTTTCACCCTCTTCCAAGGAGTTCTCAGTATTCCAGGAGGGAGAATCATTTTGTTGTAAAAGGTACTAAATATCCCCCTACACAATGTCCCCTCCAATTCCTCAGTAAAGTCTTTCTTGCCTGTCCATCACCACAAAGCCCCCACAACTGTGGTCCCAGAGGGCACTTTCCTGACCCTTTGTAAAACGCAATATTAGAACGAGGGTCATTTGTTTCACTTTGCCTTGGGCTTTCAGGGTTACAAAACTGTACTCCATCCCATAGGGACACATTAAATTCCCCTACACTTGCTGGTTTACCTATACCATATCTCCTAATTATTGTAATGTTATGATTTGCCCAGAGTTATAACTCAAATTTGAGTCCCTTTATTTCTGCAGTTATACTCTCATTTATACAACTACGTCTGCCTCCTGCCCCTTTCTATAATGTCCAGTTAGTGGACGAAATCCCATATTGAGGGAGTTACATTCCTCCACCCCTTGTCAAGGGGCTGTTGGCAAGACCCAACAGTCCGAAATATTCATAACCTGAGTGAGATTTTCTGTCATTTGTATAAAAGCATTATCCTGCCAAGCTAGAGCAAATCCTATATAAACACTAAGAAATAATATGTTCATGTTATCTTCTTAAGTTTAAGAGGTTCTTAATGAGGTTCTTAAGAGGTTCATGGTGGACTGTTCTCTTCAACAGTCCACCATGGTCAGGCAGCCTTTTTCAGACAGGTGTGGTGTATCCACAGGATCAGTCCTTCCACCTTAGTCACTGTATGAGTGGTCAGAAGCACTTGGTAGGGCCCTTCTCATTTCAGTTCCAAAGGTGAATCTGAGAGGGATTTAACATAGGCATAACCACCAGGCAATATATCATGCACTGGTTCGTCCAGGCCGCGTGCCCCGGTACCATATGCCATTCTTTCAATTCTCTTTAATTGTCTTGTTAGGCTGATCACATATTTGTTCAACACCTCATCCCCGACCTATGTTGAGATTCCCTGCTTTACAGCATAAGGTCGCCCACAGAGAATCTCATACAGGCTTAATCCTTCCTTGGTTCGGGGTTTAGTTTGAATTCTCAGAAGTGCCAGAGGTAGCACTTGTAGCCATGGAATTCTGGCCTCTTGGCCCAATTTTATTATTTGCAGCTTAATCAAGTGATTCATCTTTTCCACCTGGCCACTTGACTGTGGCCTATAACGTGTACACAATTTGCCAATTCATTCCCAACAACATACTGATCAGCTGAACCACTTTAGCAATAAAATGTGGTCCTCTATCCAAGGAGATTGTTCCTGGCACCCTGAACCTTGGAATTATTTATTGTAACAAAACCTTTCTTACCTCCCTAGCCTTGTTAGTTCAGCAAGGGTACGCCTCAGGCCATCCTGAAAAGGTATCCGTTAATACTAACATGTATCTGTACCCCCCTTTTCTTGTGAGTTCTGAGAAATCCACCTGCCATTGTTGTCCTGGATAATTTCCTCTCCCTATTTGCCCTAACTGAATCTTGTGACCTGTTTTAGCATTATTTTATAAACAAACTTCACATTGCTGGGTCACTTGTCTAATAGTAGTGTACAAATATCGGGCTTCTACTTGTTGAACAAGATATTTATTTAATGCTTCTGCTCCCCGGTGGGTTTTCCTAAACTCAGTCATCACCACAGCCCATAATATGGCTGCTGGAATAACTACTTTCCCTTGTGGTGTAATGGCCGATCCTTCTTTTTTTTTTTTTTTTTTAATCTGCCCTTCTAAATCATTTATCAAATTTGAATCCTCTTTTGAGTACTTTGGCTCACCATCCACCTGAATTTTACCATCTGGAATCAGGGAACCCTCCACCACCTCATCCTCTGCTGCTCGCTTTGCTTCTCTGTCAGCCAGAGCATTTCCCATTCCTTCAGCACTGTCTCCTTTTTGGTGGGATCGATAGTGCATAATAGCAAGTTTCTCCAGCTGTTGTACTGCCTCCAGGAGTCTAAGTATTTCTTTGGCATGTTTAATACCTTTCTCTTGGGCTGACAACAGTCCCCTTTCTTTCCATATTGTACCATGAGCACGAACAACGCTAAAGGCATATTTTGAATCAGTCCATATGTTTATCCTTTTCTCTTTTGCCAATTCTAGAGCCCTTGTGAGGGCTATTATTTCACCTTTCTGTGCTGAAGTGTTTGGAGCAAAGCTTTAGCCTCTATTACCTTGTCAACAGTTGTTATTGTATATCCTGCCTTACGAATCCCTTGTCAAACAAAGCTGCTCCTGTCTGTGTACCAGGTATCTTCCGCATCCTCCAATGGTTCTTCTTTCAGGTCTATGCGACTGGAATATACAGCTTCAATAGTCTGTAAACTGTTGTGAGACACGGGTTCCCCTGTGACTCCTCTAAGAAAGGCAGCTGGGTTTATAATATTTGTTACTGTTATTTCTACATCATCTTGCTCCACTAGAATGGCTTGATATTTCAGAAATCTCTGAGGGGAGAGCCAACGTCCCCCTTTTACCTCCAGCACTGTAGAGACCATGTGGGATACCAATACAGTTATCTTCTGCCCCATTGTAAACTTTCATGCCTCTTGGATATTGATTACCAGGGCAGCCACGGCCCTTAGACATCCAGGCCATCCTTTGCTTACTTCATCAAGCTGTTCAGAGAAGTAAGCTACTACCCTCCTCTGTGGCCCAAGATTTTGGGCTAAAACTCCCAAGGCTATCCCCTGTTTTTCATAGGAGAGTAGCAGAAAGGGCTTAGTGACATCTGGGAGTCCCAAGGCTGGGGCTTTCATCAGCTCCTGTTTCAACTTTTCATTGCTGGTCATTGCTGCGGAGACCAGCTTCAGGGCAGGTAAGACTACACTGGGTAAGGGACCTAAAGCAAAAAGGCTGACCAAAATCAACTTTTAGGGCTCTTTTGAAGTCAGCAAAAGCACTGTGCTGGTGCAGGGGGCTGGCGGCTTGTGGGCGGGCTGCTGAGCTAGCAGGGGTGGAGATGGCACTGCCCACTCTTATCTCTTAAGCTGACCTTGACCCCTTTCTGGGAGGCTTAAAAGCAGCCCTCCGGAGGGCAGAAGCCGGCTTCTGCCCCCATAAGGTGCTAGGTGAGAAAAGGTGAGGAAAGGGTGTTATGCCCATTGATAACAGGGAGGGAAGTCTGAGTGTGAGCACAGCCCACACTGCCCATACATTACTGCTGCTGTAGGTGTGGGAGGTGGGTCTTGTGTCAGTGCTGTTGTCTTTGCTCAAAAGCCCAGTTCTACTGACAGACCCTGAGGCCACAACTTCAGACATGGTCTCTACCAGATGACAGGTTTGCCTCAAGAGGACTGTGGAGACCCAGACTGAGGGCCTGCCCAGAAATATGGTGATTCAGGACTCTGGCTGCAGGGAGTGCCAGAGCCTGCTGCTGCTGGAGGAGCATGGGAAGGATGCCACTTGTGTGAGGTGTGAGCAGGTGGATGAGCTGCTAAGTCTGGTGGTGAAGCTTAGGGAGGAGGTAGAGAGATTAAGAACTGTCTGAGAGTGCGAGTGTGAGATCGACTGGTGGTGTAACTCTCTGCAAGAAAGATGCAGAGATTGCACCCCCCAGACTGTGGTGGACCCTCTCCCTTGCCATAGTCAAACCGAGAGAGCCAACTTGAGAGGAGAGGAGGAATGCCAGCAGGTCCCACCTCAGTGACAAGGGCAACACCCATCCCAACCTACCTCGGTTCCCCAGGTGCCTCTATGTAATACGTTTGAAGCCCTGAAACTGGAGGGTGAGGTGGCTGAGGATGAGGTGGGAGGACTGCCTCCTCCAAGCTTTTCTAAGCGGTCAGCTCCACGCTTAAAGATTGCCTCCTCCAGTAAAGAAAGGAGGGTGATAGTCATAGGTGACTCCCTTCTGAGAGGAACTGAGGGCCCAATATGTTGGCTTGCCCCTACCCATAGGGAGGTGTGCTGGCTCCCTGGGGCCCGGGTCAGGGATATAGAAAACTTCCAAGTCTGATCCGCCCCTCTGATTATTGTCCTCTTTTGATAGTTCAGGCTGGCAGTGACAAAGTCAGTGAGAAAAGCCTGAGGACTATCAAAAAAGACTTCAGGGGACTGGGGCAGGTAGTTGAAAGAACAGGTGTGCAGGTTGTTTTTGTTTCTATACCTCCAGTGGCGGGGAAGGATACTAAAAGGATCCAAAAAAACACACCTCATAAATAAATGACTTAGAAGTTGGTGCAAACACAGGAATTTTTTTTTTGACCATGGGGCAATTTAGTCCGCACCTGGTATGATGGTTGCAGATGGAAGTAGCCTGTCTCCAAGGGGGAAGAGGATCCTAGCCAAGGAACTGGTGGGACTTATTGAAAGGTCTTTAAACTAGGTATGAAGGGGAAAGGGGACAAAATGAGGGCCACTGGGGTTGAGTGGGTAGTTCGAGGCTCAAAACAGAGCTTGATGGGTGAAGAGGATGGAGTTCAAAGGGATGGAGAGGGGCAGGGGAATGCTGCTTCCCTAAAGTGTCTGCACACTAATGCGCACAGCATGGGAAATAAACAGGAAGAGTTGGAGAACTGCGTGCGGTCGCAAGGCCATGATCTCATTGCGATCATGGAGACACAGTGGAACAGCTCGCATGACTGGAATGTTGTCATGGAGGGCTATGTGCTTTTTAGGAAAGATCGGCTGGCAAGGCGGGGTGGTGGAGCTGCTCTTTATGTGAGAGAGCAGCTAGAATGTATTGAACTCCACCTGGGGGAGAGTGATGTAGCTGTGGAGAGCTTGTGGGTGAGAATCAAGGGGCAGGCTGGTAAGGGTGACACTGTTGTGGGTGTGTACTACAGGCCACCTGATCAGGAGGAGGAGGTTGATGAGACCTTCCATAAGCAACTGGAAGTAACGTCACAATCCCAAATGCTGGTGCTTAGGGGGACTTCAATTATCCAGATATTTGCTGAATGAGCAAGATGGCCAGGCATGCACGGTCCAGACAGTTCTTGCAATGTGTTGAAGACAACTTTCTGATGCAGGTGGTGGAGGAACCAATGAGGGGAGGGGTGTTACTGGACCTTATTCTTACTAACAAGGAAGGACTTGTTAAGGAAGTAAAGGCTGGGGGCAGCTTGGGTTGTAGTGACCACAAGATGGTGGAGTCTAAGATCTTGAGTGGAAGAAGCAAAGCAAAAAGTAGGACTGCTACCCTGGACTTTAGGAGAGCCAACTTTGATCTCTTCTGGGACCTACTTGGAGTTATCCTGTGGGTTAGGGTGTTAGAAGGTAAGGGGGCCTGTGAGAGCTGGTCAGCATTTAAATGGCTCTTCTTCCAAGCTCAGGATCAGTATGTCCCTGTGAGCAAGAAATTGGGAAAGGGTGGCAGGAGACCTGCATGGATGAGCAAGGAGCTCATGCACAAATGCAAAGGGAAGAAGGTCCATGAAATGTGGAAAAAGGGTCTGACCACTTGGGAAGAATACAGAAATGTTGTCAGGGCCTGCAGGGATGCGACGAGGAAGGCTAAAGCCTGCCTGGAATTGAATCTGGCAAAAGTGATAAAGGATAATAAAAAAGGCTTTTTAAAGTATGTTAACAGTAAAAGGAAGACTAGGGAGAATGTGAGTCCCCTACTAAGTGAGGGGGGTGTTCTGCTAACAGGGGATGCTGAGAAGGCGGAGATACTAAATGCCTTCTTTGCTTCTGTATTTAGTGAAAAGGCTCTCCCTCAGGAATCCCAAACCTTGGAGGTTAATGAGAGAGTCTGGGGAGTAGGAGACTTCCGTTTAGTCAGGGAAGAGGTGGTCCGTGAGCGCCTAGGCAACACCAATGTTCATAAATCCATGCGACCTGATGGGGTGCATCCACGGCTGCTGAGGGAACTGGCAGAGGTGATTGCTGAACCGCTCTCTATCATCTTTGAGAGGTCTTGGAGAACGGGGGAGGTGCCTGAAGACTGGAGGATAGCCAATGTCACTCCGGTCTTCAGAAAGGGCAAGAAGGAAGATCCAGGTAATTACAGGCCAGTCAGCCTCACTTCTGTCCCTGGAAAGGTGGTGGAACAGCTTGAGCTGGATGCCATCTCCAGACAATTGGAAGGAAAGGAGGTTATCAGGAGTAGTCAGCGTGGGTTCACCAAGGGAGGTCATGCTCGACCAACCTGCTAGTCTTCTATGATGTTGTCACTGGCTGGGTGGATGGGGGGAGAGTAGTGGATGTAGTCTACCTTGATTTCAGCAAGGCATGTTGTCTCCCACAACATCCTTATAACAAAACTGAGGAAGTGTGGGATAGATGAGTGGACAGTGAGGTGGGTTGAGAACTGGCTGACTGGCAAAGTATAGAGGGTTGTCATTGGTGGTGCAGAGTCTGGTTGGAGACCTGTAAGTAGTGGTGTTCCCCAGGGGTTGGTGCTGGGTCCAGTCTTGTTCAGCATCTTCATCAATGACCTTGACAAGGGGATAGTGGCCACCCTCAGCAAGTTTGCAGATGATACGAAACTGGGAGGATTGGCTGACACACCTGAAGGCTGTGCTGCCATTCAGCGAGACCTGGACATGCTGGAGAGCTGGGCAGTAAGAAACCAGATGAAGTTTAACAAAAGCAAGTGTAGAGTCTTGCACCTAGGGAGGAATAATGGCATGCATCAGTACAGGTCGGGGGATGACCTGCTGGAGAGGAGCTCTGCAGAGTGGGATCTGGGTGTCGTGGTGGATGACAGGTTGGCCATGAGCCAGCAGTGTGCCCTTATGGCCAAAAAGACCAATGGCATTCTGGGGTGCATTAAAACGAGTGTGGCCAGCAGGTTGAGGGAGGTGATCCTCCCCTCTACTCTGCCCTGGTAAAGCCTCATCTGGAGTACTGTGTCCAGCCCTGCGCTCCCCAGTGCAAAAAAGACAGGGATCTCTTGGAAAGAGTCCAGCAGAAGGCTACAGAGATGATGAAGGGGCTGGAGCATCTTCCCTATGAAGAAAGGCTAAGTGAACTGAGTCAGTTTAGCCTTGAGAAATGAAGACTGAGAGGGGACCTGATCCAGGTCTATAAATATCTAAGGTGTGGGGGGCAAAGTGGCGAGGCCAGACTCTTTTCAGCAGTGTGTGGAGACAGGACAAGGGGAAACGGCCAGAAAGTGGAGCATAGGAAGTTCTGCACAAATATGCGCAAGAACTTCTTTACGGTGAGGGTGACGGAGCACTGGAACAGGCTGCCCAGGGGGGTTGTGGGGTCTCCTTCTCTGGAGATATTCAAGACCTGCCTGGACACCTACCTGTGCGACCTGGTGTAGGGAACCTGCTTTGGCAGGGGGGTTGGACTCAATATCTCTGGAGGTCCCTTCCAAACCCCTACTATTCTGTGATTCTGTGTACTGCTAAAATGCTCTTCTGGCCTCCCCATCCCTAGTCAGATCCTTTGGGCAAGATTATAACATCACACAGAGCGGTTTTACTGTTATTCCGTAGTTAGGTATCCATAAATGGCATTATCCCATCATTCCGAGGAATGTTGGCAGCTCTTTAGAGGTGTGTGGCTCAGGGTTTTGACAAATAGCCTCCTTCTGGGTGGGTCTCAGCATCCACGTCCCTGCAGCAATCTCGTACCCCAGGTACGTCACTTGCTGTTGAGCCACTTGTGCATTCTGTGGAGAAACTCAATACCCATTAAGTCCAAGGAAATTCAGCAAACTAACTGTCCACTTCAGACTTCTGTTTCTGTAGCTATCAGATCATCCACACGTTGTAATAGTACCCCTGCATCAGATGGGCACTACCACTGCTCCAAGTCCTTAGCCAACTGATTCCCAAATATTGTAGGACTATTCTTATATCCTTGTGGAAGTACAGTCCATGTAAGCTGTGATTTTCATCCTGTACAAGGATTCTCTCATTTGAAAGCGAATAACAGCTGGCTGTCTGCAGCTAGTGGCAAGCAGAAAAAGGCATCCTTCAAATGTAGGACGGTAAACTATGTTAATTCAGTGGATAATTTGGTGAGCAAAGTGTATGGATTAGCTACCAGAGGATATAAGTCCTCCGTTATCTTGTTAATTGCTCCTAGGTCTTGTACCAGTCTATAACTTCTATCAGGCTTTCTTACTGGTAGTATCAGTGTGTTGTATTTTGACTCACATTCTACCAGCAGGCCATGCTTTATGAATCGGTCAATTATTGGCCGTATTCCCTCTCCATCTTCCGTCCTTAGGGAATATTGTTTAATTCTTGGAGGCTGACTCCCTGGCTCGATTTTTATTACTACATTTTAGCATTTTTAGCTCGGTGTGGGGTTTCAACTTCCCATACTCCTGGGTAAACCTGATCCCTTATCCCTATACTTGCTGAGGTAGTTATTAAGGCCAAGCTAAGCAGTTCTATCGTAGGTTCCTTCTTTACTTTAAATTTTATTCTCTCTTCTTCAAATTTTACTTCTGCTTCCAATTGTTCCAGTAAGTCACAGCCTAGAAGAGATTTTAGTGAATTTGGCATATGTAAAAATCTATGTATTCCCACCTGTTTTCCCAACTCAAACTTTAATGGTTTAGAAAAATATGCCTTTTCTGGTTGTCCTTTGGCCCCTTTTACCATTACAAAGTTTTCACTTAATGGCATCAAAAATTAAAAACATAAGTTGCTTCATCCCATTTACCTTCCCATCTTAAAAACAACATCAGTTGTAAAATAGTATTCTAAAGTGTCATTCAGGGGCCACTTTTCCCCATCCTCTAACTTATACAATAACCACCACTGATTACAGTACTTTATCAAAATTGCTTCAGGGGCAGCAATAACCGCTTATGCCCAGCGTAGGACGTCTCCTTAAGGCTTATGAGCTCCCCTTTTCCCATACACATACCTTTCTGCTGATGAATTGTCCTTGTCTGCTCCCATGGTGATCAGGTGAGGAAGGGGAGTCCTTCTGAGAAATCTCGGGGTGTGCCAGAGGCGTCCCCTCTCTCAACCGGTACCACAGCCAAGCAGAGATTGTCCCATCTGGGTCACCAAAATTGGCATGCCGAATCAGACTCTACAACCAAAACTGCGTTATAAAGCAGGTGTGTGTTTATTATAGTTAACAGCAAAAGGAAGGTCAGGGAGAATGTGGGCCCCATATTAAGTGAGGGGGGCGTTCTGGTAACAGGGGATGCTGAGAAGGCGGAAATACTGAATGCCTTCTTTGCTTCTGTATTTAGTGAAAAGGCTCTCCCTCAGGAATCCCAAACCTGAGAGAGTCTGGGGAATGGGAGACTTCCCTTTAGTCAGGGAAGAGGTGGTCTCTGAGTGCCTAGGAAACACTAAGGTCCATAAATCCATGGGACCTGACGGGGTGCATCCATGGGTGCTGAGAGAGCTGGTGGAGGTCATTGCTGAGCCACTCTCTGTAATCTTTCAGAGGTCTTGGAGAACTGGGGAGGTGCCTGAAGACTGGAGGACAGGCAATGTCACTCCGGTCTTCAAAAAGGGCAAGAAGGAGGACCCAGGTAATTAATTATAGGCCGGTCAGCCTCACCTCTGTCCCAGGGAAGGTGATGGAACAGCTTGTGCTGGATGCCATCTCCAGACAATTGGGAGAAAAGGAGGTTATCAGGAGTACCCAGCATGGGTTCACCAAGGGGAGGTCGTGCTCGACCAACCTGGTGGCCTTCTATGAAGTCGTCACTGGCTGGGTGGATGGGGGGAGAGCGGTAGACGTAGTCTACCTTGATTTCAGTAAGGCTTTTGATACTGTCCCCCATGACCTCCTTATAACAAAACTGAGGAAGTACAGGATAGATGAGTGGACAGTGAGGTGGGTTGAAAACTGGATGACTGGCAGAGTGCAGAGGGTCGTCGTTGGCGGTGCAGTGTCTGGATGGAGGCCTGTAACTAGTGGCGTCCCCCAGGGGTCTGTGCTGGGTCCGGTCTTGTTCAACATCTTCATCAATGACCTTGATGAGGGGATAGTGGCCACCCTCAGCAAGTTTGCTGATGATACGAAGTTGGGTGGATTGGCTGACACACCTGAAGGCTGTACTGCCATTCAGCAAGACCTGGACAGGCTGGAGAGCTGGGCAGTAAGAAACAGGATGACGTTTAACAAAAGCAAGTGCAGAGTCTTGCACCTAGGGAGGAATAATTGCATGCACCAGTACAGGCTGGGGGATGACCTGCTGGAGAGGAGCTCGGCAGAGAGGGACCTGGGCGTCCTGGTGGATGACAGGTTGGCCATGAGCCAGCAGTGTGCCCTCATGGCCAAAAGGGCCAATGGCATACTGGGGTGTATAAAAAAGAGCGTTGCCAGCAGGTCAAGGGAGGTGATCCTCCCCCTCTACTCTACCCTGGAAAGGCTTCATCTGGAGTACTGTGTCCAGTTCTGGGCTCCCCAGTATAAAAAAGACAGGGATCTCTTGGAAAGAGTCCAGCGGAGGGCCACAAAGATGGTGAAGGGCCTGGAGCATCTCCCCTGTGAGGAACGACTAAGAGAACTGGGTCTGTTTAGCCCTGAGAAAAGAAGACTGAGAGGGGATTTGATCCAGGTTCATAAATACCTGAGGTGTGGGGGCCATAGTGGTGAGGCTGGACTCTTTTCAGTAGTGCCTGGAGACAGGACAAGGGGAAATGGGATGAAGCTAGGGCATAGGAAGTTCCGCACAAATGTGGGCAAGAACTTCTTTACGGTGAGGGTGACGGAGCACTGGAACAGGCTGCCCGGGGGGGTTGTGGAGTCTCCTTCTCTGGAGATATTCAAGACCTGCCTGGACGCCTACCTGTGCGACCTGGTGTAGGGAACCTGCTTTGGCAGGGGGGTTGGACTCGATGATCTCTGAAGGTACCTTCCAACCCCTACAATTCTGTGATTCTGTGATTCTGCGATTCTGTGATTATTCAGCACTGAGCACATGGGGGATCATTCCTCCTATCATGTGCATCAATAGACAGAAACGTTGGAAAGTTACAGAGCAAGTATATATATATTCAACAGATCTCCAAGAAATCATTAGCATATTCATTGTTTTTCCGGGAACTCATTTACCTGCTGTCCCTCCTACTGATGCGTGCACAGTTTGTAGCAGGGGTTTCGCTCCAGTGGTCATTGGGATGAAGTCAGGAGTCTTCCTCAGGTTGACCTTCCTTTTTTGACCCAGCTGCTTCACTCAGATCTGTCAAAACCAGTTTCTTTGGCTACCTTTCTCTTATGTTTGCTCAGCTCCATTGTCTTGACTGCAGAAATGTCGACATGTCCCACTGGTCTTTTTCTTTTGATTTTCCCCAAAGCCTAGGATACTTACTTAATTGTTGTGGAACAGGTCAATCAGGGGATCGCCTGAGTAAGGAACTGCTAAGATAACAACAGCTGAAGCAGCTGAAGCGGAACCATCAAAGAGGGATAATGAAGAAAGTGCCTCACCGGATGCTCCTTGATGACATGATTTATATGAGGAAGGACTCCAGGAGTAGGAAGGGTCATGCATGGGTTTGTGTAGCGGGTGTACAGGACATACATGCTTGGAAGCCATACTAGTATATAAGCCGTGTGATGCAGCAGTAGACTGAGAGTTGAGACCTCATGGCATCCATGAATATGTCTCTCTCTCCCCAGGATGGTTGAGGTCTCAGGGTAAGTCAGGTTAACTGATGATTATGTCAAGTGGTAACCCTGACATGATAGTGTGCTTGTGATTTGCAATTGTGGAGAGTGCTTGTGGTGTGCTTGTGGACAGTGATTGTTTTTATTCTTTTGTAGAGTCTGGTGCACCAGAAAGCAGAGTGATAAGTGGAGTGGACGGGTCCAGGAAGAGCGGAAGGGTCCAGAGAGTGGTCAGATTCGGAGAAGGTGGACGGGTTCATCGAATGGGTCCACTGAGAGTGAGAGGACAGGTCTGAGGACGGGTCCAGTGAATTTCAGTCTCTACCATGGTGGCAGGATCCGTTAAGGAGACAGTAAAGGTTTTAAAAGTGCTGGCGAAAGATGCGGGGAGCACATTCTCCTCCAACAGCACTGAGGGGTTCATCCAATGGATGATTCAGGGGGGGCTGATTGAGTCAGCTGCACAGGCTATGGACCTGGATAAGGTTCAAGCTGCAGGGATGAAGTTACTGTCATCCGCCGGGGCAGGAAATAAGTCTGCTTTTCAGCATATCCCTGCTTGGGGGGCACTATGAACTTGCCTCCACAAACTTCATGAATTGTGTAATGTGTGGATGGCGGCTGCGGATGCTGTTTATGGCTCGCCGAAAGTGGCAGAGCCAGGAAATTCAAGCTCTAATAGTTTGAGGGAGAGTTTCCAGCTACTCTCTGGTGATCTGTCCCAGGAATGTGCCGGGGAGATAAAGGGAGAGAGGAAGGGGAAGGATTGTGAGAGTTCTCGGGAGTTAGCACAGGCTTTCCCGGTCACTGAGGGAAAAGCCTCAGATTCCCTGTTTGTGGAGGGGGGATTGTTTGCCTCCAGCATTGCGGTTGGCCCCGCACCGCCGTCACTGGCACCTTCTGCGCTGTGTCTGCTGGCCGCGTCACCTTCTGTGCGCAGTTCAGGCATCTCCTCAGACATTAGTATGCGATCGGCGGCCATTGGCCCTTCAGAGATTCAGTGGGGAGTTGTCGCGGGACTGTTCAGAGTGCTGGGATTTCAGAGGGAGATGATTTGCCAGAGAGGCTGTTAGAGGAATTGCAGCATCTTTCAATTAACTCCAGATGGTTAGCTCAGGCAGTCAAAATTCATGTTGCACAACAGCAGGAGCGTGGTTCAGCAACGCCCCTTAAAGATCCGGTGGACCATTGGCACATGATTGTTAAGAACTGCGCACTTCAAGGGGACATTATCTTGCATAGCAGAGGGGGGAGGACTGCTTGTATGCCCTGTGGTACAGGATCCTCAGGGCTGGCCCACCTGGGAGTCTTTTGATTGGCAGATAGTTAAGAAGTTATGATTGGCAATGGCTACTTCACGCATGGAAAGTCCTGCCTGCCAAGCCCTATTGGACATGATACAGGTGGAGCTCACCACCCCCTTTGATTGGCATAGTCTGGCCAAGGCAGTCCTATTGCCTGCCCAAATGGTGCTTTTTGAAAGTAAATGGGAATTGTTAGGACTGGCCCTACGTGGGTCCGAGTACGATATGTTCGGCCTCATCTCAAGGCAGAGACTAGCATCCAGCTTTCACAGTGACTGGGATTGTGTACTTCTTACTTACTGGTATCGCTTTGTAACCTGTTATACTGCAGATAACAGTGGTTTGACATAATGGGAGAATTTCCAGTGTTGCCAATGCAGTCTCAGGAATTAGAATTATTAGGCATTGTCTACGTTGTTGCGTGCTTCTTCTATTTTAGTAATAGATCAAATGTTAATTAAGCAGAATTTGATGTTACCAATGCTGGAATCTACGGGAATAGTTCTTTTGGTATATTAGTAATGTTTGGTTGTGATGCTATTAGCCCATCAATTAGCTTTTCTTAATTTGTAAAGACAAAACCTGGAAAGGAACACTAAGAGAGTTGATCTTAATAGCTTATCTCATTTTCCAAGCAGGTGCTCCACTTGAGCTCTGTATCACGCACTGGCCATGCAGATATGGTGTACAAATGGAAAATACCCTTCAGACTCTGAGAGAAATAAAAGCAGGAGAGAATCTGTGATGGGTGAGAAAGGTAAAGCACACTTTGAAGCAGGGGACGCTCTGCTGGCACTCCCTATTGCATCCACCGCAAACACATTTTTGGCACATTTGCCCACTAATAATGGTTCTATCTTACATGCAACTTCATAAAGTTGTACTACCATTAATCATCTATTCATTCAAAAGCATGGCTGTGAGCACTCTAAAAGCATTTGCTGCACAAATTTTAGTGATCCTTCAAATCGATATATCAGAGTATGCAAAAGTTGAAGACTTCTTTCTAATCAGTTACAGATTAACACACAATGGGACCCCTTAGGGATTTATTTCCAGGTTGCAGTAAAAATGTTTCTGAATTTCTGAAAACTGGGTTCTCTCTTGATGAGGAGCTTTGGGATAAAATTGATATAGAACTCTCGGAGGCTTCTATTGCTAAAGACAGAATGGCTGCTAAACTGTTGTCTGTTTGGCACTAAATAATGGAAAGGCTTAAACAAATTTGACAAGGAAGAATTTCTTCTAATTGTTTCCTATTGCCCTCCCTCCCACCCTCACCGCTGCTTCTTGGTACAAAAAACAGCTCCTGCCTTGATTTGACCTGCAGATCAGCCCCCCCCCCCGCCCCGCGCTGTTGTCCTACGTTCCGCCCCCGATGCTGGCTGCGCCACTCCCACCCTCCTCCCTGCTCGCGTCGCCTCCCTGTGCCGCGTCTATGTCGTCTGTTGCTGCATCTCTGCAGCCTGTATGTAACTTGATTAGACAGGGATGGACTGGATGTGTTCCTCTGGTTCCACTTTGACTTTCCACTCTGGAACTTTTTGATTCTGAAGAATGCAGGAAGGAAGGATTTTTCTACAGTGTACCGAGGTGCATTAGAGCAGTGCAGAAAAGATGCAGTATTATGTAGTGTTGCAAGCCTTTCCTGTATTATGTCATCCAAATCAGCCTCCAGTGGGAATCCCTGCCTTATGAGGCAGTAAAAGACCTAATCCTGTCTCCCACGCAGTACACTGTGTTTATGATTGAATACTGAGATCAGGCTACCATCCAGATTATAATTTGACTAACTTCACTCGCATTGAAGGGGATGAGAGGGTCTGGGCAACACCTCAGGCCCAGGCACAAATGGACAGGCAATCCCTTGAACAAGTTAAGACTTTGGTGTTACGTGTTATCTGTTGGATACCTGATACTAATTTGTCTAATACCTCAATTATATCAGTTAAGCAGGAGGCTGCTCAGCCCTATATTACATTTCTTGGCCATTTCCCGACTTGATGCAGGAACAGCTCAAAGAATGAAGTGCTACAATTGTGGGGAGCCCAGTCATGTACAGAGGGACTGTAAACAGCCTAAGCAAGCAAATGAAACTGCTCGTGCTATTCCAGATTGACCCTGTCCTCAATGCATGAGGGGGTTGCATGGGGTGAGAGAATGCTGATCCAAACTACCTGTTGCTGCACGGCCCTGCGATCTGCCAGGAAACAGGAAGAGGAGCACCTGACCGTGCACTATGACAGCAAATATGGTCCCGAATTTGTCGGCCACTGCCTGGTCAGCTCACTCAGACCAGCCACCGCTGGCAGTGCAGGAGTGGATTTGGCCAGCGCCCAGTCAGTGCTGCAGACTGACAGCACCGTGACTCTCATTCCAACAGGTGTCATAGGCCCCCTGGGGACAAGCGTAGCACTCTCTTATTAGGACGTTCTTCTGTTACACAGATAGGACTTATAGATGGTGACCACACTGGGATGATTAACATAATGGCATGGATACCCTCACCCTATGCCTTATTTCCGAAGGTCAAAAAATAGCACGATTAATCCCTTTTCATTCTTTGACTGAACCTGGCATTGAGGACTAAACTGGTGGATTTGGGAAGTGACAAAAGACAAACTATCGTTACCATGTTTAGTAGATGGTTGATAGTTATTAGGCCTAGTAGATACCGGAGCTGATGTTACCATCATTAAGTCAAGTGATTGGCCCTCTGAATGGCCATTAAAAGACCCTAATTCTGTTATTATAGGAGTTGAGGGGTACACCACACAGTTGGCATCCTGTACAACAGTACCAACCAAGCGATCATTGAACACACCGATCAGACACTGAAATTGCAGCTAACACAATTAAGGGAGGGGGGAGACAAGGTGATCTGACCACGGTATTGCAATAGGCACTGATAGTGCTCAATGAGCCAGCAACGGTGGTATATCTTCTCGGGGGTCTGGTGTTGGATGCTCGAATCTTCTATCTGATGGGGCCCAGCCAACCTCCTTATATGGGGTTGAGGGTATGCTTGCGTTTCCACAGGTAGAGGGACCAACTGGATTCTCATGTGATTTGTTCGGCCATGGATGTCATCGAACACTTCTGCTAATAGTTACGATCGGGCTGACGATGGGAGCTCTGACCCTGACACCACCCAAGCTGTCAAAGTATTTCTGGCAACAATACGCACCTGACTAACACCTCCAAGGCTCAAGCTGCACTGACATGGAAAGTCAGCTGGGGATGGAAGGATTCTGCTGTCTTGATTTTGGTTTAAACACAATGTCAGCTATTGATAAGATACAACTGGAAGCCAAGGATGTTGCTGAGTCTATGTTTAAAATTAAAGTGGACAATAGCTGGGGGTTCCTGTCCAACCTTTTTCGGCGCCCCCGATGGTTGGAAAATGTATTTCGATGGGGGTCATCATATTAGTTATTGTATTGCTTGTTATTTAGTTTCTGTGTGCTAAGGAAGGGGGGAGATATTGTGGAACAAGGTCAACCAGGGGATGGGCCTGAGTAAGGAACTACTAAGATAACAACAGCCGAAGCAGCTGAAGCAGAACCATCGAACAGGGGTAAGAAGAAAGCACCTCACCGGATGCCCCTTGATGACGTGATTTATACAAGGGAGGACTCTGGGAGTAGGAAGGGTCGTGTGTGGGGTTGCATAGCGGATGTACAGGATGTACATGCATGGAAGCCATACTAGAATATAAGCTGTGTGATGCAGCGGAAAAATTGTGAGTTGAGACCTCATGGCATCCATGAATATGTCTCTCTCTCCCCCAGATGGTCGAGGTCTCAGGATAAGTTGGTAATTGACGGTTACGTCATTAATCTTCATCTGAAAGGCCCCTATTTAACCCGATTCCTGATTTCAATATTACCTCATATAGAAGAGCCTTGATTACCTCTCTTGCTTTGTTGGTCCTACAGGGGTATGCTTCTGGCCATCCTGAGAAGGTATCTGTTTGAAGAATGCCTTCTCAGTATGACAGGTTGCTCCAGTAACCTGTATATAATCAGAATTTAAATGTAAAGGAAACTCATCTAGTACAGGCTATGTTACTCCACCAAAAATTCTACCAAAAATTCCCTTTTATGTTCCCTTTCCCCTAGCTTAAGGTTAACCAAGGGATCTGCTAGGGAAGACTGCCCTGGTCCCCATCAGTCCTCTGATAAGGGGGCCAGACTGATGTTTTGCTGAGGCTTTATTATTTTTCAGAGGACACTTCCTCTACCAGTGTCCATATCATTTACAGAAAGCACGTTGGTCTGCCTGGAGAAGGCCCCAGATCTCTCTCTTCCTTTCCAGTTCTGTCAGAGGCTGGGGTCTAACAGTCTTTTGAATTGCTACCACCAGGTGGGTTTTTTGTTTGTTTGTTTGTTTTTTCCCCATCTTTGCATATCCTCCCCTCTGTTAGAGAATACTCTCCAGGCTACTTCGATAAGTCCTTCCAAATTATGTCTCTCAGGGCCCTGGATCTGCTGTGACTTTTTCTGAATACCGGAAGCAGATTGTCTAGTATGATTTGCGAGAGGATTTGTGATAGGACTCCCAGGAGGTGATGGCAAGAAAACGGTGTCATTAGTGGGCTCCTCCCTCCTTCTAGACATCTGGTAGAAGTCTGGGAGTTCTTTTTGTTGTATTAATTTCAAACACCTCTGCCTGATACTGAAAGAAGAGCATCTGTGAATTCCCTGCATAGGAGCAACGTTAACTGCAATATGGTCTTATATTTTAGAGTACCATTCAAAACCCATTTTTTCTCCATCCTCCAACTTATATAATAACCACCATTGATTGCAATACTTAATTAAGGTTTTCTTACTTAATACTCCTCCTATTTCACTGAGGACTTTTTTCCAATGGACAGAATACATCCCAAAGGAGTTCGGGGGGGAACATTGCCTGGCAAAGGCTTACTTTTCCCCTGCCCCATTTCTAGAACACTTTACAAACAATTTATCTAGCACACAGACCAATATGTATAATAAAAGTCACAATACAGTTCAGTACATGAGACCACTAATACAAAGTACACACAAAAATACAAACACCAGAAATACAGTTCATAATGTGCTCTTTGGCTTTGCTTCTTTCCAGTCACTTCCCTTGTGGGAGAGTGAAATCCTGTACTCAGGGTTCTGCACTCAATTCACAGCAAGACTGTGTCTCACTAACACATCACTCAGCGTCATACTTGCTCACTTTGTCAAAGAAGGTGGTGTGTACACAATAATGTCTCAGCAACAATTAATCCAATTACTATTCCTGTAGCTACTCCAATTATTGCCCAAATTATCCAATCCAAAACCCAATCATTTCCTTCAACCATTCCCAGAGGGTATACAGGTAGCTAGAGTTCTTGATTGTGGGGGCGTCCCGATTGTGGGGGTGTCCCCCTCACAATGGTGTTATAGCCCATAGTGGGACTCTAACCCACAACCCCAAAGCTGGAATTCAGAGGGACTCACTCACAACCCTAAAGCCAGCATTCAGAGGGACTCAGACCCCCCTCCTACCTTAGTCCGTTGCACAGGGACGTGTCCGCTTGGTCTCAGATTGCCTGGAAGAGGAGATCCCAGGGAAAAGATTCTGGTGCAAGCAGGATGTCCAATGCCCAGACAACCTGGTCCTTGATCAGCCAGTCTCCTGGCTGGCTTGCCAAAACTGACTAGCAGAACAGCACAGAGAGTCAGAATATAAGCTAGTTTTCTTAATTTTAAGGCCCCACGCTGGCACATGGGGGCTTGCACTGCCCCACTTGCACAACTAGTGGCTCTTAAGCAGATATATTTATAACACACAAAATGCACAATCATGATTCCACAAAGCGAGAAATGCTAACTCATTCTAGACAATGGGTCATCCTATGCTAACTAATTCGCGAATGTCTTTTTGTTTTCCTGTCCTTCTTGGACATGCGCTGTGTTTAGGTAGTTCCTTTTGAATTTGACTTCCTTTGTAGTGGTTGGTCTGGTTTCTTATCTGAAAGCTTCAGACCTGGAATTCAAGGGATCTCCCACCTCCCAGTGTGCTATCAGTAAGCAAAAGCCTTGCCCCTTTTCCATCAGCCTCCTCCCAAAGTCCCACCCATTCCTAGTAAACCACTCCCCAATCTCCGCCTCTGGTGTGAGTTTCCTCCCCTTGGCTAGTCGTATAAAATTCAGTCTAGACACCCCCCCTTGTACATGTACAGTGGCCCCCATGTACAGTCCCCCCGTAGAGGGACCATCCTAGGGTCTCTTCCTCCACTCACCACCTATTGAAAAAACAGCAAAACTTTTGTTCCTGTACAACGATTTGCAACAGAGAAGTGTTTTTAAACAGAAAAAATAAGGAATTATAAGCAATCACTTTAGATACATAATATATGATCTTATATCTCCAAGAGTTAGCACAGAATTTGTGTACTCTCAGAAGGAAGTACACAAATAAACTCCCATGGTTTTTGATAGAGTGAGGACTTTGAATATTGCAGGCATCGGTATCTGGGGGAACAAAATGTATGATATTAAGGAAGGAAAATGAAGTCAAACTGAAGATAGATGTGTCCTATGTAGGAATGTAATATTTCTGTATTAGAACCAACAAGATAAATATTTCACTAATATTTCTTTTTTTTGGGGGGGGGGGCAGGGCAGGGCAGGGGGTACTTCAGCAGGGGTCTCTCTGATAGTCTTCGCATGCTCAGCAGATAGATGAGGTAATTTATAGTCAACAGAGATTAGGTAGATGAAGTAATTTATAGGTACATCGACTGCAGCTCGTCTGGAGTACCTCTGAGCCTTGAGTTAAAGACAAGTTAGACATCCCACTCCTAAACAGTGTGATAATGCCTTTACAAATCAAAAACCCTCAAAAAAGGATATCAATAGGCTTGTTATGTTGGAAGACTATTAATTTTTGGTGCTGGACATACAAGACCTGAGTGATGGAGAATTTAAGGAGAAGTTAAATAATAAGCAATATATGTGAATAGCTAGCAACAATTTATATTTAGGCAGTATGAATATACATATGTAATATTTTTTTTTTGCATGCTCATACACATTGCAAGAATATTCTGCACAAAGAGATTGATCAAACCAGAGAACAAGTCATGACATGCCTAAGATTGCCTCAAGAAGCATCAGGAAGACCTGGCACCCCCCAGTGCTCCTTATTTAACAGAGAAGGCATCCTCTGGACAGAATGGAAGAGGCCTTGGAGAGAATCACTGTGTCAGTACGATAAGAAGAGTACTGAGACATCTTGGAAACAGCAGGATGGCAACCGGATGGTGGCAAGATAGACCATGAATTAACAAGAATCATGTAATCACAGAATGGCCTGGGTTGAAAAGGACCTCAAAGATCATCTAGTTTCAAATCCCCTGCCATGGGAGACTCTGCCAACCACTAGACTAGGCTTCACATAACCACATCCAGCCTGGCCTTGAATGCATCCTGAAGGATGACAGAAGGGCCCCACAGTAAGGGAGAGAAAGGGACTTCACAGAAACTGGGACAGGGGTAGTGAAAAGATAGTTTACATAGAAGTTGTTAGAAGAATGGGGATTGCAGACACTGGGTCTGGAATAACAAGGGGGATGAAGGCCATAAAGATAAGGGTGCAACAGCCCAAGGACAGTGAGGAGATTAGATGTCCACAGGGCAAGCTGGAACCAGTTTGGGGGTGTCCCTTCCGCTGGGTCAAAAGTTTACAGCAAGAAAGACTATGAGCCTTCGTGAGGAAGATGATGAGCCTTCATTCCATGACCATCCACACAACTCACTATGCATGCGCAAGGCGGGAGGGACTGCATGCTAAAGGGGTCTGAGGAATGTAATGAATATGTATTCAAATTCCTGTGAACTATTGATTATGTATTAGTTCAGCCTATATCTGTAGCACACTTTGTCCTAGCGGTGTGCAAGTGAGGTGGAGTTATCCCCCTTGCACCAGGATGTGTGCGCATCACTCATTAAACATACCTGCTTTATAACTACTTTGTAGTTACAGAGTTTGATTTCCACACGTCAATCCAGAGATGGGGCATGCACAATCTCCTTGGGCAGCCTGTTCCAGTGCATCACCACCCTCTGAGTGAAAATCTTCTTCCTAATATCTAACCTAAATCTCCCATCTCAATTTAAAACTGTAAGATAATGCTGATAAATGGAGGCTGAGAAGAAGTAGTTAATCTTTTCTTGTATCTGTTTGTAAATTTTGTTTGCTTAACAAAGAGTAATGGACTTTGTCAAACAGGATACAGCGATGTCTCTAGTTGGTCAAAACAACAAACTCTGAATCCAGGTTACAAAGTATGTATAAACAAAGGAAATAAAGAGGAGGTACCTATTTGAGAGGGATGAGCACATGGCAGGTGAAAAAAGAAGAATGTGAACTCAATGTACCTTAGCCAGTAGGAAGATGGGAAAGGAAAAGGGTCACTATAGTACCAGGAAATAGAGGTTGTGACCTCTGACAAGTTGAGAGATCTTACTGGGAAATGCCCCCAGTAGACTTTCCCTTTATTAGATAAAAGAATGGTGAGAACTCCTCTGTCTCTTTTTGGGATAAAAATAATTGAGCAAGCCTATTTGAGCAGAAATATTTCCAACAGTCTCACGGAGTTCTCTTTCAGACTGGAATTTGGACAGTAACTGTTTGTACTCAGTTTTTGCAAATTTCTTGTTAAAATATCACAACTATCAACAAGGTAAGAATACTGACCTACAACAAAGTATTCAAGGAAGGACTACAAACATGAAAATATTTGTGTAAAACTGAAGAATGTAGAACATCCCTAGCTTCAACTGGTTCTTTCAATATAATCAAAGTAATGCACTACTTACTAAATTATGTCATCTGTTTTCCGGAATCTTTTCCTCTATTAATGTTTCCACTTGATTTTATTTTAATTGCATGGATCTGAAGATTTAATTGCATGATCTGGAGACTGATCCTTTGTGGAGTTCACTGCGAGCCTTCAACATTGGTGAGCATTTCCATTTCTTAAAGTTTACCTTTCCATCATGATAATCCTTCTTAACCAAACACCTGTTTAACCTTTGTTTACTTATTGACTGTACAACACACTTCTCAGTTCACCTATTGGTTATCCCCCCAGTAGGTAACCCCCATTGTTTCCATTGTTTATATATAAACAATGTAATCTGGATTCAGAGCAAACAAAATGTACATGCAGGTGCTAACTGAGCATCTCTTGCCATGTATTTGCAAGATAAGTTTAACCAGATCTTTGTGATCAAAACTCTTCTTTTCAGCTTTTTCTTTATCATGTTTTGCAGGGACCTCCTATCCCTCCTTTGTTCTTCCCAGATTTCAGCTTATTTTGTAAGGAGGATTCATCCTTGTCTTTTCCTTCTAGGGTAAATATTAATGTTTCGGTGCCCAAGAAATCGTAACCCGTACAGAAATAAAATTTCTTCTAAGCATTATCTAACATATCTGTCACGGTTTAATATTGTTTAAAGCAGCATGCAGTTAAGTAACTTAAGTACAAACCATTTGTAAACCAAAAAAAAAAACAAAAAACAAAACAAACAAACAAAAAAACCCACAAAAAAAAAAACCCAAAAACCCAAAATCACACACAGAGACAATTGCCCTCTATGAAGTGCTAGTAAAGGAAATACTAGCGTTTTGCAACCTGCTCCCTTTGTAACAGCAAATAAGGCAATCCTGTCTACCTGTCCAGAAGAGAAGAAAAACTACATACCCCAGGGGGCTTTGCAGTCAGAGAGTCACCAGTTTTGAGTCACCTGGCAGGGTCACCTGATGTCCATTTTTCCTTTGGCTTTCCTCCCTATTGCTAGATCCTGACTACACACATCACCTCAGCGCTACTGTAAGGCCTTCAGATACTCTGTACAGCTTTCAGATACTCTCTCATTCTATTTGATTTATTTGCTTCAATTCTAATTATATAGTATTATAGTGTGTTATCTTGCATTCCGATACCACATTTAGGAAATTAATTTGTTTCTCCTCAGATCGTTGCTGCTGTTTTTAATTATTTTGGGGTCCACTGTTTCCCTTTTCCAGAGGCATGGATTTTGTGAAATCCCTCCGCCCTAGTAGTCATGGAACAGGGCCAAGCCAGCCCACAAACCGTTGAGGATGTAGAACCTGAACTCTGAGAGAGCATGTTTGTTTTGTCATTTGGTATGTATCATTAGGAATAGAGGAATGCCACTTTCTAACACCACGTTGGGGTTAGATAGTTTTCTTCCCAGCTTCTGGATTACAGGGGCAAGTACATTTCTCTCAGTCCCTTGCTTCTATGTGAAGAGATTCAGGTGAGCATACATTTTATGAAACAAAGATTTGTTGTTGTAATTTAAGCACTGGGCTGGAAGAGCTGTCAGTGGTAAAGCCTTAGGCCTGTCTCTGCCTTTCAGTCCCACTCATCAAACTAGGATAGCATTTTTTCTCCTACCATTTCAGCCAGCAACTGTTAATGCATATTCATTTGTGGCTTAATACATGAAGGGTGTTTCTAAAGTGCCATTAATCCACAAGTTCATAACATGTAATTGTAAATTCAAAAAAGCCTTCTGAAAGGCTCCAAACTCCATGTACACAATGAAGGTGATGGTTCTTTTTTTTCCCCTCTAGTCATTATAGTGAATTACATTATGCATCTGTATTGCTAAAGAACCAGTAGAAACTGAACAACAAACAGTTCTTCCTAGAGGAAAAACGCACTGCAATGACAGTGTTGCCACTAGTTTACCTGTTAAACCACAAGCACCAGGCTTTGTCCCCTAAGCATATGCAGGATGCACTGAGTCCACCCTTTAGTGCAAAGCATCAGGGTATGATCTGGCAGACACTATCTGACCAGAGGGCAAACAGGACAAGCCCAATCTGTAAAATTGTCACATTTATATTTCAATAAAGACACAGGTCAAACTGATCCAAATTGTTTCAAAGCTCTGGAATCTATTTTTCTTTTATTTTCATTTCACAAAAGAAAACATCTCAGCTTGCTTGTAAACTCTGGATGAAGAGGTCAGAATATTAAGGAGTTTCGTGATCTGTAAATAACAGGTTTTGACATGTTCTATTCTAGACAAAGCCTTAATCTTTTCTTCCACCATGATGCAATTATTTCCACTCTGTCCTATTTCCCAGAATCAGGGGAATACAAAATCAAATGAGAACAATAGTTTTAGAGGGACAGACAACTTAAGTAGCAGTGAAAATTGTGCTTTTGTGCTTTCCAAATCATGCCTAGTTTTTTTCAGCACTTCTTGAATAAAAGAAAAAGAGAAGTGACATACATTCTTAATTACTGGCAGTGTTGAGGTGTTAAATTTTTTATATTTGGCTTTCATTTGATTTATAATAGTCTGAATATTAACTACACGATTAAAATGTTTACTCACTGCAGCACTGCATGTTTGAAAAGCATAATATGGAGGAAAAAAAGAATTAAAAATCAAAAACATCTCCCAGTTTATGTCTCAGATGACAAAATGCATGCCCCATATAAAGGAAAAAATTAAAGGCAAACCATATTTCCATCTGATTCTGAACTGCAAAATTCTAGGGATTTCTACTTCAATCTTTCAGTCTTTCAATTTTTGGATAATTATAATTCCCTAGCAGTCTGTTCAAAAGAGAAACACTGATCTGTACTGAAATAAGAGCTGGTTATGAAACAATCTTAAAACTATCCTTTGAATGTTTGGCTGCAAAGCTTGTCTAATGATTTAAGTCATTATATAGTACTTAAGAACTTCTCTAATCCAGGGTTTAGCTGTGAGTTTCTTCTATGCAGAAGTAAGTTATAGAGGTGGTAATTCACTTCACCTCTAAAATGAACAGAATATGGTTTAGTTTTGCGTTTTCACTACTTTGAATAATCATCATCAAGTCTAGAAATTAGTATTAGTTTAAAAGCAAGTAAAATGTCCATTAATCCTATGGCTTTACTCTGGTTGAGTTTTCTGCTTCCACCTGTTGGTAAATGAAAAAATAAAAGTTTAGCCGTGACACTGTTGTACCTAAGGTGTGTGGAGCCTTGTGACAAGAGCAAACACCATTTCAGTGATAAATAAAAAGATATGAGAAAACGTGTGACTAGACACTATGTACTCCTATAAGGGTGTCTTCTGCCTCAAGAGGGAAGAGCTGGCCAAAACCCTGGAAGAAAATAAAACAAGACATATTTTTTGCTCAGAGGTGAGTGTTACAAGTCCCTTTGATTTTCAAATCAATTCCCAAAACAATTATGATAACATTAAGATGCTTTCTATTAAACTATTTTAATATAATTTATTTTCCTTTATCCAAAATAATTTTTCATAGGCCTTCAAGTACAAAATACAAATTCTGAGAATGCAAAACAGCTATACTTATTTCCTTTTTCAGTAATAATTTCATAAAGCCAAAACATACTCAGAGTCCCAGAAATTAGTGGAAAATACTGGTTATTTTTGGCCAGTTTATGCACCAGTTTATAGCATTAAACTATCAAGTCATCCCTGAGAGGATGTCAAGGGTCTACTTTGCCTGTCCATCTTCCAGAACTCCCCCGGTCTTGGGGCTAGTGCTCTTCAACATCTTCATCAGTGACACAGATGATGGAATTGAGTGCACCCTCAGCAGGTTTGCAGATGACACCAAGCTGAGCAGTGCAGTCATACACTGGGGGGAAAGGAAGCCATCCAGAGGGACCTGGACAAGCTGGAGAACATAATGAGGTTCAGAAAGGCCAAGTGCAAGGTGTTACACTTGGGCTGGGGCAACCCCAGGTATTTATACAGATTAGGGGAGGAACTCCTTGAGAGTAGCCATGCAGAGAAGGGCTTGGGGATCCTACTGCAAGAAGCTGTACATGAGCCAGCAGTGTGCACCTGCAGCCTGGAAGGCCAACTGTGTTCTGGGCTACATTAAAAGAAGAGTGGCCAGCAGGGAGAGAGAGGTGATTGTCCCCCTCTACTCAGCTCTTCTGAGGTCCCATCTGGAGTACTTAGTCCAGGCCTGTGGCCCTCAGCACAAGAAAGATGTGGAGCTCTTGGAACAGGTCCAGAGGAGGGCCACGAAGACGATCAGGGGGCTGGAGCATCTCTCCTGTGAAGAAAGGTTGAGGGAACTGGGCTTGTTTAGCTTGGAGAAGGCTCTGGGGGGACCTCATTTTGGCCTTCCAGTACTTGAGGGAAGCATATATACAGGAGGGAGGACAACAGTTTACGAGGGTGGATAGTGATAGGACAAGGTGAAACGGTTTTAAACTGAGACAGGGGAGGTTTAGGTTAGATATTAGGAGGAAGTTTTTCACTCAGAGGGCGGTGATGCACTGAAACAGGTTGCCCGAGGAGGTTGTGGATCCAAGGCCAGTCTGGATGTGGCTCTGGGCAGCATGGTCTAATGGTTGGTGACCCTGCACACAGCAGGGGGGTTCAAACTAGATGATCTTTGAGGTCCATCTCAACCCAGGCCATTTTATGATTCTATGATTTATTTCTACTGCAAAGGTACATTTTTTCTGTTTATCAAACACCCTTGCATCCTTTTATTTCAGTGCCTATAACATGGATAATACAGCTCCGTATCACTCTTCAATATTTCAAATCTTGTTATATTCTTCCATCACATAATGTTTAATGACATCTTGATCTATCAAATCAGAGCTGAAATGAAAAATATTTCTAAACTGTTATGTTGCACAGGCATTGTCTGATGTGTTGCAGAAGCAACCTTTCAGCAATTCATTAAAACATGTTTGTAAGGAAGACCAGAATATGAACAGTGCATAACCAGCCTTCATGTAGAGATTCTATACATTTTGTCCAGTTCTTAGTTTTCCAGTGGCATTTAAATGGCCATCAGAGAGCCTGTGGATCTTCAGAGCTGAGCTGAATTCTCCCTGAATAAAATGGTTTCATAAAATATTCAATGAACACTTAAAACATTTTTTTTGTAATAGGTAAAGTGGCTGGATGGCCAATATCTTCAATTTTTAGGAGAACAGAGCCTACATAATAAGAACATGAAGATTTCTTTTCTAGCCAAGATTCAGCATATGTAATTGGACCTTATAAATGCTTTCCAAGACAGCTAACAGCAGGAGTTCCTTTTCATGCCAAAAATGGTGCTTCCTTAATGAAAGGCGCTACATGCTGTAGAGCAGAGGAAGCATGGAAACTAATCAAAGTAAGATAGTTTGAAAGATGTCAGCTTAAAAGACCTGGCAGCACAGAGAGAAAATTCTGTAAATTCAACTTTTCAACAGACAGTTCAAATGGGATGACAAAGAAAGGTAGCATATCTGTTGGTTTTGCCAGTTAGATCCAACTATATAATTGCTAATGTTCACAATCTGTTTCTTAAGAGAGACAATGAGTTTCACAGGTCAGCAAAACATGCTGACCCCCAAAGCTCTCAGTCCTTAACTATTTATCAAGACCTTTGTCTATTTATGATAGTGACATGAAAATACAAATCACATTTCAGACTGTAGGTTTTTATCTTTCCTGGATAAATTTCAGAAATTTTAAAAGGTTGAAAGAACATTCCTTGTGCACATCGCATTTTAAACATCGAATTTGCAGAAGGTTAGCTAAAGAAGAGATGAGACTTTGTAACTGACCCTTAAAAAACCACTGTCATTGGGCAGGAAGCGAGACTGACTATCATGAAGTCAGTCAAGCTGATAATGAAAATGTACTAGTTAGAATATTTAAATTCCAGCCCGGCCCAGAGGCAACAGTTGTATTAGGCGTTGTATAAATTTATATAAGAACATGATATATATCCAAGGATTGAATACACTGGGGAAAAAAAGTCTATTTCTACACAAGATCCTACATCTTTTGGTTTTTCCCAAACTTCTCATGAGTATAGATCAGATTAAAATATGCATCCTTCATAATCTTAATTGCTTGACCAAAAAAACATTCTATATATCTTAAACATGAGTCTACCTCAAAAAAATGTTTCAGATCAAGTAGTGAGAGAGAGAGTTTTGAAATTACAGAGTGAAAGTTAGTCAAATATAAAATACTTCTCATTTTGAATCCCTCAGATATTTGCTATAACTTACTCCATTGTTTTTTTAATGCCCATATATGCAAATACAAGTCTTCCTCTTTAAATAATCAGTAGCTAGTGGAATCCCTTTCTTGTGCTTTTCATAGAATCACAGAATCATTAAGGTTGGAAAGACCACTAAAATAATCTAGCCAACCACTAACTCACACATGTGACTGCTCTAGATCATGTCACCCTGTGAAACACCCACCCTTTTCTTGAACACCTCCCTGGGTAGCCTGTCCCAATACCTGACCACTCTTTCAGAGAAGACATTTTTCGTAATATTAAACCTAAACCTTCCCTGGTCATTACCACTCATCCTGTTCCTAGTTATGTGTGAGAAGAGGCTGAGCTCCACACCTCGCCAAAACCTCCTTTCAGGAAGTTGTAGAGAGCAATAAGGTATCCCCTGAGTCTCCTCCAGACTGAACAATCCCAGTTCCCTCAGCCACTCTGCATAAGACTTGAGCTCCAGAACCCTCACCAGCTTTGTTCACTCTCTTGGACACTACTCAGGGACTCAGTGTCTCTCTTGAAGTGGGGGGCCCAAAACTGAACACGATATTTGTGGTGGGACTTTACCAGAGCTGAGTACAGGGGGACAATCATTTCCCTTATCCTGCTGGCAACACTGTTTCTGATACAAGCCCTGTCTTGGCCAGCTGGGTACACTGCTGGCTTATGATTAGGCTGGCTGTCAGCTGACACCCCCAGATCCTTCTCCAGTGCTAGGCTTTCCAGCCACTCTGCCCCAAACCTGTAGTGTTGCATGGCATTGTTGTGGCCAAAGCATAGCATCCGGCACTTGGTCTTGTTAACGGTTATACAATTGGCCTCAGTCCTTCAATCCCAGCTGTCCGTATCTCTCTGTAGGACCTTCCTCAGGCAGACCAACACTTCCTCCCAACTTGGGGTCTTCTCCAAACATACTGAATTTGCACTCAACCACTTGTCCAGATCATCATAAAAATATTAAACAGGATAGGCCTCAGTGTCAACCCCTGGGGAATGCCACTTATCACCGGTCAACAGCTGGATTTAACTCCATTTACCATGACTCCCTGGGCCTGATAGTTACGCAGCAAGGAGTACGTTTGTATAAGGCACAAGCTGCCAGCATCTCCAGGAGAATGCTGTGGGAGTATTTCAAATGTATTTACTTTCATAACAGCCTTCTCTAATGCCTCTCTCTCAGTGTGATGCCTGATATATTCTCACATTTCAGTCACATCTTTGAGCAGTCTAGCTTTATAGTCTGTAGATGAAAATCATTGTTTCTAGCAGACTATCTGTGATGTTTTTTAATAATATGACACCTGGGAAATCATGGGATACATACTGAACAACTTTAATTACTCCAAAGTGCAATGCACAAAATGTTATGAAACAAATGTGCTATATGCATGTCCCTTTCCTCTCCACTGCCAGAACCAAATCCTTCACACATCAGCAAGAATAGTGGCAGATTTCCCCTCTGCAAAATGATGCTTCCTACCTTTTTTTTTTTTTTTTTTTTTCATTACTACTTCTGGCTCCAATTTGTCCAGCTTTTCAGGCTGTTAATTCTTACCCTGAGACTTCGTCACTTCAGACCCCGCTTTTACCCTCTGCCAAGATGGAATCAGTTAACTTAAGGAGGAAAAATTTACTTGCCAGGTTTCACAGAAAGTAAAGGTTAAATAAATACACATGCATTCAGCTAAATCATATAAAGAATATATCTGTATCCTGAATATCTGAATACAGCTAAATCACAGTTTGTATCAGATTGAATCCTTTGAGAACTGGTAGTATAACACTGAGCAAAGGAAGAATACTACTTATTTATTTTGTTCATCTGTGTTCCTCATTGATTAATTTAAAGGATTGAAAATACATTAACTAATGACAGTAATGCCTACTCAATGTAGGAAGATTATGACTTCTGAAAAGCTTGAATTCTGTTTTAAATCCTTGGGGTTTAAGATCATTACATCACTCTTAGGATGGCTGCTAGAAACAGATTTCACAGTAGGACAAACCTTTTATCATCTTTCTGACATTTAGATTGAGTGTGAAAAGAGAATTGAGGTTTGGCATCACAACACTACGCATTACTTCATTAAAGAAGAGTGGAGTACATGAAGCATACTTCAGTGTTGTGCAGAGCCTAGCTGGTTTGCCATGCTGAACATTCCAGCCTGGTTTCTAGCTTATCCAGGAAGTATTGAACATGGAAACACTGGATCAGTAAGACACACCAGGTCTAATGTAATTTTTCAATGGATAGTAATCCTTTGAAATCATATCAGCTGGGTGGGGAACATCATTGTGGCAGTTTGAGTCACTCTCTGCATGGATGCAAGTTTCCCCACAAAGAACTATTGGGAAATTGATATTGATTAATATTAATAATATGCCATCTGAAAACACTGACATAAACGTACCACTAAGATGAAAACATTACATCAATTTAAAAACAGTTATATTCTTAGTTACAAAAATTAAAGGCACCGAGGAGTTTGTTGCCTTGTGAATGCATGCAGTTTGTATTTTATAGTATCTAATCTCAAAGTCTGAGTTATGTATTTAGTCAGAACTAGCTGTGCATAATTTCTACCTATGGTGGATACAAGAATACTTACATGTATTGTCATTAAATGCTCAGAATTCACTAGTCTGAAAGGTTTGTACATCTACTATACACAATACAGTGGGAAGTCTGTGCTATGGAAACTGCCACTTGGCTTGGCATCACTCCAGGCTTGGGTAGCAAAGGCTTTCTTTTGGCAGTAAAAAAGAATTTCAGTCAGTTCAATAGACTCAGAAATCTCATTGTAAGAAGTTTGATGACAGTCAGACCAAATTTTGTTATTTTCACCTCATTATTTCCATGTATAGTGTTTACGCTCATGTACTGTGTGAAAGCTTAAAAAATATTTATTCTAAACATCTAACTTCATTCATTAGTACTTGGTTTCAGGATGTAAACTGACTCTCAGAATTTTTCACATTACACTGCATCATTTACATGTGTCTCAACTGTCAAAGGACTTCAGCTAGTTTGGAATAAGTGAAGTTAATGTATTCCTGTCAGTTTTATGCCAGTGCCAGCAATAGATGACCAGAGCCTGGAGAAGGCTTTTAGATCAGTGAGAGAGTGCCTGTAGAGCAGCATCAAGGAATTCCAGCCACTTCAGCCATGAAATCAGCTTCTTCAGAGGCCCAACTTGAATTTGTGTTTGCAAATGCATGGGAATAAACAGGAGGAGTTAGAGATGTGCATGCATCTGCACTGAGCTGTGATTTTTTTGATAATATGGAGACCTGGTGGGAGGCTTCTATGACTAGAGTGTTGGAATGGAAGAATGGAGGCTCTTTAGGAAGGACAGGCAGGAGATGAGGAGGAAGTGTCACCCTCTATGTCAGCTATCAGCTGGCATGCATGGAGCTCAAGATGAAGATGGATGAGGAGCTGACTCAGAGTTTATGGTTCAGTATCAACGAGAGGTGACATTATAGTGGGAGACTGCTGTAGGCCTCCTGACCAGGATGTGGGTGAATGGATGTGGCCCTCTATAGGTGGATAGGAGCAGCCTCAGATTCACACGCCTCTCAGAAGAAAGTTTTAACCAGCTTGATATCTTTTGGAAGGACAACACAGCAGGTCATAAGCAACCCAGGAGGTTCCAATAGGTATCATGATGAGAACTTCCTTTTTCAAGTGATAGAAGAGCCCGTGAAGAGAACTGTTATGCTGGACATTGTTCTCGTCAACAAGGAGGGACTTGTGAGGACTATGGAGCTCACAGGCAGCCTTGGCAGTCAAGAACACAAAATGGTGGTATTCAAGATCCCCAGGGCAGTGAGTAGGGTGCACAGTAAGCTCACAGCCCTAGACTTGAGGACAGCAGATTTTGGCCTCTGAAGACTTCTGCTTGGTGGTATGAAGCCCTGTAGGAAACAGAGACCCAGGAAAGTTGGTTCAAGACTCACGTCTCCAACCTCAAGAGTAATGCATCCCAAAAAAGAGGAAATCAGGCAAAAACACTGGGAGACCTGCATGAATGAACAAAGAGATCCTGGACAAACATAGACAAAAAAGGAAAGCCTAAAGGTAGCAGAAGGAGGGACAGGGAAATTCTCCAAGCAGATGCCTGACCAGGGATATCAAGGGTAATAAGAAAGGCTTATGTACTACATCAGTGATGAAAGGAGGGCTAGGGAAAACGTTCGCCTTCTTTCAAAGGAAACAAGAGATCTGGTTACCTGCAAGAATGCTGAGGTACTCAATGACTTTCTTGCCTCAGTCTTCACTGGGAAGTGCCCTAGCCATAGTTATGGTGCCCAAGTTATAGAAGGCAAAAGCAGGTACTAGAGAATGAAGAACTGCAGAAGGTCAGGTTCAGGATCACCTAAGGAACCTGAAGGTCTGTGGGATAATGTGTGTCTGAGGGAAGTGGTGGATGAAATTGTTAAGACACGACTGATTTTTCCAAGCACCATAACATCTCCTGATAAAAAATGTTAAAGTAAGCGCAGTAGTATGGACAGCATTATGCATATTTTAAGTGGTGCTCTACTGTGGGAATACAAGAAGGACTGTATGGAGCAGCAGCTGTGGAGCAAGATAAACAGCATGAGAACCAAGGACACCTCCAGAAGAAGAAAGAACAGCTCACGGCTCTGATTGGATAAACGCCTGTGTGAACAGTTGAAGAAGTGTTTGTGGAATGTTCTGTTGACCTGTAGGGGCGAATGGGAAAGCTAGGAAAAGAAAACTTGTGAAGGTATATAAGTGATGTGAGAACTTGTAATAAACGATTTGGATCGTTCACATCTAAGTCAGTGCATCAGATGCAGCACTCTATGTACAGGAATAATGCAAAGGAAATAGTTTGCAAAGGCATAACCCAGAAACGTAATAAGAAAGACTGGTGAGTGGAGATCTAGTCTACCAGATAACCAAGGAATAAGTCAGGAATCCTTATAGATGGAACAGTGAGAAATAACTTGCATCATGAATAATATTCCCTATTAAAAAATGTTAAAGAACTCTTCTGCATTCCTAGAACATGAAAGAGAAGAGAAGCAGTCTAAAACTTAAGCTGAGCTGTGTAGCATGAAGCTTTTTCCATTTTAGATACCCTGTCAAGGCACTGATTCATCTAATCAGTGTAAATATTACTGAATACCTCTCCTAGTTTCTACTGGTCCACTTTTTGCATGATATCAGGCAATGCTGCTGTATGTATACTTCCCACAGTATGCGGGTTATTGGGTACTCTGTACTTCAACAAAAGCTGGAAAATTAAAAAAAAAAAAAAAAAAAAGTGGTTGAAATTTGTTTGAAAGCTATCTAATATTTTATTTGATCAGTAAAAAATAAGCATGTTTGAATTCAGGGATTATCTTTTTCACTAAGGCAGGCAGGGAACATACAGAAGTAGTGATTTCAAGAGTAGTTTGAAAAATCAAACCCTTTTGATTTTTCTTTGGCACAATACAGATAAAAATGAGCAAGCAAATTGAACAGTTTGTCTATTAAGAGGCATTAATTTATATGTGTCATTTTCAGGTACACAATCATCTCTTCTAATTCCAAGACCATTTATAAAATTTCAGATCGAGACCTATAATTTTCTTGCTTGCAGCCCACTATCTGTACATTTCCTGCATACTACACAAGCACACTTGCTGATTCAAAATGCACATATCTGTAGGTCTATAACAACTTAGCTCATTGAAACTTACATCTGAAAAAAAGGTTGATATTAATTAAATTTCAAATTAGTGGCAGTTCTGTTGATTCATAGTTGCTTCTATTTTCACTTTGTTATTTAAACTAGATGCAGACTCACTGCATTACTACCTATACATGCAAGCACAAAACTATACATTATTTTTGTCAGAAAAACAACAATTACTGTTTTTATACACTACAATTGTCATCAGCGAGGAATGTGATGACTGCATATGTATATCACCTGATGTTAAAGTAACATATGACAATCTGATTCAAACCAGTCCCACAGAGGATAGAAAAGTAGTAGAGTTCTTTTTGTTGTGAAAGAAAAGCCCACTAACAAAATTACAGTTTTTGCTTAGTGTTAAGAGTTAAGAAGAAAGTCACTTTAGAAGGGCTGGATTTGCTATATTTTTAAAAATGGAATCTGAATATAAATAATGGGAAAAAACATTATGAATGTTATAGGATTTTTTCCTTATGTTTTAATAATGAATTTACAATATGATAGCATAAATAGCAGACCTTCTTGCACAAAGAAATAAAGCTGTGAGAGCTACATAGATTCTCAAAAAACATTTTAGACAAGTATTGTTGTGATTCGAACTGCAGTAGAACAGAGTAAGTCACAGGATGCACTAGCTAAGTGGCTCCATTAGGATGCTTTCAGGTGAGAAAAATGTTGATCTATACCAGAAAGGTGATTACAGGGAGAGTGGGGTTGGTCTCTTCTCACTGGTGTCAGGTGACAGGATGAGGGGAAATGGCCTCAAGTTGTGCCAGGGTACGTTCAGGTTGGATATCAGGAAAACCTTCTTTACAGGAAGGGTTGTTAAGCACTGGAATAGGCTCCCTAGGAAGGTGGTTGAGTCACCATCCCTGGATTTGGATGCTGTGCTCAGGGACATGATTTAGCAGAGGGTTGTTAGAATTAGGGTACTATGGTTAGGTTGAAGTTGGACTTGATAATCTTTAACGTCTTTTTCCAACCTGAGCAATTATATGACTCCATGAGTTGTTTCCAAGCAGTAACCTCACTTTTCTGAATAATTCATGTTGCACAATTGTCTTCCAGGTTTCTGTCAGAAATACTAATCACTATGTTATTAAAGTACCAGAAAAGGATAATTGAAAATCGATTACTGTAACAGTCAAATTTTCTCTAAAGTGATAGCAGAAGATCAAGACAAGTTCTTTAATTCTTTTTGATGCATTTAAACTGTGGAAATTGAAAACAGAGATTATCATAAGTCTATAGCAAGTTTTTAAATGTCCTACAAGGATCTTTGTATGCGGTTTATCTGCTGTGCTTTGACAGTTTGTTAAGCAAGGTATTATTATGCTATTGAAACCAAAGGAGGAGGCAGCATTTCATTTGAAAAGACATTAATAGAGTCTAATCTGCCAGAGGCATGTGCAACATATAGAATCTTTGCTGAGGCAGTTCCTCAATCCTTTTCAGGCTTGTGGAAATATCATTTCACTCAGCCATTTGGTTAACTGTCAGATAAAGTAATTAGTTCCCTAAACATCTGAGAGTGAACTAAATCACTGGAAGTATTCTATGTTAATTTGGCCACTTTTCTGAAAAAACAAAACAAAACAAAAAAGGCAACAAAACCATAATATGGCAGCACTAAGGTGCAGCACAAAGATACTTCATGTTTCTTTGTTTTTTTGTATTAACAAGATAGATCAGGCATCAGATATAAATGTAAATTCAGATCATCAGATATAAATTCAGGCAATTTATCTCAGTCACAGGATCCTATCACTTGAGAACATAGTGGCTATGGGAGAGAACTTGGAATATGCTTCAATATTTGCAGTCACTTGTAAATAAATAATCTTCAAATCTATAATGATATATTAGTAAACCACAGTGAATGTAAAACTGAATCAAGATTTAATTTTTAAAAGCTAAACAAAAGGCTAGGTCTTGAGTGAAATAAACAACAACAAACCACATATTGTTCTATTTCTCAACCAGCAGTCTTTTATGTTTGTAGGAAAGGATCAATTTAGAAACTTTATTACTAAACATGTGTTTACCTTATGAAGACTGTTAAATCACAATTGCAGGCTATCTAAATAAATTGTGGTCAGTGTTGCTAAAATCCAAAACAGATAGAATGTCCATTACTTGCCTTATTTTGTTAAGTAACACATTACATCATAACAGATCTGCTTTCAGAAAGCAAATTGATGATAGTGCTTTTCATAGGGAGTGAAGTGGAACATAGACATACATTGCTTGTCTGCCAGACAAAAGTTTAAAATGTGATAGGTGTTTCCTTCCTGCACTACCAAATTCTATGGAAGTATTTCCTAAAAGGGAATCCCTGTAGGATTCAAGTATTTGTTGTTTTTGTTTCTTTGTTTTTTTAAGGTGTGTGAAGATGGTATTTTCCAAGAAATTCCACACTTAATGTCAAGGTATAGTGTGTTTAGATCACATACCTGTTACAGAAACAGAATAAACTCAATTATTTTTAAAAATTTAATCTTGGGATATCACATCTTGGGAGTAGTTCACTCTGGGCTGCATAAACTGACATGTCACTCACAAGCAGAACAGTTAGAAGAAATACATGTTTTCCCACAAGATCAGCAAGAGAAGAGCAGAGGCAAGGTCTCAGTTTAGTATCAAGAATACAAACCTAAATTTGAAAGAATTCTTTAGAAATGTATAGGAAGAGAAAATCCTAAGTGCCATGGGATCTTCTTGAAGATAAACATGAATTTGATTTCTATCTATTTGCAGTTGTAATATGTAACATCATTCTAACAGATTCACAATTTCATATAAAATAGTGTTCAGCTGCATTCATTTTACTAAAATGGAAGTTGTCTCTCAAGGAAAAAAAAAAAACAAAGGTCTCAGCAGGTCTCACTGGAGTGCATGGTGTGAGGTGGATGGTGCTGGATGAGGTGGGGATAGTGCAAATGGTGGGTGGCTGCAGATTATTCACCCCGAGGAAGCACCATCAGCAAGGACATGGCAGTTGGTGCAACCACCTAGATGTGATAGTGATAAATAGGGATAAAGAGACAGCAAGCTCTGCCAGGAGGCAGTCAGCAGCCTGCTCTGCCTGACTGTTCTAGTCACCAGTGGGCTTGGGCTGCAGCCCTGGCAGCTTCCCCAACCAGTGGCAATGCATTAAATGTGTGGCAGCAAGGAGGCACAAGCATGGCAACCACCCAGCAGAAAGCTGTGCCTTCTACTTGTGTCCTTTTAGTACTACAGCCACCCAAGCTGTTCCAAGCAGTTCTGGCTTTCAGGCTGCAGTGTGTGCCCGACACTGTTTCCTGGAACGAAGAGCATGCACATTTGTGTGCCCATGTAGGTAAGCTCCTCTGCCTGATGGACAAGCTTTAGGAGGAGGTGGGAAGACTAGGAAGTATCTCAGAATCCAAGAGATTCTCTGCCTTCTCAGGGAAGCTCAAGTGAAGTTGACATGGCCTCTGCTGAGTCAGGCCTAGTATCAGATCTGCATCAGGATGAAGGCAGCAACTTAAGTGAGGGACACTAATGAGTAGCAGCAGGTTATCACACAAAGCCAGAAAAGGAGCTCCTATCTGCTCACTCAGGTTTCGTTACTGAATAGATATGAGGCTCTGAGCAACAAAGCTAGTGGAGAGTCTGGAGCACAAGCAGTAGGAGGAGTGGCTGAAGGACCAGGGATTGTTTGGTCTGGAGAAGAGGAAGCTCAGAGCTTATAGCTCACTACAACTCCTTGAAAGGAATTTGTGGCAAGGTGGGGGGTCGGCCTCTTCTTCCAGGTAACTAGAGATAGGACAAGAGGGAATGGCCTTAAGTTGTTCCAAGGGATGTTCAGGTCGGATATTAGGAAGAATTTCTTATCAGAAAGGATGATTAGGAATTGGAACAGGCTGCCTGCAGAAGTAGTGGAATCACCAAATTATTAAACCAGATCAGGTAACTTTCACAAGATGAAAACTAGTGAACTAAAAAAGTCACACAGTGAACTAAAAAAGTCAACACAGGCTGTCCAGAAAGAAGTCTGTTACTTCTCCACTTTGGCTTGGTAAAATATATCAAGGGGAAGCCAAGCCTTTCTCTTTTTTCCTTTTTGTGTACACTGGTATTTGATCCAATACAGACATCAGATGGTGAAAACTTAAAAAGCAAGTAGTACAAGCTACTACTGACCAAGCTGCAGTTTGTAACTTTTGGCACTTACACTGACAAAAACAGTGGAACTTGTTCTGTAGCACACGTATCTCTCTTTGATCAGTGGACCAAAACTTGTTTGAGGAACAATTACATTCAACCTGAGGACTGTAAAACATCTGCCATTCCAGAGACAGCAAGTCATAAACAGGGAAAAGGAGTGTTTCTCCTGTTGTACTTAAACAATCATTAGTTTTCCTCAGAAGAGATAAGTTTTTAGTTTTAGATGAAAGTTGTCCCTAGAGAACTTCAGGGGAGGAAAAGATAGGAGGTACGAATACACACAAAAAAGATTCCTTGGAAAGAAATATTTTTATGTAGGACCAAATATAAACAAGAACTTCTTTGATGCATCAAGTTTATAGGTCAAGCTGAAGAAAATAAACAGGAAAATGAAGAAGCAGCAGCAGACAGAAGGAAACTATTGGAGAGACTCCTTTGCTGGTTTCAACATTTGTGCTGTAAAACCTATTACGACTTTAAGGCGTTTTCTAATTGTTTAAAAACAGCTGGTCTTATACTTTTACAATGGACCTCATATGCCTGCATCAGAATTCTTTTTAACCTTGTTTTGCGGGACATCAGCCTCAACAAAAAAAGTTGTGAGCATAATGGCTTCTGTAGGATATGTGTTTCAGAAAACAAGGGAGAGAATTAAAAGAAAATGAAGCTACAGTGCAATCCTACCATTCAGTTACTGTGCAAGAAGTTTAAAGTGCCATATCTAATAAGGACTATAAACAGGTGACTCTTCAAATTAACAACTTCATAGGCTGCTAGAAACTGCAAGACAACAGATAAGTAAAAAAAACAACAACAACAAAACCACAAAAAACATTAAATCCTTTGTTCTCTGCAAGGTCACATTAGGGAGTTTCATAACATACAAAACTATGTAAAGCTGGAGTAAAGCACAAAGTTTGGAAATGACAGGCTCAGGATTAGTATGAACAGTCCGTGATTCATTGGTTATGCACAGTAAAAGAGCTGGAGTTGGAGTGTTTACAGGAAATTATGGAAAGAAAGGAAAGGAATCTATATGGAAGACAGATTATCACATCTTGAGGAACTACACTAGTAAATTTATTCATGCTTGTAGAGCATTTAGATTTCCTACCAGCAAGAATCACAGAAAGCCACCAAGGAAATGAATGTCTGCTCAGAGAAATTGATAGAGAGCATCCATGACTACATCTAAGAGCAAACAAGGAAAAGAAAAAAAAAGAAAAAAAAAAAAAAAAAGGAGTAGGAAAGTATGTGAAATTAACACAAGGAGCCTCACAAGTCATGCAGTACCACCTATGAAATCATTTAGTAGGATTAAATAGGCCAAAAAATCTCACTAAATTATAAAATGTATCTGCCATAAAACAAGCAATTATTCTTCATCAGTAATTCTGGAGAACTGCAGATGAAAGCCTCTTCAAATAGAATGAATGAACTAAAGTACTGCAAAATCCTGTTCATTAACTATCTGTAGTCTTTAGTGGTCAGTTACTCTTACAGTTCATTTCTCAAGTGCTTAACCAAAGCAAATAAGCTGTGGGGAGTTGTCCCTTGTTCTACTCAGTACTTCTCATCATCCCCTGAGATTCTAGAGTGTACAAGAAACATCGCCTATGAATCCTTCCATTAACATGAAGGTTCCTGAGAAATACAGTGGTTTTTTTGTAGTTGATCAATACCAAAAATGCCACACTGGCTTGACACAAATGTACTAGATAGAATGTAATCATCATGGTTTTCCCCATGACATTCTTTCTGTAAAATGAAGCACATAAAAAGTTCTATTAATTTAAAAATAAATTTTATACAGAAAAAATGATGCAGCATAATTGAGGTTGAGAAACAGATTTGAAGAACTTCTTCTCTGTGTTCGAAATGATTATTTTTTTCCCTTCGTTTATCTATTTTCTAGAAGAGGGAAGAGAAGAACAGTAACGGAGGTAGCAAAGTTGTTATTTATTTAAAAGATCATGACAACATCATATGTAACAGATGAAGCAGAAGGTAGGCTATCAACTATAATATTCTCTTCTAAGCTTTCTGATCCAGTTCTGTGGATAAAGTGCCTGCGGAATTCAGGTAATCAGTTGGCAACCATCGAGTCCTTAAAGGGAGAGGATAAGGCAGAAGTAAAACAGATCCTTAATGAATTTACCATGACTTCAAATTATCAAACTTATTTTAAGAATCTGAAATGTTAAATATTGTTTTTTTTACTCTGGATAGTGGAAAAGTCCCAAATTCAGACTTTTCAGAGTTGTATTCAAGATCTGAACCTTTCAAATTAGGCAAAGAATGGATGTTGCACTGAAATATCACTCAGGATAAAGGAGAAGATTATGCCCTAAATTTTGGCCATTTCTGGATTACATTTTAGATGTCTGTATGCAGTAAAATGTACACATAACTGGAACAGGGATCTATCCTTCAAAAAATGTCTCACAATTGCAGAATTAGGAAGATCTGAAAGCAGCCTAATAGCAAGGCTTTTTCTGATCTCCATACTTCCCTCAGCTTATGTAAAGCATGCTGCAGACTGCTAGATAGATTTTTATTTCCTTAGTAAGCACTGTGTGTTCCAAAATGAAAGACAATTAGTATCAATTATTTGCTTGATTATAATTCCAGCATACTTTTAATGTTTCCAAAAAATTAATCCTTTTTTTTTTTTCAGAGACAAAACAAAAAATTTCTCATGAACTGTGCAGTTAAAACCACAAACTTCATTCCTCTTTGCATTTATTCTTTATAAATGAAAACACTGAGATGCTGCAAATACGTTTCTTCATAAGGCTCTGAAGTTGTTTTGAGATGGTTCTTCAGGTATTGAAGAATCCATGTTTACTTACCCTATGCTTAGATCTGTGAAATCAAAATGAAAATCCATAGTGATAAATTCTGTGCAAAAGTTACCTCATACTGTCTGTTAAAAAGACCAAGATCAATATTTATGTCTCACTACACATTAAATATATATAAAGAGAGATACCAATTTGTTTTTTTTTTTCTTCCAATTTTGATCATAGACTCTGCAGAAAAGTAATTTACAGAAATCTAGTATAACAGTTTCTATGCAGTCTACAGGTGTCCACTCAACTCTGGGCATGAAAACATCGTGATGTTCAATAAATATTACCTAAAAATTACCTAAATTCAAATTAAGTTTTCTGGCAAAAATTAAGTTTGGAGAATAAATTAAAAGAAATTAAGAAATAGCAATTCCTTGCATTTTTATCCTTTACCACTAACTAAATCATTCCTAATATTTTCCCCAGATTTTCAGTCTATATTAAGCCCTGGCTTCTGGAGGTGAATAGAATGCAATTTACTTTTCTTGACAATTGAGCTTGTGCCAGCTTTTTGCATGTAGAAAGTGTCAAGAAGATATTCAGCTGCTTAACTTGCTTCAAGGAAATGGTGGGGTATGCCACAAAGGAGAAGTAAGCTGTGTTTTAATTTTAAAAGAGTTGACAATTCAGTGTATAGACTTCTGTGCTTCAGTTATCAGAAATATAATGAGTTTAGACAGCTCCATTTCAAAATGCTACTGATCTCTTATGGTAATTTCTATGTATTTCTTCTTTTAATGGAAAATTATTCAAATTTTTATACTGTTCATATATCTTGTTTGCTTTATTAGAAACTCTGGCACATAACCTCTCCTCATGTAACTGAGTTATTTGCAAAGAAATTGTAGAGTTATTTCCAGAAAAGCCACAGTAGAACTCCTTTTTTTTTTTTTTTTTTTTTTTTTTTGTTATTCTGTATGATTAAAATCTATTCCATTCTAAAAGAAATTACAAGTATGTTTCACTCCAATTATTGAGGAGATGGTTCAAAATATATATATATATATATATATGTGTATGTGTGTGTGTACACCTAGAGGAAGATGAAGGTAGCAAACAAAGCCAATGTTGTCCACTAAGAGATGTGGGGAAGTTGGGGAAGTTGACAATAGTAAAGAAAGAAATTCTAGCAAGCAATTTATAGAGCAGGGGTAGTCACCACCAAGGATCCAGTGGTGTCTCATTGGTCTGTAGGGAGGCAGCAAGTTGGTCAGCAACATCTTGTTGACCTGCATGGCTGCAGTTTAGTGGAGGAGGTACTTGCTCTTCCTCGGAATTCTTCGGGTTTTTATCTTCTCCATAGCACGGCAGCAGCTGGTTGTCAGGGGCACTTCTGCCTACCCCAATTATTAAGGGCATCATGTCCTGTTCATCACGGTGGCAGTAGTTGTCGAGGTACCCACATTTTGTTCATCAGGAGGAGCAGCATGTCCATCCTATTACCACTGTGCTCATGGTAAATAGCCATTCACTCCAAAAGCTGGTTGAGCAGGTTATGTCTCAGACGGGTGCTGCTGAAGAAGCTTTGGGCCAAAAATTGTTCCAGCTTCTCACACCACCCAGTGCCTCAATGTTTGTTAACACTGTCCCATGGTGGTACTAAGAAAATAAAGCATTGAGGGGGATAAGGGGAGAAGAGAAAGATACAAGTATTCAAATTCTAAATCAGATTTATATGATTTGACACTCAACACTTCTTTAGGTAAGTCAGATAAAGCAAAGGATCAAATAAGATAAAAACATGAGTGCTGCTAATGCATGTAACAGAACTTGCTTTATCCATGGATCACTGGGAGGCTAGGAAAAGTAATTTAGTACCTAGGACAACTTCAGATTCCTTGGGCAATACAAGTTGGGCTAGTCAGCTTAGCATTTGCCAGACTTTTACATATAATACGATTACAAGCAATAAACACATTAGGATGTGTTAGGACGTTAGGATTAATACAGTCACAACTGGGTAAAGCACAGAATTAAAAATTCCTGTTGCTGTTGATGCCCATCCAAGAAGCGTTTCCCACAAATGGTGTTCTCCATCCTTCTTTGCCCTTTCCCTTTCCAGGACATGGTGTATCTCTTTTGTATCATGGTGAATAGTAATTAGAGTTTTTCGTCCATTGTCTTGGATGTGTTCTAGCAGTTGGTACAGATCATCATGTTGCAGTAGTTTCTTTTCTAAAGTATTCCAAAGGATTCCAGTTGGGGCAGGTAGCAAATATTGGATTAATGTGTAATTGGATTATAAAAACTAATATGAAGTAACTGGAACTGAGTAATTAAAATATCATCCCTTAATGTTAGTCAAGTTATCTATAGAAACATTTGAATGACTGCTTATATCTATAGAAATATTACCTACAAATATAAAATTACGGGAGGTTCTCATACAGACACATCCTTTTCCAGTATAGACAAGCACTGTTTCAGGTGTTTCATTGGGATAAATCCCAAAATGGCAAATAGTTTGTAGTGTCAAGAAAAATGTCACGAGCCTTGATGGTATTACTCTCACAAATAAATCTCTGTTGTTCCTGTGCAGCACGTGAACTAACATCAACAGTTTGCCATTTGTTTCCATTTTGTTGGGCCGATACTCGGTGTTCTAATGGATAGAGTACAGCCCCATTGTGGCTCAGTCTCAGTGCAGTGGCATATACTGAAGCATATACAGTGGCATATACTGTGCCAGGTTTATGGCATATACTGAAGCATTGTGTATTGTTAGGACAAAAGTTGAAACATAACTATTAATAGGATCATAAGTAAAATTATCTAGATGCCACTAAGATTGGAATTTTCTTTCAAACATATTTGCATTGTCTCAAATCCCATTTGAATTTCAGTGGATAAAGTGCTTCCTTCACTTTCTAGAGCTAGGGAGACATTATTTTGAGTTGTGGTAAGTGCAACTACAGTTAACTGGTGGTTTTTTATGTTTGTTCTTTCCCACTGAGACAAGATAAGAGTCACTGGTTGGTTTCCAGTGCTGACACGAAAGACTGAAGGGGTGCTGCATTGTATGTGTGTATGGATCACTGCATCTGACACCCTACGTTTATTGTTGGTCCTGCATTTCCCAGGAGCTGGGGGAGTCAGCCGGTCCTATCCTGGCCCCATTTCCTGAATGTTTCCAACTGATTTATTGCAAGCTTTGAGACAAAAAACATTCCAGCTTATCAGACAGTAGTATTTAAATTGTCTTGATCTCAGCTGTTGTCATCACCTAATCTTGTTGGAATTAGGTCAGGTAGTTAGAGAAACGTGTTAACATTCTCTTTTACCTGTGTCCTGAGGCAACAGACTTGTGAATCGTTCAGGAAACCTAGGAATTAAATACTACAGCTATTCTTCCTTGTGTTGAGAGCTGCTGTTAGCAAGGTAGACAATCAACTGGGCAGCACGTGCTTAAGGCAGCATATTGTTTACATAGAAATTAATATCCTGTATCTGCATGTAACTGAAGATAAAACAGTCGATTTATAGCAACATAGCTAACATTAAAATCAAGTTGATAATTTAAATTTTTTACGTGAGGAATGAGTTTTTACAGGAGCTCATATATTTAACAAAACCCCGAAGTCACAGAAAAGGTTTGTACCTTAATGCCTATTATAGATGCCTGGCATGCTTAATATTGACCTAGAGAATCATAGAATTGTAGGGTTCAGAAGGGACCTCTGGAGATCATCTAGTCCCATGCCCTGCTAAAGCAGGTTCCAACAGCAGGTTTCACAGGAAAGTGACCAGGCAGGTTTTGAATATCTCCAGGAAAGGAGACTCCACAACCTCTCCAGCAGCCTGTTTCAGTGCTTTGTCACCTTTACAGTAAATAAGTTCTTCTTCATGTTTTTTATGGAACTTACTAGTTTCTAGTTTGTGTCCATTACCCCTTGAATATTCCCTTCTTTCATCCATATGTTTTTTTCTCTTCTAAGCCTCAAATGCAATCCAGGAGTTTTTCTTCTGATAAATTCAGTAGTTTAGTTGTTTAACATTTTAACATCCAATAACTGTGTGCTATTGTAAACTATTTGTTTAACACAAACAGCAGATCAAGAACATTTCTACCATCTCTGCTGTTTTTTTTCCACTAGTTAGTTCAGTCCCTGTTTTTCATCTTGTTTTTGTTGCAGCAGAGAAACCAGGCAGTCAGAACAACAAAAGTTCTTTAATACACTACTTCCCCTTCCTTTCCTATTCCTCTGTTCTTTAAAAATTACTTCAAAGCATGCTTCTGATGCAGATCAAAGTAATGACTATTGCAAAAGTTTCAGGGCTGTTCAATCTCCAATGTTTCTTCTCCATTTTTACAGATTTTTATGGAGCTTCTACCACTTGTATTTTGCTAAAGCAAGAGGGACTTTGTGTTCACAGGAATACTGAGAAGGATAAAAACATGTTATGTGTGGTAATTGGCACAAACCATAGTTTCAGAAGTCTTATTTCATACCACAGGGTTTCAATTATCACCATTCAAACATTCACTATAATTATCTTCTGCCTTTACCAGAGAGCTATGTACATTTTTCTCTCCTATTATGACCACATGTTTGTTTCTTGAAAGATTGCTAGTGTAATCTTCTGGAAGGCTACATTCTTCTTTACATTGCCATGTATTTACAAAACACTCACTAAAATCTGGAGGTTTCTGTCACTTTAAAGGAATCAGTAAATTGTGCAGTGATCTCGTGCAGAATATTAAGTAGGGAAAGGAAAAGAAACAGAGATAAACCATGGCAAATGATGGTAATGTAGTACCCACCCTGGAGAATGCAGTATACACAATGCATGTATGAAGGAAGACAAAATAAAATTTGTTTGGAGGTCCTCAAGGGTGTAAGAACACTTAAAATCAGGGGTGTCTTGATAGTGTGTCTTTAAGATGACCTAACCAAATGGTCACCTGGAAGTAAATATCTGGATAGATCCACAGTATCTTTGTTTGTTGTTATGGTGGTGTAGGATATTTGTGTCAGCTGCTGTTAATGAAGCAGTCTTACTACCATTATTGGCAAACTCTTGGCTCTCAGTGTGCTGACACCACTCCCTGTGTTTAATGCTTCCCACAGCAAGGGAAACCTTCATTTTCAATATGCTTAAAATGCATTATGAAGTCTTTCTCATCCTGCAAGGCTATCTGAAATTTCTGCAAATTAGACCACTGTATTCAGTTCAGAAGATGCTAACTGAGAAGCCAACAAGTATGTTTGCAGAAGCTTTACCTTGTAGTGTTTTATAATTTCTGACGTACAAAAGGAATGGAAAAGAACAAGATATTTCTCTTCAGCAATAAGGGACGAGGGGAGTACATGCATACCCCTATCTTACTTACATCCCAGCAGAGGTGGGAATCTCAGCAGACATTTGCTGCTCTCTCCAGCTATCCCCACTCATTGTCTCTGCTATGACTGATTTCACTGGACTGGAAATTACCAGTTTCACACAACTCTGCACCATCACAACTCCATAGATCTTAATTCATCTTTAGAGAAATAAGACTATTTATAGATATATAGACTTATAGATTTATAGATATATAGATTCATAGACTACATATTTACTAGAAACCTCCTAGACCTCAGGGCCAGCCTAGCTCACAAATGAGAATCTTCTGGGCTTCTGATTCCCTGGGTTGTGAACAGCTTTCAAGTTCACATGCATTCACATTCATTCAAATCAGCACATCTTAGCTCTCACTAACTCATTAACTAACTGTGTTTAATACAATATTGATAGTGCACCTCCTGCTCCATTTGAGACAATACAAGTGAAAAGCACAATAACATTTTAAACAGTTATTTTTAATTGATTTTAGAGGATGATTTTTGAAATATAGAAATCAGATGACTTCTTGACTTTTTACCTCTCACTGTATACATTTTCAACAAAACATTCACTTTACTTAGAAAAGTATGCCAGAATTCTTGATTTTTACTGTTGCTGTTAGAAAAGCTTTTTTTTTTTTTTCTTTTTTCTTTTTTTTTTTTTTTTCCTGACAAGTTTTATTCCAGGCACTGTTATCTGCTGAAGCAGACGATAGATACTGCCTACAGCATACATCTTCTGCATGAAAATGAAGACAGTAACTTATGCTAACTTGCCTGACTATGAGAGCACATTGTATTTCTGGAGCAAAATTATGTTCCTTTTACACACTTTACAAATTGTGTCTAAGTCCTAAGTTGAACGTTCAATCAGAAAGAAAGATTAGATTTTAGATTTTATTGATATTATTTTATTGATATCATTAGATTTTAATGATATACAAACATCACAGAAGAATATAGAAAGCTGAAGTTTTGGAAAAAATTGAAACTGTGCTGGTTTTTGTTGAAGTCCGATCCTATTTTCACCTTTTTTTTTTTTTTAAAAAAAAAAAAAAGGCTGAAAAAGGACCAGCTAGTTAAAATAAGGGTTAAGAAGAAAATGTACAGGCAATGGAAGCAGGAATATATCTGGCCTGGTAAGAATACAGGGATGCCACTCAGACATGCAGAGATGGGATCAGAAAGGCTAAGGCACAGATGGAACTGAATTTGATGAGGTATGTAAAAAATAACAGTTCTATAGGTACATCAGCCAGAAGTGAAAGGCAAAAGAGAATGTACCTCCTGATAAGTGAAAAGACTGGCTTAAACAGACATAGGGAAGAATACGGTACTCAACAAGCTCTTTGCCTCTGACTTCACTGACATTCAAACTTTCCACATTTCTGAAGTCCCCGAACCTCTAAACAGGAACCGGGAGAGCAAATTCTGCCCAGTGTAAGCCAAGAACAAGTTCAAGACTATCTAGTAAGACTGAAGTCTATGGGGACCTGTTGACATGTATCCCAAATCACATTCTTACCTCTGGATTGGAAAGATATGCACTTGAAGAGCGGTCTATTCAGTGGATAAGGTATCCAATTGGTTGGACGGTCACAGCCAGAGGGTTATCATTTATGGTCTATGACCAAGTGGAAGCCAGTGGTGAGTGGTGTCTCCCAGGGATCAGTCTTGGGTCTGTTGCTGTTCAACATAAAATCATAGGATGGCTTAGGTTGGAGAGGACCTTAAAGACCACCCAGTTCTAACCCCCTTGCTATGGGTAGGGTTGCCACCACCAGACCAGGCTGCCCAGGGTCTCATCCAACCTGACCTTGAATGCATTCAGGGATGGGGCATCCGCAACTTCTCTGGGCAACTTGTTCCAGTGCCTCACCACTGTCTGAGTGAAAAATTTCTTCCTAACATCTAACCTAAATCTCCCTTCTTTTAGTTTAAAGCCGTTTTCCTTTGTCTTAAAACTATTAGACTGTGTAAGAACTCAGACCTCCTCCCACTTGTATGTTTCCTTTAAAGGAAGGCCACAACAAGGTCTCCCTGGAGTTTTCCCTTCTGCAAGCTAAAACTAACATAAATCCCTCAACCTTTCTTCATAAGTGAGGTGCTTCAGTTCTGATTGTCACTGTGGCCCTCCTCTGGATCTTCCCTGGAAGCTCCACATTTTTCCTGTTACTGGGTGCTCCAGGCTTGGATACTGTACTCCAGTTGGAGCCTTACAAGGGCACTGTAGACAGTGTGGAACAATCCCCTCCCTCTCCCTACTGGCCACTCCTCCTTTATAAGCTCAGGATGCTGTGGGCCTTCCGGGCTGCAAGAGCACACTGCTGGCTCATATCCAGATTTTTGTTCATCAGAACCCTCTGCAGTGCTGCTTTCAATAAATTCTTCTCCCAGACTGCACACATATCTGGAATTGCCCTGACCTGAACCTTCACCCTGAAGATGAGCAGCCCGAACTGAATTCTCTATCAGAATTAACTAAAATTGAGAATTGAAATCCACACTTAAAGCTACCTCAGAGATTACTGTTTGGCAACACTTCTAAACTCTGTTTGGAACACTTCTAAAACTTTGATACTTATCACTAACCTGTATCAGTCTTATCTAGCTAAATTGTAAAATTAATTCCTTTTGATCCAACAGGTACTAAATGCTCCTAGAGATACTCAGTCACATGAAAAAACTCCCACCTAGAAGAGCCTCTGTTTGGCCAGCAGTATTACACAGATTTGGCCAGAGAATTGGCTAGCATTAAAAACTGAACTTTTTTCTGAAATTCAGGGTAGGATCCAGGCTGGTTCAAACCTCACTTGAATTCTGCCTTTCACGCTCATACATTTCTCATGACCTAGTTTCATTGCCCTCAATTCGTGCGGCTCTCATGTGATTAGTGAGTGAGCAAGTTGTGAAAATCAAGAATAGTCCTTTCACATACACTGTCTTCCATGTCTGTCCCTTTTAACTCACTCAATGCATTGCAGCAAACATAGCTTCATTTTCTCTCTCCTCAAGCTAAAGATATTTAAAGCCTAGTGTTTCCCCTTGTTGATTTCTGACTGTATGGTTTACACTCTGTTTTCATAAACATTATATTCTACTTCAAAATTCACATTTTAGGAAGATAATCTCTTTACAGCATTCCATGGAATGCTGAATCATGCAGCAGTCACTTAACAGACACGGAATTTTCATACAATGGATGCTGAAAGTGGAATGACTAAGTCTAAAAGTAAGGCTCACTAGGCAGAGCAGCTCTAGGGAGCACAGTACACTTGAGTATTACAGCATTGCTTTACATACCTCATAACCAGGCTAGGGTCTTGTAGACTTAGGCACGCTGTTCACAGTACAAGAGCTAAAATATATTACTGGGTATTCTTATTTTCACTGAAATTTCTCTGAAGAGAAGTATTAGTAAAATAATAAGTTAGTACAAAAAAAAAAAAAAAAAAAAATTCCCCAAAGCAATCTCTTCCTATCTCATTGCTTATTTCTAAGAAAAATAATCAAATATTTTTTCTCTCAGTGTTAAAGCTTCCCAAACCCTCTTCACGCTCCTAAATTCTGACATGGATTGATATGATTCCTGATAAACACTCAGTCCAGGGACTAGAACAAGCATCATCTTGACCTCAGTTCTTCCCTCTGACGAAAAGGACAAATATTTGGCAAGAGGTAGCTTTTAGTCTTCTTGTTTTGCTGCTACTAGTATGACATCTGCTGGTTCTACTCTGCATTTTCATTTTAAAAGGCTGAAATCATGATAAAGTGGCAGATTTGAATTTAAGAACCTTCAAATAATAACATATTCTAGTGTATAGCAATAGTGCTTTATGAAGTCTTTTTCATATAGCCTGCCAACCATATTTTCAGGTTTTCTATCCTGACAGAAAAATTGTCAGGAAATTTACAATAGTGGAATGCTTTCCCTGTCTACCTGTCTGCCTTACATATTGATGAAAGCTTGAGTACATGTTCACTATAAAGTAAATAATACAATAGATGCTGTGGTTGTAACATAAAATTGCTATGATTAAAGCAAACACCTACACAAATATATGTCTAAAATAAAAAATAATATCTCATACAGATGCAATAAATAACTTAGACATACATTACGCTTGCTATGACATTAAGCAAAACAAAATCCTCAGGAGTTTGTAACAAAGTTTTTAGAAGTACTAAAGCATATGCTGATGAGACTATATAACTAAACAGGGGTACATAAAGACTTCTGTCAAGGTGACGAAACTATTAGTCTTGGGCTTCCCCTCAAGAAATACAATATTGCATACTATTCACATCTTCAGATTTTTTTGTTTGTTTGTTTGTTTTTGTTTTTTGCCTGATCACCAGCTTTATACTTCATAAATCAGATATGCTGACTTGTCAATTTGGGATATCATGCCAGTTCAATTCATCTGTGTTTTCCATGCACTATACAGCCACCTTCTGCATTTAAATACATTTATAAACATTTCATTTGTTTCTAAAAAACAGAAGATAAAATAAAATGGCATCTCCCAAGGGCAAGATAAATCCTTACCATGTTCACTCATTTAATAAGCAGCTTGACTTGCAACTGTAATGCAAGAGAGGAATGGAATAGACTGCTCTCCCATATAGCAGCATGTAATCAGTGCATACACAGTGAGCAGATTAGTGATCTCATGGAACAGAAAATGCTTGAGTGCACAAATGCATATTTATGGTGTCATACGGCTGAAGTGAGAAAAATGCCTCGTCTCATTGAGCATCCCTCCAGGAGGACCCAGCACCAATATCTGGAGAACTGGAAATAAATAAATAAATAAATAAAAATGAAACGCTAGTTCAAAAACTGACGGTGGGTATGAGATGTGCCAAGAGCAGAAGCAGAAGCCTGCCTATGGCTACCAGTTTACTGGACTGTGGCCTTGAAGTCAATCAGCCTCAGCAGCTTTTAATGATGCTGCACACTATTCAGCACAAATAGCTTCCTCTGCCCCTGGCAGAAGTAGAAGCCCTGATGGCTTTAAGAAAATGACATCAAAACCTTCAGTGAGGGACGCTCCTCCTACCTAGCTGCTCAGGAGACCTGTTGGGGTCTCGCTGCCCACGTACATCCCACCCCATGCACACTGCCTTTCTGCCCAGGGCCAGGCCAAAAACAGTGCCTATGTGGTGTCACACCTGCCAGTTCAATGGAAACCACAGCTCTGCCCTTGGCTCACTCAGTCAACACCTGATCCTCACTGACTACTGTCTCCTTTTCGAGCTTTGTTAAAACACTGAATTTTGCACATCCTCCATCTGTTTGCCCCACAATTTTGTTTTCTTGCTCATGCCACATTACCATTGAACAAGGGCGCTGTTGCTGTGCCTCAGGCTCTGAACCGCGGTTGGGCAGACCTTCAGCTGTAACAGTTCCCGGCCTCTGCAACATTGTAATACATGCAAAGACCCAAACAAACAAGTGGAAGAATATAAGGAAACAAATAGCTAGCTACTGGGTGGGTGAGCTGCCAGCATAGACCAACTGCAGCGAGTCCTCTGTCCCACGCATGCTCCTCACAAGACTCACAACAGCCTGACCTTCTTCTCCCTTCTCACACAGGTAGACCTTTCATCCATCTGAATGTGAATTTTGATGCAAAGGGATTAAGAGTCAAAAGACGTAACTTCTGATCTGAAAGGTGGTGGAAGAACATAATCTCTGTGGCAAATCAGAAGTTCTAAGCAGACAAGAGAGTCAGGCAATCAGGGCAGACCTGGTAGGCATTAGCTCTTCTCAGCTTGTGTGTCGTACAAGAACAAGAGTGTTTAATAAGAAATTTGCACCATGAGTGGATTCTCTTATGCTGGTTAAGCTGCCCACTCTCCTCCTTTCTTGGTATCAGCTCCAGGAGAGCCATGCTTTTACTTAATGGATGGATACAATTTAATATAGAAATTAACAAGAAATATCCATATTTGTGTATATTATTCATGAGTAAACAAAGAAACTAGAATGGCATATTTAGGGATATGTAGTAGGAAATGAAATATGCACCAGACACTTGATTCCTCATCTTCAGGAGTCCATTAGACTAGAATACTTCCTCTGAATTACAGAAAAAAAAAATAATCATGTCTCAACATTCAGCACCTGACTCCTATAGAGTATCAGTGGGGTGCAGGATTGCTGAAAGCAGCAGCAACAAAAGACAACAATAAAGTATGGTAACAGAGGTAAGCAGTTGCAGAAATGTACTATCTCTGTGGTTGCTAACCACTCAAACCACAAATACAAAGCTTGGTTGTGCAACTGAGAAAAAGGAACATGGAGGCTCATGAGAGCCTCCACAACTATGACTAGATTACAACTTCTGTTTATCTTCTCTGTATCACTGTGGGTCAGATAGTGCATCTCAAGCCAGTTAACAGCAATGCAGTCCCATTATCTCACAGAAATGCTTGGATAACATGCAGAATAGACAAGTTGTAAAACAAGAGGGAGAGCTGAGAAGAGTGTCAAGAAAAGAGGAATACAAGTATCATGGAAGTGTTTACACTAGCAACAGGGCTAAACTCGGGAGTCATTTGGAATAATAATAGGTTCCTCTGGACGGCTGTCATGGCACCAATCCTAGTGGAGCTCAACAAACATGTGGACAGTGGTCTCAGACATACTGTCTGATTTTTTTTTGTGGAGCCAGACGGTGAACTCAAAGATACTTGTGGGTCCCTTCCAACTGGAGATATTCTTAGATTCTATGTTCCTAAGCCATAACAGCATGCTTACCTGTGATGTCATCTCTGCCGAAAACCTTCCTCAGGCTATGCAAAGGTACAGTTCCCCAAATCTTCTTCCATTTGATAATTTGAACAGTTAACAAATAGAAAAACAACAAACAAATAAAAAAAAATCCAACCTTCAAAATGCATTTAAAAGATCTAACAATGGTAAGAGTGGAGACACTGTACCATTCAGATTTTTGAGTGCCAAAGTCATAGCTGTATGTTAGAGCAACTCATAAAAAATAATACTAATGCAACTGAATGGAAAGGCCATACAAGTCTTACTTCTTGTTCAGTATCTCCTCGGGAAGTATAGCATAATGCTCAAGGTTCTGAGAAAAGATCCAAGTGGAGAGGAAAGGAAAAACAGAATAGATTTAGAATGGAGAAGATGACTAAAAATCATCTTGATCCACCTAAGTAAGGGGGAAAAGTATTTTATCTGTATCTATCTATAGCCATAAAAAGTTTAGCCAGAAAAGTAATTTACAAATTAAGTTCTGATACATACGCACATTATATTTTCAAACTTGGTGAATGAGGTCACCCATAATTTGTTGAAGCTGCCTGAGATCCAAGAAGGAGAAGCTGTCATAGCCTAGTCACTCTAGACTGCTGCTTTAGCAGTGGGCAGAAGAGTGGTGCACAATACAGCTAATCATTTCCTCCCTTTTCTCCATGGCAGAAATGTAGCCTTACCTTTTTTTCTTGAAGTATCTCAGTTACTAAAAATCAAAATATTAAATTATTTATTTTAATTATTTCTATTACTATTTCCCCTAAAAATTACAATTTCTGCAAATTTTCTAGTTCTTGTCGGAAAAAAAAAAAAAAAAAGCATAGAAGTTTTTAAATAAATCCTGACAAATTGTTTATGACTTAAAGATGTTCCCTACACAACTTGAAATTTGCAAGTTGCTGTTAAGGTCTTCAATTTGTGATATCATAGAGAATCCTTTTTGTGCCTTTCTAGTATAGTGGAAACTAGAGTTTTCCTTCCAGATATTTTTAAATTGAAACTTCCTGTTGCTGCTGAGGTCCACCCATATCTGGGATAATGGCATTCAACCTTTTTCATCTAACCCTTCCAGTAAAAATTGTAGTGTAGTGGTTTTACATGTCAAAGTTTTAGTAGCAGGTTTGGAGGTCAGCCAGAAGGGCTCTTGATCTCTTGTCGTATCACCTTGCTATTAAAGATCTTTACTTTGACAGTAAGACATCAAGTGATTTGTCAAGTACTATTTCATTGTTGAGTCTTTGTGACTGCCATAAAGAACAAAGAAATACACACAGCTAACAAGCAGCCCTATGATAAATACTTCTACAGTGGAGCTTCTGTGTCTTAGAAGTGACAAATATTTTAAACACTTTTCATTTAGGGAAAATTCATTTCTCTAATACAGAGAATAGGAGAGAATTTGCATCAGCTTTCCAATCTAAAGTGAAAACTTGACTAGAAAATGGGTAATTTTTAATACTTTGTCTGTACAGAAGTTGCAAAAGGAATTAGCATCTACTACCTAAGGTAGATGAACAAGATTTTTAAAACCATTCAACTGGATGCCAATACAATACAGATACTTTCAGTCAATGAAATTAGGACATTTTGTAACCTTTAAAAGGCATAACTGGAAGTACAGATACAGATGTCAAATAGATAAGCCACAGTAAATACTGATAATAAAAAGACCTGAAAGGAAGATGACTGGGAAATACTGTACGGTGCACTCTGTTTCCTGACCTCATGTTCTCACCACAGTTATGTAGTGCCCAGCAGTACCTAGAAATGTAATTACTTCTGGGAAGATATATATATATATTTTTTTCCTCTGGGAATTACACACTGTTCAGTCAGCAACATCTCAGAGTGGCCTGAGGAAAAAAACAACAACAACAACAACAAATCATCACAGAGATATTATCAGATGACAAATGGTAATCTTCCAAGAGCACTGATAGAACTATCAAAATTTTTGGAAAAAGAATGTTTTTCTGGAAGTCATATGAGACAGCTTTGTTGCAAGCATCATTGACAGGACGGACTTTCAGTAAATAGAAACATGTTCAGATTAATAAGAAAGTTTTCATCAACTACTAGTGATCTGTTTCAAGTTTGGCAGAAAGAACGAAATGTTATCAGTGATCTGTCACAGGTGATAAGATCCTCCCTCCCAAACCACGCCTTGTTCTTAGTGCATACCATTTTCAGTGATCAAGTAGTTGCTATACTATGATGTTGAAATGGCAGAAAACTGTCCACACTGTAGTAGAAGGTCAGTTTGAAATACACTATGCAAGCATTTCCAATAGGAGTCAGCAAATACACTTGCACTGCTTCATCCTTAAGAGTTTTAGAATTAATTCTGTTTTTTGGGATGAATATCTCACCAACCCTTTGTTGGTAAGGTTCTCTCAGGAAAACAGTAAGTTTTCTATAAATTCAGGGAGGAAAAAAAGTCTAGTGAGGCTTCTCATGCTATATAAATTCCTGTTTCAATTAATTTCATCAAATTATACATCTCCATAAAGCAAATTATACATCTTCTCTGTTGGTCAAGGTTAGATGTAGACTTCGTCATGCAGATACTAGGAGAACGTGCAACGTGTCTTTCAATGGGTCAGACATGAGGCCTGTCATATTATAACTTGCAAAGAGTGTACCAGAATCAGGATACAAGGCAAATACATGAGGTAGAATAGGAAAATATTTTGTTCTTTTCTCACCACATGTACACATTTGTAACAAGAAAACAGAATCATGTGAAATTATTTACAGAACTAATTGCATCCCAAGATAAGGAGTTCTTACTCCTTCAGCTCTCTCCTAAATAGATCTGTTTGGTTATTCAGATGCACTTACACGTCCAGCCCTTCGAGTTTTCAGTCATGAAAGTTTTTGGAACTAACATCTCAGACGTCAAATGAAGTGCCTGGAAGAGGTGAATAAACTAGTAGGACACGATTTGAGACACGCTGAGGACTGCCAACCCAGGATTACATACAGATGCTGAATGTCTCAGAGATGTGCAACACCATCCTCCATATGTGTCCAATCTTCTGATTTTCTGTTTTTTTCAGGCTCTACAAGGGGCGCCAGCCTTTCTGACGCTGATCCAACCAGGCTGTGCCTGCTGGCCAGATTCCGCAAGGTGGAGACACTGCACTGCAAAGCTGGAGACAGCCCTGCAGCCGTGCTCCAAGTCAGCGGTGGTGGCATAGTGGAGACGCAGGACCTGGAGGGTCAGTGTTCAGGTGCAGAGTGCGGGGTAGAGGTTTGCTCCCTGAGCACTTAGGAATTCGGAAACTTAAACAATTGTCACGCAGGATGCATTTCTCTTTGCATCTATTGATTACATAAGTTATATAAATCAGTCTGAAGTTCTACAAATTCTACAGCTAACAAGCAACTTCATCCTCTTTAATATCAAATTTACTTTGAAGATTTAAAATTTGCTTTTGGTACATGCTGAATTATGTCTAGTTTTGCATAAACATTTCTTCTAATAAGGCATCTTTGCTGCCAAATATGTGTTGCAAATGAACCAAGAATTAAGAAAAAAATTGATGATGAATTCTTGTGCACAGTCCTTTCGCTTTGAACAAAAAGCACGTGAGTTATCAGTCAATATATGTGCATAATAATACTAAAAATCTATCTTAAAATCTTGATCTGTCTCTTGACCTATTTTGTAAAGAATGGTCGTCAGAAACTGTGACATACTACAGAACTAGAAGTATAGAGCTAAACCAGATCTGTGAAGAGTTTTGGTCAGTGGGAAATGTCCATTCATAATTTTTTTATAGTGTTAATTGATCTCACATACACACCTCGTATCATCTGTAATGTTCATTTTCCTTTTTAAATCACTTTCAGGTTTGTATGGCCTAACAATACTGGAGACGAAAACTGCTGAATACTGGTGCAAAGAAAGTGCCTTCTGCTATCTTTCCACTGGCTTTTGCAATAAAATGTATAGCTACAAATCATTTATCGAATTGTCAGTGCTATGAAATGAAAATCATAGCAAAAATCATCATAAACGGTTCTTTGAAATGTTTTCTACTAGATATTAATCTTCATTTTTTACCTGTCCATACTTCAGTATAGTTTCCCTGTACTGTGATCATGATCTTCAGTTAAACCTTGCAGCTGAAGGACTTAAAATAAAAGAAGGTAAAGAAGAATGCATCTTAGATGGAAGAGCCAAATCTATTAAAAGCATCTCTACGGGATATCTGCATGATGCTGAGTTAGCTGGGAAGAAAATGTAACTCTTCTGAAGGCATTTCGGTATTGACTTAAAAGAATCTTAAAAATAGGATGTTCGGAACAAATGAATGTTTGTCCAGGAACTTCAGCATTTTCTCCCAGCAGTAACTGGAATGGATAGGAGAGTGCGTTACGAAATTTTGTATTTCAGAAAGAGAAGTGCATGCATGATTCAAATGCTCACATCTCCTTGTCTAAAGAGCTGACATGATTTGTTTCCAGAAAAATAACAACTACAGAGAAGCGAAAATATTGTCTTTCTTTCGATATTAAGCTGATTTTCACGGCCAATTATGTTTATGACAATGGAAGCAAAATTTCTGCCATTTTATGAGTTATGACACATTTGTCATGGGGAAGCTCCAACAGTGGCTCTTTCCCAACTCTTCAGAACTTTTGACTCCATAGTGCATCAAATTTCTGCAAATGCAGTTTGTTTTGCTGGTCCTGTAAATGAGATCTATTCAGTGCATATGTGTATTTTATGAAGTCTAAAACAGAGGGGAAAAATTCCTTAGGCAAGCAAAATGTGGGTGGCAGACAAGGGGGGAAGAGGTCCTGAATTATTTGAGTTCATTTTTAGGATTGTTTCGTTGGCTATCTAAAAGAATGTGACAACTTTTCCAGACAAATGGAAACAGCAATTCCTATTATAAGTCCTTCCAAATAACTCAAAACAACATAGTGCCCTGTGGGAATACAAGAAGGACTGTATGGAGCAGCAGCTGTGGAGCAAGATAAACAGCATGAGAACCAAGGACACCTCTAAAAGAAGAAAGAACAGCTTGCGGCTCTGATTGGATAAACTCCTGTGTGAACGGTTGAAGAAGTGTTTGTGGAATGTTCTGTTGAACTGTATGGGCGAATGGGAAAGCTAGGAAAAGAAAACTTGTGAAGGTATATAAGTGATGTGAGAACTTGTAATAAACGATTTGGATCGTTCACATCTGAGTCCGTGCATCAGACGCAGCAGTGCCCTTCTGACAGTGAACAACAGAAACACTATTGTCCATCAAACTTTCCTAGGATTTACTGCAGAGTATAGAGTGAGATAATCCTCATGCAGCCCCCTCCCCAAATTATATAAGATAAACAGTGTTCTTGCAAGCTCCTCAAAAATACCTAACATTATTTGCAAGCAAAAATTTCCAGCAAACATGCAACTCATTTTGTTACTTGCCCTGCATTGCCCTGCCCCCAACTGTTACTTGACTGTGACCAAAACAGCACTCATTGTTCAATTCACTGGCTGCTGCCACCTCCAGGCCATTCTGCATTTCTTTATTATTCAGCACAGCCTTTGGGAGGCAAAAAGAATACACAGACAGTCTCAGGAAAGAGAGGAAGGACTGTAATAGAAGTCTATGGTCAAACACATATATCTATCTGCTGCTGTTAATCTGATTGTGCGGTCCAGTTGTACTGTATGCAGTGCAACAGCCCCACCTTTTATCTTACTACAGATGGCAGTGAATCAGGGCTGGGATGTTACTTCATCACAGATCGCAACACGAACGCTGCATCTGCCCCATGCATTAGTACAGCAGAAAGAAGTGATGTTGCTAGTAACCCAGGTACAGCTCTGCCTGCAGCTGTGGGTCTCAACCCCACATCTTTGTGAGTCTTCCATGCTTACTATCCCACCTGCTGCAGAGCAGAGATGTGTCTAGGCAAAAGCACTTTGGGCGCAGGATTTCTAAAGGGATGGGGTGCATCTCCTCAGCTCAGTATGATGGAAGGGACCTAGAGAAAGTTATTGCGCAAGGAATGCAAAACAGAACAGTTAGTCTTGTCCCTCAGTCTGGGGAAATGGAAACAAGGAAGGATCTTCAGTATCTAAAAATGCACACAGTGGCTTTTGAGGTCCAGGTTTTTTGGCAATTTGGATTCATTAACTCTGTCCTCTGCACCACCTCTAAATCAGACATGCTTTTGTTTACATCCACAGAAATAAGGGCTACTTACATAAAATAAGAACTTTGGGATCACTTCATCAAGTTTGCTTTTAAGCATACTGTCTACACTCTACCCACTCCCATGCAGGGTGTAAAGTAACGCAAGTTGCAGTCCAGAGTCACATTTTACCCTGAGTTATCTAACCCTTTTGAAACAAACTTGGTTGAATTTAGGCAAATGTTAGGTGTATAGAAGCAGTTATATGTCAGAAAAACATATATCCGGGATTGTATCTTGTGTAATTTTTGCAGGGAACACCAGCAGCATCTATGACATAGGACAGTACACAAATAAATAATCCAGATACCAGTAGTTAGGTAGCAAAAAGATTTTAGTGGGACGGCAATTCAAGCAAGTACAAAAAAGCCAACTGGCCTGCAGACTGGAGCTCACACTTATTTCTACCTCTCTAAATTCACCAGTTCTGTAGGCTGAACATGTGGAGGAGAGGCAGAAACACCCACTGGTAGGAAGTAGAGTTAAAACTAGAGGGAATGTCTGCAGGACTCTGCATTGGAAAATTTCAGTTTTCAAAACATATCTGCTGCTTTGCTGTGGGAAGCAAGCACTTAATGAGCCAGACCATGCAGCTGGAGCCTGCTATCCTCAAGCATCTGCTCCCTGTGCTCCCCTGAGATGGCCTTTTCTGTGGAACTCACTGAGCATTATTGTGCTGAGTCAGTCGTTCAGTGCACCAGCTATCACTGCACAATAGCATTCATTCCATTGAACAATAAATTAAATCCTCCTGAGCACTTGCTGTGGCCTGCTCTGTAGCTACCTGTCACCAAGCACACAGTCCTCCATACACCCCAGACACAGGATTTCAAAGCCATCAATATGAGCACATGGATTCTTATGTGGCATTCCTCCTGAAATACAAGCTTCCCTTTTTCCCCCTTCAAAGACAAAATTTGTCAGGTTCTTCAGTAAAGGATGGGCTTGCAGACATGTGAATAGAAATACACTGTTGATTCTTCCTGCAGAAGCTACTCAGTGGGTGAGTGGAGACAGAGACCCTAGGATGGTCCCTGTACAAGAGGGTTGTACAGGGGGAGGACCTACAAATATACAAGTGGGGGCCCTTGCTTGAATATCACAGATTCAGCCAAGGGGAGGAAAACTCACTCCAGAGGCAGAGATTGAGGAGTGGTTTACTAGGAATGGGCAGGATGTGGGAGGAGCCTGCTAGAAAAGGGGCAAGGCTTTTGCTCATTGAAGGAACATTGGGAGGTAGGAGATTCCATGAATTCCAGGTTTGAAGCTTTCAGATAAGAAACCGGACCAACCACTACAAGGGAAATCGTATTCAAAAGACCTACCTAAACACAGCGCATGTCCAAGAAGAAGGGGAGAGCAAGAACACATTCGTGGAATTAGTTAGCATGGGATGACCCACTGTCTATAATGAGTTAGCTTTTCTCACTTTGCAGAATTATGATAGTGTGTTTTGTGTGTTATAAATATATCTGCTTAAGAGCCACTAGTTGTGCAATTGGTGTAGTGCAAGCCACCCATGCGCTGATGTGGCACCTTAAAATTAATAAAACTAGCTTACATTCTGACCCTCTGGAGTCTGAGTGCTGTTCTGCAGGTCAATTTTGGCACCTCAGATGGGATACCAAAATCCCATTCGCGGGCCAGATCGTCCCAGCATTGGATGTTCAGTGTACACTGGAATCTTTTCTCCGGGGATGTCCTCTTCTGGGAGATCTGAGACCTGACAGACACAGCCCTGTGCAGCGGACTAAGGTAGGAGTGGGGGTTTGAATCCCTCTGAATGCTGGCTTTAGGGTTGCAGGTTAGAGTGCCACTAAGGTAAGGGGGTTTGAGTCCCTCTGAATTCCAGCTTTGGGTTTTGTGGGTTGGAGTCTCACTACGGGCTATAACACCATTATGAGAGGGACGCCCCCACAATCAAGAACTCTAGCTACCTGTATACCCTCTGGGAATGGTTGAAGGAAATGATTGGGTTTTGGATTGGATATTTTGGGCAATAATTGGAGTAGCTACAGGAATAGTAATTGGATTAATTGTTGCTGAGACACTGTTGTGTACACACCCCTTTCTTTGGCTAAGTGGGCAAGCGTGACGCTGAGTGATGTGTGAGTGAGACAGTCTTGGCTGTGAATTGAGTGCGGAGCCCTGAGTATGGGATTTCACTCTCCCGTGAGGGAAGTGACAGGAAAGAGGCAAAGCCAGAGAGCACATTAAGATCTGTATTTCTGGTGTTTGTATTTTTGTGTGTACTTTGTATTGGTTGTCTCATGTACTGAACTGTATTGTGAATCTTGTTATACATACTGGTCTGTGTGCTAGATAAATGGTTTGTAAAGTGTTCTAGAAATGGGGCAAAGGGCGAGTGAGCCTTTGCCAAGCAACGTCCCCCCTCAAACTCCTTTGGAATGTATTCTGTCCCATTGGAAAGAAGTTGTCAGTGAAACAGGAGGAGTGTTAAGTAAGAAAAAGTGGTTTTGAATGGTACTTTAAAATATAAAACCATATTGCAGTTAATGTTGTTCCTATGCAGGGAATTCACAAATGTTCTTCTTTCAGTATCAGGCAGAGGTGTTTGAAATTAACATAACAGAAAGAACTCCCAGACTTCTACCAGGCGTGCAGAAGGAGTCATTATCTTGCCATCACCTCCTGGGAGTCCTATCACAAATCCTATCGCGAATCACACTAGAAGTACAGACAGTCTGCTCCTGATATTCGGAAGAAGTTACAGCAGATCCAGGGCCCCAAGGGACATAATTTGGAAGGACTTATTGAAGTAGCCTGGAGAGTATTCTCTAACAGAGGCGAGGATATGTAAAGATGGGGGGGGAAGGGGGGATGGGAAAGCCCTGGTGGCAGCAATTCAAAAGGCTGTTGGACCCCAGCCTCTGAGAGAACCGGAAAGGGAGGGCTGGGGCCCTCTCCAGGCAGACCAATGTACTTTCTGTAAATGATATGGACACTGGCAGAGGAAGTGTCCTCTGAAAAATAACAGAAAGCCTCAGCAAAACACCAACCTGGCCCCCTTATCAGAGGACTGATGGGGACCAGGGCGGTCTTCCCTAGCAGATTCCCTGGTTAACCACAAGCTAGGGGGAAGGGAACATAAAAGGGAATTTTTGGTTGATACAGGAGCAACATATGCTGTACTAAATGAGTTTCTTTTACATTTAATTTCTGATTATATATAGGTTACTGGACTGACTGGCCATACTGAGAAGGCGTTCTTCACAAAACCCGTGAAAATCAGGTTGAGTAAAATGTGGGGAATACGTCAATTTTTGTACTTGCCAAATTCACTTGAACCTTTATTAGGTAGAGATTTACTGGAATAAATGGGAGCAGAAATCACCTTTGAGAAAGGAAGGTTGCAGCTCAAGGTACGGGATGAAATATTTATCAGGTTGCAGGGGCGTGCACAAATCATGGAAAAAAAAAAGGAAAACAAGATACCCCCAGAAATAAACACACTAGTTTCCTTTGAGGTATGGGCAACAGATACTCCAGGGAGAGCAAAAATGGCCCTCCCCATTGAGATTGCCCTAAAAGAACAGGCTATCTTAATAAGGATTAAAAAATATCCACTCAGAGAGCAGGATAAGAAAGGAGTCAGGCTGATCATTGATAATTTTATCCAAAATGGATTACTGGTAGAGTGTGAATGTCAATATAACACCCCCCTCCTCCCAGTCTGGAAACCAGGTGGGAAATATCGATTACTACAGGATTTGACAGCCATAAATCAGATACAGGATTTATATTCCTAGTGGCTAATCCATATACCTTACTAACCAACCTGGGAAGGCATTTGTCTTGGTTTACAGTTTTGGATCTCAAGGACACATTCTTCTGCCATCTGAAAGCCAGAAGTTGTTTGCCTTTGAGTGGGACAGCTAACTTGCACAGTCTTGCCCCAGGGCCCTACCATCTTCAGGAACCAACTGGCCAAGGACTTGGAGCTCTGGCACTGACCTGAGGGAGAAGGTATCCTGCTGCAATATGTCAATGATTTGTTGATATCCGCAAAAACCCGAGAGGACTGCATAGAATAGAGAACGATCATTGGGACCAGCAAGACAATATGCCAAACCCCTGAACCACAGACATCAAAAGAACAGGGGATCTTTCTTGTCATGGCTGGATGGGATCTTCTATGGATTTATAACTATGGGCTATTGGCAAAACCCCTGTATGATCTTTAAAAGCCTGATGCTAAAGTACTGGAAGGGTGTCATGGTTTTGTAATTTTTGCTATTGGTATTCCACATCATAACATCATGTGGAGCACAGAGAAGAAGTACTACACATCCCAGGGGACCTCGCGGTCAGAGAGGAAAATACGTCACGGAAGCGACGCTGGCACTCTCTCTCTCACTGCCTGGCAGCGAGTGTGGGTGTGCTTCCAAGCCGCGGCGCCTTCAATTTCAAAGTAGGCTTCTCGGTCTTCGGAAACCTCTCTTTCTCTCTCTCTTATTTCACTTGATTTATTAGCCTCAATTCCAATTAGATTATATTATAGTAAAATAAGTTTTACTCCTTAGATCGTTGCCGCTGCTCTGTTTGTTTCCTTGAGCCCAGCTCCCATCTCCCTACCCCTTTCCCTTTTTTCCCTTCCCCTTTGTCAGGGGCCGGGGGCCCACGGGCCTACTGCCCCCCCTGTCACGGACACAGATTGATCTAGATAACCCCGTGACAGATTTTGGTGGAGAAGGCGGGCACAATTTTAAAGCTTTTAACATTAGTTAAAAGTTAGTTAGTAGGGAAGAAGCAAAAAACACCAGGATTTCTTTAAGCCAGAGACTGCAGAAGCATTGCTACCTGACCTTCATAGATTAGATTGTAGTCTGGACAGTCTGCCAAACTCTGGACACTGTACAGAGTGTCTTCTGTTTTGGTTCTTTGGTTGTTTTTGTTTTTTTTCCCTTCTTAGCAGCTACCAGCTATGAATCCACTCTTCATTATAGCTGCTCTGTTTAAGGGATTGAAAACAGTTATGATCCTCTCAACGTATTGGCCGATTATTAATGTCATGCTTTCTTGTTGTGGAATTGTGTTCGTATATAACCAAATAAGGGCACTGATGGAGACACCTGCCTGGTACTTATATTCAATGTGGTATAATTTGGATTTTGACACTTACATCCCAGATGGAATAGCTAATTTTACAAACAACTACATCCCAGACGGAATAGCCAATTTTACAAACAACACGATGTTCAATCCGGTTTCTGGGCTGTCTTTTCGGTTTGCCACACGCTTTTCGAAAGCCGAGTTAGTACTCATACTCGTGCTCATATCCATGTGCATGTTATCAATCGCCCTGAATGTACTCCAATACATTCATTCTATGCAGAAGTCTCCTCCAAAACCAGAGAATGCTGACTGGCAGGGAATATGGAGAGGTTTAGGAAAAATCTTAGAAGCGTGGGGGCCGGCAATGTCATGGGATTTCACTCTTGAACACCTGTGGGATCCCGAGAAACTAAGCCAGTATTTGAGTCAGGGATGGTGCAGCTTAGATAGATCTAAGGAGGTACGACTTATTTGGGGCTTGGCTTGTGCTTACCGTGCTCTATATAATACTATTCTGGAAAGAGAGAGTTTCCGAGCTGAGGTTCAAGCCAAAGGGGGAAATCCTCAAGTCAAATCTGATCAGTCACAGGAGGCACCAGTAAAAATGTCAGTTGCCCCTGTGGAAGGCAAGAAATGGAAACGGGTGTCCTCACGTCTAGAACGGAAAAAAGAAGAAGCGGAGGAGGAGGCAGCGGAAGGTCCAAGCGAGGTGCCTTTCTCAGTACCGAAAATGGCAAAAGGAAAAACTAAGAGGCGTGAGGAGGAGAGTGATGAGGAGGAAGTCTCGATTACTGTTCGTCGACCTCTGAAGATGTCTGAAATCCAAGGCTCAAGAAACGAGTTTACACGGCGCCAGAATGAATCTCTTGTTACCTGGTTGCTTCGCTGTTGGGACAGCAGGGCCAGCAGCTTGTCTCTAGATGAGAATGAAGCTCGCCAATTAGGAGGCATTGCCAGAGACCCAACTATTGATAGAGGGATCAGTAGATGCTTGGATGGGGCTGCCACCCTCTGGGAGCGAATGTTAGTAGCTGTGAGGGAAAAGCTTCCCTTCAAGGACGGTCTAAAGCCTGTGATGAAAAAGTGGGATACAATTGAAAAAGGTATCCAGTATTTGAGGGAAATAGCTGTGGTGGAAATGTTGTATAACCCTAATTTTGATCCTGTCGATCCTCGCCAAGACCATGATCCTGAGAGAGTGAGGACAACACCTGATATATGGCAGAAACTCACCAAGACAGCACCAGAGAGGTACGCCGTTACACTAGCAGCAACATTTCAAAGGTACGAGGAACAACAGAGAAGACCCCTAGTTTTTGAATTGGTTCTTACTCTTCAAAACTTTGAACAACAGTTACCTCCAACTCACGTCTCCATTTCAGCCATCTCAGAAGTAACGGACAGACTGAATGAAATGGAAGAGCAAATGTCTCTATTGGTTAATCGTGATGATCCTGTAGTAGTATCAGAAATGACTGATGAAGATCAGGATCATCAAGGGAGTCTAATGAAGGAGCTGATCAAACTAATGAAAACTCAGATCCAGTTAATTAAAGGTGATGAACCCTCCTCCTCACCTGTATCATCAAAAATTTCAGCTATTAAACGCAAACGTTTTCCAGCTCAAGCAAGGAACAACAGTAAGACTACATCGCGTATTGCCTTGTGGCGTTACCTACGTGACCATGGAGAAGATATGAGGAAGTGGCATGACCAAGCCACTCCAGTACTACGAGCACGGGTGAGAGAATTACAAAACAGATCCATTGCCAGTACATCTGCTCCAGTTACCACAGGTAATGAATAGAGGGGCCCTGCCCTCAGTCAGGGGAGGGAGAGGGATAATAGAGTTTATTGGACTGTGTGGATTCGGTGGCCTGGCACATCAGAACCACAGAAATATAAGGCACTGGTGGATACCGGTGCACAGTTCACCCTAATGCCCTCGAGTCATGAAGGGACAGAATCAATCCATATTTCTGGAGTGACTGGGGGCTCTCAAGAATTGACTGTGTTGGAGGCTGAAATAAGCCTCACTGGTAAAGACTGGCAAAAACATCCTATTGTGACTGGCCCAGGGGCTCCATGCATACTTGGTATCGATTACTTAAGAAGGGGGCATTTCAAGGATCCTAAGGGGTATCGATGGGCCTTTGGAATAGCTGCTGTAGATACAGACAACATTAAGCAGTTGTCTGTTTTGCCTGGCCTATCGGAAGACCCATCTGTTGTGGGGCTGCTACGAGTGAAAGAGCAGCAGGTACCGATTGCTACAAAGACTGTGCACAGACGGCAGTACCGCACCAACAGGGATTCCTTGCTCCCCATTCATGAGTTGATTCGCCAGCTGGAGAATCAGGGGGTGATAAGCAAAACTCGCTCACCTTTTAACAGCCCCATATGGCCAGTGCGCAAAGCCAGTGGAGAATGGAGGCTGACAGTAGACTACCGTGGCCTGAATGAGGTCACACCCCCACTGAGCGCTGCTGTGCCGGACATGTTGGAACTCCAGTACGAGCTGGAGTCAAAAGCAGCCAAATGGTATGCCACCATTGACATTGCTAACGCCTTCTTCTCCATTCCTTTGGCCACAGACTGTAGGCCACAGTTTGCCTTCACCTGGAGGGGCGTTCAGTATACTTGGAACCATTTGCCCCAGGGGTGGAAACACAGCCCAACCATTTGCCATGGGTTGGTCCAAACTGTACTGGAACAGGGTGGTGCGCCTGAGCACCTGCAGTACATTGATGATATCATTGTGTGGGGCGATACAGCAGAAGAAGTTTTCAAGAAAGGAGAGCAAATAATCCAAATTCTTCTGCAAGCTGGTTTTGCTATAAAGCGAAGCAAAGTAAAAGGACCTGCCCAAGAGATTCAGTTCCTAGGTATAAAGTGGCAAGATGGACGTCGTCACATCCCAGCAGATGTGATCGACAAAATCGCTGCTATGTCTCCGCCCACTAGCAAGAAAGAGACACAGTCTTTTCTGGGCGTAGTGGGCTTTTGGAGAATGCATGTTCCAAACTACAGCCTCATTGTAAGCCCCCTTTATCAGGTGACGCGGAAGAAGAATGATTTTACATGGGGCCCTGAGCAGCAGCAGGCTTTTGAACAGATTAAACAGGAGATAGCCCGTGCCGTGGCCCTGGGGCCAGTACGGACGGGACAGGATGTGAAGAACATCCTCTACACTGCTGCTGGTGAGAAAGGTCCCACTTGGAGTTTGTGGCAAAGAGCCTCAGGAGAGACTCGAGGCCGACCCCTGGGATTTTGGAGTCGAGCATACAAGGGGTCTGAAGAGGGCTACACTCCCACTGAGAAGGAGATCTTAGCCGCATATGAGGGGGTTCGGGCTGCTTCCGAAGTAGTCAGTACTGAAACGCAGCTCCTTCTGGCACCTCGACTGCCAATGCTGAACTGGATGTTTAAAGGAAAGGTTCCCTCCACCCATCATGCTACTGATGCCACTTGGAGCAAGTGGATTGCACTGATTACACAACGAGCGCGGATGGGGAACCTCAGTCGTCCGGGAAGTTTAGAGGTGATCATGGACTGGCCTGAAGGTAAAAAGTTTGGAACATCACCAGCAGAAGAGGTGTCACGTGCTAAAGAGGCCCCACCATACAATGAGCTACCAGAAAATGAGAAGAAATATGCCCTGTTCACTGATGGATCGTGTCGTATCGTGGGGAAGCATCGCAGATGGAAAGCTGCTGTGTGGAGCCCCACACGACAGGTTGCAGAGGCCACTGAAGGAAAAGGAGAATCAAGTCAGTTTGCAGAGGTAAAGGCTGTCCAGCTGGCCTTAGATGTTGCTGAACGGGAGAGGTGGCCAATGCTTTATCTTTATACTGACTCATGGATGGTGGCAAATGCCTTATGGGGGTGGTTGCAGCAGTGGGAGCAAAATAACTGGCAGCGGAGGGGTAAACCTATTTGGGCTGCTGAACTGTGGAAAGACATTGCTGCCCGAACAAAAGATATGGTTATAAAGGTGCGTCATGTAGATGCTCATGTGCCCAAGAGTCGGGCTACTGAAGAACAACAGAACAACCATCAGGTAGATCGAGCTGCTAGAATTGAGGTGGCTCCAATAGACTTGGACTGGCAAAACAAGGGTGAATTATTTCTAGCTCGATGGGCCCATGAGACCTCGGGCCATCAGGGAAGGGACGCAACATATAAGTGGGCTAGAGACCAAGGGGTGGACTTAACTATGGACGCTATTGCACAGGTTATTCATGACTGTGAGACGTGTGCCATAATTAAACAAACCAAGAGGATGAAACCTCTCTGGGGGGAAGGGCGATGGCAAAAGTATAAATATGGGGAGGCGTGGCAGGTTGATTATATCACCTTGCCACGATCTCGCAGTGGTAAGCGTTATGTGCTTACCATGGTGGAGGCAACCACTGGGTGGCTTGAAACATACGCAGTACCCCATGCTACGGCCCGAAACACCATATTGGGTCTTGAGAAACAAGTCCTGTGGCGACATGGCACCCCAGAAAGAATTGAGTCTGATAATGGGACACATTTCAAAAATTCCCTTATAAATACTTGGGCCAAAGATCATGGCATTGAGTGGATTTATCATATCCCCTATCATGCACCAGCTTCTGGTAAAATTGAACGATACAATGGGTTGTTGAAAACTATGTTGAAGGCAATGGGTGGTGGAACATTTAAGCACTGGGAGAAGCATTTGGCAGAAGCCACCTGGTTGGTCAATACCAGAGGATCTGTCAATCGTGATGGTCCTACCCAATCCAGCCCCCTACATACTGTAGAGGGAGATAAGGTCCCTGTTGTACATGTAAAGAACATGTTGGGGAAAGCAGTGTGGGTCCTTCCAGCCTCTGGAAAGGGCAAACCTCTCCGTGGAATTGTTTTTGCCCAGGGACCTGGGTGCACTTGGTGGGTGATGCAGAAAGATGGGGATGTTCAATGTGTACCACAAGGGAATTTGATGTTGGGGGAGTGCAGTCAATAATTTCATGTGTATATATGTATATAGACCTATACGTGTAATGCATTTTTTTTTTTTGTATTGTTTATTTGTATATATATATATATATATGTATCTTAAGCATGATGTAGTGATGTAGAATAAGGGGTGGAATGTCATGGTTTTGTAATTTTTGCTATTGGTATTCCACATCATAACATCATGTGGAGCACAGAGAAGAAGTACTACACATCCCAGGGGACCTCGCGGTCAGAGAGGAAAATACGTCACGGAAGCGACGCTGGCACTCTCTCTCTCACTGCCTGGCAGCGAGTGTGGGTGTGCTTCCAAGCCGCGGCGCCTTCAATTTCAAAGTAGGCTTCTCGGTCTTCGGAAACCTCTCTTTCTCTCTCTCTTATTTCACTTGATTTATTAGCCTCAATTCCAATTAGATTGTATTATAGTAAAATAAGTTTTACTCCTTAGATCGTTGCCGCTGCTCTGTTTGTTTCCTTGAGCCCAGCTCCCATCTCCCTACCCCTTTCCCTTTTTTCCCTTCCCCTTTGTCAGGGGCCGGGGGCCCACGGGCCTACTGCCCCCCCTGTCACGGACACAGATTGATCTAGATAACCCCGTGACAAAGGGCGGATCGTTGGCAAGGTAAATCAACCCCATTTGGGGCAACTGGGAGAGGGAATTACCTTGGACAACAATGGCAAAGAGACTTCACAGAATTGCCAAGAAAAGGTGGTTACAGGTATTTTTTAGTGTTAACAGATACGTTCTAAGGATGGCCGGAAGCGTACCCCTGCAGGACCAACAAAGCAAGAGAGGTAACCAAGGCTCTTCTATATGAGGTAATGCCACGCTTTGGAATCCCTGCTGCTATGTCCTCAGACTGTGGGTCCCACTTTATAGCTAAGGTTGTGCAGCAGGTTTGCCATCTTCTGGGAATCAGGTGGTATCTGCTCACGCCCTACCGACCACAGTGTAGAGGACAAGCGGAAAAAATGAACCACCTGATTAAAACCCAGATTGCTAAGATAGGACAGGAGGCAAATCCGGATTGGCCTAAGGCTCTACCATTAGCCTTATTTAGGATTAGAACAAAACCCTGCTCAAAGGAGGGGTTGTCACCTTTTGAGATGCTATATGGGAGGCCATATCAGGCCCAGGCCCCACAAAGTAATGGGGAGGAAAGTCTTACAGGATATATGATATTTCTGCAAAATCAATTCAGGGATATTGAGAAATTTGTTTTCGGAACACGGGCACAAGGGTTAGATGGTCCGGTTCATCAGATAAACCCTGGGGATAGAGTGTATGTTAAAAGTGTTACAGGACTCACTGGAACCTAAATGGGAAGGTCCATTTTTAGTAATAATGACTACTCATACAGCCGTAAAGCTAGATGGTGTAGGATCGTGGATCCACCGCACGAGAGTCAAGAAGGTGAAAGGAGGCAGCTGGACAGCACATCCTTTTACTGATACCAAGCTGAGACTGCGACAAAATCTGGCATGAAGACAAAGACCTGTGGTGATATAGGAGTAACCTTGCTTGCAGTGCTTGCTTTAACACTTGCATATGCTACACCAACTAATACGGGGTGGGGAGGCTGGACAAAATGGGTGGAAGTTAGGGGAATAGCCCTTGAATTGTCAGTGACTCTTGACGATCGTCAGGTAGAGGTGAAAGGGAACAAAATTCAAGGGAGAGAAAGGCAGGAACTTGCTATAGGATGTCAACATGGAAACTCAAACTTCCCCCTGGGGGATTTGACATTTATAAGGACAAAGAGTGTTCCTACAGCCCCTGCTGGTATGAGACTTCTCACATTAACAAGAAGTGTTCTTATAGGCCCTACTGGTACAATGCCACTCTCATTGTGGATAAGGATTCTAGGAACATCCATACGGTAATTTGTCTCTGGGGTCCTACAGCCCCTGCTAGTCCAGGATCCCAGAATGAGGACCCCCATTGGGGCCCTAATAGTAGTAAAAGTGCTTCCAAAGCTCCCAGATTTGTACTGTGCACATGAAAAATGGAAACATGAAGTATACTCGTACCTCCATAAACTATTCGGGGCCTCTGAAAGTGGCACTTTCAGTTATGGCTCTAATTGCCATAATCAACAATAAGGAGGTAGAAATATTCCTCCATGAGAACAATAACATTTCCTCAAAAGACTCCTTACAAACAGGGTGTAGAATGGGAAACTATTCCCATTGGGAAATACTCTGTGGGAAAACTCTGCGAAAGGCAGAAGATAAGAGGGTAAAATATATTAATGTCACCTCCCAAATAGGGGGCCCTTTGACCCCTTGTGCCAACAGCCTTACTACCAGTTGTTATATTAAGTGTGATAAGCAGGATAACGCAGAGAAATGCGACCTCGGAAAAGGAGAAGGGGGTACAGACAACCATACGGACTGCTGGATGAACTTCACTCAAGTCCTAAGTGCCTATCCTGGGGAGACATCTGACTGGACGGTAATTTGTGAATCCAGAGAAAAAGCGGTACCCATTTTTAGAATTACAGTAATATCTCCACCTTCTACTGAAAGTGTCACCACAAATCCTGCTCCCCCATCCACACCCGGGAGTTACAGATCCATCACTAAAGGCATTGGGGCCTATGCTGTAAAGAAAATGGGCATGCAGAAAATCCTGGTCCAGCCTGAGTGGTCCCTTAAAATTGTTAATCTAACTGTGGCCCATGATACAGTTTGGGACCCTTGTCTACCATTCTTAGGTACCTCCCAGAAGGGATGGGAAAATTGGCTTCACCACCAAAGGCTCACAAGAACTCTCAGGCCGCACCGAGACTTAACAGGATGGGCTGGAATGGCCCTGGGAGTATTAAATGGTATTAACACTGAAGTACTTATGAATAAATTAAGCACCATGGCAGGAGATATAAAGGGTCTGCAGGGACCCATACAAACTTCACTTATGAACCTAGGCTGGCAGCAAAATTGCTGTCACCTGTACAAAAGTACTGTACACCAGCAGTACTGCACATAAGCTCACGCAGACTATGCTATGAGATGGTGAATTGCTGCTTGATGCCTTAGAATCGGTCACTAACAATACTGGGAGGGCAATCACATGTACTCAGGCAGGCCTATGGATCCAGTATGCAATAGCTCAAATCATTAGGGAGGGAAAAGAGGGCATCCTCCCTAGAGAAACATGCAAGGTAATACTGAATCAATCTGAGACCTTAGACCTTGAAAAATGGTATCATTCTTGGTGGCAGCTAGTTAATTTTACCTATGATGATAAGGCCAGTATGACTGCTCAGGTCTTGACCATTAGAAATACTACTGAGGTAAATGTCTACCCAGTTGTGGCTCTGGGAATAATACTAAATGACTCACTCCTTTACCCCACTGAACATCAGGCAAGGGCAAGAAAAGAAAAGGAAGGAATCAAGACCTGGAAGTCAATGAGTGTGGCTTCCTATGAAACTAGAGGGCCTTTAGGATGGGTATGTGCCGAGAACACCCTAGATCACCAGGACCTATGCCTAGATCCACAACAAGGGATCTGTCACTTTGAAGTTTGGAAGGATCCTTGGAGTTCAAAGATAGTATATTTAGGGGAAGGATGTGTGGCCTTCAGAACCTCTGATCGAAACATTACAACATGGTATCAGCACCACAAAACTATGGATGAACTAGAAACAGATGGAACTAACTCTGTAATTTGCAATTTTACCTGTCTTAATGGCAGTGATTTTGAATTTTCCCTCCCCCACATGATAATCGATAATGTTGCAGAGGATTATACTCTAATTGATAAATTAGAAAAGATACATACAGGAATGAATCTCTCAGTTATAACAAAGTTATTACAACATCCAGAGCTCCTCCAAATAATACAGCGACAGCAGGTCCAGAGTGAGAGAACTCTCCTCACTATAAAGCATGGCCTGGAGGAGCTGCACAAAGTATTTGAGCGTATTAAGAAAAACGGTGATTATCATTGGTGGGAAGTTTTGTTCGGGTGGTTACCTACAGCTACTGGGATACTGAACACCCTATTGCACCCCATAGTGTGTATTTTAATCTTTCAGCTTGCATGCTTATGCATTACTTTAGGTCTAGGCCTGAAACTATGGAGATTGGCTGTGAAACTCAGGGCCGTGGGAATTCAAGTAGCTGTGAGTAAAAGAATTTACTCGAGAGGAAAGAAAGGGGGGATTGAGTGGAGGCAGAGACCCTAGGATGGTCCCATGTACAGGGAGCCCCCTGTACATGTACAAGGCTGGGAGAGGGGGGGCGGGGGAGGGGGGGTGCCCTGCTTGAATTTCACAGAATTAGCCAAGGGGAGGAACTGTCACTCCAGAGGTGGAGATTGAGGAGTGGTTTACTAGGAATGGGCAGGACTTGGGAGGGGTCTGCTAGAAAAGGGGCAAAAGGGGCAAGGCTTTTGCTTATTGATGGCACATTGTGAGGTGGTGGATTCCTTGAATTCCAGATCTGAAGCTTTCAGGTAAGAAACCGGACCAACAACTGCAAAGGAAGTCATATTCAAAAGGAATAAACACAGTGGATGTCCAAGAAGGAGGGGAGAACAAGAAGACATTCGCAGAATTAGTTAGCATAGGACAACGCATTGTCTAGAATGAATTAGCGTTTCTCATTTCATGGAATCATGATTGTGTGTTTTATGTGGTATAAATACATCTGCTAACGAGCCACTAGTTGTGCAACTGGGGCAGTGTGAGCCCCATGTGCTGGTGTGCACCTTTAACTAATAAACTACCTTCATTCAGACTTTCTGTGAGTCTGAGTGGTGTTCTGCAGGTCAGAGGAACATTTAAGTATTGGGAGAAGCATTTGGCAGAAGCCACATAGTTGGCCAACACTAGAGGACTGGTCAGTCGAGATGGTCCTACACAATCCAGCTCCCTACATACTGTAGAGGGAGACAAGATCCCTGGGGTACATGCAAAGAGCATGTTGGGAAAAGTGGTTTGGGTCCTTTCAGTTCCTGGAAAGGGCAAACCTCTCTGTGGAACTGTTTTGCTCAGGGACCTGGGTGCACTTGGCAGGTGATGGAGAAAAATGGGGATGTTCAGTGTGTACCACAAGGGAATTTGATGCTGGGGGAGTGCAGTCAGTGATTCCATGTATACATATGTATACAGATACATGTGTATGTAATGCATGTTAATTATTGTTTTTTTGTATATAGATATATGTTAAACATGATGTGGTGATGTAGAATAAGGGGTGGGATGTTGTGGTTTTGTGATTTTTTGTTGTCAGTATTCCACATCAGAACATCATGCAAACCAGTGGGAGATAAAGAGTTAACATTCTGGTTCTGTTTACTGCTTTTTAGGGGCGTTTTGAGTATTCTGATGGGAGGAGAGGGGCAGCATTCCCAGAGGACTTAACGTGAAGAGGAAGAGAGGTGGAGCTCCTGGGAGGACACTGTCCCTCTGGGCTGGCTCAGCTCGCTGAGAAGAAGGGCATGTGCTTTCCTTGCTCTACTGCAGGGACTTGCACTTTGGGCACTCTGATCTCTCTCTTTCTCATTTTATTTGATTTTGTTGGATTTAGTAAGTTACCGTTCCTCCTCAGAACGTTGCCGTTGTGTTTCTCTTTGTTAAAACTATCTGCTAGCTCTCTGCCCTTCCTGCTCTCCTGGAGCTGCTGTGGGGCTGGGGCCAGCCAGATCCTGCATCAAACTGTTAGTACCCCTTTTTTTTTCTTTGCTCTTTTGTCTCTCCTTTCTTTTCCTGGGCCTATGCCCTTCCCCCCCCCCCCGCCCCAAGTCATGGACTTATATCTAGGGATAACTCCATGACACAGTATTTCTGCAGCTCTTTCCTGGTCCCCTTTAGGTGTGCTTCCAGTCAATCAAGAGATACCCCAGTTGGCTGTCCTTGTTGTATTTCCTCAACTTGCTTCACCACTCAGACCTCCAATAAAACTCCCTTTTCCTATTCCTCGTGTATCACTGTTCAGTTTCTTTAAGTGCAGCTAAGTTAGGCAATAAGCAGTCATTCTGTTTGTCATGGGGTTATCCCTAGATGTAAATCCGTGACAGGGGGGCATAGACCCCAGGAAAAGAAAAAAAAGGAGAGACAAAGGAAAAAAAGGAAAGAAGGAAAAAAAAAAAAAAAGGGGTTTGCCACATGACCTGGCCAGCCCTGGCCACACACTCCGGGAGAGGGGGAAGGGCAGAGAGTGAGCAGATAGTTTTAACAAAGAGAAAACAATAGCAACAATCTGAGGAGGAACGGTAGTTTACTAAATGTAACCAAATCAAACAAAACAAGAGAAACAAGAGTACCCAAAGTAGGAGTCAAACCACGAGGGAAAGATGTGCTTTTCTCCATGGTGAGCTGAGACGGCCAGAGGCAAAGAGTGGCTGGGGTCCAGTCCGGAGTCTCACCCCACTTCCTCTTCGTGTCAAGTCCTGCAGGGATGCCGCCCCTCCCCTCTGGGAATCCCAAATGCCCAAAATGGCGATAACATGGAACCAGAACATTAACTCTTTAACTGCCACTGCTCCACATGATGTTCTGATGTGGAATACGGACAACAGAAATCACAAGACCCCAACACTGTTGCCGCTGCTTGCATCAACTCTTTCAGAGAAGTGCCTTTAATGACAGTGTTCTTGGTGAAATTTCTTTATGGAGTTGTAAAGCAAAGGTGATGACAGAGCTTTTATTTGAGATACAGGCGCTATAGAACAAGATATCAAAGAAAGAGGAATTAACTCACCCCTCCCAGCAACAGCTTGGAAAAAAGGGCGATCTGAGGAATGCAGCCATCTCCGGTTCGAACTCCGGCACCAGAAGAAGGGGGATGGAGACCTTCTCAGGCTCTGAGTGCATACACAATCCCGGAAGCACCCAGTGGTGACAGGGAGAGAGGAAGGGTTGATTTAGGCTCCCCCCGCTCCAGGCACTCACGTGCTCACATAGTGGTTCAGGCTGTGACCTAGCAATTCCTCTGCACTCCACCCCTTTACAGCATGATCCACTGATTGATCAGGTAGGGGCTGAGCTCCTGCAATTTTGGCGGCTCAAAATTCAATGTACATCACAATGCACGTACAATACACGACGCAGTGTAGACTGTTAAGGCGCTGAAGTCAACTATTGGCAGTCTATTTCGCGGTTCTGTTGGGCCAGTACTTGATGTTCCTTCTTGAGGCATATCTTCCTCAAGGACCAGTAGCAGTTCAGGCTCACACTCGCCAGTTCTCAAAAGTTCAGCAGTCTACCATGGGGTGTCATGATGTTTCCTCAGAGACACTGAAGAGTGCTAGAGTGATATTGCTCCTACTGTCTGTCCTGTGAACTTAAAACCTCAGGGGGAGTAAAATAGATGTTTAATAGGTATGAGGAGGGGTAGGTCTGTCCTCCATGGTAGAATACAGGCCGTATTTTGGTCTTCAGTCAACACCTCCTCCTGTATCGGGGCATGTCCTGGTCTTTGATACCACACCCTTTGGCCTGACATCTATGCCTGGATCACTATATCAAAGGGAAAGTTCTGATTTGCCACATGGACGTGATTAATGTCCCCTTTGCACTGAAAATAGGGGTATCAACCTAGTGATAACCTTTGCTGGCTATGCACCGATTACTGGAGGGTTTACTGATCCTCCAACCTCTAACTATCTCCCCCAGGGTGCAAGAAGACCACACCATTTTGGTTCCTGCTTGCACCTTCCAAGGCCATTTTACCTCGCGCCTCCTAGGCTCTAGGTCCTCAAGGGCAGGGAGCAGAAGATTATTCATGGTGCCAACTTGTGGCTTGAGCAAGGTGTCCTTGTCTATAATTTGTACCCTAAAGCAGGGAGTCCCAAGTTGTCTGCAACACTCTTAAAGCACTGGGTCTGCCATCTCTTGGTCTCTCGTTCAAGTCTTGCAGGGTTTCATAAAGCCTCTTGGTCCAAGGAGGACTGTGCGAGGACTGTGAATCTGCCTCCAGAGCAGCCTTCCGGATCTCATTATATCTTTCTGTTAGGCCTGCTCCCATTGGATTATAGGGCAGGTGAAACAGCCATTCGATGTTGTCTTCAGCCCACTTCTGCACAGTTGCACCTGTGAAATGTGTACCTTGATTACTTTCAATGACCTCAGGAGTCCCATATGATGCCATCAATGTAGTTAGAGCTTTGATGGCATAGGCTTGGTTTTCCTTTGCTACAGGATAGGCTTGCATCAATCCACTCACTGTATCAACACAAGTTAGGGCATATCTGGCCCCCTCAGATCGAGGAAGGGGTCCTATGTAATTGATCTGCCATTGCTGTAATGGGTTGTGTCCCCTAGTGAGATGGGCAGTAGTTTCCGGCAGAGGTCTTGGTCTCATTTGTGAGTAACCGTCACAGTCCTGACATGCCTGGACAATATCCAGTAACTGTTTGGGCAGCCTCCATGCTTTAGCCACTGCCCACATGGTTTTCTGTCCTGCATGTCATGATTTCCAATGCAGCCAGTGGGCTATGTCTTCTGCTGATGTACTTCCTAACCATCAGACTCGAGCCAATGTGTCAGCTTCATCATTGCCTGGTGACTGCAAGGGTTGATGTCCAGAGATGTGGTATGCTTGAATGGCTCTGTGCCGCATTCTGTGCCACATTCCATATATCAACCCACGTATCTTTGCCCCAGATAGGTCAGGCATGGATCGTCCAATCCTGTGGCCCACTGTGCTATCCAGAGCATGAGCCGTTGGTAGACTGCCCAACTATCCGTGCAGATGTTCAGTGTGCTGTTGCCAGGCTCTTGAGTTATCACCATCCACACAGCTTGTAGCTCATCCCACTGGCTACTCTGTCCATCTCCCTCTTTGAACCATATTGTTTCAGTGGAGGGATGGCACGCGATGGCTCACCACCTACTTGGGTTCCTTTTCCTGGATCCATCTGTGTACCAGGTATCTTCTGGAATAGGATATTTCCCCTCCTGTATGGGACTCTTCTCTGGATAAGTAACCACTATTTCCTCAGGTGTCTCACTGTGATGTGTTACCAGCCCAAGCATCTGTTGCAGTTCTTCCTTCAGTGGAGATGATGACAGGCAGCTTCTCTGACTAAGGTAGGTGACCCAGCATGCTACTCCTTGTGATGGGGCCACCCCCGTCTTAGGAATGTGGGCTAGGTCTTTTACGCACCCCTGAATTGGTAAAGTTGTCTTAACAATAACCTCTGCCATCTGAGTTATTGGTTCTACCGCCTGCAGTACAGAATAGGTGGCCAACAACTGCTTTTCAACCATGCTGTATCTCTCTTTTTCTCCACGCCAAATCTGTGACCAGAACCCAATTGGGATTCCAGTGGAACTCTGGCGCTGCCACAGCTCCCAGCCAAACCCTTCTTGGGTTACATGCACATTTAGTTCGGCTGGAAGGCTTGCATGAAATATACCCAGTGACTGGGCCTGTTTAACAGCTGTTTTGGCTTGCTGGAAGGCTTCTTGTTGCATTCTATCCCAATCCCGTACTTGCCCTTTTTTTGTTAATTGAAAGAGAGTTTTTAGCAGTTGTGCTAAGTGGGGTATAAAGGACCGCCAGTATCCTAATACACCCAAAAACTCCGGCAACTGCTTTGGTTTCCTGGGAACTGGGAATGCTTGGATCTTATCTATGATTGCACTGGGTAAGACCTTAGTCTTACCTGACCAGACAACACCCAGGAATTTAACTGGTAGCCCTGGTCTTTGTACTTTCTGTGGATTTATAGCCCATCCTTTTTCCTGTAAATAAGTAATTAGTGATGGTGCTGTCTTCTCTAATGCCTCAGTCGAGCCAGACGTTAGCATCAGATCATCGATGTAGTGGTACATTTTGACAGTAGACGGTTTGTTCCAACTTGCCAAGTCATGCGCCACCAAATTATGACAAAAAGTAGGTGAATGAAACCCTTTTTTCACCATTTTCTCCATTTTTTCTTACTTAACACTCCTCCTGTTTCACCGACAACTTCTTTCCAATGGGACAGAATACATCCGAAAGGAGTTTGAGGGGGGACATTGCCTGGCAAAGGCTCACTCGCCCCCCGCCCCATTTCTAGAACACTTTACAATTTATCTAGCACACAGACCAGTATGTATAACAAGATTCACAATACAGTTCAGTACATGAGACAATCAATACAAAGTACAAATATAAATCATATAAATACAAACACCAGAAATACAGTGCTTAATGCGCTCTCTGGCTTTCCCTCTTCCTCGTCACTTCCCTCGCGGGAGAGTGAAATCCCATACTCAGGGCTCCGCACTCAATTCACAGCAGGACTGTGTCTCACTCACACATCACTCAGCGTCACGCTTGCCCACTTAGCCAAAGAAAGGGGTGTGTACACAACAGTGTCTCAGCAACAATTAATCCAATTACTATTCCTGTAGCTACTCTAATTATTGCCCAAATTATCCAGTCCAAAACCCAATCATTTCCTTCAACCATTCCCAGAGGGTATACGAGTAGCTAGAGTTCTTGATTGTGGGGGCATCCCCCTCACAATGGTGCTCTAGCCCGTAGTGAGACTCTAACCCACAACCCCAAAACCGGCATTCAGAGGGACTCAAACCCCCTTCCTACCTTAGTCTGTTGCACAGGGCCATGTCCGCTTGGTCTCAGATTGCCTGGAAGAGGAGATCCCTGGAGAAAAGATTCTGGTGCATGCAGGACATCCAATGCCAGGACAATCTGGTCCTTGATCGGGGAGTCTCCTGGCTGGCTCAACAATATTGACCAGCAGAACAGCACTCAGATGCTAGGGAGCCAGAATGTAAGGCAGTTTTTTTAATTTAAGGTGCCACACTGGCACACGGGGGGCTTGCACTGCCCCAATTGCGCAACTAGTGGCTCTTAAGCAGGCATATTTAGACCACACAAAATGCACAATCATGATTCCACTGACGCAGCCATCAATTAGCCCAACTTATCCCAGGGCCTCGACTGCCCGGGGGAGAGAGAGACGTAGTCATGGATGCCATGAAGTCTTCTCTCAATTTAATGCTGCGTCACATGGCTTATATACCAGCATGGCCTCCATGCATGCGTGTCCCGTACACCTGCTACACAACCCCACACATGACCCTTCCTACTCCCAGAGTCCTCCCTTGCATAAACCATGTCAACGTGGGGCATCATGTAAAGTGCTTCTTCGTATCCCTGATTCACGGTTCCGCTTCAGCTGCTTTGGGCTGTTGTTATCTTAGCAGTTCCTTACTCAGGCTCATGCCCTGGTTGACCTTGTCCCGCAACATTCCACAAAGCGAGAAATGCTAACTCATTCTAGACAATGGGTCATCCTATGCTAACTAATTCCATGAATGTCTTCTTGCTCTCCCCTCCTTCTTGGACATACGCTGTGTTTAGGTAGTTCCTTTTGAATTTGACTTCATTGTAGTGGTTGGTCCGGTTTCTTATCTGAAAGCTTCAGACCTGGAATTCATGGAATCTCCCACCTCCCAATGTGCCATCAATAAGTAAAAGCCTTGCCCCATTTCTCCCAAGTCCTGCCCATCCCTAGTAAACCACTCCTCAACTCCTCAGTGAAAAACACTGAAAAACAATGTCCCAAACTGGTTTACTTGTTTTGTTTTCTTCTTCTCAAGGGCAGTGTCAGAAGAGGATGTGTTGACCCCCTCTGCGATAGGGATATCGACCCCTTTGAATGTGTTACAAGAACATGGCTTTCTGGAAAGCGTTGATGTGAGCGGAGGAAATACTTTTGGTCACGTGTACAGCTGGATTATCACCACAAAGGAAAAAGATGCAGCTGTGATCACAGCAAAGTTCAGAGGAGAATCCCCTGCAGAAAGTTGTGCAGAGTTTGGAAACTGCAAAGTGAAACTTTGAGCCCACTTTCGCCCCACAGAAAATGCAATAGAGCAGGAAGCAGTCTTTCCTGGACACAAAACCTCAGTTACTCCAAGGGTGGTTCCTTCTGGGTGGCCTTACAGTCTGTAGATATACAGCAGCGAACAGCATAGCCGGCCCTTGTACAGCAGAGAGGTTAACCATGCTCATGCCTTCCAAAGAAGACTGAATTGAGAAACCACAATAGGACGTTGTTAAAAATAGAATTCACTTGCTCCGTGAGTAGAAATGTGTCGGCAGTGCTCAGTGAGGAAGTGACCCAGCTGGAGGGAAATGCTGCCCTTGACAGCAGGGCAGCTAAAGATTGCCTCTTGCTGGGGCATGCTCACTGGTGAGAGGAGTTAAAGGAACGCCAGGAGAGCAAGATAGGGATGCCTGACCACAAGGATGTGCAAATGTCCCCTCCAAACGAAGAAAAGAGACCCAGCAGAAAGCGATGCCCCATTAGCGTAACAAAACACAGCCCCCATCCCTCTCTCCTTGCCTCCCTCCCCCATTTGCAGATGTGCCATGATGTGAGAAACACTCAAAGTCAAAAATTTCAGGTGAGGCAAGGATCTTAGTGATAGCAGCAAAGTTTATTTGTTATTGCAATAATGGGTGCACACCCCCTGTTGGTGAGGGAGAAATTGTGCACTGGTCAGCGAAATTCATTCCGTTATTTATTTTAAGCCAACACAGGTAATGCTCTCCTGGTGCTCACTCATTGGTTGAACATCTCAGGCTCACAATCTCCCCGGCGCTGTTACTATGATACATTTCCATTTAAGGTGGTTAAGAACCTGTTGTTTTTTATGTACTTTACCATGGAACAGGAGGGCAATTTTTCTTAGAGCATGTTCACTCTGTCCTGTACTAGGCACTCCCTCCTCCCTGCATACTTGTCTTATTTTGCTCCTGTACTCAATCCTACCCATGTCAAAATGCCCCACTAGTGGAAGGAAAACGATCTACCCCTGTCAGTGCTTACTGAACTAGTGGAAGAAAAATGACTCACCTAACTGCTTCACTGCTTCACGAGAGGGTTCAGTATACAAGATAGAATCTTGTATCAGGTCATAGGTGAAATTAACCAAATTCCACCAAAGCTGGAACCTGCATTCAAAGTCATTAGCATTATCCCAAATGATCTTTCGAATCTCCTTGGATAGGGTACCTTCTTCCCTTATCAATATGATCACCATTGTCTGTATCCATAATTGAGCCTGTTGCAACTCAGTGCCTTAGAGAGGTTTGCCTGAAGTGTACCCAATGCTTCAGCTATCAGCTGATGATCTTGGGCATTAAACTCCTCCCACTGAGGCAATATGTCTGTCAGTAACCATTGATTATTTCCCAGTGCTAAAAAAGAGGATTGCATGGGATGTTCTAATTAATTCAGGTCCATTGTTATTGCATATTTTATTCATTAACCATTCTGAGTCTACGCTGTTTAAGACATCTAGTCCTGTTCCTAGACAACCAGCAACATCCCTCTTCCTCTGATATCCAGAGGGAAAGGTGCATTTACGTATCCAGGTCATCTATCCCACTGAAGAGGCTCTCAGGTATGGTGCACAATCAGGTTGACTCACAGAAATATTGCCTCTCATTCAGATCTCTGTTTGCTTAAGAGACCAGAAGGGATTGAAAAGCATCTGTTGCTGTCCTGTATTTTTAACTATATAAGGGCCTGTACTAAAAATATGAGGAATTAGTTTAATAGGAGGTCGAGTAGGTATCAGTGACTCAACTTCAGTTCTCATCTGTAATGCTACACTGGGATGGACTTTGGAATTCACCCCAAAACATGTTATCAATACCGGATGTAACAAAGTAAAAGCATACCAACGTTCACGTTTAAAGGGGCAAGTATGTACCTGATCGTCCAACTTGCCCTTTTCTTACTTGACAGTGATCTGAGTCACAGCTGCACACCCAGTGTTGTTTTCAACCTGACACCCCATTGAAACAGTTTCTCCATTGTTTCCAGTCACCAATGGAATCTGTTGATGTTCATCCTCCTCTATTTTCCATTTCTGTCTGGAAACTGTGTTGTTATTTCTCAATACCCCTACAGATAAGATTGGCGCTTGCCCTACTTGAACCTTTATATCCCCATTTGCAATATATATGTAACGGTTTTGTATAGGTGAAGTTATACCAACAATCTTGTTCTAGCTCTGTCATCTTATAACAATAAAAACCTTCATTCTTAGGATTTTCCTGTCTAACCCCATTGGTATAGAAGGCTTCAATTTCAATGGGTCTACGATAAGCAGATCCATTTATAATTCAGCAGCCAATTTGTATTTTCTCTCCCGGTACTGTGTGAAGTCTGGCCGTTTGATAGGTATCCTTCCATCCCCACTCGTGCTCTGAATACATTTCACCCCCGTGCATTGCTACAATAGCCAGGTTCACATCCTTATCACTGGGATGCATTCCCACGATTCCAGTGCGATTGATTAGGGCATGTGATCAGGGCCACTCAGCAACTCTGTCGGCCACAAATGACCCGAGTGATCTCGATCCTGAGGAGAAGACATCTTCCAACGAGAAGAATGTCGTGGTGGGAATGGGCATGGTTATGAGGACATCTATTTTAAACGTAAATGACAGTTTGAAGTTCTGACTGGACCACGACAAACTGCAAATACTGGATCTGTTAGTGTGAAGTTATGCCAACAGACTGGTCTTTGGTTGGCATAGGACGCCTGTCGCCTACTCGTAAAATCTCTTGCAGAGACTACTGTTATCTGGGATGCTTTTTCGTAAATGGTTCCATTTTTCATTCAGCATCCTACTTGGATTTCTTCTCCAACCCTTCCAATTAAGGAGATTACTTGCTTAGATTAATCCCAGATCCATTCCTGTTTCAAATATACTTTGCTTCCATGCAAGACTACAGTGGTTAATCTTAAATCCCTATATTTGGTATCGGCTGGATTACTCATTGTACTTGCTGTGTATCATGTATGTCCGTTTTGTCATGGCCATGTTAGCTCTTTTTGACTACTGACTGTTCCTATTATAATTAATAGAAATATTGCTTCCTTCATTGTGAATTTAGTTTGTCCATTTTTTTTTTCCTTCCAATTTATAGTTTAAAACAACAGATTGGTTGACAATATCTTGTTCTAATACTCTTCCTTAACAGAAAGGTACCTAAGGTAGGTGCCCTTTGTGGCCCGTGCAGAGGAGTGCACGCTTCCTGCCCCCTGCCAGCAGCACCGGGAGGGGAGCAGGGAGCGGCACCGAGCGGGGCAGAACTGGCACTGCTGTACCCCAGGCAGGACCCTGGTCCCGGCTCCAGCTCCTGCCCAGCACAGTAGATTTGCTTGGCCAGACAGGCTGTAACAAGGGGAGCAGAAGTTCCCAGGTGTGTTATAGCCCGGGTTGGGCTCCAAGGGGCACAGGAAGGAGTAGGAGCTGGGCCAGTGAGGAAGTGAGCGGAGGAGGTCAGCGTGCTCTGCTGCCTGGCTGGCTCTCTGTAACACAGTACAGCTGGGACTGCGTTTCTTCATCTGGGCCATGGGAGACACGAGATGACATTGCTCTGCAGCTCTGCAGGTATGGATTGATGTAAGTTTTAAACTCCCTAATGCCTCCTTCTGAGTATCTTAATGTAGAGCCTCCAGGGGGAAAATTTCCTCTTCCCTCCTCCTGTGTGGCAGCCCCCTGTTTCCCTTCGGGGACCCAGCAGGCCTCTACATCTGCCTCTAGCGGCCATTCAGCATCACCTTTTGTGCTCCGAGCGCTTGGCTGATGGCTCACCTGGGGTTGTGCAGACTCCTGCCAAGGCTTTTGCTCAGGCTGTCCTGGCAGCTGCAGATGCCTTTAGTGCACAGCTGCAGGCCCTGAATGTGTTCAGCGTATGCACCAGCTCCTGCACTGGGCTCTGTAATAGACGATGAAAAGCTAACAGCCTGTGGGCTGAGTGGAGCACACGTCGAGAACGTGCCTAAGCAGCACGTCAGTGAAGTGCAGCCCAGGCTGCCTTCTGCAAAGGTCCTTCGAAGTGAGCGCAGTCTGCGTGCTTAGCTGAATAGGAAGCAGCGCCCCCTGGTGGGGCAGGACGGAAATGCAGCCGCCGAGGCATTGGCGCAGATGGCCTCAGGTGGCACCTGTCCAGCGAGTGCCTTCAGGCCCTGTGCTGTCAGGTGGGGTGGGCAGAGGGCTGAAATACTGACACTTGAAAGTTCAGCTTTTCCCAGCAGGGAGAAGAGCTGTGAAGGCGAGGGGAGGAACGGTTGCAAGGTGTTTCTGTCCCTGTCTGGCTGGCAGCTGGGGCTGAAAACAGCTATGTTGTGCTCTTCACTGCTAAGAGAGAAGGAGGAATGTATTTATTGATATAATGCAGGTATAATGCAGTGATCTAACATTGGCTTAACAAGACTGTTGTAACCACTTGGTTATTTATTGCCTAGAGGGCAGGGTTAAACACATCCATAGAGGAAGGCCTTCCTGCTGAGTCCCAAGGCTCAGAGCATGCTCAGTTGTGCCCCAGCTATTGAAGCAGGGCTGAGTTGTCAGATACTCTGTCTTCTCAGCAGATGAAGAATTAATCTCAGTTTTGTTTGATATTTGGTTTAATTGTTTGTTTGTTTTAAGTAAGACTCTTGGTCTTTTACCATCTCATTTCTTTGAAATACATGAACCATCCAGTTAACTCCTTCTTGTTTTGCACTTCCTTCCCCAAGGAGTGTGAGCCATCATCATTTTTAGGTAACATCAGCAGTACGTGGATTTGAGAAGTAATGAAGTCACCTTCACACAGTTGCATTGCTGTTCAGTTAGTTATCTGAGACGGAGTCACCTTAAGCAAGCCCAAGGCTACTTCCACTCCTGAGAGGATGTATGAACATCTTCCTGATGATTTAGATAGTCCACTCTAACCCATTTGCTGTGTAGACCATCAGGTGTTCCCCACACTGATCTGAGAGGTGGTTCTCCAGCAGGCTGCTCCGCTGGCAGCTGCAATCTGTGCTGCGGCTTGCTGTGTTTGTGTGCTGGGGGCTGCATTCACAGTGTTCTTCAGTGAACCAGCTATCTTTCTGCACGCCCTGTTGGACGGCCATACCATTTTCTAACAGTTTTTCTGCAGCTCTTTCCTGGGTAGCGGTCCCCTTTAGGTGTGCTTCCAGTCAATCAAAAGATCTCCCAGTTGGCACAGGCTGTCCTTGTATTTCCTCAACTTGCTTCACCACTCAGACCTCCAATAAAACTCCCCTTTCCCATTTCTCATGTATCACTACTCAGTTTCCTTAACTGCAGCTAAGTTAGACAATAAGCAGTCATTCTGCTGCCTCTGTTTGCCTTAACCGTTTAGAGCCAGTGCCTTTAATTACAGTTTTATTTGTGCAATTTCACATCCATTTGGAGTCAAACTGCAAAGGTTCATGATGTGTGGCATAAAGGATTGTAGGTGACACAGGGAGGTCTTTGTTTATTACACAATAAACAAAGAATAAGCATTACCTTCAGAATTTCCACTCTGTAGCGCAGGAGAAACATTGTGGAATATCAGTCATTTCTGATTCAGGGAGGACCGGTACAGTTCTCCTTTGCTTCATATGTTACTTCCAAACATGACATTATGCTGGTAACACCTTTCCATTTTTTCATCCTTTTACTGCCCCTAATGACCTCTCCTTGCTTCTCAACTATAGCAGTTGTTACGAGAACATTCATAGAAGAATTTGGGATGTGCTCCATGTCTCTTGTAGTAAGTTTGTTTCCCTTCTTGCTATCCTGCAGACTTTGCCAGTTTGTCACAGATGGATCAAAACACAACATATACTCCTAAGGGAGAAGCAGGGCTATATTTATTGATACAATTCTAATTTTCTGTAATGATTTAACAGTGACATAATAAGATTGGGGATGGCTGGATGCACTTGGTTATTTACTGCATAGAGGATAGGGTTACACACACACCTACAGGAGGCCTTCCCACTGAGTCATGAGGCTCAGAGTAGTTCCCCTTTCTATCTGAAGTCTTCAAACCACAGAGGTAAGGAGCCTGTACATGGTGGGATCCAATTCTAGTCCCAGACATGGTCAAGGCTTTATGTGGAAGGAATTGTATGTGCACAGTGCCTCTTAGGAATAACCTTAGAGAAGTTCACAGAACTCCAGACTAACCATTGTTCATTTACAGAAGATCTGTATTGAGAAGGAGTCTTGACATCAAGCTGCGAAGGATCTCAGTGTGGGTGTGACCTCGAGAGACATCCCTGCTCGAGGGGAGATCCTGTCATGCAGCCCGTTGCTGTGCAGGAGAGCTCGAGGGGTGCTTGGGCTGCTCCTGTTTTGGGGTAAGATGACTGACTCCTTGCCATGCTTTGTCTTAAGTCCCAGGCTCAGATGGCCCTCACCTGTTGAATTGAGTGTCAGCTACCAGTTCTTTCAGCCCCCCAGATCTGAGACAGCTTTGTGATGGTTCACCTCTTTGAGCCAGAGTGTTACCAGTGCTGTTGCTCATTGCCTTCCTGTGCAAGACCTGGTGTGCCATCCCCCAGGCAGTGCCCTACAGATGGGCTGGGGAGGGCTGGGCTAGGACAGGGACTGCTGCATCCCCTCACAGCTCCCCTGCCATTTTTCTTGTCCCTGCAGGCTCCAGTTCAACTTCTGCCTTCCATCTGTGATCAGCCCAGCCTGCAGGAGAGCAGCAAATGTCCACGACACATCCAGCTCTCCCACAGAGAGTCAGACCCAACAAGATGTCTATCCCCAATATGTACTCTGGAAACTGGGGTGATAGATGCCTTGTACTCCCAGGTTGGTAGACGCCTAACCCCCAGTTTCAACCATGTTTGGGTTACATGGATCATTTGCCCCCCGAACCTACCTAACATTAGGCACTATAGCGCCTGAAAATCAGTTTGGATCACCACATATGATTGATGTTTGTGCCCCAGTATCTACTACTGCCATAACCCACTGCACATTTTTTGGGGACCAATGAACCGTCAGTTCGATGTAGGGTCTCTGGTCCCCCCTGGAGACCCTGGTCGTGGGGAATTTTGGCTCCTCTGTCATGTCATCAGCTCTGCAATCCCTAAGTCTTTTTCCTCTGATGGCTCGACTGTGGCCACCTGTGGAGGTTTATGTTTTTTCAGTGGGACTATGAAGTCTTCTAGATCTGTTCCATGAGACTAAAACCTTCCCTTTTAGGGGAACGTTGGAATCTCTGACTGTTCAGTAACTGTTTCCACCGTTGTAATAAGACCTGATTAGGCCGTCCGTCAGTTTTTTCTGATTCAGCCAACAAATCGAGGTATCAAGGAGGCCAGCGGGTCAACATTAGGGATCTGGAACTCCGTACTTCGGTTCTCAAAAGACAGTGTGCCCAATGAAACTGAGAGCAAAGGCAGTATGAAGTCAGCTGCCTTTATCACTGTTGCGGACTCATTTAAGCTAACTTGTGATGAAGCAAAGCAAGCCCAGGAGAAAGGCACATTGATAACGCCTTGTGTTTCTCGTACAAATACAGGCAAAGCATCTCCTTGTGGTAAGATCGCTGTGGCTGTACCGGAAGAAACTAGCAGGGAAAGAGGTGACCTCAGCCATGGTGATGATGCTTCTGATGCCGCTGTGGGAGCTTTAGCGGTGTCGAGCACCTCTGAAACGCCAGGACAAACAGTGGCTTCTCCTGCAAAGTTTGTATTTCGATCTGAATCTGTCAAGAGCGTTTTCAGCAATGAAAAGACGTTCCCGCTTGGGACGTTTCAAACTGAACTTCCGCTCTAATCAGGACTTTGAACATTTGTTTCCTTGAGACCCTGATTGGGTCCAGATTAAATTACCTTAGGGGCAGGTCTCCTAGGTCGTGGTGGTGTTGGATCCCTGACTTATCCACCACCATTCGGACACTGCGCCTGGCCCATAAGCACTCTGTCTCCCCCGGATCTGCCACCAAATTGGGCAGCCTGTTGCATTATGGCCTCTCAGGCCACCAGGGGATTCAGTATGGATACCAAGGTGCCATACTGCTGTGGCAGGGCTTGCTGCAGGATGAGATCCCTCATTCCTGCTGAAAATTTCATCAGGTCTGGGCTCTCAAAATCCTCCTCATGGATTGCCTCCTTCATGCCTAATTCTCAAATGTAGTTTTGTAAGTCCTCCATAGAGGACCATAGGCTGGCATTTAACAGTATGTCATTCTTATCTGTCCATGTTGCACGGCATGCAGCCATTAACCATGTAATCAGTGAATGATTTCCTTCATTATGTCGGACAGCTGCATAGTCTTGGCCTGAGGGCAGGGTGGGTGGTAATGGATGCCAGTATTGAAATTTCTGGTCCATTCACCGCAGCGCTTTCTGCCCCCATGTCATATAATCAGAGCAGCCAGGCTGGCACGCTCTCTCTCGGTTTTTGTCTAAACCCTCCACTAGATCCACGAATCCAGCTGCCGTGTATGAGCAGTGGCAGAGGGCCACTGGTCAGGGGGCACCCCCGGTAGACTATCCTGAGGTTTTTTTCATTTTCTGTGTTACAGCTGGTCAGATCTCAAAGGGATCTAGCTCTAGTGGAGCCTCAAGATGTGACCTTTTAGTGCTTTCATTTGCAGAGTCCAGTTTATGTGGATTCTCTTATACAGGGTCACCAGTAATTTCTAGAGAGATATTCTGGATCTTCTGTAGGGGAATGATGGGATTAGGTTTTTTCCCTGTCAAAATTGCGACCTGTCTTTCCTGTTCCTCAACACGGTCACGCAATAGTTGATTTTCATCAGCGAGAGCCTCTTCAGTTAAGTCCAGCTGGTTCAGGCCATCAGCAGTGGCCAGGCCACCATGGAGGCAGCTAACCGTCGTTCTTGAGTAGTGAGTATGTTTTTGCTAAGACTATTGAAATACTCAGCCAGATGGACAGGGGACTCCTGGACATTTCCTCCGTCCCGCAGGGGGCCCCATTTTTCTACAACAGAAGCAATCCTGTGACATGGGGATCCTAGGAATCCCGGGATGTGCTCTGGCAAAATTTCACTCATAGGGCTAGTCTTTCCCTGTCCAAACCATCCCATGATATTGTTCAGAAATGCCATGGTTATTATTTTAGGAGGCTTATCATTGAGTACTGTTAAAGATATTTGGCTCCCTGGCTCGCCAAAACGTAGAGCAAATAAAGGCGATAACAGAGCCTTTATTTGAGACATAGGCGCTATAGGAAAAGATGTCAAAGAGGAATTAGCTCATACCTCCCAGCAACAGTTAGGGAAAAGGGGCGAGCTGAGGAATGCAGCCTTCTCCCATTTGTACTCTTGCGCTGCAGGAGAAAGGCAGGGGGAAGGGGAACCTGCGCAGACTCAGACTGCACACGCACTGCCAGAAGCGGTGCTGGGACAGAAAGGGTGGCTGTAGGCCCCCCCCCCCCCCCCCCCCCCACGCTCCAGGCACTCACATGCTCATGTACTGGTTCAGGCTGTGACCTTGGAATTCCATTACATTTCCCCAGTGGAAGGTTGCTCAAATTCACGCTGTTCTCTCGGGAGCTGTCTTTGGAGTAAACTGTCATTGAAGTAATAACCACAGATATTGTCATCAGGAGCATTAATTAAAAGAAGTTCAAAACAGAGCCAGGGAGTGAACTAGGAATCAGGCAGCCCAGACAATTACAGGTCTGGCGTTGAAGCCCGCTTCCTGGCCTGTCAGTACTATAAATATTTCACATAGATGTACATGCTTTGAGGCTGATTTTATTACAAGAAGGACGTTGAGACCCTAGCGTGTGTTCAGAGAAGGACTATGAGGAGAAGAGCTGTGAGGGGTCTGGAGTGCAAGTCTTACGGGGAGCAGCTGAGGGAACTGGGGTTGTTCATTCTGGAGGAGGCTCAGAGGAGCCCTCATTGCTCTCCTCAGTGACCTGGAAGGAGGTTGTGGCCAGGTGGCGGTTGGCCTCTTCTCCCAGAGATAGGATGGGAAGGAATGGCCTCAAATTGCACCATGGGAGGTTCAAAAAACACATAGTCAGAAAAAGTGGTGGAGCACTGGCACAGGCTATCCAGGGAGGAGATGCAGTCACTGTTCCCTGGAGGTGTTCAACATCTGTGTAGATGTGGCACTGTCACATCCCGCCTGTAAGAGGAGGGAAGAGGTGACCAGACTCATGAATACCCCCAGTTAGATTAAGGTAGAACAATACACAGAGGCCCACACACTCATAAAATCAAAAGTCATTGATTTTACTGAAAATCTATGTACTACCCGTAATACTGGCACTCTAACGGAGCACTTTAGGAAGCCCAGTGAAGGAACCTGTAGGGCGAAGGACCTGTGCCTGAAGTCTTTCTGCCTCTGACAGCTGCGAGCCCTCTGCTCAGTTCCTGCTAAGGTATCAAGAGAGGCAGTGAGCCAAGCTGAGCATGGTCGGGTTGCAAGGGTAGCACCCCTAGGGTATCGGCTAGAGTAGCAAGGGTAACAGTCTTGCCTGCTGAACTGCCTTCCTGGTGTTGCGACCACAGGGAACAACATGGGGTGCCAATACCTCAGGGAAGAGCAAGAGACAGTGACTGGCATCGGGGCCTTGCCAGTAGGAAGGCAATTTCACTCACCTCCCCATCAGCTAAAAAGCAAACATTCTCTCCAGTGGTTCCTGAGCCAGCTCTAATCACTAAGCCGATGCTTTGCTCCAACACTACAACTTTTAATATTTAGCTTGGCAGGTGATGATGATCTGTTTGTAACCCCAGTAAGTCAATAAGCAGAGGACAAAGAAACCCTCTTTCATACAGCTCTTGGCGAATTAAATGCAACATCTACATCTATCACCGTTATCAGAGAAAACGAAAGGGAGAGTTAACTTGGGGTGCTACGCTGATGCAGCTGGTCTCCTACGTGAATCAGCTGAGCACTATTTTTCCTGCAGAGAGCTGTGGAGCTGTGGAGAAACACTGTTTCTTGGGTACAGCAGCAGCCCTAGGGCTTAGCAATTGTGGATGGGGTGGATCTGTGATTCATTCCCCCTGAATGAGACTCCACGTAACCTGGACCTCGGTGGCCCCACTTTGCTTAGAACCAGCAGAAAAAGAGGTCAGCCCCTCCATTAAGCAGCAGCCAGGTCTCCCTGGCAGGAATTATACCACCGGGCAGTGCTGATGCTCAGAATCACGCAACTCCGACAACACAGAACATCGCTTTTTAACTCTCATCCTTTGGGTTCGCACATCTGCCATGTTATAAGCTGCTTCTGACAGTAACCAATTATTTCTGCTACTCGTGGTGCCTGGAACACGGAGCTCCTGGCTGCAGCTGCTACAACATTTGGAAACTCATTGTCTGGAAGTCCCAGCAATAAAGCCTGACGGCTGACGGCTGACGGCTGACGCTGACAGTCGCGGTGACACAGCACGTCGTTAAACGTGAGGAAAACACCTCGGCACGGCCTCGCACACGCTGAGTTTCGTAAGACCGCGCAAGGATGGACAGGCTGAGGACGGCACCGGCGGCGCACGCAGCCCCTAACAGCACCGCGGAAGCCCGCGACGGGCGACCCAACGCTTCGCAACTCCCCCCTTGCCCAATCCCGCCACGACCACAACGAACTGCGCACCGGCCGCTCACACCGCGCATGCGCACGTTCGGCGCGTGCCGCCCCACCCCGGGCTGTGACGTCGCGCGTCGCCAGCGGAAGGCGTTGCGCCGGGTGCGGAGCGGGAGCTCGTGTAATGCAAGAGTGCCAGCCGTTCGCCGCTTCCTCTTTCTCCCAGCGCCGTCCCTGACGACGAATGCCGCCCGGACGGCCGGGCTCGGCGCCATGATACGGCGCAGAAAGCCCGAGGTGGAGAAATACGTCGCCTCCGTGCAGGCTGCTGTCTCCTCTCCTAGAGAGGTGAGTGCTGCGGACCCGGCCGGCACCGTCAGCGGCGCTCCCGCGGCCTCCCCCGGGCCGCGGCGGGGTCCGCTCCCCGCCCGCCCTGTCCCTCCGCTCGTCCCGCGGGTGCCGGGCCTGAGGGGCGGCTGCGAGCTTTGCTGGTGCCCGGATGGCTGGCGGGGGCCAGCGGGCCCGGTGCGCAGGAAAGGTGCGGGGCTGCCCGGGCGGGCGGCGCTTTGCAGCCTTATTCCTCGGGTACGGGGGGTCGTGGTGTTCCCGCTCCCGGGAGCGCTGGTGAGTCAGAGCTTACTGAGGGGCTCGTGGAATCGGGTGGGTGGGGGGTCGAAGCCGGGGGAGGCTGCTGGGAGGGAGGGAGGGAGGGAGGGAGGGAGGGAGGGAGGACGCGGAGTTGCCTCCTTGGAAACGCGGTTTGCCACAGCTGCGCGCCTCCTGAAACCGGTGAGCCCTCGGTAGTTTTCGAAGGGAGCCCAGCAGCGTGGCGAAGTGCGGATCCCTCCAGTTCTGTGGGAGTGGTTCCCGAGTTTCCAGCCTTCCCTCGCTTGAGGAACCAAGGAAGCAAGATAGGGAACGCGTGCTGTGAAGCTTGCGGTTTTCTTTGGTGCTGATATTCCCGTCTGTGTGACAGTGTTGTGAAATGTGAGTGATGAGAGAGGGAGAGGTGGGGGGAAATAGCTTTGCTGCTGTGTGTTTGTAACTGGGCAGCCAGATGGTTCCCTCATATCTGGAAAATGGTGTGCAGGTCATGGTGAGCTGACTGATGCGGCTCATAGGAGCAGTTTCATCCGGAAAGGTCCTCCTCTGCCTCTCTGAATTGGTTTTATTGCAGACGTGGAGTGTTCAGCGGTGTGTTGTATAGCGTGAATGCACGGTGTGATGCAGCAGGGCCTTTATGTGAGTACCTTCTCCAGCGGCACTAGAGTTGTCCTGTCACTTTGTTTGGTTGACTTTGATGCTGTTTAGGCTGCGCAGCATTGAGGGTATCGCAGCCAGATTCGGAGGTGATCTTCAGCAATGTTGGCATTCCTGCAGGGCTCAACGAACAAACGCTGCCTCTCCTGTTGTGCTCGAGGCCAACTGCTGTGAGTTTAGTTTCATCTTTTCAGTGATGCTTGTAACTGGCTGTATAACTCAGTCAGTGATGGAAGTAGCTATTGCTTTTCCTGTTGTGTTGATTTTGGAGAGGAGGGCTGTACAAGGCTGCAAGCACTTATTTTGAAGTTTTTTTTCAGCCCTGTTTACAAGGAGACAGGGCAGACGAGATGAATGTGACAGAAGCGCAAGCAGGAGGAACTGGACTCTTAATTTGTGGCATTTGTTTTCTTCTGCAACGCAGATTGCAAGAAAAAAGCTTATGTGTAGCTGACCGCATTCTTCTCTCTTTAGTCAGAAGCGTTTATGAAATGTAACAAGTGTACAGACTTGGTTTGTCAGTAACCTCAGTTTTGCTTTGGTAGCCTTTGCCAGTTACTGGGGAAAAAAACCCATTATTTTCTTAATCCAGTGTCTTTCAAAAACAAAGCCCCGAGTACAAGGAGTGAACTGGAGCTGATAACTGTGAAGAAACTTTTAGAAGTATTACGCATCCCTGAAAAGAAGGGTCTCCCTATTCAGTTACTTCAGAAGTACTGTATATCTAAAATGTACCTGTCATGTTTTCTTTCCTTCAGAGATCGTTGAAAGGATTCTTTTTTGCTAAGCTGTATTTTGAGATAAAAGAATTTGAACTTGCTAAAAGGTAATAAATGTTATGTATGTTGTTCTGTTCTTTAACATGTAATAGGAAAGCTAAAGGAAGTAGAGTGGAGAAATCAAGACCACTGTCATGGTGTTAAGGTAGCAGTAAATGGGAGAGTTTGGTGCCATTTAAATCTTTTTGAAACAGCAACTGAAAGGATGGGTAGTCATGTGGTGCTGTAAAAACCCATCTGGTTGAAATGTCTTTTATGCCCTTGCGTTATATCCCTCTTGCAGTTTCTGTGAACTACTGCTTTGCTTACTAAGGGCTAGTACTTGCAGGCAAATATACAGCATCTGCACATGTAGAAATAATGTTGTTCCTTACTTGAAGGTCTAGATCAAGCACCTAGAACTAAATATGGCTACGCGTCCTGTATGACAGATTAAATCGCCACATTAGCTGCAGGGTGTGAGGGGACTTGTATTTCTGAGGAAAACTGATCCTTCTGGGTTTCTTTTCTGTTTTTATTTACTCTGTAGATATGTATCTATTTATCTCAGTGTCCGAGAGAGAGATCCCAAAGCTCACAGGTTTCTGGGACAGATCTATGAAGCCCAGGATAACATAGAAAAAGCCTGTGGGTGTTACAAGGTAAGCACTTCACTCACCTCCCTGATGTCCTGCTTTATTCCTTCATAAATGGACTTGATCTTTGTGCTGCCCTCTTGTACGATTAACAGATGTACAGTTAGCAGAGTGGCGTGGTTAGGCTGGTATTTTACAGGCTGTATATAACTAGAAAGATTATCGCAGTGGAGATAGTGAAAAATGAATGAAATCCTCACCTGTGTCATGGTCTCACAGGAAAAAAACAAACAAACAAACAAACTCCAAAAGGAGTGATCTCCAGAAAGACATCCTTCCTCAGTGGCAGTCAGTCAGCCCTTAAATGGGGACTAGGAGAGGTGCAGCCAGGCTCCACCCCTTCTGGTCACACAGCAGAATTGCCTTCACCTGTGCTCCCACGGCTGACTCGGTGCTCATCTCAGGTGATCAATCAGAGGTTCAGGCCGTGGCTCAGCAGTTTCTATACACGTTTGCACTAAGAGTCCGTGACCCCTGTAGAATTCTGTAGAAAAGATTATGGTGACAGCAGTAATCCAGCTGCTACTGAAAGACTGGACTGAGAGTATTTTTCAGTTACGTTGTGTGTTTTTTGTTAGTGGTGGGTTTCTTGTTTGTTTGTTTCCTCTCCTTAGAGGTAGAGGGAGCAGGGCAAATACAGTTCTAATGAGGCAAGCGTATAAATGTGAAATTCACAGTCAGTGTTTCATTATTCAGGCTTTGGGGAGGGAGAAAATACGCACAGAAATCTCGTTGCCAGGAGAGTGGAGCACTGTCAGTCTTTGTGACTTAATTCTGTTTTTCAGAAGTCTCCGTATTAGGTTAGACTAGAGATACTCCGAGTCCAGCTGTCTGAGTAGAGCAGCAGCTGGTGGTAGAGGCAGAGGAGCTGGTTTTGGCATTATTTCTCTTACGGTCTTCTGAATTCCAGCAGTTGTCTGGGTGTTACAAACCAATCATGGCCGTTCAAAAGGTGGAGGCTGTTCTTAAAGTAGTGAGGAAGTGCTTACTGATAGTTCTAATTTGACTTGCTGGGTCTGTTTAGTGTGGGACATATTTTCTTTCTTGTTCTGTATGGACTGCAAGATCAAGTTCCTAGTAACCTTTTTTCTTGTGTGTGTACATGGGGAAAACTAGCGTTCTGTGGAGCTGAATCCAATGCAGAAAGATCTTGTGCTGAAGATTGCGGAGTTACTGTGCAATAATGGCATCACTGATGGAAGAGCCAAGTACTGGGTTGAGAAAGCTGCCAGGCTCTTCCCTGGGAATCCTGCTGCTTACAGATTGAAGGTAAATTCCAACTTCAAATCTCTATTCTGTGCCTGGAAGAAACTTCAGTTTCTTTAAGGGATGGGAAAACCATGTTAATAATAGTATCCAAGAGGTCAAGATTAGATAGGTTAAGTATTGCCTCTACGAGTTGACTACGCTGCTTTCTAGGCTTTTTTACTTGAGTTAAAAACTGTGGAATGCAGGAGATGCTGTTATTCCCAAATACTGTGTAAATGCTTTCAGTCATACGATCTCACTTTTGTACAGGTGTTAGCGTTCTGTAGCACAGCAGCAATGAAATTGAAGTCTTGAGGCTTGTGCTTTGGGTTTTTTTGTGCGGCGTTTGGTGGTTTTTTTGTGGTTATTTTCTTTTTAGACAGGCTGTTCTCTATCAGGGTGTACCATCTTTGAACCAAATGGTTTGACGATCTTAAGTTAGCATCTAACTTAGCATCTACAAGATGCAAACTCTGAAGTTTTTTCTTGTTTTCTCACTTCTAAAATGCTTGTCAAACTCTCCGTAGCAACCATCAGCTTTTCAGAGTAGTTTGGGTAACATAGTCTGTACTGGCGGTCAGAAAACAGTCTCAGGTAGTGTAGTTGCTGAAAAGGCTCTCATGGAGAGTGAAATTTTAACGTATTGCCTTCATATTTGATAGGAGCAGTTACTGGAGCGTAGAGGTGAAGATGGATGGAATCAGCTCTTTGATATGATTCAGACAGAACTCTGTGCAAGACCAGATGATCTCTACCTTAACATCAGACTGGTTGCTCTCTACCGTTCAAGTAATAGATTAAGGGATGCTGCGCTTCATTGTCAGGAGGCGGAGAAGAAAATACCTGTAGACTCAAGCTTGGAATGGTGTTCGTGTGTCATAAAGACATTTGAGGTATTTAATCACATTTTGATCCTGTCATAATCTCCCATATCCTTGACGCTGGTGTTATTCTCTTAGTATTGTTACAGTGGCAGCTAATTCTCAAGTGTCGTAACTCCTTCAAATGTAATGTCTGCTGAAACTGATTATTTGCTTGGGATTTTCTTAAACCTTACAGAGTTGTTCAGTTTCTAGCTGAAGTACTAAGTTAGATACAGCAGCTCCGTTAGGGAGGGAATTGCTCAGGCAAACAGTTCCTGAACTTTGCTGCTGAAGAATATGTTAATGTCTCACCTGAGAAACTGGATTATGTAGCAATGTGTCGTGGAGAAGCTCCTGCCTTCATAGAAGGGTGCTGGTTCCTTATTCTCTGATGAACTTTATTCTTTAGGAATACCTTGAATCAGTACGAGACTTGGAGTCTGATAAAAGTATTTGGAGAGCTATCAAGAAAGATCATCTTCTGGCGTATTCTAGCTTGGTTAAAATGACACTTGCTTCTAGAGATGTTGGAGAAAGCAGAGGGGCACTTGAAAGGTATTGTTTTAACTTTTCTGTTTTGTTTGTTTTTGTTTTTGTTTTTGTTTTTTTAAAAAAAACAACAAAACAACAAAGGAATATTTTTTTCTGGGTTAGAGAACTTCTAGCAAGCATCATTTTAAGTGAGTAGCCGTTTTGTGGACGAGAGAGGAGTTTGTCTGTACTAACCATAAAGAAAAAGTCTAAGGAGGCTTGATCCCCAAGCTGTGTGTCTGTCTGAGCTACAAGCCTCAGAGAAGACTCGGTGATTCTCTGTGCCAGTTATCTTCTTTCACTTCAGCATGAGAATGTTGTTCTTTACGTCAGTTAGTTTACATTTCACAGACTCTTGTGGATGAGCTTTGTCCTGGTCAAGTTAATACAACACACGCTGAAATAACTAAGAATTTTAGGTGTCTAGTATAAATGGGTGACAGGCAGCCACCTGCGTTTTCCTTGAGGGAAGATTGATAGGACCAGCTAATCCAGCTGACTTCAAGGTATGTCGTCTGTGCCGCAACTGGAATAGTACAAAACAATGTTTGTAGTCACGTAGCTGAAGATCTGTGTTCCTTTATTTCCATTACTTTCTCTTTCGTACTGAGTTCTGTTGATTTCACTTAAACAGATTTCATTAGACAGAGTTCAGAGCTCTGGGAACTCAAGGCTTTTGTCCTGCTGTCTTGTGCAACTCAGGCTTAAGCTACAGAGATGGCAGTAGCAGTTGAATGGTGAAGTTACTTCATTCACGGCTAAGTAACACTGACCTGAAGCACGTGATAGCTTTTACTGGGACTTTGTTGCAAGTGAATCTTGTCTTACATTCTAGTTTTGACCATGTGCTTCACTCTGTGAAACCGTGTGTGAATGGAGCTGATGAGTTGTCTCGTACCTTCCTTGAAATGAAAGGACACTTCTACATGCACGCTGGAACTTTCCTGCTGAAAATGGCCCAGAACAATGAGGCACGATGGAGAGATGCATGTGAACTCGCAGCCTTGTGTTATTTGAAAAGTTTCCATGTAAGTCACTGTTCAGTTTGTGCCTGTAGTTGTTGCAGTTCTTGAACACTCTCGCTGTACACGCACTGAACGCCTGTATTCCGAAAATTAACTACTGTTTTTTAAGGCTCTCTTCTCGCCAAATCTTGCTCTTCCACAGTTCAAAAGATTTCAGCTGGTGTGAAGAAAATATCAACTGTTTTGCTTGTCAGAAGTAAAATGACTCTTAAAGGCTAACGAGTATATTTCCTAAAGGCTATTCCCTTTTCTGCAATGCAGCTAAAATAACTAATATTAAGATTATTGGTATGGGAGGGAGGGGCTGAGTAGCTACCTGAGTAGCTCTCACATACTTATTGCATAAACAGCAGAGCTTGATCAAGCTTAATTCTTTGCTTTATGAAGGAAAATCAGTTTTCCTTTTTGCGCAACTGCTTGCATTCAAAATGTTACTTTCCCTTGTGTAATCTTAAAGCTACTTGCCTTGTTAAAGCTACTTGCCTCAGTTACTTACCTTGTGTCTTTTTCAGGAAAGAAACAAACTTGTTTCCTAACTTTTAAGACTAAATTAAGTGATTTGCTTTTTGTTGTGAAGAAGCTGCAACAGTTCCTTTCTTTCTTCACCAGGTTCCTAAACCAAAGTCAAAGGTAATAAAAGGAGATGGTACTGGACAAGATATGCTGGAAATGTTGGCCTGTGACCGAAAAAGCCAGTCTGGTAGTAAAAATTAATAATTATAAATGTTCAGTAGTTCCATTTTAATCTTACTACGTAATCTTTTCTATATTTTGGCTGCGTATGAAATGCAAAACAGCTGTTTGATCTTGACATGTAATGGGCTTTTTCTTTTTATCTCCAGGACATTAAGATAGAATTTAACTTTTAATGTCTGCTAGTCTGCTGGTTTCTGCCTACTAATATACTACTTGTAAGCATTGCTAGTCCCAAGCGTAAAAAACGATATTGCTCTTTTCCTGTCAATTTTGTTCCCTTCTTTGTTCCAACAGGTTTGCTGCTTTTTTTTTTTTCTTTTTCTTTTCTTGTTTTTGGTAAAGCTGAGGCAGTCTTTTTCAGTCTTCACTATCCTATGGGCCCTAGATAAAAACGAAGAAAACACCAGGCCTCAGCCTGAATTGTTCCTGAATAGATGAGACTGACAGCTACTTATTTTGAAGACAGTTGCAGTGCTGTTACAATAAAAGCACAATAATTCTGGAGAACTGGATTTAAAAATGCCTTGGATCTGCTGTCGACCCATATGCTAAAACGCTGACTTAATTATAGGGAGAGTGTAACTTAGAAATTTGTAAATACCGTAAGGGGAAATCTTGATTCCCAGCCTGAAGTAGCAAGAACAACCTACTGCATCAACTATTGCTGTCCTTGATTAAGCTGAGTGTTCTTATGTGGCGTGATGTTTTTCTAGGTCATATGTTGCTGAACTTAAGCCACGGCAAGGAAGACTTCTTGAAAGAGATTGTGGAATCTTTTGCAAACAAAAGTGGTTTATTTACGTTGTTTGAAAGCCTCTTTGGGAGTGGAGCTTCTAGAGAGAAATCTTTCCTCGGCGCAGATGATATGGGAGATATCAGTACACAGGCACCAGTGCAAGGAGAGCTGAGTAAATACGATATTGGTAAGAGACTTTACTTAAACTCAACATAAACATGGCTCTGTATTAGAGGTTCTTGTACAAATGCTTCATTTGCAACAAAAGACAAGTGTCTGTAATAGCTGCTCATCGTTGCCCTAATCAGAGAGTGATTTGCAAGAAGTTTCGCTTTCAGCTGTAGCTGAGAGGCGGTGTCATCATGCCAGGTTCTGAAGAATTTCTCACGTACTTCCTGCTTCCACACTGTTGTCTTCTGGTCTGTTCTGATTCATTTCCAGTTGAAGCTGCCTGTTTAGCTTTTTGTGTTTGTACACTAGTACGTGCTAATACGAAGGCACGTACTTATTCATGTGTAATCTGTGAATACAGGTTGCAAGCACAGAAATGAAAGAATTCCAGGATGAGTTGTGAACTAGTGAGATCTTTCCATTTTTAAGCTGAACTCGATGATGAATGCTGGCTATGAGTTTGAGTGTAACAAGAGTAGAATACTAGCAGTCTTCTGCTTAGCTGTTAGTGGTCAAGCACGTGTAGACTATTCAGTCTAAAACTGCCAATCGGGGTGCAAAGCAGTAAGGCTTATGGCCCTTCTCTTTTTAAATATCTATGTATTTTATATGTAAAACAAGTTTATGCTACTCTCTGAGGAAGTTTGTTTGTTCGTAATATTTTAGAATACATAATACAGAATTTAAAAACTGGTTGGTGCTTATTGCTCATAGGCTAAAGATTTTCCCTGTTAGAGAAGTATGATGTTATCTCCATTCTTTGCTTTGACAAAAAAGGGAAAGTATTAATACACTTTGGTTGTGCACTTCTGTGAAGTTATTTGTATAATATAAACAGGTGCAGAAGTCACTTGAAGAATGCTATGTCTTACTTGAAAATTCTTAGTTCCAGCTTGTTAGGCAGAGGCAAACAAGTGGGAAGGGGTTGCTGGGGAAGTCTTTTGATGAGAGAAATATTCAGAGCTCCTTACCCCTCTTGTACTGAAACCCAGCTTTGATCAGATACAGGTCTTCCTAATTAGGATGCAGATCCTAGCTTCTTACAACCTTTGTTTTTGCATAGGTGCTGTTCGAATGCACAGTGGAAGTCTCCAGCACCTTGTGTGGCTTGGCTTGCAGTGGAGTTCTATGTCAGTGTTATTCCCACTGCGTAAATTATTAAAACAACTCTTTCACTTGCCCCAAGAGACGTCAAGACTTGAAACAGATGCTCCTGAATCCATTTGCCTGTTGGACCTTGAAGTAAGTAAACATTCCAAGTTCTTAAATGCATTTAAACACAGCTTTTTTGGTGCCTAATACCTTCTGTTTATTTATTTTTCCAAAACCAGGTTTTTTTACTCGGGATGGTGTTCACTAACAACTTGCAATTGCAAGAGAAGTTTAACACTCACTGTGGCGCACATCAACCTCCTTTCTTACCATTGCTGCTGTGCAAACAGTACTGTACTGAGAAGCAAAGATCCTGGTGGGATGCTGTTCGTACTCTTATGCAGAAAAAAGCAACGTAAGGCTTCTTCAGTTTAGAGATATTTGAAACAAACTTCTAGATGGCTTCTGAATTGATTCCTGTAGGTTGTGTAAAACTAGTTCTTTTTGTTTGACGTACTTTGAGCATTAACGGTTTGTTGCAGTAGGGGGTGTGAGATGCTTAGGAACTTTATGAAAACGGGCTTTACTTTCCTAATATTGTATTTCAAAAGAAGAGCTAGCTTAGGAGTAAAACTGCTTGTTATATTCATCAAACAAATGACATGTGAACAGATGAAAAAGAGGGAATATTAATTGAGGAATATTTCTTCTGATATCCAGACCAGACTCGGCAATGAAACTGAAGCTTCTTGTACAGGGTGGATTAAGTACTCTGCGAGCCCTGGAGGAACACGGCCTTCAGCCTGCCTTAATTATACACTGGGCAAGAAGCCTGCAAAATACAGTAAGTTAAGATTGTTTGTAAGTAAGTACTACCTGTTTTTTTCTAATTTTGCAGACTTAACGGACTAAACAAGATCAGATGAGAATGTAGTATTGAGACCTGCTGCTAGGTTTGATAGGGTGACTAGAGTAACTGGCTTACCTGACAAGTTGTCTCTACCTCCCTACTCTCTTAACAACACAGGTAAAAGTAACGGTATTTTCTACCTGCGTGTTACTTTCTGTGACTCTATGAAATACTTTCTGTGTGACCCCTTGAAATACATCACAAGCATCAGAGCAAAATTCTTGAAACTTCTCAAGAAAACAACTGCATCAGAGAAGAGAAAGAACGGATAACATTTTATGTGAATTTTCTGAGATAGTTTCAATTTCTCTTCTTCAACAGGGTATTAGCCTTAACTCCTTCTATGACCAGAAAGAATACATTGGAAGAACTGCCTACTACTGGAAGAAAACTTTGCTTAGTTTGAAAACCATCAAAAAGCACAAAAGTATTCCTGAACCTACTGATCCTCTCTTCAAACATTTCCATAGGGTGGACATTCAGGTACAGGTGGCTTATTCAGAGATGAGAGTAAGAGGGATTGTATGTCACAAGCTTACATATAAATTGGTTGGTTTTGTTTGTTTGGTTTTGTGTGTTGATGTTTTTCTTTTTGTCGTAGTACAACTGAATGGTGTTAGTAAGACTGCCAATGCTGAGCTTTGGTTGTATCTTTCTGTTGAACTTTTCATAAGTTTTAAAACTATCTGATTGGAAGACACTGAACTCCCTTAGTGCCAGCTTTCTTGAACAGCTGTTTCCCTGTAACACAGGAAAACTAGGAATATTATTAACCTCCTCCTATCTGATTATTTACTAGATGTTTACAGTCACTGACTGTTCCAAGTATCTACGTGTATGTTATGTGGGACTTGTCCTTTGCTTTGGTTGTAGGTCTTTCAGGTTGCAGCCTATGAAGAAGAGGCACATATAGCATTTGTAATGTTGGATGCGGTTGAAGGCAAAACTGATGATGCTTTATTAGCATTTGAAGCTACAAAGAACGTGGTTTCGTACTGGAATCTTGCCCTTGTAAGTTTGTAAATTGCATTAACTCAGAATGCTTTTCTGTTACTTGCTGTCCAACCAACTCTTATTAATTGGTACGCTGTTGCTTAGCTTTGCCAAAGAAAGGCAGAGGAGATTGAGAACGATGATATGTTGCCAGAAGAACAAGAAGAACACAAAACCTATCTTCTTAAAAGAAAGCATTGCCTGACGAAGGTCATTGATGAAAGCTCCTCTGATCCTTCAGTAGCTGACAGAGTAAGTAATTCCTGTGGCAAAATGAAACGATTTGCTTTCAAGTCAGACTTTTTAAAACAGACTTAGCTTTGTGGCAATTTAAATGTACTGTGTTCCCTCAATCCAATAACTTGCTTTACTCCAGTAGGCTGATATATCCTGAGAAGCTTCTGTGAAGGTACCAGATTATGAAATGTTTTTGACTCTCTGTAGATGACAGCTTTCGTGTAAACAAATAGCTTTTGCTCACTGTCTTCTGAGTGAGGTTGATAGTTTCCAAATAGAATTAATGCTTGTGTGAATTGTCCTCTGACATTAATTTTAACAGATGTGGGGCTTTCCTGGGGAAAAAAACAACAAAAAAAACACCCAGAATTTCTGTAGAGAAAGCCTTGTGAACTGTTCAGCCGTAGGTCAGAGGACAGTCTCTTGCTCTGAGGAAGAATCGCAATCATGACTTGCATTTCCAATAAATTCCTAGCTGCCGGTATCCGTTAAAACTGTAAGGGAAATGCTGAATGCAGTGATCGAGGAGCTTGGAGAGAATGATGAAGCGGAAAGCCTTGCCTCCAGAAATATCTCACAAGCTGCACACCTGGAAGTGAAATACTCAGTTCCATCACCTAAGAAGTTATATTTCTCACCAACTGATGCCTACAAGGTATATCAGCCAGTTATTCTTTCAGGGAAGCGTTACGTCTGTATAAAGACTCGAAGTTCAATACGTTTGTTTTTTTTTTTTTCTTTCCAGTTTTGTCCTAAAACTCTCCTTCAGTGGGCAGAAGAGTGCAAGTCCTTACTTCAGACACTGTGTCAGCAAGTGGAAGCTTTAAAGGTAAACAACTTCTGTCACTGTATTTGGTGCAGAACTCCTGATCTTTTTGTTCTGTGACCCTAGCGTTGTTGTGCTTAGCATATTTTGTGACCCTAACATTGAACTAAGCTTCACATACTAGACTACCACTTAACTCAGTGAAGATAACTGCTATAAACATCTGCTTAAATGGAGTGCAAGAGTAAACTTTGTTGCCTGCAAACTCAGATGTGGTACTCAGACATAGGAAGTAATCCTAAGGATTGTGTGTGCAGGAAGTTCTGCTTTCTTCAGTTCAGCTATTGTCCTCTTGGTTCTGTTTTTTTTTTTTTCTAGCTTCAGGGAACAGTCTCGGTTTTCTAAAGCATGGGCAGATCGTGGGTTATCGCATCAGTTAACTCTTTGTTGTTTTTTTTTTTTTTCCTTCGTCCTTGAACGCGCTTTGAAATAGCAAAGGAGTGCAGATCATTCCTTAGGTTGTCTTCAAATCTCAGTGTAATACATTTACATTCTCTTAATTGAAACACTATCTTTAACAGAATGAAATAGGAGAAATGAAACGTAACAGTTTGAGCGTAAGTGTAGCGTTTCATGGGTGGCCTGGTGAAAGCTACAGGACAGATACTGTGTCAAATGGTTATCAGAGAGCACAAAATCTTCATGAAGAAGTTCCTGTAACGGGTAAGTTGATGCTGAATTTTAAATTAAGCACTTAGCTAAACGGAGCAAGACTTCCTAAAACCTTTCTGCCGTGTTCTGAGATGATTGAGTAAAACTGGTCCCTGGGGAAAGTTCATTCAAGTCAATAACAAAAATTGGATACGAACTCTTTTCTTGGTGTTCCTTTTCAGTTGCTACGTCTGGCCCATCTGTTTGCTATAGCCGGTCACCGGCTTATAACTCGCAGTGTCTTCTAAGAACTGCTGCAACCAGTGTGACGCCAACAAAGGTGAGGAGAAATGTATCTGCTCAAGTCGTTCCTACTGGTTTATTGAAAATGACTGGTGTTGATTCTGTGTGTAGTTGGGCATAGCTGCAGTTCCCTGATAGCATTTACTAAACTTGAGGTCTGCTAGAGACAGGCAGAAAGATCCATTATCAGCTAATCTTTGGGAAATGGGGTTTGGGAGAAACAGCCAGCAAAGCACGTTCTTAAGGTGCTAACATACGTCCTCTGCTCTGTGTCTGTGATGTTCTTTTCCCCAAAATAGTATGGGGACTTGGTGGTTTTGAGGGTGTGTGTTTTTTTTTCTTTTTTTTTTTTTTTAATACTGAAGAAAAATGAGTCAATTCATCTTTATGCTTCTCTCCAGTCTGTGTTTTCAGGTACCATTCAAAACTTGAACATGTGATTTTAGTTTAAACTGGTTAGAGTTGAAATCTAATTTTAAATAACACCTTGTTAGGAAGAGTACATGTTGCATGGGCTTTAGTGCCCTGTAGGGCAAATGAGGGCAATGACAGAGCCTTTATTTGAGAAATAGGCGCTGTGGGAAAGGATTATCAAAAGGAATTAACTCACCCCTCGCGGTAACAGCTTGGAGAAAGGGATGAGCTGAGGAATGTGATGCTCCCCCATTTGTACAGTCGCACCGCAGGAGAGAAAGGGGTGGGCAGAAGAGGGGGAACCCGCACAGATTGCACGGAAGTGGGGTGGCTCCACACCCCCCTGCCACTCCAGGCACTCACGTATGCTCGTAGCTCGCTCATTGGTTCAGGCTGTTACCCTAGACTTCCACTACACGCCCTAAGGCCTTTTTCTCCTTTTCCACAACAACGTATTTGTGTTTTTTCTTTAGGCACCAGTCTGTGGCATGAACAGACTTGCACCTGAGCAACGTATGTATGCTTATCAACAAGCGATCCACATGGCACCGCTGCAAAACACGTCTGCTAGTGTGTTTCCTCAAGACACGTATGGTACACCAATGCGTTTCAGTGCTCCGTCTGCTGGAATCATTTTACCTCATGGAGGTAATCATTACTACAACTATGGTGTTCCACAGGCGAGCACAAAACCACGACTGCTTGATCCAGGCTATTTTACAAGGCCTCCAGTTGCACCCACAACTGCAAAACCAGCAGAATCCAAAGAGGTGGAATTTTCAAAAGCTAACTTTGGGCAGCCAGAGCCAGCTGAAGGATCAAAGCCAACTCAGCCAACAAATCGAGGTATCAAGGAGGCCAGCGGGTCAACATTAGGGATCTGGAACTCCGCATTTCAGTTCTCAAACGGCAGTGTGCCCACTGAAACTGGGAGCAAAGTCAGTACGAAGTCAGCTGCCTTTGTCACTGTTGCGGACTCATTTAAGCTAACTTGTAAGTGCGGAAGAGTGAGCATGCTTGCTTACGTGCTTGTGGTTAAGCTGATTTAAGCAAACTTTGATGAAGCAAAGCAAGCCCAGGAAAAAGGCACACTGATAACGCCTTGTGTTTCTCGTACGAATACAGGCAAAGCATCTCCTTGTGGTAAGAGCGCTGTGGCTGTACCAGAAGAAACTAGGAGGGAAAGAGGTGACCTCAGCCGTGGTGATGATGCTTCTGATGCCGCTGTGGAAGCTTTAGCAGTGTCGAGCACCTCTGAAACACCAGGACAAACAGTGTCTTCTGCTACAAAGTTTGTCTTTCAATCTGAATCTGTCAGGAGAGTTTTCAGCAATGAAAAGACGTTCCCGTTTGGCAATACTGCAGCCACCGGTTCCCTCTTTGGATTCAGCTTTAATCCTCCAAGAAAAAGCGCGGACGGTATTTCAGCATCTCCGAAAGCAGAGCAGAAAGAAGTGGGAGCAGCTGAACCACCCAAAAGCCGTAGCGCACCTCAGAAGCCTTTGGACAGCAAGGCATCCAGCCTGGCTCCTTCGGCACAAGATGGGCCCTCCAACTTCTCCTTTAAAATTGTGGAGAAAGGTGAGTGTTAATTGAGCTAGTGATGGATTCAAGCGTGCAACTCATTAGTCAGTCATTTATGAATGCTAGTCACTGTACTACTTCTTCTGCCTTAATAACAGGTAGCCTCTGTCAGTTCTAATGCCCGTATGTGAAACTTGAAATTCTAGGCTTTCAACTTGAGTGCATATGAAGTTGTAGTTTTTTGCGCATAGTAATAGAAGCGTTCCTTATGCGGGGTTCGGGGTTGGTCTGCAGCGAGAAAGAGAATTGCCGGTAGGATTTTGGAATCTTGATGAGGCGCTGTTGAAAAAGCCAGGGTTAAGAGCTGCAAGTGCGTTTTTGGAGTTGAACTGGTAGCGTGTGCGCGCAGGCCTCGCTCTGACCGCTGAACTGCGAGAACAGCACTTGTGCTGCAGCTTAAACTGGAATGATCCCTGTGACTGTGTGGACGGGTATTCTGGAACTACGCTCGGTCCCTTGACTTGATGTCTTCCGTGAGTGGTCTGTGCAAGTTGTGATGCGCAGCCTAAGTCCCCCCGCGGTTGTCTTTTTCTTAGCTTGAGAAGAGAGATCCTGTGATTCCATTCTCAGTTACGCAGGCTCTGATACCAGCTAAAAGATGAGCGTGCAGAAGTAGTGGCTGCAGTGTGTTCCCTGTGATGTGCTCAGGTATCTTTGTGCACAGACAGGGATTTGCTGGCAGGCGTTGTCCTGGCAGAGGACTTCATGCCCTGCTTCCTACCATTGCAGGAATACCAATGGACTCGCTAGATATTCAGGCGATCCGGTCTTTCCGTCAGAGCTGAATTAGAAGTGAAAAATAAAAGAAACAAGGAGGGAGCTGTTCCAGCCGTTGTGCGTGGTATTGCTCTTTCTTTTGTTCCTTTGATGTACTGAGAGTTTTTTGGTGGGTTTTTCTTTCCCTCGAGTAGGAAGTTCTCTTCTGACAAAAGCAACAGTCTTCTGATGCACTGTCTACAGCCATGGCACTGCTTTTGTGGCAATCTGTGGAGACAAATTCAAGCTGCTTGCAGCTTTTATAAGGAAGAAAGATACGCTTTCTTGCGGGGAGGCTGAATGAGAACTGATGTAAGTGATCTAGCAGAGGTCTTGCTCAGCCTTGGTATTCTGAGGGTAAACCCAGGTTGTAATCCTTACTGTTGCTGTTTTTGTCACTTCTTTGAGTAGATTTTGGGACCGCTGTGATCTTAATCAGCTTTTGGTCGATTTGTGGAGAGCTCTGCCTGTGGATCGATCTGAACTGGCTTAGTGTGTTTCTCGCGTGCTTCTTCCGTTCAGCTACTTTGCGTTCAGGTTGCTTGCACCTCTGTGATGAACTGGATGCAAACTTGCTTGACTGCTTGGCTGATCTGAGTGGAAAAAAAAGCACCTCCTTACCTGCAGGATACGTTGTTTGGGAGACAAGCAATTATCTTCTAATCGAAGGGAGTCAATCAACCGGGACAGAAAGGCAGGGCGAGGAGTTCTTAGAAGCAGTGCGGCAATTGAACTGGTCCTTTTGAACTTTGGATACTGCTTTTTCTCTAGTACTACTGGCGTTGCTTTTACGCCACTGGAAGGAAGTCTTGGAATTAGGGATCTCAGCATTCCTCGGGAGGCGAGTAGTATTCTGGTTCCTGTCTGAAGCTTCAGGTTCTACTCGGACTGTGTGGTGCCATCAAGTTGGCAAAGTGTTGCTCATAGAATGAGAACTGGGCTTTAAATTGTGCTGCAAAGCTTATTGCACCCCTTTACAGGGGCACGTTATCATGTGGGCTGATTTTTCGAAGTCCGTCAATCTGTTTTTAGATACAGCCAGTACTTGGGATATTGGCCTTAACCTTTGGTTGTCATGGTCATTCTGCTTTTACCAGGTAATGTGTTTTATGTTAGAAGGAAGGGTAGCAAGTTACATAGCCAAGTCAGTAGTGGTATTTCTCTTCTGGAAATATTAGGTGAATTTCAGGAGGGTGGGAGCAGTATTTCTGTTGCTTTGATAACACAGAACTATGAAATTACTGCTATTACAAGTGCAGAACTGTGTATATTCTTGCTTATGTGCTTATGGTTATTTTGACTGTGCCTCAAATGTCAGTGTTTGATAACTGCATCTGGATAGCTCTATAAATGAGGTTTGTTTGCTGAAGCTGTGAGTTTCTGTGTACTAGAAATAGGTTTCATATATTGAGCTGTCAGAAATCAGTGTAAACGTCAAAGGAAGCTAGTAGCTGTAGTGGTGGTTGCAAGGTTGAAATCTTCATTGTTGCATGGAGGTTCTCTGGTAGCAGCAGAAAACCAACTATTAGAAATTTACAGTTCCTCACTTACCCTGAATGATCAACTTTTTAAATAATGATGGTATTTCATAAGCTTTAAATATATGATATTCTGAGTATCTTTGAGTTACTTTATAATGTATGTGCCAGAAATGATCAGAGTTTTAAGCTGTCTTATCAGCTCTTTTCCACTAATTTTTGTTCTTTGTAGTAGGCACCCCAGTCAAACATGAATTGGAGGGGGAATGTGTTACTGCTTCGGAAACTAAACCTTCTGAGGAGAAAGCTAAAGGAGAAACTCCGCAGGTCCCTTCTACATCTCTCTGTGGCATTAATAGTAATGCCGAGGATGCCAGTCCAGAAGGCTCTCAGAAAGAAGTTAAAACTCAAAGAAAGAAATTACGAGTCAAGTCTTTACGAAAGTTCAGGCAATAAAGCTGCAGTATTATTCTTAGACTGTTTTCACTTAGTGAGAAATAAAATATCCAGCAGATTAAAGGCTACTTGACTTGTTTGGCTGTGTCTCAAGTCTGTTCTGGCACTGGAACTAAGGTACAGATCTTAAGTTTCTCAGGGAGAGAAAGGAAACGTCTTTACCTCCTAAAGTAGAAGCAGTTTTGGCTATTAGAATTCCTCCTAGCAGGTATATAAGAGTTAAGTGATTTCAGAGCAATTTCCAAGGGAAATGGTGCTTGTTTTGGAATCATACTGCTTCAAAGGTACTTCAGTCTCTTGTCAAGTTGAACTTGAGTGTGTGTGTGTGTGTGTGTGTGTGTGTGTGTGTGTGTGTTAAGAGTAATGAAGAATGTCTGAAACCTTCCAACAACAGTTCTCGCTTTTCTTCTTTTTCCCCGAGTTGTTCACTTCTCTTAATCCATGTTAGTTAGCTGTTCTGAAGCATGAGAAGCACTGTAGGAAAGCTGGAGTCTGGGAACTTAATATCATGATTCTGTACCGCTATTGTAATGAAATGAAGGAATTGATAACACTGGAGGGAGGGGAGAGGGGAAATGTGGCTTGTTTGGAGGGAGTGGTTATTCTTAGTGCCCAGACTTGAAGTGGTTTGAATATTAGGCTCTCCTGGCTTATATACTTACTGTTCTATCAATCTCAGGAGAGTGAAGTTACAAGCTCAGCTGACTTAGTCTCTACAAGTAAGGAAGAATTACATACTCCATCAGCCAGTGAAGCAACAGCGGTATTTGTGCAGTCAGCTGCTCGCGGTGAAGAAGCAGATTCCACAGAAACTGCTCACGTATCGCAGAATTTACCAGGAGCTGATGATCCAGCTTTTTAGGAAGTAGAAGAACTTTAAGCTCAAGTAAAGCTTAGTTTCACTTGAAGTAGCCTGATATAACTTTGCAAGGCTTAACACAGTTGCTCGTGTCTGGATTTCCTATTTAGCCTTGTTGTGCCTAATGAGATGAGAAGCTTGCAAGGACGGTGATCTTTTAGTTTGGCTTCCTGTAAAGAATAGAACTTAATTGCAGGTTAGTAAAATGATTAAACAAGACCAGTAGAGCGCTAATAAGCAGTATGTGGTGTCCTTTAATTGGAACAGCTAATCCAGTGAAGCCTGCAAAATGTCGTCTTCCTCTTTCTTCAATATCTTGTCTGCCTTTCCTCATCTGTTAATCATATTATGACTTTGGTGGTTTTCTTTCTTGCCTTACCTGCTCTTTTTCTCCTTCAGTGTCACTTCTCCCACCAGAAAGGCTTGTCTGTCAGACATTTCTCCAGTTCTTTGAAGTTTTCTTTAGCTTTGGACAATGTGTGAAGGATGTTAAAAACCAGTAGTATACACACACAAAGTGAGGAGGATATGCAGCTGTGAGGCCTCCATTTATTATTTTCAGTTGATACTTATTCTGATCAAATGCCAGTGTTAAATTATTTGACAGCCTTTAGAAGGGTAACACCTGGAGTGCTAACAGTGCTGTGTTATCACTTAGCACATCATTCAGCAGGCCTGAAACTGCTGGGGAATAGGCCAGAGCAATTAGCTTAAAAAACAACTAACTTCCTATGCAGCGTGGGGATGTAGTGTTGCATTGCTAAAATGAATTTCAAACACTGAAATTTGTTGGGCTCTTATGTTTTGAGAAGGCAGGGCTTTTCATTCACATCAGTGCATGGTGAGTGTCCATGGAGCTGTGGGTACAAAACTGCCAAAGAAAGGAAAGCATTGGAAAATTTTGCATTATCTGATGTCAGAATTGTAACAGGTGACAGCAACTTCTGGGGAAGTCACTTAGTACTGTGCTGTGTTGTAGGTGGAGGTAAAGTCTGGAGAGGAAGATGAAGAAATTCTCTTCAAAGAGAGGGCAAAACTTTGCAGGTGGGACAGAGATGCTACTCAGTGGAAGGAGTGCGGTGTTGGAGAGCTAAGGATCCTCTTCCATACACAGAAGTGGTGTTACAGGACCCTTATGAGAAGGGACCAGGTTCTTAAAGTGTGTGTAAACCCTGTCATCGCCGAAGAAATGGACTTAGTGCCCTGGGATACATCAAAGAGTGCTTTAATTTGGACAGCTACAGATTATGCTGGTGAGTTGGTTGAGTGGTTTTTACAGTTCTTTTCAGTGTCTTCTGCAGTTGTTTTGGCTTTGTTTTACCCTGGAAGTTACACAGAGCAAAAGCTACCGATCTCTGGCTACAGTGAGTAGAGCTAAGGAGATGTCTGCTTGGATTTGTGTTCAGATGGGGAAGAGAAAGTAGAACAATTTGCGGTCAGATGCAAAGCTCAAGAACTGGCTAATTCTTTCAAGAGGAGATTTGAAGAATGCCGGCCAGGCTTGTTGGATCTACAGAAGGGCCACCTCTCTCTGGCAGTGGAGCTGTCAAAGGACACCAACCCTGTTGTGTATTTGAACGTTTCTGCCAGTGATGAACCTTTAGGACACATAACCATGGAGCTGTTTTGAAATGTTGTCCCACAAACAGCTGAAAATTTCAGGGCCCTGTGCACAGGGGAGAAAGGCTTCGGATTCAAGAATACCACATTTCACAGAATAGTTAGTGACTTTGTACGTCAGCTAAGCTTAATGTGAAGACTTTTCATTTAGAGAAAAAACGCATCTTGGCTGCAGCACTCCGTGGATCCTGCCTGAAACTGGGCTTTTCCAGTTTTTGAATTTAGTGAGAGTAGCCAAAATCAACAGGGCTGTTGTCAGCAGTGGTGCCTCAGGCTTTCCCGACAGTTCTAGACCATCCAGTTTCATCCTTGAAAAGCTGTGACTTCATGGTAGTGCCGCAGACTTGTGTGCTAGACTTCATTTCATTCATATCTGTTATCTGCCCGATCGCTTCTCTGACAGCTGTTTGTAGCTGATTTGTAGGCTCTTTAGAGCCAGGATTCAGCCTTTCGCAGGACCAGGAAGCTGAGCCCCCGACATACTTTAGGCAGTGTTTGCACTGCTCAGGGGCCTTGGCTGCAATGTGTATGCAAAGAGCAACATGCATGATTGGCATGGCTGTGCAGTAGAGAATATGAAATAGTAGTTTTCTCACTTTTTCAGTGTCTCACAGGGCAGAACTCTGTGGTAGATCAGAAATCGGTGCGTGTGTTGGATTTACTATTTAGGAAGTGTATTCTCCCACTGTATCTTTGTACTTGGACTCCAGGAGTTTTCTTGCAGTAGGGCCACCCAAACTCAGTCCTGTTGTGCTTTGAGTATGGAGCCCTTTCAAGGCTTGATTATAGACGCAGCAGAGTAGAAGCCAACACTGTGTGAATGACAATTCCAAAATGTCCTTTTCTAGAAGAAGAGGGAGGCAAAAATGATGACCTAATTCTAGTGATTCAGTTGCAGGCTTCTTGTAACTTTGTGTAGCATGGTATTTTACATCCTGTTACTGTGTTTCCTACAGGCGAGTTCATTATTGGTCGTGTTATTAAAGCTATGAACAACCATTAGCATCCAGAATGTTTCTGCTGTGATATCTGCCAACAAGTATTGGCAGATATTGGATTTGTCAAGAATGCTGGCAGGTGGGTCTTCACCCTTCCTTCTGTCACTGATGATGGTGAAAATGAAGTGAAAGTTGGGAGGGATTTAGAGGTTATGGTTCCTAACGCTTTCCTGCTGAGATGGGGTAACTGAAGTGTATTTTATGAGAACAAGGTCTAAGAATGGGTATCTTAAAATGTGCACATAAAATATTAACTACTTAGCTACTTTGACACCAGATTTCTTGTGAAGTGTGTGTTTTGTACCTGGTGATGTGTCAGGATCAGTAGGATACACTGTGATAGACACTTAGAAACAAATCAGATGCAGAAGTACTGTCATTTTTTAATAGATTTTTATTTTCTCAACACGGGTTCCCAATTTGAGTCCAGTTCATCACCCTTTTCATTAATAAATGCTTGCACTTCAGTGGGATCCTTCACGGATTTTTTTAAGTAGACTATGTAGCCGTTGATTTCATATTTTTAATGTGATACACATAGTTATTTAGAGAATTAGGGCCTGTTTTGTCATCCAGTTTGCAGTCTAAATTTGTAAGAGTTTGAGGGTGAAGCGTGATATTGAAAGGAATTGAACAAATGATAATTCTGTGATGACGGAAAATAAAATAGTATGCCTTCTACTGAACTTGGCTTGCCTACCAAACAAATAGTTTTAAAGCCTTTATTCTCCTCCGAAAAAAAGAACTGATAGAAATGAGTTTCTGTTAGATGCTGGATTTATATTTTTTACCGTAGTAACAGGTGCCGGTACTTAGCTGTCATCTTTTATGTTGTTTCAGGCATCTCTGCTGTGCTTGCTGTAACAGGAAAAAAGCCAGAGGCCTGGGAAAGTGCATTTGCCAGAAGTGCCGTGCCATTGTTAATGAACAACCTCTCATTTTCAAAGATGATCCTTATCACCCTGATCATTTCAGCTGTGCAAACTGCAGGTAACTTGAGTTCCACAAAGGAAAAGAGAACGCTGGTTTTATTTGCTTCGCCCACTTCCATTTTAAAGTGGAAACCAGTACTGTACAACAGGCGAAAGGGAGGAGTTCTGAGTGCCTTGCTACTTAGGATGTGTCCGGTTATTTCTCTTGGGGTGGTAGAGTTGGACCTTCCATTCAAACAACAGGTGATCTGTTGGGAAGCGATGAAAGGCTGTAATTTGCAGCACAGGGTGGTACCTTGGGAAATAGGAAATTTGGGCACAAACTTGCTTATGGCAGCAAGAAGATTGACAATATATTTCTGCTACAAAGGGTACAAAATTGGTCTTCTTGGGCTGCTTTAGTCATTGTCTTGCCTATGTTGTTTCTTTTTAGCTGAGTTGCCCAAGGTATGTTTTTCTTTTTAGCTTTTTCTTGACCTTCTTTTGTCAGCTTCTGCAGCTGCATGTTTCTGCATCCCCCACTGATGCATGGATCAGGGAGCGCTGCAGGATATAGCACATGTTATTAGATGTTTATTTCCTGGTGCAAAGGAAGCTATCATTTCAGTTTCATAGCAGAGGCTGATTTGAAAAACAGCCTGTAGTATTGTATCAGTGTTAGTGTTAGCTTGTGTTTTTCTTTCTCTGATGTTTGATATCATGGGAAAAGTGCAGAGGACTGTGTTTTCCTTTCAGTTACGTTTCTGTAAATCTAAAAGAAACTGGTGCTAAGAGAGCCAGAATACAAAGCAGGCATAACTACAGCTTTCTAACCAGTTTGAGAAAAGTTCAGTAGCCATTTTCAGAGAGATTTGATGTGTCCTACTTTCCTCAGCTTACTGTGGAATCAATCAATCTTGTTTAAAAAATAATCATGTCGAACTGTCATATCCGATACTGCTAAATACACGATTTACTACACGAAATGTAGTAAATACATTTACTAAAACAAGTGCTAAAAATTAAATTATCTCTACAGAAGTTCTTGAGTTCTAATTGTTCAGTTCCTTTATTCATGCTCTCAATTAATGAATTTTTGAACGGGAAGGAACTTACTGCTGATGCTTGGGAGAATTATATTGTTTACCCTGCCATGACAAAATGGGCGTCCCCATCTGTGGAGCATGTAGAAGACCAGTTGAAGGACGTGTGATGAGTGCTATGGGCAAACAGTGGCACATGGAGGTAAACATCAGCTGACACATTGTCTTTCACAAATGTAAACATTAACGTTTACATTAAAGACTTAGCTGGAATATTGCCGATCAGCTTCCATGGAAGGATTAGAAAAGTATGCAGCAGTGATCAGCAAATGCATCTCCTAGTCCCATTTTCAACATTCATGTGTCTGATCTCCCACTGAGAAAGGACCTCTGCCTGTGGAGCTGAAATCAGTAATCCAAGGAAGCATTGCAGGGTCCTTGTAGAAGAAAATGTCACCAAGTGAGAAGTGGGATATATGGAAAGGCAGTAAAGTTCTGTGACAAATGTAGTACAGATGGGCATTAGAATATTCCTATGGCTTCTACAGTTACTTAGCATGTAAATATCTCTAAAGCAGTTTAAGCAACAGTTCATATTTCAAGCCCACATGCAAGATTTGCATCTTTATCTTCCATTTAAGTTATGAAGATAAACAGTCTAGTCCTGTTGTTGTCAAATTCTCCTCCAGCATGCGCCTTTTTCACAAGATGCAATGGTGGTGACAATTATTTGATCTCACTTCATTGTATCATTAATAACATACCAGAATCACTTCAGTGCATTTTTTTTTTTCTTTTTTGTAACTTTCGGGTAGAAATGTTAAAGACAGTAAAAGGAATGTTATTTTAGTGATCTAAAAGCACAAAACAATAGTTGTAGTTCTTATTTTCAAGATGGCACAGTGAGCTCAGTATGCTTTGGTCATGTTCAGTATAGGAATTGGTTGTTTGCTTTCTCGAAAAAAATACCATTATTTACAAATAATAAAAAAAAAAAATCCGAAATTTTCTTCACAGCATTTTGTTTGTGCAAAATGTGAAAAGCCATTCCCGGGTCATCGTCATTATGAGAGAAAAGGCTTGGCGTGTTGTGAAACTCACTACAATCAGGTAAGTTTGCATGTTTTTGAAAATTCTAATTTTTAAACTCACGAGCAGATTTTATTAGCGGGAGATGAAGAATTAGGGAGATACTGTTTTCTTATGGTCACCTGTGAGTATAAAGCTAATTAGTAAGTGTTCCACTGCAGCCAGTGTCTATGGGTTTCTCTATAGGTAAGTTTTGCATTGAAAAAAGATAACTGCAGGTAATTCACAAAGAATAGCTGGGCTAATCAGAATCTAGTTGTTCTTCAAGCTTAGTGCTGCTTATGTTGAGCTGTTTCAAGCTTTTACACATCTCTAAGATCAGATCAGCTAATGACACCCAGTTTTCCCCAAGAACGTGAAGACGATTTGCCGCTCAGGAGCTGTGGTTTAACACAAAGCCTTTGAGCAGCGAGGTCTTCCTTACAGCTGCAATTCTAAGATGACCGCGTGTTAAGATACGGTGCATCAAGCAGCTCTTTCATCCAGTTGCTGAAGACTAACAAAGATGAAATTTGTCGGAGGACACCACCTAGTGACCATTTGCATTTAAAGAAGAGGTATACGTAGTTGTACCATTTCCCTCCAGACTCCCTTGGTTGTGCAGTCCAGCACCATAATGGATAGGCCTTTCTTCTTTGGAAGCCAAACGCAAAGTGTCATGTATGCATCTTTGCTTGGATAAATAAAGGAGGATTACATTTGGGAGTTGTAAGGTATCAGCTACTTAGAGGTGGATCCTAAATTTGTCAGCAATGAAGGGCAGGTGATTGAAATATTGCTGGCATCCCCACAGACAATAAATGCCATGACATTAGCAATAGTTTTGCAGTCATGATAGAGCAAGAACATACACCAGGCAGGAGCTGTGTGTTGAATGGATGTACAGATTTTCAGCTGGATGGTTACTGAAAATGTGTATGTGACTTTTCATTGCTGAATTTCAGATGTTCAGAATTAGGGAAACAGCAAAACAAAGCCGTACTTGTAGAGGGTCAAGCAGATGTAAAGAAATGCTTTCATCTTTAATATTATGAAGACTTTTTGTGATAAGATGAGGCAAGATTGAATTGGAAACCCAAGTCAGACTTGCCATCATTCTCCTTTATTTAAACTGAAATAAACAGGAAAGCTATTGAAATGCAGTTGAGAAATTACTGTCAATAAAATCATTACCTTAAAAATTCATTGCTTCTACTTCCTCTTCAGCTGTTTGGTGATGTATGTTTCCTTTGCAATTGTGTGAGTGAAAGAGATGGTAAGCAGTTCTCTAGCTGTTTCCTTAATGCTACGTTTTGATGAAAGTTCTTTCTAAAAGTGGAAGGAAGGTCCTTTGTTGAATCCCTCGCTGCTCCCATTAAACCACGAAGAGGCATTCTCTCTATCAGAAATTAGGATAGATGTGATTAGTCAGAGGCCAGATGGGACGAAAACCTTACAACAGATGTTTCGTGATGATGGAGGATTAAACAGGAGCTAAAGAGACCTGTGGTCAGCTGGAAACCTTTTAGGAATAACCAAATAACCAAGGGCCAGGGATGCTGGGAGATGCAGAGGAGGCTTCCTGCCCCCACCGGTTTTCAAAAGGGACACGTACAACTGTGAGAATGAGCACGTAGGCATCTCCTCCAATGAATTTAGGGATCGTGACACAGATTTAGAAAAATATTTAGATAGTGAACAATTTATGTGGGCTTTGTGAGGGATTTTTTTTTTTTTTTAAGTGCCTAGCTTCCATTGTTTCAGTTTGGTTTCTGGAGATATTCACTTATCTGTCACAGGCACCTGTCTTTTGAAAATAGAGGCTGATGCTAATTTCACAAAACCAGGAAGGAATTGTACCTGGAAAGATCTGTCCTGTGAAGGCATAACTGGAAGCATCTTGATTTTGAGGAGGAGAGGTTGTTTTGTAGGCTTTTTGGGCTATCATCAATGATAAAATGCCGTAAGGCAAATCATTCTAATTGCAGCCATGCCACATTATTTTGTCCCTAGCTACACCTGCCTGAAGGAAACGCTGTAGTACACATCTTAGCGTCACCTAAGCCAAAGCCATTCTCAAAGTGGGAGGAAGCCTCTGGTATATAAAAAGAACCATAAAGTAGTTTGTAGTCACGTAAATAAAGGGTGAGGCCTGCATTCCAGAAATGCGCTTTCCCCACGCTATGGGGCTGGACTGTACCCGCAGAACAACAATCCAGAAGCGGTGTCTTCTGCACTGAGATCCTGAGTGAAGAGAGCTGGGGCTTGGAGTGAATGACTAAACGCAGCCTTGTCTGATCACCACATCTCTGTATGTTGTGAATGTCATGCCATATAATCTGACTCTCATATTGTACGCTCTCATATTGTACGTTTCAGTCACTGAACTGAACGGATTGTAAAGTAGTGATTATTTTCCCTGTGCATCTTCAATTATTCTACGTTTCTTCTTCTTCTTTCATTTCTGCACACAAATTTGACACTGCTGTCACGAGTGATGAGTATCCAGTTTCTTTCTCCAATCTCTTATCTGTTGAAACAAACACTTGTGGCAGCAGTTTTTCTAAGAGACTGCGTTATAGAGGTGTCATGTAAGCAGACTTTCCTTTGACTAGTAGTATTTTGGCAAGCAGTGGAAGAAAAATGTAAGCATATGTGGATGTGCTTGCCCCATAATGTGGGAAAAGAAGTTTGGCTTTACAAAGTTCTGATTGTGTTTGCTTCTGACAAAATGTAGGAGAACAGCATTGTCCTGAATCATAGGATTGTAGAATCATAGGATGGCCTGGGTTGAAAAGGACCACAATGCTCATCTAGTTCCAGCCCCCCTGCTATGTGCAGGGTTGCCAACCACCAGACCAGGCTGCCCAGAGCCACATCCAGCCTGGCCTTGAATGCCTCCAGGGAAGGGGCCTCCGTAACCTCCTTGGGCAACCTGTTACAAGCGCGTCACCACCCACCCTCTGTGTGGAAAAAATTCCTCCTAATATCCAACCTAAACCTCCCCTGTCTCAGTTTAAAACCGTTCCCCCTTGTCCTATCCTCGTAAACAGCTGTTCCCCCTCCTGTTTATACACTCCCTTCAAGTATTGGAAGGCCACAATGAGGTCTCCTCAGAGCCTTCTCTAGCTGAACAAGCGCAGTTCCCTCAACCTTTCTTCATGGGAGAGGTGCTCCAGCCCTCTGATCATCTTAGTGGTTCCAAGAGCTCCACATGGAACCTTAGTTAGAACCCTCAAACTGAGTTTGGAAAGAGAAACAACTTTTGGCAGGGAAAGGTGCAAAGGTATACTGAAAGAGAGGAGTGACTGAAAATTGAGGTATAGAACAAAAAGATAACACTTTCTCTCCAAAGCAGAGTTGCGTGCCCTCAGAGACAGCTTCATCAGTGCTTCACAGTCCCGCTGTGCAACAATCAGGTGTGCCTTCCAGGTCTTGCCACATTATTGTTGCAGACCTTAATGCTTGCTGCAAGATTGAAATGATTGTTCTTCACATCTCACAAACATTTGAGCTTAGCTTTTAATTTTTTTGGTAATGCTAATGATTTATCCTTTTCTTTTTCCTTGCTCTAGTTGTGTCTGCTCTGAATAAGGCATGGTGTGTGAACTGTTTCACTTGTTCAACTTGCAACACTGAGTTAACGCTCAAGTAAGTTAATAGATAGGTGCGATGCCTTCAAAACATATCAATGGTTATCTTTAAAATATTAAATGTTGCTGTAGGTTTAACTGTTACGGTACAAAAGCTGTATGAACAACACTGAGAAATGTGCCTGCCTCTTGCTCAGTTTACTAATTTACATCTCTTTGAGCTGCCCGTTCCATTCTTCCTTCAGGTCAGTCTTCCTAGCTCTTCTCCTTTTTCGTCCTTTATTTTTTCCGCCTTTAACTCTGAAGGGATAAGTTTGTTGAAATTGATCTAAAGTCTGTCTGCAAACACTGCTACGAGAACATGCTGGATGAATTTAAGCGACGCCTTGCTAAACGGGAACGTGAAGCGAAGGGGAAAGAGAAGCAGAAAAAGAAAAAGCCGATCTGTTTGTAAACTTCTTTTGTTCTCCCAACCACCTGTGCTCCTTTCTTCTTTGGTCAGTGCTACAGATGCTTTTACTTAAAGTTTTTGCACGCATTCATGGCTGTCACAGCCAAATATTTTTCACAAAACTGCAACTTGAAATATTGTTATTTTATTATTTTAAGCTTAGTTTGCTTAGCAATACCGCTGAGTTTGGAAGATTTTTTAAGAGATGCAGATATAAAGAGGGACATAACTCGCTCAAGAGTATTTCTGTCACAGTCTGCAATGTATATAAGTTTCTGAAAGTAATTTCATACATATGTACAAAGTGCAGTTGCAGTTTTTTGTCTGTGCACATTTAATACGCCCCGTATTTTCTCCAGGATCCCTTCCAATAAAACTTTGTTTTCTTGCTGTGTCATTTTAGAAATAAATTTGTTGAGCTTGAAATGAAGCCTGTCTGCAAAAAGTGCTAGAAGAAGTTTCCTCTGGACTGGAAGAAAAGACAAAGGAAATTAGCTGAAACTGTGGGAAGGAAGTGAAGACTTTGTCTGCTCTCCTTTTTCCTTATGAAAATGTTGTATCTGTTACTTGGGAAGGACTCTGAGGCTGTAATCAGACAACGGATCACGATGCATGCCTTTCATCTTGAAATTCTGCATTCCCTCTCTGAGTACATGTATACAGATTTGTTGATAAGCAGACCACGCTTCTGTCAGCTCACCTGAAGGGTTTCTGGCCCTGATAACGCACCGATACAAGTGGGCCATTGTGCACAGTAATCTTTGAGGCGTTTTAAATTGAGAAAATATGTTTGTGAGTACCTGCAAAAACACACTGTGCAAACGTGCCCAACGTTATGGGCATGTAGTGTTATTTGTATTAATGAAAATGTCAGCATGCAAATTAAGCATGCATGCAAAATTTCCCGTGGCCTGGGCAAGAAACCAAACATACCTCGTTTCCTGGAAAAAATAATGCTTAGATTTCGGGTCGGACAGTCCCATTGAAGAGCCTTGTTTAAGGTGGTTTGAAAAGTACCGTATTTCTAAATACAGTCACTGTACGAATGGCCTACTTCCGATAGATTGTACTTATACACTGGATCTTTGTACATCAGACTTAGCACGAAATATCTATATGAAGTCTAATTCCCACTGCAAGAAACGAGTGTTCTCAGGTCTACTTGAATTTTGCTATATTCCACTCAGAATAACGCATTAACGTTTATATAAGCTTTTGCATTTTATTTACTCTTTGTGCCTTATTCTGCTGGACCATATGTAACAGTGTTCCATTAAACATATGTATATAGTTTTATTTCTTATTTTTGTGCAGAAACTATGTATGAGGTATTTTCAAAAGATAATAAAATTTGCCTTAATTATTGCAGGATGCAAGAACTGTGTTTTGAGTGTGAATGCCTTAGGGTAAAATTTAGCTTCTAGGCTTCCCTGACTTCTGGAACAGCAATGAAAATGCGTGTTTGGGTTAATTGGCAATACTACTTATACACTGTGAGTGTAAGTATATGTGGTTTGATCCTACTCGGATCTGTTTCTTCGGCCATCTTCAAGAACTCTGCTCACAGATTGTCGGAATTCACTGTAGTACGCTTGTGATTATTTTATGTTATTGACTTCTGTCCGTGCAAATTTGTTTTTCCCTTTTCTGACAAAAATACTGTTACGTAGGAATTCTTGATGGTACTGTGTTATCAAACTTTTTTTTCATATTAGAGACACAATTTTTATATAACTACATTGTAGCAAGCAAAATTTTGTTTCCTGTTTATGGAAAACCAAATACATTAAAGCATCTTTCCAGTGTCATAAATAAAGGCTACATTATTAAAACCTGTATCACCTGTTCAAACATCTGCTCCATGCAAATGTGACTTTCAAAGCTGCGTCAATATTAAAAGTCTTACGTAGACAAGTTTTTAGCATCTCCGAGGGTACTTTGTTGCTGTAGGGGAGTGAGATGCTTAAGAACTTTCTAAAAACATACTTTTCCTTTCTGACGTTGTGTTTCTGAAGAAAAGCTAGCTAGCTTGGGAGTAAAACTGCTTGTTATATTCACAGAATCATAGAACCACCAAGGTTGAAAAAGACCCAGAGGATCACCCAGTCCAGCCATCCACCCATCACCAATAGTTCTCACTAGACCACGTCCCTCAAGACAACGTCCAAACGTTCCTTGAACACCTCCAGGGTCGGTGACTCCACCACCTCCCTGGGCAGCCCATTCCACTGCCTGATCACTCTTTCAGAGAAGTAGTGTTTCCTAACGTCGAGCCTGAACCTTCCCTGGCGCAGCTTGAAGCCATTTCCTCCATTTCCTCCAGTCCTGTCAGGTAGTTGGAGAGGGCAATAAGGTCTCCCCCGAGCCTCCTCCGGACTGAACAATCCCAGATCTTTCAGCCACTCCTCATAAGGCCTGTGCTCCAAACCCCTCACCAGCTTTGTTACTCTTCTTTGAACACGCTCTGGGGCCTTGATGTCTTTCTTGTAGTGAGGCGACCAAAACTGGACACAGTACTCGAGGTGCAGCCTCACCGGTGCCGGGTTCTGGGGGACAATTACTTCCCTGTTCCTGCTGGCAACGCGGTTTCTGATGCAAGCCAGGATGCCGTTGACCTTCTTGGCCACCTGGGCACACTGCTGGCTCATGTTCAGCTGAGCATCAGTCAATACTCCCAGGTCCATTTCCTCTACGGTCTTCCAGCCACTCTGCCCCAAGCCTGTAGCGCTGCCTGGGGTTGTTGTTGCCAAAGTGCAGGACCTGGCATTTGGTCCTGTTGAACCTCATCCTGTTGGCTTCAGCCCAGCTATCCAACCTGTCCGAATCTCTCTGTGGGGCCTTCGCTACCCCCAGGCAGATCAACACTTCCAGCCAACTTGGTGTCATCTGCAAACTTACTGAGGGTGCACTCAATGCCCTCATCCAGGCATTGGTAGAGGAATCATAGGAAGTGATGCTTGAATGTTAACCCCTAATCTTCCAATGCTCTGACCCAAGGGATACCTCCAAGTGGGTCCTTAAAGTGTCAGAGTCAGACTTCCTTTTATCGGCCTGTTATGCTATCTCTTGGCGTGGTTCTTCCACTCAGCATCCGGAACTCCACTGTCTCAACAGTTCAGACAATGAATGACAATGTCAAATTATTAACTGTTGCGAGCTAGCAACACAACACAGGGTTCTCGTGCCAGGAAGATTTCTATATTGCTGTGATGATCATGATTGTAATGCTGTACATATCCTTCTCATTCTTCTAAGCAAGCCTTTTTATACTCTAGCACGCGTATTCAGTACATTTCCACTAACAATCCATTGGCTAGAAAGCAAGCAAATTCCATAACAAGTCCTCATAATCAGCAGAGAGTTTATCTTATGCCTAGGTACAAGACATCCCTGTTTGTTCAGACCTTCTGTCTCCTTTCCAGAGCCTCATTAGCAGCGAGTCAGTAAACAACGAGGCCGAGCTGACCTGCTGACCTCTCCATCTCCCATATCTCCCCCTTCTTTACTAATGAAAAAAGCATGATTTAAGGCATCTTGAATCATTTTCTGAACACACTGTAATAAGCGAGGAATGCAAACTAAAACACTAAGAAAAGCTATGAGAAAAATTAAGCCTACTTTTAACATATTCTGTATTCATACTCCCAGGCTTCCGAAGAGGCCTCCAAATATATCCAACCTGTCATCAACCTGTAATTTCTTAACTCCGTTCTGCAGATCCTGAATGCTTTTATATATTGATTTTGAATGATCTGACAAATTCATACAACACATGCCATCAAAATCCTGACACCCGTGACCTTGCACTAACAGCAGGAAGTCTATAGCTGCACGATTCTGTAGCGTAGCACGTCGCACTGAGTCTGCATCTGGTAGCAGTCCACTTACTTAGAGCCAAGGAAGTTGCATTTGTTTGCTTAGCCATCCAGCATCCAAGTTTGTTAAGTGTGCTCAATGCTTTGGCTGATGCAACACCTGGGGCTAAAATGGACTCTGCTATGATTCCCCCAAGGTTCCAAAATTCTACCTTATCCTTACACTTTGAATGAAAAGCATGAACAGTTTGCTTAAAACGCTTTCTATGGTGAGTAATCATGGAGATATTAGGTGTTAATGAAGTTAGTCTTCCCAAACTGCAGGGACCTCCTTTAATGTGAGAGGGGATAGGAGGCCATGCCCTGTCCCCACAGACGAGAAAAACTCCTGCTGGCAAGCTAAGTGGATGGCTACTGGATCTTGAGAAGTTAGGTGAGGTACAATTACACCAAGCAGAATGATTTCTGTAAGCAGCTAAACTAGAATTAACACACCAATCTAATGATTGATTCTTTCCACTATAGTTAAAATACAAACAATAATCCATTTTAACCGAACCCAATAGTTCCAGTTCTTGTGGTTCAAGATTGCTCTGTTGCAGATGTGGTACCCATCCATCCCATCTGTCGACTACCACGCTTGTGTTGAATGCTATCTCAGGAAGAGAGTTCGGGATGGGCCATTTGTCTAGGGGTAGTCCCACCAAGCAGGTTGAGAACAAGTTTCCTGGTGTAGCAGTTGACAAACAGAGAGTGTCTTGTCCCGTTTTGCTGGCGAGGGTGACCCATATATTCTGTTTTGGTTGAGCTGGAGTCCAAAATGCTGATGAGAACACGGTGATCATCTTACAGCAGATGATGAAAGGGACGGCCGTACCCATCGTGCTGGTACCCATCTCGGACCTGTTCCTGTTGAAACACAAGCATAACCTCGACCCCAAGTTACCAACGAATATCCTTCAATCCTTCCCATTGTTTAGAGCTTAGATTTTTTACTGTAACCTGTGCTTTTACTTCAGCAGGAATTAAAGTATTACAGCCAAAACGCCTGTAAATTGGAGGGCCTTCTGTTTTCCAGCCATTTAGAAAATTGAGAACGTAGCATGCTTTAGGTACTTTTTCCTGAGGGGTCATACCTGCGCTCCCCCTTTTTTGTTTTTGAAGGTACCATCTGCTTGTTCGATAATAGCTTGGCCCGTGGCAGAGTGGGGTATTCCTGTCAGGTGTTGAATACCCCACTGCTGAAAGAAGGAGCGGGTAGCATTGGCCACATATCCTGGCCCACTGTCTGTTTTAATTGTTTTTGGAACCCCAAGGCCTGCAAAGGCCAGTAAGAAATGTTTACAGACATCTTTTGCCTTTTCTCCTGTATGCACAGATGCAAAAACACAGGTAGAGAATGTATCAATAGAAACACAAACACAACGGAGCTTCCCAAATTCTGGTATGTGTGTAATATCTGTCTGCCAAATTTCTAAGGAGCTCAATCCTCGAGGATTAACTCCTATAGAGGGTGCTGGTGCAACAGTTTGACAGTCTGGACAGGACTGTATGATCTGTCTGGCCTGATCCGTGGTCAGCTGAAAGGCACGCTGCAATGCCTTTGCATTTTGGTGGTAAAAATCATGAGACAACCGTGCTTGAGCAAACTGATCAGGAACAACAATTGCTCTGACCAGTTTGTCTGCCTGCGCATTACCCTCGGAGATGGGGCCTGGCAGAGGGGAGTGAGAACGAGCATGCTGAATAAAGGTAAGATTCTGAGAGATGATCTAGAAACCATTTTAAGTGCAAAAGAAGTGCGAACAACTGCGCATTACTTGTCTCCTTTAGATAAGAATGCTCCAGTCACAACGATGCCTGTAACATAAGCAGAATCTGTTACTATATTGATGGGCTCAGACCATCGCTCGAACACACGGACCACCGCCGTAAGTTCCACAATTTGTGGAGAGCCGTTGGTGACATGAACATCACTCTCCCAGGTCCCAGCAGTAGCTCTCCATACAATGACTGCGTGGCCAGTCCTGCCGGATCCATCTGTAAAAACAGTAAGAGCGCCTACCAGAGGGTTAAAGATAGATAATTTAGAAACTGGCAACAAATCAAGAGAGTGAAGAGACTGCAAAAGCTTGTGTGCTGGCAGATGAATAGTGACCTGCCCTGAAAATCCCACCAGCGCACACTGCAGCTGTTGCGTGCGACAGGTGGAACACAAATTCCCATTGCGTGAGATCAAGTGGGACATAAATTGTCTCTGGATCAGTACCATCTAATGCTAATAGACGCTCTCTTCCTCTGCAAATGACCGTAGCTATCATATCAACTCTGGTGGTAACAATCTTAGCAAATGTGTGTAGCAAAAATACCCATTCTAAAATAACCAAGGGGTCGGGGTCCCCTTTGACCCACTGCGCTAAGAGTCCGTAGGGTTGGAAAGGAGAGTTGATAACAAAAAGACTGATAGGATAGCCTGGTTTTCTTTGATGTGCTGTTTGCTGGGTCATCTTTGAGATGGCAGTATTCAGCGCCGTCGTTGCTGCTGATGTCAAATGTCGTGGTGATGATAAGTCTGGATCTCCTTCCCGTAAGCTGAAGAGGGGGTGAAGATCTTCTGTAGAAATTCCCACTAGGGGTTGCACCCAATTTATGGCACCTAACAACTTTTGCAGATCGTTTAAGGTGCTAACTTTGGTTCCCGAAGTTAAAGTCTGGGGCTGGATTCAGGTCTGTGAAATCCTCCAGCCCATATATAGCCAAGGCGGTGTCTTCTGAATTTTGTCCTGTGCAATCTGCAGTCCTGCCTGAGTTGCTGCTGTTAGGATCACTAACACGACTTCGGTCACTGTCACCTCTCTTGGTGCGGCGACCAGGATATCATCCATATAGTGGTATATGCAGACATCGGGAAACCTTTGGCGTAGAGGAGATAAAACTCTGGCAACAAATTGTTGACAAATGGTCAGGCTGTTCTTCATGCCCTGAGGTAATACAGTCCAATGGTATCGACGACGGGGTTCCCCACTGCTATACTTTATATGCGCCATAAATCTCTCAGGATGCTATACTCAGGGAACTGAGAATGCAAAACATGGTGCATCATCAGAGTACAGTGGGATGTTAAAAAACCAATCTTTTAAGTCTATTACTAGAAGCGTCCACGACTGTGGAAGCATAGTGGGGGAAGGCAGCCCTGGTTGCAAAGAGCCCATATCTTCAATTACAGCATTAATCCTTCTGAGATTGTTCCCTGATCGTTTTTTGATCACAAACACAGGGGAATTCCATGGGCTTGTAGTTGGCACTGTATGTCCAGCCGCAAGTTGTTCTTGAACAAGGATATTTAACTGCAGTAATTTTTCTTGGGGTAGGGGCCACTGGTCCACCCACACGGGTGTATCTGTTTTCCATACCAAACGTGGGATCTGCTGCAAGGCAGTGGCCCCTAGGAAAAATCCGTACTGAGGGAAAGTCCCCACTGCCCCATACAATCTCCTCCCCACAGAGTGACGGGGCTGTGTGAGACGTAAGGTCGAACAGAGGCAGCTGTGCCCTCTGGTCCAATGATTGTAATAAATGCCATGCTTTGTTTCGGCACAGTGTGCCCCCTCTATGCCTGTTAGTGTTGCATGGGGATTCATAAGAGGCCACTGCGGTGGCCAGAGTATCACAGGGATGACTGTAACATCCGCACCGCTGTCAAGGATACCTGTCACTTTGAGCTCTTGTTCCCCTTGTTGCAGCACACAAGTCAGATTAGGTCTCACCTGAGAGACCTTTTGAGACCAGCAAACGCGGGGTTCTCCGGTTGATCAGAAACCATTATCACCCCCTGAGATGTTGACTTGTTGGGGCTGAAAATAAATCAGCTGTGCTATGTGACTACCTGCAGGGACAGTACAAGGTGGGGTCGGTGTCCACATCATTATCTTAGTTTCCCCCGTGTAATCTGCATCAATAACACCAGGCAAAACAAAAAGACCCATCTGAATAGCAGAAGATCGTCCAATTAAAAGTGCTGCCATGCCATTCCCCAGGGTTCCATAAACACCCATGGGGGCTAGGGCGACAGCGGTATCATTTAAGATTGCATCTGAGGAGGCGGCCAAGTCCACCCCTGTGCTGCCTCGGGTTCTGGCATACAAGCTGCGGCAGCTGCTTAAGGGGAATTTACTGTCATCACACATCCCCCCCTGACACTCCTCTGTAAGTTTCCTGCCGGAGGTAGCAGTTGAAATCACATTTTGACCAACAATCTCGTGCTCTGTGGTTACCTTTCTTGCATCTCGGGCATAGTTGTAATGACTTCCTGCCCTTTCGTGGACATTTTGCACGAACGTGACCAAATTGGTTACAGCCAAAACATCGCTGCTGGTTAAGGGATACAGCAGCAAACGCTTGGGCTGCTAGCGCAACTTGGTGTTGATGCGTGCCAACATTCATACATGCATTAATCATATCCTCTGTAGTGGGATTCTTTAAAGCACGTAACACTTTCTGGCAATCAGCGTTTGCATATTTTATTGCTAGCTGTTGAAATATGAGAGCTCTCACCTGCACGTTATCAACCTGCTTCTCCAGCAAATTCTTAAGCCTGTCTAAAAATGTCGTATATGGTTCTTGGGGCTGCTGTTTGATGCTCACAAAAGACTGTCTCCGCTCCCCCACTTCCGTCACGGCCTGAAGGGCATGCATTGCCAGATGCTTAACTTGCTGTAACTCTTCTGCAGGAATTCGCGCCTGCTGATCTGGGGTGGAGAAATTCCCTTCCACCATCAGAGCATTCACACCTACAGCACTGAGCGGATTTCTCTGTGGCAGCGCTTCATTTCCAGTTGTCTGGGCCTGTGCCAATCCTCTCAGTTTTGATTCCCACATAATGTACTGCATATCGGTCATGATAAGACGGCACATCATTTTAAAATCATGTGGCATAAAATCAGAGCTATCACATATGGATTGAATCAAACTGACAGTATATGGGGCGCCGATACCGTGGTCTGTGACTGTGCGCCATAAATCTCGCAGGATGCTATACGATATAGCCTCCCACCGTGGCTCTTGTTCTGGGGCTACAATTACAGGGAATGCCCGTAGTATATCCATGTCTCCAGCTTTTCTAGCCTCCCTCCGAACGAGTGCCCATGCATCGTGTGGATCAGGGGTAGACAGAGCTGGCTCTTCTTCAGAGTCTATTGGGCCAGGATCAAAGGGATTGTCGGGGTCCTAAAGAGGGGAGGTGGCAAGCCCCCCCTGGCAGTGGTGGCAACGAGGGGCTTGCTGGCACAGCAGGTAAATCTGAGGAGGAGCCTGCAGCTCCTTCATTCTCTGGCAGACCGGCGGTGACTGACGATGAGCCCGCATGACCTTTTTGAAGCTTCAAAAATCTTTCTCCAGGTTTCATGCAACCCGGATGCCACCTTATCTCCTTTAGTGGATGCATCCCACAGTTTCACCCCGATCCCTTCCCAAGTCTCTGGATCATAAACTGTCTGACTGGTGATGGAGGGATCCTCCCTGGTAGGCCATGCGAGCATTTGCTGCAGATCAGGGTAGGATACTGACACCCGCTGCTGTTTAAGGATAGATCAAAAAGTAACTAGGACATTTTTCTGTTCCGAGGTCATTTTGTTCCCCATAGTGCACACACTTACCTTCGTCCACCGAGACGTAATCGAAGCAGTTAGTTAGGCATGATGAATCCTCGGTCTGCCATGTTTATCTCAGTGCTCCCCTGTACAGGTTTTCCATGTGTTTTTCAACGTCTGCCGTGTTTTTCTCAACGCATTCAGAGCACTCCGCATTTATTTCAACGCCTGCCACGTTTATTTCTACGCGTTCTGGACCGGTCAGTTTTCAAGTTAGGTCAAGTCCCTGGTCGAGTCCCTGTTCGTGGTCCTTGTGCATGGTCCCGGTTTGGGTGCCAGTTGTTGCGAGCTAGCAACACAACACAGGGTTCTTGTGCCAGGAAGATTTCTATATTGCTGTGATGATCATGATCATAATGCTGTACGTATCCTTCTCATTCTTCTAAGCAAGCCTTTTTATACTCTAGCACGCGTATTCAGTGTACTTCCACTAACAATCCATTGGCTAGAAAGCAAGCAAATTCCATAACAAGTCCTCATAATCAGCAGAGTTTATCTTATGCCTAGGTACAAGACATCCCTGTTTGTTCAGACCTTCTGTCTCCTTTCCAGAGCCTCATTAGCAGCGAGTCAGTAAACGACAAGGCTGAGCTGACCTCTCCATCTCCCACAATTAACCCCCGCAGCACACTTGCAGCTACTGGCCTCCAGCAGCACTTGGAGCCATTGACCACCACTCTGACTGGTCCAGCCATTCAGCCAGTTTTTGATCCTCCTCATTCTCTACCTATGCAGCCCATACATCAGTAGCTTTCTCAAGTCAGAACACAAAAACTCTGCTTCTCCTTCATCTTCCAACTTACTACATTCAAATTAGACCCTGGAAAAGGCTTCCTTTTAAGGTTCTTGCCCCATGCCCTCTGGTGCTCAAGGGACATTTGGATGAAGCCCTACATAACATGCTTTCACTTTTGGTTAGTCCTGAAATGGTCAGGCAGTTGGACTAGATGATCTCTGAAGGTCTTTTACAACTGATTTTTATTTTTTTAAAAGGTTTTATAAATCCATGTTGAGATAAAATGTCAGAGTCGTTATATTGCTGCTACATGTCCATGGCGTATGAAAAATAAATCAGGAGAATTTATGGACAACTCTCAAAATTCTAGATAAAGTTGGAGTGACTTACTAAGGCCTTCAGACATCAGTTCTCACAGATATCCCCCAATCCTTCCTCCCAGACTTACATACTGCCAACTGCTACTTCCCGGGCCACTCGCACTTCAGAAGCCTTCCTGGATCTTCCAGTGCTTGCTAGGATCTTCCCGAATTCTCCACAGTTCATGGTGAGGCTTCTTCTCTATGATATGGCCTCGATGAGCAGCCCTTATGAAATGTTTGTTTGTAAAGCATGTTGTGTCCTACTCATGCTGAGAATTCCATCCATCTTGGGAACTGACTTGAACAGGCAGCAGCCTGATTTACCCCACCTGATAACCAGCTGCCATCCAGAGGGTCAGGGATAGGGTTCAGTGTTAGAGTTAGGTTTAAGATTAGAGTTAGGGCTGGGGCTAGCACTAACAATTAGATTTAGTGTTAGGTGAAGTGCTAGCACTTGAGTTAGTGTTAGGGCGAGGGATGTGATAAGGGTTGGTGTTTAGCGGGAAGAGTTTGAGTTTGAAGTTTAGGGCAAGAAAGTGTTAAGGTTAGCCTTTAAGATTAGGAGTTCGAGTTCGGGGTTAGGAGTTAGGGTTGGACTTAGGGTTAGATTAAACTTTTAGTATACGGGTTAGAGTTAGCACTAGGCACCAATTCCCAGCTCCCTTCCATGGAGAAAAACTACGTGAAGACACAGATGGATACGGTTAATTGACAGCAAAGGAAAGCAAAAGGCATAGTTCTGCAAAAGTAAATTTTGTTAAGTCTGAGTTATATCCACTGAATCATAGAATCATAGAATGGCTTTGACTGGAAAGACCAGAAAGGTCATCTAGTTCCAACCCCCCTGCTTTGGGCAGGGTTGCCAACCGCAAGACCAAACTGCCCAGGAACGCGTCAAGCCAGGCCTTGCATGCCTCCAGTGATGGGGCATCCATAAATTCCCTGGACAGGCTGATCCAGTGCCTCACCACCCTCTGAATGAAGGATTTCTTCCTAACATCTAACCTAAACCCCTTTTAGTGTAAATCCATTCCCCCTTGTCCTATCCTAAGTACCTGCTTTAAAAAGTCAGTCCATCTCCAACCTGTAAGTTCCTTCCAAGTCCTAGAAGTCTGCAATGAGGTCTCTCCAGAGCCTTCCTTCACCAAGCTAAACCATTCCAATTTCCTCAACCAGAGGATCAGAGGAGAGGTGCTTCAGACCTCTGATCGTCTTTGTAGCACTCCTCTGTACCTGCTCCAACAGCTCCATGTCTTTCTTGTGCAGGGACTCCAGGCCTGGACACAGTGTACCAGAAGGAGCCTTACAAAGACAGACTAGAGGGGAAAATCACCTCCCGCTCATTGCTGGACTCCCCTCTGTCGGTGCAGCCCCGGATACCATTGGCCACTCAGGCTACAGGAGCACAGTGCTGGCTCATGGCTAGCTCTTCGTCCATCAGGGCCCCCAGTTGAATCCACTTTCCACAATGGAGAACCTCTGAGCAATAGAAAATATCTTCTCATTGTGACAAACACAGATTTCAAGACCCCCCAAAACACTCACTGCCCATGTACTTCCTTTGCTGCTATTTCATCTCAAACACAATGAGGCATATGCTGAAATCTCAAGCTCCCTAGAATCGAGGGAAAAGAAGGGACAAAGGGAAAGTATTGGAAGGGAGCAGAAGAAGCACAAGTAGTTAGAAAATATTAAGGATGTATTAAAGAAAATAAGGTACTAAAGGAAAACAATAGAGCACAAGCTTACAGTGGGATACATTAGAAGTCACCTGGGGAGAGTGATGGAATCTTTATGATTACTGGAGAACATCCTCAATAACAGCTTCCAAATGGCATCCTTTATTGCCTGGTTCCTCACGCTGCAGATGAGGGAGTTCACTGCTGGAGGCACCACCGGGTAGTACAGAATTGCCACCGACACATCCATGGCTGGGGAGGAGATGGAATGGGGCTTCAGGTAGGTAAAGAAGCCAGTACTGATAAAGACGGAGACCATGGCCAGGTGAGGGAGGCACATGGAAAAGGCTTTGTGCCAGCCCTTCACAGAGGGCATCCTCAGCACAGCCCTGAAGATCTGCACATAAGAAGGCAGAATGAAAACAAAACACACACACACACACACAAAAAAAAAAAAAAAAAAAAAAAAGAACCACTAAATGTCATAAGATTGAGATTCCTGAGGTAGGGCTACGAACAAGAGAGCTTGAGAGTGTGAGGAATTTCACAGAAGAACTGGTCCACAGTGTTGCCTCGGCAGAGTGGCAGTGAAAATGTATTGGCAGTGTGCAGCAGAGCATGGACAAGCCCAGTGCCCCCGGCAGCTGCTGCCATGCTGGCACTGACATACGGAAATCAAACTCCATAACCACAAAGTAGTTATAAAGCAGGTATGTTTAATGAGTGATGCGCATACACCCTGGTGCAAGGGGGATAACTCCACCTCACTTGCACACCGCTAGGACAAAGCGTGCTACAGATATAGGCTGAACTAATACATAATCTATAGTTCGCAGGAATTTGAATACATATTCATTACATTCCTGAGACCCCATTAGCATGTGGTCCCTCCCCCCTTGTGCGTGTGTGGTGAGTCATGGGGGAGGTTGTGGGATGAAGGCTCACTGTCTTCCTCGCGAAGGCTCATAGTCTTCCTTGCTGTAAACTTTGGACCCTGCGGGAGGGGCACCCCCCAAACCGGTTCCAGCTTGCCTTGTGGACATCTAATCGCCTCACTGTCCTCGGGCTGTTGCACTCGTATCTTTACGGCCTTCATCTCCCTTGCTATTCCAGACCCAGTGTCTGCAATCCCCATTCTTCCAACAACTTCTACCTAAACTACCTTTTCACTGCCCCTGTCCTAGTTTCTGTGAAGTCCCTCTTTCTCCCTTACTGTGGGGCCCTTCTCTCATCCTTCAGGCACAAGCTGTGCTGCCCACGAGGGCCCCATAGTGCAGGGGCTTGCAGATGGCAACGTAGCGGTCATAGGACATGACTGTGAGAAAGTAAAATTCGGCTGACAAGAGGAATGAAAACATAAAGACCTGGGCAGCACATGAAGAGTAGGAGATGGCCCTGGTGTCCCAGAGGGCATTGGCCATGGCTCTGGGGACAGTGGTGGAGATGCAGCCTGGTTCAAGGAGGGCGAGGTTGAGGAGGAAGAAGTACATGGGGGTGTGCAGGCGGTGGTTGCAGGCTGTTGAGGCTGTGCTGTGCTGATGAGGCTGTTGCCCAGGGGGACAGCCAGGTAGATGCCAAGGAAGAGCCAGAAGTGCAGGAGCTGCAGCTGCTGCGTGTCTGCCAGTGACAGGAGGAGGAACTTGCTGATGGAGCTGCTGTTGGTCATCCGTTGCTCCTGCACAAGGGTAATCATCCAATGAGGAAAAAAAGGCAAGTTAGGTGAGACTTCTCTTGGCAAAAGCCTGTGCCATTCCTTGGTGACCCTCCTGCTGCCATATAATCCAATACTTTTTCTTTCTCTGAGGGAAATGTTTGTTCAGATCCATGACTTAACATTTTTTCATGAGTTTGAATATATAAGGAAGAGGAGATGCTTCTGCCCGTGGGCTCTTGAGAAAGCAATCCTGACCCACCCAGGTGGATACATTGTAAAGTGGCAGGTGTTCTTGGTTTTACTTTTAGAATGTGAATTCTCTCTTAGCATCTCTCCACTTCATCTCCCTGGGCTTTCAGGTAGCACAGAGTTGCTATGGGAAAGACTTACATCCTGCAAGGCAGCTCACAGCTTGGAAGGACATCTCTCTTAGAGAGAGAGCCAAGTGTCCTATTGATGGCATCTCATTTAAAAAAAAAAATCTGCTCATTCCCTAGCCTCACAGACTGTGTTGTCCACAGCCCCAAGCAGCTGCTCTCAGCCTCTGTGTGCAGAAGGAAATAAGCTCATGTCTGGAGAGATGCAGCTCTGCTCTGCTGGAGCTCTGGCTGCAGAGGAGGCGGTTCATGCCTTGGACCCCCCTGCCATGAAGGCAGAGGTGTTTCTGGGTGGGAGAGAATGCACGGGGGCTTGCTCAGAAGAAGTGGCCTGCATGGAAGGGAATACTACGTGGTTTTCTCTTGAGTTGTCCCTCTGGACAACGTTTTGGTTTTTCCTCTCCTTCCCCAATCACATCCCAGCTGCATGGAGATCATCTTCCCTGCCTGATGTTTCCATGTCTCCTGTCTTTTCCTTCTTTTCCTTTCTGCACTCACACTCACCACCCTAATGTCAGTGCACCCATCTTTGCCCTTCAGGAAACTGCCTGTTTGCAGGGCATCTGTGTGCATGCCTATCTTTTGTAGGTATAAATGAACATATTAGAAAGCCTCAGTGGGATCAACAAAGCTGATGTTCCTTCTGTCCATCCGGAGAGGAAAGGCTGATGGAACACGAGGATGCTGCTCACAAACCAAAGCTACAGTACAGCAGTCTCAGTGATGTGTCAGTACAGGGAGCTTCTCTCCCATTTCTCCAGTCATCGCTACCCTAAGGGTAGGAAAATGAACGCAGGGCAGGAATTCCCATGTTTGGTCCTTCTTGAAAAGTCCCCTCTGCAACGCCCCAAGCTTGCAGCGCAGCTGCGAGCCCCCAGCCCCATGCAGCACCCCTAGCAGCAGAAGGCCCCTGTGCTGCTGGGGGGGCTCCTTCCCCACACACACCTCCCTGCAGCTACCTGGGCAGCTCCCTGGGCAGGCTAAGTGCTGAGCCTGGCAGGCAGCTGAGTCCCTGCCCCAGCACACAGCCCCTGGGATGCAGGGATCCTGGCTCTGCAGGACAGCCGTTCACACTTCCATAGGGACAGGATTCAGCTGAATCAGTTGAGGCATCTTATCCTGAGGTTGTAGTCCCGGGTCCCGGAGAGGAGTCAGCTCCCTCCCGTTCCTCCCACGCACCCAGCTGGACCAACACTGACCACACATTTGGCCACAAGCAACTGGCCCCCTGCATCCCTCCTCGTCCACAGGCTTCCTTCTCCTCCATCTGCATTAATTCCCATCTTTGTCTGTTGCAGTCACTATCTAGTAATCAGATCTCACTGACTACGTTTCCCTCTTGGGTCCACACAATGCTATCCATATGCTGGCTGTGCCTCCCTCTCCCTGACGGAGCTGCCATCTGTGTCACAAGGGTTGTGCTGCACTCAGTGACGTCTCGATGTCTGCTGTAATAAAAAATACCCTGAAATACCCTGGACGCCTACCTGTGCGACCTGCTCTAGGGAACCTGCTTTGGCAGGGGGGTTGGACTCGATGATCTCTAGAGGTCCCTTCCAACCCCTACAATTCTGTGATTCTGTGTGATTCTGTGAAATGTGACTGCTCCTTTTTTGGACAATGCTCCTTGAAAACTTCCTCTGCAACATTGAATCCTCCCTAATGGACACTTCAAGTCTTGACGACTTGAAGGAAATGGCGTGTTAGGTCCTTCTGCACTGTAAGGAGCCCCACAGTGTATTTGGTGTCTGTGAACTTCAGGTACAGAGAGAAGGCTGCTGTAACCAAATGATGAGGGTACAGTCAAAATGGTCAAAATGCTGTCCAGAAATGTTGGTGAGTGTTGGAGTATTAACTGGTCCCTGTGGGGCCATTGCCAACAAAGCCTCCCCATAGCCGTGTTAGAGCAGATAATTGGAAGCCGTGTGTCATAGTTTTGTAAACTTTTGTAAAAAGAAAAAAAAGGATTTCTTTAAGCCAGAGTCTGCAAAAGCATTGCTACTTGACCTTCATAGATTAGATTGTAATCTGGGCAGTCTGCCAAACTCTGGACAATGTACAGAGTGTCTTCTGTTTTGGTTCTTTCCCCTCTCCCCCCCCCCCCCCCCCCCCTTTTTAGCAGCTACCAGCTACGAATCCACTCTTCATTTTAGCTGCTGTATAATTTGGATTTTAACACTTATATCCCAGATGGAATAACTAATTTTACAAACAATTCCATCCCAGATGGAATAGCCAATTTCACAAACAACACGATGTTCAATCCGGTTTCCAGGCTTTCTTCTCAGTTTGCCGCATGCTTTTCAAAAGCCAAATCAGTGATCATGCTCATGTTCATACTCTTGAGCATGATATCAGTCTCCCTGAACGTACTCTTCTCCATTCGTTCTATGCGGAAGAAGTCTCCTCCAAAGCCAGAGAATGCTGACTGGCAGGGAATATGGAGAGGTTTAGGAAAAATCTTAGAAGCGTGGGGGCCCACAATGTCATGGGATTTCACCCTTGAACACCTGTGTGATCCTAAGAAACTAAGCCAGTATTTGAGACAGGGATGGTGCAGCTTAGATAGACCTAAGGAGGTACGACTCATCTGGGGCTTGGCTTGTGCTTACCATGCTCTATGTAACACTATTCTGGAAAGAGAGAGTTTCCGAGCTGAGGAAACCAAAGCCAAAGGGGGAAATCCCCAAGTCAAATCTGATCAGTCACAGGAGGCACCAGTAACAATGTCAGTTGCCCCTGTGGAAGGCAAGAAATGGAAACGGGTGTCCTCGCGTCTAGAACGGAAAAAAGAAGTGGAGAAGGAGGCAGAGGAAGATCCAGGCAAGGGGCCCTCCTCAGTACCGAGAAAGGCAAAAGGAAAAACCAAGAGGCATGAAGAGAAGAGTGATGAGGAGGAAGTCTCTATTACTGTTTGTCAACCTCTGAGGATGACTGAAATCCAAGGCTCAAGAAAGGACTTTACACGGCGCCCAAACAAATCTCTTGTTTCCTGGTTACTTCGCTGTTGGGACAGCGGGTCCAATAGCTTGTCTCTAGATGGTAACAAAGCTCGCCAGCTAGCGAGCTATTTCTTGAGACCCAGCAGCTGACAGAGGAATTAGTAGATGTTTGGATGGGGCTGCCACCCTCTGGAAGGGAATGTTAGTAGCCGTGAAGGAAAAGCTTCCCTTCAAGGACAATCTGAAGCCTGTGGTGCAAAAGTGGGATACAATTGAAAAAGGTATCCAGTATGGGAGGGAAATTGCTGTGGTGGAAAAGTTGAATAACCCTTATTTTGATCCTAACAATCCACGCCAAGACCGTGATCCTGAGAGAGTGAGAACAATGCCTGATATATGGCAGAAACTCACAAAAACAGCACCACAATGGTACGCCGTTAACACTAGAATCATAGAATCATAGAATCACTCTGGTTGGAAGGGACCTCAGAAATCATCAAGTCCAACCACAGCCTAACCATAGTACCCTAACTCTAACAACCCTCTGCTAAATCATATACCTGAGCACCACATCCAAACAGCTCTTAAATGCATCCAGGGACGGTGACTCAACAACCTCCCTGGGGAGCCTATTCCAATGGTTAACCACCCTTTCTGTAAAGAAGTGTTTCCTAACGTCCAACATAAACCTACCTTGGCGCAGCTTGAAGCCATTTCCCCTCGTCTTGTCACCTGTCATCAGTGAGAAGAGACCAGCCCCGCTCTCACTGTGAGCACCTTTCAGGTACTGGAAGAGAGCAATAAGGTCTCCCTTCAGCCGCCTCTTCCCCAGACTAAACAGCCGCAGCTCCCTCAGCCTCTCCTCATAGGGCTGATTTTCCAAGCCCTTCACTAGCCTCGTTGCCCTTCTCTGGACCTGCTCCAGTACCTCCACATCCTTTCTGTATTGAGGTGCCCAAAACTGAACACAGTACTCGAGGTGAGGCCTCACCAATGCCGAGTACAGGGGCAGGATGACTTCCCTAGTCCTGCTCACCACACCATACAAGCCAGGATGCCATTGGCCTTCTTGGCTGTCAGGGCGCACTGCTGGCTCATATGCAGCTGACTGTCCATCAGTACACCAAAGGTCCCTTTCCATCAGGTAGCTTTCCAGACACACCTCCCCAAGCCTGTAGGTTTACCTGGGGTTGTTGTGACCAAAATGCAGGACTGTAAGAGGCCATGTTGTTGTGCTTTTGTCTCAAAAACTTGCTGAAGATGGACTATTCCATGCCAGCCCTGGCCAGGGATTGAGCAATCCCTTTCTCTAAAGATTTTGCTAACTGGAGGCAGCGAAAGAAAGATAAGCACCTTGATGACGTCTTTTGTCTGGACTTATCTTGAGAAAGATGAACCACACCTCGATGGTCAGTGCTTATCAAGAGAAGGATAAGCACCTTGATGGCCAGGAGGAAGCCTTTTGTCTAAACTCATCATCTCCAGGAAGAGAGCCATCTCGAGAGGGGGGGTGGGGTACTCACATGACCCTTACCCAAGCCCCCGGGAATGTCACGTAGGCAGGAAAAAAACAGGATAAAAGGGCGCAGGAAAAATCATGAAGTAGTGTGAGGGAGAAGGCGAGAGAGAGAGATAGAGAGGGTTTACTGCCTTCAGATCCCTCGTTGCTGCTTTGCTGCCCTACTGTCTACGGACTCTCCTGGCCTTGCTGCATGAGATGCTGCTGCTTCCACTGCCACCACCCGTACTGCTTGGCACCAGCCCGCTGCTCTTTGTTGCCTGCTTGGATCCTGGACCAACGGATAACAGGACACTGCTGCATCGAGTTGGTGACTATCCCCGCTTACCACAACTCTTGCTTTTCTTCTTACCTTTTCTATCGCCTGTTTCCCCTTCCCCGTCTCCCTAAAAGGCTAGGATTTGTAACTGGTTGGACCAACGTTTGAACTGTTGATTCTTAATCTCACGCCGGGTATATTAAAAGAATCTCCTCCCACTCCTATTAATTGGAGCGAGACAAGGACCCTACACTTGGCCCTATTGAAACAGTCTATCCAGGTCCCTCTGCAGTGCCCTTCTCCCCTCTGGCAGATCAACACTCCCTCCCAGCTTGGTGTTGTCTGCAAACTTACTGAGGGTGTACTCAATCCCCTCGTCAAGATCATCAGTGAAGATGTTAAACAGAAGCAGCCCCAGTACTGAGCCCTGGGGGACACCGCCCGTGACCGGCAACCAACTGGATGCAACTCCACTGACCACAACTCTTTGGGCCCGGCCATCCAGCCAGTGCTTCACCCAGCAGAGCGTACACCCATCCAGACCATGGGCGGCCAGCTTCTTCATGAGAATGTTATGGGGGACAGTGTCAAAGGCCTTACTGACGTCCAGGTAGACCACATTGACAGCCTGACCCTCATCCACTAAGCGGGTCACCTTGTCATAGAATGAAATCAGGTTTGTCAGGCAGGATCTACCATTCGTAAACCCATGCTGACTGGGCCTGATCCCCTGGTTGACCTTTAATTCGTCCACCATGGTTCCATAACCTTTCCAGGTACCGAGGTGAGACTGATAGGTCTGTAGCTACCAGGATCATCTTTCCAGCCCTTTTTGAGGATGAGCGTCACATTTGCCAGTTTCCAATCCACCGGGACACCCCCAGTTAGCCGGGACTGCTGAAAAATGATGGACAGTGTCTTGGCAACCACATCCACCAACTCCCTCAGCACTCTAGGGTGCAATCCATCCGGCCCCATGGACTTGTAAGCATCCAGCTTTTGCAGCAGGTCCAAAACTATCTTGTCATGGATCATGAAGGGCTTATTCTGTTCCCCATCCCTATCTACCAGACCAGGGGGCTGTGTTCCCAGGGAGTAACAAGTCTTACTATTAAAGACTGAGGCAAAGAAGGCATTAAGTACCTCAGCCTTATCCCTATCCCTGGTGACCAGGTTGCCCTTGGCATCCAACAAGGGATGGAGATTCTCCCTAGCCTTCCTTTTGCTACTAATGTGTTTATAAAAGCATTTACTGTTTTCCTTTACCTTAGTGGCCAAGCTCAGTTCCAGCTGCACTTTGGCTTTTCTAATTTTCTCCCTGCACAGCTTCACTACATGCCTGTAATCCTCATAAGTAGCTTACCCACTCTTCCAGAGACCAAAAACTTTCCTTTTGTTCTTGAGTTCCAGCCAAAGCTCTCTGTTCAGCCAGCCTGGCCTCCTTGCCCGTTGGCTCGTCTTCCGTGACATGGGGATGGTCAGGTCCTGCACCTTTAAAACAATTTCCTTAAAATATTCCCAGCCTTCCTGGGCTCCCACGCTCTCCAAAACTACCTCCCAAGGGACCCTCTCAAGCACGGTCCTAAAGAGGCTGAAGTCTGCCCTCCAGAAGTCCAAGGTGGCAGTTCTGCTGACTCCCCTCCATGGTTCAACAAGGACAGAGAAATCTAGCATCTCATGGTCACTTTGACCCAGACGGCCTCCAACCTTTACATCCCCCACCAGACCTTCTCTGTTAACAAACAGCAGGTCCAGGATGTTGCTTCCTCTCGTCAGCTCCCTCACCAGCTGTGTCAGGAAGTTATCTCCCATACACTTTAGGAACCTCCAGGACTGTTCTCTGTCAGCTGTATTGTAATTCCAGCATGTGTCTGGGAAGTTGAAGTCCCCCACCAGAACAAGGGGGAGTGACCTAGAGACCTCACCCAACTGTTTATGAAGCATCTCGTCCACTTCTTCATCCTGGGTGGGTGGCCTGTAGGAGACTCCCACAATAACGTCAGTCTTGTCAGCCTTTGCTTTTATTCTGATCGATATGCTCTCAACCCTATCATCAACATCATCATTAATTTCCAAACATTCGTAGTCTTTTTTAACGTAGAGAGCTACACCACCGCCTTTCCTACCCAGCCTGTCTCTATTGAAAAGCCGGTAACCCTCCATCACTGCACTCCAGCTGTGGGAGTCGTTCCACCACGTTTCCGTGATGGCAATTATATCATAACTTTCCAAACACACAATGGCCGCCAGCTCCTCTTGTTTATTACCCATGCTGCGTGCATTAGTGTAAAGACACCTGAGTTTGGTCCCCTTGTGAGTGGCAGTAACCCTGATACCCTCATGACCACACTCATGTGTTTCCACAGCCACCAACCCCACATCTGCCCTCGTGTTCTTCCTACAAAGGGGTGAGTTATTCTCCTCTTCCACCAAGGCACAAGACCATGGGGTCTTACAAGCACATCCCTCTCCTGCAAGCGCAGGGACATTACGTTCAGGCTCCATATTAGTGACCCCAGTTACACCCCCACCCCCCTTTGTACCTAGTTTAAAGCCCTCTGAATAAACCCAGCCAACTCCCGTCCTAAGACCCCCCTCGACCGGTGGGAGAAGCCACTCCTATTGGCCACTAGCCAGCCCAGTCTCATGTAAACAGAGCTGAGGTCAAAAAACCCAAATCCCTGCCGGGCACACCAAGCTCTGAGCCAGGTATTAATCTGTTGGCCCATTATATCGAGTCCCTCATTATTCCCTATAGCTGAAGGGATAGAGGAGAATACAGCTTGTGCTCCCAAACCCTTTACCTGTCTCCCCAAGGCTCTGAAATCCTTTTTCAGAGTCCTTAGGGAAGTTCTGCCTAAATCATCACTACCAACCTGAAACAACAGCAAGGGGTAGTAATCAGTGGGCTGGACTAGGGAAGGAAGTTTCTTCCTCACATCCTTAACCCGGGCTCCTGGGAGGCAGCAGACCTCCCTGTGTAGAGGGTTTGGTCTACATATTGGCCCTTCTGCTCCCTTCAGCAGAGAGTCACCAATAACAATGACTCAATGTCTTTTCCTAGCCGATGAAGTTTTAATGCTAGGCAAAGACTGGTCAGATTTGGGGAGCGCCACCAACTGGGGAGAACCATCATCACCACCACTGTCCGGTTGTCCCTGCAGAGCACTGTACCTGTTTCACAGGGGCAGCTGGGGGGGCTGGGGACTCACCGGGATGGCGTGCCTGCGTTGCCGAGCAGGGGCCTTATGCCACTGCCCTACATCCCCCAATTCTTTGCCGTTGTTCCCGGGGGGAGGAAAGGATAGTGGGTTCACTGCATCAGGAACACAGTCTGCATGTTGGTTCCCCTCTGTCACCTGTTTGCAAGGCAGCAGGGGGTGACATACTCCATGCAGAGCCTCATCTGGCTGCCGAGATCTAGGGGCTGATAGGGTTTGGTACCAGCAATCTCCCTCTCTGTTGTAGTTGGCGACAGCGAGGATTTGGGATGTGACGTGGTAGGACTCTCCCCTTGCTTGGTGTTGAAAGGTTATTGTATGCTTAAGGGGTGTAGACGAAGTAGGATAGGTATATAGGTAAGCCACATGACGCAATAAATGCCATTTTTACTGCTCACCATATTGGTGTCTACATGCAGTTATTTGGCCTGGGTAGGTTTTACCCGATAGTCCAGCACAGGCGCAGAGCTAAAAGAACATGGGTTGCCAGGTGCACGGCAACAAGTGGTGCCCCGTGTGAGGAGCTCTGTGTATTATTCCTGTGCTGGGGTGCAATACCGCGGTGACAGCGGTGCCCCGTATCCTGCAGACGTGGTAACCCGAGGTGACGGCGGGGCTCTGCAGAAGTCAGTGGTGACAACAGAATTTTTCGCGTGTGTGTATTCGAAACGGCGGGTAGAGCCGAGACGGAGGTAGAGCCAGGACAGCGGTGAGACGCTGATTATGAATCAGGTTATTAAGGGACTGCTTCAGTTTTGTAAGCACTATTGAGGAAAAGATATTCCTTCTAAGAAGGACATTGCTGCAGTTATTTCCTGATTGGAATGGGAGGGGGAGGTTAAAACCCCTGATGAAATTCTTGACCATCAGAAGTGGGATAGTATCACCTCTGCGCTTGCGCAGCATGCGATGAGTGTCCAGAAAGGCGCCAAACTTAAAACTCAAAGACTGCTTTTAGGGGCCCTTAAAGCAGCCAGGGAGGAAGGGAAGTCATCTGAGTGGGCACAGGTACTCCGAGGTCTTATTACAGGAGGAAATGTGGATTTTGGGGACCCTGGAGGGCCAGGTGGTGGGGGCTTGTAGAGGTCGGGGGTAATTACTGCTTGTAGGAGTCCAGAGGAGATTAAGGAGCTGGCCCCGACCACTGATAAGATGGCGCCGACCACGCCGGCCCTGACCACTGACAAGCCGGCCTTGACCATGATGCCGGAAGAAGACAAGCAACAAAATGGCGGCCCCCATCCGTCAGCCACCAGTACCAGCGGCCGGCAGGGCCTTGAGGGAGGGACATCGGTGGAGTCCCCACGCCCATATCCATCGGCACCGCCTCAGAAATCGCTGTATCCTTCCTTGCGTGATCTCTCTGCACCAGCTGCAGGGGAGGGCGTGTCTGCCCTGCTGCTGCGTGAGAGGGTAGGCGTGGTCAGCTCACTGATTGGTCCAAAGTTAAAGAGGCGGTGGAAGATAAGGGCTTATCAGTTATGTTTGCGTTTCCGGTAGTGGCTGGGGAGGAGGGTCCTTTGTGGATCCCTCTGGACCCGAAAGGGGTGGCGCGCCTGATAGAGGCGGTTGAGAAAAAGGGGGCTAAGATCACCCCTGACTTTAAATGCACTGGAGGGTCTCACAGCGCCAGGCTGTGTGCTCATGGGTATGGTACTTAAGTCGGTACAATATATGCTTTGGAAGGAGGGGTGGAGTCGGGACAATAGTGACCGGTCTCCTCGTCTTCAGGGAAAAGCCTTAGATTCCTTGCTCGCAGAGGAGGGGCTGTTTGCCCCCGGCATTGCGGTCGATCCTGTGCCAGCGCTGGCTCCTTCTGCCCTGGCTGCTCCTTCTGCTTTGCACCCGACCCCTGTGTGCAGTTCAGGCGTAACCTAAATTGTCTAGGTTGTTGTGTGCTTCTTCTATTTTAGTAATAGATCAAATGTAAATTAAGCAGAATTTGATGTTACTAATGCTGGAATCTATGGGAATTGTTCTTTTTATGTGATGCTATTAGCCTATCAATTAGCTTTTCTTAATTTGCAAAGATGAAACCTGAGAAGAAATCCCAAGCGAAGGGGATGACCCTGTATCACAGAATGATTACTTCTCCTTCATCCCACTAATCAGGATTTTTCAAATATGGCCATGCATCACTTGAGACAAAGGCTCACACAAAGACAGTTGATCTTAATAGCTTATCATGTTTTTGAGCAGTTGTTCCACTTGGGCTCTGTATCACGCACTGGCCACTTGGATGCGGTGTACAAATGGAAAATATCCTGCAGACTCTGAGAGAAATAAAAGCAGGAGAGAGTCTGTGATGGGTGAGAAAGGTAAAGTGCACTTTGAAGCAGGGGGCGCCCTGCTGGCACTCCCTATCACATCCACTGCAAACACATTTTTGGCACATTTGCCCACTAATAACAATTCTATCTTACATGCAACTTCGTAAAGTTGCACAACCATTAATTTGTTTAAAAATTAGTTTAAAATTATGGTTGTGAACACTCCAAAAGCATTTGCTGCACAAAATGCACAGAATGGCACCCCTTTGGGATTTATTTCCAGGGTGCAGTAAAAATGTTTCTGAATTTCTGAAAACTGGGTTCTCTCTTGATGAGGAGCTTTGGGATAAAATTGATATAGAACTCTCGGAGGCTTCTATTGCTAACGACAGAACAGCTGCTAAACTGTTGTCTGTTTGCACTAAATAATGCAAGGGCTTGAACACATTGGACAAGGAAGAATTTCTTCTAATTATTCCCTATTGCCTGTATGTAACTTGCTTAGACAGGGATGAATGCAGGAAAGAAGGATTTTTCTACAGAGTACCGAGGTGCAATATTACGGAGTGGGAATCCCTGCCTTATGAGGCAGTAAAAGACCTAATCCTGTCTCCCATGCAGTACACTGTGTTTATGATTGAATACTGAGATCAGGTTACCATCCAGATTATGAATAATGAAGGAGAGGAGAGGGTCTGGGCAACACCTCAGGCCCAGGCACAAATGGACAAGCGATGCCTTGAACAGGTTAAGACTTTTGCATTATATGTTATCTTTTGGATACCTGATATTAATTTGTCTAATGCCTCAATTATGTCAGTTAAGCAGGAGGCTGCCCAGCCCTACATTACACTTCTGGGCCATCTCCCGACTCGATGCATGAACAGCTCAAAGAATGAAGTGCTGCAATCCTGGGAGGCTCAGTCATGTACAGAGGGACTGTAAACAGCCTGAGTAAGTAAATGAACCTGCTCGTGCTATTCCGGATCGACCCTGTCCCCAGTGCAGGAGGGAGGCTGCACGGGGTGAGAGAATGCCGATCCAAACTCCCTGTTGCTGTATGGCCCTGTGATGTGCCAGGAAACAGGAAGAGGAGTGTGTGACCGTGTGCTATGGCAGCAAATACGGTCCTAAATCAGTCAGCCACTGCCTGACTAGTTCACTCAGACCAGCCACTGTCAGCAGTGCAGGAGTGGATTTGGCTAGCGCCCAGTCAGTGCTGCAGACTAACAGCACCGTGACAATCATTCCAACAGGTGTCAAGGGTTCCCTTGGGGACAGGTGTAACGCTTTCTTATTAGGATGTTCTTCTGTTACATGGATAGGACTTTTGTTTTACCAGGACTTATAGATGTTGACCATGCTGGGGTGATTAACATGATGGCTTGATCACCTTCACCCTCTGCATTATGAATGCAGAAGAATGCACAGAATTAGGGATGCGGCAACCGCAAGGCTAACCACAAAGATCATGTGCGCAACAAGGGGTTAACCAATCCTGAGCTATGCTTTTGCAATATGTATGAACTAATTGCAATATGTATGAACTAATTACGGCTTGTATAAATATACCAATGTTAAGCACAATAAACTGAGACTTGTTGATCATGATAGCATGAGACTTGTCTCCCGCGGTCTCCTTTTCCGACAAATGGTGACCCTGACATGATCCGCAGGCAGACTGCGTGGACGGAGCCATGGCGGAGCAGCAAAGGAGTTTGGATCTCCGGAGGATACGCTGCCACAACAGGAGACTACGTTGGTTCGGGTCCTGCAGCTAGAGGGACGACAACAGAGTCCTGATTAGGAGGCTCCGCATCCCGAGTGACCACATCGGTGGGCTCAGCCGATACGTGCCGCCGAAGCTCGGAGGGGTCTGCAACGGCGCCGACGTGAGTATGGACCGGCAAGCGGCATATGATTTATTTGCTGCCTTCCTGAGGAGGAGGCAAGTTAAGGGCGTAGATTTAGATAAGGACCTCCCCTCCCTGTTACAGCATGCTGTCTCTCACGGATTTTTCACAAATCCGCACACAGTGCACCAGACAGACGAGTGGAGGAAGTATGGGGATAAGCTCTGGGAGCTGGTATTAGAAGAGGATAAACCCGCCAAGAAAATGAGCAAGTTGTGGAGGGTGGTACAAAACGAGTTACTAAAGAGTCAGGCAGAAAAGAGGGCAGCCCAGGGTGCGCAGGAGGCTCAGGAAAAGAACAAGGGATATGGGGCTTTAATGTCTGCTTATTCTCCAAATCCCCCTGCTTTTACCACAGTTACCTTGCCATCGCCGGCACCGTCTGCGCCCCCTGTGAGGAAAGGGACGAGACGGCTGCTGAGACCGCGGAGCCGCCTCCCTGTTCCCCCCCCAAACCGCTAGCCTCCCTGAAAGCCCTGAGCCTGTCCCTGGGGCGGAGTTGGACCTCGCGGAGGCCGTGGTCAGGGGGAGGCGAGAGCTGTGGGCTATGCTGGCTCGACAGGGGATGGAGGGGGGGGATGGCGGCTTAGTGGATGTAGTGAATGAGCATCTCGCTTTTCCCGTTGTTTACACACCCGTCCCGGGTGGAGTGCAGGCGGTTGCATTCCAACCTTTGGAATGGAAAATGCTGGCTCAGCTACGGTCTACTGTGGGAAGCTATGGGGTGATGAGTGATCCTGTTAGACAAATGTTGGATTACCTTTTTGGAGCCCACCTGTTGCTCCCCACTGACATCAGGGGCATAACCAAACTAATCTATACGCCCCATCAGCTTCTGCTGTTTAATGCACATTGGCAGCAGGAAGCCATGATGTCAGCAGCAGTGCAGAGGGGGCCTGGAGACCCACTGCAAGGCATAACTGCAGAACAACTTATGGGTCTCGGGGCATGGACCCGGTTAGAGGCCCAAGCAACTGTTGGCCCTGATGTGTGTCAGGAAATAATGACTGTGGCTAGGAGAGTTATGGATAAGATCAAGGCCCCGGGAGGTACGCCATCTATATGGGAATACGACAAGGAAGGGAGGAGGCGCTGGGTAGTTTCGTGGATAAGCTAATGGAGGCCATAACTAAGGCTGGTGTGCCAGAATACATGAAGGGGGCCCTGTTGAAACAGTGTATATTACAAAATGGTAACTCATCGACCCGGTCTCTCATAAATACGATGCCAGGAGGCTGGTCAATGCCTGATCTGTTAGAAAAGGCTGCCTCCATGCCGTCAGGAGCTCAGGCCTTTTTAGTATATGCTTTACAGAAAATAGGTGACGGGTTAAAGGAGCAGGCAAAGGCAGTGCAGACGCAGGTTCTAGCAGCTCTTGCACCCCTCCAAGCAATGGCCACGGCAGGCCCTCGTCTCCGCGACAATGCCCGCATAAGATGAACAGATGGAGCCCACGGGGGCTCTTCAACCAGGCCTACCCAATCCTTCTATGTTCCCAGAAAGTTGGCCTATTCTCATCATCGATCTAAAGGACTGTTTCTTCACCATCGCCCTGCATCCTCAGGACACCAAGCGTTTTGCTTTCACCCTACCTGCAATCAACAGAGGGGAACCTGATAAACGGTTTGAGTGGACTGTTTTACCACAAGGGATGCGCAACTCCCCAACTATATGCCAGCTCTACGTTGATACTGCGCTCCAGCCATTGAGGCGGAAAATGCCCAGCAGCTGTAGTGCATCGATTGGAAAGCCCCGCTGACAAAAAGGACGATCAGCCGGAGATGCTCCGAATGGATCCCAGCACGCTGGACTAAGCCAGCGAGGCCGCCACAAGCTGGACAACATCAGGAATCTGCCACTACATCTGAAGTTGCTGATTCGACCACACCGGACCTTCCTGCTGAACAACTTTAGTCCGACAGTGGTGGATGCACGAACGCCCAGCCAAATATCCCACCTGTTAGCTGCTTTAGCTGGATATTGTAAACAGAATCCAACTGCTTGTCCTTGTCTGAACTGTGGGGCTGTGACTTGTCGTGCTTGGATACTGTTACGCTGCGGGGGCTGTGGGCGAGATGTGTGGGTTTTTCAGATGAATATTACTGCACTGTGGTGTGTTGCTTGTAAAGAGGAATGGAGACATAATACTTTCCAGCAGGCAATAGAGTCATACACAGGAAAGCCATTCATATCTGCTGCCCGGCTGTTTGAGAGCTTGGAGCAGCGAACTTCAGCCCATCTTCGCTGGGAGCTCAATCATTCCGTTGAGAGAGCTCAAGCCATTTACAAATCTCACATTCTGCGGAGACAGTGTGGGCACGCCTGTACACACCCTCAGTCCAAAGTAAAGGGGAAGTCACAATGCCGGCCGTACTGAAATATATAATGTTGCTAGTTGCTGTACTGCAACACTACTGGTCTGCCGGTGCTTTTTGGGTGCCCCCGCAACCAAAAGAAAACGTTTGGGTCACCCTGGCTAACAAGACAGGTCAAGATGCTATTTGCTTAGCGCAATCTTCCCCTGGCAACCCCTTTTCTACCTGCTTGGTAGGAGTACCTCTGGATAACCTGCCTTGCCCATCGGCGGCTACTAACTGTAGATCAAATGATTCCAAGTCCTATGCTAATCAATGGGACCAAGTGGTGCCTTATTTCCCTGTAGCCACTTTGGAGCCCCAAGAGCTCAAGATACTAGGTTCCCTGAAGTCAGACTGGTGTATCTATTTTAATTGGACAAGCGTCTATCGGGCCAGCCCATGAAAATCAGATCCTAACCTATCGCATCTGATAAATGTTAACTCGACATTGTCAGTATACAGAAATGCTTCAGCATGGTGCAACTATACGAGTACTGAGGTATCAATTTCATCCAACAATCCCCTTGCGCTGCCACATGGAATATTTGTCATTTGTGGGGACAGAGGTTGGGCTGGGATTCCTTCCAAATTAAAAGGAGGGCCATGCACATTAGGTCGCTTAACACTGCTAACTCCAAACACTTCAATGATCCTGCAAATGCATAGGCAGCATTCTAGGGCAAAACGAGTAGCACATGCCTTTGCGCCAAATTGTAATGATAAGGTAGAGTTTTGGTCAGCAGCACAGAGAATATTTGCCTCCTTCGTTGCGCCAGTTGCCTCGGCTCAGGCTTTGGCAACGCTGAACAAGTTAGGTTGTTGGCTAGAAAAGCAGACAAATGCCACCTCAACAGACCTGTCACAGCTATTGATAGACGTGGATTCGGTAAGGCATGCCACCCTTCAGAATAGAGCCGCAATCGATATCTTGTTGTTAGCCCAAGGACATGGGCGTGAGGAGTTTGAAGGGATGTGTTGTATGAACTTGTCAGATCACTCTAGCTCTCTACATGCTCAATTGCAAACTTTGCATACATTGACCACGCACCTGAAGGTAAACACTGGTTTTGGACTTGACGACTGGCTGAAGGGGCTAGGTCTCGGTCCTTGGCTGACTTCATTATTGCGGCAGTTAATTCTGATCGGGATTGTGATTTTAGTTGTCATTTTAATAGTGCCTTGCCTCTTTAGATGCTTGCAAAACGCGTTGACAAAAATAGTGGATACTAAGTGGAACACTTCTCTGCTTGTGCAAAAAGAAAACGGGGGAAGTGTGGAGAGTTTGTCAGAAGACTGGCTGCGCAGCAAAGGCCATGATACCATTAAGTTAGTTAAAGTATAAGTGCAGCTATGCTTCTAGCAGCAAGGGGGTCGACCAATCAGTGACAAGGGCATGATGCCCTTGTGCAACATTAGGATATCGGGAATGCACGGCATGCAGAAGAATGCACAGAATTAGGGATGCGGCAACCGCAAGGCTAACCACAAAGATCATGTGCGCAACAAGGGGTTAACCAATCCTGAGCTATGCTTTTGCAATATGTATGAACTAATTGCAATATGTATGAACTAATTACGGCTTGTATAAATATACCAATGTTAAGCACAATAAACTGAGACTTGTTGATCATGATAGCATGAGACTCGTCTCCCGCGGTCTCCTTTTCCAACAGGACAGGAGGGTTCACCCAGCACGGAGGCCTCCAATATTTTGGAGGAAGCCCTCATAGCACGCTCAGCTCCTATTGCCATCCTACATGTGCGGAGTCACTCAGAAGTGCCTGTTTTTTTCACTGACAGCAATGCTGCAGCAGATAGAGCTGCTGGCACGTGAGTTTTCACTGTGCAGGAGGCTCGCAATCTCCATTCCACTCCTCCTGTAGGCGCTCGTGCGTTGTCTAGAGCTTGTTTTATCCCATTGTCTGTTGCACGTGATGTTGTTCAGGCATTCCCTCACTGTAATTCAGTACCGGTTATAGGGGCTGGAGTGAATCCTCGTGGCCTCGCGCCGTTGCAAATTTGGCAGATGAATTTTACTCAGGAACCACAGCTGTCACCACGTTCGTGGCTGGCCTCCTCTTCTGTCCTTATTGCTACCCAGCATGCTAGATCTAACTCTACAGCAGCCCAAAGTCATTGGGCAGCAGCAATTTCTAGTATTGGCCTGCCCCGTCAGATCAAGACAGACAATGGAACTTGCTTTACCTCATGTTCTACGCAGGACTGGTTGGTAAGGTGGAATATCTCTCACTTCACAGGCATTGCGGGTAATTCACAGGGGCAGGCAATTGTTGAGCGTGCTTTTTCCTTTTGTTAAGGAAACGATACGTATCCTTGGGGAAGGTGAGGGATTCCGAGACTGCATTCTAGTTGCCAGACAAGCTGAGGTGTTAGCGAAAGCTCTTTATGCATTGAACCACTTTGAACGTGGTGACAGCAAGCGCACTCCTATGCAGAAGCATTGGCAGCCAAAAATCTTGGGTGAGGGGCCTCCAGTTTCAGTAAAAACAGACGGTGGAGTTTGGGAATCAGGATGGAGAATATTGGTGTGGGGTAGGGGATACGATGCAGTAAAACACAAGGAAACAGGTAAAATCCTGAGGGTTCCATCAAGGAAAGTGAAACCGGACCTTCTCAAGAAAGATGATGATGACAATCATGACCTGGGTTGAGGTAGTAACAAGGTGTAAACTGTTTTGCAAATTCTGACAATAAGTAGGGTTTTGCTTTGCGGTGCTGGCTCCCGGGAAAACCAGGATCTGACCCTGCTCTGAGACCTGCGCAACCACGCGAGAGCCCTGAGGACCCACTGATTCCTTCGAGAAGGTCATGCGCTATTCAAATGCTGACATCCTTGTTATTATTTGTGTTTCCTACTCTCGGGGAGAGCACCCACCCTACACAACAGCTACTCCACATACATCAATTCCTTCTAAAGGCTCTACTTTTACAGAGGAAATAGAAAAGATCTTATCTCTACAGATTTATGAAATTGGGCCGTATGCCATTAAGAATACAGGTCAACAACAGGTGATGTTCAACCCAATACGGTCTCTTAAACATGTGAAATTATCAATGCAGACTAATATCTCAGCAATTAAACTGGCTTGCGCGCCATTTTTAAATACATCCTTTGCAAGTTGGTTGTCATGGTTACACCGGCGTACCTTTGCTCAGACTAAAAGAGCACAGTGGAATGTATACTGGGAACAGGACTAGGGGTTTTAAATAGTACAGATGCCGAAATGCTTATGAGTAAATTAAGTGCAGTGACAAGTAACTTGTATGCACTGCAATATCCTCTGCAGTCATATTTATCTACATTAGGAACTCACCAACGGCTCTCATCTGACATACTACCCTAATGAGAAAGGACCAACACGAGGGACCACCAGTTATTAGTAGATACACTTGCTGTAGCTCAAAGCGATACTTTATTTAGCTTTCAGCTGTGTTCAAGCTCAAATATGGGTACAATCTATGTCAGCAGCAGTAGTAAGAGAAGACGAAGGTGGTATCCTGCCCACTGAAGTTCGAAAGGTGATTTGGGATAACGCAAATGAGTTTGAAAGGAAATTTCAATTTTGGTGGCAGTCGGTGAATTTTACCTATTATCCTGTTACTAATGATGTCACAGCTTATGTCCTAACGATTCGCAATGCTTCAGTGTTCACGATATACCCAATTGTGGCATTGGGGTTAATTTGCGATGGAGCGGTGTTTTACCCAGCGGAACATCGTATGTGGGCTCATAAGAATGGGCAAAAATAGCAAACTGTTGATATTAGCTCCTCTGCTGTAAAAGAACAACGAGGGTTTGTATGCAAGAGTAATACTCTTGGAACTCAAGATGTGTGCTTGGACACTGAGCAGAACATCTGCCATTTTGAGATCCACCCCGATGCAGTACGTGAGACAATGCTTATATATATTGGGAAAGGATGTACGTGTGTAAGGACTTTCTGTGATTCCCTGCTCATAGACCATATTACTGCAAATATTAGTACCCACTTAAACTTCTGTGTGTGTAACTTTACTAGCATTGTAGGTTGTGATTTCAATTATTCAGCTCCAGTTACTTCATATCAACTGTTGCAGTCTAACGGCACGTTAATTCAAGATTTATCACCTATTCCAATTGGGATGAACCTTCTTCTGGTGAAGAAATTGTTGCAGCATGATGATCTAAGCCAGCTGCTGGAACGCATTTGGGACAATGGGCAGAAAACTTGAATCACTGTTTACCATGATACGACAGATACATTGCATCCTGGGACAAGTGAAGAAGGATGGAGGACACCACTGGTGGGAATCGCTTCTTGGATGGTCTCCAACTGCAACAGCGACTTTTAATGCTGCACTCCATCCAGTTTTGATTATGTTAGTACTAATAATGATATGTTTACTGCTAATGATTATGCTGTATATTAGAGTTAGGCGTATACTGAAACGTGTGTCTAGACTTAAGAGTAAAATACATAATCCTTTACATTTCTTTAGGTAAGATTATAGGCGATAAGTGATATTTGTGCTGTTACTAGGTAAGGCTTCATTGAGCATGGGGAGGGGGAGATGTAGTAGGCGACAGCGAGGATTTGGGATGTGACATGGTAGGACTCTCCCCTTGCTCGGTGTCGAAAGGTTAATGTATGCTTAAGGGGCGTAGACGAAGTAGGATAGGTATATAGGTAAGCCACATGACGCAATAAACGCCATTTTTACTGCTCACCATATTGGTGTCTACATGCAGTTATTTGGCCCAGGTAGGTTTTACCCAATAGTCCAGCACAGGCACAGAGCTAAAAGAACATGGGTTGCCAGGTGCACGACAACACCCTCTCACATTCCTTAATGCTCTTCAGCCTCTCCACTTCATCCTTCAGGTCGGCCACAAGGCTGAGTAAGTAGTTTACGTGGTCACATCGTACACAATCACTGCCTCCCTCACCTAGCACTGCAAAGGCCTGTAGTGCCAGGCTCTGGCACTCACTACAGCCAGAGGACTGCACACCAGTATCTTGTTTTAGGATCTCAGTCTGAGTACCCTCATTGTTCTTGGCAGCAGCCTTACTTTCATATGTGTGCGGGGCCTCAGTCTGGGTCTCCACAGTCTTCTTGGCTGCCGCTTTCCTTCTGTGAGAACATGGGACCTCTGTCTGGGTCACCTCATTATTTCTGGCAGCAGCCTTTGGCCGGGGCACGGCCATGGCTAAGCAGAATACTTACCAGCACTGTACCGGTAACTACGCGATTCACAGACCCGACCCTTCCTGTTCATCTCTGGTGGGCAATGGCACGCCGAGGCTTTTTCAAGGCACGGGGGGTGTGAATGCAGCGCTGTTACCCAGGCAACGTTACCCATGCACTGTGTCAGCCGCTCTCACAAGAGCTGCCAGGCATGAGCAGCCGGGATGCTTTGTTGGCTCCAGGGTTCCCTGAGTGAAGGAACCGTCCGAAATCCCCTTGAATCACACAGTTGCTCACTGCTTGTCCGTCCGGGATGGTTCCGAGGCAGCTAACTTCAGTGATCAAAGCAGCGATGTTTCAAAGGTATGAGGAACAACAGAGAAGACCCCTAGTTTTTGAATTGGTTCTTACACCTCAAAACTTTGAACAACAGTTACCTTCAACTCACATCTCCATTTCAGCCATCTCAGAAGTAACGGACAGACTGAATGAAATGGAAGAGCAAATGTCTCTATTGGTTAATCAAGACGAACCCGTAGTAGTATCAGAAATGATTGATGAAGATCAGGATCATCAAGGGAGTCTAATGAAGGAGCTGATTAAACTAATGAAAATCCAGATCCAGTTAATTAACGGTGATGAACCCTCCTCCTCACCTGTATCATCAAAAATCTCAGCTAAACGCCAAACGCTTTCCAGCTCAAGCAAGGAACAACTTGACTAACATGTAAGACTACATCCTGTATTGCCTTGTGGTGTTACCTATGTGACCATGGAAAAGACATGAGGAAGTGGCATGACCAAGCTACTCCTGTATTATGAGCACAGGTGAGAGACCTACAAAACAGATCAATCACCAGTACAGCTGCTCCAGTTACCACAGGTAATGAATAGAGGGGCCCTGCCCTCAGCTGAGGGGGGGGAAAGGGGTAATAGCGTTTATTGGACTGTGTGGATTTGATGGCCTGGTACATCAGAACCACAGAAATATAAGGCACTGGTGGACACCGGTGCACAGTGCACTCTAATGACCTCCAGTCATGAAGGGACAGAATCAATCCATATTTCTGGAGTGACTGGGGGCTCTCAAGAATTGACTGTGTTGGAGGCCAAAATAAGCCTCACTGGCAAAGACTGGCAAAAACATCCTATTGTGACTGGCCCCGGGGCTCCATGCATACTTGGTATTGACTACCTCAGAAGGGGCCGTTTCAAGGATCCTAAGGCGTATCGATGGGCCTTTGGAATAGCTGCCGGAGATACAGACAACATTAAGCAGCTGTCTGTTTTGCCTGGCCTGTCAGAAGACCCGTCTGTTGTGGGGCTGCTACGTGTAAAAGAGCAGCAGGTACCAATTGCTACAAAGACGGTGCACAGATGGCAGTACCGCACCAACAGGGATTCCTTGTTCCCCATTCATGAGTTGATTCGCCAGCTGGAGAATCAGGGAGTGATAAGCAAAACTCACCTTTTAACAGCCCCATATGACCCGTGCATAAAGCCAGTGGAGAATGGAGGCTGACAGTAGACTACTGTGGCCTGAATGAGGTCACAGCCTCACTGCTGTGCTGGACACGTTAGAGCTCTGGTACAAGCTGGAGTAAAAAAGCCGCCAAATGGTATGCAGCCATTGACATTGCTTAATGCCTTCTTTTCCATTCCTTTGGCCACAGACTGCAGGCCACAGTTTGCCTTCACCTGGAGGGGCGTTCAGTATACTTGGAATCCTTTGCCCCAGGGGTGGAAACACAGTCCAACCATTTGCCATGTACTGGAACAGGGTGGTGCTCCTGAGCACCTGCAGTACATTAATGATATTGTTGTGTGGGGCGATACAGCAGAAGAAGGTTTCACAAAAGGAGAGCAAATAATCTAAATTCTTCTGCGAGCTGCTTTTGCTATAAAGTGAAGCAAAGTAGAAGGACCTGCCCAGGAGATTCAGTTCCTAGGCATAAAGTGGCAAGATGGGCATCGTCACATCGCAGCAGATGTGATTGACAAAATCACTGCTATGTCTCCACCCACCTGCAAGAAAGAGACACAGTCTTTTCTGGGCGCAGTGGGCTTTTGGAGGATGCATGTTCCAAACTATGGCCTTATTGTAAGCCCCCTTTATCAGGTGACGCGGAAGAAGAATGATTTTACATGGGTCCTTGAGCAGCAGCAGGCTTTTGAACAGATTGAACAGGAGATAGCCCATGCCATGGCCCTGGGGCCAGTACGGACAGGACAGGATGTGAAGAACATCCTCTACACTGCTGCTGGAGAGAAGGGTCCTGTCACGAATTAGACCAAATCCGTTTTCGAATCATAAATAATTTATTAATTTGAGTAAGCAATCGCAAGCAAAAGCAGCGCCGGGCGGCCAAGGGACTCACAGCTCCGCACGTGGCGCGCGCTCCCCCCTGCTGGCCCCAGCTTTTATAGTCTCTCATTTCTTCTGAGTGGCTGGCGTGTCAGTCCTTTGCGACTGCGCTCCCTCGTTGTCAGGCGCTACTGCTCCTGTTACCGGGGGCTTTTCCTTCTTGTTGTTGGGCGCCGTCGCTTCCCGCCGCTCTGCTTCCTGCTGCCAGGCGTCCCTGCCTCTCGTTGCTAGGTGCCTCCGCTCCTCGTCCCGAGCCTGTCCGACCTGGGGCGGGGGGGAAGCGGCGAAAACAGGAGCGGCGAAAACGGAAGCTGCGGAAACAGGGACGGTGAGTTCAGGAGCTGCAGGGGTGCTTACAAAACACGGAAGCCCGCTTGACTCCGTTCCGCACAGTCCGCCCCCCCCCAACAACAACAACATCCCCCTGCCCAACACAATGAACAAACATTCACCAACTTTTTACAATCCCTCCTTTTTCTTTTGACTTACTTATTTTGTTCACTGAATCTTTGGAGTGCTTGCCGGCTTAATGCATGTATCTCTTTATCTCCATCATCTTGTTCTATGGTCTCATATTTAGCTCTTACTAACGTTAAATGAGCAGCTTCGAATCGGTCCTTTACTATTGTGATCACCTGATTGAAAATACATGGTCCAAAGGTTAACACTATAATTAACAACAACAGAGGTCCAGCTATAGTTGATAATAATGTGGTGGGCCAAGGTGAATAATTAAACCAGGATTCATACCAACTTTGGTGAGCCTCATTTTCTTTTTTACGTTTTTCCAATCCTTCCCGCAATTTAGTCATTGTGTCCCTTACCACCCCAGTGTGGTCTGCATACACGCAGCATTCCTCACGGAGGGCTGCACACAGTCCCCCTTTTTGCAGGAAAACCAGATCCAATCCCTTTCGATTTGGTAGAACTACTTCTGAAAGGGACCTTATTGATTTTTCTAAAGCTGAGATGGATTGTTCAATTTTAGCCAAAGTCCTCATCTACAGCAATGCGCAGAGCTGTGAATTCTTGGCTCTGCCTAACTAATGATGCTATTCCTGTATCAGCTCCTGCAGCTCCCTAAATCATTAAAGCTAAGGTGATGACTGTAACTGGTTCTCTTTTTGCCAAATGGTACTCAACCACTGTATGGTGAGTGTGCATATAATCCTCGGTGTGGTATAGAATCCTTGGCATAATTATTACCTGTACACAAAAATCATGTGATACATTAAACAGTTTTAAAGATAAACAAGGAGTAACACCTAATGATGAACACACCACCTAGTATTATTGGCAGGGATTAACCATTTCTGTGAATATAAATCTTTTTCTGTGGCACTACATAAATCACTTTTTCCTTTTGGAACAGTCCCCACACATCTACCCTTCCCGGATACCTGAGTTAAAGTTATTCCTATCTCTTGTCCCCAATTACATTGAGAAGGATTACTTTCATTTGAATACATTGGGCTTTCCGGATCCCCTATTGCCTCATAATAAGGAGGTTTTGCACTTACACTCAACCAGCACTGCTCGGTTGCATTGGGGTTAGTCCAGTTCAGTATCTGGAAGCTGGAACTCATGACTTTCCAGGTGTCGTTTTCAAGTACTGCCTCACTATTTTTTGTAGTATTCATGGGGGGCGGCTCCATCGTCCCGACAGGAGCCAAAGTTTCCTTGGTTACTGTGGGCCAGACTGTCCCAAATACCCCCGGGGTTTGGACCCTCGAATTTTCTTCTAATATCACTTTGTTGGGCCCGACTGCCTGAGGAATTTCAGGTATTTCTTTCTTTATTTTGATGAACCCTCCCCTGTCGGTCCCAGGTTCCCTGTATCTTACCCCCCATATTTTTCCTAATAACCATGCTGAATCATCTGGATTTTTTACATTTATCCATATTTGCTGGCAGATCTCTCTCTCTCTCTCTCTCTCTCTCTCTCTCTCTCTCTCTCTCTCTCTCTCCTCAATCCCCACACAGCCCATCTTCCCAACTCAACTGTGGGTCTCGGATAGGAGGCATGCACCCATAGGGTCCATACCCTACTTGTAAATATTTATCCTGTCCGGCTCCAGGTGCCCAAACCGAGGCAATAGTTTCACATCCCCAATGGGCACAATAGTATGAGTTTGGGTGGTTGCAGTATCCCCTCCCTGGGTTTGAACTTGGGCAAAAATAATATCCCTTTTGATTTAAACAAGGCTGTACCGGTACCATGTCACACAGGGAAGTAAGAAAGCTTTGTGCACCAGCCGTAGTAACAGTTTCAAGAGTTTTTTGATCCCCAAGCCTAATTAGACTCCACCGGAAAGATTGATGTGGGTGGTGTTGTGCTGCCACACAAAACGTGATTACTGCGAGAACTCCCAAGCACCGATGGATACCCCTAAGGCCCATTTTCCCCACAATTCACTCTTCTGCCTTACTCGTCAGCTGGGTTGCAACCGGCTACGAGGTGTTTCGGTTCTTCTCAGCAGCAGTAGTGTTCTTCAGGGGGAGCCTTTACCTGGGATTCCTATCGGGCTCGTCACAGTGTGAGTTTCAGGTCGTCACTCCCAGGGGCTACCTCCCACCTCTTGTTGTCGATGGGTCCTTTCACACGGCTGGCATGAGTCCATCCTCTCTCTGCAGTTCAAATAGCTGTTTCTGTAGTAAGTGAAACAACATAGGGACCTTCCCATTGTGGTGTTAGTGTAGCTTCTTTCCAAGTTTTTATTAGGACCCTATCCCCTGGCTGTATCCTGTGGATTGCTATCATCTCCAATGGGGACCGCTGCACAATCAAACCCTTCTTTTGTAATTCCTTGTGCCTATTCATTAATTGTATAAGGTAAGGTTTTAACTGATCATCTTGTAAATGGGGGTGATCAAGGGGTATTTCAAGGTTACAGGGCATACCATACAACATTTCAAAAGGAGAGATTCCCAGATCAGTTCTGGGCTTTACACGTATATTTAACAGAGCCAACGGCAAGCATTTTATCCAAGAGGTCTTGGTTTCTATCATTAATTTGGTAAGTTGTTTTTTTATTTCCCCATTCATTCGTTCTACTTTACCAGAACTCTGAGGGTGCCAAGGAGTGTGATATTCCCATTTAATCCCTAGAATTCTCATTGTGTCACGTGTAACCTTTGATACAAAATGTGGTCCCCTGTCAGAATCCATTGCTTCTATAATTCCGTATCGAGGAATTATGTTTTCTAATAGTATTTTTACCACAGTTTGTGCTGTAGCCCTTGCAGTAGGGAATGCCTCAACATAGTTTGTGAGATGGTCTACAATCACTAGTAAATATTTATATCTCCCGGTTTTGGGGAGTTCAGTAAAGTCCAGCTGGATCCTTGCGAAGGGTCAATACACCAATTCTCGCCCTCCTGGGATCCTTTTTCTCATATTTTTTGCATTTACCCTCCGGCAAGTCATACATCCATTGACAATCCCCTTTGCCACGTTATATACCCCTATACACATATAATTATTAGCAAACTGGTCCACTAAGGCCTGAGTACCCCAATGTGTTTGTTCATGGAACTTCCGTAACACCCTTGTAGCTACCGATTTTGGTAAAACCTCCCGTCCATCAGGTAGTATCCATTTTCCCATTTCATTTTCCCGAATCCCCATTTGTATCATCTTTTCCTTTTTCCACAGACGTGAAACAGAACAGGGGAAGGGGATCCTGTCCACCTTCTGCAAACATGCCTGGGCAATCCTCCCTCTCGGTTACCTTATATACACACATAAGGGCGGCCCTTTTGGCCTCCTGGTCAGCTAGATTATTTCCTCTAATTTGAGGATCCGGTCCTCGCTGGTGACCCCTTACATGTACTACCGCAATCTCCCTTGGATCTCTAATAGCTTTCAAAACTTTAAGGATCAATTCCTGATGAATTAACCCCCTTCCCTGTGAATTTATAAGCCCTCTCTCCTCCCATATTTTTCCAAAAGTGTGTACTATCCCATATGCATATTTAGAATCTGTATATATTGTACCGCTCTTGCCCTTTAATAGTTTTAAGGCTTGCAGCAGGGCATACAATTCGCAAGCTTGAGCAGACCAGCTTGGGCTCAATGGTCCAGATTCTATCACTTCAAATGTTTTTCCATTTACCAACGCATAGCCCGACTTTCTTTTTCCTTCAACTACTCTGGATGAACTATCTATGTATATCTTTTCCCCTGTAGGTAATTCCATGTCATCTAGATCAGGTCTCAGTTTTATTTGCTCCTCTATACTCCTAAGGCAATCATGTTCTAGGGGCTCGCTTGATTCACCATAGAGAAACTGAGCTGGGTTCTGCACTGAAGTTGTTTCTAGGGTCAATTTCGGGGAGGAAATCAGAATTCCCTCGTACTTCAACAATCTCACATCTGTGACCCATTTGTCAGCTTTTTATTGCAACACTTCACGTATATTATTGGGGGAGATTACTTTAATTTCTCCTCCAAAGATTATCTTTTGTGCTTCCTCTACCAAGAGAGCAGCAGCTACTACTACTTGCAGGCAACTAGGCCAGCCCTGGCTAACAGGGTCTAATAATTTAGATAGGTAAGCCACGGGCTTCTTGCCTCCTGCCCAGTCCTGGGCAAGCACTCCATAAGCTGTTCCCTCTGCACTGTTTACAAACAGAAAAAATGGTTTCTTTAACTCCGGGAAGCTCAGGACTGGAGGGTGCTTAAGTTCCTCCTTTAATTTATTTAATTGCCCTTCATCTGTTTCTGTCCATTTAAGTAACCCATCTTTGTTTAATTTACTATAAAGAAATTTAACTTTTCCACTGTAATCCTCTATCCATTGCTGGCGATATCCTATTAATCCCAACAACTGTCGTACCTGCCTTTTTGTTGTTGGGGCTTTTAGGGCCAAGATCCCCTTGACTCTCTGGGTCCAGTTTTTTAGTCCCTTTGCTCAGCAAATGACCCAAATACTTCACCTCTTCCTCCACGAACTGCAGTTTTGATTTAGAAACCTTTAACCCTTGTAAACTAAGGAAATTTAACAACTGTACACTAGCCTGCCTCACACTATCTTTATCTTTCCCTGCTATTAACAAATCATCCACATACTGTACCATTGTTGTTCCCGGCATCCTATTATAATCCTGTAAAATTTGTTCTAGAGCCTGACCAAATAAATTCAGGGATTCTGCAAATCCCTGGGGAAGGACCGTCCATCTTAGCTGTTGTTTTCTATGAGTATCGGGGTCTTCCCATTCGAAAGCAAAATAATCCCTGCTGTCCTCATCTAAGGGGCATGCCCAAAATGCATCCTTCAAATCTATTACACTATACCACTGGTCATCTGGGTGCAATTGGTTTAGTAGGGTATGGGGATTTGCCACTATGGGGAACCTGGTTATAGTTCTCTTATTGATTTCCCTTAAATCATGTACCAGCCTGTATTGGCCATCCTTCTTTTTTACTGGTAATATCGGGGTGTTAAAGGGAGACATGCAAGGTTCTAACAACCTTTGTTGTAGCAGTCTCTGCATTTCAGGCTTTAATCCCCACCTTCCCTCCTCAGACAAGGGATACTGTTTAATTAACCGGTATATTTGGATTACTTATAGTAATTTTAAAAGGTTTCATATCTAATTTCCCTACACTTTCTGGGGTATGCCAGACTTCAGGATTTATCTTTTCCTCATCTTCTACTCTTAAAGGACATAACCAAATTTCTAATTTTCTATCCACTACTTCTAAGCTTATCCCCAATTCTACTATTAGGTCTCTACCCAATAGATTATATTTGGCCTCAGGTACCAAAAGTAGAGACCCAACACCTATTTTAGAATCTGATTCAATCAATACCCTTTTTATAACGGGGACCCCAGATGGTTCCCCTTTTGCCCCGATCACCTGTACATTTTCTGTAGAAGCCTTACATCCTAAGGGCAGTGTTTGGACTGTCGATCTTTCAGCCCCTGTATCTACGAGGAATTCTATTTCCTCGCGTTGGGGACCCACTTTTAGTTTTATCAAGGGCTCATTCCTTTCTCGGGTCCCCAGCAAATAGAGCCCCTGACACCCCTATTCACTCTTGAACATTTTCTCATCCTCTTTTCTCTGCCGACACTCCCTTTTCATGTGACCCTTCTTACTACAATAAAAACAAATCATATCCTTCTGACTTTTATCTTTCCTTTCTTCTCTCCTAAACCTCCCAGATGCCACTCCCGGCCTTCTCCTTTGCTCGTTCCCCTTGTGTCCTTCCCGAACAGCAGCCACCATCATCCGTACTTGCTTCCTTTCTTTCTCATCCTCCCTCCTAACATACACTTTCTGTGCCTCCCTCAAAAGCTCATCCAAACCTCTGTCTTGCCAATCCTCCATTTTCTCTAACTTCTTCCTAATATCTATCCAGGATTTGGCCACAAACTGAGTTTTAAGCAATGCCTCCCCCACAGGGGTTCCCGGGTCTAAGCCACTATATAACTGCAGACTTTTTCGCAACCTTTCCAGCCACTCTGTTGGAGTTTCATCCTTTTTCTGTTGTTCATTAAAAGACTTATTTATGTCCGGTCCTCTCGGGACTGATTCCCTAATGCCCTGAATAATAATAGTTCTTAGATCCTGCATATGGCCTCGATGGACCGGGTTCTGATTATCCCAATTTGGTGGCTGCGCTGGCCATTTAATGTCTGCAGCCAGTCCCTGCTGATGCTGCTGGTCCCAGATTCGCATACCCGCTCATCTAATCATTCCTCTCTCTTCTGATGTGAACAAAATTCCCATAATGGACTGCAGCTCCTCCCAAGTATAGATGTCAGGGCCCAGGAACTGATCTACTCGTTCTGACACCCCCAGTGGGTCTTCTAATAGGTTCCCCATTTCTTTCTTAAAATCCCTCACATCGCCGGAATTAATGGGGACGGCCACACATCCCATTCCGGGCTGGGGTCCCCCCATAGCGATTTCTTGCAGTGGGTATAGTCCCCCTCCCACGGCAGGATTCTGTGCCTTTGTCTGGCTTCTGGTCACCGGTCCCTGATTCTGACTAAAATCCTCGGCTAACTCCCCCAGGGATGGAGACTCATCGGGCTCTCTGACAGACGGGGCTGTGGGTTCGGGTGGGGGTATGTAGGGTGGTGGTGATACTGGGACCTCTAAATCTCTTCTCTTCTTCTCCCGCCCTCCTTTTTCTTTTAGGGGGTATAAATGCATCTTCGTCTCTGAAGCTATCCAGAGGTGGGCATACTCACTTTCCTCTGAACTAAAAGGCTCCTTGGCATTAACATAGAGGTTAAGGGCCTGACATACCCAGTCCACAGAGGAGCCCAAAAGGGGCCAGAATACACTCTCCCCTTTTATGGGCTTATTACCCCACACTTCTACACAATAATAAATCATTTTGACTTTACTTTTCCCCCGCCTAGAAGGGGAATCATTCCAATTCTTAATCATTAGCCCTAATGGACTGTCTGGGGGAATAGGAGGTATACCTAAACCTACACCACCGGTTCCCCCACCCGTGGGACCAGAAGGCTTACTCTTCTTCTGTTCCATCTTCTGGAGCACCTTCACACACACACACACACACTCGCTTCCCCCTTTTCGTGGCCCAGTCCCTCGCGGGATGCGGGAACTGCACTTTCGAGGGGTCCGCACTTTCTGCGCACGCAATTGGACGCCTCAGTCGTCATGCGCCGGGATACCCAACCCCAACCGAACAGATCACCGGCCTATACTTACCCACCTCATGGGTCTTCGCTCGGTCTTTGTGCACAAAGATTACTAGGGGTTTACTGGTTTTATTTTGCTTGCGCCCTTATTTTAGGTTCGTCGGTGAAGGGTTTGAGCAGGAGTTTCCACTCCTGGGGCCGTTGAAATCAGCGGGGCGCCTCCCCAGGGGGACCCCTAATCAAATCTCCTTCATCCGAGTCACGGCACCAAACTGTCACGAATTAGACCAAATCCGTTTTCGAATCATAAATAATTTATTAATTTGAGTAAGCAATCGCAAGCAAAAGCAGCGCCGGGCGGCCAAGGGACTCACAGCTCCGCACGTGGCGCGCGCTCCCCCCTGCTGGCCCCAGCTTTTATAGTCTCTCATTTCTTCTGAGTGGCTGGCGTGTCAGTCCTTTGCGACTGCGCTCCCTCGTTGTCAGGCGCTACTGCTCCTGTTACCGGGGGCTTTTCCTTCTTGTTGTTGGGCGCCGTCGCTTCCCGCCGCTCTGCTTCCTGCTGCCAGGCGTCCCTGCCTCTCGTTGCTAGGTGCCTCCGCTCCTCGTCCCGAGCCTGTCCGACCTGGGGCGGGGGGGAAGCGGCGAAAACAGGAGCGGCGAAAACGGAAGCTGCGGAAACAGGGACGGTGAGTTCAGGAGCTGCAGGGGTGCTTACAAAACACGGAAGCCCGCTTGACTCCGTTCCGCACAGTCCGCCCCCCCCCAACAACAACAACATCCCCCTCCCCAACACAATGAACAAACGTTCACCAACTTTTTACAGGTCCCACCTGGACTTTGTGGCAAAGAGCCTCAGGAGAGACCCGAGGCCGAGGCTCGGGGATTTTGGAGTCGAGCATACAAGGGGTCTGAAGAGTGCTACACTCCAACTGAGAAGGAGATCTTAGCTGCATATGAGGGGGTTTGGGCTGCTTCCGAAGTAGTCGGTACTGAAACGCAGCTCCTTCTGGCACCTCGACTGCCAATGCTGAACTGGATGTTTAAAGGAAAGGTTCCCTCCACCCATCATGCTACTGATGCCACCTGGAGCAAGTGGATTACACTGATTACACAACGAGCGCGGATGGGGAACCTCAGTCGTCCGGGAAGTTTAGAGGTGATCATGGACTGGCCTGAAGGTAAAAAGTTTGGAACATCACCAGGAGAAGAGGTGTCACATGCTACAGAGGCCCCACCATACAATGAACAACCAGAAAATGAAAAGAAATATGCCCTGTTCACTGATGGATCGTGTCGTATTGTGGGGAAGCATCGCAGATGGAAAGCTGCTGTGTGGAGCCCCACACGACAGATTGCAGAGGCCACTGAAGGGAAAGGAGGATCAAGCCAACTTGCAGAGGTAAAGGCTGTCCAGCTGGCCTTAAGTGTTGCTGAACGGGAGAGGTGGCCAATGCTTTATCTTTATACTGACTCATGGATGGTGGCAAATGCCTTATGGGGGTGGTTCAGCAGTGGGAGCAAAAGAACTGGCAGCAGAGGGGCAAACCTATTTGGCCTGCTGAACTGTGGAAGGACATTGCTGCTCAAACAAAAGATATGGTTATAAAGGTGCGTCATGTAGATACTCACGTGCCCAGGAGTCGGGCTACTGAAGAACAACAAAACAACCATCAGGTAGATCGAGCTGCCAGAATTGAGGTGGCTCAAATAGGCTTGGACTGGCAGAACAAGGGTGAATTATTTCTAGTGCCATCAAGGAAGAGACGCGAGATATAAGTGGGCTAGAGACCGAGGGGTGGACCTAAGTATGGACGCTATTGCACAGGATATTCACGACTGTGAAACACGTGCCATAATTAAACAAGCCAAGAGGATGAGATCCCTCTGGGGAGAAGGGCAATGGCAAAAATATGGGGAAGCGTGGCAGGTTGATTATATCACCTTGCCATGATCTTGCAGTGGTAAGCGTTATGTGCTTACCATGGTGGAAGCAACCACTGAGTGGCTTGAAACATGTGCAGTACCCCATGCTACTACCCAAAACACAGTATTGGGTCTTGAGAAACGAGTCCTGTGGCGACACGGCACTGCAGAAAGAATGGAGTCTGATAATGGGACACATTTCAAAAATTCCCTTGTAAATACTTGGGCCAAAAATCATGGCATTGAGTGCATTTATTATATCCCTTATCATGCACCAGCTTCTGGTAAAATTGAACAATACAGTGGGTGGTTGAAAACTATGTTGAAAGCAATGAGTGGTGGAATATTTAAGCACTGGGAGAAGCATTTGGCAGAAGCCACCTGGTTGGTTAATACTGGAGGATCTGTCAATCGTGATGGTCCTTCCCAATCCAGCCCCCTACAGACGGTAGAGGGAGATAGGGTCCCAGTAGTACATGTAAAGAACATGCTGGGGAAAGCAGTTTGGGTCCTCCCAGCCTCTGGAAAGGGCAAACCTCCCCGTGGAACTGTTTTTTGCCCAGGGACGGGCGTGGGGGCACTTGGTGGGTGATGCAGAAAGATGGGGATGTTCAATGTGTACTGCAAGGGAACTTGATGTTGGGGGAGTGCAGTTAGTAATTCCATGTATATACATGGAATTAGGAAGATAGACCTGTGTGTGTAATGCATTTTAATTATTGTTTATTTGTATGTATGTATGTGTATTAAGCATGAGGCAGTGATGTAGAATAAGGGATGGAATGTCATGGTTTTGTAATTTTTGCTATTGGTATTCCACATCATGACATCATGAGGAGCACAGAAAAGAAGAACTACACGTCCCAGAGGACCTCACAGTCAGAGAGGAAAATACGTCATGGAAGTGACGCTTGCTCTCTCTCTCTCTCACTGCCTGGCAGCGGGTGTGGGTGTGCTTCCAAGCTTTGCGCCTTCAATTTCAAAGCAGGCTTCTTGGAAACCTCTCTCTCTCTTATTTTACTTGATTTATTAGCCTCAATTTTCAATTAGATTGTATTATAGTGTGTTATCTTGCATTCCGACTTCGTAGTTAGTAAAATAAGTTTTCCTCCTTAGATCATTGCCACTACTCTGTTTCCTTGAGCCCAGCTCCCATCTGCCTACCCCTTTCCCTTTTCCCTTCCCATTTTCAGGGATTGGGGGCCCACGGGCCTACTGCCCCCCCCCCCCCCGTCACAGACATAGGTCGATCTAGATAACTCATGACACCATGATTGCAGGCAGGCAAAGGCCCTGTGCAGGTGCTTTGAGGTTGGTTTGTCTGATGAAACAGAAGAGTTAAGCCATAGCTGCAGCCACTGGGAAGGGTGGTCCTGTCCCTCACAGATGGCCCAAGGCTCTCCCACGGTCAGTGACACGTGGGTGTGTAGTGTTCTGTGAGGGAGAATGATGCTACACCTACTGGCCTCCCTACGGCTCTGTAAGGAGGCCCCGGTGTCACAAGGACAACGTGTGCCCTCCTGAGCCTCAGAAGCAGAAACAACTGCTGCAGCCAAGAGGACAAAGACTTTGGTTTTCTGCTGGGGCCCTCCAGCCTTGCCAGTGCGGTTGGCCATCTCCAACAGAGGCCGTTCTGTGCAGTCCTACTTTTTTTCCCTGTAGGCTGCAGACACTCACCTCGACTCCTGCACTGGCACTCACCCTGGCATTGCCTTACTCTGATGGTTCTGCAATCTCACTACTTGTTCCTTGTGACACAACAGCACGGACTGTCGCAGGTGAGGGCTGACCTGTCAGCTTGTGCTGAAGGAATCACTTCTATGGTCCTTTTCCAGCCGTGTTCCTCCTATAGTTCATTAGGAGATTTCTAGAAAATGGTTATGCTATATGCATCGACCCTCTCACAACTATATCTGTCTAAGCTGTATGGTTTATAAGAAAAATTGCTTCTCTGCAGGCCTTGACAGCACTCCTGTACTCCTCCCAAGAGGACAGGCCCTTTTTCCACTTTTCCTAAACCTTCCTTTTCCCTTTGATCTTATCTATGAGCTCCTTGCTCATCCATGCAGGTCTCCTGCTTCCATTCCCCAGTTTCCTACTCTTCTAGAGCTCTTGTGAGGGCTATTATTTCACCTTTCTGTGCTGAGGTGTTCGGAGGCAAAGCTTTAGCCTCTATTACCTTGTCAACAGTTGCTACTTCATATCCTGCCTTACGAATCTCTTGTCGAACAAAGCTGCTCCCGTCTGTATACCAGGTACCTTCTGCATCCTCCAATGGTTCTTCTTTCAGGTCTATGTGACTGGAATATACAGCTTCAATAGACTCTAAGTAGTTGTGAGACACGGGTTCCCCTGTGACTCCAAGAAAGGCAGCTGGGTTTATAGCCAATGTTCCCCTTTCACCTCCAGCACTGTAGAGACCATGTGGGATACCAGTACAGTTATCTTCTGCCCCACTGTAGACTTTCGTGCCTCTTGGATATTGATTACCAAGGCAGCCACAGCCCTTAGGCATCCAGGCCGTCCTTTGCAAGCTGTTCAGAGAAGTAAGCTACTGCCTTCCTGTATGGCCCAAGATTTTGGGCTAAAACTCCCAAGGCTGTTTTTCATAGGAGAGTAGCAGAAAGGGCTTAGTGACATCTGGGAGTCCCAAGGCTGGGGCTTTCATCAATTCCTGTTTCAACTGCTGAAACGCTCTTCTGGCCTCCCCATCCCGAGTCAGATCCTTTGGGCAAGATTTTAACATCGCGTAGAGCGGTTTTACCGTTATTCTGTATATAAACAGCACCATCCCATCATTCTGAGGAATGTTTGCAGCTCCTTAGAGGTGCGTGGTTCAGGGCTTTGGCCAATAGCCTCCTTCCGGGAGGGTCCCAGCACCCATGTCCCCACAGCGATCTCGTACTCCAGGTACGTCACTTGCTGTTGAGCCGCTTGTGCCTTCTGTGGAGAAACTCGATACCCATTAAGTCCAAGGAAATGCAGCAAACTAACTGTCCACTTCCGACATGACTCCTTTGTTTCTGTAACCATCAGAAGACCATCCACATATTGTAATAGTACCCCTGCATCAGACGGGCGCTCCCACTGCTCCGAGTCCTTAGCCAACTGATTCCCAAATATTGTAGGACTATTCTTAGATCCTTGTGGAAGTACAGTCCATGTAAGCTGTGATTTTCATCCTGTACTAGGATTCTCCCATTTGAAAGCAAATAACAGCTGGCTTTCCACAGCTATTGGCAAGCAGAAAAAAGGCATCCTTCAAACCCAGGACAGTAAACCATGTTAAATCAGTGGATAATTTGGTGAGCAAAGTATCTGGATTAGCTAGCAGAGGATGTAAGTCCTCTGCTATCTTGTTAATTGCTCTTAGGTTGATAGACAGAAGCTCTGGAAATTATAGAGCAAGCATATACATGTTCAACAGATTTCCAAGAAATCATTAGCATATTCATTGTTTTTCCAGGAACTCATTTACATGCTGTCCCTCCTACTGACATGTGCGCAGTTCATGGTGGGGGTCTTGCTCCAGTGGTAGCTAGGATGAAGTCAGAAGTCTTCCTCAGGTTGACCTTCCTTCTTTGACCCTGCTCCTTCACTCAGACCAGTCAGAACCAGCTTCTTTAGCTACCTTTCCCTTGTATTTGCCCAGCTCCATTGTCTTGACTGCAGAAATGTCGACATGTCCCACTGGTCTTTTTCTTTTGATTTTCCCCAAAGCCTAGGATACTTAATCTTCACGTGAAAGGCCCCTATTTACCCGATTCCCGATTTCACTACCCACTACTTCTTTCAGCAGTGGGGTATTCAACACCTGACAGGCATGCCCTGCTCTCCCACAGGCCAAGCTACTATTGAATGAGCACACGGTACTTTAAAGATCATGCTTCAGAATCAAAAAAGGGGGAGTGCGGGTATGACCCCTCAGGAAAGAATAGCTAAAGCATGTTATGTTCTTAATTTTCGACCCTCTCACAACTATATCTGTCTAAGCTGTATGGTTTATAAGAAAATCACACAAGGCTTGAGTTACTTAACAGCTTTCAGAGAAAAAGAGGAAAAGGAACTCACAGAATCACAGAATCGTAGGGGTTGGAAGGGACCTCTAGAGATCATCGAGTCCAACCCCCCCGCCAAAGCAGGTTCCCTACAGCAGGTCGCACAGGTAGGCGTCCAGGCAGGTCTTGAATATCTCCAGAGAAGGAGACTCCACAACCCCCCTGGGCAGCCTGTTCCAGTGCTCTGTCACCCTCACCGTAAAGAAGTTCTTGCGCACATTTGTGCGGAACTTCCTATGCCCTAGCTAAAAGCGGAATTAAAACCGGTAGGAAGATCATTTTCTTATTACCCTTCACCTCATTCGCCATCTTCAGCTCCAGATGAGCTTTAGCCTTCATCATTGCTTCTCTGCAGGCCTTGACAGCACTCCTGTACTCCTCCCAAGAGGACAGGCCCTTTTTCCACTTTTCCTAAACCTTCCTTTTCCCTTTGATCTTATCTATGAGCTCCTTGCTCATCCATGCAGGTCTCCTGCTTCCATTCCCCAGTTTCCTACTCTTAGGAGTGCACCGATCCTGAGCTTGGAAGAAGTGCTTTTTAAATGTTGCCCAGGTCTCATGGGCCCCTCATACCTTCAAGCACTCTATCCCATGAGATACCTCCAAGAAGGTCCAAGAAAAGGTTGAAGTTGGCTCTCTGAAAGTCCAGGGCAGCAATCCTACTTTTGCCTTCTTCCACCCAAGGTCTTGAACTCCACCGTGTCGTGATCGCTGCATCCCAAGCTGACCCCAAACTTCTCATCCCTAACAAGCCCATCCTTGTTGGAATGAACAAGGTCCAAAATTACTCCACCCCTTGTTGGCTCCTCCACCACCTGCGTGACAAAATTATCTTCAGCACATTGCAGAAACCATCTGGACTGTGCGTGCCTGGCTGTATTGCTTACCCAACAGATACCTGGATGATTCAAGTCCCCCATGAGAACCAGTGCATGGGATGGCAAGGCTACTTCCAGCTGCATGTAAAGGCCTCATTGACTTCATCCTCCTCATCTGGTGACTGTAGCGCACCCCCACAACAGTGTCAGTCATACCAGCCTGCTCCTTAATTCTCACCCACAAACACTCCACACGTTCTTCACCCTCTCCCAAGTGGAACTCAATTCATTCTAGTTGCTCTCTCACATAAAGGGCAACTCCACCTTGCTTCCCCAGCCTGCCTTTCCTAAAAAGGACACAGCCCTCCACAACAGCGTTCCAGCCATGTGAGCTGTCCCAGCACATCTCTGCGATTGCAGTGAGGTCGTGGCCCTCTGACTGTACACAGATCTCCAGCTCATCCTGTTTATTTTCCATGCTACATGTCTACAGTCATTTTAGGGAAGCAGCAGGTGCAGTTACCCCTAGAGGGACGCAAGAAGATTTTGGATGGGGTATTTGCAACATGACCTTCCCTGAGGAGTCCTCGCACAATCCTATGGGACAACTCAGAGGTTTTTCCCTGCAAACTCCACAAGTGACAACAACCCTCAGCCCCTCTGTGTCACATCAAATTCCTCTCCCTTCCCCCTTTGGACCTAGTTTAAAGCCCTGGAAATCAATCCAGAGAGCTTGCTCCCCAGCACACGTGTGCCACACTTGCTCAGTCTCAGTCCATCCGGAGCCTACAAACCTACAAACACAGGGCCTGCCCACGATCAGAATACCCAAAGCCTTGATCAAGACACTACCCCCTCAGTCAGGCAGCAAATGGGAGCCTCAGTGCTCCCCAGCAAGGAGCCCCCAATTACTAAGACTCTCCACCCTTTTTTGGTGGCTCTGGTATTGACGCAGTTCCCTGCCTGGCCCCACTCCCTGTGCTTTTTACTCCCTGCATTCTCAACATGCTTCTCGGGGCATAGGATCTGACTCCTTTCCTGACCCTCATCCCTTTCTGGCCCGAGAGACTCAAATCTATTATGCAGGGACATTGCAGGGGTTGGTGGCGCTGTGGGTGTTCGGGGCAGACACCTCCCTCTGCTTCGAGCAGAAATGAGCAAATGAAGAGGATGTAACCATTCATGTGGGTAAATACTGTCAGTGCACTCAGAGGTGAGGTGATCCTGCATTCCTGGTCCACTAAAGAAATCCTGTGGCACAGAGAAGGCACCTTAGCCTTGTGCATGAACCACTCAGCACTCATCTTTGTGCAGAAATGAAACAAATATCCCATGTCACTCTGAGCAAATCAGATCCTGGCACACTGATGTAAAGAACCCAGACTCTGGGACAACAGCAGCAACATCATTAGAGACTCTGATGGCAGCATTTCCATTTGCAATCCCGCGTGGTGCTGAAGAAGAAATCAGAATCACCTTGGAGAGGAATTCTGAACAGCTTACCCCATTAAAGAGAAGGTTAAATTCATGATGCCTTAAGTTTTGTGTTTAGCACCACTACTATGGGTAAGTGGGCTACAAACTTTGGTTACAGATCATGAGCAGAGCATCACTAGATGGCAATCTGACAATCACACCTGGTTTGACTGTAATGTTGTTGGGTATTCTCTCTTCTCGGTTGGTCAAGCACTAAGATGAGTTTGTAACAGTCAACCTTTTTCTCTTTCTACTGCCCCATTTGATAGAGGGTAGTAAGGGACATCGAACACTCACTCAATTCCTTCCCATTTTGCAGTTTTCCATTTCCTCATTCAAAGAATGTGAGCCATTGTCACCGTAGATAACATCAGCAGTAGAAAGATTTGAAAAGTAAAATGATCACCCTCAGACTGTATTTTGTCCACTAACTGATACTTAGTTCCCTGAACAAGCCAAAGAGTACTTCCACTCAAGTGTGGGTGTGTGAATATCTCTCAGATGACTTCAACATTCGTATATAATCAGTTGGCCATGAGAACCACAGAGCTCATTGGCTGTGTGCTACCCCCCCTCAATTTCTGGGAAGCTGCAGACCCATCAGGACAAGAGAGGCTCTTCTTGAGATGCTCCTTTAAAGATTTAAGAAAAAATTAATTGGTATCAAATTCCAGGCTGAATGGTTTATATAAGACTCCCACGGTGACAGTACTGCAATCATCATCTCCTTGCAGCTTGCTAGGGGATCAGGGAGCTTTGAGAGGACACGGGCAAGCTCATGCTGGCTTCATTAGCTCACCAAAATCAACCTCCACTTCCTGCAAACTGCATTCCAAGCACAGCAGCTTTAGCTGCACCCAGCAAATGTGAAGGCCCTGCTGCAGGTCTCAGACACACCTTCCCAAGGCCAAAGCAAAAACCTTCTGTTGCAAGAGGGCATCGAGCACCCTTGCAGGTGTGGCAAAAAAGGTGCGGACTCCTTCTGCTGGTGCAGAACACTTTATTGTAAGTGCTTAGAGCCTTTTATACCCACGCAACACAACGGTTTTTCCGTGCAACCAAGACTGGTTACATGTAAGGGCTAGGTGCCTTGTGGGTGTTTACGTCTGGCTCAAGTTATTGTTGAGCTTTACCACTCATTAGCAACACAACGACCTTCTTTACCCCACATCTCCCCCTTTTCTATTAACAGAATAAGAAGGGCGGTTCAGAAACAATTCTAAAAGTAGCTAAACTAAAATTAACACGCTGAATAAACAATGGGTTCTTTGGAATAGAAACAATAGTCCATGTTAACCAGTTCCCAGTGATTCCAGTTCTTATGATCTCTTGGTGATGCAGCTTAACAAACAAGGTGTGACTTGATGGTGAGTGTCCAAACCGCTGCTGGAAGTGCAATGATCATGTTACAGTCGGTGCTGACATGGCTGGCCACACCCATCATGCTGGTACCCATCTCAGACCTGTTCTTGTTAAGACACAAGCATAGCCTCGGCCCCACATTATCAATGAATAGGGCCTTTCCCACTGATCAGAATTCAGATTTTTTACCATAACCTGTGCTCTTTCCTTGACAGGAGTTAAAGCATTTTGACCAAAGTACCTGTAAAATGGGCGGCCCTCTGTTGTCCACCGATTTAGAAAATTAAGAACATAACATGCTTTAGCTATTCTTTCCTGAGGGGTCATACCCGCACTCCCCCTTTTTTGATTTTGAAGCATGATCTTTAAAGTACCGTGTGCTCATTCAATAGTAGCTTGGCCTGTGGGAGAGCGGGGCATGCCTGTCAGGTGTTGAATACCCCACTGCTGAAAGAAGTAGTGGGTAGTGTGAGCCAAATATCCTGGCCCATTTTCTGTTTTTATCGTTTCAGGGACCCCAAGTGCTGCAAAGGCCACTAAAAAGTGTTTACAGACATCTTCTGCTTTTTCTTCTGTATGTACTGATGCAAAAATGCAAGTAGAGCAAGTATCAACAGAAACATTAACACAATGGAGCTTCCCAAATTCTGGTATACGTGTAACATCTGTTTGCCAAATTTCTAAGGAATTTAATCCTCAGGGATGAATTCCAATGGAGAGGGTTGGTGCAATAATTTGACAGTCTGGCGAAGATTGTGTAATCTGGCTGGCCTGGTCTGAGGTTAACTGAAAAGCACGCTGTAATGCTTTTGCATTCTGACGGCAGAAATCACAAGATAAGCGTGCTTGAGCAAACTGATCAGGAACAACAACTGTTCCTGCCAATTTTTCTGCCTGTGCTTTACCCTCAGAAATAAAGCCTGACAGAGAGGAGTGAGAACGTACATGCTGAATAAAATAAGGTCCTGAGTGAGATGGTCCAGGAACCACTTTAAACATGCAAGGAATGCAAACAATCGCATATTAGTTGTCTCTTTTAGATAAGAACATTCGAGTCTCATCATGATGCCTGCAACATAAGCAGAGTCTGTTATTGTGTTGATGGGTTCAGACCATCATTCAAACACACAAAACACTGCTGTTAGTTCAACAACTTGTGGAGAGCTGGTGGTGATATGGACATCACTATCCCATGTTCCAGCACTGTTCATCCATACTATAACTGCAAGGCCAGTTCTGCCAGATTCATCTGTAAAAACAGTAAGAGCACTTGCAAGACGGGTTAATGATAGTTTAGAAACTGGCAATAAATAGAGGGAGCTAAGGGACTGTAGGAACCGAAGGGTGGGCAGGTGAATACTAATTTGTCCTGGGAAGTCAGCAAGGGCACACTGTAACAGCAGCGATTGTCAGAGCAGGAAATCCAACTGCTTGAGATCTATTGGCAAGTAGATGGTATTGGCTCACTGTCATCTAAGGCCATCAACTGTTCCCATCCTTTCAGCACCACCATTGCCATTATAACTATCACTGTGTTTACTGTTTTTGTAAACTTATGAGGCAGAAATATCCATTCCAGTATGACTAGGTGGTCAAGGTCCTCTGTGACCCATTGTGCCAACAATCCGTACAGCTGGAAAGGAGAACTAATAACAAAAAGGTTAATAGGCTGATCTAGCTTTCGTAACAGCTGTATTCAGAGCTGTTTCAGCAGTCAAATGCCGTGGTGATAACAACTCTGGGTCCCCTTCCAATAATTTAAAGAGGGGATGGAGGTCTTCTGTAGAGACTCCTATTAGCGGCCTTACCCAATTTATGGTGCCTAGCAGTTTCTGTAAATCATTCAAAGTATTCATCTTTGTTCATGTTGTTAGAGTCTGTGGCTGGACATTCTGTTGTAAAATCTTCCACCCAAGTATAACGAGGGGTGTGTCTTTTGAATTTTATGTTCAGCAACTTTTAGTCTGGCTGTGGTTGCTGCCTGTATAATGCAAGATGCTATCAAATTCACTTATGGCTCTGTTGGTACTGCTACCAAAATATCATCCATACAATGATATATATAAGCATTGTTATTCTCTTGGCAGATTGGTAATAGGATATAGGCAATAAACTGCTGACATATCATAAGACTATTTTTCATCCCTTGTGGCAAAACAGTCCAATGATAACAACGATGCAGTTTGACAGCATTAATGGAAGGGACAGAAAAGGTGAAGCGAGGAGCGTCCCGAGGGCACAATGGGATGTTAAAGACAGTCTTTTGGATCTATCACTATTAGTGCCCATGACTGAGGGAGCATAGTTAGGAATTATAACCCTGCCTGAAGAGCTCCCATGTCTTCCACGATTTCATTGATCTTTCTCAAATCACGCAACAATCCCACTTTCCCTTTCTTTTCTTAATTGCAAATACAGGTGAATTCCAGGGGTTAGTTGTGGGAACAATGTGTCTTACTTTAAGTGGCTCACTGGCCAATTTATGTAAATGCAGCAGCTTTTTGTGAGAAAGGGGCCACTGCTCGACCCACACAGGTTTATCAGTCTTGCAGGTTAAAGGTGGGATCTGCTGCTGCTGAACAGTGGTGCTTAAGAAAAATCCGTACTAAGGGTAAGCCTCTATTGTCCCATACAGTCCCTTCCCCATAATGTCATGGGGCTATGTAAAATAAAATGTCGAACAGAGGCGACTCTGCCTTTCTGTCCAATGATATTGATAATGACAGAGTTTTGCTTAGGTGAAGCATGTCCCCCTATTCCCATCAGGGAAGAGTGAGAGTTTATCAGTGGCCACTGTGCTGGCCAAAGCACTGTAGGAACAATGGTGACATCAGCACCACTGTCAAGAAGTCCAGTTCTCTGTACCTTTTGATTCACCTTCTGCAATACACAAGTCAAATTTGGTGTGCCTACAGAGACTTTCTGTCTCTCCCGATACTGTGCTGTCACGGGGTTATCAAGATCAATCTGGGTCCATGACAGGGGAGGGGGCAGTAGGCCCGTAGCCCTCCGGCCCCCTCGGAAAAAAAGGGAAAAAGGGAAAAGGGGTAGGGAGATGGGAGTTCAAGGGAACAAACGGAACAGCGGCAACGATCTGAGGAGTAAAACTTATTTACTAACTATGATATCGGAATGCAAGATAACACACTATAATACAATATAATTAGAATTGAAGCTAATAAATCAAATATAATGAGAGAGAGAGGTTTCCGAACACCGAGAGGCCTACTTTGAAGTTGAAGGCGCCGCGGCTTGGAAGCACACCCACACCCGCTGCCAGGCAGTGAGAGAGAGAGAGTGAGCGTCGCTTCCGTGACGTATTTTCCCTCTCTGGCCGCGAGGTCCCCTGGGACGTGTAGTACTTCTTCTCTGTGCTCCACATGATGTTGTGATGTGGAATACCAATAGCAAAAAATTACAAAACACAAAACCATAACATGTGCGAAGTCTGGCTGTTTGATAGGTATCATTCCATCTCCACTCCTGCTCTGAATACATTTCACCCCCGTGCATTGCTACAATAGCCAGGTTCACATCCTGGCTATTGCACTGGGATGCATTCCCACAGTTCCAGTATGATTGATAAAGGCATGTGACCAGGGCCACTCAGCAACTCTGTCGGTCACAAATGACCCGAGTGATCTCGATCCTGAGGAGAAGACATCTTCCAATGAGAAGAATGTCATGGTGGGAACGGGAGTAGTTATGAGGACGTCTATTTTAAACATAAATGACAGTTTGAAGTTCTGGCCAGACCATGACAAACTGCAAATACTGGATCTGTTAGTGTGTAGTTATGCCAACAGACTGGTCTTCTGTTGGCATGGGACGACTGTCGCCTACTCGTAAAATCTCTTGCAGAGACAACTGTTATCTGGGATGCTTTTTCATAAATGGTTCCATTTTTCATTCAGCATCCTACTTGGATTTCTTCTCCAACCCTTCCAATTAAGGAGATTACTTGCTTGGATTCATCCCAGGTTCATTCCTGTTTCAAACATACTTTGCTTCCATGCAAGACTACAGTGGTTAATCTTAAATCCCTATATTTGGTATTGGCTGGATTACTCATTGTACCTGCAGTGTATCATGTATGTCTGTGTTGCCATGGCCATGTTAACTCTCTTTGACTACTGACTCCTATTATAATTAATAGAAATATTGCCTCCTTCGTTGTGAATTTAGTTTGTCCATATTTTTTTTTCCTTCCAGTTTATGCTTTAAAACAACAGATTGGTTTACGATATCTTGTTCTAATACTCTTTCTTAATGGAAACTTGGACATTTTGGTTTAGAAATTAGCACCCCAAATATGAACACATAAACAACCAAAAACATTAACAACCCTGTTTGAGAACAATCCCATTCAATATACGTCAGTACCTCTTCCCAGTCACAGGTTATATTCATTAGTCTGTTAATCCTTGCTTCCCAGTGATTCTTCTGTTTCCTCAATGTCAGTATGTGCAGAGGCCTTTACTTGTGTGTAGTGAGTCCAACCTTTCTCTGCTGTCCTCACTGCTGATCAGTGATCAGCAGTACCTGAAATGGTCCTTCCCACTAGGGCTGAAGCTTTGACTCCTTACATGCGTGTATTAGGACCCAGTCTCCAGCATGGAATGAATGCACTGGAAATTCCAGAGGTGGAGTTTGAGCCAACAGTCCACATTCCTTGAGAGATAACAGAGAGTCAGACAACCCGAGTATATAGTTCTTAAGAAACTTATCCTTGGTTTCAAGAGTGGGCATCTCACCACTACCTCCCAAGTATGGCAATCCAAACAACATTTTGTATGGTGATACTCCTAAGTCCTTTCTAGGAGCAGTCCATATTCTGAGAAGGGCAGAAAGTAAACACTTTGTCCATGGTAATTTGGTCTCTAAAATCAATTTTGACAAGTGCTTTTTCAGTGTCTGATTCATTTATTCTACTTTCCCTGAAGAAGGGGGGTGCCACAGAGTATGGAACTCTCACTTTATTCCTAAAGTTCTCATTAGCTCCTGTAGGAAATATGAAGTGGTTTCCCTTATCTGAGTCTATATTCTGCACAATCCCATATCTAGGGACTATTTGCTCCAAAATTGTCCTTGTTACTACACTAGCAGTTGCTGACGCCGAGGGGTAAGCTTCTACCCAACCCAACAAGTGATCTACTAATACTAACAGATACTTGAACCTTCCTACCTTAGGTAGTTCAGTAAAATATAATTGTATGCTCTGGAAAGGTCTAAGTTCTGGTCCCCTTCTAACCCTTCTGCTCCTTCAACATCTGCAAAACCATTGCACCACTTTCCATTTATCACTCTAGATGATCCATCTATAAACAGCATTTCCCCTTCATCCAAAGGTACATCCTGTAAATCCAACCTTATCTTTATCTGAAAATTTATTAAGTCCAGACAGCTATGTTCCACATCCATGGCGTTTTTACTTCCCTGAACTAAGAAGGTAGCAGGATTTGTGATAGAGCTTGTAATTATAATCAAATCATCTTTTTCTATCAGTATTGTTTCATGTTTAAGTATTCTAGAATCTGTTGCCGTGCACCTGGCAACCCATGTTCTTTTAGAACATGGCCTGTGCTGGACTATCGGGTAAAACCTACCCGGGCCAAAGAACTGCACGTGCATACCAATGTGGCAAGCAGAAAAATGGCGTTTATTACGTCGTGCGATTTACCTATATACCTATGCCCCTTCGTCTACGCCCTTTATGCATATATTAACCCTTCGTCACCAAGCAGAGGGGGGTCCTACCACGTCACATCCCGAATCCTCGCTGTCGCCTACTACAACAAATCTGTCAGCCATCTCGCAGCTTTCTGAGTGAGAATCATTTTTACTTGATGACGAGTGGCAGCAATCAATTGCCCCCCGAAGGTCAATTTCCTGCTTTCTTTTACCAATAGGGCAGTTGCCACTACTGCCTAAATGCATTCGGGCCAACCTCAAGATACAGGGTCAAAGAGCTTAGACAAATATGCAATAGGTTTTCTTTTGTCTCCCCATTCTTTTATTAGAACTCCTAAAGCAGCTCCTTGGCTGACTGTTACAAAGAGGTGAAATGGTTTCTTTAAGTCAGGCACTTCTAATGCTGGTGCTGTGATTAAGACCTGTTTCAGTACTTCTACTAATTCTTTTTTCTCTTCTGTCCATTTTAATATGTAGGGTTTCTCCTCTGATAGTTTGAGATACAATCTCTTTGTTTTCTGTGCATATGCTTCTATCCATATTCTACCAATTCGTATCCAATTAAGCCTAGAAACTTCCGCAATTCCTTTTTTGTTTCAGGCAGAAGAAACTGCACAATGCCTTACATTCTTTCAGAATTTATCCTCCGTTTCCCCTCAGAAATCACATGCCCAATACACATGCTTGCGCCGCCCCAATTGCGCAACTAGTGTCTCTCAAGCAGTCATATTTATACCACGAATAATGCACACTTACGATTCTGTAAAGCATGTGTTGCTAACTCACTCTAGACAGTGGGTTGTCCTATGCTAATTCCTTGAATGTTTTCTTGTTTTTCACTCCTCCTTGGACATGCACAGTGTATAGTCAAGTCAGTTTGAGTTTTCCTTTATGGTGATTGGTCCATTTTCTTATCTGAAGGTTTCAGGTCTGGAATTCCAAGAGCTTCTTCCTTTGCAATGGGCTGTTGATAGGCAAAAGCCTTGCCCCCATTCTACCAAACTGCCCCAAGTCCTGCCTATTCCTAGTAAGCCACACCCCAAACTCTGCCTCTGAAGTAAGGGTTCCTCCCCTCTTTAATTTCTTTGGAATTGAAGCGAGGGCCTCCCCGCCCTGTCCATGTACAAGGGGCCCCCGTGTACAACGCCCCTGTACAACTCCCCTGTACAGGGATTATCCTAGGGTTTCTACCTTTACTCAATCTGACTCATTAAGGTATAGGGATTAGGAACCACGGGGTGTCGCTTGAGAACTATTTCATTAATTTTTCTTAGATCTCACACCAGCCGTATGTGCTGTCTGCCTTCTGTACCAGCAGAATTGGAGTGTTATAAGGTGACTTGCAATGTTCCAGAAGACCATCCTTAACCAAAGTCTATATTACAGGTCTTAAGCCCATTCTCACTTCTAAGGGCATGAGATATTGGTGCTGTTTCGCACATTCTCTCCCTTCTTGGACAGTGATTTTTAATGGAGTAATTGCGAGTCCACACCAGTTTCCTTCCTCTCTCCACACCTTTGGACTTATTTCTTTTTCATCAGCAGCTGTTAACACATTCAATGACACTTTTATTCCTGTTTAGCAAGTTTTCAACTGCAATCCTAATTTAACTATTAAATCTCTCCCCAATAAATTGGTCCCTGCTTCTGGCACATGTAACAATTGTCCAGAAGTATTTTATCTTTCCATTTTAATTCTGTGGCCTCAAAAAGTGGAACTATCATTTCTGATCCCTCAACCCCTGTTATTATTAAAGTATTCCCAGTTAAATTAAGTCCTGTTGTTTTACAAGCTAAAGATGACCTAACTGCCCCTGTATCCACTAAAAATACAACTTCTTCCTTACTAGGTCCCACTTCCAAAATCATCAAGAGCTCCTTGTGGGACCAACTTTCAGGAAGCCCTTGACACTCCTAGTCTTCATTCATAACAGCAATTAATTGCTCTTCCTTTTTTAACTCAGTACACCTCCTTATAAGCATTATGCTTTATAATGCATTATAAAGCATTTATAAGCATTATGCTTATAAAGCGAAAGCATTTCCTTGTTGCTGGTTTCTGCTCTGGAGGTACAGGAAACAACCTCCTCACTTCCCTATTCTTGTTTTGATTCCTTTTATTCCAACTGCCCCTTGAATACTGACTCCCTTGGGAGCATCTCTTTTGCCAACTCTCCATTTTCTGTTTTATCACTTGATCTGCTGCAATGACCACCATTTTTGTCTTTTGTTTTTGCTTCTCTTCCTCCCTCCTAACACACACCTTCGGTGCCTCTCTCAAGAGATTCACTAATGGCTGGCTGCTCATGCCACCCTTCTATTTTTGCAGTCTCTTTTGTATGTCTGGCCAGGATTTAGTGACAAAATTGGCCCTCAACATTCCCTGTGTGACTTGATCATCAGGATCCAACCCTGAGTACCTCTGCATTCTATCCCTTAGTTTCTCCAAAAATTCACTTGGTGTTTCATCTTTACCTTGCTGAATTTCAAACGCTTTAGCAAAAATTCTGAGACTGAGGCACTGCTCCCTTAATTCCTAAGATTATTATTTCCTGGAGATCCCTCATATGTGCCCTCTTTTCATCATTATTACCATCCCATACCGGGTCTGTTAACTGGTATATCACTTCACCTGGTACCACCTCTGCACCTGGAGGGTTCATTTGCTCCCATTCCTGCATGGCAGCTCATCTAGTCATTCCTCTTTCCTCCCTATTAAACATCATTCTCAGGATGGACATCATCTCATCCCACGAGTGAAAATTTGGCCCCAAAAATTGATCAAATTGTTCTGCTAATCCAATAGGATCTTCCATTAAAGGTTTTGTTTACCTTTTAAAGTTTCTCACCTCTCCACTAGTGAGTGGGATGTTCACACACCCTATTCCTGTTAACACTGGAACTTCCCTGAGAGGCTACATAGGAGTGTTAATGGAGTTAGTTTTAGGAAAGGGAAAAATTATAATACCTCTTTTGCATTGTTCCAGTTCTTTCCTAAGCCAGTGAAATTTTTCCTTTTTAGGTTCAGCACCAGTCACAGAATTCTATTCAGGTTGGCTGCTAGTGGGGTGATCAAGGCCAATGTCCTCCACTCTGTCAGCTGTCTCCAGCTTCTCTCCTGCAATTACAGAACTTGGATCAGGACCAGGATTGTAAGTGGGGGGATGCTGTTCCACTGTAGGGCAGCTCCGAGAGGAGGTAGGCTGCTTAAAGTATCCCATTCGGAATTTCTCTGTTCTTCCTTATCTACAGAATATCGTCTAGCCATGATTAATTGTTGCACTCCCTAAATCCAACAAGCAGCATATTCAGACTCTTCTGATGAAAAAGGCATTTTACTATTCACATGGATGATCAGAGCCTGACATACCCAATCTTCATTAGATCCATATCTTGGCCAAAAAACTGATTCCCCTACAATTGGTTCTTTAGTCCACACAACAACGCAATACCTAATCATTTTCTGTTTATCCTTTTTTTTTCCTAAAGGACTTACAGCAGACACTGCTCCAGGGGCCCTCTCTCCATCCCCCACCTTGGAACTCTTATTCCCCATTTCTCTCAGCAACCTATGGTCATACTACATCAGAAACTGCACGCCTGTAGCGTCACGCACATCCAATTCTCAGTTCTAGAAACTGAGGTGTACTCTCAAACAACTCACTTTGCAAGACATTCTTATAAAGCATAAGAGTCCAAGATCTCGATCTCCAAGGCAGTACTTAATCACACACGATAGCCAATGTGATTTCCATCTACAAGAATGGTTGTAAAGAGGATCCAGGGAACTACAGGCCTGTCAGCCTGATCTCAGTACCGGGGAAAGTTATGAAGCAAATCATCTTGGGTGAGATCACACAGCATGTGTGTGGCATCCAGGGGATCAGGCCTAGCCAGCATGGATTCATGAAAGGCGGGTCGTGCTTAACCAACCTCATCTCCTTTTACGATTGGGTGACCAGACTGGCAGATGAGGGAAAGGCAGTTGATGTAGTCTACCTAGAGTTCAGCAAAGTCTTTGACATGGTCTCTCACAGTATTCTCCTGAGGAAACTGGCTGCCCATGGCCTAGATAGGGATACCATTCTTTGGGTAAAGAACTGGCTAGAGGGTTATGCCCAGAGGGTAGTGGTTAATGGAGTTAAGTCTGGCTGGCGACCCATTACAAGTGGTGCCCCTCAGGGGTCGGGTTCTAGGGCCCATCTTGTTTAACGTCTTCATTGCTGACCTGGATGAGGTGATTGAGTGTACCCTCAGTAAGTTCACAGATGACACCAAGTTGGGAGGAGGTGTTGATCTGCCTGAGGGTAGGGAGGCCCTTCAGAGCCTTCCTTCACTCAAGGTTTGGTTCTTATTCTCAGTAAAGCCGATGGTAATGCTTGGGGCCAAGACATCCCAGCCTCCTGTCCTAATTTAACAATTTGCAATTTGATCGTATGATTCATTTTCTCGACTGCTTGACTGGGGCTGATAGGGAATATGTAATTGCCAGTCAGTCCCTAATAGTTGGCTTACTTGGGCTACTACCTTAGCTACAAAGGGAATCCCTCGATCAGAGGAAATAGTTATTGGAACCCCAAATCTTGGAATTATCTCCTGTGACAATACTTTAGATGTTTCCCATGCTTTGTTGGTCCTGCAAGAGAAAGCCTCTGGCCAACCTGAAAAGGTATCCATTAGTACCAACATATATCTATACCCCTCTATTCTTGGGAGTTCCGAGAAATCAATTTGTCATTGCTCCCTGGATAATTTCCTTTTCCTATCTGCCCCATAAGCACCTTAGGACCAACCCTACGATTGGTTTGCAGGCAAATTTCACAACCTCGGATTACTTGTGTGACAGTCGTGTATAAATTACAAGCCGTAATCCTTTTATTTAAATATTTATAAATGGCTTCTACTCCCCAGTGCGTTTTCCTGTGTTCAGTCATCCCCACAGTCCACAACAGGGCTGAGGGAACTACTATCTTACCCTGAGGAGTAATTGCCCATCCCCCTTCTCCTATTTGCCCCTCTAAATCTTCAATTAGCTTTTGATCCTCCCTGGAGTATTTTGGTTCACCGTCAATTTGAATTTTACCGTCAGGAATCAGGGGATGCTCTTCCACTGGATCCTCCTCTGCTGCCCTCTTCCCAGTCTGCCAAGGTGTTACCCACCTCATTCAGTGACTCTCCCCTTTGGTGTTTCTTGCAATGCATGATGGCCACCTTCTCTGGTAGTTGCACTGCTCCCAAGAGTCTAAGGATCTCCATGGCATTTTGCATGCTTTTTCCTTGAGTTGATAAAAGTCCTCTCTCTCCGTATTGCTCCACAAGCATGTACAACACTGAAAGTGTATTTTGAATAAGTCCATATGTTAATTCTTTTTCCTTCTGCCAATTCTAATGCTCGGGTCAAGGCTATAATTTCTGCCTTTTGCACGGACATGTTTGGAGTAAGAGCTTTTGACTCTATTGCCTTGCTAGCAGCTGTCACAGCGTAGCCAGCTTTGCATACACTCTGTCACACAAAGCTACTACCATCAGTATATCAGGAGTCTTCAGCATCCTCCAGTGGTTCCTCCTTCAAGTCTGGTCAGCTGGAATACACAGCCTCAATGGTCTCCAAACGGTCATGAGACACTGGTTCTCCTGAGATTCCAGCAAGGAAAGCTGCTGGATTGACGATTTTAGTCACCACAGTTTCTACATCACCCTGGTCCACCAGGATTGCCTGATACTTGAGGAACCTGTGGTGAGAGCCAATGCCCTCCTTTCTCTTCTAACACATCTGAAACGGCATGAGATATTAACACTGTAATTCTTTGGCCCTGTGTGAATCTGTGTGCCTCTTGAATATTCAGCACCAGCGCAGCCACTGACCTCAAGCGTCTAGGTCACCCTTTTCTTACTTCATCCAGCTGTTTGGAGAAGTGTGCTACAGCTTTTCGATGTACCCCAGGCTCTGGGCCAGAACTCCCAAAGCTATTCCCTGCTTCTCATGTGAGAACAACCAGAAGGGTTTTGTTGTGTCTGGCAATCCTAAGGCAGGAGCCCTCTTAATCTTCAAAATCCACAAATTCAACAATACAATTCTTCAACTTCCACAAACACCCAGTGCTTGGTCTCATGATTAGGGTACTCAATTATAAAACTGGTCCCATTACTCCATTTATGTTCCTGGTTTCTTATTAAAGAAACCCTTGGCTCACCAGCAGTGTTTCTCGAGTGAGCCCAAATACAACCCAAGGGATCTCCCCAGTATCTCTTTAGACAACCCTTGTCCCATAGCAGCCTCTTAGGTAACACTTTCACAACATAAACATTCAACAATCACAAAGACAATGACAATAATCAGCACAATTTATCCTTAGGATCCTTCCTCTCTGCCTCCCTCCAGGGCCCAAACTTCCTGTCATGGTTTTATGGTTTTTGGTTACTGGTATTCCACATCATAACATCATGTAGTGCACTGGGAGTTAAAGTGTTAATGCTCCAGTTCTGGGTACCTGTCCAGAAGAGAAGAACTACACTCCCCAGGGGGCTTTGAGAGGAGATATAACTCCTGGCAAGGTCACCTGACCACGCTCTTCTCTCTTCACTCTCTTCTCCTTCGCCTGTCCTCACTGCTGCCCATCCCGACTGTGCGCATCACTTCAGTATTACTTTAAGGCCTACAGCTTTCAGATACTCTCATTATATTTGATTTATTAGCTTCAATTCTAATTATATTGTATTATTGTGTGTTATCTTGCATTCTGATACCATATTTAGTAAATTGGTTTGTTTCTCCTCAGATTGTTGCTGCTGTTTTTAATTACTTTGTAGTCCCCTGTTTCCTTTTTCTGGAGGAGTGGATTTTGTGAAATCCCTCCTCCCCACTAGTCACAGAACCAGGCTGAACCAGCCCATAAGCTGTTGACACTTCCCTCTGTATTCCTTTCCCACACTTGCACAGCTGCCCGTCTAATCACGCCTCTTTGTTCTCCAGTAAAACACATACCCATGATGAACTTAGAAATTAGGCCCTAGATATTGATTTAATTGTTCTGCTACTCCTATAGGATCCTCAATTAAGGAATTCATTTCCTTCTTGAGACTCCTAATCTTTCTGCTAGTAAAAATGGCAGGCATTAGCATACCATATTTCCCTTTGACCTGAGGAGACTTCCCTAAGAGGAAAGGAAAACTCTCCAGGTCCCTTTTACATTGTTGCAATTCCATCAGTAATCGAGAGTGCGTTCTCTCTCTAGGACCCTGCACAGGATCAGCAGCTCCTCCCACTCAGGCCACTCCCCGTCCCTGGAGAGGTCACTGCTGCTTGCATTGCTTTAGAAATTGAAGACAGGGAAGTTATCTAAGGGATTTCCCCCACCCCACTTTTCTCCTTTTCTGATGCTAAAGGTTCTGGGGCAACCCCATACCACAATCCTGCTGCCATTCAGGGTGATTACAGAGGGTAAAGAACATATCAGGGAGGTGGCTTCCTCCCATTTGCCCTCCCTCCGCAAAAACAACATTAACTGTAATTCAAAGTGCCATTTACAGGCCATTTTTCACCACTTTCCAACTTGTATAACAGCCACCACTGATTACAATACTTGATCAAAGTTTTCTTGCTCAGGGTGCTCCCAGGCTCCCCGGCAGTATCTCGCCAATGAGCCAAGATGCATCCAAGTGGGGTTTGCCTGGTAACCTCCTTTCTCTGTGCTCCCTCTATATTAAATCTTATTGATTCTTTATTGTTCACAAAAGTCCACACCTTATAGCCAGCATATCAGTTAGACCTGATACACGTTCCTCTTTAATCCCCAGCTCACAACCCCAACAGAAATGCCAGTCTCCTATGTTCACTGTAATTCCTGGACAGCATTACAGGTTAAGCATCTAACAACAAATACAGGGTTGCAATTATTTTCAGGGTGTAGCAAGCATCCAATTACTCTTAGATCACACAATAATACCACTCACACCTTGGGTCCAGTATTTAACATTCACACTGTATAGCAGCCGCCTATGAAGTCTCTGTTGCTGGGTAATGGAATCTGCTGACTTGCCCAGGGCACAGGAACACCGAATTCCCTGGACAAGAGCTATAACCAGTGTCCTCAGCAACAATAGCACTTCTATTATAAATGGAATTCCGCAAACAATATTTTTATAACAGAAACAATTACAAAGATAACAACAATGACAAACACAGTTCCTATCACAAAAAGAAAGAAAATCAGTTCAGGCATTTTCCAACCCTGCTTTACCAGTCACTTTAAACACTTCAATGACAGTTTCCAGCAGTCTCCCTCACAGGAGAATAAAACCACAGATCTGACACACTTTTGTAGCTATTATCATTCCAAAGTATTACAAAGCTTACATTCCCAAACGCACTATGGCCTCACTCTTGGGATACCTTGCGCGCTATACCTGTGGGGTTCTCAGGATTCTTGAGATAACCCCCTAAGTGGGACCCCCCCTCCCGAGGGGTGTATTCCCACACCTATCGTGATCACCCAACCGATACCTGTGGATCCACCCTCGGGGAGCACTCTCGCTCTTTCAACCCTGTGTAGGATATCTCCTCATGTATTATGGGTCCCTGTACCTCTAATGTACCTGGTCTGCGCCGGAGCTCTTTCTCTGCCCCACAGTGGATGTGTCAGTCTGGGGAGTCTTCAAAAAAAATTGTTTTCAGGGTGCACCAGAAGCATCCCCTAGTACGACCAGCCCTGTGGTCCAGCAAAGAGATCTGGCTGGCTTGCCAAAACTGACTTGCAGAACAAACTCCATAACCATGAGGTAGCTGTAGAGCAGGTACGTTTAATTTGGCCAGCTGGGTGCAGGGGGAATAACTCCTTCCTAGCCTGCACACCGAAAGCAGGTAAACATCCCTATTTCTAGAGGGAATACATGCATATTCGTGGTACAAGGAGTGGTTATTACAGTTAATTCTAGAAATTCATTACAATCTTGTATGCCCATTCTATACCCCAAACTCTACCCCTAACTAATGACCCCATATTGTTCCCATTGTTAGTGCTCAGCTACTCTTACAATTTTAACAGTGTAATAGATTAGCCCATTATTCACCAGGAGAAATCAGATGGTTGAGGTATCCCTAAAATGGCTATTTTAGGGAAGGAAAAAAAAACAAACAAAAAACAAAAACACTTTTGTGGCTATTGCAGCTGATATTATGTGCATGCTTTTTTCTACAACACATCAGGCCTAAAAGGCTAAGGAAGAGCTGGATTGAAGCCATCAACAGTGATTCTTTCAGAGAAGGCTGCAGCCCTCCCTTCAAACTGTTCCACCTCCGCCTTGTTTCAGGAAAGTTGTGTGATGTCTTTGATTCATGACTGTTGCTGGAACCAACCAGACAAGGAGAAGTCTAAAGTACTTGACAACTTTTTAGCCTCCGTCTTCTCTGATAACTGTAACACAGCGCTCAAACAAATGGTTCAGAAGGAGGGGATTGGAGAAGCAGTGTCCTTACTGCTTGGGCAAAAAACATGTTTGGGACCACTTGAGGAACATAAACATCCACAAATCTATGAGTCCTGAAGAGATGCATTCTGAGTTCTGAGGGAATTGGCAGGAGTAGTTGCCAAGCTCAGTAATACTTGAAAAGTCATGGCAATCAGGTGAAGTACCTGTTGACTGTGAAAATGTAATGACATACCCATTTTAAGAAGGGTAGAAAGGATGAGTGAGACTTTCAGTCTCACCTCTGTGCCAGGAAAGATCATGGAGTAAATCTTCCTGGAAGCTATGCTAATACACATGGAAGACAGGGAGGCATCACAGGAGAACAAGCATTGCTTCGCCAAGGACAAGTTATGCTTGACCTACCAAGCGGCCTTTTCTTATAGCGTAACAGCATCAGTGGATGAGAGAAGGGCCACTGAAGTCATCTATCTGGATTTCAATAAGGCCTTTGACAACCCCACAGCATCCTTCTCTCCAAATTGGATTTCTGATTTTGATGAGGAATTGTCTGCAGAATTAAACCCACAGAGCTGTGATCAATGGCTCAAAGTCTGGATGGAGATCAAGGACAAGTGCTGTCCTACAGGGGTCAGTGCTAGGACCTATGATCTCTAATATCCTCATCAGTTACACCAACAGTGAGATTGAATGCATCCTCCTAAAGTTTGTGGGTGACAACAAGCTGCAGGTTGCTGTGGACTTAGCGCAGATGCTGTACAGAGAGACATAGGCAGGCTTGAGCAGTGGTCCCTGAAAACCCCATGAGGTTAAAAAAAACTAAGTGCAAGGGATGTCACATTTGGTGAATTTTCAGTTTGTCGGTTTTTTTTGTTTGTTTTACCTCATATGAGATTTAAGGAAGGGTAATAATTTCATTATAAATTAATTATTAATACCTTAGCATGACAGGACTGAAGTGATTCTCAGATACACAAATGGGAATTTATTGTTACATCATACACATGCAAGCACGAAAAAATGGCAACACAAATTTTACTTTAATTTTATTAGAAAATATAACTTAATTGTTCTAGTGATGTCCACTTATACCCTGTGAAAGGCAGAATCACCCATAATAAATTTGACAAAGGAGACTGCAATTTCTTAATCCATACAGGTGCTTTAAGATTTCTTCAAGCCCTCATTTTTTTCCTGCCAGGTCTTAAATACCCCTGAAATATTTGTGGAGCTTATATTTGCTATGTGTTTTTGTCACAGAGTTATCTAGATCAATCTGAGTCTGTGACAGGGGAGGGGGCAATAGGCCCGTGGGCCCTCCGGCCCCCGACAAAGGGGAAAGGAAAAAAGGGAAAGGGGTAGGGAGATGGGAGCTGGGCTCAAGGAAACAAACAGAGTAGAGCAATGATCTAAGGAGTAAAACTTATTTTACTAACTATGATATCGGAATGCAAGATAACACACTATAATACAATATAATTGAAAATTGAGGCTAATAAATCAAGTGAAATAAGAGAGAGAGAGGTTTCCGAAGACCGAGAAGCCTACTTTGAAATTGAAGACGCCGCGGCTTGGAAGCACACCCACACCCGCTGCCAGGCAGTGAGTGAGAGAGCGAGCGTTGCTTCTGTGACGTATTTTCCTCTTTGACCGCGAGGTCCCCTGGGACGTGTAGTTCTTCTTCTCTGTGCTCCACATGATGTTATGATGTGGAATACCAATAGCAAAAATTACAAAACCGTGACAGTTTTCAAAGCAGGAAAAGAATGAGGAGAAGGCTTTCTGGCACAGATACAAGTAAACAGCATGTTTCTGATATGTAGTATCACAATTCCCTCTATTATTGTTGAACCATGTTTAGAATATGCTTCTGATGCTTTGAATAACTTTCTGAAGATGTGGCCATAGTATTTTTTATATTCTTAGGACATAATGAAGAACGTAAATCTAGTAAACACTACTGTATTGGATCTCTTAAATCTCAACAAGATCAAGCCTGCTTCCTTCCAAGTGTACTGGAAAATAAGGCAAGAAGTTCTGCAAGGAGTGCTAATAGCATTAGATAAAACATACAGCTTTCTTTTGTACACAGTATATTTTGTATTGTGGGATATGTTTCCCTATAGTGCACCAGGATTTTTACTAAAAAAAAAAAAAGAAAAAAAAAAGTTATTTCTGATCTAGCTAAGTATTACCATAAATAGGGAATATATATTTCATATCTCTGCATATGTGTCTTCTTACCCTCCCTGTAAACTCCCACTGGTAGGTATATTTAATCAAGCATGTTTGAGTCTTAAATGTAGCTTTTCAGCTGTCACAACAACTGAATCGCCCCATGGAAGGCAGGTGCCACCGAAGGTATACACATTTCTGTGCTCAGAGCTATGCTTGTGGAAAGAATATATTCCAGTTTCATGATGACACAGCTGTACTCTGGGATAAGTATTTTTGTTCCGTGGATGTCTCTCATCTGCAAGGATTCCAGATGACCGAGTGCCCTGAGTGCCCTGGCTAGGGCTGGCAGTGGTGTTTTTAGGCTCACAGCCTGTCAATTCCTGGCAAAAAATCAGTAATAAAATTCAAAAATAAGTTGCTGAAGTTTCCAGATGTTTCCAGAGATTTCCTCTGTGGAGCTGGCACAAATTATGATCCCCTTTTCTCAGGCAAGTAGCTAAGACTTCTGCTGTCTGCTGCTTAGACTTGCCTTGTCTAATATGGGCAGCAAGAACAAAAGCCATTTGTACAGGAGAAAGCACGAAATGTAACAAGGATGATTTATAGGGGAGGCAGAGAACAGGAGGTGGAGGCACACCAGTTCTAATAGTTCTAAAGGCAGAAAGTTGGTTAGTGTTGAAGCAAATGCTGCTGAAGGCATGAGAACAGTACTTTTGTACTGTTAAATAGCACTGGTGCACATATGAATGTATGAATAATGCTCTGCACGTATGAATAAAGCGAGTGATCTTTGAGCATTTCAAAGACAAAGTCATCTACACCAAAGGTACACCCTCTCAGTCTGAGTCACCTCGTATGCCCTTCCCTAAATCTCAGCTGCTCAATTTGTCTTTTGACAGCACTCATCTTCTGACAGGATCATCAGAATCCCAAGAGAGAGAATGCCATTATGTGGCTGGAATTCAGGTCATTGTATCTCTGTCATGACCAGTTGCAGTGTCAGCACATGCTTGCATGCCTCTGGAGCATGGTTCCCCACAGAAAGGGTTCAGAATATCCCTCTGCACGCATAGGTGCATGGCAGCTGGCCCTCCATATAGGCTTAGCCCTTAGCACTCTGGAAGGATGACAGGAACATATTCAGTGGTCAGAAACAAACAGCAGGAATTTTTACAAAGGCAATGGGAAAAGCAGGATGAAAAGAGGAGAAAATACCTTTCAGGCTAAATGCTGCTCAGGCACCAGACATGCCTGTGACAGAAGCGCTGGAGGAAATAGTGCTTTTGAGCAGGCCATCTTTACCACAGAGATGGTGCTCAGTAGCTGGATAACACTCATGCGTGTTGAAGTTGAGTATCAAGGGACAGGAAACTCCAGACCCACTTGCTACGAAGGACCTAGGGTTTTAATATCCTGTTAAGTCAGTCTCACTGCTGAATTAAAAGGAGACTCACAGTGACAGAATATTGGAAAAACAAAATGGCAGTCTTGAGCTATAGGGAGGAGGATTACTCCTGTGGCAGAGCCTCCTCACAACACTCATTTAAGACTGCTACTCTGAGCAGAATGTGCAAAACTGCGCTGCTCTGGGAGCTAGAAAATTCTTGAAAGGCTGAGATAGGAATTAATAACTAGCAAAGCTGATGCTCAATGGATATCTCTTTGCTTATTTTGCTATTGTGTTCAGAGAAGTTGGAGAGTTTCTGGTACTGAATAACCTCCATATGTTTATTAAACTGTTCTAGATCTCATCTGACAGTCAATTTTGTTTCTCTTTGCTTGGGCAACCTGTTCCAGTACAGGATGCTTTTTTTTTTCTATTACAGCTACTGGCAGCGTTATTTACCTGACAAAAGGGAGAACAGTTCAGGGGATGCTTGACATCAAGACTCTTTTCTGTATATGCAAGAAAGCCCCATATTGGAAATTTAATTATCCAAATGTGATGGCTTTTGTTTTTTGTTTTTGTTTTGGGGGGGGGAGGGGGATCAGTTTTTTTGTTGTTGTTGTTCTGTTTTGTTTTTTTGTTGTTGGTGTTGGTTTTTTGTTTGTTTGTTTGTTTGTTTTAATAATAGATTTACATACTTTATTTGAATTACTCCAGTAAAGATGTCACCCAGCTAACATCTGGGCAAGTGGATTCAGATGACAGTTTCTCTGCAGATGAAATGAACAAAACATGAAAAAAAAGAAAATTTTGTAGCTCACTGCCTTTAAGAAAAAAAAAAGAAATAGAAAAAATGGTGTTGAAAAATACTGGAATACAATTTTTACTCATTCTACTGCCTGCAAAATGTTTAGGAATGTACTTCACCAGGTAGACTGGGAAGCTGCCGTTGATTATAAAACCTGTATGTTCTCTAACATTTTCACTGGGCAGTGGATTGAAACAATGAACACATGTGCATACAATTCCGTACTGTGTTGGTGGCACAGACCCTGCACTTGCTTTCCTACAGACAACAAAAAATAGAATAAGATGATCAGCAAATTGTTGTGCTCCCCAAGATTTCCCTGCAGGGTAGCCTGAGCCAGGGCTCCTCTACCAAGGTACAATTCACTCAGCATGTGTAGCACAGATCAAAAAAGCTTTTCTTTTCTTTGTGGAAAATGAACAGTGGAAAAAAAAACTGTTTATAATGAATTTTGCTAAGAATCTACAATACATGACATTAGCTCACCTTTGAGCATTTGAGTGAAGAGTCTTAAGGAACGGTTTCTAAAGGTACCTCACAAAGAAGTTGTATAGTACATTTCAAAAACCTGCCTTACAGAAATCACATGTTTACAAGGTATACCACTACACCACATTTCATAACTGAACTTTTCCAGAATTTGCCAAAACAATCTTTCTCTGTTCAGAAGTTTGTTTTTCACTACATTGTGAGTTTCATACCAAAGACTGAAAGTCTTTGAACTAATTAATCTCCAAAACCCACATCTTCGGCCAGCACCCTATTAATGCAGGATTTATCAATCTTGATAATATTCATCAGTGGGATTACAGCCTATGGATGGAGACTGCACCAGCCTCAGCTCATTCATCAGTGTCTCCCACTTCACTTCCATTATGAGCAATTTATTCCACAAACCATCTCCATACCTGCTGTTTTTCGTGCTCCTCGTTGGGTAACACGGGAAAAGTTCTTCTCTTCCTTCCAGACAGCGCCAGCAGAGGGAGCATTTATATTGTGTCTGCACAATCCTTCCTAACTATGGCCTGTAATAGGGAATTGGTGCATTCAGAGCATGACCAGAACAATTCTTTCAAAGTCATTGGGCATACGGATCTTGACCGCGTAGACCAGGAAAAAAATTAGCAGAGACTTCATGAAATTCATTCCTGGCATGAAAGGGACTATTGTTCTGCTGTAGAAAATATACAAAAATATCTTCCTCAGAGTTTATGTCTACTGTAGTAAGAATTTGATTTTAATTTATTTCTGGTGTAATATATCATCCCACTCTAATTATCAGGAAAGGCAATATCATTTTCACTTAGAACTTAACCTAAAAGAAATACAAACTAAACAAGGTATCTGCTTTGGAAAAGTCACTCATTCCAGTCAGGAAGATTGGCAAAACCAAGTTTACTCGTCCAGAAGTCTTTCAGTTTGAATGCTTGAATTAATAGCAATATATATATCAACTGAGGGAGTAAAACAAGAAGGAATATTTAACTCTATGGAGAAGTATTCAATTGTCTAATGGACACTGTCCTCTCCATTCATCTGCACGTAGAATAAACGTACATAATCTGGCTAGTATTGGCAAGATAAGCTTTCAAATGCAAACGTCAAATCAGTCCAGTACAAAAAAAAAAAAATTGAAACCATCTTAAGAAACTAACTTTCTGAAATGCGCAGATAGAGCTAAATTGCACAGATGAGGAACTGTGTGAATCTTGATAGAAACCAGGCACATGTTTCATTTGTAATATTCATTATATATCACAGACTTCTTCCTTGAAATATCTGTAAGACAGACGTGCATAGTCAGACTTAAGAAAGAAACAGTGTGGTCAGAAAACACCAAATCAGATTATCTGTGATACTTCACATACAACTGTAACTTTACGTTAATTCTTTATGTATCTCCAAGTTTCACAAGTGGTGTGACCATGAAAGAATTTCCTCCTAGGGAAATCTGTGGTCTGTGTATAGTGGAAGGTGGGTAGATGGGACAAGCTGGATAGCAGAGTCACCAAAAGACCCTAGATTAATTAGCATTTTATTCCCAATGGTTGTTCATTTAATTAAAGAACACCTTCTAAGAGGTGCGCAAGGTCATAGTAATTTATTTTTGCAACCCATCTGTACAGATTGTGCTATAATGTCAATCAGGTTGTCCTTTAAATCAATTATAGTAGATATCCCATGTGCCACCCTGGAAAGCTTGCAGAGACTTAACTGAAGAGAAAGCAGAGCAGTTATAATCCAATAAAATAAGGAGCATGTGATGGCCTAAAAGTGACATAAATACTGTGTAAAAATATGCTATTACTAGTAACAAAAAGGAAATAGATAGAAATAACATTGTTACCAAAATTAAGATAATTGCCTAATGGTAACATAAAACATCCTCAAATGGAGCTCAAGCATAGTACAAAAAGGAAATAGCTGAGCTGGAGAGTGAGGTATCATCATGGCACACTGAGACACTCCTGCCCTGAGGTACTGCTGTGCCACTAACAAAGGTGTCTCCTGTGGCAGGCTCACTCTGGACCCATCACAGAAGAGCTCCACCCAGCAGATCCAGTCTTTCACCAGTGGGTGTTAGCAGGGATATTCAAGGGCCATTGTGCAGTATTTTTCATACTACAGGGTATGATGCAGTTTTAAGATGTGAGTATGGAGCAGCACAATATTCTTATGACAAGTATATCTTGAAATTGAAGGTGGAGTCCAGATGAAAAATAAATGATTTCCTATGTATGTTTCCAAAAAGAATATGAAGAAATGTTCTGCAGTTATCAAAATTTCGTTTGTATCCTGCAGATTATTGTATTTACTTTTCTAGTGAGGTTCACAGAATCATATTTCACTTTAAATCATGATGTATTTTTCATAGAAAGGGTACTATATGTTCTTTCTCTATACATTACATTCAATAAAATGGAGAACTGATACTCGATCAAAAATTTGCTTCTCATGAAATTGATCTCGTAAATCAATTATTTGTTCTCAGAGGTGAATCTACACCACAGTCCCCTTAAGAGAGAACATTCCAACTTTCACATACTATTTAGTAACCAACCCCCACTGCTGTGGTTTTCCTAGAACTACTTTATGTATTCATTTCATGGTCAATTATGCATTCTGCAGGCTTTTCTTCACAACGAGCATAGAGTGAAGCTAACACATATCTTATGGAACATCTCATTTTTTTTTCAGTAAAATTAGGCATCTGTGGAGTGAGATTTAAAAAAAAGAAAGAAAGAAAGAAAGAAAGAAAGAAAGAAAGAAAGAAAGAAAGAAAGAAAGAAAGAAAGAAAGAAAGAAAGAAAGAAAGAAAGAAAGAAAGAAAGAAAGAAAGAAAGAAAGAAAAAGTTGTCATTATTCTAATCTTTTAAGAAACTATACAATATTTTGCTGCTCGTCAATCCCACAACAAAGCTAATGAGAAGCTTAGTCAGAGACACGAAGCTCAGTAACATGCTTCTAGCCTGCAAAAACAGCAATTTTTTCTTTCTTCAAAGGGACTTCAGAATTCCCTCTCTTTCAGCAGAAAGGATCCTTCCACTTAGCACTGCCCATCAGCTGATGGTCTGAATATTATCCTGACTAGAAAAAGAAGATCAATGTGTTTTCAAAGTGGTTTCAAAATAAGTCAATTATACACATGCTGACTAGTGCTTCGGTTAATCCCTAATGAGCTTCCAGGAATTCAAGAACTCATTTCTGAGATATCCAGGCTTTCTCACCTTATTCAAAACCAAGACTCTTCATCATTTTCTCTTTCTTTACTAGCAGCAATCACATACAGCAACTACTCAGTAATAAAGAAAGGCAAACTCTTTACAAAATTGAGAGTAGAAGAATGTCACACAAGGTGACTTCAGCCAGCACCTAGTCTTCATCAGAAATTGGAAGTTGCATACTGCTGTAGAAAGAGGAGGTCAAGCCTTTATATATATTCTTTTATAATACTCTTTTATATTCTTTTAGAATTCTCAGCCCCCTAGCCTGCATGGCTTGGATTTTTACAGAAATGTAAAAGGTTTCCATGTATTTGCTAAGCTTCAGATGATTTCAGTTCCATGATCATGTCCAGAATACTTTCAGTAAATATGGCATATAATGTAAACCAAAATTTTAGACAGCTAATAGAGCACATTCTCACATTGTTTTGACAACCCTGCTCTCCATGTCTAGAGTGACAATGTGCTTATTTCAAGCAGTTCCACCTCTTACATCTGGGCCAAGGAAACCCCTGTGAAATCCAAGACAAGCATCCCACACATCCAAAAATTCATTATATTTTAAAAATTGTTTAATTCATGATAGTCTGACACTGAAGTGAATAAATGCTAGATACTGTGTTACAATGTCCTAAATGAGAGCAACTCCATTGCTCTCCGTCAGGAATCTGTTTACTTGCAGAAGATATTCTTGCATTCAATGGCTTTCAGGAATATGCTCTCTTCAATCTGAGGTAGACGTGTACTAGCTACAGGTAAAATATAGAAACCTAGACTAAATTTAATTGTACTGACAATTTGTTCTATATTTCTTGGTTAAGGACATCACCTCTGACCTTTTCCTGGATTTTCTTAAATTTTTTCATCCACAAACCTGAAGCATTAAAGCTTTAAGTCTCAGAGCAGTACATGTTATCACGTGGAATATCAATTACAAATCATAAAACTGCAGCAGTTTTCTATCAAAGTTACACCTTGGAATTCCACAGACTTTTAAATGATGCTTTCTGTGCAAGTCACAAGCTTAATACTTAATGGTATTAATCAAATGTCTGGTATGCCTACTTAAGTCTCATAGGCAACTTATTAAAATATCAGGATCTCTCTGGTATTTGGCTTAGATTGACCGTAGCGGAGATGCAGATGATCCTTCACTCACCTTTTTAAGAAAAATATATTACTGAAAGTCTAGTAATACATAACAGTTCAAACATTCAGATAAAGATTTTAAGAAGCAATTTCCTGAAAATTAGGCCTGTATTTTTATCTACATGCTGGGCCTCATTTCTCAAATGTGCAAAAGTGAAAATATTAGTTATTTATTTTATTTTATTTTTACAGACGAAAAGTAAATCTAAGAAGCCTATTTCTACAGTGAAAAAATATTGTTTTCCTCCTCAAATAAATAAAAAATACAAGCTTATTTTCCCTAAAAATAATACATTTGAAGAATTATTATGGATAAAATAGTATCTATACCTCAAAAAGCACACCTTATATTACTTAATAAGGACTTCAATTTGTTTCATAGTTTATTTGGATGAATAAAGAATTAGAAGGAAGATCTGTAATAGATGTAATTAATAAGATCTGTAATAGCAGCTGTCCAATAACATCCATGAATTTGGCTTCCAGAGGCCAAATGATACACACCAAGTAATGAACTGCTATATGGTAATTAAGATTATAAAAGAATATCATATCTACTCCTGCAGAAAACATTCCATGTGAAGGCTGTAAGGCCTTCTTATGATTCATCACTCTGTTGTTCTCTGTATACATGCCTGTTGGTGATGTGTGGTAGTGCTGCTTGTGCTTGCCTGGTTGCACTGCACAGCACTGGAAGGACGTTTCCCCTGCTAACACTATAACCATTCTCACAGGTAAAAAGAGAACAATTCTGACACACTTTCCACAAAAATCATAGTTTTTTCTATTCTGAACTGGGAAGGTTCAAGTTTTGCTTCTCCATTTTCCTCCATACCAGAATGCACTATTTCTTTGCTAATTTCACAAATCCCCAGGCGAACTGATTGCTAAATCTTTCTTTCTCGTCAGCTGTTTCTTTTTTTTTCTTCTTATAGAATTCCTACACAATACAACTTGCACACTGCAGGATATATGGGCTGTACTTACTACAGTGTGTATTTTGGCACTATTAGATATTGTTGGATCTCCTGAAACAACTACTGTTTTTGGCAGCCAGACACTATGTAGACACCCTTCCTTCTCATACACCCTTTGCAGACACCTTCCTTTGCAGTCAAAATTAACAAAGCCCTATTCTAGACCCAAAGGATATCTTGGAGAGCAGATGTCCCACATGGGGCCATCCTGGCTGCCCACAAAAGGCTTCTTCTGTTCTTGCATTCCTCCCAGCATGGAGGAACACGTCTAGGTGATTTCCAAACATGTAAAAAGCGAGTTAATGTTGTTATTATCTAAACAGATGAGCATAATTCTTAGCTGATCAGTGGCTGAGCTTAGACATACTTGCCAATGGTATGCCCAGCTGGGAAAGTCAAAGCTATCTGTTAATTCTGAGTTTTCCTGCTTGTAGCTAAGTACAATCCTGCTGGTAATTTTGCTTTTTCCAAAATCAAGCATATTTAGGGCATTCAAAAACCTTTCCCATGGCTTCACAAAAGCATTCACAAAAGTATTAGGACAAAAACACCGGGCACAGCAAAGTCGCCAAATGTATGACTACAGCTTCTGGCCTATCTCTCTTCTCTAGCTACATCATCTAGCTACACATCTGGATGAGTCTAGGACAGGCTGTGCTCCTGCGCTGTGAGGGCACTGTGTAGGGCAGTGAGCCTCCTATTGGCGATGGGCTGTCAAAGACCTCCATGTTTCTATGAGGGCATAATCCTGCATGCCCCTCTTAGGGATTTTGCCAGTTACCCTCATTTTTATGCATCATTGGATTTTATCTTTGATCTTCTCCTGGCAGCATCTGCCTTTATCGTTGACTCACTAGGGAAAATCTCTGGCTGCTCTCTGAGGTTACATTTGTTCGTATTGCAAGATGAAATATCACTGACTCAATCACAGAGTCCCAGCTTACCCAAAGGATCCAGTGATGTGATTCCAAGTGACAAACTTAAGAGTTTGACATTTTCCAGTTGTTTCTAGCTATTTGTTCCTGAATGGCTACTTTCCCCGGAATTAAAGGTATTTCCTTTTTAACTTCATTTTTTTGGCTTGAAAGAAATTTTTTTTGTGAGACATTATAGCAGAAAACTGAGAGTATGTACTTGGAAACAACACATCGTGACATCGAACTTCTTTTTCAAAAGCTCTGGGCATATTGCATTCATCATAATTAAACCTGCAGATGATATGTTTAATTATCCAAGGGATGGACCTCCTTTTCTACAAGGACAGGTTGAAAGAGCTGGGGCTGCTCAACATGGAGAAGATACGGCTCCATGGTAGACTGATAGTGGTCTTTCAATATCTAAAGGAGAGCTGCAGGAAAGACGGGAGCAAACTTTTTAGCAGAGTCTGTTATGATAATACAAGGGAAATGGTTTCAGACTTAAAGAGGGAAGATTTAGTTTAGATGTATGGAAAAAATCTTTTACAGTGAGGTTGCTGAGACAATGGAACAGGTTGGCTAGGAAATTTATTACAAATTTATTAAAAATTTATTACAAAGAAACTGATAGAGCAAGAAGCAACATTTTTGAAGACCCTCAAAACACAGACAGGTCATTTAAGGGGGCAAAGATAGAGAAGTTAACAAATAAGATAGGAAGTTGTAAAACAGAAGGCCTTGAAGAGGGTTTCATGTGAAGTCCTTATCAACAGCCTTAACAGTTATGAGAATTGCAAATCAAAGTCCTGCTCCCTGAGGCTGTTAGTCAAATTTCTCAACTACAGTGTTCCATCCCTGGAGTTTGCATAGGCTTACCAATAGTTACACTCAAGATCTGCAGTAATACATGAATACACATTTCTAGGATGTTCAAAATCTTGCAAATTCTCCACCAGGAGAAGAACTAGAAGATGAATGAGATATGTTTTCAATTAATTATTTTTAAAAGAAGTTGTGCAATGTATATCTACTTCAGGAATTCACAAATAAATGGCAGTTTCTTTGTCCAGAATCCCAAGCTTCTTTTTGGCAGATAATATCCCAACATAGAAACATGGTATCATAGAATGGTCTGGGTTGAAAAGGACCTCAAAGATCATCTAGTTTCAATCCCCCCTGCAACAGGCAGGGTCACCAACCACCAGACCAGGCTGCCCAGGGCCACATCCAACCTGATCTTGAATGCCTCCAGGGATGGGGCATCCACAGCCCCCTTGGGCAACCTGTTCCAATGTGTCACCACCAACTGAGTGAAAAACTTCCTCCTAATATCTAACCTAAACCTCCCCTGTCTCAGTTTAAAAACACTCCCCCCTTGTCCTATCACTACCCACCCTTGTAAACAGTCATACTCCCTCCTGTTTGTATGTTCCATTCAAATACTGGAAGGCCACAGTGAAGTCTCCCTGGAGCCTTCTCCAAGCTCAACAAGCCCAGTTCCCTCAACCACTCTTCACAGGAGAGGTACTCCAGCCCTCTGATCATCTTAGTGGCCCTCCTCTGGACCTACTCTAAGAGTTCCTGTTGGGGTACTTAGTTGCCTATGTAAGGACTAATGAGTGCATAGAAAGTAGCTTTCTGTAGATGGAGTGTCCTGGAATAGTAGAGTTAGTGGGCGGGGGTTTAGGTAGGTGTGTGTTTAGGTATTCTCGCGTGCATCGGGTTTGCGTAGCGGGTGTACGCGTCTGCGCGGGAATTAGGATGGTATATAAGGTGTGTGACGCAGCAATAAAAGTGAGAGGAGATTTCATGGCATCCATGATTATGTCTCTCTCTCCCCCGGGCGGTCGAGGCCCCGGGATAAGTCGGGTTAATTGGCGGTTACGTCAAGTGGTGACCCCGACGTGATAGTGTGTGTGATTTGCGATTGTGGAGAGTGCTTGTTTCGTGCTTGTGGAGAGTGATTGTTTCGTGCTTGTAGGGAGTGATTGTTTTTATTCTTTCGCAGAGTTTGGTGCACCAGTAAGCAGAGTGATACGCGGCGCAGACGGGTCCGGGAAGAGCGGACGGGGTCTGGTGAGAGGTTGCTCCGGAGGCAGTGGACGGGTCCAGAGAGGGACGGGTCCAGTGGACGGGTCCAGAGAGGGACGGGTCCAATCGATATCGATCTCTACTATGGCGGCGGGATCCGTCAAGGAGACGGTCAAAGTTTTAAAGGTGCTGGCGAAGGACGCGGGGGGCACATTGTCCTCTAATAGCACAGAGGGCCTCATCCAATGGATGATTCAAGGGGGGGCTGATTGAGTCAGCGGCACAGGCGATGGACCTGGATAAGGTTCAAGCTGCGGGGATGAAGCTGTTATCATCTGCTGGAGCAGGAAATAAGTCTGCTCTTCAGCATATCCCTGCTTGGGGGGCGTTGCAGGCTTGCCTTCATAAACTTCGTGAATCGCGGGGTGTGTGGATGGCGGCTGCAGGTGCTGTTTTTGGTTCACCGAAAACAGTGGAGTTAGAAAACCCGAGCTCTAACAACTCGGGGGAAAGCTTCCAACTGCTTTCTGATGCCTCGCCTCAGGAATGCGGCGAGGAGATAAGGGGAGAGAAGAGGGGGAAGGATTGTGAGGATTCTCGGGGGGTGACTCAGGCTTTCCCGGTCACCGAGGGAAAAGCCTTAGATTCTTTGTTTGCAGAGGAGGGGCCGTTTGCCCCCGGTATTGCGGTCGATCCTGTTCAGGCGCCGGCCCCTTCTGCTCTGGCCGCCTCTCCTGCTTCACGCCCGACCCCTGTGAGCAGTTCGGGCGTCTCGTCAGACGTTAGCATGCCATCAGCGGCTGTTGGTCCCTCGGTGGTCTCTGGGGGGGGGGGCCGCGGGACTGTTCGGAGCGTCGGAGATCCTGAGGGGGATGATTTGCCTGAAAGGTTGTTGAAAGAACTCCGGCGGCTTTTCAGTGAACTCTAGGTCGTTAGCTTAGGCAGTGCAAATTCTAGCTGCGCAACAGCAGCAGGGGCGCGGTTCGGCAACACCTCTTAAAGATCCGGTGGGCCACTGGCACATGATTGTTAAGAACTGCGCACTTCAAGGGGATGTTATCCCGTAACCGTCAGAGGGGGGAGGACTGCCCCGTGGTACAGGATCCTCAGGGGCAGTCTACTTTGGGAGTCTTTTGATTGGCAGCTAATTAAGAAGCTAAGAAGTTAAGTCCGGCTTGGAAAGTCCCGCCTGCCAAGCCCTATTGGACATGATACAGATGGAGCTCACCACCCCCTTTGATTGGCATAGTCTGGTCAAGGCGGTCCTAGGGGTCCTATCGGCCCTACGTCGGTCCGAGTACGATATGTTCGGCCTTATCTCAAGGCAGAGATTAGCATTCAGCTCTCATAGTGACTTGAATTGTGTACTTCTTACTTACTGGTACTGCTTTGTAACATGTTGTACTGCAAATAACAGTGGTGTGACATAATAGGAGAATTTTACCACTGCAGGTCTCAGGAATTAGAATTATTAGGCATTGTCTAGGTTATTGTGTGCTTCTTCTATTTTCGTAATAGATCGAATGTAACTTAAGCAGAAATTGATGTTACCAATGCTGGAATTTACGGGAATTGTTCTTTCATGTATGAGTAATGTTCGGTTGTGATGTTATTGGCCTATCAATTAGCTTTTCTTAATTTGCAAAGACAAAACCTGGAAAGAAATTCGAAGCGAAGGGGATGACCCTATATCATAGAGTGATTGCCTCTCCTTCAACCCACTAATCAGGATTTTTAAAATATGACCATGCATCACTTGAGACAAAGGCTCACACTAAAAGAGTTGATCTTAATAGCTTATCATGTTTCTGAGCAGGTGTTCCACTTGGGCTCTGTATCTCGCACTGGCCACGCGGATGCAGTGTACAAATTGAGAATACCCTTCAGATTCTGAGAGAAATAAAAGCAGGAGAGAATCTGTGATGGGTGAGAAAGGTAAAGTGCACTTTGAAGCAGGGGATGCCCTGCTGGCACTGCCTATCGCATCCACCGCAAACACATTTTTGGCACATTTGCCCACTAATAACGATTCTGTCTGACATGCAACTTCATAAAGTTGTACGACCATTAATCATCTATTAGTTTAAGAGCATGGTTGTGAGCACTCTAAAAGCATTTGCTGCATAAATTTTAGTGATCCTTCAAATTGATAATCAGAGTAAAAGTTGAAGGCTTCTTTCTAATCAGTTGCTGACTAACACAGAACGGGACCCCTTTGGAATTTATTTCCAGGTTGCAGTAAAAATGTTTCTGAATTTCTGAAAACTGGGTTCTCTCTTGATGGGGAGCTTTGGGATAAAATTGGTATAAAACTCTGGGAGGCTTCTATTGCTAACGACAGAACAGCTGCTAAACTGTTACCTGTTTGCACTAAATAATGCAAGGGCTTAAGCAAATTCGACAAGGAAGAATTTCTTCTAATTGTTCCCTATTGCCTCCCCTCCCACCCTCTCCTCCACCCCCGAAGCTGGCCATGCTGCTCCTGCCCTCCTCCTTGCATCTTTGCAGCCTGTATGTAATTGGGATGAATGCAGGAAAGAATAGTACCGAGGTGCAATATTACGGAGTGGGAATCCCTACCTTATGAGGCAGTACAAGAGCTAATCCTGTCTCTCGTGCAGTACACTGTGTTTATGATTGGATAGTGAGATCGGGCTACCATCCAGATTATGAATAACTTGACTGACTTCACTCTCTTTGAGAGGGGGGGAGAGGGTCTGGGCAACACCTCAGGCCCAGGCTCAAATGGACAAGCAATGCCTTGAACAAGTTAAGACTTTGGTGTTACATGTTATCTTTTAGATATCTGATACTAATTTGTCTAATGCCTCAATTATGTCAGTTAAGCAGGAGGCTGCCCAGCCCTACATTACATTTCTGTGCTGTTTCCCGACTCGATGCAGGAACAGCTCAAAGAATGAAGTGCTACAATTCTGGGGGGTTTAGTCATGTACAGAGGGACTGTAAACAACCTGAATGAACCTGCTCGTGCTATTCTAGATCGACCCTGTCCCCAATGCAGGAGGGGGTTGCATGGGGCGAGAGAATGCCAATCCAAATTCCCTGTTGCTGTATGGCCCTACGATCTGCTGGGAAACAGGAAGTGGAGTGCGTGACCGTGTGTTATGACAGCTTGACAGCAAATACGGACCTAAATCGGTCAGCCACTGCCTGGTCAGCACACTCAGACCAGCTACCGCCAGTAGTGCAGGAGTGGATTTGGCCAGCGCCCAGTCAGTGCCGCAGACTGACAGCACTGTGACTCTCATTCCAACAGGTGTCACGGGCCCCCTTGGGGACAGGTGTAGCTTTCTTATTAGGATGTTCTTATGTTACATGGATAGGACTTTTCTTTTATCAGGACTTATAGATGCTGACCATGCTGGGGTGATTAACATAATGTTTTGGTCACCCTCACCTTCTGTGTTATTTCCGAAAGTCAAAAAAAAAAAAAAAAATAGCACTATTAATCCCTTTTTCATTCTTTGACTAAACCTGGCATCGAGGACTAAATTGGTGGACTTGGAAGTGACAAAAGAAACCATCGTTACCATGTATAGTAGGCGGTTGACAGTTATTATGCCTAGTAGATACCGGGGATGACCATCATTAAGTCAAGTGATTGGCCATCTGAATGGCCATTAGAAGACACTAATTCTGTTATTACAGGAGTTGAGGGGTACACTACATGCTTGACATCCTGTACAACAATACCAACCGAGTGATTGTCGAATACACTAATCAGACGCTGAAATGGCAGCTAACGCAATTAAGGGAGGGGGGAGACAAGGGTGGTCTGACCATGATATTGCAATAGGCACTGATAGTGCTCAACTAGCCAGCTACAGTGGTGTCTCTTCTTGGGGGTAAGGCAGTCCCGAAGGTTCGCTTTCGGGCGCCTGAGTCAAAGGCGGAGGGTCCTGCAGATCTCCTCACATGGGGCCGAGGTTATGCTTGTATTTCCACAGGAGCCGGAACCCAGCGGATTCCTGCCCGTCTGGTCCGGCCGTGGCTGCCAGCTACTGCTGCCTCTGCTTCTGCTCCTGCTGCTGGGAGTGACCCTGCTGGAGAGAGCAACACAGGTTTCGACTCTAACGACCCCCGAATCATTGGGGAATTTTTGCCTGCAGTATGCGAAACTGACTAACTCTTCCACAGTGTGTTTGGCGCTCTCGGTGGTAGGTGATCCATTCCGTACCTGTGCTCTTGCTATACGTTATGCAGAAGTTCCTCGTTTCAACAGGACGGCTTGTGCCAATGATGATATCCTGAATCGGATCAGGGTGGTGAACGATAGAGGTAATCGTCTGCCTCTTGTTAGGTGCATGTGCGAAGGGATTTGGCACAGCATAGGACGATCTAGTCGAGGAAATGGTCTCCTGTGGCAAAGAGTAATAGTGACGGGGTTACTTGTTCTCCAACAGCCCCAGGGTCCTCGAGCAGGCAATGTTTGATGGCAGGCCCTGGCCACCGTGGGTCCCAATGTGTCAGCGGTGGGGTGGGTTTGGTTTCATTCCGACTCACCTAACGCAAGGCTGCAAGGCAGCTGGGACTATAATCCGCGGGAAAGTGAGACCTTCCCCGGAAGCAACAACACGGTCTACGTGACGATCGAGTTGGAGAATGATGCCCCTATACACCTGCCCCCGGGTATGGTCTTGATCTGCGGGTCAGGATATGTCTATCCGGTTATACCCATTCGACCCAAGGGTGGTCCTTGCAGTTTGGGCAGGCTAGGGATAGCACCTACTTCACCACATGACATTCAACGGTTGCTTGCTGCGGACTCGCGACGGCGACGGGATATAGAGGCGCTGACACCGGACTGTAACGATCGCGTGTATCTTGATGGAAAAGCACGCCAGGTTATAGGTACTATCTTTATCTGGCCCCAAGTAGTTCGTAATACACGTGCAACCGAGCGGCTTGCTTGTTGGGCGGCGAAAAACGCGAATCGCACTTCTCGTGCGTTGACTGACATAGCTGATTCCCTGAGCTCCCTCGACACCGGGTTGACTCAGACTAAGATGGCGGTAGACTTTCTGCACGCTCAGACTGGTCTAGGTTGCGCTGAGATGGAACAACACCTAGGCTTGAAAGGGTTTTGCTGCCTGGACTTCAGCGCGAATGCGTCGTCAGCTATAGAGAAGATCCGACGAGAGGCAAAGGACATAGCCGACTCAACGTTCAAGATAATTAAGGACAATAACTGGGGCTTCTTTTCCAATCTGTTTGGCCTTCCTAGCAGATTAGAGAATCTTCTCACTTTGGGTGTGACTATTTCAGTTGTTATTTTACTCGCTGTCTGTGTGATTCCTGTTATAATCCGTATTGTCCGCCGTGTGTTAGATCAGGCGGTAAATCATCTTCTTACAGTTAACTTAGTTTTAAGTGCATCACATGGAGATGGCTATCAACCACTGTTCACTTGTAATTCTGAAGTTTCACATTAGCAAAGAAAGGGGGGAGATGTTGGGGTACTTAGTTGCCTATGTAAGGACTAATGAGTGCATAGAAAGTAGCTTTCTGTAGATGGAGTGTTCTGGAATAGTAGAGTTAGTGGGCGGGGGTTTAGGTAGGTGTGTGTTTAGGTATTCTCGCGTACATCGTGTTTGCGTAGCAGGTGTACGCGTCTGCGCGGGAATTAGGATGGTATATAAGGTGTGTGACACAGCAATAAAAGTGAGAGGAGATTTCATGGCATCCATGATTATGTCTCTCTCTCCCCCGGGCGGTCGAGGCCCCGGGATAAGTCGGGTTAATTGGCGGTTACGTCAGTTCCCCATCTTTCTTGTGCTGGGGGCCCCAGCCCTGGACTCAGTACTCCAGATAGGACCTCACAAGAGCTGAGCAGAGGACAATCACCACCCTCTTCCCTGCTGGCCACTCCTCTTTCAGGGCAGTCCAGGATATAGTTGGCCTTCTGGACTGAAAGTGTACACTGCTGATTCATGTCCAGATCACTGTCCATCAGGAAGCCCAATTCCTTCTTTGCAGGGCTGCTGTCAAGGAGATCTTCCTCCTGTTTGTATTAATACCTGGGGTTGCCCTGACCCTAGCACAATACCTTGCACCTGGACTTGTTGAACCTCGTTAGGTTCTCATGGGCCCACTTCTCCAGCCTGTCCAGGTCCTCTGGGTGGCTTCCCTTCCCTCCAGTGAATTGACTGCATTGTTCAGTTTGGTGTCCTCTGCAAACTTGCTGAGGGAGCACTTCATTCCACTATCTATATCACTGATAAAGATGTTGAAGAGCACTGGTCCCAAAACTGAACCTTGGGGAACTCCACTTGTGACCAGGCTCCACCCAGACATAGAACCATTGATCACAGCCCTTTGGCTGCAACCAGTTCTTATTCCATCAGGCAATCCATCTTTCAAATCCATACCTCTCCAATCTGGAGAGAAAGACGTGGTGAGGGACCATTCAAAGGCTTTGTAGAAGGCTAGGAAGATGACATCCATTGCCCTTCTCCTATCCACCGATACCATCACTCCATCATAGAAGGCCACCAGATTGGTCAGGCAAGATCTGCTCTTGGTGAAGCTGTACGGTATGTCTCAGACCACCTCTTCTTCTAGTATGTGCCTTAGTATGGTAAGCAGAAGGATCTGCTCCATGATCTTCCCAGGAACAGAGATGAGGCTCACTGGCTTGTAGTTCCTGAATTCTTTCTTTCTCCCTTTCTTAATAATGGGAGTAATGTTTCCCTTTTACCCATCACAGGGGATTTCACCCAACAGCCATGATTTTTCAAATATGATGGAGAGAGCAACCACATTAGTCATATCCGGCCCCATGGACTTATATACTTGCAGTTTCGCGAGGAGGTCTCAGACTTGTTCCACTGTTACAGTGGGATGGAATCCACTCCTCTCACCCTCACATACAGGTTCAGGGCCCAGGCAGACATGGGGAACCAACTATCAGAGAAAACTGAGGCAAAGCACTTACTGATCACCTCAGATTTTTCTGTATCTGAGGAAGCCAGTTCTCTGTCCTCATTAATCAGAGGGGGAACACTCTCCTTGGTCTGTCTCCCCCTGCCTGTGTTACCCATAGAATCCCTTCTTGTTGTTATTCACATCCCTTGCCAAGTTCAGCTCCACCTGTGCCTTGGCTTTCCTGATCTTATCTCTACGCATGTAGAGAATGTCCCTGTATTCTTCCCAGGCTTCAACTTTTAGCCTTTTACCCATTTTCAGCTTTTACTCACTGCTTTCTCTTTCTTTGGATAATTTTGTGGTGTTCCTTCCTCTTCTAACTTTGCTTGTATTCATCAGGCACATGGCAGCTATCCAAGCAAATTCCCTTCCAATCTTCCCCAAAGTGTGTGTCCAGGATAGCTGGTTGGGCTGCTGAAGCCAGTTGTCTCAGACAGGAACTTAGCTCTTCACCTGAGCACAGAAGCAGGATAGGCCTTGTAAGGTGAAAGAAGCCACCACGGTGTTGTGTGAGAAGCAGAGTGGGAATATGTGGAATGTAAAATGAAGATGTCTGTGGACAGTGATTGCTACAGGATAGCAAAATTCAGGGGAGAGAATGAGGACCTGGCCCAGTCCTGTTCTGGGCATCAGCAGTGCTCACCAGGCAAGCAGCATGGACACCCATGCAAGTACTTGATATTATGTGCATTTCTCAGGCACATATGTTCATCTAAGTTTTCTTCAACTGATTACTTCTTATAAATTATGGACACAACTCTCTGGAGAAAAGAATACTCTGTTGCTATTTTTTATGCTGTGGGATATGGAAGATGCTTTCATCGTATGTATAATCTGCAACATAAGTCTTATCATACCACCTCTATTTCTTCTTGCTATTCTTTGCATTACTGGAGTGTGTGGTGTACATTTTTTATTAGATGTATAAAATTGTTCCAACCAGACAGGAAATTTGTAAATATGGGTTACAAATGGTTTTAACAAAGCCATCATGGCAAAATGAAGGGAAGGGTAAGGGAAGGGAAGGGAAGGGAAGGGAAGGGAAGGGAAGGGAAGGGAAGGGAAGGGAAGGGAAGGGAAGGGAAGGGAAGGGAAGGGAAGGGAAGGGAAGGGAAGGGAAGGGAAGGGAAGGGAAGGGAAGGGAAGGGAAGGGAAGGGAAGGGAAGGGAAGGGAAGGGAAGGGAAAAAATTACCTCAGTGTAATGCTGTGGAAAGTTGAAGCCTAACAGTACAGTCTTATAACATTTGCTAAGGATTTATCTCGTTCTTCATATTATCTCACACTTCCTCAGCATTAACCAAGGTACCTGTCCTAAAATTACTATTCACACGAAAGCAATTTTAATTTAACATATTTGATTTTTTTTTCCATATTGGTCTCCATGAGTAATCAGCCATTTTTACCTCTTACACAAAACACTGATTATCTCCTTTCAGTCTTTTCTTTCTCCCTGCTGATCCTACAGGCACTTCCTTACTGTACTTACTGAGCTCTCTCCAGAGTTTACTTCCACCCTACTGGAATATGCTTTCACATAGAAAAATGTCTTCTGAAAACTCAGATACCCTCAGACAGTGGGAGAAATAAGTCTTATGACATTAAATGACATTTACTTTTAGGAGAAGAAGAGTAGGGTGAGGCAAGGCCAAGGGGTAGGAGAGGAGTCTCTGGTTCAGCCTTCATTTCTCCTTGCAAACCAAACCAAAAACCCTGGAGTACATAGTACAAAGTATTCAGTCGGCTTGAAGGTGATCCTATATCCTCAGTGTCAGAGGTTACGCAGTGAGGTCTGTCCACCTGAGAGAGGAATCCCCCTCTATATTATCAGATGTCAGCCCTGTACTTGAAAACGCTGCATCTACCTCACTTGTTCTAGGAGGTTTTTGGAATGGCCAGTGGTACTCCATGTCAGTGCAATCTCTAACCTACAAGTAGAATTGCACTGTGCAGCCAGTGCATTTCCCTATTCCCACTATAGTTATCTTTCTTAAGAGATGAATACCACTGATTAGCCATTGAGAAAACATGAGTTTTCCTGCAAGGCAGTTGGAACAGTACAGTTCTAGGTTTCCAGTTTCTTTTGACGTTGTGGTTTATGTAATGCTTGACTATGTCCAGTGTCACAGCCCCTACAGGCTAATATAAGAATGGTGACAAGAGAGAACTTTCAATGGGCAAATACAATCAAAAAAAAGCTGGAAATCCGGGTTTTCATCAAGCATTTTTGTGCCCACTTATAACTGTAACGTAACTCCTATAATTTAAATGCCCGAGTATTTTACCTGCAGGCACAACCACATATTTCATTGTCTAGCTGATGTCAAGCTCCTACACTTAACTGGTACCTGCATTAGCTGCTGGTAATGCTAAATAGATGCTGCTAAATAGATAGTTTTTATAGACTGCCACTTCATGTGTGTTTCCTCAATGAAAGGTAACATTTGTTCACAGTAAATGCCACTGCTGCACAAATGGGGTGTTACGGGAAGATCTGCATCCACTTCTAAGAAAGCGACAGAATTTGAACCCTTTTGTACTACTTCCACTAATTAGTTTAGGGGTCTTTTTCTTTCAGGTAAAAAGTTCCAGCTTCAGTTTTTCCCCATCTCAAAAGATCTGAAACAGTGTTCAAAGATCTGAGGCAGGAACAAATATGATCTTTCATTGCTTATTCTATGCCTAGGGCTTACTGAAGATGCAAAACCATTCACTGAACATTTCCCTCCTTTTCTTCTAAATGAATATCATTTTACCCACCTGTTAACAAAATATTTTTTTTAATCAAACAATAACTTAATGAAAAGAAAACTGTACTATGATATCAGAGACAGACCATTTGCAAACCTTTTAAAGAAAGGTTTGCTAAATTTCTTGTCTCAGTAGAAAATATTTTCTTCATCCCATACTTTCCTTTCTTGTCACCATGGTTTCAAACTTAATCTCCCACTTCAAACTATACTTGTTCTACATTTTCATATACATCCTCATTTCAAGCCATTTTCGTCCTGTTCACTGGATGAAAAACTGGAGGGAGACAGGAGATACCAGCAGAGGTTTGAGAAGGCAGAGGCACTCATTCTCAGCAGGAACATGAGAAGAAGAAGGAAATACATTTCTTACCAGGAAATTACTTATTATGTTGTGACTGAAGGATATGCAAAGCCCGGGACAGCAACTTCACTGACTCACTCAGATCTGGTTTCCCAAACAGAAAGCTGAGACAGCAGAAATCACAGCTGGGTAAAGACCAAATGTCAGTCTGAAGGAGAGATGCTTGCTGACGGCAGCACTCCAAGAGGCCTGATCTCAAGGCTGGCAAAGAGAGGAGGAAGAGGCCACACAACCTTGTGACCAGTCCCTCAACAGGGAAGGTCCTGGAAGGGATCCTGTCCCATCCTGGAGAAGATGATAGGCTGCAAAAGGTCCAGACACCAGCTCCTGCAGGGACCATGGCCCTGCACAGAAGGTGCAGCATGAGTGGCAGCCATTCCTCGTTGAGGCAGCAAAGGAGCAGCAGCTCCGCCAGAGACTGGCTGCTGTCTCAAGCAGCCCCCTATGTGAGTTCCAGCTGTGCACAGGTGAAAGATTACCTGCTTCCACACAGTACACAGTCAAATGAACAGAAGCTTCAAATAACAGTGTCCACACCACACTGTGTTCATATCCCCAGCCAGGTTCTCCACAGGAGGTTTTGGAGAAGGCTGTCAGGGGAAGCTCCCAAATCACCTCAGACCACAAGTAGATGTAAACCAGAATAATATAAAGGAATGAGGCATCTGAGTGAAAACTATGGATGTTTCATCATCTACGCTGCCTGCACAGCCACTTCTGGTATTGACACAGAAAGGACAAGGCCATAGAGAATCATGAAACTCTAGCAGTTATACTATTTGATGTATCACTTGAAAATGATGGTCTAATTATAATTAATTACTCTAATTAACAGAGAAAAAGAGTAATAGGCCCGGTCAGGTGTGAGAATGCAGCTGACTGCTACAGGTTTTCTTTACATAGGTTTCTGTGAAAAGTAAAGAGGCTGGAAGAGGAACAGAGTCACTTTTCCTACCTCTAACCAGGAGTTGGATGAATGAAATCTTGCGTGAACAAGGTAACAAGGTACAACTGACACATGGGTCATAAAAATTTTTCTTTTCCATGTCTTGAAATTTATACTAGCTTTGGCTATCTGTATGCAGTAAACTCTTTCAGATTATGTCAGGATGGAGCCTAGTAAAGAATTGGATGTGAATATCAAACACTGGCCAAAATGGAGTCTTAAAAATAACTTTTAAGGAAATTCTGAGTAATTAAGAGCAGCTGTGAGAATTGCAGCTAGAAATGCAGCTAGTGAGAAAGTTCCCATGCATTTCTGAGAGCTGGAAGGGAGAAGAAAACAAAAAACCTATAAATTCAAAACCTGACAGAGAAATAACAGAAGCAGAAGCAGCCACTTCTTCAGCATGCCTCAAGCAGAAGCAGTAGAAAAGAATGTTATCAAGAAGGGTTTCCCCATCTGCTCCTGGGTTACAGTGTGTGACTCACTGATAACCTACAGACCACACAGTGGTGCTGCTAGGAAGTGCAGGCAAACCCAGCACACCAGGAGGGGAAGAAAACATTGCACCCCAGCTTGAACACTCCAAATAATCTCAAACAGTAGACCTGTGAGCTGAGAGGTGAAATCTGAAGCCGAAGAACAAGACTTATTTTGCCACCTTCACATCACCTTGACAGCAGCCTCACCATAATGCCTCTGCCTATCTTGCAGAAATATAAGTTTTTATGACACCAACTCATCTTTTCTTTGCATTAAGAAAGAGGTAGACAAGAGTGTTCAGATACAGCAGTGGAATACAGAGTGGTGATAACATCCCATAACCATGCAATGCCCAATTACAACAATAATGACAATATGCAATTTCCTCCTTTGTGACAGTGAGAAAGATACTGCGGGTTCTGAACAAGCATATGGCCACTGTAAAAAATGAGCACACAAAACATTTAGAAGTAGTAAGAGAGAATGGGGGGAAAAGATCACAGATGAAAACTCTGACAGAGCCTGAAGGGATGAATAATAGACATGGCCAAAAATTCTGTTTTGAACAGTTTTTACAAAATCAAAAATTTTCATAAACATCAGCCTTGGTGAGACATAAGGCTCTTTTATGCATGGGAAAATGCAACCTCACAGGCAACAACCTCACAGGAGAAAATAACAGCACAAGACATGACCTGCATCTGCTGAACGAAAATCACATTCTGGGGAAATATGGTTTAGCTTTTGAAATTATGTAAAATGAAAAGTGTTGGTCTACATTCAACAACTAACTTGAAGCATTTTAATCAGGAATCATTTATTCATAACTTTATTTAGTCCAGAATTAATTCTGAAGAGTTAGTATCATATAGGATGGAAACTTTGATTTTGACTACTTTTTGTTCGGATTTCAAAACTTACTTTTCAGCAGCACCTTCCTAGAGAAGCCTGATCATACAGCTAATTTGTGTATGTATGCCAGCAGAGAGGAAACAGCAGCACTGAGGGAGGATCAGGCACATGCAGGTGTATGTTTGGTCTCCTTATTTTAAGAATAGTATCAACTTAAAGCAATATTTAGACATAGCTACTCTCAAGAGTTTTTCAAAGAAATTTGAGCTCCTAAACCTTAAGTATGCTCAAACTTTTAAGTTTACGTGGCTTTCTGGGATGTTACCCACTGCCCACTTAACGAAGCAACCTATGGCCCTATGGCCAGAGGTTCCTCGTGTCTCACACTGTCTCAGAGAGTCCCTCCACCATCCCACACCCTCTGCAAAGAGGGAAGGGAAGAAGGAGCTGCCCAGCACAGAGGAAGGGCTTTCTGGGGAGGGGCAGTGGTTGTAGGTGGGAGTGAGCTCTGAGATCCCACCACACCCTAGGGAGCTCCCTGCCCAGATGCTCCTGATATGAGGTGGGCTGTGTAGTCAAAAGTTTTGCTTGGCAGGTAACTGATTTTGGACATCAACCACAGAGAGCACTTGGCAAAGAAAGGCACCAGATGCCTTATAGGGATCTGAAATATCCCTGAGAGATTTCACCAGAGGAATGCGAGTAAGAACAGGCAAACAGGCAGGCACACCTTCACTCTACTGAGATGGTAAAGCAACATATGAATCCTTGTTATATGTCTGTTTACACTTATTTGACACAAGCTCACAAATGAGGTAATTCCCACATTATTACAACGTAGGCTGGGCTAAAATTAGGCTTCCTGAACTTTGTATTGTATGCAGAAATCCTGTGACTCCCCAACCCAAATCAGTCTCCAGCAGCTCCAGTCTGGCACCAAAACAGATACTCCTACAAAATCTTCTCTGTGTTATATACAACATAAACTCCTAAAATTATGCTATGTCACTTGTTATTTCCACCTACATAAAATTTTTTACAAGATCCATAAAACCAAGCAGCTGAAAATGTCCGGCCACCATGTACCACTTGAAACAGAAGTATGTAGTTCCATCACCCATAGAGTTACCTGTCATGAGCCACCCCACATAATATCTTTGGCAAGCTTCAGATTCCCTTTCTAGCTGAATAAATGTACTCCAAAATAGAACTTTTTAGAAAGATTACTGAAGTTAGCTTTTATCATTATATATCTATGGAGTACCTGAGTCACTGGCATTGAAATTAGCAATGAAGCCACATAGTCTGTCACTGGATATTTCCTCCAGTAACCACTAGAGTTGATTTATTTATTTATTTATTTATTTTTGGTTGATGTTCTATACTGCCCTCTCCCTCCAGATGAACAAGCAAGTCGCATAGCTTCTGCTACACTTCGTTTCTACTGGAACAAACATCCATGTCTAAGAAAGCCGACGGGGTATGTGGAGAAGAGGCTATTGAAGAGGTTGATGCTGCTACAAGAAATGAACATAGCTTCTAATTTCAGCACATCTGTTATGCAAAGAAAAAAAAAATCCCAAAGCCAGAAGTACACTATTTGTCCCTTTACAGAAAGCCAGTAAGCAAGCAAAAATAAATGCTGGCAGAATGGAGAGTGTGAGAAAGTGCATCAAGTGGGATAAAAATACTTATGCCTGTAAAAACTGTTTTCATCACAGAAATGTAATTAATATGATAATTGTTCTTTCATTTTTAGGATGCTTAGTCTTAAGACGTAGACCTGGGACAAATGCAAGTACTGAAGCTCATTTTTTTTCTGGTGGGACAGGAAGGCAGCAAGTGTCAGTGATACTGATCTCTCCATGGATCTCCCTGCTTTGGGCTGTCCATGACTGCCTCATTGCCCAGTCACTGTAATGTCATCACTTCTCATGCCTCACAGCTTCATCATCACAAAGTTGCCAACAAACACAACGAAATTTTAAAAAGAGAGTGAGAAGCAATTTCTAACATGATGTCTTGCCATTCAGAAATGTTTCCAGTCTTTTTCTGATTACAGCATAAGTCAGCCAGTATCAGCTCTATTGCCTGACATGAAGTTCATAAGACAAAACATTTCATGAAATTTCCTACATCTTCCAGGAAATCTAAAGGGAAAAATAAAGAAGCTGGATTAGTGGGCTTTCTTGTCTTTTGTTGCAGCAACTTTCAAAATCTTTAGTCAAGGAACAAAATAACTCTCAGATGTTATAACCCACCACAGACAATGCATCATCTTTAATAAAGCTGTCAGTCCTTCTTCACATGGCCTATCTATCTCAGCAATACAGGAAATCTCTGTAACAAGCAGTATTTTTCACCAGACATGATCTGGACCCTGCTGTGGGGTTTACTCTGTCACTCCTATTCACAATGAGTAATACCCCTGACATTTGGGCAAATGACCAAATCCAGCTGTACATGCATGTTATTTTATCAGAATGGTAGTCTCAGCAGTACAGGAAAAACATGCATTATTGCTAAGCCCAATACAACTCTATTCTTGTTCTACTTCACATTCTGAATCACAGACATGTCATGGACTACAGAGCCACCTTGTTCAGGTTCTGGCAGCTTGCTACCCTTTCTCTGTACTCAAATCAGCACAAGGGTTTGATTTTTCATTGCCACACCACATAACAATTAAATTATTTGAATGTATTATGTCAGAACTGAAAAATAAAAATAAAAATAGAAGCATATTTCACAAGCCAGCAGAAACAAGAAGCAGAAACATTCTCAATTGAAAATTTGAAAGTTTTAAACTAAGACAGGGAAGACCTAGGTTAGATATTAGGAGGAAGTTTTTCATTCAGAGGGTGGTGATGCACTGGAACAGGTTGTCCAGAGAGGTTGTGGATGCCCCATCCCTGGAGGCATTCAAGGCCAGGCTGGATGTGGCTCTGGGCAACCTTGTCTAGTGGCTGGTGACCTTGCACATAGCAGGAGGGTTGATACTAGATGATATTTGATGTCCTTTTCAACCTAGGTCATTCTATGATTCTGTGATTCTATGAAAAGCTGTTTGTGAGATATATGGTGATTTTTTTTTCTCCTTGAGAAAGAGAGATGAAAAATTAGTTCCAAACCTAAAATAATCATGATCATTCTGTGTTCATTACTTATTTTCCTTCTTTAAAACATAACAACTTCCAGCAAGATAATAAGAAATGATTAATTTCATAATCATTATTCAAGAGTAGCAGAGAAATTTCCGTTCATTTTCACACAGCAAAGACCACAGCTGGCACACCCCACCCAGGCCGACCTTTTCTGAGGAGAAAGTAGATCTTTTTCTTGCCAAGGGGGAGTATTATTTTTCATACCATGCCAAAAATGGATGGAAAACATCTCCCAAATGAAAATGTTATACTTGTCTCCCTGTTATTTGCGCTTTAAAAATATGGTTTTCCATTTCTCAGCACCATACTGGTTTGTATACAAAACAGGTTATTCTATTAATGGGACAAGATATTCTGCTGATCCAGTGACAAAACCATCTGCCACGTAGCCTACCTGAACTGTATTGAAGCCCTCTATTCTGTCCCAGTGAAAAGTTACTTATCTCAAAAGTCTTGCCAATTTTTCTGTAGTGATAGCAATAATGACAAAGACAATAAGCATGGATATTCTTCTGTGAACCAGCTTTTCCAAATCTTTCATAATAGTGTGGTGGGGCATCTGCCTGCCTATACCCAGTCTAAGTTGAAAATAAATAAAGAAGTCTGAGTTTTCTGGACCACAGTTTGTTATCTTCTGATTTGTGCCAGCACCTATTCTCAGTGACTTCCTCAAGCTGCCTCCACTCCTTAGAGCAAACCTTGAACCGTGTCTTCTTATCCCATTTTCCAAGTCTAGAGGTCCCCTCTAGCCCTTCCACTGGCTGTACTATGGCCACATCCTTTCCCAGGAGGACTCAGGTTGCTAGCATTTGTCAAGCAGACTTAATGGAGTTCTTTTTGGAGTGCTGATTCTGACTCCGCTTATTATCTTTCTGATCCTTTCCAGCAGCTCACAGTCTTAATTTCTTTGCTCTTTTTCCCTTCTGGTAACTTCAGTTCAGTGGAATGAGTAAACATTTCTAACTCAAAAGTTCAAGCTTCTTTCTGGCTTGAACAAGGACCCGAACTGAAACTTGGGTCTCCTCAAAAGCTATAGGACCTCACAGTTTTTAAATATGCATGAAAACAGGTGACAACAAACTGTTCAGTGAGCAAGAGTATAAGCAAAGCCGGTGTCCCTGTGGAATTTGTCACACCAGAGGGTCTAACCAATAACATCAGATTCAAGCTTCTCTCATGGCTGCAGTGTCCCTAATATTGCTGTCACTTGCCATTGTTCACAAAGTTTGTTAAGCTCACAAGAAACAATCTGTTCTTCTCTGCTGCCTACTTTCACAAAACATTCATCTTTTCTAATGTTTGTAACAGCATATATAGAAAGTTGACTCACAGGTTCACAAGTTACTAATGGCAGAAGCACGGCACATGTAGGATGCAATCACAAAAGCCTCATTTGCCAGGCAAGATAAGGGAGCAGGATAAAAAACAGCAGACTCAGTGATGGCAGAATCACGTGAAACAGACACAACAGGACAAACCTACTGCAACAGGGTCATAAAAAGGTAATAAAAATGTTAAAAGTCTCCTACAGAGCTCGTATGTTAAATTTGCCCTCCCTCTCAGAACAAGGACAAGGTTCACCAAAGGGGAGATAATGTATGCCAGTAATAGTTCTACTGTGCCATTCTTTATTGAATGAGTAAGTTCATGAGTTCTTGTTGGCTTGCCACAACAATTTAAACCAACCATTCAAAAACTCAGCAAAGGCACAAAACCAGTGGAAACATGCTTTAAATGAAATAATGATGCAAAGCCTACAAGAATGTATTTGCTATGGCACAACAGGAATAGAACATTCAGACAATTAAAAAAAAATTAGACAAAATTACTGTGCAAAAAAGAGTTTGGTCATATACTCAGGTCCCCTGACTCTCCAGGTTGAATAGCACTACCTCAGAAGAGTTCTTTATTCATCTATCATTTGGAAACCGTTTTCCAAACAGAAAGCTTCATAGGGTGTTCCCCTTGCAGCTTGTTTTATTCACCTGCTGCCTTTTTTTTTCTACTTTAAATGCAAGCACTTTCAGGCTAGGAACACCATTTTTTTAGTGTCTGCACATTACTTAACACAAAAGGGCTCAGGATGCAGCCGCCTATGTAGCACAATCAAGCATGCTGCGTGTAGCAATTGATTACAATAAGCTACAGGAACTGCAGCAGCATGGCCATTTTGGGGGGAAAATTATATAGCTGAGCATTCAGTTTACTAATTTCACTGCCAGAAACAGAATGAGTTAGCCTGTGTGTCTGGCTCCACATCTAGTCTTGTTCTGTTCAGAATTTTCATTAACAGTTTGCAGAACACAGTGCTGCTTAACGTTAGTCAGCGTGGGGGAAATTGAGATCTTCTTTCAAGAATGGGACCAGAGTTCTGACTGGTCCCAAGGAACTGGGGAGGCTGTTAGATAAACTTCATCAAAGAGAATTGCAAGGGACTGCAATTAAACAAACAAACAAAAAAAAAAACCATAAAAAAAAAAACAAACAGAGCAGAACTTTAAAGTTAAGAGTAAATGGCTGGCTAGTGGCACACTGATAAAGGAACCAGAGTTACATAGGTTTGAAACCAAAGATGAGAAGCTAGTGACTGATTCTCATGTGTGTCCATTATGAGAAGTGTCAGGGAAAAAGTAAGCCTAAATTATAGCAAGGAAGGCCTGAAAAAAAAACGTATTTTAATCTGTAAGTGTAGTGAAACAGTGACAAAGAGTACTTCAGTGAAGAGTTTTCTTTGAACAGGGTAGCGATCTGTCAAGATGGATGTCAACCTGGATGACCCTTGAAGATTTTTTCTAGCCCTGTGTTTTTGTGATTTAGTGGAGTTCTTCCAGCTGGGAAAATCTATTGCTGTGCTACTTGGAGGACACATCTCAGTAAAACTACTTTTTCATGTCCCTGTTAAGCAGGCAAGCCTAAGATGTAGGGTGGAGACCTATTTGGCATGGATGTGAACATTCACATTTCCCATTTTGGAAACTGAACTCTTTCAAGCTGTTACAGTGGAGCTTTCATTACTTTCACACTGGTAGAAAACAATAATCACTTTTCTTTGTTTGTTTGTTGTTTTCTACATCCTCAACTACATAAGCACTTGAGAATAATAAATCTGAGTAGAGTCCTTCCTGTTAATCTGATTAAGACCAATTTAATTTTGAGTAAAATGGCCACTTGGGTTTGATAAAAAATAATACATACTTTTAAAAATTCTAAGTAAACTTTCCTGTGTGATTTATTCAGAAAGACCTGACCAAGCTAAGAACTGAAGGTGAGCTTTACTGAAAAATGAGTGTTAGTTCACTTGCAAAATTAAGACTTAAAAGCAGATGAACAGACTAATACAATAGAAATGAAGGTGTTCATCCTCACTGTCCTGCAATGAATGCCTCTGTGCATGCTCCTGTCCTGCAACTGTGCTCTCCCATCCTGTGGAGCCATAAGCTGCCTGACATTTCCTATGGTATATGAATATGTGCACAAAAAGTTACCAAGGAGCCACTAACACACCCTTAAATGTACACCTTAATTTACTTCGTGGAAGTACACCTGCTCAAACCTTTAATCCCTTAGATTAATGCACTGAAAAATGGGATGAGCAAAGGTCAAAGGCTTTTGAAATGCACTTTGTGGATTATGAAGCTCTAGAAGAACAAGTAAGTCATTAAATGACATCAGTTAATCTTATATTTAGTTATGAATGGAATTAATGTCACTCAGAGGGCTGAACTGGGGCTTTTGATGCCATAGATCTTCCATGTAAATAAATACCTAGTAATGGTGATGTAGTGGTGGTGGTGTAGCGGTGAGCAGAGATGCCTTCTCAGCAACTGACATGGGCCTGATCAAAGAAATGAAGAACCTACCCTGTGTGGGGAGATTGTGGGAGGGAGGTCTTCCACCTAGAAGAAGGCTTGAGTGGGGACCTCCTTACAGCTTTCCAGTACTTAAAGGATATAAAGAGGATAGAACTTCTTGCTTCACAAGGAGCCCCATGGAGAAGGGGCAAGCTGCACCAGGAGAGGATTCATTTTGAAATAATAAATATATTTTTCAGTGAGAACGATAAGTCACTGAAACAATTTCCCCAGGGTAATGGCAGAATTTCCATCACTGGAGGTTTTTAAAATGTGTTTGGACTGGGTGGTAGATGATTTCATGCGGGCTCCCTTTTCCCTTGCTTGGACCTGATGATTTCTGGAGATCCTTTAGAACCTGCGCTGCTACATGGTTGCATTACTGAGGTCTATTCCCTAGTAAACAAATGAGTTACAGCTTTCAAATCCATCTGAAGACACAGAAATCAAAAAGAAAAACAAATAAAATGTAAATCTATCTGTAGAAAGGTGATCCCCTCATCTCCTAGCTTGTCCTTTGGCAGGTCAAAAAACTAGGTCTGATACAGAATTTTAAATGCTTTTCTTTTCTAGACCATTTTATCATCCTGTAAACACTATTCTTGTGGAGTATCAATGCAAGCACTTGCCTTATTGTTGAAGCCAATTTTTTACCTTTGCATGCTGAAATCTCACAGTTCTTGGAGCAGAAGACATTTGCCAGAAGGCAGTGTCACAGCCTAATCAGCTCGTGTCAGAGTCCCAGGCCGTTAACTGGGAGTATGTCCCAGTCTCTGCCTGAGAGCTGTAAACCAGTTTTGCCTCCAGAAAGATTTTGTAATAGAACTGTGAACCATCTTACCTGTTTCCTTTTTATATGACTTCCTCTCATTTTTCAAGGTCAACATATAACATATCTCTTTTTTTTTTTTTTTTTTTTTTTTTTTTTTTTTTTTTTTGTAAATGGAAAACGTGTATCTGTTTTGGAAATTCTCAGGTAACTCTAGCCATGGGGTTATCATCAAACAATCAAACATAAATTCCCACATATTCCTGTTTTTGAGTAATGCAAAGTAGTTACACAGAATGGCATCATGTAATACAGATACAGCTTTAAACTTGCTCATATGAATCTCAGTATTTAACAGAAGAGAAGGAAAAGCAAATGGAAAATAAAATCAGTTTCATCAATTAAAACTGCACAGCAAGATGGGTCTTTATGTTCAGAAAAGTGCTGACTGTGACTTCGTACAAGGTTCCTTTTTTGGGGATCTCCTAGTATTATCTTCCCTACGGTCTCTTCTGAAAATGCATCACAGCGTATGATGGCTAAAGAAACTAAAAATGAAACAGTTCGGCAAAACCTACTATCCACAAGTTTAAAAGTGTGCACATTTTCACAGTATTCAGCAAGATGCAGGATAATGTAGACTGCAGATAGTTTGGGTCAGGTGATGTTCTCTGCAAGAAAACAAGGGACAAAAACTCATTTCCTCTCGTTCTTTCTGTGAAGGAGAGAAAGCTTTGCTTTCTGTTCTGTCTAGCATTCATTGCCTAGGAAAAAATCGATCTCTAAAACTCTCCAGTGTATTAAAGGCTATGAAGCAATGATGTGGCTTCTAAATGAATAACTTAAAATATTAATGTTGCTATATATAGGTATGACCCTATGTTTTCACTTGATCCTTCTGTCCATTGACAATATGAATAACTATTCTATTAAATATTTTCTCTGAATCATCTTCTCCATAAAAAATTAATTATTTGTGAAAAGAACCAGAGCCACTTGTGAGCATTTTCATGGAACACATAGTTTAAAGTGATAAATGCCAAAATGTTTAGAATCATAGAATCATTTGAGTTGGAAGGGGTCTTCACAGGTTATCTAGTGCAACTCCCCTGCAATGAACAGGGACAGTTACAGCTACATCAGGTTGCACAGCACCCCATCCAAGCCTCATTGTGACTGTTTCCAGGGATGGGACATCCCCCACTTCAATGGGCAACCTGTTCCAGTGCCTCATCATCCTTATTGTAAAAAATAATCTTCCTTATGCCGAATATAAAATATCCCCTCTTTTACTTTGAAACCATTTCCCCTTGTCCTATCACAACAAACCTTGCAAGAGTCCTCTTTTTTCTAATAGCCCTGCTTTAAATACTGAAAGGCTGCCCTCAGGTCTCCCTGGAACTGGTCTGTTCTCCAAGTTGAATGGCTCCAGCCATCTCAGCCTTAGCATGAACTGTTGTTTTTTTGTGGTGGTTTTTTTTTCCAAGAATATCACCTCCTGAACGTACCAAGAACAAACTAATAAATAAATAAATACATACATAAATTAAAAATGAACTTTAAAGGTACTTATATATTCCTACCCCATGCAGCTAGCATTAAGACTGACAACACAGAGAACCCAACACTCTTCTCTGGCAAATACATGGCAAGTACAGCTTTCAAATACTCAGTTTCTGAGTTAAGCCAAAAACAAAAGTACAATACCGAACAGCTCTCTTTCTGAGCACAGTTCTAACTATTTTAACTATTTTTAATTTTATATGTAGGAGTGGGATTAATAAATGACAATAAGAGAACATAAATTATAAACACAGTAGTGGTATAAAAATGTCTTTAAAATCTCCCAGAATAGTTTTCTCTAAGATGAAGAAAACCACTGGTGTCACTAGACTAAAAAGTGATGAAAGCCCTTCATTTTCTTCTGAATGCACAGAACATGTATCAAAGACAAAAAGGGATTGTAACAACTCTATGGATTTTAAGCTAATAATCACTACTAAGAGACGAGCAGCATGGAAACTTGTGCAGTGTCAGTTGTGTATGAACGAGAGATAGACAACTGCATGACACAGAAAAACGGGCACTTGTATGGTCAGCTAAAGTAATCATCAATGCAAAATGGAGAAACAGTGCAGCTGCTTTTACTGCACCTGGCAAGGACATTAAGGGTGGGGGGTGGAATCTTCACTTTTCAGGCCTGCCTGCAGCCCTGGCTTTGACTATTTAAAAACAATCTGTAAAACTGTTCATAGTCTCTCCAACCTGCAGCAAAGGATTATAAATTAACTGATTCTTGTCTTCTGCTAATATAATCTCTTTTGCTTTCTTAAGATTGAGCAGTACAGCTCTCAGTTACTGTGAATAAATGAAAAAGACATGTCCACAAGCTCTGGGAGCATTGCTCCTTTCAGCGATAGCCTTTCAATTTTACACATGGTGGTGGTGAGATCTATTTGGTAGTGGGGTCTGTCTATGTGGGCCTACCTAGCTACTCACCTGACTGAGCATGAGGGGCAGCTGAATGCACGGATATAATTTTCTCCAGAATATAATCCCAACTAGAGGAACAGATGGCCCAGCTTGTTGTAAAATATTGTTGCCACTCTTCCCCCCTGAACATCCTCTCAGACAAACACATTGTAGTCTGAAGGGCCCAGTCCTTTCTGGGCTGGGGAGGGGGTATGTGGCATGTGTAAGTTCTTGCTGAAGCTATTGTATTTCACCAATTTAAAGTGCTGTGCAAGACAAAGTCAGTCTTGTGGCCTAGGACAGAGTTGTGCACAATGAATAAAGCATGATTTTTCTTTCTCCAGATGACGACGCAGGCCTTTATGAAGTACATTAGACTAATAGTAAAAAAGCTGGACCACAAAAAAAAAAATCTGCTAGGTACATTGCTAGAGCTGAAGCAATGTACATGGTCTAGATAAAGATTTACTTGTTTGTTATGATTTTATGATTTTTGTTATTGGTATTCCTCATCATAGTATCATGTAGTGCACTGGGAGTTTAAAGAATTAATGCTCCAGTTCCAGGTACCTGTCATGAGGAGAACAACTATGTACCCCAGAGGACTTTGCATTCAGAGAGGAGATATAATCCCTGAAAAGGTCACCTGATGTCCCTTTTTTTTTCCTTCAGCTCTCCTCCCTGCTGCTCAACCAGACTACGCATCTCACCTCAGCATGATAGTGAGGCCTTCAGTTCTCAGACACTTTTTCCCATTATATTTGATTTATCAGCTTCAATTCTAATTATATTGTATTATAGTGTGTTATCTTGCATTCCAATACCAAATTTAGTAAAATAGTTCATTTCTCCTCAGATTGTTGCCGCAGTTTTTAATTATCTTGGGGTCCACTTTTTCCTTTTTCTGGAGGTGTGGATCTGCAGATCCCTCTGCACAGATAGTCACAGAACAGGGCAGAACCAGCCTGTAAACTGGTGACACTCTTGAAGCTCCAGGCCTACATCATGCTTAGAATCAAATACGCTTTTTTGTTCTTCAGAAGGATAGGTCCTCTTCTGAATATGCTTCCAGGGACGAAATCAAAACTTTTGAAATATTTTCATATGAAAAAAAAACGTTCTTTCTCATCACATAGGACTCTTCAACATCTTCATCAATGACATAGGTGATGGCATTGAGTACCCCCTCAGCAAGTTTGCAGACAATGCCGAGTGGTGCAGTCAATACACTGGAGGGAAGGGAAGCCATACAGAGGGACCTGGACAGGCTGGAGAATTAGCCCATAAGAACCTAATGAGATTCAAAAAGGCCAAGTGCAAGGTATTGTACTAGGGCTGGGGCAATCCTAGGTATTTATATGGACTAGGAGAAGATCTCCTTGACAGCAGCCCTTCAGAGAAGGAATTGGGTGTCCTGGTGGACAACAATCTGTATATGAGCCAGCGGTATATCCTTGCAGCCCAGAAATCCGACTATATCCTGGACTGCCCTGAAAGAGCAGTGGCCAGCAGGGAGAGGGTGGTGTTTGGATTGTCCCCCTCTACTCAGCTCCTGTGGGACCCTACCTGGAGTACTGCATCCAGGCCTGGGGCCCCTAGCACAAGAAAGATGTGGAACTCTTGCAGTGGGTCCAGAGGAGGGCCACTAAGATGATCAGAGGTCTGAAGCACCTCTCCTGTGAAGAGGGGTTGAGGGAACTGAGCTTGGAGAAGAGAAGGCTCCAGGGAGACCTCACTGTGGCCTTCCAATATTTGAATGGAGCATACAAACAGGAGGGAGTACGACTGTTTACAAGGATGGGTAGTGATAGGACAAGGGGGGAGTGGTTTTAAATTGAGACAGGGGAGGTTTAGGTTAGATATTAGGAGGAAGTTTTTCACTCAGTTGGTGGCGACACATTGGAACAGGTTGCCCAAGGAGGCTGTGGATGCCCCATCCCTGGAGGCATTCAAGGCCAGGTTGGATGTGGCTCTGGGCAGCCTGGTCTGGTGGTTGGCAATATTAGAGGTTGCACATAACAGGGGGATTGAAACTAGATGATCTTTGAGGTCCTTTTCAACCCTGGCCATTCTGTGATTGGTTGTGTGATTGCTGGTACAGTTTTATGTTGCTTGCTTCCTGAAACCTCTACATCCAATAACTGCTGATTATTATTTAAAAATAATAATTGTGCATATCTTCCATGACACTTTTAATCTATCTTTTCTTATAATTTTGACTACAGTTTTACATAAGAAATATTCTCTTGCTTGCTATTAGAGATTATGAACACGAAGCAAAGGACATCCTGAAGTTCATGAGAGAGGCAGTGAGTGGCCACATCATAAACTCAGGAGATTCCAGCTTCCTCAGAGTTCTTGCAGAAGACTGTGCCAGCATATGCCAGCCATGCACACCACATGCCTTATTCAGAGGGACAGCGACATCTGTGAGCACTCACTGGACACATCTGAACTGAAAAAAAGTGAATTTTGTCATGCTGGGTACAGTGTTACAAAGTACTCAAAGCCCCCAAGATGCTGGGAACAGCTCATGCAACATGAGTGAACAGAAGCTCATGCAACATGAGTGAACAGAAGCAACACCATAGCCAGCTGAGAACTGCTACCTTGTCTGTTTGTGGTAGTCCACCAGTACCTTCCAAGCTGATGCAGCCTGGGAGATCATTTCAGACAAGAAAGTAGGTATTGCAATCCCTCTACATTTCCCCTCTCAATTTTTGCCATTATTTATCCCAAAAACGAAAATTGTCACATGGTTGGAGAAGTCACGACTTGAAATGACACTTCAGAGCAGAAATCTGTTTATGCTTGTGGATTTTTCAGGAGCCTACAGACAATATACACAGCTCATGCAATTACATAGCTATATTTACATATCAGTGAGTATGCAGCTGCCATAACAAGTACAGGGACAAGGCTGAGGTCTTCATGTCATTGTCAAGTCCTTGGAATTATCTTTTAGATTCATTTGCATGCAGCTTTCAATGAAACAAGGTTTTACACTGTCATTAGCTTCACAGAAGAAGGTAGATTACTCCGTTCAATCAGAACAAAATGTACAAATCTTTCTGAAAAATAATAGGAGGGAATGGCTCTTGAGAAAATTCAGCCCCTATTACTTTTAGAATAGAAACAATATTTGTGTAGGCATGCACACAGTTTTAAAAGGTCCCAGCTCTCTCATGCATACTTTGCAAACTAGCTTTCTAAACAACGTTACCAATGCAAATATTGTGTGAGAGGAAAAATAGTGAATGTTGGTCCAGGTTTTCATTACAGCAGTGGCAAATAGTGACCAAGTTTACATCATTGCTGCCTGTGTCTTTACACATTATGTGTGCTCTGCACAAGTAATGTCTCCTAACATTACAAATAAAGAAAATTCTAATCTCCAGCTTTCTTTAAACTGTAGAGGATTTCACCTGTTCATTTAACAGGAAATCCTAAGAGAGGAGGCAAACACATTGTCCCCAGATGGAACTTAGTGTTCTGGGGGGGAGGGGGTGGTGAACTATGCAACAGTACTTAGAAACACTGATTTTCAAATGCGAGCTAGAAGGAACCTTGGAAAAGTATTTGCAGTCAAAACAAGTGCTGAAGTACACACATACAGAAATGAAATCAAGGACTTTTCTCTTTTTAAAGGGCTTACTCAAACCATACAAAAAGTATTACTGTAGATGCATATTCCTAGATGCATCAAGGAAAAAAAATGATAAACTACAGATTATTTCATACATCATATAGTTAATATTTTTCTTAAGTAACAGTTGCAGATAGATCTATCACATTACTACATACTCAAAGCCTTAGGATAAAATCATCTTTGCAGTAGCATAAGTTTCTTGCTTTTGTATACCTATCTGAACAAATAGCGGCATTTAGGCAACAGACTTATTTAAAATTATTAAACTCAAAGAAAAGCTTGTACGCACTGACTGGTCTTTCCAGGAACACTTATTTACTCCATGCTCAGCAACACCCTGTTCTCAAAAGCTACCAGGGAAGGTGCTGTGAACATCAAGGACAGTTGCAGTCACTAAGAAGTTAAGGGGGAATCTTTCATTAGTTAATGCAGATAATACCATTTGAAAGCATTTTCTCCCTTATTTTACACATGCAAAAATTTTAAAGAAAACATCATTCAGTGTAATTCACAGAAGAGTGTTTCAGGAGAGTTGGCTGTCTGCCCAGTGATAGACTTGCAGGCCATCACCATTTCCTCCAGGCCTCATGTCCACTGCATGGAGCCCAGGACTGTTCCTGTTCCCAGCATGCCCACCCAAGCATCAAGTGCTCAAGGACCAACCCTGAATTCATCAGTCTGAGTAATAAAGACCATTATAGTTACAGAACTTCCATGTTACATGCTCACCTTGCTACTTTTTCCCCTCAGCTCTTTGAATGATGAAAAGAACTGATTTCACACAAGGTCTACAGGACAGGGACATAGAGATGGACTTGCTCAGTTCAGTGGCCCTCTGAGGTCAGAGAAAATCTGTGTAGATATCAGCATCAGAAGGGAGCCCAGTAATGCTGTGGATTTTCATAGGAAGGGCTAAATTCTTTCCCTCAGGTCAACATTGCACGTGGTACAGCCTTCTAACTGAACAGCACCTTGTCAGTCTGAAGGGAGAGTTTTGACTTCACTCCAGAAGTGAGTGGGGATTGTGCTGTGACATTTTGTGCTCCTCATGCCCTCAAAGTACTTGTGGGGCAGAAGGCATGGGCAGTGGGAGGGAACGAAATTAGCATTTTCCTGCAGCGGCTTTCTTCTCTAGAGCTCAGATGGCACACACAAATATCAAAGGTTCTCTCCCTTTCAGTCACTTCAAAAGAAACAAAATCTGAAGCTTTTCCTTTCTACTGTACTGCATGGAGAAGGATCATATCAGACAGCTCCTGCAAAAGCAAATAGGTCTCTGATTCCGAATAGCCATCACACAGCATTCATAATGTGCTACAAATACTGACAAAACAGAAAAAATATCACAATCCTATCTTAAGAATTTGTGGGAAAAAAATTAAATATAGGATTCTCAGACATATTTGGGTGTATCAGCCTATCTGTTTTAGGACAGAACTTTCCAAACCTTTCCGTATTTTGACTGATTCTTCCTTTTATTTTATTTGCCACATTTCAGATCCCCTGATTGCATTCTTTTTATGCTCTACTGTCATTTTCTGCAGCTCTCTATCTAAACAATAGGACATTCATAGAAACTATTATTTCAGAATATTTTAAGTAGTTATTCTAACATCTCACTTTCATTAAAAGAACGGTTTCCATTGGAGTAAATTGTAGAATTCCAGAGCAAGTAGCATCGTGCTCAAATCGATGTTCTGATGCAATTTTCTATTTTTCAACTCTAATAGCAGAAAGCTAAGTACACCCCAAATATAAAACCAATACCCTTGTTATCTAAGTTAGCTTAATTTGACTTGGAAGTCATTAAAAATAAAACACCATCTGTATTCATCTTGGATCTCTTTCAACCATGTCTATTGGAAAGATATTCAATTACTTCTTCCCCATTTTCCCATGCAGTACAGTGCAGGGTCATCATTCTAACCTATACAAAAAGTATCTTTAATCACCAAGGTACAGCTTTGGTAATTGCTGAGGCAACTCCTCCTTTCCTATAGCTGATGTCCTGCCATGGTCTGCATTTCATCGTGATCTGTTAGCAGTGTGGCCAGGGAGCTCAAATAAGCAGGCACATGTTTTCTTTCATTTCATGTAATTTCTTAGTTGTTTTTCTAGCATCTTTGCAAAAGAGAAAGTGCATATGAGGACACGGCTTCATGTTTGTCATGTTTGTTTTCATTCAGGCTGATTAAGTTTTCAAATCTCCAGTGCACTCAGCTCTGAAATTTTGATTTGAAACTGCCTAAAGATCACAAGGAAACAGAAAGTAAAAATATCATGATCACAACACAGGAGGTACAGGAGAGTGAAGCTATGCTTTAAACAGTCTTCTGAAACACACCTAACATATTTTTGTCTTCTTCCTCTTTTACAAGGTAATAATAGGTTATAGTGTCTCCAGCCATTTTACAAGTAATTATCTACAAACAAAGGGGAGAGGGGAAGCTTTGGAAAAGCTACAAATCTCAACTCCTATTTTATTCAGGAAAGAGAAATACTGTCCATATCAACATGGACAACCTGAACTACCACCAGATATTAGAGACACTTTGCCCAGCAGGGTCACAGCGTATTCAAGAATACTGTCACTTGCAAAGCCTGAACATGTGATCAGTTATGATCTGCTTGCACTACTTGACAGGCACAGATAATTCTTCTAATCCTCCACACAGTCAACCAGTTACTACGTGGATAGAAATCACTGCCCTGAAAAGCCCATCCTAGTATCTTCAGTTTACTCTTATTTCTCCCGATGGGTTGTCATGTTTTAGAGGAGGATGGCACTGTTTTGAGACCAGCTGAGTCATAGGGCTGGGATTGTACATCCTTCAATAGATGCCAGCAGAGATGGCTGCAGCCACTCAACATAGTGCCCAGTGCATCCCCACAAGCTTGTCCCTGGGAAAGCTGAGGTGCACCCTTGTTTTGAGGGATCATTCACCAGTCATGCAAAGTAAAGCTCTGGTGTCGTGTATCTGTAGCAGACTTCTTTACCTATTTCTGATGGTGGACATTTATATGTGATATATATACAGGAAGTTTAAATAGCAAGCAAGTAGCATGTGCTCCTCAGGAGAAAAAAAAAAAATGTGGTTGTCAGAATTGTTTCTAAATTTTGTGAGCAATATCACCAATCTCTCTACACTGTTTTAAAAAAGGGTGTTTACTAATTTTCCATCATGTTTCCATCGTTATCCATATGTCAAGTGGTAGAAGGTGGCAGCTAGTTGGAAAAAAGTTTTATCTGTTTCGGACAGCTTAATATCCATAGATTATAATTATATAAGGATAAAGCCAGGGAAGATGTCATCAGAGTGTTAACTTCAAGGCAAATGATATGCCAGATGGCAGCAATGACTCCTCAGGTTTCCAGGACACACTCCAAGGAAATTCTTTTTTTGATGCCTTTTCATACAAGAGCATATTAGCAACAGGGTACTACTTCACATAAAGAATAGACATCATCGGAAGTGCCACTAGAAAAAGCTGTGTTTCTTCTCAATATGATGAGAACTTCATTCAGTATATGTGATGATTAATGGACTGATAACAAAAAGTTGTAGTCAAGCAGCAATTGGACAGAGACCACCCAAAGGCAAAAAGAAGACTGCTGCTCTTGAAGAAGACCAAGACTGAATGGCTGCATTACTGTCATTACTTTTTTTCTTAATGTTGCTAAAGTAATTACTCCATTTCAAATGCAGTATCCAGGGTAGGACTGTCCCTAATTTATCTGTTTTCCCTGTCTTTTATATACAAGTTCTGCTGAGCAAGCAAAGAGTTAGTTCACGTTCTCCTTTTGAGGCAGTGATTAAGAGTTTCTTGGGAGGCTCAAGGGGATCTCATCAATAAATATTTCTATAAATACATTAACAGTAAGAGGAGGGCTAGGGAGAATCTCCATCCCTTGTTGGACACAGAGGGCAGCACAGTTATCAAGGATCAGGATAAGGTTGAGGTACTTAATGCCTTCCTTGCCTCAGTCTTTAATAGTAAGACTGGTTGCTCCCTGGGCACACATGGGGAACAGAATAGGCCCTGCATAATCCATGATGCAGGTCTTAGACCTGCTCCAAAAACTGGACACTCACAAGTCCATGGGGACAGAAGGATTGCACCGTAGAGTGCTGAGGTATTTGACAGATGTGGTTGCCAAGCCACTCTCCGTCATCCTTTGGCAGTCTTGGCTAACTGAGAATGTCCCAGTGGACTGGAGACTGGCAAATGTGACGCTCATCTTCAAAAAGGGCCAGAAGTATCATTCTGGTAGCTATACACCAATCAGTCTCACATCACTGCAGGGAAGGTTATAGAACAGATAATCTTGGGAGCCATCATGGATCAATTAAAGGACAACAAGGGAATCAGGCCCACTTAGCATGGGTTCGTGAATGTAGATACTGTTTGATAAATCTGATTTCATTCTATGACAAGGTGACCTGCCTAGTGGATGAAGGTAAGGCTGTTGATGTGGTCTACCTGGACTTCAGTAAAGCCTTTGACACTGTCCCCCACAACATCCTCTTGGAAAAGCTGGCTGCCCATGCTTTGGATGAGCATATGCTCCACTGGGTGAAACACTGGCTGGATGGCTGGGCTCAAAGAGTTGTGGTCAATGGAGTCAAATCCAGCTGGTGGCCAGTCATGAGTAGTGTCTCCCAGGGCTCAGTACTGGGGCCACTTCAATTCAATATTTTTATTAATGACCTTCATGAGAGGATTAAGTGCACCCTCAGTAAGTTTGCAGATGACACCAAGTTGGGAGGGAGTGTTGATCTGCCAGAAGGCAGAAAGGCGCTGCAGAGTGACCTGGATAGACTGGATTGATGGGCCAAGGTAAACTGTACGAGTTTCAAATAGGGCCAAGTGTCAGGTCCTGCATTTTGGTAACAGCAACCCCAGACAACCCTACAGGCTTGGGAAGGAGTAGCTGGAAAGCTTCCTGATGGAAAGGGATCTTGGTGTAATGATGGACAATATGAGCCAGCAATGTGCCCAGGTGGCCAAGCAGGCCAATGGAATCCTGGCTTGTATCAGGAATGATGTGGTGAGCAGGACTAGGGAAGAAAACCGGACCCTGTACTCAGCACTGGTGAGGCCCCACCTCGAGTACTGTGTTCAGTTTTGAGCACCTCATTACAGAAAGGACATTGAGGTGCTGGATCAGGTCCAAAGAAGGGCAACAAGGCTGGTGAAGAGCATGGAGAATATGCCATATGAGGAGTGACTGACAGAGTTGGGGCTGTTTAGTCTGGGGAAGAGGAGGCTGAGGGGAGACTTTATTGCTGTCTCCAAATACCTGAAAGGTGACTGCAGTAAGAGCAGAGTTGGTCTCTTCTCAGTGGTGATAGGTGACAGGACAAGGGGAAATGGCCTCAAGTTGCACCAGGGGAGGTTTAGGTTGAGCATCAGGAAAAACTTCTTTACAGAAGGGGTTGTTAAACACTGGAATAGGCTTCCCAGCGTGGTTGAGTCACCATCCCTGGATGTGTTTAAAAACAGCCTGGATGTGGTTCTCGGTAACATGATTTAGTGGAGGGTTGTTAGAGTTAGGGTAGTATGGTTAGGTTGAGATTGGACTATGATCATTCTATGAGTTGTCTTTGTTTAGTTTTCTTCAGGAAATGTATGCATGAGAACTAACTGTAACTAACATGAGGGCATATATGCTGTTAACTAATAAAACTAACAGGTGCAGGAGAGTCATTATAGAAGTGGATCTTCTCGTAAGTTTGAATGAGGTAAGAATAAATAATTTCTTTATTTCTGAGTTTAGAACAAATTCACAAAACTGACCTACTCTTGGTACATATGCTGATTATTATGAGGTCCTTATGAGGTGATATTTGAACTAAACAGTAATTTTTAGCATGTCTGCTTAATGGTAGTAATGAAAAACAGAAATGGTAGGCTGTCATTTTTTCCCCCGTTATGGAAATGTAAAAGCTGGTAGAATTTGGTGTTATTTTATTATTTAAAAAAAAAAAAACAACTCTTTTTTACACTGAAAGAAAGTGAGTTTACATATTCCTTGAAGACTTATCCCGATAAGTCAATTTGCAATTTCTGTTCCCATAACTTTTGATTCCCAGATTTCTTGCAAGTAGGAGACCTCAATTCACTCCTTTTTAGAACTACACCAAAGCTTTGTTTGACATCTGTTTATCTACTGCTCTCCTAAGATGGCACAATCCACTTCAGCTTAGCTGAGAAACAAGAAATTACTCTGCAGTATCAGACATGGATTCAATTGACTAATGCTTCAAAGACAGCCAGTCAAAGGCACAGCTTTAAAACCCATAACTAACCACAACAGAAAGAGGAGATACACCTGCACAGGCCTAGCTCTAATCTAATAAGCACAGACTGGTAACAGTGTCAATCAGATTCAACTTTACACCGTGGTTCGCTAGTCTGTCTCTCAAGTACATGCAAGAAGTGCATCTGAGAACTGTAGTCTCATTGACACTCCATTTTCACAGCTTCTAGTGACTGTCAGATATACAGCTGTGCTGAAGTGGTGCACATGTACTGATTGCAATAGTGAGGGAGAAACTGTTGAAGAGTAGAAACACAACAGTATTTTGGGTGATTACAAATAGCAGAAGAATGAACTCTGAGGGAGCTGTAAGTTTTCACCAGAGATGAACAAGACCCCGCATGCTGCATTCTTAAAAATCTACAGCCAGTATCTACTGTTACACAGCTGCTACGATGGCATTTTTGCTAGAAAAAAATGTTGTCTTCACAATCCGTCTTTTATCAGCTCCAACAGATGGGAGTCAGAAGGCACCAAATCTGGACTATATGGTGGGTATAGTAGGACACTCCAGAAAAGATAGACAGTGTGCGTCACAGTTTTCAAACTGCCATGGGGTCTGGCACAGTTTTGTTGCAAGAAAAGGTTTGTCCTCTTCTTTGGTATGCCTCTGGATGTTTGAGTCTTCAGCTTAGTCAGCATTGTGATGTGGCAGTCAGAGTTCATCATTTGTCCAGGTTCCAGGAAATACAGAAGGATCACATCTTTCCCATCCCAAAAGACACTGTACATCACTTTACCCACTGAGAGCTACATAAATAGGAGGCATTACCTCCCGAGTTACCTATGTTTTAAGGGTGCGACCTATCCTGGTGTGAGAGACTGGAAAGTGCTTCAAGGAGATCATCTCAATCTTGATACCAGACCTTTGAAACAAGAGAAAAGATGTGAGAGGTGTAAACTTGTTAAGGCTATTGAAAATGAGTACAATGGAATAATATGAACAGGAAGGGTGGAATGTTGGGCTGTGAGCTGAGCCAGAGCAGGGAGCAGCATTCCTGATGTGCACTGCTAACAAGGATAACAGCAAGAGAACATGTGATTTGTTACTGACTGCATGGGAAGAGCTTGATGGTACTGAGAAAATTAAATGTGTGTTACTTGCAGTGTTTCAGTCAGTACTAGAAAACCCAGCTGCAGTCACAGATGACCTGGCAGTACAGAAGAATCAAGGCAGATTGAGCTGGAGATTATTTATCTCAGGCAGAGATATCCAGTTTGTTAAGATCTGATCTGATCCCGGAGAACTGGCCAGCACAAAGCTTAGGGAAAGGCTAACCTTACCTACCTCTTGCAGGCCAGGGGCTCCAAAAGGTAGTAGCAATGTGTGACTTTTAAAATGGAAGAGGAGGGGACTGGCATTGTTAGCTCTGACTATTACTGTCAATTCCTAGAAAACTATGGGAATAAATTGCAGGACCTGGCACTTGGCCTTGTTGAACCTCTTCCCATTCACCTCAGCCCATTGATCCAGCTTATCTAGATCCCTCTGAAGAGCCCCCTACCCACAGGCAGATCGACACCACCTCCCAACTTGATGTCATCTGCAAGCTTACTGAGGGTACACTCAATCCCCTCATCTAGGTCATCAATACAGATATTAAACAAGATGGGCCCCAGTACCAACCCCCAGGGGACACCAATTGTAACAGGTCATCAGCTGGACTTAACTCCATTAACCACTACCCATTGGGCATGGCCCTCTAGCCAGTTCCTTACCCAAAAAAGGGTATACCTGTCTAGGCCACAGCCAACCAGTTTCCCCCAGAGAATACTGTGAGAGACCATGTCAAAGGCTTTGCTGAAGATTATGTAGAGTACATCAACAGCCTTTCCCTCATCTACCAGTCTGGCCACCCAGTCCCAGAAGAAGATGAGGATGGTCAAGCACGACCTGCCTTTCATGAACCCGTGCTGGCTGGGTCTGATCCCCTGGATGCCATGCATGTGCCATGTGATCTCACCCAAGTTTATTTGCTCCATAACTTTCCCTGGTACCAAAGTCAGGCTGATAGGCCTGTATTTCCCTGGATCCTCCTTACGGCCCTGTGTGTGAACGTACTGGAGGAAAACATCACTCAGCTTCAAAGCAATTACTAAATTCAGGTGCTTTCCTGGAGTTATACAAGCATATAGCTCCCTGACCCACTGTGTCCTGCAGGAAGCCAGCACTGCTGGTCAGGGCTGGTATGGTGGCAGCATGCCCAGACATCATGTTTGCAGAGAGACACTGGCCTCCTGACTCCCCAGGCTGATCATCATGCCTTCTTCACAAAGGGAACAATACCTGGCAGTGGGGGCTTGTAAAAACAAAGGCAGTACCCACGTTATACATGCCACATACAATGGTGTTGATAATATTCTCCATCTCTGTCATGTTTCTTCCTGGGGGCTACTGAGGAAATGCCATGAGCCCAAAAAATTTGGATTCTCCATAGCTTTGCAAAACTGAATTGAATGAGCACAGTTGTCTCTGTAAAATGAAGTTTCATGGAAGCACAGAAACATTAAGCTTAGCAAAGATCACTAAGATCATGTAAGCCAATCACCGACCTTTCCCCACCATGCCCAATAACCATGCCATTCAGTGCCACAACTACACCGCTCTTGGTTAGTGGGCATAGTGAAAATGATTGGTGGGCATGGGACCCTGACCCCACCACCTCCTTGGGCAGCCCATTCCAGTGCCTGACCGCTCTTGGTTAGTGGGCATAGTGAAAATGATTGGTGGGCATGGGACCCTGACCCCACCACCTCCTTGGGCAGCCCATTCCAGTGCCTGACCACTCCTTCTAAGAAGAAAGTGTTCCTAATATCCAGTCTGAATCTCTTCTGGTGCTGCTTGAGGCCATTCCCTCTCATCTGATAGCTGTTATCTAGAAGAAGAGGCTCACCGCCACCTTGCTATAACCTCACTACAGACAAAATTCATAGGCAGCAAAGACCCCTAAAAATAAAACCAGGACAAGGGCTGAAATTGACAGGAGTTTCTGCGTGACACCCAGGAGCTGTAATTTTGATCATTCCTAATATCTTTCCAAAAGCTTCAGGAGTCAGGTGCTCATCCTCTGCTTCACTAAAACTGCTGGGTCTGTGCAGCTCACTTTCTATAACGAAAAGGCAGTACATATGCCTGAAATGACAGGGGAAATATATCTGGCTTATTTAAACAAAAAGTAATTTGCTATCTAATGTAACAGGTATATTAGTGAGAAATCTGCCCATTTTGAATCTTTCCCCTATTTAATTTTACAAAACCAAACATTTCATAATATGCTAAGGGCAAAGAAGCACCATGGCTCACTTTGTTTTGGCCAGACACAGACATAGCTGTCAAACTGTGTGCTGTCGCAAACCAGTCAGGTTCTGCTGCTTACAGGGACACACTGAGCCCCACAGAAGCACCCAGTATACCCTAACCCAGCACCAGAAGCATTGCCTGGAAGGGAGTATGGCAGAGTCCCAGTGCTTCCTGGTTGCAACACATCCCTTATACTCACAGCATGTCAGAGACAAACATAGTGCACGCAGTGCACCTGGCTTCCCTTGTATTTTTCCTAGATATCATGCACCAAATACATATATTTATATACCAGTCATTTTATAGCAATCATTTCAAGAGGACTCAACTGCTCTTTTTTTTTTTTTTTTTTTTTTTTAATTGTGATAAGTAAGAGACAGGATTCTCAAAATTGATGCTTTCTATTTTCAAACTGGGAATAAAAACTACCTACTCCTCCACTCCTTCACTAAGAAGCAAAATACTAGTTGTTCCTTCAACATTTACTTCAGGGTTTACAAATGAAGTGTTATAGGCAGTTTCAACATTGCTTTTTACTGAACTGTTTTTTTCAGATTAAAAAAAAAATTCAGATTCAGAAAAACTGTGTTTTTCAGATTAAATCAGCATCCATATTGAATTGAGAGAGTATGTATAGAGTGCTTATGCACGTTGAGCTAGAGTGCCTACAGATAACACTACTTACTGTACTACTACACTAATTCCAATAACAGAATCAAAAAGCTGACTGGCAAGAGCAGAGATAAGAAGTTAAATAAAGTGTTTGAGGCTCTCCAAAAATGGGAAAAGTGCTGTACTGGAGAGGTACGTGAGGCTGATGGTGCTCCCCGTGCTACAGTTTCCTGAGGAAATGGTGTAAAGGTCAAGATTGCTGTGAGAATCACAGAATCATACAATAATAGAATGGCCCAGGTTGGAAGGGACCCCAAAGATTATCAGGTTCTCACCCCCCTGTCACAGATGGGGCCACCAACCTCCAGACCTGATACTAGACCAGTTTACCCAGCACCCCATCCAACCTGGTCTTGAACACCTTCAGAAATAGTGTTCACAAGCTCTTTGAGCAACCTGTTCCAGCACTTCACAACTCCCTCTGTAAAGAACTTTCCTCTGACATCCAATTTAAACCTTTCCTCCCAGAGCTTAAAACCCCTTGTCCTAACACCATCTGTCCAAGTAAAAAGCTGATTCCCTTCCTGTTTACAATCCCCTTTTCAATACTGGAAGGCTGCAATGTGGTCTCCTTATATCCTCTTCTCCAGGTTGAACAAGCTCAGCTCCCTCAGCCTGTCTTTGTAGGGAAAGCGTTCCAGCCTTCTGGTAATCTTCTTGGCCCTCCTCCAGACCGTCTCCAACTGCTCTTTCCCGTACTGGGTGCCCCAGACTTGGATGCAGTACTCCAGATGGGGCCTCACAAGGGCAGAGTAGAGAGGGACAGTCACTTCCCTGTCCCTGCTGGCCACACCTCTTCTGATGGAGTCCATGTTACCACTGGCCTTCTGAGCTGCAAGAGCACACTGCTGGCTCATGTTCAGTTTTTCACCCACCAGGATCCCCAGGTCCCTCTCCACAGGGCTACTCTCAGGGAGTTCTTTTCCCTGTCTGTATACATATCTGAAATTACTCTGACTAAAGTGCAAAACCTTGCACTTTGCTATGTTGAACCTCCTTATGTTCACACAGGTCCACCTTTCAAGTTTGTTGAGGTCCCTCTGAATGGCATCCCTTCCTTCTAATGTGTCAACTGCACCACTCAGCTTGGTGTCATGCTTTTCAATTATTTTCAAGAAGAAAATAATTATGCAAATGTTAGTTCTGGGTGCATGCTAAGGAAATAATTTCCTAATTGTGCCCGTGCAACACTGCTCAGCTTTTATTTGCACTGCAGATGGTAAAGCAGAAATGCATCCCTTTTGGAACAATGGGACTCACTGATAAGTGTTGTAGCAATGGAAAATGCCACGTGCATTCCTGACACTTCTAACAGGTGGCCAAGAAGCAATATTTTTGCTAGAATACTAGCAGCGTTTAAAACCTGAACAAATGTCTTGATTAGCAGAGCTGATTAATTCAGAGTTCATTGTGTTCTTCACTGAAATCAGAAAGCCAAGTACATTGCTGGAAATTAAATAGGCACAGTAATTGTATACCCACAGCTTAAACAGTAGCTCATTCCTATGACATGTGGAAATCAAACTATAACCACAGAGAAGTTATAAAGCAGGTATGTTTAATCAATGCTGCAAACAGGCCAGATGCAGGGGAGATATTCCCACCTAGCCTGCAAACCAGAGGGCAAGAAAGGCACATACTTAAAGAACAAGCTGCTTACATATGCATTAGATGTCCAAGAAAAGGCTGGGTTATTACAGTGAATCCCCAGAACGATTGACATCCCCCCTCATTGGTGGTTTTTCCAGTGAGGGTCATCGTGTTATTTTCTTGGGCTTGGGGTAGGGTGGAGGACGCTTGTCTGGCTCTGGTTGGTCATCTCATTGGCCACAACTCCATTCACCAATCTGCTGCTTCTTCATTAATTTGTGGTTTTACTGTTCGAGTCTGCTACCTTGCATTCCAGAGACAGGATAACTAACAATGTTACTTGGAAAAACAGGAGACCCACTGTCTGCACTAACTTTCTAAGTCTGTAGAAAAGTATCTGTTATCATCAGCAAAAACGTGGTTTAGCAATGTCAAATCTACAGCTGCCGATTCAACACCTCATATAGGCACATAACTTTTAACTTAATTTACTTTCTGTAATTCACCTGCCAAGATTGTTTTGTCACAAGAGAAGAGAGCATAGGTATGCTCAAGGATAGGTTGTAGACTGTGGATTTCAACAAAACTTCTGCCTCTGCCTTCTTGTAAAATTGAAACAAGAAGTTCAGCAGGTCACACTGGCTGAACCAACACAACTGCCAAGCTGCAAAGGGGGCAAAACACACAGTATTTGTGTGCAAATCCATGACAAGTGACACTCTCCAAACCCAGTAAAATTCTGTAATCCAGTGCAACCAATACAGAAAAGTGTATGTTTTTCCTTATTCGTTATATTGATAGAGAACTGCTATATCTTCTTCCAAAGGTCTTAACAATTAGCACTCTCCGGTAATAATCACCCTTCTAAGATGGAGCAGAATTCATTTTCTGCTTGTGTATACCCTACAGTGTTAGGGAAACAGAAATTCATGAGTGGTAAACTGGAAAGAAGGTCTGAAGGAAGGTGAAGGCTGCAGTAAGCATGCATACAAAAGGCAATGGCACAGGCTGCACTAGCACTTCCACTAGGACACGTAAGGGAAGTGTCATCCACTCTATTCACACATTTTCATCCTGAGGTGGGCTCTGGTAAACTACAGAGTAAAGGCAGGCAGGATTTCTTACCTCATCCAGGTATGTCACATACTGGGAGTAAGATAACTGTGAATATCAGGCTACATTCATGAACTCCTTTTTCTATCAGCTTGCCTTTTATTGTAATTGAAAGGTAAGTAGAGGAGTGTTGGTGAGAAGTGATGCAGGCTGTGGAAGATCTCACAGAGACAGTTTCTCAGCTCTGTTTCAAAGGAAACCATTCATTTCACATTCATTGCTCATGCACAGTACCTGGGTAGTGACTGATCACTGAGCAATGTCCCTTGCAGATTTCCACAATCAGAGTTAGTAATGTTTTACCTATTCTCATGAAATTTCACTGGATTTTGTATACTCTTTAACTTAGAGAAAATTTCTGCCAGCTGTTTTCTGCTATCACTCTTCCCCAAACGACTCTGTGGGATTTTAGGTTGTGCAAACTTCCTGTAATTCCATTCCTACCACCAGGTATGGACTTTTTGCAAAGGAGACTTCTTATTCTGTTGACTCCAAAAAGAAGTGCCATTTTTTCTACTGCCAAGGAACACACTTGTCAAATTTTCTTTACAATAGAGGAAAGAGGAGGAAAGAGTATACCTTGATTTTTAAGGTCAAAATTTCTCACCTGTGGGGTTGAAGAGTTACATTCATTTGTACTCGTAATTGTTGTATCATTACAGTTTTTGAGCGTCAAAATTAGATTCACCTATGGCAAATCCACATTCATTAATATTTGCTCTAATGGCCTCTAAACATCTGCATACTAAGAGAGTTTGCATTTATCTGTTTAAGATGATGTTGGCTGAGGCCTGGGCAGCCTGAGTTAGTGGGCGTCAACCCTTCCTACAGCAAGGGTGTAGGAACTGGGTGGTCTTTAAAGACCCTTGCAACTCAAGCCATTCCGTGATTCTACAATTTTCCATGTCAAAGCATACACATATCAAATTGCTCCTTTGTCACAACTCTGTGTTGTGTGCTTTCAAATTTCAGAAAGTTCCTTACACCCTATGGGCATGATAACCTTGCAGAGTCAACCAACTTTTTTAGATGCCAGGAGGTATCTGAGAATCTGAACAGAGCACCTGACAGATGGTGCAGGACCTCTGTACCCTCCTGGAGAAGAAAAGAAGAGGCTTCCAGGCAAGCTTCATCTGCATTTCTGACGGTACAGAGTGATTGCATGGAGGCAATGAAACCCCAACCCACATACCCTCCCAGCAGAACTCCAGATCACTTGTAGCCTGATTTCTCTTTTTTGACCTACAGTACTATGTGAACATTGACCAGAGCTGATGTACAGAGTTCTGGCACTCCTTGACAGGCTACATGGGATTGGAAAGTAGCCATTCCTGAGCTGGAGAGGTTTCTGCTCGCATTGTGTTTGGAGGGAAGCTAGTGCTGGAAACCTAAATTATGTAAACAAGGTTTTCCAATGAACCTTTTCTCCCTTCTAGAGCAAAACATCTGAGGTAAGGCTTTAATTTTCTCATTATACAATTCAGAGTAATACTCAAATCTGTAAACGTCATCCAGTTAAAAACTTTTCCCATTGAACTGAGAATGTGAATGTGTTTAAATCCCTGAGAATAGCCTAAGAATCAGGGAACTTGCTCCCTCAGAAGCCTTCACACTGCCTGCTTGTGAGACAAAATATCTCTGATATCAGTACGTAACAAGACTACATGATGTAATTTATTGCAAGCAGGTATTAAAGAATGAAATGTATTATTTTATGTAAGCACAGCAAAGCCCTAAGATACAATTGCTTGAATGGGTTAGGAAGGCTGACATATTTTAAAGCCACATTTTCTCCTACATGTCTGTGTAGTAAAGCACCGAAGCATATTTAATGCTCTTAAGAATAGAAAGAGAGTCTGTGAACTTCATGGTTTATCACATAGATGGCTGAATGTCTTCTACTGAAAGATTAATCTGCCAAGAAATTACTGGGCATTTAGACAAATCCTGTGACTGCTCTTTTATATTGGCATTAAAGATGTTCCTTAGAAATGGACAAGGATACCATGTCTTTAGGACACAAAAAACAGACATCTGCTCATTGAAGAGTGAACATAAGAAACACACACTATACTGTCCAGCCTGCTGGCTAGCAGACACATGCAAGGGCAAATCTCCTGCCTGCCTCACCTTGAATTGAGCAGCCTTTAACATAGGCAATGGAGCAAGTGACATCAGGAACTTAGGTTCCCTTTTCATTGTTGTCAGCAGCTAGCACGCTCCGATTCCTGCTAACACCTTCATAGAGATGGTTCTTGTTGCCACAAATACTCAGTAATACTATGTGTACAGTAGTCTTTCTGGAATGATCTCTGACCAAAGGGAGCTATGTGCTAAAGACCACTCCATTTGCATGACCTTGTTGGACACAGCCTATAGAAGAGATAAATAAGGCAATCAAGCTTACATACCTTGGGACAAAATTAAATTGGCTCAGCCTTGGAGGCCTGTCTACAACGCACAGTTTCTACCTTCCTCCTTAGCAAGGGTTTGAGTGAAATCAGGGTGGTGATGGCACATAAGACCAAGAGCAGAAGCAAGCAGGCACCTTGGACAGCCAAGTAAGATGTACCATCAGCGTTTAACCCCCCTACACAACACCAAGGGTACTATACATCACAAGGATAAAATGACCTGCACCCACCACTTTTGCTTCAAGCAGTATGGCTCCAAAAGCTTTGTCTCGCCCTTTGGTATCTCAACAATCATTTGTAACTTTACCCAGGTGGTGCACACTGAACCCAGAGCAAAACTGAGCTGGAAACACATTAGTCATTTGACTTATTTAACATGGCTGGAGACATTTTCAGTAAATATGAAAGGGAACAGAACAGTAGGACTGTGTTCAGCACCAATATAGTATACTAGTCCATGAAATGCAAGATACTTCTTATCTTGCTGTCACATGTCCAATGTGTGCTCCTGCAGTAGGGTGTAAGAAAAACAAAAATAGAAAGATAGCCTTTACATAGGTGTACAATAATAAAATATCTCCATCTTTATATTCCTCTTCTCAGGTTCTGACTGCCATCCAACTGAAATTTTCATTGAATAGTGCATCAGTATTTTGCAGGGTATACTCTTCTGGTGTGCTCTGGGCAAGAACTGCATCTGAATCTCAGTTCTTCCTCTTCTGCCTCCTGCAGGGAAGTGTTACAGAAATCCATCTTTTATGCACACAGCCCTCATTGGAAATCTGATGAAACACTCATAGAGATAATGTTACTTTCTGATTAAGTCATTTGCATCAGATGTAATTGTTATTTATTCACTTGCTTTATTAAAGCACGTCAGGGCATGCATAGCAATGTTGCAGGTACTGAAATCAGATGACTCAAATTCAGAACATTTTTGTGCGCAGGCACACTGGATTCAAATGTGCTCAGTTGTCAAATATTGGGAAAGACACACAAAAATTCACTTCCTGGCACCCACAGGACTTCACTGCCTATTTGATGGGGATCTCACCCAGACAGAAGACAAGAAGCATTTCCAGTATCACCTTCACTTAAGTGCACTGATGAAAGACTGAAGGATTTGATTGGTCATACCTAGCTGATGCATGTGACCACAGCTACTCTGAAGCTGTAATGGATTTCCAGTGCAAATGACAGCGTAGCAACACTGCTTCAGTGTAGCTGTGCCTTTAGCTGAAACTCCAGCCCTGGGGCTCTGCCAACAAGTATAGTCTAACAGCCTTTCCTAGCAAGCCCTTTTAGGGTAGAAGGACCACCTCTACACCTTACTCATATTTGATCAGTAATATGTCTTTTTGAACAATGAAAATTTTGCTCAGAAGCAGATAATAGTACAGCCCGGATAGCTATTTTGAAACTACACTAACAACATAATAGAGAAGTGATGTGAGGAGACCTGACATGAACCCAAGTCTCTGATTCGCTCTTCATTTTCTTAAATCTCATAAAGCTTTTTAATCATCTGAAGCTTCTCAGCTGATGAAAATCAAAACCAACAGAATACATAAAAATATGCGCTATCATAAATAATTTTTTATTTCCCCAACATCATTTTAATTTCTCTGACAATGATGTCATATATACAATCTCTGTGTTTTCTACGGTATTTTCTAGAGACAGAAACCTTAAAGGAGAGGACAGAAGTGTATTAATACAGGATGTTTATTGTTACAATTTCCTAAAAACTGTATTTCTATGTACCAAAACAGAGCAGCTCAGTAAAACAGCAGCCACATAAGCATGTGTACTATATCTCCAACACAACAATGTGACAAGACAAAGATAACTTCCTTGAGCCTCTCTTGCCTACAAGTTTGAAGTTTTATATTATGCCAGAACATAAACATACATACTGATGTCCCAGTCTGCCACTGACCTTGTGAAAGCTACAGGAGCTCTTGATTCTCCAGAAGGGGATGTAGTGCATGGTATGTAGCACACTTCATAACATTTTCCCAGTTAAGCGTCTGAGCTCTTCATCATAGTATCAGTTAAGGTGAACTTCTTGTCTTCTCTTCAGAGAAGTTCAGGGTTCACCACCTGTGTGCTCACATCTTTGTCTTGAATTTTTATGGGAAACTACATTTGAAACCCCATGTGAAATATAGCATAGTTAGCCATAGCAGAAAGGTTGAATGTATAAAAAATTGTAACTGTACCACAGAGTGAAGTAATTTAGCTAAAACTGTTAGGTGGACTGATGATTTTATTGAAAGGTGATTGCGGGGAGAGCAGGGTTGGTCTCTTCTAACTGGCGACAGGTGACAGGACAAGGGGAAATGGCCTCAAGTTGCACCAGGGGAGGCGTAGGTTGGATATCAGGAAAAACTTCTTTACAGAAGGGGTTGTTAAGCACTGGAATAGGCTCCCCAGGGAGGTGGATGAGTCACCATCCCTGGATATGTTTAAAAACAGCCTGGATGTGGTGCTTAGGAACATGATTTAGTGGAGGGTTGTTACAGTTAGGGTAGTATGGTTAGGTTGTGGTTGGATTTGATGATCTTGAAGGTCTTTTCCAACCTGAGCAATTCTATGATTCTATGATTGCTTTTTGCTTTTAATTTCATGTCTTTTTCCCATCCTCCTTTCTTTGGTTTTGCACATTTTACAGCAGTACAAACAACGCTCTCTGATAAGTAATTCCCATAATTATGTCACCACTAAATCAGTCTGTCTCATAAACTTCTGAGGCTGCTGTCCAGTGATGAGTCCATTGTAGTATCATGCCTCAAAGTAATTTAACTTCCTCCTATCCAGCCTGTGAAGGATCTGTGGAAAGGTGAATCAGAAGAAATCTGCTCCATTAGTTAAGTTTCACAGTATTTTACTTCCCTTCTAGCAAGGGCTTTATTATCATTATAATTTGTGAGATGAATGTAAAATGTATATTGAAGTTCAGTGTCAATCATTTACGCCATAGCAAGGAGCAACCACCAAAATAGAATACCCATCTATAGATGATTTCAGTAGAAGGTGGGAATTTCAAGAGGACTTAACTTTCCTCTAAGACCTTTGCCTTAGGAAATCTGACCCACTGGTCTACGTAAGGGACAGACAGGGCAATCTGGATTAGAATAAGTAAATACTGCAATTATTTTTTTAAATGAAGAAGTTTTGCATGGACATTAAAAGTAAGATATTCAGAAGTGCTCAACATATATTTTTGCTTGTGTTATCAGTATATTCCCTCTTTATTTAGAACAAATGTCCTCCTCTCATGTAAGCACAAGAGAGTTGGCACTGGTCATTATGGTGTACTGAACAGAAAACACTTTGTTATGAACGTGTATATTTTATTATTTTTTTTATTAAAAATCTCTGTAATTCTACACCAAAATGGCCTTTAGCTCCTCATGCTGGAGACACAGTAAAGCCCATTTATCCAAATTCCACTACAAACACCTTGGAGCTTTGCCAGGCTGGAGACTTTTGGTCTAAATGAAGCCTCTATAGGAAAATTTATGAGTGCTATTAGGCTTCTTCATGCTCATGGGTCATGCTCATGCTTAGGCTTCATCACACTTAGAAATGGGGGCAAGGTGCTGGACCTTTCCATAGCCACCTGCAGCAGTGCTTCTTCAGGGGAGCCAGGCAGCAGCATGGCCAAAAAGTTGAGCACAGTATCCGCTCACAAGCCAGGCTCCCAGGGTCAAATGAGATGCCATAAGGGAATTTCCTTGTATAACTTTCTGCATGGGTGAACAAAGAGAGTGGGAAATTTTACCAAGAAACTGCCAGTAGAGATTCTGAAAAGTCATTAGTTGCTTATTTCAGTTTCATCCAAAAGCTGTTGACCGACTACACATAAATGCCCCCTGGAATACTGGTCTAGTATATTTATCATATTTTTCAAAAGATTTCAAACATTTTTACTTAGAACATAGCTGTCAACAAATAAATTAATCACATTTGCTTTAAGAAAATATAGAAAAAACAAACTACTCTGGTTACTTAAAGTATGACACTTGCAGTGTGCTTTCTGCCTTCATCTTCCCTTGACCACACCATTTTGCTGTCGTATGATGTTGTATGCTTTTGTGTCTGAACTCTAAGAACACACAAGACGGATAAATGCTCTAGCTTTACCAGATAGACAAGGCCTTAAAAATTCAATTCTATAAACTTGGGGATTTCTATTCAATAGTAAGTGGGTACGCTCCGAGCCAGAGTTTGAGTGATCCGTTAATCAGTTCTTTGGCAGCACATGTGCCTACGCTGAAAGAAAGTCTACATTAGGAAGGCCATCACACATCAGGGGGTGCTCAGGACTGTGAGGCATTTGGGGGGTGTTTTATATTAGGAGCTGTAAACAAAGTCAAAATAAGCCCACAAAGTTAAAAAAAAACAGAAAAAAAAAAGCCCACAAACTTTGAAAACAGAAGGCTGTTTTGAGACTTGGCAATAACAGGTGAAAGAAAGGAATCTGTCATTCTGATGTCTGCCAGGACCCTGAGGTCCATTTTCCCTACACTGCTCTCCAGCAGGTCAGTTCCCAACCTATACTGGCACATGGGGTGGTTCTTGCCCAGATGCGAGACTCTACACTTCCCCTTTTTGTATTTCATTAAATTTTTCCCCGACCAACTCTCCAGCCAATCTAGGTCTCACTGGATGGCAGCACAGCCTTCTGGCCTGTCAGCCATTCCTCCCAGTTTTGTGGCATCAGTGAACTTGCTGACCATGTACTCTGTTCCCTTATTCAAGTCACTGATGAATATATTGAGTAGCACTGGTCTTCATACCGATCCCTGAGGGACTCCACTAGACACAGGCCTTCAACTAGACTCCACGCCATTGACCACAGCCCTCTGGCTTCTTCCATTCAGCCAGTTCACAATCCACCTCACTAACCAATAATCCATACCACACTTCCTCAGTTTAGCTTTGAGGATGCTGTCAGATGCTTTACTGAAATCTAGATAGACCACATCTACTACTTTACCATCATCTGTCCACCTGATTATTTCTTCATAAAAGGCTATCTGTGGCAGGAGAGCCACAGACTGCATTGCTGGTGCGGAACAAAGACCTTGATTGTACTTGCTTACACCCTTTTATGCCCACACAACAACTCCATGGTCACATGTACCAACCAGGCTCCTTGTATGTGTTTAAGTCTTGCCCAAGTAGCTACCAAGCTTGTTTACTCATTTGAAAGGTAATGGCTTTCTTTGTCCTGCAACTCCTCCTTCTTTATTAATTTGAACAACAAGCATTTGGTATTAATATAAAGAGTACATACCAACAAACATGCTACAACCAAAAAAATGTTTTAATCTGCCTGATCTCTCAGACCCACAGTCCCAACCCTTGATATCACCCATCAAACTAAACCCATGAGTTTTCAATACGTAGTTTTTGCCCTACAAATGAAAAAAAAAAATTTGTGGTAGTTGTCACAGTGCTTGATGCTGAGATACTGGCTGTAGTATCCACTACCAGGTTGCCTCCTTAGGCTTCAGTACCCAGAAGGTTGTCACAGACCTGAAGAAGAAGCAGGACATGTTTATGGTACAGTCAAGCAGGGCTTTATGACTTTGGCTGGAACCCATCATGGTCCAGCACCTGTGGAAACACAATCTCTTCCCCATGTTATCACTGTCCTACAATTTAAAAAATTAAGAATATAGCATGCTTTAGCTATTCTTTCCTCAGGGGTCACACCTGCATTCCCCCTTTTTTGTTTTTGTTTTTTTGTTTTGTTTGGTTTTTTTTGTTTGTTTTTGTTGTGTGTGTGGTTTTTTTTAATAGGGAAATCTATTATTTTTTTTTTTTAAATCACTGAAATTACATACTCAGAAATAGAATTACGAAAGCCAGGCAGGTGCAGGTAAGACATACAGCTGTAAATATACATATTACATTCTTAAACACCAGAGGATATCCAGCCAGTCAAGTTGGATTATACTACCAAATATAAGAAAACTTCCTACATTGCCAATCTACTGCACATGAACACACATTGTTTTGTAAAGCACAGATGTAGCAAAGACCGTTTTACAACTTAGCATCATGCATTCACCTTGAATATCTGCTTCTGATCAGTCTCTTATCCTTTTTGTAGTAGAAGAGAATCTTTGGATTCCCACAAGCATCCCATAATGTTTTCTTTTAACAGAAAGAAAAGAAGAAATCTGTTTATAAGTGAAAGATTCCCTCTCTTGTAAGAAAGGTTACACTATTTAATATAAAAAATAACAGCTTTAAAATCAGGAACGTGTTTACTGAAATTTACTTCACGTCTACAAGGCAGCATATTTTCAACACTTTCAGCTGTGCTCCGGCTCCTAAGCATTTCACTGAGTATCAGAGAAACTCAGACACAGCACAACTTTCAAACATACTTTCAGTGTTGTTAGACCTGTCTAAGAATAGTCTGGAGCACTGAATAACTGCTACAACAGCTAAAAGGTTCACAAAAATACACTGAAACAATGCCAACAGCTGGAATGTGTGAGAGTCCTAACACCAGCATGCGTCTCAGCAGCAGCTTTCCGCAGCTCCAGCTCCCACACTGACGACCACCACCCAGCCTGGAGGTTTGATTCTCCTTCTCTTGCGGTGGTGAATGAGCCATAGGTTCAGGGTCTGCAAGTTCTGCTCCCAGTTGTTGAGCTCCAATAGCTTCCACTCCAGTGCCTTTTGTTGTGCAGATTCTCTCCAAAATCCCATCCACATCATGTATTGAGTACTTGTTAAAATCAATTGTGCCAAGGTCTTGCAATCACGAGAGCAATGTGCGTAACTTTTCATAACAGAACTCAAACAGAAAGCTGATATAGGGGAAGTCCAGCCCGAATTCAAGAACTGCTTTTCTGAGTTCTTTTATAATTTGAAAATTTACACTCTCCCATCTCGGGTGCTTATTGGGTTCATAAATTACAGGGCAGGCGAGAGCAGAATGCAGTCTCTGAACTATGTCAAAATCCCCCTCCCGCTCTGCTTCTTTGAGAATCGCACGCCAAACATCAGGTGGATCGGGGGGATGAAAGCCTGGTTCCTTCCTCGGGCTCACTAGACTGATTTCTAAAGGGTCATTGTCCTTGTAATCTCAGTCGTTTACAGCATCTTCCACGGCAGGAGGAGCGGTCAATTCTATTGGGACGGTGGATTCAGCATGTTTTTTTTAGCGATTCAAACACTGATCTCCAGGGACCCAGGAGGTCTTTAGCCACAGAATCAGAGCACGTAGCTGCATCCCACAGCCTCACTCTGGCTTTATCCCGTGTTTTTATGTCATAGATCTTAGCCCCATAGACTCCTACATTGCAAGAGTCCCAGACCAAAAGTTGCCTTAAATGCAAGCTTTCCACTTCAGTGTTGTGCTTCTGCAAAATTGTTTTCACTACCAGGCAGACCGCCTCCTGCACCTTTTTTAGACTTGTTCCCGCTGTTCCCCGTTGCTCACCTCTGTCCTGCAGAAGTGCTTGTGGCTATGCAGCCCGGTCCTGCTTCCTCTCAGCAGTTTTATGAGTCCAACTTCCTTTCAGCGGCTCTTGGGTTGTGCTTCCTCTCAGCACCTCTGATTTCTGCTTCCTTTCAGCAGTTTTCAGGTCCAACCTCCTTTCAGCAGCCTTAATTCATTGCCACCAGTCAACTTGATAGCTGATTCTCTCCCGAGGCTGACCCCGATACAGGGTCCCTGTTCGGGCATCATTTGTGGCAGGAGAGTCACAGACTCCGTCGCTGGTGCAGAACGAAGACCTTAATTGTACTTGCTTACAGCCTTTCATACCCAAGCAACAACTCCTTGGTTACATGTACCAACCAGGCTCCTCGTGTGTGTGTGTTTAAGTCTTGCCCAAGTAGCTACCAAGCTTATTTACTCATTTGCAAGCTAATGACTTTCTTTGTCTCACAGATATCAGGTTGGTCAAGCATGACTTCCCCTTGATGAAGCCATGCTGACTGACTATAACGACCTTCTTATCATTGATATGCCTAGAGACGGTGCCAAGGATAAGTTGTTCGATCACCTTTCCAGGGATGGAGGTGAGGCTGATCGATCTATAGTTACCAGGGTCCTCCTTCTCGCCCTTTTTGAAGGCTGAGGTGTCATTTGCTTTCCTGCAGCCCACAGGCAGCTATTCCATTTCCCATGACTTACCAAAGATGATGGAGAGCATCCTGGCAATAGTTTCTGCCAGCTCCCTTGGTACCCACGGGTGAATCCCATCAGGGCCCATGGATTTATGGATGTCCAGATTGCTTAACTGGTCCATAACCCAGTCCTCATCAACTGAGGCAAACTCCTCCTTTATCCTGACTTCCTCTAGGGCCTCAGGGGTACGGAGATCATCAGGACAGCCTCCAGTAGTAACTGTGCCTTCTCAGTATCTTCTGTTACCAGGGCACCCACCTCATTCGTCAGTGGACCTACATTGCCTCTAGTGTTAGTTTCATCTGCAACTTATTTCAAGAAGCCCTTTTCCTTGACCCGTCTACCAAGGTTTAATTCTAGGGAGGCCTTAGCTTTCCTAGTTGACTCCCTACATCCTCTGACAACAGTCTTATATTCCTCCCAAATGACCAGCCCCTCCTTCAATGATCTGTAAACTCCCCTCTTCCATTTGAGCTTCCCCAGCAGTTCTCTGCTTAACCACACAGGTCTCCTGGCTCCCTTCCCTGACTTCCTATCTGTTGGGATGCTCTGATTTTGAGCTTGGAAAAAGCAGTCCTTGAGTGCTAACCAATTATCTTGGGCCCCTTCAAGTACCCTGTCCCATGGGATTTCCCCCTGTCAATTGCTTGAAAAGGCCAAAGCTGGTCTTTCTGAAGTCCAGGGTTGTGATTCTACTCAGTATTCTGTTCTGGCCACATGAGATCCTGAACTCCACCACCTCATGGTCACAGCAATCATGGTTTCTGCAATCACACCAGAGTTCATCACACAGTTCATGTGTTCCCATTTTGGTGGGAAAACTAGCACTTACATAATGGTAAAATTTACAGATGTGGAAAGTTCAGTCCTTTTTCCTCAGAGGGGATGCTACAGGGAGAGCTGCTACGCAGGCAGCATGCCTTGCATCTCGTGATACAGCAAGACCCAGCACAGCTTAACATCTTCTTGGTGGAACATTCTAGTAGCTTCCAGGGCTGCAAGGCAGTTCAAAAGGAATTCTTGGTATGAATGAAAAGCAAGCTATCTGGGCAGAACATGCCAAGGAAACTTTCCAGCTCACATCAGATGGCCAAAGCCCATGCTAACCAGAGAAACCATGCTGGTTTGCTCCACAGAAGGATCAGCTTCTCCCTCTGGTGTGTTACAAAAATCCTGAGATCCCTGTGGTACTTTGTCAGGCAGACAGCGGGGGCTGTTTTAAACTGGCCAGAAAAGAGCTGATTGGAGTCTCAGCAGGAGAGCTGACTGAGGAAGGCACAAAACAGACATTTGCAGGGTCAGGCCAGTGGTAACACAAATAAAAGCAGGGGAAGTTTGGTACTCGACTGTAACTCCTCTGTGCTGTCACTGCCTGTGGAAAGCTCAGCCTCCTCCACTTCCACCCACTCAACAGCAGGTGGGAGAAAGTATGTTTGTGGGACTAACATTTCTGGTCACAAAACAATGGATGAGAACAGGCCACCCCACCACACATTGACTGGTTTTAGCATTGAGCTGGGGTGCACACTGGGTTTTGTCTCTCTCTCTTGCACACAACCCAGGTGAACTAGGAAGGTGGGAGGTTTGTTGCTCTAGCCTATTTATTTTATTGTTCCAGTTCACTCACCATCAAGGGACTGCTTCACAAAGTGCTCCTTGAGAGGAAACAGATATGGCCAAGCTGTTTGCTGACTGGAGTTATATGGCGCTGTAAGATGCACTGTACATCCTCATCAGTGTTATGTATCATTTTCAACAAGTACTTTAAGAGTTCACTTTTTTGCTAGCTGTCATGGTTTTATGATTTTTTGTTATCAGTATTCCACATAACATCATGTTGTGCACTGGGATTTAAAGTGTTAATGCTCCAATTCTGTGGATTGTTGATATTTTTGGGTACCTGGTTCTCGGAAGAGAAGAACTACGTACCTCAGAAGACTCTGTGTTTCTGTTTTCCATTCAGAGGGAAAGATAACGCTGTTCACATGTCATGAGACACTCCCTTTTTCTTTTCTATAGGCAGTGTGTGTGCTCCCTAGTAGTCTCACCTTCAGCATTGGAGTAAGGCATTCAGTTTTTGGACACTCTCTCATTTTATTTGGTTTCTTATCTTCAATTCTAATTATACTGTACTAGTTTGTGTTATCTTGCATTCTGATATCTTATTTAGTAAATTAACTTTCCTCCTGTCAGTGGTTTATGGGCCAGTTCAGCCCAGTGCTGTGGCTAATGGGGTGGGAGTACCCATGGACTTACAACAGAGGAAAAGGGGAAGGGGGAAAAGTGGGAAGGGCAGGGAGATGGCCCTAAAAACAAAATAGCAGCAAAATAGATCTGAGGAGGAAAGCTCTCCATCCCCCAGCACGAGTCAAGCAGGGGAGGCAGGTGACCGATGTGGCTGAGGAAGAACCTGCAGCTTAAACTGAGGGAAAAGAGGGAAATGTTCAGGAAGTGGAAACAGGGTTGTGTAGCCTGGGAGGAATACAGGGCTGTTGTCCACATGTGTAGAGATAGGATTAGGAAAGCCAAGGCACAGATGGAGCCGAACTTGGCAATGTTGGGTGTGAAAGATAACAAGAAGGGGTTCTACAGCTACATAGGCAGGAAGAGACAGGCCTGGGAGGCTGTTCTCCCTCTGATAAGAGGTAATGGAGAGCTGGCTTTCCCAGACATAGAAAAAGCTGAGGTACTCAATGAATGCTTTGTCTCAGTCTTCACTGATGGTCAGGCTTCTCATGTGTGCCTGGACCCTGAGCCTCTAGGTGAGGGTGAGAGGAGCAGATTCTGTCCCAGTGTAACAGTGGAATAAGTCTAAGACCTCCTCACACAAATGAATATATATAAGGATCTTAGGCCGAGAGTTAGGCAGATTCATTCAGAGGGCTTTAAACTAGGTATGAAGGGGGATGGGTGTGTAACAGGGGTCACTAACACAAAGTCGGTGCGTAGTGACCCACTGCTTGCAGGAGAGGGACGTGCTTGTAAGAATACATGGTCTTGTGCCTTCATGACGGAGGAGGATGACTCTATGAAGGGGGAAGGGGGCAAAGGCAGGTCTTCTAGGAATAAGCCTGATGAAGTGGTATTGGGATTAGGAGCGAGGTGCAGGAAGCGGGCGGTCCCCCTGAGCCGCAAAATGAGCCGGCGGGGAAGAAGACCGGTGTGGATGAATAGGGAGCTGTTCTTAAGGTTGCGGGAGAAAAAGAGAATCTATCACCTGTGGAAGGAGGGTAGAGCAACTCAGAATGACTACAAAGAGGCTGTTAAGATGTGTAGAGGGAAAATCAGAGAGGCAAAAGCCCAGCTTGAATCTAAGCTGGCCGCTGGGATAAAAACAAACAGGAAACTCTTTTACAAATACATCAACTGTAAGAGGAGGACAAAGGGGAATCTCCATTCTTTACCGGACAAGGCTGGGAATGTGATCACAGAGGATAAGGAAAATGCATAGGTTCTGAATGCCTTCTTTACGTCTGTCTTTAAAAGTCATCTCGGTTATTCCCAGGGCTCCCCACGCTCTGGCTTGGTAGTCTCGGCTGGGGAGCAGACTGAACCCCCTGTGATTCTTGAAGAAGCGGTCAGGGAATTACTACTCCAGCTGGACTGCCACAAGACCATGGGTCTGGATGAGATTCACCCGAGAGTGCTGAAGGAACTGGCGGAGGTGATCGCTGAGCCGCTTTCCGTTATCTTTCAGTGCTCCTTGTTAATGGGTGAGGTCCCAGAAGACTGGAGGCTTGCCAACATGACTCCCACTTACAAGAAATGTTGTAAGAACGATCCAGGGAACTACAGGCCTGTTAGCCTGACCTCGGTGCCAGGGAAGGTAATGGAATGGATTGTCTTGAGGGAGATCATGCGGCAGGTGTGGGATGACCAGGAGATCAGACCTAGCCAGCTTGGGTTCGTGAAGGGCAGGTCCTGCTTGACCAACCTGATCTCCTTCTATGATCCTGTGACCCGTCTGATGGATGAAGGAAAGGCGGTTGATGTGGTCTACTTAGACTTCAGCAAAGCCTTTGACACTGCCTCCCATGCTATTCTCCTGCAAAAGCTGGCAGCCCGTGGCTTGGATGGGTACACTCTCGGCTGGGTAAGGAGCTGTCTGGAGGGCCGGGCCCAGAGAGTGGTGGTAAATGGAGTCAAATCCAGTTGGAGACCAGTCATGAGTGGTGTTCCCCAGGGGTCGGTGCTGGGGCCTGTCCTCTTCAACATCTTTATTGATGACTTGGATGAGGGCATTGAGTGCGCCCTCAGTAAGTTTGCGGATGACACCAAATTGTCAGGGAGTGCCAATCTGCCTGAGGGTAGCAAGGCCCTACAGAGGGATCTGGATAGGCTGGAGAGCTGGGCTGAAGCCAACGGGATCAGGTTCAACAAGACCAAATGCTGGGTCCTGCACTTTGGCCACAACAACCCCAGGCAGCACTATAGGCTCGGGGCAGAGTGGCTGGAGGACTGTGTTGAGGAAACAGATGTGGGGGTACTGACTGATGCTCGGCCGAACATGAGCCAACAGTGTGCCTGGGTGGCACACTGTGCATCACACACACAACGGCATCCTGGCTTGCATCAAAAACAGTGTTACTAGCAGGAACAGGGAGGTAATTGTCTCCCTGTACTCAGCATTGGTGCAGCCACACCTCAAGTACTGTGTTCAGTTTTGGGCCCCTCACTGCAAGAAAGACATTGAGGCCCTGGAACACGTTCAGAGGAGGGCTACAAAGCTGGTGAGGGTCTGGGGCACAGGCCTTATGAGGAGCAGCTGAGGGAGCTGGGAATGTTCAGCCTGGAGAAGAGGAGGCTCAGGGGAGACCTTATAGCTCTCTATAACTTCCTGGAGGGAGGTTGTGGTGAGCTGGGGGTCGGCCTCTTCTCTCATGTAATCAGTGATAGAACTAGAGGCAATGGTTTCAAGCTGCACCAGGGGAGGTTCAGGCTGGACATTAGGAAGTATTACTTCTCGGAAAGGGTAATCAGGCATTGAAATGCACTGCCCAGGGATGTGGTGGAGTCACCAACCATGGGAGTGTTCAAGAAACGTTTGGATGTTGCACTGAGGGATATGATTTAGCTGGGAAGTATTGGTAATGGTTGGACTGGATGATCTTCTAGGTCTTTTCCAACCTTGATAATTCTGTGATTCTGTGAAGTCCATGTGGCAAGACAATATCCATCCACCCTGAGAGAGATGGCTGATGTGGTTGCCGAGCCCCCCTCCATCATATTTGAAAAGTCATGGCTGTCTGGTGAACTACCTGGTAACTGGAAAAAAAGGGAAACATTACTCCCATTTTTTAAGAAAGGGAAAAAGGAACTACAGGCTGATGAGCCTCGCCTCAGTGCCTGGGAAGATCATGGAGCAGATCCTCTTGGTTACCATGCTAAGGCACATGCAAGACAAAGAGGTGATCCAAGACAGCCAGCATGGTCAGGTGGCTTCTATGATGGAGTGACAGCATTGGTGGATGGCAGAAGGGCAACAGATGTCAACTTCCTGGGCTTCTGCAAAGCCTTTGACATGGTCCCTCACCACATCCTTCTCTCTAAATTGGAGAGGTATGGATTTGAAAGATGGACTGTTCGGTGGTTGGCTGAACGCAACCAAGGGGTTGTGATTAATGGTTCTGTGTCTGGATGGAGGCCAGTGCTCTTCAACATCTTCATCAGTGACACAGACGATGGTACTGAGTGCACCCTCAGCAAGCTTGCAGACAACACCAAGCCGAGCAGTGTGGTCAATGCATTGGAGGGAAGGGAAACCATCCAGAGGGACCTGGACAGGCTGGAGAAGTGGGCCCATGAGAATGTAATGAGGTACAACAAGGCCAAGTGCAAGGTACTGCACTTGGGTTGGGGCAATCCCAGGTATTTATTTATATAAACTGGAGGCAGATCTCCTTGAGAGCAGACCTGTGGAGAAGGACTTGGTGTCCTTGTGGACAAGAAGCCGAACATGAGCCAGCAGTGTGCACTTGCAGCCCGGAAGGCCAACTATGTTCTGGGCTGTATTAAGAAAGGGGTGGCCAGCAGGGAGAGGGTGGTGATTGTCCCCCTCTACTCAGCTCTTCTGAGGCCCCATCTGGAGTACTGCATCCAGGCCTAGGGCCCCCAGTACGGGAAGAATGTAGAGCTCTTAGAGTGGGTCCAGAGGATGGCCACTAAGATGATCAGAGAGTATCTCTTATATGAAGAAAGGTAGAAGGGAACTGGGCTTATTTGGCTTGGAGAAGAGAAGGCTCCAGGGAGACCTCATTGTGGCCTTTCAATACTTGAACAGAACATACAAACAGGAGGGGGAACATCTGTTTATGAGAGTGGATAGTGATAGGACAAGGGGGAATGGTTTTAAACTGAGACAGGGGAGGTTTAGATTAGATATTAGGAGGAAGTTTTTCACTCAGAGGTAACACATTGGAACAGGTTGCCCAAGGAAGTTCTGGATGCCCCATCCCTGGAGGCATTCAAGGCCAGGCTGGATGTGGCTCTGGGCAACCTGGTCTAGTGGTTGGAGACCCTGCACATAGCAGGGGGTTGAATCTAGATGATCATTAAGGTATTTTTCAACCCAGGCCATCCTATGATTCTATGATTCACTAAAGATGAAAAGGGAAGGTTTAGAACAGTCAATTAGGGATTCCTTCTGCTAAAGTAATATATTGGTTCTTAAACTAATGCACTAGTCCCTATTGTTAAAGAAACCAATCTGTATCAGATGCACAGCAAAAACCTGAGGAGAAACAAACTGATTTACTAAATAAGATATTGGAATGCAAGATAACACACTATAATACTATATAATACAATATAATTAGAATTGAAGCTAAAAAATCAAATAAAATAAGAGCGTCTGAATGCCAAAGGCCTTACTCAATGCTGAGGCAAGACGGTCTAGGGAGGTCATGTGCTGCCAAGATCAAAATGACCTCTGAAGGCCTTTTATCTTCTCCCCCTGCACAGAAATGATACAGAGAAATGAACAGAGAACAGTCCTCTGGTGGATGTAGTATCTAGTTCTTCTCTTCTGGGACAGGTACTCAGAACTGGAGCATTAACTCTTTAACTCCCAGACATGACATTATGATGTGGAATACCAACAACCAGAAATTACAAAACCATGACAGTACTGCTCCTCTGAGTGTCAGAAAAGTTTGTGCGCATGCATTTATTAGAACATGCACTCACAAAAATTAAAGTTATAAAATCCTAGGCAAGCCCCCAGTCAGCAGTGCCTAGGCAGAGGATTGTCCTTTCCCATGGGAAGCCCTCATGCCCACCCCAAGTGCTCTGGCTCACCCAAGATTCAAGACAGAAATGGGAAGTTTCCAATGCTGTATATGGCACTTACTTTCACGTGTGCCATGCCAACTTCTTCTCTTCAGCAGAAGAAAGGGATGGAAACTGGCTGACTGGTGTTTCCCAGGCTGTAAGTTTGACATTTGAAAGTTGCAGATTACAGTTTTCTTTAGCGTACCTATAAGATGCCTTTTTTTTTCACCTCCCCTTAAGCTAAAATGCCCTTTATTTGAACACTAGCAGTACAGCCCAGTGAAGTATCTCACACACAACTTTTTACGTATGTAAATGTAAAGACAAATTTTGGACACACAAACTCGTAGAATGTTCTGGTAGCCACACCTGAGGAAAAGTGGCAGTTTGACTGAGACCAGGAATTCTATGACCAAAGACTCTCCATTTTTCAGATAGCTCCACTGAGTACTATGCCAGCTGGCTGTGATACAGGTAACCCAGGTAAAACTGTTTCTGCTGTCAGTAAACACATAGCACTGGGAGGTAAGGCATTACTGAAAAAAATGTGTATTTTCACAAGGAACTGTAATGTGACTTAATTCAGTAAGAAAATGAAAAAAAGACCCAACAGGTCTAAATGGATACATGTAGACAGTCACACATTTCAGAGCTACTCTTGAAGCTGAGGTACTGTGATTTCCACTATTTGGAATCAAATATTAATTATAACTATCTTCTATGAAACAATAAGCATCTAACTCACAGGGCTCATCATAGGCATACACCCTTCTATCAGCCTTGAGTCTCTAGAACTCTCTTCAAATACTTTTGCTTTCACTGTCTCCAGAATTTACTTTGTGGGCTGAAGATTTCCCATCACAGTTTGTGAATTCCTCCTCCCACTGATAAAACTGTGCTGTGCTTTAGTTCACCTCATGAGCCACGTACATTGTCAGGGGTTTCCCTAGTCTGTGCCTTCACCCACAATGTGTGGTCTGACACAACAGTAACCACCAAGAAACCAATTCTGCGCTTATCACTACCAGCCAGAGAACGTAGCTTTCTGCCTGAAGACCTTGTTTGGAGGGTGGGTTTCCCTCATGTAAACAGTCTCCTTTACATGAAAAGAGCTTAGAAGTAGCCTGTGTCTGTAGCTGTTCATAGCAGCTACCTCTTCATGTTGAAAATGTACAGTAGTTGCACATTTGCCATTCCTTGAGAAAAACATGCCATGAATGTAGCTGGCAGAATGGCTGCCAGTGTCCTCAAACAACATACATTTGTTATATTTGGGTATAAATAAGCCCGGTTTTTCTCCAGTGCCCAGAAATTATTCCTACATAACCTATGTATATGATGCAGAAGTGAAAAGTTTAGCTCTTCAGATCTTGATTTCAAATATAGGCTTTTAGCATGGTCATATAGTGACTAGGTTAGGGTTTTTGGGGGGTAGAAACTCATTCAAAACCCAATGCTACCAAACCCAGAATGTTTTATCATGTTCATGCACAGCAATAATGCACATGATATAACTGGCATTCAGTGTCCATGGACTCGTTGCTGTTCACTGGATGCTTCCTTGCAGTCGGAAAGATTAGCATGATGGAAAGGCAATACAGGAGTGGAATGGCAAAGAGAAAAAAGCAAAGACAAACAGAAAAGGAATGCTCACCCATCTCTGAGGATCTAGGCTCACAGGGAAAATCTCCACAAGGGAGAGATCTCCAACTAGAGATCCTTCAAGCCAAGCTTTACCTCTTCCAGTCACACAGGTGAATTGCCTTCACCTGTGCTCCCAGGGCTGACTTAGTCCTTTCCCCAGGTGATCAATCAGTGGTTCAGGCCATGACTCAAAAGTTCCCATACACCAATGACTGAGCAGAGACAGGTAGTGCTATGTGTGGCAAGTTCAAGCAGATACTACGCATGTAGTGGTGTTTATTGCAGCTGTATCACTCAGTTAGCCAGTTTCCACTGAAATTGCATCACCAGGTTTTTTCCAGAGATACTGAGAAAGAATTATGGGTGCAGCATGTTCAGAGCACAGGACCCCATCCCATGTAGCCCTCAGCACCTGGCACAGCCAGCAGCACTGCCTTGCCTGCCTGCCTGCCCTGTGCCCCTTCTCCCTTTGGACACCCACAGCTGCCTACACTGACCCCAGACCTTGGTCTGGTCTCCTGACACTGGAAGAAAATCATACCAATGTTAACATTCACTGTAGCATTTTATGTCAAGTAATGTGTGGCTTCCCAGAACCCAGCAGTCTCAGAGCAGGGGAACATGCATGGCTGTCTCCAGGATCACAGCTCTCCATCTGTTCCCTCCTGCCACAGGATGGACACCAGGCTGGTGCCATTCATTTCTTGTGGCCATGCATCCATAATTACACTTCAGATAAAAAGCCTTGCTGTCTGTCTGCCCTCTTGCACGCTCTTTTGTTGCTTACACTGGGCAACTTAGCACCAAGGTAGCTCAGCAGTGAAACTGGAACTCTGTTCTGCAGGGACCATTTCGGTCTCTTGTTGCTCACTTGTCATGAGGACAGCCCCTGCTGCACAGCATGCCATCCCAAATATGCACAAGTCCAGCTGGAGAACAGAACAGTTTTCTCTGCCAACATCGCATGCATTCCTGCCTGTATTCCTGCCATAGTCCTCCTTTCTGACTTTCCGTGATATCCTCAAACTGGAGAGAAAATGAGTAGCATGTAACTATCCATGCAGATGTGGCCAGCATAACTACTCACAGAGTTCTTGGGGAAGGTCTGCATAATGGTGCACACTGTCACACTACATGACATCTATTAAGACATAAAAGAAGTACTCATGAAGGGCTTCTCACTACCACAGCAGACACAGCTGAGGAATATCATATTTAAAGCCTAGAAAACACTGAGCCCAGGACTACAAACATTTTCAAGTATGAATAATGTGAATCAGTAGGATACCCCTGAAAGAACTGTGCATGTCAGTGCAAATTTTTTTCCCCACAGACCTTGCTGATAGCCATAATTTTACTTTTCCTTTTACCTCTGGGATCATCCCCACAAAGGATTTCTGCCATTAACCAGTGCCTCACTGCTCAGTAGTGAGCTGCCCCTCCCCAAAGACCAGCCCTAGAAGCTGAGCAGATGGCGTGGCTAGCTGATATCTCCCCAAATAAGACAGCAAGTGACAGTGAGAAAACAAACGGAACACTGTCACTGCTGAAGTGATGTTATCTGCAGGCAGCTGTGCCTTTTGTGCAAGGAGCTCACAGTGCCACAATTTGCACTGATGTGCAATGATGTCACTGATGATTGCTGCTGTCTCTGCAGCACATTGTAAAGAACTGCTTGATCTTAATTACTAGGACTTTAGCTTTTTGTAATAGTAATGCAACAATGCCATCTAGTAATAAGTAAACCCAGTCCCCTGGACAATTATCTTCATATTAAAACAAAGTCTTCCCTTTTCCTTCCCTTTTCCATGTACTAGCATAAGGAGGAAAAAATTTATGGCAATTGCAGCTTTCAGCTCCAATTTCTAAAATCTGAAGTTAATATACATAAAGCATTTGAACATATTTGTAGATGGAAAAATAAGTTAAGTTCCAGACAGAACAGTACATTTGAAGGCATCAGAACAGAGGATCTGTTTCAGATCATCACAAGATGACAGTCAGCCCTGGGAGCAAACCAAAGAAGGGATACAGAGACCTAAGGCTACCATATTTCAAAAAGAATTAAGTGACTAAAGACTCTTCTGGCTATGAGCAGCAAAACCTGGCTGCACAGTGTGTGCCTCAGATCCAATCCCAAGCTTGAAGTGTCGCATTTTGGTTAGTCTCATTACTTCAAAAAAGCAGTCATTAATTCCAGAGCACTAATAAATTAATCTCCATTTTTCACTTCTCACCTTCCCTCTCTGCAAAATACAGGCTATTGGTATTGAGGGTCCAACTTGACCTGCTACACACTAACAGCTCTGAAGCACAGAGCAGTCACTCGCAGTTTCAAAAGTAAATTGTTCTAAAAGTCTTTGCTTTGGGCTTGTGTTTCCTGCCCCACCACAGTGTACAATGGGAATAGTTTCAAATCTTCAGCATGAATGATACTGTGTCATAACACCCAGTAAGTGAGAAGCAAAGAGTGCTGCTTTACAAGCCTTTATTTCCACTTACTCCACTTGTACTACCACTTCTTACCCCCTAAACAGTGAGAGAGAGATCTCATAAATGCCAGGAACACTTGTTATTCTTCATGCTGCTTTAAGCAATTTTATTTAATTAATTAAATAAATAAATAAATAAATAAGTAAGTAATTAATTATTTTTTACCTGCTACCAAATGGAGCTATTGTGGAGGATAGTGGGGACATCAACTACCAGACAACTTCAGATCAGAACCAGCTGTTAGGTGAGCCACATTTTTTGACATTCATTGGTAAATCAGATCATTTTCACAAGGCACAGTATGCAGTTCCTTTCTGCAGCTAGCTGGGTTTGTGCATGCCTTTTCACTCTACTGAATGCTTTGAAGGAAACTGGTCAGAGCTTCAAGGCTTTGAGTGCCTCCCTGTCTGTACTTGGAGCAGGCTGCCACATGAGCCACCATAAGTCTGCAGACACCAGGAAGAGCACAGTACAGCTCAGCCAGCACTGGCTTGACAGGACTCCCACACTGCATATAAGCTCAGTATTTTATTAGGTTAACACCATGAAGATTACCGTTGTAATATCTCAAACTACTAAAATTCCTTCAACTTCTTTTTTTTTTTTTTTTTTTTTTTTTTTTTTTAAGTTTGAAAATAGATTAGACTCTTTTATTCCCTGTAACAACAATCCAGCATACTTGTGATTTTGACAAACTATCAAAGACTTATTTGACACCGGGGTTGTATGCCCAAGAGTGATTCAAGTTGTACTGCAGAGTGACTATGGCCCAGTTTATCACTTTACACCGGTTTTGCATTGAATTGTTTCCGCCAGCATCCATGGTGCCACGCCAGCTGTAGTTTTCTGTACTGCTAAAGTGAAGCCTGTTCTACATAATTATCAGCGGGCATTCTTGTGTCTCTAGTCCAAACAAGATCAGAACATCAGTCTTTACATTACCTGTGGTTTACGGTGCAATACTTTTTAAACCTAAGCATATATTCTCAATGCACTGTATTCTGTTTTGTAGATATTCTCCCATATGATTTTATCACTCCAAACACCTGTCTTTATGTACTGGGAAAGACAGCAAAATACAATTCCTCTGTTGTGTTAGCATAAATCCAATTTTTTACACTCAAATGAGTTCAAAATCATTTAGAAAAGAAAGTCATAAGTTGAGTGAAAACAAATGTATATTTTTCCACTGAGTTCACAAAATCTTGTCAGAGAAAAAAGGAAAAAAATTGACAAAGCAAATGCAGCAGTGTAGATGTATGCTGTAAATAAAGCATTATTAAAATAATTTAAATAACCATATAATAAATAATAAATAATGTAATAAAATATATAATAATAATATGAAGAGTATATATAGTTATATATATAATATAGTATATATGTAATATTTATAATGTAGAACATATGTAATACAGTACATATATGGTATAATATAATATAAATAATATACTACTACTAACATAATAAATAATAAATAAATAATAAAGCATTATTAAAAATTTAAACAAAATGAAAATAAAGTTAATAATATTGTTAAATAATTAATCATGGTTAATGACATTAATACAATAATTAATTAAATAAAACTAATAAAATTAAATACAACTAACAGCTTTATTTAATAACAAAAAAATATACCAGTAATCCCATGGGGGAAAAAAAAAGACATTTTTCAACAGGCTACCTGATTTTTTCAAGGTGATATACAGAATCATTGCCCATATTTTCCATTTACTCTAGCCAAGGCTGGAATCCTGTTCCAAATGATAACTACAAAGACATCTACTTGGCAGCTGCCACACTACATCGCAGTAGTGATAACCCCGCATTCACCACAAAAAGAGCATTTTATTTGACTGTGATCCAACAAGCAAAACCCAGCCCACATACGCTTCTATCCCACCTCCATCCTCCATCCTAAAGAACGCAGACAAGCCAGCACATGCCCACATTCCCTAATCTTTTAATTTCCCCCATGGAAAAGGCAGCTGTTAGCAATACATACAATGCGCAGACAAAGGTAGGATGGACTCTCCAAGGATCCCAAACCTTCTCCTTTGCCTGGCACAACTAACCTACCAGGAATCAGCCCATCAAGGTGGCCCACAAGCCAGGATCCTGCCCCAGATCAGCCACCCTTTTGTACTCCATACTCCATAGACTTCTTCAGTCAAACCACTGCTGTTGTTTGAGACTGTATTAAAGGGCTACCGTCAACTGCTCTATTCTGGTATTTTTCCTACTGCTCTTGTCAATTTCAAAGTCGTCTTCAAATCATAAACTATTAATAGATTATTAACATTTTGTACTTTCTCTGTTTGGCCTACATTCCTGAAATTCCTCTATCTCCTATACAGCTTCATCTGCTTGTTAGATCACTCTTTGACCATTATATGACCCATCTCAAAGTCAGATGAGGCAGGAGTTCTGCCATTAAATTGTGCAGATCTGCTAGCAAAAAGCTTTAATGTCACTACAAAGATCTATTCTAAAAAAGACTTGCTCCACTGTCCTCTGAACACTGACAGGTATCTACTAGCAGATTAGAAGTGACATTCAGGCACCATCCTACTCGAAAATAGCACAGAAGAGGAGCTTGGTGGTAAACCAGCTTCTCTGTATGTACATCTGCCAACTTGTACTGAGTAGCTGAGATCTTCTGGAAAGGTCTACATTTATAGCTCTTCGTCATTTATTGGTGTGAACTGCTAATGTTAAATGTCTAGAACCTGACCTTGGGAAGAACAGGGCACCAAGATGCCTTTCCTATATGAACATGTATCCAGTCCCTGGGGATGCTTCTCCCAGGATGGCTACACCAAGACACCCACAAGCAGCCCTCCCCAGTGGGAATTTCACCGCAGTATCTGGGGCAGTAATTGCAGAAGAAGGCAGATCATGACCACACTTTTCATGGATCCCTGTCTTCCGATGAGAGTGAACTTGTCATTTCTCAAGCAGGTGCAACTCATCGTTATTCCAAACAAACAGCTCCAACTGAAACGACACTGCTTGGCAGCCTAGCAACACACCACTGTAACTGTATATGTGCATGGATGCTTTCTTCTGTGACAGGTACTGCAGAGAATGGCTGTTGCATCAGCTTTTCACAGCAGAACTAGGATTTACTTCCCCCTATGGTCTGCGGCACGCTTTCCTCCTGTTCCACTATGTACTTTGACTAATCATTTCGTAGTGCTGTAGATGGAGACCTTTAAAAGCACTGGGAGCTCTCAGTACCCCTTTTCAATTGCAAACGACTCATTCTGGCGAAGTGTGGCCTCCCTATTCTTCTGACAGCCGTTGTGTTTGTGAAAGGACCGTCTCAAATTTCTTGTGCGGGAGCAGCTGTTGCAGGACCGGTCGGCCTTTTCAGAGAGTGCTGCAGCCGCTTTTCACTCCTCCTCCTCTCCTTCCACCCTGCCTTTGTCTCCCCCTGAGCAAGAGCTCCCCTGACCCCTGCCTCGCTCCAGCCTCCCTCCTTTGTCGGCCGCGGCAGACAAGTTCCATCCTAAATCAAGCATTGTCTCCATCTCCAGAAGCCAGCACGTGCCCACATTCCCTAATCTTTTAATTTCCCCCATGGAAAAGGCAGCTGTTAGCAATACATACAATGCACAGCTGTCTGCTGGGGCCTGCGGCCTATCTGTACCGGTGAGGAGGGAGCAGCATCAGGTGAAGAGAATTAGAATCCACATCCACGAACCTCTGACAACAGTTGATAGCACGTGCTCTGAAATGCCCACCCTGATTCCCCCAAAGCTGCCCCACACACAGACCAGCCTGCGCTTTGGCTGACTGAGGAAGAGAACTCCCAGGTCAGAAGGCAGGGCTCCTCATATCACTGCCTTGTATGTTCATTACTGAAACAATTCCCAGCAAAATTACCAGTACTAAAGGCAGCGGCCTCCAAGAGACCAGTGCATGGCTCATGCATGGCCCTCCATTGCACAACAGTCGCTGAGGAGTGCTGTCCTGGAAGGAGAACAGCCTAAGCAGCCCACAGTGTGGGGAAAAGACCAGAAGGGATAGACACCGGTGGGTGCAGCTGGGCTGTCCACCAGGCAACCTTGATGCACAATCATTTCACATCATTATGAAGAAAAAGGTGGTCATTCAGGGCCAGAAAAAGGCAAGACATAACTGTATCTGTGCAAACATATGCACGTTTACATGACAAATTAGTACTTGTAACAATGGTAAGCATGCACACAAATGATAAATTGCACATCACGGTCATTTGCCAGAGCACTGCCTCAAGTGAGTTTGCTCACTATGTTTAGTGTGACTCCAATTAGTCATAAAAATATGCATGCCTCTACTTGTACATGGTGCATGCAGCTTTGCACAAATCTCACCTCTTTGCTCCGTGTTAGCATCTGCTGGGACACAGAGGAGTTTCTTAAGGAAATTCACTTTGCAAACTCACATCTTGTGGTGAGGATGTGTAAAAACCTCATACATTTAAAACTGTTTCATTTCCTTTTGCCATGCAGACTTTTTTGTAGCATGCAGTATTTGTTTCTCCAGCCTTCCAGCTAATCATAAAGCAGGAATTTAATTGATTTCCACATACAGTTGTTCTCAAAGACTGAACACTTAGAAAGTGACAGTCTCATCTGTTACTCCTGTAACAGCCTATTGCATAGCTTCCTCTCTAGGCAACAGAACAAACAAATCTCCTTCCCAAACCTGCCACCACCATAACCTTCTCACAGTGAAGTGAGCAACTGTGTTTACTTCACTTCTCTCACGTCATTTTGTGATAAACAACAACTTCTGTATTATTTGTGTGTATGTCCTGGTTTGCTGCATACACATGTTTTTACTTGCTTTATCTCATCTAGCCTGTGATTTAAAGTAAAGTACTTAGCGGAAACACCACACTGAACAGGCCATATGGCATATGGCACACCTGCCCCATGCTCAGCACCTGCCAGCTGCTCTGCAGGATTTGGGCTGCCAGAGGCAGCACCTGGCCAGGAGGAAGAGCTGCTCCGTGTATTTGGTGCTGGGTGGAGGCCACGTGCCTGGACTGTTAGCAGAGGTTACACCGCAGCATGTCTGTGCTTTCAAGATGAGCAAATCTGCAGAAAGCAGTGGACTTAACTGACTGAGGTGCAGCAGCAGAGAGACCTGCACACATACAGACACCTCAGGGATCCTAATGACCTTGCAGTCATGAGAACCCCCAGACTCTTCAGAACATGGTACCTTGCTTTGGGTGGGTGTGTCAGCACCTATCATTTGGATGCAGTCAGTTTTCTTGCAAGTGATCAGAGAAATCACAATGGGGTTATGTATTTTGCTTTCAGTTAGACACATACAGACACAGTTCCGGCTTACCCCAGTGCAAAGCCACCAAAGGCACTGTCAGGAAGTGATATGCAGTCAAAAGCAGGTGTCTTGAAATGATAATACTGGGCACTAAATGCAAAGAAAATGTATAAAACCTTAGGAATCATAAGGGTTTAAGAAACATGCCCAGGCATTGCCATGGCAGTTGGTCTGCTATGACTTCATTTTCGCTATCTGCAAAATGGAGCTGGTAGCCCTGTGTTTGTGGATTAAAACTCTGTGGGGTTCATGGAGGAGGAACAGAAATCAGAACTGTTAAGAGATGCTACCTTCAGGAGAGTTTTTATTCCCTCTGCCAAGGGGGTAGTCCAGGTATCCAGGAAAGTCAGGGGACATCTCAGAGGCCCATGTGGGAGCTGTGGCCAGATAGCTACCAGATAGCTGTGCAAACACACAGAGCAGGGCAGCCAAGGGATCTGCCTCTCACAGGGCTCACTATGGAAAATGTATCACATGTGGTCAGCAAAGGGGAGCTTGGGACAGAGAGGGCAGCAGGCTCCTGTCTGATGTCCTGAAGAGTGGCGGGCAGACTGGAATGGGGCCTGCTTTTGTGGCAGAGCCAGCATGAGACCCTGTGTAGTGCTGGTGCCAGTCATAATGCCACCGTCACTGGAGGAGACACTAGCATCGCTTTCACAGACATTCTCTGACACAGACTTCGAAAATGCCTAGCCTAAAGGGTTTTCTTTTTCTGCTGGTACTCCTTCTCAACACACATTGAGATTAATGGAAATAAATTTTGCAGAGCTCTTTTTGTCCTCATGTTGGTATTTGCAAGGGACTTTCCAGCAGGAGATACACTGGCCAGCTGACTTACTGTTGGGCGAAAACAGTGGAAGATTACTGGGAGAAACATAGCCATTCCCTTTATATATCTGTAGTTCTCTGTCCTGCTATGGGAGAGAAAAATTCTATGGATGGAAGCTGCCTGCCAGGCTGGAAATGCCTTCATCTTCACTGCCAATAGGACCCTCTGGCTGCCCATGCCCAGGTGCCCCATCATCCTGAAACCAGTGTGTGTTTTTCCTACCTGGCTGCAAATGTGCTGGGCCCACCAGGTCTGAAGGGTGAGAACCCTTCAGCAGAAGAGAACCCAGCTGCAGAACTGTATGCTCTCAGGGCCTTCTCTTCACTGCACAAAGCCCGTTCCTGTCCCACAGCTTTTAGCCAGCCCTTCGGGCAGTGGGGTGCAGCAAGGTGTGCCCAGTCTCAGCTCTGGCATCTTGAGCAGGGGGTGAAGACCCAGGCAGGTGCCCCATGGCCATCCATGGCCATGGGACTGTCAGCCAGTGCCCCAGAGCCCCAGCCCCGACTCCAACTGCCCCATTCCCATCTGTCACCCTATCTGAGGCATCTTTGCCGCATGATTGGCATGAGGCTTGAAAAGGCAGCACACAAGAGAGGCCATGTGGCAACCCTGCACCGGGAGGGGTGGCGGGGGAGCAGAATGAAATATTGTGACAGGACACTTCAAGCCCCAGCTAATCACAGCTGCCGAGGGCTGAAGAGTGGTATACATCCTCTTGTATCAGCCAGCGCATTCCTGGCAGCATTATTAATTCAGAGGAGTCCCCTTAATTTGAAGAAGAGATTAAGACTTTCTCCGGCTGGCCTCACTGCGGCTGCAAAGGCAACAGGCAGGGCTTTTGTAAGATCATTAGAGAAGAACAATCGGACGCTGAAAGGGGAGCGCGGGTGAATAGGAGAAAGTTGGCTTGTGCCGGAGCCGGCGCGGCGTGCTGGGGCGCGGCAGATGGAGTGGTCGGGTTGCCGGGCAGAGTGGGAGGGCAGCTGGTGGGGCGCGACCGGGCCACCCGCGCTCGGCGGGGACTCAGCGGCCTGGGCCGAGGGGACAAGGGACGGGAGGGCGGTGGGGGAAGGGAGTGGTATACGTACCTTGGTGGGCTTTTAGCGTGAGGAAATTCCCCACCGCGCAGAAGCGCAGCAGAGGCGTGGGGCAGTACTGCAGCGCCGCATAAGAACCCCCGGCCCTCAGGTGGAGTCCCGCCACTCCCTCGACAGGAGGGCCGCTGGGCACGGTCTAGCCCGAACACAGTCCTTGAAAAGCACCTCAGCGCCCCAGACCGTTTTCCTTTAATTTCTTTTTTTATTTACTGATTTAGAGGGGAAAAAAAAAGCCATTTTACTCTCCAAGTTTTGCTATTATTTCGACTCTTACAAACAGTTCTGGCAATTGAGGCTTCTGGCCAAGGTGCTGACAGCTGCCAGGAGAGGCATGTGCCATTCCCTCTCTCTAGGTGTGGCCCTGGGCAGCTGGATGGAGAAACATGCCAGGATTTGGGAAGGTAGTTCCCCAGATGCTCCAGAAAAGATCAGCCAGAAGGTGCTGGTGAACATCCCAGCAGAAGTTGAAATAGCTTAAAGCCGGTGTAATTTTATGTTTGGATATCTCAAACTCATTCACAACACTGTTGTGCAATACTCTTTGGAAGAGGAATGACCTGAAAGTGAGGTCACACGCTTTCCACAATGCTCTCTTTGGGGGTGGCAGGGTTACTAAAGGTGATAGTTATGGCAAAGCATGCAGGAAAAACGTTTCACTGTTAAAAACAGTACTGTTCAGGCCTTCTTCAGACAGCTTTTCCTTCTCTGCACTGTAGTGCTTGCATCTGATTTTCTTTTATCTTACCTTATTTTTTCATTCTTTTCTTTATTGCGTATCATATATCTGAGTAAAATGCATTTGTACAAATACAGAGATGGTTGTATCTAACCTTCCACCTGGAAACAAATTTACTCTTCATCTAAAGAAGAGAGACCTAATCCTCCAACATGAACTTGTGGGAGCTTGGAGACCTGGTTGTGCATGAAACTGTTGACAGCCATGGTACCTCTTCCAAGGAAAGACAAAAAACCTTTCTTGTTATCAATGCAATCTCATTTTCAGCTAGTCCTCAAATTAAAAAAAAATCCTCGGGCTAAAAAAAAAAAATGTTGAGTACCTCTGAAAGCAGCCAGAATTAATTCCAGCATTGGGTGCAGTGTGTGAAAGTACAGCAAAGCAAGTGATTTGCCCTCCGCCAAGATCAGCAGAATTCTGTCTGCTTGATGCAGATGTATATGAGCCTTCAGTTCCAAAGGTGATGAACTTAAAAAGAAACCCATAGTTAACACAAAAAAATCTAATGAGGTCCCTTAAGAACTACGGAATCACATGCATGCCTATGGGCTTCTTGATAGAAGAGACTGCCCCGGTTGTGTGGAAAGGGCTCAAGGTCATGTCAGCTGTTGAGAAACTGTTGAGACAGATATGTGCACAGTTGTGTAACCTCTGATGGTACATTCTACCTTACTTGTATCTTCTCCTGCAAAGAACCATCAAAATGATAAGGGGGATGAAAAATGTAATAAGTGAAGAGTCACTGAGAAAATTGTATCCATTTGGTTTTTGAGAAGGTTATGGCACATGTTACTGTATGCACAGCATGCCAGAGGGTCAAGAGGAAAAAATCTAAGAGCAGTAAGAAGGTTGTCTTTGCAACTGGCTGACACACCAGACACAGTATCTTCAAGTTTCTGAACAAAATGAGAAGTTTCTGCAACAAAGGATCTAGCTGCCAAAAGGAATTAAATCTCCTCCTAAAATCTGAGTAGTTTAGCAAATGAAGAATCAGAAATGGTCACACTTCTTCCGTACAAGAATATCCTACTGTGCAATGGTCCACTTTGTTGAATTTGTGTGCTTTTGGTATGGATCCCTGAAGCTCTTCCCACCTTTCTGTTGTGAAACCAAAATGTTTGCTGCTGCCCACAGTAATCCAGTAAGTCAGGCCACCACCAGGAGTTTCAGGCTCCATAAACTGCCCAGTTAGCAGCCTTGCACCCATGTTCCCCCATCTTATCACGCCATGTCAACATTAATTCTCTGAATAGTGTGATTGGAAGGCCTGAAAGTCAAACACTTCATTCGCCAGTGGAAACTTGCAGAACGTGCAGAAGAGTAAGCCCCCCCAACCCCCCCAAAAAAGACCACCCAGCTCTCATGCTGTGTTCCCAGTGTGGGGATTGTTGTCCTTCAGCTGAGACAAGTGCGCAGTGCAGACAACAGCAGCTTTGCCTTCCAACCCTGCAGCAGACTCCCAAATACTAGCAAAGACAAGAGGTAGGACAAACTCAAAGCACATGGCTGTGGTGTCAACATGAGCTGCAGGGATTTGTCATTCTTCTGCTGGGAAAACTTTAGACTGATATTTCCCCCAGAAGTGGTGGCTGCCAGGGGTGCCATGCCACTGTTGAGTAGCACACTGTGCTTCACTGCTGTGAAGAGCAAAGGGCAGAAGTCCAGGCTGGGTATGAGGGGGGCCCTATATCACAACTATGCAATTCCACTTTGAAAACCTTGAATGAGGTCAAGGACTGCATGCGCATGTGTTTGTGCTCATACACACCTTACCTTACAAAACACCTCAGAAGATTCTGAGGTCAGCCTGCACTCTGTCAGAGGAAGCTGATGTTAAGCTTTATCCACCCTGTAGAAAACCATCCACTCAAGTAGCAGGGCATTACTTGTAAATGAAGCGCTTATGCAGGTAAATGCCTGCTGGCAGTCTTAATTGTTTGTGAATATAAATTATTTGCAATTGTATCTTTGGGAACAGTGGCTGCAAAAGAAGGCATACCTCTCACATGTGCTCTTGTTTACAGGACTTGGCATTCACTCCTGAAAATGTAGTCCTAGGTCACTGCACTGTAGGAGATCAGCCACTGCACAGGGCTTTAAAATGTGTTGTTAAAAAAGTTGCTTTGATCCAGTGTTGATAATAGAGCAACAAGATCAACGCAAGCACCACTCCTGTAAATGGTTTTTCATGTGGCTCTTTGCAGGGGAAATGAAGTCCATTTAATTTCTGCCTATAGTATTTAGGACAGAAAATAATTGGGCCAGAAACACAACCTTTCCATGCAAAATCTCATCCAAGGTAGTCATTGATTAGTTCTTGCTTTTCATCCCCTTAAAACAGATGAAAGGAAAGGATATATATACGTATATTGTTACCCTGTGACATGGAGTGCTGCAGTCATCTTCCAGGAGCTGAAGTCACATGTTCTCTCAACCGACTAGCTCACAGGATGACTAGCCTACCCATTTCCAGGAAGAGGAGATCCTACAAATCTAGACAGTTTACACTAATCAAATTTTCTAAAAGCATTCTACTTAGAATTTTCTGTAGGATCATCCATGGATCTCCACCCATGGATAAAGGAGGAAAAAGCATAACTGAGAACAGAATCTGTCCATAATCCTGATGCGATTTGCACATAACAGGTGTACATCTGCATATTTTCAAATATACAGAGAAGTATACAGGAGAAATACTGATCACAGCAGGGCTTCGAGAAGCTCCCCAGGCCCAGGTGAACCAGGGATTGGACATGGTCAATCAGCACATGGGCACAAGGACCACATGCAAACAGATGCAGTCTAACAAGGAGTTAACTGGGCCTTCCCATGAGTGAAGCGCAGCTTTGTAGCTAATACTGCAAAACTGCCATAATGTGTTATAGCAGCTATGGAGGGATTACCTGCAAAATTCCCACTTACAAACAGCTCCATGGCACATGCTGGTCATGTAACAGTGGATTCAGCACCTACTGTACAATGCCAGGGTTCTGAACTGTGACAAAGTTAAAGCAGAAAATAGATACTCAGAAATAGTTCTTTATATGCTAAATTCTGGCTCTAGCAGTTCATTTTGAGCCAGATAATTCAGCACTGAAAACAATTACTGGAAAGTTAATAACCATAGCCCTATTGCCATAGTACCCCAAGCTGCAGAGCTTCTGTGGCTAATCCCTGCCATAACTGCAGAGCTGTTTTGCAGAAACTGTGTTCCAAACTGTGGGAATCAAATGTTGTTTCTGCATTTAGAACAAGATAAGAATATTTTATTTCAAGGTCTCAGTATATAAGTAAAGCAATTTGTAGTTATTAAAAATTAGGTAAAAGTCATAGGTACAAAGACTGCAGCTCCTGTTTGTCCAGCCATCTGACTGATTTTTGGTGCTGGACAAACAAGACCTGAGTAAGAAAGGATCCAAAGAGGAGAAGTTAAAATAATTAACAATATACCTGTAAAAACTAGCAACAACTTATGTTTAGATATATATATATGTATGTATGTAATGTTTTGTTGTACGCATTGTAAAAATATGCAAATCGTGACATACCTAAGGATGTGCCTGAAGAGATATCAGTAAGGACTGGGATCCCAGCCCAAAGGATACACCAGGCCAAAGGATAACAGTTTTAATACCTCATACAGCGTTTACTCTATTGCAGGTAAAAGAGAGACATTGGCTCTCACCCCAAAGATTCCTGAAATACCAGGCCATCCTGGTAGAGCAGGATGATGTAGAAATAATTGTAACTAATATTGTCAACCCAGTATCTTTCCTTAGCGGAACTCCTGGAGAACCAGCATTTCATGACTGCTTTGAAACAGCTGAAGTTGCATATTGCAGCCGGTCGGTCGGACCTGAAGGACAAACTCTTAGAAGATGCAGAACACACTTGGTTTACCGACAGTTGCAGTGAGACAAGGAGACTGTAAGGCAGGATATGCAGTAAGTGCTACTGACCAGGATCCAAGGACTATTAGTACAAACATCACCTTTGGAATTTTCATTTCAATCATTTCAAGCAGGGAATGGATCCTGATCCAGATGTGGAAGGAGGCAAAGCTGCAACCTGACTGGGAAGGACTGTTCCAAGTACTTCTAACAACTGAAACAGCTGTGAGGACTGCCAAGAAAGGATGGACTCACTACACTCGGGTAAAGGCATCCACTAGCCCTGAGGCATGGGAAGCTGTTGCCACAGAAGAACCTTTAAAGATAAGGATTAGGAGGAAATGGTGAAAAGTTGTTTATTATTATTATTATTATTATTATTATTATTATTATTATAACTAACCTTTAACTTCTCCTCCAATAGGTAAATAAATTGTATGTGTAAGTGGGAGAGTATTATAACCTATATAGAATTAATGCTCACAAAAAGTTTTCCATGCTGTAATAAGAAATTTTTACTGCTGTAATGGAGTGTATCCCATTCATTATCCTGATAATTATCTGGAAAACATAAAATTTGACTAATGCAGGGGAGGGACCAACTGGTAGTTTTGATCTTAATAACAGTGAAACCCTTGGTCAGTTGATGACTTGGAAGAGGGATGACTTTCAGAGGGGATTAGGGGGATACCCTGATAAGATTTCGGTGAATGTAACACGAAAGGAAGTGCCCCAGACTGTCACATTCAATGCCTGTCAAATAATAACCCGTGGTAGTGACCTGCGGAACAGCACTCGGACTCACAAGAGTCAGAATGTAAGGTAGTTTATTTTAGGTGTATACACCGGCACACTGGGGGGCTTGCACCACCCCAATTGCGCAACTAGTGTCTCTCAAGCAGCCATACTTATACCACACAAAATGCACACTCACAATTACGCAAAAGCAGGTATTGCTAACTCACTCTAGACAATGGGTTGTCCTATGCTAACTAATTCCTTGAATGTTTTCTCGTTTTTCACTCCTTCTTGGACATGCGCAGTGTATAGTCAAGTCAGTTTGAATGAGTTTTCCTTTATGGTGATTGGTCCATTTTCTTATCTGAAGGTCTCAGGCCTGGAATTCCAAGAGCTTCTTCCTTTGCAATGCGCTATTGATAAGCGAAAGCCTTGTCCCCATTCTACCAAACTCCTCACAAGTCCTGCCTATTCCGGGTAAGCCACACCCCAAACTCCGCCTCTGAAGTAAGGGTTCCTCCCTTCTTTAATTTCTATGGAATTGAAGCGAGGGCCCCCCCCCCCATACATGTACAGGGGGCCCCCCTGTACAACCCTCCTGTACAACCCCCCTGTACAGGGATCATCCTAGGGTTTCTACCTTTACTCAGTAGTTCATGGGATAAACTCCCTGAAAATACCCAGAATGTACAGGATAGGGAAGAGCTTAAAATGGGGGTAGAAAATCTTCCTTTAAAAAAAAACAAAGAAAAAAAAAAAAAACAAAAACCAACGCAAACCCTGCAGTTGTGACAGTTAAGGAGATAAAGGATCGTACACAAACATTTGAAATCGAAACAGGATATGGGGACGTTAATGCCTGGGTAGAATGGATTAAGTATACTGTCCAGAATCTCAACCATAGCAAATGCTATGCTTGTGAATCTGGACAGCCCATAGCTCAGGTGGTACCCTTTCTGCTGGGATAGACCAAGGACCCCAAGGGAATGCGATGCATGATTGCCCTGTACCAAGAGAAAACTGCCTGGGGAAATAGAGACTGCAGATCTCTCTCTCTCTCTCTCTCTCTCTCTCTCTTGTTCATTCCAGAGCCTGACACAGGTGTCAAGATCCCTCCTGCATTCTCTACAGCGGTAGGTAACCATACAGCTTGCCTCTCACAGCAGGGTGTGAAGGCTACCAGACCTATAGAAAACTTTTCCTTATGCAGTGAGGTCTTGAATGTTATGGAGGATTCAGCAGGAATTATTCAAGATTGGGAATCTCCAGGGCAGATCTCTGGTGGTACCGTGGCGGAAAGACTTTATGGTCCACCCTACCATCTAACTGGGGAGGCACCTGTGCACTTGTTCAATTAGTTATACCATTCACCCTGGCATTTGAAAAAGGAATGTTCAAAAAATCTGGAAATACCAAAAAGAGCTTAGGGTTATCATCTGATGATGCAATATATATAGATTCAGTTGGGGGACCTAGAGGTGTCCCTGATGAATTTAAGGCAAGAAATCAAATTGCTGCAGGATTCAAGTTGTTGTTTTGGTGAGTGACGATCAACAAGAACATAGACTGGATTAACTACATCTATTATAATCAACAGTGATTTATAAATTACACAAAAAGTACAATTAAGGGAACTGCAGAACAGCTAGGTGCCACAGGTAGGATGGCCTGGGAGAGTAGGATTGCTCTAAATATGCAGAAATCAACAGTGTATAAAGAAGAAAAGGGGAAATTGTGTTTCCTAGAAAACATTAGGAAAGCAGGGTTGGAGAAAGCCAGGCATTGCTCTAAAGCCAACCACCGGTGGTTGCTCAGTGCCCATGCGTGGGCAACTAGGATGTCCTGACTGGCATGGGCAATAGGTAGGGGCCAAGGAAGAGGTCCACTGGGACTCCTTTACCCTAGCAGCTACACAGGGCACTGAGGCCTTCTGCAATGAGGGCTCTATGCCTGTTTTTTGTTTGTTTGTCTGTTTGTTTGCCCTAGTACACATCCTCACTTGACACAAAACCTCTGCAGATACATTCCAAAACCTGATGTAGGATTATTATTTGAAACAAGTAGCCTGGGAGCCTACAGGGCTGGCCCAAGCAAACTTTCTGGCCCAGGGGTTCTGGTTTGAGAGGTGGTGGTATGGGGCATCCGGCTTTTCCAGAGGGACTGCACTGGCTCTGTGCTGGTGCAGTTTCCATGACAGCTGCAGGCTATGCACAGAAACTGCTAGCCCTGCTGCCATGTGGAGCAACATTTCACAGCCACAGGCCTGGCTGCAGCCCATACTTGGTCAGCCATCTCACCAAATGGACTTCAAAGGAAGGGGTCTTCTTTTGATTTTGCACTTCTTGCTGCTTTTGGATGTGTGTTGGTTTTTTTTTTTTTTTTGTTTGTTTGTTTGTTTGTTTGTTTTTAAACTGTTACTTTCTGTCTGCAAATTAAAGTGATCTCCCTGAAGCCTAGGCACCCCTGGAAATATCAGGTTACACTCTGGGCTCTGGTGGATGCCTGTGTAACATAAGTTCTTGAAATACAAGCTCTGGGAGACACTGTTTACAACCAAGGCCAAAGAAACCACAAGGCAAGATGAAATAGTCTGATAGATGTCGTTACTTTTGCAAAAGAAAATTTGATAAGGAAAAGAGGGAAGTCTACACCCTGACACTTCTAATTTAAGCAGAAAATGGCTGGAAAATATTTACTGCATAATTCTGACTCAGGCATCTTCTGATCAGTATAAGCCTGTGTATGTGCTTTGCTGCTGAAACATTTGTTTATCACATCTCAGAAATGAGTATAAAGGGAAAGTTCCTGAGTACAAACAGCCAGGGCTATAATAACAACACTGAAAGGAGAAGATGGCTGCACTCCACAAGGCTTGCTGCAGTTTGCCACTCATTCCCAGCAACCAGCCCAATGACTGGCTTCATGAGCACCGGAGATGCATGCTGCAAGTGGAGCTGCCACCAAATCCCTGGCTGAGGGACAGAAAAAGTAACTGAGACACTGAACCCATTTGCTCTGATACATGTTTATATCCTGCTCTGGGGATGGGTGTCAGCTAAGTAACTGCAGGCTCTGTTTGTGCAGTGTGCTGTACATTTGGCCACGCATATCCAGCTCTTTTACTCCTAACTGTGATGGACAACCTGGGCTGCTGGAGCAGCTCTATGCTCTCTTTTCAAATGTGCTCCTTCTTGTTCCACAGGCAGTGCCAGCAGGAAGCAGGAAGCAGGGGCAGCCTTCTCCCCACATTGCTTTCCACATCCCTTAGTTCTTCACCTCTGGCCCAAGAACAGGTCCCCAGTCACCTGGTGTAGAAAAGCCAATCCAGAGTCAAACCAGAAATCTTGCCTCTGTCTCCTCTCAAGTGATCAGAGTTATATCCATGCAACTTCTGCAACAACCACCAAAGATTTTTTTCTTTAGAGAACTTCAACAGAATGCAAATTGATAGTAGGCTTAACTGGCCATCTGAAAAGGGTAGGTCTCACTTCTTTCCTTTCTGGCAAGACTCACAGCCTCAGCATCAAAAAACCACACATGCTGCTTCACAAGCTTGAGGTGCATGAGGGGCAGAGGTGCACACAGATCTCTCTTCTGACATCCCAGCCAGCACAGACTTTCTCATTTCCCTGTCAGTACATAAGTGCTGTGCACTTGTCATTCTCTTTCCTAGGTTTATGAGCAGCAAGAGAGAGAAATGATGCTCAGTAGTGCTGGAGGAATGGAAATCCAAATTCTAGAGCACAAAATACTGTCCTAGAAACCTTTTTTTATCCTGATTTTTATCATCAGGAATGAGAGTAAGTTTGGAAACAAGGAAGTGAGGTTTCATAAGAGAAAACAGCTTAAATTCCTATACTGTACTGTAAACCAGACAGCTGACAAATCCATAGAAAAACAGAAGTACTTTTACAGTAACCTGTCACCTGCTTTGTTCTGCTCTATAGTTATGTTCTTCACAGAGCTGGGCAGATTGCATCTTACTCACAGTAATGCGTGTTGAGAATTTAGCAGTTTACCCAGTTTGTGAATTCATGAACTCACCTCTTTGCAACATCTTAGTAATTCAGAAGCAATTGCTGAAGTGTTCATGTGATCAAGTTTTAGCCTTTCATTGGTTCATGGATTGCTCATATCGGCTATCTATTATAGAAAATAGCTGCCTTGAATGGATGGCTTTTTTATGTTGTTCTTGTTCTGCAGCTGCATGACCACTAATTTTTAAAGAAGAAAAACACAGCTACAAAGCACAGGAATCACCAGTCTAGAGTAGGTACTGCAAGATATCTGTCAGTCAGACTAACATGTGAGAATTGCAGATATTTTGATGATCAGTATCAGAATTCTTACAGACAAATTGTATGCCTGCAACTTGATTCACACAGATCACTTTTTCTTATTTAACAAGTTCTGCCACAGCTGGGTGTATCTTGCTCCTGAAAAAAGTATTTACTCAGCTCATTTATCACCAGTGTCCTAGAGATAAATGCACATTAGTACACCTAGTCTTAGATTTATCATCAAACAAGGGAAGATGACCACAAGAGACCACCACGGTTCAAGAAGGCAATTTCTATAAGGAAAGAAGGTATTTTCCAGTAAAAGGCAATATTCACAGCAGCTTCTTGAACTCTTGCTGGGAAGTTCCTGTCTATACAATACCCTGTGCATCATTGCACTGTCCGCAATGGATAGCATCAGTGAAGAGCCATAAGCATTTAGAAGTAAAGAATAACGTTCTTCTTTGTGCTAGAATGGAAAGTGAAAAAAAGGTAGAGCCAGGAAGCTGTATGTTGCCTGCACCTGAGCTCTGCCAAGTGAAAAGGGTCCTGGAGCAGGACGAGAATTGGCAGGACACAGTAAAAGGAAACAGTGGTGAGAAAGGGAGGAAAAAGACCTGAACAATCCATTTAAAATGAATATGTATTTCCTATGAAGCCAAGATGCTTTTAATTGGAGCACAAATGGCTTTAACTTTCCTGTTGCTTTTAGCAGCTTTCATATGCACTCAAACCCACTCCCAGCAGGTACACAGTACAATCCATTTAAAATGAATATGTATTTCCTATGAAGCCAAGATGCTTTTAATTGGAGCACAAATGGCTTTAACTTTCCTGTTGCTTTTAGCAGCTTTCATATGCACTCAAACCCACTCCCAGCAGGTACACAGTATGAGGGGTCTCTGAAAAGGAGGCCTTGCAGAGATGGATGAGAGCAGCACGTACTGTATGATGGACAGAAGTCATCGTACATGTCCATCAGGCAGTCCTTCTGTCTGCCTGACAGAATTTTTCAAATACTTGGCCAGATACTTCCAGCACTAGGCTTAACCTAACATAATGATTGCACTGATTATAGGTCTGTGTGTCTCTGGCCTTAAACCAGTCTTTATAAGACAGCTGGGAACCCAGACTTGAAGGGGTGGATTAACTTGTGGCAGCCCCAGGAGACAAGGATGGAAGGAAGGGACATAAGGAAGTTTTTTTCCTCTGTCCTTTGTAAGTGGCAAACAGACAGATTACTGGCTAATCATCCTATCAGAGGAGAAAGGGAGGAAATGGTTGAGGCAACTGTGCAGAAATGCAGTGCCCAGCACTGGTGCCATGCAATGTTTCAGCACCCCATGCAAGCTCAGAAAGCTGTAAGGGCAGACACTGCTTTCCTTATTCAAATAGATAAGGCAGTCAGAGATGGTGGCACAACAGCATCCATCTGCCTGCAAAGAGGTTTGTGTTGCAGTGTTGGAAGCTCTCTTCCCTGTTTTCTGTTGCATAGGAAAATCAGTGAGTTCTAAGAAGTGGTTTTGCTTTGTTTGTTTGTTTAGTTACTTTGTTGTTTTGGTTTTGGTTTTGGTTTTGTTTCTCTTTTTAAGAAGTGAGCTGAGTGCAATGTTTCCATAGGGGAATCTAATATTTCAACATTAACAATATTTTAACATTGATGGCCCAAGCTGCATGGGTATGATATCTATAAAGCAGCCTGGAGGTCACCATTCTTATTATCTGTCAAACAGGAGGGTAATTCAGGGGTGGGATAAATCGCACAGGACTCCAAGGCATCTGTGCCATGAGAGGCAGTTGCAAGATGCCACATTTAGCTCGCATCTAATTGTATTGAAATGGAGAGAGCTACAAGCAAAATAACTTGGCCCAATGTTTACAGCTTCCTATTGAAGCTCAGCACAGCATCAATCCTTTAACAGCAGAAACACGCTTTCTCTGCAAATTACATAAAGGAGAGAGTTCGTAAATCTGCTTTCAATGTCTGTTTTTCCTTTATGTTTCTGCTATGTAACTATACCCTGCTATGTAAACATATCCACAAACTGAGACTTCAAACCTTCTTCAGCTTCTGCAAAATTCGGCATTTCTCCAGTGTCACTACATGTTCCTTATAATTAGCAGCACCAAGTGCAGAAAGAAGGTTCTGCTAACCAGGGCTCAATTTCTGATTTTCCTAGGGACTGTAGAAGTCAGCAGCCAAATTTCCTCTGTTGAAAAGCAATGGTCAAGCAATTAAATTCCTCTGCAGAAAATGCAAGACTGTTCCTTTTTGGGAGAATGTGTGACTGCAAAAGACTTAAATTCCTCATAAAAAGAACCCATTAAGTGTTACCTCTTGTGCAGTTTCATCCAAGTCTCTCTTTAAGGAGCTTTAAGGAGATGAATAATATGGCTAGTGTTCACATATGTGTAGAGTGATAGGGCCCAAAACAACCTTGTTTCTCTTGCATGATTTGTGTGAGAGGAAAAACCCTTCAGGTTCATCCAGCTTTATGTGGCATGACTCCACTGGCAGTTTGGCCCTCAGTGCAGGTCTCTTCAGTACACAGGTCTCCTTTCTTCCTTGCCAGCACGTCACTTGTACAAAACAGAACTGTCATAGCCAAATACATGCAGACAGCAGCACCTCTTGGGAACCAATGAAGGTGGCACTTTGCAGTAGGTAACTCAGTTTTGGCTTCAGGCACAGAGAAATGGCTGCCTTCCTGCATATTTCCTCAGCAACACAGATTCATCCCAAAATTCAGGAAACGAGTCACGGTCACTGCCTTTAAGGCCTTTCCTGGCCTTTGTCCTGTCACTGTTGGAGGTCCATGTCAAGATGGTAGCTCACTGGGCAAAGCAGACTGAGGACCAGCCTAGTTCTCACTATGTCAGTGTGACTTTTACACAGTGTAAAGTTTGCATCACTGAGATACTGCAGATTAGTACAAGCCTCCAGCTGATGACATTACTTGGATGGTGTCTGGATTGGCATATCACCGTGTTAGACAAAAAGGGGCAGCGCAGGGAAGCCCTTCCCCAGGAACAGAAAGAATTGTTGACCACTCAAGATGCAGCATCTCTTATTTTTTGCTTGAATTTCCAGACTGAGAGGAATTTAGACCTCTTCTTTAAGCACAGTGACAACCTGGTGACAGCATGCAGTTGCTCACAGAGAGCTCACCCGGTTCAGTTACACCATAAATTATCTCTTCCTGACCCGCATGTTGAACTACTTCCAGCGTCTGAGAAGAGGTGAATAATGTCCTTCTCTGATATTCGTATACATTTTACAAATAAGCTGTTCCAAATTCTCTTTCCCTAACATTCTGGGGGTCCACTCTTTCTTCAGTGATCTTCACATGCTTTTGATCTGCCTATGCATTACAGTGTAGCAACTGATTACACCTAAATTTTAAGCATTTGGCCTCTAAGCACTGCGCCTTGCCTTGAAAATACATATTAGTGAGAGAGTGCTAGGCACATAAAGTCCCAGAGCTGCAAGTTTCTTCAGATTGTCACCTACAGGAAGAATCTCTAGGTGCCTAGGGATGGTGACGCAATTCTCTATTCACCTCATGGTTACTGAGAAAATCAGGATATTAGGCTTAATGGACCTTTGTTCTGGTCCTGTATCATTTGCATATATTTTGCTGAACTTAATAAAAAAGTCAAGGGATGTTCCCTGCTGTTTTCATACACAAACATTACAAAACATATTACTGAATGGTTATGCATTGCTATGACAATGGACTAGAATGAAAACACAGATAATACCTAAATGATATCACAAAAGTCATTAATGGTGAAGTTGTGTAACATTATCTAATTCATCCTGCCAATGTACAATATACTTAATTATTTTTTTTTACTTTTCCAACTTATTTTCAATATTGTTGTAATGCTGCACAGCATGGTCTAGTGTAAGTATATCTAATCAGTATCTTAGAGAAAGAATAAACACAAAAGATTGTTAAAAAACTAAAATACACCAAATCCAACTCCGAATAGTAAGAGAGAAATGAATCTTTCAAGGACAGGTCACACTTCAAAAATAACATTATCTTTTTTTCTCTTTTTTAGTATATTTCTTTAAATATGAGCTTATGCACCAAGAACAGTACTAAAAAAAAGGGGGATTCAAGTAATCAAATGCTGGATTCCCCAATGTTACTTGTGTTTTCCAAACTCGTGGAGCCCATCTCTGGAAGCAAGAAGTTGGTAGGGAGACACTTCAAAAACAAAGAAGACTGCCTATTTTTAACAGGGATGATTTTTACAGGCATTTAGGCTGCATAGTTGCCTGAGGAGAGGAAATCATCAGCTGCTAAGAAAGAAAGAAGCCTTAGTTTCTAGTAGCAGCCTCACCAGCTGATGTGCATATCTCTGAGAAGCTTTCCAGTCATTTTGAGTCTATTTGGTAACCTCAATTGCAGGCTATATTCAGTTTTCCTTTTGGTAAACAATATGGCTATGCAAGATTCTTCTGTAGAGCTGCATCAGGTGGCTGCTTTCTTCTGCACTCACCAGAGAAGGAAGTGTTTAGCTTGTGGCAACAACTGCAACTTCTTAATTTTTCCTCCATCTCCTTGTTTTCATAGGGCTGCAGGCAATACTTGGGAATCTGCCTATGTGCTGTGTTCCACAGGCAAGTGGAACACTGGCCCAGCCAGTATGAGCCAGCTGGGCCACAGGAAGCTCATAATACTTGGCCTGGACCTGTGGCACTGCAGGGCCAGTAGTGAGGAGAAATACAGGTTTGGAAGGGAGGGAACCAGCTTTTGCAAAATGCCCTCAACCAGCTGAGGCCTGAGGAGAAAAGTCAGAGCCTCTGGAGCAGTGCAAACTCCAGCACCTCCTCTGCAGGCCCCTCCTGGATCTGGTCTCATGGGCTTGTTATTATAGTTAATACTCTGCCATTTGCTATGAACAACACACTGCAGTAAGTTATTAGCAATGCAGGCGAAGGCACAGCAAGGCCAGCTAAGTATGTGCCTCATCAAAAGTGCACAGTTTACTGCTTCATTCTGTGTGGTGGTGGCCTTGGACTGACCTGAAAATATTTCTTCTGCTTCTACCTCCAAGTGCGGTAAAGCACCACAGAGCTCCTCTGGCAAGCCATGCACAGAACAGCCTCTATTTCTGATTGTTTAGATATGAAAATATATTAGGATGTCAAAACTACATACCACTGCTTTTCAGAAGCACCGTGTTATGTTGCCCTCAGCTCCTTGCAAGACAAGCTCTTGCACAACTCTCACTCCTTTCTCATTTTAATTAATTCTTCACAGCCTCATCAATGCACTGGATATTGTGAATAGTGAGTCAGCGCAATCTCATCGGAGAGCCCTGGATACCGGTGAATTAGCAATTATTGAGAAGTGTAGCATGAAACAATAGTTCTTGGAAATGCAGGCCCCACGGAGAGGTGAGGGTGAGAAGTCAGAAGAGTTCATCGGCCCTTCGAGCAGCTGTCCAAGAGCTGCTGTCACTTTGCCAGAAGAGACCTACACAGGCCACAGCCAAGCCTCCACAGCACAGCATCAATATTGTTGGTTGATTTGATTTTTTTCTGTTAAAAAATACAAACTTGCAGGAAGAGTTGGGCCAAGGAATTCCATTCTGCAGCAGCTTTCCAAGGGTAATTTATCTTCAGAAATAAGATGGCAAAGAGCAATGACAAAATAAGACTGTATTTATGTGTAATATCTGAGTCATTCTGTGTCTCCTTCCTGTGAGTGTATGCAGCTTTCTATCCACTGTGGATGTTCACAGGTTTGACACTTCTGTACACTCTGTGAGAATACACATATTCTGACTAAGTGCATGCGCTCTACTCTTCCTGTATGTAGGCCTGAACTAATAAAACAAGAAAACAGATGCTCTTTTTAAAATATATTTAAATCAAGAAACCAGTTTCTGGATAAGAAGATGCTTCTTTCCACAGAGCCATGCTGCCTACCTTTAAGTTGTGCACATTAGCCAGCTGGCTAGAGACCTCCAGTAAATGTCATCCCAATTCATTGGCAGACAGCGTGTTCCTCTTAACCATGGCCATGAAGTGTGACTTGGCTTCCAGCTTGTGAGGTTCAGTCCAGCATGGTGAGCCCATGATCTGCACAAGGCTGAGTGTGGTGTCTGCAGCAGTGAGTAGTTTCCAGCCCAGGCTGTGTCCATTGTTCTTTGCACAGCACGCTGGAGGGGAAGCATGCCTGAGCCAGGTATCAGCCATCCAGTGCCCTTGGTTCTTTAGTAGTTTTCTGAAGGACTTTCCTGGTGCCACAGAAACAGTATGGAAGACAGAGAACACCTGTATTAGTGAAGGACGCAGCCAACTCACTAGAAACAGTGAAATGCTTTACCATCCTCTGATTTTTAACCGCATTCAGCAAGTTTGTACATACTTCTCACCATAACATGCCTTTTAAAGCATAAAACCACTTACAGTAACACTAAGAGTGGTGTTTTTGTTAACCTTTAAATGCAAGAAGAAAAGCATACAATACAAAATTTCTTTTAAAAAAGACAAACCTAAAGCACTGAAAAGTTGTAAAACAGCAATAAATACTAGGGGCATTGGCACTGAGGTACAATTTCTTTGTCTCTTATTCAGTAGCTATCATCTCCTGCCATGGAAGAAGATGCATCACCTTGCTTTTATCTGTATTACAGAAAAAGTTTTGTGAAATTGTAACAATTCAACCTAGTGGTTGTCTCTGTAATATGTTCCCTTATGTCATCTGGAAATCATCCACAGGTACTGAGTATTTTTGATACCTATTTCTACAAAGGCAATCCAACTGCACCATGAGTGCACCTCAGGAACTGCCAGCCCAGGATCCAAATGATGACCCAGATGCTCCATGGGTCATGGGCAACAAGTCACCCAAGGAGCCACCTGCTCCCCAAGCACAGGGAATGGGCCAGGCTGTCCCAATACTGTCAGTTGGGCAGTCCTGTGCTATTAAATATAAATAAATAAATAAAAATTGGCAACCACTTCTAGAAACAGTCCCATTCGATGTTTTTGCCTCAGAAACAATTATGTAAAGCAAGCTGCTGCCAAACTGGGTTTTTAACCTTGTTAATTCAAAAGCATGCAATTTATGCAATTGCTTGAATCAAACTGGTATGTATATTACACTAAAATAACTTATTTTGTGAAAAATGGGCCAACGTATTCCTCTCTTTTTACTGCCAAGACTCACCTTTTTGTTCCTGAAGACCAAATAATTGCACAGTATGTGTTTCAAGTGTGGTCCTGTGAATCAAATGCTCACTGCAGCTGATAAAGTATTGAGCGGTCCCTTGGTGTACATCTTTACTCTTTCTTTATGTGATCCAAGCAGGCTAGCAGCCAATGGTCCATTTCAACCACTCTTCTAGTCCAGGCTGAAATCCTTATACTGTGCACATCCATAGGCAGAAGAACAAAGTCTGAGGCCTGGTAAATAGGTCTGTATATCTAAATTAGCTGATGAGTTGGAGGGTTTTTGCTCTGGGGTCCCTGCTGAGGATGCAGGTTTCTGAGTGCATCTAGCAGTTCACTCATTTAAGTACTTTCTCTTTGGAAGCCCAGTTTGAAATTTTCAACCTTAATTACTTGTTTAGGAAGTTAAATATAAGTTATGAAGCACCATTGCTTCCTACTGACTTCGTTGATGATCACTTGTGCAATCTAGGCCATTATAATTTGGGCACCCCGATACTTTGGGATTGGGAATCACACCTTAAATTCACAGTATGGTGATACAGTAAAAGCAATTCCTGATATTGGAACTCATCTTGGGTTTTATTTGCTAAATATTGCCACAATATTCTGCAACAGATTAGAGCATGTGAGGAATTCTACAGGAAGTTAGAACAGTTCTTAAAAAAAAAAAAATAAAGTTGTATTATTTTTTTTCTCATCAGCTGTAGAAGCAGGAAGTATTAAATTACTCAATAAAATTCTTGTTCTACTTCCACTCTCCAATGCAGAAACAAAAACAAATAAAATTAAAAAAAAAAAAAAAGTGGCATAAACTAGTTTTGAATCAGCAGTGTGTGTTCATGCAAGTTTTTTGTAGTTGTGATTTTAAAGCAAAGTCAGTTCTACAAAGAGGACTGGACACACAGAGGGCCATAATTTTGAGTACTTTCCAAATATTACATTCAGAAACTATTTTCTGAATGACAAAATAGTTGTGTAGCATTGCAGAGACACACAGGAGGAGCTCTTGCAATCACTGCAACCAGTCTAATTCTTGATTACACTTTTCAAGTTAAAAACGCATTCAAATTTATTCTTCATACATACTCCAATATTTTGAACATTGCACATAAGGACACCTTACTGTGGGACAATGAAGAACAACTGGAGTATTCACTAACTTGGTATGAAATAATTACACCTGAAGCATTAGCTCAGCTTTTTCAATATCCTATCACTACATGTTCAGACTTTACCAAGTGAGCAAATCATACCTGCTGTGATGGAATGGATTAGGAATGAGCAGGAATCAAAAGCTGTTTTCATGAAACCCTATAGAAGGAAGGACCTGTCCAGGCATGCTCTCTCCCTCACTCCCTGCCTCCATCAAATGCAGGTTTTGCCACTGCTGTTTTACAACAAATTTTGGATCTTATAGATGTGCAGTCATAAACACAGCTGGCTGCCATATGTGTCCCTACAAGGACTGTAATATTCACACTTCCTCCTCCATGCATCTCTCTTGGCCACAAATTTAAAGGTGTTTGCTTTCACCAGTAAAATATTTTGTGTGCTTGACACAGGGTGACCTGGACACATAGTGCTCTTTCTTCCCAAGGACAGAGGATTTGCAAACTGGGGTAAGGCTCTGCTAACACAAATCACTCTTCCTTACATGCCTGACAGTGGGGCCATGGCATGTTCTTGTGTTAAGGGATTTCATACATACCAACTCCTTGCAGAATATATGCTAAGCAAAAGAGCAGTCCCCCTCACACGCCCCCCAGCCCCTGCTTCTGATTAAAACTTGACCAGTCTGCAGAGCTCTAACCTTGTGATAGGGCATGTTGCCTCTCCTTCCCCGAGCATCTTGTGTCTAAATACTTTTTTCTAGCATCTGCATAGATCTTAGCTAACACTCTTCGCAGAAGTTTGCCTGCCTCTTTCTAATATAATTTTTACTAGCTGCAAATTTGTGTTTTCTACTCAGCAACAAAGAGAAGGTGTTGTTTACGTTTGTGTGCTGATATATATCCCAATGAAGTAATAAGGCAACTAATTCAATACAGCACACGGGAAAAGAATTGGTGCCTAGTGAGAAGACCACCGTCTATCAGAGTGGTACACAGAGTTGTTACAAGAAGAAAACAAGAGTTAAGAGAAGGAAACAGAGAGGTTACAAGAGGGAATTCCTGTCAGACAGTGTTAATTGATGGTGAAATAGACACCCAGACAAGTAAACATAAACCCATCACTCAAGAAATTTTAAATGAAACTTTACATATCACTATGCAAAAGAAACTGTACTCCAGAAGTACTGACTGTGCAAGACAAATGTGTATGACTGCAGTGGTGATGAAGTGATGGCACAGGGGTGAGTGGCTTGACAAAAGGCATGGTTCTCAAAGCACAGCCAGAAGCTCTGTCACTCTGTAATGCCACTTCCGAACCCCCTCTATTAATAACAATGATTAACCTCAGAAACATGTGGTGTCAGTCCACGACACCTGTCTGGGTGAGCCAGCCCTTGTTAAGGCCCTGTGGCAAGACTGGGATGTAGCTTTACAGCCCGCCAGACCTGCAGGCCATCAGTGCCTTTGTCCCAGCCACTCTCATCTTCTGGGCAAGAGGTGCAGGCAAAGTGCTCTGAGGCGTCTGATGTTTCTGACCCCTGCACAGGAGGGGCACCTAGTGACTCACCCCAAGCCTGCTGCAGATGTTTCACTACTCCTTGCACCATTATACATACACCAGAGCACCTAAGGATGAAGCCCACTTTTACCTGATACCAGCTGCTGAATTTTTGATACATTATTAGAGATATTTGTAGCAGCGCATAACTTCCAGCTAGCTTCAGATGCCTTTGGTTGTAACACCATGTTAACAACATTTCCAGGCTAACCTGAGCTTAATGTTATTTGTGTTAAACTCTGCACCGAGCCAGAAGGGATTTCAGGAAATTTTATGGGAGAAGCTTTGTATATGTCTCAGGAGACACAGTTCACAACTGCAGAGGACAACTGGAGGGGCAAAGTCATCCCCTCATCCTCTAAAGCACGATGGGCAGCATCTCACAAAGTGTTGCTTCATCAGTTTCATGGCTTGTTGTGCAGCACGTTTCTTCCAAAAAAACTGGAGGCTAAACTTCCTACTCAGTACAATTGTCTGTACCTATGGTTAGACAGAAAATTGGGCACACTTTTCTCTGCTACACTTTAATTGTTACATGTGCTAGAGAATTTCCTTTAATCTCATCTGCTAGGGCTTTTATTTAAACTGCTTGAGACTTTCATGGACTGCCTACCCTTTATGTAGAGGTTGATTTCAGGACACTTTGCTTTCATCTTTCATCTGCTCTTTGCTCTGGTACTGGTTATGCCCCAAGCAAAGAACAAAAATGTGTTTCTTAGCAGTGAGAACCACTGAACACAAAGAAACCTGCCTTAGATCGGTAGGAAAACATACTAGAACAAAAAACAAAAACACCATAATAAAGCACATTTAGTCTCTATCAATGCAATTGCCTTAAAAGCAGTTTCTGTTAGTGCCCATCACTGCTGCTGAAACCACTCATATTTTCAGTGTGTGTGTGACTTTTCTCATACTGGATCTGACCCAAACCTTGATGAACAGATTTAAGCAGGCTTTTAAGTGTCAGGAGTAATAGTTGCAGGCCAGAGTCCCTCACAGATTTTGCTGCAGCCTAACCTCTGGTTCTGCTGTTGTCATGTAGTCCCTCATGACACAGTGACAAATGCCAAGCAGCACTAAATACCTCACATACCATGGATCATATTCTAGGAATGCTAGACTTGAACTTCCCTTGTCAGAAATAATGAAACCAAAAGCAAGCAACTTTCAGCAAGCAAACTGGAAGCTGCAACTCTTTACAGACACCACTCAGAAATGACCACTTTTCCGCAAGTGCTACTGTAATCACTGCCAGCCAGGCCAGGGGAAATATGGTTTCAATAACCAAACATTTTTAGCACACAAAGAGGAAGTGAATAGTTCAGCTTTTCTATTCTCCGGAGACAGGACCAGTATGTGGTGTATGTATACCAGTACATGCCCTTATGCTGAACACTGAAGCACAACTATAGGCTGTACACAAAAGTGGGATGATGTCTTTTCACATAGCACAAAATCGGTCCACCCATATTAATTTTTCATGACAGCATCTCTGAAAAAGGTCACACCATCCTTAATACCAAATTAAGTCCAAAACAATTTATCATGCAATTAATATTCACAAAACTGTGTTCCAGAGTGACAGCTTCCATTGTTGGAGCATACGGCAATAAGAGAGCAGCTCATAGCAAATGTTATGTTTATTCACTAATAGTTTTTGGTCTATCTAATTCATTCCAATCAAAGTAAACACTGCATGTATTTGATGCCTAAGGAGATCTTCAGGCCACCATCACATTTAAGCTGCTTCTGTCATGTAGGAACTCTGTAGCTCTAAGCGACTAACTCATATTTAACAAATAATGATGCTATTTACTGGAGATATGTGTTCCCAGAATCCATGTTTCTAGCATGGACTGTGATCCCTTAGCAGACCACAAAGACAACCTACTACAGTAAATAATCTCATTAAGCACAAAGCTGTTCAATCTTGCAAGCTGTTGCAGAGAGTGAAAAGTTGAATTACCAACTTGGAAAGCACATTTGTGATCCAGCTGGGCCCAGAGAGAAAGTATGTGAGCAACATCCCTATTACTGTTGAGTATACCTTTGACTACAGTACATGAGTGAAGCATCAGTGGTATTGCAGTGACATGCTTCCCCAACCAGTAAGCCAGACACTCCTAGAAATTAAATGTCAAAAATTTATTATGAAAGCTTCCATAGCAGCAAATATCTTAATAAAAACTATTGCATTATTAAACCAGCAGAATGGCCCAGAGGCCTGTTGAAGTCTGTCTGCTTTAAGAGTCTCTGTATTTGCCTTGGTAATTAGTCTCTAAAAGTCCAAGAAGTACTGAAGCTTGCTTCTCTTCATGTTTTGTAGACAACACCAACAGTTTATAGTCACAGTACTCTGTTCAATCCTGTGAAGTTTTGGGCCACTTCCCCTAACTTTCTCTGCCTTCTGAAACAGCTCTGCTTGACCAGGTAACTTGCAATACTTGTCTCAGTTCCATAGTATGTTATCTTCTGCACAGCTGCAGTCTACTGAAGCTCACTGATGAGGTGAACTATTCCTTTCTCCTCTGTAAGAGCCCACAGCATGCCAGTCTGAGTGACTGTAATCCAGTCCCTTGACCAGGCTAATCCATGGAATCAGCAGCTTGTTGCACACTTGGTGAACCAACACCATGTTGAGAATGCAACAGAGGTTTCAGCCTCCCCAGCATGCTAGGCCATGGTCACTCAGGTAAGACAATAGTTGGCACCCACTCATTGATGTTCCGGCTTTCTTCACAGAAGCAGTTCAGCTTCTCTAGAGCTGGATCCTTCCAGCCATCTTCATTTGGGTTCTGCCAGAAAAGTGTTGCACACCATGAGTGCATGCAATCACAGTATTATTTTACAGAAGCACTAGCTTAGAAAGCAAAGCATTTTCAGGCACAGAAAGCAGGAAGCTGAACTGTCACCAGTGTGAGTGGCAGCGACACCCCCACCACAGAAGTACTGCCCACTGTATCTCAGCAGTCCTGCACCCCAAGGGCTGAGCCCTGCCAGCTCACAGAGCTCCATCCCTTCCAGCCCCAACCACGCACCGTAATGAGAATGCAGTGCAGGTCTCTGGGCTCACCAGACTCTTCACCGGATCCCACGGCAGCAGCCAGCTTAGGTAGGTCGTTCACACGCACGATGTCGATGTCGTTCTCGCAACAGAAGGCCTGGATGAGGGTGAAGTGGATCTGTAGGGCGATGTTCCCCTCATCCTCCTCATCGACCGCCAGCACACAAAACGCCACGTTATCTGGGTCCCTGCGGATGGCGAGCGCCGTTAGGCCCTAGTAGGGCTGACTTGCCCCTCGCCCCACTACCGCTGCCACCCCCACACCCCCCACTCACACGTTCATGAGCTTGGCCGACTCGTAGACGCCGGCGGTGAGGCAGCCACGGCGCTGCGCCGACACCAGCAGCTCGTGGAGGGCCTTGCCGGCGCCCTGCATCCTGCAAGCCGGAGAGAGCGGTCAGCACGGCACCAGCGCCCGGACAACGGCCACCCCACCACCCAGCCAACCGCCGCCGGCACCTACCAGTCCTTGCCCGCGGGCACTGGTTCCTGTCCTTGCGTCTCTTCCAGAGTCATAGCAGCGTGTCGCAAAGCAACGCTGTCACCGATTCACACCCCCCCAGCTCCACCGAACAACCAAGTCCCTATATTCTACAACAGCTCCGCCGGCTCCTACTCTTTTTAAGCCCGCGGAGCTGCGGCGCTGGCAGCTGGCGGCAGCCGGTGCACTCCCATTGGCCGGCTGGGAGCGGGGGGAGAGTGCTTTGTCATGCTAATCGACGCACGCCGGGCGCCGCGGTGGAGGTGGGGGGTGGCTCGTGCCGGGAGGCCACGTGGTGGTGGAGGGAGGTAGCCGGGTGGTTTGCTCGGCGGGCGCGGGGAGGGCGTGTACCGAGAGGGGGCCTACAGCTGCTGCGTGACACGGGGCTACTGACTTGGGGATGCCGGGGTATTAAGGACAGACAGTTCCTTCTTAGAAGGAGTGGTGAGGCTGCTCGGGACGTGGGGGAATCACCATTTCTTGCGGTGTTCAGTAATCGTGTGAATGTAGCATTTGAGGGACGTGGGTTAGTGCTCATGGTGGGGGGTAGGTTGGCGGTGGGACTTGGTGATCTCAGAGGTCTTTTCCAACTATTATGATTCTATGAATTCTCAAAGGCATTCTCGGCTTGAAAGCCTGCATCGCAACCTAAGGTCACTGCAGTCCCTAAAATGGTATGACTTGAGCCGCTGCTATAGGGATCAGTGCACATCAACTTAATCTGTTTTTCTGGGCACATAGGTCACACTGAAAGTAATGTCTCCTGTTTATTTCCATAGAAACTACAACAAAGAGTGCAATAGCACTGTTTGATGGAGCAAATTCTCAGCTTCAAAACACATGTTTTCAACAGTCACCATCTTTAGCTCTGTATTTTCACCAGCAGTGAACAAGAGCCTGTATCTCATGTTCATAAACATCTGCACCAGTGGACGTTGATCAGAGAAGGTCTGGATGCCCCATCCTTGGAGGCATTCAAGGCCAAGATGAGTGGGGGGGCCCTGGGCAGCCTGATCTGGTGGGTGACAACCTTCCCATGAGATTGGAACTGGATGGCTTTTGTGGTCCCTTCCATTTCAAACCATTCTATGATTTTATGATAGATGAACCACCTGTTGCTGTCACCACTGCTGAAACACACCACCTACTGCCTTACTGTGCTCACATCCACTCTTTGGTCTCTGTAAATGTTTAGCAAGCATACGTGAATGTCAATGGGTGCCATTTTTTCTGCATGGAGGAATTCAGTGACACAGCTTTGCTCCATACACACTTTCATGTTAGACACTATTCTGTCAGACTGCCCCTCTGCTGTCACATAGCAATAAAATGCAATGGAATGTTGGTGGGAAGGTTCAACCTCTACTGCCATACCACCACCTTCCACCTCCAATGTCATGGGCTGAAATAATAAAATAGGAGGCATTAATTTCAGAGCAGCCCAAGTGCACAGCCAAAAACCTTTAACATGCAAATTCCCATTTCTGCTCACAAGCCCAGTGCCCTGCAGCCGCAGTCTCCAGCAGATTCAGTGCTTCAGACACAGTTCTGTGTGTCTGGTGGAGAACTGTCAGCACCAGGTCCTGAAATAGCTTTGCTGCTGAGTGCTCCAGGTCATCCTGTATCAGGGTGGGCCCACCACACAGCAGTGCCATTCAGGCACGAAGAAGCACATTTTGCCATTAAATTGGCCAGCCACTACAGTAGCAGTCCCACTTCCCAGCACGGAAGGCCACCCTGCAGCCTTGTGTTATCAGTCAGCACACGGCCGAGCACCACTCAACCCGGGGGGGTGGTCGTATCCACAGAAAAGCCCTGACCTCTGCTGGACATTGGAAATATTAGGGCTGCAACAAACAGCCGGGCCCACACCTGGACACCGTGCCTGTTCTCATATCATGAGTGTTTTTTGTGAAAGCCTAGAGGGAGAAAAAAAAGAAGAAAAAGGAAAAAGGAAAGAAAAAAAAAAGGTATTTCCTGCATGAAGAAAGCCCTTAAAACAGCTCCCAGATAAGTCAGGTGCAGAGTAATGGGGAAAGAGGTATCTGTTCAATTACAGCAGTGGCAAAGAGTACAGCAAGAAAAAGCAGACAGAACTGCAGATAGTAGGATAGATAGGTCGTACTCCTGAATACCTGGTAACAAACTCCTCTTCCCCTCCTCAGCCCTGCTGTCCTCAGCCTGCAAGGCTTTTTCTCCAGGTACTGAGTTTCACAAACCAGAAAACCAAAGCCCCCGCCCCGCCAACCCGCGAGCCTTGGGAGACAAGCAGACTGCTCCCTCTGCTGACACTGTGCTCAATGGCACGTCAGCTTCCAAAATAAAATAGCCGTGATTTGTAGGCCCACTCCTTTTTTATTTAATAATTATTTATTATTAAATAAATTATTAATTATTATTTATTTAATAATTTAATAATGAGAAAGGAGTGGGGTAAGGTTTTTTGTAGCATCTTCTTTTCTAAAAAAAAAAAAAACCCAAAAAAAAAACACAATAAATCTTCATGTTACAAGTCTTGGCTGAAAATGCTGCTGTGAAAATAAAAGCATCATTACAATAAGTTCAGCGTTCTGCTGTTAAAAAATGAAGCATTCCCACAAATATAGCTGAAGTGCTGTAGGATGGGCATCACTCCATTGGCTGCCTGATCATTATAGGCTGTACTGCAGCCCAGCACAAAGCCCTCAATTGGGATGTCTTTTCAGACTTTGAGCTAAAAAAGACAAAAGCAGCCTTTGCATTAATTTTGGTTGTTGGTGTCTTTTTTTCTATAGACAGTGGCATGCTACATCAAGTGCCCGCTTATAGTCAAGAGAGTTTTTTGCTGGTGTTGCTGAGAATATGCTATTCTTGAAATAAGGCAAGAAACCAGAAACGCTGTTCTAATCACAGAATCACAGAATGACAGAATTGTAGGGGTTGGAAGGGACCTCCAGAGATCATCGAGTCCAACCCCCCTGCCAAAGCAGGTTCCCTACAGCAGGTCGCACAGGTAGGCGTCCAGGCAGGTCTTGAATATCTCCAGAGAAGGAGACTCCACAACCCCCCTGGGCAGCCTGTTCCAGTGCTCCGTCACCCTCACCGTAAAGAAGTTCTTGTGCACATTCGTGCAGAGCTTCCTTGTGCCATAGCTTCATCCCATTTCCCCTTGTCCTGTCCCCACACACTGCTGAAAAGAGTCCAGCTTCACCACTATGGCCCCCACACCTCAGGTATTTATAAACCTGGATCAAATCCCCTCTCAGCCTTCTTTTCTCAAGGCTAAACAGACCCAGTTCACTTAGTTGTTCCTCATAGGGGAGATGCTCCAGGCCCTTCACCATCTTTGTGGCCCTCCGCTGGACTCTTTCCAAGAGATCCCTGTCTTTTTTATACTGGGGAGCCCAGAACTGGACACAGTACTCCAGATGAGGCCTTACCAGGGCAGAGTAGAGGGGGAGGATAATAGATAATAGAGAAACATCTTTCTAATAATAGATGAAAGTTTCTCCCCTGATCTAAGAAAAGCAAGGCTTGCTTTAGAGGTTTTATGGAGTGTGACTAGTTTTAGTTGTCTGTTTCCTTTTATATAGGTGGGATGCTGGAGGAGCTAATTTTAAAAACACAGACTTGGATCAGCAGGAACCCTCTGTGAGGAAGTGCCAAGTTCAGCAGAGGCCAAGCAAAGGAGAGAAATGCTGTGCCTAGCAGCATGCTGGGGCCTCTCTGCACACCCTACCAAGGTTTGCTGCAGATAGGGAGCAGAACCTACCTTCTGGCACAAACAGACATTGCTGCTCACTACACCGTGCTTTCTATTGTCAGGGCATACTGGCTTTGAAAGGCTCCTTCACTTCCTTCCCACACCAAAACAGGGTGCTATTCTCCCATGCAGATTTACTTTCATTGGCAAGTTCAAGCACTTTTTCATCTTCACAAATGGTTTCTTTATGAAGTTGCTTACATTCTTGTACTGCACTTATCTGGCCATAGGATGCTTCAGTTAAAGATAGTCACATACACTGTCTGAAACAGTGCATTGCACTGAAGCATTGTGTATTTGTGTTGTGTATGGTAAACAAGACCATGCATCTGGTGCCTATTTCTGCCCATCAGGAGTCACTAACGGAGCTGAAGACAGAGAAAGCTTTCCTTTTCATCTTTATCTTCAAATCTCAGTACTACACTGAGAACTCACTATAGTGTGCTTCATCAAAGAGACAAAAATACAAAAACTCACAGTCTGTCTTGTATTGTGCATTATGTATTCAGACTGTGGTGTGCTGCAAGTATTCAAAGATTATATGTCTGGGGCAAGCTGCCCTCCTGTGCCAAGGTCTCTGTAACCAACACCCATGAGGAGCCGGAAGGCACAGAGTAGATATGGAGATGGCTAAAAGCATGGGGGGACAGGCTGCTACAGCACTGCTACCACCAGGAGCTTCTTTGAAGCACTACTAGGCATGACGTTTTCTTTTCTTCTCCTTTTTTTTTTTTTTTTTTAGCCTGTTTGTTTTATTTTTGTTTCTTAGTTTTTTTGTAATCTTGCATTGTTTTATTGTTTATTAAGAACTGCTGGGTGCTAGGTTTTCTTGTCTGTGCCTTCTTTCTTCCCGATCACAGTTTTCTCAGGCCAAATTTTGCAGGGCCCTGTCCTGGGATTACCATGTGTCTGTAGGTTTAACAACTGAAACCTTATTCTGCATTCACAGCAGCTCTGGCTGGCTGCTGTGTGACTGGAATTCCGAGACATATTCACAGCCCATGTGCACCATGGCTGTATAGCATCCAGCTTAGAAAACCTACATTTTTCAGTTGAATTGGACATGTTCAGTCAAAGCTTGCCTGCCAGAAAGTGACAGGTTTACTATCCCTGAACACACACCTTCGTCGGTAAATGCCTGAAACCCTGCTCTGAGGGTGGCTTCAGACAGACACATCTGTAATAAGTGATGCTAAAAATAGTACTTACTAATAATCTAGGCCAGAAGAACAGAGAATCAAAAATCCCTCTGGTCTCCACCAATGATAGTCTCAAGTGAGCCTCAGTTGCGAATAAACTCGGGAATTTCTTGTGGTATAGCTGCTTTCCATCTGGACTTCTCTAGCTCCTTAATATATTTCTTCTGCTGTACCCATTAATTTGCTACACGAGGCCCCTCTCTTCCAGCAGTGCAAAGCTACTGAACAACACAGCCTTGCTGACTCTCCATTAGGGACTGCCATTAGGGACCGCATCGATGACATGAACTTTCGCAGTGTCAATGGCTCCATGCAATGCCAAAACAAATTTCTGAACAGCTGAACATAACTTGAACAGTACCATATCAAATAATCTGCTTTTTATTGCGTTTTATGCTGAACTTTCTTAAGGATGACAATGAAAGCCAAAAATAATTGCTGAAGGATTTCTCTGAGCAGCTGTCTGTATGATACAATGATGGGAGGATAGGCTCTCTTCAGCTCAGATGCTGACATCATTGTTTATTTCACTGGTAATTCTACAGCATGAAATGTGTTTCATGCAGAAGGCAGATGTGTTACCCTACAACCATTTTGCAGTTTTAGGTCTCAGCCTAAAACTGTCTAATGAAACTTCTATTGTGGAACTTTTATTGTGCCTGACTGGGCAAAACAGCCTGCTCCCTCATTAGCTCATTTGTGTCCTCTTTCTTGGGTGTAGCAGATAGACAAACTGAGAAGGAAAGCTTGGATGATCAACTCAGATCTTAGGTGTGTCACTCTGATTTCTCCTAAATTTTCTAGCCTTCAAAAAATTCTGTGAATCTGTCTTACATCAAAATAGATTAGACAAGTGGCTGATGGGGAAGGGCTTAATTCATCCTAGCTCTCACAAATAGAAGTGTAAGAAAAGAAAAAGTCTTTACTGATCGCAAGTACTCAGATACTACTGCAGATGTGGGTTTTCTCTCATTAGGAAACTTAACGAAGCAGAAAATTTGCGTCATTCCATCTTTGCAGCCATAACACAGGAATTAGCTTAAATCTAGAAAGTGGTTAGATTTTCTTCTCTTTCCCTTTCAACTCACCCAAAAACAAGTCATTTTCTTTTGCTCTAAAGAGCTGCTGTACAACGGCCAGATTGAGAAGTGTAACCTGAATATCCCCCCCCTAAAATTGCACTTTTTGAGGCATAGGTTTACAGAAAGGGAGCAGTGACAATTAGTAGATGTGCCTAAGTATAACCCAACATTTAGGTGCAGTATAATGCTGAATGGGACCCCAGATAGCAGCTATTGACTTTTACATTACTGGACTAGGACTGTTGCTCTTGGCTATCACTGTTTACTGGTGAAGAGTTTAATAAATCTCAGCATGCACTGGGATAGTTTTAATGAATTTCACTGAAATGTCTGTATGCCAGCTGGCCAAGTTTTCATTGCTGTTCTGTTGCTTTTTGCATTTAGTCTTCACTTGTTCCTATCTGTGGTTTCTTTTGTGGCCCTATTGTCCCATACTCTGTGTGGACCTTTGGACCAAACACACAAATAACGAAATTCCCTCTATATGAAGTGTTTGTCTGCTACAGGGGGCCGCAGGTGGATGTAGCAGGAGGAGGTAGCATTCCTGTGAATCATGTGTTCCTATCTCTATTTCCAGAAAATGCAGGTACCTGAAATCTCTCTGACTTTACACAATTTGTAAATGACCTTAAATATGGCAGAGGGGCAGCACAGTAGCACAGGTAAATGCTTTTACTAATGATTAAAAATCCATATTGACACCAACAGCATGAGCTCTACCAGCTCCGAACTATGTCCAGTCTGTGACACATTCTGAGGACCATGTATAGTGTTTGTAACAAATAGTTTGAGTTTGAAAAGCTTGCAGTAATATTGTATATCTCAAAATTTCTTGGCCCTATCTAGTTGGTTTGTCATACCTTCAGGTCAGGGGTTGTCTCCTACCATAAAACCACACATTCCCCTGCATGGTGATGCCCTGCTTTTAACTGACTTTCAGGTGTGATGATGATGTGAATTATGTTCATGAAGAAGAAAGTTAAAGCAAGAGAGTAAATTAGGATTCTTTTTATATTTTATTTTTATGGAGTAGCAAGGTTATAATGTGATGTTGGCTGTCAAGCTTAGAGCGCTTTTACTAAGCCCAGCTCACATAGAAAGAATGAATCACTCCCTGAAATCTAGTTTTCCTCTGAAAAATTAAAGAAGTGTGCCCTTAAACTCTCTCTACTTAATGATATTATGATCCCACATTAAAAATAATTCACTTTTCAGGAACACATGAGATTGAGGTATTTTTGTTTGTATGTTAGAAGAAATGGGGCTTCTTGTTTGCTACTCTGTAACACTGTTGGTAGCAGAAAAAGGGAAGCCCTGCTGTGGGGTTGTGTCACTGGGATGTGTGTCATGGTTACCTCTAGATCTGAGGAACTGGTTGGACTAGAACCTTTGGCATTAAAGTGTTGGGGTTTACCACTGTCAAAGATGTGACCGGTCATGTTAAGCGTGCTGAGCAAAATAATAGAGAATATTATGTTTTACTATTCAGGATACTCCTGCAACAATTTCTGCTTATAATTTGTTATATATACAAAAGCACCTTGGAAGTACAATTAGAAAGGGACTGTTTGCAGTGCATCAGCCTAAGCACAAGTTAGATTCTTGCAAATTCAGGACCTAAATGTTTGTTCCATAATACAGACTTGGAATATAATTTGCACTGTCTTGCCAATTTTCTAACACATTTGTAGCAGACGTAAAGAGGTTAAAAGCATCCCATCTCCAGTCAGGCAGTCTCAAATCTCTACAATTAGATGTTATCATTGTGTTTGTGCTTGCAAAATGTCTGGGGCATCCATGTTTTCATTCATTTGCAAGCCCAAAGTCTGGCTACAATTATGCTATAGAAAAAGCAGAAGAAATATTTGCAATTTTAGGCAATGGTTAGGTGATCATGATAAACCAGTGAACAGCATCTTTAGTGCTTGAAGTGGAAGACAGAGAGGGCCCATTCTGTGCTATGTTATGGCCACCCCCTGCAGCCTGCTTGCTCCCCTGTGTCTCTGTGCTTCCACTGTGCTCTGACTACAGCTCTCCCTGCACATGGAGCAGCAGCCTTTTCCAGGGGTCACCATGCTCCTGACCACTCCATGGTGGAACAGAACAAATCTCTTCCCAGCTTCCCCTGCAAACAAACCACTTGGATGACTCCCAAAGGCATGAACAGCTGGGCAATGCACCACAAACAAAGCATGTGTAAGACTCAGATTGTCTTAGTTTTATGATTTTTGTTATTGATATTCCACATCATAACATCATGTAAAGCATGGGGAATTAAAGAGTTTATACTCCAGTTCCATGGACTGACAACTTTCTGGATATCTGGTTCTCAGAAGAGAAGAACTACATATCCCAGAGGACTTTGCATTCAGAGGGGAAGACTCACAAGTCACAAGACTTGCTCTCTTGCTCACTGCCTGGCAGTGTGTGTGTGTGCTCCCCAGCTGTTTCACCTCCAATTCAAACTAAAGCCTTTGGTTTCAGACACACTCTCATTTTATTTCATTCATTAGCCTCAATTCCAATTATATTGTATTATATTGTGTTACCTTGCATTCCTATATCATATTTAATAAAATTAACTTTCCTCCTCAGATCGTTGCCGCTGTTCTATCTTTGGGCCCAGCTCTCATCTCCCTACCTTCTCCCTTTCCCTTTTTTGGCCAGTGGGCCTGCAGGCCTGCTGCCCCCTGTCACGGACACATACTGATCTAGATAACTTCGTGAGAAGACTTTACATCAGCACTCAGTAAGTCAAGATCTTTTACTTGGGTTGAAGAAATCCCTACTACCAATACAAGCTGAGGGAAGTAAGGACAGAGCACAGCCCTGTCAAAGAGGACTTGGGGGTACTGGTGGATGGCAAGCAGGACATAAGCAAGCAGGACATAAGCCACAATGTGTCCCTGCAGCCCAGAAAGTCAACTATATCCTGGTCTGCACCAAACAAAGCATGGCCAGCGGGGCAAGGGAGGTAATTCTGCCCCTCTTCTCTGCACTGGAGATGCCTCACCTAGAGTAGAGTACTGCATCCAGATATGGAGTCCTTACTACAGGAGAGACATGGTCCTGTTGGAGCACATCCAGAGCAAGGCCACAGAAAAGATCCAAGTCATGGAACACCTCTCCTACAAGGACAGGCTGAGAGAACTGAGGCTGCTCAGCCTGGGGAAGGCTCTGGGTAGACCTGTGGTGATACAACAAGGGGAAATGATTTCAAACTAGAAGAGGGGAGATTTAGGTTGAATATAAGGAAAAAATCTTTTGCAGACAGTGTGGTGAGGCACTGGAATAGGTTGCCCAGAGAGGTGTTGGTTAGCCTGTCCCTGGACATTCAAGACCAGGCTGCATAGGCTCTTAGCAAACTGATCGAGCTGTAGATGTCCCTGTACTTTGCAGGGCAGTTGGACTAGATGACCATTAAAGATCTCATCCAAATATAAGCATTCTGTGAATCTATGATTTACTGAGCATACAACATGATTTGGAGCCCATGTTGGCAGTGTGCAGGTCCTAGGAAGTTCTGCTGGTACACAGCCACAGAATAATTCTGTTACAATGCTGGAATTTTCACACCATTATTTCATAAAAGAACCTGCAGAAGGTTGTGAGAAATCAACTGAATTCTTGAGTTCAGGTGTGTTGCCACAACGGAAGCTTTAGTGCTTTTGTCCTGCATTTTTAGAGCAAAGGAACTAGCAACAATATGGGGAACACTTGATGATCCATGTGACCTGGACAAGACCCCATTGGTGTTGCATTGCAGGAGGGATCTGCTTTGCTGTGGTTGCAGGCAGTGCGGGGGGGGGGGGGGGGGGAGGGGGGGTGCTAGATCACTGGACTGGATGGAGCTGGCTACACTGCACCCTGTGTTTGTGTCAGGTCCCTGTGTGTGTGCAGCAGTGTCCTGTGCTGACAGACAGATCCCCCAGCCGCATGCCGAACCCAGTGCTTTCAGCACAGAAGATGAAGGCTGCACATGCACAGGCTGCCTCTGCCTGCCTGGGAGTCTCAAAGCCATTGTGGGGAATGCATGAGATGATGATGAGTTTATTTTAGGCAACCTGAGGCTGGGAATCTGGTCCCCTGTGTTACTTCACAGTGAGCAGATCTCATTGTCTCTCAGATTTAATAGCCTTCATGGAACATTTCAGCTCATCTTCTTGAAAAGAATTTGAATGGTTTTGTTAAACTAGAATTGCAAACAGCCCAAGGACATATACTAAAACTGAAAATAACTTCCAAGAACCTGATTTAACCATTTTGTAGCAGGTTGGACAGCCTGAGACAGGGAAATCATGCTCATGACAAAGACAGAGTTTCTCAGAAAGAGGAAAGCAGGTGTAGAAAACCCACTTGGAAACCAAACTCAGTGCTGCTCCTTGAAGGGAGTCTTCATCCCTTCATGATACAGCAAAAGGCAAATACAAAGAAAGCCACTAGCAGTCTCAGTCATACTGAGGCATAACAGGCAGGATTGCTCAGCTTTGATTTTAATTTTGTTGTTGTTGTTGTTGCTCTTGAATCTACTACAGGAATAACATAACGGGAATAAACAAATCACTCTCCTAACCCAATTTATAACAGTTTTAACCAGTTGACACCATCTCCCAACTAACATCATATACTAGCAGAGAAATAGTGGTAAAAAAGCATGAGACACAGCCTTACGTACAGAGCAGCAGAAGGCAGTGCTAGTGTTCTGCTTCATGTATGAGAGCTGGCAGTAAGTGCTCAAAAGTATTGCACCTGGTATGCACGCACAGTGCTCTGGCAGAGTATGGCATGGAAAGACCCCACTGGCCTGTCCCCTAGATCTCGAGACTCTCTGCAGAACACTTCCTACAGACAACAGCTTCTTGCACACAGCTGCTCTTTGCAGTCCCCAGGCACCTAGTTCTTCATTCTCTCAGCTGCAGCCATTCTGTGTAGTGCTGGTTATCACTGCTTTTTAACCAGTGTCATGGAGGCTGAGGTCTATCACTCCTCGCTAATTACAACCTGCACCATTCTCTTCCTGTGACAGATGTCAAGTTCACAGGCCTTGAGTGCCCCAGTCACCCCATTAGCTTTTCAAAAATATTGGCTTACTTCCAACCCTTTTCAATTGCTTTACTGTTCCTTTCATATACTTTTTTTCCATTGTGTGAGCATTAATGGATAAGTGAGCTCCTTGAACAATTCCTGGAAGGTATCCAATCCTCTAGATTTTCAAACGTTCGAGTTTAATATCTGCACTTAATATCCTCCCTAGTCACTCACTAACAGAATACAAAGTAATCATTGCTGTACTGTATCTCTCAGTCATCAACCAAATCCTGATGCTTCTTTTCCAGGAAACAGTAATTTCATATCCCTGGTCCCTGCACAGCCAGCTGTCCTGGGCAGCAAGTGGCAGGACTGAGACTGTGCAGTCTGCCACCTAAAGTCCTGCAGCTACAAACTGGCTTACTTCACTTTTTCTTGCACTGTTTCCTGCACATCCTTCCCTTGCTGCTAGCCTTTGTAGCCAATCTTTGCATGCAAAAATAAGAAGAGCTCGGTTTCTGCCATTACCACAAATCTGCAAGCAGAGGTCCTCATGGACTCTGCTCCTGGGCTGGGATTTCTCCTGGTTATCTTGCTGTCACCACAGGAGTTGGTTTAAGGATGTGTACTATGGCACCAACTGCTGCATGCAGAGGGAAGTGTGATCACAGAACCAGCAAGTCAAAGGGTGCATGGGGGTTGGCAGAGACCTCTTGGTCCATCTGGGACACTCAGAGCAGGGTGCCAGCAATACATCCAGGTGGCTTCTGAAGATCTCTAAGACGGAAACTTCACAGCCTCTCTGAACAACATATGTCAGTGCTCTGTCAGCCATACAGCACAGAAGTGCTTCCCAGTGTTCAGAGGGAACCACCTGTGTTCCAGTTTGTGCCTGTTGCCCCTTGTTCTAGCTTTGGGCAACACAGAGAAGAGCTTGGTTCCTTCTCTGTACCCTCCATTCAATTATTTATAGACACTGGTGAGATCCCCCAAGCCTCTCTCTCCAGGCTGAGCAGCCCCTGCTCCAAAGTAGTTGGTGTATACTGATTCCTCCTTGCTGCAGTTGAGCCACTTTCTCAGTCAGCTGGGACAAAATGGCCTGAGGACAGGAAGCATGATTCAGAGAGAAAGAAAGGCAGCAGCACACCAACACTGTACAGTGCACAGGGAAAGCAGAAAGCAGCAGCCTCAGATAGGATCTGATATGTATTCCTTCCTCATGGCAGTTCCTACTTCCCCTGAAATGCTGGTTCCCCTAATCAGTGATTGTAAAATGGTGAACTTGGATCAGGTCTGTACTGAAATTAGACTTCTCCTTGAATGGACCCACCATCTATCATCATGCTTCAAAAAATCTTGCAGGAAAGAAGTAGCTTTCTTTTTGAAAGTGATTCTCCTAAGCTACAAGCATCACTGCCCTCAAGCAGCAACAGTTACCCCCAAATCTGGGTAGTGATTTTCTTCCCTGCATCTCAGCAGCCTCCAAGAGTGAGTCCCATGCTGTGGCAGCACTGCTTGGTGCAGGGCAAGCCCCACACAGCCAGGCAATGGGTCTTGTCATCAACTGTCCCAGCCACCTGCCTGCTGAGCAGGTCTGACATGCTCCAGTCAGCACTTCATGACCACATGGATCAGTGAACAGCAAATAGAGGAAATCACTAATTATTTTTTGTTTTTCTCTCAGTGTTCAGATCTGTGAGATCTATGCTTTTTCACGTAATCTATCAGAGAGGCTCTAAATAACCATCCCCCCGCCTTCCCCCCAGCCAAATACCCATGGATTTTCCAGTAGCATCTGTGTATCATTTTATCAAGCTTACTTGCAGCAGACAGGGAAGCTTTACTGTTAGTTACTCTCATTTTGGGTCTGCTTAGGCCCATTTCCAAATCGGTGTGTGGCAGAACAGTCCAGAGTCTGGGGCTGCTGAGAGATGGGTACCATATTACTGCTGGGGTCACTGTTTCTGCACTGCTGCTGTCCTGGTGCTCAGTGAGTGCAGTGGAGCACTGCAGTGCTACGTATCCCTACAGTTTCCAAGATGGACCTAGCAATCATAACCATCCCTGCAGGCAGGAAGCTGTCAGTGTCCTGGGCAGAAACAGGCCTCCCTTCTCCTAAAACATGGGCTGAGGAAAACTACACTGAGGTCAAGACTTTGCTGAAGAACACCAGAAATTAAATAACAGGGGAAACAAAAATTCTCTTCACATGCTTGAGACATTTAGGACGGACAGAAAGTACAGATACTTAAGGCTAGGAGCAGACAGATTTGAGGGCAAATTTTCCCTTTAATATTTTGATGTAAATTCAAAATTATCAGTTCATGCTTCAGTGAGGTAACTAGGAGGAAACTTAGTGGACTAAGAAATTTATGTCAAACTTTATAAACACACTTCTGGATTGAAACAGTCTGAACAGGGCAGGCACATCTACCCTCTGCAGCAATGGTGCAGAGCCCTGGACCCTCTGAGCTGGGTTCTTCTGAGTGCTATGAAACCACCTGATCCTTGTGTAAAAGTGTAAAATTGGCACTTACAGAAAAGCAAGACTTTTCTCAAGTGCATTTCAAATCAGCTATGTTTGCCAAACAGCTATAGCTGCAGGGATCACTTCATATTTTATTCAATCATTTATGCAGTAAATGAAATAGTTCTCTGCAAACTGTAAGTTCCCAAAGATCTGGCTCTGGGCTAGATTCAGCTGAGACATGCATGGAAGTTACATGCCAGATGGATCTTTAAACACTTGATTCTTGGATGAATGTTATGTATCATAACTACTGATCCAGTGTGCTGAAAGTCCTTGGCACCTCGGACTGGCAAAATAAAATGTTTGCATATCTGTGCCACAAAAAGCAACAACCAAGTACATGTGCCATCCCACACCGAGGCTCCTCTGAGCCAGGGCTGCCCAGGGCAGCCACTGTCCAAAATCCCTTTCTGAAAAATGCCTTATCCTCATGCCTCCTAGTACCATGGTGGGATCATTCACAGGACAGCAAGCATTGCAAGACTGAATTTGAGGAATAAAATCTGGGAGACTGAAAACCTTAGTTCTAGTTCTTGCTTAAGATCATATTTCCATTTGTTGTATGAGATGTGAAGCAGAAAACCAGGATGTGGAGACATACAGTTCCCTTCCAGCAGGCTATGTCCCCCCTTGAATTCCCTCTCTCTTCTTGAATATTTGTGCCAAATATTTGGATATTAATGCCAAATGACATCTGGTACAGATAATTGCTTTTTTATCCCAGTCAAGTCAATTAATTGCAATATCCAAAATTGAGGCAGAGGGGAAAAAACACTGTCTGTAGGAAAACAGAAGTGTCTGAGCTATATGCTTTTGGAGAACAGCAGCAGCCTGCTCATGGATCTGAAAGCGAATTGTGTCTTTCAGGTGCACATGTCTGTTGCACAGACTGCGGGGATGCCACAGAGCCCCACAGCACTGTCTGCTGACAGGTGCTGTGAGCCACTGGGGTGTCAGCTGGAACTAGTACTGCAGCCATGGAGGTGAGTGTTCGGTAAGCACAAACAATGCAGGATTAGCTACCTATGATTGCTTCAGAACATGAAAAGGACGTTGTCAGGAGGCAAGGAGGAGAAATCAGATTTCACAAACAGGCCTTGCATTTCATGCAGCAATAAGCAGATAGTCACGGGACTTGCTGTATTTAATAAGTAAAATGAAAGAGACCTGTTTAGTGAGACTGCACAACAGCACTCTCGAGTAATTATGCAGGGCTCCTGGCAGCCAGAACAATGTGTTTCAACTTGCACTTTGGTCTCTCTCACATAGCATACTGGTATACTTTTGCCTTGACAAGCTTTCTACCTTTACTGCCTTGGAGCCAAACCAGTGTATGGTGCAAGCGAGTTCAGCTCCTGAGGAGCCATTGCAGTGATGGATTTGGCATCCAGCACCCAAAATTGTTCTTTTCTCAAGCCCATTCTTGCACAGTCCTGAGCACCTGCTTTTCAGTGATTATAATATAAGTTGAAAACCCTCAGACATTTTTCAGATAGGATCTGAAATAATTAAGATGCTCTTGAAACCACCAACCTGAACTGATGAGTAGGTTTTCTCCTCCTGATTTCAGGTTTGGATATTAACTTCTTTGATGATGATCAGATTACTGACTATGTTAGTAATGCTTACCACAATCCTGGATATACAAAGACATCAGATAAGCTTTTAGAAGATATAACTAAAGGTTGTCACAGCTGATATAAAACAAAATGTCTCTGGATTTTAGACATAAATGAAGTAAGTGTATAATGACATGTCTTCTTATGGGAAAGGCCATTTGGTTCCTGCAATAATGAGATACAGGTCATCATTGATGCCTGGCATTGCTTCCATCCATGGGTATGAAATCTTTGAGAAGCATACATAATCAAATATACCCCTAAGACAGTGGTCATATCGAGCAGTCTTTCCCAAAATGTTTGCTGACTTAATTTCTGCCAATGACATGGAAGTGGCAGTATAATATTGTACATGTAATGAAAACTGGTACAGCATATTAAGTGCATTGTGAACCTTGATGATAACAGTCTTCCTGACAGCAGATCTCATACTTATCCTCACACCAAACCAGTAGACTAGCAGATACACTGCTAACCATTTTGTTTTGGTAGAAAGATGATTAGATGAATAGACAGAAATAAATGTATTTATGTTGCACCTTTCTTAATTTCCATGCAATTCTTCAGTTATGAGAATGTAATAGAACAAATTAGCTGGAAAAATCAAACTGAGGTCAATTGCAAGATCAGCTTTTTAAAAAAAAAGAAAGCAGAAAACACAGGAAAGATTATCACTTAGCACTTCTCACATGATACTAAAAAAGTTTGGAAGGCTGCTGAAAAAGAAGCAGCAAGGAATTTCTGAGCAGCAGGATGTACCTGTGCTACCTGCATCTCCGGACTTTCCTGCGCTGGGAGGCATATTTGCACAGGGGAAGAGGTGTGAGAAGGCATTCCCAGCTGCACTGCATCACAGGCAGCTGCTCCTGTGAGAAGTGGATTTGTGGAAGCAGGGGAAGGAAGCACCTGAATGTGGCATTTCATGGCACCACCAGGCTGCACTGGGAAGTACCCAGAGGGATGAATGGGGCTTCGTAGCACTCCAATCCAGCTGCCACAAAGAGCTGTGGCGCTATGGGCCTTCTGCGATAAGTAATTCAGCAAAAACTTGCTTTTTCCTTCTTCAGCTATGAGTGAGGGCCCAGTTCAGGTACACCTCACAGGCATTCTCAGCTCTGGATCCCAAAGTTTGCTGACATGGCATGTTGCCCATTGCTACTGTCAGCCATTGGATGACAGCACAGGACAGGGCTGCTGTCCCCCAGGCAGTTGGTCCCCTCTGCGCCATTCTGGACACAGATGTGTGCTCTTTTGGAGCAGGCCCTTGGTGGCAGAGTGGGGAGTGTGATGGCAATTGGCACTCTTGTCACTGCAATTAACAGCTCTCAGAAAGGCAGATCTGCATGAGATCTGCACTACCAAGATCTTCACTTGCCATGGTGATACAGCACCACAGTGATGGTGCCAAACCTCTCATCCTTCTGGCCACTCATATGAGCCAGGGTACCACCATGTTTATGCATATTGCCCAACTGGAGGTCTGGCTTGTTCCCAGAATAGAGGGGAAAAAAAAAAGAGAAATCAATATTTTGGAGCTTAAAATGGTTCTCAAAGTCCAGATGTTGAGCAGCTTTAAATCAACACAGTGGTATCCACAGCAGGAAAGCAGTGCAAACTTACACTGGTTTAGGATTTGGACAAAAAACAATCCAAGTCATAGAGTTGCAGAAATGATTTGGAAAGGAATGCTTAGATCGTCTCCTCTGTCCCTCAGGCAGGGTAGCCAGGCCATACTGAGCTCTTTGTGCTGTGGTCAGTAAAGTTGCGGCTGGTTCAGGCTTTACATTTCTGTTTTCCTAGTGCTTCTGTTCTTTGACAAATGTATTTTGAGTGAATAATTTATGTTTGGTATATTTAAAGAACAGAAACCTAATTCTTCTATTTACTGAGTTCATGCAGAGCTGGCTCTGAAGGGAACAGCTGCAATGTCTCACTTCCCATCGCCTCCCCTCTGCTGACCTGCTCAGGACCTTCACCCCAGTCCAAGGAGAGCATCCTCACCAGAGGAGCAGCTATTAGGAGAGCAGGTAAAATTGCTCACAAATGGCAGTATTCAGAATGGTTTGCTCAACACATTGGGAGTCCAGGTGTGCAACAGTATGTTTTGTTTCCTTGCCTGTTTTAGAATCAATATAAAAGACAGGCCACATCCTCAAACAAACCAAAAAAAAAAAATCTGAACTGTTCCTTTTGGGTTCTTACCATCAGTTCTGCTGCTTAAGTCTTAAGCAGGGACTTCAAATAATACTGTTTGATGCCATCTGGTGAATCCACGGGGGATAAGTAAACAGTACCAAACAGATTTCTCTGCCTCCTAGAGGAACTTGGCTTGCACTCACATTCCCTTGGAAATAAATTATTATTATTATGGTTGCTAGCTCAGATTCCACAAAGAGCAGGAGGAAAGGAAGAGAAGTAATAAAGTGGCATCCTTTTGCAGCATGGTTGCAGTGGAAATCACAGAGAAGAGACAAAATAATAAAAGTGACATGATTAGGGCTGTTCTTTCAATGTGCTGGTGAATCACAAGCCTTGATCTAAGCAAAGAGGTCTGCATCTGCTCTACAGATAAGCTAAGGGAGAAGAGTGGATGAAAAGTATACTGACTTTTAACAAGGGAAGGCAGCCTGAGGTACATTTTGTTCTCAGTTAAATTTATTACCTATTATAGAAAAAAAATAAAACAAAAGAGAAAAAAAAAAATGAAAAACAGGTGTTTTACCTCTAGTAATTTACAAAATTATTTGGTGGTCACTTGATCCATACCTAGCATTCAAATGCTTTCCTTCTGTAGTTAGATCTCTGTGAAAGTATATATATTACATATATATATAATCTACTGAATTTGTAAGATTTGAGAGAGGAAGAGAGAGAGAGCCTTAGCCTTATGGAGACATCATAATGCACAAGGACAAGCAGGTCTGAAGATGTCCCATCAGTTAAATGGGTATGGTTTATAGAAGTCAATACCATGCACAGGTATAAGACCACATCTATGCAAGAGGCAATGGAGTTGGAAGCATGGATAGAAAAGATTTCCTTCTGCCGTATACATGTCTGATTTTTATCTGCTCCCTATCTGAAATCCTTGCAGCCTCACTCAGGCTGAGATTCACTCCCAAGCCTGCTGCAAAGCGCTTAGGTTGCAGCAGAGTACTTCTTCAGGGCTGCTGCCCAAAGCAGCAGGTAGCAGATTGCTGCTTAGCACGTGTCTACTGTCAGAAGGGATGTCTGGTACACACTATTTTGGGAATGAAAAATGCAACAACTGTAGACATGGGGATTGCATGAATCAGTATTAGAGATGAAGAAGGAATAATGTTTCTTAAACTTTGGGTCACATCACAGTGGGGGAGGGCAAGGAGGAAGGTTGCTGTGCTCTTGTAGGGTCTATGCAAGCATATACAGAACCCCTTTGAGGACAAGACTGTGGGCATCATCCTAGAGATCAAAAACCAAGGAGATGGGGGGACAGACAATAAGCTAGTGGCAGAAGGTCTCTTTGTGAAGGGAGATATGTAGAATGTGGGAGAAAACGCTGAGAAAGTGGGACTTTTTTAGTAAACAAAGAGGACATCAGTAATAAGAAGAATGGAGAAAAAAAGTCTTGGAGGCAGAAGTAAAGCATACCCCTGAGAGGATGGTAGGGCCAATATCCAAGAAGAACTGAAAAGGGAAGATGTGATAAATCAAATTGGAAGTACACACTAGGGAAATAAACAGTACACAGGGATGGGGACCAACAGAGGGCAAAGGTGGGATAGGGCCAGGTCCCCTCTTCCCCCACCAAGATCGGCATCCTGTCCAGGCAGGATCTGCTAACATGAGGAGATATTTTGTACCCCGCTCCAGCATTCTGTTTGTTTCCAAACAGTAGGTGTGTTTCCCCAGAGTTGCACTCCAGTGTGTAATCATTAGCAGAAGTTAGCATAGTATCGTTGCTGTGATATTTGTGGGTTTGTAACTCATCAGCACAGTGGATGCTTCCCTAGCCAGAGGGTGTTTGGTTTGTGTAATTCATTATAGGAAATCTCCCTGGATTTTTCTGAGTTTTGTATGCTTTGTATTTTGCCCCTAGCTGCACTCAGTTCAAATTCCTCTTTGCTCTTGACACATTTTTATGACTCTGCTCCATGGCACTCAAAGGCCAGCCTGGAAATAAACAGAGCCTCTGAGATGGAAAAGCTGTCAGCCTGCACAAGGCCAACACACACTCAGACCAGTAGAGACTTGCTGTGAAAAGAATCCATTTCTGAAATTTTTATAAGGAAACACAGAGCTTACGGATGTAAGCCATGTTTGGTTTCTCCTACATGTTGACAGCATTTGTTTTTTTCACAGTGGCTCCTGCAATGAGAAAAACATGCATTTTAGCTAGGTGTGACTAGCAACCCCACAACCTGCTGACACTGTTCTAAGTGTAACTATTCTCAGGGGATATCCTTGGGGATTCACATCTGTAGTGGAATTCCAGGGTCATAGCCTGAACCAGTGGGTGAGCTGAGAGGGTACGTGAGTGCCTGGAGCACCGGGGGGTCTGAAGACACCGTACTTCTGTGCAATCTGAGACTGCATGAGTTCCCCCCCCTCCCAGTTCCACCCACCTTTTCCTCCTGAGGCGCAACTGTACGAACAGGGGAGGGTTACATTCCTCAGCTCTTCCTCTTCTCCAAGCTATTACCTGGAGGGGTGAGTTAATTCCTTTTGACATGTTTTCCCATAGCACCTATTTCTCAAATAAAGGCTCTATCATTGTCCTCATTTGCCCTACAACATCTGATAGTGTTAGTTCCCATTTTACGTTTCAGTTAATTTTAGACAAAGTGTTTAACTAACATTAAGTTGCTATTTTTTCTAATACAATATTAAGAATCTTATTATTAATATAAACTATTATTCAAGAACAAAAGGAAAGTTTATGGTCTCTGGAAGAGTGGGCAAGCTACTTATGAGGATTACAGGTATGTAGTAAAGCTGTGCAGGGAGAAAATTAGAAAAGCCAAAGCGCAGCTGGAACTGAGCTTGGCCACTAAGGTAAAGGAAAACAGTAAATGCTTTCATAAACACATTAATAGCAAAAGGAAGGATAGGGAGAATCTCCATCCCTTGTTGGACGCTGAGGGCAACCTGGTCACCAAGGATAGGGATAAGGCTGAGGTACTTAATGCCTTCTTTGCCTCAGTCTTTAATAGTAAGACTTGTTACTCCCTGGGAACACAGCCCCCTGCGCTGGTAGATAGGGATGGGGAACAGAATAAGCCCTTCATGATCCATGACGAGATAATTTTGAACCTGCTGCAAAAGCTGGATTCTTACAAGTCCATGGGGCCGGATGGATTGCACCCTAGAGTGCTGAGGGAGTTGGTGGATGTGGTTGCCAAGCCACTGTCCATCATTTTTCAGCAGTCCTGGCTAACTAGGGATGTCCCGGTGGATTGGAAACCGGCAAATGTGATGTCCATCTTCAAAAAGGGCCAGAAAGATGATCCTGGTAGCTACAGACCTATCAGTCTCACCTCGGTGCCTGGGAAGGTTGTGGAACATATAATCTTGGGAACCATCGTGGACCAAGTAAAGGTCAACCAGGGCATCAGGCCCAGTCAGCATGGGTTTACAAATGGCAGATCCTGTCTGACAAACCTGATTTCATTCTATGACAAGGTGACCCACTTAGTGGATGAGGGTCAAGCTGTCGATGTGCTCTACCTGGACTTCAGTAAGGACTTTGACACTGTCCCCCACAACATTCTCATGAAGAAGCTGGCCGCCCGTGGTTTGGAAGGGTGTACACTCCGCTGGGTGAAGCACTGGCTGGATGGCCGGGCACAAAGAGTCATGGTCAATGGAGTTGAATCCAGTTAGCGGCCGGTCACGAGTGGTGTCCCCCATGGCTCAGTACTGGGGCTGCTTCTATTTAACATCTTTATTAACTATCTTGATGAGGAGATTGAGTGCACCCTCAGTAAGTTTGCAGACAACACCAAGCTGGGAGGGAGTGTTGATCTGCCAGAGCGGAGAAAGGCACTACGGAGGGACCTGGATACACTGGATTGATGGGCCAAGGTAAACTGTATGCGTGGCCAAGGGTCAGGTCCTGCATTTTTGTCACAAAAACCCCAGGCAACCCTACAGGCTTGGGGAGGAGATGCTGGAAAGATGCCTGATGGAAAGGGACCTTGGTGTACTGATGGACAGTCGACTGAATATAAGCCAGCAGTGTGCCCTGGCGGCCAAGAAGGCCAATGGCATCCTGGCTTGTATCAGGAATGGTGTGGTGAGCAGGACTAGGGAAGTCATCCTGCCCCTGTACTCGGCATTGGTGAGGCCTCACCTCAAGTACTGTGTTCAGTTTTGGGCACCTCAATACAGAAAGGATATGGAGGTACTGGAGCAGGTCCAGAGAAGGGCAACAAGGCTAGTGAAGGGCTTGGAAAATCAGCCCTATGAGGAGAGGCTGAGGGAGCTGCAGCTATTTAGTCTGAGGAAGAGGCGGCTGAGAGGAGACCTTATTACTCTCTTCCAGTACCTGGAAGGTGCTCACAGGGCTGGTCTCTTCTCACTTGTGACAGGTGACAAGACGAGGGGAAATGGCCTCAAGTTGCGCCAAGGTAAGTTTAGATTGGACATTAGGAAACACTTCTTTACAGAAAGGGTGGCTAAACATTGGAATAGGCTCCCCAGGGAGGTGGTTGAGACACCATCCCTGGATGTGTTTAAGAGCTGTTTAGATGTGGTGCTTGGAGATATGATTTAGCAGAGGGTTGTTAGAGTTAGGGTACTATGGTTAGGCTGCGGTTGGACTTGATGATCTTTGAGGTCCCTTCCAACCTGAGTCATTCTATGATTCTATGATTTCCCCATCCCTCCTCCACAGCTCAACAGTAAAGCATTTATATAGCTAGAAGGCTATTCAGTTAATTACCTCCAAAAAGGGAACAAGCAAAGTTCACATTGCTCAGCCAGCACAGCCTGCCTGGCTGCACAGCAAAGGCAGCACAGTACAGCCTGCCTGGTCAGGCATAGGAGCGGCCTCCACCCTAGCTGACCCTCTCTGTGCCTCCCTTTGGACCCCACGTGTCCCCAGGCCCCACAGCAAAGGCACACAGCCATCAACCCAAATCACTCAGGCAAGGACACAGGGCCCCCAGAGTGAGGAGGATGTCACCATGACTATAAGTCACTCCAGTTCTTCCTGGCTGCTGGACACCAAGTGCAAGCTATAGTCAGAGTCTTCCTGGCCATCCGGTCCTTCACAGTAACATTGCCTAGTCTAAAACTCTCATTAAAAATAAGATTTAGATTTTACCTGATCATGCCAAAAACCAGCAGGAGGTCTAAACAGGGTTAGGCAGGTGGCTGTCCCTCCACCACCAGGTAGAACAGCTGTGTGCCTGGGAAGCAGCCAACACCACAGCCAGAAATACCAATACTCAGAGCAAAATTTAACAAAAGGTGGTTTGGTTTTTGGCTTTTTTTTTCTTTTTCTTTTTCTTTTTTTTTCTGCAGAGACTAGCTTCAGAGCAGGTAAAACTGAACTGGACAAGGGATCTGGAGTGATAAAGGCCAACAAAAGAGTGCTTTTTAAGGCTTTTTTTTTGGAGCCAGCAATATCACTGCGCTTGTGCTGGGGGGCTGGCAGCTTGTGGGTGGGCTGCTGAGCAAGCAAGGGTGGAGCTGGTACATTAGCAGCACAGTTTAAACACCCTACAAACAAACGGGTCACCACTTGTCCTTGGCACCTGGTGATAAGCTTTAAATACCCTTGGGGAGAAGAGCACACCAGGTGAGTAACTTCTGTTGCTACCCACTGAGAATGGGTGGAGGTTCAGTGAGTGAGCACAGCCCACACTGCCCATTTGGTGCTGCAGCTGTGGGTGTGGGAGGTGGGTCTGGTAGCAGAGTGTGTAAGTGCTGTCCCTCTTCGCTCAGGAGACCGGTTCTTGGCAGTCTCTGAAACCACAGGCTTAAACACAGTCTCCACCAGACAGTAAACTTGTCTCACCTGTGTGAGGTGTGAGCAGGTGGATGAGCTGCTCATATGGTGGTGGAGCTCAAGGAAAAGGTGGAGAGACTAAGGACCATCAGAGAGTATGAGTGTGAGACTGATTGGTGGAGCAACTTGCTGGCGTGCTGGAGGGAGGGGTGTCAGGGAGATACCCCCAGAAAAGCGGTGGACCCCCTGCTCTGTCACAGTTGCGCAGACCTGACAGATCAGGAGAGTTGGAAGAGAGTCCCGACTTGGTGTCACGGGTGCACTGCCTGCCTACTATGCTTCCCCAGGTCCCAATAAGCAATGGATTTGATGTGCTGAAAATTGAAGAGGAGGTGAGTGGGGAGGCAAGGGAGGATCTGCCTAGGAGGGAGCCTAAGGCAAGGTGGTCACCCCCATGCCTTGAGACTTCCCCTGTCAGGAAAGTAAGGTGGTTGTGGTGGGCGACTCCCTTCTTACAGGAACGGAGGGCCCATTTGCAGACCCAATGCAAGCCATTGGGAAGTATGCTGCCTTCCTAGGGCCCAGGTCAGGGATAAAACTAGAAAACTCCCAAAGCTGATTTAGTCCACTGATTACTTCCCATTACTCATAGTTCAGATGGGCAGTGATGAGATCACGTAGAGAAGCCTGAGAACTATGGAAGGAGATTTCAGGGGTTTAGGGCGTTTAGTTCAAGGAATGGGAACACAAGTGATCTTTTGTTTTATACCTTCAGGGGCAGTGAAGGACAGGGAGTGGGCATGGAAAACACAGGTAATTGGCCCAGAGGCTGGTGTCAAGGCAGGAACTTTGTTTTTTTTTTTGACCATGGCACAGTTTACTCGGCCCCTGGCTTGTTGTCCATGGATAGAGCCCACCTATCTGAAAGGGAGAAATGAATCCTAGCGCAGGAGCTAGCAGAACTTATCGAAAGAGCTTTAAACAGGCTATGATGGTAGAAGGGGACAAAACAGGGCTTACCAGGGGTGAGCCTTCGGGGAACAATGGCTTGAGCTGTGGCAGCTGTGGCTTGAGGCAGATAACTCAGCTGAAGTGCATCTACACCAATGTACACAGCATAGGCAGGAGGAGCTGGAAGTGATTGTGAGGCAGACTAACTATGACCTAGTTGCTATTACAGAAGCATGGTGGGACCACTCCCATGACTGGAGTGCTGTGATGGATTGTCACAAGCTCTTCAGAAGGGATAGACGAGGAAGGAAAAGGGTGGTGGTGTGGCTCTTCATATTAAAGAGTGTTTTGATGTTGAAGAGCTTGGGGTTGGGAATGATAAAGTTGATTATCTATGGATAAGGATCAGGAGGAAGGCCTGTAGGAGTGGGGGTCTGTTATAGACCACCTAATCAGGATGAAGAGAAGGACAAGGCATTCTGTGAGCAGCTTGCAGAAGTTGCGTGATCGCCAGCACTTGTTCTCATGGGAGACTTCAACTTCCCTGATATATGTTGGAAATATCATAGGAAGCAGTCCAGGAAGATTCTAGAGTGCGCAGAAGATAGCTTCCTTACACAGCTGGTACGAGAGCCTACCAGGGGTGGTGCCCTGCCAGACCTGCTCTTCACTAACAGAGAAGGACTGGTGGGAGATGTGAAGGTTGGGTACTGTCTTGGGCAGAGTGACCATGAAAATACAGAATTCTCTATTCTTGGCAATGTCAGAAGGGTGACTAGCAAAACTGCTATCTTGAATGTCAATAGTGCTGACTTTGACCTGTTCAGGACGCTTGTTGCAGGGGTCCCTTGGGAGTCATTCCTGAAGGGTAAAGGGGTCCAGGAAGCCTGGGCACTCCTCAAGATGGAAATTTTAAAGGTACAAGACCAGGCTGTTTCTGAGTGCCATAAGGCAAGTCGTAGGGGAAGAAGACTGGTGTGGATGAACTGGGAACTACTGTTGAGACGCCGGAAGAAAAAGAGAGTCTGTGTCCTCTGGAAGAAAGGACAGGCTACTTGGGGAGACTACAAGGAGGTTGCTAGGGTATGTAGGGAGGAAGTTAGAAAGGCAAAAGCCCAACTTGAACTCAGATTGGCCACTGCAGTAAAGGAGAACAAGAAATCCTTTTACAAATGTATCAGCTGTAAGAGAAGAACCAAGGAGAATTTCTGTCCTTTACTGGATGCAGCAGGGAATGTCACCTGTCACCTCAGTGAGAGGATAAGGAGGAGGCTGAGGTCCTTAATGCCTTTTTTCCGTCTGCCTTTAATAGACAGATCAGTTATTCTCAGGGCATTTTATGCCCTGATCTGGAACTCTGGGATGGTATGCAGAATACACCCCCGGTGATTCAGGTGGAGGCAGTTAAGAGAACTCCTCCTGCATCTGGACTGTCACAAGTCCATGGGACCAAACAGGCTCCATCCTAGGGTGCTGTGGGAGCTGGTGGGGGTGACTGCTGAGCCACGTTCCACCATCTATCAGCGTTCCTGGTTATCTGGAGAGGTCCCAGAGGGTTGGAGTCTTGCCAATGTGACTCCCATCTACAAGAAGGGCTGTAAGGAGGAGCTGGGAAACTACAGGCCTGTCAGCTTGACCTCAGTACCAGGGAAAGTTATGGAGCAAATTGTCTTGGGTGAGATCACACAGCATCTACGTGGTGTCCAGGGGATCGGGCCAAGTCAGCACAGGTTCATGGAAGGCAGGTCGTGCTTGACCAACCTCATCTCCTTCTATGACTGGTAGACAAGGGAAAGACTCTTGGTGTAGTCCACCTAGACTTCAGCAAAGCCTTTGACATGGTCTCCCACAGTAGTCTCCCGGAGAAACTGGCTGCCCATGGCCTGGACAGGTATATCCTTCTTTGGTTAAGGAAATGGCTACAGGGCCACGCACAGCAGGTAGTAGTTAATGGAGTTAAGTCCAGCTGGTGACCTGTTACAAGTGGTGTCCCCCAGGGTTTGGTACTGGGGCCCATCTTGTTTAATATCTTTATTGATGACCTAGATGAGATGATTACTTACCCTCAGTAAGTTTGCAGATGACACCAAGTTGGGAGATAGTGTCAATCTACCTGAGGGTAGGGAGGCCCTTCAGAGGGATCTAGATAAGCTGGATCACTGGGCTGAGGTGAATGGGAAGAGGTTCAGCAAGGCCAAGAGCCGAGTCCTGCACTTTGGCCACAATAACCCCATTCAGACCTATGGGCTTGGGGTTGAGTGGCTGGATGACTGTGAAGAGGAAAGGGACCTGGGGTCACCTGGGGGTGACCTGGGGGTGTTGGTTGATGCTCGGCTGAACATGGGCTGACAGTGTGCCCAGGTGGCCAAGAGGGCCAATGGCATCCTGGCCTGCATTAGAAATAGTGTGGCCAGCAGGAGCAGGGAGGTAGTCATTCCCCTGTACTCAGCATAGGTGAGGCCTCATCTCGAGTATTGTGTTCAGTTTTGGGCCCCTCACAGCAAGAAGGACATTGAGGCCCTGGAATGTGTCCAGAGAAGGGCAAGGAAACTTGTGAGGGGTCTGGAGCACAAATTGTATGAGGAGTGGCTGAGGGAGTTGGGATTGTTTAGACTGGAGAAGAGGAGGCTCAGAGGAGAGACCTCATTGCACTCTACAACTTCCTGAAAGGAGGTTGTGTTGTGGAGGGGTTTGGTCTCTTCTCCTAGGCAACAAACAGGACCTGAGGAAATGGCCACAAGTTGTACCAGAGGAGGTTTAGATTAGACATAAGGAAAAAGTTTTTCTCTCAGAGAGTGGTCAGGCACTGGAATGGCCTGCCCAGGGAGGTGGTGGAGTCGCCAGCCCTGGCAGTGTTCAAGAGGCATCTGGATGAGGAGCCACGAGATCACAGAATCATAGGGGTAAGAAGGGACCTTCAGAGATCGTTGAGTCCAACGCCCCTACCAAAGCAGGTTCCCTAAACAAGGTTGCACAGGTAGGCGTCCAGGTGGGTCTTGAACATCTCCAGAGAAGGAGACGCCACAACCCCCCTGGGCAGCCTGTTCCAGTGCTCCGTCACCCTGAGGGTGACGTAAAAAAAGTTCTTGCGCACATTTCTGTGGAACTACCCTATGCTCCAGTTTCTGGCCGTTTCCCCTTGTCCTGTCTCCACACACTGCTGAAAAGAGTCTGGCCTTGCCACTTTGCCCCCCACACCTTAGATATTTATAGACCTGGATCAGGTCCCCTCTCAGTCTTCTTTTCTCAAGGCTAAACAGACCCAGTTCACTTAGCCTTTCTTCATAGGGGAGATGCTCCAGGCCCCTCACCATCTTTGTGGCCCTCCGCTAGACTCTTTCCAAGAGATACCTGTCTTTTTTGTACTGGGGAGCCCAGAACTGGACACAGTACTCCAGATGAGGCCTTACCAGGGCAGAGTAGAGGCGGAGGATCACCTCCCTCAACCTGCTGGCCACGTTCTTTTTAATGCACCACAGAATGCCACTGGCCTTTTTGGCCACGAGGCTACACTGCTGGCTCATGGCCAACCTGTCGTCCACCAGGACACCCAGGTCCCTCTCTGCAAAGCTCCTCTCCAGCAGGTCATCCCCAGCCTGTACAGGTGCATGCCATTATTCCTCCCTAGGTGAAAGACTCTACACTTGCTTTTGTTAAACCTCATCCGGTTTCTTACTGCCCAGCTCTCCAGCCGGTCCAGGTCTCGCTGAATGGCAGCACAGCCTTCAGGTGTGTCAGCCAATCCTCCCAACTTCGTATCATCAGCAAACTTGCTGAGGGTGGCCACTATCCCCTTGACAAGGTCATTGATGAAGATGTTGAACAAGACTGGACCCAGCACTGACCCCCGGGGAACACCGCTAGTTACAGGTCTTCAACCAGACTCTGCACTGCCAATGACGACCCTCTGTGCTCTGCCAATCAGCCAGTTCTCAACCCACCTCACTGTCCACTCATCTATCCCACACTTCCTCAGCTTTGTTATAAGGATGTCGTGGGAGACAGTATCAAATGCTTTGCTGAAATCAAGGTACATCCACCGCTCTCCCCCCATTCACCCAGCCAGTGACAACATCATAGAAGGCTACCAGGTTGGTGGAGCATGACCTCCCCTTGGTGAACCCATGCTGACTACTCCTGATAACCTCCTTTTCTTCCAATTGTCTGGAGATGGCATCCAGCACAAGCTGTTCCATCACCTTTCCAGGGACAGAGGTGATGCTGACTGGCCTGTAATGACCCAGATCTTCCTTCTTGCCTTATCTGAAGACCGGAGTGACGTTGACTATCGTCCAATCTTCAGGCACCTCCCCCATTCTCCAAGATCTCTCAAAGATGATAGAGAACGGTCCAGCAATCACCTCTGCCAGTTCCCTCAGCACCCATGGATGCATCCCATCAAGGTCCCATGGATTTATGAACATTGGTGTTGCCTAGGTGCTCACGGACCACCTCTTCCCTGACTAAAGGGAAGTCTTCCATTCCCCAGACGCTCTCACTAACCTCCAGGGTCTGGGACTCCTGAGGGAGAGCTTTTCCACTGAAGACAGAAACAAAGAAGGCATTCAGTATCTCCACCTTCTCAGCATCCCCCATTATCAGAACACCCCACTCACTTAGTAGGGGACTCACGTTCTCCCTAGTTTTCCTTTTACTGTTAACATACTTCAAAAAGCCTTTTTTATTATCCTTTATCACTTTCGTCAGATTCAATTCCAGGTGGGCTTTAGCCTTCCTCGTCTCTTCCCTGCAGGCCCTGACAACATTTCTATATTCTTCCCAAGTGGTCAGACCCTTTTTCCACATTTCATGGACCTTCTTCTTCCTTTTGAGTTTGCGCATGAGCTCCTTGGTCATCCATGCAGGTCTCCTGCCACCCTTTCCCGATTTCTTGCTCACAGGGACACACCGATCCTGAGCTTGGAAGAAGAGCTGTTTAAATGCTGACCACCTCTCACAGGCCCCCTTACCTTCTAACACCTTAGCCCACGGGATAGCTCCAAGTAGGTCCCGGAAGAGATCAAAGTTGGCTCTCCTAAAGTCCAGGGTAGCAATCCTACTTTTTCCTTTGCTTCTTCCACTCAGGATCTTGAACTCCACCATCTTGTGGTCACTAAAACCCAAGCTGCCCCCAACCTTTACTTCCTTAACAAGTCCTTCCTTGTTGGTGAGAATAAGGTCCAGTAACACCCCTCCCCTTGTCTGTTCCTCCAGCACCTGCATCAGAAAGTTGTCTTCAACACATTGCAAGAACCATCTGGACCGCACGTGCCTGGCCATGTAGCTCATCCAACAAATATCTGGATAGTTGAAGTCACCCATAAGCACCAGTGCCTGGGATCGTGATGCTACTTCCAGTTGCTTATGGAAAGCCTCATCAACCTCCTCCTCCTGATCGGGGGGCCTGCAGTACACACCCACAACGGTGTCACCCTTACCAGCCTGCCCCTTGATTCTCACCCACAAGCTCTCCACAGCTACATCACTCTCCCCCAGGTGGAGTTCAATACATTCTAGCTGCTCTCTCACATAAAGAGCAACTCCACCACCCCGCCTTGCCAGCCGATCTTTCCTAAAAAGCACGTGACATGACAACATTCCAGTCATGCAAGCTGTCCCACCACATCTCAGTGATCACAATGAGATCATGGCCTTGCAACTGCACGCAGGTGTCCAACTCTTCCTGTTTATTTCCCATGCTGTGCGCATTAGAGTACAGACACTTCAGGGAAGCAGCATCCCCCTGCCCCTCTCCATCCCTTTGAACTCCACCCTCTTCACCCATCAAGCTCTGTTTTGAGCCTCGAACTACCCACTCAACCCCAGTGGCCCTCATTCTGTCCCGTTCCCCCTTCATACCTAGTTTAAAGACCTTTCAATAAGTCCCGTCCGTTCCCTGCTAGGATCCTCTTACCCCTTGGAGACAGGCAACTTCCATCTGCAGCCATCATGCCATGTGTCGAGTAAATTGCCCCATGGTCAAAAAAACCCACCAAAATTCCAGTGTTTGCACTAAGTTTTAAGCCCATTTATTTATAAGGTGGGTTTTTTGGATCCTCTCAGTATCTTTCCCTGCCACTGAAGAAGAAAAAAACACTTGCATACCTGTTCCTTCAACTACCCGCTCCAGTCCCCTAAAGTATTTCTTGATAGTTCTCAGGCTTTTCTCAGCCACTTTGTCACTGCCAGCCTGAACTATCAAAAGAGGATAATAATCAGAGGGGCGGATCAGAGTAGGAAGTTGTGTGGGAAACTGTTGATCACAGCTTGAACCTCTAATTGACCCCCTGAGGCAAGCAATGAGTCAGCTGTGGGAGCACAGGTGAAGGTAATTCAGTTGTGCTACTGGAAGCCAAGCTCCACCCCTTCCAGATCTCATTTAAGGGCTGACAACTACTAAGGCAGGATCTTTTTCTCCAGAGATTGCTCTTGCGCAGAGTCTGCTGCGAGCCTTCAACATTAGTGAGCATTTTCCATTTATCATAGATTATCTTTCTATCACAATAATCTTTCATACAAAACATCTGTATAACCTCTGTTTACCTATCAACTGTACAATTGTAACTGCACATTTGGCGAGCCAGGCAAGCCAAACAGACATGATGTCTTTTTTGTGGGGTATTTATAAATGGGTCAGGGGGGAGAACATTACCCCCTTAGACAAAATGATTCCTGGGTAGATCCCAGGGTTTATGGGTTCTCCCTCTTATCAACTGGCCACTATAGTTGAAAAGTGGGGTCCCCTGCGGATTATGGGGTATGTTTCCCTATTCCACATGGTGGAATATTTTTAAGGATTAAAGAGGGTATTTTGATTATGAAGGAACAGCAGTTAGCTACCTCTACAGTGGCATGGCCACTGCTAAATGCCTTAAATCAGGCAGAAATCAGAGCTGACATGTTAGAAAATTTTCAGTTACTGAAAGACCATATTGAAAAATTAGAACAAGAACTTAGTATATTAACGGGGAAAAGACTACCCTTACATTCCCCGATAACCCAGGTCCATAATATTTCAGTAGGTAACAACCATATCTCTGAAACAACGGACCTGGTTGAACAAGAAGATAAAATTACTGAAACCAATTTAGAAGAGCTACTTATGATGGATTCCTTGCAACTCTATCCTATTATAACCCAAAAAAACAACAAAAAAAGTTCAAGATAGACCAGCAGGGGTGCCTCCTGATCAATGCCCCCCTGCCCAAACACATTTTCATGTCACTGCCTGACCATACACAGCAACAGAACAGATGGATCTGGTACAACGATTTCAACAGAAACCTAGAGAGAGTGTACCAACCTGGCTGTTGCACTTACGGGATTCGGGGGCAGAAAGTGTTATGGTTAGTGGACCTGAAATATCTAAATTAGCCACTGTGACTGTTCCACCTGCCATATAATCCAACAGGGGCAGGCCTCATTGAACGTTATAATGGTATTCTCAAGGCTGCCCTGAAGACAGACTCCCAGTCTCTGCAGGGGCAGACAAAGAGACTCTATGAAACCCTGCGGGACCTGAACGAAAGACCTCGAGATGACAGACCTAGTGCCCTGAAAATGCTCCAGACAATATGGGCCTCCCTGCTTAGGATCCAAATTACAGGCACTGATAATCAGGTAAGACCCCAGATTGGTAACGAAAATCACAGAATCACAGAATCACAGAATTATCGAGGTTGGAAAAGACCTAGAAGATCATCCAGTCCAACCATTACCAATACTTCCCAGCTAAATCATACCCCTCAACGCAACATCCAAACGTTTCTTGAACACTCCCATGGTCGGTGATTCCACCACCTCCCTGGGCAGTGCATTCCAATGCCTGACTACCCTTTCCGAGTAGTAATACTTCCTAATGTCCAGCCTGAACCTCCCCTGGCACAGCTTGAAACCATTCCCTCTAGTTCTATCACTGATTACAAGAGAGAAGAGGCTGACCCCCAGCTCACCACAACCTCCCTTCAGGAAGTTATAGAGAGCTATAAGGTCTCCCCTGAGCCTCCTCTTCTCCAGGCTGAACATTCCCAGCTCCCTCAACCGCTCCTCATAAGGCCTGTGCTCCAGACCCCTCACCAGCTTCGTAGCCCTCCTCTGAACACGTTCCAGGGCCTCAATGTCTTTCTTGCAGTGAGGGGCCCAAAACTGAACACAGTACTCGAGGTGCGGCCGCACCAATGCCGAGTACAGGGGGACAATTACCTCCCTGTTCCTGCTGGTAACACTGTTTTTGATGCAAGCCAGGATGCCGTTGGCCTTCTTGGCCACCCGGGCACACTGTCAGCTCGTGTTCAGCCGACCATCAATCAATACCCCCAGGTCTGTTTCCTCAACGCAGTCCTCCAGCCACTCTGCCCCAAGCCTATAGCGCTGCCTGGGGTTGTTGTGGCCAAAGTGCAGGACCCGGCATTTGGTCCTGTTGAACCTCATCCCATTGGCTTCAACCCAGCTCACCAGTCTATCCAGATCCCTCTGCAGGGCCTCGCTACCCTCAGGCAGATCGACACTCCCTGCCAATTTGGTGTCATCCGCGAACTTACTGAGGGTGCACTCAATGCCCTCATCCAAGTCATCAATAAAGATGTTGAAGAGGACAGGCCCCAGCACTGACCCCTGGGGAACACCACTCATGACTGGTCTCCAACTGGATTTGACTCCATTTACCACCACTCTCTGGGCCCGGCCTTCCAGCCAGCTCCTTACCCAGCCGAGAGTGTACCCATCCAAGCCACGGGCTGCCAGCTTTTGCAGGAGAATAGCATGGGAGACAGTGTCAAAGGCTTTGCTGAAGTCTAAGTAGACCACATCAACCGCCTTTCCTTCATCCATCAGACGGGTCACAGGATCATAGAAGGAGATCAGATTGGTCAAGCAGGACCTGCCCTTCACAAACCCATGCTGGCTAGGTCCGATCTCCTGGTCATCCCACACCTGCCGCATGATCTCCCTCAAGACAATCCGTTCCATTACCTTCCCTGGCACTGAGGTCAGGCTAACAGGCCTGTAGTTCCCCGGATCCTCCTTATAACCTTTCTTGTAAATGGGAGTCATGTTGGCAATAATAAATAATAAATAAAATAAAAATAATCTTCTGCTCCCTGCCCCTGAGAATTTAGATCTAGGAACCCATAGAATAAAATGGCCCTGGAAGGTGCAGGTAGGACCCAAGTGGTGTGGCCTACTTGCGCCTTGGGGGAGATTGTTGGAGGTGGGAGGCTCGGTAGTCCTTCCAGTGATAGGTACATGGCCTACAGATATTGTGGTCAACACTCCAATCTTTATTGCTAAACGGACGCCCATCATGTCCCTCTGGCAGATCAAGATGTCTCCTTTGGTGCCAGATACTGTTACGCAACCACAGATATCTGGCCAAAGGGTATGGTATAGGCAGCCGGGGCATGCCCCGGTACAAGCTGAAGCATTGACCCAGGATAGAAATACACCCTGTATCTTGCCCTGGAGGGCAGACCTTCCCCTCCTAGTACCTTTGAAACATCTGTATTACTCCCCCTGAGTCTTTGAGCCTCCAGGACCACCGGAAGGAACAAAACATCCTTAAAGCATTCCAGTGTTGCTGCCACATCATGCACAATACCCAGTGATGGCCTACATGAAACATAGATGGACGTGCACCTCATGATTACATGTCTCTAGTAACACCAGTCAAGTGCTGGGCCATGGAAGAACGTGAACCTTCACCAGTCATTGCTCAAATTGTGTCACCATACATCGCAACAGGAAATTGTATAAGCATTGCAATGTGTTGGATTTCTGTAATAGGGGAAAGCTCGCCTAATCATTGGTTCACACTGTGAAGGGGTGGAGTGTATGGGAAACTGTTGATCACAGCCTGAACCTCTGATTGATCATCTGAGGCAAGCAAGGAGTCAGCTGTGGGAGCACAGGTGAAGGTAATTCAGTTATGCTCCTGGAAGGGGTGGAGCTTGGCTCCCAGATCTCATTTAAGGGCTGACCACCACTAAGGCAGGATCTCTTTCTCTGGAGATTGCTCCTGTGCAGAGCTTATTGCAAGCCTTCAACATTAGTGAGCATTTTCCATTTATCATAGATTATCTTTCTATCATGATAATCTTTCATACGAAACATCTGTATAACCTCTGTTTACCTATCAACTGTATAACTGTACACTTGTATAACTGCACAGAAGTTTTCTAGAAATGTCCCTGACCCGGGCCCCAGGGAGCCAGCACACCTCCCTGCGGGTACGGGCAGGCCGACATATTGGGCCCTCAGTTCCTCTTAGAAGGGAGTCACCTATGACTATCACCGTCCTTTCTTTACTGGAGGAGGCAATCTTTAAGCATGGAGCTGACCATCTCTTCTTAGAAAAGCTTGGAGGAGGCAGTCCTCCCACCTCATCCTCAGCCACCTCACCCTCCAGTTTCAGGGCTTCAAACCTATTACATAGAGGTAACCTGGGGAACTGAGGTAGGTTGGGATGGGGGTTGCCTGCTTCCTCTCCTCTCAAGTTGGCTCTCTCGGTTTGACTATGGGAAGGGAGAGAGTCCACCGCAGTCTGGGGGTGCAATCTCTGTCTTTCCACAGAGAGTTACACCACCAGTAACGCACTCTCAGATGATTCTTAATTTCTCTACCTCTTCCCTAACCTCCACCACCAGACAGAGCAGCTCGTCCACCTGCTCACACCTCACGCAAGTGGCATCCTTCCCATCCTCCCCTGGCAGCAGCAGGCTCTGGCACTCCCTGCATCCAGAGACCTGAACCGCCACATTTCTGGGCATGCCCTCTGTCTGGGTCACCAAAAAATGGGGAAAAAATTGTAAAAAATGGGGAATCCAAGTTCAGCATTTTTTTTCATCAGTGCCTCCTTTTTTAAAAGCCTAAGCTTCATATAAAAGTAAATCCTTCTCTGAATTGACATTAGACTCATTAAACATGTAACAAAATATAAGTACAATTATTTACACGGAAATAATAATACTCATTCACAAGGAATGCAGATATAGGCCTTCTCTGGAAGGGTTAAAGTGCTTTTGGCTGCTTACCACTTTACCAGCAATTTGTACAGTTAATCTAGTGGGGACTGGGGCTGGGAGCTACTTATGTGCAGCATACATATAGGATGGCAGCTTGACATTTTGTAAAGAAAACAAAGATGAAGCCATGCAGAATGCTTATTTTAAGCAAGAACTTTATCCCTCATTCATCAAGAAATATCAAGGATATTCATAAACCTGTAAAGAAATATTTCAGCCACCATCATAGCAGGTTAGCAATGGACAGATTTCTGTAATGCTGACTGTGGTTCAAACAGTAATTGCACACATATGCATGCTGAGTACAATTAGACTAAACAAAATACTTTGTGTGCAGACAAGTCATTCTTACCACTGAATGGGGCTGCATAAATAATAAGCAGTACTGCAACATAATTGTGTTTTGCAAAAAACTAATCATGCATCACTTCCCCTGATTTATCGCCCTGCTGATTCATGCCAGCAAGCTACCAGAGGAGCAATGCATGTATCAGCAGACACTGAATTTTGAGTTCAGTCTGCATCTCTCTTGGTAAATTGGCATGTTTCTGCAGCCTGACAGTGGGCAGACATACCAGCTTCCTGGTAGGGAACAGTGCGTGGCATCACACCTAGTGCCACAGGGCTGCAGTGCATGGGAAACTTTTGTGCATTACTGATGAACAACTTCTGAAAGATGGAAATCATCTTGATGAGGAACCACCCAGCCTTGCAGAACAGCAATAAAGCTCCCAGAAATGCAAAGAGAGGAGGACCGTGGGCAGGTGAAGTAGGAAGGCTGCTGGAGGAGCACAGCACACAAAGAGAAGGCCTGACTCTCCCAGGAGGCTGTTTAAGCCCTGCAGCCTGGCAGGGTACAGCTGCCACAGTCAGTGTTACCTCCTGGCTTCCTTATACCCTGCTCTGTGCTCAGGAGCCAGAAAGATGCTGGGCACTTCAAACTTACCTAGTAAACACATTAATCATCACAGCCCTTGATATTTCTCATGTGGCCTGTCTTCCCTGCACTAAAATGAAATCAGGAGAGGTGCTGACAGGAGCAAAATTTCTCAGGCTGCAGTTTCATGACATGGAGCTCTTGGTGGCCATGCTGCTGAGACTGCTCCAGGTTTGCTCCCTCAAACAGCCTAATGAAGGGGGAAGTGAAACCTGTAAGAACCAGACACTGTGCTGAGGAAAGCACGGTGCATAGGAAGGAGCAGGTACAAGCAGCTGATGACAGGGGGCACAGCAAGGAACAGAGATGCCATGTGCAGGGACTGTTACCAAACGCTTGATGGCCTCACCCGAGCATCTGGAGGCCTGGAAGCTCCCTGGGCAGAAACTTGCCATGTTTGTGTGCCAGCAGACAGCCAGTGTGGCTGACAAGGAAGCAGCCATGGAGTGTGATAGCATTTACATGAGTGAAGATGTGTTTGTGCCCAGGCTCAGTGAATCATCAAGCATGAATTACAGTTTCATGCCTAAAGAGTTATCTGTGCCCCTTCCTCTTTTCTCAGCTCTCTCAAGCCTGATTGGTATTTTTGTCAGCAAAGTTGGAGCCAAACACATTGTTCTTTCTTTCTAATACCATTAAAGCATTGACATTTTGGCTTATTTAATGAAAAAAAAAAGAAAAGAAAAGAAAAAAAAAAGAAAAGGAAAGAAAAGAAAAGAAAGGAAAAGAAAGGAAAAGAAAAAGAAAAAAGAAAGAAATAAGGGATTTTATTGCTACAAAAGCCAACAGGAGGCAAGAGATGGTAATTGCTGAGTTCTGAGCGCAGTTGCTTTCAGAAAAACTACTCTTGCACATGGAGGCTGAGGGCATTGACCACGGTGAACTAAATTGTAACAAGTAATTTCATTACATGGAGGGGGCTAAACTGCCTGAGTTCATTGCTACCTCCAGCATAAGAGCATGAGATCGTGTGGTCCTCCAGCTTTGTGGGGGAAGGATCTGTCTGTCATGCAGTGAGTGCTGTTGCAATTTGCTGACATGCCATGAGAAAGTGGCCAGTTGGTCATTAGCTGGTGCCCCCAGATTAAACAGGTCCCCCATGCTGCTGAGAGCCTGCAGGTGGGCCAGTCAGTTCTCAGGCAGCAATGCTGTCAGACCACCTCTTGCAGAACCACCATGCATAAAGGAAATACGTTATATGACTCCCACATGTATTTCATTTTCAGACTTACAGGTTCCAGGGCATAGTGGGAGGAAAACCAACAACCAAGTTGTTACCCCCTTGAGCTTTGTGCTGAATTATTTTACTGTTTGCAATCCTGTTTTGTTTATTAGGCTACATATACACCAGGAGAACATTTCTTGAGCTTTCTGGCACTTTGAAAGCAAGCGATCAGTCTTGCATGGTGGGTATGTATATCCATGTGCTTACATTTGTATGCAACTTTCACGTCTCTGAACTGTGCTGGAAGGATAATCATGAAAACTTAACACTCTTTCCTTCAGAGCAGCAGCATGAGAAGCAATTATGTGAACTCTGAATACCAGCTGGGCAAGCTTCCCACACCATAAAACATAGTTCAGATCAGGACCAGAGGACAGAGCTGCATCCTGCCATCTTAATTCTGCCTTCAAATACAATTACCTGCACTGTCCTCCAGCAAACCCTTTCTGCTTATCGTCTGCAGCAATCCCTGGCTGAAATTCTCTGATCTCTATGACACCAAGGGTGAGACTGGATGATCAATTTTCCTTAATCCTCAAAATCTATGAATAGAAGGAGGGGAATGAGCAACTCACTGTGATCTGAGTGGTTCTGATATCTATGGCACAAGCCCCAGTACACATGGCTCTACACTTCCTAAACTGCCTCATAAAATCCTGCATTTATTATATGTGTCTATACTGGGTGTAGCTGAACCAGCATGAAGAGTGGTTTAACAACACGTACAAACAAGACCAAGCTATGCAAATGGCAGCTCCTGCAACTTCTTTTGAGCTGTCCTGAGAACAGGGAGGAGCAAAATATAATGAAGTGTGAAAAGTCACATCATTTTTCTTCTACTCTCACTTCTTCTCATTAATTAATTCATATTGTTATTAGTTCTGGCTGATGGATAAATTTTGGTGTATTGTGAGCCTGAGAGGATGTCTAACCTCCATTCAAATAATGAAACAGGCATAACAAACATGTCTGTTGACCAGGAATCTGCACTGCATTCATTCATTTCAGAAATCCAGCCCCATGAAGGTCAAATGAATGTCTGAAGACAGGAGGAAGGTGGAGGCACTGAGGATGTCAAGTTGTGCAAGGGCTGTCAAGTACAGGAGGCGTGGGCAGCCTGTTTTGGCTCTCCTGACAATCTACTACTCCATGCATCAGTGTATCAATGTATTTACTATTTTTTATTGCTGCTTGAAAGTCAGTGAATGTTCATTAGCTCAAACAAGTTCAAATTTATCACTAACTGTCTGTGGTGATAGAGCAAGGGGAAATGGTTTCAAACTCAAAGAGGGTAGATTTAGGTTAGATATAAGGAAAAAGTCTTCGACAGTGAGGGTGGTGAGGCACTGGAAAAGGTTGCCCAGTAATGTGATTGATGCCCCACCCCTGGAGACTTTTAAGGAGAGGCTAGATAAGGCCTGAGTAATCTGATCTACCTGTGGTGTCTCTTAATTGCAGGGCAGTTGGACGAGATGTCATTCAGAGGTCCCTTCCAACTCTACAGATTCTATGATTGCATGATTCTGTGAGAAGAGGTCTCTCCAGAGGGATGGGCAGTCATTTGCACATGCTTTTGCCTGGGAGGATGTGGCCAGCCCCACAATGCATCCCTGCATAGGGTCTGCCCAGCCAACGCAGCAAGAGCATGCGGTCCTTGCTGAATGCACACATGGTCAGTGCTAAGAGAGCTGGAGGTAGGTGAGACCATCTTGCCAAAACTGCTGGCTAGGCTGGCATGCAAAGACTGAAGAGAGGAACATCCATGTCAGTGAGACTGGCAAATACTGTTACCAGCATAATGTTGCTACTGCTTGCCTTCTCTGTTTCACTGAAAACAAATTAACTACCCAAGACTCAAAAAGAATGCATGAAAAGATAATGCTTTCCAACTGGTATTACAGGGGTTAAACTCCCCTGAGACAGCTGTTGGTTATCCCATTATACCCACCTGTTCAATAACCATATCACATGGTACCAGTGAGAATTCTGTCACCAGTCCAAGTTGGAGATAATGTTGCTTCTCATCCTTTTCACTGTGTTATCATTGGGATCCTTTTCCTGAGAGACTTTAGAATCATAAAATCATAGAATATTCGAGATTCACTGAATCCAACCCCTGGTTCCACAGACGACAACCAAAAATTCAGATCACATGACTGACAGCATTGTCCAGATGCTTCTTGAACTCCAGCACACTCTGCCCTGGGGAAACTGTTAAACCATTTTCTGGTGAATCTTTTTCTGTTACCCAGTCTGAGCTTTCCCTGTTGCAGCTCCATGCTGTCCCCTTGGGTTCTATCACTGGTAAGGAACTACAGAAAAGGGCAGTTCGAGCCTGTTGCTAAGATCTGAATTTAGGCTTTGGGAGATTGCTGACTTGACATTTGTGAAAATTTTTCTTGAAAAGATACGTGGCACCTTAATATGTTTGCATGTAGCTTGTTTGCTGTTTGCCTCAGAGGAAATCATGATTTGCCCTCTGGATACTGTTGTCTGTTTCAACTGTGCCATACTACTTAATTGCAAAAGACCATCAGACATGCTTGTCTGCTGGGTCTACAAGTATGTCCAGGCAACCAACCTTGGATGTCTAGCATCAGAGGAGCAAACCAGGCTGGACTCTGCTCATGGAGGGTACCATCAGATTGAGAGCCAGGGTTGTATTTGTCTTCAAAGCAGCCACACCTCATACCGAAAGGAAAGCAGGCAGGTCTGAGAGTAGTGCACCAGTGGCTGCTAGGTATATGTGTGATAGTGATCCCTGAAATCCATTCAGACTTTGATTAAGATCTGGTGCAAACTCCCAGGTTGAGGTGCAAACTCCCAGGAAAAGTAGGCAAGAAGAGCAATAATAAATGCTATTTTCTTACCAACTGGGGTAGGATCATGTGCCTTCTTCCAATAAAAGAATGTACACAGTAGAGAAAGGCTGAATACACAGTAACAGCATACTTCCCCAGTACTCCTTTAAAATATCTGCCTCTAGGCATTTTGTGCAATAAATTGCAGAAGGTGGAAAATCCAGGCCTGCCCTGACACTGAAAATAACCATATATATACTGAATATAACCATATAATAACCAGAAATGCTGTCTGGTTGCTGTCAGGTCTTGAAAAAGAGCTTCAAAACCCTAGAAAGTCGGGGAGCTATGTTATAATTGCTCTTAATTAAAGAATTGTCTTTACCTTTCTCCTTATGTCAGTACAAAAACATATTTTATATATGAGAAACATATAAATAGCAGGCCTAGCTGAGTCATTATATTTTTCTAAATTTGTATCTGACCCTAAAAAGGGTCTACCTCTTTTTTTTCTTGGCTTTCTGTCAGTAGATATGCTTTCTTTCTACTACACATTTATTTTTTTTTTCCTCTACTTACTTTTACTTCTAAAACCAAAACTGAGGTGTCAACGGTTTAAGGGCTGGTTCGGCCCAGTTCCATGACTAGTGGGACAGAGGGATTTTGCAAAATCCGTGCCTCTGGGAAAGGGAAACAGGGGACCCCAAACTAATTAAAAACAGTGGCAACAATCTGAGGAGAAACAAACTAATTTACTAAATATGGTATCAGAATGCAAGATAACACACAATAATACAATATAATTAGAACTGAGGCAAATAAATCAAACATAATGAGAGAGGATCTGAAAGCCTTACAGTAGTGGTGAGGTGATGTGTGCAGTCGGGACAAGCAACAGGAAGAGAGCCAAAGGAGAAAAGGGACATCAGGTGACCTTGACAGGGGTTATATCTCCTCTCTGACCGCAAAGCCCCCTGGGGTATGTAGTTCTTCTCTTCTGGGACAAGTACCTAGAACTGGAACATTAACACTTTAACTCCCAGTGCACAAGATGGTGTTATAATGTGGAATACCAATAATCAAAAATCATAAAACTATGACAAGAGGCAATTATCATCTTATAAAGTCCTTAATATTCATTTGTTGATATTTTTCTCAGCCTTTTTTTTATCTCTGTTAACTTAAAATAATTAGAAATTTAAAGCATTAACCAAATTTTTAAAAAGAGTAAATATTATGACACTGCCACTCTTGAGTGACCGTTGAGGCAGATGCAGCTAGTGCTATCAGCATCAAAGCAGAATCCAAGCCAGGGGCATGCTTGAGCCATAGTACTTAGGGCAGCTCTTCCATTTTGGCAAACCTGCCCAAAGGTGCAGCATACTGGCTGTAGAAGGAAGAGAGAACCAGCCATGTGGCTGGCATCTGCTTGTATGCACCACTGAGGGAATGGGGAGTGAGGGGTGAAAATCAGTGCCAGGCTTTTGGCTCTCACAGCCCAGCTGACAGACTGGGTGACAGCTGACAGTTTTGATGTTGATCACTAGCAAATTTCCATGATCACATAAAAAAATTCCCAACTTGCTCTACAATAAAGCTTCTGATACTTCTTCTCCTTCTAAGGATGTTTTAGACACCTAGGATACACTTTTTTTTTGCACTGGCCAGATTGCTTAGTGCACATAAAATGCAGTATCTGAAAGCCTTTGCACTTGTTTCCTTTGCAGGGACAGGAAAGAGTGTTACAGATAAAAAATTTGACATTCTGCAATTTTATTCAGACTGTTACACAAGGCATAGAAAAGCTAAAAAATGTTCCTATTTTCTGCATCCTAAAGTGATTCTTTTACGGCTTTATAAGTCTCTTGTCAAAGACTGTTTTTGATCCCGTCTACTCTATCCATTATTTGCTTCTTTTTTTTTTTTTTTCCTTTTTCTGGAACAGAGCTGTATTCCCAAGATTTTTCTGTTAGTTGCAAATTACACGTATCATCTTAGAAAGTCCCATCCATTCCTGAACTCTGTGTCCTCTTATTTAATTTATAATAGTGAGGCAACTGAATCCTTTGCCATTAGTCTCTATATGAAGTAACAGAAATCTAATAGGAGCAACTGGTGGAAAGCAGGTGGGAAATAAACGTCCCTGTAACATCATTCTGGGAAGGTTTAGCATAGTAAAGGGGTGGTTATTAGAGCATCTCAGATTAGGAAGCAGATCACATCAGGTTCTTGTATTCTTTTGGAGTGAGAAGCACTTAAGGGGATGCCAACACTGAGGAAATAAAGAGGGCACGGAAAGAGAGAACAGGAGTTTGCTTTCACGTTTAACTCACAACGTATTGCTGACTGTACTGTACGTATTGCTGACTTCCATTTTGCAGGTTTTGGCAAACTCTTTGCTCACCATGCAGCAGAGATAACAGGTCTGCAGTAGTAAATTTTACATTCTAGTTAGCCACCAGGCAAATCCCTGATAATTCCATTTCTTTATTTCTTTTTGTGAACTGTGATATAAAGTTATTAATTTATAGAAATGATTCTGGAAAATATAAACAAATCATAAAATATTATTAATTGGGATCACTAAAGGCGTTAAGGTTAGAGGCAGCTGCAGCGACCATGCTCTGGTCGAGTTTGTGATCTCGAGGGATGTGGGCCTGACAGAGAGCAGGGTCAGGACGCTGAACTTTGGAAGAGCGAACTTTAACCTGTTCAATGGATTGTTGGCAAAGATCCCCTGGGATGCAGTCCTTGAAGACAAAGATGTTGAGGAGAGCTGGCTACTCTTCAAGGATGCCTTTCTGAGAGCACAAGAGGTCTCCATCCCTCTGAATAAGAAAGCAGGCAGAGTTAGGAAGGAGGTAGGAAACCGGCATGGCTCGGCAAGGACCTGCTGGGCAATCTGAGAGTGAAGAAAGGTGCTTACAAGCCTGGAAACAAGGGTGTGTCACCTGGGATGAATACAGTAATGCCGCCCGGACTTGCAGATGTGGGATCAGGAAAGCCAAGGTGCAGGCAGAACTGAACTTGGCAAGGGATATGAAAAACAATATGAAGACATTCTACGGGTACATTGGCCAAAGAAGAGAAGAGACAGGCCAAAACGGGTGTACCCTTACATTTACCTGGTAAATGTAAAAGGAGAACTGGCTTCAACGGACAAAGAAAAGGCTGAGGTACTGAATGAGTTCTTTGCCTCGGCCTTCACTGGTGGCCAGGATTCTAGTATTTCTCATGTTCCTGAGCCCTGCATCCCTAAACCTCTAGGTGGGGACCAGGGTGGTAAATCCCCCCCCACTGTAAGGGCAGAGCAAGTCTGAGACCACCTCATGAGACTGAATGTGTACAAGTCTATGGGGCCAGATGGCATGCATCCCAGGGTTCTGAAGGAGCTGGCTAAGGTGGTTTGCCGAGCCACTCTCCATCATATCTGAAAAGTTGTGGCTGTCAGGTGAGGTCCTGAATGACTGGAGGAAGGGTCACATCACTCCCATTTACAAGAAAGGGAGCAAGGAGGACCCGGGGAACTGCAGGCCGGTGAGTCTTACCTCTGTGCCTGGGAAGATCATGGAACAGATCCTCCTGGATGACATGCTTGATCACATGAGGAATGAGTGTGTGATCTGAGACAGCCCACATGGCTTCACCAGGGGAAGGTCATGCTTAACCAATCTTGTGGCCTTCTATGATGGAGTGATGGCATTGGTGGACAAGGGGAAGGCGACCGATGTCATTTACCTGGACTTGAGCAAGGCCTTTGACATGGTCCCCCACCACATCCTTATCTCCAGATTGGAGGGATGTGGATTTGATGGGTGGACCACTCAATGGATAAGAAATAGTTGAAAGGCTGCAGACAGAGGATGGTGATTAATGGTTCTATGTCCAGGTGGAGGCCGGTAATGAATGGCATCCCACAGGGGTCTGTCCTGGGACCGGTGTTCTTTAACATCTTTATCAATGACATCAATGGTGGAATCAAGTGCAGACTCAGCAAGTTTGCTGATGACACCAAGCTGAGTGGTGTGGTTGACACAGTGGAAGGAAGGGATGCCATTCAGAGGGACCTCAACAGACTTGAAAGGTGGGCCCAGGTGAATCTAATGAGGTTCAACATGGCAAAGTGGAAGGTTTTGCACTTGGGCCAGAGGAATCCCAGACATCTATACAGAGTGGAAGGAGTAGTCCTTGAGAGCAGCCCTGCAGAGAATGATCTGGGGGTTGTAATGGATGAGAAACATAACATGAGCCAGCAGTGTGCTCTTGCAGCTCGGAAAGCAAATGGTATCCTGGGCTCCATCAAGAGAGGGGTGGCCAGTGGGGACAGGGAGGTGATTGTCCCTCTCTACTCTGCTCTTGCGAGGCCCCATCTGGAGTACTGTGTCCAGGTACGGAGCCCCCAGTACAAGACAGACAGAGAGCTGTTGGAGAGGGTCCAGAGGAGAGCCACGAAGATGATCAGGGGGCTGGAGCACCTCCACTACAAAGATAGGCTGAGGGAGCTGGGCTTGTTCAGCCTGGAGAAAAGAAGACTGTAGGGCAACCTAATTGCAGCCTTTCAGTACCTGAGGGAAACCTATAAACAGGGGGGGAGTAAACTCTTTGAAAGGGTGGATAACAGCAGGACAAGGGGAAATGGTTTGAAGGAGGAAATATTTAGGTTGGACGTTAGGGGGAAGTTCTTTACTATGAGAGTGGTGAGGTGTTGGAACAGGCTGCCCAGAGAGGCTGTGGATGCCCCGTCCCTGGAGGTGTTCAAGGCCAGGTTGGATGGGGCCTTGGGCAACCTGGTTTAGTAAATGGGGGGGGAGTTTGGTGGCCCTGCCTGGCAGGGGGGTTGGAGATTTATGATCCATGAGGTCCCTTCCAACCCGGGCCATTCTGTGATTCTGTGATTAATAATGCAGGCATTAAAAACGTGGGTCTTACGCAGGAATACTGAAAACTTAGTGTAAAATCTACAAGTACCTTGATCCACTGCTGTCATACCTTCTATTTGCTCTTCATGTGTTAACAATGAAGTGCCTTTGTTATCTCTCCAGCATCACAATTCTTCATGACTAGCACAGTTGAGACACATCCATAGTTTGGTAGGCACTGCTAACACCTTCTATATTGTTTTTCTCATTAATAAACACATCATGCCTCCTCCGCTAGCACATGCACTTTTCCCTTTATGTCAAAAGTGCCTTTTATCATCCATTTATCACCCCCACCGAGCACTCATGTTGATTCTGCTTCTTTCCATACCACACTCACCACTTAAGGTGAGAGTCTTCCTTTTGTACCCCTGATTGTAACTTGGCTGAACTAGCTGCTTAAGTAAGAATTAAAGGTTCAAAGTTTGAACACTGCTACACGAAAACTAATTTTTTTTTTAGCTGTTCCTGTTTTGTCTGTGAACAAATCATGTCAGTAATACATTTTGCTAGTGAGCACTCCTTGTAAATTAAGGACTTTTACATAGAATCAGACCGAGGTGAATTCCTATAATCTTTGCAGCCCTTTGCTAAGATCAGTCTGTCCCCATCCCTTCAGCAAACTTAGCAGGCTTTTGCAGGGAGACTTCATGGATAATGCCCTTTGGCTGGACACTGACAGCGTAGCTCCACCAACTCTGTTCTTGCAGATTAGGAAGTAAAGAGATTAGAAAAAGAAATTATTCTCTGTGGTCGGTACTCTTGGCCACTACACTCATGAAAAGAGGACACTCCTCATCCATGCAGTCCTTTGCAGCACACAATCTAACTGCAGGTGCCTGTGCAGCACATACTTTCCCCCCTCTCCTGTTTTAGACATACAAGAAGACACATGGTAAATAGAGAGACGGTTTTTAAACCTTGGAGTGTATAGTCTACATAATTGCTGTGTTTATCCATAATGACATAGGAAATGTTTAGACAAAAAAAGAAAAAAAAAAAAAAAACCCACAATAACAAAAAAAACCCCAACAATCCAGTGTCAGAAGATAATGCCCTTTGACTATTATAATTTAGTTCCATTGCCTCTGTAATTGCAAAAGTGAATGGCAGTGCATTTTCTCTGCCTGATGGGGAAGATATAGAAGGTCAAGATCCATCTGTCTATGGATCTTTACTGACTTACTCTATAATCTTGCATAAATCACTTCAAGTTCATCATCCTCCTGGCTATGACATTAATGACATTTTCCTATTCTGCAAATAATTTTATGCCTGTGTCATCATTAGTTTAATAAGGTTAGTGTTAAGCAACATGAATGTACTAGACAGTGTTTGTGTGCTTCTGAGTGCCTTTTAAATGCTTATTTTTTCTGTACAGGGTTTCCAAAATTGTTTTTATTGTCATTACTATAAAACACATTTAAAATCAATACTTTCATCAATCTATTTTCCCAAGATTGTTAGTTGAAAAATTTTTGAATGTTTTTCTTTTTAGGAATGCATCTTATTTTCCCCCTGCAATGATTGACACCTATGAAAAATCATCTGAAAAGCCACAGAATCATAGCTATCTAGCCATAAAACAGTATAGCTGAACACTGTTTAGAACTGTTTACATACTCACATGCTTTGAACCCAACTATTTATACTTTTATTCTCTCACCTATTCATTCTTTCACATACTCTGCCACTGACATATTCACTGCATTATATTCTGGTCTGCAAACTTCCCTGTCCCTGCCCTGACTAAATACCTACCACCTGTTCACTCACTGACTCTTGAACTTCTCTGCCCCAGCTTCAGACCCAGCTTCCTAAACAGCTCCAGTCTGCCTTCATACCTTGCTCTTCTCCTGCTCTGTAACTTGTTTCTTCCTGAGGTTAATTAAGGACTTTAAGAGCAGTCTGTTGCTAAAGCTTTCCTTAAAAACTTTTCCTTAATAGCTTTTTTTTTAATTTTTGTTTTTATTTTTTTTTCCCCAGCACAGCTTTGATACAGTTTACCTAGGTTTTGAATGCCCCTTTGCATATGCCCCTGAATGTGATTTTGGAATTAGGTATACTGTGATTGAGGCACTCATTACATAATGTATGCAATGAAATGATAATATATGTTCTTTTGAAGATTATTATGCTTATAATGGAGCTTTTAAGAAGTATGTTTCATGCACGCATTTGGAATGCCAATTATGAAGTTGCTGTGGACATTCCTCGATAGTTACTCACTACATGATCCCACTGCAATAGCATGTATTATTTGAAGGATGATGATCATTTTTAGCAAAACAAATCCAGTTATAATAACTATGAGGATCAATGACTTTAGCCCGGCTCTACCAGTTCACATACAAACCAGACTGATGTTACAGACCTCTGGAAAACCTCCCAGACTGAAAGCAGCACATCTGGGGGCCATTTGTTTTCAAAAACTGTGGAAGAATCCCAGAATCCCAGAATCACAGAATAATAGAGGTTGGAAGGGACCTCCAGAGATCACTGAGTCCAACCCGCCTGCCAAAGCAGGTTCCCTAAACAAGGTTGCACAGGTAGGCGTCCAGGCGGGTCTTGAATATCTCCAGAGAAGGAGACGCCACAACCCCCCTGGGCAGCCTGTTCCAGTGCTCCGTCACCCTCACCGTAAAAAAGTTCTTGCGCACATTTCTGTGGAACTATCCTATGCTCCAGTTTCTGGCCATTTCCCCTTGTCCTGTCTCCACACACTGCTGAAAAGAGTCTGGCCTTGCCACTTTGCCCCCCACACCTTAGATATTTATAGACCTGGATCAGGTCCCCTCTCAGTCTTCTTTTCTCAAGGCTAAACAGACCCAGTTCACTTAGCCTTTCTTCATAGGGGAGATGCTCCAGGCCCCTCACCATCTTTGTGGCCCTCCGCTAGACTCTTTCCAAGAGATACCTGTCTTTTTTGTACTGGGGAGCCCAGAACTGGACACAGTACTCCAGATGAGGCCTTACCAGGGCAGAGTAGAGGCGGAGGATCACCTCCCTCAACCTGCTGGCCACGTTCTTTTTAATGCACCACAGAATGCCACTGGCCTTTTTGGCCACGAGGCTACACTGCTGGCTCATGGCCAACCTGTCGTCCACCAGGACACCCAGGTCCCTCTCTGCAAAGCTCCTCTCCAGCAGGTCATCCCCAGCCTGTACAGGTGCATGCCATTATTCCTCCCTAGGTGAAAGACTCTACACTTGCTTTTGTTAAACCTCATCCGGTTTCTTACTGCCCAGCTCTCCAGCCGGTCCAGGTCTCGCTGAATGGCAGCACAGCCTTCAGGTGTGTCAGCCAATCCTCCCAACTTCGTATCATCAGCAAACTTGCTGAGGGTGGCCACTATCCCCTTGACAAGGTCATTGATGAAGATGTTGAACAAGACTGGACCCAGCACTGACCCCCGGGGAACACCGCTAGTTACAGGTCTCCAACCAGACTCTGCACTGCCAATGACGACCCTCTGTGCTCTGCCAATCAGCCAGTTCTCAACCCACCTCACTGTCCACTCATCTATCCCACACTTCCTCAGCTTTGTTATAAGGATGTCGTGGGAGACAGTATCAAATGCTTTGCTGAAATCAAGGTACATCCACCGCTCTCCCCCCATTCACCCAGCCAGTGACAACATCATAGAAGGCTACCAGGTTGGTGGAGCATGACCTCCCCTTGGTGAACCCATGCTGACTACTCCTGATAACCTCCTTTTCTTCCAATTGTCTGGAGATGGCATCCAGCACAAGCTGTTCCATCACCTTTCCAGGGACAGAGGTGATGCTGACTGGCCTGTAATGACCCAGATCTTCCTTCTTGCCTTATCTGAAGACCGGAGTGACGTTGACTATCGTCCAATCTTCAGGCACCTCCCCCATTCTCCAAGATCTCTCAAAGATGATAGAGAACGGTCCAGCAATCACCTCTGCCAGTTCCCTCAGCACCCATGGATGCATCCCATCAAGGTCCCATGGATTTATGAACATTGGTGTTGCCTAGGTGCTCACGGACCACCTCTTCCCTGACTAAAGGGAAGTCTTCCATTCCCCAGACGCTCTCACTAACCTCCAGGGTCTGGGACTCCTGAGGGAGAGCTTTTCCACTGAAGACAGAAACAAAGAAGGCATTCAGTATCTCCACCTTCTCAGCATCCCCCATTATCAGAACACCCCACTCACTTAGTAGGGGACTCACGTTCTCCCTAGTTTTCCTTTTACTGTTAACATACTTCAAAAAGCCTTTTTTATTATCCTTTATCACTTTCGTCAGATTCAATTCCAGGTGGGCTTTAGCCTTCCTCGTCTCTTCCCTGCAGGCCCTGACAACATTTCTATATTCTTCCCAAGTGGTCAGACCCTTTTTCCACATTTCATGGACCTTCTTCTTCCTTTTGAGTTTGCGCATGAGCTCCTTGGTCATCCATGCAGGTCTCCTGCCACCCTTTCCCGATTTCTTGCTCACAGGGACACACCGATCCTGAGCTTGGAAGAAGAGCTGTTTAAATGCTGACCACCTCTCACAGGCCCCCTTACCTTCTAACACCTTAGCCCACGGGATAGCTCCAAGTAGGTCCCGGAAGAGATCAAAGTTGGCTCTCCTAAAGTCCAGGGTAGCAATCCTACTTTTTCCTTTGCTTCTTCCACTCAGGATCTTGAACTCCACCATCTTGTGGTCACTAAAACCCAAGCTGCCCCCAACCTTTACTTCCTTAACAAGTCCTTCCTTGTTGGTGAGAATAAGGTCCAGTAACACCCCTCCCCTTGTCTGTTCCTCCAGCACCTGCATCAGAAAGTTGTCTTCAACACATTGCAAGAACCATCTGGACCGCACGTGCCTGGCCATGTAGCTCATCCAACAAATATCTGGATAGTTGAAGTCACCCATAAGCACCAGTGCCTGGGATCGTGATGCTACTTCCAGTTGCTTATGGAAAGCCTCATCAACCTCCTCCTCCTGATCGGGGGGCCTGCAGTACACACCCACAACGGTGTCACCCTTACCAGCCTGCCCCTTGATTCTCACCCACAAGCTCTCCACAGCTACATCACTCTCCCCCAGGTGGAGTTCAATACATTCTAGCTGCTCTCTCACATAAAGAGCAACTCCACCACCCCGCCTTGCCAGCCGATCTTTCCTAAAAAGCACGTGACATGACAACATTCCAGTCATGCAAGCTGTCCCACCAAATCTCAGTGATCACAATGAGATCATGGCCTTGCAACTGCACGCAGGTGTCCAACTCTTCCTGTTTATTTCCCATGCTGTGCGCATTAGAGTACAGACACTTCAGGGAAGCAGCATCCCCCTGCCCCTCTCCATCCCTTTGAACTCCACCCTCTTCACCCATCAAGCTCTGTTTTGAGCCTCGAACTACCCACTCAACCCCAGTGGCCCTCATTCTGTCCCGTTCCCCCTTCATACCTAGTTTAAAGACCTTTCAATAAGTCCCGCCAGTTCCAGGAAGATGTTACTTGTAATAGGAACCGACAGGAATTTTCAGTAGTGCCATTTCTGTTACTTGTTTTGTGTTTCTAACTGCTACTGTTACAGCATTTTCAGTGTCTTAATGCTGTGGGTAATGCAATTGACTTGAAAGGAGACCCTGAACCCTACTGAGGTACTGGTATTTGCACAGAGTCCAGACAGCAATTTTTGTTTTCCCTCCAACCCTTAGATCCGTGAGAGGTATCAAAATACTCTGTAAGTTTTGCTGAGACTGGAGACTGAAAACTATGCTATACAATGAACAGTATGATTTATAAAGTTGGGGAGATCTACCTTAGGTATGCACAGCAAAAGCAATCGGCTTTCTGCCTGGGTGCTGGACATCACTCTAGCTCCTTGGTGCTGCTCTGGGCTTTGGGAAGATCATACAGACCATAAGCTCCCTGGGAATGCCTGGCAAACTCCTTTGATTTTCCTCATCTGTTCTAAGAACTGCCTGGAATTTGTACAATGCAAAAGAAGTTAAGAAACATTGTTTCTTCCTTTGGAATATCATGTCATAGCTATGTTCCTCAGGAGTTGCTTAGCCTTACCTACTCCAGGAAGTATCAATACCTGCAGCCAGCCCAGAGGAGAAAGTGGGCATCAGAGATGCCTGGCAAAGCCAAAAGTGCAGCCCCAATAGAAGTTAAAAATGGGAGCCAGCCCTGTCAGGGTAAAGCAGTGCCCTTTGAGGATACAAGATTGTAGGTAGAAGGATAAAAGAAATAACAGATAACTTTTTGGAGTTTGAATTATTAATTGAATGTGAATCCAAATACAATACCCCAATCTTGCCAGTAGAAAATTAGATGGCAAGAGCTATGTTTTGGAGGTTTGAGGGCAGTAAATAGAACTGTTGAAGATATACGTGGCGGCAAATCCATACACTTCATTAACAAAGTTAAGGAATGAGTAGGTGGGATTTACCATTCTGGATTTGAAGAATGGCTTTTTCTGCCTGGTTTTGCCAAAGAAAGTCTCCTTTGAGTAGGAAAACCACAATACGGGGAGAAAAGACTCAGTTAACCTGGACAGTGTTAACAGGGTTGTAAGAACAGATTTTTGAGAACCAGTCAGCTCATGAGCCTGAGACTTGGGTTCCTCCATCCCAAGGTGGAATTTTACTGCAGTGCGTGGATGCCACAGTAACAAAAGAGGACTGTGTACAATGGACTGTGTGTGCTGAATTTTCTTGGTTTAAATGGTTATCAAGTTTCTCAACAGAAAGCCCAACTGATCAAAGACAACTTGGAACAGAATGGAAGGAAGCAATTTGCCAAATGCCCAGAACACTGACAGAGAGCTGCCTCTAAGCCAGCAGTGTGTGACTGCTTGGAGACTGCCTATGCCTGTTAGCCAGATCTACTGGAGGAACCATTGGACGATGCTGAGGATTCCTGGATTCATAGATGGAAGCAATTTTGTGATACAAAGAAACCTTTATATATATATCTATAAAGAAACCTTTATAGATATGCAGTAGCTACTGACAAGGTAATCGAGGCAAAACCATGTGGGGACTTCTGTCCAGACGGCTGAAATAACTGCCTTGACAAAAGTCTTACATAAATGGACAGATTCTAAGTTTCCATTTGGGGTAGTACACACTTATAGTACCATCTGGAAAGAGTGAAGATTGCTGACACACAAGTGAAACAAATTCAGTATGATGTAAATCTACCAAAGAACATGGCCATTATACACTGTAAAAAACATCAGGAAGGTAACACTGTACATGAAATTGGAAATAAGTTGGTGGATCAGATGGCAAAACAGCTGAAGGGAAAGAAATTGGTGAACTGGCTTTAATTTCAGATGGTAAGCTTCAGATTTCTGAACCTGCGTCAGAACCTGTGAAGTATTCTAGAGAGGATAGGAATCTAATTAATGATTTAGAATGGAAGAGAGCCAGCTGAGAGATGGGTGCATACTCAGCTGGACGCATTGTTGTGCCCTTTAGTATCCTATGGCATTCGATTCTAAGGGAACACATTATAACTTACTGGGGGGATAGACACTCTTTATAAGTATTTGAACAAAGTAATTGTACAATCCTAGTACCAGGAAGCAGGTGCAAGTGGGGCCTATTGACAAAGGGAATTTCTAGGACAACAATGGTAAATAGATCAGAATCTTCTAGAAAAAGGGGTTATTGGTACTTACTGGTGCTGACAGACACTTTTTCAGGTTGGCAAGAAGCCTCTCCTCAAAGAACAGATAACACAAGGGAGGTTTCACAGATATTACTGAAAGAAACAATACCTAGGCTTGGCATGCCTGACATGATATCAAAGGGTACTCATTTTTGTGAACAGGTATAACAACACATTAGAAAGCTCCTGAGAATCAATGGGCAACTACACATCCCAGATAGGCCCTAAGCAAGCAATCAAGTAGAGAAGATGAACTATCTACTTAAACAACAGATAGCCCTCCTATGAATAAGGGTCAAGCCTTGGGCTGAAGCCAGGGGACTGGATCATCCAATCCATTCTATTAATCCAGGGGATTGGGTATATGTTAAGAATTTTCCAGGTGATCCACTGGAATAGAAGTGTTAGGTATCTGTTAATTGAAAGACCAACAGCTTTCCAAAGTTTTTGAGGTGGTATATACCCTACCTTGGAGTTAGCAAATTGGAGGTGATTGTCAATATTTTGGCCACCATGGAACAAACAGAATGCAACTGCAAGAGACCTAGAAAATCTGCAAGTATAAGTTTCATCCCTAAGCAAGATAGTGTTACAGAACCTAGAAGCCCTAGACCTACTAGCAGCTAAAGGAGTTGTATGTGCACTAATTAATTCTAGTTGTTATGCCTATATCAATAAAGAAAAAGAGGTAGAAATGGGTATACAAGCAATCTGGGAAAAAGAGCAGCCTATTACAACAGGTGGCCCAGAATGATACTTTATTTTGGTCTACAGACATATGGAATAAACTCACTAGCTGGCTCCCTAAATTCACCTGGCTAGAGCAACTGTTTGTAGCATGGTAATACTAATTATCTTTGTAGGTTAACTAGCATACTTGTACAGTGCTCTCTCTGGTGCTGTTGAAAAGGCCTAGACAATTATGCCACCTGGAAGAGGCATCGTATGAACCACCAGGTGGAACAGTTAAATACTTCAAGAATGGACAATGGGCTACTGCAGGCAAAAGAATTTGCCTAGGATATTGAAAAGGGGGGACTGAATCATGAGAACAGCATTTCTATATTATGAGAACAGCCTTTTGCATAACTTGAGCAGATACAAACTGAAGGATGGAGGCTTGTGTAAATGTAAGCTCAAGAACAGAATGCAAAGGAAGCTGTGGAGCTTGTTGTCAAATGAAGATAAGAAAGTAGAATACATGTCCTGTTATTGAAGACAAGATGGCAAAACGGATGCCTCAGCTCAACGTAACATCAGTGGGAAATGGTTTGGGCCAACCCCTGCCCATTAAAGGTTGGAAATTTACAGTGAGAATGACTTCATCCTTCATCCCATGACCACCAGAGATGTTAGTTATTTCTTGAAATTTCTGCGCATGTCCTTGGAATGTAATGAATATGTATGCTTTAGGCCTTTAAATATGTAGTTGCTGCTTCTCTCAGTGTGCCTGTTAGTGGAATGATCCCCATGGACTCAACGCTGTAATAAAAGGAATACCTGCTTGATGTAACTTAATGGCGTGTCAAGTTACTTTGTTGTTTTCTCGGCTTCACTAAGCCACCATTCAATGTGGCCTTGCTGGGTGTTGGTGTGACAGCAGCCCAGGGCCCAAGTAAAACCACCACCTGGCGAAAGCAGTGAGATAGTAAGAGCAAGTGGGTTTCACTGTGTACAGCATGCAATGATCTCTGTTAACAGCCCCGAAATATCTCAACGGCAAGGTCTTGCCGTGCATGAAAACTTTCTTTCCTGGAGGTTACCGTCACAGGTCTATGTTTTTAAGAGACTCAATTTCCTGGGTAACACCGTTCTGACGGTATTTCTCAAGCGCACACAGCAGGGGAAGCTGCAACTCCACCCGCCACAGCGAAGGGCGACCCCAACTTCATCCCAAGCGGCGCAGGGCCCCTCCCTTCCCCCTCTCCCTCTCCCTCCCCCGCCCACCCTCTCCTCCCCGTCTCCCCCCTCCTCCCTCCCCTCCCCCCCCTCCTCCCTCCCCTCCCCCCGCCCCCCTCCCCCCCTTCCCTCCCCCCCCTCCCCCCTCCCCCCCTTCCCTCCCTCCCTCTCTCCCCCCCCTCCCTCCCCCCTCTCCTCCCTCCCCTCCCTCCCCCCCCCCCTCCCTCCCCTCCCCCCCTCCCTCCCCTCCCCCCCTCCCCCCTCCCTCCCCTCCCCCCCTCCCTCCCCTCCCCCCCTCCCCCCCCTCCTTCCCCTCCCCCCCCTCCTTCCCCTCCCCCCCCTCCTCCCTCCCTCCTTCCTCCTCCCCCCCCCCCCTCCCCCCTCCTCCCCGCCCCGTCCCCGCCCCGTCCCCGCCCGGAGCTGGGGGACGGTTCCTAGGAGGAGGCGCTGTGGCGGGCCGGGGCCGGTACCTCTCCGCTGCAGGTAAGAGCGCGGTCGGGCTGGGGGACGGGCGCGGGGAGGCGGAGGCAGTGTCGCAGTCAGTGGCCAGCAGCGCAGCGGCCGCACCACCGCCAAGTCGCGCCGCGCTTCGCTTCTCCCCTCCCCGCGGCCCTGCGCCTCCAAGGTGGTTGTCTCGGCCTGGTTGGCGGGCGGGATCGCGGCGCCGCGGTACCTGCGGAGCGTGCCCGGAGCACGACGGTACGCGTGCAGGCGGGCGCGGCCGGCAGGGTCGTGGATCAGGGAAGGTTGGGGGCGGTTATGGGCCGTGGTCATCTGCCCCGCTTGTGAACCTGCGGGCAGGAGCTGCACCTGCTGCCGCTGAGGCGCCGGGGATCGAGGCGCGGCCGGTCTGCGGGGTTGCCCCCGCCCACCTCTGCCTCGTGCCGGCACGGCGGAGGGGCCTACGGCTCCGCAGCTCGGTCCTTATTAAGCGCGGCGCTGGCCGCGGGAACCGGAGGCATGTGTGTGAAGGGCTCTTAAATGTTGCTGTACTTCTCAGCTGTCAGGAGGGTTTAAATCAGATTTGAACTGAGGTGCTGAGTGTGCAGGAGATGGGTGCAGTGACGTCAGGACTTCCTGTCTGTCTATCGCTACTTGTCCAGTGCTAGTTTTAAGTGGAGCTGTAGGGCTATGGGCTTTTGGGTGGGACGCGTTTGTGAGTTCTGAGGGTGAGAGATGGAGCAGGCACTGTGATGCCCTCGTTTCTGCTGTATGGCAGCTGCCAGGAGAGCAGGAGCTCAGCGTTTGTTCTGTGGCTTGGAAGGCTGTTTCTATGTGTGCTTCTGGTCTGCGGCAGAAAGATGTTCCCACCTTCCCATTACAACCTGTTTTTGTGTCTGCCAGATGCTTTAGCTAAACGGCCATCTCTGAGCTCTTGCACCCCAGCATTTCTGGTGGGTTCTGGATATCAGTGCAGCAGTCAGGTCCATCACGTTCAGGGGCATTTTTTGGGCAGCACAGGCATTGTGCAGTTGGCTCTGCTCTGCTAACAGGGAGTGAGCAGCGAGGAAGCAGGTTCCTGCATGTACACTGGCCTTGAGGAGGGAGCTGGCTCTGCACATGTGGTTAAGGTCTGTCTCCAGTGAGATTGCCCCTGGATAGCCATCACTGTGCACACCTCACAGTGCTCAGGGAGCTGCAGGGTGGCTGGTGAATGCACTGTGCCCTCAGCCCCAGTGAAATCAGACAGCCACTGTTTTAGTGGGGTTTTTTTTTGGCTTGAAAAAGAAACAGAAGGCATTGTAGCTAGTGGCAACTGTGACTGCTCCTTCCATAGTGAATAAAGCATTTGATATCAGTGTTTGTTGAGAATGAGTTTGTTTCAAGGCTGGGAAACTGACTCATAGCTGTTCTGGACAGGGTGCATAGAGGTGTGCTGGGAGATGGCCTTTCGTGTGCTGTGCTGCCTTCTCTGCTGGTGTTATGATTCAATACCCTTTCCTCCCCCAGTGTAAACAGCTACTGTCTTAAACCTTCTGTCAGTAGGACTGAATGGCTGCAACTGTGTGACACTGAACATTGTGGCTTTATACTTACAGACGGCTGGGCTTTCTGTTTTCCATGGCTGGTCCTCTCTGAAGTTGGACTTAATGATCCTTATGGGTCCCTTCCAACTCAGGATATTCTGTAATTCTATGATGTGGGTCCCATGGGGATGAGGGGGAATCTGGTGCCTTCTGCTTCCTCATGGCTGTCTCCTGGGCAGCTGAGGTGTGGCATGGTGTCTCCATGTGGAAGCTCCACATGGCCTCTGTGGGTGTAAAGGGAACTGTGGGGAAGTCTGCTGCCCCATGGCTATGCAACCAGGTTGCTTGGCTGTCCCATGTGGAACATGTGGCTGTAGGTGGTTTTGGAACTGCAGTTGGAGCAGGTCTATGTCAGTCTGCCATCTATTTTGCAAGGGTAGATGGTGGTGCTTTGTTCTGCTTCTGAGGGTGTCTTCCAGAGCTGGGCTCTTCAAGGGCAGTAACTATGACAGGAAAACTTTTCAGATGTTTTCTTTGAGTTTTTTATTGTCCCCAGGAAAAATGGGATCTCATGCCACTGATGCTGAAAGAGAGCTTTTGCTTGTGTTCACAAGCAAATCAGTGTTCACAGATGAGTTATTTTCCCAGGTTTTGCTGTACAAAGCTTGAAACATATGGTGGTAAGGGAAGATGTAATTGCGAAGGTTTAATAACACCTCTTGTAAGCCTTTGATGTTTCCAAATGTTGAATCTTGTAAAAAATCTAATTATTCTGTTATTTAAATGAGTTGAAAAGTCATTTCTGAAGGTGTGTAACCAGGGAATTGTTATTTATGCATGGATGCAAATCTACTGTGCCTCTAAAGTTTAATTAAAGACACAACTCTGAGGGAGTTTTTCACAATGGCTGACTTTTGGAAAAATGAAATGGGATGAAAATGAAACATGGGAATGTAAATAGGGTAGCATGTGATGATGAAGTCTAAAAGGTGACAACAAAAAGAAGTAGAGCAGATTGTAAACCTCCGTGATGCATCCTTTAAAGGCTTTTATTTTAGCATGTACATGTAAATTCCTTTGCTGGAGTTAAAGAGTTGAGATCCTTCCTGATGTAGTGTCCTTGCATGCTTTGTGGCTTCTCTTTGTTTTGCCTGATGCTGTGTGTTGCCCTTAGTTAACTGAGAAGGAATGTGCCTGTCCATTTGGGTATCTGGAGGTGTGCATGGAGCTGATGGAACCTCTGGCTGCTGTACCTCGTTGTTCTCTCTTTGGATCTTTGCCTCTCTCTCCCTGTCTGTTTCTCTGATGGTGATCCAGTGTGTCTAGGCAGACAGGTGAATGTTCACTAAGAAGCGTGGGAAAGTCCTGCTGGTCTCACTAGGTCTGCTGCTGGATAGATCTGCTGGATAGATGAATAGCTGCCTGTTGGCATCAGCATGCGTGGAGCCTTGTAAGGCCCAGGGATACTGCTGTGGCTTCCATGCAGAGGGCTGTCCTGCCCTGCGAAGTGCAGCAGGCAGAGCTGTAAGCAGCAGCAGACTTACAGAAATGGTATGAATATGTAAGTAGGAAGTTGTTTTGATCCTGTTAGCATTTTTTTTTTTTTTTTTAACGAGGGGATGGTGAGAGAAGTAAAGTGTGTTGGCAGTGCTCTGGTTCTGAGGTCACTGACGGTAAGTGTGTTAAAGCACAAAACAGCAGGCTTTAGTGCAGGAATGTGTTCTTACAGTACATATGGGGAAACAGAACAGGTGGCAAATTAACAGAAACTTGAACTGTAGCTGTGAGGATACAAGGAACTGTTCTGAGGACAATAAATGAAGATAACTGTGGCCCATGTATTGAGTTTTGCTCAAGTTTGTTAATGATGCAGACTCTTGTATCTTGCTGTCTCCCTTCTCTTCCATGTTTCCTTTCCTTCTGTTCATGTACAACACTGAACTCATTATCCAGTAGGCATTTTCTGTATTGATCCTCTTAGTATTAGCCTGTATATGAGGGAGGCCAAAGAGGATTGAACGCTGTGTTGCAGAACCAGTGTGGCCTCTCAGCGAGGATGAGTGGGTTGTGTTTGGCTCTCAGCCCTGTATTGTTGTGTGGGTTGGTGGGGAGCAAGGTGGTGGCTCACCGTCAGTGTGTCCCTACACACTGCTGTGCTTGCCTAGCAGATGCTTTATTGGTGGAGCACATTCATGGAGGTGACTGGGAAATATTTGGGTTCGTCAGACTGTGGGCAGGAAAGCAGAGCCTTGGCAAGCCTCAGGTTCTGTGCTGGGGCTGGGTTGATGCTATGGGGTGAGAAGAAGCCTGCCTGTCCCTGTTCCACTGTCCACTGCATGGTTAGCAGGGTTGGATGAGAGAGCATGAAAAGTGACTACAGTTCCTGCTTTGTTTGGGAGTGGTTTTCAAGGACAGACTTTAGCTGCGCTTCTTTCAAGTCCTTCCTCTTTCCCTTGATATAAAGCAGACATTATTCTTGATGCTTAGGTGTGCTTGGTTTATTTTTTTCATAAACAAATGATGTTCTATGAACTTTGTCATTGTCTATACAAAGGAATGTGCTGAAAAGAGGAGACTAACTTTTTATTTCTTTTTAGGTATGTCTGTTATAGAATCATAGAATCACCAAGGTTGGAAAAGACCTACAAGATCATCCAGTCCAACCGTTCACCTATCACCAATGGCTCCCACTAAACCATGTCCCTCAACACAACATCTAGTCGTTCCTTGAACACCCCCAGGATCGGTGACTCCACCACCTCCCTGGGCAGGCCATTCCAGTGCCTGACCACCCTTTCTGAGAAGCAATATTTCCTAATGTCCAGCCTGAATCTCCTCTGCCGCAGCTTGAAACCATTCCCTCTAGTCCTATCACTAATGACACAAGAGAAGAGGCCGACCTCCAGCTCACTACAACCTCCCTTCAGGAAGTTATAGAGAGCAATAAGGTCTCCCCTGAGCCTCCTCTTCTCCAGGCTGAACAATCCCAGCTCCTTCAGCCTCTCCTCATATGGCCTGTGCTCCAGACCCCTCACCAGCTTTGTTGCCCTTCTTTGAACACGTTCCAGGGCCTCGATGTCTTTCTTGCAGTGAGGGGCCCAAAACTGGACACAGTACTCGAGGTGCAGCCTCACCAGTGCTGAGTACAGGGGGACAATCACCTCTCTGCTCCTGCTGGTAACACTGTTTCTGATGCAAGCCAGGATGCCCTTGGCCTTCTTGGCCACCTGGGCACACTGTCGGCTCATGTTCAGCCGACCATCAATCAATACCCCCAGGTCCATTTCCTCTACACAGTCTTCCAGCCACTCTGCCCCATGCCTGTAGCATCACCTGGGGTTGTTGTAGCCGAAGTGCAGGACCTGGCATTTGGTCTTGTTGAACCTCATCCCACTAGCTTCAGCCCAGCTCTCCAGCCTGTCCAGATCCCTCTGCAGGGCCTTGCTACCCTCAGGCAGATCCACACTCCCAGCCAGTTTGGTGTCATCTGCAAACTTACTGAGGGTGCACTCAATGCCCTCATCCAGGTCATCAATAAAGATATTGAAGAGGACAGGCCCCAGCACCGACCCCTGGGGAACACCACTTGTGACCGGTCGCCAGCTGGATTTAACTCCATTCACCACCGCTCTCTGAGCCTGGCCCTCCAGCCAGCTCCTTACCCAGCCAAGAGTGTACCCGTCCAAGCCATGGGGTGCCAGCTTCTGCAGGAGAATACTGTGGGAGACAGTGTCAAAGGCTTTGCTGAAGTCTAGGTAGACCACATCAACAGCCTTTCCCTCATCCACCAGATGGGTCACTAGATCATAGAAGGAGATCAGGTTGGTCAAATAGGACCCGCCCTTCGTGAACCCATGCTGGGTAGGTCTGATCCCCTGGTCATCCCGCACATGCTGCGTGATCTCCCTTGAACTGGAAGAGATAATGTATTATAGTTGGCTGTTACTGGAAGCGCAATACTGGGTGTAGGCAGCAGACCTAGAGACATGAACGGTCTTGGATTCATGTTTGAGTTTTCTCCTTTCAGATTTAATAGGTTTGGGGGAGAATGGAACCATACACACTTCTTTTTATAAAGAAGCATCTTATGACTTTGCCTTGAACCAGGTCCACAGGCTGTGCTTGGCTTTGCTTAGGTTTGTAGTAGCAAAGCTCCCCAAGAAAGTGCTTCAGGAGGAGCTGGGTGTTACTTGCAGAGCTTAGTTTCTTCCTTTTGGAGGTCTGTGTGAGGGCTCAGGGGTTTGGGGACTCATTTCTGTCCAGCATGTTTTTGTGACCCATAGTCGTGGGAAGAACAAACCCTACTATACCAGCAGTGCATGTGAACAGCACTGCTCAGTTCTTGGGAGCTCTGATTACTTAATCTGGAATGATGATAACACTTGTCAGTACTGTATTTTTAAGACACCCTTTCATATCACTACCTCGTCTGTAGGTGCCTGTGTGCTACATATTGGATCACATGTGAGAAACAAGGCCTTAGTCATTCAGACAAGCAGAGCACATGGTGAGGCCAAATGAGTTTTCTGGGTTCCCCTTGGGCCTGCTCCCCTGGATGCCAGAAGGACATGGATTGTGGCAGGGGAAGTTCCTCTTCATGTGCAGGTGATATGGCTGGAAGAGGGATGGGAGTGCAGGTATGCCTTTGGACATTGAGCCTTTTTCCTGCTTAATCTAATATGGCATTTACTGTGCTTCTCTGTAAGCCCCAGCTTGGATTTTCTTAGTAGCCTCTGTAATTGTTGCCAGGCATCGTATTGTGGGTGGTGAGACATTTCTGTCTGTAAGTCTGTATTTAATTTGGGTGCAGCAAGGACTGTCTGCAGAGCATCTAAAGATGGAGGGGCCTGCTGCAGGCAGGAGTTAGCTGTGGGTGGCTCCCATCCTGCACGGGATCTGTGCAGCTGTAGCCATCCTGTCTTCCCTGAAGCACAGCAGTAACAGTGATGCGATGGTGGCTCAGAGATGCTCTGGTGTGCCATTGTGGAGGTGGAAGATTCTGGAGCGATGCTGTGCTAGTGGAGATCCCTTCTCTCTCATGCTTCTGTTTGTTGTTTTGTTTGTTTGTTTTTTAATCAAAAAAGGCGTAAAATGACTGAGGCAAAATATTATGCATTCTGGTTTTGAGTCAGCAGTTGGGTGATTATGAAGGATTTGTTAAATATGTGGATGTGTGCACACAGATCACCCTCATTTGTCCTTCAGACCTACTTTACCTGGAGGATCTATCTGTCAGAAAATGAATTGTCCATCACAGCTGCGAGTGTAGAGAAAATTAATGCCATTGATAAAAGTGTTTAAAAAATATATATATATATATACATATATATACATAAAAGTCACTAAAAAGTATCTGTCCTTTCATCAGGAGTAACAATTATTTTATTTTTCCTGTTAAAATCTAGTCTTGTTTAGGTGATAGAGAATGCCTATCTTTCTCTTTTTGAAATTATTAGAGTTCTGCTACTGCAAGTCCAGATGCTTACCCCTACTTTGATAAATTCACTCTTCAGTTGAATCTGACTGCAGTTTTACTTTAGGTGTCACTGGAATTGATAAACTGCTTTGAAAGGTCATCCTGATTATCTGCTAGGTTAGTGAGGCACATAATGGCCTTTTCACTTTCTTTGCGCAGGAATTCGGTCTGAGGGATTCTGTGATAAATACGTAAGACAGGACATTTCGTAGGCATAAGAGCTTTCCTCTGTGCGATTCTATCTCCTAAAAGAATTGAACAGTAATGAAGAAAACTCTATCATATGTATACATTTACAGTGTATTAGCTGTTTAAGATATTCGACTAGATATTTTCAACCAGGAGTTGATGCTACTGATTTTTTTTTTTCCAAACACTTTAAAGGAGTAACAGTGTGTTTTGATTCTCACCTATTTCATGCAACTGAGGAATTCATCATTTAATTGGTGAGGATGTATGAAATAAATCTCTGACTCATATAATATACAATTTGTGAACTAAATAACTATATTTAAAGCTTAAATTAGTGTTTCCTTGAGGTATGAATACCAGTATGTAAATATTCTCAAGGGGTTGATTTCTTTCTTTCTCCTTTTTTGAGTATCTGCTTATGCCTGCCCTGAGATGGGCCTCCCATGTACATAAATTGACTGTGCATCTAATGATAAATGCTGATAGTTGGGAATTCCACAGAGGTGTTTTAGAACTTTTCTTTCCTGACAATCACCAGTGACCATTATTCAGAGTCAGTCTTCTGCTCTTTAATTTACTTTTCGGCTTTTATATGAGCTCTGTTTCTGTTGCTGCATGTCTGCCTTTTGTTTTTCTTCATAGCCATGCCTTCATCATCGAGAGTAGGATGGAAATGTGTTGTATTTCGGTGGTGTTAGCAGCAGTTTCTTAGTAGTTTATGGAACAATGCTTTTGACCAGGTGATGTGTCTGATAGGCTGGGGTTTGTAGTGAGTGTTGTGTGCACTGGGGATCTGTGTGCTGCTCAGAAGCAGTGGTGTGAGGGGTGGGTCAGGGCACCTTGGGGAAGGGGTGAATGCAGCAGGAAGGTGGGTCAGCAGGAGCAGTTAATGTTTGCCGGCAGGTGGTGAAGCTAGTCAGCTACACTAATTTCTGCACAACAAATGGGCTCTGGGAGTCAGAGGTGTTAATGTGACCCCACCATCGTGTAGCTCTCAGTGGTGATGAGGCTTTGAGGTTCCCACAGAGAGAGCCTGGACTGCACGTTTCCATGGTGACAGACATTATTTAAACATAACCTTTGATTAAAGATACGGAAAGGGGAAAACCTTTTAAACATTACAAATGTAAAACTTTTAACGAACTATTATTAAAGCTTTTGTTTTAACAATATCCCTTATTTACATTCCTTGTAGTGTGGAGGTTTTATATGGAGTGCAGCTGTCCCCTCCCCATTTGATGGGCTTCGAGATGACATTCTGGGGCAAGCACCATGTTCTGGAGATAGTAGTCTGACTTTGATCATAGCTATTCTGACATCACTCCACCAATTTAGTTACTCTTTTTTTTACATTACTGTATTTTGCAACAAAATTGTACCTGAAGTCCCTCATGCAAGGAGATCTGTGTCTCTGGGAAAGGTTTGAGGAAAACAGCTATTTTTGTGGTGAAAAAACTGAGTTCTAAAGGGAAGGAACATGAAATAGATCATAAATTACAGTCTCTGAAGTTGTGCAGTAATTGCAGTGATGCACAAAAGCTTTGTGCTAGAGGGGAGAACTAGCTGTGACTGCAGGAAGGGAGGCTGGCTAACAGCATATGTGTTGTGCGGACAGACATTTGAATGCCTGGTGCACCTCCCTCCTTGCTCTACTTACATGTTCATTAGAAACTTACTTTGTGCTTCACAGCCGTGCTGGGGCAGCAGTGCTCTTCATCGAGGTCAGGTGTTCTCACACATAGTGGTTGTGTGCAGCACATTATGCTCCCTGGAGGTTTCTGACTGCTGGAATAATTTCTGTTATTAAAAAGAAAACAGAAAAATATCTTTCCTGCCTCTCACCTGCCTCTGTTTTTCATGCATTCCTGGGAAGATGGAGGAAATACTGAATATGTCAGTGGACTCTACATTTGCGCTGTTGAAAACTGTGCCTTGATTTCAGGACTAGCCAAATGGGAGCTCTGAAGAGAGATGAACAGAAGCTCTTATTTCTTTTGTGTCTTTGCTTTGGGCTACTGACATTTGGTTTTGCTTCAGACTAGTCCTTAGTGATGATGTGGGAGGATAAAGGTGGTGACTGGCACAGTGACTGAACATCACAGACCTAGTGGGCTGTTTTGCTAGGACTGTGTGCTGAATTTTTCTCCCATGTCACACCACCTCTTTTAGTGGGCAGAGGTTTATAGACACTGGTCTGTAAAGCCTGGTAAGTGCTGATGGGTAGACTAAATGGACAGGGATGGATAGGGTTGAGAACAGAGAATTTAACAGCTGTGTATAACTGCTCTTTCCAGATTTCAAAGGCTGTACTGCTTCATGGAGAAGCATTAGCACTGTTGTTTGCCCCTGGAACCAGCTCCTAAAATTCCTCAAGAAGGCTTTTATTATTGAAAAACCTGGTTGGTTACTGTGAAAATTTGATAGAGACTACATAAGAGTTGTGATATGAGGAAGTACTTCTGGATGTGCTATGTAATTAGAGAAAGATGGTTTCTGAAAACTTGTTGCCTTGGGCATACGTTTTGGGATCTAAATCCATTTTTGAAAGGCAGCAGCATACAGAGCGTGCTGGGCATATGCTCCTCTGGGTGAAATGCTAGCTGGATGCCTGGGCCCAAAGAGTTGTGGTCAGTGGAGTTAAATCCAGTCAGCGGCTGGTCACTAGTGGTGTCCCCCAGGGTTCAATACTGGGCCGCTTCTATTTAACATCTTTATTAACTATCTTGACGAGGAGATTGAGTGCACCCTCAGTAAGTTAGCTGTCAACACCAAATCGGGAGGGAGTGTTGATCTGCAAGAGGGGAGAAAGGCGCTACAGAGGGACCTGGATACACTGGATCGATGGGCCAAGGTAAGATGTATGAGTTTCAATATGGCCAAGTGTCGGGTCCTGCATTTTTGTCACAACAACCCCAGGCAACCCTACAGGCTTGGGGAGGAGATGCTGGAAAGATGCCTGATGGAAAGGGACCTTGGTGTACTGATGGGCGGTCTGCTGAATATAAGCCAGCAGTGTGCCCAGTTGACTAAGAAGGCCAGTGGCATCCTGGCTTGTATCAGGAATGCTGTGGTGAGCAGGACTAGGGAAGTAATCATGCCCCTGTACTTGGCACTGGTGGAGTCCCACCTCATGTACTGTGTTCAGTTTTGGGCTCCTTAATATAGAAGGTACATTGAGGTGCTGAGTCAGGTCCAAAGAAGGGCAACAAGGCTTGTGAAGGGCTTGGAGAATATGTCCTATGAGGAGCGACTGATGGAGCTGCAGCTGTTTAGTCTGGGGGAGAGGAGGATGAGGGGAGACCTTATTGCTCTCTTCCAGTATCTGAAAGCTGCTGACAGCGAGAACGGTGCTGGTCTCTTCTCAGTGGTGACAGGTGACAGGATGAGGGGAAATGGCCTCAAGGTACTCCAGGTTTAGGTTGGGTATCAGGAAAAACTTCTTTACAGACACAGTGCTTAAGCACTGGAATAGGCTCCCCAGGGAGGTGGTTGAATGACCCTCCCTGGATGTATTTAAAAACCATTTGGATGTGGTACTCAGGGATGTGATTTAGCAGAGAGTTGTTAGAGTTATGGTTAGGTTGTGGTTGGACGCAATGATCTTTAAGGTCTTTTCCACCCTGAGCAATTCTATAATTCCATGATGTCAAGACCATACATCATACAGATAATTGACAGTTATGATGCTTCCTACCACTCTAGTGAATCAGAGGATGGATTTAGGTTTAGTCAGTTGTCTTTCTGAGTAGTCAAAGGATGAAACCTGTGCAGCAATGTCTCAGGAAACAGCCAAAGAGCTCCCATGTGTTGAAATGTGTATGTACTAGTGTGGACAGTTTGGTACCATATGTTATGTTGCATTTCTTATGCTTCCTTTTACAGAATATGAAAATATGTGTGATCTAGTATTTATTTTATAATTAATAACTCATTTACTAGGACTGTGAGAGCATGGATGTTACTTAGTACTAAGAGGACTTTGCTCTGTTTTATGCTGTACAGACTTAGATGATGGTGCTGTGCTTCATGGTGATTTTTTTTTTTTTCTTTGCCTTAGAATCACACAATCACCAAGATTGGAGAAGACCTCCAAGATCATCTAGTTTGAGCCTTCACCTACCACCAATACTTCCACACTAAACCATGTCCCCTTAGTACAGTATCTAAATATTCTACAGCACCAGTGATGGTGACTCAACCACCTCCCTGGGCATCGTTGTCTTACTTTCTTGTTCTGTTTTTTTCCTTCCTACCTTTACAGTAACTATTCATTTGCAGTTTTAGACATCATCAACCATTCTGCAGCTCACATGGTTTCTTGTAAAAGTTCCTGCTTAATCTTTATGCTGTTTCCCCTTAGGAAATGTGTTGGTAAAAAGAAGAGCTTGGCTATGGCTGATGTTTGGAGGTGGGGGGAGTTGAAGACCTGTGCTGAATGACGCTGCTGGTACATGTGAGGGCATCCCTCAGATTCTGACGAAGGGCTCTGCTGAAGGGTGCCAGGTTTACAGTGCCTGAGGTCTTCCAGATTTTCTGAGTGTCTTGTATTGATGTGATGAGTGTCCTGGCTGCAGGCTTGACAGAGCTAAATCATAGAATGACAGAACCACAGAGTGGCTTGGGAATGGACTGGACTGTACAGATCACCTAATCCAACTCCCTGCCACAGGCAGGGACATCTCCAGACTGAGATGCCTGAAGCCCCATCCAGAATGGCATTGAGGAGTTCATGTAAGTGTTGCTGGTCCAGGGTCTCTGAAGATGCGTGGCTTAATATTTACTGTGTGGACAAGCCTTAAAGTGTGTAAGATTTGTAGTAGTGAGATGTGATGAGGTGACAGCTTGTTCAGCAGTGACATAGCTGTAGGTTCAGTGTTCCAGCAGTGCATCACAAGTTCCTGCCTGAAGCCACTCTGCGTATGGTAGGGAAGGCAAGACTCAGCAAAGCTGCTGTTCCCTGAGGTTCATATCCAGTGCTTTCCTTAGGAATCACAGGGCTTGGTCCGCAGCCAGAGATGTGGCTGCTGTGCAGGCAGGGCAGGGAAAGCCAGGTTGGAGCTTCACATGATCAGTACTCCAGGAAGTACTGTCTGACAGGCTCCCTGGGACCAGACAAGTAGAACCTCTGCTCTATGGGGAGGAAGACTCTAGTGTAAGTTAACTGGAAAATAGGCCCCAGAATTTAGTTACTGATAAAATAAAGACCCATCTGAATGTGAAATCGCTGGATTTCTTTTGCTGCGCTGCTTCCCAGTTTCTGAGGTGATGTTTTGACAACTGTTGTTCTTCACTGCAGTTAAACAATTGCATTTAAGGCTCAAGCAAGCGTTAGATTGAGTTACCTTTCCACCTGAATAAAAGGCTCCATGACTGTATCCAGTTACACCTCTGAAGAGGGCACTCATGTGTGTTGTGATTAAAGAATGCTTTCAGTGAAAGCTGGACTCAGAGACTTGCTTTCCAAGGTAATTTTGTTGTAGTGTTTAATCACCAAAAGCCACAAGGTTTTCATCACCTCCTGTGTTTGAAAGGGAGAACAAATTCTGTGTAGAAAATGAATGGGATCAGTGCTTGAGGGAGAATCACAGGGGAAATTTGTGCTTCACCAAGAAGCAGGTGAGCCCCCCAGGAGGAGCAGCAGTGGAGCTGTTAAGGCAGGTTAAAGGTGAGCTGTCTGGTCTGGGTACATCATATTGGTCAGCTGTTGTGTCTGGGAGTGCTTTCCTTTAAATGGTGTTGCAAACATGGATCTGAAAGGCAAGAGAAACGGGGCTCTGGCTGTTTGTTTAGAAGGCTGCTGATTTGAAGGACAGAAAACTGGCTGTCATAGAATATTCTGAGTTTGAAGGGACCCAGAAGGACCACTGAGTCCAACTTCTGGATCCGTACAGGACCACCCAGAATTCCAACCTTATGTCTGAGAGTGCTGTCAAGGTGCTGCTTGAGCTGTAGCAACTTGGGGCTGTGCCCATTGCCATGGAGAACCTGTTCCGTGCCCACCACCCTCTGGTGAAGAATCTTTTTCCTAACCCCCAGTCTGATCCTCCCCTGATGATGCTCTGTGCTGCTCCCTTGGGCCCTGCCACTGTCACCAGAGAGCAGAGCTCAGCGCTGCCCCTCCCTCCCTGTGAGGAGCTGCAGCCTCCATGATGCCTCCTCTCAGTCTCAACCAAGCGATGAGAATTTATTAGTCATGGATAAAAGGGAACAGTTATGGGGTTTAAGCATGTCTTGCCAGAGAAGATGATTTTGGTGCCTCTTAGATTGAGGATGTTGAAGATTGTGTTCAGATTTCATCTTCCAAATGTGATGCAGAAAAAATAAGTGACCATTTTGAATGAACGTGGCTGTGCAGTTTTTCAGATGCTGATGTTACATCCAAGAATGAAGCCACAACAGCTGCTGAGATTGGTGTTACTTGGATTCATACAGTCTGTTTCTTGGCATACCTGCAGCAAGTGTATTGATAAAGCCTACAAACATTGGTTTTTCTCTCTCTCCCCCCAGGTCACTGAGAAGTAGATATCTAATTTTATTTTCCAAGTTATTTCTGCAGAGAGCTGCTAAAATGTCTTTTGTTGTAAATTTTCTATGATTTGTAGATCTATGGGAGTTTTATTGGAATCCTGCCTCTGCCAGGGCATGAGGACTTGCAAATATATACTAATGCATACTATGGTGCATTACCATGCTTACACTGTGATTTAAAAAAAAAAAAAAAAAAAAAAAAAAAAAGGACATGTAGAGAAAACACAGTTGATTAATGCTGGCATGTATGTAGTGAGGTATACCACAAGCCTGGTTTATCTCTACAGATGGATTTTCCCTGAGATTGGCATGCCAGCTGGGCTGATTGAGCCGTGGCAGTAGCTGTATTGGTAAGAAACATCCAAACAGGCAGCTGCTGTAGTGGTGTGAAGTGGGCCTGTGGAGGGGGTCTGTGCAGGGAAATGGCTCTCATTAGGGCAGAGCAACACATCTGAATTCTCTTTAATTCTGGATGGCACAGTACTGCCTTGCAGAGACAGTGTGATTACTCTGGGGAGGTGGCAGTGCCTTGTGTCCCTTAGCAGTCCTGCTGATTAAGGAGTGATCTCTGTCCCAGATGCTTTTTGGAGGCAGACAATTATTTCCAGCCAGAGAGATGTTAACCAAGAGCCAAGGCCCTGGGGGAGGAGGGGGAGAGCTGGATGAGAGAGGGAGGGGGAGCTTACTGAACACTGAGCATTTATTTTGATTTTTCTATGTCTTGGGATCTCTTGTTAGAAAGCTTTCACCATTGGCGTGGTGAGGCTTTCAAGGCAGGTAGCTGACTCTACATGCAGCTGAATGTTCCGTTTCATAGCCTGTATTTTAATATATGCTTAAAAGATTGTTTATTGCTAATATGAGTCCTGCTGTATGGTTATTGAGACCAACATTGATGCTTTTTAATTCTTGCTGTTCTTCTTTGGGCAGTATTGTCGGGTTTGTTGGTTGGTTGGTTTGTTTCACTATTGATCCAAAATCTTGTTTGAAGCAATGAACAGATTGATATCCAGCAGGCTGCTGCTGTGTGGTCATTATTTTTGTGACAGACTCATTACTTGATAACAAAATCCAAGCCATTGCCTATGGCTCAAAGCAGCCATTTCCTACTGTCTTTGTGACAGAGCTGTGAGAACAGCCATGCAGCTTGGGTTGAAGGTTAGAAATTAATTTTTGGTTATTCAGCAGAAGTTAAAAGCTTATTTAAAGGTTAAAGGTTTCTTTATCAACTGAATTGTTACAAGAGGGAATAATGAACAGCAGCAGAAAATAATTGCTTCAGTTTTGTGAGGTGTAGTGGTATAGGCTCCAAATGTGAGAGGTTTATGCAGTTTTGTCACTGTTGACTGATTTCATTCCATCTCAGCTAACAATGAAGCTGTTTGAATTGAGTTTTTTAATCCAACTGTGAGTCACATTCCCTGTATGGAGATTAATTGTAAATGGCCTTATGTTTATCTCTCTTTGCTTTGCAGAGAGATCCTTTTTCTCTAACAAGTCTTCTTGATTTCTGTCAGAGCCTGAATTCAATGCCTGTCTGTGGCTTCAGAATACTTGTGCATGTTTAGGCATAGTCTCTGTGAAAAGAAATGCCCAAGGACCTCAGTGCTGCTATGATGGGACCTCCTGGAAACCTGTTGGTGTGTTATGTACAGATATTGTATGGTTTCTATTGCCATATAGTTTAGAAACAAAAGAAAAAGTAACAACAACAGAAAAAGAAAAATGCCCAACTCTTTGATACATTGTGTGAATTGTGGCTGTAGAGGTTGCTGCTCTGTGTATGCTGTTAATGAGCAACATTTTAGTTTGACTCGAGACATGCTTCAAAGACATCAGACTTCGAAGTGACTGATATTGGCATATACACAGAACAGCCTGTGTTTATATAAATAACTAGCAGTTGAATATCAGTATGTTTTTCATAATAGTCATGCTGATATTACAAGAACAAATGAAGGGAAAAAAGTCTTCAGTTGTGGTTGTGCTCTGGAACGTACTGCTGATTTTTCTCGCTATTACTATTAAATCATGCTAATGCTTTTAGGTTTTGCCGAGACTGTTATTTTTGCTGTTTACTAGTAATATTTTGCATAACTAGTAAATGCTTTTCCATTTGTAATTAATTTTTAAGTGTACTTTGCTTATCAGCATCACCAAAGCTCACTTGATTGAACAAACAACTCACTCCCTCCAGATCTGCAATCAGTAGGATGTATTTTGCATTTTGCTTTGCAGCGTTAGCAAGCATGGAACAAATCTGCTTTTTAGAAGACGTCAGAACAATCAATGGTTTGAAAGTTCTGTTTTCAATAGGAACACAAATGTCTTAAATAGTGGGAAGTTGTTGCTATGTTTTATAGACATTGATTCTTTTTCTAATAGGGAATAATACAAGACAAAACAAAAAGGGGTGGGGAATTTTTAAACATTTTGAAAAGATTGCCTTGCAGTACTGGCAGATAAATACAAATATATGTATATTTGTTGGACTATTTCATTATTGTGGTCAGGCTCTAAGTGCTTAATGAGCTTGTTTGTTTGTTGAAATCAGTTGAGAAGGTTTCTGCAGGAGGTGAGTGAGTGGGCAGCAGATGAGGCCATATGGAGAGGAGGGTTCTCTAGGAGATGCTGTGGGGCTGTAGATGGGTCAGAAGGGGTGGCTGTGGCATGGGGCCACCTGTGGCACTGCAGCAGCTGGAGAAACTGTCTTGCTTATGCTGGCTTTGGTGTCTTTCTGCTGTCTCCTTGTACTCTATCAGGGTGTGGAGGCCATGCTTCATGAACAGTGCGCCCTTTCTAGGGATCATTAATGCAATGAGTACAAAGCTCCTGTATGTCTTCCTCACCTTGTAATTAGCTTCCCTCTCTGCTTTGTACTGGAGGCTGATAGGACCCTCTGCTGACCCCTGTCCACTGCCCCCCCTGGGCTGTCTGGTACCTGTGCCCCCTGTACTCTCCCAGGTCCCAGATCCGCATACTGGTGGCTGCAGGGGCTGTCTGGACATCAGTGAGCAGGCTGCAGAGAGAGGAGTGGTGAGGGGCAGTGGGGTGCCCTCAGCATGGCAGTGGTCTCCATGCCTAAAGCCACAGGAGTGCAATCTGCTGTCTATATCAGCTGGCTGCATGCTGTTTTTATTAATGAAATGTAGCTAATGAAGGAGCTGACATCTGTTTTGAGAGAGTGAATGGAAGGGGGAAATGGGTAAATAGAAGAGGGAAACCTGTAAGATCTGATGCTTTATGGCTTGGTAGTCTAGCTGTTTCACATAGTGCTGTAAAACTTTGCAATTTGGTGATCTGGGCAGTGTCACATTGTTTTACTGCACAAATAAAGCAGCTGTTGTTCTTATGGCCATTGCCTCAGTGTGAAATAAGATCCAGAAGAGCTGCTTTGAAACCAGCCATCATTTTTAAAAGCACTACACGTTTGGGATTAGGTTCCTCATTGCTGGGACAGCATGAGGAAAGACCAGATGGGATGTGAGCTCTGCATTCTTATCTTCCTAGCTAACACATGCTGATGGTATTGGCCTGTTGTGTTACCCTCCCAAAGTGCCTGTGGCAGCACGCAAGGAAGAGTTCATGGCTCTGGAAAGGCTGCAGTGTGTCTGGATGCAAAATGAGATCTGCTTCTAAAGATCCTGGGACTTTGAGGTGATGATAGCGTTTTGATCATATAAGTAAGCTGTGTGGGCTACCTAAGCCTATATTTTGATGCTTCAGCTAGGAGGAAAGTTTTCAGAATGCACAAATTGTTGCTTAGATTTGCCATAATAAAATAAAATAACATAAAACAAGTTTGTAACCTTCATGCCTTTTAAGTGCTCTCGTACTAAATGTTGCTTTAAACTTTAAAGGCACCAGCCAATTAAAAATCTGTACCTTTCTAAAATGTTCTTTATCAGTAATTATTTTACTTTAGTAATATCATTGTACATAACATGTATTATATACTAATACATGTTATTATAAGTAGTTATAGTAATTACATTTATCAGGTAAATACAAATCTCCTTGTCTTGAAATGTGGTGGAGGGACAGGATCCTGAAGGGCCATGTTTGCTTGAAGTTCAGATGTTATACTGAGGATGCATATTATTTCTTCATGACGTTCTTCAAGTTATTCCTGTTTTTTTTTTTTTTTTTAATTATTTGGCAAGCTATAGTTACAAGCTCAGGATCATATAGGTCTTATTATAGGATCTTCTGTTCCTGCGTTAGATTTGTGGGTGGCAGAAGCAGACAAGAAATTCTAAGTAGGAAAGAAGGGAGACGAAGGCTAGTTATCTAGATACAGGCCAATCCAGCTGTCTGGCTGATGTGGCTTGAATGCATTATTTCCTGCAGGGATTGTGCCAACTAAACAGGCTTGAGATTGGCAATGCTGCTGGGCGGTACCTTCAAATACCTATCAGTAGTGCCTCTATACCAGCCAATCGGTTGCAGTTTTTCAGTCTTGAGGAGGGAAATGCTGTCAAGGGGAAACCTGAAAATGGAAGAAGAAATCCTTACACTGTGCCAGCACGTGCTGCTGGCTTCCAGGTTCATGAGCCATTTCCATAGAAGTGGGTTTGTTAGTGAGACTTTCACCACTGTGTTCTTTTAATATGCAGTTCAGTAACCCCTCAACCTGCATTGAATGATAATTTGGACAGTGATGTGTTGTACCAGCAATGATGAGTTTCTCAAATCATGTTGCATCTGTAGGCAAAACATCACCTACTGCTGCTCTCTTTTTGCTCCAGACAATCCCAGGCAGCTTCAGACTTTGTTTTCATGTCTCAGGAGAAGGTATTTTGAGGTCTGGTTTGCATGCAGAACACACAGTATCTTGAGGCTGAAATTTACCTTCCCATTAATTTAATTTGATAGCCTTCCTGGCCTGACATGAGGTTGTTTTTTTTTTAATTTATTTTTAGCTCATGTGGGATTTCTTATGAAGGCTTTTAATTATTGTGTGCAGTTTGAGGAGTTCCCTCTGCATTACCTTCTGCTGATGTTCTTTCAGTGAACTTGTGTTTTAAGTCATATTGTGTTATAATCGCTGTTTGTAAATTACACCTGCAATATGCTAGAGGTTATCTGGAAATTGAGAAGTAAATGGTGTAATGCAAGTTAAGCATAATGTAAGAAATAAATGTGTACTAAGACATTTCCTTTGCATTAGTTTGAAATATCTCCCAGTTAAATATGCAAAAATATGCAAGGAGAACATTTTTAATTATGCTATGCAAGCTTGGAGAACTTAATAAGGAAAACTTTTATTGAAATGATTCATGGCAAGTAAGAGCAGACATTAAAGAATGTGGCTTTATGAAGGAGACATTTTTGAAATTTAGATGGGACTTTTCCAAGCTGTGTATGTAGCTAGACAGCAACCAAAAAGTTTTTTCAAAAATGGTTTTCAAATAGGTGACTGAATGGAGCCTTTCTCTCTTCTGAGTAGACATTACGTTTTGAAAGCATGCATAGATGTACTGGTATGGGCTGCAGCTTCCATATTGGTGATGCACTGGGTAGAGTAGTAATGAAAAAAACAGCTTCTGTAATGATTAGACTTTTGTGGAGAAACAGAGAAATACGTTCTTTGCTGTCTCTCAGGGAAATGCATGCATGAAGAAAGAAAAGATAGTAGCACTTAGAGAAGCTGGCGGTTGAGTTATTCACTGCCCTTGTGTGGTGTTACACTGGAGTGACTTGGATACTACTGCTGCAGTTTTTGTTGCTTCTGGATCTTGTATCTAAAGTGGACAGTTGTAGATGTTGTCAGCTGAACTGCAGCTTGATTAAAGCCAGACAAACATTTTGGAAAACAGTTGGCCTGCGCCACATCAGCTGGTATCCTGCCTACTCCTCAGTGCTCCCCTCTCTTGCCCAAGACAAGTTGTATAGTGCGTTTGAGCTTACCTCGGTCAAAAAGGTAACCTGACAAAAATATAACCCAGTATTGCCTTGGAGGTACAACTAACTGAATATCAGCAATTACTTTTTTAACCATGTAGGTGAAAAAACCCTGGCACAGGTTGCTCAGAGAGACTGTAATATATTTGTCCTGGAGATCTCCAAAACCTGCCTGGACATGGTTCTAGGCACCCTGCTCTGGGTGTCCCTGCTGGAGCAAGGTTGGGCCAGATGGACCCGGGGCTCCCTACCTGAACTGTTACATGATTCTGTGGAAAGAAAGCAAGTTGTTACCTTAGCCCATAAGTAACATTGATATCTGAAACTATTGGGTGAAATTCTGATACCAAGCCCAATAGTTCACATGCTAGTCTTGTTTTTCTTATCCAGAAAAGAGATCTCTATACTGTCTTTTTTTTTTTTTTCCTAATGATGGCAAATCTGTGTCATCATAGCTCCTGGGATTAATTACTCTGCACCTTGAGTGTCTGTACAAGTATTTCCAGTGTTTTGTTGTTGATCTTCACTTCCTGACCATTTTATTAAATGAAAGACTGTGCTATTCAATATCTCCTTGTACTGTAGAAATTGTCTGCTAGGATGTGGTAGTTTGTTCCTTAGACTCTAGTGTTTTTTCAGTTCCTTAGCAAATATTTTACTGTTGAAAATATTGATCTCTGAGTTAGAAAGGTGTACAAATCTCTATAATTTGTGAAGTTATTACTCCAGATATAATGTTGCAGTGCTGGAAGTCTTAAAATTTTGTAAAGTGAAATTATGGAAAAGAATAAATGGCTGAGGAAAATCACCAATAAATGTTGGTTGCTTTTGTTCCTGTTATTAATGTTTTAAATACAGTGCTAAGTAGCACATTACCTAAAAGCATAGTCCCAGAACAAACAACTGTATTATTTGGTTTTAAGTTAATAAGTAATTTGGCTTCTTTCACCTTTCTGTAAGTGTGTAGAGGGGGAAGGATGGATGGTCATGTTATTGGGTGGACTTGTTAAATAACATAGGTTCTTTACACTGTAACTAATATTAATGCCAAATAACTCTGTGAATGAACTTGTTTTTACTTTGTATGAAAACAATTATATATTAGTTGCATATTATATTAAAAATGAAAACAGTGTTTAAGTAAAAGATGGAGTAGGAGTAACCTGCAAGTGCAGCAGAGCTTGAAAACTTGTCCATTTGTATGTTATTAAGTGTGTACTAATCTATGGGCTGCAGGCACATAGTCAGGATTAGGTCTCCAAAGAGATCAGATGGGACAAAAACTGTGCGGTGCACTTCCTATGGGTGGTGAAGTACCCAGTAGCACCAGTCTTAATTCTGGAGCAACAGCCTTTTATTCATTTTTTTCCATTGGGTTTATTTTAGTGGTAAGAACTGATGTGTGAAAAGGAGTTCCTAGTGGAAGTGCTTTTATTTCAGTGTAGGGAAATTCAGGGAAGAAAAAGTACATTGCTGAGTTAATATTAAAACAGTAAAGACTGAAAAGCTAATAATCTGGATAAGTTTGAACGGAGTGTGTTACTTTGAAAACTAGTGTGCAGCAGTATTTTGTGATTTTTGAATCATAGAATTTTTTTTAATCATAGAATCACCAAGGTTGGAAAAGACCTCCAATATCATCCAGTCCTACCGTTTATCTATCACCAATAGTTTCCACTAAACAGTGTCCTCCTAAATGTTCCTTGAACATTTAGACTGACCTCCAGGGTTGGTGACTTCACCACTTCCCTGAGCAAGCCCATTACAGCTCCTGATCACTCTTTCAGAAAAGTAGTATATCTTAGCGTCCAGTCTGAGTCTCCCCTGGTGCAATTTAAGGCCGTTCGCTCTAGTCCTACCACTAGTTACATGAGAGAAGAGGTGACCCCCAGCTCACTACAGCCTCCCTTCCAGTAGTTATAGAGGGTGATAAGGTCTCATCTGAGCTTCCTCTTCTGCAGACTGAACAATCCCAGTTTCCTCAGCCACTCCTCATAAGACTTGTGCTCCAGACCCCTTACCAGGACTTCATTGTTCTTCTGTGAACACATTCCAGGGCCTCGATGTCTTTCTTTTAGTGAGGGGCCCAAAACTGAACACAACACTCAAGGTGTGGCCACACCAGAGCTGAGTACAGAGGTACGATTACTTCCCTGCTTCTGTTGGCAATACTATTTCTGATACAAGCCAGGATACTTCTGGCCTTCATGGACACCTGGACACACTATTGGCTCATGTTCACCTGAGCATTGACCAATACCCCCAGATCTGTTTCCTGTATGTGGTCTTCCAGCCATTCTGCCCCAAGCCTGAAGTGTTGCCTGGGGATGTTATGGCTGAAGTGCAGGACCTGGCACTTGATCTTGTTGAACCTCATTCCATTGGCTTCAGCTGAGTGATCTAGCTGTCCAGATCTCACTGTAGGGCCTTGCTACCCCTGAAGAGATTGACGTTTCCTCTCAACTTGGTGTCATCTGTAAACTTGCTGAGGGTGCACTCATTGTCCTCATCCATGTCATCAATAAAGATATTGAAGATGACAGGCTGCAGCACCAGCCCCTGTGGAGCACCAGTTACGACTGGCCCTCAAGAGTGATTCCCATTCTTTGAAGGGGCAAACTGGAATAAAGTCTGTTGCTCTGTTCACCGTTGGTTTGTTTTGTTTTGGTTGATTTTTGCGTTTTTTTTTATTGAGTTGATTTCGGTTTGAAGAGTTTCTGAACCTGGGGTCGACCTTGGCAAATTCTTGAAGAGCCTAGCAGAAAAGCATGTATAAAATCAATTTAGGAGGAGGAAAACATTGCTAGTACTTGTGTGTGAAACTGTACAGGTGATGGTTAGTTGTAGTGAGAGCATGGACTCCTGTGTTTATACTCTTAACTTCAGGATGCTGATGTGCTGATATTGGTGACTGTCATGAGATGTATGTATATTGTCTGAAGTGTCCCTCAGGGTCACAGCAGCTTTTTTTGACCAAGTTCATCACAATTTACCTTGACATTTACTCAAGTAGGATTTTGTATTGAAAAGGATTTTTTACTGTCTAAATCATAAGGTTTACAGCAGAAATACATTTAATTACTAGTATTGAAGCACTCATTCATCCCCACTTGCACACACACTGCAAATAAAACATGTTAATCTTCGCCTGCCCTTCCCCCACTGTAAAAGCCTGATACGTTTCTTTTTGCATTAGTTAGGCCTCCTGGGAAATACATGCAGAAAAAAAAAAAAAAAAAAAGGCTTTTCTATACCCCTTTATCCCTCAGGAATGCACAGAAACCAGCTCGTTGGATCTGTTCCACAAATGTGAAACTTGATTTTAGGAAAAAAAAGTTCTGTGCACGTGTTTGTGAGAGAGACGTAATCTTAAGTTTAGTTAGAGGTACAGCTTCTTATAGGAACTTGGTACATTTTGAAAAAAATGTTTCATGTTCCTTTTCATCAACCCATATGTTGTGCTGAGGCGTGTTCCTGAAGCATGTATTTAATGCCTAGACAGTCTGCATAGAAGAGGCTCATTTTATTTACAAAGATTACTTAGGGATGGAGATGGTTTCTTGGCTGCCAACATTATTCACGCACTTCAACTACAGCAAAAGGTGTGTCCTTTGCCATGGTGTAGTTGTTAGTGCATGCTAGTTACACATCCATGAAAACCCAGAAGAGGCACTGCTGATTTTTACATTGATACTGAGATACTGGTGATGGGTATTAGCATTGTGCCAAAGGCAAAAAGACTGAGCTGAGGCCAGTCTCTAGTCTTTGCCTCTCTGTTGGGACAGACAGAAATCTCTCAGGATGGGACCAGGTGACTGTCATGTTACAGGGAACCTCAGCACTGGTCTACTTTTGTGTTTGGTGGCTCTTGGGGCACAAAAGTGATGGGCCTTCCTGAGAAGGACCTTGTAAGGAATGCATGTGGTTAGTGTTGGCACAGTAGTTCTGCTAGGGTAGCAAAATAAAAAATGGTATGGTAGCTTGAGTGTGTGACCTTTCCATGTTGTTGGGCTCATAACAGTGTCTGTGCTCTCCTTCCTCTTAAACCACATCTAGGTGCAGCTTGAGGCAAGTAAAGTATGAGCTTGAGTACTGTTGGCAGGACAGCCTGGTTGTTCCCGAAGAGTGCTAGCCTGCGTCTTCATCTTGTCTGCCCTCACTGGAAATAGTTGCCTTTTTCTCCACTGTGATTGTATGTGTTGTTTCAGTAAAGCTTGAAAGCTGCAGTGAACTATGGTTTATTGTGAATATGTGTATAAATATGCAATTTTTGAGTTGCTGGTACTCTTCAGGCTAAACCAGTAGTAGTAATGGTGGTGGTTTAAAGTGATTAAAGTGGCCTTTATAATGTCTGGAGAGTCTGCTGCTCCCCACCATCAGAATGCCATGCTTCCCATATCTGAAGAGTCAGCCTGAGTTTCTGCCCTCCCTCACCCTTCTCCTTGCCCCATGCACCCTTCCCAGAGGTGGAGGCCAGGTGCTGAGACACCTTAGCACTGTTCGCTGGCTGTGTGTCCTACAAGTGACTTACAGCATGGCTGTGGGGGCAAAGCTGCTTTACAGGTTTTGCTGGGGAGCGGAGGGCCTGTGAAACTGCAGTGGAATTGGTACTGCTATGAGCCATGGCACAAAAATGAGCATCAACAAGTCAGGATTGAATCTGGCTTGACTGAAGTAATAGTTTCTTTCAAACAATAAAAGTACTTCATAGCTACTGGCTTTCTTTAGGCTATTACCTATTGTGGAACTAACTGACTGCAGGTCATGTTCCTTAGCAGCAACCGAAGGTTATTTATTTTAATTCCATGCTTCTTCCTGAAGCTCTGTGACAGCAGGCTGTCAAGCTAACTTTTCTCTGCCCCCCAAGTTTTGGGATGGAATTGCAAAGGACTTCTTGCATGACATACTCCTTTTGATGCTGCTGTCTTTACTTCTCAGCTCAGTGTTTTCTTCTGCTCCTCACCTTCCACCTCTCCAACATAGTTTAGTAACGGCATTTGGCACTATGATGTTTTTCTGCTGATATTTTCTTAGACCTTGACTGTGTGTATTTTGTTTACTCTTCAGTTTTAATGTTGAGTTGATAATCTGATGTTCGTGCCCACATTTCCACTGTTTCATCTGCTCTTAGTAGGTGTCATTTTGCACTGCAGACTGACTTGTTTTAAAAATAGACCTTCCTCATAAAAGGAGGGTTGTATATAAGGAGAGCAAAGTTGGGCTAATATGCTGTAGAGACAGTGTGTTTTTAAGTATGTTTTCCAGTGTTGACTAGCTCACCTTGTTTAACTGCTTTGCTGCTAACGAATTGTGGATTATTTTCTTTGTGTTAGTATTGGTGGATGGTGCTTTTTCACAATGCACATTCCGCTGCTTAAGCAGTTTTCCCAAGATTTAATACGCTCCTTCCAATGTGGATTTTAAGTATGTTTCACAAGTTGCTGATTTTAGTGGGGAATAGTTATTCAATAATGGATTTGCAGAATGTAGGCGGTGTTTTCTTACAGAATTATCTGGCTTCAGGTAACCATTATGTGACAGTTGTCACAATGTTTGTTGGTCAAGCTGATTGAGTACTGCAATACTGATTAGGTAAGAAGGCTAAAAGCAAAAATTAGCGTTTGAGTTTGAAAATGGTTAACCACTGTAGATTGATAGGCATTTCACAGAATGGTGTACTACATAAATGTGTCTTATCTAACATCATTTATTTTGAATTGGTGGACAAAAAAATCTAAGAAAAATGTTTTGGAAGCTATAGCTGTTTAATGATGTGGTCTTAGATTCCTCTTTGATTTGAGGTTTTTATTTTTAGGTACACAGGCACCTATCAAAATTTGCATCATGGGAGCAGAGCAGTGTGCAGTTTCTTCTCTTTAATCATTTTTCTGATGGAAAGAAAGCTACAGGGATGATGAGTCTTGAATTTGCTTCTTAGAGAGTGCCTGGAGAAGCAACTATACTTAATCAAGTAGTGCATGTTTATTTAGCACTTAAAATTTGTAGTTTGCCAGGTTTTATTCTCCCATCTGGTTTCATTTCAAATAACACATTAATCTGTGGAATCAGTTTTAATAATAGGAGAAGATGTTGAAACTTGTAAGGACTTACCTGACACGAATTTCTCTGCAAAAGTGGTAGGTTTTTTGTTTTGTTTTTGTTTGTTTGTTTTTGTGTTGGTTTTTTTTAACAGTGAAAAATGAAAGCATTTATTTCCTTCAGAGTTTGAACTTTGTATATTTAAATTTTGAAGAGCAAGAATGAGCTATGGCTCCTTGTCAAAAAAGAACATTGAGAGCTTCCTTTGCAGGTACTGCCGGAACTGGGACACTGTCACAAAAGAGTTCATGAAAATGAATGTCTCAGACCTTGATGCACTTCCTTTTGTTTGGTCAGTGGACCATCTTTTTCAAAAGGGGCGGTGTTGCTTTGTTTGAAGAAGAGTGTAGATCAGCTGAATTTCTTGTAAACTGGAACTTGGAACAGGTACATTTTCCGTGGTTTTTTTATTTTTATTTTTATTTTTGTTTTTGGATTATAGTTTAAAGTAGAAGTGTCTGTTGATAAGTTTTTAGATGGTAAAAACTGGGAGATTTGAATGTGAACAGCCTCAGGAAGAGTCTAATTGATCATCTAATGTGCTCAGCATGGATAAGGTACCTTTTAAGCTTCCAATGAATCAGTTGTATGGTTTAACATTGAACAAAGCACTTTATGAAATAATAAAACTGTCTGGTACGGTGCCTTGAATTCTTAATGGTATATTATAGCCACTAGGCTCGTGTGTCACCTTCATTTCTTCAGCCAAATCTGAAAGAAGGTATTTGGATAGTGCTCTTACATGATTATGCAGCTTTAACTGCGGGCCAGCCCTGAAGCTGTCTGCCAGTTGGACTTGCTGATTGGCATTGGTTCCTTCCACCTGAAAGTTCTGTATTCTGCACTTCTCCTGGCAAGTTCATCCTGACTGATTAGCAGGAATTCTGGCCATCACACTGTGGTGGCCCAGAGCAAGAGTCAGGGTATGGGCCTTTCTGGTCCTTGCATGTTTGCAAGGTGCTTGTGGTCATGGATGGATGGGCATCCAGCAGTGTTTTCCCTGCTGGTGCAGCACTGCCTGGCACTTGCTCTTGGGAAGAGGCTCTGCCAGATGTACCCACTCTCTGAAATGCTTTCTTTTGTTCGGGACTGCTGAAGTTGAAAGAGGCATTTACAAACCTGCTCTGACCTACCACCAGGAAGCATGTGGATTTTTTTCACCCCCTTGATTGAGAAAAGTGTCATACTGCCTGAGTTCCTTTCTGTGCCAGTGCGGTAATGGCTTCTGTAGTGATTTATGGATTTTGCTTCTTTTTGTGTGTTGGCTTTTTTCTTTTTTTTTTAATGTTGCAGCATTTTCTGTCACATGTGCTGCTATGTTGAGTTTTTTGTCCTCATGTATACTCACCTCTGGCTCCTTTACCCAGTGGTGGCTTCTTCTGAACAGCAGCACAGATGGCCCTGTCACCTGTGAACTTGGTGCGGTTTGGGCAAAATGGAGAAATAGGTGGTTTGCCAGGTGTGGTGTTTGTCCAGGTAAATTCAATCTGATGCAGAAGAGAGAGGGAAAAAGCAAATCTCTTTGATTCCCAACAGCCTCAGAGAGATGGAACTTCTTCCTCTCAATAGCTTCTGCAAAATATGTGCCCTTTTAATGATGCCAGTAAGGTTTTCTTCTGTGTGATCTGATAGCATCCAAACTGCTACCTGTTTCTTCCAAACAGTGACTCACATCATTATATTTCTTTGATATACCAAGCTCACTTAAACAGTCTTCTATTATATTTTACTCTATTTTCTATCTTACTGTTGCTAAAAGAAAATGAAAATGGGATTCAGGTGGAAGAGAGGATCATGGAATAGTCAAGTTTGTGTCCCTGCAGAAATCCTTTGTTACTCTCGGTATCTTGTCCTATGCATGTACATTGGCAAAAGAACTATTTCTTTACTCTCAGCTTCTTTACCCTCATAAAGTGGTGTATCTTGGTTCAAAAAAAGGATGCAGAAGTGGTCTAAAATGTAATTTTTGCTTCCCCACTTTAGCAGCACTCTCTGTGAGCTGACCTGGCTGAATTTGCATCACTAATGGAAGATTTTAGTGCACTGAGATCACAGCTGAGGTTTGTTTGTTGTTTGTTTTTTTAAAAAAGAGGTAAGGAAATGAAGAGAGATCCTCAGCTCTATGAGAGACCTCATTACAAGAGTAATGTGTCTTGAGGACTCTGGAGTCAGGACTTCTGGCTCTGAACTTGATTGCATCAAGAAGATGAGGTCCTGGACAGCTCATTTTCTTAAAGCCTTATAAAACAGATTTAAAAGCCACTGTATAGGACCCATGAGAAAATTTGTTGTTGTTTCTTGTTTTCGTAGTTACTGTTTTTTGTAGCGTCTGAGCCATGACAAATTGATGGTGTGCATTTCTGATTTGTGGTGGGCAAACCAAGTTTCAGTGACAACTTCTGGCATTGTTTGTTTCATGTGCTAAACACTTGCATGAGGGAAAATATATGTTGTTCTTCGTGGTTTCATTTCATTGCATTGTAAACAAGGGTTTACACCCCTCTCATTCATAGTTGTTGTGTTACCTCAGTGTTTCAGCTTCGTATGTAATTTTGTCTGTATCCTAATCTGAAGGCAGAGACTTCTGAAACTATTTATGTAAGAGAATTGCTAGTACTTGGGAGTATTACAGCTTACATCTATGCTTTTGTTTATTTATGTTTGTTTATTTATTTATTCTGAAGATAACACTAAGGGATTCTTTCTTAAACATGAGACCATAAGAAATAGTGCATTTTCAGTTATTGTTTAAAGACACCATATGTCATTTTCTTGAGATTAACACTTACAGGCACTTGACATGAGCCAACACATACTCATATTGCTAATTGAAAAACATTTTATCCCTTCATGAATTCCTAAATCATGTGGCCTGATTGTGTAACCTGACACTAACAGGCTGTGATAAAACAAATCACTACCATTATAGACCGTTACCTGCCTTACCCTGTTGTTACTTTTTGTTCAGGGCTTTCTTTCTTTTCTTGTCTCTGTACCTTGGACATTGTTTTTCATTTTCTTTGTTCTTTTCCAGAAAATGGGGATGAGATAGGGATTTGAAGGTGGGTAAAGAATTGCTTGGATGGTTGTAGCCAAAGGGTTGTTGTCAGTGACTCGTATGTCCAGGTGGAGGCCAGTCACATGCAGTGTCCCCCAGGGACCTGTCTTGAGTCTGGTGCTCTTCAACATCTTTATCAACAATGTGGACAGTGTGATCAAGAGTACCCTCAACAAGTTTGCCGATGACACCAAGCTGAGTGGTGCAGTTGACACAACAGAAGGTAGGGATGCCATCCACGGGGACCTGGACACACTTGAAAAGAGGGCACATGAGAATCCACTGAAGTTTAACAAGGCCAAGTGCAAGGTGCTGCACTTCGGTCAAGGCAATCCCAGATGTGTGTGCAGACTGGGAGAAGAACTCATTGAGAGGAACCCTGCTGAGTTCTTGGTAAGGACTTGGGGGTCTGGTGGACAAAAAGCTGGATTTGAGTCAGCAGTGTGTGCTTACACCCTGGAGGGCCAGCGGTATCCTGGGATGCATCAAGAGGGGTGGCTAGCAGGGCAAGGGAGGTGATTGTCCTCTACTCTGCCCTCATGAAGCTGCATCTGTAGTATTACATCCAGGCCTGGGGCTCCCAGTGCAGGAAGGATGTTGGAGTGGGTCCAGAGAAGGGCCAGGAAGATGATCAGAAGACTGGGGCACCTCTGTATCTCTCTTATGAAGAAAGATTGAGGGAGTTGGGCTTGTTTAGCTTGAGGAAGAGAAGGCTCCAGAAAGAGTTCATTGTGGCCTTCCAGTACTTGAGGATAGCTTATAGGCAGAAGGAGGACCCACTTTTTACATGGTCTAAAAGTGATAAGACAAGGGGGGAATGGCTTTAAACTAAAAGAGGGAAGATGTAGGTTAGAAGTTAGGAAGAAATTTTTTACTCAGAGGGCAGTGAGGGACTGGCATAGGCTGCCCAGAGTTGTTGACTCCCCATCCCTGGAGGCATTCAAGACAAGGTGGGATGGCATCCTGGTCTGGTGTTTGGCAGTGCTGTCCATGGCAGGGAGCTGGAACTAGATGACCTTTAATGTCTCCACCAACCTAAACCACTCTGTGATTCTATTTTGTTCTTTTGAAGTAGAGCTCAAGTTAAGCTAACTGTAATTGCTGTTTGTAGTTAGTGTGGTTAATGAAAGATGTAATTTAGAAACAATGAGTATGAATGGATTTCTGTTTTTAAATATGTTGTAAAAATTCATGGCCAATTCCACAAGTTCAGAATGCTCTTCATGCTTCTTTATGCAAGGCGTCTGGTTCTGTTAAACACTCTGCAGCATGTTGTTCTTATATTTTTTTACTGAATGATAACTGTCTTACCACAAATATTTTGGAAAAAGAGTCTCATTTATTGAGATGTTTGTCCCATAGCTGTCACATTCAGATGTCCACGTCTTATTTTGTTTGTAGATTTGAAAACTTACAACTGGAAACTAAGTGTGACAACTTGGGAGGAGTGGTGGAGAGTAAACTATCCTTCCTTCGGAGGCATTTTGCTGTCTTTCTAACTAGTGAGTAAGTGGTATGATGCTGAAGTCAGAATGACTGGCGGAGTTTATTGAAGGGTGGTGTTCCATAAACAACTGTGACAGCTGTAGGTTTTGTTTTCCTTGTTTTATATTAAAAAGTTTTCACATCTCTCAGTGCAAGATCTTTATGTTGCTGAGTTTGTTCTTGAGAAGCAAAGTTACCTGCAGCAATTCAACTCCTTGTTGGCTGTACAACCACTACCTTTTATTCTGCAGCTGAATACGTAAAGAAAAGACTAACAATGGTTTTATTATGTGGTAGTTCCTGAATGTGCTGTTGCCTGATGGCTAATGAAGCATCAGCTTTAATTAATGAACAGTCTGTTACTGCAGCACATCTGAACTGTGCTAGCAATGCATCGTCACGCCTGGAGATTTAGTCATCCGCCTTGAAAATCTTTCAGACTGGCATGTGTCTCGCTCCAATTAATAGGAGTGAGAGGAGATTCTTTTAATATACCCGGCGTGAGATTAAGAAACAATGGTTCAAATGTTGGTCCAACCAGTTTATTACAAATCCTAGCCTTTTAGGGAGATGGGGAAGGGGAAACAGGCGATTGAAAAAGTAAGAAGAAAAGCAAGAGTTGTGGTAAGCGGGGATAGTCACCAACTCGATGCAGCAGTGTCCCGTTATCCATTGGTCCGGGATCCAAACAGGCAACGAAGAGCAGCGGGCTGGTGCCAAGCAGTACGGGTGGTGGTGGCGGAAGCAGCAGCGTCTCGTGCAGCAAGGCCAGGGGAGTCCGTAGACAGTAGGGTAGCAAAGCAGCAACGAGGAATCTGAAGGCAGTAAACCCTCTGTCTCTCTCTCTCGCCTTCTCCCTTGCGCTTTCTCCCTCGTGCTGCTTCATGATTTTTCCTGCGCCCTTTTGTCCTGTTTTTTTCCTGCCTACATGACATTCCTGGGGGCTTGGGTAAGGGTCATATGAGTATCCCCCCCCTCCACCTCTCGAGATGGCTCTCTTCCTCGAGATGATGAGTCCAGACAAAAGGTTTCCTCCTGGCCATCAAGGTGCTTATCCTTTTGCTGCCTCCAGTTAGCAAATCTTTTAGAGAAAGGGATTGCTCAATCCCTGGACAGGACTGGCGTGGAATAGTCCATCTTCAGCAAATTTTTGAGACAAAAGTACAACGACATGGCCTCTTACAGCGTGTAAGCCACAGTTTCAGGAATCTGCTGATAGACAGTTTAGACTGAAGCCTGTGGCTGCGAGTTTTGATTTAGCCACCGTCAAGCTTCTTTTTGGAGTAACAGGCTTAGCACCCAAATCTTCTGATGGGGAAGTGCGTGGACATCATCCATGTAGGCTGAATTTTAATCACAGACCTAGCATTTCTTCTTCTTCAGATACTACTCACATGTAAGTTCATTTAGCAACTGTAATGCTTTATCTCTGGGAACCTCTGATAGTGCATATTTATAGTGAGGTAGATTTCTAAAATAAAATATCACATCTGCACTACTAAGGAATGCAAAGCATGAAAAGCAAGGGTTAACAATAATGAGATGTCCATGTGTGGAGTTTGTAGTTGTATGTTAGCTTCCTTCTGCAATAGCTTTCTGGCCATAGCTTTGATAGAAAGCAGCAGTTTCTTCCTGCTGCACTCACTTGCGTCTTTGCCACATGTTGTAGTCGGTCAGTCATTGCTCATTGATTTAAAGAGGGCAGTCTTTAATTTCTGGTTTCACTGTTTCTCCATCGTCTGATGAGGATATCAGTTTAACTTGGAAAGAGTCAGGTGGCAGTGTTTGGTTAAACATTACTTTATTTCAGTGAGTTTCCTCAGAGACCATAGCTGGTGTTGGTGTTGCAGGCTGGTGCTGCTGCTGCCTGAAGCTGCATGGAGCTGGGGGCTGTGCACTTTGTGCAACATGCACTGTGCATTTCTGCCACACCAAATGTTTGGGGTTCATGAGTGATCCTTTATGATACATTCTCAGACTCCAACATGGGGCAAGTGAGCTAAAATATGCAAGCAGTGCTTTTTTGAGATTTCCAGGTAGTGAAACCAACCTGTGGCAGGATCACCAACCACTAGACCAGGCTGCCCAGAGCTACATCCAGCCTGGCCTTGAATGCCTTCAGGGATAGGGTATCCACAACCTCTCTGGGCAACCTGTTCCAGTGTGTCACCACCGTCTGTGTGAAAAACTTCCTCCTAATATCTAACCTCAATCTCCTGTGTCTTAGTTTAAAACTATTCCCGCTTGTCCTATGTTTTTATTTATTTATTTATTTTTCTAACTGTACACAGAGGCTAGTTATGTAGAAAAATCACCTACAAGCATCGGGCAAAATTGAAGGCTCCATTGTGTTCAGCACTGTACTTTCTGCCCGCAAATGACCTGCAGCACGGTTAATTTCAGACTCTTGGAAATACAGTGCAACAGTTTTTTTCCTTTTTAAGCTTGGATTTTATGTATTGGGTGTATTTTTGAGTTGGAAAAACAGGCTTATGTTTGTTTATAGTGCTGGCTGTAGTAGAATTTAATCCTTTGCAATGGTCTATCACCTTGAAAAGTTATCCTTTAAGTCTGCTGCCAAATGTCTGCTCACAGACAAGAAATTGGAATAAAATACCTGTGAATATGGAGGTATTGATGTGTATTGTGCAACTTATCTCTCTGTAAGAGCAATAACTTAATGTAAGAGGTGGACCTGTGCTCAGATTGTCTGCATGCACCTCTTCAGCACTCCTGTCCTGTGTATCTGTGAAAGACAAGAGACATCCTAACAACTGAAAGGGGCAGCTCAGTCATACAAGAGCCTTTTCCTAGGGTCCCATACAGCAGTTGATTTACATCTGTGTCACTGGGCTTTCAGTATTTTACAGTTGGACTGGAAAGAAGTTTTGGGGAAAAAGGAACAAATATTCTTCATTTCTTTGTTAAGCTTATATGAGGTCTTAGCACAGAGGTATTTTAAAATTGTTGACCAGTTTAAATAGCTTCCTTTATTTGACATGTTTGATTACCAAGTAACATACTGCATCATAACAAAAATAAGCATTCCAAGATTCAATTTTTTATGCATGTTGCAATTTATTATTTTATCTCCTTAAAATCATAAATATTGCCAGAATTGTTGTCAGTGATACACAATATTGGTGCAGATATTGAAGTACTTTAGTGTACATATGAGCAAAACATTTTGAGTTGTGTTTCTGCTTTTTGCTTTGCTTTTTGCAAAGGTTGTAGCCTTGGGATGCTAGCCTGTGAAAGGGAAGTGTGAAAGGGAACATACAGGATGTTTTTAGAATATGCTCAGCCATGAGCAGATGGCTTCATTAAATTCTCTTTAGAAGCGAGGAGAGCAGTTGCTTCCTTTTGGAAGAAAATTGGCCAGAGCAACTATTTTTATGTTGCTATTTCAAGTGTGTAGGAGGTAGTAATACTATTTATAGAACTATTTTATGCAAAGCAATTGGTCCAAGTGCCTTCAAAAAACTAGGTAAAAAGTGAAATTTCTGTTCCCTAAGCTGATAGACAAATGTTAGGGCAAAAAATTGAATATTTAGTCATCATGTTTTCTTCTTGTATTCTAAATCTTGGGTGGGGGAAGCTCTGCTAGTTTCTTTTGTTGTTAGTGGGGTTTTTTTGGTTATTTTTGCTTCTTAATCCTGAAAATCATCATATAGTTCTGTTTGCAACAAAATCTTCTAATTTCTTTTGTGTTTTACCTTCTTTTCTGGGGAATATTAATGAAAAATGCATCTACAACTAGTTCTGTTGATAAATAACTTGTGAAGGAAAGTGATGTCTAAAATGTACATTTCCTCCCTTATGAATACAAAGATGTCTAGCAGAAACATTTCAAGTGCTCTGGTTACTCAAAGGTTCAGTGTTTTGTGGGTTAAAGTTGCATTATGTGAGGTCATAGCTCAAAATGAAGATTATGAGGAAATTTTTTTGCTGTTCTTGGATCAAAGTTGTAACTGAGTATGATACGCTTGATTTCATTCTGCCACAACAATTTAAAAACAAACCTCCAAGTTTTGGTTTAAGCTAAGTACTCATGAATTACAAGTTATTTGTGAGGCTGAATAGCCTGCTGAAATCAGGAAAAGGTGTGTAGGACTTCAAAGGTAGGGATGGAATTTAATGATAAGAAATTGAAGCTGGAGTTTGTTCTTGTGGTTAAAAGTTAAAAGGTTTTACAGGGTTGTGTGTTTCATTCAGTTGGTTTGTTGTTGCTTCCATTACATTTGGAGGCAATAAACCTGGTAGTAGGGAAGAGTGTGCTATATTGTAATATTGGAGTTTATTGCTATTGATGATTGCATGTTCATTCCTTCACCTGTGAAATGCATCAGTATCACAAAGTAAGGTACCAGCTAATCTCAAGTGGAAATTGGTGGGGTCTGCAGATGGGGAGCGTGAACTCCTCTATTGAGGTTTGTCTGATGGTACATACTGTGTCATGGGGAGAAGCTGCCAGACTAGTTTTGGCAAGATAGTCTAAGAGGCCTACAGCAGGTAATCTGGGCGAGTGACAATGAGGGGCGAGTGACATTAGATGCAGCTGTTGTAAGAGCACCATGGGTAGGGGAAGCCTTTATTTGTAGCAGCGGTTTTGGGTCAGTTTGCTTCACTGCTTTAAAAGCAAATATTTCTCTGTAAAGGTTGTGTAGGAATTTCTACCTGTGCGCTTGCAGAAAATATATTTGTATACTAGAAGAAATCTTTTTTTTTTTTTTTTCCCAAGCTGCTTTTTAAGTGTAAACTTGCAGTTTATATATACATTGAAGAAGCTGTCTGAACCACACATATAAACAACTATTGCTGGAGGAAAATTTGTGCTTAATTAGAATCAATGTATTTCACAATGAGAGAAGAAAATGACCTTGTATTTGAGTTACTGGCATGATATTGTCCCTGCTCTGAATTTTTCCTTGCTTTATTCTGTACAACTTTTGATGAGTTTTATACAGCTATAACACATACTTGTAAAATGTTGTCCCTTACATATGTTCTCCAGAACATGGAATTAGAAAGAATGGCACTACTGTTTTTTATAGCTAAGTGGTTTCACTATAAGTAGAATTCTGACCCTAGTTAATTAATACCTGCCACTGCACATAAGATAAACTTGTGAGAGTTATCCTGGTGCATTTCTGTCAAACCTGAGGGTCAGTGTCAAGGCTTTTAGTGCAACACTTTCCCTCCTCTACATGCTGCTTCAGGTATTTTCCAGCACACTCAGGATTGGTAGTATTTAATAGAGCTCATTACTGTGCTGCCTTTCCTTGTTGCTGATCAGTGTTGTGTGGGAAACAGAAAGGACCTTAATGAGCAACTCCTATTACAGAACAAATTGTACTCTGTTTTTACTGTTTCTTTCAACAAGAACTGAATGCTGTTACAATCACAGTTGTGGTGCACCAATGAATTTTATCAGTGTCTGTTACCAAAAATAGTCTTGTTTAATTCCAGGCATTGCACATCTGCTGGATAGGCACTCTGTCATGTATTTGTGTCTGTTATTCTTTTTTGATGTTTGTAAACATCTCACAACAAAGACTTCTAAGCCATCCGGACATCTGGGGTGAATCACATTTAACCAGCTTATGTGAGCAAATGTTTTTATTCATTCACGTAGAGAGATGTTTGCTATGAAGTCTGGGACAAGCCAGAGATGAACAGCTTAATGTGGTTATGATTAAATAAAATCACTTAGCTTATTCTGACTCTGGATTTTTCCCATGAATGCAGAAATGATCACAACTTAGCAGTCCATGATTTTGGGATGTTTAGACCCATAGAAAAACTTCACTTTCACACTTGTGTTTACCTTTTTCTGTACTGATTGAGTAAATTATCAACTTCCTTGAACCCTGATTTGTATTAATGTCTTGCCTTTACACAAAAAAGATAAAATGCCCACTGAGATCTGAGTAAAAGTAATCCTCAGGTGGAGTTACTGCTTGCCTTGCTTCCAGAGTTTTCCTAACCTGCAGCAAAGTAAACCAGACCATCATTCTTGTGTTTGTGCAGCTCAGATTCTGCTGTCAGCACAATATCTCATAAATAGGAGCAGTTTTGCACTGCTCTGCAATGCCACGAAAAGCAACATGCAGGAGGAAGGCTAACTCTTTGGGGATGCAGGCTTGAATTGTGCTTTCAGATTATACTAAAATCAGGAACTACAACTTAGTGTTCTTTGTCCTGTTCCTCCCTTTCCCTGCCTCCTGTGATGCTGCGCCTTCCCTCAAATGAGATCTTTATGATGGAACTGTAGGGTGCCTGGACTGAAAATTTATTCCCTGAAGTAGCTCTCCGCTGAATTAGATGGGATTCCTTAGCAGCCATATGATGCCTGTCTACTGCACATTGCTGTTATGGTGCATAGCATGTTGCCTGATGTGAGCTTGTTGCCTGGCTCTGATGCTGGATTCTAGACATGGTTTTGAGCACAAATCCTGCTCTTCAGCAAAGAGCTGTTTACCGCCCAGGCAGAAGATTTGAGAAGTTTTACACTGTCCTCCTCAAGTCCTGGTTGAGAAGCAATACCTGTTGTGTGGGCTGAGTGTCTGGGCCCATGCTGCAGGTCCCACTGCCTAAACGCAAATTTGGCTGTTGTTTTATCTGCAAGGCTTGGCTGTTCCCACCCAATTCCAGGCCTGCTAGTTTGCCTTGTCCCCAGGTAGACTTTGGCAGAATCTTCAGAGTGGCTTTTCTGTAGGTGACGTATCACTCGTATTAGTGTAACAGAATTTAATCTTTTGGACTACAAACAATTTACATTATTGAAATGGACTTTAAATAAATTGATGTCTGTATTCATTTTCATTTAGTGTTTTCCATTTAAATTTGACTGTGATAGCAGAAACAGCGCTATGGTCTACTGCGGCTCTGACGGCCTTTCAATTCTAGAAATGGGATTTGTGTTGTGGCCATCTCTTTCAGGTTGCTGCAGTTACGCTTTGAAGTGTTTCATTCATGAACTTTAATGGATCACTTAAAGATCTTGTAAACTTGTTTGTCTAAATTTCAAAAGTACTGGGGGCAAAGGCTAGGAGACAGCAGGTGTTTGTGGTTTTTCTTTATTTAATGAAGCTTTCATACAGAGAACATGGGCCAGCTGTAGCTTTTGTAGCGCCTTGGGCCTAGGCAGGGAGGGTCGTCCAGGTTATCCTAAAATCATGGAATGGCTTGATTTGGAAGGGACATTAAAGATCACCTAGTTTGAATTCCCTGCAATGGGTAGGGCTGCCACCCACTCAGATCAGGCTGACAGAGCTCTATCCATGCTGGCCTTGAATGCCTCCAGGGATGAGCCATTCACAGCTTCTCCAGGCAGCCTGTGCCAGTACTTTCTCACCCTCTAAGTAAAGAATTTCTTCCTACCATCTAACCTTAGTCTCCCCTCTTTTATTTTTGAACTGTTCCCCCCTTGTCTTGTCACTATTGCACCATGTAAAAAGTTGGTCACCCTCCAATTTGTAAGTACCCCTAGGTACCATGGAAGACTTCTAAGAGATCTGCAAAAGCTACTTAAGAAAAGCAGGCTGATTGGTAGTTGACTATTCTAAGTGTAAACTTGAATGTTCTCTTGGAAACTTAGTGTTTTTGAATTGCTGTAAAAATTTCTTTTGACTTTGAGTCTAAATAAGTATTGTGCTGGAAAGAAGAGTGTCTGTGAAAAGTTCCCCTATTTGTAAATAAATGAAATTAGCTGAGTGCACAGTTTAATATTAGCCAGTGTTTTGATTTGATGACATGTACTTTTGCGGTACTTTTAAATCTAGTCATCCCAATTAATGAAAACTAGGGGGGAGGTGTGCAGCAGGAGCCAAGAGGAAGCTAATGCTTAGATAAGCATTTAACTTAACTTTAATAATTATTCTTAGATAAGAATAATTATTTTGTTTGCTATGTGAAATCTACCTTAACTTCAAAACAAACAAAAATATCTTATTAAACTACTTCAGGAGATCACCTACATAACACTTGGAATGCAGGAAATGAATATATCCACAGAGAATTTTGAACTTAAGTTTAATTGATTTGAGTTAATATAGAATAACAATTTTTACAGAAACAGACCATTTATCTTGCAGGACATAGTGGAAATAAGGTTTGTTTTTTGTTCTATGAGGCGCAGTTCAGAAGGGAAGGATATGCTGAGATGCAGAATGACAGTTGCAATAAAGGTGAAGGCAATACATTCTTGAGTTTGTTGGCTGTCCTGAGATGTAGCCAGGAAGTGGACCTAGCTGTCTTCAGTATTTTCTCTTTATTCGTTCTTTATCTTTTAATGGTGTGATACTATATTGGGTTAATATGGCAAGGTTTATGTAGCTGGGGGTGCTTATGTGAGCAAGACCAGCAGTGCCCCATGTCAGAGTAGAGCCAACTCGAACTGCTCCAAAGAGACACACCTCTGCCAGAGCTGAGCACTGGATGTCCTCTGGGAGAGCAGATGTAAGAGAGGGAAACTGCTGCACAACAGCAGCTGGGAAGGAGGAATGAGGAATGGGATAGAAATGGCCCTACAGGCACCCAGGAGCAGGAGGAGAGCAGGATGAGCTCCAGGCCCAGAGCACCCTGCAGCCCAGGAGAGGCCCGTGGAGGAGCAGGTTGTTCCCCTGCAGCTTTTGAACTCTGCATGAAGGAGATCTCTCTGTACAGCTGCAGAGGAACCCAAAAGCAGCAAGGGCAGAGAGTGTCCATGAAGGAGCAGCAGAGGCAAAGTGTTATGGACTGACCGCAGCATCTATTCTCCCTTTCTTTACATAACATACTGAGGTGGAGGAGGTAAAAGGAGGTGGATGAGAGGAAAGTGCTTTTAGGTTGCTTTTTAGTTATCGCTGCTCTTGTCTGCTTTTAATAGGCAATAAATTAATTCCCTTATGCCATGTCTCTTTTGCCTGTGTCATGTTTGGTGTGCTATTTCCTGTCCTTATCTCAACCCACAAGCTTTCTTTAATATTGTGTTTTTTCTCGCTGTTCCACTGAGGAGGGGAAGCAAGTGAGTGATGTGGTGCTGAGCTGCAAATCAATGTTAAATTACTGCAGATTCAGAACTTTATGTTAGGAAGGGATAAAGAGGAACAGTTCACAGCTTGGTTACCTCTGCAGAATCCATCTCACAATTAAATGTTAGTTGCTATCAAGTTTTCTGAAAAATCTCTCTGAACTGTGATTATTTTTTGCATGTGGCTGAATGTAACCTGATGTTTCACTGTGACATTTGAATTGTGAGAGCTGAGAGGTTTGGGGTGCCGGTCTGTGGATAGCTGCTGTTGCATTTTGAGGTCAGCTTTGCTGAGCTTTTGCTTTATGTTTTATTATTGAGCCCTAACCCTCTAAGGAAGCGCATAGATTTTGTCTTTTTTTCTGATTAGTGCTTTCATGTAATTTTATAGTTCTGCTTTTCCGTAATATTAAAAACATCAAGCTTTGTCATCTTTCTTAGCATTCAGGGGTTAGAAATATGCAGTAATTGTTGCTTCAACAAACTTTGAGGCAGAACCTGTGTAGTGTGTGACTGTCACATCTGTCTTTTCATAATGCCCTTAATGATGGTGAAAGCAAGATTCATGCATGTTAATCTTTAAATATAATAATGACTATCTCTGCTGCATTTCATTTAGCAGAAGAAAAAGCTTAATTTTAGGCTTGGCAGGAGTTACAACCCCAGTAAAGCTCATGAGAATGTTCTGCAAGCAAAGCCTCTATTAATCCTGCTGCTGACATACTCACATGTAATTTGATGTAAGATCTGAGGCATCTATACTGAAAGACCTGCACTTGTGTTTTTGAATGTGCAGGAAGACATAACAGGGGTACAGAGTGATCCTCAATTCATAGAAAATGCTCAGAATTATCTTGGCGTTTGTAGTGCCAACACAAGGATTATACCGGTGTAGGAGCAGATGTGATTGATGCCCTGTAACGTCACTGAGTAGCTTCAGTAAGAGAAGTCATTGCGTCTTTGCCAGCTCTCAAAGTCAGGGCTGCTTGTTCACGCTCCAGAGCTGCTCACTACAAGCTGAATTGCTGCTCAACAAATTCTTCAGTGCTGGCTTCATCTGGGCGCCTGGGAAGCAAGCAGCTCTGTGCAAAGAAAGTGTATATTTCTTTCAGTCAAGAAAAGGTCTGGCATTTCAAAAGAGGGCTTTGCTGATGAAGGAAAAATGGCACAGCTTTTCCAGTTCAGACAGCATAAGTCATGTCAGATATAAAGCTAGTGTGTGTACTGGGCAGCAGGGCAGCTGAGTGGAATGGCAGGTGAGGCATGGGAGGGATGCTGACTTCCTTCTGCATTTGCAGCTGAGAGCTTGGGTTGTTACTACAGGTCCATTTGCCAGCTGGGTGTCACAGCTCTTTGTTCCAAATGAAACTGGGAGTACAATTTGGAAGGATTTGTGAATGTCCCAGTCTCCTGCAGTTCATTGTGGTTGCTTTGCCATTAAGTGAGCATGTTTTTCACACAGGTATCACTCTAACCAGTCTCATTATGTAAATATCTGTGCAGCTGGACATGCGAGAAGATACTTCTAAAGGCATGTCTGGTAAGGGAGTAGTACTGCATGATCAGTAAGCTAAGAATGTTCCAAAGCACAACAGATTTTACCTGTTTTTCCTAAGTTGGAGATGTTCTTATGTAACTTGTAAAGCTTGAGGAAATCCTTTTTTGATATCTCTTAGGGTTTTGTTTGGACATGAGTGGTTTTATTTCGTTTTTACAAAAAGTGGGTAAATTCCACCCATGGATTTTAATCATTTTTTTAATAGCTGAACCCTACTGCAAGGTTAAACTTCTGAATTTCTTATAGCCAAACAAAATTAAGCTTTGTTTTTGTTATTTCTCTTTTGTTTTGAGAATAACTTGGATCAAATTCTCTGCTTCAGCAGTCTTGCTCAGTGCCCTTGGGGAAGCCACGCTTTAGCTTGCACAACCTAGGAAGTGGGTTCTGGCTCCCTGGAATGAGTGTTGCTGTTTTTTAAGCATTAACACCTTTACTCAGGACCTACAGGTAACTTTTACCAAGGCTGTTTTTATCTTGTGCTCTGAGTTGAAACTTTTTCTTTTTTCTTCTCCTCCACCTGCTGCCAGTTTGTTACAGGAAAAAAAACAACAATAACAAAACCGAAAAACAAAATACAGTAATTTGGAAGATCTGTGGTTTAAGAATTGTCTTTTGCATTTTGCTTTGTCGCTGCAGGTTTCCATGAGCAGTGTGTGCTTGGCAGTGCATTCTGGGTTCGTACAGTTCATTATCAGCTGGGTGTTCTGAATTGGCTGGTGTCCTGATGATGTTTGAATACTTGAAAACGTGCGCTCTGCTGACAAGGTGGCTTTGGTGTTTGCCTCTGAAAACTAGAAAAATTCAGGGTCTGGCAGCTATCTCAAGTGATTCACAAAACCTTTTGAACTGTTTTAAAAGCTTCTGTTCTTTATGCCTTGAAGACTCATCTTCTCATTATCTTAAATTTTTTGGAGAATCCACACATTTCTCAAGAGAGGGGAGAGAAAAAATGTGTTGATAACTGCTCAGTGAAAAACATGGAAGTAGCACTTGTGTGTTTTGTGGTCTCAATATTCAGGTAATGCTCTTGAATATATTTAGGCTGTAGCTTATAACTAGTGGTTAGAGCATCTTATATAAAAAATAAGAGGAAAACAAATGGGTATTTGAGTAATAAATGTTTGAAAGGAGACAGAACATACAATCTAAGCTATTAAAATTGTGTTAAATTAAAGCATGTTGATTTTAGCTTTTTTGTTATAGTGGATATGGAAACTAATGACATTCACTTCTCTGATTAATACTGAGTTCCATGTAAGGCATCCATGAAGCAGAGGTTGTAGCTTCTTTCTGTTTTTTGTTCTTCATTTTATTTTTTAAACTATCGTTTTGCAAGTGTGACTGATATGCTACCAGTGATCTTTCCTCTGCAAAGAGCACATCGTTTATTGACCATTTAAAATATTGTAGTGCTGCTTTGCTAAGCAAATCTACCTTGTTTTGAGTACACATAAATTTTACATCACCATAAAATGGTGGCTTAAAGTTCAGTCTAAATGCTCATAATCTGCTATTATCTACATGCAGTTGTGCTTCCTCTTTTCCTTTCTGTAGTGCTCTGTGACTCTTGGTCTTTCAGAGATGTAATTCTGGTGCCCTGGAATCTGATTCAGGACCACCAGTATACTCTTGATTAAAATTTTATTAAAATAGTCCCGAGTTCATATTTGGATAAGATTATAACACTGGGAAAGTTGATGGTGCTTGTGAGATTCAAGAAGCATTAGGATGGTGAGGAGAACTGAAAGCTGCTTGTCGCAGTCTTGTTTCAGCTAAATTAAAATGATTGAGACATAAGAGGAGTTCTGATATGTCAAATACCCAATTACTGAAATAGTGGGTACTGTTTTTGTTATCTTAACTTATCATTTCATGTAATTATTTTATTTGAAAACTCTAAAGTCACACAAAGTAGCCACAAGAACATTTTTAGCATGCTGTATGTGAACAGTGTATGTGGCTGTAATTATTCATATCTACTTGCCTGCTTGACCTGTGGCTTCTGTACAACTGTTAAAAATAGTTTTCTAAGACTCCTAGAGTACAAATAGGTTGTGGCTGACTTTAGATTTGAGAAGCAAATGCTAACTTGCAGTCATCAAGATTTTGATCTGGAAACAGTTTTGTTAAGATGGGTATGATGCTGTAATAAAGCAAATATTCCCAAAGTTAACGTTTGCCTCCATGGTCTCCCAGAGAGTTTTCTGAGTGCTTAGAATTTGCTTATGAGCTAGTTTTCTTCTGTTTCCTTTCTTCTTTTTTCTCAGCTTGCCTTATACCCACATAGAACGTTAAGGAGTAAGCCCAAATAAGGGATTAAATAAATGCTTCTGATTTGGATGGTAGCTGGTACAGAAGGTGACACAGAAGGAAATAGTACAAGTTAATTTTTTGTGTGCAATTGGCAGTCAGAAGTACGTTGCGACAGGTTAGTGTGTTTTGGAGTTTGACAGATTAGAAGAAAATCCTCAAAGAAATAATTATGTATGCATGTGTGTGTATATATATGTGTGTGTGTATATATGCATAGATATACAAAAGATTGAAGTTCTTTTATGTGAATTTTGCTTAAGGTGAATGTCATGTTATTCTACTTAATATGTTCCAGGCTGTCTTTCATTTATAATCCAGTAGGTGTTTTCTTTAATTTTGGAGGACTTAGTCACAGTTGTCAAAATAATGAGCTTTTCATTGTGTAACTTTTTTTTGTTGTCCGTGTACTTTTCTCCCAACCTTAAGTAATGGTTACTAGAAGAATCAGGTCTTTTCCTCAAACTTACACTGAAGTATGGCTTTCACTCTTAAAACCTCACAGTGATTAAGGTTGCTAGGGAGTTCTTTCAGTACCTGTTCTAATGGATCATATGAGAGATCTGGGTCAAATGAGAAGATCTGTGGAGTGCCTGAAAACTTAAATGATTTACTTGAATGTTGATTTTTGTATTCAAGTACTAGTTGAATTAAAATGTGTAATTATGTCATGGCTTTTGACAGTCTGTGACTAGTTACTTATTTGTGTTGCATGACAACAGGTGTACTAACATCTGCATTTAGCTGCCCTCACTCCAGGCACTGAATCTGCGTGCTTCTGTATTTAAAAAAACAACAACAATAACAAAACACCCCTGACGCCCACCAGATAACTAGTTGCAGGCATTTCCTTCCATCCCCCTTCTCAAGAGAGAAAGCCCTGAGGAGGAATGAGGTGTTCATGACGGGCTGAGTTCTGGAGCTGAGACATGGCAGCCTTTGTGTCTTTGCAGCTTCCTACCACCTTTCCCACCTCCATGGAGATCTGGGGGCTTCCTGGCCTGGGGTTTGTCCACGTGCCCATCCTCTGTATGGCCTTCAGCTCCTCCATAGTCGCTGAGCTCAGCTTAGAAACCTGAAGCTGTTTGCTTCTTAGTGAGCCATTTTAAGAGTTGCTGAAGTCTACTGATCAGCTGATTTGCTGCAAAGGTTTGTTGGAGCAATTCGATATCTACTTATAACTATTTACTTAGATGTCGGTCCTACATTATAATTAAAATGTTTGTAAAAGCCACAAAATATTAGACGTTATCTCTAAGTAGAGCAAAAGATAATTTTGTTTTCCCTTTAATTTACCTACGGCTGAAATGGGTATGTTTGCACTCAAAGGAATAAGATGTGAGGAAGAACACAGGGATCTAAAAATCAAAGTTAACAATAATCACTGTGGCAAGTGGCCGTTTTTACAAATTTCAGCTCCACTTCTGTACAGCCAGAGTGATGATCAGATGTAAGCTAGCTTTTGAAAGGCTTCATAATTTCCAGAATGATTCACTGTTAGCCTATTGTTGCTGTTCTTTTTTCTCAAGCAGAATGAAAGGTAGGTGGTTGCATTTACAACAATTATATAAAATATATATAAATATATATATATAATTATATTTTATATATAATTTATATAATATATAATATATAGCATATATTATATATTATAAATATTATATATTATGATATATACATAATATAATATAATAAGTATATATTATATATTTATAATTTATATTTTTGATTTTATATATCATATATAAAAATATATTTTATATAATAAAAAAGTTGTTTATTTGCTTCTAGTGCACGTGAAAAATATCTACTGGGTAATAGCATAGGTAGGGAACAGATTTCCGTGAGATGTCTTGTCCAAAACATATTGTAGTGAAAGAATCAGACATTTCCCTTTCTGTAGCCAAAAAGATTTTGAATTGCTGAAAGAAGACATTTTTCTCTATCAAAAGTGGATTTGATGTCGCTGTACTGGCCATCACAAAATGTACGTTCTTGAAGGACAGGACAGACACTGTGGTTTTGAGGATACATTGTATAGGCTCCACCATTCCTTTTAGACCTGTAATATTTATCTAGAAACTAATATGTTTATTAGTTTCTTGTAATTTTTTTCTGGTCTATTTCTTTTTGAGCCTTTTGTGTTGTCTGCCTTGAAATACAATCCTCCGAATCCAGAATTGAGCTTTCGGGTGTACAGCAGCAATTGTTTCAGATGTGCTCCCTTCCTATTTAGATGGGCAAGAACCCTTTTAGTGTTCAAAATCCAAATGGGAACTGTGGTGAATGGCATTTAAGGACACTAACCCTACAAGAATGTACACACTAGTTTTTATTAAAGGTATCCAGATATTCTTGCTCTGAGCTTGTGTAAAGAGCAGTTTGGTAATGCAGGAGAGTGTTGAAATTGCTGTGTGTGGATTTGATAAAGCTAATTGTTTTCCTAACTGCTGGAGTCTGAATTTTTAGAACATTATTTATACATTCAGTCGCAGTGTAAGAGAGGTCCCAGGTGCTTACCAGAATCAATAGTTGCTACCACAAACAAATGCTGAACAATTTTGTCCAGGTAGACTTTGGAGAAGGGGAACAAACTGAGTTTGAAAAGGGCTGGTGCATATGCTTTTTATCAGGACTGCTTAGTAGTTGTTTTTTTTTTTTGTTTGATTGTTTGTTTGTTTGTTTTGTATTAAGTGCAGTATCAGGATTTTGGTTCATTGGATAAAGTTCTGGTTTCTATTGGAAACAGTCTCTTACAGAGAATCTGGGAAATGAAAGCAAAATTCTAGGGGAGGTTTTATTATAATTCCCACAGCAAAAATGACACTTCGGATTTATGTGGTATTAATGTCAAATTCTGTATATTACCTCTTGCAGAAGAGAAGGATTTCTGATGACTCCACAGTTGCAGAGTTGAGCAGGAGTTTCCAAGAAGTGCCAGGTATGGTAAAATGTGGGTTATCCCCTCCCTGCTATTGTAATGTGGTTCTTAGTGGCTGTTACGTATATTGTACTCATAAGGTACTCATAAGCAGGAAGACTAGTATCTTCTTTTCTATAGCAAACATGATTTTATATTTTATAAAAGGACATTTTATAAAAAGCTTGATTTGTTATTCTGTTCCATTTGAGATTGAAATATTTTTCAAGAAATTCATCAGAAAAGGGACATTTTTCACTTAAGAACAAAATGTATCCTAATCCATGTGTTAGTTACTACTGAAAGGTCCTGCTCAGGATTTCAGATTGTGAGTCAGAGGGATAGTGGCCTTGCTTTCAGAAACAACTGTATCTTTGAAAGCATTGCTGGACATCCTGTATAATTTTTATTTAAAAAAAAAAAAAACAAACAACAAAAAACTACAAGAACAGCTGACACAGACATTCAGGTGCCTCTGAGAGTACCACTGTTTGCCATTAGCATCTTTAAATAATTTTGACTGATTGACTCAGACCCATAAGTCTAAGAAGAAATTATGAAGAAGCTGACCATACAGTTTGTGGCTTTGTCAAGAAAATAAAAGATCCATTTCGCACTTTGAGTAATACTGAACAGAATTTAGGTGTTGCACAATGTACCTAAGTACTTATTAAAAGAACAAAAAAAGAAAAAAAAACTTTCAAAATCAGGGTTACAGAATTGGGCATTTCCTGATTAACTGTCATGGAAATTCCAAAATTCATGTGGATTGTGCAAGTATCCCAGGTATTGGTTGCACACTTGAGTGCAGCTTTGCAGTGTTGGCTGAGGAGAATGCACTGACATGTTGTTTGGTTGCATTTTATTACTTTGTTAGTCAATTGATGCAAAAGTGATAAAAGTTACTGAAATTAACATCTGTAAAAGATGACACTGTTTTCCACATACAACTCTGTGGTGTACTTTGCTTCCGTGTTCTCTGTGTAGGATGGAAAAGATGGCAGTCTTATTCCCTGATACTGGAATTTCTCAACTGCTCCCATTGCGGAGCCTGTTCTGTGATGCGCCTTTTTTTTTTTTTTTTCTTTTTTTCCCAGAAGGTGGACCAGAACACTTTATTTCCAGTAAATCTGTCAAGTATTCATTTGATGCCCACTGATGTCAGGCAGACGTTTTTCTGTCTCAGAAACAGTCAAAATAGCAACTCTCTGCTTTCTTAATTTATATTAGTATTTCACATTGTTTATTCCCTGCTAGTAGGTCCTTATCCTGAAATTTTTCTAGCAGTTTCAATTTTCTGTCCTTTGAGAGAGCAGGAGTTTATCTCTTCCTTTTTCTCTGCCTTTGCACTGATTGTGTGTGTCAACAGGAATGTTCACAGCTCTCTGTTTACAGCAGTGCTCTGCCAAACTGAGAGGAGCTCTGTTAATTGTTTCCTTTACTGCAGTTGCCCTGTTTTCAGCCACTACAGTGACTACAAACGTGTACAAACTTGTGAGTACAAACGTGGAGAACTCATGCAGTGAGTTCTGGCATACAGATTATTTTACTCCACTTAATCAGAAGTTGATTTTTAAAAAAGAGCAAAATGTTTAAATGAAATTAAGTCATTTAAATTTATCTCAGAAAATTTTCAGCAATTTTACAGAAAACTGAAAAGTAGACTTGTAGTCACATTAATTACAGTTTAATTATTTAACTAGGCTTTTCAAGTTTGTTTTTGCATTGCTTTATAAATGGTCTTGTTTTCAAGCAATTGCAGCTTATATTTTATTACAAAACCTAGAGCAATATGAGGCAAACTTTCCAAACCTGCAAAGTACTCAATTCAAAGACAGTGAATACCAATGGAGGTGTGCTAGTTTGGAAATCAGGCCATTGTATGGGCTTTTTTTGTTCCTTCTATCCCCGCATTACATAAGAACAGTTTCATAGTAATCATAGGTGACTTCCTAGTGGATGTGAATTGAGGAGTTATTCCAGATAATTTTCAGCACAGGGAAGGAGAAGAAGAGGAGGAATAATTAAATTGAAAGCTAAATTAAAGGACGGGGTCCTGAGTGCCTTTTAATCACTATTTAAACTAACAGGAGTAAGAACATCTTGCGTGGTTCAGCACTCAGCTTTCACTGTGGTCTGTCACACCCCATTTTTAATATGCAAAACTTTACCTTAGATTAACAAATAAATTCCTCTCAGCCAAATTTCATAATATGAAAAGGCTCTGTCTTGCAAACTTATATATGAAAGGACATATTTCTGCTTTGAGAAATTCCCTGGCCCACAGCAGAGTAAGCACTAACTCAACCAGGTATTTTTTTTCAGAAGGTAATACCATGCATTTTATTGCCATTTTGCTTCTCCAGAGATAGGTGAGCTAGGCTAGAAGTATAACTATGGCTTTGGGAAGATGCAGAATTGTTCACGAAGAAGATTTCCTAAGCCCCAAAAATTTACAGGAATTCAGAAGGCTGCTCTGGAAACATTACATGATACTTGTTGTTGGGATTGGTGCTGAACTATTTTGTTCTGGCTGTTTGGGGAGGAAAAAAAGTGAGAGAAATGATTATTGCTTTGAAACTTTTCACTGTGACTTGAAAAGAACATATAGTATAGAAATAATGTCCTAGAATTCTTTCTTCCAACTGCTGTTTTTCCCCCGATACTTCCATTAAAATAAGATTACTAGGCTGCCTTGAAAGTAATCATTTAACTGCTGTTTCTTCTCTAGATACTTACCTGTAAGACTATCTGCATCACAATGTGTGTGGTATTTCTGTAACTCGTATTCATGGGTGCTCTTAACATGTTGGATAGTGAAACACAAAGTTGCTTGTCTGTGGCAATAAACAGGAAAGGTACAAGACAAATAAACCTTGTAAGATTAACTGAAATTACAGTGAGTTGAAAAACAATTTTTAAAATATTTTCCATTACAACAGTTTGATCTGACCCAAACCAAGAATTAAGTAATGATAATAATAAAATAAAATGCTTTGCTTGACCCAGTTGTATTTTTGACATTTTTTTCTGAGTAGGCAAAAGATTTGTAGGAAGAACAAAGTTATTTTTTAATCTTATCTATAGTCATTCAGTAGAACAGATGTAAAAGCTTCTGATGTATTTGTCTTCTACTCTTGTTACTTCTAGGTTCACAGTGAATTGCTTTCTGCAGTTTCCAGAGGTTCTTAGCCTTTGTTTGTTTAAAGCTGGGACGTTGATTTTGTGGAGGGAAGTTGGCACCAGAGACCACTCTCTCCCTCTGCAACTTTTCTTAGTTTTTATGTCTGGCATCTCTGGGTGCTGCCCTGTTAAATGGCACTTAGGGTTTTGAAATGCTCACTACCCTGTACCCATATGTACCCTGCTGCAAAGGGCAGCTTGCATTTTGCACCTTCCCACCCCCAAAGTGTACAGTCCCATGGAGAACCCCAAACAGCTACCTAAACACAGGAATTTCGTGGGTAATAAATGCATTCACCTCCTCTCACCAGTCTGCACTGAAGGTAAATACTTGCAAGGCCCTTGACCAAGGAGTGATCACAGGAAAGTGAAGAAGTAAAGGGTTATGGAAAGATGACTTTGGAAATGGAATGATTTTGGTGATGACTAAGGACACAGAGCCCTTTTGGTCCTGAGAACAGCTGCTTGGAGACAGACTGATTTCCCTGTGACTACTGAATACTTTGAATATTTAAGCATTTTCTCCCTTTATTTTTGTATGCAATATATTAGCTAAATTTCTTTTTGTTAGCTAAATTTCTTTCTACTCCCTGCACCCTGAGTGCATAAAAAGACACTGCTAAAAATGACAGTTCTGCTCATAAGATCCCAAGAATGGGAGATGGGGCAGGTTTATATAAATAGCATTTAGCATTAAGCTGCATTTCTTATGTTGTTTGCTCTCTGACATCAGTCCTAGTGATTTGTTTTATCTTTGAGTGTTTTTCATAGAAGGTGATTTTTCTTTGACTCACTCTTTTGAGTAAGAAAATATGTAGACTGGAGTCAAATTTTGAGCATCAAACATAAGTGACAGGTCAAAATATTCATGCTAGAGATTCTAGATTGAAGTGACTGCTTATGTTAACTGCCTTTTTGCCATGTAATTTGTGGAGTGTTTTGAAGGATTTTATTTTCACCAATTGATGCACTCATAATCCAAATTAAGCAATGTAGGCAGCTGTAGAAGTTCTGCAAGATCAGTGCATGCATTATGCTATTTTTGGCAATCCTCAGTTTGTTTTCTGTTCTACTTCTTGCTCCCTTCCTCTATCCACAGCATCATTTATTTCTTCAATGAATTTGAAGAATGCTTTCAGTAGTGCTTCTCAGCATCTCTGCAGCCTGTGGAGAGTGTGGGTAGTCTGTATTCAGCATCCCGGAAACTGTGTCCCCTTGAAGAAGTGATCTGCTGAAAGTAAATACTTACAGGGCAGGCTGGAACAGTCCTTCTGCACTGCTTTCAAACTCTGAAATGCCTGGTCTCTAATACTCCCTGGAATTTGCATTTCATTTGCTAAAGAAACGCTACCTGCTGCAGTTACCCAGGGATTCTCAAGGAGCAAAGGAGCTGAAGATGACTCTGCTTGATTTTTATTCAGTTTGGGCTGTTTTGCTGGAAATGGCAGTGGCATTTGGTCCTGTACCAAGAATCACATGGGAGCACAGAGGTAAGAAGAGAAACTTCATTAGTGTAATGTGGGGCATTGCAACATCAGAATTATGTGTGTATGTTCTTTTTGCTTCTTGCAGCAAGTAGTTGTAGCCTCCTAATACAGTTATCAGGAGGTGGCCGATGAAGCAATGAAGGATCAGATATTCCTGTAGGCTTTTGGTTTAATTGTTCAGCCTAGATCTGAAGAGAACTCTGAGGCACAGGCTGTGAAGTAGTTACTTGCTGTTGTTGAACTTCTCTCTCTTTTTTTTTTTTTTTTTTTTCCTCCCCTGCACTTGAGTCATGGATATTTTAGCTCTTAAAAGATATTTTGACTTGTGCTTTTACTATTGATTAAGATTAGCCACCCTGGAATGCTGTAACCAAATAAATATATGGGTATCATGAAGAGGCAGCCTTAAGTAAAAAATGTTAAATGCTGAAGAGGAAGGAAAAGATAAATGGAGGTTAAGAACATAAATAGCTGATTTATGAGATGGCTGTAGGATATACTTTTCCTGTTTTTCCCGTTTATTGCAATTATTTAAGTATGAGAAGCTTTGAATAGACGTGGAATTTTAGTTCATTGGAGGAGTAAACAGGTAGAATTGTCTGAACCAGTTCATCCATTTGGAAAAGATTTTCCTGCAAAGTGAAAGATTTTAAAATGCATGCTTGTAAGCCTAATTTAAAATAAGTGTTTCCTGAGTTGTACAGATGAAAAGGTGCAATTTTTGGTGTTAGAACTGGGAGTAGTAGTATGTTTTCTGCCTGTCTCTTAAAACTGAAACTGAAGTAACCTCGTGGTAGTCTCTATTACAAAGTCTGCCATCCCAAATTTCAATATATTTTCCATAACAGTTGTACCTGCAGAATAAATATTCCTGTTTATTAATAATTTCGTCATCTTTCTCCAAGCAATTCTGTTCCAGTTTGCATGCCTCTTTCCCTCATGTCTCCTTCTTTCGTCTTCTTCCTTTTTATTTTGATTCTCCTTCATTCCTTTCTGCTGTGTGCAATTATTTCCAGTCTCCATTTGAAAATCAGCATGTTTACACTGTGTACATGGTTCCTTCTTAGGTTGTATCTTCTTTCTTCTGGGGTAATATTTGAAATGTCTTCTTTCTTGGCACAGGATCATTGGTTAGATTTGTTTGAGGAAGTTGAATTCACATGGTGAATTAAATTTCCCACAGTAGGTGGATATGTGGAAGGGAGAGGGTTAGGAGAGAACTGACGGTAGGTGTGTGAAATGGAGATTAGAAAAAGAAAGAATTAATGACTGAAGAAAATGAAGGAAGACATGAGTTACAGGGATCATTGCAGAAGGAAATTCGTAGGCATTTGAAATTGAACTAGAAAGTAGGGACCATTGATTTTAACATCAGTGATGGGAGCTACTGTTTGTGCTTAACCAAGCTTCCAGGGGTATATATCAACTGTTATGTGTGTTGTCCAAAGTAATCTTTGTTGCTTTCAAAGATACTCAAAGGCTGTTAGGCAATTTAGAATAATGATCCATAAACTTGACCCTAAGTGATCATGTTTCTCCATGTCCTACTATTTTCCTTTCAACAGAGGTCCAACTAATACATTTTCATGAACCTGGAGTGTCAAACTATTCAACCTTGCTGTTAAGAGAAGACAGAGATGTTCTATATGTAGGAGCCAGAGAAGTTATCTTTGCATTAAATGCAGTGAATATTGCTGAAAAACAGCATGAGGTATGCATTTAAATACATTAGCCTCTATATAAAATTCATACTTGCAAGTTTCACTTTATTTTCTGTTATCAGTAGTACTGTGCTTGAGATGAGGGTCTTGCGCCTTTAGTTTTTGCTCCTGTTTGATGTTTTGAGTTGTCTGCACACTTAAGTGATGGTACAGAGAGATATGATCCAGTTCACTCGGCATTAGCTTACCTGCAGAAGTACTTTGGATGTACTGACTCTTCTCTGAGTTGACCCATGCAGAAATCTGCTGATGTGATTGTGTTACCCCACGTTCTTCTCAAGCTTCTTACTTACTCATCAACAACACAGACTGGTGTTTAGAGACATGGCATGGAATCCCAACCAGGATGTTTTGAAAGATAATCTTTGATTTTTAATCTGAACTAAATGTTTAGGGATGGCGATAGGAAATTTCACATGCATATAAAACTTGGTTTTCAGTTACTACTTTGAGTGGATGTAACTGTCAAAGTTATTCCTTAGCATAAAGTATAAGTTGGTCCAATAAGGTTTTTACATGTTTTTTTCTAGTGCAAATTTAATAAGAAATAATTAAAACAATTACACTTGCATTTCCTTAATGAATATGTTAATGGAGAATTTCATTAATCAGAGGAGAAAGATCATAATGAACCCAAAAGAGGCTAGAAGTGGTTCTGCACTCTCTGATGACCCATTCATTTGAAAGTGTCACCGCTCCTGAAAAGAATGGCTTTAAACCTTTGAAAGCTACTTACAAAATGATTTATAAATACTGCAAACACGAACATTAAAATTGTTTGTTTTGTGCATTGTTCAAGGTCTGGAATTACTGCATTTGCCTTGAAGTGTTCTGAATACAACTTTTTGTTTCTTGTTTTTTGCTTAGTTGCACTGGAAGGTCACTGAAGATAAAAGGACTAAATGTGCAGTCAAGGGCAAATCAGAACAGGTATGTTCTTCTATTGAATCTGGAGAAAGAGATATTTCCTTTAAGGATGAGTGATGATAAAGAAGAAGGGTTCTGATTATTTGAAATTAAAATCTTTAGATCACCTAAATTATTTAATAAACTCGAGCTTTGGAAACTACAGTTAGTTTTCTTGTAATTCTCAGTTCATCATTTCTTGCTTTTGAAACTTGTTTGAAACTGAGCACATTCTTACGTGCCTAGAATCATCATTTTTTCCATTATATTAATAAACCAATATTACTTTTACTGAGCTAATTGATACCACCTGTTATGTTTTATTAATACAGTAATTCTTCACCAGCATTTTGTTTTCCAGAATGACTGATAATTTTACCTGCTTTGCTTTAGGATGTTGGGTTTATTTTCTGGGCCATTGTTTTTCCACTGGTGCATTTTTCACTAACTGCATACATCTTTGTGATGCTGAGCAGGTGTGCTTCTTGCCGGCCTGACTGATCAGACAGCTCCCCAGTGCCTGAGCAGCGCAATCTCTTCTGTGCTTGGCAGTGCAGGCAACTCGGTCCCTGGACTCCCTCAGCGTTTTTGGCAGCTACAGACCCCTCCAGAACTGCTGGCACAGGCTGGCTTTCTCATACTGCCTTTCTGTAGAGGTAGTTTATTTATGGCTTAGGTGGGCTTGCCTTTCCCCTTGTATTGTGCCACTGGCTTAATAATATGTCAGACTGGGGGTTTACTTGGCAAGACTCATGGTCACTTTCACCATAGTTTTGAAAGTGTAGGGTTCAGAAGGCTGCATGTGCAAAAAGCAGTACAGCTATCCAATTAGAGAGTTTTGACATGAGTGCCTCACATCTCCAATTTCTTTGTTGCACACTGATTATAAAACCCCAGGTGCATCCAGGGGCTCATCTGAGGTGAAGTGGGTTTCCCTCCCTTTTCCCAGCTCTCTGCATTCGCTTGAACTGAGAGCCATCAAGGCAATTTACCTGCCTAACACAAGGTGTGAAGGGCTGTTGAGGACCAGTTCCTATTCCTCTTTGGCTCTTTCTGATTACTTTGTTCTCCAGCTTTGACCGAGGCTGCTAGTAATAATTATATACAGTCATGATGGGTGCATATGATGTGACTCATCTTTCACCTGCATACGCTTTTGCAGACATGTCTAGGTATGCACCAGTCGTTTTCAGAGATTATTGATGGTGATTGGAAAGACTATTAGAGTCTGTAAGTAGGTACTTTGCCTTAGCTCTCTCAGAACTCCAGACTGTTCTTCCTATTTTTTTCTGCCCCTAGATTAGCAAGTTTTACTGTGTTACACTTATTCCCAGCAGTGCTTTTCTCCATTGTACTCAGGATTTATTACTAGCTATGATTATGCTGTAGCCATAATGTTTTGCAAAATGCAGTTGTTTTGAATGTTAAAAGTATTAAACAATCACTGCTATTTCTTATACTAAAATGGGCAGTCCTCTCCCTCACCTATTGTCACTATAGTATGTAGTGCTAGGAAAAAAAAAAGACTTACACATCTGTTCAAGGAACTAATCTGGCAGAAAACTTGTTTTGTTCTTTTTTCATACCCAAACCACCACACAGTCAGAGAAATGCCTGGTTTGTCTCATAAGAGTGAAGAGTAAGGAAAATGGTTATACTTGCTTAAATAGTTTATGGAACTGCAGTACAGTGTTGGTATCTGGCTGTGTAGCAGACAGGATTAAGGGATGTTGATGATACTGTTTTTTTTCTCCACTGAGTGCGTGTTCACAGTGTTTGTAATTGTTTGGAATCCTTATGGCATGGATATCCAACCATTTGACTACTCTGGGCCTTGGAGAGCAAAAGGGAATTGTCATGGGCCACATATAAAGTATATGATATAGTTTTAAAAAAAGGATGGCTGCATATTTTTCACTGATCACAGGACTGTGTTTAGCCAATGTATCAAAATGCATGAAATTCTTTGCCATAATTTTTAATTTCAAACACTGTCTGAAACATAGAACAGATAAGTTGATTTTTCACCTTGAAGGCACATGTTTAACCCAGTTAAATGAGCGAACAAATCCACCAGAAATGCTATATCTGTGAACCCAAGTCATCTTAGCATTATGGCACAAACTTAATTTTGATTCCATAAGGGACTAGATTTTATTTTGCAAATCATAAAGTATTTTTAGCATCTTACCCCGAATTAGCCACCTTCCTTCAGAAAAGTAATGTCCCCATAATCAGCATCCATACTTTTAAGGAACTCCTGGAATTGGTGATGATTCAGTCCCTTGGACTTCATGAAATTCACAGCTTTGATAATTTGCAAGATATTTTCAATTTTTAAAGCTTTCTCGCATAAATTTTCGTTGATGTGCAATGCAGTGATGTTTCATCAAATGTGAGTTGTCAGTGACAATTGCATTGTCTTCCGTTAATCTTACAAGTCCCTCTTTTTTCACCAACTATTGCTGGAATGCCATCAAGAGCTACACCGGATATGTTCATTAAAGAAAATTGCTTTAATATGTTTCTTTTACTGCTTCAAATATCAAGAGATTTAGTTGTGTCTTCTAATAGCGCCAAAGAAGCCATTTTTTCAGTGACATTAATATTTGTTGTCTGTACTTCTAATGAAAATGGCAAGGTGAGCCATATCTGTAGCATTAGTACTTACATCTTTTGCTAAAGCATGAAGTTTGAAATTAGCAGCTTTACTCTAAATTTCTTCCAGTATATTTTCCAGTTTCTTTAGTTCACCCGGCTACAGTCTCGTGAGGCAAACTGATTTTTCTAAAATCCATTTTTTTATGAGGACACATTATATCTGCCATGCTTTCCATGCATTGCTTAACTAAGTCACCATGAAGAAATGGTTTTGATTTTTTTTTTTTTTTTTTTTTGCAGTCAAATCTGCTACCACCTAGCTTTTATAACAGAGTTGGTTTGAAAAAAGTTTTAAAAAAATACTTGGTTGAGGTGACAGACTTTTTTTCAGTTCCACTATTTTGTCTTGGTGATACCTTCTTTGATATGCATCAAATTTGGCACTGTTTCTGCATATAGCGTGTTTTCAAATTTTAATATTCAAAAACTGACACAGTTTCTTTGCAAATCAAGCATAGTGCCATATTATTTCTCAGCACTGCACTGTGCCCTGCCCATATCCCATGCTGGAGGGACATGAGCTGACGCCATGGAGGCATGGCAGCAGAGTGCGGGCTGCACAGCAAGCTGTGCTGGGCCACAGGCAGCCTGCAGGTTGGGCATGCTTGCCATTTAGCGTCCTTTTTTCAAAGCTTTGTTCAAACTCCTTACTGTCACAATGTGGCATGAATAGCAGCAACAGAAGAATTGACAGCACAACTTTGTTTATTTATGTTGGAATGTGCAGCTGTGGTTTATCAGACCTGTCCTTTTCTCATCCTGTATTACAGACTGAGTGCCGTAATTATGTGCGTGTCCTGCAACAGCTAAACGACACTTTTCTTTACGTGTGTGGTACTAATGCATTTCAGCCAACTTGTGATTACCTGGTAAGAGTATGTAGATTTTATGACCCAGTAAGAACTTCAACAAAAAAGCAGCTCATCTAAACAATGAGTTAATCTTTTTTTCCCAAATAGCATTGCGGTTTCAGTGCTTGTCATAGCTTCTGAGATATTCATGACACTCTCTCGCAATGATTATTAGAGCACAGAAGTAAATTATACTGCTCCTTTTTGAAAATACTGAATTATTGATACAGTTTGGTTGTCAGCAGATTTACTCTTTCGTTGCTTTTTGTAGTTCTCCATGTGTTTTACGTTAGCATAAAAGTACTCTCTGAAACTGAAATGACATTCGTTGTGACTTCCATCCAGTACTGAATCTCTCTGAAATTTCTAATATTCCCATGTCTGCTTGTCTTGTCTCTGTTTCTGGCAATGCCACAGCTTCATAATTCTGACTGCTTCAGAATGAAGTCTTGGCTTAAGATCAGAACTCCCTTTTTTCATTGCTTACTCTTTTGTTGCTCTCCTCACTGTGTCTCTTAACGATTCTGAAATTCAGAGATGTTGTAATTATGTTTGTTATTTTTTGTCTCCCATGCCTGTAAGTTTGTTTGCCAGTAGCCCTGGAACATTACCAGAAGTCACTGTCCTTAGCCTTCAGTGTCTTAATTACACAGTATAAGTGATTATTTTTTGCAGTATTGTTGCTTCAGCTCTCTATCATCTTTCTGATCCTTATTCCCTTGATTTTTGAGGGTTTTATAAAGCAGCAGTCATTCTGTTGTTTTTGAAAAATACAGCTAGATTATACCCCATCTAACAAATTTAACAGTCTCAAAAATTGCTAAGTGCACTTCAGAAAGCCTTCTTAGTTTGTAAAACTGACTGATTTTTGTGCAAGCTAATTTAATAATTGCAAGTTCTTACTTGTCATCATCTAATTTCTCCGCCTTTCAGACTGTGTGTTTTTTTTTGCAGATCTCTCTTTCCTATCTTTCTCCTTCTGTGCATGGATTTAACTTTTTGTCTATTCTTTATTGCTACTTCCCTCAGTTTCCTCTTCCTCTTTGTTATACTTGATCATATTTTCTGAAAACTCATATGTGTTTTATAATCTTGGGAAAATAGGCATTTCACTGAAAGTTACTAGTCTGTTACTGGTTGGTTTTTAGTTACCTTTGCATGATTCAGTTAGTTGAAAGAAAGAGTACAAATGGTTGGCTTGTGGTTTTCAACTTAATTTTTTGCAGAATTTAATTTTGTTTGAGCTCGAAGGTAAGAATGAAGATGGTAAAGGCAGATGCCCATTTGATCCTGCTCAAAGTTACACATCTGTTATGGTTGGTAAGTTCAGTCTCTGTGTACTTCATTATGATGTATAAATATTCAGTCTTCTCCACTGTTGTTCTTTGGTCTTTGGCTATTAAGGTAGTTTCTATATCTTTATTGTGCATTTAAGTAGACGTAAAAATACTCATGAGTTCAATGTGTTTCTTAAAAGCAGAACATAGGAAAACTTCAGATTGTTCTGGAATCAACTTTTAAAACAACAGCTTTCAAGATAATAATTTTCAAATGCTTTAGTCCAGCTAGTCTAAATGTACTTTGACTGCCTCTGTAGAAACATTTACAGTCATTTAAATAACAAGTGGAATTTTTAGCTTTCCTGAAGACACATGGTGAAATAGAACAGGAAAGTGAGGTATGTATTGCAACTATATTACCACATGGTTAGACAACTAAATGTTAATGGATAAAACCAGAGTTCATAGCTGTATCATGGTGTCACAAGATCACGAAAGAGAAGCTCCAAGTAACATGAAACAGGAAATGAAAAAGAGCTCACTCACTGTGTTGTTCTTTAAATTTTTTAGTTTGAATCATGGTGGCACATAAAGAGAGAAAAACAATTAGTTCCACAACTTCTGTGGCATTTCTTAGATACATTTTGATACATAAACATAGTGTTTATATAGGCAGTGTTAAAGAGCCCTGAAAACAGTGCTGACTTTTGCGAGGTGCTTGTGTTAGAGAAATGAACAAATTGTAAATGTGTTAGCTCTGAGAATGGTCAGTAGAAATATAGACATAGAAGACATGTCTGGAGCAACTGAGAGGAAATTTTTGTTTATCTTTTCTTGTGAGAAGTTTAAGCTAACATACTCTTTTGAAATATTTATGTACCTTTTTTGGTATACAGTACATAAGAAAGTTTAAAATATTTGTTTTTGTTTTAAAGATGAGGAGCTTTATTCTGGGACTTCTTACAATTTCTTGGGAAGTGAACCTATTATTTCACGGAACTCTCATCAGAGTCCTCTGAGAACAGAATATGCAATACCTTGGCTTAATGGTAAGTGGGTGTGAGAGCACAGCAGATCAAATCATGTTTTCCTTCTTCAGTGTCACAAATTCAGACAAAGAGTTTGAGCTTCCTTTTTGAGGTAAGGAGCAGTTGCTCACTGTCTCAAAGAGACAGTGTTATAACAGAGACTTTTGTTATATTGGTGTGTGCCCTTATCAGATTTTTTTTTTCTCTTTAATTTTCAGAACTTTTATCAGCACTAACAATGAAAACAGCTTAGAGACACATAGACTTTGACTGCTAAGTGCTATGTTTTGTTTTGTATCCATTTGTTCATCCTTGCTATGATACAACATACTTGTGATGCAGTAAGAAGAATATTCCTTATTCTCAACATATATATTTTAAAACCAATATGTTCTTGGTTCTGATTATCTCAGTTCTTGACTTTCAGAATTGGCCAAGTTTTGTGAACTCTCAGAATTTTATGGCTCTTGGTCCAGAAAAGACTAAAATCATGAAGTCAGCATATTGCCAAAAGAAAAAAAATACAGCATCCAAAAAGGGGAGGATGCTGAGTACATGATGTAGTACATCCTGTTGTTATTGTTGTATTTGTTATTTTAGTTAGCAGTAGAAATACTAAGTGGCTGGTATTGTGTACATGTAGTTGAAATGAAGTTGTTTTTACAAGATGGAGTTGACCTAAATCTTGTATGTGATTTCATGCATGAGGGCTGGATGACAACAATGAGAGTATGCATGTTTGAAAACCACTAGGGCTTGGGAGCCTGGTTAGTATTTTTGGATTTGTTACAATTTTTCTGTGGGACTGTGTGATCTTCATATGTGTCCAGCCAGCTGCTAGTGTGGGTAGCTAACCAACCCTGGCAAATTATTGCTTGTAAGTTTTAGCTAATTCTATCCTTAAATATGAACAGAAAGAAACAGTATGCTTTGTCATAAGTTTGCATCAGGGAGGAGAGGTGGGCAATGGAGGATAGGTATCCAGACCTATCAGAAAACCATGTAGGTGAAAAATGATCAGTAATGAGATACAACAGACTAAGAAGTATTAGAGATCTTTAAGGTACGGTATGTTAAATAGCTGGGTTTTTTCTTCCACTGTTGTACTTTTTTAGAAGTGTTAATCATGGGCTCAATAACAAACAGTGTAGGCAGATCAGTAACTGAAGAACAGTTAAATGCAGTGTGAGGTTTGGGAGAAGAAAATTCCTAGAGAAGTTTAAAAGAGTTGTTTATAACATAAAACTATTTTCTTCATATTTGTAGAGCCAAATTTTGTTTTTGCTGATGTGGTAAGAGCAGATCAAAACAGCACAGATGGAGAAGATGACAAGATATACTTCTTTTTCACCGAGGTGTCTGTGGAATATGAGTTTGTTGGAAAACTTATGATTCCAAGAATAGCGAGAGTGTGCAAGGTAGGACATGGTTCAATTGCCTTTTACTAATTACAGTAGATTTTGTTTTTAGTGAAAAAAATCACATTTATTGTAAATTAAATGGAAATGGTTTAACTTCATCTCATTGAAACAGCAGTTCTAACCAGTCTGTCATAACTGACAATGTCTCATTCTTGCTTTGGAAAGTAATGCTTGACTTAATTTAATTAATGGTGAAATTTCAGTATGTGTGAGGGTTCTGGGGGGTGTGGGAGAACAACAACAATTTAAAAAAAAAAAAAAAAAAGGACCCTTGTTTCTGTTTTTTAAACTGAAAGTTTAATTGCGGTCCTTGGGGGGGAAAAAAAGAGAAAGAAAAAAGGCTTGAGTTGCTGTTGAGCAGATAGGAAATTTGTCAAAGATTCAAGTTATTCTCAGGCAGAAGCATGCAAGCAAGGTCATTTTTTCTGTAGTTGCAGCTACTTATAGCAGATGGGACTTCTGTGGAGCTGCCAGAGCCACAAACAAGATAGTCCACAGCAGACTGATTCTGCCACACTTAGTGTGATTAAACCTTAATTATTTTGATTCAATCAAGTAGTGTTGGTTAAAAATCTTGCTAATGGAAGAAGATATTTTTCCAGTACAAAATACTCTTTTCATTGGAATGTTATCAATTTCCTCTGTACTTTTTTTCCAACAGGAAACTTACCTAGCCATTTCATTTTGATTAAGTTGAAATGTTTTATTTTGACTTTACTCTTCTGTATTTAAATATGGAAGTTAAAATATCAATAACAAGTTAGTGTCCTCGAAATTTCCATTAAACAAGCAGCTGGAGGCAGGTTTACATGGGACTTTATATTATGGCCCTCTTCTCACTGACAGCTTGTGCACTTTTGAGAACAGGAGTATCACAGAACATGAGAGATACATTGCTGCTGCTTGTTAGTAAAAGGAATCAATGGCAGATTGCAATTCTAAAGGTATTTTTACTTAAGTTTTACTTAGATGTACTTAAACTTTCAGTTTTTCTTCAACTCTTTGCATGAAAGCACTGGATAATGAACAAAAACTATTAATAGTGTCCAAATATGCCTGTTTTTGTAAAGAAATAACAGAAACAACTGCAACTCATAAACTTCATAAATGTGGTAACTGCCCACAGGATTAGGATTAGGCCATTGGTGCATTTTTTTCCTAGTGGAATTGTTAATGTCAGGCATGTTAAGTGCATATTGCAAAATTACAGTATGAATCATTTCTGTTTGGATGTCAGAGAACAAATGAGCTGTTACTGATTTATGTTAAAGGATGTGTATAATACCTCCATGTTTTTTGTGATTGTTCTAATAAGCATTTGTATTTTATAAAGTTACATTGCTCATCTCTGTTTTTCAAATGCTGAAGTACAGTTCTTTTAGAAGTCCAGTGTCTCATCTTATTTCCAGGTGTTTACGAAAACCATTCTGCATGATTTCTGTTGACTCCAATAAGTAAATAAATAAATTCTGTGGCTTCCTTACTTTTCTGTATATGAGCATATTTATAGTTTTTGATGTTGCTGTAGATTAAATGTTAAAGAAGTATAGTAATTAGAAAAGTTCAAAAACAGTTAGAAAATAGAAGAAAAAAATAGTTTGGTAGCTTTGTAGCTGTCGTTCTTAAATACAAAACTGCTGCCTAATTATCTTCATAGACACTTTTCTTTTTTTCCCAATGCCAAAAGAGGGACCAAGGAGGATTAAGGACTTTGCAGAAAAAATGGACTTCTTTTCTCAAGGCCAGATTGATATGCACCATTCCTGATAGGAATTTAATTTTCAATATTATCAATGATGTTTTTATTCTGAAGTCTCCAACCTTGAAGGAACCAGTGATATATGGAGTCTTTACCCCACAGCTGTAAGTATGCTATTATAGTGTTTCCCTGGATGAGTAGTTTGATCTCAGCTGGTTGCTGAATCAAGTAATTACTCCTATGATTTATTTTTTTAAATTCCTATATTTTTAGGAATAATGTGGGACTGTCAGCCGTGTGTGCCTACAATTTGTCTGCTGTAGAAGAAGTTTTCTCAAAAGGAAAGTATATGCAGAGTGCTACAGTAGAACAGTCCCATACTAAGTGGGTACGGTACAATGGGGAGATTCCTAACCCTCGACCTGGTGCAGTAAGTTTCTGTAATTTTGGATATGATGCTCAGGAGTAAAGAAACTAGAAAAACAAACAAACAAACAGAAAAAAAAAAAACAATAAAAAACAAAAAAGCCCTACTAAAGTGTAATATTAGATTGCTGTGATCTGGATACTTTGTATTGTAAAGATTTCCTGGAAGACACTTCAAGTGATTTATTCCAAAGTTTCTATCTGTTTGTTTTTTATAAACTTACCGTGCAGTTAATTGCAGTGTTTGTATTTTCATTACTTCAATTCTAAATTAATGTATTTTCCTATAATATATTTTGGGTCCAAATAAAAATGTAATATGAACCATTTGCTTAGAGATCAGCATATTGCAGAAGCCAAGGTGCTGTGGTACTTGAGTACCTTCCAGGCTTGGATGAGTATAATGTACAGTTATGTCCTCATGTGTAGGAGAAAATGCATGTACCTGCTGCTAGGATATAATTTACTTTTCTCTGTGTTATTTCTTTTTTCTGTTTTTAAATAATAGTGTATAAACAGTGAAGCCAGAGCCTTGAACTACATGACTTCTCTGAATTTACCAGACAAAACATTGCAATTTGTTAAAGACCATCCACTAATGGATGATTCAGTGACTCCAGTGGGAGACAGACCACGCCTTGTAAAGCGAGATGTGAAATATACCCAGATTGTAGTAGACAGAGTCAGAGCGCTCAATGGTACAATATATGATGTTATGTTCATCAGCACAGGTAAGTTCTGCATAACATTCTTTTTAATAATGTACTTATTCTTCAGGTAGAAGTGTGCTCTAACAGAAACTCAAAATATGTACATATTTACAGTATTTTTACAGTACATGGTATTTTCATAGAAAAATGGGGAGCAACAATATGTATGTGGAGAACCTTGCTTGCTTTGAGGAGCTGTTGCAGGAGGAGAACTGAAAAAAACCAACTTAATCAACAAATTGACTGTGTGATTCCGTGTACCCTTCAGCAGATTTGCTGATGACACCAAGCTGAGTGATGCAGTTGACACAATAGAAGTGGAGGGATGCCATCTACAGGGACCTGAATGGGCTTGGAAAGTGGGCAGATGAGAATCTAATGAGGTTTAACAGAGCCAAATGCAAGATACTGCAATTGGGTCAAGGCAGTCCCAGATGTGTGTGCAGACTGGGAGAACTCATTGAAAGCATCCCTGCAGAGAAGGACTTGGGGGTCTGATGCAGTGTGTTTTTGGAGCCTGGAAGGCCAACAGTATCCTGGGCTGCATCAAAAGAGGGGTGGCCAGTGGGTTGAGGGTGGTTGTCTCCCTCTACTGTGCTCTCCTGAGGTCCCATCTATAATACAGTGCTCAAGTATGGGGGCCCCGGTACAGGGAGAATGTGAAGCTATATCATCAGGTCCAGAGAAGGGCCATGAAGATGTTTAAGGGGCTGGAGCACCTCTCTTATGAAGAAAAGTTGAGGAAGTTGAGCTTGTGTAGATTGGAGAAGAGCAGGTTCCAGAAAGAGCTCATTGTGGCCTTCCAGTACTAAAAGGGATCTTACAAGCCGGAGGGGGACCAACTTTTCACATGGTCTAAAAGAGATAGGATGAGGAGGGTAGGCTTTGAACTCAAGAGGGGAGATTTTAGGTTAGATGTTACTCAGAAATTTTTTACTCAGAGGGCAGTGATGCACTGGCACAGGTTGCCCAGAGGAGTTGTCAGTGCCCCATCTCTGGAAGCATTCAAGGTCAAGTGTGACGGCACCCTGGGCAGGAGCAGCCTGATCTAGTGGGTTCCAGGCCTGTCCGTGGCAGGGGGTTGGAACTGATTGATCCTTAAAATACCATCCAACCTAAGCCATTCTGTGAACTGAGAACTGTAGTGTTTTGCCTAAACATACACGAGATAATCCCTGAAAGCCATTCTTCATCTCAGAAGGCCTTTTGTTTTCCAGAACTCCTTGCAGTCACAGGTATAATGTTTACCATTGGCGCAGGCTGGTGTGAAGTCTCAGCTGGATAAATGTTGCAAATTGTACAAGTGTGCATTTTTACTGGCCTTTTTATTTTAAGAATCTCACCTAAATACATTGCTGTATTATTGCAGATCAAGGGGCCCTGCACAAAGCTATCAGCTATGAAAATGGAATGCATATTATTGAAGAAACACAGCTTTTCCCAAACTTTGAGCCAGTCCAAACACTCTTACTTTCATCCAAAAAAGTAGGTGCTACAAGCATCACAGCATTAATCTTTTTTTTTTCTTTTCTTTTTTTTTTTTTTTCTGTTCTATAAAACTTATCTACCATCTTGTAAAATAATCATAATGAAGCAATACACGTAGTGGAAATCCGCAGCTGTAATATCTGCAGCTGTAGTTTCTGCAGTAGTATCAGTATTTTCCCTGATAACTTCTGTTACTTTTGATAGGTGTCAAGCTTTTGAGGTCGTCTTGATCTGGGGAAAGTGTTTGTGGTGGTGGAATGGGAACAGAGGTGTGCAGTCTCACTGTGGCTGTACAGGAGCTAAAAGCTGTAATGTATTCAGAAGTACCGATTTTTAGGTTAGAAGTAGCGTAAAAATCCTGACCCCTTGAGGCCAGGAAAAATCCTCCAGGAAATAGATATAGGAGTGATAATATTTTTCTGAAGAAATAGGCGTTAGTGGAGAGTCTTTTCTAACAGACTGAATAGTCTGTACTTAATTGATTTCTTCTTTCCCAGACTTATCAGGCTAGTTTTGTCTGGTAGATTTATTAGGAGACTAAGCATGTTGGTGCTGCTGCTGGTGTAATGCTCTGAAAAGAATTACTGGTGAGGTCCTGCCAGCCAGATAGGGCTTCAGCCACATCTGGAAGACACAAGCTTTGCTACAGGCTCAAAACACAGGGATGTTTTGCATTATTAAATAATCACCAGGTTTAATTGTTGAGTGATTTTTTCAACAGTGGAAGAATAATCATTTTGTGTATTTTGTACACTAGTCTTCTGGCTCTGTTTACTCAGACATGCAGATCTACGAATGTCTAGAAAATTATTACTATAAGCGCTAGCTTTTAGAATCAAACCCTTCAACTGGTGAAATTTCTGAGCTTCTTAAGGAAAGAATGACTGTTTAAAAGTGTCTGATAATCTTAATGACATTCAGCAAGTTCAGTAATGCTCCGATGCTAGGGATTTAGGAATACTGCCAAGATATCTTAAGAGCAGCTATTCCAACATGATCAATTCAATGGAAAAGAGCTTTATGCCGAAATTCTTAGCTGCTCATCTTGCATGTGTAGTAGTCCTTACAACAGAAAGAAATATTGTGAAAATAGAGTATATTCGTGACAGACAAGTCAAAGTCAGTGTGATTAAAAGCTGCCTTTTTCATAGATTTCAGTGGAATCCATTGTTTTTCTATGTGATTCATCACACTGGCCCGGGTACTGAATTACAGAATAGCTAAGGTTGAAAGGTACCTGTAGGTCCATTTGGTCCAACCCCTGCTCTAGCAGGGACACCCAGAGCAGGTCATTCATACAGCTGTAATTTGATACGTGTAGTGGCATCCTGTAGTAACTGATTAACGATAGGAGAGCAGCAGTTCCTACTCTTGACAGTGGGCCTCATAGCCTCATATACCTTCACCTTTCTCAGAAGGTTGTAGTCAGTAACATGAGCCTACAGCTGATCCTTTAACTCCTGTTTGGCTGAAAGATGTCTGGATTTTTGCCATGGTCTTCTCAGTTCTCCACTTGTTTACTGAACTCCCTGAATGTACCAGCTGGGAACCATGTCAAGGCACTGATACCCTTGTGCAGTGTTGCCCTGTTGGCTTTTATGTTAACCAACAGAATGCTAGAAAGACAGACAGACTGCAGTGAACCAGGGGGAGCTTTTCCTAGAAAGCCATACATGTTTTAATGCTGCAAATTTATTATGTGGATGCTCCAGCATAGACTAATGTTAAGTTAAATTTTAGTATGAAAGACTGCATTTGAATGTGTGTCTCTGAAGTTTAGTTCTCTTTGAAAGTGCCATCTTCCAGTAGCATACATTTCCTTTTTGATCGAGTTTTATCTTTTGTTAGGTTTTTCCTTGAAATTCACACATATGAGAGATCTAAAGTAGTTTTTGCTTAATCTTCCTCTAGACACTTCTGTTAGCCACAATGAAGCATTCATTTGTTTACTCAAAAAACACTTGTTCTTGTGTTCATTGCATTGGAGACTACCCTCTTCTGAGTTCTCATGATAATACCTCTTCATATAGTTAAATAAAAGCATGACAGTAAGCCTCCAAATCTAAATTCAGCCCTAAGTGTTTTTGTTTGTGTATCTTGAAGTTGTTCTTTATGTCAAGAACAAGTCTTCACCATGAGTATGATGTTTAGGAAGAATCTTGCTTTACTAGGATGGTTTTCTGGATACTTGTCCATGGTTCTGTGACAGTGTTCATCCTGTCAGAGTCAAGAAGGCATCCCCGAAGTGCCATTTCCACATACTGAAAATCTGTGCAGAATTTCAGATCTACATACTGAAAATCAATACAGAAAAAGCCACTTGGTGCTTAGGTCTGACTTCTTTGCCATGACAACTGCTGTGAAGTGCCTATACATTTGTTTGGTATTCTACAAAGGAGGAAGCAAATCCGTTGCCAAGGCGGAGCGTGCTATTTGTCTTTGTATGCACAGTGTCTGAGAAATTATAGATGGTAGATTGCTTATGGTGTTTCTTTGCAGGGCAAACCTATTTCATGAGGCTTTGTTTAGTGGTGAGTAAATTCGCAGTGTACCTTTAGTCATCAGTTTCCCTGAACTTGGACTCTTGCCTATTTCACTAATCTGTTTCAATCTTTTATGACAAGGATGATCAGAATGAGTGTGATGGTTTTCCTGTTGTACATAGAGTGAGAGTACAGATCCCCAGGAACAGTAGATAAAGCAGTTGTTCTCTTTATATCCCCCTTTTGCTAAGCATTATGCCAACATTCATTCTTTTGAATGCTATTCACAGTTCTTTCTTGCAGAGCATTCAAGGAAGTAACTGCAAGTAAGCAACTACAAGATTCAAATGCAAGGCTGACACTGGGGCTGCAGGGACCAGACTAGTAGGCAAGGAGTTGCTTTGGATTAGCAGATGTAGGAGCAGTATAGAAAACCTTCCCTTTTCAGGCTTGGATGTATCCACTGCAGTTTTGTCATTAGCAGGTGCTTGTCTTTCTTTGCATTAAGTCTATCAGTGAATTCATATTTATGGAGAAAAATGATATATAAGAGCCACAGTTAGGCAGTTACTTTCCTTTCTTATGAAGTGTATTGATCATAAGTTTTTGTTCTTTTGATTTATTTCCACTTCAAGTGTCGCTAAATATTTAAAAAATGTTTTTTACAAACATACAGGTATGCGTGCACCTCTTTTGATAATTTTTCAGTTGCTTCATGAATGTGATTGACTGTGTAGGCTTGTTTATGTGAGGTTTTTTTTTTTGCTGTTGTTGTTTTGTTTGTTTTAGAGCAGAAGATACCTCTACGCTGGTTCAAATTCTGGTGTGGTTCAATCTCCTGTGGCATTCTGTGACATGTACACCACTTGTTTTGACTGTGTTTTAGCAAGGGATCCTTACTGTGCTTGGAAACCTCTTGAAGGTTCTTGTGTTGATATTTTTCAAGAAAGTGAAACTGAAAGGTAATGACAGCCTTTGACTGTAGTTGCAATTGGTTTTGTATCAGTCTTACCTTACCAAGAGATATATTTTTTTTTAACTTAATGTTTTCAAACGCATACTTCTTCCTATCCATTGAGAGCCTACATAAAAAATGTCAGCTTGTGCTATTTAGATAAGATAAAATTTATCTTACGTTAGAGGATGGACTGACACAGGAATAAAATTTGAAGCTGTCACACTATCTTTTACAGGAATTGGATTCAGAACATAGGTGGAGATGCATCTTCTTGTTCTGGTGAGTTACATTCTGTGAAGAACTACTTAACTTATCTAGGTGGAATAGGAAAGACTTGTGTTTGTGATTATCTAGATTTTCATTTATATTTTAATATGTTTGAAGTTCTGTTGTTCTTTTCTTTTTCATATTTGAGCATCCATATAGCCTTCATCTTCTCTTAAAATCTTTGTATTTGTGTACATTTCATTGTGCAGTGCACAAACTTCTAAAATGAATGGGGGTACCTCAACAGCACCTCATGAATGAAAGTACTATTTACCATAAGTACCTCCAGTACAGTAAGTCTCTGTCTCTGATAAAATAACATTTGACATTCTACTGTGAGTCTTGATTAAGTGCTTGATTGTTGTTGCTGGATCAGATGAAATGATCCTGAAAAAAGCTGCCTTTATTATGAGAGGGGAAGGGGGCTCAATATGTCATAGAGAGCAGCTGAAGTACCCTTCGGTGTATTTTAAGACAAGTAACTGCAGGCCCTTTCTTTCTCATGTGTGTTGCTGCCATCAGATTATGGAGATCTTAAAGAAGACTAGTGTTAAAGAAGACTTGTACTGCAGTAAAGAGTACATGGCTTTATTCTGTTTTCAGTTCTTATCTGAGCAGAGTGAGGGCCACCATGACAGTTTGACTTGCTATTTATATTGCTCATTTATCGTAGTGTATTGTGGGTATGCAATAGGTACTAATGTTTTCAAAAGAGTTTGAGTACTGGTACTTAAATTTCTTAAAATTAAATCTCTTCTTGAACGTTTTGTGATTATTTGAAGTATACTAACTGGTTTGAAAGTTATACAAAGTTGAACATCTTGTTTCAAATGATGACTTACATCAGAGGCACACTCAATTTGGATCAACTAAGTCTCCCCCTGCTTTTCTGGAAGTGGACACTGTTTTGGAGTTCAAAGTGTCTGATCTTGTTGGTTTGATGTCCTGTACACACCTGTATTTTAGTATTTCACGGAGACTTGCATGCTGTTATCTTGGTCTTGAGATACTCTTAACACCATAGTCTTTGTATTTCTGTTATGACTAGCACAGTCTCATGAAACTGTACAGATTAGATCATACAGGAATCATTGCTAATACTCTGCACATTTATTTTGGTGTTCCAGATAAAGTAAGAGAGAATTCGCTACAGCATACATTCAAGCATGGGAGCACAGCAGAGCTCAAGTGTTCTCAAAAGTCCAATGTGGCACAGGTAGTTTGGAAGTTCAGAGATGATGTACTGAGAGTGGAGAGTCCCAAATACCGTCTACTGGAAAAGGCACTGCTCATCTTCAATTTATCAGAAGGAGACAGTGGTGTTTACCAGTGTCTGTCAGAAGAAAAAGTGAAGAATAAGAAATTCTCTCAGGTGTTGGCTAAGCATGTTTTGGAACTGAAGAAAGTCCAGCATACCACAGCAAGCCCAGTGGTGGCAGCTGCACCAATAGAAGGTAATGGTGATGTACCAGAAGTGTCAGCAGTATCAACTGAGGGCTCTACTGCTCAAACCTCAACCACTCAGATTGTACCAGTAACAACTGCAAGGATAATAACAAAACCTATTGGCCCTGTCCTAACAAGTGCAACCTCCAAAATAGAGCTTTTCAATTCACTTCCTGACACAGTCCCAGAAAAGACAATGTTTCTGAAGTCAAACGATAACTTCCTGTTGATGTTCCTGTTTCTCTTCTTTTTTATTCTCTTCTTGTGCCTGCTTTCCTACAATTGTTACAAAGGGTATTTGCCAGGGCAGTGCTTGAAATTTCGCTCAATCATGTTGCTTGGCAAGAAAAAAACAAAGTCAGATTTTTCTGATTGTGAACAGAGCGTGAAAGAAACCCTGGTGGAGCAAGGCAGCATCAGCCACCAGAGTGGGGAGCAGCCAAAGCCAGCGCATGACACCGGCTATGAGACGGAGCCGGACTGTGGGAATGGACAGCCTCAGGCCAGGGATGCGCAGGTGCCCAGGGAGGCAAAGGACAAACCTTTTGATGTGAAGTGTGAGCTCAAGTATGCTGACTCAGATGTGGAGGGAGACTGAAGGACAAAACCATTGGTTTTGTGTTGGAAATTAACCGTGGTACTATGGCTGTTTTTGAGCGCTGAGGGCATGGTTGTGACCACTGAGCCATAGGCAAGATTTACATGCTTCAGCTACACGGCAAGCCAATTCACATTCAGATCTCACCAGATACAGAAGCAGTGTTCTTGTCTGCAGACCATACCATCTTGTATTGTTCTATCAGTTTTTTTTAAATGGCCAGTTTCAGATCCCCATTTGTTTATTCCCAGTTCTTACCCACACATGGAGTACTTAGCTCTGGTGAACAGTTGCCCACTCCTTTTTTGGCCCTTTTCTTCCTTAGGATAAAAGTAACTAATTCAGTTGGCTTTAAAAAGTACTGCAGTCTGCAAATCTTTTAGCTGCCATTAAAAAAAGTTTAGTTTAATTTGAATTCCAAATTGGAAATTAAGTTTAGTTTATCAGATTGGTAAATTATAGACTATTGTCCAAATTGGGACATTTTTTCTTTGCTTGTAGTGATTATTTTTCATTTGATGCTTTGTGTTTTGGCACGCTAGATCTCTTTAGTTGGTTAAAGTTAATTACTTTAACTGCATTTTAAGTATCTTAGCTTTTAAAGAATATGGGGATATATAGTTGGCTTGATTTGTATAAGATTCTCAGGGATAATCTTGTTTAAAGGCTTTTTTTCTTGCTGCTTTCTAGAAATTTAGGTAACGATACCAGTATAAAACTTCTGGACTGGAGTAAGAAGGGGAAAGAATAAATGATAGAATTAGAAACATTTTATTTTCCTTAACCAAGCTGGACATAGTCACCTGCTTTTTTTTTTGTTTGTTTGTTTTTTGTTTTGTTTTTCTGTACACCATTGGATTTTTCCACTTTCTTTTGATTATTTTTTGAATGAATCAGTACAGGCAAGCAGCTGTCACTTCACAGTGACACTGAGAGAGATTTTTTGCACTGTGGAAGCAAAAAAGGAATTGAGAATTCCCTGCAGTAACTCATCTGGAATGGACTGTTAGGATACAGCCTGATAAGAAAACTTCGGGGATGGAGTTTGTTTCATTTTTTTCTGATTCAGAAATAACTTCTTTTCTTGTGACAAGTGTTTGCAGCATCACCCTTTTCTGGATTACATCCTCTAATCCCTTATGTAACTGAAGACTGAAACTGGAGCTCCTCAAACAATCAGTAATTTGAACTGTTCATTTGAATCATGTCTGCAAAAGTGAAAATGTGCATTTGTTCTAAGCCTAGTTCACAGCTGCAGTATTTGTCTCTAAAAGTATTTTGTGTGGTACAGTCCCACAGAGAGTTGTACCTCTCACTGCATCTTTCTGTAAATATTGCTAGGAGTGCATTTTAACAGTTAATAGCAGTGTGCCTAGGCTGCTTCTCTATGTTGAACTTTCATGCAAACTTTAATTTAGACCATCTTAGTGTGAACAGTTTATATTTTATAAGATTCAGTTCAGTTTTATTTTTCTATTTTTAATTATGTACATATAACAGAATAAATATTAAAATAAATTGTATTACACTTTGACTTTTATGGAAGTTGACATAATGGCCCATGCTCCAAGTGCTAATATTCCTTGTGGCTTCCTTTAAGGGGGAAAAAAGAAAACTCACCAGTTTGGAGAAGGTTCTCTTCTCAGCTTTATTTACTTGGGTTGTAACCTTCTGGGGGATAGGATGGATGGATGTGAGTGAAAGAGAAAAGTGTTTTTTCCTAGGTCCCTGGGGATGTTTCCTTTTACAATCCTTCTAAAATTCATTTGTCTTTTTGCATTATTTCTTCAGTGTATGATGTATTTCTTGCAACTGTTTTCCTTAGTGCCATTTTTTTTTTCTTTCTTTTCTGTCCTCTTCTGTCACACAGCCTCATCTCCTATACCCTTCCCTCCTACTGGTAGTTCCTTTTTGTCTTGTGTGGGATGTGGTCCACCTCCTTCACCCACCAATATCAAGCCTGATGTTTGGTCTAGCACAGACCCTCAAAAAGTCATGTTGTTGCAACCTTTCCTAAATGACCAGGCACAGCATGTTAGTGCTCGGGGACCCTTCCACCTGTTCTGCCAAGCCACAGGTAAGTTGGAGGAGCCCTGCATGAACTAGCATTTTCTTCACTAAAGGTTTGGATATGTGGCCAGTTACTGTGTATGTTCTTTTTTGATGCTTAAAAAAGAAAGGAAGAAAAAACTATTTGGGGATGTATTGTGAACATGCTTTTGCTGCACACTGGGCACTGCAAGCACTGATGTGCAAAATTCTCTAATTTAGCAGCCTACTTAAATATGCAAAGTCAGTTTACTTCAGTGGGCTCATTTGGAGCTGAGTGATGTGCTTGCATGCATATGGATGTGTAGTAGGTAAATATCTTCACTGTTAGGATGTATGCAATTAAAAAAAATACTGCTCTGTTGGATTTGAATTTTGCTCTTATTTTGGACCTGGTCAGTTATTCCTTGTTACTTATTTCAGATGATAAAGTATGTACAGTAATGATAATTTCCATTTTATGAGGAATATATTGTCTGTGATCTATGGGAGCAAGTCAAAGCTATTTTGTCTGTAGAAATTAAACATCTGTCTTTCAGCTTTTGTTTGGACAGCAGTTGCCTGGTTAAGTGAGATTTAATGAATCTAGACAGGTCTTAAAATGTAACTTCTGTCCATTAAAAAATAGAGGTTAATTTTAAAGTAGGATTGTTCTTTACTGGTGTGTCTGTGATTGTTAAATGTTACATGGAATCAGATCAAAATGCAGCCATCTTCATTAAAGCAGGTTTTACCAAGGGCATGATTTGTATTTTCATGGCTAGTAACAACAGCAGCAGGGTCTGGGTGGTTAGCAATAATTTTTTCATTGCTGCTGTTGACAGTGACACCTTTTACTAGCCACTATGACGAAAGAACACAGAACAATGGTATAAATACTGCAAAAGATTTAAGCAGTTTGGTAACTAGGCAAACACTGCAGAGTCTGGGGCAGGGGAGGAGCAGTGAGCTGATGATGTGCACACCTGTGCTAAATTCAGGTGTGGTGGAGCCTGCCTAGTTTGGTTCTGTTTCAAGCGTCATTAACACAGGCACCACCACTGCCTAGTGCAGTATATCCTTGGGCTTGTCATAGGCAAGTGATATTTTACAATGTCCTGAGTGTGCTGAACAACAGTTCATTTGCATTTGCAAACAGTGCATTTGCAGATGACCAGTGTGCAACATCGTGGTATTGTTGTGTTTCTGCCCTGCAGATAGATGCTGTTCACTCTGATCCTGTTCAAGCTGTTAGAAGCTTTCCTTACCTGTTCTGTAGCTTTTTGATCTCATTAAAATAACCCTCATATGTGAAGATAACAAGTTCTGCAAAATTGGCGTCCTTCTTTAAAGAAGTCATTGTTCTGCAGTGGCACTGAGGTGGGTGTCTGATTCACACCTACAGACTGCGGCTGTGCCCTGTAGTGATGCTGTGTACAGGCAGTGCAGGACAGCTTCCCACCTCATAGGGGGAAGGTGCATCACTCACAAGTCAGTGTCACAAGAGTTTTGTAGAAAGTTTTTTCTCTTCAGGAACACTTAGAATTGCACAGGAAGGTGTGCAGGGGGAGGGCAGTGGGAAGGTGGTGGTGGAGGTGATAGCTGAGCCACTTTCCATCATCTGTCAGCGCTCCTTGTTGACTGGTGAGGTCCCAGAAGACTGGGGGCTTGCTAATGTGACTCCCATTTACAAGAAAGGTTGTAAGGAGGATCGGGGGAACTACAGGCCTGTTAGCCTGACCTCAGTGCCAGGGAAGGTTATGGAGCAGATTGTCTTGAGGGAGATCACACGGCATGTGCGGGACGACCAGGGGATCAGGCCTACCCAGCATGGGTTCACGAAGGGCAGGTCCTGTTTGACCAACCTGATCTCCTTCTATGATCTAGTGACCCATCTGGTGGATGGCTGTTGATTTGGTCTACCTAGACTTCAGCAAAGCCTTTGACACTGTCTCCCACAGTATTCTCCTGCAGAAGCTGGCACCCCATGGCTTGGACGGGTATACTCTTGGCTGGGTAAGGAGCTGGCTGGAAGGCCGGTCTCAGAGAGCAGTGGTGAATGGAGTTAAATCCAGCTGGTGACCGGTCACGAGTGGTGTTCCCCAGGGGTCGATGCTGGGGCCTGTCCTCTTCAATATCTTTATTGATGACCTGGATGAGGGCATTGAGTGCACCCTCAGTAAGTTTGCAGATGACACCAAACTGGCTGGGAGTGTGGATCTGCCTGAGGGTAGCGAGGCCCTGCAGAGGGATCTGGACAGGCTGGAGAGCTGGGCTGAAGCCAATGGGATGAGGTTCAACAAGACCAAATGCCGGTCAACCAATGCACTTCGGCTACAACAACCCCAGGCGATGCTACAGGCTTGGGGCGGAGTGGCTGGAAGACTGTAGAGGAAATGGACCTGGGGGTATTGATTGATGGTCGGCTGAACATGAGCCGACAGTGTGCCCAGGTGGCCAAGAAGGCCAAGGGCATCCTGGCTTGCATCAGAAACAGTGTTACCAGCAGGAGCAGAGAGGTGATTGTCCCCCTGTACTCAGCACTGGTGAGGCTGCACCTCGAGTACTGTGTCCAGTTTTGGGCCCCTCACTGCAAGAAAGACATTGAGGCCCTGGAACGTGTTCAAAGAAGGGCAACAAAGCTGGTGTGGGGTCTGGAGCACAGGCCTTATGAGGAGAGGCTGAAGGAGCTGGGAATGTTCAGCCTGGAGAAGAGGAGGCTCAGGGGAGACCTTATTGCTCTCTATAACTTCCTGAAGGGAGGTTGTAGTGAGCTGGGGATCAGCCTCTTCTCTTGTGTCATTAGTGATAGGACTAGAGGGAATGGTTTAAAGCTGCGGCAGGGGAGATTCAGGCTGGACATTAGGAAATATTACTTCTCAGAAAGGGTGGTCAGGCACTGGAATGGCCTGCCCAGGGAGGTGGTGGAGTCACCGACCCTGGGGGTGTTCAAGGAACGATTGGATGTTGTGTTGAGGGACACGGTTTAGTGGGAGCCATTGGTGATAGGTGAACGGTTGGACTGGATGATCTTGTAGGTCTTTTCCAACCTTGGTGGTCCTATGATTCTAAGACTGCTGAAGACCAAGCTCAACCTCAGGGACTGCTTCTGCAGTGCGAATACAGGATAGACGCACACATGGCCATGTGCTGGGCCAAAGCTGTGCCAAGTGCCTGGCACTGGCTGTAGGCCAGCCCCCTTAAAGCAAGTGAGCTCTCCTGCACTGCTCCACTGTAATGGACTTTGAGATTTAGTGGTGAGGCTTTACTGGAGCAGTGGCCCTGACTTTGATCCATGTGGTTTTTGTTGACCCATGCTGGGTTTGTTTTTAACCTTCATATGGTGTGCCAGCACCTTGCTGAGGGCTCTGTCTCACCTTAAAGACCAACTTCTCTGGTATGCTGCTGCTGGCTGTCTGACTGCAGGTCATTGTCAACATATGTGTCTGCCAGAGTCTGATGGAGTTAAGTGCTGGGTATGGGATGATAACGTTTATTCCAGTCACTCCTGCTCTGACTGTGAATATTCATTACCTGAAGCCATGTTAATAGAGTAAAACCTTTCCTTCAGACAGATCTGCAGCATGCCACATTCTTTGTTATTTAAACTGCACCTAGGAAATAACTTCAGAAGTTAAGGTTGCTCTTCTGAGTGTTCTGTTAATGCCTTAAAAGGTATATCTTTTGTAATTACTTAAGGTTAGAGAATCAATTATCTACTGCCTAAAAGTCAAAGACCCTGAAAGTATATAATCTTGATACAGTAGATTGCAGTGCCCATGCAGGAATACCTGCAGCCTTGGGGTTGAAAGGGACTGAGCCTGCCTAGTTCCAATCCCCTGCCATGGGCTGCTCAGGACCCCATCCAACCTGGGGCACCTCCAGGGATGTGGCACCCACACCTTCTCTAGGCAGCCTATGTCAGTGCCTCACTGCCCTTTGAGAGAAAAGGTTCCCCCTAACATGTAATCTGTCACCCCTCTTTCAGGTGCAGCTGTTCCCCTTGCCTTGTCACTGCACTCCTTGGCAGTCCCTCCCACCCTTCCTACAGGCCCTGTAAGGCCATGCTCCCCTCGCTGGCTGTTGGCAGTTCTGGTTCCAGACATGAAGCATTTCAGCCCTCCAGTGGGTCCTCCTCAGTGACGTCTGCAAGCCAACTGAAATTAGTGACAGTAGGTTTCATGATGAAGATGCAGCATTTTTAAATTCTGGCATCAGCAGGAGACTTTGCATTGCGTAGAAATTTTTGCTTCCTTTTATATGTGAAATCTGTGGCCAAATTAAGAAACACAGTGAACAACAATGTGCAGTTGGAGAGCCTCTTCTTATTTGACTTTTGGCAATTTTATCAATGCTTAGAATGTAAGAGAAATTGAAATATTTTTCCCCATGAGGAAGTCGTTCTAGTTAGAATGGGCAATTGTGGCCTGCCAGTAATTTTTGTTGTTGTGATGTGCTTAAAGATTAAAACACCTCAAACCACATTCACATTGTCACCTGTCGTGTGCTGTGAAACACCTGTGCGTGCCCTACTGAAACAGCTCTGTGAGTGCCCTGGTGCATTCATTGCCAGGTTATACCATCTGCCCGATATGTCAGCAAAGCACTGAGACAATTAAGCAGGTTGATACTCCTCAAACACCTGAAATTGCACTGTTGGAAGCTTCCAGGTAGCATCTATGCTGTCTGAATGAACTGTTCTCAGTCTAAAGGTCTCCTGGGGCCAAGGACAGCAGCTGCCCCTGCTGGTGTGGGTGAGGGCCCTGAACAGGAGAACTTGCGGGAGATGGCACTGGTGCAGGCCTTTGCGTGTGCCTCCCTCCTGCATGTAATGTGTGTGGCTACTGGGAGGCTTCAAGCAGCACAGATAAAATGTGTACTGCGGGATCTGTGACAGCTTCTGTGGTATGTCTAATGCTGCATGTAACAGAAGGCATGAGGGCTGATGAGATGGGAGCTGATTTGCAGCTGTTGCTTTGTTTTTTAACCATTGGCAGCAATGGGTGCCCATCTCACTGCTTTTCTCTGTCACTACTGGGTCTGTCCACCGACAACTGAGTAGAGGCTGTAGTTTGTGTGTTCTGGAAAGGAGACTGAGAAGGTATTCTACTGTCAGACTATTTTTGTTCTCTATTTTTTTCCTCTTTATTTTACAAGATAACATCATAGCTTTAAGATGTGGGGCAGTGCACATGGCAGGGAAAACAGGCACACTCAGGCTGAAGGTGCAACAACTCTTTGGTGACAGACCTCAGTTTGTTTTTTGCATTTCACTTCATTACTCCCAAGAGGCAGTTACCTGGGTTCCAAACACACAGCCATGCTCTGGCTGCACTCAAAGCACAGCTGAGAGTGCTGGGGAGCAGGGACAGCTGTATTGCAGCCATGTTCCATCCGAGTAGTGCAGCTGCGCTTGTGCTGTGCACACACTGGTGTGGTCTCAGGTCCAGCTGTGTCAGCCAGCAGCACTGTTGCACCAGTGCCAGCTAACAAACCACATAAGCTGTTTCAGAATAAACTGATGGCAGTTTGAGGTTAAATTCTTTGTTGATGATTGTTGTTATACTAGTTCTGCTGTTTTCTAGAATGGTAATGGATTGACCATAATTTCTAACCCAGCTAACTGAAGTACAAACACAGAAGGCGCAACAGACACACTGATTTCAGAGTGCTACAGAGATCCCTGTCACAGTTCAGTGACCCTCCCCCCTGCAGCTCCACCACTAACCCCACTGGGTGCTGCACTGCTCTCAGCACCAACACCACCTGACCCTGCTCATGCCTCATGGGGCTGCAACTGTTTGGTGCTTCAGGACATAATTACCTTTCCTGTGTTTTCATCTCTGAAAATAATGTTTATGTGTCCAAATTACAGTGTCTTTGAGCTTCCTGTGGTATGCTGAAAATCCAGGTGATTGGTTCATAGCATTCAGCACAAACTCAAGCTGCAGGCTAGATAATGCTAAATCTAGATTCTACCTTTTTTTTTTTAATTTTTTTTAAGATCAGGTGATATTTAGAAAAGTTTTGGGGAACCAGCAAGCTAGCAGTTGAAGGAAGACATCCCATGTCTGTAGAAGGCCACTGTAGTGATGCTATGCTTGTCTCACAGCTGTGCATGACAAGCTCCTCCTGCCCTGCCAAGCAGTCCCTGCAGGCACTCTGCTACCAGCCGCTGAAGCCCTGGGCCATGCTGACAGCACCTGCTCTGCTGCACTAGGCTCAGCTCTCCCTAGCAGGAAAGGTTTCTCCATCTGTTATGGAGGTGTGGTTCTACTGTTACCCCTGGCTGGCAGCAGCTGTTGGGCCACCTGCTCTGAGCAGCCCTACTGTGTCCCAGACCCACGGGGCAGCTCTGCAAGGCTCAGCACCGCCAGCAGGACCTGGCCTGGCCCCAGCTCCCTCCCACTCCTCAGTTTACGCGATCAGCTCCACGTAAATCCGTAATCACCAACTCCATAATCACCCACTCATACTGGTATCTCCAGGCTAAAAGAAAAGCTGTATGCCTGTTAGGATTTGATGCAGATGTAGCAGATGTGATATTGGGGACTACCCGGTGGGGTCCCCAGCATGCTGCTCTGCATTTACAGCTGTATTACTCCATTCCTCACATCCTGATATACTGCTTGATTATAAGATAAAATGGAACATAAACCCACACTTCAGTGAATAAAGCTGGAGGGTTGGTACACAGTTTAACGCTGCAGGCAGCTGAAGCAGGTTGTTTTTAACTTTCTGTATGGCTGATAGGATGCTCCAGCAAACCTCAAGGGGCAGAGGCACTGCAGTGACAGAGGATGACACCCACCTGGGAAATGAGCAATCACATCACCACTGGGCATTATGGAGGGCCTGGATGGAGAAAGGGCCTATTTGTTTTGCTGCACAGTGTTAGCTGTCTCCCTTCTAAAACAGTTAAGATTGTGGATTAGGTTAAGAGTAATGAATGCATTTACTGTGATGAAGCAATGTTTTCAAAATTAACTATGTGAAGTATTGTTTGTTGTTACCTAAATGTAGATGCCTACATATCAAAACTGGTTTGCTGTCTAATTCTCTGCTTGAATATTATGTTTTAACATGAGTATTTTCTTAAATCTTTCAAGCATTCTTAAGGTGGATGGCAATGTAAGTAGATAATTTTTTTTACTCCTGTTTTAGCGTCTATTTGTCATTGGTGTTACTTACCATAGTGAATGTATGCTCACAGTCATTTATCTTCAAAAGACAAATCTGTAACTGCTGCATCTTTGAGCCTGAATTTATCTCACTCCAAAGTTGTAGAAAATCTGAATTTGAGAAATGTGACTTCTGTTTTTGCAGATGTAACTCTTTCAGTTTGTTTTTCTGTTGTTCAGTTCTGAAAAGGAAATCAAAGTAGGGAAAATACTGCATGACCCCCTGAAAACAAGGCTGAATGCAGCAAAGGCAAAGCCTCTGCCCACACAACATTAGGATGCAACTCTGCCACTGCAGCCCATGGGGGGGAGGACCTAAACCAACACAGCCCACAACCCTCCTTGTATTGGGAAACTTTCCTTTTTTGGAGAAATGTGTCACTGGAGTGGGCATTCACTCCTGTTTCCAGAATACATGTTGCCTTTAGCACCTGAAACCAGAGTAGGTTCTTTGGTGTCAGCAGTGACATGAAGTGCTTGAAGTGTATTTAGAGAATACCCTACACTGAATGCACCATTTCCTTGTCAGGCCCTAAAACAGTGTTTTTCAAACTCATGGACTTAGGTAACAAACTGCTCTATTGTCATGTCATAGGGGTTTGAATTACTGCTATTAAACAGATAAGCTCATGGCTGTACTCAAGCACCTGGCTTGTGGTTTACAATGATGGAGCAATAATTGATACGCTTCAAGTGAGCTCCTTCTGATTTGCACATTGGTTGAGTCAATCCTAGTGCCTCCCAAGTCAGCCTGACCTCTGACACCTTCTTCACAGGTTTCTTCTCTACCCCTCACCCAAGGACAGCCCATAGCAAATGTCTGTATTTCCCATCCAGGGTGTTCTCTCAACTCTTCAAGGAATAAATCCAAAGCCTGGCTTTTTATTATTTCACTGCTTCTATCCTGGTGCTGTGCTTGTATTTCACTTCTCTTCCCATTTGTCCAAACACCAACTTCATTAATGTACTGAAATAATTTGTCCATGGTTCCTGTTTTTAGTTACATGTGACCTACCTTCAGTTCCTCACAGAGCTAGTACAGTCATCTATAAAACATGATTTACTTTGTTTAAAGAACATATTACACCTGCTGTTTCCTGCCTCCTTTTCTCAACCCCTCCTTCCTTCCAAGATGATATCCACCACCCTGCAATTAGATCACGTTCTCTGCTATTCATTTATTTCTCCATATTTGTAGGATACTAGCTTTGTTTCCAAATGATTTAAATCTAACTCTAACATATGCTGAGAAAGCACAAAGATAGATGTAAAGGCTGCCATGCAGGCAGACAATAAATCAGTAAATACAAAGGAATCTGATGTATTTTTTCTAAAGAAAATTCCACACCAGTTTGGAATAATAAAAAAAAAAACAGCAAAATCTGACTGCTGAACCAGGTTCTGTTCTCTCAAGACATACTTGAAAGAATCCTTTATTTTATCCAGCTTTCTTTTTACACCTTCTCTTGGTGTTCTAAGGCTGTTCTGGATCCCAAGCCCTAAGGGAGAAACAGACCTGTTTTTCCTTTCCTAGTGGATGAAAAGCTGGACATGAGCCAGCAGTGCGTCCTTGCAGCCCAGAAGGCCAATATCCTGGGCTGCATTAAAAGAGGAGTGGCTGGCAGGGAGAGGGTGGTGATTGTCCCCCTCTACTCAGCTCTTCTGAGGCCCCACCTGAAGTACTGCGTCCAGGCCCAAGGCCTCCAGCACAAGAAAGATGTGGAACTCTTGGAACTGGTCCAGAGGAGGGCCACTAAGATGATCAGAAGGCTGGAGCACCTCTCCTACAAAGAAAAGTTGAGAGAACTGGGCTTGTTTAGCTTGGAGAAGAGAAGGCTCCGGGGAGACCTCACTGTAGCCTTTTTGTACTTGAAGGGAACATATAAACAGGAAGGGGAACATCTGTTTAAATGGGTTGATAATGATAGGACAAGGGTGGATGGTTTTCAACTGAGACAGTGGAGGTTTAGGTTAGATACTATGAGGAAGTTTTTCACACAGGGGGCGGTGACACACTGGAACAGGTTGCCCAGGGAGGCTGTGGATCCCCTGTCCCTGGAGGCATTCCAGGTCAGGCTGGATGTGGCTCTGGGCAGTCTGGTCTAGTGGCTAGCCACCATGCACATAACAGGAGGTCTGATCCTATGTGATATTTGAGGTCCTTTTCAACACAGGCCATTCTATCATTCTATTATTCTATGTTTAAAGTAAGAATTGCTGCAAAGTTCTTAGCTTGACCCAGATGCCTTTCCTTTAAGTGAAAGGACTCAGATATTGCCAAGTGCACTTCATCCAACCTTTCTAACTTTCCACTAACGGCTGTTCTGTCCTCTGTGCTACTATCAGTAATTCTCAGATTTCTTCAAATTCTGTCCTCAGAGGTTAAGATGAGTAAGAGCAACAAGGGTAAAAGATTAGATCGCTCTTTGTTCTTGATCCAAGCTGTTTCCACGTTTTGTCTTGTCTAATTGCCTGCTGTGACAAATGGGCCCACACTTTTTCCAGTTTTGCCTTTCACAAGTTCTGGCATCTGACACTGAATTCTTGAACTTTTTCCCCCCCTGACCATTATTTCAAATGTTGGAAGGTATCACAGAAGGCTTCAGCCTTTCACCAACTTCATCACCACTAGTTAGCATGGCCTGGATAACAGACTGATTTCCATTGTCTGGTTGTAGGTCAGTTCCCCACTGTGAGAATACATATACAGAAAACTTCTTTTTGCATATGAATTTATTTACAACTTCAGCTTGAACCTAAATTATCAACGGTACGTTTTTTATCCCAGTTTTTTGGTACCTAGAATTTCAGCTGAAGAAACATAAGAAACATTGAAATCAAATTTTTTATGCCTTTGAACCTAATCTTGAGGTCCTAAACTTGCTTTTTTTCCTCAAAGGCTCAGCTTGTGTTTTCTCCCCAAGTAAGCTGACTGACATTTTTATAGGTCCGGATGACTCCCATTTTGTCTGGAAGAAGAATGGACAGGAAATGACGGCATACATCACTGAACAGGCTCACAGGTTGTTTGATGGCAGAGTGCATGTCCTAAGTTGGGTGAAAGATTCTGTATCAGGAAATACAAAATATAAATGTTCATTCATCTCAAAGACTGGGAACACATCATCAGAAGTGCTTATCAAAGTGGGAGATAAAGGTAGGCTGGTTCTGACTGTATGCTCTTTTTGTTGGCTTTGCCAACGAAAATACTTTATATCATCCGTACGTATGTGTTGCTGATAACTCCCCTTCGCTCTATTTAAACCCACCTACTTTGTGTATGAAAAGGTTCTGCAAACACAAAATATTGTTTCTTCCTCACCCTCCTATACAACTAACCTGCAAATCAGCAGATATGCCCTAGAAATGAGACTAAAACTGTTAAACTAATGGACACAAATTGGATGTGAGCACTGAAAAAAGAATATAAAACAACAATCTGCAAGAACTATGCAGGGTGACAGAAACCTTTACTTCTAAAAAAGTGATAAAAAGAAATGCACAGTGCATGGGAATACTTACATCATGGCCTGAACCAGTGATTTAGCACCTGATGAAAAGGTGGAAGCAAGCCCTGGAAGCACAGGTGCAAGCAAATCACCTGTGCAATGCTGTGTCCACTCTCCTCCCTAAACTCATCTAAGGGCTGGCAGCTGAGGGAGAAGCAGCTCTACTTGCAGATTGTCTCCTCTGGCAGTTTACCAGTGAGCTCTTATCTTCAGAATGGGGTAAGCTATTCCTTCCTGGAATAGCAAGTCACTGGATTGTGACTAGTACCTTTCTTCCGCTAGCCAAAAACTAGGCAGAGGCAATTATTTATTTCGTACTTCATATTTCATTCACTGCATGGGATATTTAAAAATTGGGTGATCTGTGAATTGCCTGTAGTCAGACGGATGCAGTTCCAACTTCTTCATGTTGCCACTCATGGGCCAGAGGTCAGACAGCTCAGCTGAGCATCTGGGTAAGATGTTCATGCAACTAGAACTAACAGGGACAACTTCAGTACCATCTGCAGCTAAGTTTTGAGACCTTACCCATACCTGCAGAAAGTCTGAATAGATCTTAAAGAAAAAATCATCAGGAGCAACAAAGGTAACCTGTTTTTTTGTTTGTTTTTAAATATGGAAAAGAAAAAAAAATTATTTACCTGATCGGTGCCAAATGTGCATCTGTCAAGAACAGCTCAGGATAGCCCTTTTCAGTAGCAAAAGAAAGCAGAATGAAGAGCATCTCAGTGAAACTGTTATCAGTGTAAAACAGGGAAGCCTTGAAAGCATTATACCATGACTATCCTGACAGATGAAATATTACATCTGTGTATGCTGCTACCGCCACAGTGGTAGGGACTACAAGGAAAAAATGTAGACAAGATTAGAACTAAAAATTCATCAAGAGGTGGTAAAGGAGTCCATCATCTTATGCTTTGAAGTATGGAATAAAGAACAACTAACTACATAACATTACTGTAAAATGAGGGAATCACAAACTGGACAGTCGGCTCTATCGCAAGTCTGTGGGGCCAGACCCACCCCAGAGTGTGGAGGGAGCTGCTGGATGTGGTTGCCAAGCCACTCTCTGTCATTCTTCAGCAGTCCTGGCTAACCGGGGATCTCCTGGTAGACTGGAGACTGGCAAAGGTGATACCCATCTTCAAGAAGGGCCAAAAAGAGTATGGTGGTAGCCACAGACCTATCAGTCTCACCTCGGTGCCCGGGAAGGAACAGATAATCTTGGGGGCCATCATGGACCAGTTAAAGGTCAACTGGGGGATCAGGCCCAGTCAGCATGGGTTTACAAATGGTAGATCCTGTTTGACAAACCTGATTTCATTCTATGACAAGGTGACCTGCCTAGTGGATGAAGGTGAGGCTGTTGATGTGGTCTACCTGGACTTCAGTAAAGCCTCTGACACTGTCCCCCACAACATTCTCGTGGAGAAGCTGGCGGCCCCTGGTTTGGATGAGCATATGATCCACTGGGTGAAACACTGGCTGGATGGCTGGGCCCAAAGAGTTGTGGTCAACTGAGTTAAATCCAGTTGGCAGCCAGTCACGAGTGGTGTCCCCCAGGGCTCGGTACTGGGCTGCTTCTATTTAACATCTTTATTAATGATCTTGATGAGGGGATTGAGTGCACCCTCAGTAAGTTTGCAGATGACACCAAGTTGGGAGGGAGTGTTGATCTGCCAGAGGGGAGAAGGGCACTACAGAGGAACCTGGATAGACTGGATCAATGGGCCAAGGTAAACTGGATGAGTTTCAATATGGCCAAGTGTCGAGCCCTGCATTTTGGTCACAACAACCCTAGGCAACCCTACAGGCTTGGGGAGGAGTGGCTGGAAAGCTGCCCAATGGAAAGGGTCCTTGGTGTAATGATGGACAGCCTGCTGAATATAAGTAAGTCAGTCAGCAGTCCGCCCAGGTGGCCAAGGCCAAGGCATCCTGGCTTCTATCAGGAATGGTGTGGTGAGCAGGACCAGGAAGCAATCCTGCCCCTGTACTCGGCATAGGTGAGGCCACACCTCAAGTACCATGTTCAGTTTTGGGCACCTCATCACAGAAAAGACATTGAGGTGCTGGATCAGGTCCAAAGAAGGGCAACAAGGCTTGTGAAGAGCTTGGAGAATATGCCCTATGAGGAGAGACTGATGGAGCTGGGGCTGTTTAGCCTGGGGAAAAGGAGGCTGAGGGGAGACCTCTTCCAATATCTGAAAGGTGCTTACAGCAAGATCGGGGTTGGTCTCTTCTCACTGGTGACAGCTGACAGGACAAGGGGAGATGGTCTCAAGTTACACCAGGTTAAGTTCAGGTTGGATATCAAGAAACACTTTACAGAAAGGATTGTTAAGCACTGAAAAAGGCTCCCTAGGGAGGTAGTTGAGTCACCATCCCTGGATGTGTTTAAAAACTGTTTGGATGTGGTGCTCAGGGACATGATTCAGGGGAGGGTTGTTAGAGTTAGGGTAGTATGGTTAGGTTGTGGTTGGACTTGATGGTCTTTAAGGTCTTTTCCAACCTGAGTGATTCTATGATTCTATATTCTTCTCTTCATCCTTGGCATGGTGTAACCACAACATTCCTGTGCTTCTAAATGGCTTAAGCCTGTAAGTGATTTTTTTTTTTCCTAGACTTGGACTGACAGATAAATGCACTGAGTCTGTTCACACCAGAGGTTGTAAAGTTTGCTGCAGAGGGGAAGAGACCTGACCATTTGAACAGAACTTAATTCCATGTAACCTAAGAGAAGGCAGAGCTGAACAGAAGATAAAATGGTGCCTTCCCTTCCTTTGAGCCCAATCCTCCATAAAACTCACTACGGCTGACTTATGTCAGTTTATTTGATCACTACTTGGTGATATAATCATCCCGTTTACAATTTTCAGATAGCGTTGGTGAAGATGGATGGACCAAAGAATTTGATACGTGGAGAACTGTTACCAGTGAACATGACAAGATGATGCAAAACTGGAGGAAGACATGGGTAAGAATTTTTGGAACTGGTATCTCCTATGGGCCTTTCTGTAGGACAGACTAGTGTCACAGTTATAAATAGCCAGTGACACACTGGCAACTGAATGGGTCTATATAATCATGTACATGCTGTCAGCCTTGACCATCTCAACAGTATGATCTGCTTCATCTATCACATACAGCTATGTCAGCTTGCTCCCACAGTGCACTAAGTTCTAAATCAATAAGTAGTCCTCATCCTATCCCAAAGAGTAAGTCTGCTTACCAAATACAGCAGATGTTATCCCATTAATCTGTTGACTTTGGTCAGCAATACATTACTGGAGTTTGTAAATGATATTGTTTAATCAAAGCCACCCTTATTTTAAAATAAAACCTAAAGAGAACCCCAAGCACCTACTTAGCTTTCAGTGTTTTTCTCCAACTGTTACAGCAAACATTAATTGATAGCTGTGGATGCAGCATGTACTTGCTGCACGTGTAACAGTCAGTATAAGTAAGTAATCTTTTAAACCTGCTTTATTTTAACAATATGTTGACAGCTTGTTCTTTCTATCCTTTAGGAAACTTGCAACAAGAAAAGCAGCCTCTCATGTACAAAGGAATAAACAAACTGGAAGGAGGAACATATGCAACTTAACAGCGCCCCGTACTCTTAATATCACAGCTTTCACAGAGGTACTGCAAATGTTAGTGCTGGCATTACAACTAGTATTCAGGAGAAATCAGCTGAAGTTTGAGGTGGAACATGATATCCTTGCTCATCAACGAATGAGCACAGTGTGTGCCAGTGCTACAAGAGAGGCCATCTTTCCCTTGCTGGAACCGTCTATTTTTCTCATGCATGTTATTTTAGCTTAACAAAGGATGAAAATGGTCCTAGTATGAGCTGTGCAGCTCAAACAATGTAACATGATCTATGTCTTCTGTTCTGAGTTGATTAAGCAAACTAACTGCTTTGTTCTTGAGGCTCTTGGCATGTAAATTAGAGATTGATAAATAAGATTCGAATAACTTTATTTAAAAGGCACTTCCACTCTTCCAATCTTTTCAAGCATTTACCCTCGAACTCAGTTCCTAGTATTCTGAAGAACATTCTTTTCTGGTATAAGCAAGTTCACTTCCTTAAACATATGCCTTTTAGTTATAAAGCTTCTGTACCAAAAAAAAATTTTTGAGTAATGCTGAAAATACACATGGCTTACAAAACACCCAAGTTATTTCTTCCATATTGAGTTAACTACGGTAGCTTCAAACACTTACAAAGGGAGTGAATTTCAAGACAACACTGTTGAATTCACTTATTTCTAGTGGACAACTGCAGCTTGAAAATGTGTGGACCTACTTACTTAACACAGTTTTATTGTAGTGCTGTTCAGAGATTCGGCCTTCTGCATCCAATAAACAGAAGTACCGGAAATAATTTTTCTCTTTTATATTAATGATTTTTAAGCAGGTACAATGTCAGCTAAGAATAATTTAAAGATTTCTGTATCACATCTGACTTCGTGAGGCAGCTACTTTCCAAGCATAGCACTACCGCTGTTAAATGTGTTCTGGCATTTCTAAATGCACTACAGAGATGCTGGATGCAGCATACAGTATCTATATCTTTTTTTCAGAACAGCTGATCAGTTACATGTGCCTCCTCCAATGACTTTCTTAGGCTTGCCCTCTTACATCTGTGAGCTGTAAACAGAGGTGTTTATATCTACAATCCCATGAAAGTGCTCTTTCTGGTTCATGAATTTCAGACCTTCACAGTCTGTACTCTTTCCTTTACACCAGCAGTATATTCCCAGAACAACAGATCATCACAGGGGATGAACTAACTGGTAATCTTCAACATCATGGCTTTCCTTAATTAGTTTCCAATTCACCTCCTGCTGAAGGGTATAAAGTGACAACTTACACCAATGTGCCCACCTGAGCAGGATTATGAAAAACAAAACAAAAACAACAACAAAAAATTTTTAAAGAAGAGTTTGAATTCTTTAAAAAAGAATAAAAAATAGAAAACAAATCCCCAAAGCTCCAAACATCCAGCATATGGAATTTCTCCCCAAACAATCTTGCTAACAAATTCTTCTGGTATATTGCACTGTTAACAAATTAGAAGTCCATAAAACCATTACCAATATGCCAAACTTGTTCAGGTTGTTCTGGGTTAAAACAACTTGTTTGCTGTTATCATTTGCTATAGTTATCAGCCAAGTACACAGAACTTAGAAGAACCAGCCAGTGTCTCATATACTCCAGTGTGCATTTTCTGCAAGGGGATTCAGAACAGCTTACTTATCTGACTTAAAATAAACACTTCGTAAATTATTTTATCTTGCTATGTCACTCTCCTATCTGGATATTTAATTTTAGATAAAATATTTGTAGATCTATTACAAAATAAACCTTGAAAGCCCAGCAAAATAAATCTGCATTTAGTGATGCTCTTCAGAATTCAGAACCACCATGTCAGCAGTTGCACTCTTTTCCAGTTCCAGTGCATAGGGGTTATATTCTTCTTCAAGCTTTTTCTTCCAGATTTTAACTAGAGGACATTAGAACAAAACAAAACAAAAAAGAAAGAAAAAGAAAAAGAAAAAATCCCCTAAGTTACTGCATCACATTGAAGGGAAATTTCAAATGAAAAGCCACTGACTCTTAAGTTCCTTACTCTCAAAGCACATGTGAAGATAATTTGGCACGAGGGCATGTACACCACTCAACACCATGAAAGAAGACTTCAGGCATGAAAGGATGCACTGAGGTCCTCGGTCCAGCCATCTGCTTGGGTGACACTTAATTATGAAGGGGGCTAAAGCAGTCAAATTATAGGGTTGCCTAGTATTTTGTGATGACTATTGTCAGCTGAATGCATTAGCAGAAATGGAAGACCTTTACAAAACTTGAGTCTTCTGCAAATACAGAGCATACAGTTTAGGAAAGAAACACACAATTTTCTAAGAAATGTACATAATAAGAATTCTGTAAAAGCCTCCTTGGTCAGTGCATTTCACCTAACATCAGAGGATTTCACAGAATCTTTCTTAGCAAGAGTTGACCTCAGGTTCACAGAACTGGGAAAAAAAAAAAATACCACAGAAAAGAACAGTTCCTCATTACTAACCATTAACATTTCAGGTGTCATTAGTTTCAGTGTAAATGGTAAAGCAGACTGAAAACCTGAATAAAAAATAAGTCAATAAATACTCACTGTAATTTGGTATATCCTCATCATGGTCCCTGGAAGACATTTTACCAGTTTCTGATAAGCAGCTTTTTTCAAATTCAGTGGTTACGATGCTGAGTTCAGTTTCTGTTTCTCTTCCTTCAGCTTCTTCCTCTAAAGCTGCTACCATATCTTTGTAGGCCTTCCTGGCCTCTGTTGTCAGTTGCACCATTCTATGAAAATGATCCTATGGATATATTAGTATAAACTATTATTAGACAAAATTTTAAAATCTTTATGAAAATCTGAAATGACACTTCTTACTCAAAACATATGGATATTTATACATAAAGTTGAAACATAAACTATGTTTTTAGTAAGATAGTATGGATATTTTACTGCAATATCAGGAATGAAATTTTTTTCAAAACCAACAAATGAAGCTTTGTCCACACACGTTTAAAAAACTGTCCACATATTACATCCATTTTCAAGGCAAGCTTATATTGATGATTCATTCACACATTATTCAGCTAACCAGAACAAGGTGATGTTTAAAACTGCTCTCCATATTCACAGAATCACAGAACTGCAGGAGCTGGAAAGGACTTCTAGAGATCATCTAGTTCAACCCAGTGCTAAAGCAGGCAGGCTGCACAGGAAAACTTACGTGCATTTTGAATATCTCCAGAGAAGGAGACTGTGTAACCTCTCTGGGCAGCCTGTTCCAGAGCTCTGTGACTCTTACAGTTGAGAAGTTCTTCCTCATGTTTGTATGAAACTTCCTGTGTTCCAGTTTGTGCCCACTGATCCTTGTTCTGTCACTGGGCACCACAAAAAAAGAGCCTGGCCCCATGCTCCTGACTTCACTTTTGACCTTAGCTTTTCCCCCACCTACAAAAGATTGTTTAAAAGCATCCACTCGTTGACTAAATGCTGCAGCTCTGTACCAGCTAACTTGTTATCAAAGTATGAAAAACAAAAGAAGAATTAACAGAAACATCAAATCTTCGGAAACAAACATTTTGAAAAGAGATTTAAGTGGAGATGATGTTAGGAAGAGATGGCAAAATCACTTTTTAAAAAAAAAAAAGTGCTGAGTGGTCATACATTCATCATTAACTTCACATAGAAATCAGTGGTTTGGAATTAAGAGTGTAGGTGTGCAAAAGCAAAATAAAACCTCAAAATTAGAATTACTTTTTTCCCCTAAAAGGTAAAAATTAAGTAAAGCAAAACAAAAGCCTGAAGTTTATCTCTCAACTCACCTGAGCTCCATCATAGCTAAAAATTCCCACTACGCTCACAGGCACTGCTTTGTTGACACAGCGGCCTAGGGCCTTGCGATTAAGGGCAAAAACAAATGGTATATTCTGCTCATAGGCACAGTCGATAATGTTATGCAGAGTCTCATCCAATCCACCTGGAGCAGACAACAGAATTAACAATGAATGACATTACTCAAGCTAGAAGACAGTACGTAAAAAGATGACAAAAGCTCCAGGATTATGGGAACATCTAGAAATGACAAGCATTTACAAGAAAGAATATATGGATCTGCTAGGAGAATTTGACACTTTTTTTTTTAATTAGCAGTATCCCCAGTTTGCTACTACTCTATACTTTGTTGTATGTGAGGAATAGCATTTGCTACAGAAACAAGTCAACTATAAAAAAATCTGAATGTTAAGAAACTATTTAAAAGTGATTAGAAAGAAATAACAATAAGTAGTAAAACAAATTTTAAGCCAAGTATCACTGAAAACTTATTGCCAAACTGTGGCCTAAAAGATACCAATAACAGAAGGGTTTCTTCTTCTCAGCTATACCAGTGCAATCTTTCGTGCAATTGGCAATCAGTAAGTAGAGTGGTGTCAGTTTCAATAACTTCCCCCACCTCTGATATTCTTGATATTTATTCTTGACTAAGTTCACACATCAGCTATAAACACAACAGTAAACAATGTGAAAAAGGAAGGCATCTTTATATGGCTGGATTTCAAAGGTTGTTCAAGTAAGTCCCTTCAATAATAGGTATCATGTCTTCTTTCTTACATTTCCTTTATTTAAAAAAACCCAGTATTTGTTTGTTTGTTTATCTATCTTGTTTACCCTTTGACTGAATCTTTTCGCAGTTAGGAGAGATGATGACACACTTCAGTTTTTTCAGCCTCAGATGTTTCAAAACTTCTCTAAGGCCCATAACAAGCCTGCGTTTTATCTTCGCCTTTACTGGGTCTTTCTGATACAAACGATCTTGGAACCGAACCAGTTCTTTTAAGAGATCTGTCACACAACTGTCAACTTCTTTACTAAGTACTTGGCTGCAATAACTGGAAGAAAGAGTACGTCAAGCATTAACAACTCTGAAATTACAAATACATCTTTATCTTTTTTCTACACCCAATCCACACACACTTGCGACATAATAGAAAAGAAAATTACTTCAGATTTTTTTCAGTGACTAAGAACTTACTTAGAGAAAAGTTTTATAAAAGTGTTAGATACCACAAGTAACAAACTACACTAACACATACATACGGTATATATAAATACACTAAATCTATACATATGTTTCTATGAATATGTTTTTGTATTTTTTTCCATTGAAGCATTTTTCTGACATCTAAATCAGACAGTACAACAAACGGTACAACAAGTTTTCTTTAAATATATTGCTACTTATGATAAAGGTGGAAATCTGAAACAAATTTTTCCTTCCCAGATTCATATTTTTTGCCTTTCGTCCTGTTTCACTTAGCTATCAAACCACAACCTTGTGGTTTTAAGAAGATGGTAACAGATGTACTCCATCTTTTTGGTATTCCCTGGGAAAGATGAAGGTTCCAAATTAATTATTTTCCATCTTTTACACAATTCATTCATTAAGGAAGGGTATCAAGGAAAGAAACTACAGATACCTCAACTACACACCCAACAGAGGATGCCAAGTGGTAAATTCACATACCATTATAAGAAGAAAACTCAGGATCTATCCTGGCTCTTGAAGATATACAAACTTTCACTTAGCTTCTAAGAGGTTTTTTTTATTTACTGTTTCCAGTTTTTTCACTGAGTCTCAAAGTCAACTAAAACACTGAAAAACTTGGAAAATCTAATCTAAAGATACACAATATTTTTAGTTGAATGTTCTGTACTTCATAATGGAAAGACCAGCCTCCTTGTGCATATTCAACCCAGAAGGGCAGTCAGTAAAACACTGTTGCATAAACATCAATTACGTAATTTTTCAAGCAAATATATTAATACATGGCAGAAGAAGAAATAACAGTGGTATCAAGATTCATATTTACTATAACAACAATTATAAAGAAGGCCAATGGTACCTTTAATGGAGAAAAATCAGAAGTTAAACCTACTTGTCTGTATCAGTTGTTAAAACCCGTCATAATTACTACGCTGGATCTCTGACCTTTTCAAACATAGTAATGACTATTTCTTTTTTTCTAAGGAAGTGTACACAGATATCTATTAAACAAAACTGAAGTGTCTGCACAAAATAAATAGCAAGTCTCCTTGCCTTGCCACAACATGAAAATGTAATCTCACTAGTCACATACTTTACACAGGTTTGCCACTTGGCCTGGTAGCAGAAAACCAAACTACACACTAAAAATAAGTTGTTGTGTATTAAACTGGTACTCTACTAATGCAACACACTTATACTAAACAGCAGCTCCTTTTCATTCCTTAGCCTCTCAGGAATTTTTTTTTTTTTTTTCCCCTGCAAGGATCATATATTCTGAAGTGAAAATTACAACAATGTTACAGACTCGTTTCTCTGCATATCATTTCTTCATTTCTGTGCCAGCTTACAGAATAACTGAAAAGAAACGTAGAATCATTAATCTAAACTCCAAATAGTGTTGCACAGAACGCAGTTAATATATGTAGTTATAAAAAATGCTACATTTGTGTATTGTGGAAAAACAGGCATCAGTACAATCAATACTTACTCTCTAAATCTTCTACTATGGATTTTTGGAAGATTAGAGGTTGACTGCTTTGAAGTCATAGAGCTTTCTGTAGATTCCTTGATCTTTGTGCTCCCCAGAAGCCCTTCAGCAATTTGCATTTCAGGAAAAACTATTATGCAAATAAAGATGTTTCAATAAAAAGATAGACCGCAAAGCTGCTGTAAAGAGACTAATTTGTAAATTTTCTGTCTCCTGAAGTTGTTTCAGTATCATGGCAGTCTGTGGTAACAGGAAAACAAGTCATTTAGCTTTCTTTTTTTTATCTCATACCTCTTTTTAAAACAGACAGCCAGAAAGACACAGAGTCTCATGATGCCATATAAAGTCCATCAAGCATACAAGTGTGAAACAATAATCTGAATACCGCTTACTTAGTTACAGAGAATAGCAACTTAGGCATACTTTAAATTCTAGATAAGCCCATGCCGAACCACTGAAAACTCCCAAGTTACAGTTTTGGTCTGGCAGTATTTAGTACTATTTTTTAAAGTACCAAGTGTGCTGACTCACAGATCCCAGTCTATTTATTGTATTGCAGCATTCTCTTGAAAAATACCTGCTTGACTATCTTGTGGAGGTGCTTCATCTTCAGTAGTATTTTCTGCAGACACACAAGAATTACCTCCATCTTTTGGTACTGCTGTCTGTTCTAACAGGTGTTGCTGTTTTCGCAGTTCTCTTTCTTTCAAAATAATCTAAAAAATAAATTAAAAATCAATATCACAAAGCAGTTTCTCTTACCAAGTGCTTTCGTACAGACCACTCAAAAATAAAACTGGTACTATCATTCAAAGTTTACAACATGTATTTTTTTAATTTGCATAAAAATGCTGCAGTTCCTCAAAGCACCATTGTAGAGTAGGAAAAATATTAACTCTATATCCAAAGAACCCTTTTCCCTGGACTACCAGTATTTGGGTACAGAAAAGCATTTCTAGTCATCTGTCTAGCTGGCAAAGAGAAAGTTAAGCAAGTAAAAACGTCCCACTCTTTATCTTTCTTCTGTAGACTGTCAATATGTAGCTACACAGCTCAGCAACAAACACTCTCTGCCTCCCTTTGCCCTGCCCATGTTATATCACATGCAGTGTAGTTCACTTAACTAAGAATTTTTACTTGCCGACTTGCTCTCCTGTTAGAAAGCCTAAGTCAGTCTGTATTGCACTGCTGTTTCTGAACTTGCAGGATGAAGGAAAAGAGAAGAAATTACTAAAGATAACCATCTGCACGGTACACAGAAGAAGGAAGGTAAGATCTGCTTGACTCAAATATGTTGCTGTTGGTGAAATAACTAATTGTTTCTTAAAACTCATTTTCTACCTTTGCAGATGGCTAAGAAACACTTAATGTACACAAGGCTACTACCTCAGCTCATATGCTCAAAGTTTGTAATGGAGGCTAATTGCCAAAATAAATTTATTCATTTGTGTTTGAAAGGAAGAATGAAGAATAAAAATAAGCTTCCTACCATATTCAGAACACAAACATTACAGAGACAGAGTAGATCTCTGTCTTCTCAGACCTAGTTTGGAAAACAAATGACTTGAAGACAGAACAGCCGAAGACACAAATTATAATAATTAGTGTCATCCCCCAAGAGTTTGTTATCATTTTATACCACACAGTTCTCAAACTCAACTAAGCAGCACAGAATAACTACTGATCAAAGCATAAACTAGTGACGGAGTGCTACATGAGGAAAGGAAAATGCTAGATATGGAATCAGTGGTATTTCAAAATTCTTAGTATAGGAGGCGTGACTATGAATGGGCAAAGAGGAAAGAAAAGAGAAACACCCCGGCTGATCTAACACTAGCTTTAGGAGAGTCAGCGGAAGTTCCAGCTTGGAAGAACACAGACACATTAATTAATGACTGCTTGTTCCATTCTCCTCAGTCCTGCACATAAGCATATTCTGTCCAAAACAAACAAAGTTTATTTGGACATCCTCCTGCAACAATCATTTGCATGCAATTTTGTACGGGCACTTCTTCAGCTACTGAGTCATTTAAGTGAAGAAACACATTTTCAGGTGAATTTGTATACATCATTTGGCAAGACTTCTCCCTCCCCTTTTCTTCTTAAACCAAGGAAAGCTAGAACTGAATGTAGGTAAGTGGAGGCTGAGATGCAGATCTCTGTATTACAAGATTTAATTGACTCTGAGTAATACTAAATTCACATTAGCCTGTATCATACTATTCAATGTAAAAATATCGGCACCTTTTTAAGAGGTGTTGGTCTCTTCACTTTAGGAACTTCTCTCTGCTTCCCCTTCTTCACCAAAGGAGCACTGGAATCCAAGGGGTTATGAGGCATCTTTCCTTGGTTTAACCGGTGATTTTTTGTGGCTGTAGCAGATTCTTTAGAAAGCAATGGTATGGCACCAGCAACTGAGATAAAAAAAGAAGTCTGCATCAGACACCTGTAACAGAACAGCTAAGCCAGAATCTAATGCAAGAGTATACTAGTCCTGCTGCAGTCATTACACAGATTGCATTTGTGCTGTGTTGCTATTAAAAATGCTTACAGGCAACCCTGTGTCACGAAACAGTGCTCTTCAATAAAAATATTCCTTTTCCCAACACGTGAATGACATTTCTCCTACTACCATCAAGCTACTCAAATCACAAACTGTATCTCAAAAGCAGAATTTGGCAAATCACTCCACGCTACCTTCAGTACTAAACCATTCCAACTTAGTAAACCTTCAGGAATCTCCAGGTTTCACTGTAATGGCATTTCTTCCTCCATGCTCACATTCTGTATTTCTTTAATATGAACACTGAGTTCTAGGATTAAAGTTTTTAAATTTAATTGCTGTAAGTAGTCTGGAACAGTCACTCCAACCATTCAACTGTGACTAAATAATGTTGGTTGAAGTTCATTTGTAGGTAAGTAATAAGCAAAGTAAAAATATTGCTAAGTCTCTTTTGTTCAACAAGTACTGGCCTTGGATGTCTAGTATACCTGCATTATTCTGAGGGCTCAGGGCACAGGACCTTTAAATGACTGATCCAGTGACTGAACCTGGACCTGTCAAAACACAACCTAACAAGACTCCACTTACAAGTGGATCACTAAGAATTGCTGTATAAAAGTGACAGCACTCAGTCAAACTTTCAGGACCTGTAATATATACCAGGTTACATTACCAAGTAAATGAACAGGTTGACATAAGTAACAGTGGAATGTGTTTGACATCTCTGCACCTGAGGAATTGTCTTTCCACTAAAAACTACACAAAGTTTCTGGCAATTTGCCTTAATCTATCCTCATTTACTGCCTCCACAGTTCTTACATGCTAAACCTCCAATGTCACATATACTGTAACTAGCATAAAACAGCTTACTTCATAAAACTGTACACTGCAACTTTTCTTTTTGGGTCCTGTGTAACAAAAGCAAATTGATAACACTGTCAAGAATGCAGTGCTGTGTGCTAGCACTTGCAGAAACAAGAATTAAAGCTGGATTTGTAGCAATATGTAAGTATAAAACCTGCGGACACCAAATACTTCAGTTACTGTGTACTTCACCTCTTCATTTACTGTTACTGCAGATGATGGCTTCAACAGTTTGTCATTTTGAATGACAGGTGCATTTCCAAAATTGAATTTTTAAATTCAAATGTTTACTACTATGCTCTTCACTCATTCTTAGAGTGTATATATTACACTCTAAGTGAAGTAGCAAGCAGAATGAATACTGAATTCCCTCCACAGTCACATTCCTTGCCTTTCTTGCTCTCTGTGCTTCCTCTTTAGCTACAGAGCTCAGCACAATGCCATGTTACAAAATGAAGTTGCATTCTGGTGTACACTGATTTAACAGCACTGAGTAATAATAAAACAAAATACAAAGGTGAGGTACCATCTGCCTTATACTCCAGGATATCAACACGACACATTAGTTTATCTTGTGCAGCAGATTCAGACATCTGCAACAACACTAGAAAGCAAGTCTTGTGATCCACAGATTTGTGCCCTATCACCTACTTTGCAGTCCTTGCATTATATGAATACATACAATCAAAACTGGTTGCTAGCAACTCTGCAGCACTGACTGGCTAAAATGATGGGGAAAAAAATCAAGAGCACAATAAAAAAGTCTTACAAATCTCTCAGCAAAGTCTCAATGAGGCTTGGTACTTTTTTGCTTTTTTCAATAACTCACAGAAATCATTTTAAACATTATGAGATCAATGTTCTTCTGATTAGCTCTTTTTCCACAGCACCAAAATAAGGTGAGAAATTTTATCATCAGTAGCCTCTAGCAAACATTATGTTTCCTTTTGAAAAATATAAGGCACTAACACAATCAAGACCAAATTTACACCTTCAACAGAAAACACACAGAGCTATTTGTTTCTTGTATACACATCAACAAAGTTGGATGAATTCTATCACCAAAATGCCAAAATGTAGCATTTTTTTAATAGCAATTACTTCAAAATTATCAGGAACAACAGAACTCATCCCTTGGCTTGGGCTGACTGATTCCCATATAATCCCTGTGTTTGCAAAGGAGTATTTTTTCTTTTTTTTGCTTAAGTTACAGCTCTAGACCTTTTAGCATCACTGGAATTTACAATGTCATTTGTTATCACATAGAACTTCCTTGTGAGTTAAAATCACAACAGCAACACATTACTTAGATTCTAAGACAGAGCAAAAACCTTAAAAAACATCACTACTTACCTCAAAGCTCAATTTTTATAACTTTTAATAAGTTATACACGAATCTTACACAAAGTATTATTTCACAACTCATCGTCCTGAAGAGTTTTCTTTCCCCAAGCCTTCCTCCAAACAATTCAGATTTTCTTTTATTTTTCAAACTGGCAGAAAGCACAATGTGACTTTCTCTGACATGCTGTGAACTGTGCTCCTGCTTCACAGATCACTACATATAAGAATCAGGCAGCATTTAGAAGTTTGAATATTTAGGTGCAACTGAAGATGAAAGACAAAGAAAGTAAATTTAATTGTAACCAATACCTGAAAACACCACAGGTTTAGAGTATTGTCTTGACTTCTCTGTTTGCTGTTTCTGCTCCAAGACTGCCAACATGCCACCTAAATCCAACTGCACAGGAATTTGACTCTTCTTACCACCGTTCTTGGATGTTTCCTGAATAAATGCAATACCAATTAGGAATGCTTTTCATTTCAGAATGCAGAAACATATTCTTACCTCCTTCATTCACAATACTTGTCATTTTTACCTTGATTTTATCAAATTATTTGGACTTTTAGACACACATAACCTTTAATGTGAATAAGTCAAAAACAGTTCAAATAAAGTATTTTTATCTTTTAATAACTGCTAGAATAAAGCATATAAATTGAGTCTTTATTAAAGCAGGTGCCTCATGTCAGTATCCCACTTTGGTCCCATATCCAGTTTGGTCAAACTACCACCTATCTTTGAAAAAGAAAAAAGGCTTATCAGAATTTAAAGTTTTGATAAAAGTATTGTGAAAAAAACTCTGATTCGTATAGGGCATGTGATTGCAATATACATACATCATTATCTTCAATGCCTTTTGATTGATAAAGGAAAAGTCACCAACTTTTCCTTCAAGCAGTATTTCCTCATAAGCAGTCGAAAGAACTGTCTGCTTTGAAGAGAAGCTGAAAGTGGTGTCCCATATTTGACGCTACATGTAATGATTCAAAATATAAAAAGATTACAAATACGTAGTTCAGTAAAGATTGGGAAAGAATAAATTGTAATTCCAGAACATGTTAAGGAACTAACTCACTGATACTGTACATATTCTGGAAGATTAATTATATCTCCTATTATAATACAACTAAAGACTACAATCTCTTCTTTCTGAGACCACAACTTTACCTGCATCAGAGCTACGTCAGAACCTACTCACTGACCTTACTGTTGTGTTTTTCTCTTTGCCCCAGCTAAGCAGACCTCTGTGTCTTAATCTGGCTGAACCACTTCTGCCAGAGGTTCTAAACTCACTGATTGCAGTGAGGATCAGATTTACGTCATGACCAAGTAAAACAGGAAAAGAAAAACTCCTGACAGTGAAACTTACATGCACTAGTGAAAAGCTAGCATTTCTCCCTAAAAACTGCAACACAAATAGGGAGTTAGCAATAATCACTACTGAATGTTTTGTAACAAGAGGATGTTGTCATTTACCTCAAAGTATGAAGGACAAAGTATGAATACAATTACAGATAAGCTTGGAACTAGTTTTATATGTAAATACGCAGGTTTCCTTCATCATTTTGAATTTTCAATTAATTTTCAAGTATTATTAATTTACCTGCATTTTCTTCTTTTCTAACATAAAAGATGAAGCTTGCTTCCCTGATAGCACATCAGCCTTGAGAGCTCCATCCACTGTGGAAGAACAACTGTTGCAAGACACTCTGGGGAGATGGATCTTTGAAATTTATAGACAAGAGGTGATAATGAAGGAAGAGAAAATAATAAAAGACTTTCAAAAAAAGAGCAAAGTGAAAGTGATACTAAATTCAAATAATATATGCTAGTCATCCTATCTACAGTAATTGAGGTTTAAAGCTATGACCTTAACTAGCAGGCAATGAAATTCTTCTATAAATGCAATCATTTATCTGCTGCCATACTATTTCAACAGACTTGTTATTTCCTCATTTTCAGATTTGGAATTATAAAAAGAAAGGCATTTTTCTTTTCAAATATTTGTTACAGAGGAATATAAGTGACTTTAGGGTAATACCTTTATAATCTGTGTATGTTTTGAGAGGCGATATTCCACTGAAGCTTACAAAAGCTTGAAGGCTTCTTTCATTTAAATGCAGGTCTGCGAAGCACTTCCTTCACAGCAAATGTGGTTTCAGCAATCATTTTACCTCTGACCCTCAGTGAAATTTACTGCCTCAAACAAACCAAACTAGTGTGTTCTGTTTTTTTAAATACTATTTGTATTCACAGTGAAAGAAAACTAAGGACAAAAATTTCCAGCAGCAAAACTAGATTAAAGAAACAGAAACCTGAAATTTCACCTTCATTATTTACTATAAGAGCATCCCTGTAATTTATGTGATTTATTATCTCTGTAATTTATTACGATTCAATCTCAGATTGAATCAATTTCAAAATGAATCCTTAATACATTTCATTCATGAAAAAAAAAAAAAAATCAGCCTGGACTTTAAATCAAAGCCAGACCCAGATTCTTAACTTTTGTACAGTTTGACAACAAATACACTCATGAAATTTAATTGTATGCACAAACGGAAAAGCTACAGAATAAGAGTCTTACTATAATTTCTCTGTCCTTTTATAAAATGCAGAAATAAACCATAACATTACCCGTAGGACAATAACCCATATTAAGAGAATTTACTTCACCAAACTTCAACTTGTCTACTCTACAGCATGAGCATCTACATCCCAATTAACAGTCAAGAATTCAGGTAGTCTCTGGAGCTTATGTTAAGGCATGTGTGAGAGAATGAGGTGTGTCATGGTTTTATGATTTTTGTTATTGGTATCCCACATTATAACATAATGTAGCGCACTGGGAATAGAAGAGTTAATGCTCCAGTTCTGTGGATTGTTGATATTTCCGGGAATCTGGTTCTCAGAAGAGAAAAATAACTACAACTCCCAGAAAACGTTCACTGTTCCATTTCCATTTTTCATGTAGAGGGAAAGATAAAACTGGTTGCAAGTCAGAAGACTACTCCTTTTTCATTTTACTGTTCATCTCTGCAGTGCGTGCTCCCTAGCTGTCTCACCTTACATTACAGTAAGGTTTTTGGGTTTGGACACTCATTTGCTTGGTTTACTAAATTCAACCCCAATTAACCTGTATTTCTGCTATTATAGTTAGTAAATTAACTTTCCTCCTCAGATCGTTGCCACTCTTGTTTTTTTTATTTACTGCTTTCCCTCTTTGTTCCCTTCCCTCCACTCCCCTTTTTGGGCTGGTGGGCCTGTGGGCCTGCTGTCTCCCTGTCATGGATACAGACAGACCTAGAGATAATTCCATGACAAGGTGATTACTCGGAAAGATCATTACTGACCAATCTGGTGGCCTTCTATGAATGAGCGATGGCATCAGTGGACAAAATAGTTTTAAACTATGACAGGGGAGGTTTTGGTCAGATACTAGGAGGAAGTTTTTCACACAGGGGGTGGTGACACACTGGAACAGGTTGCCCAAGGAGGTTGTGGATGCCCCATCCTTGGAGGCATTCAAGGCCAGGCTGGATGTGGCTCGGGGCAGCCTGGTCAAGTGGCTAGCGACCGTGCTCATAGCAGGCAGTTGAAACTAGATGATCATTATGGTCCTTTTCAACCCATGCCATTCTATGATTCTATGATACTTGGACAACTGCAAGACCTTTGATATGGTCCCACACAACATTCTTATCTCTAAATTGGAGGCAGTTGGATTTGAAGAATGGAGTATTTGGTGAGTAAGGAATTGCTTGGATGGTCTCAGCCAGAGGGTTGTGGTCAACAGCTCTATGTACAGGCAGAGGCCAGTCATGAGTAGTGTCCCCCAGGGGTCTGTCTGCTATTCAGCATCTTTATCAGTGACAGAGACTGTGGGATTGAGTGCCTCAGGAATTTTGCTGACAACACCAAGCTGAGTGGTACAGTTGATACAAGAGATGGCAAAAAGAAGGACCTGCACAAGCCTGAGAAGTGATTTCTTGTGAACCTAGCAAGATCCAACAAGGCCAACTTGCCAAGTGCAAGATGTTGCAACTGGGTCAGGATAATCCCAGATATCGGTACAGGCTGGGATAACTCTTTGAGTGAAGCTCTGTGGAGAAGGACCTAGGTGTCCTGGTGGAGGAAAAGTCTGATGCAAGCCAGCAGTGTGCAGTTTCACTCAGGAAGGCCAACTGTATTCTGGGCTGCATCAAAAGAGGGGTAGCCAGTGGGGAGACAGAGGTGACTGTCTCCCTCTGTTCTGCCCTTCTGAGGTCACACCTGAAGTACTGCATCCAGGTCTGGGATCCCAGCACAAGAAAGATTTGGAGCTCTTGGAATAGGTCCAGAGGAGGCTACAAAGTTGCTCAGAGGGCTGGGGCATCTCTACTTTGAAGACAGAGGGACCTGCGTGTGTTCAGACTGGAGAAGAGAAGGCTCTGGGGGGACCTTACTGTGGCCTTCCAGAATTTAATGGAAACTTACAATCAAAACAGAGATCAACTTTTTACAAGGGTATATAGTGATCGAACATGGGGAAGAGTATTAAACTAAGAGAGGAGATTAGGTGTTAGGAATAATACTCAAAGGGTGGTGAGATGCTGGAGCAAGGTGCCCTGTGAAGCTGTAGATGCCTCATCCCTGGAGGTGTTCAAGGCCAGGTTGGTAGCATCCTGATCCAGTGGGTGGCCACACTGCCCCTGACAGAGGGCTTGGAACTAAATGGTCTTAAAGGTCCCTTAAAACCCAAGCCACTACATGATTCTGTAACAGCAGTTCACACACCAAAGAGTCTGAACTCTTTGGTTCAGACTACAAGTAGTCCTTTCTTGCCTATTTTCTTAACATTCAGGTTACATTCATAACATTACTTACTTCAGCTTGCTTTCTGCCAGCAGGAGTAAATGATGTTTTCTGAGATCCTAATCTGTTTCTCCAATCAGAAGCAGCTGTCAAATCAGGAAACTCCTCAGCATCCTAAACAAGACACAAGGACGTTGCATTTGTAAGAACTATTATGTTCATATAACTAAAACTGTTTTTTCCAACATTCAAATGATTTTTTTTCTGCTTATCACTCATCACAGTTTGCTTCTATGTACAAAACTCAAAAGCTGAGTGCAGGACCATCAACTATAATCAATTCTACAGCAGTTAAGTCACCTATACAGTAGTAGCTAATTCAAGTCTGAAAGAAAGAATCTAGAAAGAAAGGCTTCCAACGGTAGCTTGCTATTGCTATGAGCTGATAGAAATAATCAGAGATAAATGGCTCCTAAAGGAGTGGGGTTTTTTTCAGATCATTTAACAGCCTTGCAAACAACTCTCCTCTCCTTCCAGTACAGTCTCCAGCTGTGCAATTCTACCTTAAATGTGTTAGTGGCGTAAAACGAAACAACAGGCAAAAGGGTAATAAATCTTGACTACTAGTATGGAAATAAACAGGTAAATCAGTGAAGGGATTGTGTAGGCTTAGTTACAAGCATATTTTATTAGCAGAGAATATGTTATCCAGACTCTGGATTAACTAAAACACTGGCAGGCTGGAGCTCTCTCTATGCTGGCCTCCTTAAGTCCAGGAGAACTTGCTAATTCAATCAGAATGACTCTGATCCACCAGCCCGGTTTTCATCCATTTGATTCTCCTCTCACTTTCTGAGGGGCCTCGTTAGGTTTCTAGTAGTTACAATACTACCGAGCATATGTCTGAAGCCTGGAAGATTGGATTTAAACAAAGCTAGGACACCTAAGAACAGACATTTTCAGTCTGAGCAGATATTTCTAACTAAACAAACAATTTTTGAAATAAGCTTGTAAGTAGGTCAAAACAAGACTGTAAGAAAGGGAAGAAGGTTTCACAAATGCATTCTTCGATCTTAGGGATTTCTTCAACCAGAAGTAGTACCTTTGGATTTAAATAGCCCTCAGTAGAGAAAATAGTTATTTCAGTTTGTCCAAATCACTTCTCGAATTCACATAAACTTCTGTCATTTGCAACATCCTGTAGTAAAGGGAACAGTTAAATTCTAGTACTCAGTGTGCCTTAATACCTCCTCCAATTTGTTCTTAACTTGGCACCTATAGGAACCAGAGGACATCAAACAAAATAATGAGAACAAGCAGAAAAATTTCCTTTTTATCTTCCAATTCCCTCTGAGACATCTATTTTACAGATGGAGAAGTTCTACTTTATTCAGTTTTGCCTCCCATGGGAGCTATTTCATACCTTTGATCATTTTTTGAGCCTTTCCTCTCTCTTTTTGTTCAAATATGTGTATTTTTTTAAGGAGAGGTGGCACACAAGAAAATAGAATCCACACTATATTTAGATCAGATCTGTCTTGGATTTGTATATTATTACACTGTTTTCAATTATATTTCATATTTTTCTAATGATTCCTAGCACTGTTTGCATATTGGACCAGTGCTACAGAGCAAACCTGCTTATCAGTAAAAGCTTCTCACTTCTTCCCTCAGCAAAAATACCTAGTTCAGAGCCAATCATTGTGTACAAGATCTCTTTTCTGCAAATGCATTACTTTCCACTCATTAGCAGTTTCTTTAAATTAGTGACTTCTACAAACCTAGTTAGCAATCCAATATACTGATCCAGTGAGCAGCTGCAAATACAGAACCCCAATTCTTAAATTCTCAGAGTCCACAGAAGTTCTATGATCTTTCATGTTCTTCTGTTTCAAGAGTGTCATAAGCATCTCACACATTTTTCACATTGATAAGCACTTCCAGCAAAACAAGAGGCTCTGAAAGCTGTTTCCAACTAACCCCCCCATACACTGCATCCAAATCATGGATTTCAGTGTAATGCATATGCCCTGTTCTACGATTCTATGTTTATTTTTTTCCATTTATGTCTTCAATAAGACATGACATTTCTACTAGCTTCTACAATTCTTGCTGTTCTTTCTCTTTAGATAGTAAGTCACTCACAGACCTGATCTTGCAGAACTGAACCTGTAGATCTTGATTCTATCCTCAATTCAATAATGAATTCCCCTTTCAGGACGATGAATTACACAATGAAAAGAACAGGGAACTACAGTCCAAGTTAAAATGTACACAACAGAAGCCAGCCAGGAAAGGCTTCTTTATGCTGTTCTTTCACAGACTGGACATTATGTACACTAAATCAAATACAAGAGTCAACACAAGTTCATAGTCTTGTACAATGAAACATGGTTAAACCACAGATCACACAACAATTCTTTAATGTGGGAGAGCCTAAAGCATTTTTGAAACTGATTAACAAAAGCATCAAAACAATAACGTGCATATTACAGTTACATGAATATGAAAAATATTTGAATTAATAATCAGAAATATAAACAGTGATAATCTATATTTCATAAGAATTGTTTCCAGATTTGAAATCACAGAATCACAGGATGGCCTGAGTTGGAAGGGATCTCAAGGATCATCAAGATCCAACCCCCTCCGCCACGGGCAGAGCCACCAACATTTAATACTAGACCAGGCTGTCCAGGGCCCCATCCAACCTGGCCTTGAACACCTCCAGGGACGGGGCATCCACAGCCTCACTGGGCAGCCTGTTCCAACACCTCACCACTCTCATAGTAAAGAAGTCCAACCCCGACATTCAACCTATATCTTCCCTCCTTCAAATTAAAACCATTTCCCCTTGTCCTGCTATTATCTACCCCTTCAAAGAGCTGATTCCCCTCCTGTTTATTGAAAGGCTGCAGTAAGGTCACCCTGCAGCCTTCTTTTCTCCAGAATGAACAAGCCCAGCTCCCTCGGCCTGTCTTCATAGAGGAGGCGCTCCAGCCCTTTGGTCATCTTTATGGCCCTCCTCTGGATCCTCTCCAACAGCTCCCTGTCTTTCTTGTACTGGGGGCCCCAGATCTGGATGCAGTACTCCAGATGGGGCCTCACAAGGGCAGAGTAGAGAGGGGCAATCACTTCCCTCTCCCTGCTGGCCACCCCTCTTCTGATGGAGCCCAGGTTACCATTTGCTTTCTGAGCTGCAAGTGCACACTGCTGGCTCACGTTAAATTTTTCATCCACCAAGACCCTCAGGTCCTTCACTGCAGGGTTACTCCTTCCATTCTGTATATATGCCCGGGATTCCTCCAGCCCAAGTGCAAAACCTTGCATTTTGCTGTGTTGAACCTCATTAGGTTCACTCAGGCCCACCTGTTGAAAGTCTGTTGAGGTCTCTCTGAATGGCATCCCTTCCTTCCTCTGTATTACCAGTACCAGATTCTTAAAACTTTAACACCCTATGGTATCCAGTATACTTCCCATTCTTTGTGCTCTTTGCTTTACACAACCATTACTGCAGAATATTTTTCACTTGGGAAATCTGCCCTCTTTTGGAACCTGTTGAAACCCAGACTTAACAGTCTCTCCTGCAGAAATTCACACTCATTCAATCCTTGATAAATTAAAAGGCACAACTGTCTCCTACCTCTAACTTCTAACATGAGTCTTAACTCAAATGGGCCTGACCCAATTTCCTCTACTAATTACATCTGATATTAAATTTGTAGAAAGCTGATTAACTTCTGATCTTCCAATACATACCCGTAACACTAGGAACAACAAAACCACCACAACAAAAACCTCACTACTGTACCTCAATCCTCGGTGGTTCCTGCACTGTAGTAGATTCCTTATGAGGCTTCTCTACATTAGTAGGTGCCTTGTTTTTCTTTTTCTTTTTCTTCTTTTTCTTCTTCTTTTCTGACACTTCTTCAGGCTCAGTTTCACTACCATCATTTTTTGTTTCTGCCTGTTGACAAAAATCATGAGGGACGACCATTAGAAATTGATTTCTTTTATTATCACCTACCAATAAAAATGCAAGTGATCACACTTACACATGCATCCAGTTAGCATGCATCAGTCTAGGCTAGGACACTAAACAACAAGGAAAATTCAAGATCTCTCTGAAATTCAGAGGTACTGTAACCATGCTGTACAACTGTCAGAACACAATATGAGATTTCACTTGGCAATATCCATCCAGGAAGGACAAGATTTCCAGGCTTTGTGCCTGATTTAGAAGTTGAAAATTTCAACAAAATCCTGCCTAAATGAAGTGTAGGCAAATCAGCTATTTTGGAAGTTTGTGTTGGAGGAATTGCATTGACTTTCTGATACCTTGTTTTTCTTTTTTTGACCAGAACAGAAGAAAAATTATTACAATGACAAGGTAACTTTATATTACTTATTAAAAGTTACATAAAAGTAGTACAGAGTCTAAGAAAAAAGTAGCAATGTCTAACATCACAAAACAGCATTGAACAGTAACAGAAATTAGTTTCAAGTGCACAGTTCTCAAGTACCTTTGCTTGACTATCCTGCTTCCCTTTGTATCTGGGAAGACATTCAGTTGCTGGTGATGAAAAAGTTTTCTTTGGGGGCTGCGAAAGAACCGTGGCCCAAGACACACACGGCTGAGCAGAGCCATCTGAAGACATTTCAGGAAAGACTGATGTAAAAAAACAAGTGATATCCAAAGATGTCAGAAAATATTTCTCAAATATTCAGAAGACAGGATCAACAGAGGATTTTATCAAGGACTCGCAAATACAGAGCAGAGCTATATTTTTTTTCTGTGGAAAAACTGAATTAAGTTGCTTGGTTACACATTATACTCCATTCCACCTACTTCCCAGTGCTATACGCATACATTTAATACATATATTATAATTTGAAATTATACTGTCACACAACCTACATAATTCTACGCTTATTCTCTAACCTATTTTTCTTATGAACTTCTATTGCATTTATACATTAAAATCCTTTACTACTTATCCCACTGTAACTTACATAGCTTTTGCATGAAAGGTCATATCAGTATCTTCTACTTTCTAAAAACTTTCCAGCTTGTAGATACATAAAGACAAGCTAAAAAAATCTCCTTATATGCCTCAGTGTACAGCAGTTTCATCCACCACCACTTGGTGGTATCAGCATTCTGGAAGAATTACTCGTTCCATTCTGGAAATATTCCTAACACATAATAAACACACAGCTTAAAAGAAAAAACAAACAAACAAACAAAAAAAAAAAACACAAAAAAAAAAAACAACAAAAAACCTTCCAGAAGGTTTTAAACCTTCCAGAAGGGGGCCGAAGACAAAACATCAAATGGCTGTTTCACCTGCCTGATAATCCAATGGGAGCAGACCTAACAGAAAGATATAACAGGATCCCGAAGGCTGCTCTGAAGGCAGATTCACAGTCCTTGCAGTGGTGGACCAAGAGGGTTTACAAAAACCCTGGGAGACTTGAATGAAAGACCAAGAAATGGCAGACCCAGTGCTTCGAGAATGTTGCAGAAAACTTGGGCCTCCCCACTTTGGATAAAAATTACAGGCAAGGACACCTCACTCAAGCCACAAGTTGGCACCATGAATAATCTTCTGCTCCCTGCCCCTGAGGACCTAGAGCCTGGGAAACACAAGGTAAAATGTCCTTGGAAGGTGCAAGCAGGACCAAAATGGTGTGGTCTCACTGCACCTTGGGGGAGATTGTCAGAGGTTGGGGAACCAGTAAACCCTCCAGTAATTGGTGCAAGTCCAGCAGAGGTTGTAGCTGACATCCCTATTTTCATTGCAAAGGGGACATTAATCATGTCCACCTGGCAAATTAGAATTCCCCCTTTTATACCTGATATAATGATTCAGGCACAGTGTGTGGTATCAAAGACCAGGACATGCCCTGATACAGACAGAGGTGTTGACTCAAGATCAAAATACAGCCTGTATCCTACCATGGAGGGCAGATCTAACTCTCCTCATATTTATTAACAACCATTGTACTCCCCCTGAGGTTATAATTTCACAGGATATCTGGCAGGAGCAACATCACTCCAAAGTGCTCCAGTGTACATGAGGAAACATCGTGACACCCTGTGGTACACTGCTGAACTTTTGGGAACTGGCGAGCATGAATCAGAACTGCTACTGGTCCTTGAAGAAGATATGCCTTGAGAAAGAACATCGAGTACTGGCCCAACAGAACTGTGGAAAAGACTGCCAATAATTGCCTTTATTGCCTTAACATTCTACATTGCAGTGGATATTGTACATGCGTCATGATGTACACTATATTTTGAGCCAACAAACTGCAGGAGCTCACCCCCTACCTGCTCAGTCATTGGTTCATGCTGTGAAGGGGTGGAGAGTAGCAGAATTCCAAGGTCACAGCCTGAACCAATACATGAGCACGTGACTGCCTGGAGCAGGAGGAGTGGAACTACAGTCACCCTTTTTGTCTCAGTGATGCTTCCAGGAGCGCATGTGCAGTCTCAGTCTGCACGGGTTCCCCTTCCCCCCACCCTTCTCCTGCAGCGCAAGAGTAGGAACGGGAGAAAGCTGCATTCCTCAGCTCACCCCTCTTCCCAAACTGTTACTGGGAGGGGTGAGTTATTTCCTCTTTCATATCTTTCCTATAAAGGCTCTGTCATCACCTTTGTTTGCTCCTCTACAATGGGGTACAAACTGAAGATTTCACTTGTGAGAAAAATGTTATCAGATAACTTCACAGTTACTGGAATAACTATCTATGCAAAATTCTTAAATTTGGAAAAACAAATAAGTACATACTAGACTCTAGACTGACAGCTGTTTTTAAAAAAAATTGCTGATCAAAAATTTGCTCGGATTTATTGTTGAAAAAATTTAAAAGCACCTCAACAGACTTCCAATAATCAATATACATCATTTGCTCTCCTAATAAACAGCACAGTAGATACTCACAGAAACATTAGTCCTTCGGCATCACTGAGACAAAAGAGGACAAATGCAGTTTTGATCTACTAACAGAATCTACGTGCAAGAACATAATCTCATTTGGAAGAAACAGATACAACAACCTGCTTGTATCTCATCAATTTGGAATAATAAAGTATTGTCAGGAGCTGCTGAACTCTCAAATATAAATGAAATCAAAGAGCAAACTCATTACAGAGTAAGAAAAATAAGGTTGTATCTGCTTCTTCCAAAAAAGAAACAGAGGAAACAATTTATGTTAGCAGTACTTACCTCTACCATCAAATGAGGAGGGAATTAAGCTTGCTATTGTTTCTTTTAAAGTTTTTGATGAGGCTTTGCTTTCCACAGAAACGTCTTCCTGTAAAATTGAGGGTCAGGTATCATAGGAGTATGAATAAAAGCACTTGCCTGAAGAAAGCTAAACATCAAAAAAAAAAAAGAAATAACAAAATCCTCAATCCACATGCACAAAGGCATAGAGAATTTTGTAGCCCACCTTTTTTTTGTTACTATTTTTAGTGGAAACATCATTTGAACCCTATTGTATTTTAAAGTATAAGCAGATGCCTCTCTGCTGTTGTCCAAGGAAGATGCCTACTTACATTTTACAAAAGCATCCAAACAATGACTCTAAGAATGAACAAGAAAAAGTTTCAACATTCCAAGAACACTGAAAACCACATCCATCCATTAAATTCAAGCTAGTAATGGAAAAAAGAAACAATAAAAATGCATTTTTGCTACCACATGCAGTTTTTCACTTAAAGGCACCAGAAGTCTTACGATATTTGTATCCTTCAAAATGATTTACCTCTAAGCACTGTTGAAAACTCTGATTCAGCATATGTGATGAACACCTGAATGTGTCAGTACTGCATTTACTAACAACTGCAAAACTAGGAGTACAAAAATCTACAAGAATAATTAAGTTAAGCAAGTTTTACATATTAACAATATTTTTCTTCCTTCTAGAATTCAGTTTCTAATTTTTCCTCTTTTAGTACAAAGTAACAACTACATACACATATGTGTTTTTAAATGAGTTAAAACCTTTGTCTAAATGGCTGCACGTGTACTATTTAAAGGTGAGAGAAAAAACAAGCTGTTAAGAAACCTCAGGGAACATATGTGCTCTGTATACACAAGCCAGAAATTCAGACCATAACAGTACCAAACTAAACTGTAACAGGGCTTGGCTTTCCCATATCTGCTAGCAGCACAGAGAAAGAAGAAATAGTGAGAAAAAGGGAGAGCAAGGACTGATGCCTCCATCTACAAGAAGAAGCATAAAACCTGTAGCTATGAAACTTCCTGCTTGCAAGCTACTTAACCTGGTACTAACATGCTGAATGCAAAAACATTTTCTTGAGATTTGGAAAGAAAAGTATTTTTTACAAGTTCTGCAACATGAAAGCATAGCTAACCTCTGTGTTCAACAAAGGAGACGTGTGTGGTTGACTAAGGCACATAATGTTACTTTCCACTGAATATGCTGGTCCATTTTTACGGTGCACATTCAATACCTCACTTCTTCCCAAACTCTGCAACTTGTGGAAATCCAAAATAGTAGTTTCAAATGCAGGTACAGGAGAAGACTCTATTTTTGGAGCTTGAGTTGACTTCTTGCTTGCAGCTTTATTGAACCTGTCTGAATAAAGCAAGTAAAGTCTAAACAATAAAACTTGCTTGCAATCATTTCTGCACATGTCTTACAGCATCAGTGACACAGTCACAGCAATAGTCACAAGAATTATTGCTATAAATACCTGACATGAAAGAAAAAACAAAACAAAAAAAAATCTAGTGATTATTTCCAATGCGTTTAGACAACACCAAATTGACAACCAACTGTAAATTAAGATACTTTCTAAGGATATTTTTGTTTCAATTTACATGAGCTCATGCAACCACCAAACGACTTACTGCTATCATCCACTGTCAAAAAGTCACACAGTAAAAAATATTCTGTTTCTAAACTATTCTAGATGTAGAAACACAATCACAAACTGGAGGTTACAGCACAGACAACTATTTTATGGATACTCTATGTATTTCAAACCAAATAGCACATTTGTACCTGGCTTCATGGAATCTCCGCTGCCTGCAGAGGTCTGTAATGCAGTCCTTTCCACAATTCTGATACAAGAGTCCTCTCCATCTTGCTTTTTCTTGTCTGATTTTTTCTCACCCTCCTTTGTTTTCCTCTGCTGCAAGTATTTGTCATATATTTAGTTAATTTTACTTTAACTTTGTAAAACCTTCAAGCATTCCATGCACTACAGTCACCTAACTACACATCTGGAGTTTGAAGATACATCATGAATTCTATACCACAACAAATAATGAACAAAACCAGAATAGTCAGTTAGACAACTACACATTTAAGATCTTATTAAAATTAATGATGGCATTAAAATTAATGATGGTATTATCAACAGTTTATAATCAGCTGGTCTTAAATTGTCCAGTTCTTATTTTCTGCAACAGAGTTTCTTCTAGAAAAGGGCTAAAATTCTTAACGCATTCCGAGTTTTTGACTAAGCTACATGTTATGGACAAAATGAGAGAAGACTGCTGTAATAACACCCCAAACATTTGCAGCAAACAGAATGTAGATAGAAAAGCTGTATCTACATCTTCCCAATAAAGCAAACATCCACCCATAATATACAGAAGTCCTGAAGCCTGATTCTTGCAAGGAACATTCTTTGGCAGACTTGGGCTGAAGAATCAGAGAGGCAGGCAAGTAACAGGCACCCATGCAAATTATGCTGTATCAAACTAGAAGCATGGCTTAACTCTGTTCAAAGGATTTGGAATTAAATTCAAGTACATCCAGCAGCAATACTATTTTCTGGAGTGGGAGGCCTGGAAAGCTACGTTGTCAAAGCCCCAGGAGATGTGACCAAATTATTGCAAAGCCACTACGTTCCATTTATCTCTTAAAGATCCCAAAAGGTAAACTGCGAGTGCCAAAAAAATCACCAAACAGTACCCAGCTCAGCCTGGGTTTACTTAGAACACAGAACTGCCTCCCTCAAAAAAATCACTGAAAATTTTTGTTGAACATTGGTTTCACTTTTGACTGAGGGTACTTTTAATATGAGCCTTTATTCCCTCTCCACTCCAATACATTCCTGCTCTCATTTGGATTGTTTTCTGCAGCAGGCCTTGGAAATGTTTGAACAATAAATGCGGACCAATCACTTACTGGTCATGTAACTGATCACAGCCATCAATTCTCTATAATTTATGCTTGTGGAGGCTGCTACTGTGCTCCAAAAAAAAGCACCAAACTCCAACAGTGAATGAAGGAAAGGATGGTCCACAAATGTAATGTGATTTTTTTTTTTCCCCCTAGGTGCTACTTCATGAGGAAAAACAATACATTCCTCTCATGTTCCAAAAATGCTGCACTAATTGTGGAATGTGATGAACTTTTTTGAAATCTGAAGTTTGGCTCATTAATACTACCATCCTCTTTAAGGACCACTCATTATTCCTACACAAAGAGTGATTAGTCACTTCAAAAATGAACAAGGCATTCAGACTACTTTAAAGTAAGAATTTAATTTTTTTAAAAGTGTGTTTGCTCACCTTTGAAAGACTCTTAATTTCTTTTCTGATTGCATACTTTTGTTCAGCAGCTTCGCTGACTATTCTGGAATCATTACAGTATGATGACCCATTTGAATGATACTGTGAGACAGCTACTGGATTTGTATTTGAAACGACATCAGGTGAGCAAGAGCTGCTGGAGTATTCATGTAATGCAGGATCTCCCACAACACTATGTGATGGACATTGAGAAAGAGATGAGAGGTCATCCCAAGGCAAATCTTCAGCCTATACTCACTATCTAGACAAATACACCATTCCTTGGCTAAAGAACTTGTTTAACAAGAAAGCTATATTCCAAAAGGACTGTACTTCATGTTATTTCAACCAACTATTTACTCACTGCCATACGTTCTTTAAAAAATAATATATTTTGTTTTGGATAAGACATGCAGTTTGTAGCGAATACTTAAAAATACAGATGGTATGTGCTTCAAGTTGCAAACCTAGCCTGCTTGAGAGTTATAGTCCTCACTTCTGTTTAAGGTTGCTAGTTTTCTTCACACTTATTTTTCTTAGGCTTTTTCTTGTGAAACAAACCAAAAGCACAGTATAACTACATAACATGCATTATGCACTTGACTAAAAAAACACAAACACTAAACAGTGAAACCCATCTTAAGATGCCATAACAACAAAGTAGGAGTACAGCATCTTATGGGGCTATAAGGCATGTGTGGAATACAATACAAAATTGTGAGACAGACAATAAATGGACTGCACTTAACCATAACACTGATGAAAGAACAACATGTTTTCTGTGACGGATCTGTGGCATGCCTTTCTTTCAACTGCGTATTTCAAAGTTTCGTTCCAATTTCTTTCTATGCTTTCTACAGAAACTGTACACTGAGATTCAGATTTGATAAGGGAGACCTGACAGACACCTCAGCATCACACAGCCATTCATTCCTCACAATGGGATGGGGGAAAGAATTGTAAGGGAAAAAAAAGTAAAACTTGTGGGTTGACGTAAAGATAGATTAATAGGAAAGAAAAGTGAGAAAAAAGAAAGCTCCATCCAAACTTGTTCAGCACAACGTGGACAACATCTCAACCTCAGGTTTGTAACGAAAAAGTGAAAAATGCTCCCACCAGGACAAGATGCTTTTGCAATTCTGACAGCCCGTAGTCAAAACAACTCTTACAATTGGTTTACAAAAAAAAGTAATAAATCTGAGTCACAACAAGAACTACAGCTCAGCCCCAACAAGGCAAAACATTTGTGAGAATACTGCTTCTGTCTCTGATCTTTTTAATGATAAAAAATACTGTGACACTGTACTCATCTGATTGCTAAACACACATTACGCATAAAAAATAGGTTGAAAATACCCTGTAAAATCCCTATAAATAAAATGGCTGATATACTAAGAACGCCTAGCATGAATATGTTCTCTAAGGCTCCACCTGACTTTTTAAGGACATAACAGTAATTTTGCACTAATTCAAAAGTTAATTCAATGTTCAGAGTTCTACTAACCTGAAAAGCAACTGGAGAGCTAAATAGTATCAAAAATTTATTACAGTATTCAATTGTTTCCTGTCCCAGTAGGCGGGCTTTCTTCTAGGCTGCTCTGGGTTTAACAATACAATTATAAATCCACCATGAATGCCTGTTTTTCAGGCCTTGTTAGAAAAATACTTTAAGAAGCCTCTTATGTTCTTAATAAGACTTACTTTTCTGGGACATGCAGGTTGTGAAAAGGAGATGGAGGAGTAACCTCATACATTATTTACAGTACAAAAAACACTCTTGGAGGATTGCCCTCTTCCTTCTACTTGATTCTGTCTGTTTCAGCTTTGTCATAACACAACCATTCTTTCACTCAAGAACAGGATTCAGCTCTTTTGAAAGCAGAAAATAGCCAGAGCAATCACTACAGACCAACAAGCTGTCTTTAACAGTCCACTGGGCCTTTGAAAACAATAGGTAAGATACCAGACATACACCCAAAGAACAGAAATGTACAAATCTAAATCTTGAGGAGAAGGGAGGAGAATGTAGTTAGTCAGAATATTACCATATCAGATCTTTGACTTTCTGAGAGTAATCAATGTCCAAAACTGGAAGGTTAAAATCCCCTAAGAAATAAGATTCAGAAAATATACATACTTATCCAAAGACGGTTCCTGAACAAATGTGTAGCCTGTAGTTAAGTACCTAGGAAAGACACATGCTGCTGAGGGTTCTGACCATGCCACAGTTACTGCTGCATATTTTGGAACAAATGGTTTGACCTCTGCTGACAACTCGATGCCCTGAGAAACAAAACGTTTTTTGGCTACATGCATTTTGAGATTAACATTCTAAGTGAAAAACACACTTACCCCTGTGAGCACGACTCTCATAGAAAAGTTTGCTCTCCTCCAGCAGAACATGAAAAACAAAGCTCACCAAAAAGAAAGAGAAGCAAAGCCAAGGAGCCCTAAGCAAAACATGGCTTTTCTGGAAAACCATTTCCCTTAATATCTACATCTAACATGTAATACTTATAAAAGTCATTTACATAGAGTAACAGAATACGCACTAAGCACTAGTACATAAACTCTTAGTTTAGGTTAAAATAACGTGATTTAAAATTCACAATGTGTGACTAACACTGCCGTAACATCTGACTCTGGAAGTACATATTAATAATAAAGGCTTTACGTACACTTGTATTTGAAATTAGTCTGTGTGGAAAAAATGCCTAATTATAAAGTGTTCTCATTATTTACACTGTGTAAATCCACTAAGACAGATTTTCCATTTGTTTCGAAGTTCCATTGATTTAAACTGTACATATATATGTATGTAGCTGCACTGAGGTAAAGGTCAATGTACTCACTGCCATTACAGTGTCACACTGCTATTACTCACTGCAATAAACGCAACAGGTCATTAGCCATTTGTGTATTTCTGGGTTGAACAGCACACTGGATGAAAAACTTTTCAATTGCCAAGGCCAATTTCAGTAACTAAATAACACAGTAATTTTGAAAATACAACAGTAGTTCCAGTGTTTAGAGATATATACTGAGCTCACTGCTCCCTCCGGTTGCCTGTACTGACTTCAGTACAAACATGTAAGGAACTCCGACAGGCTGAAGGAGAATAGAAGGAGCTGCAAACTCCTCCTGTCCTGAACCTACCAGCAACTACACGCTGAACAACTATTTAAACAGTGGGAAATGGAGTGTGAATTCTACACGTTTAAAGCGCGTAACAAACACAAAGGTGTACAACTAAACAGAACGTGAGCAGGGAAGGAAACTGGGATCGGTTATTTGGAAACGATGTTGGTGCCCAGAAGGCAATGCAGCGCACCACGGGCACAAAGCGCGGCTGCAGGAGGGGTTTGCCCTGTCTCCCAGAAGTATCTCCCGACAGGACGAAAACCCCCCTTGCAGCAGGGCTTCTTCAGGCCCCGAGGCGCACCGCCTGAACCCCCGGCCCAGCCCTGCCGGTGACCTCCCTCACGCAGCGTCCAAAACAGCGGTGGGCGACCTGCCGGCCGCACCTCATCCCTCTCCCGGCTCCAGGCCTCATCGGGCCCTCAGTCATCCCTGGCTGACGCGCCAGGCGTGCGATCCCCTCAAGCGGGTGGGCGCGGGGCCGCGGACCGTGGCAACCACTCCATCGCGTTACGCAACAGGCCGGGGACACGCGGGACTGCCTCCACCCTTACCTCGCTGCCTCGGCCCGGGCGCCTCCCCACGAACATGGCGAGAAAACTCCCGTCCGCCCAACCCGAGACGCCGCGGCCGGGCCTACGGCGCGCCGTGATGACGTCCGCCCCATGGCGCCACTGGAATGACGTCATCACGGCGCGCGGTGGGGCAGCAGCGCTGCATGAGCAGGCACAAATAGGGACATAGAAGGTTCCATCTGAACCTGATAAAAATATTACTTTGCAGGTGAGCGAGCACGGGAACATGCACCCCAGAGAGGTTGCAGAGCCTCCTTCTATGAAAATATTCAAGAACCGTCTGAATGCTTTAATGTGTAATGTAGGGAACCTGCCTTAGCAGGGGGCGAGACTAGGCATCCTCCAGAAGCCCTTTCCAAACTCTGCAATTCAGAGATTCACACAGTTAAAGCTTCCCTGTAAGGTAATTTGCTTTGTCTGGTGAATTAGAACTCTAAAGGTTTAGATTTCACAGAACACTACAAGCAGAGTTTATTTCTTTATGCCTAGTGATGAACAGGTAAGGCAGTGCTTTTGCGCATGCAACATTTTAGCAGAAAAGCTAGTGCAAAAGTTAGTACATGCAGGATAAAAAAAAAAAAAAATGACTCAAAGCACACAATAGTAAACTTTATTAAAGAGAACTCATTTCAGACTAAGACATTAAAAGTAAAGTTCCACTTCTCTGTGAAAGAATAGCAGCCTTCTAGAAATTCCATTTGACTAAGCTTTCTTGCTGTGAATAATACAGCTCATGCACAGGTACGGTTGTATGTTTTGTACACAAAGTATTCACTGAATACTACCAACATATATACATGCATACACAAAGTTCCAGAAGATTAAAGAAAATATTTCTAGACAGTGGTTCATTTCTGATCATCTTTTGGAAGAGGTCTTCTAAAGAGATGAATGTGTGGCTCTGTAGGAATAAAATTGAACAAAGTGTCAGTCTGTCTTCTAAGCCTTGATGAGAGGTATTTCATCAATTTAATAAGGCCTGAACAATACTATTGAATAAGAAACAGCTAAATCAAGCCCACAAGTGTCCTCAAGTGTAGTATCTACAGACAAATTCTACAGTAACCTTAGAGGCTGCAAATATGCTTTAAAATTTTATACCAAAGGTATAAACTTGTAAAGGAAGAAAGTACAGCAAATATGGGAATTAACTCTCTCTGCATTAGATTATTTGAAAAGCTTAATTACTCAGTATATAACAGTACAAGAAACTGCTGATGCTGTCCTTGTGAGGTATATACTGTCAAGCATCAACAAAAGCCACTTCAGTTAATATAACTAGCTTCTATTAGTATTGATCAGACTTAACTGCAAACCCCTCCAAGAAATCCTATTCAAAAGTACCAAAGGTATCCAGTTAAGGGAAGCTTTGGAAGGTTAGACTACTTTCTTCATCTGTTTTTCTGGAAACTTGGAATTTCATGGGGCTGGCTTCAATTCATCTATCACCACTGAAAAGCCTGATTAACAAGTACCAGGTATGGCAATCTTAGTACATAGTGACTGGAGAGGTTTAAGGTCTTTGTCATCTTTTAATTGAAAAGCTGCATTTAGTAGATAACTACTATCAAACTATGTCATAGATTTTTCAGAGCATTAAAGCAGGATGTGGTCTACCTGAGCATCTGCTGGGTTTTTCTACTAAGTAGGTGTGCCAGGTACATGACATAGAACTATGCCACTATATGAACTTTTCCTCAGTCACTGATATTGTAACAGCATACAAGAGCTCACAAAAAAACTATTCCAGAGGCAGAGGTACAAACAAGTTTGAACAAGATGCTCTTTAAGGTCCCTTCTAAACTATTCTACAACTCTATGATTTGCCAGTATACAGAGAAAGCATATACCTAGAATAAAGCTAGCATTTTCCAATCAGTTCCAAGATCCAGAGCTAAAATTAACACAAAAAACCTCCTGCGTCACTTATGTTGCTACCTAACTGAAATAGCAAGGAGCTGACAAAAGAAATCAAAAACAATCAAAACATTTAGAAGCAAATTCGACAGCAGAAGCAACTATTCATCTTCATACTTCAGTTGAGTACCAGCCTCAGGTGGTATTTCAGATAATTTTATTTTATTTGTTTTATAATTTTTTATATATTTTATATATATAATTTTTATATATTTTTCAGATAATTTTAATATATTTTAGACTCCATTTTTCATCAGTCCTATTCATCTGTACTTACCTGGTTCGTGGATCATATAATGAACCCATCCAAGACTTTGCTGAACACCAAGGCTTCTCCATTCCTTTTCAGACAGAAGATGAGTTTTTGGCATTCGTTTTAAGAGTTCTTTTGGTAGCATTACATGCCTGTAGATTAGTAATTAACACATTTCATATGCTGATCCCTAGATACCTTGCACAGGTCTCCGCTAAAAGATATTAAGGAAGTCCATTTATGAATCATAGAATCACCAACGTTGGAAAAGACCTACAGGATCATCCAGTCCAACCGTTCACCTATCACCAATGGCTCCCGCTAAACCATGTCCCTCAACACAACATCCGGTCGTTCCTTGAACATCCCCAGGGTTGGTGACTCCACCACCTCCCTGGGCAGGCCATTCCAGTGCCTGACCACCCTTTCTGAGAAGTAATATTTCCTAATGTCCAGCCTGAATCTCCCCTGCCGCAGCTTTAAACCATTGCCTCTAGTCCTATCACTAATGACACAAGAGAAGAGGCCGACCTCCAGCTCACTACAACCTCCCTTCAGGAAGTTATAGAGAACAATAAGGTCTCCCCTGAGCCTCCTCTTCTCCAGGCTGAACATTCCCAGCTCCTTCAGCCTCTCCTCATATGGCCTGTGCTTCAGACCCTTCACCGGCTCTGTTACCCTTCTCTGAACACTTTCCAGGGCCTCAATGCCTTTCTTGCAGTGAGGGGGCCCAAAACTGGACACAGTACTCGAGGTGCGGCCTCACCAGTGCTGAGTACAGGAGGACAATCACCTCTCTGCTCCTGCTGGTAACACTGTTTCTGATGCAAGCCAGGATGCCCTTGGCCTTCTTGGGCACACTGTCGGCTCATGTTCAGCCGAGCATCAAACAATACCCCCAGGTCCATTTCCTCTACAGTCTTCCAGCCACTCTGCCCCAAGCCTGTAGCGCTGCCTCGGGTTGTTGTAGCCCAAGTGCAGGACGCGGCATTTGGTCTTGTTGAACCTCATCCCATTGGCTTCAGCCCAGCTCTCCAGCCTGTCCAGATCCCTCTGTAGGGCCTCGCTACCCCCAGGAAGATCCACACTCTCAGCCATGAACACCTGCATTCTCTAGAAAGAATCCTAGAGTGCTCATGGATACCAGCAATTATGGAACATCAATTCCAAAACTCAATTTTAAATACACATCTTCAGTGCAACTGTATAGAGCCAGCAAACGTCCTAGAAGAGATTAATTGCCCTGCATGCTCTAATTTTGCTACTCATACCTAAGTACATGTTACTAGCAATTGACCGTCAAGTTAAAAAAAACCATAGTGACCCCACACATTCCTAACAGATTGAGAAAGTCACTCCTATTTGTATTTTGTAGTGAATATGATATTCTCTGTAGAGATTACAGTGCTAGTTTTTAAAGACAAAACACACCACTTAAGAGCCTAAGAACCTAAGACCCTCTTTCCTCATTTACAAGTGTTCCATCTTGTTTCTGAGGCCAAATAACTATTAAGAGTCAGCTGGAAACAGGTACTCATGCTCCACATAGCAAAAACACTCGTTTGCAGTAGTGCTTTCAAGAAAAGCTAGAAGTCTGAAAACAGTCAGTACTGTTAAATGAACTGCAGAACCAACCAGTACTATTGCAGACCTTTGAAAACCAGCAGGTAGAATGCTGTCTGAAAGACTTCAGAAAGTTCCATATCACTACACTTTCACACAGACTTAAGAAATGCCTCTGCTGAGGCCTACGAGCTGGTGAGCGGCAGCGAGAGTCTGCCCCACCTGCATGGCCCAGAACATACGCTGTGCGCTGCCCAAATCCTGTCCGGGAAAGAGACTGGTCGAGATCAACGTTCCCCACCTGGGCGAAAGCCGAAAGGAAACATACGGTGAGAGAGCAAGGCACTGCCTTCAGCCCATCAACCTCCATGGAGGCCACAGGCAGAGCTTAATCATCGAAGAAGACTCGAGCTCAGGGCGACAGCCTCGCAGCAGCCAGCAGGACTCCCTCCCACTTCCCTCAGCCCATGCTCCACAGCTGTTTCGTACCGGTACTCGTATTGCTCGTCAAAGTACTTATCGGAGTAGTAGATATCCTTGTGAGCCATGGCGAAAAGCAGCGGAACTCTAGTCACAACACGGTCTGCTTGTGAACCCCCTAATGACTTAACTGCCATGCTCCAGCCCACTCCGTTTGAACCTATCAGCTCTATTTATTTCCTATTGGCCTGCTGGCAATGACGTCCCTCAGAGACTTTTCATGCCCCGCCCTCTCGCCGACCCACCAATCATTGGAAGGCGCAGAGTACCAAGTGTGGACAGCTGGGAGAGAGGAAAGGTGGGGCCGTGCCATGCCGCACCAAGTGAGCTGGAGCAGCGCACTGATTGGTCGGTTCCAGTACGTTCTGGAGCGGGTTGGTTGGCGAAGCTGAGGCGGTCATTGGTTGCTAGCCCCGTGACAGTCTTGTCGACTTTCCGTTCTGGTAAGCTTCCGAGCGCATGGGGGCGCCTTCCTTACGACAGGCAACGGGTGGAGACTCCTCCCACCTCTTCCAAGTTTAAGTCAAGCATATAGCACACTTGGGGCTTGGCAGATGCTATGTTGTGTATCATGGAATCAAATAATGGGTTGGAAGGGGCCTCAATGACAACCTAGTTCAAGCCCCTGCTACAGGCAGGATTACCATCTGCTAGATCACGTTCTAGATTAGGCTTCCCAGAGCCCCATCCAGCTTGGTCTTGAACACCCCAGGAACAGAGCACCTACAGCTTCTCTGGGCAATCTGTGCTAGTACTTCATCACCCTCTCTTGTGAAAAATGTAGCCCTGACATTTGTCGGAAAAAAGACCGCGGAAGACGAGTCTCAAGCTATCATGATCAACATGTCTCAGTTTATTGTGCTTAATATTGGTATATTTATACAAGCCGTAATTAGCTCATACATACTGCAATTAGTTCATACATATTGCAAAAGCATAGCTCAGGATTGGTCAACCCCTCGTTGCGCACATGATCTTTGTGGTTAACCTTGTGGTTGCCGCATCCCTAATTCTGTGCATTCTTCTGCATGCCGTGCATTCCCGATATCCTAATGTTGCACAAGGGCATCATGCCCTTGTCACTGATTGGTCGACCCCCTTGTCGGGAGTCACCTAGCTGCAACTAGCTTGACAGTATCATGGCCTTTGCTGCGCAGCCAGTCTTCTGACAAACTCTCCACACTTCCCCCGTTTTCTTTTTGCACAAGCAGAGAAGTGTTCCACTCAGTATCCACTATTTTTGTCAACACATTTTGCAAGCATCTAAAGAGGCAAGGCACTATTAAAATGACAACCAAAATCACAATCCCTATCAGAATTAATTGCCGCAATAATGAAGTCAGCCAAGGACCGAGACCTAGCCCCTTCAGCCAGTCGTCAAGTCCAAAACCAGTGTTTACCTTCAGGTGCGTGGTCTATGTATGCAAAGTTTGCAGTTGAGCATCTATAGAGCTAGAGTGATCTGACAAGTTCATACAACACATCCCTTCAAACTCCTCACACCCATGTCCTTGGGCTAACAACAAGAAATCAATCGCAGCTCTATTCTGGAGGGTGGCATGCCTTACTGAGTCCACGTCTATCAATAGCTGTGACAAGGCTGTTGAGGTGGCGTTTGTTTGTTTTGCTAGCCAACAACCTAACTTGTTCAGCGTTGCCAAAGCCTGAGCCAAGGCAACTGGTGCAAAGTTGCCAGTTTGCAACTGGCAAGGAAGGAGGCAAATATTCTCTGTGCTGCTGACCAAAACTCTACCTTATCATTACAATTTGGCGCAAAGGCATGTGCTACTCGTTTTGCCCTAGAATGCTGCCTATGCATTTGCAGGATCATTGAAGTGTTTGGAGTTAGTAGCATTAAGCGACCTAATGTGCATGGCCCTCCTTTTAATTTGGAAGGAATCCCAGCCCAAGCTCTGTCCCCACAAATGAGAAATATTCCATGTGGCAGCGCAAGGGGATTGTTGGATGAGATCGATACCTTAGTACTCGTAAAGTTGCACCATCCTGAAGCATTTCTGTATACTGACAATGTCGAGTTAACATTTATCGGATGCGATAGGTTAGGATCTGATTTTCGTGGGCCGGCCCGATAGACGCTTGTCCAATTAAAGTAGATACACCAGTCTGACTTTAGGGAGCCTAGTATCTCGAGCTCTTGGGGCTCCAAAGTGGCTACAGGGAAATAAGGCACCACTTGGTCCCATTGATTAGCATAGGACTTGGAATCATTTGATCTACAGTTAGTAGCCGCCGATGGGCAAGGCAGGTTATCCAAAGGTACACCTACCAAGCAAGTAGAAAAGGGGTTGCCAGGGGAGGATAGCGCTAAGCAAATAGCATCTTGACCTGTCTTGTTAGCCAGGATGACCCAAACGTTTTCTTTCGGTTGCGACGGCACCCAAAAAGCGCCGGCAGACCAGTAAAGTTGCAGTACAGCAACTACCAACATTACATATTTCACTACGGCCGGCATCGTGACTTCCCCTTTACTTTGGACTGAGGGTGTGTACAGGCGTGCCCACACTGTCTCTGCAGAATGTGAGAATTGTAAATGGCTTGAGCTCTCTCAACGGAATGATTGAGCTCCCAGCGAAGATGGGCTAAAGTTCGCTGCTCCAAGCTCTCAAACAGCCGGGCAGCAGATATGAATGGCTTTCCTGTGTGTGTGACTCTAATGCCAGCTGGAAAGTATTATGCCTCCATTCCTCTATACAAGCAACACACCACAGTGCAGTAATATTCATCTGAAAAAGCCACACATCTCGCCCATCGCCCCCGCAGCGTAACAATATCCAAGCACGACAAGTCACAGCCCCACAGTTCAGACAAGGACAAGCAGTTGGATTCTGTTTACAATATTCAGCTAAAGCAGCTAACAGGTGGGATATTTGGCTGGGCGTTCGTGCATCCACCACTGTGGGGGGGAGCAGAGTAAGAGAAAACACCGCTGTAACTCTCTTGCCATCTATTTCCACTGTAAGCGTAGGCGTCCTGCTTGCAAGTGTCATGCCGCCAACCCCAGACACCGCTGTAGTCGAAGATTGTAGGGGCCAACTTGATGGCCATTCCCCAGGGGTAATAATAGACATGTCAGCACCCGTGTCCAGAAGGCCTGTCAAAGTAATGCTCTGGTCTTGAAAGTACAGCCGACACGGTCTCTTTGGGCGAGTTGTTAAATCAATAGTAAGCAAGGTTAATCCTCCAGTTGAGCCGAATCCTCCTTGTTCCCTGGGCTCCTGTTGCAAAGGCGTTAGTCCTTTTGTCAACTGTGGGAGCGGCACTAATTGTGCCAAGCGCTGTCTCTTGCATATTTTGACAGGTGGGTAGGGGGTGTGAACCATAATCTGAATTTCCCCGATATAATCGGCGTCTATCACACCTGGTGTAACAAATAGTCCCATCATGCTGGCAGATGACCGGCCGACAAGCAGACCTCCAACCGGATGGCCGTTTATCAAAACAGGTCCAAACAGTCCCGTGGGAATCCGGCAAGGCTGGCTAGACATAATGTCCATATCTACTGAGGCTGCCATGTCCAAGCCGAGGCTCCCGCTGGTGGCAGGTTGGGGTTGCTGTTGCTGGGGCTTGTTGCCGTTACAGCTGCTATTTGTGTCCCTGCGTGGCCGCTGTTCGCACTGTTCTTCACGTTTCCCGACCTCTGGCGACAAGCATTGGCACTGTGAGTGTTGGACTGACATTTTCCACACCAGATCCCGGTCGCCCGGCATTCACGGCGAATGTGGCCAAAACTGCCACAGCAAAAGCATCTTATGCGGGCATTGTCGCTTCGGGGGCGTGGATTTGCCGTGGCCATTGCTTGGAGGGGTGCAAGAGCTGCTAGAACCTGCGTCTGCACTGCCTTTGCCTGCTCCTTTAACCCGTCACCTATTTTCTGTAAAGCATTTACTAAAAAGGCCTGAGCTCCTGACGGCATGGAAGCAGCCTTTTCTAATAGATCAGGCAATGACCAACCTCCTGGCATCGTATTTATGAGAGATCGAGTCGATGAGTTACCATTTTGTAATATACACTGTTTCAACAGGGCCCCCTTCATGTATTCTGGCACACCGGCCTTAGTTATGGCCTCCATTAGCTTATCCACAAAACTCCCCAGCGCCTCCTCCCTTCCTTGTCGTATTCCCATATAGATGGGCGTACCTCCCGGGGCCTTGATCTTATCCATCGCTCTCCTAGCCACAGCCATTATTTCTCGACATATATCAGGGCCAACAGTTGCCTGGGCCTCTAACCGGGTCCATGCCCCGAGACCCATAAGTTGTTCTGCAGTCATGCCTTGCAGTGGGTCTCCAGGCCCCCTCCGCACTGCCGCTGACATCATGGCTTCCTGCTGCCAATGTGCATTAAACAGCAGAAGCTGATGGGGCGTATAGATTAGTTTAGTTATGCCCCTGATGTCAGTGGGGAGCAACACGTGGGCTCCAAAAAGGTAATCCAACATTTGTCTAACAGGCTCACTTGTCACCCCATAGCTCCCCACAGTAGACCATAGCTGAGCCAGCATTTTCCATTCCAAAGGTTGGAATTCCACCTGCACTCCACCCGGGACGGGTGTGTAAACAACGGGAAAAGCGAGACGCTCATTCGCTACATCCACTAAGCCGCCATCCCCCCCCTCCATCCCCTGTCGAGCCAGCATCGCCCACAGCTCTCGCCTCCCCCTAACCACGGCCCCCGCGAGGTCTGACTCCGCCCCAGGGACAGGCTCAGGGCTTCTGGGGAGGCTAGCGGTTTGGGGGGAGGGGGAACAGGGAGGCGGCTCCGCGGTCTCAACAGCCGTCTCGTCCCTTTCCTCACAGGGGGGCGCAGACGGTGCCGGCGACGGCAAGGTAACTGTGGTAAAAGCAGGGGGATTTGAAGAATAAGCAGACATTAAAGCCCCATAATCCTTGTTCTTTTCCTGAGCCTCCTGCGCACCCTGGGCTGCCCTCTTTTCCGCCTGACTCTTTAATAGCTCGTTTTGTACCACCTTCCACAACTTGCTCATTTTCTTGGCGGGTTTATCCTCTTCTAATACCAATTCCCAGAGCTTATCCCCATATTTCCTCCACTCGTCTATCTGGTGCGCTGTGTGCGGATTTGTGAAAAATCCGTAAGAGACAGCGTGCTGTAACAGGGAGGGGAGGTCCTTATCTAAAATCTATGCCATTAACCTGCCTTCTCCTCAAGAGGGCAGTAAACAAATCATATGCCGCTTGCCGGTCCATACTCACGTCGGCGCCGTTGCAGACCCCTCCAAGCTTCGGCGGCGCGTATCGGCCGAGCCCACCGATGTGGTCACTCAGGACGCGGAGCTCCCAATCAGCGCTCTGTGGTCGTCCCTCTAGCTGCAGGACCCGAACCCAACGCAGTCTCCGGTCGTGGCAGCGTGTCCTCCCTTGTGTTGAATCGGAGTCAGCGGGAGATCCGAACTCCCTCGCTGCTCCGCCGTGGCTCCGTCCACGCAGTCCGCCTGCGGATCACGTCGGGGTCACCATTTGTCGGAAAAAAGACCGCGGGAGACGAGTCTCAAGCTGTCATGATCAACATGTCTCAGTTTATTGTGCTTAATATCGGTATATTTATACAAGCCGTAATTAGCTCATACATATTGCAATTAGTTCATACATATTGCAAAAGCATAGCTCAGGATTGGTCAACCCCTCGTTGTGCACATAATCTTTGTGGTTAGCCTTGCGGTTGCCGCATCCCTAATTCTGTGCATTCTTCTGCATGCCGTGCATTCCCGATATCCTAATGTTGCACAAGGGCATCATGCCCTTGTCACTGATTGGTCGACCCCCTTGTCGGGAGTCACCTAGCTGCAACTAGCTTGACAGTATCATGGCCTTTGCTGCGCAGCCAGTCTTCTGACAATCTCTCCACAGACATTTAAATCTTTCCTCTTTTAGCTGAGAACCATTTCCCCTTGTCCTTTGTACACCTGTGTAAAAAGTTGATTTCCTTTCTCTTGATAATCTCCTGTTAAATATTGGAAGGCCGTAATGAGGCCTCCTCAGAGCCTTCTCTTCTGCAGGCCAAACAAGCCCAGTTCCTTAAGCCTGTCTTCACAGCAAAGGTGCTCTGGCCCTCTGATAAACTTCATAGCCTCCTCTGGACCTGCTTCAACAGCTGCTCATCTTTCTTGCACTGGGTGTCCCAGATTGGGACATTTGTACTCCAGAATGGGCCTCATGAGGGCAGAGTAAAGAGGGAAAATCACTTCCCTCACCATACTGACAACTCTTCTTTTGATGCAGCCCAGGATACAGATGGCTTTCTGGGCTGCAAGAGCACGCTGCACTTCACAGCTGCACTCAATCCCATCATCTATGTAATTGATAAAGATGTTAAAGAAGAATGGTTACAATACAGACACCTAGGTTACATCACTTGGTACTTGGTTTTTGACTGTGAAATGCCTCTGCTCCCTAGCCTTACCAGGTAATTGTTCCTGTATATGGTACAACATGTTACTTGTACAGGAAAATGATGGATTTCCAGGGAGTATTTATTGCAGCAGAGGGAATTCCTGAGACACCCTTATGTCCTTCAGTTTGCTGCTTCTGTTTCAGCTTGAGGACAGTGCTCACAGCTCAGACCCAGAGTGCAGTAACAAACATCAGGTGCAGGTGCATCTAAGTACCAATTTGCAAGCCTTCTTACACAAAAATCCAACACAGTAAATATTTTCATTGAAAAATACTAGCAGCAAGTTCCCAGAAACTGAAATGTAGTAAGGTACAAGTTATTTTTCAATATGTAAACAGTGATTACTGTGTTTTCCCAAATCAGAGTTATTTCCCAGGTACAGTTCACCTCAAAGATTAGACAGGCTTTGCATTGTCCACAAGGCAGCTTTTCCTCTTTGAAATATCTTTTCTACTCTCTCTGTTGTTTCTCAAGAGAAACCTAGATTAATTTTCTGCTTCCATAGTGCTATCAGAAATGCATGTTTTGTCTCTGGTCATGTAATGCTTCTGTTTGAAACTGTTCTAATAGCTTTTTGCTACTTGAAATTTGAAGCTATGTGAGCCTGCCATGCCGAGACAGTGGCTTGGATAGGTTTTCAGCACAAGTGCACTAAAGTGGAAACAGTCTGAAACCTTGAATCTAAAGTTTAAAACAATCTGAATAAACATCAAAATGAGTTTGTGTATCTAACAGGTAACATTACCCTAAGCAAGGATTTGGATGGTACATGCTGGCGTGTATTATAATCTAACAGTAATATTTTTCTCTTAACTGAATCTGAGAGCATATTTATACAGATCATTTACAGGCAAAATGGAATGAGTACATTTATACTAGTGCTGTTAATTGTTCAAATTCATTTGTTAGCAAAGATACTCAACATAAATATCAAATCCAATGTAATAATTAAGTACAAATCACCTGTAAGATTCCTAAAGTTATGGCTAAATTGAACAAAATGTATAGTTTTTTTTTAGCTTAGTTTCCAGGCAGCACAATGATTATTTTTTAAGGTAGGTGTACCCAGAATACTTTGTTAGGAATGGCATTATTTAATGATAGAAATGGAAAAACACTTCAACAAAGGGATTCTTCTGCACTGAAGATGTTATCTTTGTAGCTTTTCTCATGTATGTTGAGTAGGAGAGAAAATTTATCTTAATGGCAGCCTAACCTATAAACCTCCTTTGAGTACACAAAAGCCTGGAGTTTCTTTAAAGCAACTTTTTCTTTCATTTCAAACACAATTATACCAAATGATAATTTTAAAGAGGATTATACAAATTGTTAGGTAGGTGGGCATTCAATTTTACTTTAGACCCCTCAAATCATTTTGAAAACACTTGTTCCTCAGGACTGAAGAACTGTATTTGTTAATCAACCAGCAGAGATAACACCATGAACATACTGTTTGTTGCAATTTAAGGCTAGGAGATATTCTGTTAGTATTGGAATGCCATTTCAGCTCCTTCTTTTGTTGTTTCTTTTCCCTTCCTAGACTGGATAGATTGGTGTATGGGAAACTGCTGATTACAGCCTGAACCTCTGATTAACCACCTGAGGCAAGCAATGAGTCAGCTGTGGGAGCACAGGTGAAGGTAATTCAGCTGTGGTCCTGGAAGGGTGGAGCTTGGTTCCACCTCTCCCAGATCTCATTTAAGGGCCGACTACCACTAAGGCAGGATCTCTTTCTGGAGATTGCTCCTGTGTGGAGTTTATGGTGAGCCTCAACATCAATGAGCATTTATCATTGATTTTCTTTCTGTTACAAAGCATCTATTTAACCTCTGTTTACCCACTGACTATATAACTGTACAACTGTAACTGCACATTTGGCAAGCCAGACAGGAGAAACAGACATAATGTCTTTTTTGTGGAGAATTTATAAATGGGTCAGGGGGAGAACATTGCCTCCTTAGATAAAATGATTCCGGGACAGATCCCAGGGTTTATGGGTTCTCCCCATTATCAACTGGCCACTATCACTGTAAAATAGGGTACCCTGTGGGTTATGGGGAATATTTCCCCATTTTGCATGGTGGAATATTTTGAAGGACTAAATAAGGACATTTTGATTACAAAAGAACGGCAGTTAGCTGCCTCTATAGTGGCATGGCCACTGTTAGATGCCTTAAATCAGGCAGAAATCAGAGTGGACACGTTAGAAAATGAAAATCAACTATTAAAAGACTGTATTGAAAAACTGGAACAAGAACTTAGCATATTAACGGGGAAAAGACCACTCTTACATCCCCCTATTGCCCAGGTCCGTAATATTTCAATGGATGACAACCATATCTCTGAAACAACAGACCTGGTTGAACAAGGAAATAAAATTACTAAAACTGATTTAGAAGAACCACTTGTAACGTATTCATTGCAACTCTGTCCAATTATAACCCAATAAACAAAAAAAGTTCAAGATGGACCAGCAGGGGTGCCTTGTGATCAATGGCCCCCTGCCCAAACACATTTTCATGTTACTGCCCGACCATACACAGCAACAGAACTGATGGATCTGGTACAACGATTTCGACAGAGACCTAGAGAAAGTGTACCGACTTGGCTGTTGCATTTATGGGATTCAAGGGCGGAGAGCATTTGGTTAGTGGACACAGAATATCTAAATTAGCCACTGTAACCGTTCACCCTGCCTTTAGGCAAAGACTATATGCTTGAACCCAGTTTCCAGATGAAAACCATTCTATTCTAGATTGGTTAATGGTAGCATGCTGTATGGTTTGGCCAAATAGATCAGACATACCATTACATGCAGGGTTGTGGTCCTCCATGGAGGACCTTCAAAATTATATCAGGGAACTGAGTATGAGGGAGGCTATCTATGAAGATACCTTTGATAGCCTTGATATGGTCAAATTCTCGGCAGGAATGAGGGACCTAATTCCCCTCCCCTTCCCCCATGTACAGCACCTTGGTTTCAATATAAAATCCTCTAGTGGCATCAGAGGTGGTGGTTCAGCAGGCAGCTTAATTAGTGGTTGACCTGGGAGAAACAGTGCCTGCGGACTAAATGTAATATTCGAATGTTGGAAGAACTCGAAGTTCTGCCGATAATTAAAACTAAGAGGCCGGCTCCACGAGCCCCTCAATCTGGACCCATAAGGGTGTCCTGAAAGCAAATGTTTGATGATCTTATTAGGGCTGGTGTTCAATTTGTGAAAATTGATTGACAGCCCAACCACGTCCTCCTTCAGTTGTGGAAACAGCTGAAGGATGATCAAAAATTCCAAAATTACTCTAAAAAAACAAGGGTAAGAGTTATAGAAAGAAGGCCAACAATAACATGGAATTTAGAGGACGTTATAGTTCCCAATAGAAAGAAGAAGCCACCTCAGGTGTCTTGGGCCACAATGCCCGAGCCACCGGTAGCAAAAGACTTGGCCTTAGCCCACTTCATGGCATGACAAGGGATGTCAGTCCCCCTTGGGCCTCCAGACGGGACCGGAGGCCCTATGTAGAGTTGACAATATTCTGGTTCTGGAAAAATGTCCAGAGAATTATGGCCCTAGTTGATGCAGAGTCAGAAACATTGATAATTTATGGAGACCCAACTAAATTTAATGGTTACAGAGTAATGATTGGAGGTTTTGGGGGACAGAACATTCCAGTCACCCAGACCTGGTTGAAACTGAGGGTTGGGCGTCTCCCACATCGGGAATATAAGGTGTCTATTGCCCCAGACCAAGAATATATTCTGGGCATAGATATCCTATGCGGTCTGGCTCTCCAGACGACTGTGGGTGAGTTCAGGCTCCGACAAAGGTGCATTAGTGTCCAGGCAGTGCAGGCAATATTGAGAGGCCATGCGAAACATGAGCTTATTCGTTTGCTTAAACCGTGCCGGATTGCTAATGTAAGGCAGTATAGACTCCCCGGGTGGGTAAGATGAAATATCAAGAACAGTGCAGGAATTGGAAAAACTAGGTATTATAAGACCTGCACATAGCCCGTATAATTCCCCCATATGGCCAGTGTAGAAGTCAGATGGAACATGGAGAATGACAGTAGATTTTAGAGAATTAAACCAGGTCACACTGCCTACTCATGCAGCCATACCTAATACTGCCTCCCTAGTGGACACATTGAGTAGAGAGATTAAAACATACCATTGTGTTTTAGATTTGGCAAATGCATTCTTCAGTATTCCGATTGCTGGAGAATCACAAGACCAGTTTGCATTCACATGGGGAGGCAGGCAGTGGACCTTTCAGGTCCTCCCGCAAAGGTACGTACATTCGTCAACATACTGTCACAATCTAGTGGTGCGTGACTTTGCTAAATGGGAGAAACCTGATAATGTCAACTTATATCACTATACTGATGATCTCCTTTTAACATCTGACTCATTAGAGGCAGTGGGACAAGCAGCAGATTTGTTAACCACCTATCTGCAGGAAAGAGGATGGGCTATAAATCCTCAGAAGGTGCAAGGTCCCGGCCTGTCCGTGAAATTCCTGGGGGTAGTTTGGTCAGGAAAAACCAAAGTACTACCCAGTGCTGTAACAGATTAGGTTCAGGCATTTCCAGTCCCTACAACACCAAAGCAGCTGCAGGAACTTTTAGGTATACTGGGGTACTGGCGCTCCTTTACACCTCATTTAGCGGAGCTGCTAAGGCCACTGTACAGACTTACGAAAAAGGGGCATCTGTGAGATTGGGGGAAAACAGAACAGGATGCTTTCCAACAGGCAAAACTGGCAGTTAAACAAGACCAGGATTTGGGTATATTTGATCCTACCCTCTCAGCTGAATTGGATGTTCATGTTACTCAGTATGGCTTTGGCTGGGGCCTGTGGCAACGCCAGAGTTCTGTTCGGACCCCTATTGGATTCTGGTCTCAGGTTTGGCATGGAGCAGAAGAAAGATACAGTATCATTGAAAAATAGTTATTTGCTGCCTATTCAGCATTACAAGCGGTAGAGCCAATAACCCAAACAGCTGAAATTTTAGTTAAAACCACTCTGCTGATTCAGGGGTGGGTAAAAGATCTGACCCACCTTCCTAAGACGGGAGTGGCCCAAGCACAAACGGTGGCACGATGGGTTGCCTATCTCAGCCAGAGGAGTAGTCTGTCTTCGTCACCGCTGAAAGAAGAATTACAGAAGATCCTAGGCCCAGTGACGTACCATAGTGATGCACCAAAAGAAATGTTGGTTACTCCACCAGAGAAGAGTCCTGTTCAGGAAGGAAAATATCCTATTTCTGAAGATGCATGGTACACAGGTGGATCCAGCAAGGGCAACCCAGGCAAGTGGAGAGCGATAGCATATCACCCCTCTACCGAGACAATTTGTTTTGATGAGGGGGACAGTCAGAGCAGCCAATGGGCAGAATTGCGAGCCGTGTGGATGGTTATAACCAAGGAACCTGGTGACGATATCCTGAACATCTGTACAGATAGTTGGGCTGTGTACCGGGAGCTCACTCTTTGGATTGCGCAGTGGGCTACCCAGGAATGGACTATCCACGCCCAACCAATCTGGGGTAAAGACATGGTTAGACATATGGAATACAGTTAAACATAGGACTGTACGTGTTCACCATGTCTCTGGTCACCAAACCCTACAGTCACCAGGAAATGATGAAGCCAACACACTGGCCCGAGTTCGATGGATTGAGAATTCACAGTCCAAGAGCACAGCCCATTGGTTACACCAGAAACTACGGCATGCTGGACAAAAGATAATGGGGGCAGCTGCTAAAGCATGGGGGCTGCCCGTACAACTATCTGGCATTGCCCAGGCATGTCAAGATTGTGACGCTTGCTCTGAGTCCAAGATCGTTGCCCGAAACAATGGCCCACATTGCTAGAGGATACAGTCCTCTCCAGCGATGGCAGGTTGATTACATCAGGCCCCTCCCTTGGTCTGAGGGAGCGAGATATGCCCTGTCCTGCGTTGATACTGTAAGTGGGCTACTGCAGGCCTATCCGGTGCCAAAAGCAAATCAGGCATATACCATCAAGGCACTTACTAAACTAATGTCTGCCTACGGGACACCTCAAGTTATCGAGAGTGACCAAGGGACCCATTTTACTGGTGCAACAATACAGTGCTAGGCAGAAGAAAACAACAATGAATGGTGATTCCACCTGCCATATAATCCAACAGGGGCATCGACCATATAACTGTACAATTGTATAACTGTACAATTGTTACTGCACAATTAGTGAATGATAAATAACACTTGCTCAGTTCCACTATTAACATTTTCCTGAAATGAAAAGCTTAACATTAGGGATATCATTTGTAAAAATACTTCATACTAAGCTCATTGCATGGGCTATGGGAAATGTGAACTGTCATAATGAAGGGTCCATGTTGTCCTTCCGATGGCATGTACAGAATTCAGGAGCTAAGTTACTGTGCATAAAAAAAAAAAATTCTGTGACTTATAGCTGAAGGAAAAGTTGTAAAGTTTGCCATCTGTGGTCTTCAGAACAATTTCTTATTATAATTTTCTGCAGCATTTTCTGCTCAGTTCTATGAGACATCTGAAAAATTGAAGTTTTATGTACTTTTACTACAGTTCTGTTTTTAAACATGTTCTTCCCAGACACTAATGTCTTGAATGTGTTCTCCTAAATAGAACAAGATCACAGTCAAGGAATCTTTTGTCCCTTCTTCATGAGTCATACTCTTATACGCAGCTAATAATTTGTGAATAATTCACATGCATATCACATTCATAATATATATTAATGAACTGTTAACAGCGTATTAATACTTTTAATCTGTTCCATTTGAAAACAAGGATCAAGCTGTTATGCTTTCTGTTGAATTTGATTCTTGATTGAATCTATTGGTTAACTTCCGTCAAACATAACAGAAATTATTGCAGATTTCATGGTAACAGAGAAGAAATATTCTGATGAGGGAAGATATTATAGTAAACTGAAATCTTGCTTGACACTGAAGAATCTGCACTGAAAGAGAAAACATATGCATGCCTCTGGTAAACATCCTTCAGCCTTTGGTGCACATGCCATTCACTGTCATGGTTTTATGGTCATCAGTATTCCACATCATAACATCATGTAGTGCACTGGGAATTAAAGTGTTAATGTCCCAGTTCAACATACTAAAGAGAAGAAACTACGCTCCCCAGAAGACTGTTCACTGTGCTGATATCATTCCTGCCCGGGGGGAACACATATAAGGCACTGTCGGGTCATCTGACCTTCCTTTCGCTTTCCTTCATTGCTCTTCTCCTTTGTCTCTCCTTGCTGCTGCCCGTTCCAACTGCGCGTGCTCCTTCAGCATTTACTGTAAGGCCTACAGCTTTTTTTTTTCAGATACTCTCTGTCATTATATTTAGTAAATTAGTTTGTACCTCCTCAGATTGTTGCCACTGTTCTTTTCTTTAATTATTTTGGGGTCCCCTGTTTCCCTTTTCCAGAGCCCCACTAGTCACAGAACCGGGCCGAACCAGCCCGTAAACTGTTGACATTCACAAACCATGGATCTGTACAATTCAGTCTCTTTTAGTTCTGTTCTTCATTGACTGTGATGTACATGTAGCTTCACATGGTATTTGCCTAGTATTTCAGCCCTAGAAATCTGCAAAACATTGGCTCTATAGACCTGAATCAGACTGTTTGTATGTCTAAAATGAACAATATTTGTTTTTGCAGACTTGATTTTTAGAATTAGTTTATTGGATTTTAGATACTTAAATTTGGATTTATTGCTAAACTCAATTTGAAATATCTTTTCAGAAGCATTGAGTTAGTTGTATGCTAATTAACCTCTCTCAGTAAATTGAAGAAAATTGGTTATTTATCTTTTGTTCTTCATTTCACATGGGATTGTGAACTATTTCTTGGAGAGCCTAAAGAATGATGCCGTGTTTTGATGGTTTAGCTATCTTTAAGTAAACTAGCACAAGTTTTGGAAATAATCTAGATTAATTTCAGTGCATTGCCATCAGAGAAAGGTTAAACTGAATTTAGAAACACAGCAAATTATGGATACTCCTTCCATTATCTGCACTGATTCAAGAACTGTCTTTTTCAGACATTCTTGAATGAATTACTTCCATGTCATAAAGAAGCCCAACATGCACGGTAGGAATAAGAGATACACAATGTCGGAGGTCCTGATCACAGAATTATAGAATGTCCTGAGTTGAAAAGGACCATCATCTAGTTTCAAGCCCCCTGCCATGGGCGTGGTTGCCAACCACTAGACCAGGCTGCCCAGAGCCACATCCAGCCTTGCCTTGAATGCCTCCAGGGATTGGCCATCTACAATCCAACCTCTCTGGGCAGCCTGTCCCAGTGTGTCACCCACCCTCTGTGAGAAAAACTTCCTCCTAATATCTAAGCTCAATCTCCCCTGTCTCAGCTGAAAACCATTCCCCCTTGTCCTGTCACTATCAACCCATGTAAACAGATGTTCCCCCTCCTGTTTATGCGTTCCCTTCATGTACTGAAAGGCCACAGTGAGATCTCCTCAGAGCCTTCTCTTCTCCAAGCCAAACAAGCCCAGTTCCCTCAACTTTTTTTCACAGCAGAAGTCCTCCAGCCCTCTGATCATCTTAGTGGCCCTCCTCTGGACCTGTTCCAAGAGTTCCATGTCTTTCTCATGCTGGGGTCCCTGGGCCTGGACGCAGTACTCCAGGTCAGGCCTCAGAAGAGCTGAGTAGAGGGGAACAGTCACCTCCCTCTCCCTGCTGACCACTCCTCTTTTAATGCAGCCCAGAGCATAGTTGGCCTTCTGGGCTGCTGGTGCACGCTGCTGGCTCATGTCCAGCTTCTTGTCCACAAGGACCCCCAAGTCCTTCTCTGCAGGGCTGCTCTCAAGGAGTTCTTTCTCCAGGCTGTATAAATACCTGGGATTGCTCCAGCCCAAGTGCAATACCTTGCACTTGACCTTGTTGAACCTCATTAGGTTCTCATGGGCCAGGGTCGAGCTGGTGCAATTGCAGTAGAGTTAAACACTCTCTTACCATGTGAAACAGTCATTACTGGAGAGACCAGCTTCAGGGCAGGTAAGGCTGCACTTGGTAAGGGACCTAAAGCACAAAGGCCAACCAAAAAGCTCTTTTTAGGGCCCTTTTGAAGCCAGCAAAAGCCTGTGCTGGTGCAGGGGGCTGGCAGCTTATGGGCAGGCTGCTGAGCAAGCAGGGGTGGAGCTGGCACTGCCCACTCCGGTCTCTTGAGCTGACCTTGTCACTTTTCTGCGAGGCTTAAAAGCAGCCCTCGGGAGGGGGCTTCCGCCCATCTAACACACCAGGTGAGAAAAGGTGAGAAAAGGGTGTTACTGTCCATTGATAAGAGGGAGGGAAGTCTGAGTGTGAGCACAGCCCACACTGCCCATACATTACAGCAGCTGCTGTAGGTGTGGGAGGTGGGTCTTGTGGCAGTGCTGTTGTCTTTGCTCACGACAGACCCTGAGGCCACAGCTTCAAACATGGTCTCTACCAGACGGCGGGCTTGCCTCGAAAAGACTGTGGTGACCCAGACCGAGCGCCTGCCCAGAAATGTGGTGGTTCAGGTTTCTGGCTGCAGGGAGTGCCAGAGCCTGCTGCTGCTTTGGGAGGATGGGAAGAATGCCACTTGCGTGAGGTGTGAGCAGGTGGACGAGCTCCTAAGTCTGGTGGTGGAGCTTAGGGAGGAGGTAGAGAGATTAAGAACCATCTGAGAGTGTGAGCGTGAGAACGACTGGTGGTGTAACTCTCTGCGAGAAAGATGCAGAGACTGTGCCCCCCAGACTGTGCTGGACCCTCTCCTTTGCCGTAGTGAAACCGAGAGAGCCAACTTGAGAGGATAGGAAGAATGGCAGCAGGTCCCAGCTCGGTGACGCGGGCAACCCCCATCCCAACCTACATCGGTTCCCCCGGTGCCTCTATGTAATAGGTTTGAAGCCCTGAAACTGGAGGGTGAGGTGGCTGAGGATGAGGTGGGAGGACTGCCTCCTCCAAGCCTTTCTAAGAAGAGGTGGTCAGCGCCACACTTAAAGACTGCTTCCTCCAGTAAAGAAAGGAGGGTAATAGTCATAGGTGACTCCCTTCTGAGAGGAACTGAAGGCCCAATATGTCGGCCTGCCCCTACCCATAAGGAGGTGTGCTGGCTCCCTGGGGCCCGGGTCAGGGATATTTCTAGAAACCTTCCTAGTTGATCTGACCCTCTGATTATTATCCTTTTTTGATAGTTCAGGCTGGCAGTGACAAAGTCACTGAGAAAAGCCTGAGGACTATCAAGAAAGACTTCAGGGGACTGGGGCGGGCAGTTGAAGGAACAGGTGTGCAGGTGGTTTTTTCTTCTATACCTTCAGTGACGGGGAAGGATACTGAGAGGATCCAAAAAACCCACCTCATAAATAAATGGCTTAGAAGTTGGTGCAAACACAGGAGTTTTGGTTTTTTTGACCATGGGGCAATTTACTTGGCACCTGGTATGATGGCTGCAGATGGAAGTAGCCTGTCTCCAAGGGGTAAGAGGATCCTAGCTGAGGAACTGGCGGGACTTATTGAAACGTCTTTAAACTAGGTATGAAGGGGGAAGGGGACAAAATGAGGGCCAGTGGGGTTGAGTGGGTGTTGTATTGGCCCATGCGGGCTTCGGGCTGTGACGCGTTAGCCCCTTCCCCAATCTTCAAGGAGCAGTGCCGTGTGCACATCTAGTGGACGTACACGATGGATGAAAAGTATATAAGTTAGTGTTTTCTTGAATAAAGGGCCATTTTTGCCTCTCATCATATTGGTGTAGTTGTGGTACTTGGCCAGGTTGCTCCAGCTCAGGTTCACCGAACAGACAACAGACAACAAGTGGGTAGTTCAAGGCTCAAAACAGAGCTTGATGGGTGAAGAGGGTGGAGTTCAAAGGGATGGAGAGGGGCAGGGGGGATGCTGCTTCCCTGAAGTGTCTGTACTCTAATGCGCGCAGCATGGGAAATAAACAGGAAGAGTTGGAGATCTGCATGCGGTCACAAGGCCGTGATCTCATTGCGATCACGGAGATGTGGTGGGATAGCTTGCATGACTGGAATGTTGTCATGGAGAGCTATGTGCTTTTTAGGAAAGATCGCTGGCAAGGCAGGGTGGTGGAGTTGCTCTTTATGTGAGAGAGCAGCTAAAATGTATTGAACTCCACCTGGAGGAGAGTGATGTAGCAGTGGAGAAAATCAAGGGGCAGGCTGGTAAGGGTGACACTGTTGTGGGTGTGTACTACAGGCCCCCCAGTCAGGAGGAGGAGGTTGATGAGGTCTTCCATAAGCAACTGGAAGTAGCGTCATGATCCCAGGTGCTGGTGCTTATGGGTGACTTCAGTTATCCAGATATTTGCTGGATGAGCTACATGGCCAGGCACGCGCGGTCCAGATGGTTCTTGCAATGTGCTGAAGACAACTTTCTGATGCAGGTGGTGGAGGAACCGACGAGGGGAGGGGTGTTACTGGAACTTTTTCTTACTAACAAGGAAGGACTTGTTAAGGAAGTAAAGGTTGGGGGCAGCTTGGGTTGTAGTGACCACAAGATGGTAGAGTTCAAGATCTTGAGTGGAAGAAGCAAAGGAAAAAGTAGGATTGCTACCCTGGACTTTAGGAGAGCCAACTTTGATCCCTTCCGGGACCTGTTTGGAGCTGTCCCGTGGGCTAAGGTGTTAGAAGGTAAGGGGGCCTGTGAGAGCTGGTCAGCATTTAAATAGCTCTTCTTCCAAGCTCAGGATCAGTGTGTCCCTGCGATCAAGAAATCAGGAAAGGGTGGCAGGAGACCTGCATCTCCTGCCAAGGAGCTCATGCACAAAGTCATAGGGAAGAAGAAGGTCCATGAAGTGTTGAAAAGGTCTGACCACTTGGGAAGAATATAGAAATGTTGTCAGGGCCTGCAGGGTTGCGATGAGGAAAGCTAAAGCCTGCCTGGAATTGAATCTGGCAAAAGTGATAAAGGATAATAAAAAAGGCTTTTTGAAGTATGTTAACAGTAAAAGGAAAACTACGGAGAATGTGGGTCCCCTACTAAATGAGGGGGGGGAGGGGTGTTCTGGTAACGGGGGATGCTGAGAAGGTGGATATACTGACTCTTTGTTTCTGTCTTCAGTGAAAAGGCTCTCCCTCAGGAATCCCAGACCCTGGAGGTTAGTGAGAGGGTCTGGGGAATGGAAGACTTCCCTTTAGTCAGGGAAGAGGTGGTCCGTGAGCGACTAGGCAACACCAGTGTTCATAAATCCATGGGACCCAATGAGGTGCATTCACGGGTGCTGAGGGAACTGGCAGAGGTGAATGCTGAACCACCCTCTATCATCTTTGAGAGATCTTGGAGAATGGGGGAGGTGCCTGAAGACTGGAGGATAGCCATTGTCACTCCGGTCTTCAGAAAGGGCAAATAGGAAGATCCGGGTCATTACAGACCAGTCAGCCTCACCTCTGTCCCTGGAAAGGTGATGGAACAGCTTGTGCTGGATGCTATCTCCAGACAATTGGAAGAAAAGGAGGTTATCAGGAGTAGTCAGCATGGGTTCACCAAGGGGAGGTCATGCTCCACCAACCTGGTAGCCTTCTACAATGTTGTCACTGGCTGGGTGAATGGGGGGAGAGCAGTGGATGTAGTCTACCTTGATTTCAGCAAGGCATTTGATACTGTCTTGCACGACATCCTTATGAAAGCTGAGGAAGTGTGGGATAGATGAGTGAACAGTGAGGTGGGTTGAGAACTGGCTGACTGGCAGAGCACAGAGGATCATTGCTGGCAGTGCAGAGTCTGGTTGGAGTCCCGTTGTAGTCGGATCAGATGGCCGAAGTCATGACGTCCACCAATGTGGTTAAATCATGCTACTCTTTATTAGCTGAGAGCCGTACTTTTATAGCAAACAGATAAGGGTGTTCATAAATCACACACACTAATTGGAGGAAAACTACTACAATAACAACCCTAAAACCCCCTTTCAAAGCCACGGGCCATTCATTCTTTTCCTAGAGGTGTCCGTGGTTCTCATGCTGTTTATCCTGCTCCGCAGCTGCTGCTCTGTGAAGTCCTTATCTTGATTCACAACTGCTGCTCAGTAAAAATCCTTCTTGTCTTCCCACAACCCGTAACTAGCAGGGTTCCCCAGAGGTTGGTGCTGGTTCTGGTCTTGTTCAACATCTTCATCAGTGACCTTGATGAGGGGATAGTGGCCACCCTCAACAAGTTTGCTGATGATACGAAGTTGGGAGGATTGGCTGACACACCTGAAGGCTGTGCTGTCATTCAGCGAGACCTGGACAGGCTGGAGAGCTGGGTGGTAAGAAACCAGATGAGGTTTAACAAAAGCAAGTGTAGAGTCTTGCACCTAGGGAGGAATAATGGCATGCACCAGTACAGGCTGGGGGATGACCTGCTGGAGAGGAGCTTTGCAGAGAGGGACCTGGGTGACTTGGTGGACGACAGGTTGGCCATGAGCCATCAGTGTGCCTTCATGGCCAAAAAGGCCAATGGCATTCTGGGGTGCATTAAAAAGAGCGTGGCCAGCAGGTTGAGGGAGGTGATCCTCCCCCTCTACTCTGCCCTGGTAAGGCCTCACCTGGAGTATCATGTCCAGTTCTGGGCTCCCCAGTACAAAAAAGACAGGGATCTCTTGGAAAGAGTCCAGCGGAGGGCTACAAAGATGGTGAGGGTCGTGGAGCATCTCCCCTGTGAAGAAAGGCTAAGTGAACTGGGTCTGTTTAGCCTTGAGAAAAGAAGATTGAGAGGGGACCTGATCCAGGTCTATAAATATCTAAGGTGTGGGGGTCAAAGTGGCAAGGCCAGACTCTTTTCAGCAGTGTGTGGAGACAGGACAAGGGGAAACGGGCAGAAACTGGAGCACAGGAAGTTCCGCACGGATGTGCGCAAGAACTTTTTTACGGTGAGGGTGACGGAGCACTGGAACAGGCGGCCCAGGGGGTTGAGGAGTCTCCTTCTCTGGAGATATTCAAGACCCACCTGGACGCCTACCTGTGCGACCTGGTGTAGGGAACCTGCTTTGGCATGGGGGTTGGACTCGGTGATCCAGAGAGATCCCTTCCAACCCCTACAATTTTGTGTTTTTGTGATTTGTTTGCATGTAACAAACCCCAATGGATTTTTTGTTTCATCAGTTTTACAGTCATGTTCAGGCCTATGTTTGTATCTAGTAGCAAGGAGTTCCGTGGCTGAACAAGTTCCTTTGTGAGCTCAGGCACCTTATTTTGTTTGTGTTAAATCTGCCCCATCCTTGTTCTTATACCAGAGGAGCCTGTAAATGATGTATTCTTTGTTCCAGATGTCTGTAGTTTCCAGGATTTACATACAAGAGCATTATAGACTAGGATTTTGAATTTGAGCCCAATGCATAGATTTTTTTTTCCTCCCCTTAGGTAAATGTTGCTCAAATATTTAAAACTAATCACAGAATCACTGAATTGTAGGGGCTGGAAGGGACGTCGACAGATCATCTAGTACAACCCCCCTGCCAAAGCAGGCTCCCTAGACCAGATTGTACAGGTAGGCCATCCAGGCAGGTGTTGAGTATCGCCAGAGAAGGAGACTCCCCAACCTCCCTGGGCAGTCTGTTCTAGTGCTGTCACCCTTACTGTGAAGAAATTCTTAGGCAGATCTGTGCAGAACTTCCTATGCTCCAGTTTGTGGCCGGTTCCCCTTGTCCTATCACCACAAACTGCTACAAAGAGTCTGACCTCATCCCTTGTTGTGGTTTTGTGATTTTTGTTGTCGGTATTCCATATCATAACATCATGTAAAGCAGTGGGAGTTAAAGAGTTAATGTTCTGGTTCTCTGGACTGGCTTTTTTGGGTATTTGTTTTTTAGAGAGGGGAGGAGAGGCATTCCCCTGAGGACTTCACACAGAGAGGAAGAAAGGTGGAGCAGCTCCTGGCAGGTCACGAGTCCCTCTCTCTGTTTGCAGCTGCAAAGTGCATGGTCCCTCTGCAGTCCATAGAGTAAGGCCTCAGTTTTGGACATTCTCTCATTTTGTTTATTGGCCTCAATTCCAATTGTATTGTGTTGTATTATGTTACCTTTCTGAGATCATATTTAGTAAATTAACATTCTTCCTTAGATCGTTGTCTCTGCTCTGACTTTAGACCCACCTACTATTTCCCCACCCTTCCCCCTGTTCCCCTGGGGCGTGGGTCTGCAAGTTTTCATGGGGCCGAGCTGGACCGGCCGCAAACAGTTGACACTTTTTTTTCCCTCTTTTTTTTTGTTTTGGACTGGCAGGCCTATGTGCCTGCTGTCCCCTGTCATGGACACAGATCTAGAGATAACTCCGTGACATCCCTTTAACTCCTGCACCTTAGATATTTTTAGACAGTGATTATATTCCCTCTCTCAGTCTTATTTTCTCAGGGCTAAACAGACCTAGGTCACTCAGCCTTTCCTCGTAAAAGAGGTGCTTCAGGCCCTTTATCATCTTTGTGGCCTTCCGCTGGACTCTTTCCAGGAGATCCCTGTCTCTTCTGTACTAGAGAGCCCAGAACTGGACACAGTACTCCAGGTGAGGCCTCACCAGGGCAGAGTAGAGGGGGAGGATCACCTCCCTCGACCTGCTGGCCACACTTTTTTTAATACACTCCAGGATGTCATTGGCCTTCTTGGCCGCCAGGGCACACTGCTGGCTCATGGCCAACCTGTTGTCCACCAGGGCACCCAGGTCCCTCTCTGCAGAGCTCCTCTCCAGCAGGTCATCCCTCAAGCTGTACTGGTGCATGCCATTATTCCTCCCTAGGTGCAAGACTCTACACTTGCTTCTGTTAAACCTCATCTGGGTCCTCTCTGCCCAACTCTGCAGCCTGTCCAGGTCTCGCTGAATGGCAGTACAGCCTACTGGTGTGTCATCCATTCCTCTCAGCTTTGTTATCATCAGCAAACTTGCTGAGGGTGGACACTATCCCCTCATCAAGGTCTCTGATGAAGATGTTGAACAAGACCAGAACCAGCAATGACCCTTGGGGAACACCACAAGATACAGGCCTCCAGATGGACTCTGTGCCGCCAGTCACAACCCTCTGTACTCTGCCAGTCAGCCAGTTCTCAACCCACCTCACCATATACTCATCTATCCCACATTAAATCAGTTTCATTATAAGGATGCTGCAGGAGACATTATCAAATGCCATGCTGAAATCAAGGTAGACCACATCCTCTGCTCTCCCCCCATCCACCCAGCCAGTGATGACATTGAAAAAGACTACAGGGTTGGTCAAGCATGACCTCCCTCTGATGAACCCATGCTGACTACTCCTGATAACCTTCTCTTCCAATTGCCTGGAGATGGCACCTAGAACAAGTTGTTCCATCATCTTTCCAGGGACAGAGGTGAGGCTGACTGGCATGTAGTTTCCTGGATCCTCCTCCCTGCCTTTTCTGAAGACTGGAGTGACATTGGCTATCCTCCAGTCTTCAGGGACCTCTCCCATTCTCCAACGGGAGATTGAGATGATAGAGATGATAGAGAGCTGTGGAGAGTTTTATTGATGACTGGCTAACTGAGAAAGGGCACGTAGACACATTCCAGCTGGTTAAGCAGCCATGTCATGTGCAAGGCCAACGGGAATAGCAGGAGGAGAGATAAGGAAGTTTGCCGTGGATTTGGGAGAACAGTGGCAACCGCAAAAGTACAAAGATAGGTGGGGTTTGACATATGGTTGGGAACCAATGATGAGCTCTGCTTTTGCACTATGTATGAGCCAATTACTTGCACTATAAATGTACATGTAGCCGAAGCAAGAAACGAGACATGCCGATCATCTAGCCTGGTCGTTGCGTTCTCCCACCGACTCTGACAGAGAGCAGTTCAGCAATCACCTCTGCAAGCTTCCTCAGCCCACATGGATGCATCCCATCGTGGCCCAGGGATTGATGTACACTGATGCTGCCTAGACAGTCTCGGACCATCTCCTCCCTCACCAAAGGGAAACCTTCCATTGCCCAGACTCTCACTTACCTCAAGGGTCCAGGATTCCTAAGGGGGAGTCTTTCCAGTGAAGATCGAAGCAATGAAGGTGTTCAGTATCTCCGTCTTCTTGGCATCCCCCATTACCAGAACATCCCCTCATTTAGTAGGGGACCCACATTTTCCCTGGTCTTCCTTTTACTGTTGATGCACTGATTTAATTAGAATAGTAGGTGATGGCTGAATTCTATTGATATTGAATGGAATATGAGTAAACTATCTATACAAATAGGTTGTCTTCTTATTTTAATAATATAAATTTTTATTTTATCAATATAAGTTTTACAGTAGCCACTGAAGGTTTCAGTGATTTTGTGCAAAATGTTCTTTGAAAGCCAGTAGTTGTAGTTGTTGACTAGGATGATATTGTGCATTAAACTAAATTAAATAAACGATATTGTGCATTGAAGAAGAGTTTATAATACCACATTTTCTTGCAGAGAGCTTATATATTTTCATCTTAGAGTAACACTCTTGAGATTAATACCTGTGTCATGGTGAAGGAATATTTACAAAGATTAGGAAGGCAGGAGGATCTAAATGTCATAGAATGCACATAAAAGGATGAGATTTCCCGCTCCCTTACCATAAAAATCTGAAAGGTCATACTGTCAGGCAGCAGAGTTTCCCTGTTTTGGGGAGCCACCCACTTATCTGACAGACCTTCCCCTCCTTTCTCTTTTATGAATGTAGCACTGAAGGCTTAGGGATTAAGACCTAAGGCTGTGGCGTGTCTGGACTACTTTGTAGAGTTGGGAAAAAGTTTAGTAAGTGTCAGTTTCTCTTGGAATTGTGCACTCAGTTTTCATTACAGTTAAACATATGCTAGCTTGCAAAATCTTGAGGAACAATCAGCTCTATTTATAGATTCTAATACTATGTTTTGTTTTCCTAATATAAATCAGCCTGAATTTTTCCATTATATATATATATATATTTTTTTTTTTCATATAGTCTTACTTGTATTTTTAGGTTGTCACCATATCCCTAAAATAATACCACTAAACTCATTACGTTCAGTATTGTCATCTTGCTTGAGTTCACAGCAGTATCTACCATTCTTCTGTAGGGGAACCACATTTGGAACAAAATACACTGTTCCTAGAGTGGATTCACAGTAATAAATAGGGTTATATAATTCTTTCTGCTCCTGTGAATACACATTATTCAAGAATTTCAGTAAGACATTTTTTTGCATTATGTTATGGAAACTCATCCAATTTATTGTTTTCCCATGGTAACTTCTGGTTATACATATTTCAAAACAGTTGCCTTACGCTGAATAATTAGTTTTCTGTTCCATGACTCTGAATCCTCCATTTTGCAAGCCAATTCTATCTTCTTTTATCCATATTTGTATCTGTCAACTTTCAGTGTTCCTGGTGACTTCCTTCTTTCTTCACTTTAGGTACTAGGACAGTCATTTGCTATAGGAGATACACAGAACTTTGAATTTGTTTTGGCAGGTAGAATTCTTTTGTTTATAATTACGTACACATTTTTAGTTTCTTAGTGTTTCACCCATGGAGTCCTAAGAAGAAGTTTTTTAGATACTCATCTCAAGAAAAGTATCCACAAATTAAATTCTTTCATTCCTCTTTACCATGTAGTATCTACACAAAAAAAAAAAAAAAAAAAAAATAGTTATAACATAAATGTACAGAAGATTCTGACTTGAAATAAATTTTGCTTGGGTCCTTCTTTCCTACCTGTCAGACTGAAAACATTAACCAGACTCCTGCTGCACTCTTGCTGCTTGTGGGGACATACTGTGGATCTGACTAAAAAAATTACTTATTTAGATGACTTCATTTCTGAAATAGATGCATGTTGGCAACATACTTAGCTTGGAACTTTGTCTATTTTTTTCCAGCTATTCCTTCTTATCTAAGGAAAGGGGGTGCCTGTCTTCACAGACCTTGCCTTAAAGAGACTTAAAGAAAACATGCCTTCCTTCCACTGTATTAAGAATATCCTTGACTGAAATCATGGCTGTAGCACCCATATGTATAAAGACTTACTTTAAATTACAAACAAATAAAAAACAACACAAAATCTCATTAAAGTCACAGAATAGAAACATTCTGGTATCTTCATGTTTTTGTCTTATTTATAGCAGCACATTGGCAGGGTTGTCATGGATACTGAGTCAGGTCTCATTTTGCCAACTTGCAGTCATTTCGCCAAGTTGCAGATGTGCCAAAACTGGAATTTTCCCTTTCCAGTTTTCAGAGATAACCATCTTTATGGACTTAATTGAGATTCCACTGAAATAAGTGAAAAGCCTTTGTTCATTTTAATAGATTTTGTACTAGAATGTTAGGTGAACAGTACAATGCATGCAAATATTCTGGTTTTTAATAATTGTCAGATGTTTTTTACATGTTATTCCAATATTGAAAAATGGATATATATTATGATCCATGCCAGGAGACACCAGACTTCAAGGTTCTGCCAGCTTACTCTTGAGCTGTTCTTGCATTTTGCTATTCCTTCTATGGTAACCAATCTTCATTGAAAAGTGGGCATGAAGTCTGAAAGTATTAGGGCTGTTGAAATAATAGTGGATAAGATTAAAAGCAAGGCAAATTCTAATAGAGGATTTGAGAGGCATAGCATTATATTTTAAATTAAACTCAACAGAGAAGAGTTATGAACTCAAAAGAAAAAAAAGAAAACAAAAAAACCCAACTTTATAGTGTTTTGCAATTTGACTTGATCAATGTTCTCTAAGCCTAAAATGTTATACTTTGCAACAGTATTAGCTGATCACCAATCTGGTGGCGTTGTATAATAGAGTGACAGCATCACTAGACAAAGGGAAAACAGCTGATGTTATTTACCTGGATGCCTGCAAAGCCTATAACATGGTCCGACTTGACATCCCTAGGTTGGAGAGAGATGGATTCGGAGAGTAGACCATTCAGTAGATACAAATTGATTGGAAGGCCACAGCCAGAGGGTTGTTGTCCAGGTGGAAGCCCATGACAAGTAGTATCACCAAGCAGTATGTTTGGGACCAATGCTCTTTTAGATCTTTTTCAATGACCTAGACAGTAGGATTGAGTACAATCTCAGCAAGTTTGCTGATGACACTAAGCTGAGTGGTGCAGTTGATACAATAGAAGGAAGGGATATTATCCAGAGGGACCTGGACATGCTTGAGAAGTGGGCCCATCCTTGGTAGACTCCAGGTGGGAGAAATAAATGAACACAGTATAGGTAATGCAGACCAGTGTTTTTTCTTATGAGATAGAAGGTTGTGTAAAAGTGAAACCCAAAATGCCCATAAAAGGCAGTAAATGGAACCAGAACATTAATTCTTTAACTCACATTGTTTGTCATGATGTTCCGATGTGGAATACCGGCAACAAAAAAATCACAAAACCACAACCAAGTACAGATGTCATATCACCACTACAAGCCAGGATCAAAACAGCATTACATGGCGTGGCAAGATATCAATTCCCCATTTCCCAAAAGTTGCAGATAAAGTGATATGTACTGTGTTTTGGGATAGGAAAGGTGGATTTCCTGGAACCTGGACAAACTCTGAACACCACATTGTGACACTGGCTACTAAGCTGAAAACTCAATATTCCAGAAGCAGGCTAGGGAAGAAGACAACACTTCTCTTGCAAGCATGATAGTGCTAGATCCATAGATCCATAGTTTGAAAACCATGGAGCATGGACTGTCTTGGATGGATTGTCCTACTGAACTCACTGTATTGTCGGGATTTGGTGCCTTCTGACTTCCATATGTTCAGGCCAGTGACAGATGGACTGTGTGGGCAACCTTTTCATAGCAACAATGTCATCATAGCAGCTGTGAAACAGTAGGTTACCTCTGCTGGTTGCAGATTTTTATCTCAGCATACAGGCTCTTGTTCTTTGCTGGTGTAAATAGATAGTTAATAGTGTTGAAAAATAATATGTTGTAGCTGAGAATTTGCTCTGCCATGTAGTGTTATTGTGTTCATTGAAGTTTCCATGAAAATAAATAGGAAGTATCACTTTCAGAGCAACCTACTTAACTTTGTGTATCTTCTGTGAACAAACTGAGAATTTCAGTATTCAGGCTGACACCTTTCGGAATGGCATGCATATGCAGTCACTTTAAAACAGCTGAATGTAATTAGAGGTGTGAGTTTGACAGTAACTCCTTCAAAATTGCAATATTTTTCACTGCATGGGAAACAAAACTAAATTAAATGGATGTTGTTAGCATCTGGTAAGCATGGTAACAGTTTTTTGAGGTGGTCCGATGTCATTTATGGCACTCTGAGTGAGACCTATCACTGTAACTGATGGTGCCTTGCCACTGAATGGTAACATGTCAGTCTGCTCTTTTGTAATAGAGCAATATGGAGGATGCCTGCTTTTGCAACATTAACTAAGAGGGAAAAGGAGCCAGGTATCTTTTTCAGCCATTCCACCAGAAGTGGTTCAATGCAAATACCTGCAGCCTAAGGACCTGTTATTTGGAAAAGAACTACCTAATTTTTTTCCCAATGAAAGTAATTGATAGGAGCAGAATAGATTCCTTGAATTCAATTATCTGCCTCCACTTAAATCTGGGAAAAAACACTGTTCTATTCCTATATGTCCTATGGTCACCTTCTCCTTGCTCTGACACTCATTATGAAGTTTTAATTGATGATTTTACTGAATGCATGACATATTTGCATATGTTCTCTTGTGTTGAAATCCACTGTTGATTTGAGGCAGAATAGATGTGGGTTACTTGCATAAATTGCTTTCATTCTTCTAAATCTCCAAGAATTTCCATCAGTGGTGTACTAAGCAAGTATGTGCACTTAGTAAGAGTGAATAAGAATATATTCATTTTTCAGTCCATAGGCCAAAATATGTACTTACATATTTATTTGCATTCTCCACAGATATCTTCCGGGACAGTTTGGTCCTGTGTGAAGCCCCCTTCTTTATCAGATTTTCTTGGACTGCGTGGTTTCCATTTTTTTGTTTGTTTGCTTGGTTGGTTTGTTTTCATGCGGTGTCTTTTGCAATCACACTGTGTTCCATGTCACTGAAATATGAATAGTGAAGATGTTGGTACTTAGAAGGACTGTAGGAGTGTTCCAGTTTTGTTTTTATGATGAGGCCTTTCATCATGTTTGAGTGAACATCAGTTCGTCAAGTCCAGAAGGGCAAGAGGAGATGAGGTTATAGAGCCAACAGCTGCACTGCTGCTCTTGGAGAGAGACCGGGGAGATCTGTAGCTGCTATATGGAGGTAAAAGGGAACAAAAGTGAACTTTATTCAAGGGAGCAAAAAAGGTAAGAATGCAGAGATTCTAATGTACTGCGTTTAAAAAAAACATTCAAAAGCAAATGAGAAAGACTCCTGTAATCTTGCTCTGTTTGTACATTGTTGCTAACTAACAGGCTTTGCTTGTCTTAACTGGCTCTTCAGAAGTATTGTAAGCAAGAGAAACATGTGAACTCCCACTGAGTACAGAGTGGCAAAATATTTAATGGCACAACTGAAATACTGTTCCATTTTATACTTGAATGAAATGCATTTTTATTCATTAATTTATTTTTCATGTATTTTTTCATCTCCAAATATTTCCAAATAAGGAAATACGGTACCTTTTCTGAAATGTTTATAACGTGTTACATGTATCTATCAGCAGTAAATCCCAGTAAATGTAGTGGAGTCCTGCATAGGACTCCGATTTGATTTACTGCAAAATTGCCTCTCAGATTCTTAAGAAGAATAATAAAGTAGTATGTTTGATTGTTTGTTTTCAATTAAAAACTACTATCTAGTGTATATGACAGCTTCTTTAATATACAAAATAAAGTCTTGATATTTCTTATGTATTCATTCCTAAAATGCAGAAACTGATAATGAGGAAAGATATGTAGGTAGATGTTCCAAGCAGCTATGATGTCATGTAGACTTCAAGCTGCTGTGGATATGCTTTCTTGCACCAGGAAATAAAGGGTTTTTTTTTTCCCCAAATGTTATTTACTGAGTGTTTATTAACTTAGCAATCAGAAGATAAATGCATTTACAGATGTTTAAAATTCAGGTAGGGTTGGTTTTTTTCCTATTTGTTTGCTTCTATTTTTCAATTGCACACCATATTTTTGTCTTTATTTAGCAAAATATATTTGGCTTAGAGTATGTATTGTTATATACAGTGAGTAGATAGCTTCCAGTGTTCATATTGTCAGTTTGTTGATGGTTGAAATGGAAAAGCCAATAATAACCTCATTTTTCCTTTTTACTGTATCATTATGCATCTTGGAAAAGTTATTTAACTGTCAATAAGTTATTTGCTGGCATTGTTATTTTTTCAAGCCTCTCATTATGCTTTTTAGAATAAAACTGACAAATGTGACGTCACTTTCCCAGGCTTCATCTTACAAAATAGTATGTTTGAAAAAGAACATGTTTGGGTTGTGGGAAGAGAAGATCCATGAACACCAGCTATAATATTTGGGAATTTTTGATGTTTTTAAGTATGCCAAGCAGTTACGTGCCCAAGCTCCTCATCCACCTTAATCTAAAAAGGCTGTTGTGCTAGTCTCCTAGATAATAAATTACTTCTCATTTACTACCTAAAGAAACAAGTTGTTAAAGGAGGAAGAATGATCTCTTTTTGAAGATGCTAAATACAGACATAATGATGATTAAAAGGCTGAGTTGCTTTTCACAAAAACAGCTCATGAGAAGATTCAACTAGGTGAGAGAAGTACACAACTCATTTAATGATTAGGTAGAATTTATTTGTTCTGATTGTTATTCAAACATTTGAACTGTTAATTCAGATAGCTTCAGTCTGAATTATTAGGTAGGACATTCACTAAATGTAATTCAACTGCATTGAACTCTGATTAGTCCTTGTGCAGGTGACTTTCTTTCCATAGTCTGTCTAGGGCATTTTGGATGACTAACTTAAGACCTTCCAATAAATGACTGAAATTAGGTGCGTTGGAAATGGATGTAGGGGACATGTCACACAATTACAAAATCAGCACTACACCCGGAAACTCCTACTTCAAATCTAGGTATTAATGTCAGAAACATATGGTATATATAGGTAGGATACCAACAGTTCTGCTATTACAGTCACGTTGCATTTCTGCTGAGATGCAATAATCATACAGTTGGCTTTCTCTGGCTATTTTGGACACACTAAGTTCTCATTAACATATTTGAAGTTTACAAGCAAGAGTTTATAGGTAAAATTTTTTAAGGTTTTGCCCTGAGAAAAGAAGACTGAGAGGGGACCAGATCCAGGTCTATAAATATCTAAGGTGTGGGGGGCAAAGTGGCAAGGCCAGACTCTTTTCAGCAGTGTGTGGAGACAGGACAAGGGGAAACGGCCAGAAACTGGAGCATAGGAAGTTCCGCATGAATGTGTGCAAGAACTTCTTTACAGTGAGGGTCATGGAGCACTGGAACAGGCTGCCCAGGGAGGTTGTGGAGTCTTCTTCTCTGGAGATATTCAAGACCCGCCTGGATGCCTACCTGTGTGACCTGGTGTAGGGAACCTGTTTTGGCAGGGGGGTTGGACTCGATGATCTCTAGAGGTCCCTTTCAACCCCTATGATTCTATGTGATTCTGTGATAATTCATCACTTTTATTTGTATGTCTGAAAAGCCTAATTTGCGTTGGTCAACCACTATCTAGGAATTTTTCATCAATATCATAAATGGCAACAAGTCATAAAAGCTACTTGATATTAGCAATTTTTTAAAATTGAAAATCTTAATCATCTTTTATTCATTTACACCATTAATGTTGGGAGATTCTCCTCCTTTTGCTAAAATAATCAAAGTCTTCTTTTCCAGTAGTGTCAGCAGTGATCTTTTCTTTAATGTGTAACTCCCTTTGGACTAAACTTTGAACTTATTACGAATCTGACCAGTAGTTTATGTCCTGGCCATGATAAATGGAGTATTAGTCTTGTGCTACTTTTCCATTCTAGTTAATCATCTTGCAATCCTGAAACAGTACAGGGAGGTTAATGTTATATTCTTCATCGACATTTAAGAATACTCTTTTCTCTTGAGTCACATCACACAGTTGTTAACATCACTCAAAGTTGAGCTTTCTGGGAGTTGGATAATTTTAGATTTCAACATTGACAATACTGAATTATATAATTTATCACTATGTTGATTAATTTCTTTCAAAAGATAAGGCAAATGTTTTACAACCATTATTAATACATCTTCTGGATGCAGGACAATTTATGTATTTATTTTTAATTAATTCTATATCATGATACTACAGTATTTTTCTAGTAGGGATTCAATGAAGAGGTTAACCAAGGAAAAGTGTAAAGGACAAACCTCACCATTTTCAGAGTGCTGTTTTGCATTCTAGGAAGCCAAATCCTCAGCTTTAATGCAGGTGGAGGAATCTTTATCCAGATTTTTATGCTGGTTCCTAATTCCGTATCGCTATCAAAGTAGTGCTTCTGAAAGAACCATTCCAGTCTATGAGAGCTTTTCCATATTCTCTGCACGTAATCACAGAAGGTTTATTTTCTTGTGTTTTATTAATTTCTCTAATAAATTGTTTAATGCTTTGCTGCAAATTGCAAGCAGGAAGCTTGCCTTGCATCCCTTGATGCCTTTGTAAGAAACAAGTATTAACTAGAAACATACTAAGTTTTTTTCATTTTTGTTTTTTTGGTGTTTTTTGTTTGTTTGTTTTTTTGCAGTCTCTGATAATGTTTTCAGGTCTCTGTTGCTCCAAACTTAGTTGCTCCATTCAAGACAAAAAAATACTTTTTTTTTTTTTTTTGAGGACTTGGTTATTTTAACTACTTATTCCTAAATTAAAATTGTCCTATTACAATCCTACAAGAAATTTCCCAGTTTTTGCTTGGTCTCTTGCTCAGTTATTCCTCAGAGATATTTCTGGTCTGTTTGTTTTTTTGTTGGTTGGTTGTTTACTTGTTTCTCCTTATTCCTTATCTCACCCTCTCTCTTTCTTTTTTTTTTTTCTCTTTTTCCCTTAACTGCCTGTCTACAATTTTCCTCTTTTCCTGCTCTTAATGTGTAGTTTAGAACCTTCATTTTTTCACTTATCTCCATCCATTTTCTCCACAGATTACTCATTTCATTACCCTTATTAGGAAGGATACTTAAATAACAGTGGTTATGGTTTTTAAATTTCTGTTTCATTTCTGGCTTGTGATTAGAAGCTAATTACATTTCCACGTTCCTATCTGCTTTAAATATGTGCGGGATGGTGTTTTCATGTCTTCTGTGTAAAAATAATATTAGTTTAATTCTGGTAACGTTCCAGCACCTTCAAATACGCCAACATGAAATTCTTCAGTTTTCAAGCCTTTCTGTAGAATGATTGTGTTTCATGATGAGTTAAAATCTTAATTATTTTTGTCTATACTTGGGTATACAATAAGAAGGTGTAACATCTGCTGCTAAGAGTGACGTAAGTGAGCTGGTATTTAAAATTACCACAGTGAGTCAGTAGTGGACAGAGATGACAGAACACTTTTAGCAGGATCCTTGCTTCCCAATAACCATGGTCTTCCATTAAGGATTATAGATATGCAGCATTTCAATGTTTATTTGTAGATTTTTTTTCACTAGGCTATTATTTGACTTTCCCCTTTTATGTATGCTAAAACAATATTCAAGCAAATAAACAGCTTCTTTAAAGGAATGTTTAATAGGCATACAATAGATCAGCCCAAAGAGAAAATCCACATCAAATAAACATGGAACATAAATAGGAGTGTGAAGGAAAAGAAATCTATTTCAGAGTAAAGAATAGTTTTTGAGCATTAAAAAACCATCAGGAATACACAGCAGGGTGGGTTTTTTGTTGTTTTTTTTTAATATGCATTTTTTGTTTTTCACTGCTAAGATTGTTTTCCCATAGATTTTACACCTTAAAGTGTTCTCTTCGTTGGAATATTTTGTTATCATAAATTCTGCACCTCAGATGTTGCAATGCATCGTGTTTGTTTTGCTTTGATAATGAATCAATGTTTTTTTTTTAAAAAAAAAAAAAAAGAACTTGCTCTAGTTACCTAAGGTGAAGAGAAAATGAAAGTCATTTTATGTTAAGTGTAATATTTGCTGATTTTATTGCCCCAAAGAAAAAAAATCTGTGAGAAATATTTTTGTGTCTTTTCAGTGTTAGTCACAAGGGCTGTTACTCATCTAATTAGAGCATTAACTGAAGGCTATGTAGTTCAGTTTAGCACTGGATGCTGCAGTCTTCTATTGTGGTGCAGATCACGTAGCAGTGAATGAATAAAATTGCATGAATAATGTGCTTCTTATTCAATAATTGGATAAAAATGAATGCCCTCAACACCTACACACATCCAATCTTCACCACTTCCTGAGTGCTTATTCTTCTTGAAGCTTTAATCATTTATCCTTGGAGAGCATTTGACAGTTATAAGTAGTCACGACATAGCAGATTAACCCTGCAAACACCAAAACAAACATCTTCCATATCAAGTACTCTCAAGTTTCTCATGGAATCTAATCTGTTTTGAAGTAAAATTACTTCAAATCATGAGAGGAAAAAAAGGCATGACTAAATACTACATATTTTTAAATCTAACAGTCTTTGATGAACTTAAAAGTGATCTGATATACTTGCTAATTTTAGCAGATGGTCATTGAAGTCTGGAGTTTTGTGCTCTAAATTCTGATGAGTTCATTCTGCAGTGAACATGCATATTCAGGTGATAGTAGTCAAGAAATAGGAAAAGAAACTTTACTTAAATGAAAAAAGTACGTGTATGGTTGCTCATCATACATTATTTTCCACTGATGACAAACTAATTGAATTACAGAATTAAAGGTGTATGCTGGTGTTATTACTTGGTCTTTATACAATGTGTTTGAATTATACAGAATTGTACAAATGACATAAATAAGTCTATAAATATATAGCATAAATACAGAAAAGGAGCCTCAAAAATAAACTCCTGTATATTGGTTACACATAGAACAAGGAAGAAACAGTATGTGTGTTTATGCTTGTGTATGTAGTTACGTATATGTGTACATATGTTTGTTTACTTGACCTGGGTGCAAGAAGATCAAAGCAACAGTAAATTATTATTCATGTGAAGATTTGTTTTACTAAAAATACTTGTTACACTGCAACATTTTAGAAACTGATGCGGGTAAGGCCAAGAGTAGTACACATCACTGCAGCTCAATTTTTACTAAATATGTTTTGCCCCCTACCCTCCACTTTCACTGGCTATTATACCATGCACTCCAATTTTTTTTTTTTTTTTTCCATTTTTCCTTTAAGTAGAGTTTCCACAGTTACATATCAAAAGCTATAATAATGAATATTGTTAGTCCTGGCGACCATAAACAAGATCCAAAATAACACAGAGAAACTTGTGTTTTTGACTCTAGATTGTGCCCCCTGTTGAATAATGTTATCGTATTATCTGTCTGGACTGCATGAGCCACTGCAGGTAGAGGCAAATCTATGTATGTGATTAGTTTGCATTATGTAGGAACACTCCTGCCCAGGAGCTGCCCAGCACTGGCAGTTACTGATGGGATGATTTAGCTTTAAGAGTTACCCAGAAAATCTAAGCTTGGTCCAGACCTTATGTAGCTCGATAAGAACAGGCTCTTAAGTATAGTTTGACGTGTTTTTTTTGCTGCTGCTTACAAGCAGTAAACAGTTGAATAATTGATAAGTAAGTAAGTAAGTAGCAACTTACCCAGAGCTGTGACAGCTTCTTTGAATTCTTAATAAAAAAAATTAACTATTTTCTTTGAAAATACACAGTAGTCCAGTAACAGTAAAGAACTAACTCAGCAGACATTTTATGTGAAAGATCAGAGTTGGTATTAAATAACTCCTTTTTGCCTTTGTTCTAGGAATTATTGACTGTAAATATTCAAGCCTATTGGTAATTATCTGATGTCATATTTACTGCTATTGAAATGGGCATGTGGACAGCTTGATTAGTGGTTGGAATTTACCAAAGTTCTGAGGAATCCTGAATTTTGTATTCTAATTAGTAATAGTAATCATAATCACGATAGGATGGTGTGCAGTTATACAACTGTATGGTTATACAGTCAATAGGTAAACAGATTAAACAGATGTTTCGTACAAAAGATTATCATGACAGAAAGATAATCTAAAGATAACCTATGATAAATGGAAAAAGCTTACCAATGTTGAAGGCTCACAGTAAATTCCACAAAGGAGCAATCTCCAGAGAAAGAGATCCTGCCTTAGTGGTAGTCCGCCCTTAAATGAGATCTGGGAGGAGGTGGAGCCAAGCTGAACCACCTTCACCTGTGCTCCCCCGTAGCTGACTCATTGCTTGCCTCAGGTGGTCAATTAGAGGTTCAGTCTGTGATCAACAGTTTCCCATACAGATGGATCTTTGACAGATGAACTGAACCAGTTCTAACTATTTCAGTATGTGGAATCTGGCAAACACAGCTTTTAAATTTTTGAGTGTTTTTTTGAGTGGTTTTTTTGAGTGTTTTTTTGAGTGTTTTTTTGAGTATGAAGAGTATTAGCTGAAATAACCATAATGAAAACAGGCATACAAAAGTACAGTGGTAAGTTGAGGTACTGCTAAGTGATTCTTGTAAACATCTACAAGAAGAGTTAAAAGCAGGTTGCTTTACTTTGTGTGATAGCGTAAGGGCATCTGAACAATTTCAGGATTTCAGAAAAAAAATAAAATAACATGAGCTGAAGCTCCAAACTCACATTATAAAATCTGTTTTTACTCCTAAGTATAAACACAGCTCTGTGGCATAATATAAGGTCTTTTCACTCCAACACTATGACAGCAAAACAGCTCTTACTAATCATGTTGTTTATGTTGCAGATGTTTTGGGCACAGTCTTTGAGTCTTCACAGTACTGATAAATTTCCCATAAAAACATGTAAAGTGTGTTTATCAAAAGCATGAACTGTGAAAGAAAAGGTATTATGGAAGAACAGGTCTTGGAAAACTAGTCCGTTTCTTTGGATGAGTATGTTTTTATGATGAACATATGACTGGCTTTGCTGGTAGCTTAAAACACTTAATTAAAGCTGTTTCTATGAGGGGATTTACAGAGTCTCCCTTGTATAGCTTGTCTAAAAGATTGTCTCTTAGCTAGACATAATTACTTATATATAATCTAAACTTACTTTGTTTGATTATTTATTTAGATGTTATATAATAACATTTACATAGATTCTGAAAAGGACTGTTGCATACTACTGTGTGTTTTTCTCTGTGGGAGTGGGCAGAATTTCACCTTTTTCCCTGCATGCCTACTCCATGAGTATGTTGTTACTTGCCATCTTTGAAATGACTTCTTTGTAGTACTTGGCTAAAATTGGCTGATGATTGATTGAACAATAATACACAGATAGACTTACAGATTTATTGAATTGCTACAAAGATAACCAGGGTCTCAAAAGCAAGCTAAGGAATGCTGGATGTTAATTTGATTTGATTGTTCAAAAGTAAAGGACATTTCACTGCTAGTTTTCTAGCAACTAATTTTAATTTACTTTGGCCAAAGTTTTTTTTTTCCAAAACAAACAAATGACGATTTAGAAAATAAATAGCTTTCACAAAAGACACTTAACTGTTCTTGAAGAATATATTCATATTATTAAATTTCAGCAAGATCTCTGATGCCGCCAAATTAATATTCTGCTGGTTCATTGTACAGTTTATTTATTCATAAGATTCTGGACTTCTGCTGTACTGAGAAGCTTGAATTTTTATCTTAAAGTACAAATTACTTGATTGTAAATGGGAAAATAGTCGTTGGGAATAGAAAGTTAGCTCTTTTGCCTCTGTATTTTTTACATTTACAATCTGTGTTATGAGGAGCATACCTCTTTTTTAGTCATCCTTTTGTTATTTCTGCTACAAGGTATCTTGCAAGATAGGTGCAAGATAGTTTGGGGGACATCATTAAAAATGACATAAAGGTGAATCATATGGTTCTCTCTACACTGCTCATGCCTCATCCTTTTTTATTGTGAATCACTTCTGACTCTTTTTTCTTGAATGATTCTATGATTGTTTCTGCTACAAAAGAACCCCTCTAGGCTGGGTACCACTTTATCTGTTTTTTTTATATTTTATTTTGATATTTTATATACTGACTGCCTTCGTTCAAAAGCACGGAAATCTGAGCAGAAATCGATTCTGCATTATATATTTCTTGCAGAGATAATGCATACTCATCAGTGCAATGTGCTGCTGAACAGATGTGAAAGGCAGGACATTGCTGCTGTCTTAAACAAGATTACTTTCAGATGGACCACACTCAAATCTTTCTGCTATAACATGACCTTTCCAGGTCTTAGATGCAAACTTTTCATTCTCCTTATTTCCTCTTTTAGATGTGCTTTTCAGGATGCTGATTTAGCTGACCTTGGGTTCTAATGCTTAAGAAAGAGTTAGTGCGCACTGTAGAAAGGAAAACTCCTTCCTGTTTCTTTTGTATCTTGGACTGCAGAGGATGGGTGTTTCATGTTTATCATGGGGAATGACTCCGCATGAAAGGGTCTGTGCCTCCCAAAGTGTTACAAGGATGTAGTATAGATGCTTTTTTGCATATATGAAGATATTTTTCCTAGTAGAATCTTCTTTTTTCTTTTTGAAAGCTTTTGTTTTGCCCAAAAATGTTAAAACAAAATTAAAATGTTTCTGGCAAGGTAAAAAAAAGTGCCAAGCCATGAATTGTAACATCTACATACGTATCACTGTTCTAAAACCTTCTAACATCTTCCTTTTCTTTCATTTGACTGTCACTGTGATAGTCTGATTAGTGATATTTGAGTCATAGGAAGTAGATGTGTGTATTTATTCTGATACATAATTTTGCAAGTTGGCTTATTTTATCGTTATCTGATGCCAGTTTTTAGTTCAATTGTAAAGACTTCGTAGCTGCATGACACTCCTAATGCTTAGATCTAATCAACAGGTTTCTGCCAGTTTAGATATGCTGGTCAGGCATATATTGATCAGATGCTGTGCAAAAGCAGACTTCTGGTATTTACACAATATTATGTAAAAATTATGTAATTGGTGTAATTTCTGGAACTTGGTTAGATAAGAAGCACTGCTAGGACAAAGCATAGCTATGGCATTGCTTTGGTGTTGCTAGAGAGAAATTCTCCTAGTCATATTAAAGCTAACAACCATTCGTGGAGGCCAATAACAGCTGTTGTAGAAGAGACCTAGCAGATTGCTTCAGTGACATGTAGTAATTTCATCCTTACTCTTTTGTATCACAGTTAAATTAATAATAACAGCAGACAACATTTATGCAGTGCCTACATGTTGACTATAATAATAATGTTCAGTTTGATGCTTCAGATGTGCTGCTGCTGCAGTGGGTTTAACTACTCAGAGATAACAGACCTGCTGCTGCCAGAAGACAGTAAGTCTGATTGTTTTCAGTGCTACTTAATAGAATTTTTCCTTGTGGTGCACCTACTGCTCTTACAAGCTTTCATAGACGATATGGTATCTTCAGTGACCCTTTTCTCTTTCTCCCTTCTGGAAGTGGGAGCTGCAGCCCATGTCTCTGCCAGTGGCACTTCCCTATTTGTTCATCTTGGCACCAGCCCACAGCAGAGGGCTTGGAGCTGCTTGTCATGTATTTTGCATTCAGGAGGGCTTCCACCAAAAAGTGGTGGAACACTCTGGTTCTGCCTGCACTTCCCTTTGCGATGATGACAACATCTGCATCAACAATGCCTCCTACCTTTGCATCTAGAGCAATGTAATCCCTTTAAACCTCATCCCAACAAAAGAAACAAACAAAAAATTTTGTCCCTTTCCTTTCTCTGATCTACATCCTATTATCTTTTTTTCCCCTCCTCTTTTTGAGGAATAAAACTTTATTGCTTCTGTTATACAGGCTGTAGAGGTCATTAAGATACAGGAGGAAAATAGCACCTGGGAGCCACCTAAAAGGGAAAAAGGAGGAACAATGATGTGAAACAGAGTCTGCATTCATATGAAAAGCCAATGGAGATAAGTTCAAAGCAAGACGGAGCAATCAGAGATGCCAAAAATTGATGGTAGTTCCTAAGAAATTCTGTACTTGGTCAGAGGTGGCTACATCCTCTTGTTATGTGTGTATTGCTAGGGCTATGTGTTATTTTGAATTTATCAACACTGAAGTTCCACCTGTCATTTTATTACTGAGTCCACAATGGACTCACTGTTCCATGGCCATTTATTACTCATGGTGCCAGTGTCTGGCTCACATCCCTGCAAAAAGATCAACAAAAAGGCTCATTTTTTAACTTGGATTCACTTTACTAGCTGACCTAGCATGGCTGCAGATGGATTAGAGGGAAATAGTGCATTGAGTGCCTTACTGTCAAGAGTGTGCTGATAATGGTGATAATGAACTCAGTGGTTGCAGGCTAGTACGGTATTATATGAGAGCAAATTATGGGCATGTAGTCAGAAGACACCTTATTACGATCTGACAATACAGATGAAGCGACTGAATTCTAATTTTAATTGCATTTTAAGGACACTACAAGTTCTCATAATTTTATTATTTCCTTGAGTGAGATCTGGGTGTGCTGCCTGCAGGGCAAAATTTTCTACGTTTTCTGGTCCCAAGAACTACCATAGACTAAATTTTCAGATGTTCACTTTTTCTAGTTTTGGGTCAGATTTTTAAAGGAAACCAGTTCCCATCAGACCAGATTTCAAGCCCTTGGGACTCAGTGGCTACTACTGCTCTGTTCTGCAGCAGCATTAGATTTCCAGGAGAACTCAGAGTCCATTGGATATCTAAATAGCATATCTGTGACAATGTCAGAATTGCATCCTGCTGCTGTGGGTCTGGAAAGTGGAATAAATCATCTTCCCTTTGCTTCTCTCTTACTGGCCTGATGATCACAACATTTTAAAGTATCTACTGTGCTAATAGTGCAAATAAACATTAGCTATTATTTTATTTTTTTCTTTTCAAGCAGTTTTTTTTTTTCCCCCCCTTATAGGCATATGAATGCAGACCTGTAAAATCTGTGAATCTGCTGGCACACAGGCAGAGCAGATAAACATCAAACAAAATGTGCACATTCATGTTCCCACTCTGGATGCAAATGAATCAGCCAAACCAACAGCTTGGGGAAGTACACAGCCCTGGCTCCCTATTTTTCCTCCCCTGCTACCTCTATCCCAAACAGCCCTTGCATTTCTCCTGCAACACCTATAGGGGAAACCCTATAGGAGCTTTCCAATGTGCTGTCACCTACTGTGGCACCACTTTTCTTTTCTCGTGCTGCTGCAGGAAAGATGCCACCTGTGTTTGGAATGAGATCTTCTCCTACTTAGCAAGCCTTTGCTGAATGAGTCATCAAAGCCAGCTGGTACTGGCTGGGCTGGTAAGTTCCTAAGGGATTGCCTGGTAGAGGCTGTGAGGCCTTGCTTCATTCACAGAAATGTGAGGATGCTAGCCAGTCCTTCCATTCACACACTCAGCATCTCATTCATGTTTTGTAGTTTTGCTAGCTGCTTCTAATGAAGACAGCCATTTGGGATTGATAGTGTTTTCTGGGCAGTAGAGAAAAGTAAAAGTAGGCTATGATGTGTATATTTGCTGTTGCTATGCTAGGAGGATGAAGAGAGGAACAAATGCTGTGAGGGTGCTGTAGGAGGTTAGCAGTATGATGGTGAGAGGCTATTCCACAGATCACTAGGAACACTAACATGCAATTATTCATCACTGCAGGGAAAGAAGAAGCATCTCTTATCCCTGTTGTTGGATATCAGAAAAATACTCACTTCACACATAGGTACTTTATATAATCCTGCATTAAAACATAGGGTTGCTATGAGGTAGGGAAGGATTGCTTTCTCTGTAAAAAATTGGAAGTAACAATTTCTGTGAGAAACAGCATTGACACGAAATCTTGTAAAATCTGCTTAGGCTGCTTTTGTGAAGGAAAAAGGAAAATGGTTTATTTTCTTTACTTCTATCATCTGTTTTTGCAATGCTTAAAGGTATTCTGAAAATCTCCAAAGTGTCTGTGTTTTGCTGGAGGGGGGAGGGGGAATGTATATGTGTATATATTATCCAGAGATTTGCTACCTAGTTGTGTCTTCTTTATAGATATGCAAGTATGTGAGGTGAAGAAACAGTTAAACAGAAGAATAAAGTGTGGTTTAGAAAGGCTGTTAATTCCTTTTTAAAGGTAATTGCCTTTGGTATGAAAAGGAGTAGTGGGGGGAGGAATAATATGTTAGAAGGAAATATCTGTTTGAGAAGAGAGGATAAGGATGGACATTTGAGAATTGATCAGTGCTGGTGTGCTGTAAGTGGGTGGATTTTTTTTTTTTTCTCCAGCAGGAAGAGATTTGCAGTACTCACTAAGCCTTTTGTTGAAAAAGGTCCTTCTCATTTGTGTGAGTCATGCTTTTGCTGTGAGCATGTTGGCAGCTCTAAGCAGGACTGGGATCTCTGTTGTAGAAAACTGTTACTTCACCTAACCTTAACGAGGAACCACAAGAAGTATCTTAAAAATATATATTTCTTGTTCTTCATCATATTGTTTGCTTTTTTTACCCCATAATCTTGTTCTCTTGTGTTGCTATGAATCACCTGCTATGTTAGCACAGGCATCTACTGCATTGGCATTGGATTTGCCAGAACATATGCAGGAAACTAGATAGAAGGGCATGCTTCAACGTACCAAGTATAACCGCTTCAGGAATGATTCAGTGACATCAGTTGATGATCTTATTCACAATTTATCCGTGAACAGCAAGGTCTCAGCAGTTGCTACGACTTCGGCAGCACCTTCATACCTGGTCACTCCAGAGGTTCTCCTCAAGGACCAAGAAGATGGACCCACCACCCTGTGTACCCTCATCCATAAAGTGTCCCACTTGAAATTCTCTAATACAGGCAGCCTCTTGGGTATCAAAAACCTGTCCTCTGCAGTAAAGGAGCTTGCAGTCTCCAAGTTACAAGGAAGCTCGAGTGCTTCTAGCTCAGCAGCAGAAGCTTCTGACAACACAAGTAACCTTGTCTCTGCCAATTCGTGTTCACAGCAGGACATGAGCAAGATGAGTATGGTGAAAAAAACACAGTCAGAGGAAATGCGCCCAGGAGATGAAGACTGGAATCAAAAGAGCAGCATTGTCAATAAACCCTCTCAAGGATGGCTGCACTTGAGTGAGAAGATCCTGGGACCTGGTGTGACATACATTGTAAAGGTTGGTCTGATTTCTTCCATTCTCTTTATCAATGAAAAATTCTGTGCTGGCTTTGATGGCAGGCTAGATGAGCTGAAAGGATCTCTATTTGTATGCTCCTTTTTTGTGCATAATGCATGGTATGTAAATGCAGAAAGGCAGTGTAGGAAATTACTTATTTATTGCTTATATCAGAGCAAACCTGCAAATAGACTTCTTGTCAGATAATATTCTGCAGCTGGGTAAAATTATTGTTTCTAAGCTTACAGCTATTTTTCTTACTATTGTTGTTTTCTTACTATTGTTGGTTGTTCCCACTCATCTTCCTAATTTAGGTTTTCACTGTTATCTAGCATGTTGTATATATCTTGGATGCATGAACTTCCAACATGGCTGATGCAATCTACAGTAGGAAAGAAATACACCCTGATGTATGAACAACCATCTATCTTGCTTGATGTTTCAGACTGAAAATACCTTTAAACGCATGTGTGCTTTTAATGTGAAAGTATAAGGCACAGATCATAATTCTTACCATGTTCCACAAATAGAAGTACTGTTGTGGGTAGGGCAGGAAAATGCTTGTTTTACATAATGAGAATTTAGCCACTTCTACTGTTACTGCTCTTTTCAGTTCACTGATACTGCATGTCAAAAGTAGCAAATCACAAGTTTCCAGGGTAATATTTTGGTATGCTTTGAAAGTATTTTGCAATGACCTGTTAAATTAGATCCTCTGAGAATAGGTTATTTATGAGCAGCATTGTTGTGCAGTCACGTAAGATACTGGTTATGCCTTCTAGCACAGTGTGCACTAAGTGTAAAAATAACATCTTCAATTCGTTCTTCACTCACTCTTCTTTGCTGAGAGGCTTTTGCATTGTGTTGAACTGTGGCAGACTGTTAATATTACAGATCTATTTTAAATCTCCCCTTATTTTGGGTGCAGAAGTTTTGTTTGCAATACAAAGCATGGCTTTGTATCAGGATGCTTGTTACTTCACTCTTAACAATATTTCTCAAGTGTCATTGTCAAAAGCAGAGTGCATATTTAACCTTTGGAACACTGGGAAGCAGCTTTCATGTCTTTCTACTAATGGTGAGTTTTGCAAGCAGTGGTAGATAAGTAAGTTGACCAATTCAGAGCACTGGTAATCTGAAATAGCACTTCCTGACTATTCTGACATTTACTGGGTCTACAGTAGGAAAAGAGAGTCAGTGCTGCACTTTGGGATATAAATTGCTTCTCAATGTTTGAGAAGCATCTCGATAAAAATGTCCCACTATTGCTAGATGTAACTCTGCAAAGACCCATCTGCATAAGAAATACTCAAGTTGGCAGAATATTGTTTAATGTTCTCTGGTTAGGTCAGGAAACTCAGCTGTTCTGTTTATTTTGCTTTGGACATTGTAGGTAGGCAGACAGTCACCATGAGAATTCACTGCTTCTGTTTGTTATACCTGAAATCAAACACATTATTCATTTTCTGTGTTTTTCACTGGTGGAATTTATGTATCCTTAGATTTGATATACATATGAGCAAACTTTCATTTAATCATCAATCTCTATCTAATACTGATACTAAAACAAGAACTTTAATTAGTGCAGCTGATTTCAAATATGTGAAAGTGCATTTCTACATATTATTAGTATTAGAATTTCAAAATAAATCATAAGCACTTTATATGACTTACACTACTGGTGTTTTTTTTCCCGTCATTAGAATTTACAGAATCTATTTTTTATTAAACATTGTTTCTATTAAAACAGGGTGATATTTTAAATTTTGTACTCTCTGCTATAATATCAATGGTTAATGAATGAAAGAAAATAAACCTGTTCTCATGTAGCTGTAATTTGTCCATTAAGTATCTCAGAATTTATCTCAGCAACTGCAGCATTCATGTAGATAAGAATAGAAGTACAGTTCCTGCATCATTAAACACTGTTCGTTCCCAAGGCTTTTATGCATTCAGACCATCAAATCAATGGATAGATGGTATAAACCGAAGGGAGCATTCCTTGGATACCTCAAGGCTATACTGACTGAATGGGGGACCCGCGCCATGTTTAATTATTACCATATGCTTTGCAGAAGCAAAAGCCATATGCCATTAGTTAAGTAAGATAAAAATCAGATTTGTTGTTAACCAGCAAACCTTTTATCATTTTTTGTGCAAATGTGCACTGAATTACATTTTCCATATTCAGTGAAAATAATCTGTGGGACAGGGTAAATAATCAGTGCTGGGCAGCCAGGTAAGTCATATTGGAATCTCTTGAAGTAAGAGAAATAAATTTCTATATGCAGTGTATGACAAATGTAACACTTTTATAACACTCTGTTCATAAGTTTCTGTTCTCCAAGCATTTTCTGGAGAACCTTTTTCTGTTTTCTCCAATCATTTTCTGGCAGTGCTCATTCATGTTTTTTCCTTAGCCATTTTATAAATGGGCAGTGTAATGGTAATAATGGTAATTCTTGAAAAGGAGTGTAGGGTTATGGTCAACTGGAACTGTGTTCTGATTTCTGTGGTGTGCTGCAATGGAATTATCTTGTGCCATTGAGCTACTGGCACTTACTCTTTTTTTTTTTTTTTTTTTCTTCCTGTGTATTTTGCATTGAATTTTTTTACATTATTGTAGTTGAAAAATTTCTTCACGGGAAAAAACAATCATTTGCATAACAAATCACACTTTGGCCATACTCAAAACCAGGGACATGAAGTGGTGAGGTACTGATACTTTACTTAAAAGTACCATTCAACAGTTTAACAAATTATGGATTAATTGAAAAAAATAAAATAGTTTGTAACAATGGAAGTAATTGATAAACCTATTGTTTTTCCCATAGTGAGACCAACGGAGTGATTTTAAATGTTCATGTTGTCAGAGAGTCAAATACATATAATAAAAAAATGTTAACTTCTGATATGTAACAATAGTTGAATGTTTCAATAGTTGAATCTATTTATTTCCAATGACAAACATCTACTGATGAGTTTAACTGGGTAATGGGATAGATTCTGTACAATCAACAGTCATGATAAGAGGCAAATATACATCTGCCTTTATATAACTTGCGGATGAGCATGGCAGTAAAACTGCTGATGAGTTTAAAATTATTTTTTTTCAGCAGTTCAAAACTAAATAGAGCCAAAACACTGAAATATAATGTTAAAATTATGTATTTAGTATTTCTGAAAGAGCCTTGAAAACAAGATAGTGTCATAGAAATCTCATATTAAAAAAAGGAGTTACAGAGGTAGTATCTGATAGGGAAGGGGGAGAAAGGACTTCATCTTAAAGAAGCTAGACAAACCTTGTAAATAATATTTTAGTGAGAAGCAAATTAGGTTATTAAGACTATAGCAAAGTAGCTAGAGTGTAATGCCTAAGTATTATTCTTTAACATTATTATTTCTATAATATTTTAACACTTTCATAGAATCATAGAACCACCAAGGTTGGAAAAGACCTACAGGACCATCCAGTCCAACTGTTCACCTATCACCAATAGCTTCCACTAAACCATGTCCCTCAACACAACATCCAATCATTCCTTGAACACCCCCAGGGTCAGTGACTCCACCACCTCCCTGGGCAGCCCATTCCAGTGCCTGACCACCCTTTCTGAGAAGTAATATTTCCTAACGTCCAGCCTGAATCTCCCCTGCCGCAGCTTGAAACCATTGCCTCTAGTCCTATCACTAATGAATTCATGTCTTGGGATGGGTTAACAGTGATTTACATCTTGACATTTTTAAAAGAATATTCTCATTGAAAAAACTACTTCCATATGCTGAAAGCATGTGCTTAAGGATGAGGTGAATTGCTGAGTTAAATTAATCTACTGCATCTTTTTCTACTTTATTATAGTGTTCCCTTCAGCGTATGTGCAGGGCTCATATGATTTCAGCAGTCCTTTGCAAGTAGGTACCGAGTTTACAACATCACTTTTTTCTTTAGTGGCTAACCCAGTCTGTGAAGTGCAACCCTACATGAAGCTAACATGGTGGAAACTGTGACATACATGCCATCCTTTTCCATCTTTTCTAACAAGAATCCGATTTGCTGCTGGCCTAAAGCAGGAGTAAAATATGCATACTTCATGGCTTTGTCATGGTAGTGTCCATTTACCTGTTTGAAAGGCACTTTGTGTACGATAAGAAAAAAACAGAAGAGGGTTTATTGCTTTTTCTTACTCCTTTAAATAGACCTAAAGTCAAATCTACAACCAAATTTACAATTTTCATTCTACTTTTTTATTCATTTTATAAGAACATTAATGTTACAGCAAGGATTTTTAGTGTCCTTTCTGATTGATGCTAGATTTGTCATTCTTTCTTATGGAAAAATTAATGCGTTTTTTTTTTTTGTTTCGGTTTTTTTTTTTTAATTTTTGAATTCTGTTTCTATCCATCAAGTTGCAGTTGTGCTAGTCACTGATATTTTTACATGGACTGAGTAAAAACCTAGTCAGTAGGATTTTGTGCATGTGATTCTAATAACAAGGAAAACAGTCCCAAAGAGTTTACATGCTTAAGATGTAGATTTTGTGTTTCAGGCAAATTGTGATAATAGCACTGAACAAAGACCCTCTAGCTCAGGCTCTGCTCTCCTCTGCCTAGGTACCCAAACAATACTAGTCAGAGCTCAAAGACTTGTAAGACTGGCTTGCCACCTTGGCTGTTAATGCTGCATGCATGAATTTAGTAAAGAGAGAGAGAATAAATAAGTGATAAAGACAGTACTGGTTTTAGCAGTTGATTCCTGCCAGCATGTTATATTGTTTTGCAGTCAGTTAGTATCCTTCATGTTTGCTTTGCTGTTGCTTGAACTATAAAAAAATGATGCTTGTTACTCTGTCCAAAATCTCTTTCTGAGCTTCCCGCATCTGGGTTTGTTGTATAGGGAACTGATATGAAAAGAGAGTTTCCCACAGAAGTTACCCTACAAACAGAACTCATACAGCTAATATTATTCTAACTACATGAATCAAGTATTAATTCTTTACATCTGTGCACCTTTCAGAGAAAGAAAGGTACCTGATGATTTCAGTAGTGAATGAACCAACACAAAGTGAATATCTGGTCTGCAGTACATCTGGGGTATTTGCAAAATGGTATGGAAGCTCTGATATAATTTCTGCACCTAAGGTTATTTTGTACAGGTCAGAGTTTGGGCACTGTTCATCTCGATTGGAATATTTGAAGTCAGAACATCCTCTTTTAAAATGAAACATACTGTTTTAAAGCTCAAAGATAAATTTACCTAATTTTTTTAGGAGGCAAAACTACAGGCAGAATTCTTTCTTTGTTTCCCCTTAGAAGTTGGATTGTAGTTTTCTTTACTTATCTTCAAATAATGGTTATTGTAAGAGCACCATCTGCTTGATTTAAAAATCTTCCTCTGTAAAGAAAACACATGGGTGAACCAGAATCTTCAGGGAAAATCCATACCTTTCTTTTCTGCTAGGAGTGAGGTACCTGTCCTGGCTACTGAGCACTCCTTTGTCCCCCAGCCATGTAACCCATCAAGAAATGTTGTTTCCATTAGCACACCAGCAGTTCCTGTGCTCCAGATTGGCTTCAGTTATTGTAGGAAGTTCAAGTGAATACACAAATTATTAGTATTAGATTTTCTTCATGTTTGCAATGGGAAAAGTGCAGAGCTGCCCTGGGACAGCCCCAGACAGGCAGCCTTCCTGGCTGCTGATGCTCAGCCAGGATGAAGCATGCAAAGGAAGTAATGAAACAAATTCCATAGACATAGAGGAAAAAGTAATTGCTTGCGTGTGTTTCTGGACAGTACTGATGTACTTCTGTTTTATGTAATTCTGTGCACTTACAACAGCTTTCAGTGCAGCACTGTCCCTGTCTGTACTGGGCTGCTCTGGGGCAGAACCTGGCCACTGTAATGGAAAGAACTATGCAGCAACATCCCAGGTGTCATGTGTTTTTGGAGAAGGATGGGGACAATTTTATAAGGCTAATCTAGTGTGTTTGCTTAACAAGTGATATTTATTCCATAGATTTTTTTTCAAATAAATTTTTCTTAGGGCCTGAAAAGATTGACTCTGACAAGCCAAGTTGCAGCTTAAAGTTTTAAAACATGGGTAGAAAAGAAGACAATAAAAACTAGTGAAGGATAGCAAGCAGTAAGAAGAAGTTTTTTTTAAGTAAAAACAAAGAAGTTGCAGGGAGACAAAAAAAATAATATGAGGTAGATAGAAAAAGCTGCCTGGGCCTCTTTTCCCAAAGCACAGTCACACTGTATTTACTGGCACAGGCATTTCGATCTTTTAAAATATATATATATCTCAGAAACTGATCCTGAAATTAGTTACACTAGTTTACCAAGTACCAGAAAGAACAGGGACAAAAAAGGAAGATATGGTGTCCAGGGGATTGCTCAGCACCATCTGTATCCTGGAGTTGCTGTGGTATTAACAGTCCTTTATTCCTATGTTTAGCTCTTGTTAGCACGGAAATGATACAAGGACAGGCCTCACTGGAACCAATATCCTGAGTGGCATTTGACACACTGTGATTCTGATGAAGAAGTTACTGGAAATGGAGCTATCTCTGCTTGTAAAAAAGTTTATTCCGTAATCCTCAGGGCATTGAAAAAGTACCCTTAATTTTCCTAGAAATTAAATGTTTTGGAAATGCCACCATTGCCATGCTGTATGGGGACTATTCTTCATTTCCAACTGTTGAGTACAGGTGTAAACAAATAAACTACCCCTGGCAGTCTGATTTCCAGACTACCAGATCTCTAGCTGAGCAAGCAGAATAGACAAATGCTCTTTTAATTTGCAAATGGGGCACATTTATGACAGAAATTATAGTAAAAATTTTGGATGGACAGAGATATGTCTTTGCCCGGGTCTGCAGACTTTGCCTTTGAATCATTGTGGTCTGTCTGCTGTGACTCTGTGACACTTGTAATCATTGTCAGAAAAGATCACCTGGCACATAGTGCCTGATACAGCTTCCAAAAGAAAGGATTTCCTATCAAACACCTATCTAAAAATATTTTAAAGAAAAATTAGATACATATTTCAGAAGCTCAGAGTTGGTACTCTGTATGGACGTTTTTATGATACATCAGGATTGTGAAGAATAGCTCAGCCTGTAGATGTTGATGCAACAGACTTTGCAAGCTAAGACAAGGTTGAGGCTATTTAAAATGCTTTTAGGGATGTAGTGTAAATTACTTTTGGATTTTACACTGTTTATTGCTATTCATTTGTTACAGCAATAGCTATGCATAGCAACCCTACTCTAGAAGAAAAAATTCAAACCCCAGTTGTTGAAAGACATAGCATTTACTCATTTTCAAATTTTTGTAAATTAATTTTATAGTCATGAAATAGGCAGAGACCAGTTAGTAAATAGTCCCCTCAACTCTCTCTTTCAGGATGTATCCTCCTGTGAAGGAGCAGGACTGCTCCGTGCGGCAGAGGGACTGTAGGAATGCGCCCTTGCAAGGCTGGTGGCCTCCAGACCCTGCTCTGCTCTGCCAGGAGTCATCATACCCACTGGCTTTCCAGGAGTCCTCAAGGCCTCCCTGCTGCCTGTAGAGATTTATTGTGCTTTAAATCTGGTCTGTGATGCCTCTAACCTTCCCTTCTCTGTTCTGCATGCTGGGCTGTACTTTGGGCACTCTTTCTGCAAACACAAGAAATTGTAACTTAAATGCAAGAAAGCTGAAGATTGACCAGGATTCAGGGAAAACCTATATTAACTGCTAGACTCCTGTGATGAAAACCTGTAGCATTTATGTAAGAAAGGACTCTGTCTATTTTGCATTATGGTTTTTAACATTGGCAGCATACTTCTGGAATCACACCTTCAAATGTACAATTTTGAAAGCACAGCAGTTTTTCAGAAACTTACCTCAGGTTTATACCCAGCTTAGTGGAAATGCACCCGTTACATCTTCCATCTTCTGGATCTTTGCAGTAGTAAATAGAATACATCAAACAGTTCTGCTTAGTGTCTGAGCTGATGTATGTTCTTTAAAAAATGGATATATCTACAGTCTCCATATTTATGATTTTAAACTTCTAATTATGATTTTCAGGTTTTGAAGCATAAGGTTTTGGCTGCAGAAGTTTTGCACAGTATGGGAAATTTGGTGTAGAACATAAGCTGCTAGAGCTAATCTGCATGGAGATTTAGAAGGAAAGACATCTTAGTGAATATTCAAGGTAGCAAGTAAACTGTCTGGAAAGTGTTCACTCATTTCTAGTATGTACCTGAGAAAATGAAGCATTTCACTTGCAACACTGTTGCGCATATTGCAAGCATTCACTTTGGTTAATATCACACTGCAGCAATTGCATTCATCCTCTATTATATGCCTTGAAAATTACATTTGAAAAGTATAGAACTAAACTACATGTAGCCTTTTTTTTCACTAAAACCCGTAACACATACAAAATTAAAAAATAAAAATAAAAAATGGCAGTACCCAAAACATGTTTACATACAAAATGGTAAGTGCCTAATGTATGCATTTCTGATTCTAGCATTTCCAAGTTTTTGCATGCAAAAATGTATGTTTGCAAAATACAAACAAAAAGAAACACTGTGCATATAAACCTACGAGTATTTTTAAATGTGGAATCTTGTGAAAGTTAGCATCTGCATTATATGAGTATTTTTGAGCAAGATGTTGGTAGTCTTCTTTCATATCCTACAAGTAAGAAATAAGAAAAAGGTCTTTTTTTTTTTTGAACATGTGTTGTTTTCAGTGCTGTTAGAGATGGAGATTAGAAAGTTGATAGACGGAAAATTTGCTTCCCTGTGCTATCTTACTCCTTACTAGCAAGAAATGAGACTTTAAAGTTGACTTAAGAAATTGCATTTCAAGATAAGATAAAATATATTCACCTTTCCCTAGCTGAATCCTTAGCCTTTTTTTAAATGAAGTTCTGAATCATTATCCTATGACTTGAGTGTGAGATGCTAACAGAATGTTTTCACAGGGGACAAATGTAAAACCACTATTAATTTCTTATGATAATTATAGATGTATCCAAATTGGAATGGTGGAATGGATTCTCTTTTTTCTCTTTTTTTTTTTTTTTCTCTTTTTTTGCACAGATTTAGGAGATAGTCTTTTTTTTTTTTTTTTTTTTAAATTATTGGTAAGATGTTTTGTGATGATTTCTAGGGCTACTCATATCTACAATTCTGATACAAGAATAGTAGAAAAAATTCAGTAGAAAAAGTTAATCTTAAAATCAAGAGAAAATATAGATATTTTCTCTTTTTTTTTTCTCTCTCTATATGTTGTACATATATATACACATACACATATATGTATCATCTCTCTCTATATATAGAGGAAAACTATACTTGTAATAATGGAGAAAATATTGTACATTGTTGCACAGCTTAACTTCAGATAATGTTTCCCCCAGCAAGCGATAATTTTTAGTCACATAAAATCTTAGTCATGGATTGAGACTTATGTTAACGAATGTAGAATCTATTGCTTAGTACTGTTCCACTTTTTGTCCTTCTGCCCTGATTACAGTGGCACAGAAGTACCATTTCTTTGCCAAATGGTACTCTCTCTCTGTGACTCACTCTCAAAAAGAATGGGAGACATTCAAAAAGTGTTCATATTTTCTTCAAGGCCTCTCTGTTTATGTGAATTCCCAGTTAATAAAGAGGGCCTTTTCAGATTTTTTTAATCTCTGTGGAGAGAAAAGGATAACAAATTTCCATCTTTTTCAGAGGCAGCCCTGACAATGAGCCTTGCCCTAGGGGAAGGGAAGAAAATGACATTAGGCGTGGCAGGGCTCCACAGAAGTGCATGGACAAGGAACCTCAGCCCTCACTAGCTCCACATGTGCCTCAGTACATCTCTGTGGTCATCCTAAGGCTCAATGCAGTCATTACATTTTGGGGATAATTACAGGAGAGAATTAGTTTGGGAGTTCAGAAAAAGCCTATATGTATAGAAATCTCTGAAACGTGTCACTACAAGTGTATCTTCTTACACAAAAGACTGATAAAATTTCAAATAACAGACTATAAGATTAATTTATGCTACTTTATGATGTGTATGTACAATATAACACTAGTACTAGGTAAGATTTTAATATGTGTTAATTGATAGCTAAGTAGAGCATTATAGGCAAATATTTATATCCCAGACTTCCAGAGAAACTGAAAATCTCTAATAGCTGACTTGAAGGCTCTGTAACTGCTGCTAAATACAAATTTATTTTTCTACAAATATCCAGTCTTCCTTCTGCCTGCAGCTTTTCTAATATTGTAACTCACCCTATGTTAGAAATATCACAGAGCCAATCTTCTATTCCACCCTTCTGCTTAAAATATCTAGATACTCTGACATAACTCTGAACAGCTTCGTACATGCTGAGCCCTTTTTCTCACTGCTCTCTCTCTCTTCAGAAGATGGTAGCTCATGTTTGCCAAAGCAGCTCCATTTCCCAGGAGGCACCTTGCTTTATCAGCAACACCTGCAGAAAAGGAGTGTCTGCAGACATCCATTGTGCTGGAGCTGGGGCAGGGCAGTAGCGGTACAGTGCACACCTACTCTTCACTGACAAGAAGGAGGTTTGCCCGAGGTTTGGCAAACACCCTCTTAGCAGACACTAAAGTTTAAAAAAAATAAAGTGGTTATTGCATATTGAGAGTGCAGATCTTCAGAAAAATGCTGGCTTTTTGCCGATAGAGGAAAACATCCTTATGGTACTGTATTTTTTTCTGGTTTGATTGCAGAGTAGGTCTGATGCTCCAATACAATAGCTGACCCGTGGGTCCAGATCCTGCAGGGACCAAGGCTCCAGCTCAGCTGTGGAGCTCCTAGCATCATGTGTATGAAGTCCCTATATATACTCTTTTTCAGTATGAATGCAGTAACACTGTATGTAAAAGTTTTCAAGTGTAAATTCAGCCCTAGGAACTTCCCATGGTTTTCAGTACTCATAATTGATCATTATGCCAGCTCATTTTCTAACTTTTGTCTGCAGTAGTGCTGAAACATGTATGGCACAGCTTCAGCCTGTCTAAGTGGAAATATCTTCACAACAACCTTCTTTCTAAAGTGGTCCTGTTCAAAGTGAATAAAGGCTATCCCCACACTTAACTAAAGGAACTGTTTACCTGGTTTGAATGGCTCTTTCTGTCAAATGGGTGTAGGTTTTATGCTTCTTAAGCACGCCATATATTGTTATATTAGAAACAATATTTTATCCAAATATACATAAGAACCACAAGTATCTGGCAATGTTAGCTGTGGCTAAAAGCTAAGTATATTGGCAAACAATTTCAGTTAAGGTAACTGTGCTTAAGAGGAAGATAATGGGAGAACTTTGCTGGGCTTGTGGGCAATTCATCCTCACTGTTGCTTAGCATGCTCTCCGTTCTTTTTATTTTGTTTTCCAAATAGGTGAAGCTAGTTTGGGGTTCAAAAAAAACAAAAACTCAGAAAATCCAGTTTTCTTTGCATTGACTATTTGTTGTGATCAAGAAATAACCACTCTTTCATATATTAAAAAGAAGATTCACCTAGCTATCTGGACATAGAACTGTGCCTGAAGGTACTGATCTTCAGTACCTCCCACACATTTCCAACGCTCTAGCCTGACACAGGTGTGAACACTGTGTCACCTTCAGAGAGTACAAAAAGTCCTTATATAGTCAGCCTGAGCTGGGTAGGAGATTTGTCTTAAAAAATGTTGAACAATTAACTTTCCTCCTGCAGATGTGGTAGGATAAGGTGTTATATAATAAGGTGTTGCTTTATTTTCATAAAACGGTTTATTGCTGTTGCTACTACTAGCTTCTGACATAGAAATTGAAAGACTTCTCCTAGTAAACGTGTTCTGAATGAGCTCATTACAAAACACTGAGCAAGATGTCATGTTCTAGGGGAAGGAGATAACTCTGATGGTGACTTCTCTCTCTTGCCTTTCCTCTTTGCTCCACACACATGAACACAGTCAACCCTCATTTGTTGAGCTGTTTCTGACACATGTTGAAGAACTGTGCACCCTTTCTTGCACTGAGTACTGTAAAAATATTTTAGTTGTTAAGCAAGAATTTTCTGAGTGAGTCATAGAGAAGCTAGAGATACTTAAGGGAATCTGGAAAAAATCTTTGGGTGGGATGAACTAAAAACCTGGAATGCATTATGCTTACCTGAAAAAATGATGACTAGCCAAGATTTTTGAACCTCTGCAGTAGAAGACATGATTCCAGGAGAATGTGACATCATCCTTTCAGATTTACATCAGTGTCCTGCAAGGCACTGTTTAGAATGCAAAGTGTTGGTTATGATTCTAAAACCTCTGAATGGGGAGGCATTCATCTGAAAGATGTCACCTTAGGGTGTAGTACCATTCAGTGAAGGTATACAAGCTGGAATATTCTCATTCAAATATGAGAAACTAGACAGAAGGCAGAACATTATCTGAGAGAGCTTGGTACTCCCAAATTTTCCTACTTCAAGGTGAGCTGCATTTAGTGTTTTTGTTTATTGAGCACAAGAGGGAGGATGCTAGTGGGATGCTAGCATGATGCACAGTAGCCAGTTGGTTAGAATGTGCATTAAGTGTTAGGTGAAGAGGAGCTTTTTTTAGAAGTAGACTGTTTTATAACTATATTTTAAATGTTTCATAGAATCCCTAAAACAAAAGATAGCATTTCTTTTTAAACGGGATATATATTTGTTGAAATAAATGAATAATTTATTTACTTGCTGTCTTGGTTGTATGTCTCCTTTCTGTGGATCCTTGTCAGGATGTAACTTCAAGTGGATATTTTTAGAGAACAGTGTTGGTCTTTGGGAATAATTGAAGCATAGCTGTAGGTGAGTTATATGTCCCAGTAGTTGGCCTTTGGGCCTTTTGAATGTCAGTTTTTATAGTAATTTCATTACTTGAAAACATGCTGTGGTCATTAAGTGTTCACATCTTTTATCCAAGAAAATCAATTGCCATCTTTGCCTTGATTAGTCAGGAAAATTGCAAACCTTACTATGTTGTGTTCAGCTGTCTCCATGCTATACGTAAAGCAAGTATGAGATAATTTTTCCATCTGACTTTTCCTTCAGTCTGGTTTTGTCTCTACTTTCATTAATGCAGATCAGGTAGTATGACTCAAAAGAGTCTAACTGCACGCCTTCTAAGTATGTTTATGAATATTTGTCTAATTGCTTGTGTGTTTATTTCAGTACGTGTGAATATGTGTTTGTGTATTTATTTGCACGCCTGCATGAACTTGTGAAATGACCTTTCAGAGTTTACTTCTAAAGTGTTTGGCTTAGCCCTCAAAATTATGCAATTTCTGAGCTTTAAAAAACTTGTGGCAAATATAGACAAGTGAAGGAACAAGTACAATTCAAGAGTCTTTTGGTATTAAGCAGCCTAGATGGATGTGTTGAAAAAATAATGAAATTAAAAAATAAAAATGATAACAATAATGAAAATTGATCTTGAAATAAGCCTTCCCAGAAACTGCAGGCAATTATAATCTAGTTTTGAGCAATTTAATGAATATGAGTTATTTGATATTCTAGTCTGTTTTATTTAGTGTTGTAACAGCTTCATAACATTTAACAAATAATCGACATCTGAAAACAAAAAAGTAATTTCCTCAGTTTGTAAACATTTTGTAACGTATATGTTTCTGTACAAAAAGAACTGTTGAAGATCCTGGTAATAAAAAAAAATCTTTTTTTTCAGTAGAAAGAAGAAGTCCTAAGCAGACGCAAAATGCTGACCTCACTTGGTTTTTGCACCAGTTTTGTGTCTAACTAGATTTGATTACACTGAAGATTAGTGTTATGCTAGAACAGTGTTATCAAATTAATTATCTAAAAACTCATCCCAACTTTCCCTAACTTTCAAAAGCCAAGTGAATGGCTGAGTGCTTATAATACATGCAGTGATGCTGCCATTGGATATGCCTGTCATAAGCTGGTTTGTACAAAGTTATTCTACAAATACCTGTTGAGATCTGCAGCTATAGCTGTAGGCTTTATCATGTGCAAATTATGCCTGCTTTTGGAAGCAAGTTAAGAATTCACCTGAGATTTTCTCACTCCTATGATAGTTACTGTTACATCAGAACATATTTTCCAACTTACTCCCTGTTTTTCAAAGAGATACAGGGCAGAAATGTGCTCCAATAAGTCTGGTCTTTTCCTAAATATTGGCTGGCCTTCATATCCCTCCTCTCTAGAATAATTGTTGAAACCATCTCCCAAGCATTTGTTATTAGCGTATTTTCTTAAGATTTTCCTGTATCTTTATATTGTTGACATTAATGAAAATGCTAACAAAAATCCCACCTGTGCCTAAGGTGATCATTAAGGAATTTTCAGATTGCTGATGCTGTTTTCAACTTCCCTGCCACAATTTTGTTTTTTTCCCCACTAAAATGGTAGTTGAATTTGTTTTTCTGCATTTCCTTTTTTTGTTAATATTATTTTTAATTTGAGTAGTTTTGTATGTAAAATAAAACATGGAAAATGAAAAACTAAAAATCAGCACATTACGAACAAGATGTATTAATGGCATTAGATTAAACTTATAGAGACATGTTGAATCAGACTTGAGACTTAAGTGAAATTAAGTGTTTATGGAAAAGCTGTGTTATACAAAAACATAATCACAAAAATCTACCTGGCACATAGGATTCACAGAATGTAAAAATACAAATTCACAGAATCACAGAATCGCAGAATGGCCCAGGTTGGAAGGGACCTCAAGGATCACACAGAATCACAGAATCACAGAATGACCCGGGTTGGAAGGGACCTCAAAGATCATGTAGTTCCAACCCCCCTGCCTAGCAGAGCCACCAAACATACACATTTACTAGATCAGGTTGCCCAGGGCCCCGTCCAACCTGGCCCTGAACACCTCCAAGGACGGGGCATCCACAACCTCCCTGGGCAGCCTGTTCCAGGGCCTAACCACTCTCCTAGTAAAGAACTTCCCCCTAACATCCAACCTAAATCTTCCCTCCTTCAACTTGGATCCATTTCCCCTAGTCCTGCTATTGTCAGCCCTTACAAAGAGTTTACTCCCCTCCTGGGTGTAGGTTCCCTTCGGGTATTGAAAGGCTGCAATGAGGTCACCCCGCAGCCTTCTCTTCTCCAGGCTGAACAAGCCTAACTCCATCAGCCTGTCCTCATAGGGGAGGTGCTCCAGCCCCCTGATCATCTTCGTGGCCCTCCTCTGGACCCTTTCCAAAATCTCCATGTCCTTCTTGTACAGAGGGCTCCACACCTGGACACAGTACTGCAGATGGGGCCTCACAAGAGCCGAGTAGAGAGGGACAATCACCTCTCTATCCCTGCTGACCACCCCTCTCCTGATGGAGCCCAGGATCCCATTTGCTTTCCGAGCTGCCAGAGCGCACTGCTGGCTCATGTTAAGTCTCTCGTCCATCAGTACCCCCAGGTCCTTCTCTGCCAAGCTGCTCTCAAGGACCACTCCTCCCAGCCTGTACAGGTGCCTGGGGTTCTTCCGGCCCAAGTGCAAAACCTTGCACTTTGCTGTGTTGAACCTCATTAGGTTCACCTGAGCCCAGCTTTCCAGCCTGTCGAGGTCCCTCTGAATGGCATCTCTTCCTTCCACCGTTATCAACCACACCACTCAGCTTGGTGTCGTCAGCAAACTTGCTGAGGGTGCATTCAATTCCCTCATCGATGTCATTAATAAAGATGTTAAAGAGCACTGGTCCCAAGACAGACCCTTGGGGGACACCACTTGTTACCGGCCTCCACCTGGACATAGAGCCATTGACCACCACCCTCTGTCTGCAGCCTTTCAACCAATTGCTTATCCATCGAGTTGTCCACCCATCAAATCCACTTCCCTCCAATTTGGAGATGAGGATGTGGTGGGGGACCATGTCAAAGGCCTTGCTCAGGTCCAGGAAAATGACATCGGTCACCTTCCCTTCATCCACCATCACCGTCACTCCATCATAGAAGGCCACAAGATTAGTTAAGCATGACCTTCCCCTGGTGAAGCCATGTTGGCTGTCTCGGATCACATGCTCATTCTTTATGTGATCGAGCATGTTGTCCAGGAGGATCTGTTCCATGATCTTCCCAGGCACGGAGGTGAGACTCACCGGCCTGAGTTCCCCGGGTCCTCCCTGCTCCCCTTCTTGTATATGGGAGTGACGTGACCCTTCCTCCAGTCATCCGGGACCTCACCTGACAGCCACAACTTCTCAAATATGATGGAGAGTGGCTCGGCAACCACCTCAGCCAGCTCCTTCAGGACCCTGGGATGCACGCCATCTGGCCCCATAGACTTGTACTCATTCAGTCTAAGGAGACACTCTCGGACTTGCTCTGCCCTTACAGTGGGGAGGGATTTACCTCCTTGGTCCCCACATAGAGGTTTGGGAATGCGGGGATTAGGGACGTGAAAAAGACTAGAATCCTGGCCACCAGTGAAGACCGAGGTGAAGAACTCATTCAGCACCTCAGCTTTCTTTTCATCTGTTGAAGCCAGTTCTCCTTTTAAATTTACCAAAGTAGGTATGCCCGTTTTGGCCTGTCTCTTCTGGCCAATGTACCTGTAGAAGGTTTTCTTATTGTTTTTCACGTCCCTTGCCAAGTTCAGTTCTGCCTGCGCCTTGGCTTCCCTGATCCCACGTCTGCAAGTCCGGACGGCATCCCTGTATTCTTCCCAGGTGACACAGCCTTGCTTCCAGAGCTTGTACACCCCTTTCTTCGCACTCAGTTCTCTCAGCAGGTCCTTGCTGAGCCATGCCGGTTTCCTACCTCGCCTGGACACTTTCTTATTCAGAGGAATGGAGACCTCTTGTGCTTCCAGGAGGGCATCCTTGAAGAGCAGCCAGCTCTCCTCAACATCCTTGTCTTTGAGGGCAGCACGCCAGGGAATCTTGGCCAGCAATCCATTGAGTAGCTTGAAGTCTGCTCTTCTAAAGTTCAGTGTCCTGATCCTGCTCTTTGCCAGGCCCACATCGCTTGAGATCACAAACTCAACCAGGGCATGGTCGCTGGAGCCCAGGCAGCCTCCAACCTTGATGCCTTTGATGACCTCCTCAGCATTGGTGAGCAGCAGGTCCAGCAACGCTTCACCTCTGGATCATGCGTCTCCAACCCCCCTGCCACAGGCAGGGCCACCAACCTCCACATTCAGTACTAGACCAGGCTGCCCAGGGCCCCATCCAACCTGACCTTGAACACCTCCAGGGACGGGGCATCCACAGCCTCTCTGGGCAGCCTGTTCCAGCACCTCACCACTCTCTCTGTAAAGAACTTCTCCCTGATACCCAACCTAAATCTTCTCTCCTTCAATTTAAAACCATTTCCCCTTGTCCTGCTGCTATCTACCCTTTCAAAGAGTTGACTCCCCTCCTGTTTCTAGGCTCCCATTGTGCAGTGCCTTTCAGTGAGTATTTTATTGTAGAACTCAAGGATAATTACATGTTTTTCAGCTGTTTCTTTTTCCTTTCAGTACTTGGGGTGTATAGAAGTCTTGTGTTCAATGAGATCTCTTGACTTCAATACCAGAACACAGATTACAAGGTAAGACTTTATACAAGCATATATCTAAAATGAAGTGTGAATTGTGTCCACAAAGAGGAAGGGATATGACAATAGCAAGACAAGACATATAGTAAATATTTTATGGATACCTTAGATCTGTTTTTTGTGGTTTTTTTTGTTTTTGCCTTTACAAATGCAAATATCACACCAAGTATTAATACAGCTGCAGTGGAGTCTAAGGGATATGTTTCTTTCTTTTTTTTTGTTTTGTTTTGCTTTAATTTTTTTAATTTTATGGGCCAGGAACTGCTCTAGAAAATTTTAGTCTGTTTTTTAAATGATGCTGTCCTAAAGGGCACTTAGCTAGCTAGCACTTTCACGACATTTAAGCTAGCAAGAATGAGAACTGTGTTTGTCTACTATCTGTATACAAGCCATTTGTCAAAGTTAGTCTCGGGAGTTGATTTGAAACATCATGTTTGTAGGTTTTAATAGTATTTTTTTCATGAAAAGGTCAGATTAAAAACCAGCTGGACAATGAGGATAAATGAAAATGCGTCACCACAGTGATACCTAAAAGAAATGAATGGACATGTTCTTTTCCAGACAATACGTAACAAACAACAACCTTATATTAGACTCTCATTACAATTCTTCTTGGAAGCCTATCCTGGTATTGTTCTAAAGGTAGTATAGTTTCTTAAGAAATGACCATGAATCACTTTATTACCAAGATATATTTTGAAAACAATAGCAAATAGTGTTTTGAAGACATTTTCACTTGAAAAGCTGAGGTCATTGATGCAGAGAACTGTGGTGCTGCCATCTTCTAGCAACTGGAGATTACATTTCAAATGGCCACAGTCACAGCTGCTGATAGTCTTTCATAAAATGTAGTCATACTATTGATAGCTAAGTATTTCTGTCACTAAATGACTAAAATGACTTACTTTAGGCTTGGATGCCATTCTGATGGTCTGTATGCACTGACTTTGAGTTACCCTTGCATGTATCAGCTTTGAATAGGACCCTGTGTGTCCCTAAAAATGTTTATCATTTACTTGTCAAGACACTGATTTGACAAAGCTCATAAAAGCACAAGGAGAGATTAATGGCAGAATTCTGGATTTCAGACAATATAGACAATGGTGGCATCTGAGAATTTTCTTACTGTGTTGTTTTAAACTTATAGTGTACATTTCTGTGTTATTTGCAACAGTGAACTTCTAAAATGATTGCATGTCCAAGCAGACTTACAGGCCAATGCAGATGGTACATCTGTGATGATCACTGGGAATTTAGATGACTTACTGTGATAGTTTTTTTTCTGTATTTCATAACTGAAGATGGAGTTCACCTTTTTTTTTTTTTCTTTTTTTTCTTTTTTTTCTTTTTCTTTTTTTTTCCCCCCTCTCTGCAGTCTCTTTGTACTTCATGCCTCCATTGAAACAGCATTCCAATTTTCTTTTTATTTTGCTTATCGGCACAACTCCGCTTTTGATACTTAAGCACATACTTATGCATAAACTTTTGCATAAATTGTACTGTTAATCTGAAGCAGTGTCATTTGCACAGACAAAGTATAGTTGTCTTACAATTCTTTAAATACAAAAATACTTTCTGGATTTCACTGTGAAAGAGACTTTGAATCAATTTTTTTTCTGTTATGTTGTAGCATATTTGACTACGTGCTGGACATATTGTTGGCTAATCTTCCCTTGACCGCATCTAGAGCATAGGATATTTTTTCAAGCAGGAAGCTCTGTTTTCATGGTTTGCTTATTGTTTAGCATTTGCTATTTTCTGATTCATAAAATAATAAGAACTTTCTAATTCACCATTCTGATCATGCTGTTCCTAACTAAAACTTATTTTAAAGTTGGAATCTTTAGTTGAAATTGGAATCAGAATCTAGCACCTTAATCTGCAATATTAATTCCTCTGGCTCCAGAAATCCTCATGTCATGTCTGAAGTACCTGCAGGAAGCAGTCTAATCAGAATTCATCATTTAGCATTGCATGTACAAGCCTATTTTTTAATTTGTTATTACTAATTGCTATTAAGGAATTATTAAAACTCTCATTTGCCAGCTAGTTTGCTCATGTGCACTAAGAAGTGTAACATAGGCTTGAAGGTATGTTTTGAATTAATATGCCTGATATTCTGATATTACAAGCACTAGTTCCTTCTCAGAAAGACACCTGTAACTCTGTACAACTCTTTAATTACAAATAAAGTGGAAGTACCTGAAAGCTACATCTATTTGAGAGTGATAATTGTTTCAGTTTACCTGTGTCTGCACTAACTGCTCCAAATGATTCCATTGGCTCTTGTCAAAGCAGTAGGTTGTTCTCTGAGGCCCGCTGCCAGCCAAGGGCTGCACTTGTGACCCAGCTGTTTGCGGCAGGGTGTCACTGGGGTTCATGAGTTCTCAGCTCCCTGTGGCTGCACTACAAGCCCTTCTGTGTGAGGGGCAATGTGAAATTCTCTATGCTTTTTTCAGTATCTGCAGAAAGAGACTTCCTAGCAGCTCTGATTCTTTTCTGACCCATGACTTCATAATTCAAATCTACTTTATGGATATAAGCTTGTATCACAACTGTTCAATATAATGCTGTTTTTTTCCTAGACTTTGCAAAACCAATCGTAGAAGAAACAGATCCATGTTGGGCCAGTCTTATTTCTTGTATCATGTAGTATTTGCCAAGCAGCATAAAAGTCATTCGGAAAAGATAACCCAAGTTGTCTGGTGTGTGTGTGTAGAGCAAATGAGGGCAATGACAGAGCCGTTATTTGAGAAATAGGCACTACAGGAAAAGATATCAAAAGGAATTAACTCACCCTTCCCGACAGCAGTTTGGAGAAAGGGACGAGCTGAGGAGTGTGACCCTCTCCTGTTTGTGCAGTTGTGCCACAGGAGAGAAGGGCAGGGGGAAAGGGGGAACCTGCACAGACTCAGATTGCACAGAAATAAGCTGGCTCCAGACCCCCCTGCTGCTCCAGGCACTCACGTACTTACCTAGCTCACCCATTGGTTCAGGCTGTGACCCTGGAACTCCACTACACTCCACCCCTTCACAGCATGAACCAATGACTGAGCAGGTAGGGGGTGAGCTCCTGCAATTTGGTGACTTCAAATACAACGTACATCACAACACATGTACAATACCTGCCGCAATGGAGAATGTTAAGACAATAAAGGCAATTACTGACAGTCTTTTCTGTGGTTCTGTTGGGCCAGCACTTGATGTTCTTTCTTGAGGCATATCTTCTTCAAGGACCAGTAGCAGTTATGATTCGTGCTCACCAGTTCCCAAAAGTTTAGCAGTGCACCACAGGGTGTCACGATGTTTCCTCATGGACACTGGAGCACTCTGGAGTGATGTTGCTCTTGCCAACTATCCTGTGAACTTATAACCTCAAGGGGAGTAAAACAGATGTTTAATAGTTACGAGGAGGGGTAGGTCTGCCCTCTATGGTAAGATACAGGCTGTATTTCAGTCTTGAGTCAGCACCTCCACCAGTACTGGGGCATGTCCTGGTCTCAATACAACACCCTTTTGCCTGATCTCTGTGGCTGAATCATTACATCAGGTACCAAAGGCGGGGGGGATGGGGGGGTTAATTTGCCACATGGACGTGACTAATGTCCCCTTTGCAATGAAAATAGGGGTGTCAGCTACTACCTCTGCTGGACTTGCACTGATTACTGGAGGGTTTACTGATCCCCCAGCCTCTGACAATCTCCCTCAAGGTGCAAGGAGACTACACCATTTTGGTCCTGCTTGCACCTTCCAAGGCCATTTTACCTTGTGTCTCCCGGGCTCTAGGTCCTCAGGGACAGGGAGCAGAAGATGATTATTCATGGTGCCAACTTGTGGTTTGAGTGAGGTGTCCTTGCCTGTAATTTATATCCTAAGCAGGGAGGCCCAAGTTTTCTGCAACATTCTTGAAGCACTGGGTCTGCCATCTCTTGGTCTTTCATTCAAATCTCCCAGGGTTTTGTAAAGCCTCTTGGTCCACCCCTGCAAGGACTCTGAATCTGCCTTCAGAGCAGCCTTCGGGATCCTGTTATATCTTTCTGTTAGGTCTGCTCCCATTGGATTATCAGGCAGGTGAAACTGCCATTCGATGTTGTCTTCAGCCCACTTCTGCACAGTTGCACCTGTGAAATGTGTACCTTGATCACGTTCAGGACCTCAGGAGTCCTGTATGATGCCATCAACCGGGTTAGAGCTTTGATGGTATAGGTTTGGTTTGCCTTTGATACAGGATAGGTTTGCATCAATCCACTCACTGTATCAACACAAGTTAGGGTATATCTGGCCCCTTCAGATCGAGGAAGGGGACCTATATAATCGATCGGTCTTGGTCTCATTCGTGAGCAAGCACCACAGTCCTGACATGCCTGGACAGTATCTGGTAACTATACGGGCAACCCCCGTACTTTAGCCGCTGCCCACATGGTTTTTTGTCCTGCATGTCATAATTTCCAATGCAGCCAGTGGACTATGTCTTCTGCTGGTGTACTTCCTAACCACTGGACTGGAGCCAGTGTGTCAGCTTCATTGTTGCCTGGTGACTGCAAGGGCTGATGTCCAGAGACGTGGTATGCTCATACAGTTCTGTGCTTAACCACGTTCCATATATATCAACACACGTATCTTTGCCCCAGATAGGTCAGGCATAGATCGTCCAATCCTGAGTGGCCCACTGTGCTATACAGAGCATGAGCCCTTGGTAGACTGCCCAACTATCTGTGCAGATGTTCAGTGTGCTGTTGCCAGGCTCTTGAGTTATCACCATCCACACAGCTTGTAGCTCAGCCTACTGGCTACTTCGTCCATCCCCTTCTTTGAACCATATTGTTTCACTTGAGGGATGGTATGCAGCAGCTCGCCACCTACTTGGGTTCCCTCTGCTGGATCCATCTGTGTACCAGGCATCATCACGTACCCTCCTGTACAGGACTCTTCTCTGGACAAGTAACCTGTGTGTCACTGTGGTATGTTACCAGCCCAAGTATCTTTTGCAGTTCTTCCTTCAGTGGAGAGGATAACAGACAGCTTCATTGACTAAGATAGGTGACCCAGCATGCTACTGTTTGTGATTGGGCCACTCTGGTCTTAGGAACGTGGATTACGTCTTTTACCCACCCCTGAATGTGTAAAGTTGTTTTAACAATAACCTCTGCAGTCTGAGTTATTGGTTCTACCGCCTGCAGTACAGAATAGGTGGCCAACAACTGCTTTTCAACCATGCTGTATCTCTCTTCTGCTCCATGCCAAATCTGTGACCAGAACCCAATCGGGATTTGAACGGAACTCTGGCGCTGCCACAGCCCCCAGCCAAACCCTTCTTGGGTTACATGCATATTTAGTTCAGCTGGAAGGGCTGGATCAAATACACCCAGTGCCTGGGCCTGTTTAACAGCTACTTTTGCTTGCTGGAAGGCTTCTTGTTCTGTTCTATCCCAATCCCATACATGGTCTTTTTTTTTTATCGAAATGAAGGTTTTAGCAGTTGTGCTAAGTTGGATATAAAGGATCACCAATATCCTAATATACCCCAAAACTCCTGTAACTGCTTCAGTTTCCTGGGAACACATGAATCTTATCTATGATTGCACTGGGTAACCTGACCAGACAACACCCAGGAATTTAACTGGTAGCCCTGGCCCTTGTACTTTCTGTGGATTTATAGCCCATCCTTTTTCCTATAAATAAGTAATTAGTGATGGTGCTGTCTTTTCTAATGCCTCAATTGAGTCAGAGGTTAGCATCAAATCATCGATGTAGTGGTACATTTTGATAGTAGTTAGTTTGTTCCAATTTGCCAAGTCACATGCCACCAAATTATGACAAAAAGTAGGTGAATGCATGTACCCCTGAGGTAGGACTTGAAAAGTCCACTGCCTGCCCTCCTATGTGAATGCAAACTGGTCTAGAGATTCCTTAGCAATTGGAATGCTGAAAAATGCATTTGTCAGATGCAGAACACAGTGATATGTTTCTACCTCTCTACTTAGAATCATAGAATCACAGAATCATAGAATGGCCTGGGTTGAAAAGGACCAAAATGGTCATCTAGTTTCAACCCCCTCACCATATGCAGGGCCACCAGTCACTAGACCAGGCTGCCAAAAGCCACATCCAGCCTGGCCTTGAATGCCTCCAGGGATGGGGCATCCACAGCCTCTTTGGGCAACCTGTTCCAGTGTGTCACCACCCTCTGTGTGAAAAACTTGCTCCTAATATCTAACCTAAACCTCCCCTGTCTTAGTTTTAAGCTATTCCCCTTTGTCCCATCACTATCCATCCTTGTAAACAGGCATTCTCCCTCCTGTTTATACGTTCCTTTCAAGTACTGGAAGACTGCAATGAGGTCTCCCCAGAGCCTTCTCATCTCCAAGCCAAACAAGCCCAGTTCCCTCAACCTTTCCCCATGGGAGAGATGCTCTCTGATCATCTTAGTGGCCATCCTCTGAACCCACTCTAAGAGTTCCACATTGTTCCCGTACTGGGGGCCCCAGGCCTGGATGCAGTACTCCAGATGGGGCCTTACAAGTGCCAAGTAGAGGGGGACAATCACCTCCCTCTCCCTGCTGGCCACCCCTTTCTTAATGCAGCCCAAAACACAGTTGGCCTTCCGGGCTGCAAGTGCACACTGCTGGCTCATGTCCAGCTTCTTGTCCACCAGGACCCCCAAGTCCTTCTCCGCAGGGTTGCTCTCAAGGAGGTTTTTCCCCAGTTTGTGTAAATACCTGAGATTGCCCCAGCCCAAGTGCAGCACCCTGCACTTGGCCTTATTGAACCTCATTAGATTTCCATGGGCCCACTTCTCCAGCCTGTCCAGGTCCCTCTGGATGGCTTCCCTTCCTTCCAATGCATCAACTGCATCACTCAGCTTGGTGTCATCTGCAAACTTGCTAAGGGTACACTCAGTGCCATCATCTATGTCATTGATGAAGACTTCGAAGAGCACTGTCCCAAGACCAACCCCTGAAGGGCACCGCTTGTGACCGGCCTCCACCCAGACACAGAATTAATCACAACCTTGACTGCGTCCAGCCAGCCAATTCCTAATCCATTGTACAGTCCATCCTTCAAATCCACACCTCTCCAATTTAGAGAGAAGGATGTGGTGAGGGACCATGTCAAAGGCTTTGTAGAAGTCCAGGTAGATGACATCCGTTGCCCTTCCCCTGTCCACCAAAGCTGTCATTCCTTTGTAGAAGGCCACCAGATTGGTCACGCAAGATCTGCCCTTGGTGAAGCCATGCTGGCTGTCTCAAATCACCTCTTTGTCTCATATGTGTCTTAGCACAGTTTCTAGGAGGATCTGCTCCATGATCTTCCCAGGCACAGAGGTGAGGCTCACCTGCCTGTAGTTCCCCAGCTCTTCCTTTCTCGCTTTCTTAAAAATGGGAGTAATATTTCCCTTTTTCCAGTCTCCGGGGACTTCACCAGACAGCCAGGATTTTTCAAATATGATGGAGAGCGGCTCAGCAACCACATCAGCCATCTCTTTCAGAACCTTAGGATGGATATCATCCGGTCCCATGGACTTATACACATTCAGTTTCACAAGCAGGGCTCAGACTTGTTCCACTGTTATGGTGGGACAGAAACCACTCCCCACACCCTCACCTACAGGCTCAGGGTCCTGGCAGGAACAAGAAGCCTGACACCGGTGAAGACTGAAGCAAAGCACTCATTGAGTACCTCAGCTTTTTCTATGTCTGAGGAAGCCAGCTCTCCATTACCTTTCATCAGAGGGGGAACACTCTCCTTGGCCTGTCTCCTCCTGCCTATGTACCCGTAGAACCCCTTCTTGTTATCTTTCACATCCCTTGCCAAGTTCAGCTCCATCTGCGCCTTGGCTTTCCCAATCCTATCATCTCTGCACACATGGACAACAGCCCTGTATTCTTCCCAGGCTACACAATCCTGCTTCCACTTCCTGTACATTTCCTCTTTTCCCTCAGTTTAAGCTGCAGGTCCTTGCACAGCCACGACGGTCACCTGCCTCCCCTGCTCGACTTCTTTTGCTGGGGGATGGAGAGCCGTTGCGCCCTCAGAAGGGTGTCCTTCAAGAGCTGCCAGCACTGTTCTGCACCCATGCCCTTAAGGACAGTTTCCCAGGGGATCCCACTCAGCAGTTCCTTGAGCAGCCAGAAGTTTGCTCTCCTGAAGCACAGGGTTCTAGCTCTGCTTTTTGCCAGGCCCACATTCCTCCTGATCACAAACTCCAGCAAGACATGGTCACTACAGCCCAGGCTGCCTCCAATCTTAACCTCTCTAATGCTCTCCTCCACATTTTTGAGGACCAGGTCCAGTAGGGCTTCACCTCAAGTCGGTCCATCTATTACCTGGACCAGGAAGTTGTCCTCGACAGACTCCAGGATTCTCCTGGATTGTCTGCCACCTGCAGTGCCACTATCCCAGCAGATATCCAGGTGGTTGAAATCCCCCATCAGGACAAGAGCCCACGTGCAGGACACCTCTTGCAGCTGGAGGAAAAAGGACTCATCAACAGGCTCCCCCTGATCAGGCGGCTGGTAGCAGACCCCAACCATTAGATGCCCTTTACTGGACCAATCCTTGATTTTTACCCACGAGCTCTTGACCTGATACTTAATGTATCCATGAGGGAGGCGATGTTGGGTACAGCTGCATGGATTGGCGTTGTGACTTTTTTTAGTTCTCTAGTCTACTGTCATTCGCCATGTACCATCTGACTTCCTGACTGGCCATATGGGGGAGTTGTATGGGCTGTGTGCAGGTCTAATGATCCCTACTTTCTCCAGCTCATGCACAGTCTTGGTAATTTCTTCTTGCCCATCTGGGAGTCCATACTGCTTTGTATTTGTGATCCGGCACAGTTGTGGCAAACAAATAGGTTCAATTTTGCATGACCCCTTACAATTGCCTGCACTACCTGGATACTAATAGATCTTTCCCTTAATCTGAACTCTCCCACAGTGGTCAGACCCAACAGGATGTCTATCCCCAATATGTACTCTGGAACTGAGGTGATAGACACCTTGTACTCCCGAGGTGGTAGACGCCCAACTCCCAGTTTCAACCATGTTTGGGTTACAGGGATTGTCTGCACCCCACACCCACCTATCATTGCCTCAGTGCCTGAAAATTAGTTTGGGTCACCATATATAATTAATGTTTCTGCCCCAGTATCTACTAGTGCCATAACTCACTGCACATTTATTTCGGGACCAATGAATCATTAGTTCAATGTAGGGTCTCCGGTCCCCTCTAGAGACCCTGGTCTTGGGGAGTTTTGGTTCCTCTGTCATGCCATCACCTCTGCAGTCCCTAAGTCTTTTTCCTCTAATGGCTCGACTGTGGCTGCCCTGAGGAGGTTTACATGTTTTCGATGGGACTTCGAAGTCTTCTAGATTCCATGTGTTTTGTGGAATCCGTTCTATGAGTCTAACTCCTTCCGTTTTAGGTGAGCGTTGGAATCTCTGACTGTTTGGTAACTGTTTCCATAGTTGTTATAAGACCTCATTAGGCTGCCCATCAATATTTTGAAATTGAACTCCTGCTCTAATCAGGTCATTGAACATTTGTTTTCCTGAGACCCTAATGGGTCCAGACTGAATAACCTCAGTTGCAGGTCTCCTAGGTCATGGTGGTGGATAGATGTCTGACTTTTCCACCACAATTCAGACACTGTGCCTGGCCCATAGGTGCTCTGTCTCCCCCAGATCTGCCACCAATTGGGCGACCTGTTGCATTATGGCCTCTGAGGCCACTGAGGGATTCAGTATGGATACCAAAGTACCGTACTGCTGTGGCAGAGCTTGCTGCAGGATGAGATCCCTCATTCCTGCTGAAAATTTCATCATGTCCGGGCTCTCAAAATCCTCCTCATAAATTGCCTCCTTCATGCCTAATTCTGAAATGTAGTATTGCAAGTCCTCCATAGAGGACCATAGGCTGGTATTTAATGGTATAACACTCTTGTTTGTCCATGTTGCACAGCATGCAGCCATTAACCATGTAATCAATGAATGATTTTCTTCATTATGTTGGACGGCTGCATAGTCTTGGCCTGAGGCCAGGGTGAGTGGTAATGGATGCCAGTTTTGAAATTTCTGGTCCATTCACCAGAAGGCTTTCTGCCCCCATGTCATACAGTCAGAGCAGCCATGCTGGCACACTCTCTCTAGGTTTTTGTCTAAACCGCTGAACTAAATGCATTAATTCAGCTGCCATGTATGGGGAAGCTGTTACATATAGTGTGCTCTGGGCCAGGGGCCACTGGTCAGGGGGCAGTCCCACTGGCCTATCCTGCTTTTTTTTTTTTTTGTGTGTGTGTGTGTGTGTGTGTGTGTGTGTGTGTGTGTGTCACAGCTGGTCAGATCTCAAAGGGATCTAGCTCTAGAGGAGCCTCAAGATGTGACCTTTTAGTGCTTTCATTTACAAAGTCCACATGTGGATTCTCTTGTACAGTGTCGCCAGTAATTTCTAGAGAAATTGTAGGGGAATGATAGGTTTTTTCCCTCTCAAAATTATGACCTGTCTTTCTAGTTCTTCAATATGGTCATGCAATAGTTGATTTTCATCAGTGAGAGCTGCTTCGGTTATATTTAGCTGGTTCAAGACCATCAGCAGTGGCCGCACCATCATGGAGGCAGCTAACTGTCGTTCTCAAGTAGTGAGTACATTTTTGTTTAGACTATTGAAATACGCAGCCAGGCAGGAACATTTCCTCCGTCCCGCAGGGGGCCCCATTTTTCAACAATACAAACAATCCCTTGATATGGGGCTCCTAGGAATCCCAGATGTGCCCTGGCAAAACTTCGCTCATAGGACTAGTCTTTTCCTGTGCAAACCATCCCACGATACTGTTCAGAAATGTAATGGTAATTATTTTAGGGGGCTTATAATTGGGTACCTTTAAAGATATTTGGCTGCCTGGCTCGCCAAAATGTAGGGCAAATGAGGGCAATGACAGAGCCTTAATTTGAGAAATAGGCGCTATATGAAAAATATCAAAAGGAATTAACTCACCCCTCCTGGTAGCAGTTTGGAGAAAAGGACGAGCTGAGGAGTGTGACCCTCTCCTGTTTGTGCAGTCGCGCCGCATCTTAAGGCGCATCCCAAGGATTCTTTGAAATGTTCCCCCATCCAGACCCACTCCTGCGGAGCAGAGAAAGAACCCTGGATGCAGACCAGGTATATTTTAGGTACAGGGGACCCATTAGTTGTAATGAGATGTCCTTCGCGGGGGTGAAGGAGTGAGGGTGCTCCCCCTGAGGGTGGATCCACAGGTAATGGTTGGGTGATCATGATCAGTGTGGGTGTGCACCCCTCAGGAGGGGGGTCCCACTTAGGGAGGTATCTTGAGAATTCCAAGAACCTCACAGGTGTAACTCACAAGGCATCCCGAGAATGAGGCTGTAATGCACTTGAGAATGTAAACTTTGTAATACTTTGAAAAAACATGGCCACAAAGGTGTGCCGGATCCACAGTTTAAAAGTGACCAGTCAGTAAAGGGTCAGTTAGCTGCCAGGAGGGAGCCTGGTGGGACCTATGTAATGGGTAAATGTCCAAACCAGTTTTAATAACTGTGTTTGTCATTGTTGTTATCTTTGTAATTATTGTTTCTGTTACAAAATTATTGCTTGTGGAATTCCGTTTATAATATAAGTTCTCTCATTGCTGGGGGACGTTGTTTATAGCTCTTGTCCAGGAATTTGGAGTTTCCTTGCCCTGGGGAGCAGGCAGACTCCATTACCCAGCAGCGGAGACTTTATAAGTGGCTGCCATATAGTGCGAATGCTAAATATTGGATCCAAGGTGTGGGTGGTGTGAATGTGGAAATCAAGTATAATTGGATGTTTGTTTCACCCCAAAAATGGTTGCAACCCTGTATTTATAATCAGAGGCTTGACTGTAATACTGTCCAGGAAGTACAGTGGGATAGAGGAAACTGGCATTTCGGCTGGGGCTGTGGACTGGGGTTTAAAGAGGAATGTGTATTTGGTCAAACTAATATACTAGCTGTAAGGGGTGGACTTCTGGGAACAATAAAGAATCAATAAAATTTAGTACGGGGGAGCACAGGGAAAGGAAGTCCCCAGGCGAACCTTACTTGAGATATTGCTGGAAAGCCTAGGGGCCCCACGAGCAAGAAGACTTTAATTAAATATTGTAATCGGTGGTTGGAAGGTGGTGAAAAATTGCCTTTAAATGGCACTCTGAATCATAATATCATTTTGCAGTTAATGTTGTTTTTGCAAAGGCAGGAGATGGGACACTGGAAGCAAGAATAGCCTTCATCTGCAGAGACCTAGGAAACTTGATATCCCTGTGTTAACACAGGAAGCCTCCAGAGGCGAGGAGTTGAGATATATCAGCTGTTGCTGTTGCTGCACTAAAGCACGGCTCTAGGACCCAAAGATCTCCTCAGGAAGAGCTGGGAGGGGCTGGAAGGGCCCAGGAGGGTTCTGCCCCCACTGAACAGAAAAGCAGTTAGTGCAAAAAGTGGCACTGGATTTGGAAATAGATGCAATAACAGTTTAGTGTGGAGAAAATTAAGCTACGGAATGAATTGCAGCAAAGTGTGGAATTTTTAGTAGACACTGGAACAACTTATTCAGTGTTAAATATTTCTCTAACTCCAGTAAGTGATGAATTTGTAACCATAAGGGAAGCCACTGGCAAAGATAAGAAGGCTTACTTTCTTAGGCCTTTACAATTAGTATAGGTAAGCAGATAGGGATTCAGAAATTTTGTACATGCCAGATTCACCAAAGCCTTTACTAGGGCAAGATCTACTAGAACAACTGGAAGCTGAAATGAAGTTTAGGGAAGGAAAATTGGAATTTAAGGTAAAAGAAGATCAGTTAATAGAGGTGCTTAGTTTAGTATTGATTACTACCCCTGCTGGGACTGGAATCCCAGATGAAGAAAGTGATCAAGTTTGTCCTGGGGTATGGGCAGTAGAAGCCCCCAGGTAGGGCAAAGAATGCAGCACCAATAGCAATCGGAATAAAGCAAGGAGCTCAACCAGTTTGGATTAAACAGTATTCCCTCAAATTTGAAGACAGGAAAGGAATCCAACCAATAATCTACCATTTTCAGAAATGCAGGTTGTTAGTGGAGTGTGAGTCAAAATACAGCACACCCACCCTCCTGCTTAGAAAACTGGATGGGAGCTACTGGATAGTACAAGATTTAAGGGCTATCAATAGAATAGTGGAGGATTTATACCCATTGGTAGCAAACCCATATATGCTGCTTACAAAATTATCAGGGGAATTGACCTGGACCTAAAAGATACCTTCTTTTGTCTACTGTTGAGTACCGAAAGTCAGCTAATGTTTGCCTTTGAGTGGGAGAATCCCAGTTCCCCAGGGGTTCAAAACTAGTCCCACTCTTTTTGGGAACCAACATGCTAAGGACCTGGAGCAATGGGTGCGGCCCTGGGACAAAGAACCCTAACACAGAATGTAGATGACCTTCTGATAGCTACCAAAACAAAGGAGGTATGCATAGCAAGGACAGTTAGTCTACTAGTAAACTTTCTTGGACTTATTGGCTATTGAGTTTCTCCACAGAAAGCCCAGGTGGCATGGCCACAAGAAACCTATTTGGGTTATGAAATCACTGCTGGATCCTGAACCCTAGGAACAATGAGGAAGGAAGCAATTTGCCAGACTCCGGATCCTCAAACAGCTAAGGAGCTCTGGACTTTACTGGGGATGACGAGGTGGTGCTGCCAGTGGATATACAACTATGGAATACTGGTAAAACCCCTGTGCCCTTTTGAAATCCTGTCCAAAGGTCCTCATACAGGTTGAGGAAGGCAAATAAGAGCAAGGTTTAACTGTGGCAATTAGACACAGACTCCGTTGCTAGTGCAGAACAAAGATTTTCATTGTGTGTGATCAACTTGAACAATATGCACTTGGTCAAGTGTCTTATTAAACATGACTCTCCTGTTGCATGTGGCAGCGCTGGGTCTTCCATCCGGCCCTGAAGGAGATGGTACTGGAGCTTTGCTTATCCCTCTTGTGCCATCCCTCTTGTGGCACCCACATCAGCATGGGCTCAGCTTGGGTGCTGGTGAGGTTGGCATGGTACCAGTTTTTGCTGTTGTGTTGGACTGAGGCACTGGCTCTCTCAGTCTCTTCTCAAACCTGTTGTACCTCAGAGGCATCTCCTGGTAGTGGGTGATGAGGCCAAAGAGGCTGTCAAACACCAGGTTGTTGATCAGGAAAAACTTGGGGATGCCAGCGTCCTGCCACCAGTGGATGCAGCAATGCTGCACCTTCTCATTGCGCCAGAAGGACAGAACATAGTCCCCAACAAATGTCTCACTCCCCCTGACGAGGAGGGAGCCATCAGGTGCCCCTGTCTCAGTGCAGTACACTGTCAGCAGCCACTCAGCAATGTGCTGCCCACTGCGCCTTGCTCCTAGCCTGCCATGGAACTATTCATCTGTGAAATGCAGCTCGGGGTTGTTGCTCACCTCCTTCTGCATTGGTTGTCTACCCTGTTTGTTTCTGGCTGGGACAAAGTAAAGTGGGTTCCATACATAATTGATGGGGTCTTCCATCATTTCGCAGCCCTGCTTCTCATTTCTGCTCCTTCGTCACACATGCACCCATGGTTCCTTGACACTCACCTCTGTCAGCCACCTCAGGTTCAGCAGGGCTTGCCACTGGTCAGCTTGACCTTTAGGGCATCTGCTCACACACATGCCAGGTGTACAAGCTAGACATCTTGTGATTATGTCAAGAGGTACTGTCTGACATAAATAGTTGCAATCTTTCAGTTTTACCATCCATGTCTGCTGAACTTGTTTACATCTGCCAAGGTCTTTTGCTAATCAGAGCGAGAATGTCTTTATTCTCTCCCAGTGATATACAGATTAAAAGAAGCGAAATACGGGACCTGGATAAACTAATTGAGGGGACTTGGGGAGTATATAGAAACAGAGATTGTAATGAAAGAGAGAAATTGGGAAGAACAGTAACAGTTGCACTAGAAGCGGTACAACTACCTGAGAAGATGACTGTCATGTATTGTAAAGCCCACCGGAAGGGAGAAACATCTGAAGAAGTAGGCAATGCATTAGCTGACCAAGAAGCAAGAAGAGTGGCAGAAACAGAGGACATAGAGATGCAGGCTTTGGTTCCAGACAGTAAAATGCAAATTGAAGGTAAACCAAGTTATTCAAGAGAGGACCAAAACTGATAAAGGACTTAGGAGGGCAAGTGGGAGAACGAGGGTGGATTAGGGTGCAAAACAAAATAACAGTTCCCACCTCCCTATTATGGGCCATAATCATGGCTCGGCACAGGAAAACTCACTGGGGAGTTGAGGCCCTGTATAAATACCTAAGTCAACAGATTGTGGCTCAGAATTTATACACCACCATTAAACAGGTAACACAGCAATGTGAGATTTGTTTAATCCTAGAACAGTCCTCAGGGTCCCACTGGGACAAATAGGGAAGGGAAATTATCCTAGGCAACAATGACAAATTGATTTCTCTGAAATCCCAGGAAAAGGGGGGTGTAGATATTTGTTGATATTAACAGACACCTTTTCAGGTTGGCCAGAGGCTTTGCCTTGCAGGACCAGCAAAGTGCAGGAATTAACTAAAGTATTGTTACAAGAGATAATTCCAAGATTTGGGGTTCCAGAACATCATTTATGTAGCGAAGATAAAAGAGAAAGTGTTGTGGATACAGTACACACAACTTCAGAAGACATCTCAACTGTAGTGGACTATTAAGAAGGCCGGACAGCTGAAGCTAAGGATTATGAGACGGTATGTTTAGAATGTGTTTTATAGGTTGCATGTATTATGTAAGACTTGCTTTAGCCTGGCATGAAAATACCTATTTAAACATCACTAAAGGAGTAGTGGCTAGCCTAAACCTCACCAATTGTTGCATATGTACAGCCTTGCCAAGGGATTGCCAAATGGAACTCCCTCAGTATGGGATTCCCTCCACCAATTGGACACTATGGGTTGGAGCAGGAGGTAGGCGTAGGTGTCCAAGTAAAATTGCTACAATAGGAAAAAAAGGACCTAAATTCAGTATACCACTATGATACTTCATTAGGATTTACAGAACTGTGGAACAAACTAACCAGTTGGTTACTGAACTTTGCCTGGCTAAAGCAACTCTTCACAGCTTGCATAGTCCTACTTTGGAATATTGCATATTCCTATCTTGGAATATTTGTATGTTACATTGTTTCTTGTGTATGTCTAAACAACCAGGTGGAAATTATGAAACATGGAAACAACATAAGATATGCCAAAAGATGGAAAGTAGGGTGTATTTTCATAAATCCTTAGGAGAGAATGGTATCATCTAGCGACATGAAGATTGCTAGATTGTGGTAAAGGAGGGAATTGATGTGGAACGTATTTCTTTAGAATTGTTTCAGAATGGCATTTGCTGAATTATGAACTAGGCAAAGAGGTGTAGAGCGAACAAAGGCAATGACAGACACTATAGGGAGGGATGTCGAGGGGAATTGACTCACCCCTCCTAGCAATGGCCGGGAGAAGGGGGGAGGGCAAGCTGAGCAATGCAGCCTTATCCCTCTCACACCGCTCCAGGCACTCATATGCTCACATATTCGTAATCCTAATTTTTAATCTTGTGAAAAATGAACAGCTTTGCATGGTATATGAGAATTTTTCCTTTATCATTGCATATTTGAAGTTTCAAGATTCTTTAATTATGGGAAAACTTGAATAGTGTACTAACAACTTGTACTGCATTTATTCTTTTCTATAATGAATATAATGTTGTGTACTTTTGAGCAAATACATGGAAATGCAAGCCAGGGGTCTATAGTTTAACATAATGAAAAATAAAAGCCATCCAAATCTGCATGGTGCATCATTAATAATCAGGTGACAATTCTTGTAACACTTGTGAGGTCAAGATGACTTTCTTAAGGAGCAAGATGAACAGAAACATTTAATTTTCAAAGTAGAGGAGAAAAAAAAAAAAAAAGTAGAGGTGAAGTACTTCATACCAGCACTGAACCCAAATCCATACTCTTATCCTCTCTGCAGCTATGCCATGCTGAATAGTTTGAAAGAGATTCCTCTACATATCTGGGGCCTGAACCCATCTTCATTAAGAGTGAAAATCAAACTCATTAATGACAATATCCCAACCTCTTGAAGGGGAGAGAATGCAAATCCATATTTCTGAGTTGGTTTCAAGTTCAATGCTAAACCACATGAATAAAATTCGGTTCATAAAGTGTTTCCCTCAAACATATTTGTGATCTTTCAGAAATTTGATACCAACAAGCATCAGTGAAAAACAACTGAAAACATTGGAAAGGAAGATGCTCCCACTGTGTTTTCAGAGGATGGATAGTGATACAGGTTGGTTTGCTTAGCAGTAGGGATTAGTACATTAGTACATTGGTTTATTGGTTAAGAACCAGTTTATCCATAAGTGATAATTCTAAAACTTTCCATTTCAGTTTTAGTGGGTGAACAGTCTTGTTTTTTCTTCAATAATTTTGCACTGGGGACATACATAATAGAAGACTATTATCTTCTGCCTCAATGATTTTGCCTTCTGAGAAGTACTGGAGTCACAATAGAATACTTTTATGTTTTGCCTCAAAACATGTAGGGATATTTTCCTCAGGTTCCACATACATTGTTTTTAAAAAGGGGTTCACTGTGGCCTAATAAGCAGTGGAAATCTTCCAAACTGGGGAAATGTGAATGAAAGTGAGTCAAAGGGTTCAGTGACAAAGCTGATGGTGAAAAAACGGAAGAAGTAGGTGGGCACTTGACCACCCTGAATACCACTGAGTATGCCTATAGGGATGTTAGCACATATCTATGAGGCCTTGAAAAAGAGTGAATACGTATGCCAAAGTACTGCATATGTATGTCTTAACTGTATAAATGTAGAATCTGAACACTGAGAGCATGGGCTTGCTTGTCAAGTCACCCGATGCGCATCGTGAGGAGTAAAGGAATGCCACTTTCTAAAACGACACAGGAATTAGAGAGTTTTCTTCCCAGATTTTGGATGACAATAGGTACCATGTAACATCTTCAGAGAGTTTTGAGCTCAGCTTTGTCAGTATCAAGCCCTGTGGTGTAGAAGGTGCATGTCACCTGCCCCTGCTTTCTGCTGTGTGGGCTCTGGGTGTGGGGCAGTAGAGAGGAACTGGTTTACAGGAAAACACAGAGCACAGCACCTCAGGCATGTGGCTTCACAGGGCAGGGCTGGGAACATCACTGGTCCACTTTCCATGGGCACACTTACCTTGCGGCTAGAGCCCTGGGAAGAAAGGCTGCTGGCCACAGCTGCTTTACCAGGAAGCAGGGCTCCTGGAGGTAGGTGGAGTCACCCTTATAATTCAGGCAACAGGCCATTAAGTAAGGCAATGATAGCTGAAGTGGCTGAATGTGTCAGGGAATAATTTACATTTGCTTGTTTAGCTGTTAGTAGTGCAGAAGCAAACTAGAATATAAAGGGTTCTATGCCAAATAGAGATCTTTCATTTTGATGTGTTTCTTGTGAGGAAAAATGTTAACAGGTTTTTGGATTCATTTAACTAATACATGGCAATGATAACACACGGCCTGAGTGAGAGTAATTAATTGAGCTCTTCCTCTCCACTTGCCTTCATGAGAAAGAAAGGAGCCTCTTAGAGGACTGGAAAGCTGGAGAATCTGAAGCTAAACATTCAAGCAGTTGCAGTTACAGCAGAGTGTCTTAACATACTCTCAAATTCTGTTTAGTGGCACCAAGTGATCTGATTACACAGAGAAATTTATGTCTTTTATGTGACATGCCTTGTCATACCAGACAGGTCATTAACATGAGGTAGACCTTTTAGGCAGGTACATCTTGTATATTTGTAAAATTTTATAAATCTTATAGAATTGCATGATTGCATGAAAATACAGTGTTAGAATGTTTATATTCTAATAGATGTCTTCCAAGACTTCTTTTTTATTTCCAAAGTCCTGTTTTAGATGTTGAACTAATTCGGAGTAAAGGAAAATATTCTTTAGACCAAATTTTTGATTTTATTTTTGTAAGGTTTACTGTGCCTTCCTTTGAAATGTCTGCTACAGGCTGCTTTTTGAGAGAATGCTGTAATAAATGACCTGAGGCTGGACCCAGTCTAGAGGTTATTGTGATCCTGGTTCAGATCCTGTCCATCTCCCTGACAACTAAACAGCTAGAGACCAGGCTGAATGGAAGAAAGCCTGGAGATCACGAAAGAAGTGAAAGGATTGAAGCTGTCTAACAGTTTAGGCCTCCAAGTACATCTTTCTCTCTCTCTCTCTCTTTTTTTTTTTTTTTCTTCTGTCTTTTTTGATCCTATTCTTGACAGATGTTGGGTTGTGCAAAAGGAAAGGTTTTTGTAGGTATGCATTCAGAATCAAGGTTTTTTATACCTCTACTTTATGTTCCCAAAGCTGTAAACTATTTTGAGAGCTTTCCTGGGTACCTGGCTTTTTCTGGGTACCCCAGATTTTGGATCAAGATTATCAAGGAAAAAATAATGTTCAATTGCTTATATATTATTATATTCTCAGCAGCCTTTTTGGTGACACGTGTTGGTAACATATATTTGGCATAATTGTAAGTTTAAATTTGCAGTGGTTACTCCAGTTTTCTAAGTGCTAAGATTCTGTGTGTGCATGCAGAGTGAAGAGATAAGGTATGTGGACAGTTTCACTGTGCCTTTCTAAAAAACAGGGCATTGTTCAGAACAACCGTCTTAGAAGAAATCATCGAAAGCAGTTGAATCTCTGCTAGTGATAAATGGAACAGAGTAAGTTTTTGAAACATGCAGATAGAAGAAGGTAGAGATTGCATTAAAATTGCTTAAAATGTCCCTTAAAGTTAGATAACATATGCTGTCATAAAGCAAATGGATGGCTAACATATTGGGGTTTATTTGACATTAAAACCATGAAGACCTTCTGTTAGCAAATTAATGTTAGTCTCACAGTGAAGGTGTAGGTGAATTAAAATAACAGCCATGTTGCCCTGCCTGAGTTACCACTGGATAGGTTGCATGCTGTGTACCTAATGGCATTTTGTACTCTAATGGTTGCTGAAGACATCCTTACTATCGTTTGAATTTTATCCAGTGTAACAAAAATTAATTTGGTCAGCTTCCTTTCATTTTCTCATCATGGATTTTCAACTATTAAAAAGATTCATTTTCAGGAAACATATTGAGGGGAAGAGAAGGGCAAATTGCTTGCTGCTTGCTCTACCAGTTGACTGAAGCTCTATGGCCAGCCTGATCTCACTCAACCAGACCCTCCTGCCTTTGTGCCACCAGTGACCAGTGATAGATCAGAGCAGCAGTTGTGTCCTTTGGATCCCCACTGGGTGACCACCCACACTATGAGTTGTGGTATCCACCCTGTGCCTGAACCCTGCTCTGTGTTTACTATTTTCCACTCTGTTTTCATTAGCTGCTTTTTCAACCTTACATCACCTATGAATTTGTTGGCATTTCAAGTTCTGTAAACTGTGACGTCTTGGTCTAGTCTTCAGAGTCTGTGCATGTCCCTTATGCTACTTCAGGCAGCACTCAGTTATTTTACTTGCTTTTGCAAACAAACAAGTAATATTTCATTTATTAAACAGATTTCTGAGAATGCTCTTTGCTCTCTGTTTCTTTTTCTTCCAGAAGCATGTTACTTTTATGTTTAGCATAGGCTTTGTTTCTCCTCAGCAAATACTGGTACATCTGATTTATAAATTATTGAAAGAAGACTGGCAAGAATGTAACACTGTGAAGACATAACTGGGAGCCTTATGTGCAGTTCTCCAAGATGTGTCATGCTTGCATTAAAAAAGTCCTATCTTTTGATGTCTAATTTTAAACTTGTGAAGCCCTAGCCTTTGAAGGTGGCAGTGATAAAGCTGAGAATTAAAAGATTCTAGATTATATTAATGAGAGAATGTTGGTGGTTTAGTAGTCTAGTCGTAAAAAGTATTTCAGACTAAAAAACAGTCAAAGTTGCTAGTCTTAATACTGCATTCCATTTGCATTTGTGCATTTGCATGCACAAATCAGATAATTGCACTCTCAGCCTAGCAGCTGTTTCTATTTCTGGGTATGATTTGTGGCTCAGGTACTTAGGCTAGGCATTTGCAAATCTATTAAGCTTGAAAGAGAAACAGTGTCTCCCTCATGCTGCCTGGCAATGTAAGCTAAATGAAGGCCTTTAAGATGTCTTTAGATGACTATCCGCCTAAAGACCCCAAAAGCTGATTTAGAATATTCTGAATAGAGATCCAGGAACCTTCCCCCAAGAAAAAAAAGTGCATATCTATGTGGTGGCAGATATTCACCTGCACTTTTTTCTTGTTGCTTTCATCACCTCCTTCTGTAACACTTCTCAACACCCTGGCAGAAAAGTACTGAACCTTTTGTTACAGGTACATAAAGGACTGTTGCCAGACTGCACTTATCTCACCTAGGCAATTTCTTTAATAATATATTTTCTGAGGTTCCCAGCGTTTTCACCCAAAGCATTAACTTAACTTGCAATTGCTTGAGTGGATTTAGTATTCACAGTGTTTTAAAAATGGACTTTAAATTCATAGAATCATAGAATCTTTCAGGTTGGAAAAGACCTTAAGATCATCGAGTCCAACCATGACCTAACCATACTGCACTAACTGACAACCCTCCGCTAAGTCATGTCCCTGAGCACCACATCCAAACAGTTTTTAAACACATCCAGGGAAGGTTACTCAACCACCTCCCTGGGAAGCCTGTTCCAGTGCTTAACAACCCTTTCTGTAAATAAGTTTTTCCTGATATCCAACCTGAACTTATCCTGGTGCAACTTGAGGCCATTTCCCCTTGTCATGTCACCTGTCACCAGTGAGAAGATACCAACCCCGCTCTCACTTTTCAGATATTGGAAGAGAGCAATAAGGTCTCCCTTCAGCCTCCTTTTCCCCAGTTCCCTCAGCCTCTCCCCATAGGCCATATTCTCCAAGTTCTCCACAAGCCTTGTTGCCCTTCTTTGGACATGCTCCAGCACCTTAATGTTCTTTCTGTACTGAGGTGCCCAAAACTGAACACAGTACTCAAGGTGGGGCCTCACCAGTGCTGAGTACAGAGGCAGGATTACTTCCCTAGTCCTGCTCACCACACAATTCCTGATACAAGCCAGGATGCCATTGGCCTACTTGGCCACCTGGTCACACTGCTGGCTCATATTCAGCAGACTGTCCATCAGTACACCAAGGACCCTTTCCATCAGGCAGCTTTCCAGCCACTCCTCCCCAAGCCCGTTGGGTTGCCTGGGGTTGTGACCAAAATGTAGGACCCGACACTTGGCCCTGTTGAAACTCATAGTTTGCCTTGGCCCATTGATACAGTCTATCACAGTCCCTCTGTTGTGCCCTTCTCCCCTCTGGCAGATCAACACTCCCTCCCAACTTGATGTCGTCTGCAAACTTACTTATTGTCAAATTTCAGTTCATATTACCTGCTTACCTGACATGCATCTCCATGTGCTGTCACCTTTCCCAGGTCTTCCTTCCACTTCCAGCATTCACACATTTGGGAACACCGAGTTCAATAAAACGGAAGTATTTTACTGTAAGGAAGGACTGTTACAGGAAAATCTGTAGTGCTTTGTTATTAAGTAGGAGGATGTATACCCTGGCTTTTCAGCTGTTCTGTTTTTTCCCAGCTAGTCCACAGAAACCGAGGCTGCCCTGCTGTCCCTAGCCCCTCTTGAGCTGGTTCTCAAGCCATCAACAAGGATCAACAAGGTCCTTGAGTCATATCAGTCTGTTGAGTTATGTTCTTTATGCCTGGTAACTTGGAGATGCCAGGCACAAAAGGCAGTACCAGAAATATTAGAAACCCCAACACTGCACCAGAAAAACTACATACTTTTAAACAGTTTTGGTCAGGCCAGAAAATGACCAGAAAATTTCTTCCTGCTCATTTCACATTGTTGCAAGAGGTAAAAGATGAGGGAGGTAATAGGAGGAGAAAGGAAATTATGGACAAATTTATCCATCAAGCACACTTCATATCTAAAATGCAAAGCCTTTTTGTTAAAGGCAAAACCTATGAGGGATCTTAATATGCCCATTGTGCCACTGGTAACAACAGAGATGGGGACAAAGAGTTCTGGTGGTGCATCTATGACAGCAGTTTGCAGTGGGGAATGATGAGGTGTGGGTCTGAGAGTCTTGGGCTTCCTGCCACATTGCTTTCAAAGGGTTCCATTCAGTACAAGAAGGAGATGGAAAACCACAATGTTGCATTCAGTAACAAGATAGAAGCCTCTGTATAAAATAATGTCTGCTGTTTTCATGTAATACTAAGAAAATCTTTTCTGGTGGAGAGGAAGAAAATTTATTTTTTGTCATTACATTTTCAGAAGTAGCCTATGTTTGAGTATCTCATGGCAATAAGCATTTGTGACGCTTGCTGTGCTCTATTTCTAAACCATATAACACCTGCTTATTTAAACAAACTGTTTTTTACCTTCTATGTGAGAAAAGCTAGTAGCTACTTTAACTAAAAGATTTATTTGGGTTCAAAGAAGTGCTGTGTTGAACGTGGGAATGAGCACTGTACTGTCAAATGGAGTCCTATTGTTGCTGTGATGGTATGAGGACATAGACAAGGCAGAGTTTGTAGTGAGACATAATTTTATTAGATGAGCAGATGTAGATGGGAGAAAAGACATATTTTGGAACAAACAAGCTCTCCTCTAGACCTGAACAAAGGACCTGAAACCTTTTTGATTATTTGTTTCATTAAATCTTGCTTCAGAATGGCAGGATTTTAAACCTGCTGCAAGGCCTGTTACTCCCTTACTCTCCTCTCAAAAAGCATGCAGTACTTTCAGATGGCTTGAACTTTGGGCCTGCCCTAACTAAAACCAGCCCAGGCACAACTATATAGTAATTACTAAGTGCATACGGATAAATCTGTGACATTTGCTGAGCTATTACATATTGAATGCTGAAACATATATGATGTTTCTCTCCAGACTCTTGTGTTGATCCTATGCATTCACTTAATGTGTTGTTGAAATAACATCCTGCATACGGCACAAAATTAAAATAATATATATTCTCATCAAGATTGTATTTCTATGCTTTGAGTATTTTGACTGTTCTTTATCTCATAGTTAATCTTATTTCATTCTATTTTTTTTTTTTTTGCATAAAATACACACTGCAAGATTTTAGATCTAAAAATTATGAGCTGTTATTCCCAATTTATATATAAATAAACAACGTTTGCAGTCAACTTTACTGGACTCCATGCAACAGTTCTATATTGCAGTGTCAGTGGGGCAGGTCTATGAATAGTACAGTTAGCACTGTCAATAACTGTCACAGGAATGTCTGGAACTGCACAGTAGCACATTTTATACACCAGCCAGATGATTGACCATTTTTGTAAAGTACTGAAAGTATATAAAAGATTTATTGTTGCTGTACAATTACAATTCAATTACAATTAAAAAACAATTACTAGTACATTGTTACTCTTCTCATTCAAATTCATTTTCAATGATTTTCTTTCACTTAATGTGGTATATGTTGAGAAGAATAAAGAAAACTGAGGAGAAATGATCAGGGCACTAGTTTTGTTTACAGTACCAAAAATAGGGTCACAAATAAATTACTTAGCTCATATTGAACACATTATCAATTAAAATTTTGTCAAAACATACTTCATACACCCTGCAAGTTACCAAGAATGTTGCAGGTTTCTGATATTATCTAAAGCCAAAAAGGTGGTTTTGCTGTGTCTGGAAAAGAGTGTAGTGAGATAAATAATTGCTACTAACCCTTGTTTTACAGGAAAGTATTAAAATAAAGGTGTAAAGCAATGTTAATTAAATGCATGTATTGTGTTCTGATTCCGCATGGCTTAATAAGGTACAGGAATGAGAAATGGAAGGAAGTATTAAAATAAATATTCTAAAGCAATGGAAGGTCTTTTTAATAGTGTGAGAAAACACCTCTATACTTTGCAGTTCTCGTAGTATTCTTCCTTGCATTAATGCTGGCTGTTTGCTGCCTTCTGCTTTACTCTGAAATACTCTAAATCCGAATAGTGGAGAACTCACTGACTCGCTAACTGCCCGCACATGTGAGCAGAGATACTGTCTTTTCTCTTCCAGTGCATTTCAGAAGCACAATGAAGAAAAACCCACATGTTCATTTGCCATAAACCTTTCTTCTGTCTCTTCAGGGAAGCTATCAGTCGTGTTTGTGAAGCTGTGCCTGGTGCCAAAGGAGCCTTCAAGAAACGAAAGGTATTTTTCCCTTCTTGTAATGAAGTTGACTGTATTTTCTTAATTCAACACCAAGGAGACCAGGCACAGCAGGCAGGAGACTTAGAGCAGCTTTGAGAATTGCAGATTATTAACTATTTAAAGGCAAGGAAGGTGGCAGTGTGGCTCTCTATGTTACAGACTGCTTCGATGTTACTGAGCTTGTGGCTGGGGATGATAAGGTTGAATCCCTACGGGTAAAGATCAGGGGAAGGGCTGACAAGGCAGACATCTTGGTGGGCGTTTGCTATAGACCGCCAAACCAGGATGAAGAGACAGATGAGGTGTTCTTTGAGCAGCTGGCGGAAGCTGCACAATCACCAGCGCTCGTCCTCATGGGGAATTTCAACTTCCCCAACACATGCTGGGAATACAACACAGCGCAGAAGCAGTCTAGGAGGTTTCTGGAGTGTATTGAAGATAATTTTCTGCTGCAGCTGTTGAGAGAGCCTACAAGAGGAGCTGCCCCGCTAGACCTGCTGTTCACAAACAGAGAAGGTCTGGTGGGAGATTTGGAGGTCAGGGGCTGTTTTGGACAGAGTGACCATGAAATGTTAGGGTTCTCAATTCTTGGGGGAGCAAAGAGGGGGAGCAGCAAAACTGCTACCTTGGACTTCCGGAGGGCAGACTTTGAATTGTTCAGAAGACTAGTAGGGGGAGTCCCCTGGGATTCAGTCTTAGAGAATAAAGGGGTCCAAGAAGGTTGGTCACTCTTCAAGAAGGAAGTCTTAAAGGCACAGGAGCAGGCTGTCCCCCTGAGCCACAAAATGAGCCAGCAAGGAAGAAGACCAGCGTGGATGAATAGGAAGCTATTTTTGAGGTTCTGGGAGAAAAAGAGAATCTACCTCCTGTGGAAGAAGGGACAGGCGACTCAGAAAGAGTACAGAGAAGTTGTTAAGATATGTAGAGAGAAAATCAGAAAGCCAAAAGCCCAGCTTAAAGTCAACCTGGCCACTGGGGTAAAAAGGAACAAGAAACTCTTTTACAAACACATCAACAGTAAGAGGAGGACTAAGGAGAGTCTCCATTCTTTACTGGATGAGGCTGGGAATGTGACCACTAAAGATAAGGAAAAGGAAGGGGTTCTGAATGCATTCTTTAAGTCTGTCTTTAAAGATCAGACCAGTTATCCTCAGGGTACTCCACTCTCTGACCTGGTAGTCTTGGCTGGGGGGCAGACAAAACCCCCGATAATTCAGGAGGAAACAGTCAGAGACCTACTGCTCCAACTGGACTGCCACAAGTCCATGGGGCCAGATGAGATTCACCTGAGAGTGCTAAGAGAACTGGCGGAGGTGATAGCCAAGCCGCTTTCCATCATCTATCAGCGCTCCTTGTTGACTGGTGAGGTCCCAGAAGACTGGAGGCTTGCCAGAAGGGTTGTAAGGAGGACCTGGGGAACTACAGGCCTGTTAGCCTGACCGTGGTGCCAGGGAAGGTTATGGAGCAGATTGTCTTGAGGGAGATCACATGGCAAGTGCAGGACAGCGGGGGGATCAGGTCCAGCCAGCGTGGGTTCAAGAAGGGTAGGTCCTGCTTGACCAACCTGATCTCCTTCTATGATCTAGTGACCTGTCTGGTGGCTGAGGGAAAGGCTGTTGATGTAGTCTACCTAGACTTCAGCAAAGCCTTTGTCACTGTCTCCCACAATATTCTCCTGCAGAAGCTGGCAGCCTGTGGCTTGGACAGGTACACCCTTGGCTGAGTAAGGAACTGGCTGGAGGGCCCGGCCCAGAGAGTGGTGGTGAATGGAGCTAAATCCAACTGGTGACCAGTCATGAGTGGTGTTCCCCAGGGGTTGGTGCTGGAACCTGTCCTCTTCAATATATTTATTGATGATCTGGATGGGGGCATTGAGTGCACCCTCAGTAAGTTTGCACCAACTTGGCTGGAAGTGTCAATTTGCCTGGGGGTAGCGAGGCCCTTCAGAGGGATCTAGATAAGCTGGATAGCTGGGCTGAAGCCAATGGGATGAGGTTCAACAAAACCAAATGCCGGGTCCTGCACTTTGGCTACAGCAACCCCAGGCAGAGCTACAGGCATGGGGCAGAGTGGCTGGAAAATGGTGTAGAGGAAATGGACCTGAGAGTATTGATTGATGCTTGGCTGAACATGAGCCAGCAGTGTGCCCAGGTGGCCAAGAAGGCCAATGGCATCCTGGCTTGCATCAGAAACAGTGTTGCCAGCAGGAACAGGGAAGCGATTGTCCCCCCATACTCGGCACTGGTGAGGCCTGCCTCGAGTACTGTGTCCAGTTTTGGGTCCCTCACTGCAAGAAAGGCATTGAGGCCCTGGAAAGTGTTCAGAGAAGGGTAACAGAGCCGGTGAAGGGTCTGGAGCACAGGCCATATGAGGAGAGGCTGAAGGAGCTGGGAATGTTCAGCCTGGAGAAGAGGAGGCTCAGGGGAGACCTTATTGTTCTCTATAACTTCCTGAAGGGAGGTTGTAGTGAGCTGGGGGTTGGCCTCTTCTCTTGTGTAACTGGTGATAGGACTAGAACAAATGGCTTCAAGCTGTGCCAGGGGAAATTTAGGCTGGACATTAGGAAATACTACTTCTCTGAAAGAGTGGTCAGGCAGTGGAATGGGCTGCCCAGGAAGGTGGTGGAGTCGCCAACCTTGGAAGTGTTCAAGGAAAGTTTGGACGTTATGTTGAAGGATGTGGTTTAGTGAGAACTATTGGTGATTGGTGGACGGTTGGACTGGATGATCTTGTAGGTCTTTTCCAACCTTGGTGATTCTGTGATTCTGTGACAGTATTTGCTATTTTCACCCACTGTATGCTGCCTCTCACTCTTTTCATCAGAATCTTCTTTTACAGGAATGTTGAAGTGGGAGTACATCTCAGAAACAGTCTGCAGCTTGTTCCTACTATAGAAACTCCATTTTTGTGTGTGTGTTTTCTTTTGTAGATTTGCAGATGCAAGGCTAAAACCAAACAAAATGGGATGCCTTTTCATTCAATACATGAGTCAATTGTGAAAGTCCTTATTGGAAGCTACTGAAGAGTCCATAAGTATACATTATTTTGAAAATGACTAGATCTGTTTATGGAGCATAGCTCTTCTGGTGACATTTAAAGAGTTTGGATATTGCTTGTTTCTGGAAATTGAAAGAATGTGCCCAGCAATTTCCTGTTTCACGTGTTCTTCCCTGAGCAGCATTGGCCTAGCACACTGATCACTATGCTTTTATTCTTATTAGTGTAGTAGGAATTGGGATCTGCAAAAAATGAATGGAGGAAGCCTCGGCTTGGCCCCTGCACCAGCGTATGCTCTTCTACACGCCCATGAGCAAAGCTGGGATTTAACACTAAGCCTCAGGGAGAGAGTGAAGAATGAAATTAAATTGTAGCACTTGTGTGTGTCTCTCGATGAAGAACAGGCAGGTGGTAAGGTCTGCTTGCCACTGCCTAGCTGTGTGTGCAGTCCCAGCAGAACAGGGAGACTGAAATTCTGCTTCTGCAATGGGGAATATTCCCAAAATAAGGCAATGGAACCACATCTGTGAAAGCATAATTGGAAACTGTCTTAGAATTGAAGTTGTGATTTTCTTTTCTTCTCCAGGAAATTTATCTCACTGTCAGTTCTGGATTCTCCAGCCTTTTTTTTTTTTTTTTTTTTTTTTTTTTTTTTTTAGCTGAAGGCAAAGAGGAAAATGCCTTTTTTGAAAATGTTTTGTCATGCAAAATGTAAGAGTCTTAGGTGCCTAGTGAGACACCTTGCTGTGTGACTGTGTTTAGAAGTAGTGTCACTTATCAGTTGTGGAAATGAAGTACAGTTCTTAAAATAAATCTACTGGTTGAGAAGAAATGTTGTCCAACAACAGAATATCAGCAAAATGTTAAAGACAAGTTATCTGTTGTCAGGGTACCTTCCATGATTTTGCCTCTACTGGTTACCAGTTTGGTTAAGGAGGCTTCTTGAGAACAGTGTCACCATTAAGTGGGGATCCTCAGGCATTAGCTGGTAAGGGTTTAAAAAAGAAATAAAAATAGCTGAAAGAGCTTGTTTTAAAAAGCTTTTAGTGAAAACACTCTCTGTAACATGATGAATTAAAACCAGTGAAGCTCAAATCTTGCATGCAAGTAATATGTAGTCAGTGTGTTTTTAATCAATAAAGCAGAAAGGACAAAGTTAACAATGAATTTAAGCTTTAAGGAAGAGTACAAAACTGGTCAGTCTGGTAGAGACAAAGCTTGCCAACCTTGCAGACACTGTATCACAGATGCAGTGGCAGAGGAACACTGCCTTCAGTCACAGCTCTGCTTTCATAACCTCATTACCAACATGCATATGCAGCTGTGGATCTGCAGTGAGTGCATGGCTTGGTCTGCTGTTTCTGGGCAGCCTGCTTTTCAGGCTGCATCTACCCAGACAAGGCAGCTGTATGAGCTGCCAAAGGTGGGAAGTTTGTGAACTATGTAACTGCTCTGAGGTAACCTCTTAGGTTACACTTTGATCAGGTGTCAATACCTACCTAACTTGTTACCACTATTAGAAGTAATAGTATAAATGAGATACTATCTCCAGAGGAAAACAGTTGTTCCAATGAAGTGATCTTTCAAAGGTTAGTGACTTTTTAGAAACCTTTGTTGCTTGGGCTAACCCTATCTACAAGAAAGGCTGCCTAAGAAAATGGAACAAAAATGTGCTTTTTCCTCTCACAGCCACCGAGCAAAGTTCTGTCCAGCGTCTTGGGAAAGAGCAATCTTCAGTTTGCAGGAATGAGCATAATACTGAATATTTCTACTGCAAGCTTAAACCTTATGACTCCCGATATGAAACAGGTGAGTATAAGTACCATATTAATTTGTGAGACTTTTGGCAAACAGCCTAGTGTGCAGTTATTTGTAGTCTACCAAAGTACTGGCTCAAGGTGTTATTCCTCAACATTGTTAATAAAATGAATGAAAATAGAATATAAATCATATTAGGAGTCATAGTTCGCTGGAGCATTCAACACAGATTTGATTTTGTCCTTACCATGCTTGAGGTTTTGCTCTTAAGAGACCTGTAATTTGAAAAGGCATTCACTGGCTGTAGGAGTTTTTGTTAGGGCCGCTTGCAAGCATTCAAAGTGTTCAGAGGGATGCATGTGGAGTAGATGACTAAAGGATGGAATGTGCAACCCCAATTTTGTTTTCATTCTTCCTATTTAGAGCCTTAAAGGGCAATCTGTTTCTCAAGTGCTGCTAAAATATAGCTGGAGGGATTTTGCAATGCAGTGAAATGCCAGTCTTCTCAAAAGACAAGGCAGCCTTTTTCAGGCCACCCATTTCTTCTTCTTCTCTGTGCTGAAGGTATCCTTCAGACATTGAGGAATCACTGCAGTGGTCTGTGAATGATGTGTGAGATGAGAAAAATCCTTGCTGAGGGTATATATAAAGAGAAAGCAGACAGACTTGCATAATCACTGCTATGCTATTTGCTGGGAGCCACGTACTGTGATAAGGCACACAACTTTTGCCCAGATACAGCCAGAGGGAAAAAAAGAATGTTTTTGCTGTCCTCATGAGCCTCAGGATTATAGAAGAAAATGAGTATACACATTGTGTGTTAAAAACCCTCCTGTTTATTATTATATTTTCAGTGATTCATTCTTGTCCTCCATTTCAAAAGCATTGTAATCCTCTACAGCGAACACTGAGGCTGTGAGTGCAGTGTTATGGCTGCTTGCAGTATTTTGGAGCCTTATTATGCAACAGACAAAGCAATGTTTTTCATGAGGGCAGTTGCCCACAGTCAGAAGCATAGAAACTTGATTTATTTATATTAATCTATTTATCTATTTATAGTATATTACATCTATCAAAAAAGTGCCAGACCCTGAAAGTGGCTTTGTTTTCAGCTGACATCAGAGTAGAAATGCAACTTACTTAATGTTATATCCCTGAAAAGGATCCTCCCCCAAATGCTTTGATTTTTCGCCGTGAATGATGAAGTGATAACCAGTAAGCTGAAAAACAACAAAAAAAAGGAGTTGACAAAACTGTTTATGTTTCTTCCACATCATTCTTGTTCTGGATGCTCCCAGCCTGGGAAACATCTGGTTTTTCAGAGATCCCATTTGACTATTGCCTCTTGTTTGTACCAAGCATTTGATTTGAAAATAAGCATGGAACAGCAGCTCTGCCCTTGGAGGCTTCACCCAGGAATATGGCTGTAGACATCTGTAATAGCCTCTTTTTCCCAGAGGAGCTAAAATGAAAGAAAAAATTATGTTGCGGGCTCTTGGGTGGCAGGCAAGCAGAGTCTTATGTCCCTGCACAAGAATGTTGTAACCATACTGAGCAAAGGCATATAGAACCTTTTTGTTTTCTTTTGTTTCCTTTTATTTGTTTAAAGTGCAGATTTGGATAGGCTGAGGTCTTTCCAAACAATGTGCAAAGTGGAGCAAGTTGCTTCATTTAAATTAGGGCAAGAGACCAAGTATTTGACACTCGTTTCAATATTTTGTTATTGGGGAAAAAAGTAGCCCTGCCGCTAACTAAACTAAAATGTTTAGCTATGGAATTTGAAAAAAAAAAAAAAAAAAAAAAAAAAAAGAAGAAGTCTGACTAGGACTGATAGTTTCAGACACTTTTACATTTCCTTGAAATTTGAAAAATATTTTTGAGGCAATCTTGATTTTTCTTTTTTATGATGTAGAATGAGTTGTTTGAACAATACTAAAGGTGCAGAAAATATCTGTTAGTTCATTTTCATTGTTAAGTTTACTTCCTTTTTATGGAAAAAATATATGGAAATCCTCACTGCTGAGTAGAGACTGGTGGTTCTGCACTGAAAACTTAAAAATTAAGGACTATTCTGAGGCTGCTGTGGAAAAGGAGAAGTATTAAAAAGGTAATGCTCTTTATATGAAATAAGCACTTTGGGTTCTTTGTGTTGATTCTATCTGACCTGGTGAAGTTTTCTTTTTAAGGAAGAATGGTTTCTAGATCAGGTCTTTAAAATTCAGGATGAATAAAGGCATCACAGAATATTTTTTACTGAGTCTTTCTTTCCTGGTTCTCCCCCCCCTCCCCTTCCCCCCTCCCGCCCAAAAGGAAAAAAAACAACAAACAAAAAAACCCCAAAAAATCAGTTTTCTTAAGTTTGTGGTTCCTTCTCCAAGCATGGGATCCAAATGTCCGAGGCACTGAGTAAGAGGCCTGTCCTAAAACAAATGAATACTTTGGTATGGATTCTATGAATAAAATGATCAAGAGAAATTTTCTCTCAAATTACCTTTTCTTTCTTGGTTCTTACATGATTTTATTATTAAAGGTTTCATAAGTTAAATCTCAGGACAGCACTGCAGCGGAGCTGTTATTCCTGTATTAGAGGTTCACTACAATTCATCTCTTCAGTGATAAATATCTTATTAGTTCAAATTGCACATAAGCAAATTGAATTTAGTCATTTCAAAGCCCTGGATTATGCCTGAAATTCTGACCATGATGCTAGATTGCAGCTAGATTGAAAATCCTATTTGCATACTGCAAACAGTTATGTTTGAAACATAAAACAATACAGAGCTATTGGAAGGAATGTTAGGAACTCGACCTGGTGTGCAGGTTGTCATCATGTCATTGATTTCACCAGCATGGCATCAGCAGGAAAGTATTTTGATGAAGAGCACTTTGCTCCACTCATCATTAACTGTGATAAAGAAAGCGATAGAAAAATTCTCAAGCAGACTCCGTATGACAAATCTATATGATTTACTGGAGTTCTAAGAATATTTAACAATTTTGCAGTGTCCTGCCAAGTTCCAAAGAACATCAGAATGAATACATTCATCCTTGAGTTTGTTTACATTCTTGTGTTACACATTCACTCCTTTATAGATACAATACAGTTTATTTTAACCTTGGTTTTGGGGTTTTCACCCCCTAAAAGGGGTAAACTATAAAAAAATCCTACTGACTTGCACTTTATTCTTCTAATCTTTTGATACAGATCATAGCAAATCACCATATGCAATCTATCTCTTTTGCATCTGGAGGTTATCTGGTAAGCATTTATTTAAAGCTTTCTCCCACGTAGATAATGCTTTGAGTGCTGTGTGACAAAATTTATTGTATAGCTTTATGAAAGAAAAATACAACCGCAGTAGCTCCTGCTTCTTGTTTCATGAATTCTTCTTGATTGTTGCCATCAAACTCTTTTTGAGGGAAACTACTGTCAAGCAGTCATAAATCCTGCTCTTTGAATGACTGAAAGGAAAAGTATCAAAGGGCAAGTATTCACATAAAAACTGGTAAGCGGAACTCCATTTTTCAGAGTAGGATAGGCAAATGGGTATTTCATGAATTTTCATCCTGACCGTTTTTTATTTTGTCTTCTTTGCAGTAATATACAGTTATGTTGCAGGTATATGCATAGGTTTTTTTTCTTCTTGTCTTGAAGAATACTATGAAAAGAGTGTGTTAAGTACTGCCTTCAGGAATACTCATTACAGGCAATTTGAAGGCTGGCTTTCAGAAAAGGCTAGATCTTTCTTTGTAATTTTGCAAAGTTTTCAGATACACCTGTGCATTTGATTCATTCTAGATCGAAGGGCAAACTCTGATTGTGCTTTATCCTGTCTTTATGAGTGGCCCATCCAAAGTCATATTTAGTGTGTTCTAAAAGTATTTCTCATTTACAAACAAGTGAAAGAACTCTAAAGCAGGACAGTGCTTTTGTCATAACCATAGGGGTATGAGAGCTTTTAAGCCTAGACTAATTGTATTAATCTACTTTTTCCTCTGTCATATCATCATACACAATTTATCTGTCATAGAATACAGGTAAGGTGACTTACAGCCTGCTTTGTAAGTTATTTATCTCAGTTACACTCTGTTAAGTTGAAGACTGGTGGCATTTCCTCTGTTCATTTCACTATCCTTGGTAAACATAAGGGCAAACTTAAATCTTTGAATAGCTCTACTGAACTCAGTTAAGTTCCAGAAGGGAAAAGGGCACCATATCATAATAATTTGGGGAACAAAAAATGGATTAACAGCTGCTTCCTGTTACATATATACAACAATATATACCACATATATGTATATACGTATATATATGTATACATACATATATACTACAAATACAACAGATTGCAATGGATGCTATAAATGAACAATTACTGAAGTGGGCAGAGGAGTGATTAGCATAGGTCCCTGCCTCGGTAAGAAGATTATTTACTCCCCATCTGCCACCCCAAATGCCTTAGCAACTTATTGCATATTGCCCACTGATTGAGTGATTTACCAGAGAAGAGGAGAACAGCATTGGAATGAACAAGCTTTTCCAAATGTTGTGAAGAGAAAATCCTACTACTAAGTCAGTGAGCTAGCAGAGAAATTGAGTGGTATGGTGTGAGAACCTGTAAGAGACAGTGAAATTGTAGCATTACTTTCTCAGTATGACCACTCATATGGTCTCATTCTGGAGGTGGAGAGGGTAGGTGTGACTATCTAAAGACACTGTGCAGGCTAGAATATGGCACAACTTTAAATCAAAAGCTAGTTCATAAAACAGGTGGTTCCTTTGTCCCAAGAGCGCAGGAGAGAAGGCAAACATTAGGGTTGTGATTTAAGGTACTTTACTAACCCATCTGTGAGTTATTCAGGCAAAACTTTAATCAGCCCTTTAATTATGTCCACTTGGTTGAAAATTGCTGTCACCAAACCTTATCCCCCAAGCATGGTTGTGTCCCAGTCCATAAACTCATCTCATTATATAAGATTTCAGGTGTACGGAGAAAGGCCGTACTGCACAGAACATGAGAAGACAAGATCTGTGCCTGAACTACTTCAGGGAGTACTTCCCTTATACTGAATTCTGAAGTTTGATTTATTCAGAAGTGAGTTTGCCCTTACTCCTCAACCCATTCATTTTTTCTGCTCAGGTTATCTGCCACACAGTTTTCCTAGCTATTAGCTTTGCAACTATCGTTCCACTCTCTAAGTGTTAATTACCTTCATTGCTGAAAATATATCCAGCGAACAGGTGTTCCATGGTCTTGGAGAACTGTTTGAATACCATATACACATTTGCAGTGTTCCTCTTTGTAATGAGACAGACCTTTTCTGACTTAATCAGTGTATTAGGGATTAAAATCTTTCCATCACATCCTTTTACAAAACATTTCAGAATCATTTTTAATTTACTTCCAAAACTGTGTTTGTTCTGGATCTGGTTTAGTGATCTTCAGTCCCTCCTTATAATACACCAAACATTTTTCATCCATAGTCATTTCAGATGGCTGTTTCCAGGCTGCAAGACAAGACATTTGGCTTTGGTGTTGAGATTTCAGAGGCAAGTCTCTTAGAGGTCCTGAGGACAGCAGTTTATCAGTTTCTGCCCAGCTGATGACTCTGAAAGCATACCCTTTTGATGAGAACCTTATAATTCACTTTTAAATGTGCTCCCTCTTGCCCTTACTGTTTCATCACAGCTTGTGTCTGAAGAGGCTTTAGAAGAAATAAAGAGTAGGTGGTTCCAGTCCCTCATACCCACACTCAGAAATGCTATGAGGTAAATCTAAGATTTACTCAGGCATAAATGTATCTATTAACTGTGTCTGTACTAGTAAGCAAAATGACTTGTGGTCTACTTAAGACCCAAAACCGAAAAGTGCAATGCAATTTGCATCTGCAGATCTAGTCTATTCCCTCCTAGTGGTCTCCTGGGATTGAAGCCCAGCATGCGCTGTCCCTTTGAACAGTTTCAGGGCATTACATGGGAAACCACTGCAGTCAGATATGAGCAACTGTGAGACAACTCTCAGGCCTTTGCTTTGGCCCTATTTTATTTGCTATTATGGACATACTTTTCCCCTTACTGGCTAATATGCATTATTACTTCCATTTAAGTCGTTGCCCAGACACTATGTCACTAGGTGCTTAAGAAATTACTAGAAAAAATGCTAGGGCTGGTCTACTCTTTTCTACTTTGTTGTTGTTGTTGTTGTTGTTTGGTTTTGTTTTCTTTACAAACCAACCTCATTACCACTGTGCCTAAGTGTCTTTCAATAGGGCATTAAGTGATATGACTATCCTTCTGTTGTCAAAACCATGAATATACTTCATTGTTTCCCCTGTCCTCTGCTTAGGAAGGAAATTATATAAACAGGTAGCAGTGATTTGGTAGGGGTGTGTATGTGCTTGTTCCAGAGAGAGGTAAGTTAGAGGAATCTGTCATTTAATTGTATATTGATGCTTGTTATGACATTAGATCTTGGTATAATAGTCAGTAGTCTTGGATCAGTATATATCCTATGTATGTCTCAATTAGTTTTAGGTATACATCACTAGCCAGGCATGTTAGGAAATGCTGCATTTAACCAAAGCTTCCTGATAGCATCAAGGATACCTGGCATTTTCCAGATGTGCCAGCAGACCTCACATTTCCTGGGAGCACTGTCCTTTGTCCTTCATCTGCATGGAGATATACTATGTGCGAAGGTGGCAGGAGAGCAGAAAAAATATCCCAAAAGAGGAAATGAACCCACTCTTGTCAGAAAATCCACCTGGCATGTGGGGGTGGGGACATATAAGAACTGCCCATGGGCAGAAGGAGAGTGTCCTGGGAAATAACTTGTGACACCCTAGCCATGGTTGATCGCTTCTGTGCTATATGTATTTATAGCCAGTAATTTAAATACACCCACTTGTTACCCATGTATGTACTACACTGCTAAATATTTCTGAAAAGCAGGGCCATCAGTCCTACTCTTTCTGTCACAGACCCAGTTGCTTATTTGTATTCTGAAACAAACTCTCTGGGTACTTGAAAGATGAGGACTTGAAATTTTACTTCCCTCTAAATAAGGCCTTATCCACATCCTACTAGATTTGTTTAATTGATTTTCAAGGACCTTGAAAGAGATTTTTAAGTTATGCTGGAATAGATCATCACACCAAAACCCCTAAGTGTTTTTATTCATTTTAAGTAGTGTGTAACTATAGAGCAAAACATGTCATATTGAGCCCATGCTCACAGGAATATGTACTCTGTACTCTGCAATAATTTGATTTAATCTGTGCAATTTTTTTGCGTTCAATGTAGATAACTTTTTTTTCAGGATACAACTGACTATGTTGCGTATGTAGCTAAGGATCCTGTGAATTGGAGAGGTAAGTTAGAAATGTCTGTTTGGCATCTGTTTTCCCTTGAGAAACATGGACTATGTATGGTGTAATTCAGACTTTTTTTTTGTTCCCAGAAAAAAATAAACGTAGCCCAGTAAAACATTGCCTTGGACAGAGTAATGAATCAGTTGAGTAGAAATAAAGAACAGCCATATGCAAGTTGGTTCTGAAACCCGATACAGGCCTTTTCTGTAGTTCATCTCCAAATTTCACTTGGATTCTCTTCATCTTTTAAATCAAAAGCTTGTCTGCATGAGCTTCTAGTCAACAGCTAATTCATACCTAGCCTCAATCAAGGGGTAATCCTCTGATTAACTCTTGTGATTAAGAGGCTGAATCTGTCAGAACTCAGCACATGACAAATTCTTTCTGATAGAATCAGATGTTTTTACCAAATAGTGAGCTTTTGAACCAGCTTGCTGGAGGTTGTATATCTTCTTTCTCTGTGAAGTTTTTTATTAATGTAGATTCCTCGTTCTGTTTCTTTGTCAGTGAAGAGTCAGGAATAGGGAACCTGTGTTCAAAGACTGAGATCTGGTGCAGTCTCAAAAATAATAGCACATTATAAAAAGTGTGAATTACAGTGTGTAATAATAGATACATAAAACATTCCCGCTTGTAATGCAGAAAGCATCACTAGGTCTTAATGCTGAATGCATTAAGTGTAATTAAATTACACTTATTATGTATTTAATTAATTAAATAGTGTATAATGTACCTGAGAATCTATTTATTATCATAGATTCATAGAGGAAAAAGACTAGCTCCAAAACATGTCTAAAGATTTTCAACAGGATTTCTGCAGAATGTAGATACTTTTTCTCCAGCCCTGGAAATCCAGAGCTGCTACTATCAGCACAACTAATTCAATATCTTCTGTATTCGGTGACCTTTCATGATATTAGATATTTCAGCAATCTGTTTTGTCCTTGTTCAGAAATTTCCAGACTTGACAGCATTAACTCAGTACATCTGCTAAAAATATAAATATGCTAAATATTAATGAAGAACACAGAAATCTTTGGAGGAGTGGGAGGTAGGGAGATAGTTTCTCATTGTGCTTACTAGGTTTTAATCTGATGTATACCTCCCACTTGCGAGGCTCAGGTGTCAGACTGGAGGCTATATGATGCAGAGCAGGACGCCACCCTCTCTCCTTTAGCAATACTGTTCTGTTGAACTTGATTCAAGAGATCTCAGAGGTAGTAATGGATTATTGGTAATTTGGTAATTTCCCACCCTGCAGACGGATACATGCACTGTAGGATCTGGAGAATCCCTGCATTCTGTTTTCCTCTATGAATGGATTTTATATAAAAACTGTTTCATGGATTATGGATCTTGTATCTAACTTGAATGGATTTAGCCTTAGCTTCATGTCATGGTTGTGTTATGCTAGTCTATTCTAGATTGAGAAACAATAGAAGTACCTGATATTGTTTCCTTGTGATGCATTTATATCAAGTCACTTACCAGTTTTTAGGAAAAATCTGTCAGAATGGATTCTGTAGATCTGGATTCTGTAGTTCATGTCCTTCATCATTCAAATCATTTGTTCCTCCTTTTCTGCTTTATTTTAAAAATGCAGGTGATATCTGTTATTTTTCAGAGTAGTCTAGTCTATCTCAGCAATCTATAATATAGCCTGTAAAAATAATCTGTAAAAAGAGCTATAATTTAAAAATTAGCACTTTTTGCTGCCATGTAGCTCTGTTGTCTCAGGTGAAATACTTTCATGCAGTGATCTTGAGTTCAGTGATGTCACTGAATGTCAGTCATGCAGTGATCTTGAGTTCTTGTTCAGTTTTGGGCACCACAATACAGAAGCGACATTGGGGTGCTGGAGCAGGTCCGAAGAAGGGCAACAAGGCTTGTAAAGGGCTTGGAGAATGTGCTCTATGAGGAGCAACTGAAGGAACTGGCGCTGTTTAGTCTGGGGAAGAGGAGGCTGAGGGGAGACCTTACTGCTCTCTTCTAGGAGGACTTGATGATCTTTAAGGTCTTTTCCAACCTGAACAATTCTATGATTCTATGATCTTTAACTCTTTTGAGTTTCAGCTTTCCATAAGAGGTTTCCCCAACAGTATATATACATTAGAAGCTTGTAGATCAGTGACTTTGCATGTGCTTAGTATTAAAACACATCTTTTAGAGGTATAATTTAGGAAGGGATCCAAGTTACTGTCTTTCACCATCACTGGATGGCCTTCGAGTTGTCTGCAAATCACTTCAGAAAAAGAGTTTGAATTTACTTCTGTATTTCTCAGAATTGTTACTGCTACTCTTAGTGACACAAGGGCTAGTGCTATGCCACAGCTTGCACATGCATTAAACTAATTTCTTCCCAAGGCTGAAAAAGCTTTCATCATGCTTTATATTCTGCATCTGGCTAGCTAAAGTCTATTTGTCTTCCACTGTAACATACACAAGAAGTCATCTCTGTATGAGCTAAACCTTCTCATTCTTTTACAAGAAGCACATCTCCTACCAGTCCATCCATGTATCCAAGGAAACAGGTTACTCATTGTGTCACCCACTGAAACTACTTAATGTCTCATGCTTTATTTCAGTTCCAGGCAGGTTTAGCAGTGAGCAATGTAGCCTCTTACGCCCTCACTACTTACAGAGTGCAAAAATTATAGCTTTCTTTGACCTAACTAGTCTGGATCCACTTTCAAGGAGATATGTTTGCAGCTTATCTGGAACTGATTATTCACCATCACTAACACTGTTGCAGAGGCTGTAAACAGCAAATATCCTGCTACTATTTTGTCAGACTCTGTGTTTGAATACATGGAGGCTCCTGGTTTTGGCTGACAAATCCACTTTCAACACCAAGTCAGGACCATTTTCCCCGAATTACATATTGCTTTAATCTGCTAGTAGACAGAGCAAGTGCTGTAAGGTGAGAAGACAGCATCTCTGGATCTGTTTAGCAGGGCAGCATTCATAATGAGCTCAGAATGTTCTGCAACAGCTCTAGCAATACCTGCATGACTGCAGGTTTATTTACTGTTTAATCTGGCCTTTTATGAAGTTTGTCAAACAGACCACCACTGGGAAGACATTGTTAGAATTTCTGAATGTCCCCATATTGCTTTAACTAGATTTATGTTGCAGAAATGTTATGATCAATCTGCATTTGTAGGACATTGACATTCAAAGCTCTTGACTCCACTGAGCTGGTAACTGGGCATACGCTAAAGTGCAGTTTGTCAAGTAAAGAATTTATTTTCAAATTATTAAAGTAGACAGGGTAGGACGTCCTATGGTACTATGGAGTGCTTGGAAAAGAGCCAGAGTCTCAAATCCAATCCAGACTGTAGCCAGTAGACCATGTTCCTGTCCAGCACTGAGTATGGAAGATAAATTCTCTGGGATTCTCCTAATGTCAGAGAGATGTTGGTTGTTCAGATCTTTTGCTTCCAACTCTTCTACATTCCTACTCTGTTAAGTGAAATCTTTGTGAGTTCACTCATTTATGTTGCCACATAAGGTTGCCTCTATCTGCCACATATGTTGCTTCTGAAACATCCTCTTATCTGAGACTAGGACTGATTTAGCTGCTTAATCAGCTGATAGATGTTTCTTGATCTCCCATGGGAACAAAGCTTGTGTTGCTAACCAATAGTTTGACCGTGTACCAGCAATGTGCCCTTGTGGACAAGAAAGCCAATGGTATCCCATGGTGCATCCCTCCTCCCTCATCCAGCAGACTTGTGATTTTATACTAGAAGCTAGGCGTTTTGGCCACCCATGAGATCCTCTTGGTGAATCTATGCTGACTACTGCTGATCTTCTCCTTCTTATGTCTGAAAATGGTTTCCATAATGAACTGTATCCACCATCTTCCCAGGGACCATGGGGAGGCTGACTGGCCCTTAGTCCTCTGGGTCATCCTTCTCATCCTTCCTTAAGATACAAGCGATTGCTTCCCTGCAATCTGGGATACTGGGATTCCCTGCAAACTGGGATACTCCTCCCAGTTGCTCCAATTGAGCAAAAATTATTAGATATTGTTAGAGTAGCCTTGCTATCCCTTCATATTGCTCTTCATGTCCCTGCCCAGATTCAATTCTGCCTGGACTTTAGCTTTTCTAACTTAATTTCTGGCTGTTGAGACAATGTCTCTGTCTTCTTTCCATGTTACCTGTTCTTGTTTCTATCCTCTGTAGGCTCTCTTTTTGTGTTCGAATTTGGCTAGGGGCTCCTTGTTCATTCATGCAGGCCTCCTAACATTTTGCCTGATTTCTTCGCTGGGATGCATAGCTCTTGGATAGAGAGGAAATGATAATTGAATATTAGCCAGCTTTCTTGGTCCCCTCTTCCCTCAAGAGCTGTATACCACAGTACTTAACCAAGCTGATCCTTGAAAAGGCTGAGTCTGCTCGGCTTGTCCAGGGTACTGAGCTTGCTGTGTGCTCTCTTGAATTTCATGGTCACTGCAGCCAAGGCTGCCTTTGAGCTTCACATTCCCCACAGGCTTCTCCCTATTGACAAGAGTGAGGTCCAGCATAGTACATCTCCTTTTTGGTTCCTTTATCACTTGGAGAACGAACTTATCATCAACACACTCCAGGAAACCTCTTGGATTGCTTATGCCCTGCTGTGCTGTCCCTCCAAAAGATATCAGAGTCCCCCACGAAGACAAGGTTGTGTGAATGAGATGCTAACTCTCTGTTAGTAGAGGGCTTCATTTGCATTCTTTTCCTGGTCAGGTGGCCTTTATCAGGCCCCCAGCATAAGGTCAGCAACCCTTTCTTCCTTTTAATCCTTACCCATGCACTGTCGGTCAGCTCCTCATTCATTTCTGGACAGAACTCTGTGTGCTCCAGCTTGTCACTGGCATAGAGTGTGACACCTCCATCTCATCTCCCCTGCCTGTCCTTCCTAAAAAGCCTTTATCCTTCCATTCCAACACTGTAGTCAGGGGAGTCTGGAATAAAACTGAAGTGGGATAACATTAATGAAAACAAAGAAAGTATGGAGTGGTTAAGTATTTTATAGCTGGTGTTGTTACAATTTACTAATGTCTTTATGAGCTCAACTTAAGCCTCAGAATTTTCTTGCAGCCTGTTAATGTTCAAGTGATTATGGATGAGTTTTTATGAGGTTTACAGTCTTTATGGACTTGTTAACATTGTGGAACTGATTTGTGCTCCCACCTACTACAGGTATAAGCCATAGCAATTTTATTTAACCTTTAAATATTCAGTTGTTTGAAGTTCACTGTGCTTGCTTTAGGGTTTATTGAAATATGCATATCATGAATAGGGCAACTATGCCTGACGTAGATGCTTTGTCACAGGCCAGCGAATCCCTACTGCTCTGTATGCACTCTAACATAAGTAACAATTTCCATGTGTTAATCTTTTTCATGTAGCTTGTCATATACTGGAATGCTGTGATGGCCTTGCCCAGGATGTCATCAGCACCATAGGGCAAGCATTTGAGCTTCGATTTAAGCAATATTTGCACTGCCCCTCTAAGATACCTACTTTCCATGATAGGTGAGTATGATTACAGAATACTGCTGAAGAATCAACTTTAACTTTATATTTATTTATTATAATGTGCTGTAGACAAAATTGCTGAAGAGGAACAGGATTTATATGCTTCAGAAAGAGATTTCTGCTAAACTGGCTAATCAGAGCTTGCCTAATGAATATGAAAGGAACACACCCATTTTAAAAGAATGGGCTAGATCTGGATTCCATAGTGGAATTATTAAAATGATCTGTTTTCTGTTGTAGTTTATATGCAGAACTGGATGACTAAAAATGGCTGTAATTTGTGACATTTCCTCATTGTTGTTACTGTCATAGTCACTGTCAACTTAGATGAAGTAAACTAGAGTTGTTGGCCTTCCAGTATGACTAGTGATGTAAACAAATGTTAAATGCTGACTGAAATCACAGATCCAGTCTCTTGATTTCATGAAGTTATTCCAGAATAACTGGAATAACTTTCAAGATTTACTGGTGCTGGAATAGGTAAAATTAAAGACAATGATTTAGAGTTTAGTCAGTTGATGAAATAACAATATGACAAAGGATACTGTGAAATAAAATCAAATACGTTGCTAATGCAGTTTTTAGTGATTGTTGAAGATAAGCAAAAACATCCTTTACTCAGAATAAGGAATTTCACCCATTGCAAAGGGAGTTTGCAAAAAATTAGAGCAAATTTGTCCAAGAGCAGGTCTGCTATACAATCTGTCATTCCTTCCTGACTTACAATGGTATCTGAGTTTTCTGAATAAGATGCTTGGAGAATATGCGCTGTGAGGAGAGACTGAAGGAACTAGGGCTGTTTAGTCTGAGGAAGAGGAGGCTGAGGGGAGACCTTATTGCTCTCTTCCAATATCTGAAAGGTGCTTAAAGTGAGAGCGGGGTTGGTCTCTTCTCACTGATGACAAGTGACAGGATGAGGGGAAATGGCCTCAAGTTGTGCCAGGGTAAGTTCAGGCTGGATATCAGGAAAAACTTTACAGAAAGGGTTGTTAAGCACTGGAATAGGCTCCCCAGGGAGGTGGTTGAGTCACCATCCCTGGATGTGTTTAAAAACTGTTTGGATGTGGTGCTCAGGGACATGATTTAGTGGAGGGTTGTCAGTTAGTGCAGTATGGTTAGGTCATGGTTGGACTCGATGATCTTTAAGGTCTTTTCCAACCTGAATGATTCTATGATTTTACGATTCTATGCAGAAGTGATTCCCCGACAAGCAGTTTTAACATGCTGCAAGTATCTGCAAGTGCTTTCTGAGGGAAGGATAAAGTGAAGCACTCATTTTCTTACAGGATGCAGAGTTTTGATGAGCCATTGATGGAGGAAGAGAGTGCAGCAGCAGAACATCCCTATTATAATAATATCCCAAATAAAATGCCCCCTCCTGGTGGCTTCATTGATTTCAGACTCAAAACAAGGATTCTCACTGCTGCAGACACAGCTCAGGTCAGTGCAATTGCATCTCTGCCTTCCCACAGATGGATCTGAAAAAAAACGTCTTTTAGGGTGGATACATCAGGTGGATACATCAGGTCTTTTAAGGTGGATACATAAATGTGTGGCTAGTTTAATACTGAATGATCAGTGAAGATCTAGGAGACAACAGATTAGGCATTTTGAGGGCAAAGGGTGGTGAATTCTTCATGGTGTTAAAAACTCAGGTTCAAGGAAGATAAACCCATTGAGGATTACTGTATTTGTAAACACTGTATCTGTTGCAGAGTATGAAGTGAGTGCATACTAACTGGAAAAATAATGATACAAAGCCTTTTGAACAGTCTAGCATAGTCATTGCTAACAGTTCATTATGTTAATAACTCAGCAGCAATTAGTATTCAGCCAGATTCATAGGTAGATCTTTCATCTCAGATAGAAATGGAACCAGCTCAGCTATTTCTGCCAGCATTTGTGGTTGGAAGTTTAACTGCAGTACTTACATAGCCATGTGTTTTAGATCCAGCCCAATTCTGCTGAAATCTCTAAGGGCCCTGTCTTCAGAAAATATTATCATATCAATACCTGAGTGAGTCCTCCAGTAACAGTGTGAGTCTTTCAGCTTTGGAGAGTGCCCAAGGTGTCCCTGATCCCACATGTGGTTTCTTTTCCCATAGGATATCGGGCTGCCTGTGGAGGCAAATGCTCTGGAGTGTCATTTGGAATTAATAAAAGCAGGAAGGAGTGAAGTTTTCATGAAGGTCACCAGTAATATCTTACTCCTACACACATTTCTGAGATATATATTTCTCACGGGGTTATCAAGATCAATCTGGGTCCGTGACAGGGGAGGGGGCAGTAGGCCCGTAGCCCCCCGGCCCCCTCGGAAAAAAAGGGAAAAGGGAAAAGGGGTAGGGAGATGGGAGTTCAAGGGAACAAACGGAACAGCGGCAACGATCTGAGGAGTAAAACTTATTTACTAACTATGATATCGGAATGCAAGATAACACACTATAATACAATATAATTAGAATTGAAGCTAATAAATCAAATATAATGAGAGAGAGAGATTTCCGAACACCGAGAGGCCTACTTTGAAGTTGAAGGCGCCGCGGCTTGGAAGCACACCCACACCCGCTGCCAGGCAGTGAGAGAGAGAGAGCGAGTGTCGCTTCCGTGACATATTTTCCCTCTCTGGCCGCGAGGTCCCCTGGGACGTGTAGTACTTCTTCTCTGTGCTCCACATGATGTTGTGATGTGGAATACCAATAGCAAAAAATTACAAAACACAAAACCATGACATTCCACCCCTTATTCTACATCACTACATCATGCTTAAAAATACATATACAAATAAACAATACTTGAAAAATGCATTACACACACAGGTCTATATACATGTATATACATGGAATTACTGACTGCACTCCCCCAACATCAAGTTCCCTTGTGGTACACACTGAGCATCCCCATCTTTCTGCATCACCCACCAAGTGCACCCAGGTCCCTGGGCAAAAACAGTTCCACGGAGAGGTTTGCCCTTTCCAGAGGCTGGAAGGACCCACACTGCTTTCCCCAACAGGTTCTTTACATGTACAACAGGGACCTTATCTCCCTCTACAGTCTGTAGGGGGCTGGATTGGGTAGGACTATCACGATTGACAGATCCTCTGGTATTGACCAACCAGGTGGCTTCTGCCAAATGCTTCTCCCAGTGTTTAAATGTTCCACCACCCATTGCTTTCAACATGGTTTTCAACAACCCATTGTATCGTTCAATTTTACCAGAAGCTGGCGCATGATAGGGGATATGATAAATCCACTCAATGCCATGATCTTTGGCCCAAGTATTTACAAGGGAATTTTTGAAATGTGTCCCATTATCAGACTCAATTCTTTCTGGAGTGCCATGTCGCCACAGGACTTGTTTCTCAAGACCCAATATGGTGTTTCGGGCGGTAGCATGGGGTACTGCATAGGTTTCAAGCCACCCAGTGGTTGCTTCCACCATGGTAAGCACATAACGCTTACCATTGCGAGATCGTGGTAAGGTGATATAATCAACCTGCCACGCCTCCCCATATTTGTACTTTTGCCATCGCCCTTCCCCCCAGAGAGGTTTCATCCTCCTGGCTTGTTTAATTACGGCACATGTCTCACAGTCATGAATAACCTGTGCAATAGCGTCCATAGTTAAGTCCACCCCTTGGTCTCTGGCCCACTTATATGTTGCGTCTCTTCCTTGATGGCCCGAGGTCTCATGGGCCCATCGAGCTAGAAATAATTCACCCTTGTTCTGCCAGTCCAAGTCTATTTGAGCCACCTCAATTCTGGCATCTACCTGATGGTTGTTTTGTTGTTCTTCAGTAGCCCGACTCTTGGGCACGTGAGCATCCACATGGCGCACCTTTATAACCGTATCTTTTGCTCGGGCAGCAATGTCTTTCCACAGTTCAGCAGCCCAAATAGGTTTACCTTTCCGCTGCCAGTTATTTTGTTCCCACTGCTGTAACCATCCCCACAAGGTATTTGCCACCATCCATGAGTCAGTATAAAGATAAAGCATTGGCCACCTCTCCCATTCAGCAACATCTAAGGCCAGCTGGACAGCCTTTACCTCTGCGGACTGACTAGATTCTCCTTTTCCTTCAGTGGCCTCTGCAACCTGTCGTGTGGGGCTCCACACAGCAGCTTTCCATCTGTGATGCTTCCCCACAATACGACACGATCCATCAGTGAACAGGGCATATTCCTTCTCATTTTCTGGTAGTTCATTGTATGGTGGGGCCTCTTTAGCACGTGACACTTCTTCTGCTGGTGATGTTCCAAACATTTTACCTTCAGGCCAGTCCATGATCACCTCTAAAATTCCCGGATGACTGAGGTTCCCCATCCGTGCTCGTTGTGTAATCAGTGCAGTCCACTTGCTCCAAGTGGCATCAGTAGCATGATGGGTGGAGGGAACCTTTCCTTTAAACATCCAGTTCAGCACTGGCAGTCGAGGTGCCAGAAGGAGCTGCGTTTCAGTACCGACTACTTCGGAAGCAGCCCGAACCCCCTCATATGCAGCTAAGATCTCCTTCTCAGTTGGAGTGTAGCCCTCTTCAGACCCCTTGTACGCTCGACTCCAAAATCCCAGGGGTCGGCCTCGAGTCTCTCCTGAGGCTCTTTGCCACAAACTCCAAGTGGGACCTTTCTCTCCAGCAGCAGTATAGAGGATGTTCTTTACATCCTGTCCCGTCCGTACTGGCCCCAGGGCCACTGCATGGGCTATCTCCTGTTTAATCTGTTCAAAAGCCTGCTGCTGCTCTGGGCCCCATGTGAAATCATTTTTCTTCCGTGTCACTTGATAAAGGGGGCTTACAATGAGGCTGTAATTTGGAACATGCATTCTCCAAAAGCCCACTACGCCCAGAAAAGACTGTGTGTCTTTCTTGCTAGTGGGTGGAGACATAGCAGCAATCTTGTCGATCACATCTGCTGGGATGTGACGACGCCCATCTTGCCACTTTATTCCCAGGAATTGAATTTCCTGAGCAGGTCCTTTCACTTTGCTTCGCTTAATTGCAAAGCCAGCACGTAGAAGGATCTGGATTATTTGTTCTCCTTTCTCAAAAACTTCCCTTGCTGTATTGCCCCACACAATGATGTCATCAATGTACTGTAAGTGCTCAGGAGCACCACCCTGTTCCAGTGCAGTCTGGATCAACCCATGGCAAATGGTGGGACTATGTTTCCACCCCTGGGGCAAACGGTTCCAGGTATACTGAATGCCCCTCCAGGTGAAGGCAAACTGTGGCCTACATTCTGTGGCCAAAGGAAAAGAAAAAGAAAAAGAAAAAGGAAAAGGAAAAGGAAAAGAAGGCATTTGCAATGTCAGTGGTGGCATACCATTTGGCTGACTTTGACTCCAGCTCGTATTGGAGTTCTAACATGTCTGGCACAGCAGCACTCAGTGGGGGTGTGACTTCATTCAGGCCACGGTAGTCTACCGTCAGCCGCCATTCTCCACTGGCTTTACGCACCGGCCATATGGGGCTGTTGAAAGGTGAGTGAGTTTTACTAATCACTCCCTGACTCTCCAGTTGACGAATTAACTCATGAATGGGGAGCAAGGAATCCCTATTGGTGCGATACTGCCGTCTGTGCACCATTTTTGTAGCAATCGGTACTTGCTGCTCTTTTACTCGTAGCAGCCCCACAACAGATGGGTCTTCTGACAGGCCAGGCAAAACAGACAACTGCTTAACACCTTCTGTGTCTACAGCAGCTATTCCAAAGGCCCATCGGTACCCCTTGGGATCCTTGAAATATCCCATTCTGAGGTAATCGATACCAAGTATACAGGGAGCCCTGGGCCAGTCACAATAGGGTGTTTCTGCCAGTCTTTACCAGTGAGACTTATTTCAGCCTCTAACACAGTCAGCTCCTGGGAACCCCCAGTCACTCCATGAATATAAATTGATTCTGTCCCTTGGTGACTCGAGGGCATTAGGGTGCACTGTGCACCAGTGTCCACCAGGGCCTTATATTTCTGTGGTCGTGATGTGCCAGGCCACCTAATCCACACAGTCCAGTATACTCTATTGTCCCTTTCCCCCCCCTGGCTGGGGGCAGGGCCCCCCTATTTGTTACCTCGATTGTTCGCAGCGACTGGAGCAATCACCCTTTTGGAGAAGTTCACCTTGGTGGTCGATCTGTCTCGTAATTCTTTCACTCGTGCTTGAAGTGCAGGAGTGGGCTGCTTATCCCACTTCTTCATATTCTCCCCATGGTCGCGCAGGTAGCGCCACAAGGCAAGACCTGATGTAGCCTTACTGTTGTCATTCGCCTGAGCACGAGGACGCCTCCTTCTGATGGCTGAGATATTGGATGATGAAGGTTGGGAGGAAACCAAGTTGATCAGCTCTTCCGGTAGACAGTTTTGGGAATTCTGGTTCCCATCAGATGTATCTGGTACTACCATGGATCCATCTGCATTAAGCATGGTAGACAGTTCGTCCCTCATATCTTCTTGTTTGCTCTCCACTCTGTCTAGTTTTTCAACTACCTTTGTGATGGCCGAAACACAAGCCCGTAGAGGGGCTAAATGTAACTCAAAGTCTTGAAGTCTATTAACCAGTTCATTTACAAGGGGTCTTCTTACCCCTTTGCCATACATTGCTGCGAGTGTACTGGCATACCTTTCCGGTGCAGTCTTCGTGAATGTACGCCACATATTTGGTGTACACCTGACTTTCTCAGGGTCATGCTTTTGGTCTGGCTCGTCAGGGATGAAGTCAGAACTGTATAACATTTCCACTACGGCATGCTCTCTCAAATAACCGATACCTCTTTCCATATCAGTCCATTTCTTTTTCTCAGGCATCAGATCATCTTTGAAGGGGTATCTTTCTCTTACGGCTAACAGCATTCGCTTCCAGAGGGTGAAGGATCCATCCTGGCATGTACCAATACCCCTGTCAATGGCTGAGTCTCTAGTAATGCTACCCAGTTGGCGAGCTTCTCTACCATCTAGCCACACACTGTTGGCCCCACTGTCCCAACAGCGGAGTAACCAGGTGACGATAGGCTCTTTAGGGTGTTGTGAAAAGTCTTTTCTCAGACCTCTAATTTCACTCATTTTTAGAGATCGATCAACAACAGTAACAATGTCTTGCTCACCTCCACCTCCTGCTCTTTCAGGACTTCTTGTTACCCTTCTGGGAGTAGGTGACCGTGATCTTACTGAAGGCCCCTCCCCTAGACTCAGGGCCGCTTTCCATGGATCGAGCCACTCTGGACCTCTTTCCTCCCCTTCTCTTACAGCGTCTGCTTCCTCTACTTTCTCCTCCTCCTCTTCCTCTACTTTCCTTTCCTCCTCTACTTTTCCTTCCTCCTCTTCCTTCTTCTCTAGCTGAGTTGAGACTCGTTTCGTTTTCCGTCCTCTTACAGGGGCAACTGACATCGATTCCGGTACCTCCTGTGGTTGAAGGACGATGGCAGGTTGGTCGGTTCTGATGCTCTCCCTCTCCAATTTGGCTTGAAGTCCATCTCTTTCAACTGTGAGAATTTTTAGCTCAGATTCAAGCATGGCTTGACAAGACTGAATTCTGCTTAGTTCATTTTGGAGGGTGTCTTGCTCAGTTCGGAGTACATCCCTCTCGGACTTGAGGGTATCTTGCTCAGACTGGAGGGTGTCTTGCTGTAGTTGGAGGTTGTCAAGTTTGGATTGCAGGGAGTCTTTCTCATTTTGGAGGGCATCTCTCTCAGACTGGAGTGTGTCTCACTCGGATTGGAGGTCTTTTCTCTCGACTAGAAGACCTTCTTTCTGGACCTGGAGATTCTCCGCCTCGGTTTGGAGACTCTCTCTTTGGATTTGGAGACTCTGTTTCTCGACTAGGAGACTCTCCTTCTGGACCTGGAGATTGTCCCTCTCAGCTTGGACTCTCTCCTGGAAACTCTCCTTTTCAGCTTGGAGACTGTCTCGCTCATCTTGTATTGTCTTCTGGAGACTCTCCCTTTCAGCTTGGAGACTCTCTCTCTGGAACTGGAGATTCTCCCTATCAGCTCTGAGACACTCTCTCTCAGCTTGGAGACTCTCTCTCTCAGCTTGGAGACTTTCTCTCTCAGCTTGGAGGTTCTCTCTCTCTCCAATTTCAGAAACTCTATCGCTTTCTGGGATAGTATTGAATAAGGCCCGATAGGCATTAGCCAGGCCCCAGATCATTTGTGCCATTTGTGCCTCCTCAGATCTGCCTGAGCCACAACATTCCTGTCTTAAATAATTGTTTAAGCACTCGGGGTCTTCCAGGTGTTCAGGAGTAAAGCTCCATGACACCGAGGATGGCCATCTCTTTAAAGTCTCTCCCAAGCCCTTTCACACTCCCTGCCACTCAGTACTCTCTGGTTCTGGGGAAGACTTCTTCGAAATATGATAAATACAAATACTGAGTGAAATGATGAGTAGTGCATTCAGGGAAACTGACACTGTGATCAAATGGGCATTCAAAAACTGCATAAAGGATTCAAAGGGGAGACTGGGAGCCTGCTTAAAAATCACAAGTTCTGTAAAATTAGCAGCTCCCCCTGCAAGCAGGTGTAAAAGAGAAAACAGAATCATCATTTTTTTTTCTCTTTACAGAAGCAAAATATCAGTGCTCAAAGTTTACAAATATCACCACAATATTGGCAGTCCGCCTGGACTGTCAAGGTCAAGCTCTCAGTGAGCACCTGCAAAAGAGATAAACTTTCCCAACACAGCTAACAAAACTCTCCGAGAGCAGAGATTCATTCTAACAAGCTAAAAAGCAACTTTTTAAGAGCAGAGAGGGATTATTTCAAAAACCAGAAAACAAGCCCCAATATCTTATCTTAATATCTTATCTCTATGCCCGCATCCTCCACCAAGAACTGTCACGGGGTTATCAAGATCAATCTGGGTCCGTGACAGGGGAGGGGGCAGTAGGCCCGTAGCCCCCCGGCCCCCTCGGAAAAAAAGGGAAAAGGGAAAAGGGGTAGGGAGATGGGAGTTCAAGGGAACAAATGGAACAGCGGCAACGATCTGAGGAGTAAAACTTATTTACTAACTATGATATCGGAATGCAAGATAACACACTATAATACAATATAATTAGAATTGAAGCTAATAAATCAAATATAATGAGAGAGAGAGATTTCCGAACACCGAGAGGCCTACTTTGAAGTTGAAGGCGCCGCGGCTTGGAAGCACACCCACACCCGCTGCCAGGCAGTGAGAGAGAGAGAGCGAGTGTCGCTTCCGTGACGTATTTTCCCTCTCTGGCCGCGAGGTCCCCTGGGACGTGTAGTACTTCTTCTCTGTGCTCCACATGATGTTGTGATGTGGAATACCAATAGCAAAAAATTACAAAACACAAAACCATGACAATATTTTGACACAATAATAAATCAGAAATGAAGAGTGGGAGTACGCAGAATAAAACCAAGGAAATTGTCCAAGCCACTCTCAATATACCAGAGTATTTTAAAGATAATTGAAATTTTCTTTGCACATGTCCATTCTAGTTTGCAGCAGGAGCGAGAAGAGAGAAAATCTATTACCAGAATCGTCACTTAGGAGACAAATTCAATGAAGACTGGCATCAGGAGACTGTTAAAGAAGGTGATACTTGCTAGTTTTATCTTTAATACTGCAAGACATCTTGGGTGTGCAAAGCATGTGGCAGTCTGATGCCTTGAAGCCTTAAGGCAATGAAATGCACTTCACTGATTCCTTTTGATAAGAATTTATTGCTGATATCAGTGCAAAGCATATGATAAATACCCCTGGATAAATTATTTAATGTACAGTTTTATAAAAATGTATATTTTGCAGAACAACTCATATATGGATTTGGCCCAAACTTTCAGCTATCTGGCTTGCCATGTCTTAAAGTCTGTAGCATTTAAAGACAGGCTTTTTGGCCTTTTCAGAAAATCTGATCCATGAGAATATGCAAGAGGGAGTTTCCAAAGGAAGGGCATAAAGTCATCAGCTATTTTAAAATACGGAATAATGCATGTGTTTCCACATGATCTGTGCTCTAAAAGCAACAAATGCTGTATAATTTTCATTTTTCTGTTGCCTGTAAATTACAAGGAAATCACATCCAAATGTCTGTATAAAATTTTACCCTATCCATCTTTAAGTGACAGCTTTGAGGTGTTTCTGGGGAGTCTATTTTCAAGTGCTGAAATATGTTATCTGCTGTTAATGTGCAGCAATTTGGGGATTTTATTTCCTTTCCTCACGAGTCCCCAGCTGAATATTAGTTTTGAAACTCACAATCTTTATTTACAAAAAATTCCCTTTCTTCCTGAGTAATTAAAAATAAAATTCATTGAAACACAGTTCTGTCCGTTCATCAGCATTTTTTCCTACAAGGTTCACCAGTTACTATCTTTCCAGCCCACATTCCAGGGAATTTTAAACCCGTGGTGATGAGTTCTGATTTTATCATCTGGTCATTCTAACAACATTGTTCTGTAAAATACAAAAAGGAAGAAGAAGAAAAAATCTCTTACATTTTCTAGGATCCCTGGATATTTATAGTATGCCAGCAGGGAAATCACAAGCAACCACAACAGCAGAGATGCCAACATATGTGAACATGCAGCAAATAAATATGGAAACTCTATTGGCACTTCAGGCAGATGCTGAAAGTGACATCAGTGGAAACAGAGATAGTACCAAAGAGAACAGCCCAGGAAAGGATTTGTTTGACATGAGTGAGCTCCCTTCCTTTTCATTCCCTTTCTAACAGGAGAATCAATATCTTTATGCATTAATTCTGCATACAAATAATTATAGAATTGTCCAGATGGAATTTTAGTGTTCCAGTGAACTTAAGGTGAATTTTAGAAATCACAGAGGTTTCATATCTTACGTGGTTAAAAATGCAGTTGACCAAAGTCTCAAAGCTAGTTTGTACTAGATCTGTGCTAATCTGAGATGACACTTTTGTTTTCCATAGTGTCATGGCTATCTGTGTCAGAAGGAAAATTAATCATGGTCCTCATCATGTGGGAAAGTGAGTGAATGTCTGGAGAACTACCTTCTTGTCTGCCCTGAGTATGTGTTACTAAAAAGTCAATGCATACAGCAAAAACTTTATGCAGTATGGAAACGGTGTGAGAAACTACAAGTGTCTGTTATCTCTTCCTAGTAGGACTACAATCCTACCTAGCTATCTCTTTTAACTTGGAAGTCAGCTTTCCCATAGTCAGTATGTTATCTACAGTCTTAAAATACAGATTTAAGCATCAGCATCAGCATTATTTTGCTGCTGGTCCTACCCATATAGAGTGCTGGTCCTACCCATGTACAGAACAACAACAGTTTCTTGTTGTTCTATTCTTCCTACTTCCATTCAATTGCTGATGTGATTTATTTATATGAATGAAATTTATAACTAACAGGCAGTGAGACAAAGAGATAGATGCCTGCATGTTAAGTATATAGTAGAATGGCTGGGTTGAAAAAGACCACAATGATTCTCTAGTTTCAACCCCTCTGCTGTGTGCAGGGTTGCCAACCACCAGACCAGGCTGCCCAGAGCTACATCCAGCCTGGCCTTGAATGCCTCCAGGGATGGGGCATCCACAGCCTCTTTGGGCAACCTGTTCCAGTGTGTCACCACCCTCTGTGTGAAAAACTTGCTCCTAATATCTAACCTAAACCTCCCCTGTCTTAGTTTTAAGCTATTCCCCTTTGTCCCATCACTATCCATCCTTGTAAACAGGCATTCTCCCTCCTGTTTATACGTTCCTTTCAAGTACTGGAAGACTGCAATGAGGTCTCCCCAGAGCCTTCTCATCTCCAAGCCAAACAAGCCCAGTTCCCTCAACCTTTCCCCATGGGAGAGATGCTCTCTGATCATCTTAGTGGCCATCCTCTGAACCCACTCTAAGAGTTCCACATTGTTCCCGTACTGGGGGCCCCAGGCCTGGATGCAGTACTCCAGATGGGGCCTTACAAGTGCCAAGTAGAGGGGGACAATCACCTCCCTCTCCCTGCTGGCCACCCCTTTCTTAATGCAGCCCAAAACACAGTTGGCCTTCCGGGCTGCAAGTGCACACTGCTGGCTCATGTCCAGCTTCTTGTCCACCAGGACCCCCAAGTCCTTCTCCGCAGGGTTGCTCTCAAGGAGGTTTTTCCCCAGTTTGTGTAAATACCTGAGATTGCCCCAGCCCAAGTGCAGCACCCTGCACTTGGCCTTATTGAACCTCATTAGATTTCCATGGGCCCACTTCTCCAGCCTGTCCAGGTCCCTCTGGATGGCTTCCCTTCCTTCCAATGCATCAACTGCATCACTCAGTTTGGTGTCATCTGCAAACTTGCTAAGGGTACACTCAGTGCCATCATCTATGTCATTGATGAAGACTTCGAAGAGCACTGTCCCAAGACCAACCCCTGAAGGGCACTGCTTGTGACCGGCCTCCACCCAGACACAGAATTAATCACAACCTTGACTGCGTCCAGCCAGCCAATTCCTAATCCATTGTACAGTCCATCCTTCAAATCCACACCTCTCCAATTTAGAGAGAAGGATGTGGTGAGGGACCATGTCAAAGGCTTTGTAGAAGTCCAGGTAGATGACATCCGTTGCCCTTCCCCTGTCCACCAAAGCTGTCATTCCTTTGTAGAAGGCCACCAGATTGGTCACGCAAGATCTGCCCTTGGTGAAGCCATGCTGGCTGTCTCAAATCACCTCTTTGTCTCATATGTGTCTTAGCACAGTTTCTAGGAGGATCTGCTCCATGATCTTCCCAGGCACAGAGGTGAGGCTCACCTGCCTGTAGTTCCCCAGCTCTTCCTTTCTCGCTTTCTTAAAAATGGGAGTAATATTTCCCTTTTTCCAGTCTCCGGGGACTTCACCAGACAGCCAGGATTTTTCAAATATGATGGAGAGCGGCTCAGCAACCACATCAGCCATCTCTTTCAGAACCTTAGGATGGATATCATCCGGTCCCATGGACTTATACACATTCAGTTTCACAAGCAGGGCTCAGACTTGTTCCACCGTTGCGCTCTCAGAAGGGTGTCCTTCAAGAGCTGCCAGCACTATTCTGCACCAATGCCGTTAAGGACAGTTTCCCAGGGGATCCCACTCAGCATTCCTGCATAGCTTGTAGGAGGATCTGCTCCATGATCTTCCCAGGCACAGAGGTGAGGCTCACTGGCCTGTAGTTCCTTGGGTCTTCCTGTCTCCATTTGTTATATCTCAGTCAAAACTGTCTTTCTGGCATGTTTTCACTGATTTTAGATTGAAAGGGAGAGGGGAGAAGGTTAGGGAGTGTACATATGTATGGAATGAGAAAAGTCTGCTGTCTGAAATTATGCATGTCAACATTGAATTATGCATGTTAACAACTTTGCCCTTAAGATATAGACATGCTTACCTCTACACCACACATATTCCTTTCCTAAAAATGAAAACTGATTTCATATGTTCCAGCTTTCATTATACTTTATTGGTCATTGGAACATAATGGAAAAGTAGTACCTGAAAATATGTCAACTAGAACAAAGTTAGTAATTTGTCAAGTTAAACATGGGCTTTGTGTAGACTGTAATGGAGTGAAGACATACACAAGATAGATTTAAGAATTAGCCAAACTGTGACAGCTCTGTATGTGTCCTTTTAATCTGACCTAAAATAACTTCTCAGTGGTCCTGTACAAGTATGGTTATGTGTCCCTAGAGTCAGAGCAATCTATTTAGAGCTTCTGTAATACTTCACAGTACTGCTCTGCAGATGTCCTTTAGTAAGTCTAGTGGGCACCAAAAAAAAAAGTCTTTTTAATACGCTCTAGTTGGCCAGAAGAAAATCTGAAAGAACAAATAGCTTCTGTTAGTTAAGTACAGACTGTAATGAAGCATTCACTGACCTATTTACTATTTCAGTAAGACTACAGGGATATTTAATGACACATCTTTTCATTCTACTCTTGGGATTAAAGATTCAGCTGAAATTTAAAATATTGTTTCTTGAAGGCCAATTTCACTGAGCTAAATCACACTACAGGTGTCAGTCTGCTTCTGTGTCACTAAGTAAGTCCCCTCCCTAAGCTGAGGCTTAGAGGAGGCTGAGTAATCAGGGTGACTGATTCTTTCAAGAGATACCAATAGTCTGGAGACTCAGTAATGGATAACTGTTAAGTGAGTATTTTGCTTGACGATGGAATCAATATGATTATAATGACTTTGGGTACCAGTATTATGCAATTTATTTGAAATGAGACTGAATGATGTAACTGGTAAGGCAAAAGGACAGCTTTGCTCTGTATCAGAGTATATAAATACAACTGTTGATAATGGCCATTTCCAAAATAAAATCAGTATCTTTCAAAAGCTCCTGCCAAGGTTCACTTTGATTTTTGTCACTATTTTTCTGTATGTCACATATTATTCTAACCTATTACACTCCTTGGTGTTAGTATATTGACATAAAGCAGTAGGCCCAGCAGCAAACCCCTCTCAATTTAAAATGACTGGAATATTACTGTTTTGCAATATGATTTACCTCTGAATAATCTTGCACTTCTTTTTTTTCCACAACCAGAACCATTTGAAGATGGCCTCAAGAACCAAATGTCTGAGCCTGTGCTGAGTAAATTGACTTCTGTTGAAAGTACTAGTCCTCTCTTATGTAGAGCTGCTGACTGGACTAACACAGAAGAGCTGAGTATAGAGCCATGGTATCAAGGAGAGATGAGCAGGAAAGAAGCTGAACAACTGTTAAAGAAATGCGGAGACTTCCTTGTGAGAAGGAGTACCACAAATCTAGGCTCTTATGTGTTGACAGGCATGCAAAATGGACAAGCCAAACACCTTCTTTTGGTGGATCCAGAAGGAACTGTAAGTGTGACTCAGTAATATGGGAGGTTTCTGACTGTATTTTCTCTGAATGTTTAAGCTTATTTGCAACTGGTTGTAATGACAGCCTCATGTTAGATGCCAGTTACATCTGTTTCTCTCCTGATGCCTAGGAGAAGATGTAGTATATGAATTCTGCACAATGTAGGGGTAGGTGAAGACATCCTGCTTGACTTAGCCAAACTGCAGGAAGCCTAGGGACATGGTTCCTCAGCTTTGGCCACTGCAGTATTATCTTACTCAAAGAGTGTAGCTAAGTCCCTATTTAATCTTCTAGTTGCTGTTGGATATGCAAGTTCAACCAGCTTTTGTGCTAGTAGTTTTCAGGACCAAGACCAAGTCCCCTAAGCCATGAAGTTTTCCAGCCCTGAAAGCTAGGAGACAGATGGGGTAAAAACTACACCATCACATTGCTGCACAGAGACTCCTTTAGCTGATGAAGCCACCCAGTAGCAGCACAGTGATTGCCAAGAACTTCTTGTTTCTCTAGCTGTCCTGTTGCACTTCCAGGGAGGCTGAGACAGGCTTCAGCAAGCGCTGTTGTACTTCAATCTTGGCTTCTGGTAACTGGCAACTGGCAACTCTTCTTATGCTCTGATGAACAGCATTGAAAGCCACAAAGTAAATGAGAAACTCCTGGAAAGGAGATGGCCTGTTGGCAGCCATTTCAGATGAGAAACCTGCAGAAGGAAGACCAGAAGAATCGTGCTAATCTTGTAGACTAACCGGAATAACCATAGCACTTTCTGGCCGACTTACTTACCTTCGCCACACGAGGGCAGTCAAAGAATGTTTTTAACACTTTTATGTGCCAGCTTCCTGGCCTGTGCTTTACCAGTAGGAGTAGCCTCCTTTAAAATGTTGGTGGGCGCTTACTGATTCCTGCAGTAGGACCCCCTAATAATTCTTTCTTAAAAATAAGCACTACAGGCTACTTTCTCCAAGGAATATGTTGCTATGTGGTGTGGCAGATGCAGAGATGTGAAGCCAGGAGGTATGGAATCCTGATGATAGACATGTATCTGTTACTCCTCTGGCTGGCAGGGAGTACCAAGGCCAGGATTGGTTTCTGCACATGTTGGCAGGGCTCTCCAAGTATTTCTGCTGCTTTGCAGCAGGTTTGGCTGACTTGGGAGGCACCACTCAGTAATTATAGCCTTTCCAAAGCTATATTTATGTTAGTTGAGCTGTTTGCATGAAATGTGGAGTCCTGACACAGCTCCTGAGCAGCCTTATTTGTGGTTTATCAGATATCAGTCATCCTTAAAATGCCTGTGTGTGGCAGGCCTCAGCAGTGTGCTGGTGGCTTGTGCTTCTCTGCATGGCCTCGGAGTGATAATCTGTAAAATCTAGCTCATACAAAGAGTGCTGACAGCCACTTCACACACAGATTATCCAGCGGCATGTTACACACCCTCAAGATCTGTTTTAAGAGCAGAGTTAACTGTCCTGATGCTTCCACTCTGATCCAGCTCACAAAAAAACCACTTGTTCAGATAAGGCATGCTAAAGGCAAGGACTACAAACTTTCTACCAGGTTTAGGATTAGAGCTTGAACCCTAGTGAGGATGATGTGTGCTGCTGATGGTAAGAAACTCTAACTTGAGTTGAATGGACTGAAAGTATCTTGGTTTGAATATAAGTAATGAAAGCTCCTGATGTTATAAAGATATCTTAATTTTCAAAATATAGCATTGAATAATTACAGAAAGTGATGTTTTAAAGAAGTGTGAAAAATCATGAGAGCCTGCTGGTTTTCTTCAGTGACACAGCTATGTGCAGCTGAGTGGAAGGCATCATTTGCTATCCGAGATGTTTGCGGTTTTCTTTTCCTGTGACATTGTATCCCACATTCTAATAATGTTACCAAAACTTTATTATGAAGACTGAAACATTTCAAGTGAGGTGCTCACAAAAGTACACTGTTTCTGGAAAATTTAAACAGAAGTTATCTATTTTTGAGAAAAGTCAAAAGAAAATAGATGATATGCTTAATTTTAGAGCAGTGTCCGTACACTTTTTATTGCGACACTGTAGTGTCGCATCCTAATACAGAGCATTATTTCAGCTTTACTCTGCCTGTGGAACTATATGGCTTAAGTAGTTTTAAATGTAAAAAGGAAAAAAATGTTTTGAGAACATGAAGTTATAGATTTAAATATCTCTTTGTAATATAAATTAGGTTTTGTTCTGTCCTAGCTTTTGACTGGTTTTCCTTGTAACATTAATTTTCTCATATCACAGATGTAATAATTCACTCAGCAGGGTACTGGTACAAATGCTAGTAAGAGGGCCAGAGGAAATGACATTCCCTGTCCTAAAGTGCTTCAGTTTCAAAGTCCCAAGCAGATACTATGCATGCAGCATGGGGCAAGCCCAAGCCAAGTAGAAGTGGTGTCTGGTCACCTTCAGGCAAAGGGAATTTTCCAGTGGAAGCCAGCAGTGTTTTTTGGTACCTTCTTTGTTGAGGAAAAGGCATAGATGCTAAAGTGCAGACAGAGGTTCTGGTGTTGCCAGGAAAAACAAAAAACAAACAAAAAACATGAAAACACTTAAAAGGAGCCCTTAATTTCTTGAAGAAGAAAACTTGAGCTAAAAGTCCATCTTATGGCACAGCAAAATGATGTATGGAAACTTTTTAAGCAGACCTATTCATCAAGTGTAATAACCATATACTAGCTATATGGTTATAGCTAGTATAACTAGTATTATAAAGTATAGTATAGTTATACTATATACAATAACCATAGGTAGCTAACCAAGTATCTATTTGGAGAGACTAAAAGAGTCATAGAGACTACTGTTTCTGATGGGAGTGCAATCAGTCTCTAAGACATGATCAACTGCCCTATTTTATTCTTAGAGAATTTGATGCAAAGTTAAGGGAAAAAGTACTTTGCTGCTTAATCTATATCTTCTTGCATCCTTTTTTTTAAGGTTCGTACAAAAGATCGTGTCTTTGACAGCATAAGTCATCTCATCAATCATCACCTTGAGAATAATTTGCCAATAGTTTCTTCTGAGAGTGAACTCTGCCTGCAGCAGCCTGCTGAAAGAAAACACTGACTAGAGAATTCTCGCAATTTTTGTAACTTGCAAGCTATAGCTGGTGAAAATTGCAGATCTCGAAATGTATGTTAGGGGAAAAAAACAACAACAACAAAAAACAACAAGCAAATTCCTTTATATTTCACCAGTATATTTTCTTTGGTTTTAAGAAACCCTCTTTCACATGGTACATTTGAAAATTCTCAATGCTTTATGTGGACATGAAGTCACAATAAAAGGATTTCTTAAAGAGTAATTTCCATAAAATTGTTCTGATTCTCTATTATGAATATTAAGTGTATATATACACATTATACATAAATACAATATTTATATTTTTTCAAGTCAGTCTATTGATGGTATAGAACAAATCTTCTGTGCCATGTGTTTTTAACTGAAGAAAATTCCCAGTTTTGATTGTTCAGATAAAAACAGAATACAGCAGTCTCGATTTCTCGAGGAGAAAAAAAAAAAAAGAGCATCTTATTTATGACTTTATCTAAGAAGCACAACTATGGGGATAATCGTTGGATCACACTGCTTATATACTATGTAAGGAGAGTGAATTCAGCAACTTGTACTCCAACTCAGAATTTTAACATAAAAGGATTTTTAAAAGTGTCATTCGGTGTTATTTATACCAAAAGCATTTTATCTTTCTGGTGTCAAGTCTGAATTCTTGTATGATACTACTCAAAGCATTTGTATCTGGCTTTAACAATGATTTGGTGTGATCTCTCTGTGTCCAAGATGTATGCAATTGATTGTTTTTAATTATAACAATATTCTGCAACTTGAATTTATTACTTCGAGTGATAAAGTTATTTATAGATAGTTTTCTGATTATAGTGAAGAGCTAGGTGTCCTTGACTATCAGTTTCCATTGGAGATGTTATATACTGATCAGACAAGTTCCAGCACCTTGTGTTTAGTAGGTTTAATGCAAAACATGAGTGGTTAGTCAAAGACGTTTGAAAAAAACTCTTCTTGTAAAAACTGAAAACTATTAACACTCCATGATCAGTTTTGCAAATGATGTAATTTGCATTTACCAAGTTACTATGTGCCTCTTCCAAAGTATAACTTGACTTTGGCCTTCAGCAAGTGATAGTGCAAATACCAGCTTTTCTCTAAATATCAATTTAAATAAAGATGCATTTCTGGCAAATACATTCTTGACTTTTGGTGCTGGGAAATGTTTTAATGAAGGTTTGTGCTGTTCAAGCGCAAGGACTATATGAATTTATCTTCCTAGAACCTGTAAAATGTAAAATCACTGGGCCACATTGAATAGACACAGTTCCTGTTATGGCAAAGTTTTAGCCAGAGCCACAATTTAGCCTTCAGCATTCCAAGATCACCAGCGCCAGCATCTGAAATCAAATCAATAGACTTTGATTTGTAATGGCCAAAACTCAGCAGGATAAGTCTTGGTTATGCACCTGCCTGCGCTGAAGTAGCCAAATGTAGAAGAGACATTTGCTTTTAAGAATTTTGAAAGGTTTAGAATTTGTTATATTAAGACCAAACTGATGGAAGAATTCATTTGGAATGAATTCAAATAACATCATTATATAAATATGTATATATAACAGAAAGAAAAAGACCCAAACACAAAAAAACCTTATTACAACCTTGGATTATTTTCTTGGACTGTTTGCTTTGAAACATGATGAAGTTGCAACTTTGGGAAGTTTTTTTGGTTGCTCTCAAGAACAAAAACTGGTAAGGTCTCTAAGACTGATCATGTGACCTGTGCCAAAAAAGCACTTTTGATTCTAAACAAGACATTCTGAAACCAAACTAAGATATTCAGTGAACAAAACGTTCCCAATTCATTCTGATTGCAGCTAGTTATTAGGTTTCTGGGTCTGGGTGCAATCTGAGTCCAAAGGAAAGAAATCAAATGAGCATGGCACAAATTAGCATGGCAATGGGACAAGTGGAATTCTTAAGATCTAGGTTGTCCTTTTACCAGGTTGGAATTTGTAAGGGAAAGTGAAGAGATCCTGAATCCATCAGATTTATTTTATTGATGAGTATTCATTCTTACCATATTTCCACTTGAAGTATTTCAATTGTCACCTTTATTTCATCATATAGAACACCTGTCATTCTGAGCTCCCACCTTTCTACAGCCATGTCCTGGGAAGTTTTGACTGTGATATCACTAGCTGTAAGAGAAGGCCTCTTCTGTACTTCAAGCATAATTTTATATCACTTCAGAAAGTGTAAGGTGCCTATTTTCGTCAGATGCCTTCAAAAATCCCACCTGCTACCTCAGTCTGTTTTAGATTCCTAAGTATCTTGTCAACGTATGCCTGGAAAAATGTGACAAGACACAGGTGTATGACTGAAGGCACTAAATACAGACTGAAATGAGCAGCTAGTTTTTTTACTGATATCCTTATGGTAGCTTTAATAACTTAGAAGCCAGATAGCTAGCTACGTGTTTTGGAAATTAAAGCAGGTGTCAAGGAGACATGAAATGAAAAATCTTGACAGAAACATACAGTTCCCTGAACTATATGTCACAAACAGTTTCCAGGAAAATGTGGCTGTTTCAGGCTGTTCTGTCAACTCATCCAATTTGCTAAGTCTGTTCACTGATGTTACAAGTACATGTAGCTTGATTGGGCACAGTTTAGTCCTAAGTGTTTTGAGCTGCACCAATGTCCTGCTGTGGCAATGTCCTGGGAGACTCTGGTCAGATGGCAAGGTCAAGACCCTTTTCTAAGTCACTAGGAATGATCTTGAAGCTAGCCAAGAAGGAAAAGCACAGGGGCAAATCAAAGTTCCTTTTGCACTGCCACTACTTTTTTTTTGTCATTGTTACTCTCACAGATCTGGCTTTCCTCCATATGACAATGCTATAAAAATTGTATAGCCATTTGGATACAAGATCCAAAGGAGTCAGGGCTCATTTCTGTGGGGAAACACCATTGTAGGCAACTGAAGATACATGAAATTATGAAACTGATTTGAATGCTGTACAATTAACTAAAAACCGTACTGCCAACACCATTACAATTTGAGCCTTCTAATGTTTGCCTTTGGCTTTGAGTCCCCTCTCTGTCTGATTTTCTTCTCCTATGTAGTCCCAAGGGCTACACACTTACTTGTGTAAAAATATGATGATCATTTAAAACCATGACTACAAGAGTGTCATGGAGTTATCTAGATCAATGAGCTGGGCTCAATGGAACAAACAGAGCAGCGGCAATGATCTAAGCAGGAAAACTTATTTTACTAACTATGATATTGGAATGCAAGATAACACAATATAGTACAATCTAATTGAAATTGAGGCTAACAAATCAAGTAAAATAAGAGAGAGAGAGGTTTCCAAAGACTGAGAAGCCTACTTTGTAATTGAAGGTGCACGGCTTGGAAGCACACCCACACCCACTGCCAGGCAGTGAGAGAGAGAGAGAGAGCATCACTTCCGTGACGTATTTTCCTCTTTGGCTGTGAGGTCCTCTGGGATGTGTAGTTCTTCTTCTCCGTGCTCCACATGATGTCATGATGTGGAATAGCAATAGCAAAAATTACAAAACCATGACAAAGAGCTGGGATTTAACTGAAAGAACAAATTTACTAGGCTCAACAGAAATCACTGAGATTAAACAATATTGTGGTATCCTTTTATATTTTCTCAGGGAATAGTTGGGAAGTTAGAAGTGAAGCTGAATCAGAAAATCTCATTATCAGTTTTGATTCCAGCTGTATTGCTACTCTCTGGACTACAAGCAATGAAAATACATTAGAGTCCTTTAAACAAGACAAGTGAAACAAGTGCTTCTGATTGATTTTTTTAAAGATTAATTATTCCAATGATAACATTTTCCATTGAAGTTGGGAATGCTAGATTGGACAGCTGAGGTATAGTCACGTTCACAAATTTTCAGTAACTTCAGATGCTTTACAAGCAATGGAACCCCAAAGGTAGAAAACATGAGCTGAAAATCTAATTATCTTCTGACTTCAATGAGAGTTTGCATGATTTGAGGACTCCCTCCCTCCCCTCCCTAACAGCAGCAAAGGACGTTCAGGATGGCTGTACTTCAGTGCAGGAACAGAGGCAATCTCCATGGTTTGCTGCTTACATGCCAAGGACTTTGTACATGATGAGAAGGTAGAAGAGGAGAAAGTACTGTAGCTTTCTCCACTGCAAATCCTCAGTGTTCTATCAGAAATGTATCTACTGTACTTGTTTAACAAAAAGAAAAGAACAAAGGAGATAGTAATACTTCCTAATGTCCAGCCTGAACCTCCCCTGGCGCAGCTTGAAACCATTCTGGAAAGGGTAGTCAGGCACTGGAATGTACTGCCCAGGGAGGTGGTGGAGTCACCGACCATGGGAGTGTTCAAGAAACATTTGGATGTTGCGTTGAGGGGTATGATTTAGCTGGGAGGTAATTGTAATGGTTGGACTGGATGATCTTCTAGGTCTTTTCCAACCTCGATAATTCTGTGATTCTGTGAAAGGAGATAGGTCTCAGACTAGGATTTGAGTACAAAATGTGCACTGTCACATGAAGGAAATGTTTACTAACTGCCTCTTGTTACCTGGCAACGCTAAATTTCTGATATCCTGGTATCATTCTTATCCTTTCCATTACAAAATGCTTACATTTCTTATTATCATGGTCCCCAGGCTTCAGGATGTGCAGTAAGAGGAGGAGAATTCAAAATATTTATATCACAGTGCAACTGTTGCTGGCATATCAAGTACCAGCTACAGTATTCATAATAGAATGTATGCGTATTTTGATATTTGTAAGTAGTAAATGCTCCACTTCAAAACAGTTTTACAGCCTCCAAGACATTTGCATCTCTAGAACAGAAACTTGCAATCTGTGCATGTTCTGACAATGTTACAAATCAGATTTCAAACCTTTGTTCTTAGAATCCCATGTCTATATGAAGTGGTGAAACAAATAATTTTTAATGTAAACCATATTTCTTTTTTTAAAAAAAAAAAAAAGAGCTGAAGTAATAACTACACTTTCCTTTTAATCTACCAGACAGTCTCACAGTACGCTTATAAGAAATCCAAATATAGATTTACCTTAATTGCTGAAAAAACACATTGGTTTGCAGTGTCTTTTTTGTGCAAAACTTTGCACCTTGCCACGCTCCATGCTGCCTCAAAGCTGTCAGGATATGGAGCTAATTACTGCTCAATTTTTTATTCCGGTCACACATACTCAGTGTTTGTGAACTTTGCTCACATCCATACTGCGTGCAGCTGTAACATGCACAAGGCTGTGTAGAGGATAACACAGTCATAATGATTTGCCTGCAGTTAACCAGAGACTTGGGGAAAGCCAAAAGGTGAAAAGCTGCCTTGGGAGAATAGACCCTGGGGGTTAGAAGTATGAGGTTTGGAAACATGACCCAGTAGACATGGAAACATGACCCAATAGACATGGAAACATGACCCAATAGACATGTAAGCCACTAATAAGACTAAAGAGCTGTCACCATATTATAAACATGCCAATTGGCTGATAGAGTTAAAGCAGAGCCATGGGAAGATGAATTGCAAAACAGTTTTGCAATGCCTAAGGCTCATCTTTTTTTGAGACAGTCCTGATCTGTTCCTCTGCATTCTCCAACATGAGCTCCAACATTTCCACTGAGAGTGAGCAACAGTTTTTTAAAACTTTTTAAAAAATCTCAATAAGGAGGATAAGATTTCAGAGCTGCAGGTTTCTAGCCAAAGTACTGTATAGTGGAAAAGCTAAGGGAAGGGTGTTTAAACCTTGTTTGACAACAGCACAAGCTGTGGAAAGCAAAAGAAAAAAGGAAGTTGAAACTAGGTGATTCATTCCACTAACCCATTTTGTGGGAGAGTGGAAGGATGACTCAGATGACGAATGTAGCCTCAAATTCTGAGATTGAGATGGAGGCTAACAGTTCCCGTAGTAGTTATCATGAAGGTCAAATAACAAATAAATGGTAGCTTGTCCTTCTTTTTCTTCAGTGAGGCAAAAACTATCCAAAACATCCAAATACTCATTCTAAAACACTGATTTTTTTCATTTAGTGAAGAACAGAAAGATTAGGATTGGTAGGAGATAAATATCTTGTGTTGTGGCTGGACTGACTGATGTGGTAATCGCTTCTGAGTAAAGTCCTGCAGAGTTAAATCTTGAGGGAAGATGAGTTTCTTCTTTTGAGGTAAATGTTTTTCTTCGTATTTTGTGGACAACAATGAAATAAAAAAGTGGCTATTTTGCTGTAAAAGGGAATCTGACTATACATTTTATATTTATTAATATTTATTACTTTTAGGAACATTTTAAACTGAGAACTGCAGGAAAAAATAATGTGTATGGAAAAACTGTCATCATTTATATTCCCAAAAACTTGAGCAAATCTCAAGTTTTTGCCTCCCTGCTGACTGTGATATTCTAGTTATAGAGGCAAATTTTGTCTCTGAGGAAGTCCTTGAGCAATAGGATTTGGAATGTAAATGTCATGCAGCTGTTTTCTGATTATTTGGTTTGTGTTTGATAACCAAATTAATAAAATAACAAGCACTGCTATCAAAACTGAATGCATGTAAACTGGGCTTGAGTTTCTGCTCCTATGAGCAGGTTCCCTAAGAGACCATCATCTGTATCTATCTATATATCTGCCTACCTACCTATCTACCTACCTACCACATTTAACTGAATGGATTGGATACTAAGTATTTTTAAGTTCATAAACTACACAGTAGAAACAGAGACCAAATGTTTCAGAGGACAAGGTAGGGTGTAAAGGTATTGGTCTTAGTTACACTGACTTTGCACTAGAGCATTTCCATTCACTTTGACAGAGATGACTTTGATTTCCACTTCTCTATTTTGCCAAATAACATTTTCTTGATGCAAGTACAGGCCCATACTCTCTGCAGCAGATGATGTGCTCACCTGAAAAGGTAGCTGTCCTGCTTGGCATGCTAAATAGGTGAGAGTAATCAGTTCCATAGTTTCTCCATGGAGAGTGATTGCAAGGATGATGTCCATAGAAGAGCAGCTGTTCCGCCTGCTGAGAAGAAGGCCTTCACATCTGAAGGACACTTAGCTGGACTGACACTCCCCAGTCCCCCTTCCTACACCAGCATAATAGTTCCTTGCAAAGACCCTTCCCTCAAAACCAGTAGGAGAAAAGTTTAGCCCAGGAATGCCCTGGGAAGTTACATTACTCTTGGTGAGATCTGCAGCCCTGAAGGCCACATAGGTGCCCACGCACCTCTTCATGGTGCTTGCAGCCTGCTCAAGGCTGCATTGAGCCTCATGGCTCAGTGATGGCCAAGCAAAAATCCCTAATCAATGCTGCTGTTCTTCCTGCTAGTGAGTTTTTGCCATGAGAAGAGACTGTCCCCAGGCCCAGGGTGGGGCTTCCAGCATAGTCAAGGGGCTAATCTGTGCTGCAGACTATACTAGAAATGGTGGGTTAAATGACACTAATTGGATTGGTGCTAGCAAAGCTCAGCTCAGCAGGAGTTGATTGGCTGCCCTCAGGATCTCAGCTTTCTGGCACCTAGCATTGTACATCTAGGTGTATTTTCCTCATTTCCTCACTAAAGCTGCTGGAAAAAAACAAATGCTTCAGGCAATGCTACACCCTATTTACAGTTGCTTAGTGCAAAATGTGCCTTTTCTATGGATGTTGCCGCCAGTGCAGTGGGCCCTCAAAGCAGATAAGGTCAGAGAGCAGATGTGCTCCCAGAACACAGGCAAAGCTTTCTGCTGGCTCCAGACTGGCAGAGCAGCAGCCTTGGGCTGCCCACTGCTCTTACAGATAGCGCTTTCAGGCATGACATCCAGAATTTAAATCTGTGTTTTCTAGGGAGGGCCAAAACCTTTCTACTTTTCTTTAAAATATGATTGCTACATAACAACTTCACTCAAAGCTTTGAGATTCAAATAAAAGTTTTCTAAATGTTTATGGTACCGATACTCTATAAAGACTGTCAGCAATGTGACTCTTGTGAAAACTGCATATGAAAGGTTTGGTTTTCTTTTCACCTTAGGTAGCTGGATCTCAATTTCTTTTGCGATCTGGAAAAAAAAATAAAAATCCCAATTCATATAATAATATGAATCAAATGTGACTTTGCTTTACAGTTTTTGTTCCATGTAAAACCAATTATGAACAGAGACCGATTCAGATTTCTGGCAGGCTCAAATCAGCCAAGATATTAAAAAGTTTGGATTCTACACAGCATTTTAAGGGACTTTATAAAATTTCAGGGGGAAAGAAGCTTCAAAGATAAAGCTGCTTCTTGGTTGTTTAGGGTCCAGTACTTTTAAGCCTTTGTTTTATCCTACTCCAAAATTTTACTATGAAATCTTCCCAAATCTGTGTTTAACCTAATATATCCTAGTGAGCTGTACCCACTGAAGAAAGACCAGGAATTTTTTTTTTTTTTTTTTTTTTTTTTTGGCCAGCATTTTGTAAATTTTATTGTCAGTGTTCCACAAGAAAGCATGAGCATTAGGAACCTGCTTTAAGTATGCCTGGGCAGTGAAATACTCCCCACTTTCCAACATCCTGCCCTCAAAAAAATAAAAAAAACCAACCCAAACCACAAAACTTTAAAACAACAACAACAACAAAAAAACCCTCCAAAAGAAAAGAGAAAGTGGAGTGAGAGTTGTGGGGTTTTTTTTTGTTTGTTCATTTGGTTGTTTTTTAAAATTATTATTGACACATAATCACATCTTCCAACAGTTGCTTGTATTGCTTGTACAATGCACCAACTAACAACACCTAAGGCTAGCATCCAGATGTCACAACTCTTATTTACAGGCATGTTTCTAGATTTTGGCTACTGCAATTTTTATTTTTCACCTAAATATGGAATACTGTGTAACATCATAACACAATGTGAGCATTGGTGTGGAACAGCCACAATGTTTTCTCCATCAGCTGTCCTGTCTTCTCAGCCTTTTTCATTTACAAAAAGCAAGAAATGCTGCCACATGCTACCACTTCATAAGCTAGCATTTAGGAGCACATTAACATTTTAGCAGGCAGTTTCCAAACATGCAACTTCAAGGCAGATCTTCAAGACTGAAAACACACACAAATAGCACTGTAACATCTAAAAACTTAAGCCACAACAAAACAGTGTCGTGAGTTTTATTTCTAGAAAACCTACAGAGTTGCTGACCTCGCCCATGTCTGCAGTTTATGCTCTTGTTCATGGTAAGCTTTGTTTAGCTGGTTCTTTCTCTCTATATGCCCTGCGTTATACCATTTTTGGTAGAAGTTATTCATACCTAGTATTCTCTTTCACGGTTTATTCAAATGCAGTCTATGTTCTTCTTTGTTCTTACACTTTATTAACAGCAAGAAAACATCACTGCTAACTTGTGAAGATAATCACAATGCAAACCTCTATATTTTAAAGGCATTCGCTACACACATTACATCACTTACGCACTGTAAGCTTGGAAAGACTCTTAATGCTGTTGAGAGAGATTAAGATCAGACTCAAGCTAAGAATGAGGTCCTACAAGTTATTAATTAAAAAAGCCTCAACCTCTTCTGATAGTGATTAAGGTGAAGTGTGGTTTGAGACATTAAACAGGAATCTTCAAAAGAGCCCTAGAAAGTTAGATTTTTCACTGAGAAGTAATCTATTTCCCTTCCACTGAAGGGAAAGCCTACACCAAAGCCTCTAGCTGTAAAGTACCTGGATGGAAGTATCACAGGCCACTTCAGTGGGAATATAAACTCAGATGCTTATAAAGTCCTATGTATTCTAGGTCTTAGTGATGCCAAACAGCATCCTACACTGAGTCTGGTAAGGCCTACAAAGCTGTTTTTATAGTGGTTTCTCTGGATCATCCCCTCAGAAAGATGATTCTGAGGCTCCTGCAAAGTTGGAAGTTCTTCCGAACTGAATGGGCTTTCATTCCAGATCCAAGGCAGGGTCTGGTATAAACTGAGAGATGCCATTCAGCATGACTGTTGTACTGCATCTTCCCTCCTGTATCTACAAAAGCGTTCAGAGATGATAGAAACATAATGTCCCACTGCCAGAAAATGGGATCTCAACCTACTGGTGGGGCCTCTTCCCAAGGAGAATTTATTTCACAATCCCATGCTGTGGTAGTGCCCAGAGGGAGAATGAGGAACTCTACAAGAACCAAGCTGTGGTTCACTGCTCTCTGAAATGATACCTTTCTGCTTCAGAACTGAAGAATCTCAGCTTAGGTAGTGCATTCACAAGGTACATAGGTTTACATAGGTTTTACATGCACTTTTAAATACACTAAAAATAGTAAGTAAAAATATACGCATTGAACACATCCTTGATATGTGTATGGTTAGTTCACACTTTAACTACTTTAAATAGCAAACATATATTACCTCTCACAAAAGTTATTTACTACTGTGTGCTTAAAATAAATTGTGAAATATCACAGTGACAACTGTCATGTTGTCTTTCACTAAACATGAAAAGTTTGAGTAACAGTGGAAACATAAAATACTGCATTGATATGGCATTGAAGTTTGTCAGTTTAAAGCTACTTCTTCATGTATTTTAAAAATCCCCTTCAGAACACATCTATCTATTACTATAATTTGTCACCTTATACTCTATACTACAATATGTTTAAAATACAGTTAACTCTAACCAGTCAATGACTTTTTAATAAGGTATTGTAAAAAATATATAGCTTTTTATATCAGATACAAGTATGGCCTTTAATGTAACAGCAAGATACGCAGAATTATAATCCCCAGGATATGGAATGAGCTTTTCTCTGAGTCAGCAAAAACCAGGCTCTTTTTTTTATATTATCAGCAGCATTTAGTGAATGCTGAAGTTTTACTTATTTTGTGAACATTTAGTGATTGTAACAGGTTTTACTGATGTCCTGAAGGATCAGATGGCATCAAACACAGCTTCACAATGTAATGCCATCACGGTCACAATATCAATAGATGTGCATGGTCTCAGTACCGGCTGCTGAGTACCATGAAAAGTCTTTTCTGAATCAGATGCCTTACTGAAAGACACGCAAAGAAAAGTCTCAGTACTGGCTACTGAGTACCATGAAAAGTCTTTTCTGAATCAGATGCCTTGCTGAAAGACATGCAAAGCAAATGACTGTTGACGATGAAGTCCTTAAATAATTGTTTAGTGTTTCCCCCTACAATTCAAGTGCACAAATACTTAAACTACACTTGTAGTTTAATTCTAAGCCACAGAAAGGTCCTTGTCTTGAGGAATACTTTACTTACAGAAGCTTCCATTGTAAAATGAAGACTCATGTTTCTCAATGACAGATGAGGGAATGCTCATCTGTGGGAAATCATCCTTTGGCTTCTGGGTGTTGCTGCTGCTAGATTTACTTCGGCTGTGATCTGGTGTGGGCTGGATAGGCAAAGATCTGACTGCCCTGGATCTCACCAGGCACCCACAAACAAGTCGAAAGAACGCTCGACGCATTTCCTTACTAGCCAAAGTATAGATGATAGGATTCATTGCAGAATTGATGACAGCCAGAGCTATAAACCAGTTGGCTTTGAATAGGATAGAGCACTCCCTGACTCGGCAGGCCACATCAATAAGGAACAGAATGAACAATGGTGACCAACAGGCAATGAAGACACTAACAACGATCACAACAGTCCTAAGGAGTGCCATGGACCGCTCTGAGTTGTTGTGGTTAGTGACACTACGGCTGCTGGACTTTACCAGGATGTAGATGCGTGCATAAAGGATAACAATGGCTACCAGAATGGCTATGAAGATACTAATGCAGAATACAACATACTTCTTGGAGTAAAGAGGCAAAATTGTTGAGCAATCTGGCAAGTTGTTTATACAGTTCCAGCCAAGGATGGGCAAAGCACCCAAGGAGACTGAAATAAGCCAACAGGTTCCAATGAGAAGGAACACCCTGTATTTTTTATTTGCATCATAAGGCCTCATCTTTATCATTGTCAAGTGTCGTTCAATTGCTATTGCTAATAAGCTGAAGGTGGAGGCTCCTAATGCAACGAACATACTGCCTTCCCTAATAAACCAGATTGTGGAGGACAACCTCAGTGTTTTCTTCCCAGACATAAGAATATTTACTTTGTAAACAATCCCAGCTAAAAGATCACAGAGAGCTAGATTGCCAATGAAAAAGTACATGCGGTTGTGAAATTTATTGTTTTTCCAAATGGCAATCAACACCATCAGATTTTCCAGAACTATGAAACTACACAGGATCAGAAATGCACCAGTGGTAATGTCTATGTTATCAGTTGCCTTTTCCTTCAGAATAAGCTTTCCTGTGTAATTATAATGCAGTACAATCAGAGAGTCCATTTTCTCATTTCCTTCAGTACCAACAACAGCAGCAGGTATCACAGTAACTGTTGACATAGTTTATTAGCTGCAGGTGGATGTTTCTTCTTTAATGTCACAAGAATTTAGTTCCAGTAATTTTCCACAAGAGGGAGATCAAGCCACAATCCTCCAAGCGTTCCTCTGGGCAGGCAGTGGATATTCCCAAATCCAGCGAGTCTCTCATGTTAATTTGGGAAGGCAGCTAAGAAATCAGGTTCTGAAAATAAGAACAAATGCAACATAAGTCTCACTGTCATCACACATCACCCATATAGCCTGTGTGATTGCTCAAGCTGTAATACAGGCCCTGGATTCAAGAGGGATGTTGGCTAGGATGGAGTTCTGAGGTCTAGGATGTAGTTCTGACGTCTAGGATGTAGTTCTGAGGTCTAGGATGTAGTTCTGAGGTCACACATTTATCAAGCTGGTGGTGAGGAAGCCAGAGGTCTTGCTTTCCATGGGTGCAGCTCCTGTTGGTGTTTTCTCCAGCAAAAGTTCTATGTCAAAAAAAAAAAAAAAAAAAAAAAAAAAAAAAGCAGGAGTAGCAAGAAGGATTAGCAAAAGCTCCCAGCAAGTCCATGTGCATAGTAACTGGTGCACTCAATCTCAGGAAGATTGAAGTGTATGTGGCACTACCAAAACACCACCCCATCTTCACTGCCTGAGCAGTAGCAAGACAAAATTACTGCATTTTACTTTCCCATAGAGATCTAAGGTAGCAAAGAACCTAAGAAAGCATCAAACTTTTGACACCATTGTCCACATTGCCAGTGCCTAAAATAGGCTCCCAAACTTAACAATACCAAAACTATGCTACTTGCAATTTAGGAGACACCCTGAAAGCTATTTGCCATAAACTTAATCCCACTTCAAATTCAAATTAGTTGACCTACTACTATCATTTTTCTAAACAAACATAGCCAATCACATCTTTCTACCACTTTTCTTCTATGTTGCATATGCAACACATGTATACGCATAAAGCAGAATCAGAGAATAGTTTCGGTTGGAAGGGACCTTTAAAGATCATCTGGTTCCAATCCTACAGCCCTGGGCAGGACTGCTACCTACCAGATCAGGCTGCTTGTGGCCCCATCCCACCTGGCCTTGAGCACCTCTGGGGATGGGGTATCCACAGCTTTTCTGGGCAGCCTGTGCTAGCACTTCATCACACTGAGTAAAAAACTTCTGATGTCTAACCTAGATCTCCCCTCTTTGAGTTTAAAGCCATTTTCCCTTGTTTTTTCACTAATAGATCATGTAAAAAGTAGGTCCCTCTCCTGCTTATAAACTCCCTTCAAGTACAGGCAGGCCACAGTTAATCACCTTTGGAGCCTTCTCCAAGTTAAACAAGCCCAATTCCCTCAATCTTTCCCCATAGGAGAGCTGCCCTTTGATCACCCTTGTGGCCCTCCTCTGGACCTGCTCCAATAGCTCCCTGTCTTCCTCTACTCAGGGTACCAGACCTGGATGCAGTACTCCAGATGGGGCCACACAAGGGCAGAGTAGAGGGGGACAATCACCTCTCTCACCCTGCTGGCCACCCCTCCTCTGATGCAGCCCAGGATACAGCCCTGGCTGCAAGCACACAGTGCTGGCTCATGTACAGATTTTCATCCACAAGGATCTCTAAGTCCTTCTCTGCAGGGCTGCTCTCAATGAGCTCTTCTCCCAGTCTGTATTCATATCCAGGATTGCCCTGAGCCACATGCTACACCCTGCACTTTTCCTTGTTGAACTTAAGTAGGTTCATCTGTACTCACTTTTTGAGCCTGTCTAGGTTCCTTTGGATGGCATTCCTTCCATCTACAACGTCAACTGTACTACTCAGCTTGTGTCATCATCAAGCCTGCTGACAGAGCAACCCCACTGTCTATGCTAAAAAGCACTAGTCCCAATATGGACCACTGGAGAACACCACTCATTACTGGTCTCCACCTGGACATTGAGCCTTTGCATGTATAAAAGACACTGATTTAAGATTTTTCTTTTTTAAATACTATAATGGCCAGTTATTGTCCTTTTCAATTTACTTTTGTTCTTCAAATGGAGACTTAGATTAATTGCAGCATTTTCCCACAGACTTTGATACGTTGCACTTTCACAGCAGATTGATTCTCCTACATCTCTTTTTTGCACTGCCATGCATAAGTATTAGAAGAGATCCGCACAGCTTTGTAAAAATATCAGGTGGTGACAGAAGCACTTAATACTCTACCAAAATGTGACAGGCACTGCATACTTCAATGAGAATCAGTGCTCACGCCTCAAATGCATGCAGTAAGTTTGAAAGGCCAATTTTTCAGTTCAGCTACCAAGCGAGGATGGAGATAAGAACTGGTTCCATCTGAAGCGAATTTGTATTTTTTTTTTTCCCCAGGAAAAATAAGAAAGTAAAATTTCTGCTACATGGGAGGTCACTTTCTATTGCTCCTCCCCTTCCCCCCTAAATGTAGCTTAATTTTAGAAATTTATGAGAGCTATAACTCATATATATACTAATTACAAAATGGCCATGAGCATTTCCCAAACATGTGAAAGGCACTTTCAAAAGAAGGCTATCAATAGATGAATTCGAGATTTCAGCCTCGACCAGTACACCAGCAGTTTTCAACCTCTGACCCTCGTTGCAAGGAATCTCTTAATTATCCTACACAACAGAGGTACTACTGGCTTACTGTCAGTAGGCTTAGGTTTAACACAGAAGTGTCTGTACTTTCACTGGAATGCACACAGGTTTCTGAAGATCATAAAAGCACTGAATTACTGCTATTCCAACACATTGTTTTGGGTGCTTGATAAGTGGAAGTGGCATTTTCAAGTGCCTTGCAGAAGACAGGAGGAGCAAGCAAGTCCCAGTTGAATGTAAACAGGTTAAATGATGATACTACCCATTTTCCCACTCTCCCTTTTCCTAGATTCTCTCCTTCCGAAAAGAATGAACCTGACAAAAGCTTGTGGTGATATGACTTCATTTCATTACTACATTCAGATATATCAAAATGATTGTCTGAGAGAGTGATTTTCTATTATTACTTGTCCATTCTAGTCTCTACGTCCAAAATGCTTTGGTAGAGAGACCCACAGGGAGAGATTATGCAAGAAGCACGGTTATCTCTTGGAGCTGTAGGTCTTTTTGTCTCTGAAGATGGCAATCCCCTCATTCATTTCTCCAGATCTGAAATGGACCCTCGAGTTGTTGATCCTTTTTCTGAAGCATGAACAGTAAAGCTCTTCAGCAGAACTTCACCTCAGCTAACTTTCAACCTAATTGTAATCCAGTTAAAATCTGCACACTGTTATCACAGACTATCACAGTCTTTCATTGTATTGACTTATAACAAACTGCCACTGTTCATAAGAACTGCAAGTGCTTGTCACTGTACAATAAACAATTATATTTGATTAGAAAAGTATTCATTAATGACAGCTTAACTAGCATCAGACTGCTTGAGGGAATTGTATTCAGTGCTGTTACAGCACCAAATGCAACAAAATGCATGTTTCTATAAGACTTTTCCAAGCAGAGATATCATACTCTTCTATCACAGAGCAAATGCATTTCATTCTGACTCTATTGAAAGCAATGGTGCTACACCAGTTTCCCTGGCAGAAAGCACGGGTGACGCACTCAATCAGCAGAAATTACACTGGGTCTCTTTCATTGTTCGTAATTACTTCTTAAAATTATTACAGCATCACAAAGGTAAATCTACCTCTGACAGCCCAGTGTCAAGGCAGCGGAGGATGTAACAGTATTCGCCAGGACTCTACGGGAATGAATGAAACTCACTAGCCACTTGAAAGTTAATACAAATAATAATGAAATAAATTAAAAATTATTCCTTTCTGGCAGCAGCATTCAGCCATGGCATTTTTTAAAGACTGTTTTCATTCTTCTCCTTCTTTGTAGTCAGTAACTCAGAAATTACACAATTGGTTGTGTACTATAACAATGAGACAGCAGCAGTCAGATCCAGAATGTCTATACCACTGCTTTCTGATAGCTCTACTAACTAGTCCTCCAAATGTCTCTGTGCCAGCCAGATGCAGAGGACTAGTCACCAGCTGCAAAGTATAGACCTTACCTTTTAAAAACTGAAAAAAGAACCTGAAGAACATGTTGGTCTGTGTTGCACATTCAGTACTGCTATGGTTAAGTATCTCAATACCCTGAGATACTGCCAGAAATCCATTTCATTCTCTCTAAAGGAAAGAGGAGAATCCCTATTGCTGCACCACCACGTACCACTAAAAATATAAAGCTACAGACAGAGCAAGGGCAACCTGACTGTGCCTCCTTACGGATGCGACAGCCAAATCAGTGTTCAAAGGAACAACACCAAGGACCACAGCCAAGTGGAGCAGAATTCAGCTGCCTCCTTTCAGCTGCTGGAGTTAGCTTTGTCCTGCCTGCTCCAAGGATGGAAAGAGCAGCTGGGTGAGTAGTGTGGCTGTGAGCACCGTGATTTGCCCGTGCTGGCAAAACTTCTTGCCCACTGCTACATTTTGTGATTTCAGTAGCTGTTAGTATGCTCTCCTGTAGAAGTCCAAGATCCCATAGGGTCATGCACCCTTCCAGGTTGCAGCAGAGCTCACTACCACAGCTGATGTTCCCAGAGTCTGATGGGGTACATACTGTCTTCCACATGGAAAGGTCAACGCTGTGTAGAAGTCCACAACACTCAGTTTTGCTCTGTGGTACACCTCTACCACCATTCCTAGACATGTCAATAGCACAGGTGGGAAAGCAGGGCTCCCCACAGATAACAATCTGGCTAAGGCTGCTGGGGACAACCTGCAATTTTCCTCTGGGACTGTGTAACTCCCAGTACCAGGAGGCAGCAGGAAGCTGATGATAATGCAGACTCCCAACAACCTTCAGCAACTATTCGCAGCACACATCAGCTCTCAGCAGGCATTCTGCTAGGAGACCCACAGGGAGTGGAGGGCTACTAACATCTCATGAATCACTGTGCAATTTACAGCAGCAAAATTAAGAAATACGTATTGTCAAAACATTGAGCTGAACAATTTTCATGGTAGCCCCAAGACAATCTTATAAAACACAAGTGAGAACAAGACTTAATTTTCTGCTCCTTACGTTTCCCTTCACAACAGTCTAAAACACAGTTAAGTTTGGGACACCCACTGCAGCTCATCTAGATTCTGTATTTTCCTACCTTCCAACCATCCATGAAAATACATGCCGAAATGGACCAGAGCCCCCCTTCTCACCACTACATACATTCCTGTTCTTCCTTCACTTCCACACGTTGCCATATGCTTTGGCCACAAATAACAATTTTAAGAAAAGCAGAGGGAAAGACGAGAACGCATACTCACAGCCAAACCTCTGTATATTTTGAAGCCTTTATAGATTAAAAGTAAATGTGTGCAATTTGTCTGGCACACCCTGGCAGCGTTAAATTTAAGAAAAGGCTTTTAAGAACAGCCATGCTCGATGTACACGGCATCCAGACAACAAGCATCTGCTGCAAAACAATGTCTTGGACAATTCAAATAAACTTTTAAATAGTTCTGTTTTTGAAGTGAATGTGCAGCCTTTAGCAAATTACTTTTTGGCTTTGAAAGTCAGACATACGCTTGCATTCTGTAACCCCGAATAGCACACGTACACCTCTTGCTTGCAGCCCCATCCGGTTTTGTTCCTGCATGTAAGCACGTTAAAAGAAGGCATATTCATTTCTTCCGGCCCCTGCTGCTTCCGACTTATTCCTCCACCCCTAAAAATCAGCATTCAGCTCGCAAACTAATTTCTCAGCGACTCGAACTTCAGGGGGGTGACGAGGCGCTCGTTGGAGCCATCCAAGCACAAGCCCAACAGTTCCGGAACCCTCGCAGTGCACCGGCGTCACCTAACCCCGGCGCTCGGCGCCCCACTCACCGCTCCGCCGCTCCTCGCCGCATCCCGGGCTCGCCGCCCTCTGCAACTTTCCAGCCCCGAATAGGAGCTCCCTGGCGGCCGGACAGGGGACTCACAGCACTCACCCACTGCCTCACGGACGCCGGGCAGAGGGCTGTCCCGCGGGGAACAGAGTACCTGCGGGTGCTGATCGCCTCCCTCCCCCGAAGCTCAGCGGCAGCGGCTCTCTCGCGGGCTGCGCTGGGCCGGGCCAGGCCAGGTCGGGCGGGGCTGAGATGGCGGCAGCCCTTCCCCCGCTGCCGCTCCCCGCCGGCCCGGAGCCGCCCGGCCGGCCGGCCCCCTCCTCAACCCCGAGCTCTGTCCACCTCCTCCCGCCTCCGTCCTGTTCTGCCTGTCCCGCCGTCTGTCTGTCTGCGGAGACAGACAGGCCGGGCGTGGAGCAACAGCAGTGAGCACCGAAAGAGAAGTGCGAGGCAATAGAGCCCGCCGTGGAGTTTGCGGTCCATAGAAATGCTGTTGGAGGGAAGAGGAGGAGGAAATTCTAGGTAGTTGTTACTCATCTAGAATTATTAGCATGTTCGAGCAAGGCTCACCTTTCCTGTGGCTTCCCTCGAGTTAATTGTGCCTAGTAATCAGCAGTCGGCAGAGAGGGGTGGCATGGGGTGAAAAGCACATTTAGAAATTCCAAGCAAAAATTGCAGAACTTTTACACTGAACTGCCAATTACAGTAGGCCCTCTGCAAGGTACATCTTGACAGAAGTATTGATTGAATAAAAGCATCTCAAGGATAGCAATAGGCATGCAGATTGCTCCAGTGCTGGGAGTTATACTTCTCAAAAGAAGTTGGAACCAGTGTCCTAAAGCATCTTAATTTACTCCAATTTGTAAAGTACCTGTGGGTACTGCAAGGCATCCTGTCAGAAAGCAAGGTCTTTCTGGCAGGAGTGTATGCAACGAGCAGGAGCAGTGCAGCAGCACTGCTGAGAGCAGGCAGGCCTCAGGGCTGCCCAGTGCCTCACAACAGTGATGTCCTCAGTTCAGCATGATCACACTGATGACGACACTGATGGTCATTCTTGCTGGCTAGCTGGTTGAGTACTACCAGTGCCTTCTGTAACATCGCTGTTGGGTCACCCTTGTCTCCCCTCTCCATCAACCTCATAAGCTGCAAGTTCGACTTGCTTGGCCGGTGCTGTTATGTGGGATGCCAAGCATATGGTGTACCCCCCAACTCCTACAATAGCAGAATTAGTGTCTTTTAATGGCAATTCAGAGGGCCAATCACTTAATGATGGTAACATCAGCTCCGGTATCTACTAGGCCTAATAACTGTCAACCGCTTACTAAGCACAGTAACTTTTGTCACTTGAATAGTCCATAGCATGGCAGGTTTGTCCGTGCTACCAAATCCACCAGTTTGGTCTCTGATGCCAGGATCAGCCAAGGAATGAAGAAGGATTAATTGTGCTATTTTTTGGCCTTTGGGACTAAAGCAGAGTGGGTTAGGGTGTCCATGCCATTACCTTAATCTCCCCATGTGTTCAGCATCTATAACTCCTGGTAAAACAAAAAGTCCCATCCGTGTAACAGAAGAATATCCTAATAAGAGGGCACTACGCCTGTCCCCAAGGGGGCCCTTGACGCCTGTTGGAAGGAGAGTCACGGTGCTGTCAGTCAGCATCACTGACTTGGTGGTGGCAAATCCACTCCTGCACTGCCAGTGCTGGCTGGTCTGAGTGAGCTGGCTAGGCAGTGGCCGACCGATTCAGGACTGTGTTTGCTGTCATAGCGCGCAGTCATGCGCTCTTCTTCCCATTTCCCGGCAGATCACAGGGCTGAGCAGCCACAGGGAGTTTGGATAGGCATTCTTTCACCCATCGTAGCCCCCTCCTGCACCGGGGACAGGGTCGATTTGGAATAGCACGAGCATTTTTATTTGCTTGCTTAGAATTTTTACAGTCCCTTTGTACATGACCGGGTTCCCCGCAGTTGTAACACTTCATTCTTTGAGCTGTTCCTCCATCGAGTCAGGCTGCCAGCGTATCTGCTAGCAAGGTCATTTTATGACTTTCCATGCCTACATCTTGACAGGCTTTAATCATGTCAGTAATGGATGGATCTGCATTCTTTAAGGATTGTAAAACCTTTTGACAGTCCACATTTATGTTTTCTACTTCTAATTGCTTAAGCAAAGCATTCCGGGAGGCTTGATTTCCTACTTGTCTCTCTATCGTATTTTGTAAATGGTCAAGAAAATTAATGTAGGGATCAGCAGCCTTCTGCTTAACTGGTATAATTGAGGCATTAGACAAATTAGTATCAGGTGTCTGAAGGATAGCATGCAACACCAAAGTCTTCACTTGTTCAAGTGTCCATTTGTGTCAAATTGTCTGTCCATCTGGGCCTGGGCCTGAGGTGTTGCCCAGACCCCCTCCCCCATGAATTCCTCCATACCAATATGATTTAAGTTAGTCAAATTATTCATAGCCTGGATGGTAGCCTGATCCCGGTATTCAGTCATAAACATGGTGTATTGCATGAGAGATGGGATCGCTCAGAACAAGATTTTCCAGCCGTGAGGGCATAACATAACTGTTGCCAACTGCAACCAAAAGATTGTATGTGAAGGCAGACTGAATTCCATGGTCTCTCACTGACTTCCTTAGCTCCTTTACTGCCTCATAAGGCAGGGATTCCCACTGGCGGCGGGGGGGGGGGGGGGGGGGGGGGGGGGGCTGATTTAGATAATATAACACAGGAAAGGCCCACAACGTGTCAGCATCACCCTGTAATATTGCATCTCCTCTGCACTGCTACAAAGCACTGTGATACGCTGTAGAAAAAATCCTTCTTTCCTGCGCCCTCCAAATTATCATCATGAGGGAAAACGACCAGCTCATCCTCCGGATCTACTGGGCCAGGATCAAAAAGTTCCTCTGGTTCCAGTCTGCACCTGTCTTTAACCAAGTTACATACGGGCTGCAGAGATGCAGCAGCAAACGTAGACATGGTGGAGGACGGCAGCATCACAGCAAGCAACGTCGGCAGGGCAGAGGGTGGGAGTGACATGGCCAGCATCGAGGGCAGAGCGTAGGGTGGCAGCGTGGGGGAGGAGGGGGGGGGGGGGTCATGATTTCTCTTCTCACCAGCCTGGGGGGAAGTCCGATCTGAGGACCAAATCTGGGCAGTGGCTGGCTGCCCTCTGCGCCAAGTGGCAGTGGCAGGGGTGGGAGGGAGGACAACAGGGAACAGTCAGAAGAAATTCTTCCTTGTCAAATTTGTTTAAGCCCTTCCATTACTTAGTGCCAAACAGAAAAAACTTTAGCAGCCATTCTGTCCCGAGCAATAGAAGCCACACAGTGTTTTGTGCCAATTTTGTCCCAAAGCTCTCCATCAAGAGAGAACCCAGTTTTCGGAAATTCAGGGATACTTTTGCTGCAACCTGGAAATAAATCCCTAAGAGTCCCATTCTGGGTTAATGTGTAACTGGTTAGAAGAAAGCCTTCAACTTTCATATACTCTGATATATTGATTTTGAATGATCACTAAAATTTGTGCAACAAATGCTTTTAGAGTGCTCACAACCATGCCTTTGGGCTAATAGATGATTAATGGTCATACAACTTTATGAAGTTGCATGTCAGATAGAATCAATATTAGTGGGCAAATGTGCTAGAGTATCACTAGGGACATTATTACTTATTGACCCTTGAGAAACAGCGAAACTGCGGAAAAGGAGAGAAATGGACTGTGCTGGAGGTGGATGTGATAGGCAATGCTGGCAGGGCATCCTCTGCTTCAAAGTGCACTTTTCCTCTCTCACCCACCACAGATTCTCTCCTGCTTTAATTCCTTTCAGGGTCTAAAGGGTATTTTCCATTTGTTCACCATATCCACATGGCCAGTGCATGATACAGAGCCCAAGTGGAACACCTTCTTGGAAAACAGAATAAACTATCAAGGTTAGCTCTCTTAGTGTGCACCTTTGTCTCAAGTGATGCATGGTCATATTTTAAAAATGCCAATTTGTGGAATGAAAGAGAATTAATCATTCTGTAATACAGGGTCATCCTTTTGCCTGGGATACCTTTCCAGGTTTTGTCTTTGCAAATTAAGAAAAGGCTAATTGATAGGCCAATAGCATCATAACCGAACATTACTAATACATCAAAAGAGCTATTCCCATAGATTCCAGCACTGGTAACATCAAATCCTGTTTAATCCACATTCGATCTATTAATAAAATAGAAGAAGAATACAACAACCTAGATAATGTCTAATAATTCTAATTCTTGAGACTGCATTGGTAACACAGGAAAAATCACCTACTATGTCATACCAATACTAGTGTTATTTGTGATATAAGTTACAAAGCAATACCAGTAAGTAAGAAGCACACAATCCCAGTCACCATGAAGGCTGGATGCTATTTTCTGCCTTGAGATGAGGCCAAAAATATTGTGCTGGATCCCACTTAGGGCCAGTCCCTGACAGTCTTGAGACACCAGACAGATCAGCGGCTCAGCACCATCCACCAGGCTCAAGAACATGTCCCATTCAAGACTGCAATTTTTCATTATCAACCGCCAATGGCCTATTGGGTCTCTCTGAGTAGCCCCCTGACTGCTCTCACTCCTCTTCTCCATGGCTTGAGCCAATGTCTTAAAATTTACTGAAAGGCATTGCAGTTCTTTTAGTAATCTAGCTGGTAGGTCCTCTGGCTCCTCCCTTCCCTGTGCCCCCCTCCTCTGGATCCACCCGTCTCCCGGGGAGGGCCCCAATCATAGGCATGCTGATATCTGCCAGAAAGGGGCAGGGGGAGGGGGGGAGGGGCAGAAGGGCATGGCGGTGGAGGATCCAGAAAGATCGCCAGAGTGTAAGGGTTATAATCTGTAAACAAAGAGTCTGAAGGTTTCCCTTCATTAATCAGGAAAGCCCGCAAAAGCCTTGCCAGACTCTGCCGCTCCGTCCCGCTGGCCCAGCAGCTCAGCTGAAATCACCTCTACGCTATCCCCCAACTTATCTGAGTCCACTGTGCCAGCACATGTCCCCCTAGGGGACCAGCACACAGCCTCTACTGCAGTCGCCCACACACCCCACACCTCCCGAATCTTTTGCAGGCAAGCACATAAAACCCCCCATGCTAGAAAATTCTGGAAAGACGTCTTGCTCCCTGCCCCAGCAGAAGACAACAACTGTCCCTGCAGCCTGGACTTTATCCAAGTCCATAGCCTGCACGGCAGATCCCAATCAGCCCTTTTGAATCATCCGTTGGATGAACCCTCCGTGCTGCTGGAGGAGTGCAAACCAAGACCACCCAAGAAAGCACCTTCAGTACCTTAACCATATCCTTGACGGATGCTGTCAACATGGTTAGGCCTGGATTTCCCCAAGCCCTTCTCGCACTGGCATGCCATCCGTTACTCTGCTTATCACGTCTGCTATCACGTTGCTATTACTAAGATCACTTCGGGGTCACCATTTGTCATTTCCGACAATTGACCCCGGGCCAGACCCTGTCTGGAATGTACTCCGTCCGAAGAGAGACACAAACACAGTTGTGGAGTCAGATCTCAAATTTACTGCTACGCCACACTGCTTATATACCAACATGGCTTCCGCGCAAGTGCATCCCGTACACCCATTCACACAATGCCACGTGCGCACGCCCCTACCCACCCCCAAAGTCCTAGCTTGCTGACGGCTCTTGTGCAGTAATTCAGTTCCACTCAGTTCATTTCCATCCATCAGTTAACCTTGTTCCCCAACACTGGGGCATGGGTCTGTGGGTCCCTCCACCCCACTAGTCACAGAACCGGTCTGAACCATCCCATAAACAGTTGACAGCTGGTAAAGTGAAACCCATCCTTTTTGCATTCTATGCACATAAGTTGTTTTATTTACATGAAGCCATTCTCTGGGGCTGTTACATCATAGAATTATAGAATAATAGAATACCTTAATTTGGAAGGGACCTGCAAGAAACACTGAGTCCAACTCCTGATTTCATATGGAACCACCCCAAACTCAAACCTTATGTTGTCCAAATGCTACTTGAGCTCCAGCAGCTTGGGGCCATGCCCACTGCCCTGGGGAGCTTGTTTCATGCCCACCACCCTCTGGTGAAGAACCTTTTCCTAGCCTCCTCCTGACCCCCTCCTGACACAGCTCCATGCCTTTCTCTCTGGTCTTGTTGTTATCACAAGAGAGCAGAACTCAGCACAGCCCCTCCACTACTTGTGAAGAGCTGTAGGCTGTCTCCCCTCAGTGTTCTCCAGGCTGAAAAAATGAAGAGACCTTAGCTTCTCCCCATATATTATGCTCTCTAGATCCTCCACCGCCTTTATAGCCCTTCTTTTGACAGTCTGATAGTTTTATGTCCTTCTTATATTGTGGCACCCAAACTTGCACACAGTGCTCAAGGTGAGGCAGCCACAGAATGGAGCAGTTGGACAATCCCTTCCCTCAACCAGCTAGCACTACTGGGCATGAGGGATCTCATCTTGAGGTCAACCAAAACCCCCAGAACCCTTCCCATAAGGCTACTTTACAGTCTGCGCATATACCCAGGGCTGCCCTATTCCAGGTGCAAAATCTGGCACCTGTTCTTGTATTTGCTGAGTGCCCAGTACTCCAATTTGTTAAGGTCTCTCTGCAAGGTCTCTCCACCCTCCATCCTGTTGAGAGAATCATTGATTACTCCTATTTTAGTATTGTCTGTAGTTATTTAGTACACAACCAACTCTTGTAGCTATTGATCTATACTAGCAATCACTACATGCCGTAAGAGTTTCCAGTCCGTTTTGCTAGGATGGCCTTAGGAAATTTTTTACTAGGTTCTGTTAGCAGAGAATGCCATACTTAAACTGTGGTTAGGTCTGCCAGCTATCTCATTTTCTTTCATATATCACCTAACAGTTGAAGCAAACTGGGTGAGATATAAGTCTTTTTTTCACATCAACAGAGAGATTCCTGCTGATATTAATAATTTTTGTATTATTTCTATTTTCTAAGTCTCTTTTTCATTTACAGCTTCCCCTTTCTGTTCTTCTTTTACTCTTCAGATTTTCAAATATTTTTCTCTGCAATACAAGTTCTCCAGCTACAGTGTGCTCTTTTCCTATTCAATTTTACATTAACTATTAACTATTCCTATATTTGTATACATTCCTATAGCTCTGCTTTCTTTTCTTGAAATCTCTCACATGAATCTTATGTCAATATTCAAGCTCTCCACAACTTCACCTTTTTCACACTCCTTTCATTTCGTAGAATCATAGAATCATATAATCATGGAGTTGGAAGGGATCTTTAAAGGCCATCTGCAATGACAAAGGACACCTATATCTCAATCAGGTTGCTCAGAGCCCTGTCCACCCTGGCCTTGAAAGTCTCCAGGGACAGGGCATCCACTACATCTCTGGGCAACCTGTGCCAGTCTCTCCCCACTCTTGTAGTAAAAAACTTCTTCCTTATGTCCAATCTAAATCTCCCCTCTTTTATTCTTTGTCCTGTCACAACGGACACTGCTAAAGAGTCTGCCTCCTTCTTTCTTACCCTTTTAGATACCAAAAGGCCACTCTCATGTCTCCCTGCAGCCTTCTCTTCTCCAGGCTGAACAGCCCCAGGTCTCTCAATCTATCCCTGTAGGTGAGGTGTTCCATTCCTTGGATCATTTTTGTGGCCCTTCTCTGGTTACAGTCTAAAAGGTCTATATCTCTCTTGTACTGAGAAAAGAACTTGCAACTCTCTTGTAACTGAGGAAAGGACCCCCAAGTTCTTTTTGTCAGGGTGGTGCTCCATCTTTACATCCTCAAGCTTGTACTGACAGTGGGGATTACCATGACCCAGTTTGACACCTGGCTTTTTTGAACCTCATGAAGTTCACCACTACTTGAACCTGCATCTGTCTCTCCAGATGGAATCCTATCCCTCAGGCATGTTGACTGCACCACACATTTTGTCGTCTTCAAACTTGCTGAGGGTGCGCTATTTATGTTACTGGTGAAGATTTTTCTTAGCAGTTCATTTCTGTGCTAAAAGTATTTAAATGTCAGTGGAATAACAATATGTAAAGCATCAGAGTTACTAAAAGTTAATATCTTGTCAGTTTACTGCTACAGCTCCTAACCTCCCAAGTATCTTACAGAGTGGGAACAACTTACCTAAGCCTTCTGGTAACTATCATGGCTCATCTGCTGAGTTCATGGACATGTGACATAGGGTATGCCTTCTGCCTGAGGAATTAATTATTCATAATAATTCTCACCACCTCCAGAGGAAAATTAGGATGTATATCTCCATTTCAGGGATGCGTTTGGAATAGTGTTATTTATGCTCCACCCATTGGCAAGCCTTATTTAGCCTGAATACAGGGTTCTGTGATTCTGATGCATTAAATCCGTAATTTGCATCTTCTCTGATGGTCATGTGGAGTGTGTGGACACAGTATCTTTACAAATGACATCCTTCCAGTCTTAAGTGGATAACAGCATGCACAGGGAAGGGTTATGAAAAGAAGTGAACCTCCATATTGTCACCAGGACCCATTAGCACTACTACAGTGTAACACACTTGTATAAAAGTCACAAGTAGATGTCTCAAAGTCTCTGAATTTCTGTTCTACTCTATTCAAGCTCAGATCTCTGAGTTCAGTTAACACCCTATACCCACCATTTTGGGGTAGGAAAGAGTATGAGCTCCAAGGCAAAGAACCAGTTGCTGAGGGTGTTTCTCACACTGACAGTTCAAGCTCAAGTAATGGGAAACCTTAGGAGCCTGTGTAGCTGTCAGGGAAACTCATACAACAAAATCCGTAAGTCAGCATAAGATTCAGTTTAAAATGCATCAGATTTCTCTGTATTTTCTTAGACTCTCTTGTATCTTTATATTCTAGTAGCCATTTTCGTTGGCTAATGGATGAGCTGCAGTTATAGAAAACAAGGAGGGTATTGATGTTATGGTATTCCAAAAAGCAGTGGGACTTTGTCACAGAGTTATCTCCAGATCTGAGTCCGTGACAGGAGCACAAGCACAGGGGAAAAAAAAAAAAAAAAAAAAAAAAGGAAGCAGAACAGAGAAGGAAAAAAAAAAAAACTACCCCACCTTTTGCAGCGCAGCCAGCCCAGGCGGGCTGTGTCACTCAGGGAAAGGGGGAGAGGGTGAAGGGTAGGGAGATAGCAGATGGGTCTAAAAACAAACAAAAAAAACAAAAAAAAAAAGCAGCAACCACCTGAGGAGGAATGGTAATTTACTAATTCCAACAAAATCAAACTAAATGAGAGAGAAAAGACTGTCCAAAGTACGAGGCCTTATGCAAGTTGGCTGCTGGGGAATAGCATGTGCTTTTCTCTGCAGCAAACCGAGAGAGCGAGAAGCGACAGGGAGAGCTGCTGGTGTCCTGCCAGGAGCTTCACCTTTCTTCCTCTGCACACCAGGTCCTCCAGAAATGCCGGTCCTCCCCTCCCTTTCCCTCCTGGAACACAAAATGCCCAAAAAGGCAGTCCACAGAACCAGAACGTTAACTCCCACAGTTTTACGTGATGTTCTGATGTAGAATACCGACAACAAAAATCACAAAACCACAACAGACATGAACTGCTTAGGGTAGCAGTCAAAGTCCAGTGTGTCTGGAAGTGCATGATGACACATGAGGATGGCACTAAGGTGGTGTATCAAAAACGTTTTATTGATAATAGCATATCAGGTAATAGATGGTATTTTGTCCAACACTGACATACTCATTCAGGCTGCAGGGCACAGACTACTTGCACAAGTTACAAGGAGAATAAGCAAGAGAATTTCAGTAAAGTGCTTTCCACTGTATTCTACTCTCAGATTAGCTCTCCTCTATTGATAGTAACGCAAACTGTATGTGCACGTGTACTCTAAAACTGGTCTAGGGGACAGTGGCCATGCAGGTAACCCTTGCATATTGACATAAATAGTAGCCCTTTCTCTGTAAGTGCTGGTTTATATCCATTCCTTTTCTTACAGGTCGTTCTCTCATGCTGCCTTCAGACATAATTGTCCTTGTACTGGAAGGCGAAGAAAAAACACATGGCAAGGGCTGTTGCAGAAAAACATTTTTACAGCATTCCTTTTTATTTGAAGACTTTAGATATTTGGTTAAGATATTAGTTCTGTCAGTTTTACACATTTATATCAAAACACTTCATATACTTACTCACTTTTAAGAAGCAGAACATGAAGATTTCTTCTTGTAAAATGTTAGTTTGATTATGATCCAGAAATGACAGATCTTGCATTCTGACTGCGAAGTGACCTACAACTGGTGTAAGCTTCACTTAGTGTATGTGAGAGACATTTTCCTACCTGCCGGAATCCACACTCCCTGGCTTTAATATCTTACTCTTTGAAGCCTACTTATGCACATAAAAATGAAATCTTGATGGTGCCATTACTGTACATTCCCTATGGAACCCTTCAATCCTGTGAAGGGCAGGGAGAGATGAAGGAAAGACTGAAATAAAAGTGTGATGCTCTTTGTGACATCTTCTTCCAACACAATAGCAAATTTCCAAGGACTCTGGGCAAGACTAAATACTCTTAAGAGAATATTTCCTCCCAGAATCGTCCTACATAATGTATGCATGCAACAATTTCTGAGTGAGTTTCTATATTATTTTGATTACTGCCTAGTGGTTTTAAATGTGTTTTTGATGCCATGCTTTTGCAAGTGCTGATTTTGTAATCCCAGTGAAAATAGCTGCAGTATTGTACATCCACGTGTGTGCATCTTATAAATTTTGCATTCTTCTCTTAGTTTCTGTTCCATGCAGTTAGTCAATAGGTTGCATTTATAAGAATCTGAGAAAACAAATATTTTTTACATGCTTGTTTGGAGAGCTTTCAGTTGAACCTTGGTTCTTGTTCTATCAGCTAAAGTTCTCTAATGTATGACCAACTTAAAATAGTGTGGGTTAAAATAGTTTGTTTGATATGAGTTCTTCCAGTTACAAGTGTGGAGAATCAAGCATGATTCCCTAGCACAGAAGGAGATGAAATGATGCAATGTCTATAAAGCTGTTGTGGAATGTGGCATGATTCCAGGTATATCCATGTGGCTGCTGTTTAATAATAACAGGGCTGAAAAACTTTCCCCATGAATGCAGTTCTATGGGTCATGTAAGGCTACAAAGATAAAGCATCTTCATATGCTTCTAATACAAGCATGTGCTCCTTCTCTCCCTGTTTCTCATGAGAGTTCAATAAATACACTTCACTAATTTAGTATCAACAGACAATATAGTCTTCGAAGCATCATGTAGCAGTGAAGCAATTCCCATTCAGGAAATTGTGACCAGAGTATGTGAGTAGATTAAACCTATTTCAGAAAAGGGGGAAGGGAAGAATGTTGACCCACTCAGATGTGTATTTACAGTTTTCATGAATAAAGGAAGTGCATCTCAACAGATTCCACTAAAGAGTGGAATAGTAACAGAAGCATAACAAAGTACAGCAGGCTTGGGAGAAAGTGGCTGTTTTAATGGACTGTGTCACAGCTGCAGTAGGGAAATGTATGCGTGAATGCACGCACAGCAGAGTAACAGTTTTCCTGAGCATACTGCATCTCTCAGGAAGACAAAACTAGAAGGATTTACTGGCAAGAATGGTGTTTTGAAAGTGATTTTTGTGTATTTGGGTTTTTTTGTTCCCCACCCCATGTTATTTTTTTTTTTTCTATTGAATACACTGTTAACTCTTGTGCTTTTCCTTGAGTTTTGCAAAAACTGTGATGCTCATCTGTTCCTCCGTCTGTATAGTGAATGTCTTCATGACAGTCATTCACGAATCCCTCGTAAAGAGATCAACACAAAGGCAAATGGATCCTTTTAGGATCATTCTTGGAATTGCTGCTCTTTCTGAAGAATTTTGCTTGACCAAAAAGAAATGAAATGATGTCTGCATCAGAATGAAACTGTAGTCCTGGCACAGTGAACAGGAGCACTGAAAGAAGGTCCAGTCACTGTCAGGAAAGTAACAGACTCCGGCTATAATTAATTAGTTGCTAACTGGTTTGGTGTAAGTAGTTAATTCCGTGGGACGGTGGGGCTAGGCATATGCAGCACTGCTTTCCTGTATGAATGAGCTGGCTTTACCCCAGAGAATGTTAAGGTTTTCACAGCGAAAACTGCTGAATAAATTACTGAGAAGCTTCTGTTTATGTACAGGGAAGGTTGTTTCCCCTTCCAGTTTTAAAATATGTCTACTGTGAAAAACGAACCGAAGTTTAAATAGAGTTTAAACCTGAAAGGTCTATGATACCACGAACTTCAAAAGGTCTGATCTGCATTTTCTGGTTACTAGAGGAAGATCTGTGCTCAGAAACACATATAGCACTGAGATTCTTCCATTAGGTCTCAGCCAGTGGACTTATACTTTTTTTTCCTACAGCTTATTTGTGCTGGGCACCTGTATGGGAGAAAAGAGTTGGTAATGCTCTTCTGAGTGGCTGAAGAGAGAAATACGGTTTCGAAAGAAAATGCTAGTGGGGTTGCTACTGGGGTTCTGGCCTGTTGAGAATCATCTCCCTACTATTAGTACTCCTTGCAATTGTTTCATAGAATCATAGAATCACTCAGGTTGGAAGGGACCTCAAAGATCATCAAGTCCAACCGCAGCCTAACCATAGTACCCTAACTCTAATGACCCTCTGCTAAATCATATCTCTGAGCGCCACATCCAAGCGACTCTTAAACACATCCAGGGACAGTGATTCAACCACCTTCCTGGGGAGCCTATTCCAATGTTTAACCACCCTTTCTGTAAAGAAGTGTTTCCTAATGTCCAACCTAAACCTACCTTGGTGCAACTTGAGGCCATTTCCCCTCGTCCTGTCACCTGTCACCACTGAGAAGAGACCAGCCCCACTCTCTCTGTAAGGACCTTTCAGGTACTGGAAGAGAGTAATAAGGTCTCCCCTCAGTCGCCTCTTCCCCAGACTAAACAGCTGTAGCTCCCTCAGACTCTCCTCATAGGGCAGATTTTCCAAGCCCTTCATTAGCCTCGTTGCCCTTCTCTGGACCTGCTCCAGTACCTCCACATCCTTTCTGTACTGAGGTACCCAAAACTGAACACAGTACTCGAGGTGAGGCCTCACCAATGCCGAGTACAGGGGCAGGATGACTTCCCTAGTCCTGCTCACCACACCGTTCCTGATACAAGCCAGGATGCCATTGGCCTTCTTGGCTGCCAGGGCACACTGCTGGCTCATATTCAGCCAACTGTCCATCAGCACACCAAGGTCCCTTTCCATCAGGCAGCTTTCCAGCCACACCTCCCCAAGCTTGTAGGGTTGCCTGGGGTTGTTGTGGCCAAAATGCAGGACCCGACACTTGGCCCTATTGAAACTCATGCCATTAACCTTGGCCCATCAATTCAGTCTATCCAGGTCCTTCTGCAGTGCCCTTCTCCCCTCTAGCAGATCAACACTCCCTGCCAGCTTGGTGTCATCTGCAAACTTACTGAGGGTGCACTCAATTCCTTCGTCAAGATCATCAATGAAGATGTTAAACAGAAGCGGCCCCAGAACTGAGCCTTGGGGGACACCGATTGTGACTGGCCACCAACTGGATTCAACTCCGTTGACCACAACTCTGCTTCACCCAGTGGAGTGTACACCCATCCAGACCATGGGCAGCCAGCTTCTTCATGAGAATGTTATGGGGGACAGTATCAAAGGCCTTACTGAAGTCCAGGTAGAACACGTCAATATCCTGACCCTCATCCACCAAGCAGGTCACCTTGTCATAGAATGAAATCAGGTTTGTCAGACAGGATCTACCATTCATAAACCCATGCTGACTGGGCCTGATCCCCCGGTTGACCTTTAATTGGTCCACGATGGTTCCCGAGATTATACATTCCATGACCTTCCCAGGCACCGAGGTGAGACTGATAGGTCTGTAGCTACCAGGATCACCTTTCTGGCCCTTTTTGAAGATGGGCGTCACATTTGCCAGTTTCCAATCCACTGGGACATCCCCTGTTAGCCAGGACTGCCGAAAAATGATGGACAGTGGCTTGGCAACCACATCCACCAACTCCCTCAGCACTCTAGGGTGCAATCCATCCAGCCCCATGGACTTGTAAGGATCCAGCTTTCGCAGCAGGTCCAGCATCATGGATCATGAAGGTCTTATTCTGTTCCCCATCCCTATCTACCAGCGCAGGGGGCTGTGTTCCCAGGGAGTAACAAGTCTTACTATTAAAGATTGAGGCAAAGAAGGCATTGATTACCTCAGCCTTATCCCTATCCTTGGTGACCAGGTTGCCCTCAGCATCCAACGAGGGATGGAGATTCTCCCTACCCTTCCTTTTACTATTAATGTGTTTATAAAAGCATTTACTGTTTTCCTTTACCTTAGTGGCCAAGCTCAGTTCCAGCTGCACTTTGGCTTTTCTTATTTTCTCCCTGCACAGCTTCACTACATATCTGTAATCCTCATAAGTAGCTTGCCCTTTGGCTCGTCTTCCGTGACATGGGGATGGTCAGGTCCTGCACCTTTAAAACAATTTCCTTAAAATATTCCCAACCTTCCTGGGCTCCCACGCTCTCCAAAACTACCTCCCAAGGGACCCTCTCAACCATGGTCCTAAAAAGGTTGAAGTCTGCCCTCTGGAAGTCCAAGGTGGCAGTTCTGCTGACTCCCCTCCGTGGTTCAACAAGGATAGAGAAATCTAGCATCTCATGGTCACTTTGACCCAGACGGCCTTCAACCTTTACATCCCCCACCAGACCTTCTCTGTTAACAAACAGCAAGTCCAGGATTTTGCTTCCCCTTGTTGGCTCCCTCACCAGCTGTGTCAGGAAGTTACCCCCTACACACCTTAGGAACCTCCGGGACTGTTCCCTGTCAGCTGTATTATAATTCCAGCAAATGTCTGGGAAGTTGAAGTCCCCCACCAGAACAAGGGGAAGTGACCTAGAGACCTCACCCAACTGTTTATAAAACATCTCGTCCACCTCTTCATCCTGGGTGGGTGGCCTGTAGCAGACTCCCACAATAACGTCAGTCTTGTTGGCCTTTGCTTTTATTCTGATCCATATGCTCTCAACCCTATCATCAACATTATTAATTTCCACACATTCATAGTCTTTTTTAATGTAGAGAGCTACACCACCACCTTTCCTACCCAGCCTGTCTCTATTGAAAAGCCGGTAGCCCTCCATCACAGCACTCGAGCTGTGGGAGTTGTTCCACCATGTTTCTGTGGTGGCAACTATATCATAACTTTCCAAACACACAATGGCCTCCAGCTCCTCTTGTTTATTACCCATGCTGCATGCATTAGTGTAAAGACACCTGAGCTTGGTCCCCTTATGAGTGGCAGTAACCCTGATACCCTCACAACCACAGTCGTGTGTTTCCACAGCCACCAACCTCACATCTGTCCTCATCTTCTTCCTACAAAGGGGTGAGTCATCCTCCTCGTCCACCAAGGCACAAGACCGTTGGGTCTTACAAGCACATCCCTCTCCTGCAAGCACAGGGACATTAGGTTCAGGCTCCGTATTAGTGACCCCAGTTACACCCCCACCCCCCTTCTTACCTTGTTTAAAGCCCTCTGAATGAACCTAGCCAACTCCAGTCCTAAGACCCCTCTCAACCGGTGGGAGAAGCCACTCCTATGGGCCGCTAGCCAGCCCAGTCTCATGTAAACAGAGCCGAGGTCAGAAAACCCAAACCCCTGCCGGGCACACCAAGCTCTGAGCCAGGTATTAATCCGTTGGCCCACTAGTTTGCAGAATTTTTTCAAAAACAAGGGAAACTGCATGGTGATTGTTTGCCTGGAAAAGACTAAAGTAAAAAAAAAAAAAAAAAAAAAGTCAGGTTGCTAAACAGTTCCATCAGTCATGGTGAAGTGCTCTGCAAAATGTTGCGACAGCTACTTCACACAGCCCCTGATGCTTTGTATCCTTTGTTCTCCACAAGGGGCAACTGGGAACAAAGTATATGCTTTTCTGACAGGCTTTGGTGGTGATTGCCGCAAGTATCAGGTTTTTTGAAGAACATATTTTATTATTATTATTACTATTTTTTTAAGAAGGATTTCAACGTACTTCATGTGGGGTCTTTACACAGAGCATGTTTACAGCCTGTGCTTTTCAAAGTAGAAGACAGTGAACTGTTCAAGATACAAAACTGTGGATGTAAAGACAGCTTCCAAGATTTTAAAATAAATGATGGACACTACATCAAGTGAAAGTTATTAATAACCAGGGATGGAAAATGCTTTGGAGAATAGTGCTATGAAGAACGTATAGTCAAAGTCAGAGTAAAATATTGTTAGAGTAGTGGAAAAGCATGCAAATGGGCCATGTTTTTATGTGAAAGTGAATTCTGTGCTGTGTAGATGAGCTGAGCAGATAAGATTGCGTATAGTTTCTGTGACAAATTTGATGCAAATTCTACTTTTTTTTTTTTTTTTTTTTTTCCTGTGTATGGTATTCAGCACTGGATCAAAGCCAAGTCCTCAGCAACTGTCAGCCAGCAATTAAAGCTTGCTGCCTGTTCTTTTCTGGATTTCACTTTACTTGAAAGGACCTTCCCTTCCTTTTAGGAATTCCTGTCTTGGCTTGTGGCAGGTGAGATGGGCAAATTTCACTAGTGGTTACTGTTGGGTGTATACGTTGGTGAAAAGACTAGTTTTATAAGAGTTCTGACACTGCTTCCTCTTTGAGGAATGAGGGAGGGGATAAAAGTCCAAAAAGGAGTGATTTGTGAAGGTGGACCAAAACAACATCACCTTGGCACACAAGGGGTGGAGGGGATCTCAGCAAACAGGTGTAGGGAGAAGAGGCTAACAGGGACAGAAGAAGTCCATCAGTGAGCCAGGTGAAGGATGAAGCCAATATTCTCATTGCAGACCCAGACAGACACTTACCACTTGCTCATGCATAAATCTGGCTCTGAAGATGTTGAATAACATGCACTAAAACACCATTAGACTTGGAGTCAAAAAAAAAAAAACTATGTATCAACACATCTTTAAGAAGAACACCTCAGACTGATCAGGCAACAAAGTGTAATTTTAGTTACACTTACCTAGTTCTAAAGTCTAAATTTAAATTATTTTTTGTCTGCGATAAATCAGAGGTGTTTTCTGTTTATGTGTTAATCTAAAGGCAAAATTACCTTATGTTTTATCACTCAAATATTTTGTAAACAGTGTTGGACAGCTGAAAGGTTCTGAGGTGCTTCTATTTGCAGAGTACTTTCTTTTTGTGTAATTTCCCACATAACCACTAGATCCCTGTTGTGTCTAAATTAAAAGCACTGACAGTTCCACCGTGCCTTTTTAGTTTTATTTAAATGAAATAACAAATGTATTAGATTGTTGTGTTGGCAAGACGGAAGTTGTTAAAACAAGATGCAAAAAATTGATTTACCTTAATTCTAGCCGTTTGAGCAAACCATGTCAAGATACTCCAGCCAAGTATAAAAATCTGAAGCATCTTCCATGACCTCATGAAGTACATGTGAAAATAACTAGTATGAGGCATAGCACAGTGCTGCATCTCATGGGTAGTGATGCATATTGCCACCCAAGCCAGAGGATTTTCACTCCTTGGGCCCATTTCATTCTTCTAAGTCTTCAGAAGGAATGCAACAACAGCTCAGGGGTAGCCTTGTACCCCTGGGTTTTTGGGACTGGATGTGGTGGCATGACAGAGCTGGGCACCGTCCCAGGCCATCCTGGAATAGGCAGTAAGCTGTGTCAGTGACACTGAGAGTGGCCCTGTCCTGTCTAGGGGAGAGCAAACATGCTAGTCTCACTATCAGCATTGTGTGTTTGTTGTCTTTATATACCTCACAGAACAGGAAGAGGCATCGATCAGCAGTCATGGGCCTCCGAGGGAAAAGTGCAATGGGTTTGCTACAGCTTCCCTGATATAAGGGGTTTTGTGTTGTGAATTGCTTTTGTTATTTTTTGGAGGAATAATTTTTGCTCTAGTGATGATTATGTGGAGTATAACCAGAAAGTCCTTTCATTCCTCAGTGAACTGTGGACACAGGCAGCGTAAAGACTGCATGATATGCCAAGTGGTAACAAATTTCAGGTGGAACACAATTTCAGCAGAGTCTCTTGCTTCCTGGGAATGTGCTTGAAGTAAATGTTTAAGGAATTTGATTTTGGAATGGAACACAGATGTTGCAGCCTTAAGATTTGTGCTAGGGCCAGCCCTGGACACAGGCCAACTGGAATAACCCTCTAAATGGCTCTGAGTACCTAAGGACTGTTGAATGAATAATGAGAGGACCACAAATCTCTAATGTAGCATAAATACTGGCTCCACTGTTAGCAAGCAAATGTTTAACAGAAAACTTCAAAAGCTCCCTCATGGGGTCCTGGGAAGAAGAATTTCCTCTTGTATTTCTGTAACCTGAACTGGTTCACATAGAAGTGAGCCCCCAGGAGCAATCTTACTTTCTCTTTCGGGAATTCCAGTGGGAAACTCTGCACTTACTTTGATCTAAATCAGGTATATATGTGGCTGCTAATTCCATGCTTTGGGAATGCTGTGGGCACATGCCTCACCACAAATGACTGGGCACTGCAAGATTTCAGACATATCTGCAACAATATTGCGTGATGTGTCTCACAAATCTTTTGCATCTTGTCTAATTTATCCTGACTCTGCTTTCAGTCTGCCTGTATCTCTTATTTCTGCTGCAATGATCAATGGCCATGCAAATCTGCTAGTGCAGTGCTAAGCTTGGGCAACCAACCAACCCTTCTTTTCAACAATTTTCTTCAAAATTGTCCAGTCTCCATTTTTTTTATCTCTTTTCAAAATTAAATAATGTTTCAGTGAAGCTATAGGTGAGTTTGGAAACTTTGGCAGTGTGAAGAAATACTCACAAGGAGAAGCTGATGGATCAAAGCCAAGCAGCACCCAAGAGCAACATGCTTTGAAATTAACCATGCTGCTGCCTGCTCATCTGTCATCCCTCACACAGCATTCAAACTCCAGGTGCTGGGGTCATTTTCTGAACAAGTTACATCAATTACTTCAGCATAATGTACTCAGTATCTTCTGGATCCAGTGCACTGTTCACCTCTCTCTGTGAATGATAATGTTTTTTTCCTACATGACTTTGGAGTTCAGAAACATGGAACGAACCAGTTTTCATTTTCTTTGTTGCTCGCAAATGGAAAACTATTACACAAAATGTTTCTAATTCTAGCTGGATCCAGGGCACTGTAAAATAAATGCATATATAGTATACTCTCTACTTTTGACCTTGAAATTTTTTGCCAAAGGATATGGAGTAAACAGACATTGTATATCTTTTGCCTACAATTTTGTCCATCATATGTCACTCATTAATAAATAAACAAAGACAAGTATGGAAGAAGGAAGAAATTAAAACATCATCTTCTAATTTTGAATCATGTACAAAAGTAGGGAAATTGGAAAAATTGTACAGGCAATATTTTCAAAGCACTTAAATAAAATATCAGCTTATGTTTTAGGATTTACTGAAGACACAAATTGCACAAGAAATTGTCTATTTCTCTTAATTTTCTACTTTCTATTTTTATAAATATATTTTAAATATAAATTGTCTGTTTTCTCTTAATTTCTCATAATATAGTGAAACTAGAGCAAATATATCTCAGTTAGGTGCCTGAAGCTAGATGGGATAAATATGGACTTTAGGACCGTATTTGCAAAGCAGAATGAAGCAAATGCTAGTTCTAACAACATTCTAATTTGGAACTTAGAATGAGTTCTAAGTCAAATGTATTCTAAGTTGAATGCTAACTTGAATTCTAGTGGTTGGTGACCTTGCCTATGGCAGCGGGATTGAAACTAGCTGATCGTTCTGGTCCTTTTCAGTGCAGGCCATTCTATGAATCTATGATTCTGTGGTTACATTCATGCTGTGTGGGCAGTACCTTTTTCCAAAATCCTGCACCTATTTTGCTAAGCAAAAAAGTTTAGTTGAGCAGCAGCACTGATGTGGTTATATTGCCTCCAGTTTCATATCCTTTCAAGCACGAACATTTCTGTCATGCAACATAAACTCATTGCTAGCTCCTATATATTTTTTCTGTTATTGAAATTTTAGAAGGCTTAAGACATATTGCTAATAGAAGAAAATAAAAATGTAGCATGAGATATCTATTATCCTCCCACTCATATTATAGAAAGTACGAGAGAGTTGTATTTTACGAAACTTTAGCGGATAGGCAATAAAACAGCAGTTGTATTTTTTTGCAAGATATCGTCTCATCATCACTTGGCATGGAAGTAGATGTCCTTTGATAGAACAGAGTTATCCATCTCATGCTGGTAATGTTTCCCAAAAGCAGTTTTAGAAGCTTTCTACCATATCTAGTCTAGTTTTACTTCTACAGGCAGTATTTTGGCTAGTTGAGTGCATGCAACAAGCAGCCACTTCCAGTTCTTATCTAGCATCTAGATGAGAATTCAGTATCTTAACTAGCTTGTATTAGTTTCTTCACACGATTCTGGAGAATAAGAGAGACACATCCAAATGCTCAAATTTTACTGCTTATTTTGGAAAGAATCCAATCCTGTACTTCTGGCTATGACTATACAGAAACGACCAACAGGTTGGACTTGGTCACAGATCTGGATGAAAAAGACGTGTCTCACATCATTCTCCAGACTGCTTAGAGCAGTGTTAAGTATGGGCTTTGGTTACTTACAGTGCATTCATACAAGAAAATTCTCCTCTCAAGACTCATGGGTGTGTTGCCACCTGCAAACAAATAATAGGTCTGTGAAGCTTCACTTAGTATAAAAAGGGTTCCTAGTTTTGAAGTCCTGACGAGAACCAAATATCTAGCTGAAAATCCCATATGCATTTTTCTGCAGACTCTTAGCAGCTACTGAGTTCATAAAACCCATACTTTTCTGCTTTTAAATTTTAGCTCTGTAGCGGCAGGAAAGTTGTTGATATCTTGCTGCCAAATTTCTCCTCCATCACTGTAGGCACTTACCTAAGCTGACTGGTTTGGGAGGTCAGACAGTTAATTTGAACAGAGTCACACACAAGCATGTGTTCATGCACATGTAGTTGTCCAAAAAACTTGTTAAACAGTATTGCTGTAGGAGATGTGTCCTAGTTTCATCTGGGATGGACTTTTTTTCTTCTGAGTGTCTACTATGATGATATGTTTTGGTTCCAAGACAAAAACAGTGTTGATAACACACCAATGTTCATAGCTGCCGCTAAGCAGAGTTGTATAGAGCTAAGGCCATTCACAGCAAAGGGTCCGAGGAACTGGGAGGGAACAGAATTAGGACAGCTGATTTAAACTGGCAAAAGGGATACTCCATACCATATGACATCAAGAGTTTTAAGGGGTGGGAGTTCATCGGTCTCTCTTCCACTGTGTGGGGGTTTAGCTGGGCATTGATAGGGCAGTGATGAGCAATTCCTTGTGTATCACCTGTTATATACATCCGTCTATATACAAATATATACATATATATAGTCATAACCATCATCATTTTCATTTTCTCTATTTTAGTAAATAGTTTTATCTCAGTCTGCAAGTTCTACTTTTATTTTCCTTCTCAGTTCTCTCCCACATCCCACTGGGAAGTGGTTGGAATACTACTGTGTGATTCTGAGCCATTTGAGGTTAAACTACAGCAAGGTGTTTCTATCTCCATCAACCATAGTGGAACAATCTCAGGAGTTGATGTGCTTATCTTAGGTACTCCAGTTGCTCAAAAATACGCTTCCTTGTAGCACCACTACTTTCTAATTTGGTATATTAAATCCAAAATATGTTTCTCCTGCAAGGCATTGAAAACCCTAACATAAATAATACAAAATGCAGAGTGTAATTTAGGTGCAAGAAAATGGCTTCCTTTCCTACCCCTAACTAAGGACCACTTCACCTGGTCGTAGAACAAAAGATTTTTAAAAACATGCTGATTGCAGACCAAATTGGGTTAGAAACTACCCAATTTTTTACAAAAATTTGGGGTTTACAAAAATCCAGCAGTCCATAACTTTACCCTCTTGGCATATGGCCTTATCCAGTTTTCAGGAGAAAATTATGTTAAAATGATGCCAACATAGATAGCACATATACACATAGAGTTAAGTAAATTGTAGGAGTGTTTTAATTGCCAAACAGTAATTCTTTGTATAGACAAGAATTTTTTAACTAATGTGAAGTTTAATAGAAATCTAAACAACATTAGTCTTCTTGTGTAGGTATACTTCATTGTGCTCATGTGCTAATGCATAATTAGTGATTTAAATGGTTTTCTCATTTCTTTACACACATTGTGTGTCGCACTGGAATCCAGAAAGAAATGTTAGATTTTTCTAAAATCTTCTGAAGGCACAACTTTCAGTTGTTAGCAACTTTTTTTTTTTTTTTTTCACCAAGTGATTCAACATCTCCTGAACAACTGTGGCTATACAAACCATTCTCTGAAACTGGCCCCTCTGGAGTGATCTTCCTTCACTGATGGACTTTTTTTTTTCTAGAGAGGAGAAAAAAACTGATGAATACCAAAATTATTTGCAAGCAGTCTAATTCACCTAATAACTCTCCCAAACCACTCATCTGGTTCAGAACATGAAGGATACTCAGTTATTCAATGAAAAGGTTAAGTCTGTGGTAAATATGCATAGTCACTAATGAAGTGTATTTCCCCTGGGTATTTTTTAAGAAGGATTCAGACTGACAGATCTTTACCACATCCTTTCTGGGTTTGTTTTCTGAGGATTTCTTTTGTGAGACTGCTTATGCTTATTCTTGAAATGCGGCTCTGTGGCTTTATTGCTTTGCTGAAGTTGTAACTGGGTGACAGTGAAGTCAGCCAGCCATGAAAATGCATGTATATCCAAATCAAAGCATAAATTCCCATAACATTTCTCTGTATCAGTGAGTACCCCACTGCATGGAAATTATCAGGGAATAACTCACCTAACTTTGCTAGCTGTAAGCTTACATCCATCCTTCCATCCACGCATCTGTTTAGTGATTTCATTTCAGAAGTTTTTCTGCTATATATATTTATAGGTATCCTGCACATAACAATCAATATACATTACATATGTAGGACCTTAAAACTTTGCTGCTACTGAAAAGCTTGTCTTTGGTGCTTTGAGGCATGAAGACTTTTTTTCTCCAGTAGTGGCTGCAGGTTTTCTATATTTCATACAAATTTTTGCAGAAAAAAATGGGGCAGCAAATTGTTAGATAACTGAAGATCACCTCTATCTGTAGTCAACATTGTTTCCAGTAGTGTCTTGCCTTGAGTGTTTATTCTGAATGAGTCAATGGAAATATTCCATACTATGTCATTGGAGAGGCCTCTCACAGGTAACAGTTTAAGATGAAGTCTCATGCACAGACAGCATCCATGTCACTAGAGTCTCTAAGACTGCAGAAGGAGCCTTGAAGATACCAGCTCAGATTGCCAGAGCACTGCTGTCATTTGCAAATGTCAATCCTTTTGCTGTGCAAAAGAGCACGAGGTGGCCCATGTGAGCAGATATGTTTCAAGAATTTTCAGCCAGAGGCCACCCATCCATGGACTTTTCTCAAGGCTGTGTGCGCTAACCTCCCAGCTGCTGCCCCTCTTTGGTGGCCCTTGACTTCTCCTTCCTTCCCTCTGAATTGTCGAATTACAGTAGCTGTTATGCCAGCGCAGGTTTTACTGGCAGGTGGATTAATCCCACTGTGCAGTCACTTGGGTAAAAATAAAAAGGTGGTGAAAAAAAGGGCTATTTTGAATGCAGTCAGTTTCATGAAACTGTGGCCTGAAAACTGAAATGTGATTAGGAAGATCATAGTTTGAGTGGGTGATGGCTTTGGCCAGCTGTCTCCATGGTGTGAATAAACCTTGTGGAGAGAGAGAGGTGAGAGGAGTTTATTCAGAAGCATGTGGTTAAATTTAGCATCTTGACTGAACTATGTTTACAGGGATCGTACAGTCACAAGAAGCACAGTTTTAAAGAGGAATGCAATGTCAGGTGATTTTGCATAACAGTTAAATATTGTCTCTAATTTATCTCTTTGAAGGCAGGGACTATGAGAGCACACTTAGAAAGGGCCCTCAATATCTTGAAAGTCTGAGATATAACATAAAGAAATCTCTTGAAGAAGATCAGATGTATAGACAGAAATGAAAATGGTTTTGCTTCTCTCTATTGACATTTAAAGTTGTCCGTATTTTTTGTGTTCAGGTCACTTCTTCTGTTTTACTTTATTTTAGGTTTGTGTCACAAATGATTTCTAAGTGAAAAACATCATTATTGATCCATCTTAATTTTTTAACACTGGACTCCTGAGCCAATTGTATGCTACCCGATGTCCCTTCACGATTTTTAAGCATAAAATGAAAGACAGCATACACTGAGCTTCACAGGAGACAGCAAGGTAGAGATCCATGTGCTACAGATTTCTGACAGGGTGGCTCTCAGAGAGGGACAATGGGAAGAGTGGTCGAAGCCCAGGGGTTCCCATGGCTGGATCACGTGGCTCTGCAAATCAGACCCGATTCCTCTACCTGCTCTCATGAGGTCTCTAGGAATGAGGGCAGATTTGCTGTACTGCATCAGAATACCAGTGTCACAGGGACAAGCAGAGACTGCGGTTAGTGGAAATGGGTGAATCTTCTTAATCTTCCCAGGAATCCATCAGAAGGAAGAAAAAGCATATGAAAAAGAAGTCTGCAAGTAATTCAAACTATTCTTCATTCTATAGGTTGGGGAAGTTCAGTGACACAAGCAGACTTTTTACAGCACCTTCATTTAAGACATCTCATTTGATGCCTTAACATTTATAAATATTTGCTTTGAGGGCTATTAATCAGGGCTGAATTCCATCTATTGCACGCTAACAAGCAGATGTTTGTAATACTCATTAAATTTCCATACAAAGAGAAACAGTGCAATTAGAAACTCATGTCAAAATATTGATGATTTTTCTTATTTCCTGTGGCATCTTTCAGTGGGAAAGTACTTTTCACACAGTGTTCTAAGGATATTAAATCTTCTTGTTGTGGAGGGAAGAACTTCTTTTTATATGTGGTTGTTTTTTACTTTTGTATTGTGTTCTTATCATTACTTAGTGTTTAAGCTGCAGTGGTGCCCAAAGACTCCAAGAAATCCAGAGGTTCAGTTTCACTAGAGAAAAAATGGGGTGAGGAGGACAGTCTTTAGCCTGAAAGGCTGGTGGAACAGTTTCTGTTTGTTCTTTTTCACCTTATGGAAAAAAGTGTCTTTGAGAGCTCAGCTTCAATGTTGCTAATAAATTCAGGCAGTGTATGGGAAGCTGTTGATCACAGCCTGAACCTCTCTGATTAACCATCTGAGGCAAGTGATGAGTCAGCTGCGGGAGCACAGGTGAAGGTAATTCAGCTGTGCTCTTGGAAGAGGTGGAGCCAACCTCTACCTCTCCTAGATCTCGTTTAAGGGCTGACCACCAATAAGGCAGGACCTTTTTCTGGAGATGGCTCCCTTGTGGAGTTTTGCAGCAAACCTTGACATCAGTGAGCATCTATCCTTATAGCGAGCTTCAGCATCAGTGAGCATTTGTTATCTATCTTCTTTTTTACATAACCTCTGGTTATCTATCAACTTTACAGTTGTACAATTACAAGTGTACAATTGTGATGCTGAGCCATATTAGGAACAAACATAGTAAACTTCCCTAGATAGCATAGACCACCTATCACCCATGCAGGAATTCCCTGCCTGTCTATCTTCACAGATCAAAAAGACATGAGGAGGCAGAGCCTTAGCAGTAAGATTGTTCCAAATGGTGTCGTTCTTTTTGACAGCAACCCCATAAGTCCCTAAGCCTCGAAGATAACCATTAGTGTCGTTGGTGCCATGTAGAACCCCTGCACTTTGGTACTTATATGGCCCTCCTGCAGTTACATTCGTCCAATCTAAGAAGTTGATGTTCCTATATAAATTAATTCCCTGCTTGTATTCCCAAATACAAAACACATCTGAGTCAAGATATGTGATGCATTTCCTATCATCTGAGCACCCAACAGTTGAAGTTCCTGCGGGTGCCACGATGAAGTTACATTGAGAGAATTTAGTAACTTGGCCAAACAATTTGCTACTGGCAAGCCATCAGTACAGTTGACAGTGGCAAATTTCCCAAACTCCTGGGGATCATAGCCAGGCACCCCAATAAGACATGTTCTGAAAGGATCTGTGGCCGAAGACATTGCCAGGCAAAACTCCTTAGTATCAGTAACATTTGCCCAAGTTACCCAAAGGTTTTGCCGAGGCTCAGTCTTTGTTAGCAGAGCAAATGCTGTCAGCAAAAGTATTGCCATTAGAAACCTTGTTGGCCACATTGTCGACACCTGGGGTTGCCTTCACAAACCGACTTGTTACCCACACGGGCCCCGCTCCTGTGGAAACACAAACATAACCACGGCCAGTGAACAAGACCGGAACTGGTCCCTTCCAGATCCCTGTAGTCAGTCCCAGTAGTGGACCCTGATCTCCAGTAGAGCATTAGGCACTTCTCTGCTGATTGTGTGGTAGTGAACAACTGCAGGAGGATCCTCCTGACCTGCTGTCAGGCATAAATGATTCAACACAAACAATACTTTTAGCGGGCATTCCTCTACATCCCTAACTTCTTTTAGCTTCTGTAATCAACTTTTCAATACTTGATGAGATCATTCAATGACCGCTTGCTCTGTAGGAGAGTGCGGAATTCCTGTATTATGTTTAACACCCCACATTTTGAAAAACTGTCTAACTTTCTGGCTTACATGGCAGGACCATTGTCCATCTTGACCTGCTAAGGCACTCCCATTACTGCAAAACAGGCAGTAAGATGTCTACAAACATGGAGAACTTTCTCCCCACCTGGTGCTGCAGCCCACATAAACCCTAAAGAAGTGTTGGTACTGACATGCACATACTTTCTCATACCAAACTCAGAAACATGTGTTATATCCATTTGCCACAACTCAAGCACTTTGAGACCCTGCAGGTTAACCCCAAGGCCCTACCCTGGGCCATGACTGAGGACAAGCCCTTACAATCCTCTTGGCCTCTATCCACAAGAGGCCAAACTGTCTCCTGAGACCTTTAGCATTCTGATGGAATATTTCATGGGATACCCTAGCATGCATGAAGTCACTTTCTGGGACTACACTTGCTGCTCTCACCAGCTTATCTGCTCTTTCATTGCCCTCCCCTAGCCCAATTAAAAACTGATGGCTTTGAATATGAATGATACAAAAATCAGCAGTCCGCCCCTTAACTGCATCTTGGAGCTGCAAAAAACAATTGCAACAAATGGTCCTGTTTAGTTTGACACAGTAAGGCATCCTTGATACGGCAAACTATATTCACAACATACTGAGAGTCTGAAACAATGTTAAGAACCTCATCCAACCATTTCTGCAATGCCCAAACTACTGCAGCTAATCCCAATGTTTGAAGAGAATCTTTCAGTTTTCCTTCAATAATGTGATCATGCCACACACCCTGCACACACCAAACACAGGTAGCTAGATGTTTCGTTGCACCCTCATCTGTGTAAACCGTATGACCTATCACAGGCCGAAGAGAAAATAGCGGTGACTCCTTCCAAACGTGTGTCTTAAATACTTGCCAGAGAGGCCCTTTAGACTGCCGTGAATGTACTACCCCTGTAAATCCTAACAGAGCCTCCTGCAGCAATACCGAGTGCTGCAAGCACCACTCTAAATGCTCATTTACCATCAGAAGGCTGACATCACTGGGCTCTTGACCACTGATCTCCATGATATGAGATCACCCTTTCTGCAATAACTCTGCAATTGCATCAGGCTGAGTTCGAAGACTCAGTTTTGGTTGTACAGACAGGAAAAACCACTCAAAAATACAGACATCTATCCCCTTTAATGATTCCACATTTTCAGACTCACAGTCAGTGGCACCTTTTTCCTACTTCTCCCCCTTTTTCTTTTGCCACTGACTGATGTCCACAAATGGATGGTGAACATGATTACTGATGACCAATGAAATGGGACACTGCTATTCTATGTGGCACTGCAACCATCTTAATCTTTTGCATGATCTGAGTAGTAGTGTTGTGTTGCTCCTGAGTAACCTCAATCTTTTGATCTGCATTTTTCCCCCTTTTCCTCAGCCTGTGGAGGAGGGGGGGAAGAGGGGGAGAAGAGGGAAAGGGGAGAGGGAGAAATTCTTTAATTTCTATTTTCCATAGAAATTAAAGAAGGGAGGAACCCTTACTCCAGAGGTGGAGTTTGGGGAGTGGCTTACCAGGAATAGGCAGGACTTGGGAGGAGTTTGGTAGAATGGGTAGAATTTTGCTTATCAATAGCACATTATAAAGGACAAAGCTCTTAGAATTCCAAACCTGCAACCTTCAGATAAGAAACTGGACCAATCACCACAAAGGAAAACATTTTCAAACAGACCTGACTATACACTGCACATGTTCAAGAAAGAGTGATAAACAAGAAAACATTCAAGGAATTAGTTAGCATAGGACACCCCACTGTCTAGAGTTAGTTAGCATAACTTGTGTTGTGGAGTTATGAAGTGTACATATTGTGTGGTATAAATATGACTGCTTGGGGCAGTGTAAGCCCCCCAGTGTGCCAATATGCACACCCTAAATAAACCACCCCACACAGTCAGAAGACATTTGTTCCTTGTTGGATTTGTTTAAGCCCTTCTATTATCTGGTGCCAAACAGACAAAAGTTTAGCAGCTGTTCTGTCTTTAGTAATAGAAGCCTCCCAGAGTTTTGTGCCAATTTTGTCCCAAAGCTCTCCATCAAGAGAGAACTCAGTTTTCCACCAATCCCTCCACAATCCGGGAGGCAGCCAGCCTCAGTGGAGGGAGATCGGAAGCAGATTTGAGTCTCTTCAGGGGGCCTCCAGGGATGCCCCACCCCCCTTCCCCCTCTACCACCACTGCCGAGCAGCTCCTGGGATGGCAGCACCAACAGTGTTCCCCCGCCTCAGCCACCATCATGCAGGCCGGGGCTGCCAGCATCTCCGGCTCACGTGGCTGCCCAGCGGGACAGCACCGTGATCCTTCCCTCTTTGCAGGCCTTCCAAAGGGCAGCGCCAGCAGCAGAGAAAATTTCCCCAACCCCGGTGTACACCAATGTCATGGCAGCAGGTCCCGGGCATTGTTCCTCCACCGCCGCCGCCACCACTTCCAACCTCCTCGCGCCGCCGCCGCCACTCGGAGTCCACCTCAATGGTGGTGGTGCAGGGTGATCTACCTTCTTCTCCTGGTGGTGGCCACGCCCCTGACAGGTGAAGAGTCCTGAGTGGAATTCCTACTGGTGGGAAAAAGTTGGTCCTGATCACAATGAGGCTGCAGCAACAAGTCCTCCAAGCCTTCCCAAGTATTGTAGTAAAAGCTTGAGCAGCGGCCATAGCCACCCTCCCCTCTGCCTGCAAACTTTTCAACACATTAATAACATAGCACCATGTACCACCCAAGTCCTTATCTAACCTGCTGCCTGACATAGCCTTGTCCCAAAGATGATCACCCATTGATCGCCACTCATCCAAACTAAATAACAGGGGGAACTCCTTTATAAACCCCTCTTTCTGAGCCAGATTATCAAGTCTCTCAGTCTTTTCGGGTTACTAGACATGCCTCTCTTGGAGAGTATACTAAATATTAACTGGACTGCTGCTTCTATTTCTATTTTGTTGCCTGGACAGTCCGTACTGACAAGCCATGGAGTCGCAATCCCCACACCCTCTACTGTGTGCCACTTGCCTCACAGCGCTACTCATCCCCCATCTTCCACGGTCCCTCCAGTCTTACACAGAAATTTTGAGGTCCAGCTCCAACGCCGATCCGCTCTTGTGCCGACTCCTGGCTCAAACACCAATCCAGCTCTTATGCTGACTCCCTGGGTGCATGTCACTGTTTTGGCACCACTTGTTGAAACTGACAGCCAAAGTCATGACATCCACCAATATGGTTAAATCATGCTAATTTATTACCCAAAAGCCATACTTTTATAGCAAACAGACGAGGGCATAAGAAAATCACACACACTCATTGGTAGAAAGCTTCTACAATAACAACTCCGAGCCCCCCCTTCCGCAGCCGTGAGCTGTTCTTTCTTCTCCTAGAGGTGTCCTTCATTCTCATGCTGTTTATCCTGCTCCGTAGCTGCTGTTCTGTGAAGTCCTTATCTTGCTCCACAGCTGCTGCTCTGTAAAATCCTTCTTGTATTCCCACAAGCAAGTGGTCTAATGCGGGCCTATCCAGCACCAAGAGCGAACCAGGCATATACCATCAAGGTGCTCACCAAGTCGATGGCCGCCCATGGGACACCTCGAGTCATCAAGAGACCAAGGGACTTATTGTACTGGTGCAATGGTACAATACTGGGCAGAAGAAAACAACACTGAGTGGTGATTTCATCTGCCATGTAATCTGATGGGGGCAGGCGTTATTGAATGCTGTAACAGTATTCTTCAGGCTGCCCTGAAGACAGACTCTCAGAACCTACAGGGGTGGACAAAGAAACTATGAAACCCTATGGGACCTGAATGAAAGGCCTAAAGGTAGCAGACCCAGTACCCTGAAGATGCTACAGATAACATGGGCCTGCCTGCTTAAGATCCAAATTAATGGCTATCGATAATCAGGTAAGAGCCCAAATTAGCAACAAAAATAATCTGCTCCCCTCCCCCCCCCCTCCAGTGTCACTGTAAGATCAGTGTGACACCCAGTGATGTACCGTATGGGACTAATGGTCCAAGCAACTATGTGTCTCCAGAAGAACCATCGAGTACTGGCCCACAAAGAAACGTGAATTTCAATCATGAACTGATCATCAATTGCCTTCTGTTTCATCAGTGTACACTGCAACAGGCAAATTGTACAAAGCATCATGGTGTACTGGATCACCATAATGGAAAGGGCTTGCCTTTAACCTACTTAATCATTAGTTTATGCCATGAAGGAGTGGAGTGTAGCGGAAATGCTACGTCAGGGCCTGAATCAGTGACTGAGCACCTGGTGGGAAGGCAGGGCCAACACAAAGGAGCTCAGGTGCAAGCAGTGCACCTGAGTGACCAGAAGAGGTGTGGATCCTGGCTCCACCCCTTCCCAGACCTCATTTAAGGGTTGGCAGGGGAGGCTGAGATATCTTGTTGGAGATCCCTGTCTACCTGAGGTCTTCTGAGGGTAAGTAGCTTTTTTTTCCTCTGTTTTTTGTGTCCACAGCTGCTGTAGTTGGGCTTATTCTCTCTTGTTATGGCCTAGGACTTCACTGCCTTGCTGTTGTTACTGTGTTTTCCATAGCCCTGTAGTGTTACAGGGCTTTTATTTTTTTTCTTCTGAACCACACAGGATTTTTGCTGAAACAATATGGAATCTAGAGGGTTCTACAAGTTTGGAAAATAATTAAGCATTCCTTCTGAAAGGAGCCCATTTGCTTGAGGATGTTATGTTGATTTGGAGTGGAAAGTCACAAGAGCTGAGATTCTTAAGCAGAATTAAGGAGAGCTCAGACCAGACGTTTCTGTATGTCCTGAAGTGGCATAAAATTGTGTCCAGTCACTTTGCCTCAGATTAAATCTATAGGAAATGAACTTTACAAGTATGCATGCAATGACAACATTATTACCACCTTGGCTAGAAATTGTTTCTATTCCTTGGAGTATTAACACAGGAAGATTCTGTGGGATTAGCAGTTGAGGTATCTGGTGTTAAAGTACAGGGAAAGCGTAGGTGATGGTGTTGGAAATACAGCAGTATGCCCAAACAGAAAATGAGGATCACCAGGTTTGCTTCTCTATGCACAGCCTGGGGAATTGGACTTTATTTAAATATGAAAACATGGAAAATTTAGTAAGGGACAGGTTTGGTTGGAGTGACTAATGCTAAATCACAAATGGCTAGGATGCTAATTATTTTATGGCTGCCCCTGGGCACATCGGCTTCTATATCTTTTTCACTGTATTGCTGCTGCAGTAGTTCAAAAGTTGTCCTTATAGTTGGTGGAACAGCAGGAGAGTAAATAGATGGGTATTTAAGTTTCAGCTTAGCTTTGGTACTGGCGAAAATCAAGCTGTTGGAGCCATCAGTTAAAAGCACGTAGTTTATTTTTGTCAGTTCAACTATCAGGGAACTTGGGACAGGAGGGTTAAAAGCTCCAGGCTGGAGTTTTCCTAAAAAAGACAGGAATGCCTAGCCATATTTTCAGATAAAGGGGTAAGGGCTGTCTGGAGAAGAGAGGTTTTTTCCAAGTTGTTGACACATTAGAAGTTGCTGTGCGGTGGAGAGATAACTGTAATGCAGTGACTTTTCTACATGCATTTACCCTGACACCACTAGGCAGCCTATTCCTGTTACAGTATGCATTGTGTAAGCCTTGAGGCATTTCAGCTTTAACAACCTTTGCAAATGTGCTGAAATTCCCGCTGTTAATGGTGTTTTGTTTCATTTTGCTTTGCTTTCCTTTGCTTTCCAAAAGCCTCAGATCTGTCAATCAGGTTATTTTAGAGTCTTTTCTGGTCCAGCAGTTTTAACACATGGTTACTTTACATGCAAGCAAAGTGTTCCTGGAGTGGCATAAAACAAAAGCAGCACGACATTTATTATGCTATTTAAAAGCCATTGATTTTAAAGCTAATTCCTGGATTACTCATGATTTCTGTGTGTCTGAGTTTAGCTATAACATAAGCTGATTTCTTGCTGTCTCTAAGTCTGTGTATCAGTACTACCCCAGGTCCAGGCCAAGCTGGCTAACCTCATGGTGAGGGCAGCCTACACAGATGTAGGCATGTGTTGAGCTCCTTGTGCTCATCTAGACTTCAGAGACTCATGATGCATTTTCCAATGGTGGTAGAATAAAAATAGGAGGGAGGTCTCTCTTTAATACAGCCTTTCACACTGAGTAGCTGCATAAAATGTGCAATTGGTTGTATCTGTGCAACACAGGAGCCTCTTTCTCTGAGACATGGTTGCATGGTCTCCTTTGCTTGCCTGTGCCACCTGGGTCAACAGCTTCTGTGGGATAAGAGCTGTGCGCTGCTTCCTTCCTGTCCACACATCCTTGTGGTGCACACCTGCTCCCCTCTTCTTTCAGAGTGAAGTATGTCTGTTTTCCCTGGGTAAAAAGTCACTGCTTTAGATATTAGTTGCTGTTCCTTGGAAGCTACTTCTGCCAAGAAAAATTTCCTCTATGACCGCTAACATCTGCTGGTCCCAAAAGTCCTTTGCCTGTGGTGGCAGAGGAGGAGGACAAATATCTTGTAGTACCCTGGGCAAGAAGCAGGTCATGTTGCCTCCCATCCTGGAGCTGGAAGCCTTACAACAAAATGGTTGGGATTTGGTCACCCAAGACGAAGTGAGTTGAAAGCACAGCTGTTACTTTGACCACAGTTTGTGCAGCAGCCTGCCTTGCAGCTGCTCACACTGACTTTGAGAAGTTTAGAAGTTGCAACAGGACAAAATGTCTGCTCATCTGGGGACTGTAGAAGAAAATAGCATCACTGTGAAATGTATTTTTCAGACAGGGATCAAGTTATAATGCAGATGTTCCAATAAAATCTTGGAATGCTCAGTTCAACTCTTTCATTTAGATCAGAAAAAAAAACTGTTTATAGATGGAGAGTCAGTGCATGTGGATCAAGAATCTTAACAGAAAGAGTGGTGAGCTATCGAAACATTCTGCCCAGAGAGATGGAGTCATTATCCCTGCAGGTGTTGATGAAAGGGGTGGATGTGATAGTGAGGGACATGGTTAGTGGGCATGGTGGTGATGAGTCTGCAGTTGGACTAGTTGATCTGAGTGGTCTCTTCCAACCTTAATGATTCTATGATTCGCTAGTCCTATATAAATACCAAAGGCGGCATCAATTCTAACAGTATATGTGCAGTTTCACAAGGTGGGTAGTGGAGAGTGTCTTGCAGATCTGTAGCGCCCACTGAAACCAAAAGGATCTAGAAACAGCTGACATTCCTTTAGCATGCAGTCTGGGCATGCTAAAGAGTTGACCCCTGGAACCAGTGTTGCAAGGTCCCAGCAATATCCAACAAAAATTTAGATGATAGAGACCCAGTGTAGGGCAAATGAGGGCAATGACAGAACCGTTATTTGAGAAATAGGTGCTATAGGAAAAGGTATCAGAAGGAATTAACTTGCCCCTCCTAGTAACAGTTTGGAGAAAGGGGACAAGCTGAGGAATGTGACCCTCACCTCTTTGCGCAGTCACACTGCAGGAGAGAAGGGGCAGGTAGAAGGGGAGAGCCCCACACAGACTCAGATTGCATGGAAGTAGGGTGACCCCCCCTCCGCTTCAGGCACTCACATACTCTCATATCTTACCCATTGTTTCAGGCTGTCACCCTAGAATTCCATTACACCCAGACTCTTCAGCACCTGGTATTTTCCAGTTTTGAGCAGGCTACTAGTTGAATTAGCCTAATTTGAACACTGGCAAGATAGCTGAAATTTATCTTCTACAAGATTATCGGCATTCTCTGCTGCAGGAAATTGAAAATCAAAGGACTTTGATCACCGAGGTTAGCTGTTTCAGAGCTGTCCCAGCCAGAACCGCAGTGACTGATTGTGAGGTGCAGCATGGGTAACAAACAGGAGGAGCTCGAGGCCATTGTGCTGTTGAAAAACTATTATATAGTTGCTTATCATGGAAACATGACTCACAGCTGGAGTGCAGTAATGGATGGCTATTGACATTTCAAAAGAGATAGGCAAGGCAGGAAGGGTGGTTGTGTTAGAAGGAATGCAAATATGTGGTAATTAATGATGGTGATGGCAGCATTGAGATCTTAGTGGTCAGAATAAAAGGGAAGGCCTCTAGGACTGACATTATCATGGGAGACTGCTAGACTGCTACAGGCCACCCAACTAAGATGGCGAGGTGGGTAAGTCACTATATAGACAGTTGGGTGAGGTCTCAAGGTCTCTACCACTTGTTCTTGTGGGGGACTTTGACTTCCCAGGCATCCGCTGGAGTTGTAATCCAGCAGATATGGATCAGTCCTGGAGGTTCCTAGACTGTGTGGAAGATAAATTCCTCACACAGCTGATGAAGGAGCCAACAAGGGGAAGCAAAATCCTGGACTTGCTGCTTGTTAACAGAGAAAGTCTTGTGAAGGATATAAAGGTTGAAGGCTGACTGGGGAAAAGTCGTCACAAGATACTAGATGTTTTTGATCCTTGTTGAACCTCAAAGGAAAGTCAGCAGAACTACCACCTTGGACTTCCAGAAGGCAGACTTTAGCCTCTTTTGGACTGTCTCACTCCAGCCACCAAATCTTTAGACAAAAGATTTCGTCAACTCTGACCAGGGCTTGCCTGGATTAGTCCATCTATGTTCCTTAGACAAGGTAATTTCTCAATCCTTGACCAGGATTTGTCTGGACTCGTCCATCCTCAGCAAACTTTGAGGCAGTAGTGCAAAAGCATGGCCTCATACACCACCCTGTGACTCAAAGGTTGCTTAAAAAATGGGACACTGATGATCCAGGATGGTGGGAAAAGGATAGTAAGCATAAGGGTAAAGGAGGGAGAGGGCAGGGAGTTAAATGTTTTGTGCAATCTTTACAAAGGATTTCTCCTGCTTGGTTACGAGCATTGCCCTGATGTGCTCAACTCCCCCATCACTTGAGGAGGTTACAAAATACATAGATGATACCACATATTGAAGAAGTTGAATGAAACATGGTATCATACATGGAACAAACATGAGAGTTGTGACAACATGCAATAGATGAGATGCGTTTTCCCATGGGCCACCTGGAAGCCAGGAAAAAAGTCAAGGTCTGGGCTTTTCCAAGTTTGGACAGGAACATGTACTATTTTCCGTATACCTTCAGCAATTTGTTTAACTTTACCATTATCACCAAACTTTAGACAACTGATAGAGTCATTTAATTTGCCACGGACACCACCTCCTTCAGCTAGCAGGTAGTCTATGACCATGTGATGTTGGAGTACAGCCACCCACATCTGCGAGGAGATCAAGGGCATAGGCTGTTTCGTTTGTAATGATTTCTAGGACAGCTTGTAATCTGATAATACAGTTTAGGTTGTAGATGGGTTCTCAAGCACCACTAATCCATTAATTGGGGTTCCGTGTAGCTGGCCCACAGTGTTTGATTATATGTTGAGGGGGCCAGTCATCTTTGCCCCAAGTTTGGCTACTACCACGTGTTACAGAGGTGTCATAGACCTCCTGTATCTGTTGAGATCATGACATCCAACTCACTACCATCCTTTCCTGGGAGCAAAAAGAACATCAGGTGGATTATTCCAACATAACATACCCCAGTCCAGTTAACAGATAGTTGTTTATATGCATGATGACCACAAATCCAATGATGCCCTTTTAGTGCTACTGAGCCATTCTCAAAAGGTCCATTCCATTCATGGGTTAGTTTATTTACATGTTCCTTAGCTTGGAAGTATGTAGTGTAGGGAGGTCCAAAAGGATGTCCTACCACATTGCAGTTCCATCTATTACTGGTAACCCTTTTGTCCTTGCACCACTTACATTTCCAAAGCCTCCATTACCATCAGGCCTCCAGGAACATTTCGTACCTCCAGCTTTGGTAAACAAGGTGTTGTTAGTGGAGGACCAAAAATGAGAAAACCCATGTCTTATTCCTGATTGACTGTACCACCCCCACTGACCACCCCTTGTCTGTGACCCCATTCCATGAGTCCCTTTACAATAAACCCAAGTGCAATTACTAGTCCCAAATTAGATACCACCTGGCTGTGTATGATTCAGACAATACATCACCATAGCAGGATACTGGACTGGCCGTGGAGATGTATTATCTTCCCAGTGGGTGTTGTGGTTGGTCCCACTACAGTTGCTTGCCAGCCATTTAGGGGCAAGAGGGGTTGATACCCAGGGCCAGTTTTCAAGTCCCATGGGTCCTCCACAGACCCAACTGTTAGTCAAATTATAGACATTTGCTACTTGCTCAGCTAGTTGGAAAAAAGAGTTTTTTATACTGTTTTCCCCCATCCCCAATATCCATGAGGGGATAGGTAATTGTTATAGAGATTATAGTCTATGCAATACACCTGGTTAACAAAAATGACATTTCACCCAAGTGTTGCATAGATAATCACCAAAATACTAATAATTAAAATCAGCTGCTGCTGTGTTCAGAGTCCCACAGAGGTCTTCTGCGAAACAAGACACTGACTCTCCCTCTTGGACTTTGTTAATATTGTCAAAATAAGGAAATAATCCATCGAACATTAATTTTATATTCATTTTCCTGGGTGTCATTAGCCCTCCAAGCATACTTGTTAAGGGATTCTGTTAAGGTCAGAGGTACTGGACCTACATTGGGCGAGTCAACCAACACAGGTTGGCCAGGAAGATAAGAGGGTTTCCCTAACTTATTAGGATTAAGAGTAATTGGCAAGGGTGGTGGGTCTTTGGGATGGAAAGCATGAAATTGAGGACAGCCATTAATTCCCCATCAATCACTGACTCTTTGACCATAGAGGTACAGGCCGCCCAATTGTTTTTCTTCTGGTTTCAGAAATTTCTTAAGGAGGCCATTGGACTGTTCTGCAGTGCCATTAGCCTGGGGATAATAGGGAGTGTGAAAGATGCAGTGAAAGCCTTCCTCTCTGGCCCATTATTCCACTGCCCCTGAGGTGAAGTGGGAGCTATTATCTGATTAGATGAAAGTGGGTTTTGGAAGAATGCTACACCATTTCTTTAGAGGCTTTATAGTGTTTTCCCCTGTTGCCTGAGGAAAGGATTCAGCTTGTAATAGGCCAGAGACTACTTCCACATCCACTAGCACATACTGTTTTCCTTCAGATTTATGGAAAGGACCAATGTAGTTAATTTGCCACATTTCCCATAGGTGCTTTCCCTATCTCAAATGGAGAGGAGTATCCCATAAGGGATGTCGGTCTAGGCAGGTGCAGCATATTTCACAGGTAGAAATGCAGGTTTGACACTGTTCTCTGGTAACAGGCCAGCCACAGGCTTGGGTCTCACGGTAGAGGTCAAGAGCACCCGTATGCCCTCTTTTTACATGTAACCATTCCGCAGGTCTCTCCCAGTTGTCACTGTCTGGTTCTCCCTGCCTTAATGGAGCAATCATAGCAAGTTCATCAGCTTTGTTGTTGCAGTGACTAACAGGGGTCCCATCTTTCTGGTGTGATGCAACCCATGCAATGGGGAATTGGCCCCTTTTGGCAATAGAGAGAATTTCCTTCCATTTTTTCTTTTGCCAGACTGGGATACTGTTAACCTCCCAGCTGTTTTTCTCCCAAAAGGGAAGCCACTCCATACAGCCCTTGAAGACAGCATATGAATCAGTGTAAATATGCACACATGTAGTGGACTGTGATTCATGTTGAAACACACTCCATACTGCTACTAGCTCACCAACCTGAGCACTCCCCTCCCCTTCATTGACAATAGTGACATCAGTCCCTATCTGTAGGGCTACAGCCTGATACTTCCATATTTTTCCTTCACACTTGGAGGCATTTGTGAACCAGACATTTTGCGACTGGTCTGAATAGGGAGGAGCAATCTGGATAACAGAGGGAAGGTCAGCATCAGTGGTAGGAAGAACATCATCCTGTATTGCAAGTGTTTTTGGAGCACCTTCTGTGACTGAAAAGATATTGCAGTAGTGTTCAATTTTAGCATACCACTTTTGGACAGAAGCTCGTTGTGCCACCCCTTCAGGGGGAGACGTGCCAGATGTAACAGACTTGATAACCTTAAATGGACCTCTTAATATTATAGGCTGCCGTTGTATGGTCTGCTCAGCTTCCCTCAAAGCCAGGCTAACAACAAATACTCTCTTCTCCAGTTGAGAGTATTGTTTCTCTGCATCTTTAAAGCTGTGGGAATAAAATCCAATAGGTCTGGTGGGACCTTCTGGACCCTTTTGCCAGAGATATATAGACAACCCTGTTTGAGCAAGTCCCCATTCTATCTGCACAGGGTCAGAAGGGTGGATGGGATCTAAGGACTGATGTGTGATAGCTTCAAAAATTAGGAGCTGCAAAGCTTCTTCATGGACTCGGGTCCATTCCCATGATACTTCTTTTCACAGTAAGTCATGCAATGGATGGGCAATAATAGAGAAATCAGGAATGTGTTTTCTCCAAAAGACTAAAAGTCCAAGGGCATGCTGTAATTCCTTTTTATTCTTTGGTATTTTGAGTTGGCCTAAAGCTGAGAGGGTATCCTGTGGAATGCAGGCCATACCACCTTTCCACCAGATACCCAAGAATTTCACCTCAGCAGCTGGAGGCTGGATTTTGTCTGGAGGAATTGTCAACCCCAGCTCTTCTAATCACTTGATTATTTTGTCATGCATTATTTTCACTGATGTCAATTGATCACCTCCTATAAGAGTATCATCAGTGTATTGATAAAGTTTAACCCCTTCTTCCAAGGGAACCTGTTCAAATTCTTTTGCCAGAGCATGATGTGCCAAAGTTGGGGAGTGTTTGAACTCATGATGGAGGTGGGTGAGGGTATATTGCTGGCCCTCCCATGTAAAAGCAAAACGGAGTTGATCATCAGGATGTAGGGGAACCATAAAGAACATATCTTTGACATCAGTGGCGGCCATAATAGGGTGAGCTTGCTCCTGGATAGCTGCTATTAATTCAGAAATGTTAGGTACAGCTGCAGTTAGTGGTCCAGTGTTGGCATTTACAAATATTTAGGGAGGGGACACCAAACGTCCACTCTCTCCCTTCATCATCAATCCAACTTTTACCTTTCAACATATCAAGTCCTAACAAGTTAAGCGGGAGAGTTCCCACAACCATGGGGACATCCTGGGACTGTTCTTCCCCAGGTAACCTTAGCTTCACTGTTGCCATGTGCACCACCCATGGCATCTGCCACAAATATCTTTCTGTGTGGTAAGGTTATACCAGCATGATCAGCATCCTCCTTTTTGATAGCTGAGATTTGAGCTCCTGTATCTACCAGAAATGTTACTGGAACTAACTTAGGTTCAACAACATATGTAATTAACAAATCATTCCCTTTAGTTGTGAGCTTCCTAATGAACATCCACCCTTTGCCCCCTGCTCACTTGAGGGGGGTGAAGGAATTAGTTTCCCGATTTCCCAGGTAGCTCTCCTGTTACTGGGGGGGGGGGGGATACTAGGAACTACAGCTTCAAGTTTCATCGGCCATCCAGTCACCAGTCTCTCAAGCCTATCTGTTGTTAGTCCATTCATTAAATCTCAAGGAATACCCTTTTTCCAGCCCAGAGTCCACAGTCCATTACGTTTGTGATCAATGTTTCTCCTACCAGTTTTTTTTTTTCTGGGGATGAGACCTTTTCAGTTCTATTAAGGTTTGGGCTAGGTGGCCTAGATTCAAGGGTGGCTGTTGTGAGCCTGTCTAACACTGCTCGAGCTCTTTCCACTTGGGACATAGCCTGTATCTTTCCTTGTAACTGTATACCTATAGGTTTCAGTGATTCTGGGAGCCCCCTAATTAAAAGGGTCATCCTTTCAGGATCAGCAGGCATCATCACAGGTGATTTATGATGCGGCTGCAGCTTTCTATTGTACAACATTTGTGGACAAGAGGCTTTTTGAACACTCTCAACTAATTGATCAACTGTCCCAGTAATGACAAGAGGGTGTCCCCTTTCCAAGGGGTTAAGACCACCTGCCCAGTAGGGACCAAGGAGCATGATTGTTCCCAGTAATTAGAAATACTCCTGGCCTCCAATAACCTTCAGCTTCCTTTTCAGTTAACGTTATTTGATCTGTACCAGTTAGACTAATTCTCCACACATACTCTGTTTCAGATTATTTTGGAGACCCGCTAAAATCCTTTTTCAATTTAGCTAATTCAGTAGCTGAAAAGGGAGTTTCGTTTACATTCATTTGAGGATCCAGATCTTCACCATTATCAAATGTATATTCTGTTTCTATTAAAGGATGCAAAGGGGCTATTGGGGTTTCTGTTTTGTCTAGCCTTTTTTTTCTTTCAATCCCTCCTGAGGATAAGGTTTTTCTTGTGGTGCACTATGGGTAACAGTGTCACCAGTATCAACACTTAAAAAGGAAATGCTAATACCTAAATCGCTCCTGGCTATCCTGCGAGGCCACGCAGAAAAACTTCAAACTCCCTACCTAGGTTAGTAGACTCCCTTACTCCTTGCAACTCCAGGAGGTTCACACAGAAAGAAAAAGTTCAAACAAATGCAAATTCTCAAATCACTCCTCCCTTTCTTTGAGGGGAGCACTCAAAAGACGAAGAAGCTAAAGCAACTCTTTCTAGGTTTCAGTAAAGTGAATAAACTTCTTGGAGAGGCACACAGTTTAAATAAAAAAAAATACTACTTCTTGAAGAGGTGCACACAAAGTTTCAAATTTCACACTTAAGTTACAAGATGCAGACAAATCAGTCACAAAATGCAGAGAGGTCTTCCCAAGGAGGTGCACATGTATTAAACAAAGGCAAATAAAAAAAGTTATAAAAGGTAAAGTTAAAAAATTAAAAACTTTAAAAAGTAAAAAAGGTCAAGTTTTAGAATATGGAGCAGTCTTCCTGGTGAGGTGCTCACGTCTAAGTAAGTTATCAAAATTATCACTCCTTGCAACTCCAGGAGGTACACACAGAAAAGTTTTAGACTATCTGGAAGGACAACATTCTCATGGTGGGTATCCTGTCTGTGATGCCAATAATAAATGTCTTGCTCCAATTTATAGGAGGGAGAAGAGGTTCTTTGATATATGTATACATGGCATGAGATTAAGAAACAACAGTCAAAATGTTGGTCCAACCAGTTTATTAAAAATCAGGGAGATGGGGAAGGGAAGGTGGGTGGTAGGAAAGGCTAGGAAGAAAGCAAGAATCGCTTGGAGCAGGGATAGTCATCACCTGGATGTAGCAGTGTCCCATCACATGTTCTGTTGGTCCAAGGCAAAAGCGCAGGGGAAAGCAGCAGCAGCAGAGTGGCTGGCCACAGGTAGCAAGCCGGTGCAATGCAGAGCAGGTGGTGGAGAAAGCAGCAGGGTCTCATGCAGAAGGCCCAGGGGAGTCCATTGGCAGCAGCAGCAGAGCAGCAGCAAGGGATCTAACGCCAGATACCTATCTTCCTGGTGTGTCCATGCCCTTTTTATCCTACTTCTTTCCTGCCTACGTGACATTCCTGGGGGCTTGGGTAAGAGTCGTGTGAGTACCCCTGAGGTGGCTGTCTCCCTCGAGATAAGCCCACACAGAAGACTGCTCTCATTGCTCCCAGCCACCAAGTCTTTAGATAAAAGAGTTTGTCAACTCTGACCAGGGCTTGCCTGGACTAGTCCATCCTCAGCAAACTTTGAGGCAATAGTGCAAAAGCATGGCCTCTTACATGGACCATAGAAATATAGAATGGCCTGGGTTGAAAAGGACCACAATGGTCATCTAGTTTCAACCCCCCTGCTATATGCAGGGTCACCAACCACTAGCCAGCCTGCCCAGATGCGCATCCAGCCTGGCCTTGAATGCCTCCGGGGATGGAGCATCTACAACCTCCTTGGGCAACTTGTTCCAGTGCATCACCACCCTCTGAGTGGAAAACTTCCTCCTAATGTCTAACCTAAACCTTTCCTGTCTCAGTTTAAGACCATTCCCCCTTGTCCTATCACTATCCACTCTTGTAAATAGCCGCGCTTCTTCCTGTTTATATACTTTCTTCAAGTACTGGAAGGCAGCAATGAGATCTCCCTGGAGTCTTCTCTTCTCCAAACTAAACAATCCCAGTTCCCTCAGCCTTTCCTCATAGGAGAGGTGCTCCAGCCTTCATGGTTGAGTGGGTCCCTTGGGAGGGGCAGTTCTGGAGGGCATGGCGCTCCAGGAAAGCTAGGAATACTTTTAGGAAGTAGTTTTAAAGGTGCAGGACCTGACCTTGTCACAGGAGACAAGCCGATAGGCAAGGGGGCGGGCATGGCTGAACAGAGACCTTTGGCTGGTTAGACTAGTTAGTCCCTGGACACACAGCCCCTTGTACTAGCGGATAGGGATGGGGAACAGAACAGGCCACACATAATCCATGATGACGAGGTTTTGGACCTGCTCCAAAAGCTGGACACTCCCAAATCCATGGGGCCAGATGGATTGCATTTCATCATCCTTCAACAGTCCAGTCTAATCTGGAGTGTCACAGTGCACTGGCGAATATGATGCCCATTTTCAAAAAGTGCCAGAAAGATGATCCTGGTAGCTACAGACCTATCAGTCTCACCTTGGTGCCTGGGAAGGTTACAGAATGGATAATCTCAGGAGCTATCATGGACCAATTATTGGTCCTGATCCCCTGGTTGACCTTTAAGTATGTGTTTACAAATGGTAGATCCTGTTTGACAAACCTGATTTCATTCTATGACAAGGTGACCTGTCTACTGGATGAAGGTAAGGCTGTTGATGTGGTCTACCCAGACTTTAATAAAGCCTTTGACACTCTCCCCCATAATATCCTTGTGGAGAAGCTGGCTGGCTGCCCGCAATTTGGACAGGTGTATGCTCTGCTGAGCGAAACATTGTCTGGATGGCTGGGCCCAAAGAGTTATGGTCAACAGAGTTGAATCCAGTTGGCAGCCAGTCACGAGTGGTGTCCGCCAGGGCTCGGTACTGGGGCTGCCTCTATTTGACATCTTCATTAATGACCTTGATGAGGGAATTGAAAGAACTCAATAAGTTTGCAGATGACACCAAGTTGGGAGGGAGTGTTGATCTGCCAGAGGCTAGAAAGGCACTACAGAGGGACCTGGATATACTGGATTGATGGGCCAAGGCAAACTGTATGAGTTTCAATAGGGCCAAGTGTTGGGCCCTGCATTTTGGTCACAACAACCCCATGGAACCTTACAAGCTTGGGGAAGACTGGCTGGAAAGCAGCCTGACAGAAAGGGACCACAGTGTACTGACGGACTGAATATGAGCCAGCAGTGTGACCAGGTGGCCAAGAAGGCCAATGGTATCCTGGCTTGTATCAGGAATGGTGTGGTGAGCAGGACTAGGGAAGTAATCCTGCCCTGGTACTAAGCACTTGTGAGGCCCTACCTCGAGTATGTTCTTCAGTTTTGGGCACTTCAATATAGAAAAAACATCGAGGTGCTGGATCGGGTCCAAAGAAGGGCAACAAGGCTGGTGAAGGTCTTGGAGAATATGCCCTATGAGGAGAGACTGAAGGAACTGGGGCTGAGGGGAGACCTTATTGTTCTCTTCAAATACCTGAAAGGTGCTTACAGTGAGAGCGGGGTTGGTCTCTTCTCACTGGTGACAGGATGAGGTGAAATGGCCTCAAGTTGCGCCAGGGTAAGTTCAGGTTGGATATCAAGAAAAACTTCTTTACAGAAAGGGTTGTTAAGCACTGGAATATGCTCCCTAGGGAGGTGGTTGAGTGACCATCCCTGGATGTGTTTTAAAACTGTTTGGATGTAGTGCTCAGGAACATGATTTAGTGGAGGATTGTTAGGGTAGCATGGTTAGGCTGTGGTTGGACTTGATGATTTTGAAGGTCTTTTTGAGCCTGCATGATTCTATGACTAGTGAAATGAAATTTTCAGTGGACTCCATTCAGTGAGACTGAGAAAAAATGCTGGGGACTTCCTGAGCTGAGCTGACTGTCTTCAGTGTCAGTGCTGGTGCTACTGAACAATCATAGAATCATTAAGTTTGGAGAAGACCACTAAGATCATCTTGTCCAACCACCAACCCACCATACCCCCCAACCAGAGGTCTTGTACCACCTGAAACATTCGTTCGGACATGCTCAGTTGCAGGTTGGGTGGGTACCTTCTGGGTTGTGGAGATCATGACTCTTCTGGCTCAGGTGTCCTGAGAAGTTGGGAATATTTGATGTTGTGAAAGGCCTTAAAATAGCCCAACATACTGAGTTGAAAAGACACTATCTTATTGACTTGCTTTCATGAGTTTAAAAGAATTTCTTGGGCTACATGCAGTTAGAAGACATTTTGTAGTGGTGTGCTGGCAACTACTAATATAACTGTGAGTTCTGGCCATGGTTTGGGCACTGGACTGATGCTTGCACAGTGGGCCATGGCAGGGGTGATGCAGCAGGTACAGCCACATGTGGACCTTGGCAGTCATGGTTGGCAGCAATGGCTCAACCTCAGTGCTGGTGGAGACAATGGGCGGAGTCAAGCCAATAAAGTCATAAGAAAGAATCCCTGCAAACCTGGCTGACAGTTACACAATATTGACATAGAGGCAGAAAACCCAGGTAACCATTGGGTCCAGCAGCCATGTGTGCTTTAGAAAGTCCCTTCACAGTCTTCCAATAATTTTAATTTTGTGCTCTCAAATACTCTGCAATCTTGTTTGCCCTGCTTGTGTTAGCAAATAGTCAGGGGATAGTTAATTTCCAGGGCGATCAACATACTACAACATTTATAGAGCCATTCATGGCCTTTAATTTTAAATACATTACAAAATGCTGTTCTACTGAAACACAGCAAAATCTTTATTCATAAGAAAATACATAATAGAGTCAGTCCAGTGCTCACTTTCTGTCCTTTATAACGGCTTTTTCTCCACTGTCAGGCTCTGAGTACAGCTTGTGACCTGTCAGGTTGTTCTTTTTTCCCCTGACTTATTGTTCCTTATGATTCCCATAGAGGAATGCTTTCGCTTCAGAGGAACATAATTTGCTTATTGGAAAGCCCAGTTCTCCAGATGGAAGGAACGGCCACCTGGCATCAGTAGAAACACTAAGAACAGGAATAAGTAAGATGTGTCTTGAGACTTTTAAGTACTGGAAAGTGTCCAGCTGTGGACAGAGTGACCATGTGAACTTAAACATCAACTCATGTTCTTTTTTTCTTGCTTTTAAGAGAAGGCGTGCTAATCTTTGGCAATTCAAAAGAAAATACACTTTTGTCTGAAGTGAGATGGTGTCCAGAAGGACAGAGTGGGTTGGATTTCTTTGGAAGAGATGGATTTCATTTTAAATAGTGTATTTCAAAGATCTGCAGCAGAGAAAAAGTGCATAATACAAGCAAATAAAAAAAGGTGAATGGGACTTTTTTAAACAATTCAGATTGTCTGGGCACAAGAGATTGTTTAACTAGGCCTTTTGAAGAAGGAAAAATTATTAAGAAAGTTTCAAGGATATAGAAAAGCTTTTCAGGACCTCTGGAAAAGTACTAGTTGAACCCTAAACAAAGATTTGATAGAGGACAATTTGTTCAGATTGCTTTCACGGAGGCAGGAAGTCACCAACTGGAAAGCTGTTCTTGGATTTTAGGTCCCCCATGAGCCTTGCAAAGCATGGATTTATTTATTCTTGTGTTGTTTTGTTGTTGTTTTTGTTTGCTTGCTTTGTGTGTGTCCAAAAATCTTGTGTTCTTTTATTTGAGTTAGAAAGAAAAACTGGCTAGTTTCAAGCCCCATAACCCTGAGCTAGCCTGGGAAATCAAAAGTAGCACTGTTGTTACACCATATTCATATGAGAGGTGCAGGGAGGAAAATCACTGATTGTATATGAAAGTAGGGAAGAATCATCTGTACTGACATTATGAACACCTTTTCTCCATTTCCACGTGGTGTGTGTATGCATGCAGGAGTGACACATCAGTGCCCTCGCCAAGTACTTGCATCTGTGCTGAGCAAGGCAAGGTGAATGGATATAGGCACACCGTGCAATGGTGCTATTTTGGCTAAAGGTTGCAGTTTGATACTTCTCCTAATTGTCCTGTGCAATGTGTAAAGAAGTACCTGAAATGACACAGCTCAGCTTGCGCCATTTTCTAAGCAGTGTTTGTATTGCTGGTTGCTGGATATGATTTGCCTAAACATATGCTGACTCAAATCATTTCAGCTTTGGATCAGCCAATTCAGTTCAAAACTGCCTTCAAACACTAAGTACTGTTCTCCAGACTTTAGTATCTCCTTGTATACCCTTATCTCAAGCAAGAGTACAGTATACAAAAATAGAAGCATCAACAGTCTGACGCTTCAAGAAATACTTTTGTTTCAATAATTGCAATCTAAATTCAGGCTCACTTGGCTTCTGATAGTGTTCCTTGTTGACATGCTTTCTTCCACTTAGGGAAGACAATTATATCAAAAATCTCATGTCTGTGACGAACTGTGTATGAATTTGGCACCTTATGATTAATGTTTTGCTGTTCTGAATCATCTTTCTGACTTTTCTGCACATTATGCTATTTCTGTTTACCTCTTCCATTGTTCTGTTCAGCCTTTCTCTGTCATGCATCCTCATCTGGAAGATATTCTAATGTAAGGGCAGTATGAAACAAGTAGGAAATAACTGTACACCTGGTTCATCTGATGCATGGAATATTGCAGCCAGTTTTTATGACATCTGAAAAGGAAGGAAAAACAGTGAGGGGGAAAAAAAGTAAATGAGGTAAAAAGGTAAGACTTGTCTTAAGAAAAAAAAAAAAAGATAGACTCACTATAGAGCTAAGATGGTAGACACTATATGTATGTAATTGTTGCTTCCTAATAACATAGAATCATAAAATATCCTGGGTTGAAAAGGACCATGATGATCATCTAGTTTCAACCCCCCAGCTACGTGCATGGTGGCCAGCCACTAGACCAGGCTGCCCAGAGGCACATCCAGCCTGGCCTTGAATGCCTCCAGGGACGGGGCATCCACAACCTCTCTGAGCAACCTGTTCCAGTGCATCACCACACTCTGATTGGAAAAACTTCCTCCTAACATCTAACCTCAATCTCCTCTGTCTTAGTTTAAAATGATTCCCCTTTGGCCTATCACTATCCACCCATGCAAACAGTCATCCCGCCTCCTGTTTATACACTCCTTTCAAATAATGAAAGGCCACAATGGGGTCTCCCTGGAGCCTTCTCTTCTCCAAGCTAAACAAGCCCAGTACCCTCAGCCTTTCTTCATAGGAGAGGTGCTCCAGCTCTCTGATCATCTTAGTGGCCCTCCTCCAGACCTGTTCCAAGAGCTCCATGTCTTCCTTGTGCTGGGGACCCCAGGCCTGGACACAGGATTCCAGATGGGGCCTCAGAAGAGCTGAGTAGGGGGAGACAATCACTTCTCTCTCCCTGCTGGCCAACTCTTTTTTTTATTGCAGCCCAGGATATAGTTGTCCTTCTGGGCTGCAAGAGCACACTGCTGGCTCATGTCCAGCTTCTTGTCTGTGAGAACCCCCAAGTCCTCCTCTGCAGGGCTGCTCTCAAGGAGATCTTCCTCCAGTTTGTATAAATACCTGGGATTGCCCTGACCCAAGTGCAGCACCCTGCACTTTGGCCTTATTGAACCTCATCAGGTTTTCATGGGCCCACTTCTCCAGCCTGTCCAGGTCCCTCTGGATGTCTTCTCTTCCCTCCAAAGTATTGACTGCGCAGCTCAACTTTGTGTTGTCTGCAAATTTACTGGGGGTGCACTCAGTGCCATTGTTGATGTCGTTGATGAAGATCTTGAAGAACACTGGTCCCGAGACTGACCCCTGAGGGACGCCGCTTGTGACCTGCCTCCACCCTGACACAGAACCATTAATCACAACCCTTTGGCTGCGTCCAGCCAATTGTTAATCCAGGGAACAGTCCATGCTTCAAATCCATACCTCTCCAATTTAGAGAGAAGGTACATATAATAAAGCAGCACCCTTATAATAGTCTCCCTAGGAAAGTTGGTTAGGGATGGAGTATCTATAGTGTTACAACTTCAGAACGATCACAAATTATTACTAGAAGGATATTGTGAAATTTTTTCAACTTTGTGGATTTTTTTGTCCTTTAAGCTGTTTAGTATTTTTTACACTGATGTGACACCTACTAATATTTCCTGCTTAAAGTGATATCTGTTTAATTAAATGAATTAAAGCTGAATGATCTCTTCAAAAAAATATACTAAACAATGTTTTATGTAAGAAATCTTGAAGAGGCTTTCAGTAGTTGGAAGCCTTCTTTATTAGTGTTTCTTAGTCATAGATGTTTGGCTAAGAGTTTAATGCTGTGACAACTGCTTGCTCCTGTCTTGCAATCTAATAAAATAGCAGTAAATATTTTATGAAAGAAAATTAAGAAATTAATGTTAGCTATGGAGGGCTTGACTCTCCAGTTCTCAACCTTATACAATTTTACAGACTACCACAAAAATAATTCAAACTGTTATTCTCACTAGCATTACAGTACGCAAACTCAGCTCTGGTGACTTAGCACACAGCAATCCAGAACAATGCCAGAAGAGTATTGCAGGTATTTGCTAGTTTGTAAACAAGGCTGGCAGCTGGGTCTTCACACAGTGTCCAGACAGCAGCAATTAGTGCTGATTAGTAACCCGAATCCATGTAGCTCGCATGCTGTGGAAGTAAGGGATTGTTGTGGTTTTGTGATTTTTGTTGTCGGTATTCCACATCAGAACACCATGCAGAACAGTGGCAGTTGAAGAGTTAATGTTCTCGTTCCCTGTTACCGGCATTTTGGGTAACCGGAGGGGAGGGGTGGCATCCCCGGAGGACTTGGCGCGAAGAGGAAGTGGGGTGGGATTCGGTACTGCACCGTAGCCGCTCTTTGCATCTGGCCATCTCAGCTTGCCACCGAGAAAAGCGCGTGCTTCCCTCGCACTATCGTGGTTTGACTCGTAGTTTGGGTACTCTTGTCTCTCTCATTTTGTTTGATTTGGTTAGATTTAGTGAATTACCGTTCCTCCTCAGATCGTTGCCATTGTATTTTCTCTTTGTTAAAACGGTCTTCTAGCTCTCTGCCCTTCCTCCTCTCCTGGAGCGTGCGGCTGGGGCCAGCCGGGTCGCGCGGCAAACCCCGTCCTTTTTTTTATTCTTCTCTCCTTTGTCTCTCCTTTTCTCTTTTTCCCAGGGCCTGTGCTCCTCTGTCACAGACTTACATCTAGGGATAGCCCCGTGACAGGGATCAAAGATTTTTACTTCAACATGCTCCATAAAATAGAGCCCTGCTTTGAGTACCTGTGTTCTGAGTGCCTGCTTTGCTCTGATGTTTTGTTTTGTATTCTCTGTATGCGTTGCCCTCCCTATCATGCAACAAAGCGTAAGTCAGGAACTTCGAGGAGTACTCAGGATACCTGGATATTGTTGGCCCTAGCAAGTAACATTTCTGAATATTTTTACAACCAAACATCTTTGTGTTCAGCAATCATGGTCATTCACAAACAGCCAGGACCTTGCTTTAAAGAGGATATTCTGTCCACAAAATTACAGAATTACTTATTTCTCTATCAGGTCTTGTTAATAAAACTTACGAGAAAAATTAGAGGGGTGTGACCATCCCAGGCCACTGAGGCTAGTGTTCTGGATGTGCTAAAGGGTTATAAACTGCAGATGGCACATTGCAGATTTTGTCTCTCTCTGTTTCTGCCTCTTTGCAGCTGTGTTTACAGGGTTTGACAGTATGATTTTTCTGACAACCAGTGCCAGAGCAGCTGAGAGTTGGGGTGGGCTTCTTGCAGGAGAATTCATCTTAGAGACGATTGCTTGGTGGAAAAGCCTGAGAGCTATAGTGCTGAACACAAACGTGTGTTAAAGGCAGGTGGAGGTATAGGAAGAAGAGATAACTGGATGAGATTCTTTCATACAATAAAGCTCTGTTCTTCTGTGAATGGTTTGCTCAGTTGCTTTAATCAGCCTGAGGGAATATGGTTTCTGAAGCATTTGCAGTCTCTAACATAGATCAGTGTTTAACATCTCAGTTAACAGGACTCCACTGTATTGAATCCACAACAGATTTTGGATCCAAACCATAAGACACATTCAAAGATCCCCAATCTGTAATGGATTAGCTGCTCTTCAAATGAACAATAAGTGAAAACTGTTGTCTTGTTTTTCTAGCATAGAGCCAACCCACAATAGATTAACACCTTCATTACATGAAGAAAGAAGAGACTTTCCATCATATATGAACTACAGTTTCCTGGGTGAGGTTAATCCAGGATGCAGAGCAGCAACCCAGTCTTAAACTGAGAAATCTAGTTTCAAACTGAGACACAGGCGTCATAGTTTTGTGATTTTTGTTATTGGTATTCCACATCATGACATCATGGGATGGACAGGGCACAGGGCAACATGATCTAGTGCTTAATTTGGTGATTATCCACCCTGCCCATAGCAGTGAGATGTAGAACTAGATGGTCTTTGTGGTCCCTTCCAACCGAAGTCTGGAATTCTGTGATTCCATGGTTTTGTGATTCCGTGATTCTTTGCAAAGTGCTTGATCTAAAATGATGGTAGTTTTTATTTCCTGCAACTCCTTGGGAGATTTGTATAAAAATTGTAAGAACTTTCTGTGTACAATGAATTGTTGAAGTGGTAAACATGAATAAACCTGTGAAAATTAGAAGTGGAGAGGCATTTTTCATCATTTTCTCAAATAATTGACCTGATAATCTGGCATGCTTCAGTTTGATACCTTCCTTACCTCAGCACCAACTGCATCTCTATTTTCTGTCCCATATCACATTCTTGCACTCTGAATACTTAAAATTCTTATTGTGACGCAAAATTTGTGGACATCCTATGTGACTCCTTTGTGGCTCCTTGCTTTCTAAAGGCTAATGACAGGGCTGGTGCTTGCAGCCCATCTGACACAGGTGCAGCGGCATGGGGTGCCCACAATGAGCATTGGCTGGCCAGTGTCACCCCCTCCTGATGGATTATCTGGCTGTGGCTGGTGGTGGCTGCTTTTGTAAGGACTTGTTTTCTTACGCCTTGTAAAAGCTACTCTGACCACTATGAGAAGTCTTATACTTTCTCTGAGCTATTTTCACTGTTTAGCTTTATGAGAGTAATCTTTCTTGAACTGAGGGGGCTCCAAGTTTTATCATTCCACAAAAGAACAATAATATAAGTTATCATTTCAGTATGCAACCATATTGCTGCTTGCAGTCTCCGTCAGTTTCTGTCTTTCATGTGCATCATACTGTTGGCTGGAAGGCAGAAAAGGGAGAGATTTACAGAGGCATTCACTCTTAGCGAGCTACTTACAGGACAGTAAAATATTCATGTAGTGAATGTTGATCTTCAATTTATACCAGCTCTCAGCACTTGGTTGCTCTAGAAGCAATTAGAAGAACAGTTTTTAATTGTTTCTCTTTGGAAATCTGGGGTGAAACTCCCCATGCACACATACGTCTCAAACCCATCCTTTCCCCCAAATGTAATATGCATAGTAGAAGAATAAACAGACATGGGAATGGGGCTAGCTTGAGTACTTCTTATCTTATGCCACTTCACACTTCTGGCATATCGTATCTAGCAGTCCTGTGATATCTCAGAAAAGATTTCTAGGAATGATCTACCTGTTACTGTTCAGGTAGTGTAAAGAAAATCCATTGCTTAACTGACATCAGGAATGATCACTGAGCATAATGCCACCACTGAACATTCCTACCTGTCATCAAAGTACAATTGTTATTAGACCCATGGGTTAGGAAGGAACCAAAGCCTATCTTGAACTGGGAGCATCTCATGACTTTTATCTTGTGAAATTAACAGTGGTCTTATCCATATATTTAATCAAGTAACTTGACCTTCTGCTCTTCTTTCTCAGGTTCCACTATTGTTACCATCAAAAATGGCACATCTTAGCTCACCTTCCATTTTATCTCTTTTATTGCCAAAATAAGAGGTTGTTTTAAGTATGTCAACAGCAAGAGAACAGTGTTTCTATCTAGATTGCAGCTGTTGAATTAATGAAGATAGTCACCTATCAAGTAGGGACGAAGAAAAGGCGAAAGCATGTAATGGCTATTTTTGACTCAATTTTTAGTAGTGAATAGATCTTGGACTACCTTGTCCTTTGAGTTGGAAGACCATGACTGAAGTAGCAAGGGCTTTTCATTTGTGGTCAGTGAAATTCTAAGGGAACAGTCGTATCAGCTGAAAGTCTATAAATCCATGGTATCTGATGAGATTTACCCCAAAGTACTGAGGGAGTTAATAGATGCTGTGAGTGACTGGACCCCTCTCATTAGTTTACCAAAGGTCTTGTGAGTCTGAGGAGGGTCCTGATGACTGGAAGCTAGCCATAGTAACTCAGCTACAGAAAGTACTTGAGAGAAGGCCCAGAAAACTACAGACTTATCATCAAACCTCAGTTCTGAGAAAGTTATTGAGGGATACTGAAAGGCATTTAGAGAGCACAGCCATTATCAGACATAGTGAACATAGAGAATTAAGAGAAAGTCATAGAATCATCAAGGTTGGAAAATACCATTAAGATGATCTAGTCCAACTGTCCACCTACCACCAATATTGCCCACTAAATTGTGTCTTTAAGTACCACATAGCATTGCACTGAGTGGCAGTGGTGATTTGCCATACTAATTTGATCTCTTGCTACAATAAAGTCACCTACTTAGTGGATGAAGGGAAGAAGGAGGATGTACTCTTCCTGGTTGTTAGTAAGGCCTTTGATATTGTCCTTCACAGAATTCTTCTGGACAAATTGTCCAACTATGAGATGAACAGGTCTATGCTATGCTGGGTTAATGGCAGAGCTCCAAGGGTTGAAGGGAATGGGGCTACATCTGACCAGCAGATGGTCACCACTGGTATAGCTGTTGACTCTCTGAAGGGACAAAATGCCTTGCAGGGGGATCTAGGCACAATGGATCATTGTGCAATCAGTAATGTGTTCAAGTGCAAGAAAGAAGAATTCCAGGTGCTGCATCTGGAATGGAGTAATGATGGACACAGGCAGACTAGAGAGCAGCTCAGCAGAAAGGGACTTGGGGATGCTAGAAACAGCAGACTCAGCATGGACCAACAGCATGCCCTGGTAGCCAAGAAGCAAATCACATTTTGGAGTGCATTAAACGTAGCACAGACAGTTAAAGGAGGTGACTCTCCCATTGTATTTATCATTGGTGTAATCTCACCTTGAATATTGCGTGCAGTTCTGGGCTTCACAGTATAAAAAGGATCTTAAGATACATGAATGCCTCCAGAGAAGGGCAGCAAAACTGGTTAAAGGGCTGGGAGGCATGTCCAATAAGGAGAGGCTGAGGATGCTTGGTTTGACCAGTTAGAAGAAGAGGTGTCCAAGAGGCAATTTCGCAGCTCTTTGAGAAGGGGAAGTCAAGAGGGTGTTGTTGATTTCTTCTCCTTGGGAATCCTTGACAGAATGCGTGGGGACACCACAAAGCTGCACCAGGGAGGTTCAGACTGGACATGAGGAAAATTTTTGTTACCCTGAGGATGGTCAGACACTGGAACAGCAAGGTGTTGATGCCTGTCAGCATTCAAGAGGCATTTAGATAAAGCCCATGTTAATATGCTTCATCTTTTGGTTAGTCCTAAGGTGATAAGGCAGTCAGGCTAGATGATCATTGTTGGTAAATTTCAACTTAATACCGTACTGTGTTGTGTTGTATTCTATTCTATTCTGTGTTATGCAGTGCTATCCTATCTTGTTCTATGTTTTTCTATTTCTTCACTGAGCTTTAGTTAGAAATCTAAATAAATTCTGTTTATTGTGATTTTTTTTTCTCAGTTTGCTGCTAGTTTTTCCAGTCTTTTCTTCCTGAGAGTTTTTCAGGGATTAGCATCTACCATTTTCATGCCAAGTCTTTTCCAGCTCTAATAAAAGTACCCCATGCAAAAATAATGTGGAGAATATTGTTTAGTGTGTAAATATATGGTTGAGAGTTTGCCAAGTTTTCTGTTCAGTTGTGCTTGGAGTGAGAGAAAATCACCTTTGTACAATACTAGAGCAATATTTACTTTATTCCAAATATTGTTCTGCTTCTGTATACATTTATTCAGTCATTTCTCCTGTTGCAAAGTATTACAATTATATTTATCTAATTTTAACTTGCATTAATCTTATTTCATGAACATTTGTGAAATATCTCAGTATGAAAAAGATCTTAGAAGCTTTACATTTTGATATTTCAATATTTTTTGAAGTTACTCAAGTGACTTTTTAGGACAAATGAAATAGGAGTGATGATCCAGAAACAGAACTGTGATGTTCACAGAATTGCTGTTAAAATCTTGCTAATGAGTGGAGAAAATGCATATGAATGTAAAATTAGACAGAATATCTGAGAGACCACAGAAAAGTGATTACAAATTCAAGGTAAAGACAAAGGAGTGCAAATGCGAAGTTTAGCCAAGGGCTTCAGTGATTAATTGTAGTAAAAATTGCTGCTACTCTTCAGTTGGTGACCTTCTTTTCCTTGCTGTCATTACTGCATTAGCTGCCGCTTTACTAAGTGTTTGTACTCTGAATACAAACACTGAAGTTCTTAACTGGCATTCGTGTGAGTCAGGACTAAAGCTTTTTGCCTCTATAAAACCTTTTTGTGAGTTCTGACTCAGGCCCAATGTGTTTAATATTTCCACTGGTCTGCCTGTTTGTACACCCTTACGTGTACCAATAGCACCTCATGCTCCCTAAGAGTTTTCATGAAAGCGTGTAGTCATTTGTAGTGTTGAAGTGGCTAAAATCAGAATGACTTTGCATCTGAGAAATCAGAATGTCTTAATGCTTCCAAGCAGCATGCTGGATAAGTGAAATACGCTATGCAGGACTGATGTTTTCTTATCTGCTTTCTCAGCATACTTTGTGAGTTCCTTATTCAGGATGGAAGCTGCTGAGTAAATGGCTTAAAGCCACCAAACCACTTTAGCTCATGCTCATCTTAGGACACACGCATACTCCACTGAGATCTCTGAGTAACAAGGGAGGACTGTTTTTTCAAGTCACCAGTCTAGAAAATTTCATGAGAACATGGGAGTATTTCTGGGGATGGGGGGGGGGGGGAATAAAATGATGACAATTGAAAACAATATTTCTTCTTGTTTCTTATATCACTTCAGTGCTAAATAATGTATCTCAGTATCTCCCAAAGCTGGCAGGAATTTGGGCAGTTGGTCCATTGCTGCTCAGCAGCCCAAATATTCAGGAATATGGAAGAATTAAATGAGATACTGGATGGAAGATGGTCTTAGTGTGAATGGTTAGAAATACAACCTACTTATGCTGTCCAAATAGACAGCATCCAGAAAAGAACATGATCATGCACCAAGTGAGCTGAATCAGGAGCTGTCTCTGAGAAAAGGCCACACTGACTGACAGCACTCTCTCTGGTCTACCTAATCCCAACACCTTTGTTCATTCAAAATTTCCCTGTGTCTGGGGAGAGCTTTTACTAGAGCAATTGGTCATCAGGAGGCAGGTCTTGGCGGTGTGCAGGTGTAGTGTATGCACTGCTGCAAGGAAAGCAAGGACTCTGACATACTTCCCATGTTTCTGCTTAGTCCCATTTCCTCCGTGCTCAGTAAATGCACACAGGTGCACTGAATTAACTGTATTTTACTGGTTTGACTGAGCAGCATTAGAAGGTTATAGTGTCCAGTATCCCTGTAAGCACTCATAGCTATCTCTTGCTCTCAGAACACCTGCCTTGACAAGAATCATTCTTCAAAACTGGCTTGGGAAGTAGCTGTTCCCACTGTTGCCTGGGGAAGTAGCTGCCTCTAGAGAATGAGCAGTGAAAGTTGGAGGAGAGGAAGCAAATTGTTCACCTGAGTTTCCTGCACCCTAGTCAGAGCCCACCTTGACTTGCATTGATCTAGACTGCAGGCTGTCAAGTACTTTTCTGCATCCTGAAAGGATATAGGACAATAATAATTCAGTTTCCACCTGGAGCTCTGAAAAACTGAGTAAAATAAAGATGTCTCCTGAAACTCAGTTTGGAAAACTGCTTTTAAGATATGGAGAGAAATTGCTTTAAACAAAAACCTTACAGATGTGAAGACTTTACTTTCTAGGGCCTCAAAGTATTCAACATGTAACTATCACAGCAACTCAAAGAGAATTCTTCATACTAATTACTGAATAGATTGTAACACCCTCTTGAAAATAGACGTGGATAGCTACTTCCAGGAGTCTTACTCAGGTGAATAACGTTGTTTGCAAAGTGTCTTTTTTTCTGATTGGTGAGATAAATATCACTTATGTCAGCATAGTCTGAAACTTGAAGATACTAATGTTCAAAAAGATCTATCAGGTTATCTCTGATCCAGGCCCTAAAGGTTCTCTTGGGATTGTTATGTATTTATGCCATGTTCCTTATCCATTTTTAAACAATCCATTGATGTTCCTCCTATACCTTTGAGAACATTTTCTACTCTGAAACAGCTTACTATTAGTGACCTTTCTGTGTTATAGCTGTACCCTGTTGCCTCTTCCATCAGTTCTGCTTTGTGATTTTATGACTCAGAAAAATAAGATTGCCATTGATAAGCTTAGTTAGAGCACCAGCACAGAAAGCAGGAGAAATCATATCTAGGGTGTCCCCTACTGATGTTTCTCTTAAAAATGCTCAGTGCTGACTTTTAAGACAGGTGTAAGGCAGGTAGAGATTCCCCCATCCTTCTGTTGGTTGTATGGGTGGCACATGAACTGAGATGAGAGAGGTTCTAAGATCTCCTTTGCCACAGTGCTGGGAATGAGTTTGTTCTCAGGGCTGCTGTTTGACAGGGAAAATTTACTGCCTAACGAAACTTCAGAAATAAAAGAATATCCTTGTATTTTGTCAGAGTGCCAAGATGGCCCCTGTGCTCTGAGTTTATCAAGCCATGTCAGACATCTGGTATGGGTATTCGTTTAACTGAGTAAGAGTTATTACACTGGTGATATACATTTCAGTTTTCTTCAGAAATAATAGAAACGGGTGCTCCCCAGGCATGAAGGTATGATCCATCTCATTGTAAAGCAGTTACCTAAGAGCGTATTACACCAATTGTGCCTCCAGATAAGCCCAGATGTCTCTGCTAAATTTATTAGCTCACTTTCATATTCTATCATCCAAACATTGGAAAAAAAAAAATGTAACTTCTCTAATAAATTTCTGCTAGAACAGTTCAAACTTATTTCTTCCCACATGGTTACAAGAGAGAAGTAGGTCACTAGACTCCTATAACAAAATCTTAAGTATCAGACACATTTTTATCACATACCTGTTTTCTAAATGAAATAACATTTCCCCCCAATCTTTCCTTGCAGAACACAGTTTTTTATTTCTTATCACTCCCACTATGTTTCTCCAGCTTGACTTTAACATTTAGTCTCTCTCAATAACTCGGACTAATAAAATCTCTTTTTGTTCACATCTCAGCCCCTACTTCAACTCTCTCCCTTTATACTCATGCTGTAAGTGCTGAGTTGTTTCTATTTTTTTCTTATGCATCAGTATCCATACATAACTTCATACATGAAATCGAACTGAAAAACTCAATTATTCCTTCACTTGGCATTTATAATTTTGTAGTGCTGACATTGCCAGTTCAGAAAAGAGGAAACAAAATAAGCAGTGGCTTGGAATCCAAATGCTGTCCAGGATATTGGGTGCACTTGGGTTTGAATTTTTATCTCAGCAGGAGATAGGTTTATATTTTGATCATTAGATCTCCATGAGAAACTTCTCTCCTACTCCATATGCTTCTGTGATTTTCATAGCTCATAATTACTGAACATACTTAGATTTAATGCCAATGATAACAACCAAAGAGACAGGGAACTGTTAGATAATTAGAAGCAGGAAGCAGTTCCACACAATTTCTGTGAATAAAAATATATATGGATGCTCATATCTCTCATTTGGACCAGAAAACCATAGAGATCTGTAAAAATACATGTTGCTAGATTATCTCTAAAAAACAAAAACAAACAAACAAAAAACCTTTCTGAGAACAAGCATTAACTAGAAACTCCCTTCAAAAAATCCAGGCATGGGTCAAGGTTAAAAAGCTCTTCTACTCTGTGTGGCTTTGGTGTCAATTTCAGTGGGATCAAGTCTCTGAAAGAAATTTAGATCTGGAATGTGGGGAACTCATCAGCTAGGTACTGCTTGCTTGCCTTACCTTCTATATGGGGCTACTCAGGGAAGAATATCATTTATTCATCTCTCTTAAACCATCCTGGATCCCTGCTGGTTCTTTATCAAAAATTGAGACAATGTTTCCTTGATGTGTACATTGTTCGGCTTTTTGTTGTATAATTTCAGTGTTTTCTCAAGAGTGCTGTTTGCCAGACCAAAAAAAAAAAAAAAAAAAAAAAAAAGGTGCACTTTGTGAAGGTGCACTTCACTTAGTTGAACTTCGTAAGATGTGAATGGGGACCCACCTCTCAAGCCAGATGAAGACCTGTTTGGAAAACATCCCTTCCCTCCAGCATGCTGACTGCACCACATAGGTTGATCTCATTCACAAACTCTCTGAGGGTGCTCTTAATCCCACTGCCTATGTCACCAGCAAAGATGCTAATAATATCAGTCCCAGTACAGACACATGAGAAACAGTATCCATCCATGGTCTCTACTTAGATATTTTGTCACTGATTGCAACTCATTCAGTGTGACCATTCAGCTCATTTCTCATTTCTCATCCTCCAAACACTCCATCTGTCAAATCTATGTTTCTTGAATTTAAAGACGGGGATGTTGTATATGTTTTTGGACCTGCTCCGAAACCTGGACACTCACAAATCCATGGGGCCAGATGGACTGCAGATGGAGTGCTCCACCTCAAGTACATTGTTCAGTTTGGGGCACCTGAATATAGAAAGGACATTGAGGTGCTGGATCAGGTCCAGAGAAGGGCAACAAGGCTGGTGAAGGACTTGGAGAATATGCCCTATGAGGAGAGACTGAAGGAACTGGGGCTGTTTAGTCTGAGGAAAAGGAGGCTGAGGAGAGACCTTATTGCTCTCTTCCAATATCTGAAAGGTGATCACAGCGAGAGCAGGGCTGGTCTCTTCTCAGTGGTGACAGGATGAGGGGAAATGGCCTCAAGTTGTGTCAGGGTAAGTTTACATTGGAAAAATTTATTTACAGATAGGGTTGTTAAGCACTGGAATACGCTCCCTAGGGAGGTGGTTGAGTGACCATCACTAGATGTGTTTAAAAACACATTTGGATGTGGTGCTCAGGGACATGATTTAGCAGAGGGTTGTTAGAGTTAGGGGAGCATGGTTAGGTTGCATTTGGACAATGATTTTGAAGGTCTTTTCGAATCTGAGCAATTCTATGATTCTATGACAACATCAAATTCTTTGCACAAGTCTAGGTGCATGATGATAGGTTGATCTTCTCTTATTCACCAGTGCTGTAGCCTCATTATTGAAGGCCATGAAGTTTGCCGAAGACAATTAACGCTCCAATAAAGCCATGCCAGTTTTCACCAACCACCTCTCTGTTCTTTATGTGCTTCAGCATAGTTTCTGGAGGATATGCTCTCTGATCTTGCTGGATACAGAGGGGAGACTGCCTGGCCTGTAGTTCTCCTGGTTTTCCTTTTTTTTGCCTTTTCAAAAATGGGACATATGTTTTACTCTGTCAGCCACTGGGAACTTCAGTGGACTGCCATGTGTTCTCAGATGTGATGGGCAGTGGCTCAGCAGGGGTCTGGATAACCCGGGTCACTGGCCTGAGGTGAATGGGATGAGGTTCAACAAGGCCAAGTGCCAGGCCCTGTATTTTGGCCACAATAACCCCTTGCAGTGCTGTCAGCTTAGGGCAGAGTGGCTGGATGACTGTGAAGAGGAAAGGGACCTGGTGATGTTGGTCAGTGCCCAGCTGAATATGAGCAGACAGTGTGCCCAGGTGACCAAGAGGGCCAATGCCATCCTGGCCTGCATTAGAAATAGTGTGGCCAGTAGGAGCAGAGTGGCATTCATCCCCCTGTACTCAGCTCTGGTGAGGCTGAACCTCAAGTACTGTGTTCAGTTTTGGGCCCCGCACTACATGAAAGATATCAAGGCCCTGCAACTTGCCCAGAGAAGGGCAAAGAAGCTGGTGAGAGGTCATAGAATCATAGAATTACCAACATTGGAAAAGACCCACAGGATCACATGGGTCTCACTTTAGTTCTCACTAAACCATGTCCCTCAACACAACATCCAAACATTCTTTGAACACCTCCAGGGTTGGTGACTCTGCCACCTCACTGGGCAGCCCATTCCAGTGCCTGACCACTCTTTCAGAGAAGTAGTATTTCCTAACATTCAGCCTGAATCTCCCTCCCCTGGCGCAGCTTGAAGCCATTCCCTCTAGTCCTATCACCAGTTACACAAGAGAAGAAGCCGACCCCCAGCTCACTACAACCTCCATTCAGGTAGTTACAGAGAGGGTCTAGAGCACAAGTCTGATGAGGAAGCTGGTGAGGGAGCTGGGATTGTTTATCTGGAGAAGAGGAGGCACAGGGGAGAACTCATTGTACTCTACAACTTCCTGAAGGAAGGTTGTGATGAGAAGGGGATCAGCCTCTTCTCCCAGGATACAAATAGGACCCAAAGAATTGTACACAAATTGTGCCAGGGGAGATTTAGATTAGACATAAGGAAAAACTTTTTCTCTCAGAGAGTAGTCAGGCACTGGAAAGACCTGCCCAGGGAGGTGGTGGAGTCACAGTCCCCGGCAGTGTTCGAGAGGCGTCTGGATGAGGATGCAGTTTAGTAGCTTAGTGGGTTGTAATGGTGATAGGAGGACAGTTGGACTAGATGATCTTGTAGGTCCTTTCCAACCTTGTGATTCTACGATTCTCTCACAACTGAGAAGCATCTCATCAGGCCCCATAGATGACCTGATGGTTTCTTAAAAGGTCCTGAACCCAGTCCTCTCCTACAGTGGACAGTTCTTCATTCTCCCACTCCCCTTGTCTTCCTTATCTTGAGTAGTGTGCCTAAAGCACTTGACAAAGACATTTGCTTGCTGTAAATTCGGTGCTGCAGAGTGCAGTATCCAGTCTTTAAGCATATATATAATTTTTTTTAACATCTTTTATTATGGCTCTTTCTCTGCTCAGCCCATATCTTGTTTATCCTGGTGAAGACTCTATATCGTCTTCTCAAGTCCTTAAATCTTTTTCTTTTTTCCTGCTTGACTGGGAGGCAGATTTACCTCTAATGGCTAAGCAGTCATTTTCAAGTTTTCGTGCAGATGAATACTTAAAAAAAGAAAAAACAAACATGCAAACAAAAAAAACCTAATTTATATTTTTACTGTCTTTGGCAGTGTTGCCATGTTTTTCAACACCTGTTGTTTAGTAGACTTTAAAATGTTTAGAGTAGCCTGGTGAAACCTAGTTGAGTGCTATTTGGCTATTTTATTTTTTTTTACAGAAAATCTGATTGAAATTCAGACACAGTTATTTTATCTGACTTTGGGAAAGGGACAGCCTTTGCTTGCAGCAAACATGAACGGTTTTTTTTTTTTTCTGAGAAAGTAGAGATTTACAGTTTTTGAAAACAAGATAGAAGCCTGAGTGTCTGGACGCAGTCTGTGAGATATTAGATAAATGTAAAAATAGTTCCCGTAGTTTCCCAGGGTTACTCCAGCAAGTGAAATATCCATGTACGTACACAGAAACAGCGCAGCATGCAGAGGGAGAGATTTTGTCTGTGGGCTGAAGAACTAGAACAAGGAAGTCTGAAACACTGACAACTATTTGGTACAATTACTGGAGTATTATGACAAAAAGACTTTCTTCACCTTCCCTCCCCCAACCCCACCACCCACTCAGAGAGATAAAAGCACACTACCATTTCTTTCAATTGACAGGAAGGAGTCAGGAAGGAAGAACCAACAACTGGTAACTTAGATGACAAAATTTGCTTGGTACTACATCCTTCTGTTTAGTGCAGTAAGCAGCTTTCTGAAGTGACTACATGCAAATCTAATAATAATTAAAGAACTACTGCTGGCTATTTTTAACTCCCTGCATTACTGCATATTTATTTTATATAACATAAAATTAAGCATAAATGTAACTGATCCTGGAAGTCCAAGAAAAGTCATTATTCATGGAAGTTTTATGGAAACAAATTCTTAAAGATGGTTTGCTGAATTGTTCATTAGGAATAACGTACATCAGTCTTGAAATATGACAGCTGAACCAAATTTTCTGTAATTTATCCATAATCCGTGCATATTGTGCAAAATATTTGTTCACAAATACATTCCACATTTTACATTTTTAGCATAAATGCAGTAGTCTGGAGATTACTGGACAGCCATTGGCTCAAGTATCTGACTTCTGTTTCATGTAAGGGATCACCCTTACATCAGTAAGAAGGCTTGTAATAAAAGATTTTAGTATTTTAGGTGAGGCACAATTATTTTACATTTGGAGACAATGAGAGTGTGTGTCCTGTTTTCTGATTTAACAACTTACCTTTTTTCTGTTATCAATTTTTAGTACTGAACTGGACTGAAGCATCTTGTCTAAGTGTTTTGACAACATTTAATATTCTGCGGTTTATCATTTAATTTTAGTCTTACAACAGTGTTCAGTTAGTATCTCACTGTTGTCACTCTAATAGCCATAAGGGAATGAATTTGAAGGGAAATATTTATTCTGTTGGGTTTAACTGCAAAATTATCCTTACAAACACCAAAATCTGAATGCATTCTAAAGTGCTTTGGATAATAAAAGGAAAAAAAGGACCCAGTGTGGAAAGCTTTGTATTCAGGAAAGGGAAGGAGCTCTGAGACTGAGGGATAGAGTTGATAGTGGTGACCTAAGGCAGGTTTAGAGAACACAACTAGGTGTCTGAAGTAATTCAGAGAAAATCAGTGTAGGAAGCACTGGGTTAAGAACAATTCAGCTGCTGGAAAGTTCAGAAAAACTCAGGTAAGATGTACTTCAGAAAGGCTTCACACTCTAAAGTCAGTCCCTGACAGCAATTGAGCTTGGTTAACAGTTTCTCAAGACTGTAAAGTGTTGCAAGTATTCCAAGGATATTTCAGCACAAATAAATAAATGCTGTCTAAACCAGTCTGTTTGACACCATGCGTAAGAGTTGTAAAGTCTACCTATTTCTTGTTGCTGCATTGTATATAGTAAAGGAAGTTGCTTCTTCTCACTTACTAAGGCAGTTAATATTAACATAACATTCATAGTGCTTGATCTGTAATCCTTCTTATCTCAATTTCTCTTAAGTAAAAAATTATTATCCAGATATAAATTTCATAGATCTGATCTTGCCTTACAGACAGCGCATCTGGAACACCCAATCAGAATAAGGTTATACCCTATTTTCCTATCTGTTACATGTTATTGATTTCATTTGTATGTGTAACAGCATGATGCAATGTAATCTTCTTCCCAAACCTCAGTTTAATGTAGTGCCTATTACCTAAAGAAAGGTCATCCCAGAAGGTAGCAATGTTTAGAGTTACACTAGCATTCACATTTTGCCTCTGTCTCCAGTGGCTGTGAAGAATGGTGAGTACCTACGAAAATTTCCCTTGGAACTGACCAGTGGTGGCTTACAAGGTGATTTACTGCCCTTAACTGCATTCCTGGGGGTAGCTCGCCACCTATCTGTTCCTTTCTGGGCAAGTTGCTTCTGTGCTCAGGTGGTGTTACTAGCCCTGGATTGATGTCTGCTCATGCTTGCAGCACCTACAAAGGTCATATGCAAAAGTTTAGAGCAGAAAAATTCTTCACAATATTACCTATGAGAGAAACGGTTCAGAGCTGAGACAGAAGGATTTAATTAAAACAAACTGAACAATCAGGCTATATTTGAACAGACTCCAGTTCTTCACACAGACTGGATATTTTCTGGAATTGCAGCCTTGATAGAGAATACTCCATGAAATAGTCCTGAAAGATTTAATGTCTCACTGCTTGCACCTCCATATACCAAGAGAGTGGAAGAAATTTCACAAGCATGAACTCTGTGGCAATGTAGGAGGGCATGTGTCATTATACTCTCAGCATTCTTGGCCAGAAACTAATCAGAGATGGTCAGTAGAAAGAAGTGAGTACAATGCTGATCACATATTGCATAATCTGAAATTGAAAAATTGCTACTCCTAAAATCATAACTTGTGGAAGGCTTAATTCCTGTAGTTCCTTTATGAAAACACAATGTTTGCAGATTGCTGGAAACTGCTGAATATTCAGTTTGTTTCACAGATTTCAACACACTGACACTAATGAGCTAAATCAACTTCTCCAAGAGGAAAATAATACTTAAAGAGTACCTCCAGACATTATCCTAATTGGTAGTGTGAAGCAAGAACTTACTGATAACGTGCAAATTAGTTTGCACATGAAAGAAACAGCTTTACTCTAAAACATAACATAACTGAAGAAATAACAAGAAAATGTTTTTAGTATGTTGACATTAACAGAAATTTCTCTAGATTTAAACATGAGAAACCCAGACTGAATCAGATCTTATTGTGAAGAGACAAGCAAAGGGAACATTATTTATGCCATTATTTATATTTGCGTTTTGATCTGAAGTCTAGCCTAGAAACCTCTTTGAAAACTGTCTGATTTGAATTTGTCTCTTTTCTATTAGTACGTTTGGATTAGAAATGTAATCAAGCTAATAAACAAAAGTTTAATTTATATTCAATGCTTTTCATCAGAGTAATTAGTTTAAATAAAACATGCCTTGAGTATATACAAGTGAAATGAATGAAGCAGGCTGTGAGTATTCCACAGAACATTCACCACACGTGCTGAATTTAATAACAAATATAACAATGCTAAGAGCAACAAAAACAAGTTTTGAGGTACCAAATTTATATATGAAGATGGCTGGTCAATTTCATCATACTGGTGTGCTGGCTCCCCATAATCCATGTGATAGCCAGCATATTATTTAAAAACACACACACACACACACACACACACACACAAAAACCAAAAAAAAAAAACAAAACCCATTATTTGTTTGAAAGCACCCTCACTAAGTTTGCTGTTGACACTTAGCTGAGTAATGAGGTGCATACATCAGAAAGGATATCCGTATTACAGGAGCTGGACAGGCTGGAAGGGTGGGTAAGTAAGAACTGTGAAGTTTAACAATAAGTCCAAGGCCCTGCACCTGGGACAGCTCAACCAAAGAGTCCAGGACCAGCTAGGGTCTGTGTGGCGGGGGAGTAGATTAGCTGAAAGGGACCTGGTGACTGGGTGCACAACCAGCTGAACAGCAGTCAGCAGATATTGCTGCAGCAGCAAAGGTAGATCAGATCCTGAGCTACATCCGCAGGGGGTACAACTAGCAGAGGTCATCCCAGACTAAACAGCACTTCTCAGGCCACAGCTGGAGTACTGTGTGCAGTTCTGGTCCCCACATTCAAAAAAGATGTGAACAGGTTGGAGGTGATACAAAGGAGATGATCAAAGGACTGGAGAACATACTATATGAGGAGAGGCTGAAGGAGGTAGATCTTTTTACCTGGAGAAGAGAAAGCTTGGGGTACCTCCTTCGAGTATTCCAGTACTTAAAGGGTGGCTACAAAAAGGACTGAGGCTCTTGCTTCACAAGGAGTCGTGTGGAGAAGACAAGGATCAATGGGTGCGATTAAAGAATGTACTACATACTACATCCAGGCTCCCTTTTCCCACCAAAAGTTGGACCAGACAATTTTTTTTATTTTCCTTCCAACACAAGCTGTTCTATGATTCTATGATTTAATGAATATCTCCCACTGGGGTAAACTAAGTGGTGTCTTTTTGTCAAATGCTACTGTTAAACTTCATGTTGCAGCATTAGGTTCAACACAGTCATGGTAATCAGAGGTGATGGGCTATGACGGAGCTCCAGATCAAAGATGTGTGTAATACTCCTTGGCAACTTTACATCAAAATAACTTCTTGTAAAATCCAATACGTATTTTTTAATACTAATATAAGTTTACTGGGTTTCAGAAAAAACTGATGCATCTAAGGTAGTACAAAATATTTCCAATGGCAGTGATTTGTTGTAATGGAAATGTTTTAACAAATGCAATATCCATAGTACACCTATAAATAGCAACAAGTATTTCTTTGTTCACATCCCTCTGGCTGGAGCCATCAAGAGTAACAGTTGCTCGTGCACTCCCAGAATTCCCTTGCATGTTATTCTGCTGCCTTTCCTGTCCCACCAGTATGTGAGAGGGTGGAGGGGATCAGAGACCTTGTTATCCCTTTTTCTCTTCAGCTTTTAAACTTGAAAATTTGTATTTAATATTAAAACTAACTAACTAACTACAAAAACACATTCAGATTTTTCAGAAGTACCCCCTCATTTTGTGTATGTCAGTGTTCAGATTATTTTTCTTAGGCATCTGTACTACTATAAGAGCCTGTACTATCAGTCTTCAGCTAATTCTGGAAAATCTGGCTAAAGTATGCGAAAATTCACCTACTGCTTGAATAATATCTTGTGTTCTTGAAAGGCTATGACAGATCCAATTGCATATTGTCCATTTGGTGTTTTGCTGTGAGGAGTACAGGATGTATGACATATTATAAGTTTTAATTTTTCTTGCTGTATAGCATTCAGGGTACTTGCAGAAATATGAGATAAGAGAGCAGCCTGTTATATTCCAAACAAATCCCACATTGATCCCATATCTAGAGATACAGGGAGCCACGGTCCCTTTCCAACTCTTCTCTGACACAGCTATTTAGGCTACAGGGAGACAATTAGATACTGTGCATGGCAAACGTGCTGTAGCTAGTAGAGCTGTGCAGCTCAAAGAAATCTGTATTAATGGCTTTTGCAGAAGTTGGAACACTCTATGGGAATGTTAAATGTTATCCTAGTCAATAAGGGGTTCAAGACTTCCTCAGACAATATTAATAGAAATAGTTGTCCAGAGATTTCCCAAAAGATTTGAAGGCATTCTCTCCCCTTGAATAAAACAGTTGTTGAAAAACTGCAGACTTTGCAGTGTTCAGATTCAGGGAAATACACAGCAGATCCTGATTCTGTCCAAAATGGGGAGTATGTGGCTTTTTTTGGCAGCCCCCTGCCTGTGTTGGTGGAGTTCACACAGATTTTCTGAAAGAATGCTCCGAGGTGGAGGGAGCTACAAAGGAAGTGTACATCATGGAGAATGATGCATGCTAGCCCTGTGAGAGAGCTGAACTTGCCCTGCTGTTCAACGCTTCCCACCAGCAAACACATGCAGCACTGCTGTGCTGGCTCTCTGCAGAAACACTCATTTGTTCTTTGGGAAGAAACAAACTGTTCACACTGTCAGTCAAAAGTGAAAGAACAAATAGGCACCAGCCTGCTTGTACACCCTGAGCACACTTTCCATGCCTTCCCTCAGCACAGAAGGTTCTGCCAGACCTCCATACTGAAGCTGTACGAGAGTTTTGGCAGAACTGATCAAAAATGGCTTGCAGGAGAGGTGTGCAGGGGAACGAGACAGTCAGTCTCAATGAAAATGAAGAGGCCCTGCTCCTATGAGCTAATCAGTCTGGTTATCTCAGTTCTGCTACTCTCCTCCCAGCAGCATTTTACCTGGTTCCTTATGGTGGTGGCATGACTACTGCTTGCCACCAGATACATAGCATCTCTACATGTTTACTGCAGTCTTGAATGAGCGTTTCTATAGGATATACTGTGTCATATGAACATACCACAAAGTTTCTGCATTGTGTGGGATAGACATACCTAGCAATACACTGGTAGACAGCACAGCCTTCAGTGTTCTAAATAAGTGCCTGTTTTGTCTCATCACAGCATCAGTACCTTTGCCCATTTTGGCAGCTCATTCTATTCTGCCAATTACTTTAAACATGCTTTATGTATATGTATACATATACATATGTATATGTACATGGGAGTGTGGAGCTACTAAAATATGTGTAGACGTCCATATTCGCAGCAGCAATGGTTTCCTTTTTATTATTGTTGGGGGACCTATAAGTCTAAGTGCACAAATTTCTTCCTATACTTTTCTCTATAAAGTCTTACTATCTAGCAAATACTCTAACAGGCATATTTTACTTGTATACAAGACAAGAGACACAGTATTTTTGTTTCTATCACTGTACATCAAAATAAGTCCAGTGAAGCTGACTTCAGGACTTTTCCCCTTCATTTCATTTTCTTTCATATCTGTATTTCAGCTCTGAGGACCTCTTTACCTGATGGCCAAATTAAAGCTTACTCATATAGACATGGCATCTGATTTTCCTTTTTTTTTTTTTTTTTTTTTTTCCCAAACAGCTGTTATACAGCATTTTTATGGTATCTGTGGGAAGGAAAAGGTACATTATAGTGTTTGTTCTGCTTGAAATCATATAACCATGCTTTGGATTAGTATCTTGCGCTCATTTAGCCCAATGGAGGCTGTGGGTACTGCTACTTGGCAAATTATTCTTCATAAAAGGAATCAAAACATTGCATTACAACCCTAAAGCCAGAGGGTAGCTTATATATGGCCTCTTACCAGCTAATGCATGCATAAGAACACATGCACAGAGGGAATAAGTTCCAGCTATAATGATTCCAGACATAGCTCAAGTAGAAAACTACCATACACAAAGGCTGTTCCTTAAAATTCGACCAACTGATCTTGAATTGAGAAAGAAAAGAAACAAAAGTGGCAACTCATGACATTTCCCAGAATTGTGGAATTCATCTCCACCTGAGTGTAGAAAAAGAATGATACTCTTATTTCTTATCTTGAAATAGGATTTCTTGCTTCATTTAACTCTTTTCCTGATATTTGTCAATAGTCTTCAACATGCAACGATATGTAAAAGCTAAACTAATTTTATGATACAAAAAAAGTATCAGTGTAAATTTCTACAGAAAGAATCACACAGAACCACAAAACCACAGAATCGTAAGTGTTGGGAGTGACCTCTGGAGTCTGGCAACCCCCTGCTAAAGCAGATTCCCCAAAACAGGTCATGCAGGAAAGCATCCAAGTGGATTCTGAATATCTCCAGAGAAGGAGACACCGTAGCCTGCTCCAGTGCTCTGCCACCCTCACACTAATATTTCCTTATGTTCATATAGAACTTCCTGTGTTCTTGTTTGTGCCATTGCCTTTCCTGCTGTAGCTGGACACGGCTGAAAGGAGTCTAGCCCCATCCACTTGACTCTCACCTTTCAGATATTCGTAAGAATTGATAAAATCCCCTCTCAGTCTTCTCTACTCCAGGCTGAACAGACACAGGTATCTCAGCCTTTCTTCTTACAGGAGATGCTCCAGACCCCTCATCATCTTTGTGGCCTTCCAGCTGAACTCTCTCTCTGAGATCCCTATCTCTTTTGAACTCGGTAGGTCATAAGTGGACACAGTATTTCAGATGTGGACTCACTGGGGCAGAATAGAGGGGGATGATCACCCACCTTTACTGAGGATCACCTTCCTCCACCTCTGGCCACACTCTTTTTAATGCTCCCCTGGATACCACTTGCCTTCTTGGCCACCAGGGCACACTGCTGGCTCACAACCAACCTGTTATCCACCAGAACACCCAGGGTCTTCTCCTTGGAGCTTATCTCCAGCAGGTCATCCCCTAATCCGAAGTGTTGTGTGTCATTATTCCTCCCTGGGTGCAAGACTCTACACTTGCTCTTGCTGAACCTCATCAGGTTCCCCTCCACCCAGCTCTCCAGCCTGTCCAGGTCTCACTGAATGGCAGCACAGCCTTCTGGTGTGTCAGCCATTCCTCTCAGCTTTGTATCATCAGCAAACTTACTGAGGGCACACTATTCCTCCATCCAGGTCATTGATGAAGGCGCTGAACAGGACAGGACCCAGCACTGACTACTGGGGAACATCACTAGTTATAGGCCTCCAACTAGACTCTGTGCCACTGATCACAAACAAGAAGATAAAATTATCTGAATGAGCTGCTCAAGATTTCTGGCCTTTTTCCTCTTACCCTGCACTACCCACTGAGACAGCACAAGTGTATACTATAATTCCTGGTTTAAGTAGAGAGGATGAGACTGAATTGTATCATTTATGAAGAGGAAAATGGCCAGACATATAGTGCAGTCTGGTATACATTATCTCTAAAGCTGCTTACTAATCATACATTTCCAAATAGTATGTGCTGTCTGCTAGTGGCTCACGTGGTTTGGATTAAAACAAAATTGCCTACATCTGCACTGTATCAGATCTTTCTGATCTTTTAACATTCCAACAAATAAAAAAATGTTTTGCTAAAGTTTTGAAACTGTTATGAGAGAAATATGGACTGTATGTGTAAATATAATGTCATGTAGTTCAGATTTATTGACATGATTTTCCAGGTTATTTCCATTACAGTTAAAAATAATATGAATAAATATTCTTTCATCTCAGTATCTCTGTAATGCAGAAGAGTATAAAAAACCTCAGGAAAGAGAACAAGTTCTAGTTTTTCCTCCAACATGTCTGTAAGGTTTCTCACTGATTCAATAGCCATACAGAAAATTATTGTATTATTATATTTTGTTTATGTTGCTTTCTTCTTTACTGCAGAGAAACAGTTTGAATTCACAGAAACCCTTCTGTAGCCCTTGCATTGCATGGCAATCACTTTGACAAATATAAACTTCAGTTTTGCTTGTGTCTTCCACTTGAAACACATTTGCATCTTCCTGACAGCTCTGCAGAATCATGCCTAAATCTCAGTGTTTTTCAAGTACTGTTAATACGTGAGATTATGTCACTGAGATTCAGCATGAACCTTGCATTTTATGGACACTGCAGAAAACTGCCAATGGCAAAAATGAGAGTAAGATGTCCCATGTTGTTTTTGACTTGGAATGATCTGGAGTAGAATTACCTGTGGCTTTCTGGTTGCTACATAAGCAGTGTAGACATGCAGAGTGGAGGGCAGGAGATATCCCACCCAGCTGTGCCTGCCCGAGAGCTGAGGGTGCTGGAGTGGCAGTTGTTGCTGCCTGAGGGAGGTGATGCCCATGTCCTCCTATGTGGGCAGGAAGGTAGAGAAGTGCCAGCCACTGTGAGGCCTCCTGCTGAGATGTTCTTACTGCTGCTACTGCATTTTTATGTCACATTCCCACAGATCATGATTTTCCTAAGATTCTGACTTGCAGCTCTGGGAAAAAAAAAAAAGAAAGAAAGAAAAAAAAAAAAAGGAAATGACGTTACTCAGTATAATGAAAATAAACGTTTTTTTGTTGTTGCAGTGGTTTACATAGGAACAAGTAGAGCAACAGCATAGCAAGCCTGTGAAACAAGCCCTGCACAGGATCTAGCATGCTCTGCATAAAATCACACAGAATCACAGAATTATCAAGGTTGGAAAAGACCTAGAAGATCATCTAGTCCAACCATTACCAATGCTTCCCAGCTAAATCATATCCCACAACACAACATCCAAACGTTTCTTGAACACTCCCATGGTCGGTGACTCCACCACCTCCCTGGGCAGTGCATTCCAATGCCTGACTGCTCTTTCCAAGAAGTAATACTTCCCAATGTCTAGCCTGAACCTCCCCTGGCGCAGCTTGAAACCATTCCCTCTAGTTCTATCACTGATTACACAAGAGAAGAGGCCGACCCCCAGCTCATTACAACCTCCCTTCAGGAAGTTATAGAGAGCTATAAGGTCTCCCCTGAGCCTCCTCTTCTCCAGGCTGAACAATCCCAGCTCCCTCAGCCGCTCCTCATAAGGCCTTTGCTCCAGACCCCTCACCAGCTTTGTAGCCCTCCTCTGAACACTTGTTCAGGGCCTCAATGTCTTTCTTGCAGTGAGGGGCCCAAAACTGAACACAGTACTTGAGGTGCGGCCGCACCAATGCCGAGTACAGGGGGAAAATTACCTCCTTGTTCCTGCTAGTAACGCTGTTTTTGATGCAAGCCAGGATGCCGTTGGCCTTCTTGGCCACCCAGGCACACTGTTGGCTCATGTTCAGCCAAGCATCAATCAGTACCCCCAGGTCTGTTTCCTCAACACAGTCCTCCAGCCACTCTGCCCCAAGCCTACAGCACTGCCTGGGGTTGTTGTGGCCAAAGTGTAGGACCCGGCATTTGGTTTTGTTGAACCTCATCCCGTTGGCTTTGGCCCAGCTCACCAGCATATGCAGATCCCTCTGTAGGGCCTCGCTACCCTCAGGCAGATCAACACTCCCTGCCAGTTTGGTGTCATCTGTGAACTTACTGAGGGCGCACTCAATGCCCTCATCCAAGTCATCAATAAAGATGTTGAAGAGGACAGGCCCCAGCACCGACCCCTGGAGAACACCACTCATGACTGGTCTCCAACTGGATTTGACTCCATTTACCACCACTCTCTGGGCCCGGCCCTCCAGCCAGCTCCTTACCCAGCCAAGAGTGTACCCATCCAAGCCATAGCCTGAGTGTTCAGAAATGTCTTTGGGACACAGCAGTCCCTTGCTTAAGTAAGCCTGATTTTCCTCTCATTTTGCCTGCTTATGCAACCATTTTCTTAGCTGTGCTCATGCAGTAGTAGGAGGCTTATGACTGAAGGCTGAGCCAGGAGTGAATATTTCTCACTTACCTTGTGACTTGATCATCATGGATGCACAAAACTATGCTGGACCCACAGCCATATGCTGTCCCTTGGCCCCACATTTTTGCTCCCAGCAACAGCACAGTGCATCTATGCATAGAGAGCAGCTGGGAAACTGCTTCCCCAGAAACCTCTCACACCTTTTCTTTTACACTTTCTCACAGAGAGCAGGAATTTCTTTTATGTTCTTGTCCTTTCATCAAGATGCTATTCAAATGACATCTGGCACTCCATGACCTGCACACCCTGGGGAACTAAGCAGTATGTTCTTTGAATGATTTTCTTCTACCAGATATCTGGCAGATCATCTTGAAGTACTTACTAGTAGCTATTGCTTCATTAATATTATTAGTGCTGTTGAGTGCAGTATTAATACATTATCCTTTTCTCTCCTCATGTGCCGGTTTTATTAAGGAGTTTGTTTGCTTTACTGTTATTACTTCCTGTACCAGGAAACCAAACGCAGTCTAAAGATGTTAGAAATGCATTTAAAGTCACTCATATGTAGCCTGAGGGAATAATCTTTAAAAGTCCATTAAAGGGGCAGGGGTAATTTCATACATACTTTTGTTATTTCCCTAGAAGGAAGCAGCTTGATTGCATGCATTTGTCTGCAACATGCACCGATATTTGTTTACACTGGCTGTTTGCCTAAACAGCTCAACTTCCTATATTTCCAAGACAAGAATAGTCCTAATAATATTCTGTAGTGTGCCCCACTGCAACCAAAGAAATATCTCAATTACTGAGGTCAGCTGGAGGAATTCTTAAAAAAATCAATTCTCCCCAAAATGCTTCAGCACAGCCCACTCATATGTTGGTGTCCAAACAGGAAATCTGCTCACACAAGGATCACACAGAAAGCAGGCAGCAGGGAGCTCCTGCAGCTGGAATTCTTCCGGGGAGAGGCACTATTCTGGGCCTGTTGTCTCAGCCCTGTATACCAGGATGGCTAGCTGTGCCTATGGCTGGGAGATGTCCAGAGCTCTTTTTTGTAGTGTGGTTCCTGCTGTTTGGTAGGAAGGGTGTCTTTAACTGGATAATTGCTTCCACCCTCCCAGCAAAAAAGGGCTTTCCTCTGGAAGGAGAAAGCCTTGAGTTCAACTGGAGGAAATAAAAAAAAGATAATAACAGGATCTCTTAAGAGGAAAAACATATTTGAAAGTAGTAGTCTCACAAGCGTATTTAATTTGCTAACTAGTAATTCCCTACACACCTTTCAGCTCCTCTCTGTAGCAGAAAGTCCCCATGTTTGGTCAGCATCACTCTCAGGGATCCTGCCACCTGGATAAACAAAGTTTGAACAAGATGTAACGACAAGATACTCAGGGATGTCCAGTTTACCACCTGCATCTCAGAGTAAGGAGCCCCAAGACAACTGAATCTTCAAGTGCAACTGGCCTTAGTCCCAGTCTTTCCAGTGAGATCAGCTGGGGGTCTCTGGCTTTCTCTGCACCCCCTGCCCTGCCTGTTGCTGAGAGCTTCTGCAAGTTTAGGGGTCACTGTGAAATGCAGTTCACCTCTTTGCTGGTTGTACTTAGCAGGGGCAGGACAGAGGCTTTGCTATTTCCCACCAGAGCTGGTACTGGCATTGAAAATACATTATGACAAATTGATAAATGCCCAGCTTCAGCTCACAAATACATAACTATAGAGGGTAAAGCTCAGGGGCTCTCACAGGAGCACAATTGTGTTAGTGGAAAGGCTCTGAGGCTCACACCATCAGGTGACAAGTTCTGTGAGCAGATGCCATGACATTTGGCTGGTGTTCTTGCCTGGATTGTCTGCAGAGGTTTATTTTCATGAGGATGTGCAGATCAGATATGAAGGGGGGAATACCAGCTGGCTGTTGGTCTGTGGTTGGTATGTGCACTAATTACATCATGGTGAAACATCATTACTGACATGTCACCACAGTGCTTTCGTTACACAGAGTGCAAATAGCCACATCTGTTGAAAGGAAAAAATGAATTTGCTACCTATTTCATTGCAATAAATTAAGTTGGAAAAATATGAATGATTGTCACAGTACGTAGATATGTGCCTGAGTGCCATTCTTATTATCAGCTGATAAACTGGGGCAGCTAGGATTATAGTTATAGAATCATAGAATCACAAAGATTGGAAAAGACTTCCAAGATCATCTAGTTCAACTGTTCACCTACCACTTGTATTTCCTCACTAAACCATGTCCCTTAGTATAACATTTAAATGTTTTTTGAACGCCTCCAGGTACTGTGACTCCACCACATCCCTGGGCAGCCTGTTCCACTGACCACTCTTTCAGATAAGTAAGTGTTTCCTAATATCCAACATAAATGTCCCCTGGTGCAACTTGAGGCCATTCTCTCTTCTCTTATCACTAGGAGGAGGATAAGAGAAGAGGCCAACCTCCACCTGGACACAACTGCGCTGCTCCTGCTGGCAACACTATTTATTTCTAATACACATTTCTTACTATGTAGACCCAGTAACATATTGCTATAGCAAAGGATAGCAGTTGTCTCTCCCATCTGCTATGGCAATGACCCAAAGAACAAGTTTCCTTTAATCCTACTTCTGCCAGCCATGGCTACATGCCATTTTCTCAGAGAAACCCAGGAGGAGCTTAAGAATGTGAAAGTTTGGATGTAAATTTTCAGGATCTCTGGTCCAATAAGTGGGACTGTGAAGTTTATTTTTCACCCCTTGATTATGGAAACTTTGTGAAGGGATAGAGATGAGAGTGAGGTAAGAGAAGAAGAAAAATGATCTCTAATGGAGGTGGAAAACAGCAGTTATGGACCGAAGAAAGAGAAAAGAAAGAGAAAAAAGTAATAAATGAAGTAATTACATAGTACAAGGAAATGAGCTGCGAGAAAGTGGCTACTACAAGAGCTGGATGGAGGTCTGATTAGAAAGAAAAGCTGGGGAGAAGATGAAGTAGGAAGAGTGAAAAAGTAAACACACTGTGAAAACAACGTAAAGAGAAGTACCTCATTTATATGATATGTCAAATTTAAAATGGGTATTTAGCAACAAAGTATTCTACTTCTCCATTTGGTGCATCTAAGCACAGAAATTAATCTATGACCACAGACAAAGGATTTCCTAACTGTCTTAATCATACATTTCACTGTCTACTTTAACCACATCAAATTTTAAAAACAAAACAAATCAAAATAAACAACAAAATGACTCAGCAACCCTCAAAAAATCTTCTTGGCTTTTCTTACAGATTGTTTATGTTTTGTTTTGCTTTTAATTAAGTTGTACCTGCACACATGAATCTGCAATTTAATGTGGTTTTAAAGTTGTGATAATAGAGCCAGAACCCTTCATTAGATCTCTACATTTTCCATAAATCTACCATCAATAACATTACTTCTGGACCCTGGAAGCAAGATTCAAGCTATGGGCAATTGACAGGTTTATTTTTTGAACAATTTTAGAGACAAAGCTTCCTGGATCATCTCTGCACCCTGAAGAGTAGTCCTGTATATACTCAGTGGGACAGCAAATGCTCTGGTTCTAATCTAAGCTATTCTTACAAGCAATTTCTGTTTAGTTATGTGAAAGAGTTGAACACTGCAGAAATCAATGAGCGTTTTGTTGATTCGGCCGCACTTTAGATCTGGGCTGAACTGAGCAGCCAAACTCTAGGGTTTTCCAAGAAAACAAACAAAAAAAAGTTTATCAGGAAAAAAAAAAAAAAAGTCAATTTTCTACTCTTCCAGTGCTTTTATCATTTCTCTAAACAACTTTCTCCTGAATGTCATTAATGGGCTGCTTTAACCTGTGCCTTTGCTACTGTTCCAGAAATGTCACAATAACTTGTTTGGCTGTCTTTGAATATGCTGGCGGAAGATGGAATTGTAGAGGTAGACAGTGGCTGTGAGATGCCAAGAGCTAGACAAGAAATCCTGAACTTTATCTGTCAGGTGGAAGAAGAGGAGAAATGTAGCAGTTGAAACATTAATTCTGTCTGGCTGAAAACCCCAGATGGGAACCCTTCTGAGCTTGGAGCTAAGTGGTACTCAACACAATTTTTTTCAAAATATATTTTGTCATGCCCCAGAAAGTAATCTGTTTAGTTTGGAAATGTAACTACGCTGAGCAATCTTCCAAGGAAATGCAATGATTCTTCTATCTTTTGAAATCTGTTTTCTGTTCCATTAAGGAGAGTCATTTTTAAAGCTCCAAGCCTGTCTTACTCTTTTTCAAAAAAGGCTGTGTTGTGTCTCTTCAGAGTCCTTTTGTATCCAAAGAGGTAACAGAAAATTATCTTACCGGATAAAGGATGTAAGGATTCAGACAAGGTCTATTTGGAGGTGTAACTTACTGGTGGCAGCAGCAGCAAGATAAATGGCAAAACCTCTTTTGTCAAAGAGAGTTTATCCAATGGTTGCTGAGTTTAGAGAAGAGCACATCTCCCTCTTCTTTCACTGCCCTCACATTCTGCTTCAGCACGCAATGCAGTAGATAGATAGATGTCAGCTTCTTCAAGTAACATCTATAATCATGCATCTGGAGAAATCAGTGACATATGATTTGTTAATAAAATTGTGATTCAAGACAAAAGTCATGCAGTTTCAGCTGCTTTGAGCTGGGAAGCAGCATCAAGAAAAATTCATGTTCTGCAATAAAGATGAACCAGTGCATTCTCCCAGAATATTACACATCTTCATGTGATCAGCTCATCTCTCTGATGGAAATGATTCACTAAGATTATTGCTCATAATGACATGAAAAAAAAATATGGAAATAATACAGTAAACACTGAAAATTTCCAAATAATAAACCCGGATAGTTTACTTAAAATGGAGATGGCTGAATTCTTGAGTAGCTACAACACTTCCTGCTTGCAGTTTAGGAATGGATTTTGACTTTTATTCCAGCTATTTGGTATAAAGTATAGAACGTGAAACTATGATTGAGGTAGATTGATGCTAGCAGCATTTTCCTCGGTTTGGCCTCGCTGTGGTCAGGACTATAACATTTCAAAATCAGGGATTTAATTTTGCAGTCTCATGCCCTTGAGAACATTCTAGATACTTGTTGAGGCTGATTAAGTGACAATGACTGCGTTTCTACATGTCATATAAAATTAGAGTTTCCTGCAGTGATCAGTGGTTGCATTACTTTCTGTTGCATGGCTTTCACACTCCCACCATTCATGTGGATAAACTGAGGTACTTGCAGAGAGAAGTACTCCTTGTGAAGATAGGAGACCCATGTCTTCAAGAACAGGAGATCAGGCTACTGAAATCCCAAAGTGTATTTAGCAGTGCTTGCCTAATATGTGGGTTGAGCAGGAACTTGACATGATGGACAGATCCAGAGAATCCTGAAGTGATCAAATACCCCCTCAGAGGTGACCATGGGCAAGCGCTTGTGGAGAAGAACTTCACTACTAAGATATGTGGCTATTTTCTGATTTCTCCCAAGGGCAGTGCCGTGAGCAGAGGGCAGGGAGAGTTGGTGTTGTTACTCCTTGCTCTGTGCTCTCTCCACCACAGCTGGTGGGAACAGCAGAGGCAGTTGAGGGATGGTAGTCAGACAGCTGGTCTGTCTCAGAAGCTTACAACATGACAAAAAGGCTGGAGACAGTCAGTTTGCTCCCATGGAGAGACTATGCATACTGTACTGAAGATCAATGCAAATTTCACCTTGGAAATTCACAGTGAGATTGGGTTAGCCTTAGCACATTCAGATTTTTCCTGTTCTTCTCATGAACATCTGACAGCAATCTGCCTTTGTTTTCATGACGCAGGTCACAGCACATGTTATACATGTATTTTCCTCCACAATCTGAAGGGAATAGAAATGATCAGTGACAAGGAATAACCATAAGGAAAGCTGAAAATTACAGTTTTCTTTGGAGGCAGGTGTACTGGTGATGCAACCACACAAACTCCCAGCATCAGTCTACACTGATGAGATCTTGCATGTAAGTTTCGATGAGTAGCATCTCCATTGTAAAAATCAAGAACAATGTGTCTTTAAAAAAAAAAAAAAAAAAAGAGGAACAAAATGTGAACTTAAGTGCAGACTTGGAAAAAAAACCAACAGGCATTATGACTCGATCCTCATGTCCAAAATACGAATACAAGACAAAATTTTTTAAGGGTGAACGATTTCCTGTTACTTGGTTCATTTATGTATGTACACAGGTACCATGAGGAAAGATTGAACTAATATTTTAATTTTATTGCAACCCTTTTAAAAGCACAATTATGCTACAATAGCATAACATTACTATTCTTCAAGTAACAAGGAGGAAATTCTGACACAAGAGATCTTATTTTGATTTTTCTGTGTATTCCTGTTACTTGTGCACACACTGGTTCTGATTTTTATCTTGGAGACTTTGGTAACATTCCACAAACTAAACAAAGGGCACATGCTTACTCATTTGCTTTACATTCTCATTTGTAAAGTCCCCCAAATTCTGGTGACATCTCTCAGGACTAGAAATGAGAAATATTCTGTTTTTCCAAATGGTCTTGTAAAGATTATTCTGTATTTCTGGTTAATGATCTGCAGATTCAACTATGAGAAAAGGCATATCCAAGTTTGTCATCTGTTAAACCCTGCTGATTCCTTCCTGTGTGGATAAGGCCACTTAACACATGGAGATACAGTCCCTTGTGGTTGCTGTGTTTTTTGATACAGGAACACACATCTGAACAATCACTAAGATGGAGCTTCTGGGACAGAGGCAGCCTCTGAGATAGTACTTAATCCCATTCAATGCACCAGCAACTCCTGGGGCACCCTTCTGCCCCCTAAGTGCACATGATTTGCGTCCTGTACTCCAGAGAAAAATTCAACCACTTTTGCTATCCATCAGCATCACCCTTACATCTGGTTTTCCTTTTTCCTTCCTTGCTCCGTCTCTCTTGGGTCCAGCAGGACAGGGCATTTTCCTGAAGTTGCCCAGGCTCTTTGCCCTCTAAATATTGAACAAACTGCTATAAGTGGTGGACTGGTCTTCGTATGGGTTCACTTTATTCTAAAAAAATATATGAGAAAGTATCACTGCAGATGTTCTCACTGCGGCTAGGAGAGATCAGATCATACTCTACCATATCACTGCCCTTGTGGGGTGGATTTCTCACCTTTGGCTTTTTATATACCCACATCATTCGCCTTTGGAAAAAAGTCTAGATTCGTGTCCAACAACTCTCACTTTGCAGCAGCTGCCACCAGCAATATCATTTTTAAATATTCCCATGCAGGGCTGCTGCTTCATTTGAACTCTAGCTGATCCAGCATTAGTACTTTATAGAGGTTGATCAGCAGTTTTGTTACTTTACAGACTAACAGTCCTCAAGCCAGTTGCCTACTAATATTCCAGTGATGAGCACAGGCTTATTTCTTATAAAAATTTGACATTCCTGGACTAATCAAGAGTTGATAGCAAATCCAAGTAATGAAGTGCTACTTAAACCTAGTACATAGCCTCTTTATTTAGGTGATGAAGTTCTCTGAAAATTTCCCTGGAATTTCATTATAGGATTTTCAGTGGTTTACGGGCTGGTTTGGCATGGTTCCATGACAAGTGGGGCAGGGGGACCAGTGGACCCATGTCCTGGGAAAGGGAAAAGTGGAAGGGGAGTAGGGAGATGGGCCTAAAAACGAAACAGTGGCAATGATCTGAGGAGAAACAAAATAATTCACTAAGTAAGATATCGGAATGCATGATAACACAATATAATTTAATATAATAGAGTATAATTGGAATTGAAGATAATAAAACAAATAAAATAAGAGAGAGTGTCCAAAAGCTGAAGGCTTACTCTAAGCAAGCTGAGGCAATACAGCTGGGAGCAGAGACAAGCCAGAAGATCAAAAGGGATGTCTCGTGACCTATTAATGGTTTTATCTTTCCCTCTGAATGGAAAATAGAAACAGAAGAATGCAAAGTCCTCTGGAGTATGTAGTACGTAGTTCTTTACTGAGATCCAGATACCTGGAACTATCCACGATCCACAGGACTGGAGCATTAACTCTTTAACTCCCAGTGCACTACATGATGTTATGGTGTGGAATACCAATAACAAAAACTATAAAACCATGACAAGGATACAGTTAATTTCTGCATTAAATCAATGAAAAATGAGATCTTTTCTTCATTAAATCAATGGAAAATGAATATATGTATTTTTTTGCTTAAGTATGAAAAGAAATACATAGTAAAATAGAAGAAAGAGAAAAGAAAGAATAAAGTGATTTTACATTGGGTGATTGATTGAAGTTGTTCCTGTAGTTGCTACAGCAAAGTGTTAGTTTTGCACTTCTGAATAAGTGGTATTAAGTAGCTCTTTTTCTTCTTTCCAGTTATTTTTAATATGTTGTCTAGTGCTGATTTTTTTTATGTGCAAGTGCTGCCTGACCTACCCGACAGAGCAAGACAGGTTTAAAGTTCTTTCTAAGGAACAAAGAAAAAGGCAATGCAAATATAGAGAGGATTTGCTTTTTCTGTCTCACCTCTTGCAAAAGTAAAAAAAAAAAAAAAAAAAAAAAAGGAATGTGAGGTACTATCAATGACAATAGTAAAAAGAACATTTCATAGAAATCCATACTTTGCTAAATAACATATTTCATTTTATCAAACACTTTTGTCTGAAGACAAACAACCTTGTCTTTAATTATTTGCACAGAGACTTCACTACCTAAAAAGTCAGTGCTGGAATCCACATGCCACTCTCTCCAGCGTCACCTGCTTTCCTCCCTGATATTAATGGCTTCAAAATCCAGAACAGTCAAGCCCTTCATTTAGAGAATGAACTCTCCATTAATAATGGCCAGTATATCTCTCACTGGGATCAGTCCTTGTACAATAATTAGCATTTTGGCACATGTGTAATTCTACACAGTCCTTCACTCAGAACTGCAGGACTGTTCCTGGAGCAGTCACTGGTGGTTTAACTGCCATGCAAATGTCTCATCCCATGAAAACTTCATCTCTGATAAAAGTTTTACCTTCTGGAGTCTCAGGGTCACTGCTGCACCTGGAACAAACCCACCCCACTGAAGTCTGGAAGAGATGAGAAGAAAGAGACCAGCATGCTTACAGTACCTATGGTTACCATGAGGACTTTGCTGTCCATCTCCAAAGAGCCAACAACGTTTTTGCAGTTGTCTTTTTATTTGACTCACAGAAAAGTGACGCCATATATATGTATCAGCCACTCAGTTTTGGAAGGATGACAACATGAGAGTTCAATGTTCTTTGATTTCATATGGATTTTTTTTTCCAAAGTATGTTCTAGAAAGGGATACTTCTCTGTAATGTATTTTCGCTAAAGATGGTTAAGTCAACAATTCCATTCATTTCAGTGCCGAGCGCTGGCACCACTCTATAATGTACTGACTGCCATCAGATATTCATATGAACACTGTGGAACTTAGGATACTCAGCACAGCTGGAGCAGTCTGTACCGCTACAGCACAGCTAGGACAGGCCCCACAGGGAAATGTAGGGAAAACTCAATTTCTGTGCCTCATTAATCATGCTGGCTATAGAAAGATCACTGAAACACTGAAAACCCATTTGCATCTGAAGTAAATGCTCACCTTCATACACTAAATTGGCATGCTGCAAAGGGCTGAATGTAAAAGCTGTTGACATACAGAATACCTGATTTTTCATAAAACTATAACCTGTGGCTCCTTAGTTTTCAGTTCTCTTCTTAGGGAAAAAGTGGGAATGGCTTTGATTTAAAAAAAACCCTTCACATCTCCTTATTCTTAAGAAATTAAGGAACCTCTTTTAAGTACTGATTCACGAATATACATGTAAAACATCTTCCTATCATTCTTCCACACTGCTTGGTTTTATTATTTTTGTTATGGATATTCCACATCGTAACACCATGTAGTGCAGTGAGAGTTAAAGAACTAGAGCTCCAGTTCCATGGATTGATGATAGTTTCAGGTATACCTGTCTCAGAAGAGAAGAACTGCATATCCCAGAGGACTTTTCACTGTTCTGTTTCTGTTTTCTGTTCAGAGGGAAAGAAAAAAAAAAGCCTTCGGTTTATTTGGTTTATTAGCCTCAATTCCAATTATACTGTATTATATTGTGCTATCTTGCATTCTAATATCACTTTTAGTAAATTAACTTTCCTCTTCAGATCACTGCTACTGTTTCATTTTTGGGCCCATCTCTCTACCCTTTCCTCTTTTACCTTTTCCCCCTTCCCCTTTTCTGGGGCGTGGGTCTGTGGATACCCCCACCCCATTAGTCACAGAACTGGGCCAAACCCACCTGTAAACCGTTGACGCTGACATACACAACTCTGGTCAGATAAACACTTTGATGTACAAGATTCAGGTCCACATCTCCCAGAGGTTATGCCAGATGTTTCCATCCACTTAGCAGCCAGACAGCATAGACACTGTCTGTAGCCCTTCACTTACGTGATATACCTGAATTTACAAGCAGCTCTGGACAAGTAAGCAGGTGCAGTCATGACTTACCCCGGATTTCTTTAGCACAACTGATATGCTGAGAACTGGATGTGATGAGAATATAACAGAAGAGTGTCTGCATGGCACCACTTGGCAGCTAAAGCATAGAAAACCAATGTGGTGTGTTCATTATGGCTCACACATGACTTACCATAAAACTACATGCACACACATGCTTCACCAAAAACGTCTGTCAAGTGGGTTGTTCTCAAAGTTTGACAGTTTCTAGGAATTCAACTTCTCTGAAGTATAAAAAAATCAGAAACTGGGGAAAAGGGGACATCAAGTACTTTTCAAACAATTAGCCAACAATTCTCAAAGAAACAGCTGCAGTTATCTGTTGTCATCTGCTATACAACCCCACCATCACTCCAGCCCTCAATAAATGAGCAAGTTAGTAACAAATCCCATATTCTAAACAGGAAATTTTTCCTCAGCTAGGGATGACTAAAAATGAAATAAGCCTCTGTCTTTCAGATGACACATAGCTTAATGGTTGTGATCCTGAGCACTAGCCCCTTGAGAATTTTTATGGCTCAGTTCTACTGACTTATGGGTACTACCAGATGTATCAGGGCCAGGGCAGGTTTCAAAGTTAAGGTTATACCTGGAAATGTGACTGCTTGTTTAGATTTGGCCTCTGGACTGTGAAGAGAAGCACTGGGGGCACTGACCTTGTTGCTTCAGAGGTTTTTTTTGCCTCACTGCAGCTGCTGGCAGCAGACTACATGCCTTGCCCTGTTCCTGATGCACTGAAGGACAGTCGCCCAGCCATATGGGACAAAGGCGACAACTAATGTTAGGTCAACAAACAGTGAAGGTACTCAGAGAGGGCTCCTCACTCTGCCTTTAATTCCCATCTGAAAATGTCTTGCTTCTCTGCCATGCAGATTACAGGAAAACAGAAAAGATATATGGACACTATCAATAAAATAAATGGATACCGAAACTGAAGGGTCAGTTATGTGATGAAGACAATCATCTGATTATGTGTTGAACAATGTTTTCCACGAACATTGGAAAAAAAAGACCAGATCTGGGATGGAGAAGAGTAATTACCTTGCTTGTAAATAATGGTGGCAAAAATAACCCTGGACCTAAGTAAGATGGCTCCTCCAAAGGTAATACTTCCTGTTTAATTATGTTGGCCCCACAGTGTCATAGGAGAATGTTAGTGGTATGGCCATAGAGGCTGAATTCTCCCACCAGTACTCCATTACATTTTGTTGCTGTGTGACAAATGGCAGCAGAGGGACAGAGTGACAAAATGGTGTTTGACATGGAAATGCAAATGAAGAAAAGGTATGTCATTGAATTCCTCCATGTGGAAGAAACAGCACCTACTGACATTCATTGATGCTTGTTGAGCATTTATGGAGGTTAAAGAGTGGATATGAGCACAGCTAGGGACCAGGTCATTTGACCAGTGATGACAGTGGAAGACAAGCTGTGTTCCAGACAGCCACGCACATCTCTGAGACCATGAAATGAAGAGAGTTTCAACCAGCACATCTGCGCAGATCAGTGAGCAGATTATAAACAGGGAACTGTATATGGAGATGATTATCAGCTTCAATGCAATGGAAATGACAGTGGCAACACTGGAATATTGTGAAATCTGTACCAGCTGAGTCCCAGAAATGCTCTCAGGAGCAGAAAAATGACCACATTCAAGTCTGTCAGGACCTACTGAACCAATACCAGGCTGAATGTGAGTTTACTGGATCTCATTATTGCCAGTGCCAGATGTGGTGTCAACACTATGAGCTGAAGTTGAAATGGCAGTCCATGGAGTGATATAAATTCCCCACAGAGGAAAAAGTTCAAGACAGTTCACCTTACCTCAGCAGGTAAGGTGATATGCACTCTTTTGGGATAGGGAAGTGGTGATCCTTCCGGATTTCCCAGAACCTGGACAAACCTCCAATTCTGTCTGCCACATCATGACATTGACTGAGCTGAAGGCTCAAATTTCCTGAGGCAGGCTAGAGAAGAAAACAGTATTTCTCTTGCTATACAGTAATGTCAGGCCCCATACCAGTTTGAAGACTGTGGAGAACACTGCCAATCTTGTTTGGACTATCCTATCAAACCCACCAGATTTGGTCCAGATTTGGTGCCTTCTGACTTCTATCTGTTTGGGCTCATGAAAGATGGACTGACATGACATTTCCCTAGCAATGATACCATCATAGAAGCTATGAAACAGTGCACCATCTCCACTGGTGCAGACTTTTAGGAGCACAGCATGCAGGCTCTATTTAATGGTTGGTGAAAATGCATATCTGATGGTGGTGACTGTAATGTGCCCTGTAGTTGAGAATTTGCTCTATCAAATGGTATTATTGTGCTCTTTGTATCTTTACTAGTTTCCATGAAATCAAGTAGAAGACATTACTTCTGAAGTGAGCTACATACCTTGTCTTGAAGAGTAATGAGAATGGGCAAAAAAATCAACCCAAAACAATATAAAAAACTTCACCAGTCAGAACTGTTGGACACATTATTTGCCAACCACACATGCTTCTGTGAGGTAACATTTCTGTTAGTTTGTGCCTGGTCTTTTTTAATTTTTTCTTTAATTTAAACAAGTTTGGAGCTTGTGGGGGCCCAGCTTCTTGTGTACACATTCACAGTGGTTAAGAAGGAGCAAGAAGTCTATGAAGTTGGCAGAAGCATTGTTTCTTCTTCTTTCATCTTTTAGTGGAGTTCAACAAGTGAAAAGGGAAGATAAGGAGGGATGAGACCCTAGCCCAGTGGTCTATGTTTTTCAGCTGTGTAAGTGTGGCATTTTTTGCAAGCCAGCTCTTGCTTCCTCCATGTCCCTACAGAAGCAGTTAGGCAGTTGTTGATGCAGGACCCAGGTCTTCTGTTCCAGCTCCAGTCTCTCACTCCCTCATGCACAAATTCTATGTGAAGCACTGTTTTAAGTTTATTGAGTCTGTCTACAGGGATGGAGATTTTCTCAGCTTGCATTAATTTCCTCTTGAAGAATGATGTCGGTCTTATTTTGGGAATGGAATGGGAAACAAATTCTGCTGATCTTATCTAGGATCTATTAAAGACTTGTCAGCCAATCTTGCACTTCAATGACTTTGTTATGCCATACCTATGTAGCATCTCTTGAATCTTTTTCTGGGTGATAACTTACAAGTAAAATCTCAAAGGTATGCTTGTGTCTTCCCATTTTATTATCACATTAAGTAAATTTAAAATACAGATCATAAAATACTAGAAATAGTCAATTAGTATAAAATTATCCTACTTATTTTCAAATACTTTCAGAGAGTGTATCTGTAACTGGTAAAGCATAAATTAATTTTTTTGAGGAAGCACAATTCCCACTTGAAAATCAACAAAATTAGCAAGCAAATAAACAAAAACCCCTAAGGCCTGTTTTCACAGGCCACAAAATACCAGTTACAAAAAGCATCTTTAACTTGCTAGGACTTAGAGCAAATCACATCACAGCTGAGTAAATCAAAGTCAGAGAACACAGATCTTTTTGACAAAGACACTGAGTAACAGTGCATACAAATCCACAAGCAATGTGTTTGGCTCTGCATTTCAGAGAGTTCTTAGTCAAAATTGCATTTGATCCAAAAAACATGCTTTAATTGGAAACAAGCTGAAGGAAAGAGTCAGTGAAACAGCACAGCCTATGTTAGAAAGGAGGTCAGCCAAATGATTCCTAGTGACCTGGAAATTTACAGTGGGGTACGATATTAAAATATGCTAGTTTTATTAAAATGCAGCATTAACCAAGCTTTGTTTTCTGCCATTGTTGCCTAACTGACATAGTATTTTCTACAGACTACAAAGTTGTGCAATAAAGATTCTTCCTTGAAACTTGTTAACGAAAATGCTTCATCAATTCTTTTTCTTTTAATCCTTCTACTGTCCATTTTTCTCTTCTACTGTACTGCATTTTGAGTTTCTATTCAACTTCACTTAACTTCATTGTTCTTCTGCTGTTTCTTTTTATTAGATGCAAAGGTTTTGTGGACCTTCTGAAAAATTCAGCCTCGGATAAAAATTCAAATCCTAGATTTTGATTACTTTTTCCAGTTTGGTAGTATGCTGACTTTGGAGACACTACTGCTAATCTTTCCTGCTTTTTGTGACAGCGATTCTTCAGCAGTGTTGATACGCTTTTCTGTCTGAGCTTAGTAGTTTTTAATCTGAATCCACATGCTATATTAATTGTATTTTACTTACATGAGAAGAAAAAAAACAAAGCAACCAAAAACAACAAACAAACAAAACCAACAAAATGTTTCAAAACCAGAAAATTTCCTGGGTCTAAACTATTTATGTAAAAAACATGAGGACTGAATGAGGAATGAATTTCAGCGGGGATTTCTTGTCATTCATTTACAATGCTGTCTTTCTGTCTTGTTCTGCAAAATACAAACATCCCAGTAAATTCTGACCAGTTGCTTCTCACAGTGCTTTTATCTCATCTTTTGAGAAACCCATTTGTGGTTTAGAGTCTGTGTAGAAATGTTCTGCCATGTGTTTACAAGCTGACATTTTTAAAGCAGGATACATCAACTGCTTTATGCTCCACCACTTCACACTGACAGTCCTGGAACAGTCAAAATGCAGCTGATCAAAGCCTGACAAAACACTTCACAGAGGCAGGTGAGACAGATTGCAGACAACCATTACAACTGTATGGGACTGTACATGGCTTGTACATTTTCCTAATTGCATAAATCACTCAAATGGGCTTCTGCACTTCCCAACAGCAAACATGAGAACCTCACAGTTTCTCAAGAGGTCACTTGAGACAAAACACAATGGCTTTGGAGGAATTCTGAGAAAAGAGATATAACACAGGAATTAGTAAATGGCTTAACATATGCATAACAAGAAATTCATCATATTTTCTTGTAATGCTCACATAGACAGGGTAGTTACCCAGTGAACATACTTGAATAAAGTTCAAAATTATAAGAAAAAAGTATAGTTAAATCTATATGAAAGGATCACTAAAACAATAGACAAAACTGGATACAAAACTGAAACTACACATTCATAACACAAGTTAGAAAAATAATTCCAAGCTTTGAAGAGGACAGAGTCTCTCTTGGGAACTCCTGGAACTAGAGGACATCTTTGTATTTGTGGCAACTTACAAGTTAGATCATGGGTTTATTGTTGCCATACACCTGGCAACCCATGTTCTTTTAGCTCTGCGCCTGTGCTGGACTATCAGGTAAAACCTACCCAGGCCGAACAACTGCATGTAGACACCAATATGGTGAGCAGTAAAAATGGCATTTATTGCGTCATGTGGCTTGTGTATATACCTATCCTACTTCGTCTATGCTCCTTAAGCATACATTAACCTTTCAACACCAAGCAAGGGGAGAGTCCTACCACGTCACATCCCGAATCCTCGCTGTCGCCTACTGCAACAGTTTATGATTTTCAGGAGTTGCATTGCAGTTAGTTTCCTTTATAATTATAGTTATTTTATAGTATATATATATATATATATATTATATAATAGTAATATAATATAATAGTAATATCATAGTAATATCATAGTTATTTCCTTTGCAAGATTGATTCAGAAAATCTCTGCATGTTCTTTGGTACATCCTAGCATCTGCTAGTCTTGCCTCGTGTCCCTGCTGCACAATGTCTCTTCTTCTGATGGAACTGGTGCAAGAAACAAGACCACTGCTGAAAATCAGCAAGGTATTGGGTATTCATCTGGATAGCTAAATCCCCTAATTCTGAATGAATTGCATACACATCAGCAGACTGTTCAGCAGCAGTTTATCAGAATACTAAACCTACTGAAAACCTTCCCTGTGAAGGGAAGGTCCCTGTCATTCTCAGAGATGTACCTCAGAACTCTTAGTACAACCTAACAAATGCCCCCTCTCTGGACTGGTTTGCAGACTAGATAGATGCACCCTGGCCAGTCATGCCTCTGCAAAATACTCAGGAGAGGTATTCCATCAGTGCTGGCGCCTTTTTTTTCACCTCCTGAAACTCCATATTTTCTCTACATGGGAGTTGTTGCTTGATTACTAGCCAGGGACACAAAGCTGAAGAATCAAGTAGAAAAGTTAGAACTTCTGTATGCCTTGTTAGATAAGCTGATTAGAGTGTTGTTTTCAGGGCGGTTTATGCATGGATGTATCCTCCTGATCTCTCAGTGCAGAATCTAGCTGTAGAAAGAGTCTTACATGTTTAGGTGATGGCTGTGAAAGCACTGTATTTCAGGTGTTCTCATCCTTGCATTTTCTCCATCTGATATTCCTCTGCATGCGGATGCAGATAAAATAAAGCAAGGCTCATCTCACACAACTAAGTTCTCCGTTATGTATCTTTTCTCAGAGAAGCTATTGAGTGCAAGAACTGATGGTCCATGCAGCTGGCACTGGTAATATCAAGTAGATGTATAACTCCCTAACTCTCATACAGCTACAAACCCAGAAGTGCAACAGAATTGGGATTGTTGAAAGAATACTTTAGGAAACAGATTTCCCTCCCTCAAACACTTGAACAGGATGTAATTAATGTATCAATACTTTAAAACAGTGCTTCCTAGAAATCAGAGTTTGTAAATGGTAACTGCTGTAGTGTAGCTCAATTTATAGAATTATGGAATAGTAGAATCATGAAGTCACCAAATTGTTTGAGATGGAAAAATCCTAAAGATCACCTTTTTCCAGCTCACCTGCCATGGGAAGGGATACCTTCTACTAGACCATCTTACTCAAAGCTCCATCCAACACGGCTTTGAATATGATCGGCCTTGAAACCAGAATTCTCGGGTCACTTTGCAAACAGTATATACCCGATAGCGTAACTTTGGGGAAATGTCTAAAACATGCTGTCAAAATTACTATAAACACATCAGGGCAGTTATATTCCATTAGTATTTGAACAACAGTAAACATTCAAAGACTAATTTTCTGTACTCCTAGACCTGTAATTGAAATGTTGATGCCTTAAATGTGTTTTAAAATGTCTTTAACTAGAAGGCAGCAGCCAAATATAACAAACAGGAGATCCCATAGTGACAAAGCATAGTATATCTTGAGGGTAAAAATAAATTTTGGAAGTAAAGATTTTAATTGCCATGAAGTCCAGATGTCTGATGGGTACAGCTATCTACTGAATTTTCTTATAATTTGTTGTAAGAGATAAGCAAATAAAGCCACACAAGATGCACTTCATGAACATATCCTGTAGTGGCATTTCAATGTTTTGTTTTTAGTAATCTTGCATCTTGCCTTTAAAGAAATTATCTTTAAGTTTGAACCTTCTCCCTCTTCTCCTGACTTTAGCTCTCTGCTCCTTTTTCTACAGTCACACATAGAATGGGTATGCAGTAAAGTCAGGGTTTGAATGGAAAAGTTAAGCCTCTTTAGGAACCAAAACAGACAAATGTGGTGTTCTACTCCCAGTACATTACTACTGAAAGAGTCATTAAATATTTTTCAGTGAGGATAGCTTTAACATAGGTAGTTTAAACTTTCTCTAAAAGAAGAAAGAGGCCTGCTAGAGACAGCAACACAATATTTGACTTCTTTCTTGTTTGCTGAATTAAAATACATCCAGTTTCCTGGGTTTGAATTTTATCCTCTTTTCAGTAATTTCTATTTTCTCAGCTTCTAAGTGATCAGCAGTAAAGAGAAACACTATCTTCAGTCAAAACGTACACTGTAATTGTTATAAATAGATCAAAGAACTGTAAAGTAAAGTAAAGGTAGTCTTCCTTTGGCTAAAGATAAAATATTCTAATTTGAAAAACAGAGTGAGAAAGCATACCAAGTTAGCTTTAACAAGGTATAACCAATTCAGTTTTGTGCAAAGACATTTATGAGGGCAGACTGTCTCTAGAATATACTTACAGTGTAATTTTATTAGTGGCTGTACACTTACAGAGGCAAGGTTTGTGTCATGGTTTTGTAATTTTTGCTATTGGTATTCCACATCATAACATCATGTGGAGCACGGAGAAGAACTACACATCCCAGGGTACCTCGCGGTCAAAGAAGAAAATGCGTCACAGAAGAGGCGCTTGCTCCCTCTCTCTCACTGCGTGGCAGCGGGTGTGGGTGTGCTTCCAAGCCACGGCGCCTTCAGTTTCAAAGTAGGCTTCTCGGTCTTCGGAAACCTCTCTCTCTCTTATTTCACGTGATTTATTAGCCTTTCAATTAGATTGTATTATAGTGTGTCATCTTGCATTCCGATATAATAGTAAAATAAGTTTTACTCCTTAGATTGTTGCCGCTGTTCTGTTTGTTTTCTTGAGCCCAGCTCCCATCTCCCTACCCCTTTCCCTTTTTTCCTTCCCATTTGTCGGGGGGGCCAGGAGGCCCATGGGCCTACTGCCCCCTCCCCTGTCACGGACACAGATTGATCTAGATAACTCCGTGACAGTTTGTATAGTGAGACAGCACCTTTTTAATATCATCATGATGGGTTAAACTGTAGATTATAGACATCAGCGTCAAAACTGCCAGGTATGCTTGTTGATCTTGTAAAAATCTATGTTCTCCCACAGATTTTATCTCCCTGTTGCAACAACACCACTATCAAATAAATGTTACAGAGGATAAAGGATAAAGCAGAAAGAAAATCAAGGTCCCTTGCTATATCATAGCATGGACATAACATCACAACATCCCAAATCAACATTTGTGAGCTGGATTCAAAAATAACTTGTTCTTATCCAATATATATATATATATATCCATAATTCAAGTGTACTGCATTTTAGTAGTTACATTACATCCAAATTTCTCACACTCAATGATCCAACAGTTGGTAGACTCTATGATACCACATCTGAAGAATACCGCATGCACAGCATTCCCCCTCAAACCAGGGAAGTCAGTGCTTTAGAAAATACTCTTCATTTTTTCAGGTGAAGAAGTGGTGGATAAGGAATAAGATCAGACTTTAAAAACTAAAGAACATACAGAACCGGAATTGAGTTTAGTTAAACTCTTTCTTAACCTTTGTTGTCCACACTGAAGAAGGAAGTGCAAAGAAATGCGGGCCTCTGAAAACCTTGAGTGAAGATATTATGTGGGAAAAGGTTCTGCACTGCCACAACCAAAAGAAGTAGCAGGAGAAAGCAGTATTTCCACATATCCTGGTTCCTGTGGCAGTCACCTCCACGGCTGGTGGCCTGGGACACCTTCAGCAAGAAGGAAAGGTACTTAACCCCAGGCAGAGCAGCCCTAGAAAGCAGCTCCTGGAATTCCTGTTTCCTCACTGGATGCATCGTTACAAAATATGCATCAAGGCTTTCTTTGCTGGGGTCCTTCTTCAGTGCGACAACATCTGTTAGCAACTATTCTTTTCACAGAGGCTTCTTAAAGTATCAGAGTTCATTTATGCCATTCATCAAATGCTGAGAAAGTTTTCTCTATGATTAAAATCCCTGCCACTAAGAGGAGTGGTGGCAGAGCTCTTTGCTGACCTCACACTCATAATGAGATTTTAGCCCTATTAGGGAGTTTAAGCTTCCCAGTGGGTCCACGCATGAGTAACCTCATTTTGGTGTTCTGTCTGCTGCTGAGTTTAATTACTGTGTCTTTCATTAGACCAATCCAGTTTCTATATCTACTTTGTGTACTATTTGAGGAGAAAAGCCCTGTTCTCATTAAAAAGAATAAATCAGATCATAAGAATCCTGTTGTATTTCTAAAGACTCACCAAATGGCAAAAACTGGCCCTTTTTTCTGGAGCCAGTCCTGACTTTGCTTTAGCAATTTGGTTGTGTACTTCACATCTTGTGTTTCAGGGTTTTATGTTTGTTTCAAGTTTTGCACATCATAGGTTAAACAAATAAATCTTCTGTCTTCTCTGCCTTTTCAACTATTTACTCTGATATTTTTCCTTATATGCCTAATACAAATATCTACCCTAAAGTGACAGAGACATTTGCACCTGCATTCAAAATGAAGGTTCACCTTATTTAAGAAGGCAGTTACCAGCAACATTCCAGTTTCCCTTGTTGCAGTTGCATTTCAGCAAGGGGGGGGGGGAGGGGGGGAAAGAGTAATCTCTCAAGGATTTATCACTCAGTAATCATCAAAATATTTACAGTATTTACAGATCCAATCTCAGTACACCTTTCCAAGATACATCGTGGTTGTAGAACATCAGCATGAGGCACTGCTCTGTCTCAGGGTAGGGCTGGGAAGTGGCAAGGACTGCAGGCCCAAAGGGTGAGCCGTGTGCCCAGAAACACCACTGGCCAGTGTGCGCCTAGATGCAGCAGATTCCTAGGCCTTGCAGTCAACATTGTTGGACAGCTCTGGCTCCATCCTTTTCTCCACAGTCACTTCTTTGGTTCCCACCAGCCCTGCCTGCATGCTGCCAAAATTTTGCATTAAATGTGGCTGGATGTTGGCCTGAGAGGTCCCAACCCTTGTTTTGATATCTCACTGTTATCATTTTTAAGCTGTGAGGTATTTTACCTTGAACAAAGAGCTAGGTTTAATGGAGTGTGCAGCACATACGTTCCTGGTGGAGCATGTCTGGATTTTGTTGTGATAACACCCCAAATTAAAACTGACAAGTGCTCAGCTTCAGAGCTGCTCAAGCCAGGGCTGCTTAATGTTAACAGAACAGACATTTGCCAGAGCACAGGAGGAAAAAAAACTTTCAAAAAGAAAAATGTAGGAAGGATTGAAGACAATGTCTATAGCTGTGCCAGGAATGGTGGTGAGAGACCTAGATCGCGGTGAGCAATTGGATTTCATACATGCATGGCAATTCCCTTCACAATTTAAAGAATCAGATAAGATAGAGGAAGTAAGAGCTGAACTGTAGGCATGACACCTGGTCACAGTGCACGTGCTTGTTTTCTGTGCTTATGGCTTTGTTACCCTTGTACTGTCTAGCTGAATTATCTCATGTCAGTTTCCCAGCTCATGTTTGATAATATCTAGGTCTTTTTAACAAAAATTTCTGTAAAAGTAGTTTCACTGTTTGTCAAAGAAAAGTTAGAGACTGCAGCCTCTGTGTCAGGAATGTATCTTTTGCCATTTTCTGGAAAAGTACTTGCTGGAGTTTGTGCTATAAGCTGTTGCCCAGTTGATATTTGCATATGAAGTGGAGAACTCCCCAGGTTCCTGAATTGCAGCACCTTACATCTAGAGCTTTCTTCTTTCCTAGGACACACTAAAGCTTCTGAGCACTTCCCAGAGGCTTTAGTGGTACAAAAGTCTATATAATCTACACTGTCTTTGGTCAGTTTAGAGGGAACTCAACATCTAAGCATGCTATGCGCACATAAAAATAAGAACTATGTAATTGCATTAAGAGAAGTAAAATGCTTTCATGGAAGAAAAATTATCATGGAAGTGCACCTGCTGAGACTAAACAGAAATAGTTGAGATTTCCAAGAACGATATGACATGCATGACCTCTCAGTGAAGAGAAAATAATAAAAGATAAATTCAAGTGAAATTTTATGTATTTTCCTCTTTTTAAATTTATATTCTAATCCCAGACAAAAGCCATGCAAAAAATGAGTTTATATCATAAGTCATCAGTACAAAGAAACATACCGTTTTGCTGGCAGAGCTGATCCATAACAAAAATTTCGAACCCTTAGATTTCACACAATTCTTAAATGTAGCGATAACTTATGCTAACAATCATATGGTTATGTTTAAGCAGTTTTTGTCCTCCATTACCCTGAATTAGATTGAACAGTTTTAAACACAGATTACTCCCTACCCCTGCATTAAGGCCTAAGGCAAAACAGAAGTTGTTTGAGTGACCCAAATTATATGTTTAAATCTGGATTTCTCACTTCTAGTATGCTTTGACCACTTGGCAATAACATAAACTACATCTTAGAACAGATCTTAAAGGTTATTATTTGTTCCTAGAGCGTCTAGCCCTGTGAGGTTATGAAATGGGATGGAGTACCTTGAACAACTCATGATACACATCCGTACAATTTCAGTGACTTACTGCTATATAAAGATCCTAAGCTTTTGGTTATTGGCTAATGGAGATCATTCAGAATAAAGGAATACTATGTTTCCTAAAAAAAAAAAAAAAAATCTTAATGTCTTTCTTCAGGGTCTTACCCACTATAGCATAACCAGCCTCACTGAAATCCTTTTCAGGAAATAGATGTTCTCACTTTTTGCAGGATAGAAAGAAACAAGCTTAGAAAAGATCAGAAATAAATTTGTGATAGAAGAAGGAATTGAATCCAGTTCTCAAAGTCCCAGATTTAATTATAAGCTTCCCTGTAACTTGAGTCAAATGTTGTAGATTTTATGAAAAGTAAAAGAAAAAATAAATGATCACAGCAAATTACTTGATTCTCATAAGACAGGCTAGCATTTGTCATAAACCAAGAATGACACATTTCTGAAGTAAAATAAAAATTTATCTGTTTGTATAATGAAGTAAACCAAAACCTATGCATGACATAGTCAAAAGAAAACTTCAAAAATTTATGTGAAAAATGAAACAGTGTTTTTATATTCCTTTACAATGAGAAAGAAAATGTCACAATTACAATGTTTTGGAGCATCTGCTCTTGCAGTGTATTAGAATTCTATTCCCTTCAGACACTTCTGAGAGCTTATGTGAGCTTCTTGCCACAAACACCAGCTCACCAGAGTGGCACATTTATACTGCTAAAGATACATTGGCTGTAGACTATGTGGAAACATGGAAATTGATAATAACTAATCTATTTTGAAGAAAAAAAAAATAAAAAGAAAAAAGAAAAACCCTACTTCGACATAAAATCCAGCCCAGGTGTAATTTCAAGTTCAGATCAGCTCAGGAATATTTTAAAGACTCTTTATCGCCAATCATTTTACACGAGGGTAAGCAACATGTCGTTCTGCACCTCATAAATTTGACATACTGCAGTTTGAAAACTCGTTAGCCTTCCACGTTGCCAGATGCATCTTACAAACATTAAGGATCTTATGGATGTGCTTTTATACTGTTACTGTACCAGTGTTATTTTTGCAAGCAAGCATGTTTTTTCTGTTTGTCCTTTCCATTTTGCCTTGGAGCTATATTAAAATATTTTGCCGTAAAGCTAGATTTTTAACTTTTTTGTCTTGGATTGGCTAGTACATGCTTAGAAGAGTTGTATACACAATTTTGTCCTTGGAAAGTATGTTAAATAACCATAAATTACACTGAAGTGTGTTGTGGAAGACTGTTTGCAATTCTGCTGCAAAATCTTAATCCACCTCTTTATACATTGGTAATACAAGGCATTTTAAAAGCCGTGTAAAGGCTCTTGCTTAACTTGAAAATGCAAATTAAATGACATCTTATCCTTAATTCAATTGATATGTGTACACTATCCAAATGAAATCCTGTAATTCCCTACTAGTGGCATTCCATGAATGCAAGCTGCCAGCCTATCTAGTGTCTGCACTTTCTCTGCTCTGCAGTTTCTACCACAAAAATGTAACTCAGCAATTATAAGATTAGATGACACCTAAACGGAGAAAGTTAATTTTGCTTATAAAGAATATAACTTGCAAACTTGTACACATATGCCACGTTTGTGCTTTACTGGCATGAATGCACATATAAAGATTTTAATATGTATTTTTAAATAAAATACAAATTTTAACTTCCTACAGTTGGCCAATTAGCTTTTCTTTTTCTTGAATGTTTAAGAACCAAGTAAACCAGAGGGACTTTTCTGCTGTGTTCTAGTTAAAGTGGATACTAAACAGATTTGATATTCAGTAACAGTGGGAAATATCTACATATCTTGCAATAATAGTTCCTATGTTACACAATATGAACCATTTCTGCTAAATAGTAATATGAATTTTAATGAAGACAACAGCGAAATCCATGCTATGTAACTACCTCTTGATATCTTGTATCTACCTATGTATCATGCTTTAACTTTCCCAGATGACAAACCTTGAGAAATACCAGTTTGTACTCAATCATTGCTGGAAAGCTGCCTGATGGAAAGATACCTTGGTGTAATGATGGATAGCCTGCTGAATATGAGCCAGCAGTGTGCCCAGGTGGACAAGAAGGCCAATGGCATCCTGGCTTGTATCAGGAATAGTGTGGCGAGCAGGACTGGGGAAGTAATCCTGCCACTGTACTTGACACTGGTGAGGCCTCACCTCGATTACTGTGTTCAGTTTTGGGCACCTCAGTATACAAAGGATATTGAGGAGCCGGAGCAGGTCCAAAGAAGGGCAACAAGGCTTGTGAAGGGCTTGAAGAACATGACCTATGAGGAGAGACTGGAGGAACTGGGGCTGTTTAGTCTGAGGAAAAGGAGGCTGAGGAGAGACCTTATTACTCTCTTCCAATATCTGAAAGATGCTTATAGCAAGAGCGGGGTTGGTCTCTTCTCAGTGGTGACAGGTGACAGGATGAGGGGAAATGGCCTCAAGTTGTGCCAAAATAAGTTTAGATGATAAGTTAGAAAAAAGAAAGGGTGGTTAAGCACTGGAATAAGCTCCTCAGGGAGGTGGTTTAGTCACTATCCTTGTATGTGTTTAAAAACCTCTTGGATGTGGTGCTCAGAGACATGATTTAGCAGAGGGTTGTTAATTAGGGTAGTATGGTTAGGTCGTGTTTGGACTCAATGACCTTTAAGGTCTTTTCCAACTTGAGTGATTCTATGATTCTATTCTATGATTGCAACAGCCTTTTAATTACTACCCATATCTGGAAAGGTTCTCCTCCACGTGCCTGAAATTTTGAATTTAGCAGCTATGTCTTGGAATATGTTGGCTGACCTCATCTTCTCCAGGACTGAGGTTCTGGAAGATGCCCATGCAGAGCCATGCTCCTTCTGAGGGTTACAAGGCTTGTAAGGAGTGCCTGTTGATGGCTGTATTCAGCTCTTGAGACTTGAAGTCAGTCCAAGCTGTGCCAAAAATCACAGATCTATCATGCAAAAAAAAAAAAAAAAAAAGAGTCCAACTTTTGAAGACAGTACCAAAAATTTTTTTTCCTTTTTTTTTTTTTCCCCCCTGCAGAAGCTTTGAAACAGATGTATTTTCTCTCTTCTGCCTAGGAGAGGGAGTTTCTCCACAGATAAATCCATCAGACCACAGCCGCCTCCTCTAGCATACATTTGTTGAGTTTATTGATCTTGCATCAATGTTTCCAAAAAGATAAGAACATATCCTGTGCTGGGGTTCATAAATACATGCTAGGGGAGGCAATATTAATTTCCTGGAAAGTATGTGTTTTTCAGAACAGCCTCTGTTCCAAAATTTTAGTTCAAAACCAAACCCTCTTTCTCCTAAACCCAACTTGTTTCCACGGGAAGAATCATGTGTAATTAAAAATACTGTGTAAACAACCCCTGGGGCTAAGACTTTACCATATGCTATTTCACTGTGCTGATGATCTCACTGGTTCTCAGGGAAGAAGCACATTTCCAAAGATGTCTATCCATGAGCATGCAGTAATTGCATTTGTGAAAACAGAGAAGGATATTCCAAGGCAAAGTGACTCCTACAGGAATCACAAATTTCTTCCTCAGTTTTGTCAATTTCATTTAATTCATGGACATGATTCCCCTAGGATTTGTGAGAAAGGGGGCAGCAACAACTCTGTGATGATTAATTGGCTTGGACTCAGTCCCAGACAGAGCAGCTGTCATTCATACAGATGACCACAGAGATTAAGATTTTGATTATTTCCCCTTTTCAGATTTTACAGATGAAATGTTTTAGTCAGACATACTGTCCTGCCACTTCTTCCCATTATTCCTAAAGGTGCAACTGTTGGCAAACTATGCTGGGTATGAAGACAAGGGCCATATTTGGGTAATAGTTTCTGAAAGTAGCAGATGGTAGAATCATAGAATCATAGAATTACTCAGGTTGGAAAAGACCTTAAAGAGCATCAAGTCCAATCACAGCCTAACCATAGTACCCTAATTCTAACAACCCTCCACTAAATCATATATCTGAGCACCACATCCAAACAGCTCTTAAACACATCTAGGAAAGGTGAGCAGGTAGCAGTGTCTCAATATTTGGCTTTCTATGGTGAGCTAGGCCTGTAGAAAAATTTAAAACAGACTGAGCAGACCCCAAGTGCTTTGCATCCACATCATCCTTAGCTCTTAAACTTTTGCCCCAACTCCGCAGAGGCACAGCAGGGAAGAAATTATTTGAGATCTAATTTTGAAGGAATCGCTGTTTCCATCTTTTGGCAGCACAAGGTCCTCTTTGCTGTGCACAAGCACATACTGTATCTCACAAAATAGCCATCGTCGAATTCTCTAAAGCTTTGTTGTTCCCCTTGATTTTTTCTTTTCCTGGTACTCCATATTTGCTGCATCATTAATGCAACCATGACACAAAGCTAACTTAGAAAATTATATTGTCCTAAATGCAGGCCATTTATTTGGGCTCATCAGTTTCAGCATAAATGAGCTATAAAAGTATTTTGATGCATAGCATCTGAGAAAGTGCCAGGCTGGACTTTAGCTAAACTAAACACTTACTAGCAAAACCGTAAAAATAAAATGGTGTTTACTTTCCTCCCACAGATTTGATTCTTCCTTGCTATTTCCGGTTCGGTGGCTGCAGAGCTGGTGGGAAAGATCAAAAACAAGATTAACAAAACTTGAAACATTACTGGAAGTATGAAATTCTGATTTGTGTCCATCTTGTTCCTACAGATAAAGAAACAATTACTAACTGTAAGTAGATTACTTACATTTACTGATACCTTTTTAGAGAACAGCATTAATTTCTTGCTCTTTAAAAGCTGAGTTATTTATGTATCTATCTAGTTCCTCTGCATTATGGTTTTTGTTTTGTTTTTTTTACGTCACATATTTCACAGGGTGAAGAGGCAGCTCTGGAAGTCTTCATTCTAAGGGGTGACCAAGACTAAGTACATTGCTTTTTCTACTCAGGTGGAAATGCTACTGTTTTTGTCTGGATGGGATCTTCTTTTTTCAACTAGTCTGATCTAGCGCATGACTACCTTGTACTTTTGTGTCTTGAGTGCTGCATTGCAGAGGTTGTCATCAAAGTATCAGGACATTAGCTACATTTACATTCCAGAAATGTATTTTATGCTATATACATACATATAACATTCTTGACTCTTATTCTTGGATCCATGCTTTACTATCTGTCGAGGGCATATCTTTATCAGATGTTTCTGTGTTTCACACCAGTCACCGTAGACACAGCTTGTATTACTCAGTAGGTATGTTTATTGAAACCTTCAGACAAAATAATTCCATCACCTGGTAAGCATTTATTTTGAAATCTGTCTTTACTTCTGTGTGGTACAGAGCTTGCCTTTCACCCCGTTCCTACCTGCAGGTATTTCTGACACTACTGCCAAGCCTGAACTTTACCTCAGGTTCTTGTTTTTCTCTGAAATGTGAAGCCCATACATTTGGTCTCCTTGTATGTATCAAGTGGTTTTATGAATTAGGGTGTGAAGCAAAAGGGGAATGTGGGATGGATTTTTCAACGTAAGTATATCACAGGTCTCACAGGTTCAAAACTAGTGATTTGAAAGATGAACTCAAAAAGCCTTTCACTTGCTGAAAAATTGAGGCATTAGCCCAAATTTCTGTACATTTATCCACTTTTCTCCTGGCCCAGTTTCCAGTAGTTTGTTGAAGCAATAATCACATGACCCAAGTGTCCTCTGCTCTGTTACCTGCATGATTGACAATCAGTTTAAAATTAATTATTCCTAGAGAATACAGTAAGCAATACTCAGAAGCTCTTATTCTGTTCTCACCCTTTAAAGAGTGGGAGTAATGTTCACCGAAGTACTGAGTACACAGCTAGAAGATATGCACAGGCAAAATCAGTGCAGGACACGCAGTGTCTGTTTTGAATACTTCCTTGGTGTACCAATCAAGCTTCCATCATACTGTGCACAAAAAATCTTCCCAAGTGTGAAATAAGGAAGATGGTTAATTCCTCTAATTTCCCTGTGGAATTATTTCCTTTCTTCAAAGGTGGAAATGGCCATGTGACTTTCTGGTTAGACCAGCTACTAAGCATGCAAAATATTGCCAGGTTTGAACAGATCTCCTCTTGCTCACTATGATTTTAAATCCACACCAGGACTCATGGCAATAAAGCAGGAATAAAATTATTGGGCAGGTGCTAGACACAAAGGCAGCATTCATGCAAAGTTTTGTCTTCTCATATTCTGAGTCACAAACTAAAACAAAAAGAATAAAAATATAAGTTCAAAATATTTATTCTTCTTTCAGACATTTTATCAGAATTTCACTGTAAAACATTTCTTCATCATATAATAATCAGCATAAAAGATAGAATTTCCCTTTACATTCATGCTTAAAATGCCTGCTGATAACAGTGGACTTTAAGTATTTCCGTTTTTCTACATAAGGTGGCTTCCCAGAAGCCAAGACAGACTTGTGCTATAACAGAGGATAAACAGTTTTCACATCTCAAACACCAGTTGTAATGGCATTTTTTTGGCACAATTCTATTACAAAATAATTAAAAGATCGCTCTAGAGATAATGGGTTTGATTTTCACTTGGTAGTACCATAATGTTTTGTTTGTTTGTTTGTTTGTTTGTTTGCTGTATTTGTGCTTGTCAAATGCTCACTTAAGTGCACAGCTAAGCACACTTGGGCTTAGTTTCAGCACTGTACAAGTCCTAAAACACAACTCTGCTGTGAAGGGCATGCATTGAGGCTAAAATTCAGCAGAACTGCTCCTGATTCAGAGGCTTGATCTTGAAAACTTGGAGTTACCAAGAGAAAAGCTGACAATCAGACAGCAATACTGCAGTTTGCATTACTCCGGGAGTCATGCAAGTTTGCAGGCACCACTCTGCTCCACTGGACATGATTGTGTTTATCCATATATATAGGCCTTTATATGATCATTCTTCTAACTTCAGAATTATTGAAAAGCTGTTCTTAAAATTGAACAGTGCTTTGAGTTTCTTCTTCAGGCATTCTCTCATTCCATGAATATGCAGAGAATTTTTGCTACAAGCCATCCTGTCAAGATAGCTAATGGAAATAGCTTGGAAGCCTCCAGCTGCCTACCCAAGCTTGGCAACCAGACCTGCCTTCATGCTATCTTTAATATAAATTGCAGGTGGCCAGTTACACTTACTTATTTACATGTCCCTAAACTTGTTGTCAGTTTCACCTTTTGAATATCTGTCATCCCATCCATTTAAGAACTAGTACTCAAGGTACTCATGTTCAGGAAGAATCCCTAAGTAACATATTTAGGACAAATCTCTAAAAAACACATCCAATGTACCTTTGAAATGGAAATGTAAGTACAGATTGGTTCCCAATTCATTCGTTAAGTCTACCTAATAATTTCAATGATTTATGGGCCAGTTCAGTTCCATTACTGATGAGGCAGGGGTACCCATAGACCCAGGCCCAAGAAAAGTGGGAACGGTGAAAAGGGGAAAGGGTAGAAAGATGGGCCTAAAACAAAACAGTAGCAGTGATCTGAGGAAGAAAGTTAATTTACTAAATAAGATATTGGAATGCAAGATAATGCAAGATAATGCTAAATAATTGGAATTGAAATTAATATATCAAATAAAATGAGAATATCCAAAAACCAAAGGCCTTACTCTAATGCTGAAGGTGAGCACACAAGCAATCACATGCAAGTGTTTCATTGCAGGGCACTTTTGCTCCTCCAGTCCAAACGACAGTGGCATTATTTAAACCAATAGAGACATTTATATCTTTAGGTTTCTTTATACTGAGAGACAACAGCATTTGCCTGTAGTAACTCATTCATTGAAAAAACTTCAGAAACCAGAGGGACAAAAATTCCCTGCAATTCTAACAAATTTACTTCAGGCAGGGATGATGGAAGGTGTACATTAACATTCTTAAAACACATACTATATAGTGGACACATTTTTGTGGAAACGGAAGTGTTAGGGCTCTTTATTCTTAGGAAAATTAGGATCAGTCACTGTGTGAAATACAGTGAAACCGGGCTAGAGAGCACACACACTGAAGAGATGAGCAGAAAGAGAAAAGGGGCAGTCTTGTGACTTGTGAACAGTTCTGTCTTTCCCTCCAAACAGAAAAAGGAAACAGAATAGTAAAAAGACCTCTGAGATTTGTAGTTCTTCTTCTCTTCTAAGACAGGTGTACCCTGAACTATCAACAATCCACAAAACTGGAGAATTAACTCTTTAACTCCCAGGGCCCTACATGATGTTATGATGTGGACTACTGATAACAAAAATCATAAAACCATGGCAGTATGGGTAGATGATCTGTGGGGACAAGAATCAACAACAATGTCCTTATATTTCTCATTTTAATTATTTGAGAGATCAAAAACTATATTACACTTTATAAGAATTTACTCTGAAATAGATCTTTTTCTACAGTTAAATACTTGGCTTTCAGTGCAGGTTATTTTGCAAACGCTTTTGTCTGTTCTTGCTTGAGAATCTCCATTTTGGGGGTCTTTGTCATTTTACATTAACTTGATTTTTAGAAAAAGAAAAATAATTTTCATTTTCTCTAGTCAAGTGATCATATGATATGGATCTATCTCTTGTAGAGGTCAGCAGGCATTTCTGAATGACCATCCTTTTGGAAGCATTCACTTCGCTCCAGCTGAATGACAACCAAATACCTTGGGTACCTCAAAGAAGGAATCAAGGTATGAATAACTTCCACTGACCAATAATGAAAACTGCATAGTAATGAAACTGTATCTACTCTCCATCTCTCAAGCATTTCCTTCATTCATGTAGCATTATGGTTTCCTCCAGCTGCGGTTTGTTCTCTCTTTCCACTGCTACAAATCCCCAAAAAGATTCTTCAGGACTAAACATTAAGGAAGGTAGAGGCAGGAATCATTCAAATGGGAACATCGTGGAGATTAAAATGTAGCATAGTACAATGAGTCTTCTAGAAGAATGCACATTAACTTTAAACAAACAATCTTATAGAATTTATTACACTGGTCTCATGCCAGTAAATAAAAATCACATGAAAAATATAACTTTCACAATGAGATTTTCCCTTCTTGCATCTAACCAAAGACAACAGTCACCTCCACTGGTGCTCTGCCTTTGGCCCCCTTCTGAGATTTAGGCCATTAAATTGCTTTTGTGTGACAGGACTTTTAATGCTGAAAATCAATCTAACACTGAAGTTTAGTTTTCTTTCAAGAGTCATATTTCAAAAGTTCAGAACTGAATCCCCTTCACTTCCAGCTTCAAGCCAGGATCAACTAAAGTTAAATTAAACACTATGCAACATAAGCTGTTACTCCTCATTCACTTATTTTTCAATACAAAAGGGTTAAGAGAAGTAAAACCTTTTACAAGGTATTAAGCACTAATATAAATGCATTAATTCCAGTGAATATCAAAAAGAATGAAGATTTTCTGGTCACTGTTTATTTGCACAAGTCATTCACTATGCAATTCAGCAGCTTGTTGGAATTTTCCTCTTCATGACACAGATTACCGGTCATTTTTATATAGCTCCTGTAGCAGTATACTGAATTTCAACACCATTGGCCAATCTTCACAAATACCTCAGGGTAAAAAGAATCTGCTCTTTCTATCTCTGACTTGCTCAGGGAAAATGTTATATACACACATTTAAGGGCCCTTGATTCAATTTTTATTCCAATTTCTATGCAAGAGCTGTGTTGCTAGAGTCACATGTAGATACATAATAACAACATTCCCTAGCATATTAATTCAGTGTGATCCCTTCACTAACCTGGACCTAACTGTTCACTTTAAAAGGTCTTTTCAGCAATAGTAAAAGCAAGGGAATAAGCAAAATACATATATTTAGCTATTAATTTGTTTACAAAACAGCATATAAAGCATTTATTTTTTCTTTGTGGTGTCCTTCTTTGCACTATCCAGCCCTAATTTATAGCTTGAGGGTTAACATCTTACAAACTGTAATACATTTCAAGAGAAACTTCATCATTACTAACCTGTTCCCTTGGTTAAAGGAGAACGTCTGCTTTCTTTGTCCCTGCTAGGCTGAGGTAATTGAATGAAATTGAATTGAATGAAAAGTAGATGAAGCATGTTAACAAAGAAACTGCCTGAACAGTGGAGGAGCTAAAATCAAAGGAGAGAAAAGCTTTTAGTCTAAATAGGTATACCGGAAAGGCAGCTGCAATAACTGCTCACAAATCACAATTTTGCACCTACTTCCACATGAAAAACAAGAAAGAAAGCAATCAGCAGTTCCCGTGGTCAGTGCGCTTGCAAGCAGATTGGGTTTGCAGACACTTTCTTTTGAGAATGGAAATGCAATTGCAGAATCACAGTGTGTCAGGGATTGGAAAGGACCTTGAAAGATCATCAAGTACAATGACCCTTCCAGAGCAGGAATACCTAGATTAGGTCTCACAGGAATGCATCCAAGCAGGTTTTGAATGTCTCCAGAGAAGGAGACCCCACAGCCTCTCTGGGCAGCCTGTTCCAGAGTTCTGTTACCCTTACTGTAGAAGGGTATGTCCTCCTCCTATGTTCCAGCTTGCACCTAAGGCCCCTTATCCTATCATTGGATGTCACTGAGAAGATCCTGGCTCAACCCTCATGACACTCACACTTTATGTATTTATAAACATTAATGAGGTCACCTCTCAGTCTCCTCCAAGCTAAAGAAACTCACTCCCTTAGCTTTTTCTCATAAGGGATATGCTCCTCTCCCTTAATCATCAGATGACACAAGTACCGTCTGTCATTAAATCAAATGCTAGTACTAGGAAAACTGTTTAAAGGTACAGCCCTTCCTCATTTTGGTCTGTTCACACTCACACTGGAGGCCAGAGTCTATTTACTCATACAGTAAACTGAAATCCAATCTGCAACAAAAGTTGCAGAAATCTCTTCAGCCACATCAACTCTGCTGACTTCATTACCCCATGTTCCAAGTACATTAAAGCTATTCTGAATCCTGTGATTCAGTGAAGAAATTGGAAACATTGGCATTACTCACCTTCATTTTCTTTGTAATAAATAAATAAATAAATATAAGTTTTGATTTACCGGACTTCTTTTAGCTATCTGTCTTGGAAAGAGATGAACTACTCTTTGAAGATGGTCACATTTAACTGACTGTAAAAGGAGCCATGGCAACTAGTTCAGGCTTCAAAATCTAACTCTGGACCATCCCAGTATACAAGAAGTGAGCGCACTTTCTTCTGGAGTAAAGTCTTCCCTGGACATTTCTGGGAGACTGACCCTGTCATTACAACAGTGTGCTTCTGGCCTGCCATCTTGTTAGTAATAATGATAGGAAAGCAGTTATCATTATAATTTTTCCTACAAAAATCCCTGGTGCACTGGTTGATGCTCACTGTCAGTTAAGCATCATTTACCTGATAACCAAATCAAACATTAACCATTGTCACTATGGGTGATACCTCAAAATAATGCATAGCACCAAGAGCCCATTGGGCAGGGGATTTCCTTGGAAATCCTCTTGGTGGCTTGGTGTATACCTTTGGAAGGGCTCCACTGTACTTCCTTCTACTCTAATAAAAGGCACTGCATGCTGGACTTATACTGTCATGTTTTTTAACACTGATAATTCTTACGGGGGCAATCCTTCCCTCTGAATTGCTAAAATCAAAATAGATCTTTATTTTCAAAATCTTCATTTATACCACATTAAAGAACTTACCTTCAATTAATTTTTAAGGAAGAATTACTCCTAGTTGTGCTTAGCTTCTATTTAAGAAGTGTCAAAGCTAGATGAGTAAACCAATATTCTTGTAAATGTAAAGCTGGTTTATCTGAATCACTTCCCTCTCTATTTTTGCAATTTAGTAAATACAAGTAAGACTGGAATATGAGTAGCAGTGATATACCAATGCTTCATTAGCAACCATACGTTTTCCCCTTTCTCTAACCCAAATGAATTCAACCTTAATTCTATACTCCAGCTACAACAATGGAAATTTCCAGAGATAACAAAGGCAAACTTTTTGAACCAAAGACAAAAGCAGCACAGATTTCAAGTATCTAGATTTTTGTCATTTTTAACTGGTAATTAATGTAGGAAAGCAGTATCACATGTGGGAAAACTATAAACAGAACTGTAGTTCTATCAAAGTCCTGTGAAATCAACATAAGTTGGTCTGTTGATTTAACCGTCTTTGTATCAGACAATAACTAAGTATTTGTTGTTGTTACACACTGTTAGAGACCCTTGATTTCAGTGACTTCTTTTATGTGGCCAGACTGGACTTTCTTTCCTGAGGTTTTGTTTTTTGAATAAATGGACACAGCATTTAATCTATCTGTCTAACTAGTCTATCAGATATTCCACTTTAGAGTGAGGCACATACTGAAGTTAAAAAACATGGGGATTTTCACTGATTTTTATAGTACTGTATTCCACTAAGACAGCGAATAACCTGAGATGAGCTTTGGTCTAACCAGAGTGAATAATGAATATATTCATATCAGTGCAATCAAAAGTGAAAGCAATATCAAAGATGTAATGAGTATATAGCAGGTATCAGTACTGTCAGGAAACTGTGAGATTTATCAGATAGGTGTGCTCTTCTGCTCCTGGAGTACAAGGTTGTTTAGTAAGTGTCTTAAATGTTAGATATTAAAAAAAAAAAAAAAAATTAGTTCAGTTTCCAAAATCTACATACTTATATGCTTTCCAGTCTTATAGTCATCTTCATTTCATTGCTCTACTTCAGGTCACAGTGAGCTGTGAACATCTCCTGGAAAAACAAAATATTGTATGTATCCATGGGCTATCACATAAATTCTTGGATTTATAGTACCAGAAATGTAAGATCTGTGTGCCTGAAATTCTTCTATTTTTAAGTTGCTCGTGCAAAAACATATCCTGTGTTTCTTCAGGGGCGTATCTATGTCTCACTGCAAACCCCAGATTGTAGAACTGCTTTGGAGACTGTTTTGTTTTTTCCTCTTTCTCCGTGATTCTTTTCTTTCTTGTCACAGTTGTGTTTCAAAAGTTAAAATCTGTTTCCAGTAGTCTTCTTTCCATATACCTTTATTGTTATTTGAAATCATCCACTGAAAATGATAAACATTTTTTATTTTACTTTGAGGACTTGCAATATCAGTTGCACCACTGTTTTATCAGAGGCATTAAAAATGCTGTAGTAGATAAGTGTGTGTATGCTTCTGGCTGCTGACTATGAAGAGAGCTGTTTGAACAGCTATAGCCAGCTCCGTTGTGTTCACAGCATACTCTGTGACGTTCCTTTCAGCTACATGCCACTTCCAGTTTATGTTATCTGAAGATTCAACAATGGTTGGTGCTAATCTCTTTTCAAAATTCTTGTTCAAGCAAGGGCTGATATCAACCCTGGTTGCATGTCATGTTTTAAGTGCAATGACTTTTTCAGTAAGTGAGAAACAAATTTGATGAGCACATTTGGGCATTTGTTGGCCAGTCAGATGCTTTAATCTACACTTTATATTTGGCTGTACTAGTTATCTATGTGGCGAAAGAAGAAAAAAAAAAAGTTAACTAGACAAATCTTCTGGGTGGAGAAGACACACATAAGAGGTACTCTGTGGTATGCTTACTGAAAATACTATTGCACAATTTCTTACCATTATCAACTTTAATTTCAACTCCACTACTTTTTTCAAAGGCTAAAAGCACTGTCTCTAACAGAGAAGCTGGCCTAATTTTTCTTCAATGACTCCCCCATGCAGGCATTCCATTTTAATCTTCAAGTATTATTTCCCTCTCAAAACAGGAAAATTATCCTGAATATCCACCTTCCTTTAAAGCAAAGTGGATGCACATGAAATTTTTTCTGGCATATCTACCACACACAGAAACCTTTACCCTGGTTACACTGCCTATGCCAATAAAATACATTTTTTTTTCCGTAAAATGGAAACTCATGTTGACCAGCCCAGCTTCAGGTCACTTTATTTACTGAATTTATGCAAAGTCTGACTACCAGCAAGTGCTCTGAGCATGCTTAATCAGAGTCATCTGTGCTGCGCTGCGGGCACTGGCACAAGCTGCCCAGAGAAGTGATCCTCCTTGGACCTTTCTTTGGATGGCTTCAAAAGTTACTTGGACATGGTCCTGGGCAACCTGCTGCGGGTGTCTGTGCTTGAGCAAGGGAGTTTGACCAGGTGACCTCTAGAGGTTTTTTCCAACTTCAATAATTTTCTAATAATGTGATTAGGCAATCTAGGATGTCTTGGGATCTCTATAGAATAGGCTGTGCTTTTTGTTTAGTGATTGTTATTTATTGTTGTCTGTTTGATTGTTTTGATGTGATTATAGGACATATATAAATATCAACCATTCATGCCCTTTGTCAAGGAAAGAAAACAAGACTCCTTGCTTCTCCAATCTAACAGGTTTTTGTTTTCTCTAATTGTCTAAACTCATACCCCAGATTTTCCCTTAGAGGTCTAAATTAGGACCTATGAGGCTAGTTACAGTGTTTTAAACAAACACTGCACTCACAATTAAACCAACAATTTACATTATTTTTCTACCTGATTTCTTTTCCTGGACCATACAACAACAAAGTTATTAGAAGCTTCCTTAAATACCCAATAGTTACATGATCTTACTGATGTCAGCAGAGTTTAACTATAACCAGAAGAAACGGTAGAATTTTACACTGTCAAAGCAATTGTGCCATTTTTTCCAATGACAGTGACTGAATTTTAAAATAGTTTCTTACAAGACCTTCAGAATAACAAAGGCTGAAAGGAACTGAAATGCAAATAATAACCTGCATCACCCTACCGGAGGGAAGCAGATTAGATAAAATTCAGTACCTTGTGAATTACTGTGGATAGGAGTAGAAAGTAAGCGGTGAGTGTCTTAGCTGAAAATCTGTATGCAAGAATTCGGAAAATTCTATGTACCTGAGCACAAACGGCATCAAAACATCACAGCTTCCCCACTTGCCTGTCCAGACCCCAATCAGACAACATCAAACCCCACATTTGTTGGTCAACACCAGCTGTGTTGAGACCAATAGCAAAATGCAGAGCTGACTTCAGGGACTGGGATTTCAGTTGAAGACAACAGTTGGAGTAGTGCCGACACATTAACTTCAAAACAAGTTGCATGGCTCAGAAATCATTCACTCTTCACTTAAAAGACAGAAGTGTATTCAGTAAAAATCCACTAAAAGGAGGAAACAGATGGCCATTATCTCCCTAATAATGTTTAGTTATTCGTACAGCTATGTCATCAGAAATATCTTAGTCATAGAATCACAGAATCAAAGAATCATAGAATGGCCTGGAATGAAAAGGACCTCAAAGATCATCTAGTTTCAATGCCCCTGCCATGGGCAGGGTCACCAGCCACCAGACCAGGCTGCCCAGAGCCACATCCAGCCTGGCCTTGAATGCCTCCAAGGATGAGGTATCCACAACCTCTCTGAGCAACCTGTTCCAGTGCATCACCACACTCTGAGTGAAAAACTCCCCCCTAATATCTAACCTCAGTCTCTCCTGTCTTAGTTTTAAATTATTCCCCCTTGTCCTATCACAATCCATCCTCATACACAGTTGTTCCCCCTCCTATTTATACTCTCTCTTCAAGTACTGGAAGGCCAGAATGAGGTCTCCCTGGAGCCTTCTCTTCTCCAAGCCAAACAAGAGTTCCCTCAACCTTTCTCCATAGGAGAGGTGCTCCAGCCCTCTGATCATCTTAGTGGCTCTCCTCTGGACCCATTCCAAGAGCTCTGTGTCTTTCTTGGGCTGGGGACACCAGGCCTGGACACAGTATTCCAGATGAGGCCTCACAAGAGCCGAGTAGAGGGGGACAACCACTTCCCTCATGCTGCTGGCCACCCCTCTTTTAATGCAGCCTAGGATATAGTTAGCCTTCTGGTCTGCATACTGCTGGCTCATGTCCAGATTCTTGTCCACCAGGACCCTCAAGTGCTTCTCCACAAGGCTGCTTTCAAGGAGTTCTTGCCCCAGTCTGTATAGATTGCCCCAGCCCAAGTGCAACACCTTGCCTTTATCCTTGTTGAACCTCATTAGGTTTTCATGGGCCCACTTCTCCAGCCTGTCCAGGTCCCTCTGAATGGCTTCCCTTCCCTCCAGTATACTGATCGCACCACTCAGCTTGGTGTTGTCTGCAAACTTACTGAGGGTGCACTCAATTACATTGCGTTATGTCACTGATGAAGACGTTGAAGAGCACTGGTTCCAAGACCAACCCTCGGGGGACACCATTTGATCAGCCTCCACCCAGACACAGAGTGACTGACAACAACCAACAAGTGATCAGCCAACAAGTGCTTAATCCATCAAACAGTCCATCTTTCAAATCCATACCTCTCCAACTTAGAGAGAAGGATGTGGTGAGGGACCATGTCAAAGGCTTTGTAGAAGTCCGCATAGATGGCATCTGTCCCCCTTCCCTATCCACCGATGTCCCTCCATAGTAGGAAGGCCACCAGATTGGTTAGGCAAGATCTATCCTTGGTGAAGCCATGTCACAAAAATCAAGGCTGCGGTCTGAAAAAGTGAGTTTGGAGTGTCTTCTTTTCTGTCTGTGCAGCCTGAGAAAAGCTATGGAACCTCGCTCTCACAGCTGGTGCACTCAGTCCCTTCTGAAAAACAGTAATGAAAGGGTAATGAAAGCTCAGCTGCTGCCTGTCCCAGCCAGTATCCCTCTCCATGAGCAACCGTTTGAACCGTACTGGTCAAAAACACCTTCATTTCAAGGGAACCTTTCCAGAGTTTCATCTTCTCCATAGAAACGAAGCCCACTTGGATGATGTACTCAGAAATATTCACTAAATTATTACCTTTCCCAAGCTTATCATTTTTTGTGTGCCAAGAAGAGAGAACAAACTACAGTTTAATATTTTTTAGCTTTGTGAATTTATATGTTAGAAACACTGGAGAGCACTGGGAATCCCCAAACAACACTTCTTGACATTCTGTTTGAATTTCTGTAGGCATTATTCTTTGTGAAACATGAACAGTAAGGACCTTTTTGTGGTCTCATGCAAGTAATTTCTGCAGCTGAGGCATAGGAAATATAAATTCCACTTCAAATTAAATGACAGGAAACCTTGATTACTTGCTTGTCTCAGTCAAAGTTAATGAGAAACAGATGCACAATGCCATCAAAACAATGACCTGTATATTTATCTAATGTTTGCTCATCTTTTGGACTACTAGGTTAGAATTACAATATTCAGATTATTTTTTATTGAGTTAGTATTGAATTTGTTAAGTAGTCTTTTACAATATATTGATTAAAATAAATCTCCAATTTATATTGACACTGATAATTACTCGTAAGGTTGAGTCATTGATTTGATTTAAAAAAATACTTGGTTTTCTCTGTGAAAAACAATAGCAAAAGTACCTTTTGTGATCCAAATTGGTATAAAAGGTTGAAATACCTAACTGCCTGATATAACAGAACAATCAAGTCTCAAAATATTTTGTTTTGATTCCAGTCAACTTCATTCTACTAAAAAGAACTCTGTTAAACAGAAAATGAAGATCGCTCTCTCTCTTATTTTGTCTCCATCCTTCCTCCCCCTTCTTTACGATATCACGCAACCTATTCACAAGAAGAATCATTTCAGTTGTGATAAAAAAGGCTCCCAGGTATTTTTCATCACAACTTCACAGATAATATTTTAAGGTCATCAGTTAGATAATTACATGTTGTACAACATGTGGGCTGCAGTCAGTGACAATATCAGGAAAAGGTACCATCTTTGAGCTGGGCTAGGTCCATGTATACCTTGGATCTTTTTCTCCTTTGTATTTCTCAGCACTGCAGACTGACACAGGTCACGTCTCTCCTCTCTCTGAATATTAGCACACCAAAAATACTCTTTCAATGTAGAAAATATTTTATAAGTGTTTCACTGATGACTGTGCCCCTTAGTGTATACTAGTCAGCTATAATTGGTCATGAGTTTGATAAAGGAGGAGTTTGATAAAGGAGTCATGAGTTTGAAAGAGGAGAAGAATGAGAAAAAAAATTTGGAAAAAAAAGCTATTTGTAAGTATTTTTCAGGGAATTTTTTTTTTTTTTTTTTTTTTAATTCATAAATATACAGGTGATTCAGGTAGCAGCTTCTGACTTGTACATGCTTAATGTTCTGATCTCAGTGACATTGTCCTAGTTACCAGCCAAACTCCAGTTTGAAAGAAAACTTCTTAGGACCAATGTGGTGTTAAGAAGCAGGCATTCCTTACCGCAGTGCTAGGTGCACAGGGGGTCACTTCACCTAAATGCACACACCTGGCAGAAAAGATCTTCAGTCTATACATGACTTAGGTTAGTAAGTAAAGATTTTCCTGCACACTACATATATATTCACTACTTCCCCCAAAATCATTAACATGGGGTTCTGCTTCCATCTTATTGTGCTGGTGGTCCTATTGGTGTGTCCTTCAGTTGAACTCTCTAGTCTTTTCACCTTATTCAGGATAGAAAGTTCTCTTTGTGGCACGCTTTGCTGACTAGAGAATTAAGGACTAGTTCTTACTAGTTATCTCTGGAGTAGTCTTATGGAGGCAGGAACATACTACAATCTGTTATCTGAAACAGTCACAATGCTCCACAACACCCTCTCCTGCTAACAAGGAATTGAAGGACTAGCCAGGCCTACTCATGACTGCATAAGGGCAAATTCACAATGCTGAATGTCACAGTGTCAATCCAAAATGTGTTTTATACTGTGACACAAAAAGCCACTGTTTAACATCTGGCATTTTTATAAAACTGATATGTTCACCCAGCGGAAACAGCACAGAGTTATTAGTTGGTAATTCTCATCCCCGGCCCCCAACTCCCCCACATGTTGGAAGTGGGCAAGTCCTAGATTACTGTTATTTACTACCGAAGGTTCTTCACTTTGGAAGTCTTTTAGCAAAGGGTCAGCTCCACCATCCAGCTTTGAAAGTGCTCAAACCCCTTCTCCAGCCTAAAAATACATGACATCTGAGGAAAAAAGAGATGGTCTGGGTTAAATGTGCTCATGCTCATCTCACAGTTTGAAAATCAGCAGGTCTTCTGTGCTTTAACTGTGGTTTTCATAAGATGTTTCATAGTCATTTCAAGCAAAGGGCCTTGTGGCACACCAGGGGACACCCAGCGTGTTCGTGTCTTGTCTTTCTTCTCATTCTCACCAAGTGTCTTTTCAAAATGTAGTTTTATTATCTTCTGCTATAATAAACTGTCCTGCTAAATAAGAAATGTTGTTATGTTAGTTTATTTTTTTTCCATCTGACACAAAGTAATTTTGCACTTAAGAAAGTGAGCAGAAGCTACTAAGCTGTAAATGCCTATGGCCTCACTGGCAATAGGCCTAAGCTAGCAAGCAAAATACACATAATTAGGAAATGCTACAATGGAGGTTTTAGATAAACATTTTTCAGCCATGTTGCAGGCCATGGGAACTGTGTGGAGAAGGACTACAGTAGTTGCCTTCTTCAGTGGGAGAGAAGTAGCTATCTAACTGCACAGACAGCCTGCCTGATTACAGTGCAGTGACTAAAACCAAGTAGAAGAGGCAGGCAAGGTGAGCAAGGTGACTGCAAGAATTGCCAGAGATCATGACTTGGAAAGGTGTAGGGTTTCAGGGATGCACTACATTCAGGAAGAGCATCATAAAATGCAATAAAAACAGAAGATAGCTTGTTTGAGTTAAAGGAGGAAGACTGATGTTGGCTTTGATTTTATTTGTGTACATGTCTGGGGCAGAGCAAATGCTGTAGCCAGATAACTGAGCTGGTTTTTGCTTTGTTTTGTTTTGTTTGTTTTTAATAGGCATTACTTGCCAACTGAATGTTTCTGTTACAGCAAAGCACACCAGGTGCAGGACTTTCCATGTGGCAAGAAATCATTTATAGAATGGCCTAAATCATGGGTGTCCAAATTTATGTCTTGCTTGGGCTGCACTGAGTGAAGAGTGTGGGATGAAGACATTATGAACAAAAGACCTTGCAAATGAATAAACAAGCTCAGCAGGTTCTTGCACCAGATGTAGAGATGCACGAAGTGCCTGGCTGGTACACGTGACCAAGGGGCTGTTACGGGGGATAAAAATGTTGTGAGCACCTACATTTATATAAAGGTCTTTGTTCTGCACCAGCAACAGTCTGTACCTCACTTGCCACAAAGAGGAATTGTTTTGGGCCACATACACAAGTTTGCTTCAGAAGTAATGCCTCCTATTTATTTTCATAGGAACTACAACAGATAAAAGGGCAAAATAACACTATTCAGTAGTGCAGATTCTCAGCTAGAAAACACTTTTTCAACATAGTCACCACCACTACCTATAAATTTTCACCAGCAATGAACAAGAACCTGGAATCTGTGCTTGTAAAACTCTTCACCAGTGGAGGAGACCCACTGTTGCTGTCACTACTGCTGAAACACAACACCCACAACCTCACTGTGCCCACATCCACTGTTTGGACACCATCAATGTTCAACAAGTGTTAATGAATACCAGTAGGTGCCATTTGTTTCCACATGGAGGAAACCAATGACACACCTTTGCTTCATTTACATTTCCAAGATAGATGCCATTTTGTCAGACTGCCCCTCTGATGCTATCCATCACACTGCAATAAGATGTAATAGAGTACGTGTGAGAAGGTTCCACCTCTACTGCCATACCACCAACATCCATCTCCCGACATCATGGACCAAGGTAATAAAACAGCAGACATGGCTTTTGGAGCTCAGAAAACGTATTGTTCATGCATATAAGTAATAAAGTTTATTTTTATTTTTTATCTTTTTTATTAAAATAGAGAGAGTGCAGCAAAAACATAGAACTAGTGGGATATTTGACCTTGTTTTTCTGAAATTAACACATCACCTTGGTTCAATGGCAGTGGCTGCATTCTCAGTGAGGTCTCGAGGTGGTCATCAGAGATTTTTTATGACATTTTACCTCTTCTGAACTTCATTCTTGAAAACAGTTTTTCACAAATGTACACACTGCCAAACAGTGGTGACATAAATAAGCTGTGATTGTGAAGGGAGGGATATTTTTCTCTGATAAGAGAGGGCTTATAAAAGTAAAGAGACATGGTCAGATTTTTGAATTGAATGTCTGACTCTATACATTCATATCCATTTGAAATTCCCAGGTAATGTATATATGTAAACTGAAAATGGATTTGATTTTTTTTGCAATCTAGAAACTTGTTCTCAAATTCCTTTTCACGACAAATATGTTCTAAGATACTTTGGAACATCAAAATCAAAGCCTTTACTTAAAAATTGTGATTTTCTCAACAGTATTTCAGAGAGCAATTTACTTCTAACATGAGGGACTCGTGATCTCAGACACAAAAGAACCTATTAATTCCCTTAATTTAAATGGGTTTTGGACACAGCCCAATGGAAGGAGAAAAAAAAAATTAACAGCAGCAAAAAAGGTACAATTTGAGCCATGCAATGGAAAATAATCCACAAGTCTGCAAAGAAGGAGGGAGGAAAGGTAAAGAAGATGGGCAAGGAGACACAGAGCACCTCCCAACCCACTGCAGCAGCTGATGCCATCCTGCCAAGAGGTTTCCCCTGGGGAACCCCTAACTGGTTCGTGGGGTGGACATGGGGGCAGATGTTTGCCTGCCTTTGCTTCTTATGCTGGGAGTTCCTGGTTGCAGAGACTTATTCTTCAAGTGAAATGCCATGTCTTCTAGCAGAAGGAAACCACATTGCCAATAACAGGGGCAGAAGTTAAGGCACTTCTTATTTTTGCACCAAGGTTTTCTGGAGCTGGGTTATGCCTAGGGGAAGACAGTGTACACTCCCATCCTGCTTTATCTGCTCTGAATGCAGCCTGAATGGATTCAGAATGCTTGTGTGTGGTTTAACTATTCCCACTCACAGTAGGGTATGCCCTTTTATTTTCCTTCCAGAGTACTGCTTCAGTATTATGCCAAATTGTGGAAACAATATGAATGTTTTGTCATCATCCTTAATAGTTCATTGAGTAGCTTTACATATTTCAACAAGCCCTGTTTAGCAAGGCTGTATGTCTTAGCTGGTTCTGATATACTGATGTACACTTGAGTTTGACTTTTCTAAGGAGAATGCAGTGAGCCTGTTATATGCCAATAGTAAATCTCTCCAGCGGTTCCAGCAGATTAGAAGATCCACCACTCTTGGCCTGTACTTGTCATGCACCCTTGGACTGATGTACAGTTTTTGTCCTGTACAGAACTCTGTGAGGATTAATGGCTAAATACAAACTTGTTCATGGACTTTACGTTCCACAAGTGGTTCAAACAATTTAGAATGAACTTGATCTGACTTTTTAACCTTATTACCAAGTTAGGCAGACTGCGCTGGCAGAAGAACTTATGGTTGGGATAACAAAGTGAAACAAAGAGAAGAAATCATCTTATCTTAGCTCTGAGCCATCAACTCATTCTGTGACCTGTCCTAAGCCTTTAGACTCTTGCGTTCCTAGTTACTTTTTTATGAATATGATGGGAGTCAAATCTACTGCTTGAAAGCCGATTTTTTTGTTAAATGTATGATGTCCACTTTTCAAAGGATTATCTGAGCATCAAACATATTGCACAATGCTAAAAGGAAAGCAGAGATGCTGAGAGTAACAAGATGATTTATCTATTGTCTGTCTTCTGGAACACGTCCCAGGCTATTACTACACAAACATCATACTTTGTGCCTTAGTTCCTTAAAGTCCACTACAGCTTGCGTGAATTTGGTCATGATTTTTACTTTTCTCAGAATTCCCTACTTCTCAGAGGGAGGCAAATGATCTTCTTCTCACTTTTCAACAGTACTGAATCATAGAAGTTTAGTGCCTCAGGACACTTTGAGATCCCCCCCTCTGCCATTCAGCAAAGCCATGTTCAGCCCAGTGGTGGCACTGGACTGGTCAGAATTTAAAACCAGATTCTGCAGTAATTCTACTTATTTTAGTCAATTCTGTAGCTTTTGTCTTTCTGTTATTCTTGAAATCAGTCTGTCTCAAGAATCATGGTATGAAGAATATGCCCCGTGATATTGATACAAGACTAGGTATTTGACAAATTTACATTTATAAAGTAGAAATTTACTAACTTCTGATATTCCCTTGCTCTTTTTATTGTCATGCTACTGCTATGAATAATCAGTTCATAATATAGAAGATGCAGAAGTGTACTCAATTTTCATTCAGATAAATCTTGTGCACATTCTTTAGAATCATTTTTTAAACAGAGCAACAACACAAGGCCTGCCCATAACCGAAATGAAGCACTAATTTTCCAGGAATACTTTATCCTTATGCCTCCAGCAGCTGCAATCTTGTATGCTATATTGTACCCAATATAAAAATATAAAGTATAAAATAAAAATTCACTGTGTGAACTGTTGTGTTCTTTCTAAGAGCTTATTCTTTTTCTAATAGCAACTTCTTTGCTGCTTACCTAATTATTTTCAGGTAATATTCATGCAAAATGAAAAGACTGAATGAAGCCTTCTGACTGCCAAAAGCCTCAAGCATTCCTGCAGACTGTGGCTTGACATATATGCAGTACTGTTTGTAGTTTGAGCAACTTCCTTTTGAGTATGGCCCATATTTTGCCAAAAAAAAAAAAAAAAAAAGTAGCACTCAATTAAAATGCCTTGACAAGAAAAGGATGGTGGTTATGATATCAAGCACTGCAATTGAGGTTATTACTTAACTCTTCCTTGAGAAACAGCAGGCAATAACATCTTACCTACTCTTGACCTCTTTTTTCATGTCAGCAGCTCCTGGCCTCAATTGGAGGTATGGGGACAGGCGGAGAAAACACTCTTTCAGCCAGGATACTGTCTTTCCAGTCCTTCTGGCACTTTGGAGGGCACACTGTCCTCATGTCCACAGTCCCCACAGTCTCTTACAGTGCAGAGCAGGCTACACTACTCAGTGAGGGGCTGGTTGGGAAAAGCTTGTGTGGGACGGGAGAAGGAGGTAAAGCAACCTGGAGGGAAAGTGGTGCTCACACAGAATTCACAGTAAGGCAAAAGAATACCCTGCCCTTTAGCCAAGTAGAGTGAAAAAATGTATAAAAGTTGACTGCACCTAAAGCGAGCCACTGTTTTCTTTGCAAAGGGTAACTGGTGCACTCTCTTTTGCTGAGATTCAGAAATGAAGAAGGAAATAATAGTTTTGAACAAAAATCACGTGAATAGCAGTGAAGATGTCAGTGCTGTAATCAGACAGGGAGCCCTACTGATCTGATAAACAGAAACAAGTTAGGCCGTGGCCATGCTGGAGGTGGCTGCGCTATCTATCTTTCATTACCCAGAAAAAGTAGGCTTCTCCATGTTAGCATCCATTTGATCCTTCAGCATGAGCAGGAGTGATCATTTGACTCCATTCTTTTTAGCAGCCTTTAAAGAATTTTCTGGGAGTTTGTGCATTTAACATCCATTGAAAGGCAATGTCACGGTTTTTTTAGAGAATTTGGGTGATGATTTAGTTTTGTTTTCTGAAAAGATAATGATGCTAGAATTACTTGTAAAAGGATAACTGAATGAACATGGGCACCATTGTGGGAATGGAGTCAGGGGGTAAAAAATGAGTGTGTAGCAGAGAAGGAAAAGAAAAACACCACATTCAGATTTTGACAAGACAGGAAATGCTGAGTCAATTGGAAGGCTGAAAGATATAATGATCACGTTCTCTGTTGTGAAATTATCAGGTCCATGCAGCCTTATTTGTTTTGGATTTTACAAATTTTTGCAGATCATCCCTTTATCTCAAAGGTTACAATAACAAGAGATATCTACAACCTAAAGTTTGGAGAATATATATATATTTTTTTTTACTTCATATGTATATATATATAAACTATATATATATAAATATATATTACATATATGTATATTGTATAAAAAAATAAGATTTTTACTTTAGCAGAGTTGAAAAGATGGTACACTAATAATTTTGCTGCTGGACATAGGAAAATAACTTATTTATTTTGCATCTATTAAAACTAAATATATATTTGCCTGTGTGCTGTAGTGCACTGGTATGGGTATAAAAAAATGTCAAACAGTGCTATCAGTGGTTATAACAGAAGCTTTCTTTAAAAAATGCCTGCCTTGCTCAGAGCCTGCAGTGTACCTTCTGTAAGATGGGGAGGATGGAGAAGGCCAGATTCTTTGTCCTTTCTCTGTGGGTACACAAATCATTGACTTCCTCCCAATAGAAAATACTTTGCAATCAAGATGCCTCGTTTTACAAGTGTTGAGGCCACACAGGGTGAAGGTGGCTGGACTGAGAATCCTCCCTGGAGGAAAGCAGCTGCAGTGGATCCCAAGCCCCTGTGTGGAGTCACAGAGGAGTTTGCTTGCAGCCCAAAAAGAGTGCCACCCCTCACTGCTCCTCTGCAGCCCATGGATGCTTTGTAGCTTGCATTTCGAAAAGGGTGGCCATCTGGGGTTTGGTTTTGTTTTGTGGTTTTGCTACTTTGCTTTTAAAGTCTGATGCCGTGCCAGTGCTATGCCAGAAGTTTTAAAAATAGGCCTAAGGGGGTGAGAGGAAAAAAACAAGATCAAAATCTGGGAAACAAAAGAAAGTCCTCAGGGAACTATAAAATGTTACTACTTCTATGTTAAACAAAAAGTGAAGGACTATTTCCACTGTAACTTTCCTGGGCACAACAGGTCTTCCTTGATTTCTGAGAAAAATTTTACATATTTTAGTGTCCTCTGATTTCAAGTAACTTTTTTGAGGTGAAAAAAATAACATCCATTTATTTCACAGGAAACAGTAGCTGGAACAAGATCACATAGCAAATGAATTTCAGAAACTGGAAAGAAAATAAGCCATTGTACCACTGTGATTTTCAGCATCTTTCTCTGAGCACTAGCTCATACTCACACAGCTTTCCCTTGGGACACAGCTGCTTTCATTGCCTGTTCAATCTCAGAATGGGCTCTTCCTACCTCTGCATCACAAAATGGGAGGTAGAAGAGTCTCTTGTCTGTGCCCCTCTTCAATCATGGCTTTTAACCTTCACCAACTTTTCCCAAGACTCATCATTCTTCCCGGAGAGTGCCACACAGTCTGCAAAATGTACTCGTTGCTTACTTTTCCTGAGAAAGAAGCACAGCAGTTTACTGCTATAATAAAGGTTATGACACTGCTTTCTTGTATTAATGCTGTATTTTTAGAAAGCTCATGCAGCTCTGCTGATAAAAATAACAATTCTCTGTGAGAATATTGAGACTTCATCTTTCAGGCAGTTTACATCATTAAGCTATTCTCGGTCACCTTAATATTTCAAAGGCTTAATCAACTGATGATTTTAATTATTAAGTTTAATTCATCTGTTCCAAAACCCACAGGCGAGTAATGAAATTAGGGGGTCGTTTGCATTAACCGCTACAATCTCTATGCAGCAAACTTGTCCTTAGTACACAAAACAAGCAGCAGAAAAGTATCATCCCCTAAACAATGGCAGTACTTACTTAAGAATTGTTTGTCCCCTTGCAGAATGGGTGTCACGGGGTTATCTCTGGGTTGTCTCTGGGTACTCCAGCATGCTAACCCAATTGCACTACTACAAAGGTCCATGAGCTTGCTAAAGAGCCCATAGCTCCCTTACCATGGCTAATGCTGCTGGGCCTTCCTGTCTCCAGGACCCAGCCCCAGTTGTTGTTGGCTGCTGTCACCCATAGCTTGGACCTTTCTATCTCAGTAGTGAAATTGCCGCGCTGCACTTCACTGCAAGTTTTCACCAGTTAGGGAGTGAAAGAATTGCCTATGTCTGTAATAGAGGCAAGCCTCCAAAAAACAGTGGAAACTCAACAATGCCAAGTGAAAGGTTTTGTTCTTGGGTTGAGGTAATCCAAGATAACAAACTGGGAGAAGAATGCAAGAGTAGCCCTACTGAGACAGACTTAGGGGTCCTGACTGATGGAAAGCTTAACATGAGACAGTACTGTGCACCAGTGGCCGATGATATCCTGGGTTCCATCAAAGGAGGAGCGGTTACCAGAGCGAGAAATGTGATTGTTTTCTGCTCTGCCCTCATGAGGCTCCTATTGCATCTAGGTCTGGGGCTTTCAACACAGAAAAGATGTGGAGCTTCTGGAGAGGGTCCAGAGGAGGGCCATGAAGATAATCTAAGGGCTGGAGCACCTCTCCTATGGAGATAACCTGACCAAATTGGGTTTGTTTAGCCTGGAAAAGAGAAGACTGCAGGGGGACCTCATTGTGGACTTCCAATATTTAAAGGGAGTTTATAAATATGGGGGAAATCAACTTTTTCACAGGTAGATAGTGATAGGACGAGAATGGTTTTAAACTAAAGGAAGGAAGATATAGATTAGATTTTTTTTTTTTTTTAACTTACTGAGAGTGTGGTGAGGTGCTGAAACACGTTGCCCAGAGGGGTTGTGGATGCCTCATCCCTGGAGGTGTTCAAGACCAGGATGGGGCCCTGGGCTTTGATGCAGTGCTTGATCTAGCAGCTGGCAACATGGCCTGTGACAGCGGGGTTGGAACTTGATGATCCTTGATGTCCCTTCCAACCCAAGCCAGTCCATGATTCTATGGTTCTATGATTATTTACAAACCAATAATTTCCTTGGTCAGTATTGTGTTACAATCAAAGAATAGAACTACACATACATTTGAAATCCTCTGCTGAAATCTGTGAAAGACAAAGTGGAAACATGTCAGCTGAGTGCACTGACATTCTTATCTGGATTTCTTTTCTAGCCACATAGAGGTTAATCATTACAGGAGCAAATCAAAGTAACAAACAAACATACAAAACCACCAAAACTACTCACTTGATTCTAAACTGCATCATTTTCCAAAGTGCTTTTCTGCTTATTTCAAAAAGTTCTGTTTCAAAGCATATTCAGGTAGCCTGCAACCATACCAGAAGCTTAAAAACCAGTGTTGCTGTTTGGACTAGTCAGAGGTCTTGTTTAAACATATTTGCAGTAATGTGACTTGCCAAATCTAGCAGGAGGGTTCTTATAATTGTCTTCATCACGCCCTATAGTACTGTGCCACTGGCAGTGCAATATCGTTTTTGAAAACAAAACCATCTAGAAGCAAAAGGAAATCTATTCTTGATACATGACATGTCCCATATCTCTAAACCAGGTCCCAAAGTCTGCAGCATAGTTTCTGGGAAAACAGGTTTCTTCTGTTCCTGAATGTGTGTTTTGGAGACGAAGCTTACAGAATGTGAGAGGCAGTAAGTCAGATATGCCACGTAAAATACATAGTTTATCAGAACAAAAACTTGAAAAATGCTTCCTATTCTTTCCCAACAAACTTAGCTCATGTGCAAGAAATGAAGACTCATGAACATGTAACAGCAGTGGTCCAACAGGTTTGCATGCTACTGCAGAACCTCATGCAGGTCTTCCTTGGCCAGCCTGGATGTCAGGCCGTCTCCTGTCTCTGGATGTACTCTGTAAGTAAAGACAAGGTGCAAGAGAATATTCTGTCTCATATTTAGCTTCTTCACTTCAAGCAAGGTTCTTCACTGTACTGCTACTTTTTTTCTTCTGTTTTTTTTTTTTTTTTTAAGTCTGTGTCTAGACAAAATATGAAACTGACATGAAACTGAGCTGCACTTAGGGGTTTGCACTTAAATGAACTTTGCATTTTTAATAAGCAGTATGGTCCAACAACTAGAAAAGAGAGAAGAAAGAAAGAAAGGAAAAAAAAAGAAAAAAAAGAACAGGAGAACAAAATTAGCAGATAATCTCTAAAAGTGAGAAGGGAGCTATAAAGCAATTGTGATGTTAAATGTATGAAAGTTTATGGCCTATTTGTTTGTGATTTGATCCTTTCACAGCACTGAGGTAGCAGAGAAAACCCTGGATAGATGTTACACAGCTTTTGAGATGGTGAAAATCGTAAAGCAGCCAACAGAGACCTCAGTGTATTGCTCAGAGTGGTGCAACAGATATGTTTTTTTCATCTTTCTTCTGCAGGTATAATTGCAGAGAACTTCAGAGAATGTCACTACCACAGTACACCAATAATAACATTATTCCATAATATCTGCCATGATAAGTGGCGTCAAGGAATGCAAAAAAGACATTTCCTGGGAACATTTTTAAATGTTGGGCAAGAAAACATCAGCAATTTGAACTTTCCTTGTTCCCAAAGCCCTGCATTACCGAACTTCAGAAAAATCTCAGAGAACAATGAATTATCCCAGTTATATTACTTTTCTCTGTTTCAGGGAGCTTTTTTTGGCAGTTTAAAAAGAAAAAAAAGTATGGAATAATTAGAATCCTGTGACTCAAATGGGAATGCTTTTTATTGTACTCAGTGCTATGGCTTTAAAAGATGCATGCATGCATGCATATCCTGAATTAAGCACATTACTGCATTGTAACACAGACTACCCTCCTTCCAAATGCACCCAGAGTTTCCTTTCCAAAGGGCTGTGTCAGAAGGGAGGACCTAGAGACAGGAAGCCCTGCTGCCTAAACCTGGTTGTGACACAGACTCCCTTGGGTAAGCTGTGTGCATCCAGTCCTGGAGGATGTTCAGCACCTTCTGTGAGACACAGAGATGTGTGCCTGGCATGGATTTCTGCTGAGGTTTCATTTCTGGAATATCATTTATCTTAATCACTGTAGTGGCGAGGAGAGAAATGTGGAAGATCTGGATGTTGCAACACTGTACTTGCACTGATTACGTACTAAGTAGTGAAACAGCTGGCAGCACTGGAGTGGATGCTACTAGTTTGTCCTCTTTGCATGTAGAGGCTGAAACAAGGAAAACTGCCTGTGAAGGTGGCACCCTTGAAACAGGTGGACATGCATTGTAGAAGACCAGGCACTGATGGACTCATCAGTGTCTGGTGTTTGCTCGCAGTTGTTAACTGCTAACTGTTACATAGGAAGAGCTCTCACTGCTGATTATATAAGCTCAAAGTTGGTGTAAAGGACAATTTATGTAAGTGTGCACCAATGCACTGGTGTCTGTCACCAGGACACTGAGCAGTTCTAATCATTTTCCTCCCCTCCACCCTCCCACAACAGCTCCCACAAGTCTCAAATACTCACAGGTACTGCTTTAATATACCATGTTATGATAATTAAGGATTGCAAGCCAGCACTAAAGTTTGAGCCTGTTAACCTCTAAAACTCCAAAAGCACCTCACAAGATTTCAGCAGAGCTCACACACACTTGAGGCTTAAGTAACATCAATGAACCTTTGCCATATGCAACCACTGCCAGCTATCAGCAGCAATCAGTTGCTGGTGTTCCACCAGTTCCACCATCGACAAATAGCCTTTCAATTACTGACAGCTGATAAAGATGTTGTTAAGTCGACCTACTAAGGCAAGAAGAGCTCAGTGAGCATGGAGGCGCCAGAGGAAGGGGCAATATGAAAACGGTCCAAGGCTTCGCGTTTTCGATTATTCAGCAGTTGAATATAGGGATGACATTGCCCTCTCGTGGGTAATCGATGAAATGGAAAACGGCAGTTCTAGTCCTAGCGTGGGCCTCGCCTCGTTGGTTCTGCTAGTCTCGCTGCAGCCTCTCGAAATTATCATTTAGTGTGCTTAGGTCATTCAGAGTTGAGAACTGTGTTTTGCAGAGCCAGGACTTCCTTTTGAGTAGAAATCTCTGTGTGCAGGCTAGGAGTATCTCTGTGAGGCCACGACCCAGCAGCCAGGGTTTTGTCAGTGCCAGGTATTTCAGTTCCAGATTATTTTTATTGTTAGAAGACAGGAAGAAGCACCACACCTCAGTGATTTAGCCTAGGAGCTAAGACACAGAACTAGGCTTGTGACAGTCAAGTCTGTGCAGGTCTGATTTGCTTTCAGAACACCCTTTGTTTCTGTTAATAGTGATCAGCCTGAGTAGTTCAGATCACAGCTCCTGAGAGAGGAGTTAATGCAGTGCATTGTGGAGAGATGCAGCAGAACAGAGATTCTTCTGAGCAAACATGTGAACTGTTCATGACTGTACTGAAAGTGCACGGTATAGCAGTGGTGACTGGCCCAACATGATGGTTGTGGAAGTTAAAAACTGTCTGTCCTGAGAAGTTGCACACTATGAAAAGAAGTGATTTTGGTTTTCATATAGATCTCAGATGACATGACTGAAGAATGAGTCAGCTGGTAAAAAGCGGATGGATGAGGAGGGGCAAAATCAAGTTACAGAGGACAGCCAGAGGGCAAGAAGGCTTGGGACAGGCTAGCTTGATTTTGCCTTAAATATGACTGCTTGATCCTTGTGCCCTGAAAATGTTACTGAAGCCTGCATTGCTGCAGTAACTGAAGCATTACATCCTCTAATCTTTCTTATCTCAGAATATCTTTGGGAAAAAAGACACATGGCTTATACAAGTGGCACACTGTTAATGGCAAACACAGATCTTTTATGTTAAGTATGGCCGCTGGAGTAGTACTCATTAAACAAACATTATTCTCTTCTCATCACTAGAAGAATATCCCCTGCTCTGTCATCCACTATGAGGAACACCTGTCAACAACCACAGCAAAACTACATAAGAATACATTAAACTAATGATGTTCTGGCTTTAAAATTATTTCTCTCACATTTCCTCCAATATATGATTGTGTTTTTCTATAAACATGTAAGTATGTATGTATATATGTACATGCATATATATCTTTGAATGGTATGATGTGCAGCACTCAGTAAAACCTTAGTCCATTAAAGTTCTTGTGCAGACTGTTTCAATTTCAGTATGCTTGGAATGAAGAACAAATGGAGAAAGAGCAAGAGATATCTTGCCTAGAGAACAGGTGCTTTGAAGATCCAGCTGACTGCTGGAATGGTACAGAGATAAAAAGGACTATCTGAAAGTTCAGTGCACACAAAATAAGCCACATTTAGATAGCGTGTCTTTCAGAGCACTACAGTGAAGGATAAAGAAAGCACTTCTAAATAATGACTGCTTTTATTATACTGGGTTTTGCAGGTGTACGAATTTAAAGAGAAGTAAATCAAGGTTAATAATGCCTCTATAAAAGCTGTAAGCAAAGGGAAATGCTCAGAATCATAGAATCATAGAAACATTAAGTTGAAAAAGACCTCTTGGTTCATCTAGTCCAACAGTCAGCTCATCACCATACCCACCATGCCCACTAACCACATCCACTTTGAGCAAAGCAATGCAAGAGCACAGGTTATCATGCTGATAAAAATGCTTAGATTCATACACTTTAAGTGGTGAATGATAGTTCCTTTATTGCATAATGGGAGTTGCTACACTTTTTTTTCCTCCAAAGTTATGACTAATGTTTATGTGAATTCTGGAGATGTTCCCAACCACTCCCTGGGTATAAAAAGAGAAAACAGTGTCACTAGAAGTCAATGTCATAACTGTGCTGTGAAAATCAGTAGCAGGAGAGAAACATTCATGTCTTTGTTGTTCTGAAGAACTCTCTGAATAATTTAAACCCCACTTGCAGCCTCTTTGGAGCATTAAATTGAAGTTACATGGGCAACTGAACCTGCTCTGGCACAGGGGAGAAGTGCTCTTCAAGAATCTGGCTCACCTTGTATGGAAATCTGTGCATTGCTTATGAACCTGGTTTAGTTGCTCTACATCCAAACACTCTCATCCACCTGGGCAGCACAGTGATGAGCTACTTCCTCAACAAGAAGTCCCAGACATGTTTGTAACGAAAATCATATTATCTCAGTTTCTGAATGAGGGAGTAAAGAAGGGAAGGAGTAAGAAATATTAACTGCTACATTCATTTCAAATAGAAGTACTTTTTCATAGTTTCTTTTGTTTTATGTGCAGGAACAGATTTCCTGCTGTGATAAATTGAAAGAACCAGAAACCCTTCATCTATTCACGAAGGGACTTTATCTTGGAGGGCATCAGGATAGTCAAATTCTTAATTATTTGTTGTTCAGAGTCAGGCAAGAATAAAATATGAGAAATTTTCCTGGAGTAGTTTTACATCAGATTGAAGAGAACCAAAGTAATTTGGGTCTTTATGCAACTGCTCACAGACTGAAGAAGTGGTATTTCATCCAAGGCAATTGCTGACGTATGAAAAAGATAATGCGTTTCAAAACTGGCAAAAATCTATTGAGTTTTGTTTCCCTTGTAAAATCTCAGAAGGCTATAGAGAGGTTCAAGTCTTATGAGTCTATATTTTCTCCAGCTCCCATGACGCTGCTGGAGAAGACAGAATTGCCTTCTCAGAACCACTCTGCTCCAGGGGGCAGCCTGAGCTTCAGGGCTTGGGAAGTCTTTGGTATCTCTTCTCAGTGGAATGGACTGTTAAATAACAATTTAGTTTTTCCGCCTAAACCAGAGGATAGAAGGTTTTTCAACATGGTGTAAATTAGGAATAAAACTGACAAAAGTGCTGGGTTGCTGATTATAAAAAGCACGATCATGAAAATATTACTAAATCAGCATCTGGAAGCTGATTAATTTTTTGCTAAACAGTATACTTGTTAGGAAGTTCCGCACAAATGTGCACAAGAACTTCTTAACCATGAGGGTGACAGAGCACTGGAATAAGCTGCCCAGGGGGGTTGTGGAGTCTCCTTCTCTGGAGATATTCAAGACCCGCCTGGACACCTACCTGTGTGACCTGGTGTAGGGAAGCTCCTTTAGCAGGGGGGTTGCACTCGATGATCTTTAGAGGTCCCTTCCAACCCCTACAATTCTGTGATTCTGTGATTCTGTGACTCTGGTAACATTGTAGGTGACAGATACAAATGAGAAGTGCCTTCCTGTCTGCTCAGTTCTCTTTCTCAGTGTCCTTTCCTTCCTACATCAATCACCAAATCATCAGTCCTTTCATGCTTATTTTCAAAGCACTGTAACTGTCATTTTAGTGTTAGACATCTCATGAAATGTTATGAAAGATAAATTGAAGGATTAGCTTCGTGCAATCATATGCTGTTGGATAGTTAGTCTTAATATGCTCTGAGATTAGCTTCTTCCAGGGAGATCACTTGATATCAAATTATATAAATCACAGTTCTGCATGCTTAAAACAGACGCAGATAAATGGACCACAAATTTTAAACCTCAGGTTACAAGCATGTAATCCCTGCATTTAGGTGGATCAGCCTCATGCTTAGTGAAGTACAATACCAGATAAGATTAAATTACCCTGCTTCATGAGTCTGCAGGAACTACAAATCTCCTCCTTAGATAAATCATTAAACATTTAGAAGGGAATTCTGAACTCTAAAGGCAGCATATCAGATGATAGAAATTTACAGACCTAAGAGGTCAGGGAGAGGATGATGCAGCCTTTTTCCTCCTCTCCTTGCAAAGCAAAAGACCAAGCCTGTCTCCTCATAGATCTCCATACTGTTGTCCCATGCAGAAAGTACAAGGAATATAGAGGATGTAGCAATCACCTCTCCTCTCTCCCAATGGTTAGATTCAGCTTGGTGGTGAGTTTACAGCAACAGCTATCAGCCTGAATGTTATATCTCCTGGCTAATAGGCATCCCCCTTTTCCCCTCTCCATCTTAGCAAGGAGCAGCATCTTGCTAGCTTGCTTAACTCTTGAACACTCACTCTGTTGCTGTCTGAAGTGAAAAAGATCCCACCACCAATACTGCTATAATTACTTTGGCTCTGTCCAGCATGGTATCTACACTGCCCTTCAGGAAGGCACAGAAATGCTTCCAGAACACAGTGGAGTGTGTACATGCTAACAGCATTTGAGATGCAGAAACAAAGTATTTGACAAGTTTGTCAATAGCTGGTTGTTTACTGTGGCATAGCCAGCATGCACATGATGGTCCCATTTTGGGTCCTCAGAGCTTCTATTGCATTTTCTGCTTTGGCATGCAACAATTACGTAAATATGCTCTTGGGTGGGATTGAGAACAAGTACATCAAACCAACTGTCCTCTTTCAAAGGACAAATGTGTCAGCTCTTTCTAAAATGAATCTGGTAAACAGGCTATAAACCACGGCTTGTTTAGCGAGGAAGGTTCATTGTTCCTGGATTCACAGCTTTTAGTTCTTCCAGGTTGCAAATCTCTGGCTTTTCCAATAAGTACAACATAACATAATACAATTTGCTAAGAAGTGACCTAATCTATTATGCTTCTGTGCATGACCACACAAAATAAATCATGGAATAAAGCTCAGGTCAGGCAGAAGTGGATTATTTCCACAGCTGTAGGTCAGAACACAGAGTGACTGAATTTCAGCCCTCTCTTTGTACAAACTCTAACATTACAAGTTCTAGAAACTTATAGCAGATACAAACTGCTCTGCAAAGGATGGAGCAGCATCTGCGTGGAAGGAAACTTTATTCCAGCAAGTGTACCCATTTCACCACATTACCTCAGGTTCCACAACCTCCACCTCCCTCCTTCCAGACTCTCCATCTCTCATTCATGACACTGCTGTCCTTGACACAGTTCATTACCCAGTTTTATGCAGGGAACAGCCTGTTCCCATGTATCTGCCAGAAAAATTCTTAGTTTTGAGTATTTACTAGGAGACTTGGATAAGTGTGGCGCCTGCTCATATGACTTGAGCAGAGCCAAGGGTTTAAAGTTTTGTAATTGTCCATATGACCACTTGGGGTTTTTTGAGCAAATCTTTTTCATTTTCAGAGGATGTCCCACTATCCTCAGCACAGGATGATTTGAGCAAAGTAGGATTTTACTGTCTTGGCCCCATACCTGTTTCAGCCAAGAGACCCAGTAACTTTATACAATCTCTTTCATAATGGTAGTTTGAACTATTTCCACACAAAGTGGTTCAGTTTTTCTTTCTGTATGAGTGCTTTTGCTTTGGTTTCTGCAAATGATCTCTCCTGCACAACACATAGCATTATCCTCCAATTGTACTCAGACTCCTACGTGATCTTAAACATGCGATTATTTAGATTTCAAAACAGAAACCATTTGGAAAGGCAATGTCTGTTCTCTTAGAGTGTGACAGCGTGTCAACATAAACTGGGATACCGTTAATGTGAATTCTACTCTGGTGATACAGTTCAGGGTTACAGTGTGTTTTGCCAACTGTCAGGGTCTACAGGAGGGACACAGACATCAGCTAAAGGGATAGGCTTATTTTATTGTCTATTTCAAATTAATACAAAAAATAAAGCAGATACTATAGTCAAAAGATATGCTTTACAATTGTCATGGAGTTATCTAGATCAATCTATGTCCGTGACAGGGGGGCAGTAGGCCCATGGGCCCCCTGACCCCAAAAATGGGTAGGGAAAAGTTAAAGGGGTAGGGACATGGGAGCTGGACTCAAGGAAACAAACAGAGCAGCGGCAACAATCTAAGGAGGAAAACTTATTTTACTAACTATGATGTCGGAATGCAAGATAACACAATATAATACAATCTAATTGAAACAGAGGCTAATAAATCAAGTAAAATAAGAGAGAGAGGTTTCCAAAGACTGAGAAGCCTACTTTGAAATTGAAGGCGCACGGCTTAGAAGCACACCCACACCTGCTGCCACGCAGTGAGAGAGAGAGAGAGCGTCACTTCCATGACGTATTTTCCTCTTTGACCGTGAGGTCCTCTGGGACATGTAGTTCTTCTCTGTGCTCCACATGATGTTATGATGTAGAATGCCAATAGCAAAAATTACAAAACCATGACATTCCACCCTTTATTCTATATCACTACATCATGCTTAATATATAGATACAAATTAACAATAATTTAAAATGCATTACACACACAGGTCTATATTCATACATATACATAGAATTACTGACTGCACTCCCCCAACATCAAATTCCCTTGTGGTACACACTGAGCATCACCCACCAAGTGCACACAGGTCCCTGTACAAAAACAGTTCCACAAAAAGATTTGCCCTTTCCAGAGGCTGGAAGGACCCAAACTGCTTTCCCCAACATATTCTTTACATGTACAATAGGGACCTTATCTCCCTCTACAGTAAGTAGGGGACTGGATTGGGTAGGACCGCCATGATTGACAGATCCTCTAGAATTGACCCAACCAGGTGGCTTCTGCCAAATGCTTCTCCCAGTGCTTAAATGTTCCACCACCCACTGCCTTCAACATGGCTTTTAACAACCCATTGTAGCGCTTAATCTTACCAGAGGCTGCTGCATGGTAAGGGATATGATAAACCAACTCGATGCCATGATCTTTGGCCCAAATATCCACAAATGAATTTTTGAAATTAGTCCCATTATCTGACTCAGTTCTTTCTGGGGTGCCATGTCGCCACAGGACTTGTTTCTCAAGACCCAATATAGTGTTTTGGGCAGTAGCATGGGGTTTCAAGCCACCCAGTGTTTGCTTCCACCATGGTAAGCACATAATGCTTACTATCGTGAGATCGTGGCAAGGTGATATAATCAACCTGCCACGCCTCCCCATATTTATACTTTTGCCATTGCTCTTCCCCCCAGAGAGGTTTCATCCTCTTGGCTTATTTAATTATGGCACATGTTTCACAGTCATGAATAATCTGCGCAGTAGCATCCGTAGTTAAGTCCATCCCTTGGTCTCCAGCCCACTTATATGTCATGTCTCTTCCTTGATGGCCCGAGGTTTCATGGGCCCATCGAACTGAAAATAATTCACCCTTGTTCTGCCAGTCCAAGTCTATTTGAGCCACCTCAATTCTGGCAGCTTGATCTACCTGATGGTTGTTTTGTTGTTCTTCAGTAGCCCGACTCTTGGGCACATGAGCATCCACATGATCCACCTTTACAACCATATTCTTTATTCAGGCAGCAATGTCTTTCCACAGTTCAACAGCCCAAATAGATTTACCCCTCCATTGCCAGCTATTTCGCTCCCACTGCTGTAACCACGCCCATAAAGCATTTGCCACCATCCATGAGTCAGTATAAAGATATAGAGCATTGGCCACCTCTCATATTCAGCAACATCTAAGGCCAGCTGGACAGCCTTTACCTCTGCAAACTGGCTTGATTCTCCTTTTCCTTCAGTGGCCTCTGCAACCATTTGTGTGAGGCTCCACACAGCAGCTTTCCATCTGCGATGCTTCCCCACAATACAACTCTTTAGCATGTGACACCTCTTCTTCTGGTGATGTTCCAAACTTTTTACCTTCAGGCCAGTCCATGATTACCTCTAAAATTCCTGGACGACTGAGGTTCCCCAACCAAGCTCACTGTGTAATCAGTGCAATCTATTTACTCCGGGTGGCATTGGTAGCATGATGGGTGGAGGAAAACTTTCCTTTAAACACCTAGTTCAGCACTGGCAGTCGAGGTGCCAGAAGGAACTGCGTTTCAGTACTGACTACTTCAGAAGCAGCCAGAACCCCCTCATATGCAGCTAAGATCCCCTTTTCAGTTGGAGTGTAGCCCTCTTAATAACCCCTTGTACACTCGACTCCAAAATCCCAGGGGTTGGCCTCAGGTCTCTCCTGAGGCTCTTTGCCACAAACTCCAAGTGGGACCTTTCCCTCCAGCAGCAGTGTAGAGGATGTTCTTTACATCCTGTCCCATCCATACTGGCCCCAGCGCCGCGGCACGGGCTATCTCTTGTTTAATCTGTTCAAAAGCCTGCTGCTGCTCGGGTCCCCACGTAAAATCCTTCTTCTTCCACATCACCTGATAAAGGGGGCTTACAGTAAGGGTGTAGTTTGGAACATGCATCCTCCAAAAGCCCACTATGCCCAGAAAAGACTGTGTCTCTTTCTTGCTTGTGGTTGGAGACATACCAGTGATTTTGTCGATCACATCTGCTGGGATGTGACAACGTCCATCTTACCACTTTATATCTAAGAACTGAATCTCCTGGGCAGGTCCTTTTACTTTGCTTCACTTTATAGCAAAACCAGCTTGCAGAAAAATTTGAATTATTTGCTCTCCTTTCATGAAATCTTCTTCTGCTGTATCCTCCCACACAACAATATCATCAGTGTACTGCAGGTGCTCAGGGGCACCACTCTGTTCCAATACAATTTGGACCAACCCATGGAAAATGGTTGGGCTGTGTTTCCACCCCTGGGGCAAACGGTTCCGAGTATACTGAACTCCCCTCCAGGTGAAGGCAAAATGCGGCCTACAGTCTGTGGCCAAAGGAATAGAGAAGAAGGCGTTAGCAGTGTCAATAGTGGCATACTATTTAGCTGCTTTTGATTCCAGCTCGTACTGGAGTTCTAACATGTCCGGCACAGCAGTGCTCAGTGGGGGTGTGACCTCATTCAGGCCACGGTAGTCTACCATCAGACTCCATTCTCCACTGGTTTTACACACTGGCCATATGGGGCTGTTAAAAGGTGAGTGAATTTTGCTTATCCTTCCCTGATTCTCTAGCTGACGAATCAGCTTGTGAATTTGGAGCAAGGAATCCCTGTTGGTGCGGTACTGCCATCTCTGCACCATCTTTGTAGCAATTGGTACCTGCTGCTCTTTTACTTGTAGTAGCCCCACAACAGACAGGTCTTCTGACAGGCCAGGCAAAATAGACAGCTGCTTAATGTTGTCTGCATCTACAGCAGCTATTCCAAAGGCCAATCGATACCTCTCAGGATCCTTAAAATGCCCCCTTCTGAGGTAATCGATACCAAGTATCCAAGGAAGTGTGGGATAGATGAGTGGACAGTGAGGTGGGTTGAGAACTGGCTGACTGGCAGAGCACAGAGGGTCGTCACTGGCGGTGCAGAGTCCAGTTGGAGACCTGTAACTAGCGGTGTTCCCCAGGGGTCAGTGCTGGCTCCACTCTTGTTCAAAATCTTCATCAACGACCTTGATGAGGGGATAGTGGCCACCCTCAGCAAGTCTGCTGATGATATGAAGTTGGGAGGATTGGCTGACACGCCTGATGGCTGTGCTGCCATTCAGTGACACCTAGACAGGCTGGAGAGCTGGGTGGTAAGAAACCGGATGACGTTTAACAAAAGCAAGTGTAGAGTCTTACACCTAGGGAGGAGTAATTGCATGCACCAGTACAGGTTGGGGGAGGAGGTTGCTGGAGAGGAGCTCCGCAGAGAGGGACCTGGGTGTCCTTGTGGATGACAGGTTGGCCATGAGCCAGCAGTGTGCCCTGGTGGCCAAGAAGGCCAGTGGCATCCTGCGGTGCATTAAAAAGAACATGGCCAGCAGGTCGAGGGAGGTGATCCTCCCCCTCTACTCTGCCCTGGTAAGGCCTCATCTGGAGTACTGTGTCCAGTTCTGGGCTCCCCAGTACAAAAAAGACAGGGATCTCTTGGAAAGAGTCCAGCGGGGGGCCACAAAGATGGTGAAGGGCCTGGAGCATCTCCCCTGTTGAAGAAAGGCTAAGTGAACTGGGTCTGTTTAAGCCTTGAGAAAAGAAGACTGAGAGGGGACTTGGTCCAGGTCTATAAATATCTACAGTGTAGGGGGCAAAGTGGCAAGGCCAGACTCTTTTCAGCAGTGTGTGGAGACAGGACAAGGGGAAACGGCCAGAAATTGGAGTATAGGAAGTTCCACACAAACATGCGCAAGAACTTCTTTACTGTGAGGGTGACAGAGCACTGGAACAGGCTGCCCAGGGGGGTTGTGGAGTCTCTTTCTCTGGAGATATTCAAGACCCGCCTGGACGCCTACCTGCGCGACCTGCTGTAGGGAACCTGCTTTGGCATATGGGTTGGACTCGATGATCTCTGGAGGTCCCTTCTAACCCCTATGATTCTGTGATTCTGCGATAACACAATATATTACAATCGCATTGAAAACTGAGGCTAATAAATCAAGTAAAATAAGAGAGAGAGAGGTTTCCAAAGACCAAGAAGCCTACTTTGAAATTGAAGGCACACGGCTTAGAAGCACACCCACACCCGCTCCCAGGCAGTGAGAGAGAGAGTGAGCATCACTTCCATGACGTATTTTCCTCTTTGACCATGAGGTCCTCTGGGACGTGTAGTTCTTCTCTGTGCTCCACATGATGTTACGATGTGGAATACCAATAGCAAAAATTGCAAAACCATTACAACAATAACGAAAATAAGTAAGGAAAAGTGTCTGATCATTACTACACGAGGTTAGTGATAGTGGTTAAGGAAGACATGTCACCAGTTGCCCTAACACTTCACTGTCATCCAGATCTGCAGTCACTGGGGAGCTCAGGCTGCAGAGAGGATCTGGAGAACCTGTCCTGGCAATTGGTAAGTATTATGGCGGTACGTCCACCCTGTAGATGAGTTCTCCAAAGTCACTGCAAACAGGTCCAGCATTTATAGCACTGAATAAACATCTCTGTGTAACTGACTGGTGGAACATCTGATTTTCTCTTTCTCCTGTTGGTTTTCACCCCAAAACCTGGCCAGGGTTCAAGGAGGAGCCAAGGGAGTTGCACTATCTATTTTGGTGTACCACAGGCCTCTTTGGCAAGACTGTCTGCCCAGGACTCCTGTAACATACTTAATTGGGTAACAAATATTCCCTTGTGATCAAGACAGATAACATTTGACCATTATTATTGCATACTAAGCATTGAAACAGAGCTTATGTAGATAAACACCACAATATACATACTCATGCTAACATGGAAAAATATGGATTAAAATTATACATGCAATATCCACTAGATATACTGTGAGGTTATGAGTTTCATTTATAGGTCAATTTTGATTTCAGGGCCTATTGTTCAGGCTCCAGCATTTCACAGGGAAAGAAGTGCTCTGTATAAACACAGATGAGTTGCAGCATTGAATATGGAACCAGGGAACAGAGGATGTGTGCATCAGTGTTGATAATCAAATCAGGACTGGTACACCTGCATACAATCAAGATCTCATACAATTCTCTTTGCCTGCCCTTCCAATCTTCGTTCTTCTCAGCACAAAGGACTACATGTGATAATAACCTTAGGCAGCTTTTGGAAAGAAGATAATCGGACTTATGGCACGAAATTTTGCTTGGGTGCAACTAACTAACTTCGGCAGACCACCTCTAATGCATATAAATTACATGGCGTCACAAACTGCGCAGGTGTTGCATCAGCTTACTTGGAGTTCCACAGCACACTTCAAACCTATCAGTTTTAAGAGAAAACATTCACTGTTTTATTATAGCAGACATCAAGAGCAGAGATGCTGAGTCACAAAATCAGGAACACCAGTGTACCTTTTGAGGTTCAGGAAACTGTTTTTACTCTCAGTGTACAAGAGAAATATAACCAGTAGATAGATAGCTGCATAAATGAAACATGACTAAAAATATCATATTTTACGCCCAGGGAAGCAGGCTTGCCTGTTAAGGCAGGATTTATCTGCTAGAAACCAATCCTGCTAGAAACCCAGGTACATTTGAAAACCAAACAGGAATTACTCTCAAAGCACAGAACCCCACTAAGCATCCTCATTCTGGGACAAACTTACACCACTACCTGCCTGCACAGTTTTATCTGTTTGAACAATCAGGACTCACATCTGCTGAGTGGAGGGCTGTTAGGGTAATATGGTTAGGTCATGGTTGGACTCAATGATCTTTAACGTTTTTTCCAACCTGAGTGATTCTATGGTTTCCACTGTTGCAGAAGCCCAAGAACACTCCTGAGCTGAATTACTCCAATTTGAAATATTTCTTTGGAATTCTACCACTGTGATTGAATTGCAATTTTTTTTTTCTTTTCTGGGGGGGGGAGTGGGCAGCATTTTCTATTGGAATTCCTTTTCGCAATGACTGCCTCCAGAGAGTCATCAATTGTATTGAAATTGGTTTGGGGAAATGTAAGTGAAACTGTGGAGGTAAAAATCTTAAATCAGTCTATGGATTTAGTCAGCTATATGTCCATCTTCATAGAAACTGAAAGAAGAAAATGTAGGTTTGCCCATTTATTACCTACATGGAAAACACAAATGGCTAGAGCTGACTCTTATCAGTGTATGACTTTAACAAGTCACGCTAAATAGAAAAATGAGATTGTGCACAGTTTGGAAATATTAGGAAAAGCAAAAGGTATGAGCTGATACTTTTTTTCCTAAACAACTGCTTGCAATATACTCTTTCCTTTTATTGCACAAAGAGCTACTGACATTTCATTTTGTATTTACTCTCAGTTGAAATGCAAAATGAAAGACTAAAATTCTATTAAAAGAAATTCAAGAAATCCTTAGAGCATTTGAAGAAATTTCCAAGGGGGCAATATACATTTTAGATCATTACTCTTTACCCCAAAGTGAAAATGACACACTTCAGGTGTGATGGAAAATGTGTTATTTTTCCCATTCGCAGAGAAAATGCAAATAAACTACTATTTTCTGTTTACATTATTTGTCACAGTCCCATCATATTCTGCCGTAATACTTATAGTTTTCTTTCGAGAGCTCCCAGAGGAATCATACAGATAAGAGTTACAAAGGCTAATATATGACTGTAATCCTGAAGTCATGCAAAAAATGGCAATACCAACTCTTTCAGGCATGCAACTTTGAGGTAGCCTCCGATAAACCAAGAGAAAAAAACTTTCTCCTGGCCTTGTACATACTACTATTAATGTACTGCACTCTAGTAAACTATGTAAGATGTTTAAGTAACACAGTAGTTCTTTATTGCTTTACTAATCTATTTTATACATCTGTGCTCAGTAATAACAGTAGCCACAATGTATGCTCTGTGTAGGCAACAACAATTGGAAATGAGACGTTGCATTAACTACTCAACACATCCGACTTCACATGCATCAAGATCCTTACTTTTGATTCCAAAACATACTTCCAGGACAATAAAAGATTCTCAGCGGTCAGAGGTATCCAGCATTTCAGAAGTCAGTTGGAAAGAAACGCTATTGTCGGCCACAGGAATTACAGAAACTGGCAAAAACTACAGGTCATGTAGGAGGCACATTTCAACACGATGTAAAACAACATCAGCTGGAACAAAAAAACAAAAAACACTTCCACTTTAGTCAAAACATGTGAACCCTGTCTTAAACATAAGATCCATAAGATCCGAAAAGAAAATGCAAAGTTTTGTCAAATTAAGGTAAAATTAACATACCATTTATAATCTAATGTTTACTTTGCTTTGCTATTTTATTTTTTTAAGTGGATATAGGCTAATCAAGCTTGTACTGTCTAGATCCAATGAGAAACTATTATTTGCATTTACAGCTAAATGATATATGACTTAACAAAAGTGAAAATGATCTGAAACTTGATCAATGAACTGCATTTTACTCTAAAGCACAGAAAAGGATGAATCTGGCATTTTCTGCATGGTTCACTACTACTGTTTTACCACAAACTGAAAACAAGTAGTTGTTAGAACATAAGTGGATTATACTCACAGGCAAGCGTAATTAATCCGTTGATCAAAAAGAATGAACTCAATTATAACCTTCAGGTATGCATGTGTGACTCTGTTTTTACCTGAATACAGATGTTAGGCAAACTCAGTAGTTTTAGCTTAGTTTGCATTGGAGATATTCAGGACCCACCTGGGCACCTACCTGTGCAGCCTGGCCTAGGGAGTCTGCTTTGGCAGGGGGTTAGACTAGATGATCTCTAGAGGTCCCTTCCACCCCCTACAATTCTGATTCTTCTTTAAGTCAGCTAGCAGCAGGGCAGGAGAGGAGCTGTCAAACAGCATTCAAGTAATAATATATAGCCAACAACATTTTTTGTTTAGTTAGTGGTTGCTTAGAGCCCTTTTCTGCAAACCATATAAACACATGGCTAAATTCTTATGACCAGTGCAGCAAGATGAACACAAGCTTAGCTAGCATAGATGAGTATACACATATTGTACCTCTGAGAAAGCCAAGTGTTCAGCACTTGCAACAGAAAAATATCCTTAAAGGATTAGTCAGTAAGTAGGTAACTTTCTTGATTAAGGCTGAATTAATTGTTGTGACACGAACAAAGAATTAAAACCCAGAAGAATTAAAAATGAATATATGTCTATAATGCCAATAGAGAATATGCTTGAAGAGTAGTATTTCAGTTTATTAGTAGAAAGAATTATACATGGAATGTTTCCACCTCGAGCAGATAAATATTCTATCACAGCACACAGCACTGGTAAGCAATCTTTTAATATTTATTGAATGGGAACATAACTACGTGTATATTTGCAGATTTTTTTTTTTTTTTTTTTTTTAAGTTTGACAGCAACAGCTCTTCAGGAAGAAGAAACACCAAGCGGGTAGTAGGGCTGTACATGATGGAGAATTAGAGAAACAGAATTTGAACAAAGACGTCAGTTTCATACGTTGTGATAATGTCCACTTCATCCCTGATGTTACACTTCGCCTGAATACACCAAATGGTATAATCAGTGGTCACAGAAGAGACCTCAGTATTTACCCACAGCTATTCACTGCGGTCAATAAAAATCACTGTAAGGATCAATTTACAAAGAACCAACTCACAATGCTTGCCATTTTTCCTAGCAAAATGTTTCCCCATCAATTCAACATTGTAGGCTCTCAATCTTAACACACAGTGTTTCACAAAATGATTTACTAATAAAAGCCAGTTCAGTGAAACAGACTTGTCATGGTTTTATCTCTAGATCTGTGTCCATGACAGGGGACCAGCCCAAAACAGGAAAGAAAGGAATGAAAGGGAAAAAAAACAGCAGCAATGATCTGAGAAGGACAACAAACTTACTTTACTAATTATAGTAATGAAATACAAGTCAATTGAGATTGAAGCTAATAAAAATCAAGTAAATGGGAGTGAGTTTCTGAAAACCCAAATTCTTACTCTCATTTGTCAGGGAGCAAAAAAAGACAGTTTTGTTACTTCCACTCAGCTTTATCCTTCTCTTTTCCCAGAAGACAGAATGAAAAAGCAAAGTCTTCTGGGAATTATGGTTCATTCTTCCCTTCCAAGACAGCAGCATTATCTCTTTATCTCCCAGAGCACAGCATGATGTTATGATATGGAATACCAATAATAAACCACAAAACTATTACAAGTGTGCAGCTTCCATTAATGTGACAATGCTACAGTCTATTAGTAATAACATATATATAATAGTATGTAACATATAATATATAATAGTAATAACATATATATGTTATCTCAACTTGTTGAGAAAAATATTTATTATATTTTGTCAGTAGCATTGAATAGTAGACAGTTGAAAGCTGCTAATGAATTTTACAGAAGCTATGGGAACATTTCAGTGAATTCAGGTGTCAATACACAGATAAGTTTGGTTTCCAGTGGACACATTCAAAATAGTAACAAACCTTTACTGATGTCTCACTGAGATCTTTTCCTCTAAATTCACGAAGTGTTGCCAATAAGCAAGTATTTTCCAACACCTTGTATTTCCTCTACATCAGACATCTATTAATTTAATGCAAGTGAATCATAATTCTGAGGTTGCAAATACTCATGTGCAAAACTATCAAAACTGGAACAAATAAGTACATACAGAACAGCTTTAGGTGGAAAGTCTGTGCAGCTACAAAGCTATGACGTCTTTGGGACTACAGCAGTATGGCGAACAGCTTACACAATTTGAGCGCTGCAACAGATGGACACAGGCTCTTAGGAAGCACAGGATGGGGCAGTAAAGAGGAAATATCACACTCCACATGAGAGCAGATGAAGCTCTGGCAGCTCTGCCTTGGTACTTTCAGGAACAGGTCAAGAGACAACAAACCCAGACAGCAGGCAGACTAACATAGGAGCTCTTGTAGGGTGTACTGCTACAGATCATGTGACCAAGAAGAAGCAGTGCCAAATTTAAAATTCCAGAGACAAAGAAAATCGAGCAACTTACATAACCACCCCCCCAAAAAAGTACGTTATCAGTACTGAACATTAAACAGGTGTATTTTAATCATGTCATTTACAGATAAGACTGTTAAAACAGATAAGAGCTCAGATTCATATACTTTAAATACTTACTACAGCAAACAATTTTGTTGATAAAATGTGTTTATCATTAGAAAAGACTGACAAGAAAAATAGCTTTGTGGATAGATATATATATATTTATTTTTTTATTTTTTTTTTACAGATTTTGCAGAATAAGATATTTGCATAGATTTCACAGTGCTTCTTTATCACTGTCTAAAATAGCTTAACTTCCTGAAGTATTTCAGTATTATTAGGAACATTTTGGTTTGTACTGACTACAGCAGATAAAAGAACACAAATGAAACAGACATTGTGTTTTAATGGAATAAATAATCTTCAAGTCAAAAACAAATTCTCTTTTCAAACAAAGTTAAATAATACAGCCTTACTCTTCTTGTTCTGAAGAACACAAAAATTGTTGAAAAGCTCTACAAAATTCTCCATGATGGCCTGCCTTGCTTGTCAACTTCTATTTAACTAGAAAAATTCTGAAATATATCCGCACCCTCAAGCCAGTTCCGAAAACAGGACAGCCCTTTGTCTCTGATCTGTTTTCTTCCTTTGTCAGTAATGACTTCTCCGGTTTGTTTCACAATCACCAGTTTAGGAATTGCTGTTATGTTGTATTTCTTCTTCAGATCACTGAGAGAGAAAAGTTAAATATAAAGACATCATTAGGAATCACTGTAGGAAAACACGTAATTTCTTGTGAAAGTTACTCTGGTAAGTACACGTGGGAGAGCAGAAGCAATGACTGCCCAGACTCTTTCAGAGTTTGAGGCATAGCACTGGATAGTTCGGAGAGATGGAGAAAGCAAAGCCAGCCAGAACCAGGCATTTACCTGGTGAAACTTAACTTAGCTAAGGGAGCTAGGAGAGATGAAGCAACTTTCCCGTAACTGCTCTTCATCACTGTCTGTAGCCTCCAGAGGAGTGGAAATTGATTCTATGGTCTATAAAGAGGTCAATTATACTGTGACATATGCTTTCACCCTGTTTTTATTACCCAGAACCAGATGTCTCTTTTTGCAGGCTAGGAGGAAATACCTTACTTACATTAGCATTAGCTATTTATTCCACTACAGAGATGTTGCAATAAATCAAAACTGTAAAGGAGCACCGTATATAATACTTCATTTTAAGCAGGAGGAAAAAAAAAAAAAGAAACAAATAAAAAACAAACAGAGGAGAAAAATGCATTAAACTCCTTCAATGACACAAGCTGAAGTCTCAACAGAAGAAAAACTGGCAAGAAAGGCCATTTTTCATATTATTAACACTGGTGATTACTGTAAATCAGGATATGGATAAATCTTGACAGATTACAAATAACTATCCCGCAGTCAATTGTTTTCTAACAAAACAGTTAAACTACAGATGAAAAAATTAAAAAGGCAAACAACAGAAATTCTCCATGAAAGAAATCCGGATCTAACCAAACTGCTGATGAGCAAGTGACCCACGAAAAATTAGAGATGACTTCTGAAGGACAGAAAGTCAAATAATCACAGAATTGTAGGGGCTGGAAGGGACCTCTAGGGATCATCTAGTCAAACCCCTCTGCCAAAGCAGGCTTCCTAGACCAGGCTGCACAGACAGGCATCCAGGTGTGTCTTGAATATCTCCAGAGAAAGAGACTCCACAGCCTCTTCAGGCAGCCGTTCCAGTGCTCCATCACCCTTACCTTACACACATTTGTGCAGAACTTCCTATGCATCAGTTTGTGGCCATTTCCCCTTGTCCTATCACTACACACTGCTGAAAAGAGTCTGGCCTCATCCCTTCACCTCCCACACCTTAGAGACACAGACATTGATGAGATCCCCTCTCAGTCTTCTTTTCTCAAGGCTGAACAGACCCAGGTTGCTTAGCCTTTCCTCATAAGAGAGGTACTCCAGGCCCTTTATCATCTTAGTTGCCCTCTGATGGATTCCTTCCAAGAGATCCCTGTCTTTTTTGTACTGGGGAGCCCAGAACTGGACACAACACTCCAGGTAAGGTCTCACCAAGGCAGAGTAGAGGGGGAGGATCACCTCCCTTGACCTGCTGGCCACGCTCTTTTTAATGCACTGCAGGATGCCGCTGGCCTTCTTGGCCACCAGGGCACACTGCTGTCTCATGGCCAACCTGTCATCCACCAGGATACCCAGGTCTCTCTCTGCAGGTCTTCCCCCAGCCTGTACTGGTGCATGCATGTTATTCCTCCCTAGGTGCAAGACTCTACAATTGCTTTTGTTAAACCTCATCTGGGTCCTCCCTGCCCAACTCTCCAGCCTGTCCAGGTCTTGCTGAATGGCAGCACAGCCATTCCTCCCAGCTTCGTATCATCAGCAAACTTGCTGAGGATGGACACTATCCCCTCATCAAGGTCACTGATGAAGATGTTGAACAAGACTGGACCCAGCACCAAACCCTGGGGAAAACCGCTAGATACAGGCCTCCAACTGGACTCTGCATCACTGATCACAACTTCTAAGCTTGGCCAGTCAGCCAATTCTCAACCCACTTCACCATCCACTCATCGATCCCACACTTCATCAGCTTCATTGTAAGGGTGCTGTGTGAGACAGTATCAAACGCCTTGCTGAAATCCAGGCAGACTACAACCACTGTTCTTTCCTCCATCCACCCAGTCACCGATGACACTGTAGAAGACTACCAGGTTGGTCAAGCATAACCTCCCTCTTGTGAACTCATGCTGACTAATCCTGATAACCTTTTTCTCTTCCAATTGCTTGGAGCTGACATCCAGAACAAGCTGTTCCATCACCTTTCCATGGATGGAGGCGTCTCGCTCCAATTTATAGGAGAGAGAAGAGGTTCTTTGGTATATGTATACCTGGTGTGACATTAAGAAATAACAGTTCAAATGTTGGCCTGACCAAATCTTAATCAGGAAGATGGGGAAGGGGAGGACGGACGATTCAGGGTGATGGGGAAGGCAGAAGATAGAAAAGATAGAAAGAGGCAAGAATTCTGTAAAGCAGGGATAGTCACCACCAGGATCCAGCAGCAGTCCTGTTGCAAGACATTCCAATGGTCCAAGGAAAAAGTGCAGGGGAAGCAGTGGGGCTAGCCTTAGGCAGCAAGCGGGTAGCCAGAGTCCGGGAGGAGGCAGCAGGACCCAGGTAGCAGGCCCAAGAGAGCAATCAAGCTCTCTTGTCAGCAAGCAGGACTTTCATAATGAGGGATCTAATGGCAGACACCTTCAGGGGAGAGCAGCAGCAGAGTGGCCAGCCTTAAGCAGGTGGAGCACTGAGCAAGTCCAAGAGGGAGAGGCAGGTCATGAGGCTTCTCATGTCAGAAACATTTATCTTCTACTACTCATTTCTCTTCTTCTTCTACTCATACTGTTGTATGGCTACTTCCAGCTGCTGGTAGAAAGCCTCACCCACTTCCTCCTCCCAATCAGGGGGCCTATAATACACACCCACAACAGTGACACCCATAGTAGCCTGCCCCTTAATTCTCAACCACAAGCTCTCCACTGCTACATAACCCACCCCCAAGTGGAGATCAATACAATCTAGGTATCACAAAAAACAGAACTCCACCACCCTGCCTAGCCAGCCTGTCTTTCCTAAAAAGCAGGTAGCCATCTGTGACAGCATTCCAGTCATGTGATCTGTCCCACCACATCTCCATGATCACAATGAGATCGTGGCCTTGCAACCACACACAGATCTCTTCCTGTTTATTTCTCATGCTGCATGTATTAGTGTACAGAAATATTAGGGAAGCAGCAGGTCCAAGTATCCCTAAAGGGACACAAGAAGATGCCAGGTGAGAATTTGCAACATATTCCTCTGAGGAGTTCTCACAAGATCCTACAGGACAATCCAGAGATTTTTCCCTGCAATATCCTTGAACAACATTCCCAAGCCCTTCTCTGTCCCACTGACTTCCACCCTCTTCCCACATCAAATCTAGCTGAAATCTCTGAACTACTCTCTCAACCCCAATGAGCATCATTTTATCCTCTTCCACCTCCGTACTTATTTTAAAGCTCTGTCACCTCCTCTGTCACCACCCTTTCCCCCTGGAGACAGGTGAGACCGATCCACATCCATGAGGCCAGGTGCCAAGTAAACCACCCCATGGCCAAAGAACCCAAAGTTTCTGCAGCAGCACCAGCCTTTCTGTCACTTATTCAATGTCTTCCTAGCCCATTCTGTATCCCATACCACAAACCAGAAGGGAGAGAAGAAAATACCACTTGTACTCCTGCTCCCTCAACCAACTAATCTTCTCTGATAGCTCACAGGCTTCCCTGAATGATTTCATCACTGCCTACCTGAACTACCAACAACTATCTGTTTTATAGAAAATGACCTTCTTGCACTGCTGTTCCAAGTGGGCAGAAACTGAGCACCAGAAAAGCCAGACGATGGCAACACAGCATGCAATACTAGAATAGACATGAGACATCTGAATAACATCAGTGTCAAAACACTGAACAGAAATGTCATGCCTGAGCACAACCACTACAAGCAAGAACACCCGATATGCAAGGCTCAAGTCCACATAATTATGATCAAGGAAATATTTGCAGGCATTATTAAAAATAGAAGACATTAGCATACAGACATTCTCCATTTTCACTGAAATGAGGAGAAACCTTTAAAATCCTAAATGAATACAGGACCAGAGAAATTCCTGAAACATATCTTTCCTTCTCATTTTTTTGCAAGAAAAACCCTGAACAGGTAAAGGATGCTGCTTTGCCAGGTAGTTAGCAGCAAATTTTAGCAGAGAAACAATAATAAGGCCTAGCAACATAGGCTTGTTCAGACAACTCTGAAATAAAAACAAGCTACCAAGGATAGCCACAGAGTGATTTCAAGTCTTCTAAAATGGCAGGAAAAAAAAAAACAACCCAAAGCAAATTCATGTAAGGAGAATGCAAAAGATTACCATCTCATACCAGTGGTAAGGTAAACAGCTTGGAAAATGCACTGTATTGCTTCAGCAAATAGGTTAAGATGCCTAACACAATTGTGGCACAGACAGAACCGCGGAAACTGAAAGTAATTTGCCAGTGAGACTGGAAATAAGAGTTTGCTTTCCTAAGGAAACAACAAAACATCTTGTTTATGCAGCCCTGGACAGAAGGTTGCTTGCATCAAACCAGACTGAAGTATGCACAAAGACTCTGCTTATATTTGTATGTAGGTGGTTGTACAACTAGACTTGAAGAATGCTCAGGAATGGATCTGCAGTTATCGCTTCTTCATCACCACGAATGTGTCAGAGGTGTTTACAAAAGCATTTTAAAACCTGTTAGATTACCCATGGGGATCTCATATGCTGTGACTCACCTGTACAAAAAACACAGGCACCATCCGATGAACTAACAATGATAGTTTAATCACTAGCCGTAAGCAGAAACATCACGTGCCTCATAGGAAAACTCAATTTTCTTGCAATACCTTAAAGTGATGAGTAATGACATTCTTAAATATCAGCTGAAAGAAGATAATCCCAGGTGAAGCCTACAGGTATGTACTGTTTCTCACTGAGAAGACAAATCTGAAATTCAAAAAGTCAAAGCAGAAGAGAAAACTATAAAAAAGAACAGCTGGGGAAGCTGGGGACTAGATTAGCAGCCTTTTTATAGTCAAAGAATATTTTAGCAAAATCCTTGAAACCTTTACTTTTTGGCCACGAAAAGGGTAGTAACACAAGATGACAACCTTCATTTGCACACAAAATACAAAAAGACAAGAAAGATTATTTAAGGACAGTGGAAATCATTGAGGTTCATTAGGCGTTTGATTCTTAGGAGAATCTTACAGAGGAATGTTTCCAAGGGTACAAAGATTTTACAGTATCATGTACTGATTTCAGACTACAGTGGAGTTTATTTCCTTCATAGAAACCCACACAGTACTAGGGTTTGCATTTGGGGCTAGAACAGTGTTGGTAACAACACACCAGTGTTTTACCTGTTGCTGAGCGGTACTTACGCAGTCAAATCTGTATTTGTCATTCTGTCCTGTCAGTGAGGAAGCTGGGGGTGGGAAACAGTCTGATAAAGGACACAGCTGAGACAGTGAATCCCAACTGATCAGAGGGATCTCCCAAACCACATGACAGAATCAGCAATAAAAGATGGGAGAAAGAAGGAGGAAGTGAGGGGACATTCAGATTTCACTGGAATTATCATCTTTTCATCATGTGTGATGAAGCCCTGTTTCTCTGCAAATGGCTCAACATCTGCCTGCTGATAGAACGTAGCAACTGAATTCCTTATTTTGCTTCACTAGTGTACGCAGTTGTGCTTCACCTTTTAAGCTGCCTTTACTTCAAACCACAAGTTCCCTCCTCTCAAATTAATTGCCCTAGCCCACTGTGGAGGTGGAAGGAAGTTAACAAGCAGCTGAGTGGTTCTTAGCTGCTTACCCAGGTTAACTCCTAACGTAAGTGAATAATTTTATATGACAACTTAAGACCTATACACAAGAGGGTTGTTAAGAGACAGGCAACATGTGGCAAAGTTAATTTCATAACGGAACATATACAAGTACACTCATTTGCTAGGTTAAAGTGATATTTAACAACCCTTCAGTCTTAACAGCTTTCACTTGTCCAGTATTTTCAAGCAAAAGTACTTCTATCTTGCTAAGCTGCTTCTAGTAGTATATGCTGTAATCCACAGCCATGTGTATTTTCTTTTAGCAGTGAATTTTCTGCACTGTTAAGCATTAGTCACTTAATGACATCAAAAACTCACATTGTAAGAATCAGATTCTATTTTAGTGTTCAGATTTGGGATTAGTTTAAACAGGTTACAACTCCTAATTGCTCATAGATACTTCTCACTTGCCTTTTTCAGTTCCCTTGACGTGCTTCTAAAGATGCTAGTACACATTCAAACCTAAAGTTTCTGATGTAAAATGTAAGCATACCCTTCCCCCTTTTTCCAGGAATCATTTGGGACTGTTTGGGATTCTAGTCTTCACTGATAGGAGCTCATGTAAATGCCTGCCTACCTGTCAGCTTGTAGAATGTCTAGCACACCACAGACAGCTAAACAAAGAATATCTGATTTCACGGTAGGGTTAAGTATAAACAGAGCAGTCTCTTCACATATCATAATGAATGCAGCAGTCCCTATTTACTAAAATTTGTTATTAATATATTCCCTTCTACTCCTCTTCTAGCTCTCCATTATTCCCATTTCTCCATTGCTCCCTTCTTTCTAGAATTTCTTTGTCCCACCTCCGCAAGAACCTAAAGCCTGTGCCTGCAGCAGCAAGATCAACATCAAAACTGCGAGCAGTCAAGGCATCAGGAGTAATATTTCCTGCTAGTCATGTCATAGGTCATCTACTGTATTAAAAGTACACCTTTTGCCATCTCTGAGAAAACAGTCAGCAGCACCAAGATCTTGCTGTGAATTTACTTTTTTGCTTCTCCACAGGTACATATATTTATATATGTATATAAGGTACAACCTTATAGGCTACTTCTAAATAGGATAAAATTCAGCCCCACAAAGTATTGCACCTCCATGCGTGAAATGCTTTTTATCCAATTTCAAGTCAGCTCTTTTGTCCTATAAGAGACATTAGTCTAAGTTGCAGACCTTACACACTGAAGTTACCAGCTAGAACATCAACTTCACTGTAGACTTTAAGAGAGCCCACAAGAGAAATCAACCTGAATGACTGAATGTGAACTGTTGAGTCATGCCAACTGATTGATCACCTGAGGCAAGGACTGAGTCAGCCCTGATGAAGGCAATTTAACTGTGGGACCGAAGGAGCAGAGCCTGGCTCCACCTCTCCTAGACACCACCTCCCTTTGAAGTTATCTGCTGTGAGCCTAGGACATGGGTGAGCATTCCATTTATTTTTTATTATCTCTTTCCACCATGATAATCTTTCTAACTATAAAACCTATAAAATACCATCCTAACCACACTACTTTGCTAGCAGTACATTTGTTAATTGTACAATGACTTACAATGGAATTTTTAAAAGGTTAATGAATAAAAATTAATAAATACACAAAATGTTAAAATACCAATCTGTTATAAGTTAAATTTAAAACTGTGTTCTTACTTAGAACTGAAAGAAATGGCCAGAATTACATCTGGACAAGTTGGATGTGCTTGTAAAATGTTTACAGCGGTTCATGAATATCTCTGAAGCTAAACTGCCAGATAATTCAACCTAAGCTTCTTAAGCATTTTCATGCGAGCCTTTATTGTAAGCAATGAAGAGCTTCAAAATCATTGCCTTTTCCTATTTTTCCATTCTTTGTTCTTCCATGATACATTGTGCACACTGGTCTCACAGCTACACCTGACGGCACAAACCATACTTCACTACAGGTATCTCAAGGTCACTAGAAACTGAAAAGCTGATTAGGTTGCCTCCATACCTCCATTCCACATGACTTGGGCACGTCATGGCACAGTTCAAAATAGAAACCTAATCCACTGAATCTGAAGCTACAAGCACATTCCAGTGGTCTATGCCAAATGGCTTGCTGGATATAGCGACTTCAGGTATTACATTACCTTCAAGAAGTTGGCATAAATTCTACTAGTGTTAGCAATTACTGAATACAATTACTGCCTGGGAAGCATTTGGAGAGCTATGAAGTATTTTTAGATCTATTTTTGAGTTGATGGAAATTGCTATTAAAAAACAAAGACATAGCATTAAGTGATTTCTGACATCCAGGATGTCCAAGGAAGGATGACATAATTCCTGGGTTCAGGTAGTTCACTCTTGAGGTTGTCAAAGTATACAAATCAAACAACTCATTATTTCCTGACCTTCACTGGCTGAAACATCGCTGCTCTTACAGAACAAGATACGAACCACCTGTAACTTTACTTCCATTATTTAATACATTTCTATGAATATACAACTTTACACAAATAAACTAAACCTACTGCTTTACCTAATCCAAAGCTGAAGAAACATTTTCAGCCTACAGAAATTTCAGTGCCCTTCCCGCTCCTCTCCAATACCTTCTCTGTATCCCCTTAGTCTATAATTTTTCAGAGAAACTAAATCATGTTTCTGAGTAGTCAAAATGTATATATATATATTCAATTTCTGTCATCATAACAGTTTTTTCTTGTTAGTGTCCTTCACCCCACTCTTCAAACATGCTCATGTCTCCACCTTCTGTTGTTCTGCTGAGCAAACTGCCTACAGTTGTGCCCATTTAAAAACATATTACCACAGGATTTTTTTGTCCCTTGTTTATCAACTGAATTTGTTTTTTACCAAGCTTACCTGCATCTCTCAAATTGTTTATAGATGTGGCTTAACCCTGTAGGCAGCTCAGCACCACATAGCCACTTGCTCACTCTCCCCAGGTGGGGTGGGGCAGAGAATCATAAACGTACAGGAACTCATAGGTTGAGAAAAAGACAGTTTTCTAGGTGAAACAAAAGCCATGCACACCAACAAAGCAAGACAAGGAATTCACCTGCTGCATCTCATCAGCAGGCAGGAGAACAGGGATCATCACAGGTAGCTGTTTCCTGGGAAGGCAAATGCCATCACTCTGAATGCCCCTGCCTTCTTACCTCACTCCAGCTTTTACTGCCAAATTTGACATCACATGGCACATGAAATCTGTTTGGCAATCACGAGTCAGCTCTCCTGGCTGTGTCCCCTCCCAGCTCCTTGTGAACTCCTGCTGTCAGGGCAGCAGAATTACAAAGGTCATTGTCTTTGCATAAGCACTGCCCTGTAACAACTTAAAACATCTGTGTCCTATCACCGTTTTCATCAAAAATCCAAAGTACATCATCACACAAGCCTCTATGAAGAAAATTAACTCCATCCCAGCCAAAACCACGACAACAGTTCATCAGCAACAAATTTCACTCTTATTTCTTTCCAGAGCACCACCAAAACGTGCAACCCAGAACTATCACTGTGCTGGAAAAGCACTGGAGAGAAAGCCAGCAGCAGCCCTGCCCAGAGGACAGGACGATGAAAGCAGCAGAGTGCTGATGCGGCCGAAATCCCGCAGGGCTGGAAGCACGACTGGAGCTGCCAGGGCACTAGTCAGGGCTGCACATGGGGCAGGCAGAGGTATGGGAAAGTTTTTATGTCGGAGAGGTGAATGCGAGCCGGCCCCTGCTGTACTCACTACTTGTAGGGGTCGTGGAAGGGCAGAGCCAGCCAGTCGCCGTGCATAGAGCGCATATAGCCGACCATTTCCTCGGCGCTGTGGTCAGAGGAGATGAAGACGACCTCGAATGGCGCGGGCGGCTGACTTTCCTCCAGCAGCTCCGTATAGAAATCGCAGAGCACGGGGGTGAAGTCGCGGCAGGGCGAGCACCAGCCGGCCGAAAAGTAGAGGCCCACCACCTTGTTCTGCAGTGCCTCCTCAGGGTCCACGCTGCGGCCGTCCTTGCTCACGAGCAGCCGCCCGCTGAACACGTCCACCATGATGCCTCGGGGCACACAGCGGAGCAAGGTGCAGCACCCGGGCGGTGAACGTGCACCCTCCGCAAGCGGCAGTGGACTTGGGCACTCACACCGTCTGGAGAAGCGCCTCGACACAAGAACGCACACCTCAACTCCGGCATCGACAACACTACCCCGGACTTGGATCCCTAAGGCTGAGCTCTAACTTTAGACCCGCCCCACCCCCTGACTGACAGCAGAGCTGGCCAATGGCCGTGGCAGGGAGGCGTGGCCGCGCCCCTGCCCCGGCCGGGCTGAGGGATGAGAGGCTCGAGGCCAGCCGGCTGGCGGAGGGTTGTGTTGTGTTTGTGCCCGGAGGGGGGTGGGAGTGGTCCCCGAGAGGTGAAGGTGACCCTTCTCTCTCACCTGGGCGGAAGTCGCAACCCCTGAGCTTTAGAGTACTTCTGGAGTTTGACTGAAGGGACGTGGTGGGGCTGATAACCACACGTGGCACTTTGTGTGTTCAGTAATTGCACCGTGTCCTGTTGAAAGAGAATGTATCTTAAACCAAAACTGACCAATTACAAGTGCTGCTATTTCTGCTCGATACTTTGAGCTCAAATTGTGGAGCTACTACCAGAGAAAACATTACACATTAAAACTGGCCTTTACAGTTGCTGGTACTACTTTTTCAGCTGCAGAGCCTCAAAAATCTGTCTGTTTTGTTTTCAGAAAAGACAGAGTTGTGTCCAATGTACATCATGACTGAAGTATACTAATATACTTGATATATATGAAAATATTCATATATATATGAATGATACTAATCATAGTAAGTGTGTAGTTTGGCAACTAAATCCTCAGTGAAGGACTTATACAGACGTCTCCAGACCATCTCCCATCAGTTGTGAAAACTGCAATATCAGAAGTCAGATGTTCAAATCTAATCTGTTGTAGGAAGAAACTGAGGACAGGCCCTTTGTCCCTTCCTTCTGAAGTCTCTTTGAAGTGTTCTTTTTCTCCCTTTGACTTTTTAGTTAGTTACTCTCACCTATTGTCATGAGAGAATGAAAGAAGGAATACCTTTAAAAAATGAGCAGATTATTTCTATGTGTGTTTTTATAACTGTTAGGATGGATCAGTTTGATTTGAGGGATGTATCCACGTCTGTTGTCACTGCTTTTTTTCTGTTATTGTAGGAGTCAAGGATAATACCAATTAACTGCTAATGAAAAGACAGCTTGTTCTTGTGCAGAAGTTAATGCACCTTTAAAAAGTATAATCAAGAGCTTAGAATTATTATTCTTTTACAAATTATTTATGTATATTTAAATTAATCCTTAGGAATCAGGGCCTTTCTATTTATGATCTCATATCTGACTAATTTGTAATCACTGTTCTGTTATTTCACTGAACAAAAAAAAAAAAAAGAATCACTGCATGGGCATTTGGAAGATGTTTTTGTTTCAAGTACAGCATTTATCCATTTTCATGGACTTTTTGGTTTCAAATCCAAGTGTCAAGATAGAAGTAGCGTTTGAAACAAAGTAATCCCCATATCTCTTATCAATCATTTCTCCAAGTTTTGAATGCAGTTTTGTCTGTCCCCCTTTAGACTTCCAAATGATATCCAAAGGAGAAGATGAAAGTGATGAAAGTAGCTGTGGAAAGTTGTTGTTTTTTAAAATGACACAGAAGGTAGGTTTAGCTAAATTGACACTTCAGCTAACACTTCTGCTCTACTGTCTGCCTTTCTTAGACTACCTGTGAAAAAGGACAGAGAGAAGGCCTTCAGAGAACTGGGGAAACACAGGAAAACATAAAAACATTCCCATAAAAGTTCAGACTACCAAAGGGTCACTGTTTGTTAGTATTCCCACCAATATGTCCTAACAGTGAGAGCCCTTTTTTTTTCCCCCCTCAGTTAATTATGAACTGAAGCAATAACCGAAGGAACATGCAACTATCCTACACTGTACATTAGAAAGCTGGTTATCCAGGCACTGTAATATTCCATGAAGAAAGATCATATCAGGACTGTCTTCTGGGCCTCTGGGCAAGCAGTAACTACAGCTCCACAGGGAGAAATCTAGGTGCACAACTTTCAGTTGCCTGTGTTGAAGTTGTTGACATACTTAACAAGCAAGAAAGGTAGTCCAAGCTGATAGGGAATATTGCTATAAATAATACAGTCCTTTGCTTCTCCCTGTGTTTGTAACTAAAGCTTGTATAGAAGGCTTTACTGATAGAGATGCATCCTGTCTGTACAGAAAATAGTTATAGGCTTGCATGTTAGCACATACACAAATAAAATTATTAGTTGATGTGCTCCAGGTTATAAATCTTGATGTTAGTTATAATAAATCTATGGAATATAAGAGCTACAGAGCCTTAAAACAAAACAAAACAAAATCCAACAAATACTTTCCTCAAGAAGCTTAATGTGTTCACCTCTGTCAGGACATCAAGATTCACGGAAAATGCAGCATATCACAGAAAGTCGTATCTTGCACCTGCTTGTCTTTTGACCATAAGGAAAGTTCTCTATTACAGTAGCACAGACCAATATAGTCTCATTTTATGACCTATCCTAAGCAGTCTAGAACCTGTTTTGGCTAGAAATGTTTTCCAGGAGTATTCTCATTAGAGGTGTTAAAACTACTGTGATTATTCCATTCCCTTGTCTCCTGATAATAATGGAGCTCTTTATGCAGAACGTGATCTTTTGTCAAGGAAAGTGGCATTAGCTCGTAAGATGACACTATCAGAATGGTTGCAAACAGTATTTATTCAGTAGAAGCCTCTGGAAAACCAAGAATAATTAAAATAAAAATTAAATTTCCCATCACATAACACTGTATTTCTGATTTTGCTAAAAATATTATACCATATCATAGAATGGCCTGGATTGAAAGGAACCACAATGGTCACGTAGTTTCAACCCCCCTGCTATGTGCAGGATTGCCAACCACTAGACCAGGCTGCCCAGAGCCACATCCAGCCTGGCCTTGAAAATAGGCTTTTAAATACTGAATTTACTGTAATATTCTAGTGTAACATTGTTTAGTTCTGTCTTTTAATCTGAAAGCAAGACTTTCAAGTTATTTGTACTTAGATTACAAAGAAAATCCTACTTCCCACTTGTGTTTAGCCTCAGTTAACTATAAATGAGTTAATTATAAATCCAAATTTTGACAAGTCTATGAGAATTAACAAGAATATCAAGATCAATCACATAAATCTAATTATGTTTTCTATGATTGAGGGCATTATTCTGAGAAAGAGACATGGAAGAAGTTAAAAACAAGCAATAGGTGTTCAAACTTGCTAACTCCCACATATTGTGGTTAACCTCAAGGCAGTATAATTCCATACCCCTCTGGCTGCAAATCTGATGTCTGCATTATATAGCTTACAGAGCTATATATAGTTTACATATATATATATATATATATATATATATATACATATATATGTGTATATATATATACATATATATATATACACATATATATATACATATATATATATGTACATATATATATATGTATATATATATACATATATATACTATACACGATATATACATATATATATACACATATATATATTATACTATATATACTACATATACACATATATGTATATATAGTATATATATGTATATAGTATATATACATATATACACATATATGTATGTGTATATATATATACATATATATACTATACATACATATATATGTATATATAATATATATGTATATATATATACATATATATACTATATACATATATATACTATATATACATATATGTGTATATATAGTATATATAGTATAATATATATATGTGTATATATATGTATATATAGTGTATATATATACTATATACATATATATACTATATATACATATATGTGTATATATAGTATATATAGTATAATATATATATGTATATATATATACACTATATATATAATATATACATATAATATATATGTATAATATACATATACACTATATATATAATATATATATTATACTATATATACTATATATAGTATATATATGTATATATAGTATATATAGTATAATATATATATGTGTATATATATATAGTGTATATATATATATACACACATATATATACACATATATATACATATGTGTGTATATATATATACACTATATATACATATATGTGTGTATATAGTATATATAGTATAATATATATATATGTGTATATATATAAATATATATATATATATATATATATGAAGCCCAGAGACCCCTCCGAACATTTTAGAGCATATGTGCAAAAGGGCAGAATGGTAAGTTAACTGGAAACTCAATGCATATGTAACATATGTAACCCATTTTGGGAAAATCTGATAAACATGTATGTACTTTGCCTTTGTATGTATAGCTGTGTGCCCCCTCAGTGTGCATGTTTGGTGGAACGATCCCCCATGCACCCAGTGCTGTAGTAAAGGAATACTTGCTTGACATAACTCACTGGCAAGTCATTCAATAGAGTTTCTTGATATTGCAGCAATAGAAAAATACTGAAGTAACATTCTGCTCAAGTTGTTTTAAATTCAGAATCTTTCCTCTTCATTCTTTAGCTGTTTAGTAGTTCAATGTAATTTAGACTTGTTTGTTTGTTTGTTTGTTTGTTTTTTCATAATGAGACCTCTGATTGGTCCATCCCTTTCAGGGTCATAATCATCCAATGTTAGGCATTTCTGTGCCTTATTGGATATGTAAAGCCAAGATGTCCTGCAGAATCCAGTTTAGTCCACTAGTGTCACAAGCAACCACTACCATATTTGTTTCTGACAGAAAAAGTCAGTCTGACAGTAAAAAGGACTCTGGTAGGAGGGACTCCAGAGTTTTGAAGGTAGTTTCAGTTGCTTTGTTTCAGTAGTTTTCTAGGCAAATGCAGAAGTAAATGGCCTTGCTGCAGATAAACAAATCCTCTTATTCTCTTCTGGCAAAACTCAAATAATCATGGAAAGGACAGCCAGCATCTACTTCTGCCACCCTTGGTATTCAGCCTCTATTCTATCTAGATTGACTTTGAATGATTTAATTAATGCAATGATTTTAGGTGATCGTTCACATTCTTGTTTTGAAAGAGTTTTGTTTCAAAGAATAAAAGAATCATATTATTCTTATACACAGAAGGGAAGATAATACTACTAAAATGCTTGTCATGTATAACAGAACCATTTCAGCATAATAACTATTTTTCAGCTTAATCTTTAAAAGAGATAGTTTGAAAAATACATAGGTTTTTTTCTTTTAATTAATTATTGTTTTTATTACGGTTGAACATAGCGTGCGAGACCAAAACAGAAAGAGCATGCTTTAAGTACCTGTGTTCGTACTCCCCTTGTTCAAATTTCCCATTGCATACCCTTTTTCCATTAGCAAATAAAGGACAAAAATAAAATTCAACCCCATGGAAGTATTATAGGGCTGAAATCTTGAACACCCTTCTGTGAAAAGCAAGCTGCCAGTGTAGCTCCTCCTGTCATCCGAAATCCAGGAAGAAAACTCTCTCTCCAGAGTGGTGTTAGAAAGCGGCATTCCTTTATTCCTCACAACACATACCATATGACTTGACTAGCAAGCACACCCTCTCAAAGTTCAGGTTCTACATGTGAACAGTTAAGACATACATATACAGTACATTGGCATACATATTCATTCTTTTTCAAGGACTTATAGATATGTGCTATGTCCCTTTGGGCATACTCAGTGGTATCTCAGTGGTCGAGTGCCTACCTACTTCTTCCCCTTTTTTTTCTTCACAATTAGCTTCATCACCAAGGTCTTTCACTTACGTTCATCCACTTTGGAAGATTTTCATTGCATATTAGGACACAGTGAGCAACTTTTTAAAACAGTGTATGTGGAAACCAAGGAAAATATCCTTGCACCTTTTGAGGCAAAAGATGAAAGTATTCTGTTATGTCTCCAGTGCAAAAGTATTGAGCAAAATAAGACTATTCATCCACTAAAGCTGAAATGAAAAGTTTTAGAACTATCACTTATGGATTCAGTTTGATAAACAAATGTATTGGTTCTTAAATTAATGTACTAATCCCTATTGCTAAATAAACCTATATCACCCCCAGTACTGTTATTGTAAATCAGTCCGTCAAGAAACTCTTTCAGACTCAGGTTGGAGTCATAGAAGCAGGCATTCATTAATAACAGCACTGGATGTGCTTACCTCAGAAACCTTGATACAAGGTAAGTATGTGGGTATGTGTGTGTACCTTGATACAAGGTAAATATGTGGGTATGTGGGTAAGTATATGGGTAAATAATAGAATATATGCATTCTTGAGAGATAAGTGTCTGGTTGGCATGTTAGTTTATGTAGTGTTGTCCCTTGAGGAGATCACTGTGGGGAGAGTGGGTAACCAAAGATAAAGGCTGGTTAGATACACATCTGCACCCAGAACTGCACAGGAAGAAACAAAGTTATCTAGCAAATACATGAAAAGGAGATAACAGCCTGACAACTATCTTGTAGATTCTGCTTGCTTGAAGAAACAAAAAGGGAAGGGCTTGTCAACTAACTAGCAAACGTGCATGCAAAGAACATGAACTTGGCAGCAGAGGTAGGACTCAGCTTTGGGAACTAGGAGATAAAAGAACCCATTTTTCTTACAGTAGGCACTTCTGCTTGCAGAACACCCACCATTGCATTAGTGAAATAAAATACTGTTCACTGAGATCCTTGCCTAGGTAAGCCTAAGTTATTGGCTAGAGTGTTTTGCACACCCAGTACTCTGAGAAACCCTGAGGAGTATGACTGGGTACTCAAATTTTTTACTTAAAAAAAAAAACACCTCAAAGAGTACTCTCTCTTTATTAGAATTAAGAAAGCTGAAGACTCTCCTCTGTCTCTTTTTGGGATTGAGCAAGCTTAATGGAACAGAAACTTTCCTTACATTACATAATCATTAAATTCCCAAAATCATTATCCTATCCATTCCCAATGATTATTTGGTGGTCTTCAGTGTCATCTAGCATTCTTCTAGTATCCTGATGGTCCATTGTTGGTCCTTTGAGGGGGCGAGGGGAAGGGGAAGGGATTCTCTTACTTTCTCCAACAGTCTTTATCTTTTGAAAACACTCATTCTGTCCCAAACAAAGATTGCTGTGGAATGCAAGAACAACCAGAGAAGTCTCTGCACACACATAAGAAAGACAAAGGAGAATGTCTTGATATCTGTCTGTCACATTTTAGGCTAATTGGGCCTCGTGTGGGAGTCCTGGCTCCTGTTGACATTGATAAGGCCTCCACAAAACAGGCACAGTTTTTTCTTTTTCTTTTACCTTGTTAAACAATACAGACTTACAACATGCTTCCACATCTTCAGTGTTACATCACAGTTATCATCCACAAAATCTAAAGGCTACTATGGTGTTGTAAGCAAGCATTAAACATACTATACAACAATCCAGTGGCTATCCTTATAAGGATATATTAACAGAATATTTTGTGCAATTACTTCTTCAAGTTACTGTCCTCTTCACTATCATGGGGTTATCCCTAGATATAAGTCTGTGACAGGAGGGCACAGTCCCTGGGAAAAAAGTAAAAAAAAGGAGAGACAAAGGAGCAAAGGAAAGAAAAAATAGAGAAAGGTTTGCCGCGTGACCCAGCTGGCCCCAGGCCACACGCTCTGGGAGAGGGTCAAGGGCAGAGAACTAGCAGATAGATAATTTTAACAAAGAGAAAACACAATGGCAACGATCTGAGGAGGAACGAGAATTTACTAAATGTAACCAAATTAAACAAAATGAGAGGGACGAGAGTACCCAAAGTACCAGTCAAACCACGATAGTGCGAGGGAAGCACGTGATTTCTCTGTGGCGAGCTGGGACAGCCAGAGGCAGAGAGTGGCAGGGGTCCAGTCTGGAGTCCCACCCCACTTCCTTTTCATGCCAAGTCCTCTGGGGATGCTACCCCTCTTCTCCAGGAACCCCAAATGCCAAAAAGGAGGTAACACAGAACCAGAACATTAACTCTAACTCCCACTTTTATGCATAATGTTCTGATATGGGATACCGACAACAAAAATCACAAAATCACAACATTCCACCCCTTATTCCACATCACCACATCATGCTTAACAGGTATCTATATAGGAACAAACAATAATTAGCATGTGTTACATATACACATACCTTTATACATATCTATACATGGATTCACTGACTGCACTCCCCCCAGCATCAAATTCCTTTGTGGTACACACCGGACGTCCCCATTTTTCTGCATCACCCACCAAGTGTACACAGGTCCCTGTACAAAAACAGTTCCACAAAAAGATTTGCCCTTTCCAGAGGCTGGAAGGACCCAAACTGCTTTCCCCAACATATTCTTTACATGTACAATAGGGACCTTATCTCCCTCTACAGTAAGTAGGGGACTGGATTGGGTAGGACCGCCATGATTGACAGATCCTCTAGAATTGACCCAACCAGGTGGCTTCTGCCAAATGCTTCTCCCAGTGCTTAAATGTTCCACCACCCACTGCCTTCAACATGGCTTTTAACAACCCATTGTAGCGCTTAATCTTACCAGAGGCTGCTGCATGGTAAGGGATATGATAAACCAACTCGATGCCATGATCTTTGGCCCAAATATCCACAAATGAATTTTTGAAATTAGTCCCATTATCTGACTCAGTTCTTTCTGGGGTGCCATGCTGCCACAGGATTTGCTTCTCCAGACCTAATATGGTGTTTTGGGTGGCAGCATAGTGTACTGCACATGGTTCAAGCCACCCAGTGATGGCCTCCACCATGGTAAAGCACATAATGCTTACCATTGTGAGATCGTGGCAAGGTGGTACAATCAACCTGCCACGCCTCCCCATATTTATACTTTTGCCATTGCCCTTCCCCCCAGAGAGGTTTCATCCTCTTGGCTTGTTTAATTACGGCACAAGTGTCACGGTCATGAATAACCTGTGCAACAGCATCCATAGTTAAGTCCACCCTTCAGTCTCCAGCCCACTTATATGTCATATCTCTTCCTTGATGGCCCGAGAAACCTCATGGGCCCATTGAGATAGAAATAACTCTCCCTTGTTCTGCCTGTCCAAGTCTATTTGAGCCACCTCAATTCTGGCAGCTCGATCTACCTGATGGTTGTTCTGTTGTTCTTCAGTAGCCCAACTCTTGGGCACATGAGCATCCACATGATGCACCTTTATACCTGTATTTTTTGTTCAGGCAGCAATGTCTTTCAACAGTTCAGCAGCCCAAATAGGTTTACTCTTCCATTGCCAGTTATTTTTTCCCACTGCTGTAACCACGCCCATAAAGCATTTGCCACCATCCACGAGTCAGTATAAAGATAGAGCATTGGCCACCTCTCATATTCAGCAACATCTAAGGCCAGCTGGACAGCCTTTACCTCTGCAAACTGACTTGATTCTCCTTTCCCTTCGATGGCCTATGCAACTTGTCACGTAGGGCTCCACACAGCAGCTTTCCATCTGTGATGCTTTCCCACAATACGACATGATCCATCCATGAACAGGACAAATTTCTTTTCATTTTCTGGTGGTTTGTTTTATGGTAGGGCCTCTTTAGCATGCAATAGCTCTTCTGCCGGTGATGTGCCGAACTTTTTACCTTCAGGCCAGTCCATGATCACCTCTAGGATTCCTGGACAGCTAAGGTTCTCCATCCACGCTCGTCGCATAATCAACACTATCCACTTACTCCAAGTGGCATCAGTAGCATGATGGGTGGAGGAAAACTTTCCTTTAAACATCTAGTCAGCACTGGCAGTCAAGGTGCCGGAAGGAGCCGTGTTTCAGTGCCACTTACTTCAAAAGCAGCGTGAACCACCTCATGTGCTGCTAAGATCTCCTTTTCAGTTGGAGTGTAGCCCTCTTATAACCACTTGTACGCTCAACTCCAAAATCCCAGGGGTCGGCCTCAGGTCTCTCCAGAGGCTCTTTGCCACGGACTCCAAGTGGGACCTTTCTCTCCAGCAGCAGTGTAGAGGATGTTCTTTACATCCTGTCCCATGCGTACTGGCCCTAGAGCCACAGCACGGGCCATCTCTCGTTTAATCTGTTTAAAAGCCTGCTGCTGTTCAGGACCCCACACAAAATTATTCTTCTTTCATGTCACCGGATAGAGAGGGCTCACTGTGTGGCTGTAGTTTGGAACATGCATCCTCCAAAAGCCCTCTATAGCCAAAAAAGACTGTGTCTTTTTCTTGCTAGTGGGTGGAGACATAGTGGAAATTTTGTCCATCACGTCTCCTAGGATGTGATGATGCCCATCTTGCCATTTTACTCCTAGGAACTGAATCTCCTGAGCAGGTCCCTTCACTTTGTTTTGCTTAATAGCTAAAAGCATGCAGAAGAATTTGAATTATTTGCTCTCCTTTCTTAAAGACTTCTTCTGCTGTATCACCCCACACAACAATGTCATCGCTGTACTGCAGGTACTCAGGAGCACCACCATGTTCCAACATATTTTGGATCAGTCCATGGCAAACGGTCAGGCTGTGTTTCCACCCCTGGGGCAAACAGTTCCATGTGTACTGAACACTCTTCCAAGTAAAAGCAAATTGTGGCCTGAATTCTGTGGCCAAAGGAATGGAGAAAAACGCATTGGCAATGTCAATGGTGGCATACCATTTGGCTGCTTTCGACTCCAATTTGTATTGGAGTTCTAACATATCTGGCACAGCAAGCGCTCAATGTGGGTGTGACCTCATTCAGGCCACAGTAATCTACCGTCAGCCTCCATTCTCCACTGGCTTTACGCACCAACCATAAGGGGGTGTTGAATCGTGGGTGGGTTCTGCTGTTCAGCCCCTGACTCTCTAGCTGATGAATCAGCTTGTGAATGTGGAGCAAGGAATCCCTGTTGGTGTGGTACCGCCGTCTGTACACCATTTTCCTAGCAATTGGTACCTGCTGCTCTTTTACCTGCAGTAACCCCACAACAGACGGGTCTTCTGACAGGCCAGACAAGACAGACAGCTGCTTAATGTGGTCTGTATCTACAGCAGCTATTCCAAAAGCCCGTCGGTATCCCTTGAGATCTTTGAAATGCCCCCTTCTAAGATAATCTCTACCGATTATGCATGGAGCCCCCTGTCCAGTCACTATAGGATGCTTCTGCCAGCTTTTACTGGTGAGGCTTATTTCTGCCTCCAACACAGACAATTCCTGAGAGCCCCCAGTGACTCCAGAAATATAACTCAGTTCTGTCCCTTAATAACTCGAGGGCATCAGAATGTACTGGGCACCGGTGTCCACCAGTGCTTTATATTCCTGTGGTGATGTGCTAGGCCATCGAATCCACACAGTCCAATACATTCTATTATCCCTTTCCCTCCCCTGGCTGAGGGCAGGGCCCCTCTATTTGTTACCTGAAGTAATGGGAGCAACTTCAGCAGTGGTTGATCTGCTTTGTAGTTCTCTCCCCCGTGCTCATAGTGCAGGAGTGGGTTAGTCGTGCCACTTGTTCATGTTCTCTCCATGCTCACATAAGTAGCTCCACAGGGCAGCACGAGACATACATTTACTGTAGTCATTTGCTCAAACAGGGGGGAGTCTGCCTTTGATAGCTGAGACTTTAATCAGTTTGACCAGCTCCTCAGCAGATTCTTTTGATCATCCTGGTCTTCATCGGGTGTTTCTGATACTGCCACGGGTTCATCACGATTAATCGCTAGGGACAATTCCTCCTGCATGCTGTCCTGGCTCTTCTCTACTTTATCTAGTCTTTCTGCCATTTGGCAGATGGCTGATATGGAAGCATGGTATGGCAGTAATTTTTGTTCCAAGTTTTGAAGTGTAAGAATCAGTTTAAAAATTGGGGGTTTTCTGTCTAGGTCTTTCTATCTGTTCGTCGTTGCTGCCAGTGAAATGGCATGCCTTTCCGATGCTGTTCTTGTGAACTTCCGCCATATTTCAGGTGTACTCGTCATGTTCTCATGATCATGGTCTTGGTGTAGATCATTGGAAGCAAATGTGGAATCATACAGCATTTCCACTATGGCTGTTTCTCGCAAATACCAGTCATCTTTCTCAATATTATTCCATCTTCTCAGCCCAGGCTCCAGCTCAACTTTGAAAGGATATCTTTCCTTCACAGCAAATAACATTCTTTCCCAGAGGGTAACTAATCCCTCTGTCAATAGCTGAGTCTCGGGCAATGTTTCCTAGTTGGCAAGCTTCATTACTATTTAGGGACACTCTACTGGCCCCATTGTCCCAACACCAAACCAACCAGGCGACAACAGTTCTATCTGGGTATCACATAACCTCCGTTCTTGTGCCTTGGATTTCAGTCATTTTCAGGGGTCGGCAAATAGTAGTAACAGTGACTCCCTCCTCATCACTCTCCTCTCCATGTTTCTTACTTTTCTCCGTTGCCTTTCTCGGTGGTGGTGGTTTTGAGGAAGGCCCCTTTCCTGGATCTTCCTCTTCTTCCTCTGTTTCTTCTTTCTGTTCAAGATGTGAGGACACCTATTTCCATTTTCTGGCCTTCCACAGGGGCAACTGACACTGATACTGGTGTCTCCTGTGATTGATCAAGATTGACTTGGAGGTTTCCCCTTTTGGTTCAGATCTCAGTTTGGAAACTCTCTCTCTCTCCACAACAGCATTACAAAGAGCTCAGTAAGCACAAACCAAGCCCCAAATAAGCCGTTCCTCCTCAAAATTTTCTGAGCTGCACCATCCCTTACTCAGATATTTGCTTAGTTTCTCAGGGTCCCACAGGTGTTCAAGAGTGAAATCCCATGATACTGGGGGTCCCCAAGCTTCTAATCTCTTTCCTAGACCTCTCCATATTCCCTGCCACTCCACATTCTCTGGTTTTGGGGAAAGCTTCCTCTACATAATGTAAATTACTATTGCAGAGAATAAATGCGGAGAAACTGATAGCACAGTACTGAAGCTGGCACCCTGAACATGCACAACGAACTGGGAAGAGCACCTGGAAACCAGTCTAAACACCATATTGTCTGTTAAATTAGCCAGGATGTACAGGGACCAGGCAGGTATCTCCATCAGTGCCTTTGATTGATTATAGGTACGTGCAACTCTGACACTGAACATGAGGAGCTTAAAAAGAAACCAGCATGTTCCAAGAAACATAATGGTCCTTAGTCCTCTACACAATGCTCTTACAAGGAACATAATGGTCCTTAGTCCCCTATACAATGCTCTTAAAATGAAGTAGGGTCCCATAGTTGCCCGCATTTTCCACCAATAATTGTCATGGGGTTATCCCTAGATATAAGTCCATGACAGGGGGCACAGGCCCCAGGATAAAAGACAAAAAAAAAAAAAAAAAAAAAAAAAAAAAAAAGAGAGACAAAGGAGCAAAGGAAAGAAAAAAATAAAGGAAGGTTCACCACGCGACCTGGCCAGCCCTGGGCCACACACTCTGGGAGAGGGTCAAGGGCAGAGAGCTAGCAGATAGTTTTAATAAAGAGAAAACACATGGCAACGATTTGAGGAGTAACGGTAATTTACTAAATGTAACCAAATCAAACCAAATGAGAGAGACAAGAATACTGAAACTACAAGTCAAACCATGATAGTGGCAGGGAAGCACGTGCTTTTCTCCACAGTGAGCTAGGATGGCCAGAGGCAGAGAGTGGCTGGGGTCTGGTCTGGACACTGAAGTCCCACTTCGGACCAAGTCCTCTGGGTATGCTGCCCCTCCCCCCGCTTTGGGAACCCAAATTGCCCCAAAAGATGGTAACATGGAACCAGAACATTAACTCTTTAACTCCGACTGTTCTGTATGATGTTTTTATGTGGAATACCAAAAACAAAAATCACAAAACCACATCATTCACATTTTCTCACTCCTCTGTCTCAGCTGCTACACAGCATTCTCTACTCTTTCTTCAAAACATTATCACAATGGCATTACCAATTCCACTCATGGGCTATGCTGTGTCCCATGGTGAGTCTGGTCAAGTTGTATAGCTCTGACACAGGGCAGCCCCAGTTCTCTCTTCACAGAGGCCTGAATTGTGATAACAGCTTTTCCATATTGTGAAAACAGCCTTTTGCGTAACTTGACCGGATACAAGCTGAACAACATGAGGCTTGCATAAATGTAAGCTCAAAAACAAAATGCAGAGGCAGCAGAACTTGTGAAGATAAGAAAGTAGAATAGATGTCCTGTTGTTGTAGGTAAGACTGCAAAACAGATGCCTCAGTTCAATGCATGTTGTAGTAGGTGACAGCGAGGATTCAGGATGTGACGTGGTAGGAGTCTCCCCTTGCTCAGTGTCGAAAGGTTAATGTATGCTTAAAGGGTGCAGACGAAGTAGGATAGGTATATAGGTAAGCCACATGATGCAATAAACGCCATTTTTACTGCTCACCATATTGGTGTCTACATGCAGTTATTTGGCCCGGGTAGGTTTTACCCAATAGTCCAGCACAGGCGCAGAGCTAAAAGAACATGGGTTGCCAGGTGCACGGCAACAATGCAGCACCAGTGAGAGCTGGTTCTGGCTATCTCCCCCTTAAAACGTTGGAAATTCACAGCAAGATGATTACTAGTGAAGCCAAGAAAACCGACAAAGTAACTTGACATTCCAATGGGTTGTGTCAAGTGGGTATTCCCTTTATTAGAGTGCTGGGTGCATGGGGCTCCCACTGAACATGCACACCAAGACAAACAGTGACTACATATTTAAAGGCATAGCGTATACCTATTCATTACACACTGGGGACATGGGCAGAAATTCTGAGAAATAACTAACATCTCTGGCAGTCGTGGGATGCATTCTCACTGCAAATTTCCAATCTTTTAAGGGGGGGATGAAGGCGGAGGTTCCAAAGCCCATTCGCACTGCTGTTATGTTGAACTGAGGCATCTGTTTTAAATGTGAGTATTTCCATTTGTTAAACTAATTTTATGGAAACCAAAATTATTTGAATCTTCTCCCACTTCTAGTCTTTCAATACCAAGACAAAAGCAAGCGGAACAATGCTTGGATTTACAATATTAGAGAGCATTGCCCATCACAGGCAATAATTAATCTTTACATTTAATTTAAACATTGTGCTGATGATTTGTTATCCTTGATTTCATTCTTGGACAGAACTCTCATTTTCAGCTTGTGATTCAACTGGTATACATCTCCATGTTTGTTTGTTTTTTTTGTCAATACCAGGAATTCTGATTCAAGGACGTTAGCTTTAGCACTTCACTTTTGCAGAAAACTGCCCCAGAATTCTAATTATTCATCCTGTTCTGTCTGGCAGCTTGTTAGTAGACAATACACTAAATCTCAGTAGCACTAGAATTTTGTGAGGCAGAATGAAGGTTCTTTCAAGTCTGGAAACTGAAAATAAGTGGATGTGAGGTGAGTGAGGATTCACAGCAAAATATATTTTCATATTTCCATAACAAAGCATTTGGTAATGTAGGATAAATACCTACTTGTTTAACTTGCTGCTGCAATCCTTTTTACAGCTTTTGAACACCTCTGAATCATATTATTCATTTATATTGCTTCTACTATTGATTTCTTTTGTTCTTGTTCTTTAAGCTTAAAAGATGGAGACATGGAGCAGGATAAAACCTCAGAAGGTCATTGGTCTCACCTTCTGTGGGAAAAGGGAGCCCACATGAGATTATGTAGCAGCTCATCCAGTCACACCTGGAAAATCTCCAGCGATGAAGATTCTAGCAAGTCCCTGAGGAAATTGTTTCAGTGACTGTTCATACTGTAAAAATTTATACTATGACAATGAAACCCTTCCTGGTGCAGCTTGTATGTATTGCCCTGGTCTTCTCCATGTGTCTCCTTGTGAAGTTAGAGCCTGTGTCTGCATGGTACCCACCCTTTTAAATGCTAGAATACTATAAGATCCCTCTGCACCTTTTCCTGGGTGAAAGACCTTACACCTTCAGTCCTTCCTCACAGAGCAGGTTCTCCTGCCCTCCTGTGGCCCTTCCTGGGACCCTTTTGAGTTTATCCACATCTTTTTTGAATAGTAAGGACCAGCACTACACACAGTACTCCAGATGTGGCCTGAGAAGTGCTGTGTAGGCTGGGATGACCTCTTCTAGTCTTATCCCCTGAGGATGCAGCTCAGGATCCGATCCATCTCTGCTGCAGCAGCAGCATCTGCTGACTCCTATTCAACTGGTTGTTCACCCAGACTCCAGATTCCTTTCAGCAAATCTGTTCCCCAGCCACACAGATCCTGAAAGGCCACTTTGCTTTCTAATTCATCGTATTCATGACTTAACAGTTAAAAATGTCTAGGAATTAGTAAGCGGTGTTATAAAATTCAATAATTAGAATATTTATAGAATGTATAATAACCCCAGACATGACGAAAGAAGATCAAAATCTCCATGAAAATAGTGTAAGTAGTCATCAACAATACAGTTTAAAGGTAATTACATGCATGTGTATAGTTAGTGCAGTTATGCTATAGATTAGTCCTTCTAGTTAGTGCACCACGACTAAAATCAGCAGACCAAAATCTGTTTTATGTGTGAAATGCATAACGATGCCACTTTTCCTTCCTCACATTATAAGGTGCTCCACACAAACAGCATAAGGAAAAACAAACAAAAAAACCCAAACTCAAATCTCTCTCCCTCCCCTAGCAGCAGCTAGTTACATGAAATTGCGTTGGTTTAACTTGAACATTTAAATTAAAGTGTGCTTTATGTTGTGGTAATTATTTTGGAACATTCTTAAGAAAAAATAAGGCACCTCCTCAAATAAGATGGGAAAAGTTCATCTGTGTGCAAAACGTTAATGCTTTTTATAATTAAGGTTAAAATAACATAACTGCCATTTCTTTAACCCCATTCTTACATCTCTTTTGAGTCCTCAATTATCTTAAATCACAGCAACCCAAGCTCCTCCAAAATACTCTTACAAAAGCTTATTCCTTCCTAAAAGCAATGCAGTCTGCTGAAGAAAACAGTGACTTATTTGCTTAGAGTATGAATATTAAATATATATATATACACACATATCCATACACGCACACATATATATATATCTTGCCAAGCAAGGAGTCATTTCTTTCCAAAAATATAGCCTATTCATACAGACAAGGAACCTCACAGATGTGAAAGCAGAATACAGTAGTATTAAGTCTGCAGCTCCAGCTAGGGTTCCTACGTACCTCCACAGGTAAGATGAGCCTTTGGGGAGGAAGACTTTTGTGGATGAACAAGGAACTTTTTCTTAGACTCCAGGAAAAAAAAAAAAAAGGTCTAAACCTGTGGAAGAATGGACGGGCAACTTGACTTGGGGAGAGTACAAAGAAGTTGTTAGGATGTGCAGGGAGAAAATTAGAAAGGCAAAAGACAAGCTTGAATTCAACCTGGCCACTGTAGTAAAAGAGAACAAAACACTTTTTTTACAAATATATTAGCAGTAAGTGGAGGGCTATGGAGAATATCCAGCCTTTACTGGATGTGGCGAGGAATAAGGATAAGGTTCTCAATAAGGCTGAGGTTCTCAAAGCCTTCTTTACATCTGTCTTCAAAAATCAGACCAGTTATCCTTGGGGTACTCTACTCCCCGACCTGAAAGTCTGGAATAGGGAACAGAATAAACCCCCCACAATTCAGTTGGAGACAGAGACCTACTACTCCACCTCGCAAGTACATGGGGCCAGATTTGATCTATCTGAGGGTTCTGAGGAAGCTGGCAGAGATGACTGCAAAGCCACTTTCCAAAATCTATCAAAGGTTCTGGTCAATCTGAGAGGCCTGTGAAGACTGGAGAATTGCCAACGTGACCTCTATCTACAAAAAGCTTTGTAAAGAACAGGGAAACCACAGGCCTGTCAGCCTGACCTTGGTGCCAGGAAGGTTACAGATCTTGAGTGAGATCAATACAGCATGTGCAGGTTGGCTAGGGGATGAGGTCCAGCCAGCTTGTGTTCATGAAAGGCAGGTTCTGTTTGACCAACCTGATCTCCTTCTATGACTGAGTGACCTGCCTGGTAGATGAGGGAAAGGCTGTCGACGTAATCTTCCTAGACTTCAGCAAAGACTTACACACCATCTCCCACACTATTCTCCTGGAGAAGCCCATGCCTTGGACAGGTGCACTTGTCTTGGTAAAGAACTGGCTGGAGGCCCAGGACCAGAGAGTGGTGGTGAATGGAGTTAAATTCAGCTGGTGACTGGTCACGAGTGGTGCTCCCCAGGGGTCAGTATTGGGGCCTGTTCTGTTCAATATCTTTATTGAGGATCTGGATGAGAGGATTGAGTGCACCCTCAGTAAGTTTGCAGATGACACCAAGCTGGGAGGAAGCGTCCGAGGGTAGGAAGGCTCTACAGGATATGGACAGGCTGGATCACTGAGCTGAGGCCAGTGGGATAAAGTTCAACAAGACCAAGTGCCAGGTCCTGCACTATGACTGCAACAACCCCAGGCAATGCTACAGGCTTGGGGCAGAGTGGCAGGAAGACTGTGTAGAGGAAATGGACCTGAGTGTATTGGGCAATGCTCAACTGAACATGAGCCAGCAGTGTGCCCAAGCAGCCAAGAAGGCATCTTGGCTTGTATCAAAAATAGTGTTGCCAGCAGGAGAAGGGTGATGTTCATCCCCCTGTATTCAGATCTGCTGAGGCCTCAGCTGGGGTCCTGTGCCCAGTTTTGGGCCCCTCACTACAAGGAAGACATCGAAGCCCTGAAGTGTGTCCAGGGAAGAGCAACAAAGCTGGTGAGAGGTCTAGAGCACAAGTCTTATGAGGAGCACCTGAGGGAACTGTTTAGTCTGGAGGATGCCCGTGGGAGACAGGAAAGTTGGAGCTCTCTACAACTGTGTGAAAGGTGGTGGCGAGATGGAGGTTGACCTTTTCTCCCACCTACCTAGCAACAGGTTTAGAGGGCTCAAGTTGAATCAGGAGAGGTTAAGGTTGGATATTAGAAAAAACTGCTTCACTAGAAGAGTGGTCATGGATGAGAATGAGCTACCCAAGGTGGTGATTGAAGTCATTACTCCTCAAGGTATTCAAGAAATGTGTAGCTGTGGTACTACAGGATGTTGTTTAGTGAGCAACAGTGGTGGTAGGTAGATAGTTGGACTAGATGATCTTAGAGGTCTTTTGCAACCTTAATGATTCTGAGATTCCAAATCTGTTGTCATTAGTCTTCAAGGCACTCACACTGAAAATGTTAGTGTGGGAATCAAATGTTTCTGCATTAGAACAAGGTAAGAAATTTTATTTCATGGTCTCCACTGCCATAGTTCTTTTTGGGGCTCTCTGATAGTTTTCATCACTTATCCTGCAGAGGAACCTTCCCCCGGAATGCATGCTCAATTTATAGGTGAAGTAATTTATAATCACAGAAGTCAGGTAGATGGAGCAGGTTATGAATTAAAGGTAATCTGCTATGTTGTTAACAATAGCTGAGCACAAACAATGGGAATGATATGGCCAGTCATTTGTTAGGGGTAGAGTTTGGGGTGTAGAATAAGCATAGAATATGAATATGCATGTATTCCCTCTATAAATAGGGATGTTTACCTGCTTTTGGTGTGCAGGCAAGGAAGGAGTTATCACCCCTGCACCCAGCTGGCTGAATAAAACGTACCTGCTCTACAACTACCTCATGGTTATAGAGTTTGTTCCGCAAGTCAGTTATAGGCACAAAGACTGCAGCTCCTGTCTGTACAGCCTTCTGAAATACCTTTGAGCCTTGCTAATATTTGGTACTGGACAGACAAGACCCAACTAATAGAGAATTGAAGGAGGAGAAGTTAAGTAATTAGCAATATGATTGTATAGCTAGCAACAATTCATGACTACTCAGCATGAACACATATGTAATATTTTGTCATACACATTGCAAAAATACCCTGCATGAGAGTGATCAAACCAGAGAACAAGTCATGATATGCCCAAGGAAGTGCCTGAAGAGGCATCAGGAAGGCCTGGCATCACCCCCCACATCGCTGCCCCACCCCCCCTCCCCCCCCCCCCCCGCCCCCCGAACACTCTTTATTTAATAAAGGAAGTGTCCTCTGGACAGGATGGAAGAAGCCTTGGAGAGAATCACCATATCAACTAAGGAAGGTACTGAGACATCTTGGAAACAGCAGGAAGGTGACTGACTGGCACAAGACAGCACATGAAATGTGCTGACATGACACATGACAACAAGTGTCAGAATGTAATTAACAACCTTAAATCTTTGGTATGATTGTGAACCTGGAGTACCCAGCCAATGGGAAAACAGGGGAGGGGGCTGGCATCAGGGAGACAAGGTACAAAAACTGTACTATTGTGTCCATAGGGGTGCTGCAGCTTGCAAGATGCTTACCATTAAAACTGCAAATAAAATCTGCTTTTATCAGAAATACTGTCCTGATAAAATTATTTGGATATTTCCAACACTTGTAAGTAGCCTCCTAATCATGCAAAATTTAAGGGGAATTTTCATTACTATAGTTATGGAGAATTTAAATGTCTTTGTTTAAATAAGGCTTTGTTTAAATTCTCCTTAATGAAAACAGATACTACAAAACTGAGGTTGGTTCAACAGCTGTAATACAGAACAAGTTCAGGCAATGGTCAAAATATTTATATCTTTTCACCACAGTTTAATATAGGCAGCTCATGCAGATTAACATTTAGTCCACGAATGTGATGCTTCTGCTAAGCAGTCTTAGATCGTCCTAATTGGCAGAGGTATACAACATACAGAGGGACCAGTCTTTCATGCAACAGGATATAATAAGAAGGAGAGAACTAAGTGTATAGAAGAGGCTTGGGTATTTATCCCAAATAGTATGCTACATACAGAACTTCAGCCTACATTTAATGAGCTTTCTAAATTTGGTGACAAAACGTATTTCAGGGTATCTGTACAACACTTTCCACTCTGAGGGAAGAATAAAGATACAACATGGATGGTCTGTCTTGGTAATTCATCTTTACCAACATAAAAGAATGAAGTCCTCATATAGTAGTGTGAGAAGCTCCTTTAACTTAAGAAAATTTGCAGCATCATGATGGTATTTACTACTTGTCACCTCTGTTTTGGATCTTCTTAGTAACTAGAAAAAAATAAAACTAACAACAACAACAACAAAAATGAAACAAAGTAAGTCAGAGCAGACAAATGTATCATCTAACAATTACCAAATGCTTCTGCATTTTCCCACCACTGAAATATTTCTTGGTGTGCTCTGAAAATAAATGCCTCTTCACAAGAGCACTGTTTAATCCCCCAAAGAGGAATTTTTCTGTGTTTGGTAGAATACAATTTAAACACTATGCTTAATCTTTGTCAAATAAAGATTCAGCTTTGCAAGTAATCCTATTTCATAAGGTGTTAAATTAGCATACATTGCTCAGCATTGATTAGAAAACTGTAAAACTGCTTCTTCACAATCTGAAAACAAATCACTACATTTTGTTCATGAGAACAGAGTTTACAGCCGTAAGTTGCACATAAAGGGTTTATTTTAAATGTTTTAAGGATAGAGTTACATCATAATTATAAAAATTACTTACAGAATTAAGTAACAGATTTAAAGTGTTTATACTTCTAAATGCAGAGAACAGGGAACTGTCTACATTGTTCAAAATAAAATAAAAATAATAAAACGAATCTCTAAAGATGAAGTTATTACCTAATTTTAAAATGTGAACACGAAGACCTCTGAACTATACACATACCAAGACCCATCCAAATTGCACTAATGATGTAAAATACAAAAAACACAGCATTTTCAAGGAACCAGAAGCTGTTTTTACTGACATTCTTTTTCCATAAGCAACTAATGAATTTTATCTGAAGAGAAAGACTTCATTTTAAATTCTTTTTTTAAATTAAATCATCTACCTGTTTCAATAAAAAGGGGTTTTCCCATACTTCATTCCAACTTAGTTTAGGGTTTGGCACTCAAAGGAAAAATGCAGTGTTTTACTGGTGTGACTTTATTTATTTGTTAACAGAATACACGGTCCCTTTAAATGCTGTATGACACACACAACTGGAAAAATTACCTTCTGTTGGCACTATGCTTGTCTCACCGGTGCATTTAATCCTACTAACAACCATTAAAACAGCACAATAAGCAAATTCACAAAAAACTGAACACAAAATAAAAACAGAACCAAAAACAAAACCTAAACATTTTAACATGCAACCTTAGTTTGTTACACTGAATGTTCTAACCCTCTAAGCATGCAAAAAATGATGGTCTGCATTTAACTTTTTTTCCTTTTAAAAAGTTTTACATGGCAGCCTGACATCATACACACACACACACACAGTATACAACAGTACTACAGCAGGTAAATGTGAAAGGCCAATAACTTTTATACAAAGATCCATGGCCTGTGCCATCACAGGCCCTATGTAATTTTGGAAAGTAATGTTGAACCCCTAGAACAAGGAACCAACATTTAGTTACCAGGATAACGCAAGCACTGCATGCAGATCTGAAACATGAGCCTAAAACAAAGCCCAAAGAGGATGGGCAGGGAGTGGAATTAGTCTCAAGCCTCTAAAAGGTGGTTTAAGCTATGGAAAAAAGGGAACGAAAGAAAAAGGAAAGAAGAAAAGATTAAAAGAAATACCCATACAATAGCCAATGGGGACATCTAAAAACAACCATAAAACTTACAGTTTTATTGTATTATTAGCAGATTCTCTAATTGGCAGAGTATGTGGTGTATTAAAGTGGCTTGCAGACAACCCATAAATGCAAGCCTAATGCTAAAAGTGTTCTGGTAGATCTAATCCTCAGATCTTTCAAAACAAACCTCATATTCCTCAGATGTATAGCCCCAAAATCGGTGTACTAAGTTATTCGTATGTCTCTTGTGTCATCAATACACTCAATCTTATGCCAGAAATATCAACTTGGGCTCATGGAGCCAGGCTCAGCTTTGAGATTTACATGCAGGACTCTTAAGAGTCAATAGAAAACACATATAACAGATCTGCAGGATGAAAACACTGTGTTGCAAATCTGCTCACTTTGTTCAAGACATAAGGAACATTTACTCAGGTACTTAGTGCTTAAGGACTGCACTGAGAAACCATTCAATATAATAGCCTGCCTTTGGTTGCCCATGATGAAATAACTGGACATAATGCAATATAAAAGCAATGGAGGAAGAGTTAAGGTATCATACTTATATGGTGAGTATTTATTACCATTCAAAATTACAGCAAAATGAGGCACAAGCCTTAAGGCTGAAATATGAAATCAGGCAAAAAAATGGACAGAAAGGGGCTTAAATCACTGAGTCTTCGGTACACCCAAATCTGAGATCACACAGACCTCTGATCTCTGATTAACAGCATCTCTCCTGCATCCTTCCACTAATGGCATAAGGGTGGATTTCAGAGTATATGTTCCATCACGAGCGCTGTCTTCACAAAACTGCCCTTGCATGAAGCAGTTGTTTGAAACTTGCAGAGTTCTGCCTTAGAGTAACATGACAATTTTGTTGCTGTGCTGATCGTTGTTGACATTCTTATGCTTTCAAATGCTGCCACACTTATAAGAACAAAAAACAAAACAACAACAAAAAAAAAACAACCAACCAAACAAACAAAAATATACCACCCCACCAACAACCCTAATCTTCATTTGCAACTATCCTGCAAGATTAAAACTGTGAAAGGATTTTGCTGTCATGGGCTGCTAGGTACTTCCACAATCTAATGCAGATGGCTGAACCACTGAGACTGCCTGTAGCTTCCATGAGACAGCACACCACTGGCATGCAGAACTGTAGTGTTCACAGAATGAAATTCAAGTAACAGCATATCTCAAAGTACAATCTACACCACAAAAGGCAACAACAGATTTAAGCTGTAGATTTGTCTGGGCACTCCTTAAATGGAAAAGCCAGAAAAAAATTAAGCTGGGAAGGTGCCTTTTTGAATCAAAACAGTTACAAACAAACAAAAAAAATCAAAGAAGAAAACAAACAAACAAACAAAAAAAATCAAGCAAACAGAATGCAACAGACTGAGCAAAAGGCAACAAAAGCCTCTCCTTCTCTACAATTATGTCTTCAATAAAAAATGACTCCTGTACCCTCCACCACCCTTGAGACTGTATTTACCACATAAAATATAACTATTGTTAGGCATCTAATCCACACATTCCGGTTGCTAGATTTTGGTATTAGATGAGAGACTACTGATTGCCAATACGTAGTCTAAAGTCTTTCCAAGTAGCATATGTATACTGTTAAAACTCGTGGCACCAAGCACTTGTGTTTTGCTAAGAGAGTGTAATGAACAAATAAAGAAGTACAACATTTAGGACTGAAGGCAGCCTTGTTGCGTGTATTTTACTGGTTCCTACAACTTGTAAATACGGGCTATTAACCTTGCATTTTCTAGTTAAGTGGTTATACAGATTAAATATATTTTTATAGTTTAAAGACTTTTCACTGAAAGGTGAGCAAGTCAAACACTTGATATTCTACAGCCATGTGACTACTAAAAATGCACAAGTATTTCCATGTACTGCAAATTGTTAAGAAGCTATATTTAAAATAAAGTGTAGAAACACAGCATACTGGTGTTACTTGGGTTAGGCACTCCTTAATGCTGCACAAATCATTCAAACCTTTCAGTAACAACAATTCTGTCCCAACCCTAAAAACAAGGCCTGCCAGTAGCCAAGAAATTAAATTTAATGTTACAAAAGAAGGCATATCAAAATATCAAACTACACTTGCATGAGGTGAGTGCAAAATTGAAGAAAGTTAAAATTGATGAAAAAGATTAGATTAAGGATTACAATACTAGATCAACTTTATACAGCCTGAATTTGCAGCTGTTTTTTGCTCTTAACTCCCTCCTGCCCAGATATACTGACTTCCTCCACGAAAAGGAGTTCTCCTACACAAAATGTGTCATGTTCACATAATTTTTTTCCTATTATTCAGAACAAAACAGTTTTGCTGGCAGAGATTGTGGGTTCGCAGGGACATTTAAGCTTTCATTAAACTGGAAAGCAGTCAAGTCTTTTTGTCTACAAATTTTACATTTTATAGTTCCACAAATTTGGCAGAGTTCACAAGGATGTCTAGGATGTCTTCACCAAATCGTAGACATAAATATGGAAATCATCATCAAACTTGATGAAATAGACAGATGGTTTGGCTTCAACTTGATGAATGACCATGCCAGTTCGTTTTGAGCCATCTTCTTTGGCATATTCCACTTGTTTGCCTACCAGGCTGTCCACAACTTCACCTGGTTCCCGTTCTGCAGGAGGTGAATCATCTGTAACACAAAACCAGTGTACCTTGGTAGGCATAGATGGAATTTAAGTATGGAAAACAACATCAGACTCATCTGCAAAACCAGTAAGAAACTATCAGAACTTTTAAATACATAGTATGCTGTTAGTTTTGTTCAGACAAACATTTAATAACCAGTGTACTTCTGAAAATGTACAGTTGCAAATTTTTTTAGCCTGCCAATAATACAACAGCTCAATTTTACAAAGTCAAGGACAGCACTTTTGATTGTTTAATCTTTAATCAAAAAGGTTTACATACATATTATCAAAAATGTTTGTGGATTACTGAATTTAAGCTACCAGCAGAAACAAGACTGGATCTCATTAGCAGTCCCTTCTACCCCCTACACACACATTATGCAATGTTTGAATATATGCAACAAGGACACCTCTAAGATTAAGAGTAACCTCTTTGTCAGAAAGAGTTTTTGATTTGACACTGATTCCAGTGTCAAATAGATATCATTACTAAAATCTAATCATATTATTTCCTTGGCTAGCAGAATCTACCCAGAAGTACCCTCATATTTTTGGACACTGTCTATACCAAATATGGATGCAAAAAGACAAGTAAATTACAGAACAAATATGATAAGCAGTAATAGCAGTGTACTGGAGAACTGGAAGCTAACCTCACCTAAAAAAACACATTATTTCCTGCTTCTTTTATGAAGTTTCTCTGTAAATGTACAGTTCCTCCATAAATGCATCATCACAAATAGTTATCATTCTCTCAAAATCAGTTTTATGTGAAGTATTTGTTGACAAAACATATGCGTAACACATTTTAATTTAGAAAGAATTGTGCAGTATTTACACAGTTTTAGTACCAAAACCAGTAATGTATTTTCCCCTTACAAAAAAAGCTTACAGGAAGTTATAGACATTTTTGTGTCCTTGCATACACAAAGAGAAGTAACAACCTAAGCTTAAGAAAATAAAAAGAAACTTCCCTGTAAGTTTTAGTTCTAACAGTATGGCAAATTATACTCTATCCAATACACTCGAACAATATTTATTCTGTGAAAATTCTTCACGTTACTAGGAAAAGCCATAAAGACTTTCACTTCAAGAAGCAAGGGAAAAGATACTCCACTAATCTACCATTTTTTTTTTCTTTGTCTTGCAGCATGTGAAAGGAAATGAATTTTTAGTAGTTTAAGTGCTTCTTTTCCCCAATAAACTACTCAAAGGTTTTCCACTTTGGAGACACCTACCGCAGCTATATTAATTTGTCTACATTAGTTAACCCCAAATATTAGACAAACAAACAAACCACCCCCACAACTTCTCAGATTAACAGAACTGCATTCGTACAAGATGATGTCCACAAAAACAAAAACATGTCACAAACCACAGGCAAATATTCATACAAAAAGGTGACACTTTCCAGAAGAAATAAAGCATAATGGGCCTACTTACTTGAATCAGGCATAATGCGAAGGTCACCCTCTTTATAGTCATCTAAGAGTTGGTACATGTACAAGACAGGATCCTTCTCATAGGTAATATAAAACCATGTGTTCATAATAGGAGCTCGAGCCAAGACCATCCCCCTCCATTCATCTTTTGAGCCATCTTCTGTCTCAAACATATGTTCCACAGCTTTACCAATCATTGTGTCTGCCAGGTGGGCATCACTAATTCGAGATGAAGCTGCAATGACAGCATTCCACATAAGTTGACTCAAAAGCACAGATATATGCCACTGTGAAAACCAGTTTTATTTTCATCATTCACAAATGAATTTTATTTGAAGTTAGTCAATTCATATACAAAGCAAATACTGTCCATTCCGGACAGTTTACTTAGTGAAGAATGTAGAATTTTAGTAGTGTTGCTAAACAATAAATCATTGTATTGCTCAAGATCAAATAATCTTAATGCACAGTAATAGAATACCAATGCAGGCCACAGCAATGAAAACTCTTTGTATTTTAGCTAGATACTGGGCAGTGAGTAGGTCAGGCAAGCAAGAAAAGGAAGAGAAGCCAAATACAGAGCAGTTCGAGGAAGGTGAAGTCTTTTAAAATGTTTTCTGCTGTTATTAGAAATACTTAGGGAATGTACAGAATGAAAAATATCACTGCCAGACATACTGCACACAACATAACCAAGATCACCTAGAGTTTAAATTTTAATGGAAAAATCAAAGTTAACTTTTCATAATCTTGTTACGGTAAGACTCTAAACAAAACCCACAGAATGTACTATTTGCTATTTAAGGACAAAAAAAAAAAGAAAAACTACTGGATTCTCTGGTATTGTCAGATCTTTGTGAACTCTGAAAATTTAAACAGAACATTTAAGATTACCTGCTATGTGACAAAAATTAATAAAATCTAAGTGTTCAGATGTCATCTTGGGGATGTGAGGAATCACTGAGAGAGAACATTCAAAAGTAAGTGTCAGGCTATATGTGTGTATTTAGGAGAAAAAAACCAAACACTTACCAACTCTGTCTGGAAGGACTTCAAGTGCAGAAACTCTTTCATCTTTGTGCAGCTCTAGTCCATATACACAATCAAATCCATCATACTTTATAAGATAAAGAGAGGGATTTACAGGAACTTGGTCAAGAACTGTGCCCTTCCACTGTGTTACAGGTCCACTCCCTTCTTTCCATCCATGCTGTATTCTGCAGCCTACAATGTTTCTTCGTGGCTGAGAAATAGGTTTGCTTGGTCCCACATTGTTTCTGTGCTTTCTGTACACAGATACAAACATAATATTAAACAAGCACATATTCAAAATTCTACTCTGGATAAGAAGTATATACTTTGTCTACAGCTTAGTGTATCTTAGCGAAACAAAAGTATAAAGCTTATTACACTGTGCTGGAAAAAAACAACCCCTTCTCCCCCCCCTACCCCCTCCAATAAAAAAACCACCAACAAAAACATACTGAAAAGTAGTTGATTGCTCCAAACAATATTTTAATGATTGTTTCATAGCTGAATACCACAAACTAGTTTGCTTAAGAACAAAACTGCTACACTATCAATTGTAAAACTCACCTGATCCCATCTCAAAACAGTTACCTCATATAACTTTCCTATTTCATTTCTCTCTCTTGTGAAAAGTAAACATAAATCCCTTACACCAGAATGAAGAAATTGGTGGAAATATAACTGGCAAGTGTCTAAAATTCTTCTAAGGCATTTTTTTTCATTAGATTCCTATAACCTGTGTTTTCAGCTGAAGGATATTTAGCTTCCTTTTTCACTTATTTTGGAGTCGACGTATTTTTAAAGGTATGTCCACAATAACATTCCTCTATATTGCAACACAGTTAAAATGATATGTAATGGTAATGGCAATAGAAGGCATACTTCTTAGTGCACTAAACTGATTAATTACATTTTTCTGCCTTTCTTGTTTTCATGGAATTTGCATGAAAATTCCTTCCAAAGCACTAGATGCTTCATGCAAGTTTTATTCTATGCAGTTATTAAAATCACCAACTGATCATCTGAATACAAATGGAAGAAATATATGAACATTATGACAGTATATTGGGGATAGGAAATTAGTACTATGTCTATTTTAGCATGTTACAATACACATTTTAATTCTTAAAATGATTATTTAGGGGGGTGACACATCAAAATACTGGTGAATCTCAGCTAATACTAAAATAATTATTTGGACTAGTTACTATCTGTTACATACTTCATTCATATGGCAGTCAAATATGCAGTAACATTCTTAAAGCAACATCTAAAGAATGAAAATAGGTTGCAAACAAAACAAAAAATTCTTCCTTAAAGACAGCAGTAACTGAAGATAAATGCCTCAAAGAATGATGAGAGCTCACAGAGCAGTGTATGTATGATAGAGATACAAAGACAAATAATAGTGAAATCTCAGTCCTGCAGTTATTCTGTAGGCACTCACTATATGAAACTGGAATGCATAAAGCTGAAGATGTAATCATCAAAAACGACAGGTATGATTATTTTATCAGCTTATTATTTCATTAGCTTGTCCCACCTCCAGAAAAATATCTTAGCAGGAACTTCAATAGTAGAATTTACAAAAATTCCCCTTTTGTGATTTGACTTTTTCAGCAAGAGAAGCCTACAGTGTTTGTAGTCCTCATTTCTGAGAGCATAAATTATTATAAACTATCAGCTACAAGGCTCTTTCTTACAGTTGGTTTAAATTCTATGCTGAAACTAGAATGCATTTTCAAACTCTTGCTCAAGTGTTTCTTTTTTTTTTTTTTAAACTATAATAGTCTCAGTAATACTTTATTATGACTAAGTGAGATGAGACAATAGAAATGAGCTTTACATTTACTTATGTCGTGGTTTTATGATTTCTGGTTATTGGTATTCCACATCACCACATCAGATAGTGCACTGGGAGTTAAAGAGTTAAAGCTCCAGTTCCAGGCATCTGTCCAGAAGAGAAAGAGAACTACATTCCCCAGAAGGCTGCACGCTGTTCTGTTATCATTCCTGCTCAGGGGGAACACATACAAGGCCTCGGTAGGTCACCTGATGTCTCTCTTGTTGATCGTCAGGCTCTCACTGCTGGTCATTCTGACTGCACGCCATTTATGTAAGGCCTTCAGTCCTTTTCGGACACTTGCTCTCATTATATTTGATTTATTAGCTTCAATTCTAATTATATTGTATTACAGTGTGTTATCTTGCACTCTGATACCATATTTAGTAAATTACTTTGTTTCTCCTCAGATCACTGCTGCTGTTTTTAATAATTCGGGGTCTCCTGTTTCCCTTTTCCAGAGGTGTGGATCTGCGGATCCCCCCACCCAGTCACAGAACTGGGCCGAACCAGCCTGTAAACCGTTGACAATTTAGTTCTAATGAATCTTAGTTCCATTTAAGGCAGAATAAAACAAACTAAAGTTAAAAAAGAAAACTGAAATAGTTACAATAACGTCAGTTTTTTATGTTTGCGTATACTGCTAATTATCTGATTGTTGAAAAGATTGAAGATACTGTTCAATATCAATTTCTGCTTTCCACCTGTAAAGCACAATCTCCGTGAAATGTTTAAAGTAAAACAATAAATTGAAAAACTTCACAGTCATTCTAAATAATATGATGGAAAAATACTGCATAAGTGAATTCATTTTTTTTAATAATAAAATTATTAAATTTTATATTTTTTATAATATAAAATGCCTTTTTAAAATGCTTTGGAGAGAGCAAAAAACATTACAAATATAGTTACAAGTCAAACACCAGCCAGGTATACAGGCATACAGATCAAGCTGTTTCTGAAGTTTGTTCTACTACTGAACAGCCATTTACTCATTTGCAGTATTTTTTAATGTAAAAAAATGAGATCTTTAAATTAATAAATTTCCAAGTAAAATTTATATTTTCTTACATATGAATATGTGGTAAGAAAGAATGTATAGCTTTTTATGTAACAGCTACCAATTTATTTTCATCCAGGACATAAAGTAATGAACCCAACTAATACCTTAACAGTATGCTATTTCTGTAATACACCATGTAATAAAGATATATACAACCTTCTGACATGCTATATCCAGAAGACCCAAAATGTTTACCTCTGTTAAAATTCTCTTCAAAAATTCCATTCAGATTCTCAGATTGAGACAACAATTTTTCTAAATACATACAACAGATGGAGTCAGACAAACCAAAAAACAGCAAGTCCTAGAAATAGCTCTAAACAGATCAGATATATCCTTAGCGTGCTTCAGATCCTCTTCTGTATCTTGAAGGCATTAAGCTGGTAAAAAAAACCTAGTTATGTGAAAAGGTTTCATTATTGAAACCAGGTTTGTGAGACTACACAGGCAGAAAGAAATCTTCATACTTCTTCAAATTATGTTTAGATGGTCCTCATGCAAACTTTTATTTTGCATGTGCTATCAGGAAGAAGTGTACTGCAGAACTACTTATGATTGGCAGCTGAGAACCATTACTTCAGGACTGTGCTTACAGGACAAATTGGTATTTATAAAAGGAGCATGGCAATTTCCAATAGTTTATCTAGTTGTCCATTTAATTAAGTTTTGAATAAATTTGCATTTTTTCCAGCTCTCGGAGACATCATGAGTTAGAACAAAGAAACTGCAAAGGATGAAAGAAAGCCATACCTCTAAGATTTGGGGGGGGGAAAAAAAAGCACAGCTGCAAAAGAACTGACAAGAAAACTCTGCAACTGTGTAGGTGCAGTGTAACAGCAATGGTCTGAACAATTAATGGTCCGAGCAATTTCAAGCTTTCATAGTATGAAGAAGAAAAGCTATTAAATATAGGACCCCGAACTTATTACAATCTTATTACAGACTACCACCAACAGCAGAATTATTATTAACTACTTTTCACAATATTCAGACTATGAGGCATGTTAGACAAAGTGCTTTCTATACTCCCTCAAAACTCACTATTCAATTGCAAAATCTTATGATGCTGCAGGAGCCAAGATTACAAGTTACTTTAAAGAGGGATCAGAAATTCAAAAGGCTAGGTTCACTCATAGTTAAACTATAGGTACAGCCTGCACCTTGAGATCCTCAAATTGCAAACTACAAGAAATGTGGGGAGAAGAAAGGATTGATACATACATCATTTCTTGTACTCTTAAGTACCAAGAGTGGAAAAAGAATGAGATCTGAGAGACTACTACTGTTTTGTACGCTAATATACGCTGATTTGATGCTAATGAGGTCAGATTAATATCCACAGTGATCGTCACTATCCCCTGACATCATCTGGAAGATCTGTCCTTATGCAAGTGAACTATAACCATGGCTGAATCCTGTCCAAAAGTCTCAACAGTTGACTACCACTTAGTGATGAGTTCAGAAGAGTAATCTGCACTAATCATGTGATCACCTCCTTCAATCATGCTCTCTTACATACTCTTGGCTTTTCCCTCTGCCACAAAATTCTGTAGCATGCATGAAGTCTCCCCTATGGCCTTAATATATCTTAACAATAGGCTTGTTCCTCTTGTTTTATATTAAATGAGGAATATAAAAGTAATGATAACTAAATCAACAACATGGTACACATTACTAACTTATTGTCTACAATAACAGCTCAGAGTATTATAAGCACACATTTTTACAGAATCACCCATATCTCACTTTCTTAATGTAAACTACACGTGTAAACAATTCTCTGCTAGTCTCTCTTATTCTCAGATAAGTCAGTGAACACCGTATCTTTGTTTGGCACATAAAACCTTCACTAAATGATCCAGAAACAATTGAACTAGGCTAAATTAACATAAAACTAAGCTAGATAATTAAATTCCTCAAAATTGCATCATATAGCCTTTATGCTAGCAAATGCAGAACCTATTTAGGTATTTAAAAACTGTATATCAACACAACAGTAAAGACAAATCTAGCCACCCTCAAGTACAAAAGGCAACCCACCTCTGATAGTCTTCCCATCATACACTCCTTTCTCTGAGCGGTTGAAAAAGAACAAGAGAAATTAAGTTTTAACCAACTCTACCTGCCTCTAGACAAATAAACTTATGTCTCTGCCTTCTATGAGAATAGAATGGACAATGATGAGTTGGTGGAAGGGATTAGAGTAGTTTTACATCAATTGTTGTCTCTGGGAAGCAGTTATTACTCATTCAAATATGTTAAGTCACTGAAAACATACTTGCTAGGCAAACTGCTTTGGATTAATGCATGTCATATACCACCATAATAGGACTTTAGACTTAAAATGGAACTAGTAACTTTTTAGTAAGTTTCACGCTAAAGTAGCCTAGATTTCTCCCATCAGAGATGCATTCAGATACATCTCACCGTTTGACACTAAGATCAATAATGCCCAGAGTATTAACTATTTTCTCACAGCTACTCAGCAGCATTCAGCTGCTAATTAAAGATCTCGTACAGGAAATAATGCATGTCATGAGAATGCATAAGAAGATATCCTTCACACACAAATAGCAGCTTTCCAACAGACATACTTCAGATGTTCTTTATTTCAAAAAAGTAAAAAAATCAATTTCAAAACTACAGTTCTAGTGAATGGAAGATACAATATTTATAGGGTTATTTCCATACTGGTCCACCACTAAGTATGCTGTTCAATTTTTGCCAGCTTGTTAACAACGGATGAACATTTTGCCAGACTAACAGAGGTCCCTGAGTACATGTGACCAGCTTCTGACTTGCAACTGCTTTGCTCTGAATTTCAGAGAAACTGTAAACTGTAGTCACCAGATAATTTCAGAATAACATTCAGAAATGATGCTTAAGACTCCCTTAGTGGCTTATTCTTTCCTACCACCCTCCAGAAAGAACTGAAGTCTGACTCTACACAAAAGGACTGAATACAATTCCCTAAGCTTTACAGGAACTAAGTGATTGGAACAATGCAGATATACTTCTAAAACAGTCCTTCCAGTTATAGACAGCTATATTTTTGTAAAAATATTAACAACTTACTTGTGGGAAGTTCTTTTCTTCATCATGCTGGCAGAGACTCCTGCATGACCTACAATATAAATGATGATGGAATTACTGAAAAATAAAGCCTGTGTACAATGTCACAAAAATCTATATTAAAAAAAAACAAAACCCTTATATATAAAAATTTCCTTGTGAACACTAAAATGTACACAATCCAAAAACATCATGCTGTGAATGATCAATGAACTCTTGCAATGGGAGAAGGCTTTACAGAAATAAGAAAGGATTGCTTCCCCGTGAAGCTTGAAGAGTGATGTGGCTACAAAAGCTAAAAAAAAAGCTGAACTTCACATAACAGGGACCTGGTCTATGTTCTAGAAGAATGGCCACAACAGTTGAGATAATCAGCTAGCTACAACAGTTAAGTGAATCAACTGACTGTCCTTATGCTAACCAAAAAAATGCAAGTGCATGTCTTGCTGAATTAGTCAGACCAACATGCAGGAAGTGTACATGCAATTTAGCCTATAGAACATAAGAAAACTAAGCAAAAAACAAAGAGGCATGAAGAGAGCAGGTCTCTTGAGCTGGCTTCAACTCACATATTCCTTCTGAGCAAACAGGAATGTCTAGTATTATGATAAGGAGCACGTTACAGACACAATTAAATAGAATCATATTTGTATTGTGATTCAGCTGCACATTACAATTACTGTATTAATTGTACCAAGTGTAACTGATACTTGTGATTTAATTGCTGTAATATTCTGCTAAATCAAACAGAATTAAATGTCTGAAGACTTAAAATAAGGTGTTTAAAGAGTTAAAGCCTCCTTTTGTGAAGTATGTAAAAGAACCTGGTAAGAGAGTGCTACATTCTTGCCAGCAGTAGACATGATGCCCATGACATGACAGGGCAGATGTTAACAGATGTTAACTGAGAATTCTGATAAAGTACTACAGTCAGGAATAAGAGTCTAAAGAAAGGTACTTTACACAGTGATTTAGGAAAAGCAGCGAAAACACTCGCTGCATACCGGCTCCTTAAATGTGAGGAACAATCACCCTGTGCACCTGAGTGCAAGCAAAGCCTGAAAGAAACAAGCAGAGAAATCTGAAGGATAGACAGAAATCTTTGGTGTGATTTTTCATGGATAGAAGGGCACTGCACTTATTCCAGTGATATTTGGGATGAATTTGAAAACTTAAAACCTTATGATAAGAAGGCTGGTGATGGTTGTTAGAATGCTGCTGGTAAACTGTAGTTAACTTCAGAGATAACATTTTTTTAGCATTTGATTTTTGCATGAAAGAACATGATATACAAAACATGATGAACGCATCTAGGAAAAAAAAAAAGTTTTCTGAATCAGAACTACATTATCAGAACATAGTGAATGCCCAACGTATATGGATTTTTTTCTCCAGTCTACTCAAATAGACCCTATTAAAGTCACAGCTGTTAGGCTAATGAATGCTCAGGGGATGTCTGGCTTGATTCTGATTCTCCCAGTCCTCTTTGTGATTATTCAAAAAAGAAAATAACTTTAAAGTGGTTACTGTTGTCATATGAATTGAGAAAGCACCAGGTGCATACTCTGGATAATTATTCACTCCCTGGAATAAAATGATCTCAAAACTAAACCAGGAAGTATATCTCTAGAATGGATGGCCTCTGTATAGGGAAAAGGAGCAAACCAGGTTATCCTCAGTACAGATGATGCTGACAGTGCAGTATTAGAAATAAAGATACTCCTATAAACCCCAACGCTGAAATAGGCAGACCTCGTCCTGTCTTCTGGGCCAGACAACTGCTTTTTATCTATGGATAAGGATAGTGGCAGAGAGCACGTGGGATGAGAATTATCAGATGGTTCATGGTGGTTGGGAATGCTCAAAAGCTGCAAACTGCCCTGATAAAATCTGCTACCTCAGACAGGTTTGACAGACCCAAGTCTGTAGGGTCATGTCCGGGTTCCCTCAAATTTCCTTGGCAGTACAGTGTTAAGAAGCTTTTGGCTGTGGGCCTGCTAGAGGGGAAGCTTTACAGTGCTGTGAACAAAAGGCAGTGAGGTGGCTAACTGCCAGGAGGAAGGCACCATGAAAGCCACCATCACAGTGCAACTGCTATATTATGATTGTGCTGTGATTTCAGTATACTGATGTACTGCTCTGCTAAATGAAAATCCCATCTAACATCAAATACATTCAGAGAGATAAAGCGGGCATTAAAACAAACCTTTGTGGGCAGTACCCAAAAAAACCTTGTCAGAGCAGTGAACTAATGTGCAACTAATCGGACACGTTTTACTAGCATCTGTAAAGAGTCGTGTATAAGCATGCTCAAAATTTTGACCGTTAATGCTTAAATAAACATCTACATAAAAATATTTAATCAAGTTTCTCTACAGGTCTAAACAAAGCAATCGTTCTATATTTAACAATATGTACATGTTCCAAGCATAGCTTTGGGGTGTATCTGCTCAAGTCTTTCATGATAAGCCATAGCAGTATCACACAAGAGAGTCAAGATCTAAAAGTACTCCTAATAAAAAGTACTCAGTCTCCATAAGGTTCTTATTCTTGCTTTTTCAAATGGAAAAACAAAGAGGACATATAAAGTTACAAACGGCAGAATTAATACTGTATCTTAAGTTTATCACATTCAAGCTTGAATCAAACCCTCAGAGTTGTGTTTCCAGTTCAAATGATATCTAAAAGGTTTGGCTTACAAAAACAAGCCTTTCAGTAAATACTACAGTAAAGATTTTATTTGCAATATAGACTTCTAGAAGATCATAGAATTAGAACTGTACTTTAAGCACATTTGTATCAACTTTTAATGAGAAAATAATAATAATTTCAATAGACAATCAAAAATTTGATTAGAAACGCTGAAGAATTTGGGAACTGACTGCAACTAAAGTTGCTTCTGTATATGAGGTGGCTATGTTTAACTTATACTTAATTCAACAAAATTGTGTTACCAAAACTACAAATCTCAAAAAAAAAAAAAAAAAAGAAAAATAATTACTAACTGTTGATGGTTTTGGCTTAAACAGCTCAGCAGAATCACAGAACACCCTGAGTTGGAAGAAGTCTGTAAGAATCATCAGAATCATCATGCCCAAAGAATCATCATGTCCTGGCTTGACACAGGACCACCCCAAAATCAAACCATATGTCTGAGAACATTGTCCAGATGCTTCCCTAATTCTGGTGAGCTGGTGACATGACCACTTCCCTGGGGAGCCTGTTCCTGTGCATGATCACCCTTGTCTGAGATTGAAGAGGAACTGGTTGACTAGAGAACTATTGCCTTGCAACTCAGTAAGTGCCCTCAGGATTATCGTGGTATAGGAATCTACTTATTGTGCTCAACATGCTTCTTATATATTCTTCACTAGAAAGCAATAATTTACCATTAACAGTTCATTGGCTTAAGATTCTACCAAGCAACAGCAATAAGACAATAGGTTTCTCAACTTCCCTAAATGTGACAAGATTAACTGTGCATATCAGCAGAACAGCGTATACAAAACATCCTGTTATTCTTTAACCGCAGAGTTTGTTCTTTGTTCTAGTCTGCTGACTCCCAAGGTTTCATAGCTATGGAGCCTACCACGGAGTTTACCATCCCCATGGTGACTCACCTACAGTTACATCCTCACCCACAGAAAACAATGCAGAATGGGGTCTAAATGACTAGAGTCAGAATCTTTAAAGATTTATGGACCCTCACGCGGCAAAGACAGTGATAGACTGGTTATCCCTACTTCCGCTTAAGGCTGAAAAACATCAGCTGAGGAAAAAATATCAGTATTAACTGAGGAGGGAGTGCATGACCACCAGAGACCCTTGTTGAAAATTCCTGAATCCTCTACAGACTCAAGTGGGTTGCCACCCCAAGGGCAGTCTCAGACTAACTACAGTATATAACATTGAATACGCACATTTACCTTTGTTGATCCACCACCCACAAATCAAGACTCAAGACAACCCTGGATCCAAGTTAAGTGGCGAAATTTCTCCCTCTCTGTCTTTCGCTTAATCTTCTTTTACTCATTTTTCTTCAGTAACTGTCACCTACTATTGTTAGAAAATTACCTAACTTTGCCTCAAAGTAGTTGATTAATTGTTGTTAGAAAGCTCAGTGAACTGTCTGGTATTGTTCCACTGAGTCACTGTCTGACTAGGTTGCTCTGGCAAGTCCTGTCAAACATACAGTATCAGTATTTGGGGGACTCCGAACATTCACCTTCTTCACAACTCACTGAGTGGGATGAAACAACTTTCTCTGCAAAGAACCTTTTCTTGATATCCAACCTGAACCTTCCCTGTCACAGCTCCATGCCTTTCCTGTGGGTTCTACCACTGGTCACCAGTGCGCACTGCCCGTCCACTCCCCTCATGAGAAAGCTGTAGGCTGCAATGAGGTCTCCCTTCAGCCTCCTCTTCCCTGGACTGAACAAATCCAGGGACATGCATTCCTGGTGCAGAATATGGCACTTGCTCTTGTTAAACGTCATAGCATCCCCAGAGTCAGAAGGGGCCTTTAAAGGTTCATCTAGTCCAACTCCCCTGTAATGAAAAGAGACATCCACTGCTAGATCAGGTTGTTAGAGCCTGTTCCAGCCTGGCCTTTAAACTCTCCAGGAATGGGACATTCCTTATGGGACATAAGGCACTCCAGTGCCTTACCACCCACACTGTAAGGACATTTTCCTTATATCTAATCTAATTTGACCCTCCTTAAGCTTGAAACCATTTCTCCCTGTTCTATCACAACAAGCTATGCTAAAGAGTCTGCCACCTTCTTTCCTGCAGCTCCCCTTTAGATATTAGAAGACCAATATCAGGTCACCTCAGAGCCTTCTCCAGGCTGAACAGCCCCAGCTTTTTCAGCCTGTCCTCGTAGGAGAGGTGTTCTATCACTATGATCATTTTTGTGGCCCTAACTTCATCTGGTTTGTGGTTACTCAGCCCTCCAATTTGTCGAGATCTCTCTGTAGGCCTTCTCCACCCTTGAGAGTCAACATCTCCTTAAATTAGTATCATCTGCCATCTTACTTAATCCTGCATACACAAAATAAAAAATAATCCTGCATACACAAAATAAATCCTGCATTTACAAAAATTAGAAAGAAATCTAGTTCTAGATTTGAGCCCTGCAGAATCCCAGTAGTGACCAACTCTCAGTATGATGCAATCCCATTTACTATAACTCTTTGCGTCTGATGTGTCAGCCAACTGCTCACCCATTTCATTACATTTTTGTCCAGCTGCGTGCTGGACTGCATTTCTCACAGAATCCTGTGTTAGGATTGGGAGTCATCGCTCAGAACTTTGCTGATCCTTTTACCATTTCACCAAAGAACGTGAACATCATACCAAGCTAACAAATGCTAAAACCAAAAGTCTGCTAAGGGTTGGAGAGGTGACTTTTACTCTCTTTTGGTGTCAGCTGAAGCTTGACAGTTCCTGAAGGAACTTGTCTGTTCCTGCAGGAAGCTCTAAATTGAAGAGACCAACCAACATACAGCTCCTGATATCAATATTTTAGACAGTTTAATACATAATTACAACATTTAGATGCAACAATCTTACAAGTAGGAAAGATGATAAGTTTGAATATCCTAATAGAACAAAACCCACTGCACTACTGATTATAAACTGATTGCCCTGAAGTCACTTCCATACTTTCCACTAACATTTCAGAAGGATGCAAACTCATTTAAAGACATCTTAGGTTAAATTACTGAATTATGTAGCAATTTCCTCAGCTAGCAGATCTCTAATTGTAGCAACAGTTCACTGATTCATAATCATTTCTCTTTCTTAAGGGGATGGAACAAGCGTCTGTATTCTAATTTTAACCTTACATAACAAAGCCAAAAGCAAAATAATCTAACAAATCAGCCTGCCCAAGTCTTCCTTTGTTCAGGACAACTGCTACAGAAATACTTTCTTCATTATGTCTAGAAAGTTCAAGAGCATCCATAGGCAATACAGAGTTGTAGCTATACATATAAGTGAATGGAAAGAGTGTTCAAGATGTAACTCGTGCGACTTCATTATTTATCACTTTGGACAGCATCTGTGTTACTAACACAGCTAAACAAGACATAGCAGAGAAATACCTCAATAATCCTTGCAAATATCAGTGAGGATTTTGAAATCAAGACAGATAGGGCGGAAGGTCCCAATACATGTAGATGACAATTTATTTTAACAACTGCAGTACTGTTAACAGTTAAAACTTGCAACACAGATTTCCTTGCTCGACTGTCTTCAGCTACAGGAAAACAAGGATACACCTAGGTAAAACAGGAGTAAGACAAAAACTCTATGATAGGAAGTGGATAGATTGTGAAGAGCTATGTCTGAGAAACAGCCATGACAAAGTCTTGGACTTACAGATTAAAATGAGGGATTAGTCCAGTAAAGGACATCTGGTTGGGTCTGCTACAGGCCACCTGATCAGGAGGAGCGTTGACAAGGCATTCTTGCTTCAACTGCAAGAAGCGTCACCCTCACAGGCTCTTGTCCTGATGGGGGATTTCAACCACCTGGATATCAGCTGGGACAGCAGCACAGTGGGTAGCCGACAATCCAAGAGATTCCTGGAGTCTGTTGACAATAACTTTGTGGCCCAGGTAGTAGACAGACCAGTCTGCGGTGGAGCGTTATTGGACCCGGTGCTCACCAATGCAAAGGAGAGCATTAGAGAGGTTAGGACTGGAGGCAGACTGGGCTGTAGTGACCATGCCCTGGTGGAGTTTGTGATCTAGAGCAATACAGGCCTGGCAGAAAGCAGAGCTAGGACCCCGAACTTCAGGAGAGCAAACTTCAGCTGCTCAAGGAACTGCTGGATGGGATCCCCTGGCAAAATATCTTTAAGTGCATGGGAACAGAACAGAGCTGGCAGATCTTTAAGGACACCCTTCTGCAAGCACAAGAGCTCGCAACCCCCCAGCAGAAGAAACTGAGTGGAGGAGGTGGGCAACCAACATGGCTGTGCAAGGACCTGCAGCTTAAACTGAGGGAAAAGAGAGAAATGTACAGGAAGTGGAAGCAGGGTTGTGTAGCCCGGGAAGAATACATGGACATTATCTACATGTGTAGAGACAGGATCAGGAAAGCCAAAGCACAGATGGTGTTGAACTTGGCAAGGGATGCAAAAAATAACAAGAAGGGGTTCCACATGTACATAGGCAGGAGGGAACCGGCCAAGGAGTGTGTACCCCCTCATACATGAGAACAGGGAACTGGCTTCCTCAGACATGGGAAAAGCTGAGGTCCTCAACAAGTCCTTTGCCTCAGTCTTCTCTGATGGTGATCATGGAGCAGATCCTCCTTGTTACCATGTTAAGGCACATACAAGATGAAGAGGTGACCCGATGCAGCCAGCCTTCATTAAGGACAGATCTTGCCTGACCAATCTAGTGGCCCTCTGCAATGGAGGGACAGCACTGGTTGACAGGGGAAGGGCAACAGATGCCATCTACGTGGACTTGTACAATGCCTTTGACATGGTCCCTCACCACATCCTTCTCTCTAAATAGGAGAGGTATGGATTTGAAAGATGGACTGTTGGATGGATTAAGCACTTGTTGGCTGGTCACAGACACAGACAAAGGGTTGTGATCAGTCATTGTATGTCTGGGTGGAGGCTAATCACAAGTGGTGTCCCCTGAGGGTTGGTCTTGGGATGAGTGCTCTTCAACATCTTCATCAATGACATAAGGCAATGGAATTGAGTGCACCCTCAGCAAGTTTGCAGACAACACCACCAAGCTGAGTAGCGCAATCAATATATTGGAGGGAAGAGAAGCCATCCAGTGGGACCTGGACAGGCTGGAGAAATGAGTCCATTAAAATCTAGTGAGATTCAACAAGGCCAAGTGCAAGGTGTTGGGCTGTGCAATCCCAGGTATGTATATAGAACTCCTTGAGAGTAGCTCTGTGGAGAAAGACTTGGGGGTCCTGGTGGACTAGAAGCTGGACATGAGTCAGCAGCATGCGCTTGCAGCCTGGAAGGCCAACAATATCCTGGGCTGCACTAAGAAGGGCATGGCCAGCAGGGAGAGGGAGGTGACTGTCCCCCTCTACTCAGCTCTCCCCATCTGGAGTATATGGCCTACATCCAGGCCTGGGACCCCCAGTACAGGAAGGACATGGAGCTTTTGAAACAGGTCCAGAGGAGGGCCGCTAAGATGATCAGAGGGCTGGAGCACCTTCTCCTATGAAGAAAGATTGAGGGAACTGAGCTTGTTTAGCTTGGAGAAGAGAAGGCTCTGGGAGACCTTGGTGTGGCCTTCCAGTACTTGAAGGGAGCATATAAACAGGAGGGGGAATGACTGTTTGCATGGGTTGACTGTAATAGGACAAGAAGGAGTGGTTTTACACTAAGACAGGGGAGGTTTAGGTTAGATATTACGAGGAAGTTTTTCAATCAAAGTGTGGTGACACACTGGAACTGGTGGCCCAGAGATTTTGTGGATGTCCCATCCCTGGAGGCATTCAAGGCCAGGCTGGATGTGGCTCTGGTCAGCCTGGTCAAGTGGTTGGTGGGTGACCTCAATCACGGCAGGGGGGTTGAAACTAGATGATCATTATGGTACTTTTAAACCCAGGCCATACTATGATTGTGTAAAAAATTCTCAGACTGCCGTTTTTCCCATTAAGAAAGGTTTTAAAAACTAATTACTTTTTAAAAATAATAACTAAAATAATTAGATGTTATTTAATGAAGTAAATGAAGTTTTTAACCTTCAAAAATAGGTTACTCAGCTGAAGATTATATACTTCACTAGATCATATAACCCTCAACACTGCTTTAGCAAGACATACACATTCTCATCTGTGTAACAGCATTGTGTGGAAGAACATTTCTTTACTTGGTACTTGTTCAAAAGGTCAGAGATGACACAAAAAGCCAGTATGTTCCACAAATAAGTATCACTAGAAAGAAAAGGAAAATATACACTGAACAACACCTGTCACACACAACACTGGTGATGCACCAATCAAGTACGTGTATGTTGTGGTTTTTCGATTTTTGTGGTCAGTATTCCACATCGTAACATCATGTAAAACAGTGGGAGTTAAAGAGTTAATGTTCTGGTTCCGTGGACTGCCTTTTTTGGGTATTTTGGGTTCTCAGAAAGGAGGGGAGGAGCAGTATTCCCGGAGGACTTCATGCGCAGAGGAAGAAAGGTGGAGCTCCTGGCAGGACAGCTGCCACTCTCCCTCTCACTGTGGAGAAAAGCATGTGCTTCCCCTGCAGTCTGCTAGCACAAGACCTCGTATTTGGACATTCTTTTCTCTCTCATTCTGTTTGATTTTGTTGGATTTAGCAAATTACAGTTCCTCCTCAGATCATCGCCACTGGTTTTTTGTTTGTTTGTTCGTTTTTTCAGACCTATCTGCTATCTCCCTACCCTTCTTCCTCTCCCCCTCTTCTGGAGCACACAGCCAGCACGTGCCTTGCCTCATTAGTCATGGGGCTGCAAAAAGCTAGTACTTTTTTTTCCCCTCTCTTTTGTCTCCTTCCAGGCTTGTGCCCATGTCACGGACACAGATCTAGAGATAACTCCATAACACTGTATTGTCCATCTCTTACTCAAAGAATACCATCTGACCCTTGTCAAGATAAAACATTTGTTTCAAGCGACTAAAATGAGACAGTCTTTGAAGGGCTACAAACATTATTCATTTGAAGTGGTAAAATCCATTATAACAAATTACATTTAGAAATGCTGTTCCAGTTTTCCCTAAAGGAATTCAAAAAATGAATTTGAACTACTAAAATCCTTCTAATGTTCTAGGATATACTAAGATCTGTGTATTTCATTTTCTCCCCAAGATCAAAGGAAAAAATAAAACTACATAAAACTATTATAAAATAAGACAGAAAACTTCAATGGTAAGAAACGTGATTCTTCTTTCCTATTCAGAACTGCAAAGAGCCTGACAAGTTTCTTTATACAGCTGCTCATTTGTAAATGAATGAAATTTTAACTAATTACACCTATACTGAAATACTGATACTGATATAGGTTGGTTTGTTTAGCAATAGGGATTAGTACATTAATTTAAGAAACAATGTATAAGTTTAGCAAAAGTAATCCATAAGTGATAGTTCTAAAACTTCCCATTTCAGCTTTTGTGGTGGATAGTCTTGTTTTCCTCAATAACTCTGCAGAACATAATAGAATAATTTCATCTTTTGCCTCAATGACTGCATGAAGAACTGGAGTCACAATAGAATGTTTGATATCTTTTGTCTCAGAATGAGCAAGGACATTTTCCTCAGATTCCACATATACTGCTTTTAAAAAGTGGCTTATTATGGCCTAATAAGCAATGGAAATCTTCCAAACTGGGCAAAAGTGGATTAAAGTGGGTCAAAGATTTCAGCGACAAAGCTGATGGTGAAAAATGGGAAGAAATAGGTGAGCATTCAACCACCCTAAATACCACTGAGCATGCCCAAAGGGACCTTAGCATATTATGAGTCCTTGAAAAAGAATGAATATGTATGCCAATGTACTGCGTATGTATGTCTTTACTGTTCAAATGTAGAACCTGAGAGGGCGTGCTTGCAGTTTGTATTCTGAGGAATAAAGGAATACTGCTTTCTAACGCTGCATTGGAGTTAGAGAGCTTTCTTCCCAGATTCTGGATGACAGTACATCCTTATGACTTAAAATGCTGAGAGCAAATATAGAGTACTTTATACATACATTTTGGTAATATTATCCTTCAACTAATGACTGTAGAAAATAAAGCAGTAACCTGGCTTACATAAATTCTCCTGAAATCTCTGGTATTATATAAACCACCTCTGACAGAAGTATAATTAGCATTAATCATTCTTTGTCAACTGCCCAATTTGTAGCCAAAAGATAATTTTAAAAATCCTTATTTCAAGAATAACATCTTCAGAAAAATCTTTCAGGAAAAAAAAGAAAATGTGTTTGGTCATAAAGCAGTAATGTAGCTGCAGATGTTATCAGATGTTAATGTTAACCAGAGAAGAATGTCATGATTCTCCTTTATTATATCTACACCACAAATGTCAATGACTGAATCAGTTCCAATTCACATTCTTTACCACTTCTTAAATATGAAATGACAAGTTCTAACTAAAACATTACATGAGATGCCATATTTTAGGTAACATTCAAAATACTCTATATAACCAAATGGCCTTATGCATAACAATAGAAGAATAAATTATCACTCTGTAAGAATTAAATGTATTCATTTGATGCTTCTTTTTAACAGCCAGTAAAGACAAAATTGAGTGGATCTGAAGGAGAAAATATTTACTGACTTTGTGAGCATAGAAAGATGTATTTTTCATAACAGGATGTGAACACAAACTCCAACTCCCAGTCAAAAACAACAAACTAAGCATTTGATTGTCACGTGGTCTGCACTGTTTTTAAAGGCCAATTCAGCTCAAAACAGATTATTAAGATAAGTCTTTAAAAATTCAACAGCAAAACTAGAAACATCTGCCTCATGAAGACAAAAGAAAACAATAAAATAAGACATTAAAACATTATCTCAGGATGCTGACTCTAAGGAATGTAGGTGTTATTTCAGAGGAGTAACAAAAAGGAGATTATAGAGAAGGATGGAAGAAAGCTATGGGCAATGTCTTTACTATTGTATGTCCTTACTGTTATCACATGGTTACCTCTTTGAATCATCAAAATCAGATAAACTTTTCAAAAGAGACCATAGCATCTCACTTCTCTCAGTATTCCCTGTATTTAAAAATTGCAGCAAAAGCTAAACCTTTGAAAGCTGAACTTCAGAATCCGCTGTGGAAATAGCAGTAATCCCATGGGAATTATTTTTGATCTGGGTGCTACTTCAGAATTAATTTGAGAGACTTAAGAGCATGCTTATGTGAACCTAATACTGCCAAACCACAACTTAAAAGGGAATGGGGAAGGAATAGGATTCTTTTCAATCAAAACAGATTAAGAGTACAAAGATAAAATAGTTGTCTGATTAAAAATGTTACTGAAATCCCAAGTGTGTCACATCCTGAACTGAAAACTCTTCTTAGTTTGCAGGAGCAGTAACCTACATTTGCCTTTAAGAGGGAAAAACTACATAAGCATGCATGTCATTAAATGTATGTAAGTTTTCTTTCCTTCACTAAAACATCCAGCTCTGTTTGAGCTGATTATTATTAACATTATGATTGTTTCTGACCATCACAGTTTGCTGGGATTCTGTGCCTCTAGAGGAAAACTGCTAAGGATAACCGTAGAAGACCATGCGCTTCTTACAGCATTAATAGACAAACAATAACTACACTAACAAGAATGAAACATAAGAGTAAACACAACAAGGGTAAAAAGAATATATCAATTATACTACATAATGTTCACAAAAAATTGTCTATATTTCCCTGTATTGGGGACAGATATGCACAGACACAACACACAGAACAGCTGGCTCATCTACCGAATCTACATCCTGGAAAAATTCTCTACACTTCTGAGAACATCAGAAGCAATAGTCTCAGCAACTACTGTTCTGAGAAAAACAAACAAAAAACAAATTGAGCTTGCCTTCTCCATCCTCAATCCTGCCCTTTATTTCTCAAGATAGACCTATGAAGCATATGCTTCATCAAAGTTTAATTTCAGAAACCTACGTTTTTTTTAATCAAATATATCTTTACACTTACTTTACAGCAAAGAAAAGCATTTTCTTTGTAGGCAGGAAGGACAGATGAAAATCATCTTTTTTTTTGTTTTGTTTAAATCAAAGAAGGTGCTATACTTGCAGTGTCACTGATCGGTAAGTCTCCACCTCTGAATGACAGCAAAATCAATCGCAAAAAGCTTTGGTAATGCATTAATTTTTATGGTAATCCTAACCACCCACATGAATGCCTGACACTAGATTACAAATCCTCAGATTGTCTTGCTGCCTGTACATGATCCCAAAGTCTACTACAATTCCAAGATTATATTATTTTATATGATCCACAAATGAAAATGTGTAAATTTATTGAAAAAACTGGATAATTGCTTAATTTCTTTTAAATTAGGAAGAAAAATTAATAGAGTATGCCAACTTAATATAGTTTATTCTCAGATGATGCTACTTCTGTTGGCAAGACTTTAAAAACTTTTTTCCATTGGAAGTATCCACCTGCTCTGTAAAAAAGGAATTACCTGTTCATGGAGTTTCTTGGAAACAGTGATTATCTTCAAAAAAGGAAAGCAATTAATGTCAAAATAGCACTGATATTTGCATCAACACTGCTGTAACAAGCAGCGAAAACTCTTAAAAAGTTACTTATAAATGCAAAAAGATTATTTCAGTTGTTTGAACCACTATTGTGAAAGCACCAAATATCTTATTCCCTCCACATTGTTAATATTATTCTCAATTATTTTAAAACAAAATAATTGTCAAGTCCAGTAATTGCTTATGAGCTTGCTTTCTTCTGAAAATCTCTAGGAGAATAAATCCAATTAGGATTATCCTTAGTAGGATAACTGCTATCAGTAGCAGAGTAAATCCTCAAGGTTCCCACATTAGAAAATGAATAATACATTACGTCAATAAATAGTCACAAAGATTGCTGACATTTTTAATCCTAACACACCAAACAGGTGTGATTTTGTGACAACTACAGGCCTAAATCAATCCTCTCTGGCAAATACACTCACTAATATGTAACTGAGTAAGAACAACTCTTAACCTGCCTGCATAGAAAAATCTTGGAAGGAAAAGGCAGTCTTCACTTAATAATTCTAGCACTTAACCTAGTTGTACTTGGGATTTCTCTGTCAAAGACACAAAAATACAACTAACCCACTACAATCCTATTTTGTATCACACTGCAAGGCATCTCTCCTCCTGACTTCAAAATTATTTTATAAACTCTCATGAACTCAATTACTGCTTTTGCTTTTCTTTACAAAAGGGAAATGATCAGTCTCAGTAAAACTACTGCGATGATAATGCTGCTTCTTGCTTAGTAGCTGTCTTTAAACAAAATACCTTACCCAGCCTTCATTGCTGAGTGGACTATGCAGTTCTTCCAATGATAAGTGCCTACTGTCCTACCTATGCATTATCAATAAATAAACAGCAGATAATTCACCTCCATATTTTTCTTCCTAAAAAGCAAGAAGCCAGCACATATTACGATAATGAGAAACAGGAACAGAAGGTCAGCACCTGTCTGCATCAAGAAAAGAAAAGTTAGAGGCTGAAAGCTGGCAATACTCAAGCCAGGTAAGCAGCTATGCAAGAATTGAAGGCAACCAAATGTATCTAACTTACTGCTTGTATTTAAATGACAGTGAAACTAAGTTCATCAAATGAATATAGATTTAAGGACTTTTCAGTTAAGATCAGAAAACTTCATTGTGAAAAGTCTGTATAGGGATACTAAAGACAATGAAGCATCTGAAGAAATGATTTTGTGTTGGATAAAGTGCAATGGATTATTAAAGGAAAGTGCAAAATCTGTTTGAAAATAAAAAAGAATTCATGAATAGTTGCAAGAACCAATAGGAAGCAGTATTTTCCATAAAACATTGAAGTAAAATTTCAGATTTTTTAAAACATAAGAAGTTTAGCCGCATCATCAGCCTTTAAATAAATTTCCATTTACGACACTTCAAGTCTGTGCTGTAATTATGTTATTAATTGTATATCATAAACCGGTTATTAGACAAAAACTCTTAACAATTTCCTTAAAAAATCCATCTGAATTCTTTCAACTTGGTGCAGTGTTTAATTAATTAATTAACGTTTAGAAGTCTACAATACTGAAGTTAAATACAAAGTCAAAACCTTTTTTCCTTTATATTCTCTTACAAATATAATTCTTCTCTCGCAGGTACTCTGTAGGAGTCAAGAAGAAGGATCACTCCTCAGCTGGCCGAATAAAAACTCACTGAAGCTAGTGAATAAGCCTTTGCAATGGATCATTCCTATGAAACGGAACATTCCTTTGAGACAATTTATTAAAAATATTTGCAGAAGTCACATTTGAAATCAGTAGATGTTTCAAATGACAGACAGCAAACATCAGTGGAAGCTAAGCATGTAAAAACAGTAAGCTATCAAAAGGTTTCAAAGAAATTTTCCTTCATTGGGTGCTTCAGTTCTGAATGAATTCAGCAAGTATTTGAAAGCAGCAAAATGGACTTGGGTATTTTTAAAGATGACTGCCCTTTCCCAATTTTACATTATATTCATTTGGTTTATTGACATTTTTAGAAAAGCAGTGATTCACAGTGGTTGATTTTAGGTGATGTCTTGCATCATGCATCAGCAAAGCTTTTTACTGTGCCGGCCAGTAATGAGTTTAATTTCACTACACAATAAAAATGGCAATTCTATTTCTCCCTGAAAAACATTACGTAATTTCACAGCAGAAGAAAAAATGTCCAATTATATAGAATTATTTACATTACTTAAATAGTAACTGAAAAAAAGACTGAACTGGTTTTGTTTCTAAAGGGCCACGCAGAAAAACACAGAACTATTCTTCATCTCTTCATGCTTTTATTGCATCATTGCTGATAATCCTCACGAGAGAGTACACTAGACTGACTGCGATTAATTAGTCTATTAAACTGCAAAACTTTAAATAAGCCCAAATGTTCATAAAGCACATTTTGCATTTATGTGATTATAAAGTACTTATGACTAATCTTCAATTTAGATATGACAGTAGCAACAGTCTATAGATCTAGACAAACTTTTTTGTACTTCTTAGCAGACACTCTTCTACAATTTTTGATGAAGTTACATCAAGCTATAAATACACAAGGCATACATTTCTTTCTATTTGTTGTCTTCTGGGATAAACAGAAGAAAACGTCTCCTGCAAAAATGTCAGTGTAGGTCTGTAACAAACTCATTTTTTCCTCCTTAAAACTGTGTTTAATTTACAGCTCCATTAATATTTTTTGGACTATTAAACACTTCTTATATGCAGGTCTGTTTGATTAAATTAAATCCGCTTGAGTCTTTTTAGTTTGTCAGCTTCTGTAACATGAGTAGACACTCTTTTACAATACAAGCAGTAACACCTGTATACAGACATCAAGACATAAAAACTATCTAAAAAAGGAAGAACATGTTTTTGCCTACTGAAAGCAAGCAAACAAAATCCACAAACCTGAAAAGCAGGCTTACCTGCATCAGCTCTGGATCGCTGACCTGGTGATTTTCCAAATGGGGTCTTCATTCATCTGTGTTTAAGTGAGCAGCAAAGCTGCTGGACTAGGGTGAAAATCCAGTTCTTCCCAGTTCTCAGGTTATCTCACTCTTCAAAGAGAAATAGCTACTTAATTCACTATTCAATCATGAATTTGTTCTTCCTCAAATGTAGAAGACACACTGAAAAACAAAATAGGCAAAGCATTAAGTAGTCTGATTTGAGACTTAACTCGAAATTAGTATTCATGGCTGAATGAGTCACTGGTTTGGAGAAGACCTGCAGAAGTTCTTGCTGATTCTCCATACCTAAGTTGATCTGATTCCTAAAGTACTGTCACCACATTCATCTTGATGATCAAGGAGGTAACTGAGGACTTTTAGAAGTTCCATTTAGGATTTAAATTAAAGAAATCTTTTGATTACTTGGAAGTTTGAAGAACTGCAGGTCAACAAGGTAATATCATCCCAATTTAGAAAGAAGGGTACAAGAGAAAAACCTTGAAATCACTAACCTGTTAGTACAAATTCTCTGCCTGAAAAAACTGCACTTAAAAAATACAGCAATCGCCAGGCAGAGTCAGCACTTCTAAACGAAAAGCCTGTCTCACTAATTAGATAACTGTCCTAGTTTCAACTATGACAGTTGATTTTATTCACAGAATCTGGTATAGTGCTATGTTCTGGCTTCAGAAGAAAAACAGTGCTGATAACACACAAATGTTTTACAGTGTTTTAACTGTTACTGAGTAATGCTGCACAGAGCCAAGGACATTTCATCTTCTCATACTGTCATGTCAGTGAGGGGGCTGACAGGGCTCAGGGAGCTCAGAGGGGTCAGAACCAGGATAACTGACCTAAATAGGCCAAAGGGATATTCCATACCATGTAGCATCATGTGAAAGAAACTATAAAACTGTGGAGGTGTTCATGAGGAGGGGCAGCTGCTGCTTGGGGACTAGCTGGGCAGGTGGTGAGCAGCTGTACTGTGCATCAGTTATTCAGTAAATATACATAAATATTACTTGTATATGTATTATTTCTGCACACATATTATCATTGCTATTATTTCTCTTTTCCTTTTCTGACTTAGTTTTATCTCAACCCATGAGTCCTTCCCCACCACCCCCCTGTCTCACTTGACCGTCCCACAGGAGTGAGCAGCTGTGGGTGCTCAGCAGCTGAGGGTCTGCTGAGTTGAACCACAATATTAAGATAACCCAATTAATAGGTGAAGGGAAGGTGGTGGATGTAGTTTTCCTAGATTTTATCAAGGCTTTCAACACTGTTTCCTACAGTATCCTTTGTACAAAGTGTCCAGCTGTGATGAACTGGTTGCAAGGCTTGCTGAGAATGGGGTTAGAAGTGGCTGACAAATAGTCACCAGCAGCGTTCCCCAATGCACAATTTTGGAGCCATTTTCAACACTCCAATCAGTTATCCACAAAGTTGAAGACAGCCTTATGAAAAATTGTCTGACAATACTATACTGTCAGGCAGTGTTGACTTCCTGGAATAACAGGAGGCTCTAAAGAGGGATCGAAGTAGATGGGAACGGTGGTCAATCAGCAACAAAATGAAGTTCAATGCAGGAAAAAGCTGAGTTCTGCACCTTGGATAGAGTAATGCCAGAGACAGAAACAGACTGAGACAAGCAGCAGGAAGAGCAGCTCAGCAGAAAGGGACCTGTGGGTGCTGGTGACAAGCAGGCTCACCATGAGCCAGGAGTGTGCCCAGGCAGCTAAGGGACAAACCACATTTTGGGATACCTTAAACACAGCACAGCCATTAGTCAAAAGAGGTGGGTGTCCCACTACAGTTAGCATTGGTGCAGCCTCACCTCGAATACTGTGCACAGTTCTGGGCTCCATAAAGTAAAAAAGATGATAAAGTACTTGTAAGTTTCCAGAGGAGGGCTGATAAAAGGGCTGGAAGGCACATCCTACAGGGAGATGCTGAGGACACTTGGGTTACCTGGTCTGGAAAGGGGAGGCTCAGAAGCATCCTCCTTGCTCTCTGAAACTCCCTGAGGCAGGGAAGCCTAGAGGGAGGTGATCATCTCTTCTCCCTTGTCATTTATGGCAGAATGCGGTAATGGCATAAAGACTGGAAATCAGGAAGAACTTGGGGTTTTAAATAATCTTTTCTGTGTAACGTGAGGGTAGTCAAACACTGGAACAGGGTTCCTAGAGAGGTGGTTGACTCCTTGTGTTGATGTTCAGGAGGCACCTGGTTAACACTTAAAAAGAGCAGGTTAGGACAGACTATCGTAGAATCCTCAGAGTTGGAAGGGACCTCTGAAGGCCAGCTAGTCCAACTCCCCTGCAATGGACGGGGACACCACATTGAGATCAGGTTGCCCAGGGCCTAATACAGCCTCACCTTGAAAGTCTCCAGGGATAGGCACCAACTTCATCACTGAGCAACCTGTTCCAGTGCCTCACCATCCTTTACCGTAAAAGATTTTTTCCTTATATCTAACCTAAATCTACAGTCTTCAAGCTTGAAACCATTTCCCCTTGTTCTATCACCAGACACTGCTCAAGAGTCTGTCCCTTTCTTTCTGTAGCTCCCTGCTAGACACTGAAAGGACACTAGCACCTGGCAGCTTTCTCCTCTCCAGGCTGAAGAGCCCCAGCTTTCTCAGTCTATCCTCATAGAAGCGTTCCATTCCATGGACCATTTTTACGGCTATTCTCTGCACATGCTCCAACAAGTCTATGTCCCTCCAGCACGAGGACTTCACATGTGGATGCAGAACTACAGCTGATGCCTCACCAGAGCATAACAGAGGGGCAGGATCACCTCCTTCAACCTGCTGGCCACACTTCTTTTGATGTAGCCCAGGATGCAGCTGGCTTTCTGGGCTGCAAGGGCACATTACTGGCTCATGTTCAGCTTTCCAGTTTCATCTACCAGTACTCCAAGGTCTTTTTCTGCAAGGCTGCACTCAATCCTGTCATCTCCCAACTTGTATTGATAATGGGGGTTGCCTCAACCCTGGTGCAAGACCTTAAACTTGGATCTGTTCAACCTCATGAGGTTGACCTGGTCTCACTGCTCAAGCCTATGTCCCTCTGGATGGCATCCCATCCCTCTCGTGTTTCAACCGCACCCCACAGCTTCGAGTCATCAACAAACTTGCTGAGGGTGCACTTGATCCCACTGCAGATGTCACTGATGAAGATATTAAAGAGTACTGGTCCCATCATTAGGGTGTCCAATTTGGAGGGAAGGATGTTGTGGGGTACAGTGTCAAAGGCCTTACTGAAATCAAGATAGATGACATCAGTGACTCTTCCCTTGTCCACTGATGCAGTGACACCATCATAGAAGACCACTAGGTTGGTCAAACAGGAGTTGCTCTTGGTGAGGCCATGCTGGTTCTCATGTATCTCCCTGCCTTCAAAGTACCTTAGCATAGCCTCCAGGAGGATCTGTTCCATGATCCCCCTGGCACAGAGGTGAGACTGACAGGTCCAGGTAGTTTCTGGGGTCATATTTTTTTACCCTTTTTAATGATGAGTATGATGTTAACTTTTTTTCTACTCACCAGGGACTTCGCCTGATTGCCACAACTTGTCAATTATCATTGAGAGTGGCTTGGCAACTACATCAGCCAGTTCCCTCATGTCTCTGGGATGCGTGTCATCAGGACCCATGGACTCATGAATGTTCAGGTTACTCAGGCGGTCACGAACATGATCTTCGCTTACACTGGAAGGGACATTGCTTCCCCAGTCCCCTCCTACAAAACCAAATGTTTGAGGGCTATGTGGTGAGCAGTTATCAGAGAACACCAATGCAAAAAAGTTGCTAAGTACCTCAGCCTTCTCCTTGTCTGCTATTACCAGCCTGCCTGTGTCACTCACTAGGGGAGACACACCCTCCTGGACTTTCCTTTTCCAGCTGAGGTACTTGTAGAAGCCTTTCTTGTTCTTTTTGGCATCCCCTGCAAAATTCAGTTCAATCTGGGCCTTGGCTTTTCTGACCCCATCCCCTACACAGCTTAGTAGCTTCTTTATACTCTTCCCCAAGAACCTGTCCTTGTCATCACAACTACTGCATTTTCTTCTAGCTCTTCAGTTTGACCAGCAGGTCCTGGTTCAGCCATGCTGGTCTCCTGCCTTCCTATACATGGGGATGGAGAGCTCTTGCATCCTGAGGAAAGCTTCCTTAAAGACAGGAAAGCTCTGTTCTACACCTGTGCCCATGAGGACAGTTTCCCACCGTGTTCTATTATCCAACTCCCTGAAAAGCTCAAAGTTAGCTTTCCTAAAGTTTAGCTTCCTAATTTTACTCTTCATCTCATATTCCTTTGGAGTGTGAACTCAACCATAGCATGTTCACTACCGCCCAGACAACCTCCAATCCTGATGTTGCCAATCAGTTCATTTAAATCGTTGAGCAACAGGTCCAGTATTACATCTTCCCTGGTGGGGCCATTACTTGACTTAGGAAGTTATCCTCAGTGTGTTCCAGGACCCCCTGGATTGCTTACAGCTCTTGATACTACTAGTCTGGCAGGTATCTAGGTGGTTGAAGTCCTGCACTTGTGATTGCAATGCCTCCTGTAGTTGAAGGTAGAAGGCCTTATCAATAAGCTCTGCTGATCACAAGATTCCCTTTGCTGCCTTGATTTCTGTCACTCATAGGCTTTTGACTTGCTTTCAACTGTTCTTTAGGAACAGCTCTTCACATTCTATTCCCTTCCTGATGTAGATAGCAACAGCCCCTCCCCTCCTTCCCCATCCATCCATTCTGAAACAGCTTGTAGCTTCTGACAGCCACACTCCAGTCATGGGAATCATCCCATCACATTTTGGTGATGACAAATATATCATGGTTTTCTAGTAGCACAGTAGCTTACAGCTCCTCCTGTTAGTTTCCCAAGCTGCATGCAATGGTACAGAGACACCAGCTGGGCAGCTGGCCTTGCCGCTTCCTGAAAGGATAATTCAGTAACTCCTTTTAGGCATTTCCCTTGATTTTCCCCATTGCCTTCTCCTGTTGCCCCAGCAGTCACTGCCTCATCATCACAGAGTTTTCTACGTGTTGCAGTGTTGCCAGCACCTCTTAAGGCAGAGGGTCCTTCAAGGCCCCTGCCAGCACCTGCTCCCACACCTTATAATGGGAAGGCTCACAGTTCCTCCATGACTAACATTCCTTAAATTCTAGGCATATTAGAACAATCCAGAGCGGTACTCCTTGGAATAATGAGCAATACGGAGACAAAACTACATGCTAATATTTGGTGTTCTTAGTTTAAGCAAGTATTTGTCAGCTCGCAGTTTTTGAAAGATCTGTATTTGGATGAACCACAGCTGACATTCAGTCATGAACTCGTACGAATTTCTGAAGTTAAAACTCGTAATTCTTTAAAGGACTGTATCATTTTTTCCACATTTCACCTCTTCTGCTATCTACCACTGTATACACAACAATGACAAAGAATACAAAGCAATTTTTTTAACTACTTTTCTAGAATGCAGCATGAAGTTCATTTTTCCTTACCAAACTAAAAAAACACTGTATTAGAGATTAAAATATTTTAGAACAGAAGCATTGCTGATCATGAAAACAAATTCTGAATTCACAGACATGCTCAGATATATTACCATACTGAACCTCACAGGCACTGCGTGTAAACTTTGAGAAAAATATGCCTTTTTCCATACAATGTATACAGAATCAGCTTCAATCTACTATTATACTTTCTAGTAACATGTATTACATGTTGTGCTTATTTTTCCCCTGAGTTTCCTAGTCTATGGCAAAAATATGACATACAACATATTTCAATTAATCAGTTTTAAATTAAGAGGCTATATTTACAAAGGTAACTAAAGCAACAGAAAACCTTCGGCATTTTAATGAAAAGACATGTCTCCCGTCACTACTGTGCCATACATATTAATTTTCTTTCAAAAGGAAAGGAATTCCTTATCCTCTTTGTTGCAGTAGGCGACAGCGAGGATTCGGGATGTGACGTGGTAGGACCCCCTCTCTTAATGACGAAGGATTAATATATGCATAAGGGGGGCGTAGACGAAGGGGCATAGGTATATAGGTAAATCGCACGACACAATAAACGCCATTTTACTGCTTGCCACATTGGTATGCACGTGCAGTTCTTTGGCCCGGGTGGGTTTCACCCGATATTCAGCACAGGCGCAGAGCTAAAAGAACATGGGTTGCCAGGTGCACGGCAACACCTCTTAAAGTCAAAAATGCATTTACTAGCATTGTTTCAGCCCACTCTTTTAAAAAACTAAAGGCTCAAGACTACTGAACTCAAGAGCTGATTCAGCAGTACAAACAGATTTTCCAAAAACAGAGTAACTTTCGCTTAGACTTAGTAAGATTTCTGCTGAAAAACACTAATACAAGTTTTTCTTGAGTTATTATTCTGAATTCAATTTACATTTCAGTTTCAATGTCTTCACCACAGGAGGGATAAAATCAGGCTTTCTTAAGACAAACTGATGCACTTTGAGAACATCTGGAACTTTAAAGCATATGAAACTTCTCAGTCTCAGCTGATTTAAAAAAAACCAACAATGCATTTTTGGATCCTTAATATGATGAATGACAAGACACAGTCAATACCATCATCTAAAAATATTTTAGGCCATTAATACGGAAAATCAAGGAAAAGAAAAATCTCATGAAATGCAAAACCCTTTTGTTAGAATCACATAGCAAAGCAAAGACAAATAGCTTTACTGAATGCAGGCTTCTACATTTAAAACAAACTATACTAGCCTTTTACACATTGCTGGTAACTTTTAGAAGAGAAGTGTCACTGCCTACCTATCTCATACTGATTTCCCCCATACCTGACAGCAAAGATCACCAACAATTCAGCTGCAGATTGAAAAAAAAAAAAAAAAAAAAAAAAAGGCATTCTTCTGACTTGTAATCAGCAAAAAACTGATTTTTTGCTTCCCTCTGACCCCATCCACTCCTGACTTCCTAGATCAGAGCATACTTACAAAAAACAATACAGAAATTAGATGAATACGTTGTCTGATATTGTTTTAATTATTGCAGTATGCTTCACACAAGAAATATTAAGTGTTAAGATTAAAACCATCAAGCCCTACAAACTATTAGTCATACAGTTTTAATGAGAATGGTAAAATCATCCTATCAGAGTGGGGAAGAAGATAAATCAACTCTAAAAACAGAGTTACATTAAAATAAGTACTTTCACAGCACAAAGGTAAAAGGAGTGAAAAACAGGATGCACTAAGACTATGCTTGTGAGCATTTAACAGCCCTCTATAAATACTTATTTACAGAAATGAAAACATTATGAACTTTCAGCTCTGTAAAAATAAATATAACCACTTAAAATAATTTCCCAGCTTAACTTTCGGTTAATGTTAATCTTAGCTTTTCTACCAGTTGATACACACTTCACTCCAATACACAGCAAAAAAAAAGCTGTTTACTGCATTCGTGTGAAAGCAAGACTATACTACCACCATGGAAGAGGGGTACTATAAAGCACAAAAATATAGCAGTGATAATTAATACTAATAAATACAACCTTGAAGGCTTCAACCCCAAAAAGTGTTATCTAACCTTTAATCACCATGAACACAGAAGGAAACAGTATCAGTAAATTCACTGAGACGCCAGTTCAGTCATGGGGAAATGCTTAGAAAGAGACAGAGGATGATACAACATGATCCTTCTGTAACTCAAGATACACAATTGTAGATTCGGAATATACATCTCTCTTACCAACTAAAGTCTTTCACTTTCCAAAGTCTGCTCTGGCTCCAAAAGGGATTATGGAGAAGGCCTTCCGGCACCACCTAGTGGACTCTTAACATTTCAGTTCCGTATTGAAAACGTTCATCTTGCTTGCAGTCCCCATCGGTTTGCACTGATAGTCCGCTCAGCAATGGCAAGCAAGAAGTCAGGAGACTGTTTAGGGGCAAGGAGTCACTCTAAAACGGGGCATGTCGGTTGAATGAATTTCTTGGTTCTGTAATATTTCAATCTCTGTAACTCAGCTCTGAGCTGTTAGTATATATATACCACATGTAAACTAATCATGACTTCAGCACTAACTAGTTGGATGAGGCAGGTATCTTAATTAGACTTGAATTTTAGCATAGTAACAGAAATGATAATCCAAAAGAGGATATTAATGTTAAAATATCCCCCGGGGTGATAAAAACACATGCCTACTTTTAGTTTATGTTACTTTCAAAAACACAAAAACTAACAACAAAATCTTAACTTTCCTCTGTTATGAAAATTTAGCTGTGCAAATTCTAAACCTTTGTTGAAGTAATCTGCAGGCTCATCAGCCTCTCTCATTAGGAACTTTACTCCCTTATCACTAGGATTCTGGAGGAGTGATAACACCTAACAAGAAAGATAATAAGTACATAAAATCCAGTGAACACAAAGGTGATTTTCAGCTGACAGTCACGAAGAGCAATACGTTTCAATAGTGGATTTTTTATCAGCTGACAGACTAAATCAAGTATTACTTTCTGACAGTTTTTCCTATACTCATAGGTGTACTGTTATTTGTCTAAAATTGTAAAGAAACAAATAATACTGGCATATACCTGCGCATTCACATGTATAAAAACAAAATATGCATTTAAAAAAATAAATTTGAATGAATGTGAAATGTAAGCAACCACTTCCTGCCAATAGGAAAGGTTTTTGTTAAGAATGGGGCTGCAAATACTACACTTTCTTTACAAAGGGAAAGAAACACTATTATTTTTTTTTTCTGTGCTTTAGGAAAGAAGATGCTTCAAGAAAGCAATGTACTATACAAAGACAACTTACTTAAAAGCTAACATAACAATATACACTCTACTACCAACACAGACAAAAAAATATGTAATTATTCAGGAACTAAATACAAGTGTTTTAACCTTTCAGCAAAGTTCTGTACTTTAACTCTGTATGGACAATGCAGAATGCAGGAGACAGCACAGTATAGTTTTTATTTACAAATAGTTTAAAAACATTTAACCATAAGCAATCGGATAAACATTTACATACGGAATTGGATAAACATTTAAACATAATCACAGAATCATGGAGTCAGCAAGGCTGGAAAAGATCACTAAGATCATCTTGCCCAGCTGTCCACCTACCATCAATACTGCCCATTCCTTAGTACCTCACCTACACATTTCATCCACACTTCCAGGGGTAGCGACTTCACTACCTTCCTGGGCAGCCCATTCCAGCACCTGATCATTCTGAGTTTTTCCTAATAACCAGCCTGAACCTACCCTGGCACTACCCTGGCACAATCTGAGGCAATTCCTTATTGTCCTATTGCTAGTTATGCAGGCTACTCCCACATCACCACAACCTCCTTTCTGACAGTTGTAGAGGGCAGTAAGGTCTCCCCTGAGCATCCTCTTCCCCAGACTAAACAGTCCTGGCTCTCTCAGACACTACTCATGAGGCTTGTGTTTCAACAGAGATGGGTTTCAGGAAGTTAATTCCAAGCAGGTTTTCTTAAAAGAGTAAGACCTACTAAACTGAAGTGAAATTGGGATCTGTAACTCCAAGATGGTTTTGATTTAAGGAATCTGAAAAGAAACTTGCTTTATTATATATAGATCAAGTTATTACAGAAACACGATATAAACTCTCAGAGCTGCTGAAGCTCCAATATAATAATGAAATTAATGCTTACATTTCACTTATTTTCACATTTCACAGTAGTGAAAAAACTTCACAAAAATTATTCAATCTAAATACATAGAGAAGATGCAGCATACAATACAGTGCATAATGAAAACAAAAAAATATTTTTTGTTAAAACCTACAAAACCTACCCGGGCCAAGTAACTGCAAGTAGACGCCAATATGGTGAGCAGAAAAATGGCGTTTAACCAAGTGTTTGAATCTTAACCCAAGGTATGGGGGAGACGCTTGCCAACTGATCTCAGGAAGTAGAGGTGGACTGTGCCTAACATCCAATGGTATTTCCCAGACATCTATTCTCTCAAGAGATTTTTATACTATTTCTAATTTTTCAGGTGGAGCTTGAGTGACTCTAGTGATACACATCTTTGTTATGACCAGTGCAAAATTTTCTTGCTCTGCTTCAAAGGTATAGATAGAAGAACTCAGAACTTATGTAAGAAGTGGTCATACTGTGGTGACAGGTAGCTTTTGGGATGTGCGTGTGTTTTAGTAGTATAATGAGATTATAGTGAACAAAGCTTACCAAAGGATGGTGTTCTGTCAAAAAATAACAATCTATTAGTGCAGAGTAGTGAGGTGGTATCACAGAGCCTAGTTGCAATGCCTTCACTCTACCCTCCATGCTGTTTCTCTTACAGTCAGCACATCAAGCTCTATGATGCTGCCAACACCTAAGGTTGCCTAGGGAACTGCCTCAAGTAATGGATTCCTTGCATACTAGCTGCACTCCGCTTTTGTACCTTTTCTTGATGCGTGAACAAAGCCACACCTTTAATCTAAGTTTAAATTCCAAGTCACCTCTAGCAATTATTCCACAGGAAGCCGCAGGTTGCTGTGAGGCCTCCTCTTTTCTATTCCAAATAAACCAGTAGTCCTCAGCTGCTTTTCATACCTCTTGCTCTCCAGATCCTTTGCCATCTTTTCTTTGTTGCCCGCTCTAATAGTTTCATGTCCTCCTTATATTGTGACATCACCACCTGAACCCAGCACTTGAGGTGAGGCCACATAGCACAGAGCAGAGCAGGACAACCTTGTTCCTTGTTAGGTGGCAGAGCTGAACCTGATGCGTCACATGGTATGGTAGGACCTTCTGGCTGCCAAGGCACAACGCTGACCCAGATTCAACTTGCTATCCACCAAAACCTCCAGATTCCTGTTTGTGGGGCTGCTCTCCAGCCTCTCACCATACACAATCCATACACATAGCAAGTGTTGCCAAGTGAGACATAGAAACTGACACTCCTATAGGTATTCATGCGGCCCTCTAATTTGTTCAGTCCTCTCTCCAAGGCCTCTTTGCCCTAAAGTGAGTAAACAGCTCCTCCAAATACACTACTGTATGCTTTCAGTGGTATATGAGCATTCAAATCCCACATTCAAATCATTTGTGAAGATAGAAAAGGATACTGGCCCTAAAATGGAGCCTTGGAGCCTGCAAAACCCAACTAGTGACTAGTTACAACTGCCTAATAGAACTCCTCTTACTATAACACACTAAGCTGAACCTGCCAGCTTATTATACACTCCATTCAAATATAAAAGAAGAAAACTAATTCTTGCCATGTTCTCTACAGCTCTGCCCTTCTCAGCTCCCAGTATTTTCAGTATATGGATAATCACAGAATGGCCTACGTTGAAAAGGACCACAATGATCATCTAGTTTCAACCGCCCTGCTGTGAGTGGGGTCACCCACCAACCACTACACCAGGCTGCCCAGAGCCACATCCAGCCTGGCCTTGAATGCCTCCAGGGATGGGGTATCCACAACCTCCTTAGGCAACTTGTTCCAGTGCATCACCACACTCTGAGTGAAAAACTTCCCCCTAATGTCTAACCTAAACCTCCACTGTCTCCGTTGAAAACTATTCTCCCTTGTCCTATCACTATCCACCCTTGTACACAGCCATTCCACCTCCTGTCTATGTGTTCCCTTCAAGTACTGGAAGGCCCCAACGAGGTCTCCCTGGAGTCTTCTCCAAGCTAAACAAGCTCAGTTCCTTTGACCTTTCTTCATAGGAGAGGTGCTCCAGCCGTCCAGTCATCTTAGCGGCCCTCCTCTGGACCTGTTCCAAGACCTCTGTGTCCTTCCCATACTTGGGGCCCTGGGCTCCAGATGAGGCCTCACAAGAGCTGAGTAGAGGGGGATAATCACCTCTCTCTCCCTGTTGGCTGCTCCTCTTTAAGTGCAGTCCAGAACCCAGTTGGCCTCCTGGGCTGCAAGCACACACTGCTGGTTCATGTCCAGCTTCTTGTCCACCAGGACCCTCAAATCCTTCTCTGCATGGCAAAGGAGATCTTCCCCCAGTTTGTATAAATACCTGGGATTGCCCTGACCCAAGTGAAGCACCCTGCATTTGGCCTCACTGAACCTCAGTAAGTTTTCACGGGCCCACTTCTCCAGCCTGTCCAGATCCCTCTGGATGGCTTCCCTTCCCTCCAATATATTGATCACACCACTCAGCTTGGTGTCATCTGCACCTCTGTACTGAGGGTGTACTCAATTCCATTGCCTTATGTCACTGATGAAGATGTTGAAGAGCACTGGTTCCAAGACCAACCCTCAGGTGACACCATTTGTGACCACCCTCCATCCAGACATAGAATGACTGACCACAACCCTTTGGCTGTGATCAGCCAACAAGTGCTTAACCCATCAAACAGTCCATCTTTCAAATCCATACCTCTCCAATTTAGAGAGAAGGATGGGATGAGGGACCATGTCAAAGGCTTTGTAGAAGTCCAGGTAGATGACATCCACTGCCCTTCCCTTCTCCACCGACGCTGTCACCCAGTGCAGAAGGCCACCAGATTGGTCAGGCAAAATCCACCTACGGTGAAGCCTCCTGGCTGTCTCGAACCATTTCTTTGTCTCGTATGTGCCTTAACATAGCTTTTAGGAGGACCTGCTTCATGGTCTTCCCAGGTACAGAGGTGAGGCTCACAGGCCTCTAGTTCCTTGGGTCTTCCTTTCTCCCTTTCTTAAAAATAGGAGTAATGCTTCCCTTTTTCCAGTCACCAGGGACTTCAAAGGACAGCCATGACTTATGAAATATGATGGAGAGTGACTCAGCAACCACATCAACCATCTCTCTCAGAACCCCAGGATGGGTACCATCCGGCCCAATGGACTTATATATGTTCAAATTCATGAGGAGTCTCAGACTTGTTCCACTGTTCCACTGGGATAGAAACCACTCCCCGCACCCTCACCTAGAGGCTCAGAGTCCTGGCAACCATGGGAAGCCTCATCACCAGTGAAGACTAAGGCAAAGCACTCACTCAAGTACCTTTATAGCTTTTTCTATACCTGAGGAAGCCAGCTCCCCATCACCTTTCATCAGAGGGGGAACACTCTCCTTGGCCTGTCTCCTCCTGCCTATGTACCTGTAGAACCCCCTTCTTGTTATCTTTCACATCCTTTGCCAGCTCCATCTGCACCTTGGCTTTCCTAATTCTATCTCTACATGCACAGACAATAGCCCTGTATCCTTCCCGGCTACACAACCCTGCTTCCACTTCCTGTACATTTCCCTCTTTTCCCTCAGTTTAAGCTGCAGGTCCTTGCACAGCCATGACGGTCACCTGCCTCCCTGTCTCTACCTCTTCTGCAGGGGGATGGAGAGCCATTGCACTCTCAGGAAGTTGTCCTTCAAGAGCTGCCAGCACTGTTCTGTACCCATGCCTTGAAGCACAGTTTCCCAGGGGATCCCATCCAATAGTCCCTTGAGCAGATGAAGTTTGCTCTCCTGAAGTTCAGGGTTCTAGCTCTGCTTTTTGCCAGGCCTGCATTCTTCAAGGTCACAAACTCCACCAGAGCACAATCACTACAGCCCAGGCTGCCTCCAATCTTAACCTCTCTAATACTTTCCTCTGCATTGGTGAGCACCAGGTTCAGTAGGGCTTCACCTCAGGCTGGTCTGTCTACTGCCTGGACCAGGAAGTTATCCTCAACAGACTCCAGGAATCCAGGAATCTTTTGGATTGTCTGCCACCTGCTGTGCTGCTATCTTAGCAGATATCCACGTAGTTGAAATCCCCCATCAGGGCAAGAGCCTGTGAGCGTGCCACATCTTGCAGTTGAAGCAAGAAGACACTGTCAACAGCCTCCCCCTGATCAAGTGGCCTGTAGCAGACCCGAACCACTAGATGCCCTTTACTGGACTGATCCTTGATTTTTACCCACAAGCTCTTTACCTGATTGTGGCTGTTCCTCAGACATAGCTCTTCGCAATCTATCCACTTCCTAACATAGACAGCAACTCCCTAACCCTTCCTACCCTGTCTACCCCTTCTGAAAAGCCTTTAGTCCTCAATCAGGGTATTCCAGTCATGGGATTAATCCCACCATGTTTGTGACAGCAGTTAGATCATCCTTTCCCAACTGCACCATGGTTTCTAACTCCTCCTGTTTATTTCCCAGGCTGCAAGAATTGGTATAGGGGCACTACAGCTTAGCTACTGGCCTCACTGTCTTCTTGGAGGAACCCTCCCTAATACCTCTAGGACACATCTGGGCTTTTTCCCTATCACCTCCCAAGGTGACAGCGTTCCCAGGCACTTCTCAGTCACCCAGTACACCCCCTTCCCCCATCATATCTACTTTAAAACCCTGTTAACCAGCCCAGACAGCTTGCTCCCACGGATATTTGTGGCCCTTCTAGTCAGTCAGCTCCCATCCGCTGTCATCATTCTGCCTTTCTCAAGGCTGAGACCCAAACCATAGTACCCAAAGCCCTGAGTCACCATTCACAAAGCCATTCATTCAGCACGTCCATCTCCCTCCTTTTGTCCGGATCCCAGTCACCAACTGAGAGGACAGAAGAGAACAGAACTTGCGCTCCTGATCCTTTCAGCAGTCTCCACCAATAATGTCCCTCTCACAATCCCGGGTGCTCCTCAGTCTTTCTACTTCCTCCTTTAGCTCTACCACCAGGCTGAGCAGATCATCCACCTGCTAACACCGTGCACAGGTGATATCCCTGCTGCCCTCCCGTAGCAGAGCCAGGGCCAGGCAATCTCTGCAGCCTGAGACCTGAACTGGGGCATGGACATTTACACTTTCAGTCTGAGCCTCCACGCCCCTTTCAGCAGCAGCTCGCTGCTGAAATGGTTGCACCTCGGTGCATCCAGGGAGCAACGACCTGTTAAGTGACCTGTTAAGTGCTAAGTGCTAAATGTTAAGCCCCCTCAAATACGGCAAGGTGCCCTGTCCGTGCAAACTGCCACGCCCCGCTTCCCCTTCTTGTTCATCACGTCCCGGGCTCGCTGCACTCGCTAGGCGCCGCCTTTATTCGCGCAGGGAGGGGGTGCCACCGACACTCCTCGCTCCGCCCACACGTGTCAGAGCGGCCGCGCTACCGGGGTGGGAGGGGTGCCTCGCTCTCCCCCAGCTTCTTAGAGCTTCTCGGAGCTTCTCGGAGCTTAGATGCAGGGTTTTTTTGCTGCGATTTGGACCTTCTACAAACGGTCCTTCGCCGTGAAGCTCTGCTAACCAGGCTGATCTCCTCGGGGTTTGCCCTGAAATGGCGGCTACAAGTTTTCCACTCCTTTCCAAATGTGGTTTTAAAAATGTTAGCGCCCTAGCCCTGCCTTACACTCGTCCATTAGTCTTCTCCCACACAGCTTCCGGCCTTCGTTACATTTACTCAAGTTATTTCATCACTGATTGAAAAAAAAAAAAAAATCCAGTAGACAATGACCAGTCCAATCAGCTGCCCTTTCAATTTTTTTTTTTATTGTATTTATTTTTTTTTTTTAACATCACTCCTCATGCCAGTAACCTACTGGAATCACTCCAGTCTTTCCTGTAAGACAGTTTGCAAAACTAGCTGCAATATATGCTTCCCTGTGGTTTCTGTTTCCTGAGGGTTACTTGTCACCAATACTTTTAGCCATCACCACTAAGCAGCTCTCCATGTCAGTCAGTATTAAATCCATAAATAAATTTTTTTAAAAAGCATAAAGCAGAGCACAGAGAATGAACAGACAAAGCCTCTCTGGTCTTCAGAAGTAAAACAAATGCCACACTTCCGGATTATGGTTGTAATCGCTCTCACCCCATACAGTGCTGGATAGAAAGAAAACATATGTAAGGACTTAGAAAGTCCTACTGCTAAACCTTAGTGGGTCACTGTTAAATATGCATGAACAGGAATTAGTACTTAATTGCTCAGAGTTGATGTTCTTCATTAGTAGCTCACTAATTTTTCCATTAGTAAAAAACACACTACATCTTTATCAAATTTTGTACATTAAATACACTCTTGTATACCTGTTTTAAAAGTTAAAGAAGTCTACAGGTTCTTCAGAAAAATAACCAACACCCTCCTTCCATTTTCTCTTGTTATATCATCATCATGAAGACAATTAAACAATTTTGATTGAAATTCTCTTAGAAGTTTAATTAGCTTAAAGAACACATCCAGAACAAAAGACAGGAATTCTAACAGTCCATCTTGGGTAGTGAAAAGCAATTGCAAACAATGCCATGCAGGTTTAAATACAAAGTATTTCCAGTATGTATAGAATCATGGACAGACAGCACCACAGTTCCCCAGTACTACTCAATTATTAAACAGCTTAGTTAGCAGCATTTCCCAACCATGGTATCATCTCACAAGCAAGCCACATTAACCCAAAAATGCAATAAAAGTAAACAATTGTTAATTGAGCAGCTCCAATAGACTGGTATTTCCATCATTTGCTAGAGAAAACATTTTTGTTCAAAATTTTGAAATCAGTAGCCTTCTCCCACCTTCCAACCAATCAAGTAGTATTTATAACTCACAAGCTCACCCACATTCTTAAAGTCCATAAGCAACATTATGTTAATCAGCTACTACTTTAATGAAAATTTAAAGGTGAACACTCTTTAGCAGCTCTTAATCCACACACTGCAGTCTAGTACTGACTCTTAATTAAAAACCCATATTTGTCCAAAAACTTAACCTGATGTTTGACAGGTCAAGTTATAAATCACTTTCAGTTAAGTATTTTAACTGGTTTAAGCTATGCTACAGCACCATACAGGCCATGCAAAAGCAGTTTCAGATATCTAAGAGAGTGTTTTCAAAATATTCCTTGGAAGAAAAAAACGTTGTCATCCCAGCAAATGTTTCATTACAATACATAAAATTCAGTGACTCAGTTTTCACCTTAAGCCACTAGTCACAACTTTAAAAACAAAAGAAAAGGTTTAGGAAGCATTTTTCAAAATTCCCTACAGTTTGAATAGTTTTACCAAATTCTTCAAAATGGATGAAAGGCAATACTGTTAAGAGGCAAAATTCCTTCAGGTAACACTTAATTACCCCTAACCACAACAGCCTTTTTCCTTTTATGAATATGAACTGAAAAGTTTTCATTTTCCTCACTATTAACAGCACTCAGGAAGAGGGCTAGTGGAAACAAGCACTGGTCAGAATGTATTTTAAGTATATGCACCCATGCATACGTAACTGTTTACGAGAAAAAAAAAAAACTATACTATTAACTTAGCTGACATCATTACCTTACAGGTTTGAAAGGTGGAACAGCTCTACAACTATGAAAGCCTTTAATAAAACAGACAAAGTTAAAATTTGATTATCCCATAAGACAGATAGTTAGTTTGCATACACTAAGCTAGTGACAGTCTTTAGGTATACAGAATGAGAACATCAACATTCTGAGTGTAAGAGATAAAAGTTATTTTACAGTTAAAAACTGGTGAACTAATTTAAGACTGTCAACAGCAGACAGACAGAAAATCCATTCCTGTTACCACCTCAGAGAGGGGCAATCCCGGATATATGCACAGACTGGGAGAAGAACACTCAGTCTTGAGAGCAGATCTGCTGAGAAGGACTTAAGGGTTCTGGTAGATCAAAGCTGTAACATGAGCAAGCAGTGTCTGCTTGCAGCCCAGGAAGCCAACAGTACCCTGGGGCTGAATCAGACAGTGGCCAGCAGGGAGAGGGAGGGATTGCCCCTGTCCAACGACCCAAGAATATAATACTGAGGAATACTCCTAATGCGGTACAAAAGGTAAATTGCAATTTAGTATCATTTTATGTCCGTAAGAAGTATTAAATAAGTACTTAACTATTTTTTTTTCCCTCCAGCAGCATTGGAGCAAATGTTTCTGCTTTACTAACATTAAAAAAAAACACCAAACAAACAAACAAAAAAAACCCACAACCAAACCGCTTAACTAGAAAACAAGTATCTCTCCTATTCCTTTTATTTCCCAGAACACAAGAAATTATGACTTGACTAACAAGTTTGTGAATTTTATTTCTTCCATTAAAAGCCTTAATGATTAATTCTACTAATATATAGGAAGTCCAGTCCCGACAGGATATGATAATTTCCGCCTTTTAAGCAAGACAAATTTACATCTTGTCAAATTCTCTTCCAACAGCTTAAGAAAAGCATTTTTCTAACATTATGGGGTTTTTTTGAAAACGGTAGGACATCCTCATTGATCTCTTGAGCTGCACATGAGTAATTAGCATTTTCTTTTACTAAAGTTTCTGAAAATAATGGTTATGAGCTCATTTAAAAAGAAAAAAGCAAGTTTTCCTAAAGACATCTACATTATCAATCTATTTGCTCCAACTGTTCCTCAGCTATTGTGTATGCAGAAGGCTGCAGAGATAGGCACGTGCTTCCTCCTGCTCTCTGCAACGTGTATAATGAAATAGCATCTTACAGAAGTAGGCCTTAAAAACTTTCCAAAATTATCACTTCCTCTGATCTGTTTACTTAACAGACAGTTCACCATATTTTGCGTTTTCTGTTTACTATTCGTATATGTGTTTCATCCCTGACTGTAAGGAACTATGCTGCTTAAAATTATTCTCAGATTACGTAAGCGTACTTTCATATTACCTTTCAAATCACTAACTGAACTTGAATGAAAAACAGTTTAACTACAACTCCCCAGGAGACTATTTTACATTTGTACCTACAAGAACCATCTTCAGCTGGAAGAAACTAACCTTGCTAATAAATACTACCGCTTAGTGCACATCTATAATTCACTTTTTATACTTAGATCTTCCATAAACAGGTTAAAGTAAGCCAGTGTTTTTCATTTAAAGAAGAACAAGTGATTGGTGAAATAAACCTTATCCTTTTTCACATCAACACAAGAGCTGCATTGCTGCTTAATTCATGCAGCACAGGGCTACCGAGTAAAATTTTCACAAGTTTTTCCATTATGTCTCACCCATGCTGGCTACTTTTAAGTGAAGGCTTTATTATTAAACAGATATTTTAAAGAATCTGAACTGTGACATATTTGAATTTTCTATGGAACACTGACGTACTAAGGCCTGAACAGTAGGCCTCAAATCAAAGCTGATCTTTTGATGAATCTCACAACCCAGCACAACATATTGTCACTATATATATATCATTTGCAAAATATGTATGATCATTAGCAAAATATGCATCTTGGACAAAACACCTCATTAGCAAGAGATGTAGCTTAGATAATGCGTTATGAGAATGTATGAACTTTTCCTTGTTTAGAAGAATAGTGTCAAGGCCTACTAGTACCCCAAATTCATTCCTCCTTGAGCCCTGGCCAGGCTTGAGGTGGAATCCAAAGGGAGAACGAAACCAGATATTTACACCTAATTGTCACATGAACTTATTTATTATTTATTCAACAATATAGAAACTGGACCTCTTGCAGTGAACTTGGAAGACCTCACCTATGAGTGGACACACTGCATACAACCTGCCAATTGCCAGGAATGGCTCTCCAAATCCTCTCTACAACAAGGGCTCCCCAGTGACTGCAGATCTAGATGATGGTAAAGTATTAGGGCAATAGGTGATGTATCTTTCTTAATCACTGCTATCCTCTTCTTGCTGCATCATTTCACTTACTATCTCATTGCTTTAAACTTAAGATAAATGTATTTCTTTAACTTGGTGTCTGTGATGTGGGATGGGACCTATACTGATCCCATCCACAGGCAAAACAAACACCTACAAAAATAAGTTAGCAGATTATGCAGAGAACATTTAATGACTTACAGATAGAGACGCATTGATGTAAAGAGCAATAGCCAGCCACCTGTTTCAATACAATTCCCTCACCAGACCAGTATATTTAAGAAAAAATACTTGTATTAATTACACATTTTCTATCCAAAATTCACAAAACAGATTGTAACCACTGTGACAGACCCCTATGGAGCAAAATAAAGTTAAGTTTATAAAAAAAACAGCTAGTAAATAACTATGGGGTTATGACAAACTTACCGACTGGCAATCTGTTGAACACACAAACACACACACCTGAAAAATCACCACAGAGTATTTTAAGTATACCTTGCACGACCAAAAAAGAAAATCAACCCAACTAATTTCAGCAATAACGTTCCTCTTTTGCCTTCACAGGCTTTTTTAATAATACTAATTGATTGGAAAAACTACTTTCAGTCCTCAAACAGGCAGCAGCGAAATGTGGCTAAGTAGCAAAATAATTCGACAACCAGCAATTAAAACCTGTTTCTAAAGTACTTTAAGCTAGTGTAAACTCAGCAGAAATCACGAAATCCCTACAGATAACTGTAAACCATTCCAACCCACTAGTGGCTGATACTGTCTTTGAAACTGTTCAGGGAAGAACGCTTTACTGACAGAAGAAAGAATCATCCTTTGGTAGAGATTCGTAAAAATCATCTGTAAAATCTGTGAGTGACAAAGTGTCCATACAGTATTCTAGCATAGGTTTTTTTTCAAGCTATAGCCTTACTTAAATAGTAAGAACAAACAAACAATAAAGGCAAAGAATGTTTATGATCAACTTTGTCTTGATTACATCCAGCAAATTAAAGAATTTCTCTGAACTTAGGGAATTTGCATAGCATGCAGACTCTGTCACACAAGGATATATTTACTCATGTACACTAAAATTTCACAGTTGCAATGAAAGTACAGATAGACAATACCTAATATATCTCTGTCTCCCCTGTACCTCTTCCTATCCTCAAAATAATAAGCTAACTAGAAGCCAGCTAATTTTTCCTATTTGTGGACTTTGAAAATACAGATGAAGAATAGAAATGGGATGACTTTCATTACAAGAAACACACTTGATCTGTTTTTCATGTAGAAGGCAGAAGTGCTATGAGTGGACATATTATTCAAACTGGTGCTTCTCTGCAGGAATCAGCTCATCTTTGTACACAGTGTCATGGGGTTATCCCTAGATATAAATCTGTGACAGGGGGCACATGCCCCAAGAAAGAGACAAAAAAGGAGAGACAAAGGATCACAAAACCACAACAACATGGCTTTTCAAAGTTCTTGATTTTCCTTTGACAAATACATCTGCAAGACATGTTCACCTTGGTCTGGATCAACAATTCACAGATCAAGGCTTCTCTCACTGTTTTGGGTTTTAGGATAAACTGGAAACAGTTTGGGAACTTCTGATCAAATCCTTCTGCATTACATCTAATTACCTGCCACTGTGCATATTCCTGGAGATCTTCAGAGGAAGGGATGCCTATAAACTACTGTAGAAGGAATGGTACAACAGTGGGTTTTATATCCGAAAGGTAATAATATTTAAATGCCAATCCTCAAGTCACATGGGCTGACAGTAAGTAACTGACAGTAACACTGCATGCTCACTAAACCAGACAAGCCTTCATTATGTCAGCTGATGGTTACAATTAATCATAGGTTTAGGATTTTTCTCGAAAGGGAAAAAAGACAGACAACACGTGCAAAACAACCAACCAACAAATCACCTTGGCAAAACTGAAGTAATGAAATCATTAAAGAATGAAAATCTTGAGATAAAAGGTTGGGGATGGGAAATCACACATGTATGCCACACTCAAAAAATAATGAGGAAGAAAACCCCAACAACCTTGTTTAAGTAACAGGTTTTTAATTTGGTCCCCCTTTAAATAAAAGTATCCTTCTGAAATTATTTCCAGGTATCAGGAGAGAAGACTCTAAAGTTCTCCAAGAAAATGCATTGCAAAAAACTTCGCAGATGTAGTCTCTTTTAGACCTTATCAACAATACAGCCAGGATTTGCCTGAAATAAATTTAAATGTATTAGTTTGAATTGTAATAGTTACTTATTTGACCTGTCTTTCACACCAGTAACATCATAACAAGATTTAATAACATCTAGCTGATGGACGAAATAACATTGTTATACAGTTGTTCTTTGAAGAATTCCTTGTTTCCCATGCTAATCCAAATAATAAAAATCAAAACAGAACACAAAAATCTAAAAAAAAAAAAAAAAAGGGGATCTGAAGTTTGGTATTAGAACATACACAGGCTGTTCCACTGAACAGGAATCAAGCTGAAAAAAAGAGAACAGGCTAAAGTCAAATAAGCTTGCAACAGCATAATTTAAAAATGTATTCATTAACATAAACTTCTAATTTCCATATTAATCCATGTACAGACTTCTGAATTTAAAAAAAAAAAACCTACAAAACTATTTCCCTCTCAAGAGGTGGGAAGAAAATTCATAACACTTATTTATATGCATTCTTTGGCACAACTAAACTAATTTTCAAAAAAATTATTTTGCTCATTACTGCAATACTATGCACCCTTTCAATACTAGAACTCTGAAGACACAAGTGTAGAAAATCATTTTTAAAGAGTTTAGAGCTCTTTGCTCTTCCCTTGAGTAGTTTGACTAGGAAAAACTTCTGTTGTTCTGGAATAGTATGTTTTACTAACAAAGTAGAATTATGAGAACAGAAATTTAGCAGCTTGATTTCAGCATTCGTCCGGTCTACTCCAAAAACTGCTTGTTTAGCCACCTTACTTTAAAAATGTATCCCTCCCTAGTACATCTCCCAGTAATATTAAGATATGACTTTCCTGCTCGTCTCACTGCTACAATTCTTCCTGCAGCTTTACACAACCTGCCAGGACTCTGAAGCACAGCAGAGTTCTTAGACCATCCTCAGTTACTTTAAACAGCAACATGAAACTACCTGCTGACTGAACCTTGTGTGCATGTTCCAACTCCAGTGACTGATCATATAATGAATGCAAGATAATTCTTTTACAAATATTTTGAAAGGATGTAGTATATATTAAAATCTCAGAGCATCTTCCCTGCATACCTTTATTCAAAGGCAAATCTTAAATCCAAAATCCATTGATAATCTTAAATTACTCATAATTGTTCAGCCTACTTCAAATTATCTTGCGTTCAATTGTAGGGAAAGAACATGTTACCCTGATGTCTGTACAAGTTGTTACAGGTCACTGTAATTGCCTGAAGTTGCCAACTTCTGCACTGTAGCAAATATGAATTGTCTTAGCTTCCCATCACTAACAGGCAGCCATTCTCCCTGAAACCAGCACACACACCAAACCAACCACTGCTTGGGATACTTTATCATAATACAGCATTGCCAATCATTGCGCCTGCTACCACTTTAAGGTAAATGCAGCAAGTGTTTTGTCCTTATTCTTTTAAAGATGTAGTCAACATAGCTCAGTTAATAAGAAAGTTTAATGCCTCATTAATAGTTACAAAGACAGATCTCTGGAAATAAGACAAGTAAACATCTATCTGAAAAGTGAGAAATTTCTCTGTTCTCTGCTTAAGTGCCTCCTCATAGGTAATGAAGAGGCACAAAGCAGAGGCCGATGATGTACGTTTTAATTGCTGTTGTCTGAAAAATGAAGGTACAAGGATGCCCCGAACATTCTGAAGAGCATGCTGAGGGCAAACATATCAGTCTGGCTGTTAGAAAGTAACAGAGTGGTAAAACTGAATTAAGTGTAGCAAACAGTGTAAATCAAACTCTGGAGTTGACATCTCTCTTCAAGAGGCTGTTTGATCTTTCACTGTTTTTCAGGGTCCAGCAGCCAATGCTCTTAATAAATCAAGCTAGCAGATGCTGCTACATACGACTGCCATTGAAGAAATGCAAGTTTGACATTTTTACAGAAAGAGGAAAAAAGACTTGCATTTCACAGACCACTTTCATCAATACTCTGTAGACTATAAGCAAAAAAGAATTTTCTTGAGCAATGAGTTCAGAACTTATAAATCCAGTACACCTGAATTCTCAAAGATGCACTTCACTAAGAAAAGTCACCATGACACCAAATTGAAAATAAACCTAATTTTTCTAAGCAAATCTTAAGAATTTTTGACATTTGTTATCTAGAGCAATTATTTTGATGATATACTTGGAGCATTATTTCCTAAGGCTTCAACAACTTTATGCATGAACTTTCACAATCAAGAACATACTTTGTTTCCAGCCCTCACACATGATAGTCTTCAGGAATTGTTGATTATTATGAGTTCACATTCAACTTCCGCAGCTGTTTTATAACTCACAAAGAAACTACTCTTTGTCTAAGTTAAGCAGTGGCAGGTTATCAGTTTAGGGAATTCAATGTCAGAACAACCCAACACCACCATGAAGCATAATAAGCCAGGTAATTATATATCATAGAAAATCATAGAACGCTTTCATTTGAGAGGGACCTTTAAAGATTACCTAACTGCCAACCACTGGGATCAAGCATATCAGGCTGCCCAGGGTCCCATCCAACCAGTCCTTCTTAGTGGAGCTCTCAAGATGTTTTTCTTCCAGTCTGTATACATATCTTGGACCACACCTACACAAGTGCAACACCTTGTGGAACTTCATTAGGTTTACATGGGCTGACCTTTCAAAGTTTGTCAAGGTCCCTTTGGATGAGTTCCACGTCTTGTAGCAACTGCACAACTCATCTTGGTGTCATCTGCAATGCTGCTGAGTGCACCCCCAATCCCATCACCCATGTAATTGATAAAGACATTGAAAGAGACCCAAGGCTGACCCACAGGGGACCCTACACATGACCAGACACCACCTGGATGAGTCAAATTACCATAATACTCTGGCTGCAACCATCCAACCATTCCTTATTCACTGAATAGCCCACTATTCGCACCCAACTCTCTTCAACTTAGAAATAGGGCTGTAGTGCAGGACCATGTCAAAGGTCTTGCAGAAGTCCAGGTAGATTACATTAGTTGCTTTCATATCCATATTTAAGACTTTTGACGCAGCAACTAATTGCTGATTTTAAAAGCAGGTAAAGGCAATGAACATTCAAGATTTTGATCTTTATAAGCTACTATTCACAGTGATTTAAAATAAATAAATGCTAGAAATCTTAATCTAAATAACCAATAAGGATATTGACAAATAAATATTAGTTCCACACAAACATACAGAATCACAAAATAACTGACAGGGAACAGTTCTGAAGAAGCAGTTACAATGCATTATCTTCATATACAATCAAAGAGATGACAAGTTGTTTTATGAGCCCTTTACTCATGGATTTGAGACATGCATGCCTATACTTCTACCATAATTAACACTACAGTAACAACAATCATAACAGACAGTGCTTAATATAGTAGAGGCATCAACTTGAATAGGCATTAACTTGGATCTCTATCTTACCCAAATACTGATTGCCTGCTACACTGTTTAAAAACTTAGTTCTCTTTATTTAAAATTATCCGGGAAAGGAGTTGGAGACAGTAAGTTAGAACTGAAGAATTCTTCTCTAGTCACATGAAAAATCGCCAAGTTATTTCATTGAAAGCTGTGATGAAAGATGTAGTTAAATGATGAAATATTAAGATTTTGCAGATTGATGCTAATATAGGCATCGTAAACCACTAATGAAAGCATAGGGAAAAAAATGTCATTTCTAGCTACACATTTGATTCAGTTAGACTACTTAACTCAGTAATAATCACTTTAATCCTTTCTCCAACGAGGAGAAAAAAAAGGACTGAAGGAAAATGGTATCTTGCCTCTTATTTTCATCTTGAAAAAACTGAGCAACTATAGTCATCAACTGCATTTGTCTTAACTATTTTTTCCACTTCCAGGTATTTAAACTACTCTTTTTAAAGATGAGTACTCTTGCCACTGCTACTAATAAATAATGCATTCTTTATATTTCAGACCAACCGCAGAGTATTTGTGACGAATCTATGATCACAGAATCACAGAATTATCAAGGTTGGAAAAGACCTAGAAGATCATCTAGTCCAACCATTACCAATACTTCCCAGCTAAATCATATCCCTCAACACAACATCCAAACATTTCTTGAACACTCCCATGGTCGGTGACTCCATCACCTCCCTGGGCAGTGCATTCCAATGCCTGACTGCTCTTTCCAAGAAGTAATACTTCCTAATGTCCAGCCTGAACCTCCCCTGGCACAGCTTGAAACCATTCCCTCTAGTTCTATCACTGATTACATGAGAGAAGAGGCCGACCCCCAGCTCACTACAACCTCCCTTCAGGAAGTTATAGAGAGCTATAAGGTCTCCCCTGAGCCTCCTCTTCTCCAGGCTGAACAATCCCAGCTCCCTCAGCCGCTCCTCATAAGGCCTGTGCTCCAGACCCCTCACCAGCTTCGTAGCCCTCCTCTGAACACATTCCAGGGCCTCAATGTCTTTCCTGCAGCGAGGGGCCCAAAACTGAACACAGTACTCAAGGTGTGGCCGCACCAATGCTGAGTACAGGGGGACAACTACCTCCCTGTTCCTGCTAGTAACACTGTTTTTGATGCAAGCCAGGATGCCGTTGGCTTTCTTGGCCACCCAGGCACACTGTCGGCTCATGTTCAGCTGAGCATCAATCAGTACCCCCAGGTCTGTTTCCTCAACACAGTCCTCCAGCCACTCTGCCCCAAGCCTATAGAGCTGCCTGGGGTTGTTGTGGCCAAAGTGCAGGACCCAGCATTTGGTCTTGTTGAACCTCATCCCATTGGCTTTGGGCCAGCTCACCAGCCTATCCAGATCCCTTTGTAGGGCCTCGCTACCCTCAGGCAGATCGACACATTTGGTGTCATCCACGAACTTACTGAGGGCGCACTCAATGCCCTCATCCAAGTCATCAATAAAGACGTTGAAGAGGACAGGCCCCAGCACCAGACCCCTGGGGAACAGCACTCATGACTGGTCTCCAACTGGATTTGACTCCATTTACCACCACTCTCTGGGCCCGGCCCTCCAGCCAGCTCCTTACCCAGCCAAGAGTGTACCCATCCAAGCACGGGCTGCCAGCTTTTGCAGGAGAATAGCATGGGAGACAGTGTTGAAGGCTTTGCTGAAGTCTAAGTAGACCACATCAATTGCCTTTCCTTCATCCATCAGACGGGTCACAGGATCGTAGATCAGACTGGTCAAGCAGGACCTGCCCTTCATGAACTGGCTAGCTCTGATCTCCTGGTCATCCCACACCTGCCGCGTGATCTCCCTCAAGACAATCCATTCCATTACCTTCCCTGGCACCAAGGTCAGGCTAACAGGCCTGCAGTTCCCCAGATCCTCCTTATAACCTATCTTGTAAATGGGAGTCAAGTTGGCAAGCCTCCAGTCTTCTGGGACCTCACCCGTTAACAAGGAGCGCTGAAAGATAACGGAAAGCAGCTCAGTGATCACCTCCGCCAGTTCCTTCAGCACTCTTGGGTGAATCTCATCCAGACCCATGGACTTGTGACAGTCCAGTTGGAGCAGTAGGTCTCTGACCGTTTCTTCCAGAATCATGGGGGGTTTAGTCTGCTCCCCAGCCGAGACTACCAAGCCAGAGCGTGGGGAGCCCTGGGAATAACCGAGATGACTTTTAAAGACAGACGTAAAGAAGGCATTCAGAACCTCTGCGTTTCCTTATCCTCTGTGATCAACATTCCCAGCCTCGTCCAGTAAAGAATGGAGATTCCCTTTTGTCCTCCTCTTACAGTTGATGTATTTGTAAAAGAGTTTCCTGTTTGTTTTTACCCCAGCAGCCAGCTTAGATTCAAGCTGGGCTTTTGCCTCTCTGATTTTCCCTCTACACATCTTAACAGCCTCTTTGTAGTCATTCTGAGTTGCTCTTCCCTCCTTCCACAGGCGATAGATTCTCTTTTTCTCCCACAACCTTAAGAACAGCTCCCTATTCATCCATGCCGGTCTTCTTCCCTGCCAGCTCATTTTGTGGCTCAGGGGGACTGCCCGCTCCTGCACCTTTAAGACTTCCTTCTTCAAGAGCGACCAGCCATCTTGGACCCCTTTGTTCACTAAGACTGAACACCCGGGGACTGCCCCTACTAGCCTTCCGAACAAATCAAAGTCTGCCCTCCAGAAGCCTAAGGTGGCAGTTTTGCTATTCTCCCTCCAGGCTCCACCTAGAATCAAGTACTCTACCATTTCATGGTCACTCTGTCCAAGACAGCCCCCAACCTCCACATCTCCCACCAGACCTTCCCTGTTTGTGAACAGCAGGTCTAGCGGGGCAGCTCCTCTCGCAGGCTCTCTCACCAGCTGCATTAGGAAGTTATCCCCTATGCATTCCAGGAACCTCCTAGACTGCTTCTTCTCCGCCATGCCATACTCCCAGCATATGTCGGGGAAGTTAAAGTCACCCATGAGGACAAGGGCTGGTGACCGCGCAGCTCCTGCCAGCTGCTTATAGAACAGCTCATCTGCCTCATCATCCTGGTTTGGCGGTCTATAACAGACGCCCTCCAGGATGTCTGCCTTATCAGCCCTTCCCCTGATCTTTACCCATAGGGATTCAACCACATCGTCCCCAGTTGTAAGCTCTGCAGCATGAAAGCATTCCCTGACATAGAGAGCCACGCCGCCACCCCTCCTTCCTTGCCTATCCTTCCTGAAGAGTTTGCAGCCATCCATTGCAGCACTCCAGTCTCAGAATCCCCAATGCTTCTCAGCCTCTCCACCTCCTCCTTCAGGTCAACTACAAGGCTGAGCAAGTAGTTAACCTGGTCACAGTGTACACAATCACTGCCTCCCTCACCCAGCACTGCAAGGGCCAGGCTCTGGCACTCAGTACAGCCAGAGACCTGCACACCAGCATCTTGGGTTGGGGGCTCAGTCTGAGTCTCCTCAGACTTTTTGGTAGCAGCCTTCCTATCAGGCATGTGCAGGACCTCAGTCTGGGTCTCCGCAGTCTTCTTGGTTGCTGCCTCTCTTTTCTGAGAGCATGGCACCCCTGTCTGGGCCTCTTCAGTATTTCTGGCAGCAGCCTTCCACCGGGGCACGACCATGGCTAAGCAGAATACTTACCAGCACTGAAACAGGAAGTCACGAGGTGCACGGACCCTACCCCTCCTAACCATCTCTGGTAGGCAGCTGACACGTTGCTGCCCTCCCTGTGCCAGTTTAAATCTCCCGCTGTTGCCAGGCAACACCCACGCGCTACGTCAGTGGCTCCTGCGAGAGCTGCTGGGGGGTTCCCTGCTTGAAGGAACCGCCCGAGATCCCCCTTAAACCACGCGGTCAGTTGCTGCTGATCGGCCAGGATGGCTCCAAGTCAGGCGACTTTGGCGATCAAAAGGGCTTCTACTGGGTACTGATGTTAGTGCAACTGCCAGTCTAAATAGGTTGGCAGGTTAATATGGTGAACAGCTGCAATAAGCATGTCACTGAGAGCAAAATTCAGCATTATATTATCAGCTATAGCTAAATATGCCAGTTTTTTGCTCTTCCTTTCCAATACACTTGGATGGTCAAAGTACTTCAAAATGTACAGGCTTGGGGAGAAGTGTCTGGAAAGCAGCTGGATGGAAAAAAAACCTTGGTGTAGTGATGGACAGTCTGTTGAATATGAGCCAGCAGTGTGCCCACATGGCCAAAAAGGCCAATGGCATCCTGGCTTGTATCAGCCATGGTGTGGTGAGCAGGGAAGTAATCCTGTCCCTGTACTCAGCACTAGTGAGGCCCCACCTCGAGTACTGTGTTCAGTCTTGGACACCTCAATACAGAAAGGACATTGAAATGCTGGAGCAGGTCCAAAGAAGGGCAACAAGGCTGGTAAAAGGCTTGGAGAATATGCCTTATGAGGAGCAACTGATGGAGCTGAGGTTCTTTAGTCTGGGTAAGAGGAGAATGATTGCTCTATTCAAATACCTGAAAGGTGATTACAGGAAGAGCAGGATTCGTCTCTTCTCAGTGGTGACACGACAAGGGGAAATGGCCTCAAGTCACACCAGGGTAAGTTTAAATTGGATATCAGGAAAAACTTCGTTATAGAAAGAGTTGTTAAACACTGGAATAGGCTTCCCAGAGATGTGGTTGAGTCACCATCCCTGAATGTGCTTAAAAACTGTTCAGATGTGGTGCTCAGGGACATGATTTAGCAGAGGGTTGTTAGAGTTAGTCTAGTATAGTTAGGTTGTGGTTGGACTTGTTTAAGGTCTTTTCCAACCTAAGCAACTCCATGATTTTGTGATTCTACTTGTAGAAGAGTTTCAAGGCTGCAGAGAAAAACTAAAAAAACCCGCATCTCTAGTACTGTTTAAATACTCCATCAACACTGGATTTACGTGAAGGGGAACAGCAAGAGCTTAATTCACCTGCTGATTATGCCGTTCTGTTTTTTAAATAAAATACGAGAACCCTCAGCTCTCAACATTATATGGTATTTTGCTTACATAAAGGTCTTTCTTATTTTTTGGTGGAAAATAAAACACATCCTCCACATGTAGAAGCTGAGAGGGAAAAGAGGGGAAGAAAAAAAAAAAAAGGGCAAGAAGTTAAGCCTCTAAGAATGAAAACTACTTTGAAATCATTGTTATCATTAACTGTAGTGATTCAAAATTTCAGAAAATCTCAAGGAATAAGTCTTAGTTAAATGTTTGTTAGTTGATCTTTGTATCTGATCTGAAACAGCTTTTTGCAGAGTTGGCAAAACTAAAAGGGAGAGAAAGACCTTTATCTGTCTACCTGTTGTTGCTGCTGAAAGTTCTTACCCTGAAGTCCTGTCTTGTTGAATGTGCTTTCTAATTTCTTTTTCATTTTTTGAACACATTGTTTTCATACATGATAAAATAATTTGAACACAAGATTTTTGACCAGAGCTTACTGTCCTAGTCCAGTGAGTACATGTTATCTGAAAAAAAAGAAAAAAGGTTCAGAAACCATCTCTCACATGCAGGGAGAAAGAAATTTAGAAAGGAAAAATATGTGCATCTTACAATAGAAACAGCATCTCAGAAGGCAGAGTATCCATTTCCATAAAAGCAGGCTAATCTTTTATCAACAGATTTCTATTTGTCCAATGGATAAACAGAGGACACAAGATCACTCCTGCCTTTCATGTTGATGCCTGCTTTGTATCTAACCTTGTGCCAACTCCACCCAAATGTCAGTCTCTCAGAAATGTGTTTAAAGGCCAAAGTATGACTGAAAACTATGATGTTCACATGCAGAAGAGTCTCACTCCCTACTTTTCCTCCTTCAACTAAGTTTTAAACATATGGGGAAAAACAAAACAACATAAAACCCTTCAAAGTAGTCCAAATATATTCAATAATGCACACATTATTTGTTGATACAGCCACATGTCTCCAGCTATATGAAACAAAACTGTCTCACCATCCTTTCCATACAAGCCAATACCCACTCAAGTCAGGACTTGAACTTTAAGGTCAGCATATAAACCAGAAGTCTTTTTCACCCACTGCGTTATGGCTGGTACCCCAAATAATAAACTTATTTTTAGAGGTGGAAAAAACTAAAAATGAAGTTATAGAGGATGAAGTCTATCCTAGGGTAATTACATCTGTCCAACAGTCAAGAGACCTATAGGTTTCTCCAAGTGAAGCTTTTTCCTCCTCTCTTCAGTAGGAGAGATGATGACTCTGACACCTGCCTTTGTGAATGCCACACTTACCAACATGGTATCAAGCAGGAGCATCTAACACTGGTTTCTTATTATATCAAGTATTCCCATATCCCTTAACTCTAAAAGCACTCAAAAGTCAGATTCTTATGAAGTAGACAAGTCACAACAGACAGAATTTTCTGCTACTTTTTAAAAATACTCTTGTCATACTCATGTATTTTAATTGATCTCTCAAAACTGCAGTTCCACTGATGGCAAAACAACCGTTAGCAAAATTTTGGGTCATCTTTCAAAAGGAAGACAAAAACCTTCCAAAGGCAATTACTGAACAAAAAATTAAGTCCATTGATAAAGCCCTCTGCAATCGAAAGGTTTTGAAAAGGAAACAGTAAATTTATCTCTGTATTTGCCCCAATTCTTATTTCACTTTGCAATTCACATCGTTGCTCAAAACATAAAAATTAAGGAACATGATGGGCAAGTAAACATCCAGAATCATGCAGACAAAGCCAACTGTCTTCTGAGAATGAGTTACACCCTTCTAGATATAGCTTTATTGTTTGTTGGTACCATTCATGGGAAAAAAAGAAAAAGAAAAAAGATCACCTACTCTCTAAACATTTTTACAAAAAAGACCAGCGCATATAAGCTGAAGACCAATGACTGTAAGTTACAGACATGCAGAACAGATACAGTACTCATCTGTGGTAGCTGACAAGTGCATACTGTTGAATATTGAAGACCAAAAAAAAATTAAGCAGGTGTTATGTTTGTCAAGGCATTTGAAAAAGCTTAACTCAAACTCAGGGAAACATCACCACATAAGCATTCCAGAACATTCTCTCTTCTACCTACTCAGCTCACAACATCTAATTTAAGTCTAGAAAGGTGGAAACATCCATATTTAAAAATCTCAACAGCAAATATAGACAGCACTTCAGCTAACTTTCTTCAATGTATTAAGGAAGAATTTTGCATGGGGAAAATATACACAAAGTTAGCAGAATAAGTTCTGTAACAAAAATAATTGATTTTAAATACCAGACAGAAATCTGATACATCTTTCAGATTTTACTCAGTAAGGGTATGAGATCATGACCTAATCAAATTTATTTTTACATTTAAAATAATACAAGAAGTTCAAGAAGAAAAAAGTAATCTGATTTTTTTTTTATGCACATCAAATTTTTTAAGCGTGTAAATAGGTGTAATAGGTGTAATTCCCTAGATTACATCATCAATTCTAGTAATTCCTGGATCACAGATTGAGAACAAGCTGCCCAGGGAGATGGTAGAGTTGTTGCTACTGGAGGTGCTCAATAACGGCTTAGTGAGCATGGTGTTGATGTGTTGAAAGTTGGACTAGATTATCTTAGTGGTCTTTTCCAACCTTATGAATTACAGAATCATATCTTAACATGATAGTTATCACTTATGAGCACAATATGGCATACGAAGTTATTTACTGGATTTCTGACACTATTAGAGAGGATACACTCAGACCCTAAACTCTATTCCTATCCCAAATGTAAATTCCTGATCACTTTAGAGAAATCTTTTTGTGAACAATTCCTGACAGTAGTTTTGAAGAATGTGTTGCCTGAGCAAGTGAAATTTCCCTTTGGGAAGAACATTGCAGCATTCCAGGTCAACATAAAAGGCTCCCACTCAGAACATGAAATGACTGTTGGTTTGAGCTCTTCTAAAGATATTTTCTTATATATATATCTCGCTCAATAATGAAAGGTTTGGCCATTATAATTAGCTAAAGATAAAGCAAAGCAAGCATGAAAGCTGGCACACAAGAAAACCACTTCAAGTTGTGCTAGGGGATATTTAAATTGGATATAATTAAGAATTTCTTCATCAAACAGGTGGTTAGGCATCAAACTGGCTGCCCAGGAATGTGATGGAGTTGCCAGTACCAGAGGTATTTAAGAGAAGTATAGATGTAGCATTTAGATACACAGTTCAGTGGCGCACTTGTAGAGTTTTAAATGAGGGTAAAATTTTACAGACTTTAGCACTGTCAGACCAGCTACAACACTTTTCATACTTCAGAACAAGTCAATGAATTCTACAGAAAAGGCGATACATTACTGCTTTTTACAATAACCAGCCACACCTGAGCAGAGCAGTATCACTTTAAGAAGCAGCAGCAGGGTTAGATGTGAAATTGCCAATGTTACACTTTACAAACCAGTTAACAGAGTGGTCTTAAAACATATTTAAATTACAAACATTCTCTGTATTCATTAATTGTTCTAACAGGAAACTAGGAAAGGGAAAAAAAAAAAAAAAAAGAGAGACAAGCAACATAAAGGATAGAAAAATAAAAAAAAAAAATTTAAAGCCCTGTTGAAAGGTATTGTTATGATTCAACCCAGCAGGCAGCTTAACACTACACAGCCTTTCGCTCACTTTCCTCCACGTTGGTGGTATAGCAGAGAACTGGGGGGAAAAAAAATGAAGTAGAACTTGTAGATATAGAGAAAAATAAAGAAAGTTAAGGAAGATATAAATAATAGTAATGATGATAATATATATATATATACACACACCTATGTGTATGTGTGTACTCATACATAAAATTACAAAAATGTCTATATCTACATATAGAGTTCTCTCCGCTTGCTGCTCCTTGTGCCCCCTAGGCCCCTAGCTTAGAGGGACAGTACTACAAGCTCAGAAATTAGCAAGTCCTTGGCTCTGCACAGCCCTCCTCAGCAACAAGTAAAACTTGGCTGTGTTATTAATATTGTTTTCCTCCAAAAACCAAAAATCAGCATCATACTAGGAAGATTTACTCTGTCCCAGCTGAAACCAGGTCAGGTACACATTCAGACAGGAACTGTCAACAAGCTACTTGCTCCCAAAGGTACACAGTCACTTTGTATAAGTTGGGAACTTAGGATGTAAAGACTAGCTCTGAAGCACTAGGAAGACCCTGAAAACAAAATTCCACATTCACCTTTCACCTTAAATACAGCAGTACATTTTATCAGTGCACTTTAATTCGCAAGCACTTTCAAATTTACACATACAAGCAGTCTTAGATTTACTAAACTAGCTCCCTAATGGTTTGGCACTAAGGCAAAAAAAAATCTGGGAAGCAAGCATAAAGAATTGTTTTGTTACCACATGCCACTAATCACTAGCAACTGAACGCAAGGCTCTTCAGTTGGGATACCTAGTACAGTTACATGGGGACTACGAGTTGCAAAATCATCTGAGAATAGTACATGCATATATCAATGCCAGGAATCAAGTGTAAACAAGGACAAGTTGTCAAAGATGGCAAGGGATTTAACCAAATCAATAGTCTTGAGATATTAATCAATATAGTGATAAAAAACTGTTACCATAAGTCCACTACATAAGAGCAAATGCAAAACTGAGAACACAACACTGGAACAAGTGAAATGATACAAATTTGTTGTTCAAACCACCATATAAAATTAAAGACCTAAAGCTCAACTGTCATTCTAAATCAATTAAATCTATACAACTACTCCTAAAATACATACTACTCTCACCAGAATTCGTAGGTGTATAACTTGAACATATCAGAGCATTCAAAAATAATGGGAACAAATAATAATAATAATAAAATAAAATAAATCACAATAACCAAGTGGTTAAGAAAAACCCAGGAACTCGCCTTTACCAAAACATCATAAATATCTGCATGTAATTGTTGACTTTTAGTAACTTTTACACTGCAGACAGATCTCAAAAATTAAATATATATGTAACATACATAATATACCTCAACATCATTTCCACCACTTTTCAATACTTGCAAATATTGGAATATATAATCAAGTAGTATTTATTCACCACAGTTAATAACAATTTATAACATTTTGTGGAATTACAATAAAGTTCACAAGTATGTAGGTCAAACAAGACCTCACATAAAATGAATTTAGCAGTTCTACTAAACCAAAGCAAAGAAGATGTTTGCGCATCTGCAGAAGCATACACAGCAACCCAACAATCAAACCAAATCACCTCCCAGATTCTTCAGCAAACTCACATTTTATAGTATAAGGGGAAGTTAAATCAAATCACAACCACATCATGAAAGAACTGTCAGAATTAAATAATTTTACCCTCATTTGAAAAGTATTTTAATGATATGAGACCTTTTTGCCACTACAATCAACTGTACACACATAAATACAAATTAGTTAACTACACTGCTTCAAGGAACTAAACACTTATCCATGTTATGAAGATACAGATGAGGGGAATGGAGAGTAGTCGGAAGCCTGATGGAAGGAGAGTCAGATTCCCCACTGTTCTAAGTCATGCAGTATGCTGATATGTAAATAGCACCTGCACAGCAAACATCTTGACAGACAGAAAGTACTTACCAGGAAAACCCATAACGATTAGCATCTGCCCCCCATAATAAAACTATGGAATGCTGAAGAGTAGTCAGACAAGGAAAATAAGAAAAACTAATAAAAATCTCTCATACCTCTTATGAAAAACAAGCTGTCTGATCATAGAAAACAACTTTCCATTACAGTGATTCTTATCTTTTAGTAAACTTCAGCTAACAGCTTCTAAACACTTTTTTTTTTTTTTAACTATTTGTCACATCAGTTCTAGAGTAACTTACAAAAACATATTCATACGCCCAAATGATCCATATGATTCGCAAGTCAATATCAAGCCAATACTCTCCTAATACCTGAGAGGAAAGTAAGCTGGGCAAAACAAAATGAAAGCATGTCACAATCCCTGAAGTCTGCCAAGACTGGTCTTTTCTTCAGAACAGAACTTTACTGAAATTCTTTTGTTTTTCTAACACTAGGAAAATAATGCATTACATTAAGGGAAAAAAAAATATATAAAACAACAAACCTAAACACTTTAGAACAGCTGTAGCATCAGCTGGGTGTTTATTGATCAAGAAATCAAAGAGCACAGTTTGGCAACTGTAAGCAATGAAGGTAAAGCACAAGAAGTCAACAAAGAATGCTACATAAATCAAAATAATACACAGAAAATACTGAAGTATGAGATAAACTAGCTAATTTCAGATATTTAGAACTACATTGAGTCATGACTTAAAAGAATTCACTGAAAAATACTTTTCTGCAAAAGTAAATCCATTTATTTCCAACATAATCAACAAACCAATCACAAAGGCTTCTCTCTCAGGCTTATTTCCCAGCATGAGAAAGTGAAGTTTCACAAAAGAAGGTTTTACTAAGATACAGCTTTGAAGTTAGCTAGACATTGCCTTAAACTATCCACAATGAAAAAAAAAAAAACCACTTGACTGTCCTCACTTCAAGACACCAAGGGGTGACAATTTGGCAAGTTACTGAACTAGATCAGATTAGCATGAAACACTTTAACTAATAGCATATCTTTTTTTAACCAACTCATCAACACATCTAAGACAGAAGAACTATCTTCTACTCGTCAAACAGTTAAATTCAACAATTAACTTACTGACCATTTTGATTGGTACCCTATGGACCAGCTTAAGTAGCCAATCATTCTATGGGCAGGAGCTGCACATCTCAAATGTTTCAGAAACATTTCACACATTAGCAGAACAGAGTGACTGCAAACTTTAGTGGCTATAATAAAGAACGACATATTACCTGCAACGTGTAAACTACTCTAGTGGCTTTAGCAACATCGCCTTCTTGGACAGGTTGTTAAATGTAAACAAATTGTAACTGCTGTGGAACCTAGTGATACATAATGTTACAGAATTTAGCTTAGGCTTTTCCATCTGAGTAGTACAGTTGGCTCAGGAGCAATGAAACAGATACACATCCCAAAAGGATCTCGTAACCTGGATGACTCCACTCAAGTTTTAAATTGCTGTAAACTCATTACCATCATTTATTTTTTCCTTGTGCCCAGCTAATCAACACTTGTTCATGAGGACAGAAAAAAAAAAATAGATGAAAAAATATCACAAAATTAGTAAGCATTTATATGTGATACTACACTTCAGTACTAGAATTAAGTAACTGTTTATGTATTACATGACTATGCTGTTCCAGTGCTCATCTACTAGAAACTTCCAGAGCACAGTAGACAAAGATGACAGACCTATGGCATTTGTTACTTAACAGCAACGTGCACGTATTAAGAGAAGCTGTGGCCATCCATGTCTGTAGGCTTGGAATAAAGCCTGTGTCTTTAAATATAATATTTGAAAAATTAAATATTTACTATGAGTTACAATAACACACCTGGAAAGCAGAAGCAAGTATCTCTGCACCTTCAGCATTCACCCCTACAGTTAAAATTGATGTATAAATTGGTTCTGCAGCAGGTCATTTTGGACAAGCCCAAGAAATAACCTTATTTTGCTTTTAGCCTGCAAGATAGCAATAAAATAAGCAATTTTCAACAAAACCAGAAGGAGGTGCTCTGAATAACTCGGGTCAAAGGGTACTGAACTGAGCACTCCTCCGGTGGTATATGAGGCCAGAAGCATGCTGTTTTGCTTTAGTTGAGGAGCCACAATGCCATGCCTTTTCAACAAAAAAGGAAGCTGGAAAGCAGAAGTGCTCCTTTTAACAAGGACAAAGTACTTCAGTTTGCCACTGTCCTCACAAGGGCAAATTAATCTGTGACAGAAAACTACCAACACGAAGACCTGGCAATACAAACAATTCCTGTTTTTATTCCATGATCTGCCAGCTGTTTGAGAAACTGACAAGATGAAACACGGAACGCAAAAGAAAAAAAAAATAATGCAAAAAGCCTGTGGTATTGCCTTTACCTACACAAAGCCTGTTCTGACTCAATTACTTCAGGTCTTTCAAACGTGACTGTGCCGAGTTGTTATATTAAACTGAACTACACCCTGAAATGAAAGAAAGGGGCCCTTGATCGTTCTACAAGTGTAATGCAATATTCCATTTCTGCCAGCAGTGTGGTGCATCAGCCTCCCCCCCACCCAAAAAAAAAGAAAACAATAAGCACATTTCCAAACAAGCCGCTCACTTCAGGGCTTATCCAGCTCTCCCCTTCCCTCCTGCCCTCCCACAGCCAGGTTCCCAAACCTGCTCTGATTTTAGGTTTCATTTTGTTGTAAACAGCAAAACAAACGGAGAAAGCACCCAAAGCAAGGATCCTTACCCTTGAAATCCCACCATGCGTGCAACAAGGAGGGTGAACTGTTTTTCCCCCTTTTTTTTTTTTTTTTTGAAGGGCGCTGAGGAGGGAGGGGGGAAGAAACAAAGCCTACATGGAGGAGAGGCTTAAGCGGCGGAGACAGAGGGAGAAGGCGGAGAGCCCGGCGGAGGAGCAGGGCGAACGTCAGCCATGTTGTGTGTGTGTGTTGGTCGAGTATTTACAAACCTGCAGCTGCGGCAGCGCTTGGAATCTGGGAGAGGGGGCAAAGCAGAGATGGAGAGAGAGAGGCGAGGAGGGAGGGGAGAGGCGCACCGGGGAACGAGAGAAGGGTGGGTAGGAGGAGGGGGAAGCGGCGGCAGCGGCAGGAGACAAAGGACTCCGGCACCGCCGGGCGCAGTGCACACCCTCAAGCTCACGCGCACGTTCGGGTGTCTCACGGTGGCCGCCAGCCCAGAGCACACCAAGCGGAGCGTCAGAACGCCGCACCCCGCAACCACAGCCTCCGGCCGCCGCTGCCAGCCCGGCCCCGCCGAGCGCATACCCCTCGCCCCGCCGTCCTGCGGCGCTGCTCCCCGCCCCCGCTAGCCGCCGGCGGCCCCAGAGCGGGCCCCAGCCCTCGATACAACAGTCCCGCAGACGGAAGGGGGTACTGAGACCGCGCCGACGAAAACGGCGGTTCACCGGAGCCCGGAAGGGTGAGGGCCGCCGGGAGCCGGCATGGCGCTACAGAACTACCCCGGGCCCGAAGCCGCCCTCCCCCCGTGGCTTCCGGGCAGGCGGAGCGGAAGGCGCGCCGGGCGCGCGTTGTGGGCAGGGTGTGGGCGCCCCGGGCGCGCACATAGCGCCGGCCCGGGGGAGGGAGGGTAGGAAGGCAAGGCAAAGCTGGGAGCAGTAGCGGTGGTCCCCCCCACAGCGACTCCCTCCGGCGCTGCCCGGTACTGGGCCGGGCCCGGCCAAGGGCGGCGCGACGGGCCGCGCTCCCCTTCCCCACACCCCCCCACCCCCACCCCGATTCCCTCCCGCTCGCTCACCTGCCGCCGGGACGAGCGCCCGGGGGTGCCAGGCGGGCGGCCCAGGGATGCCAGCGCTGCCGCCGCAGCCCTCACTGCCTCGCCGGGCCGCTCAGCTCCTCCGCGACGGCAGCGTGGACAGCCGCTCCCCTTGTCTTGTTTGCACCCCTCCACCGTCGCCACCGCTGCCTCCTGCTCGCCTCTGCCACATTTGGATCCCCCTCTCCCTACGCAAGCTCAGCCGCCAGTACAGAGGCCTCCTCACCTTCCTGCCAAATAGTGAGCCAACCGCATAGAGTCGTTCAAAACACAGGGCCTAGCCCCGCCCTCGCTGCCGTGCCCTCCCCAGCTCCCTCCACGCCGTCGCGCAGGCGCACTGCGGCGCCTGAACTGCGACAGCAACGCAGGAAGTGCGCTCCCGCCCCGCTGGGGCTGCCGTTCGTATTGCGCATGCGTAGGCCGTAGTCGTGTGTGTGTGTGTATATATATATTTTTATTTTATTTTATTTTATTTTTTTTTGTAAGAGGGTTTAATGCATGACCAGAGCCACTAAAAATTGTTATGTGTAGGACATGCCTGGGAGATACAGGTGCAGTTAGTACATGAAAACTGAAATCGATTTTTAGAAATTATTTCAAGTACACGTTGGGGTTCTCTAAGTTTGGCATTGTTAAGTGTGCTGGATGGGGTCCAGATTCCCAACCATCGTCCTTTGAGAGAAAATACCAGAACAAGAATGTAACAGCGTGTATATTTTGCTTAAAAGTGTTAATGGGAAAACAGGAAAGCATTTGTAACTTAAGCAATCTCTGTGTTAATTTCACAATTCGTTATTTCATCAAACATTGGCTGCATCTCTTGAAGTTCTCCTTAGGGGGTCTCTGCATCACCTGGGATGGAGGCTGCAATTTAAGCATTTTTTTTGCAAAAGCACTAGGACAAAGTATGTGTATGAAAGAAAAAACACAGTAAGGAGAATTATACAAAACAGACAAACAAACAAAAAAAAAACAGTAAGGAGGAGTTTTGTTGTCCAAGTATCAGGTCCGTATCTTCACACTTTTCTTTCTCGTTGCATTTATCTCTTGCTATATACGGACCCTATAATGATATGAAAAACTTGCAATCTTCTAATATTTTCATGTACCCTTAGCTCAATAAGTGCTTAGAGTAGTCCAGACAGAGAATAAAAGATTGCTGCTGATCCCGGGGTGAGTCACGGCAATCCTTAATGGCTGTCTTCCAGGAACAAAAGAGAGATTCCTGAGAGACATTACCTTAGAAAACCATCCAGATCAGGCTCATACAGAGCTAGTAGAACATGCTCTTGATCCCTGAGTGCTAGGCATTGTTCACAAAAGAATGCTGTAACATTGCATAGAAAGAGAATTACATGATCATGCTTTCCCACCCTGGACTCATCAGCAGTGGCTGATCCCTGAGCTGGCTAGAAAGAATGTCCAGTTGAGTGAGAAAATTGGAGACTGACTGCCCATCAAGGCCATTTACTCATTCTTCTGTACTGTAAACAGCTCCTGTCTTTAGGCAAGGTGAAACCTTTCTCTTTAACCTTTGAAGTTTTGGGCGTGACTTTCTGCTTCACTTCAACCAGACACAGTGATTTAGCAGATAGCCTGGATGCAAGCTTGGAGCTCTGTGTTATACTCCAAATGATGTTCCAATTTCTGGGAAAAAGTGAGAAGTTGTGCTTGTACAGAGAAGACCAAGCTGGGGCGGGCTCCTTGCATATCACGTGACTGGACAAGGTGTGTAAGTAATAGAGGCCAACTCAGAAGAAATTCGGGACATAGCAGCATCAAATTTTGGGGCTGACTGTATCTCTGTCTTTCTGATCTCAGAAAGACAAAATAGAGGACTACACTTTGTGCTCTCAGAAAGACAAAATAGATGACTACATTTTGTGCTAAGCTGACTTCCTGTTGGAGGAGAGGCAGTGTTGTTTCTGTAATGGGGTAGTTTCAAGTAGGATTCCTTTCAAGATTTTTCTTGTTATCCATTGAACAGTGAAACAAACAAAAAAGAGGTGTATGTGTGCATATGAGGGACAGTACTTGACCAGCCTGACCTACATCTGTGATCGAGTTGAAGTAAGGAGTTAGAGGATGCAGGACTTAGAAGATTAATAGCAGCTTTTGCAAGCTCAAGAAAACGTTAGTTTAGTTTTTGGGAGCACAAGAAAACGTTAGTTTAGTTTTTGGAAGCGCTTGCTTGGCTTAACTTTTTGTTAGCCCAAGGAAGCACTTGATTAGCTTAACTTTTTGTTAGCCTAAGGAAGCTCTACGGTGAGCTATCCAAAAGGAAAGCTATCTCCTGTCAGCAAAGAAGGGACCAATGAGAGAACAATGGAAAGGGGAACAAACATGATAAGGAATTGCAGCGGCATGCAAGATAAGGGGAATGCTCTAAACAGGGACAGAGGTTGGAAGGACACAATGATGAAGATTACTGACTTCATCCAAGAATGACCACCAGGTGGGGAGGAAGACGTCAAGCCTTCATCCAACAACCACCAGAGGAGGCATGTGCCAGGAGGAGGGACATTATGTAAATGATTTCCCGGAAAAGGATGGAATATGCAAATAAGTTCTTGGAAATCTGCTGATTATGTATGAGCTTGACTTTTAAAAATGTAATGCTTCTGTTTGTGGGTGTGCAAGTTAGGAGGAGCAATCCCCCTTGCACCCGGCGTTATGCGCAGTGCTGGAATAAACATATAAAAAATTATAGTACAGGAAGATTCATACCTTGAAGTATTGAGCTTAGCTTTAATAAACATCCCAGATAGAGTCCCAGAGGAAGTGATGGATCAAGTATATCCCGAAGTATGGAATGTGGAAACTCCAGGAAGAGCTAAAACAGCATCCCCAGTGATCATACAGATTAGGCCTGGAAGCCGAGTCCCTAGGGTAAAACAATATCCCCTAAAACTCGAAGATCGAAAAGGAATAGTGCCAATCATAGACCATTTCCTGAATTACGGACTACTAGTGGAATGTGAATCTAATTGCAATACCCCAATTCTCCCAGTTAAGAAACCAGATGGGAGTTATAGGTTAGTACAGGATCAAAGAGCGATTAACAGGATAGTAGAGGACCTACACTCCTTAGTGGCGAACCCATATACCTTGCTAACAAAATTAACAGCAGACTTTAAATGGTTTACCATGCCGGATCTTAAGGATGCTTTCTTCTGCCTCCCCCTTGAGAAACAAAGTCAACTGCTGTTTGCTTTTGAATGGGAAAACCCCAATACAGGACGGAAGGCACAGCTAACTTGGACTGTATTGCCACAAGGATTTAAGAACAGCCCTACAATCTTTGGAAACCAATTAGCGAAGGACTTAGAAGAGTGGGAAAGACCTCAAGGAGAGGGAGTGTTGCTACAATATGTAGATGACCTCCTAATAGCGACAGGAATGAAAGATATCTGCCTGCAATGGACTATTAGTCTGCTTAATTTTCTTGGATTTAACAGATATCGAGTCTCTCTACAAAAGGTACAGGTTGTGCAACAGCAAGTAACCTGTTTGGGATACGAGGTTGCTGCAGGAACATGAACCCTGAGATCGGCTCAAAGGGAGACCATCTGTCAGACCCCTATGCCAAGGACTCCTAGGGAACTCCAGACGTTCCTTGGAATGACCGGGTGGTGTCGCCTGTGGATCCTGATTACTGGTAAAAACCGTTATACGCGATGTTGAAGTCCAATATGGAAAACTTAATATGGGATGGAGAAACGAGAGCAGCCTTTCAGAAACCAAAACTGGAGTTGATGAGAGCTTCCACCTTAGGGCTCCCAGATGTTACAAAACCATTCTGGCTAATCTCCTCTGAGAGGCAAGGAGTAGCGTTAGGAGTCTTGGCCCAGAATTTGGGGCCATATCGAAGGGCTGTAGCCTACTTTTCCAAGCAGTTAGATGAAGTAAGCAAGGGATGGCCGGGATGCCTGAGAGCAGTAGCTGCCCTAACAATCAATATCCAGGAAGTACGAAAATTTACCCTGGGACACAAGATAACTGTGCTAATTTCCCACATGGTTTCCTCTGTATTGGATGCAAAAGGGGGACACTGGCTTTCCCCCCAGAGGTTCTTGAAATATTAAGCTATCCTAGCAGAACAGGACGACATTGAAATAGTAGTAACAAATATCATCAATCCCAGCCACATTCCTTAGTGGAGCCATGGGGGACCCTGTGTCACATGATTGCCAAGAGACGATTGAAGCAGTGTATTCCAGCCATAAGGATTTGAAAGATACACCTATGGGAGATGCCAAAGCCAACTGGTACACAGATGGAAGCAGTTTCATTCAGAGTGGCATCCGAATGGCGGGATATGCAGTAGCAACTACTGACAAGGTAATAGAAGCGAAAGCTTTGCTCCTGGGAACATCTGCACAAAAGGCCGAAATAACAGCCCTTACACGGGCACTGGAATTGGCTGAAGGAAAGAAAATAAATATATGGACAGATTCAAAATACGCCTTTGGCGTTGTGCTATGTGGAAAGAAAGGGGGCTATTGTCCACCCAGGGAAAAGGTATTAAACATGCTACCGAAATACTGAGGCTTCTCGAGGCGGTCCAGTGACCACAAAAGGTAGCAATTATGCATTGCAGATCTCACCAAAAGGGAAACAAAGATGAAGAGTTGGGAAATGCATTCGTTGACCAAGAGGCAAAATCAGCAGCAAAGGGGAAGGCAATGGTGGGCGCTTTGATCCTGGATGGTAAACTTCAGCTACAGGGAGAACCAAAGTATTCAAAAGAAGACTGGAAATTAATAAAATATGTAAAAGAAAAGATAGGAAAGGAAGGGTGGGCTACTACCCCGGAAGGCATAATAGTGGTACCAGCAGCAATATTATGGGCTGTAGTGATGGCAGAACACAGGAAAACCCACTGGGGTACTGAAGCATTACATAAGAGTTTAATACAACAAATAGTTGCCAGGAATCTATACACCACAATAAAGCAAGTGACCCAGCAGTGTGAGATCTGCCTGCAGAGCAGCCCAAAGGCAGGTCAGAAAATTCTAGTAGGGCAAATAGGAAAGGGAAGTTTTCCTGGGCAGCAGTGGCAGGTGGATTTCACAGAACTCCCAAGAAAAGGGGGGTATAGTTACCTATTGGTCTTATCAGATACCTTTCATTGGCCTGAGGCATACCCATGTCGAACTAATTAAGCGAGGGAGGTAACTAAAGCATTATTGCATGAAATCATTCCAAGGTTCGGGGTGCCAGCAGGCTTGTCCTCAGACAGAGGACCTCATTTTGTTGCTAAAGTAGTACAGCAAGTAAGTACCCTATTGGGAATCGATTGGCAACTACATACTCCCTACAGGCCCCAGTCAAGTGGTCAAGTGGAGAAAATGAACCATTTGATAAAACTACAGTTAGTGAAACTGGGACAAGAGGCTGGCACACCATGGCACCAAGCACTACCCCTGGCACTATTAAGAATCAGGGGCTAAACCCCGAACCAAGGAAGGATTGAGTCCGTTCGAGATCCTCTATGGAAGGCCTTACAGAAGGGAGCTTCAGACCAAGTGGGAGAACTAAGTATTGGAGACTATTTAATATCATTACAAAAACAGTTGAGAAGCATAGAAAGATATGTTTTTAGTACAAGATCCAGGGGGTTGGATGGACCAATACATACCATACAACCAGGAGATTATGTATATGTTAAAACTCTCTCTGAATCCTCTCTAGACCCCAAGTGGGAGGGACCTTTCCAGGTACTCCTGACTGCATACACTGCTGTCAAAATCAAAGGACATCCTTCGTGGATACATCATACATGTCTGAAAAAGATCACTCAACCGCTGTGGACCGTGAAAGAAAGAGGACCTCTCTAGGTAGTAATTAAGAAAAATGTATGAGCTGTATGTTATGGCCTGCCTTATAGGCTCCACTACTGCATGGGACAGAAACAGTTATGTGAACATTTATGTGAAACGGTAGCCAATAATCTCAATCTAATTGACTGCTGGGTATTCACTAAGATGCCTAGAGGAGAGAGGATGGATCTTCCCCTGATGGGAGTTCTGGTTCCATTTTCTAACTGGAGTTGGCCATACAATAATTTCCAAACCCAACACTTAGACGAAGCGGGCACTGATATTTGGTGGAGGGTATCTGACTCTGGGTGTCTGCCAGGTCAATGTAAGTCAAAACTCCCAAATGGGAAGACTCTCTGTTGGGGAACAGCAGCACATCCACTACCCATCTCCAGCCAGCCAGTTCCAAAATATAGTTGTGGGAAAAACAGTAGTTTCCCTAAATTTGAATTGCAATTACCATGGGATGCCCTAGTGATAGAAATAAAGGAAGAAGGTACAGATGTAGGAAGGTTCCTTGACATTAACACTACCAGCTGTCCAGAAGATCTACAATGTCCATCACCCATCAAAATAGCTATGAATTATAGTTCTTGGTTCAAGTTTAGCTGTACACCAGATGGGTTGTGGTGGTTATGACCTGCGGAACAGCACTCGGACTCACAAGAGTCAGAATGTAAGGTAGTTTATTTTAGGTGTATACACCGGCACACTGGGGGGCTTGTACCACCCCAATTGCGCAACTAGTGTCTCTCAAGCAGCCATATTTATACCACACAAAATGCACACTCGCGATTACGCAATAGCAGGTATTGCTAATTCACTCTAGACAATGGGTTGTCCTATGCTAACTAATTCCTTGAAGGTTTTCTCGTTTTTCACTCCTTCTTGGTCATGCGCAGTGTATAGTCAAGTCAGTTTGAATGAGTTTTCCTTTATGGTGATTGGTCCATTTTCTTATCTGAAGGTCTCAGGCCTGGAATTCCAAGAGCTTCTTCCTTTGCAATATGCTATTGATAAGCGAAAGCCTTGCCCCCATTCTACCAAACTCCTCCCAAGTCCTGCCTATTCCTGGTAATCCCCTCCCAAAACTCCGCCTAAACTCCCCCAAGTCCTGCCTATTCCTAGTAAGCCACACCCCAAACTCCGCCTCTGAAGTAAGGGTTCCTCCCTTCTTTAATTTCTATGGAATTGAAGCGAGGGGCCCCCCCCTGTACATGTACAGGGGGCCCCCCTGTACAGGGATCATCCTAGGGTTTCTACCTTTACTCAATCCCCCCTTTCTTTCCTCCTGAGTAAATTCTTTTACTCACAGCCACTTGAATTCCCACGGCCCTGAGCTTCACAGCCAATCTCCATAGTTTCAGGCCTAGACCTAAAGTAATACATATACACATAAGCTGGAAAATGAAAATAATACACACTGTGGGGTGTAACATGGTGTTCACTATCCCAGTAGCTGTAGGTGACCACCCAAACAAAACTTCCCACCAACGATAATCGCTATTTTTCTTAATGCGCTCAAATACTTTATGCAGCTCCTCCAGGCCATGCTTTATTGTAAGGAGAGTTCTCTCACTTTGTTCCTTTTGTTTTTGTATTATTTGGAACTGAGAGACACCAATACCATATTGTGATGTTTTGGTCGGAGGTTCTGAGAGCCACACATCCTTCCCCTAAATAGACTATCCTTGAATTCCATGGATCCTTTCAAACTTCAAAATGATTGCTTGCTGAGGATCTAGACATAGATCTTGTTGATCCAAAGTGTTTTCATCATATACCCACCCTAATGACCCTCTAGTTTCACAGGAAGCTACATCTATTGTCTTCCAGGTCTTGATACATTCCTGGTCTTTTCTTGCCCATGCCTAATGTTCAGTGGTATTCCCAGGGTCACTATTGGGCCCTGTAGACCCTGTATGTCTCTGGCCGTAGAAGAGTTCTTGGGAGCCTTTGGCGGTTAAGCCAATTTTCCCATCCCTTCTGGGAGGTACCTAAGAATGGGAGACAGTGGTCCCAATATTGACAGCTTTAAGGGACCATTCAGGCTGGACCAGGATTTTTTTTTTTTTTTTTTTTTTTGACAGTCCAGTCTGAGGTCTCCCCAGGGTAGGCACTTAGGACTTGAGTGAAGCTCATCCAGCAATCTGTACGGCTGTCTGTACCCACTTCTCCTTTTCTGAGGTTACATTCCTCTGCATTACCCTGCTTGTCACAGTCAATATAAGACTGTCAGTACAAGGGGTTAAAGAGCCCCCCCCTTGGTAGGTGGCACAATATAGGTCTGGGAGTTTTGGAAGTACTTTTACCATTACTAGGGCCCCAATGGGGTCCTCATTCTGGGATCCCAGACTAGCAGGGGCTGTAAGTTCCCAGAGACAGATTACCATATGGATGTTCTTGGAATCCTTATCCATAGTGAGAGTGGCATTATACCAGCAGGGACTATAGGAACACTTTTTGTTGATATAAGAAGTCTCATACCAGCAGGGGCTGTAGGAGCACTCTTGGTTTTTTATTGACATCCTATAGCAAGTTCCTACCCTTCTCTCCCTTGCATTGCATTCCCTTTTACCTCTATCTGCTGTCCATCAAAAAGTCACTAACAATTCAAGGACTATTCCCCTAGCTTCCACCCATTTTGTCCAGCCTCCCCATCTTATATTATTTGACATAGCATAAGCAAGTGTTAGAGCAAGCATTGCAAGCAAAATTAATCTTATATCACCGGAGGTCTTCGTCCTCATGTTAGATTTTGTTGCAGTCTCAGCTTGGTATCAGTAACAGGATGCGCCGTCCAGCTGCTTCTTTCGCCTTCTTGACTCTCGTGTGGTGGACCCACGATCCTACGCCGTCTAGCTTTATAGCTGTATGAGTAGTCATTATTACTAAAAATGGACCTTTCCATTTAGGTTCCGGTGAGTCCTGTAACACTTTAACATAGACTTTATCCCCCGGGTTTATCTGATGAACCGGACCATCCAACCCTCGTGCCCATGTTCCGAAAACAAATTTCTCAATATCCCTGAGTTGGTTCTGCAAAAATATCATATATCCTGTAAGACTTTCTTCCCCATTGCCTTGTGGGGCTTGTACCTGATATGGCCTCCCATATAATATCTCAAAGGGTGACAACCCTTCCTTTGACCGGGGCTTTGTTCTAATCCTAAGTAGGCTAACAGTAGAGCCTTATGTCAATCTAGATTTGCTTCCTGCCCTATCTTAACAATCTGGGTTTTGATCAAGTGGTTCATCTTTTCCACTTGTCCACTAGCTTGTGGTTGGTAGGGTGTGTGCAGATGCCACCAGATTCCCAGAAGATTGCAAACCTGCTGTATAACCGTAGCTATAAAGTGAGGCCCACGATCTGAGGACATAGCAGCAGGAACTCTAAAGCATGGTATTACCTCATATAGAAGAGCCTTGGTTACCTCTCTTGCTTTGTTGGTCCCACAGGGGTATGCTTCTGGCCATCCTGAGAAGGTATCTGTTAACACTAAAAGATATCAGTAACCCCCCTTTTCTTGGTCTAGGGTAATTCCCTCTTTTAATTACCACAAATGGGGTTGATTTACCTTGCTGTGGATTCACCCTTACACAGATCTTACACTGTTGCTGGCAGATCATGGTATATAAATGTCTGGCTTAAATACTTATATAAAGCCTCTGCTTCCCAATGTGTTTTCCCATGTTCCCTCTGCACAAACTTCCATAAGATTGGGGGAAGGAACTATCGACTTCCCATCTGCAGTCTTAGACCAACCTCCACCCTCCTTAGATATGACCTCTCCCAGATCCCTCATTAACTTACAATCCTCCTTAATATACCTCACCTAGATTCTCTCCTTGTACCTGTCCCTCTGGTCACAGCAGTTGGATCTCAGGAGTTCCCTTTCTCGTCACCTGTTTAGATTCCAAAATAGCTCAGTTGTTGCCTTTCACATTAGGGTTGCTTCTTGCTTGGTGCGCCTTGCAATACATCCTTGAGAAGTCAGAAGTCCTCTCTTTTTCCAAATGGTCCCATGCGCATGCATGACTCCAAGGGCATATTGTGACTAGTTTTCTGCCCCTTTCATTGGAGTCTCCTTAAGGTCCATTCAGCTGGCGTAAACGTTTTCTGTTGTCTCAGTGACTCCTCTTGGGTTTCTGTGGCTGTTGATGTATTGCAGCAGGATACCTTCTCCCTCAGGTTGGTGCCAGTACTCCAAGTCCTTGGAATCCCTGAGGCAAGACTGTCCAAGTTAGCTGTCCCACTTAAAGGCAAACAACCTCTGGCTTTCAGGTGCGAGGGGGGATGCAGAAGAGTGCGTCCTTGAGATCCAAAACTGTAAACCAAGACAAATACCTCCCCAGGTTAGTTAGTAAGGTATAAAATTATCGATGATAGGCCTGATTCCTTCCCTATCCTGATCTCTGAGTGGAGCCTGTTCTTTAAGGGCAATCACAATGGGGAGGGCCATTTTTGCTCTCCCTGGAGTATCTGTTGCCCACACCTCAAAGGAAACTAATGTGCTTGTTTCTGGGGGTATCTTGTTTTCCTTTTTATTCCCATGATTTGCATAAGCCCCATCATCCTGATAAACATTTCCTTCTGTACCTTTAGCTGCAACCTTCCTTTCTCAAAGGTGACTTCTGCTCCCATTTGTTCCAATAAGTCTCTACCTAATAAAGGTTTAGGTGAATTTGGCAAGTATAAAATTGACATATTTCCCATGTTTTACTCAATCTGATTTTCACGGGTTTTGTGAAGAACACCTTCTCAGTATGGCCAGTCGCTCCTGCAACCTGTATATAATCAGAACTTAAAGGTAAAAGAAACTCATTTAGTATAGAATATGTTGCTCCCATATCCACCAAAAATTCCCTTTTACATTCCCTCTCCCTTAGCTCAAGGTTAACCAAGGGATCTGCTAAGGAAGACTGACCTGGTCTCTGGCAGCCCTCTGATAAGGGGGGCCAGGTTGATGTTTCGCTGAAGCTTTCTGTTATTTTTCAGAGGACAGTTCCTCTGCCAGTGTCCGTATCGTTTTACAGAGAGCACACTGGTCTGTCCGGAGAGGGCCCCAACCACCCCCCCCCCCCCTTTCCTTGTCGGTTCTGTCAGAGGCTGCTGTCTAACAGTCCTTTTGAAGTGCTGCCTCCAGGGCTTTTCTTTCCCACCTTTGCATATCCTCCCCCCTGTTAGAGAATACCCTCCAGGCTATTTTGATAATTCCCTCCAACGATAGGACTCCCCGGGAGGTGACGGCGAGATAGCAGTGTCCTTAGTGGGCTTCTCCCTCCTTCTGGGTGCCTGGTAGAAGTCTGGGAGTTCTTTCTGTTGTGTTAATTTCAAATGCCTCTGCCTGATACTGTAAGAAGAACAACATCTGCAAATTCCCTGCATAGGAACAACATTAACTGCAATATGGTCTTATGTTTTACAGTACCAGTCAAAAACCCATTTTTCTCCATTCTCCAACTTATATAATAACCACCATTGATTGCAATACTTGAGGTTTTCTTACTTAATACTCCTCCTGTTTCACCAATAACTTCTTTCCAATGGGACAGAATGCATCCCAAATGAGTTCGGGGGGAAACATTGCCTAGCAAAGGCTTACTCGTCCCCTGCCCCATTTCTAGAACAATTCACAATTTATTTAGCACACAGACCAATACATATAACAAGAGTCACAATACAGTTTAGTACACAAGACAACCAATCCAAAGTACACGTATAAAAACAAACACCAGAAATACCGTTCTTAATGTGCTCTTTTACTTTGTCTGTTTCCAGTCACTTCCCTTACAGGAGAGTGAAATCCCGTACTCAGGGCCCCACGCTCGATTTACAGCAAGACTGTCTCACTCACACATCACTCATCCTCACACATGCTCACTTAGTTAAAGAAAGGGGTGTGCACACAATAATGTTTCAGCAAGAATTTATCCAATTTATATTCCCATAGCAATTCCAAATTATCGGATCCAAAACCCAATCATTTCCTTTCAACCACTCCCAGTGGGTATACGGGTAGCTAGAGATCTTAATTGTGGGGGCGTCCCCCTCACAATGCTGCTCTAGCCCGTAGTGGGACTCTAACCCACAACCCCTTAGCTGGGTTTCAGAGGGACTCGAACCCCCTGACTTTAGTGGGACTCTAACCCACAACCCCTAAGCCGGCATTCAGAGGGACTCAAACCCCCCTCCTACCTTAGTCCGCTGCACAGGGCCGTGTCCGTCGGGTCTCAGATCGCCCGGAAGAGGAGATCCTCCGGAGAAAGGAGTCCGGTGCGCGCAGGATGTCCAGTGCCGGGGCGATCTGGTCCTCGATCGGAGCGTCTCCTGCCTGGCTCGCCAAAATTGACCTGCGGAACAGCACTCGGACTCACAAGAGTCAGAATGTAAGGTAGTTTATTTTAGGTGTATACACCGGCACACTGGGGGGCTTGTACCACCCCAATTGCGCAACTAGTGTCTCTCAAGCAGCCATATTTATACCACACAAAATGCACACTCGCGATTACGCAATAGCAGGTATTGCTAATTCACTCTAGACAATGGGTTGTCCTATGCTAACTAATTCCTTGAAGGTTTTCTCGTTTTTCACTCCTTCTTGGTCATGCGCAGTGTATAGTCAAGTCAGTTTGAATGAGTTTTCCTTTATGGTGATTGGTCCATTTTCTTATCTGAAGGTCTCAGGCCTGGAATTCCAAGAGCTTCTTCCTTTGCAATATGCTATTGATAAGCGAAAGCCTTGCCCCCATTCTACCAGACTCCTCCCAAGTCCTGCCTATTCCTGGTAATCCCCTCCCAAAACTCCGCCTAAACTCCCCCAAGTCCTGCCTATTCCTAGTAAGCCACACCCCAAACTCCGCCTCTGAAGTAAGGGTTCCTCCCTTCTTTAATTTCTATGGAATTGAAGCGAGGGGCCCCCCCCTGTACAGGGATCATCCTAGGGTTTCTACCTTTACTCAGTTATGTGGTGACGGCCAAGCTAGAAAGTTTTTGCCACCAAGATGGAAGGTCTCTTTCACTTTAGGAGCATTGATACCATATATATATCAATACATAACAACGCTTCTGCTCCATCAGGAATATTAAGGACACCTTGGAAAAGAGTGAGAAGAGTGTTGAACCCCTTAGCGGAGAAGCCTACAGGCTTCCATAGTTTTGCTAGGTGGTTTATCCCATCTCTAGGAGTAAGTGAGTTAGAAAAAGCAATAGTCAACATCTCAGCTACTCTGGAGAGGATAGAAAATGCAATAAAGGCATTGCGTCTACAGTAGAAGTTTCAACATAAAGTAAGGTAGTATTACAAAATAGGATGGCATTAGATTTATTAACTGCAAAGGAAGGGGGAGTTTGTATGATTATCAATCAGAGTTGTTGTGCATATATAGATGAGATCAAATAGAAACTGACCTGCAAACCATATGGGAACATACCAAATTACTTCACCAAGTCTTATTGGATGACACTTCTTTTGGCTTTACAGAATTATGGGAAAAGCTTACTAGTTGGTTACCTAATTTTGCATGGTTAAAACAGCTCTTTATGGCTTGCATTACAGTGCAATTATGCTTTAATTGCACTGTAATTTAATTGCACTTTAATTTAAGTGCATTATGCCTTGCTTGTCTTACTATGTATTTCTCTGCGATGCATGTTATGACTGTGCAAGGTTTCGGAGAATAGTTATGAGAAACGGAAGAAACATAAATTAAGGCAGAAAGTGGAAAGTGGAATCAAATCCTGGATTTGATTTCAAAACAATGGATTTCAAATCCTCCCTTTCCCAGAGTGGGGTGGTTTAGCGAAAGAATTTGCAAAGTTGAAAAGAAAAGGAGGGATTGAAGTAAGGAATTAGAGGATGCAGGACTTAGAAGATTAATAGCAGCTTTTGTGAGCTCAAGAAAACCCTCGCTTAGTTTAGTTTTTGGAAGTGCTTCCTTGGCTTAGCTTTTTGTTGGCCCAAGGAAGCACTTGATTAGCTTAACTTCTGTAGGCCCAAGGAAGCACTTGATTAGCTTAACTTTCTGTTAGTGGTCCCTTCTCTGCTGACAAGAGATAACTTTCCTTTTGGGATAGCTCACAGTAGTGCTTCCTCGGGCTAACAAAAAGTGGCTTAAGTGAAGAAATATTGGTGGTAGTTGAACTAGGTGATCTTGGAGTTTTTTTCTAACCTTGATGATTATATGATTCTAAAATCCCAGCCTTTAGGATAAACAAGCTAGTTACAAGTTCGTTGTGTTGGAAATATCCAAATAATTTTGTCAGGATTGTATCTCTGATACAAGCAGATTTTATTCGCGATTGTAATGGCAGGCGTCCCGCAAACAGGAGCGCCCCTTAGGACACAATGACAGCTTTTGTACCTTGTTTCACCCCCTTGCCTATTCCCAATTCCCCCATTGGCTGAGTACTCCAAGTTCACAATCTTACCAAAGGTTTGTTAATTCATGTGTTATCTGGTGTAAGTCAGTAGCCATCCTGTTGTTTCCAAGATGTATTCTTGTACTCCAAGTACTTTTCTTGTCATATTGATATGGTAATTTTCTTCAAAGTCTTCATTAAACAAAGAGTACGGGGGAGCAGCGGGATGCCAGGCCTTCCCACTGTCTCTTCAGGCACTTCCTTGGGTATGTCATGTCTTGTTATCTGGTTTGATCAATGCAGGATATTCTTGTAATGTGTATGACAAAATATTACATATATACTTCACGTATATACTGAGTGTGCCTTCCTGGGGAAGGTTCATCTAGAGGATAAGTGATGCAAACTGTCAGAGACCCCCCCACCCCAACTCCAAGTAAAGTAGAAAGAACTACGGCAGTGGAGACCATGAAATAAAAAAGTCTTATCTTTTCTAATGCAGAAACAACATTTGATTCCCACACTTTTACAGTCTAGATGGACTGGTTACTCCCAGCTTTTGGCTTCCATATGGCTGAAGGAAGATACCTGAGGTACCAGCTGGGAGAAAGCTGGTTCAAGATAGTTATTTAGCAGTTGCCTGATGGCAGACAAGTGTAATCTGTTGGACTGTTAAATTCGGGGACTTTTAGGTGAGGGGCAGCAGTCCAGAGAGTGTTAAACACAAGTATAACACAAGTGAATGGAAAGTATGTTGTACAAGGTACAATTCTTCTGTTTAAACAGTGTAAAACAAAGTTTAGTACTAGAAAAGAGCCAAAACCCACTCTTTGGCTTCCAATGATCTAAGGCTTGAGTAGAGTCTGATTGAAGGCTATCATGCTGTGAAATAAAGATGCAGCTTAGCCCACATAACATCCTGTGAACTGTCTTTTAACTTACTCTTTTTTAAAAAAGAGTGCTGTACATAAACTTCCCAGAACTTATTTCTTCTGCAAATAGAGTGGCCAAACTCTTTCACAAGCTTTCAGTACTATTGGGTAGCTTTGGATAGGAACTGTTGGAAATACCTCAGTAGTTATGGTCAGGATGGGATCCCTGATAAAAGCAGTTTTTATTCGCAATTGCAATGGTGGGCACGCTGCTAGCAGAAGCGCACCTAAGGACACGACATTGCAGTTTCTAAACCTTGTCTCCCATGCATTTCCCCTCCCGTTTCCCCTTGGTTGGGTATTCCAGATTACAATTTTACCTGAGGTTTGCATTTGTTAATTACATTCTGACACTTGTTAGTTCATGTGCCATCTTGTGCCAGTCAGTCGCCATCCTGCTGTTTCTGTTTCTGTTTCCAAGATGTCTCGGTACTCTTATGGTATTGATATGTTGATTCCCTTCAAAGCTTCTTCGATTCTGTCCCAGGGACACTTCGTTAAACAAAGAGCCCTGGGGGGGGCAGTGATTCCATTCCTTCCTGATATCTCTTCAGGCACATCCTTAGGTATGTCACTACTTGTATACTTTTACAATGTGTACAACAAAACATTACATATCTAAACATATGCTATTGCTAGTTTATACGGGTATATTGTTAATTATTTTAACTTCTCCTCTTTGGATTCTTTATTACTCAGGTCTTGTTTGTCCAGTACCAAAAATCAGTAGTTTTATTTCAGGTGGCTGGACAGACAGAAGCTGCAGTCTTTGTACCTATGACTTTTACCTAATTTTTAATAACTACAAATTGCTTCACTTATATATTGAGACCTTGAAATAATGTATTCTTATCTTGTTCTAAATGCAGAAACAACATTTGGTTCCCACAATTCCCCCTTTTCTTCTTTATACACTGTTGATTTCTGCAAGTTTTGCTTTCTCTTTAAGGCATTATCTTATAGACCTCTTCCTCTTCATCACTTTCTTCATTCCCCATCTCCTCTAATATCATCATTTTATCTGAGTATGGTGGTGGCTCCATTGGTGTTTGTTTTAATAATGCTGTCTCAATTAATCTCTGTACCAGTCCCCTCACACAGGGGATAATACAGCACCCTATGGCCAGTAGGGCTCCTGCTACTGTAATCAAAGAAGCAAATATGGATATAATCATCCCTATCCATTTATCAAACCAAGAGTCCAACCATCCAGTGACAGAGGTATCTATTCCTGAATTTTCTGCCAATTCATTGGCAAGGGTAGTAAGCCCCTGCAATGCCTTAGTTATTGTGCCATCTGGAGCTGTGTTACTGGGGATGAAGTTGCAACAGTGGGTTCCCAGCATTACACACCCACCCCCTTTTCAGCTAGCATCATATCTGGATGTGGGAATCAAATGTTGTTTCTGCATTTAGAACAAGATAAGAATATTTTATTTCAATGTCTCAGTATATAAGTGAAGCAATTTGTAGTTATTAAAAAGTAGGTAAATGTCATGGGTACAAAGGCTGCAGCTCCTGTCAGTCCAGCCATCTGACTGATCTTTGGTGCTGGACAAACAAGACCTGAGTAATAAAGGATCCAAAGAAGAGAAGTTAAAATAATTAACAATATACCTGTATAAATTAGCAACAATGTATGTTTAGATATATATATATATATATATATGTATGTATGTAATGTTGTGTTGTACACATTGTAAAAATATGCAAGTCGTGACATACCTAAGGATGTGCCTGAAGAGACATCAGGAGGGACTGGGATTTCTGCCCCCCCCCCTCCCCGGGCTCTTTGTTTAACAAAGTGTCCCTCGGACAGAATGGAAGAAGCTTTGAAGGGAATCAACATATCAATACGATAAGAGTACCGAGACATCTTGGAAACAAAAACAGCAGGATGGCGACTGACTGGCACAAGATAGCACGTGAATTAACAAGTGTCAGAATGTAATTAGCAAATACAAACCTCAGGTAAAATTGTAACCTGGAATACCCAACCAAAGGGGAAACAGGGGAGGGAACATGGGAGAAAAGGTATAAAAACTGTAATATCGTGTTCTTCGGTGCGCTTCTGCTAGCAGGGCGCCCGCCATTGCAATCGCGAATAAAAACGGCTTTTATCAGAGATACCGTCCTGACCAAAATTATTGAGGTATTTCCAACAATTTGGGGGCTCGTCCGGGATTATTATCGCTTCTTGGGGTGTTCCCCGCTGCTCTGGACAGGATAAGTGCACTCCGCCGATTTTTAGCGGTCCTGTCTGGGTGGTGAGGAGACTCCTTGGGACAGCCGATAGGAAACCGAGACTGTTACATAAAGGACGGACTCTGTAAAAGCCAAGGGGATAGGCTGGCACAGGTGCTGACCCTTGGAGACCCGGTAACTTCGTGCACGGTACAAGGTAAGGGAATTTAATTCTTGCCTTGGGTTTGAGACTCTTGAGTGTGTGTGGCTGAGACGCACTTTGAGTGCGAAGTGAGTGCGGAGTCCCGATCCGCGGTTCCGTTGTCCCGCGAGGGGCACGGCCGGAGACGGACGAAGCGGCTGTGGTGCTGAAAGGAAGAGTCTCGGGAGGGAGCTGTTGGTGTACGGTACCCTGAGCACTTGACGAAGTGCCAGCAGTACACCCCTATTTAATCCGAGAGTCGGAGCGGGTGCTCCGGAGGGATTGGGCCCAAAAATCCGAGAATCGGAGTGTGGTAACCTGTGAGCTGGGTAGTTCACAGCAGCACTCCGGAGGGATGGGCAATAGGAGCTCCATAGAACAGGGTAAAAGGGTCCCCAAAATTGTGCCCAAAGATAGCCCCTTGGGAAAGATGCTTCAGAATTGGAAAAATGATCCCAAGACCAGGGACAAGGATAGGAAAAAAAAAAGTTTAAATATTGTGTACAGATATGGCCTAGAGAGCCACTACAGGGAAAATCAATATTTTGGCCAAAATATGGATCTGATGAAGATTGGGTTTGTCAGATCTTGAATTTATATGTAAAGAACAAAATCCCCTTTCGAAGGAGGAATCAGACTATGCTGCCTGTTGGATACAAGAGGGCAGCCTGTTACTAGTAAAAAAAAAAAAAAAAAAAAAAAAGAAAAAAAGAAAAAGGTCCGGACCAGGAAGGAGAGGAACTAGAAAAGGGAACTGGGATGACAGTACCACTTTTTAAGAATACTGAATTAAAACTAGGGGATAAAGTAATAACAGGATAATAATTATACGTACCTGATGCAGGGACTAATTTGCTGGGGAGAGATCTTATGATGAAATTGGGAATATAAATAACAACATGTCAAGATGGAATTACTGTATCAATGAATGTATTAAATGAGGCAGATGAGAGAAATAGACACTGTGGTTTGGGTCAAAGAAGGGAATAGAGGGGGATTAAACATAACCCCTTTGAAAATAAAAATGCAAGATGGATTGCTAAAGGAAAGTTATGTGGTATTAAGGGTGTTTGTGGAAACTGAAGAACTGTGTTGTTTGATTTGTGGGTTTTGAAGGGAATGGGACAAACTGTTTTGATGGATATAAGAATAATAAGAAAGTGTAATTGTTAATGATATATGTAAGTATAATTGAGGGTATGTGGAAATACAACTGAGGGTATGAATAGTGGAATAGTGTACAAAGAGCAAAGGGTTAAAAAAGAAAGTGAGTTTATCTGTGCTGGCATGACAGTAACCCCCACGCCTCACTGTTCCCCTGCGAGCAAAACTCTCGGAGGAAGAGAGAGAGCAGGGGACAGAGACTGCTGCTGTAAACAGCGAAGGGGGAGGTGGAGAGGACTGGGCACTGGAAGTGAGAATAGCCCTCATTTGCAGAGATCTAGGAAACGTGAAATCCCAGTGTTAGCACTGGACGCCTCTGGAAAGAAGGAGGTGAAACTGAAATAGGATGCTAGTAGTTTATGTAATGATGAGAGTTTGGAAAGTGAGTAAGCTGGGGGCTGGAAGAGCCCAGGGAGGGCTTCGCCCCACTGGAACAAAAGCAGTGTGCAAACTGCAATGAGACACTGGTAGAGAAATAAGCTGAGTGAGAAGGAACCGCCTCTGATTGCAGAGCTGGAGGATGGCACCTTGGAAGTTTACCCTAGCTGATATACTGGTGAAATTGCAGCTAGGGGAGCAGGATAAAGAGGTTTATTTTCGGGTGGATACGGGTGCTTCTTACTACCCGTAGATGATTTTGTAACAGTAGTAGAAGCTACCGCCCAACAAGAAAAGGTTTACTTTTTGGGATTAATCAAATACAAGCTAAGCAAACAAGTAGGAATACAGAAATTCTTGTACCTGCCAGGTTACTCTGGCAAGAAATTTAATAAAACTGGAGCTAAGGGTCAAACAATATTGACATTAAAAATTTTAAACCTGGCTTTAACACAAACTGGAAAAAACAACGTATTACCCCCAGGAGTTACAGCAGTCTCAAATAAGGAATGCTTAGGAGTTTGGGCATCAGGGCCAAAAATGAAGTCCTAATTAGAAGTTAAAAGCAAGAACTCACCCAGTCAGGGTAAAGCGGTGCCCTTTGAGGATATGTGACTGTAGAAGGAGAAAAAAAAAAAAAAAAAAAAAAAAAAAAAGGGTAATATTTTGGAGTTTGGATTCCAACTTTGCAAAATTTTTGGGTAGCAAGTGCTATAGTTTGGTACAAGACTTGAGGGCAAGTAATAGAATTGCTGAATACATACACTCAGTGGTGACAAATCCATGCACTTTATTAACCAAGTTAAGGAATAAGTAGATGGAGTTTACTTTCTGGATTTGAAGAATGTCTCTTCTGCCTGGTTTGGCCAACAGAAGCCTGAGGTCATTTGCCTTTGAATAGAAAAACCCCAATACGGGGAGAAGAGACTCAGTTAACCTGGACAGTGTTACCCAGGGTTGCGAGAACAGCTTAATAATTTTTGAGAACTGGCCAACTTGTGAGCCTGAGACCTGGGTTCCTCCATCCCAGGGTGGAACTTTACTGCAGTACCTGGATGCCATAGCAGCAAAAGAGAACTGTGTGCAATGGACTGAGAGTTTGCTGAGTTTCTTGGTTTACAGAAAGCACAAATAACTCAGCAGCAAGTGATGTATTTTGGATATGAGATTACAGCTGGACTTCGAACCTTAAGGTCTGCCATGAAAGAAGCCATCTGCCAAGCCTCTGAGCCTCAGACTGCCAAGGAACTCTGTACGCTCCCAGGAATGACAGGATGGTGCTGACTGCAGATACACATCTACGGACTGATGGTAAATCTCCAAACAGCCCGATGAAGTGAGTAAAGGATGGCCAGGGTGCCTGAGGGCGGTGGCTACACTAGTGCTCAATATTCAAGAAGCCCATAAATCTACATTGGGCCAAAGAATAACAGCTTTAATATCTCATACAGCGTTTACTGCATTGTGGGTAAAAGGGGGACATTGGCTCTCACCCCAAAGATTCCTGAAATACCAGGCCATCTTGGTAGAGCAGGATGATGTAGAAATAATTGTAACTAATACTGTCAACCCAGTATCTTTCCATAGTGAAACTCCTGGAGAACCAGCATTTCATGACTGCTTTGAAACAACTGAAGTTGCATACTGCAGCCGGTCGGTTGGACCTGAAGGACAAGCCCTTAGAAGATGCAGAACACACCTGGTTTACTGAAAGTTGCAGTGAGACAAGGAGACTGTAAGGCAGGATATGCAGTAACTGCTACTGACCAGGATCCAAGGACTATTAGTACAAACATCACTTTTGGAATTTTCATTTCAACCATTTCAAGCCGGGGACTGGATCCTGATCCAGATGTGGAAGGAGGCAAAGCTGCAACCTGACTGGGAAGGACCGTTCCAAGTACTTCTAACAACTGAAACAGCTGTGAGGACGGCCGAGAAAGGATGGACTTACTACACTGGACTTACTACACTCGGGTAAAGGCATCCACTAGCCCTGAGGCATGGGAAGCTGTTGCCACAGAAGAACCTTTAAAGACAAGGATTAGGAGGAAATGGTGAAAAGTTTATTATTATTATTATTATTTTAACTAACCTTTAACTTCTGCTCGAATAGGTAAATAAATTGTATGTGTAAGTGGGAGAGTATTATAACCTATATAGAATTAATGCTCACAGAAAGTTTTCCATGCTGTAATAAGAAGTTTTTACTGCTGTAATGGAGTGTATCCCATTTGTTATCCTGATAATTATCTGGAAAACATAAAATTTGACTAATGCAGGGGAGGGACCAACTGGTAGTTTTGATCTTAATAACAGCGAAACCCTTGGTCAATTGATGACTTGGAAGAGGGATGACTTTCAGAGGGGATTAGGGGGATACCCAGATAAGATTTGGGTGAATGTAACATGAAAGGAAGTGCCCCAGACTGTCACATTTGATGCCTGTCAAATAATAGCCCGTGGTAGTTCATGGGATACACTCCCTGAAAATACCCAGAATGTCCAGGATAGGGAAGAGCTTAAAAAAAAAAAAGGGGGTAGAAAATCTTCCTAAAAAAAAAACCACAAACCCTGCAGTTGTGACAGTTAAGGAGATAAAGGATCTTAGAAAAACATTTGAAATTGAAACAGGATATGGGGACGTTAATGCCTGGGTAGAATGGATTAAGTATACTGTCCAGAATCTCAACCGTAGCAATTGCTATGCTTGTGCATCTGGATGGCCCATAGCTCAGGTGGTACCCTTTCTGCTGGGATGGACCAAGGACCCCAAGGGAATGCGATGCATGATTGCCCTGTACCAAGAGAAAACTGCCTGGGGAAGTAGAGACTGCAGATCTCTCTCTCTTGTTCCTCCAATACCTGACACAGGTATCAAGATCCCTCCTGCGTTCTCTACAGCAGTAGGTAACCATGCAGCTTGCCTCTCACGGCAGGGTGTGAAGGCTACCAGGCCTATAGGAAACTTTTCCTTATGCAGTGAGGTCTTGAATGTTATGGAGGATTCAGCAGGAATTATTCAAGATTGGGAATCTCCAGGGCAGATCTCTGGTGGTACTGTGGGGGAATGATTTTATGGTCCACCCTACCATCTAACTGGGGAGGCACCTGTGCACTTGTTCAATTAGTTGTACCATTCACCCTGGCATTTGAAAAGGGAATGTTAAAAAATTCTGGAAAAACCAAAAAGAGCTTAGGGGTATCATTTGATGATGCAATATATATAGATTCAGTTTGGGGACATAGAGGTGTCCCTGATAAATTTAAGGCAAGAAATCAAATTGCTGCAGGATTCAAGTTGCTGGTTCGGTGGGTGACAATCAACAAGAACGTAGACTGGATTTACTACATCTATTAAAATCAACAGTGATTTATAAATTATAGTACAATTAAGGGAACTGCAGAACAGCTAGATGCCACAAGTAGGATGGCCTGGGAGAGTAGGATTGCTCTATGCAGAAATCAACAGTGTATAAAGAAGAAAAGGGGGAATTGTGGGAATCAAATGTTGTTTCTGCATTTAGAACAAGATAAGAATATTTTATTTCAATGTCTCAGTATATAAGTGAAGCAATTTGTAGTTATTAAAAAGTAGGTAAATGTCATGGGTACAAAGGCTGCAGCTCCTGTCAGTCCAGCCATCTGACTGATCTTTGGTGCTGGACAAACAAGACCTGAGTAATAAAGGATCCAAAGAAGAGAAGTTAAAATAATTAACAATATACCTGTATAAATTAGCAACAATGTATGTTTAGATATATATATATATATATATATATGTATGTATGTAATGTTGTGTTGTACACATTGTAAAAATATGCAAGTCGTGACATACCTAAGGATGTGCCTGAAGAGACATCAGGAGGGACTGGGATTTCTGGCCCCCCCCCTCCCCGGGCTCTTTGTTTAACAAAGTGTCCCTCGGACAGAATGGAAGAAGCTTTGAAGGGAATCAACATATCAATACGATAAGAGTACCGAGACATCTTGGAAACAAAAACAGCAGGATGGCGACTGACTGGCACAAGATAGCACGTGAATTAACAAGTGTCAGAATGTAATTAGCAAATACAAACCTCAGGTAAAATTGTAACCTGGAATACCCAACCAAAGGGGAAACAGGGGAGGGAACATGGGAGAAAAGGTATAAAAACTGTAATATCGTGTTCTTCGGTGCGCTTCTGCTAGCAGGGCGCCCGCCATTGCAATCGCGAATAAAAACGGCTTTTATCAGAGATACCGTCCTGACCAAAATTATTGAGGTATTTCCAACACTGGAGCAATCCTATTCTCCCAGGCCATCCTACTTGTGGCATCTAGATGTTCTGCAATTCCCTTAATTGCACTTTTTGTATAATTTATAAATCGCTGTTGATTATAATAGATGTAGTTAATCCAGTCTACATTCTTGCTGATCATCACCCACCAAAACAGCGACTCAAATCCTGCAGCAATTTGATTTCTTGCCTTAAATTCATCAGGGACACCTCTAGGTACCCTGATTGAATCTCTATATATTTCATCATCAAATGATACCCCTAAGCTCCTTTTGGTTCTTCCAGAGTTTTTGGACTTTCCTTTTTCAAATGCCAGGGTGAATGGTATAACTAATTGAACAAGTGCACAGGTGCCTCCCTTATTAGATGGTAGGGTGGACCATAAAATCTTTCCCCCACAGTACCACCAGAGATCTGCCCTGGAGATTCCCAGTCTTGAATAATTTCCTGCTGAATCCTCTGTAACATTCAAGACCTCACTGCATAAGGAAAAGTTTCCTATAGGCCTGGTAGGCTTCACACCCTGCCGTGAGAGGCAAGCTGTATGGTTACCTACCTCTGTAGAGAATGCAGGAGGGATCTTGACACCTGTTTCAGGCATTGGGGGGAACATGAGAGAGAGAGATCTGCAGTCTCTATTTCCCCAGGCAGTTTTCTCTTGGTACAGGGCAATCATGCATCGCATTCCCTTGGGGTCCTTGGTCCATCCCAGCAGAAAGGGTACCACTTGAGCTATGGGCCATCCAGATGCACAAGCATAGCATTTGCTATGGTTGAGACTCCGGACAGTATACTTAATCCCTTCTACCCAGGCATTAATGTCCCCATATCCTGTTTTGATTTCAAATGTTTGTCTAAGATCCTTTATCTCCTTAACTGTCACAACTGCAAGGTTTTTAGGAAGATTTTCTACCCCCTTTTTAAGCTCTTCCCTATCCTGGACATTCTGGGTATTTTCAGGGAGTGTGTCCATTACAGCTATCCGGAATCTAGCTGTTGGATCCTTTCCATGCATATCTATCCCAAGACCAAAAGCGGTATTAACAAGGTTATCAGCCTTATTAATTGTTATTCTTACCAGGTTACATCGTAACAGTTGGCAGTCTGGCTGGACAACTCCCTTAAACATACGAATTTGATCTTTCAATGTATGTACCCAGGAAGCATCAAATATTCCAGGTGTGTATGTCCAGCCTCGATAGGCGGTTGTCCACCATACATTATTCCATCCATTACAAGGGAATCCCTTATTCATACTCAGTTTGGGACAGAGATATTTATTTTCATTAATCAATTGTCTTTGAGTACTTAAACTACCACACGCAGTGGTAGTTTGACAGGCATCGAATGTGACAGCCTGGGGCACTTCCTTTTGTGTTACATTCACCCAAATCTTAACAGGGTATCCCCCAATCCCCTCTGAAAGTCATCCCTCTTCCAAGTCATCAACTGACCAAGGGTTTCACTGTAATGAATTGTTATTGTCAAAACTACCAGTTGGTCCCTCCCCTGCATTAGTCAAATTTCACGTTTTCCAGATAATTATCAGGATAATGAATGGGATACATTCCATTACGGCAGTAAAAACTTCTTGTTACAGCATGGAAAACTTCGTGAGCATTAATTCTATATAGGTTATAATACTCTCCCACTGACATATACAATTTATTTACATATTTGAGGAGAAGTTAAAGGTTAGTTAAAATAATAAAAATATGTATATATTAAAAAAACTTTTACAATTTCCTCCTAATTCTTATCTTTAAAGGTTCTTCTGTGGCAACAGCTTCCCACGCCTCAGGGCTAGTGGATGCCTTTACCCAAGTGTAGTGAGTCCATCCTTTCTCGGCCGTCCTCACAGCTGTTTCAGTTGTTAGAAGTACTTGGAACAGTCCTTCCCAGTCAGGTTGCAGCTTTGTCTCCTTCCATGTCTGGATCAGGATCCAGTCTCCAGCTTGAAATGGGTGAATTCCAGAGGTGGTGTTTGTGCTAATAGTCGTTGGATCCTGAGAGGTGATAAGGAGGACGATAACCCAAGCACATAGTTTTTGAGGAATGCATCCTTAGATTCAAACTGCGGTATCTCATTTTTCTTTCCCAGATATGGCAATCCAAAGAATATTTCATCTGGGGAAACCCCCACATCTTTCCTTGGTGATGTCTGAATTCGGAGAAGCACCAAGGATAAACATTTTGTCCAAGGGAGTCAAGTCTCCAGGACTAACTTAGTCAGGTGCCTCTTTATTGTCTGACTTATCCATTCCACTTTTCCTGATGATGAGGGATGCCAAGGGGTATGAAACTCCCATTTGATCTCTAGGGTATGCATTAATTTTCACAGAATTTGTGAAGTAAAATGACTACCTTGATCTGAATCAATGCGCTGTACCACCCCATACTTGGGGATTATTTGTTCCAAAATTACTTTAGTTACAGTATTTGTGGTGGCAAATACTGATGGAAATGCTTCCACCCATCCAATTAAATGGTCTACTAAAACCAGTAAGTATTTGACTCTACCCATTTTGGAAGTTCTGTAAGATCTACTCGGATGCTCTGAAAGGGCCGAATCCCTGGCTCTCTTCCCCCTGTAGGTCGACTATGAATGGCTTTGTTATTTACCTTCTGGCATACTGCACACCCCCTGCAAACCTGTTCAGCCAGAGTATATATCCCTACATTTACATATCTCTGCAGCGCAGCGTCACACATAGCTTGTATTCCCCAGTGACTTCCTTGATGCAAGATGGTTAAAATTTCCTTTGTCACTGCCTTGTTTAACAACTCTCTCCCATCTGGAAGGGTCCATCTCCCTTCAGATTCTATGGCCCCCAAATCCTTAAAAGTGTCCTTTTCTTTTTCACTGAATATCTGTCTTGGGGGAGGAGGAGGTACTTTGGGCATGAGATAGTTCATGATATTTTTTTTATTGTAAAGCAGCCTCATGAGCAGTTTTATCTGCTATTCAATTTCCCTGAGCAATAATTGAATTTCCCTTCTGATGCCCTTTTACATGTACTATTGCAATTTCAGTGGGTAGTAGTAAATTTCCTAGAATTTGCCTGATCAGTGCTTCATGAACCAACTCCTTTCCTTTACTATTGATTAATCCTCGGTCCTCCCAAATTTTTCCAAAGGTGTGTACCGCTCCATATGCATACCTTGAATCTGTAAATACAGTTCTCTCCCCTCCTTTAAGGAAATGGAGTGCTCAAATTAAGGCATTTAATTCACATGCTTGAGCTGGCCAATTATTAGGCAGCTGGCCCACCTCTCTTACTTCCCCCTCTGCCCCTTCCACTACGGCATACCCATTGTATCTTTTCCCGTGCACCACCTTGAGGATCCATCAATAAACAAAAACTTTCCCTCTCCAAGAAAGGTATCTTGTAAGTCGGATCTTACTTCTGTCTGATACTCAATTAAATCCAGGCAATTATGTTCCATATTCTCCTCTTTCTTTTCCCCCTTCCACAAGAAAGTGGCTGGATTTAGGCAAGATTCGGTGGTAAATACTAAGTCATTCTTCTCAATCAAGATTATTTCATACTTCAGAATCCTAGAATCTGTTAACCACAGAGGTATCTCTGATAAAAGCAGTTTTTATTCTGCTAGCAGGGCCCGCCATTGCAATCACGAATAAAAACTTCTTTTATCAGAGATACCATCCTGACCAAAATTGAAATGCAGAGATCAGTCAGTCACTTCTGCTTTAGCTTTGCCTTAATGGAGCAGCTTTATCTAGCTAACCCCCTAGTCAGTTTGTCTTTTCGAAGCAAGTTGCTCAAATAAGAGAGTTCTTACTTAAATCAAGAGAACTGTAGGCCTTCTTTCCAAGAGGTTTTCTATATCAGATGGTTTCAACATTGATGCAATGTGTCATGCTTACAGGAATCAACCATTTATCTTTTAATAACTTCAGTACAATAGCAATAAGCTTCAAATGTATGTGATCTATCTTAAAAATTGCCTCACATGAATGCTTGCAAATATCAGAAAGTGGTGAATAAAGTAAGGCTTTTAAGAGAAATGCTCCAGTGTCCACTGAAATAAAACTCAAACTGGATCAGACAGATCCTTTTGCTGTCAGAGACAGTGACTTCTGCTCAACATGTTTTACTTACAGTGTCAGGCTTTCAGTGTGTCTGCTTTATTTAAAATTGGAAAATGGGTGAAAATTAGGTGAGATATCATGTTTAAAAGAAATTAAATTGACAGTAGTCGATTCTTGTAAAACCTGAAAACTCTGAGGTTTGATAAGTTTCTTTTAGTTCATCCTCAGGCTTGTTGGGTTCAGTGAGTTCAATTCAGTAAGAGACTTTCAAAAATGAACGATTAATAGTAGAGGGCTGATGTGCTTACTGTAAAAACCTATAAATAAGGCAAGATTCTCATTTCTAGTATTTGGTTAATATGGAGAAGTTTTAGTGGCAAACTTGCTTTTTTCATAGTTTATTCTCTATCCATGGTTAGATTCTTCATCCAATGAGCAAAATTCTTAATTTTTTACTAGTGTAGTTACATCTATTTGGTAAGATGATCCCTTACTATGTGTCCAGGAATGATAAACTAGTAAATGTACCTAAAGAGGAATCACTGAAATTACTCAGGCATCCTGTTAAAACAGATATGGCTTTCTGTTGTGTAAGACAAGACCTTTATTCACAGACTTTTGGTCACAGCAAGAGAGAATACTAAATGAATCATACTACTATTGCAGAAATTTAAACCCTTCTCCTCTCACCCTTTTATCTTCCCTCCTCTCTTTCAGTTATACATAGGAGTAGCAGTCATCAAGCTTTTGGTTTACAGAGTATAGCAGGTTTTTTGTTGTTGCTTTTTTTTTTTTTTTCATGTAGATAGATTGAAAAAATAGACAAGGAGGATAGTACTCCAAAAGATATCTTTCCTTCATTTTTGTCTTCAGCTGAACTATGAAACATGAGAAGCCTGATGAGCAACTTAAATTGCAAATACATGATACTCATTTTCATCCTGATAATTTTTATTTTAAAGCAGGTTCAGAAATATTTGAGATAAGTGTACTGTCTGTGCAATGTACTTTAATGCTTTTCAGGGGAACTTAGAAATAATACTAAAATAATACTAAAAAAAGTTGAAGAAATCTATGCAGAGAGACTTATACAGCAAAACCAGCAAAAGTTTTATTACCATAAAGCACATATTCTTATTGGTAGTACTGGGGTAGCACTGGGATAACTCTTCAAAAATGCTCCACTGGTTGGTCGTTCCTGCACTATAATCTGTATTACATATTCATTATGTTCCCCAAATCACTGTCCTATCCACTGCCAATGACTGCCCAACAGATACAGCCTTATGTGTCTGTCTTCCATGTCATCTAGGGTCCTTCTAGTATCATGACTGTCCACTGTTAGTCCTTGGGGTAGCCTCACTTATTTCCTCCAACAGTATTTTAAAACACTCCTTTTGTCTCAACCAAAGATTGCTGGGGAATGCAAGGGCAACCAGAGGAGACCCTGCACAGACAGATAAATACAAAGGGGAATGACAGTGGACTTGTCAGTCGCATGTTAGGCTAATTGGGCCTGGTGTGGGAGTCCTCACTCCTTTTGACATTGATAAGGACTCCACAAAACAGGCAGTTTTTCCATTGCCGTGTTTTCTTTTGCCTTGTTAAACACAATAGCCTTACATCATGCTTCCACATTTTCAATGTTACATCACAGTTATCATCTACGAAATCTAAATGCTACTATGGTGTTGTAAGCAAACATTAATCATATTATAAAATTCAGCGGCTATCCTTATGAGGATATATTAACAGAATGTTTTGTGTTCTGTGTTGTGTGTTGTGTTTTGCTTCTTCAAAACAAAGTACATAAACAAGTCTTTGTATATTTATCATTTAATACAACAAACGTATTTTATCTAGGTCAGGATGACCATCCTTCAAAGTGCTAAAGTGCTTAAGGAGAGAAATTCTTAATCACAGTGTGTTGACTAAACTTTCTTTGAGGTAGGAGCATCTTGAAAAAATTAGCCTTCATGTAGGGAGATTAGCCCTATTGTTAACTGAACAATTTTAGGCTGGAGACTGCATCAGGTGTTGGTAATGAATCCCACCTTTCTTTTCAGTTTTCTGATGACTTACATGGGACAGTTGTGTGGCCTTTGCCTGAATTGTCTTCCCGCAGTCAGCTGGAAGTGGGAGAATGATCAGACTCGAACAAACACTGGTCTTTTGTTCAAGGACTCAGTTGGATTCTCTCCCCGGCTGGTGCATTAAATGACACTAAAGTGCCCTTGCTTAAATCAAGATGTTGAATTCATGATATTGGGGGGAATTAGAGGCTTGGATTTGTTGGGTTTCTTATTTTGTTTAATCATTAGCTGACATTTGTTATTTGGTTATATACATTGATGCCTATAAGCAGAGCGTATTTGGGGGTCCTGGGTTCTTTTGATGTTGATAAGTCTAACTGTTCATAAGGACTCTGCAAAAACAGGCATGCGGTTTTACTGCTGTTGTGTGGTTTTTTTTGCCTTGCTAAAGCAGAACAGCCTTACAACATGCCTCCCCATCTACAGTGCTACATTGCAATTATCTAAGGGCTACTTTGGTGTTGTTGTAAGCAAGCATTAATTATATTATACAACAATGCAGTGGTTATCCATATAAAGATATATTAACAGAATATTTTGTGTAATTACTTCAAATCTCCTCCCCCCTTTTCAATAAGCTTGCAAATTCTTTCACAAAAGCTCATATTGCTCATGCTTAATCACTGCAAAATTATACCAAATGAAAGAGTTTACAGTTGTTAATATCAGAATTATCACTAACTACACTATATGAAAAACCCAGGGAGGGTTCATAGAATCCTTCAAACAGTTATTTTAAATTGTAACCCTGACTGGAAAGGTATACAGGTTTTGCTGAGTACGTTATTATTCCGTGAGGAAAAGCCATTGGTTTTAGAGAAAGCTAATGAGGAAAACAGGTGGATAAATGCAGGGGAAGATCCAGAATGGTTTATGTCTGAAAGAGAACTTAAATGGTGTCTAAATACTGATGGGGGACAGCTAACAATTAAACAGTATCAACAGTTAATATTATACCTGTGAGAAATAACTCAGATGATCTTTCTGAGACTGGATCTTTTGTGAAAAAGTTTTAATTTGCAATTGCAGTGGTGAGTGTCCTGCAAGTAAGAGCACACAACCAAAATCATATCACAACCCCTGGTCCCCAAGGTGCTAAGAATTCCTCCCATTTCCTTGTTGATTGAGTACTCCAGGTTCACAACCAATCTGATGCTTGCTCCTAGGTAGATGACAAGTCTCTTTGTTTCTCCCAGTAAGCAGAATCCATAAAGCAGTTGCCAAGCCGTTATCTCCCTCCATACATTTGCTGGACAAATTTGTTTCTTAGTCCACACTCTCCCCAGTGATCTCCTTAAGGGAGGAGAGTACACAAATTAACATGCCAGCCAGAATCTCCTTTTATCTCTCAAGAATGTGCATACTCTTTTCTTCAACCAGAGATAAAAATTTATTTCGTATCAAGGGTCCTGAGGTATGTCTCTTCGGTACAACATTTTATTACTTATGGAAAAACAATATGTCATCTCCCGCATGTGGGTACAACATGGGGTACCCATACCAAATAATATATCCAAATTATATCAGATGACACAGAGCCTGACTCAGGATCCATCAGCATTTTATGAGAGGTTATGTGAGACATCTAGAAGGATTTGGACCGAGAATGGGAAGAGAGTGAAACTATGATTAAGATGTCCATGGGAATAGTTTGTCCCTTTGACTATTATAATATAATATAATATAATATAATATAATATAATATAATAATATTTTATATAATATATTATTATATATTATTTTTATATAATTATTTTTATTTATATAATTATTATTATATGATATATTATATAATATATATAATATTTTATATTATATATTTTATATAATATTTATATAATATATTTAATATATTATAATATAATATAATGTAATAGCATTATATTATATTATATTAATATAACTATTGAAGAACAAACTCTTATTATAACCACAAGGTGGTTGTAGAGCAGGTACATTGTATTTGGCCAGCTGGGTGCAGGGGGATAACTCCTTCCTAGCCTGCACACCGAAAGCAGGTAAACATCCCTATTTATTGAGGGAATGCATGCATATTCATAGTGAAGTAAGGAGTTAAAGGATGAAGGACTTAGAAGATTAATAGCAGCTTTTGTGAGCTCAAGAAAATGCTCGCTTAGTTTAGTTTTTGGAAGTGCTTGTTTGGCTTAATTTTTACTTTAACTTTAACTTTTGTTGGCCCAAGGAAGCACTTGATTAGCTTAACTTTTGGAGGCCCAAGGACGCACTTGATTAGCTTAACTTTTTGTTAGCTCAAGGAAGCACTACTGTGAGCTATCCCAAAAGGGAAGTTATCTCCTGTCAGCAAAGAAAGGACCAATGAGAGAACAATGGAAAGGGGAACAAACATGATAAGGAATTGCAGAGGCATGCAAGGTAAGTAGAATGTTCTCAATGGGGACAGAGGTTGGAAGGACACAATGATGAAGACTACTGACTTCATCCAAGAACGACCACCAGGTGGGAAGGAAGACGTCAAGCCTTCATCCAACAACCACCAGAGGAGGCTACAACGCATGTGCCAGGAGGAGGGACATTATGTAAATGGTTCCTCAGATAAGTATGGAATATGCGAATGAGTTCTCGGAAATCTGCTGATTATGTATGAGCTTAACTTTTAAAAATGTAATGCTTCTGTTTGTGGGTGTGCTAGTTAGGAGGAGCAATCCCCCTTGCACCCGGCGTTATTCACAGTGCTGGAATAAACATACCTGCTCTATATCTCCCAGGCTATAGAGTTTGATTTCCACAGTTACTACAATTAATTCTAGAAATTCATTACAATATTCTATGTCTATTCTACATCCCAAACTCCACCCCTAACAAATGACCCCATATCGTTCCGATTGTTTGTGCTCAACTACTTTTATAATTTTAACAATACAACAGATTAGCCCTTTATTCACCTTTGTGGGAATCAAACGTTGTGTCTGCCTTAGAATTTGGTAAGAATTTTTTATTTAATGGTTTCCCCTGCCATAGTTCTTTTTGGGAGTCTTTCTACTTTACTTGGGGGGGTGGACTATCCCGGCCACAGTCATTGCCTTTGGCTCTCCTTAGGGCCAGAATACAACTGAGAGCCAAAGAAGGGTTAAGTCCTTTATAAATACTGTACGAAAGGCCTTATGTTGTACAAGCGGGGATCTCTACCCGTGTAGGGAGTGAAATACTGAGTATGTGTTAAGTCTACAGGAACAGCTTTGGGAAACAGAGAAATAAAGGTCCAAGGCCTTGATGGCTTGATACATAATATTTCACCAAGAGTTTATATGTAAATACTAGATCTCTTTCAAATTCTCCCCTGGAACCAAGGTGGGTAGGTCCATTACAGATGCTGCAAATGTCCCACCCAACAGTCAAAATTAAAGAGCAAGTATTGTGGATACATCATACTCGAGTCATAGAATCATAGAATCACAAGGTTGGAAAGGACCTACAAGATCATCTAGTCCAACCGTCCTCCCAATACCATAGCTACTGAAAAACCACTAAACCATATCTCTTAGCTCTTTATCCAGATGCCTCTTGAACACTGCCAGGGATGCTGACTCCACCACCTCCCTGGGCAGGCCATTCCAGTGCCTGACCACCCTCTGAGAAAAAAAGTTCCTTATGTCCAATCTAAACCTCTTTTGGTGCACCTTATGACCATTTCCTCGGGTTCTGTTTGTTGCTTGGGAGAAGAGACCAAGACCCTCTCCATCACAACCTCCCTTCAGGAAGTTGTAGAGTGCAATGAGGCCTCCCCTGAGCCTCCTCTTCTTCAGGCTAAACAATCCCAGCTCCCTGAGCCACTCCTCATAAGACTTGTGCTCCAGACCCCTCACCAGTTTCATTGCCCTTCTCTGGACACGTTCCAGGGCCTCAATGTCTTTCTTGTAGTGAGGAGCCCAAAACTGAACATAATACTTGAGATGTGGCCTCACCAGAGCTGAGTACAGGGGGATGATTACCTCTCTGCACCTGCTGGCCACACTATTTCTTACACAGGCCAGGATGCCATTGGCCTTCTTGGCCACCTGGGCACACTGTCAGCTCATGTTCAGCCGAGCATCAACCAACACCCCCAGGTCCTTTTCCTCTTCACAGTCATCCAGCCACTCAGCTCCAAGCCTATAGTACTGCATGGGGTTATTGTGGCCAAAGTGCAGGACCCGGCACTTGACCTCGTTGAACCTCATCCTATTCACCTCAGCCCAGCGATACAGACTATCCAGATCCCTCTGAAGGGCCTCCTTACCCTCAGGCAGATCCACATTACCTCCCAACCTGGTGTCATTGCAAACTTACTGAGGGTATACTCAATCCCCTCATCTAGGTCATCAGTGAAGATGTTAAACAAGATGGGCTCCAGTACCTACCCCTGGGGGACAGCACTTGTAACAGGTAGCCAGCTGGACTTAATTCCATTAACCACTACCCGCTGGGCATGGCCCTCTAGCCAGTTCCTTACCCAAAGGAGGGTATACCTGCCCAGGCCACGGGCAGCCAGTTTCCCCAGGAGAATACTGTGAGAGACCATGTCAAAAGGTTTGCTGAAGTCTAGGTAGACTACATCAACAGCCTTTCCCTCATCTACCAGTCTGGTCACCCAGTCATAGAAGGAAATGAGGTTGGTCAAGCACGACCTGCCTTTCATGAACCCATGCTGGCTGTGCCAGATCCCCTGGACACCACACACGAGTCAAGAAGGTCCCTTGAACACAATGGGAACCAAAGTCAACTGGACCTATAAAACTGTGTATCCAAAGACAGTAATATGGTGTCATGGTTTTGTAATTTTTGCTATTGGTATTCCACATCATAACATCATGTGGAGCACAGAGAAGAAGTACTACACATCCCAGGGGACCTCGTGGCCAGAGAGGGAAAATACGTCACGGAAGCGACGCTTTCTCTCTCTCTCTCACTGCCTGGCAGCGGGTGTGGGTGTGCTTCCAAGCTGTGGAGCCTTCAACTACAAAGTAGGCTTCTCGGTCTTCGGAAACCTCTCTCTCTCATTGTATTTGATTTATTAGCTTCAATTCTAATTATATTGTATTGTAGTGTGTTATCTTGCATTCCGATATCATAGTTAGTAAATAAGTTTTACTCCTCAGATCGTTGCCGCTGCCCCGTTTGTTCCCTTGAACTCCCATCTCCCTACCCCTTTCCCTTTTTCCCTTTTTTCTGAGGGGGTCGGGGGGCTATGGGCCTACTGCCCCCTCCCCTGTCACGGACACAGATTGATCTAGATTACCCCGTGACAGTTCTTGGTGGAGAATGAGGGCAAGATATTAAGATAAGATATTAAGATATTAGGGTTTGTTTTCTAGTTCTTGAAATAAATCCCTCTCTGCTCTTAAAAAGTTGCTTTTTAGCTTGTTAGAGTGAATCTCTGCTCTTGGAGAGTTTCGTTAGCTGTGTTGGGAAAGTTTATCTCCTGCAGGTGCTCACTGAAAGTTTGGCCTTGAAAAGTCCAGGCGGACTGCCAATATTCTGGTGATATTTGTAAACTTTGAGCACTGATATTTTGCTTCTGTAAAGAGAAAAAAAAAAAAAAAAGATTCTCTTTTCTCTTTTACGCCTTTTTGCAGAGGGAGCAGCTAATTTTACAGAACTTGTGATTTTTAAGCAGGCTCCCAGTCTCCCCTTTGAATCCTTTATGCAGTTTTTGAATGCCCATTTGATCACAGTGTCAGTTTACCTGAATGCGCTACTCATCATTTCACTCAGTATTTGTATTTATCATATTTTGAAGAAGTCTTCCCCAGAACCAGAGAGTACTGAGTGGCAAGGAGCATGGAAAGGCTTGGGAGAGACACCGATCCTGAGCTTGGAAGAAGAGCTGTTGAAGAAGAACTGTTTAAATGCTAACCAGCTCTCACAGGCCCCCAGACCTTCTAATACCCTGGCCCATGGGACAGCCCCAAGTAGGTCCTGGAAGAGATCAAAGTTTGCTCTCCTAAAGTCCAGGGTAGCAATCCTACTTTTTGCTTTGCTTAACAAGATAGTAACAAGAAGTCCTGAAAGAGCAGGAGGTGAGCAAGACATTGTTACTGTTGTTGATAGATCTCTAAAAATGAGTGAAATTAGAGGTCTGAGAAAAGACTTTTCACGACACCCAAAGGAGCCTATCATCACCTGGTTACTCCAATGTTGGGACAGTGGGGTCAACAGTGTGTGGCTAGATGGTAGAGAAGCTCGCCAACTGGGTAGCATTACTAGAGACTCAGCATTGACAGGGGTATTGGTACATGCCAGAATGGATCCTTCACCCTCTGGAAGCAAATGTTGTTAGCCATAAGAGAAAGATACCCCTTCAAAGATGATCTGATGCCTAAGAAAATGAAATGGACTGATATGGAAAAAGGTATCAGTTATTTGAGAGAGCATGCTGTAGTGAAAATGTTATACAGTTCCGACTTCATCCCTGACGAGCCAGACCAAAAGCATGATCCTGAGAAAGTCAGGTGTACACCAAATATGTGGCGTACATTCACGAAGACTGCACTGGAAAGGTATGCCAGTACATTTGCAGCAATGTTTGGCAAAGGGGTAAGAAGACCCCTTGTAAATGAACTAGTTAATAAACTTCAAGACTTTGAGTTACATTTAGCCCCTCTACGGGCTTGTGTTTCGGCCATCACAAAGGTAGTTGAAGAGCTAGACAGAGTGAAGAGCGAACAAGAAGATATGAAGGACGAACTGTCTACCATGCTTAATGCAGATGGATCCATAGTGGCACCAGATACATCTGACGAGAACCAGAATTCCCAAAGTTGTCTACCGGAGGAGCTGATCAACTTGGTTTCCTCCCAACCTGCATCATCCAATATCTCAGCCATCAGAAGGAGACGTCCTTGTGCTCAGGCAAAAGACAACAGTAAGACTACATCAGGTCTTGCCTTGTGGCGCTACCTGCGTGACCATGGGGAGAATATCAAGAAGTGGGATAATCAGCCTACTCCTGCACTTCAAGCACGAGTGAAAGAATTATGAGACAGATGGACCACTAAGGTGAACTTCTCCAAAAGGGTGATTGCTCCAGTCACTGCAAACAATCAAGGTAACAAATAGGGGGGCCCTGCCCCCAGCCAGGGGGGGAAAGGGACAATAGAGTGTATAGCTAAAGGGATAAGGGATAATAAAAAAGGCTTTTTTAAGTACTTTAACAGCAAAAGGAAGGTCAGGGAGAATGTGGGCCCCATATTAAGTGAGGGGGGGCGTTCTGGTAACAGGGGATGCTGAGAAGGCAGAAATACTGAATGCCTTCTTTGCTTCTGTATTTAGTGAAAAGGCTCTCCCTCAGGAATCCCAAACCTTGGAGGTTAATGAGAGAGTCTGGGGAATGGGAGACTTCCCTTTAGTCAGGGAAGAGGTGGTCTGTGAGTGCCTAGGAAACACTAAGGTCTATAAATCCATGGGACCTGATGGGGTGCATCCACGGGTGCTGAGAGAGCTGGCGGAGGTCATTGCTGAGCAGCTCTCTGTAATCTTTCAGAGGTCTTGGAGAACTGGGAAGGTGCCTGATGACTGGAGGAGAGCCAATGTCACTCCGGTCTTCAAAAAGGGCAAGAAGGAGGACCCAGGTAATTATAGGCCAGTCAGCCTCACCTCTGTCCCAGGGAAGGTGATGGAACAGCTTGTGCTGGATGCCATCTCCAGACAATTAGGAGAAAAGGAGGTTATCAGGAGTACCCAGCATGGGTTCACCAAGGGCAGGTCGTGCTCGACCAACCTGGTGGCCTTCTATGAAGTTGTCACTGGCTGAGTGGATGGGGGGAGAGCGGTAGATGTAGTCTACCTTGATTTCAGTAAGGCTTTTGATACTGTCCCCCATGACCTCCTTATAACAAAGCTGAGGAAGTACGGGATAGATGAGTGGACAGTGAGGTGGGTTGAAAACTGGCTGACTGGCAGAGTGCAGAGGGTCGTCGTTGGCGGTGCAGTGTCTGGATGGAGGCCTGTAACTAGTGGCGTCCCCCAGGGGTCTGTGCTGGGTCCGGTCTTGTTCAACATCTTCATCAATGACCTTGATGAGGGGATAGTGGCCACCCACAGCAAGTTTGCTGATGATACGAAGTTGGGTGGACTGGCTGACACACCTGAAGGCTGTGCTGCCATTCAGCAAGACCTGGACAGGCTGGAGAGCTGGGCAGTAAGGAACAAGATGATGTTTAACAAAAGCAAGTGTAGAGTCTTGCACCTAGGGAGGAATAACTGCATGCACCAGTACAGGTTGGGGGATAACCTGCTGGAGAGGAGCTCTGCAGAGAGGGACCTGGGCGTCCTGGTGGATGACAGGTTGGCCATGAGCCAGCAGTGTGCCCTCGTGGCCAAAAGGGCCAATGGCATACTGGGGTGTATAAAAAAGAGTGTTGCCAGCAGGTCAAGGGAGGTGATCCTCCCCCTCTACTCTGCCCTGGTAAGGCCTCATCTGGAGTACTGTGTCCAGTTCTGGGCTCCCCAGTACAAAAAAGACAGGGATCTCTTGGAAAGAGTCCAGCGGAGGGCCACAAAGATGGTGAAGGGCCTGGAGCATCTCCCCTATGAGGAACGACTAAGTGAACTGGGTCTGTTTAGCCTTGAGAAAAGAAGGCTGAGAGGGGATTTGATCCAGGTTTATAAATATCTGAGGTGTGGTGGCCATAGTGGTGAAGCTGGACTCTTTTCAGTAGTGCGTGGGGACAGGACAAGGGGAAATGGGATGAAGCTGGGGCATAGGAAGTTCCACACGAATGTGCTCAAGAACTTCTTTACGGTGAGGGTGACGGAGCACTGGAATAGGCTGCCCAGGGGGGTTGTGGAGTCTCCTTCTCTGGAGATATTCAAGACCCGCCTGGACGCCTACCTGTGCGACCTGGTGTAGGGAACCTACTTTGGCATATGGGTTAGACTCGATGATCTCTGGAGGTCCCTTCCAACCCCTACAATTCTGTGATTCTGTGATTCTGTGATTCTGTGAGTGTACTGGACTGTGTGGATTAGGTGGCCTGGCACATCACGACCACAGAAATATAAGGCCCTGGTGGACACTGGTGCACAGTGCACCCTAATGCCCTCGAGTCACCAAGGGACAAAATCGATTTACATTCATGGAGTGACTGGGGGGTTCCCAAGAGCTGACTATGTTGGAGGCTGAAATAAGCCTCACTGGTAAAGACTGGCAGAAACACCCCATTGTGACTGGCCCAGGGGCTCCCTGTATACTTGGTATCGATTATCTCAGAATGGGATATTTTAAGGATCCCAAGGGGTATCGATGGGCCTTTGGAATAGCTGCTGTAGACACAGAAGGTGTTAAGCAGTTGTCTGTTTTGCCTGGCCTGTTGGAAGACCCATCTGTTGTGGGGCTGCTACAGGTAAAAGAGCAGCACACACCGATTGCTACAAAAACGGTGCACAGATGGCAGTATCGCACCAATAGGGATTCCTTGCTCCCCATTCATGAGTTAATTTGTCAACTGGAGAGTCAGGGAGTGATTAGCAAAACTCACTCACCTTTTAACAGCCCCTTATGGCCGGTACGTAAAGCCAGTGGAGAATGGTGGCTGACAATAGACTACCATGGCCTGAATGAGGTCACACCCCCACTGAGTGCTGCGGTGCCGGACATGTTAGAACTCCAGTACGAGCTGGAGTCAAAAGCAGCTAAATGGTATGCCACCACTGACATTGCTAATGCCTTCTTTTCCATTCCTTTGGCCACAGAATGTAGGCCACAGTTTGCTTTCACCTGGAGGGGCATTCAATATACCTGGAATGTTTATGGCAAAGAGCCTCAGGAGAGACCTGAGGCCAATGCCTGGGATTTTGGAGTCGAGCATACAAGGGGTCTGAAGAGGGCTACACTCCAACTGAGAAGGAGATCTTAGCTGCATATGAGGGGGTTCGAGCTGCTTCCGAAGTAGTCGGTACTGAAACGCAGCTCCTTCTGGCACCTCGACTGCCAGCATGCTGAACTGGATGTTTAAAGGAAAGGTTCCCTCCACCCATCATGCTACTGATACCACTTGGAGCAAGTGGATTGCGCTGATTACACTACGAGCACGGATGGGGAACCTCAGTTGTCCAGGAATTTTAGAGGTAATCATGGACTGGCCTGAAGGTAAAATGTTTGGAACATCACCAGGAGAAGAGGTGTCACGTGTGTAAGAGGCCCCACCATACAATGAACTACCAGAAAATGAGAAGAAATACGCCCTGTTCACTGATGGATCATGTCGTATTGTGGGGAAGCATCACAGGTGGAAAGCTGCTGTGTGGAGCCCCACAGACAGGTTGCAGAGGCCACTGAAGGAAAAGGAGAATCAAGTCAGTTCACAGAGGTAAAGGCTGTCCAGCTGGCCTTAGATGTTGCTGAATATGAGAGGTGGCCAATGCTCTATCTTTATACTGACTCATGGATGGTGGCAAATGCTTTATGGGCGTGGTTACAGCAGTGGGATGTTGCTGAATGGGAAAGGTGGCCAATGCTTTATCTTTATACCTACTCATGGATGGTGGCGAATGCCTTATGGGGGTGGTTACAGCAGTGGGAGCAAAATAACTGGCAGCGGAGAGGTTTTTGGGCTGCTGAACTGTGGAAAGACATTGCTGCCCGAACAAAAGATATAGTTATATAGGTGCGTCATGTAGATGCTCACATGCCCAGGAGTCGGGCTACTGAAGAACAACAAAACAACCACCACGTAGATCGAGCTGCCAGAATTGAGGTGGCTCAAATAGACTTGTACTGGCAGAACAAGGGTGAATTATTTCTAGCTCGATGGACCCAGGAGACCTCGGGCCATCAAGGACGGGATGCAACATATAAGTGGGCTAGAGACCTAGGGGTGGACTTAACTATGGACGCTATTGCACAGGTTATTCATGACTGTGAGACATGTGCCATAATTAAACAAGCCAGGAGGATGAAACCTCTCTGGGGGGAAGGGCGATGGCAAAAGTATAAATATGGGGAGGCGTGGCAGGTTGATTATAACACCTTACCATTGTCTCGCAGTGGTAAACGTTACGTGCTTACCATGGTGGAGGCAACCACTGGGTGGCTTGAAACCTATGCAGTACCCCATGCTACCGCCCAAAACACCATATTGGGTCTTGAAAAACAAGTGCTGTGGCGACATGGCACTCCAGAAAGAATTGAGTCTGATAATGGGACTAATTTCAAAAATTCCCTTATGAATTCTTGGTCCAAAGATCATGGCATTGAGTGGATTTATCATATCCCCTATCATGCACCAGCCTCTGGTAAAATTGAACAATACAATGGGTTGTTGAAAACTACATTGAAGGCAATGGGTAGTGGAACATTTAAGCACTGGGAGAAGCATTTGGCAGAAGCCACCTGGTTGGTCAATACCAGAGGATCTGTCAATCATGATGGTCCTATCCAATCCAGCCGCCTACATACTGTAGGGGGAGATAAGGTCCCTATTGTACATGTAAAGAACATGTTGGGAAAAGCAGTGTGGGTCCTTCCAGCCTCTGGAAAGCGCAAACCTCTCCATGGAACTGTTTTTTGCCCAGGGACCTGTGTGCACCTGGTTGGTGATGCAGAAAGATGGGGATGTTCAATGTGTACCACAAGGGAATTTGATGTTGGGGGAGTGCAGTCAGTAATTCCATGTATATATATGTATATAGACCTGTGTGTGTAATACATTTTCAAGTATTGTTTATTTGTATATGTATTTTTAAGCATGATGTAGTGATGTAGAATAAGGGGTGGAATGTCATGGTTTTGTAATTTTTGCTATTGGTATTCCACATCATAACATCATGTGGAGCACAGAGAAGAAGTACTACACATCCCAGGGGACCTCGCGGCCAGAGAGGGAAAATACGTCACGGAAGCAACACTTTCTCTCTCACTGCCTGGCAGCGGGTGTGGGTGCGCTTCCAAGCCGTGGCGCCTTCAACTTCAAAGTAGGCTTCTCGGTCTTCGGAAAACTCTCTCTCTCATTATATTTGATTTATTAGCTTCAATTCTAATTATATTGTATTATAGCGTGTTATCTTGCATTCCGATATCATAGTTAGTAAATAAGTTTTACTCCTCAGATCGTTGCTGCTGTTCTGTTTGTTCCCTTGAACTCCCATCTCCCTACCCCTTTCCCTTTTTCCCTTTTTTCTGAGGGGGCCGGGGGGCTACGGGCCTACTGCCCCCTCCCCTGTCATGGACACAGATTGATCTAGATTACCCCGTGACATATGGGCTCTTGTAATTGTCAGAAATGTTAATTTGATAAGTGCAGTATTTGATATAAATGCTTATGTATCTCTCGTGAAAAACGTTGCAAAGTATACTAATATCAGTAATTGTTCGGTATGTGGGCTAGCTGACAATTTTTCTTGGAGTCCCTGATGAATTTAATGTGAGAAATCAAACTGTTGCAGGGTTTGCGTCACTGTTTTGGTGGGTGATGATCAACAAGAATGTAGATTGGATTAACTATACATACTGTAATCAACACAGATTTATAAATTATACGAAAAGTGTAATAAATGGAATTGCAGAACAGTTAGATGCCACAATTAGGATGGCCTGTGAAAATAGGATCGCCTAAGATATGATGTTACCTGAAAAAGGGGATGTACTTGTAATGCTGGGTACCCGTTGTTGCACCTTCATCCCCAGTAACACAGCTCTGAATGGCATAATGACTAAAGCATTGCAAGGGCTTACCACCCTTGTCAATGAACTGGCAGAATAATCAGGAATAGATACTTCTAACATCGGATGGTTGGAGTCCTGGTTTGGTAATGGAAGGGGATGATTGTATCCACGTTTACTTCTTTGATTACAGTAGCAGGAGCTCTGATAGCCATTGGTTACTGTGCTATCTCCTGTGTGAGGGGACTGGTACAGCGATTGATTGAGACAGCACTAGTGGAGCAAACACCAATGGAGCCACCACCATATTTGGACAAAATTATGGTATTAGAGGAGATGGGAAATAAAGAAAGTGAAGAAGAGGGAGATTCTACAAAAGTGAATCCTAAAGAAAGAATTGCAGAAATCAACAATGTTGACAATGTTGTTTCTGCATTAGAATGAGATAAGAATTTTTTATTTCATGGTCTCTGCTGCCAATAGTTCTTTTGGGGAGTCTTTCTATTTTACTTGGAGGAGAGGGGTCTCTGATAATTTGCATCACTTATCCTTTAGATGAGCCTTCCCCAGGAATGCATGTTCAGTATATAGGTGAAGTATTTATGTAATATTTTCTCATACACATTACAAGAATATCCTGCATGAGATTGATCAAACCAGATAACAAGTCATGACATATCCAAGGAAGCACCTGAAGAGGCACTGGGAAAGCCTGGAATCCCCCCCACCACCCCCTGGTACTCCTTGTTTAACAAAGACTTCGAAGGAAGTCATCATATCAGTACAACAGGAAGAGTATTGAGACATCTTGGAAACAATAGGATGGCTACTGACTTACACCAAATGACACATGAAATAACAAATGTAAAACTTTGATAAAATTGTGAACCTGGAGTACCCAGCCAATGGGGAAATGGGGGAGGGGTATAGGCAAGGGGGTGAAACAAGATACAAAAGCTGTCATTGTGTCCTTAGGGGTGCTCCTGCTTGTGGGATGCCCACCATTGCAATTGCAAATAAAATCTGCTTTTATCAGAGATACCATCCTGACAAAATTATTTGGATATTTCCAAGACCTTATATCTGAAAGAAGTTGCAGAAACTTGATGGGGTTTTAGGGATGTCTATTTAGCAGTTGGTTGAAATCACTTATAAGATATACAACATTAGAAAGGAAGTAGAAAAGAGAAAGAAACAAAAGGGTAAGCAAAAGAATAATAAAATACGGGCAAGCTTTTTTGCGATGGTTATAGCCCAAATCACTAATCAAAAGGGAAAAGGAACACCGAGAGGAAGATCTTGGGAATGAGTAAAAGTTGCCAGAATGGATGACAAAGATTTAACCCTTGGGCTGCAATAGTGACCCTATCACAATTAGCGTGTGAAACTTGTGTTTGTACACGCCACTTACCTCCCATGAGATGGTATTTGTTGAACAAGTTATGAGCTCAGGTAACTTTTGATAAGGACAAGATCTAGATACACATTCCTCAAGATAATGCCTAGCAAGCACAAGTTTTTTATTACAGGAACCTGTTAAGAGAAGAAAGTAAGGAAAGACAAGTAACTTAAATACTATCTGAAATCATGGATTCAGTATTCCTCTTCATATGGGCAACAGAAAAGCCTGCGAGAGCCAAGTCTGCTGAACTGGTAAAAGTAGAATTGCAGTCAAGAGATAAACAGGTAAGATGAAAGGAGTATCCTGAAGCTGGAGGCTCATATCCGGCTTGAACCTGTAGCTGAGAATTTTCTGAAGTATGGATTATTATGAGAATGCCAGTCTGAATATAATACTCCAATTTTATCACTTACAAAGCCACATTCTCAGGAGCATCAATTAGTACAAGGTTTAAGAGTCATAAATCAAGTAGTTACTGATGTGCATCTTATATTACCGAACCACTATACGCTGCTGATGCCTCCAGTTAACTCTAATGTCTATTTTATAGTTTCAGATTTTGTGGGAAACCACATACTCTTTTTGCATCATAGAATGTTGTACCAAAGGGACTTACCTCAGAATGCTTGATACAAGATAGGTTTTTATCTCTGGTTAAAGAATAGAGAATGCACATTCTTGAGAGATAAAAGGAGAGTCTGGATGTTAAAAGGAAAGTCTGTCTCCCTTGGGGAGTTCACTGGGGAGAGGTTGGGCAACCAAAGGTAAAGGCTGGCCGTAAGACATACATTTGTACACAGAACTGCACAAGAAGAAACAAAGTTATCTGGCAGATACATAGTGACATAGTGACTTGGCAACTATCTGGTGGATTCTGCTTTCTTAGAGAAACAGAGAGGGATAGACTTCATCAGCTACGTAGAGGATGTACATGGGAAGAATGTGAAGAATGTGAACCGGGCAGCAGGGGAGGGACTCTGCATTGGGAACTAGGAGACATTTGTTTTTGTTACAGCAGGTGCTTCTGCTTGCAGAATGCTCTCCCTTGCAATAGTAAAATAAAATACTGTTTGCTGGGATCTTGCCTAGGTAAGCCTAAGTTATGGGCCATGAGAGTTTCTCACAATTTAAAGATGCTTTCTTTAGCGTGCCTTTGGAAGAAGAGAGCCAGAACTTGATTGCTTTTGATTGATAAAACCCAGCAACAAAAGACTTAGCTATGTTATGTTTCCCCAAGGGTTCAAGAACAGTTCTTCACTGTTTGGCAATGTACTGGCTGAAGAACTGAAACAATGGCAAGGTAGGAACTCATCAGTTATTTACTATAAATACATAGATGCTCTGTTGGGAGCAGACATCACTGGTCAATGTAATTAAAGAACTTTTGATTTGCTTTATTTTTGGGACTAGATGGATGAAGAGTGTACCAAAGAAAAACACAGATTATGATGTGACTGAAACTGTCTTAAATTCTGCATTGGTTTTATATCTAAATGAGAGAGAAGAGCTATATAATGATTGTTCACAAGCAATTGAACAAGTGTATTCCAGCTGGTTATACCTGGGAGGTACCCCTCTGGAAAACCTGACTGGAAGTAATTCAGTGATGGAAACAGCTTTGTGGTTAAGGGGGAACAGAAAGTCTGGACATGCAATTTAACCCTGGAATTAAAAATAGAAGTAAGACCAGTATGGCCTTGCCATCATCTCAGAAAGCTGACCTAATCACTCTCATTCAAGCATTAGAGCTGTCAAATGAAAAGCGAGCTAACATTTATACTGACTTGAGATATACCTTCAGAGTGATACATATGCCCATAGCACTGTTTGGAAGGAAAGAGAGTTGCTATCATCTCAATGAAATCCTGTAAAATAAATAAATAAATAAATAAATAAATAGAAATTAGGAGATCGTTTGATGCAGTTATTAAACCAAAAGAATTGGCAGTAAGTCACTGCAAGGCCTCCTGGTCTGGACATATTGATGTCATCAAAAGAAATGGAACAGCAGATGAAGCTACCAAGAAACTATTGTCAGTAGCTGTAGGAACCTTACCTCCTGAGAAGTTCTTAAATATTAAGACTCCTGTTTATACAAAAAATGAGGATAAAGTAGTGGAGATGTGAAACTGTACTGAAGGATGATGAGTAACACTTCACAGACAATGAATTTACTCCTCCAGTAATGAAAGAGTTCATGGAAAAAGCAGACAGGACTACTCATATAGTAACAGAATCTCTAGTTTAAAGTGGAAAAAGATAATCAAAAGAAATGAGTATGTTATCGGTTGCCCAATGCACTGTCCAGAAGTGAAGGATTTGTCATAAAAATAATCCCAACATCCAGAGGAGACCTCACCCCTAGAAGAAGTTAAAAAGGGGTTCTGTACCTAGGGAATATTGGCAAATCTTTTTTTTTTTTTTTTTTTTTGTGTGTGTGTGTGTGTGTGTGTGTGTGTGTGTCTGTGTGTGTCTGTGTGTGTGTGTGTGTGTGAATTACTGAAGTGTAACAGGTATAAATATTTATTGGTATTTATTGGCACCTTTTCAGGGTGACCCGAGGCATTCCCATGCCAAACCAACTAAGCAAGAGAAGCAGTCAAATTATACTCAAATACATATTTGCAATATTTAGTATTCCAGGAGAACTCTTGTCAGATATGGGATCTTATTTTGTAGTAAAAGTAAACCAAGGAATATCTAAGTTCCTGCAAATTAAATGTGACTTACATACCCCATGGAGAGCACAGTGAGATGGACTGGGTAGGGAGAATGAATCAAATATTAAAAAGTCAGATTGAAAAATGTATCAAGAAATACATTTGAATGGATAGGAGTTCTCATTTTAGCATTGTTGAGAATGTGAATAACCCCTGGAGTTAGGGAATTAGTTGATCCTTTTTAAATCTTGTATGGAAAACAGTATACTGTACATGTGGCTAGAAAAGGTGATCGGATGCATGGAGCTGGTTATCTTACTGAGCATCTCTTGTCTTTGGCAAGAGTTCTTCATACTTAAGAACTCCGGTGCCCTTGAATATGCCTGTGCATTTCTTCAAACCAGGAGACAAAGTGAATCTACAAGTTTGGATAGTTAAATGTTTGGCTGAAAAGAGGAAAGGACCTTACCTGGTACTCCTAACAACACACACTATGGTAAAAGTAAAAAGGATTAATTCTTGGGTTTTAATCATGAGAACAGCTTTTCTATATTTTAAGAACAGTCTTTCACATAACTTGAGCAAATATAAACTAAAAGACAGGATGCTTGTGTAAATGTAAGCTCAAGAACAGAATGTGGAAGAGGCAGCAGAGCTTGTTGTCAAGTGAAGATAAGAAAGTAGAATAGATGTCCTGTTGTTAAAGATAAGATGGCAGAATGGATGTCTCAGCTCAATGTAACATCAGTTTAGGAGTGGGATGTCTAACTCGTCTTTAACTCAAGGGTCAGAGGTATTCTAGATGGCTGGAAAGACAAGAGCTGAAGTCTTTGTACCTATCAGTTACTCCATCTACCTAATCTCTGTGACTATAAATTACTTCACCTATCTGCTGAGCATGTGAAGAGTATCAGAGATCCCTGATGAAGTGAAAAGACATTCTCCCCCCCACCTCCCCCCCGAAAGAATTATAAGTAAAATATTATCTTGTTAGATCTAATGCAGAAACAAAGTTCCATCCCTACAGTTCCCCCCTCTTCTATATATGTTGTTGATTTCTGCAATTCTTTTCTAAAGTACGATTTTACTGACATCTTCTTCACTTTCTTCATTCCCCATCTCCGTTAATACCATCATTTTATCCAAATGTGGTTGTGGGTCCATTGGTGTTTGCTTCAGTAGTGCTGTCTCGATCAATCACTGTACCAGTCCTTTCACACAGGGGGTAAACACATCAACCAATGATCATCAGGGCTCCTGCTACTATAACCAAAGAAGTAAATATGGATACTTTCCCTTTACCAACCCAGGACTCCAACCGTCTAGTGTTAGAAGTATCTATTCCTGATTTTTCTGCCAGTTTATCAGCAAGGGTGGTAAGACCTTGCAATGTCTTCATGATAGGGCTGTCCCATTTTCCCAATTGATTGCACCCTTTTTATAATTTATAAATCCGTATATTATACTAAATGTACTTAATCCAATCTACATTCTTTTTGATTGTAACCCACCAAAGCAGTGACTCAAACCCTGCAACAGTTTGATTTCTTGCCTCAAAATCATCAGGGACTCCAAGAAGTGGAGAGTTAAAACAGTCAGCTTGCCCATATACCAAATAATTACCAATATTAGTAGACTTAGCAATGGTTTTCACAAGAGATACATAAGCATTTTCATCAAAAGACTTACTTATCCAATTAACATGTCTTAATGATTACAAGAGCCCATATTACTATCTTTGGATTCACACTTTTAAAGGTCCAGCTGACTTCGATTCCCATTGTGTTTGAGGGACGTTCTTGACTCTAGTATGATGTATCCACTATGCTTGCTCTTTAATTTTGACTGTTGGGTGGGAAATTAACAGCACCTGGAATGGTTCCGGGGGACAATCTGAAAAAGATCTAATATAAGCATAATCTTCTGGTGAAATATTATGTATCAAGCCATCAAGGTCTTGGGCTGTAGTTCCTAGAACCTGTTTTTCTATTGATTTCTGAAGTTGTTTCTGTAGACTTAACACATATACATTTCACTCCCTACCCGGGTAGAGATCCCTGTTTGTACAACATAAGGCCTTTTGTACAGTATTTCTAAAGGACTTACCCCTCTTCGGCTGTTTCATTCTGATCCTCAGGAGAGCAAAGGCAATGACTGTGGCCAGGATAGTCCAGCCTAAGGAGGTTTTACAACCTGTGACTTAATTAGGTGGTTCATCTCTTCCACCTAACCACTTGCCTGTGATCTGTGTGGTGTGTGCAATTGACAGCCTGTTCGCAAGAGTTTACTGACCTGTTGGACAATCTTTGCAATAAAATGAGTTCCCAGGTTGAAGAGTTTTCTTGCAGGAACTCCAAACTTTGCAATAATCTCCTGCAACTATACCTTGGTTATTTCTTTGGCTTTATTGGTCCTGCAAGAGAATGCTTCTGGCCACGCTGAAAAGGTATTCGTTAGAACTAGTATATATACTATATAATCACACTTTTTCCTGGCAGTTCCAAAAAAAAATTCAATTTGCCATTTTGCCTGGGAAGGTTCCCTTTTCCAACAGGCCCACTTTTACCCTGCACCTTGTACGAGGATGGAACAATTACTTTGTAGTGTCCGTCTCCCCGGTATGTTTTATTATGTTCCCTTGGAACCATTTTCCATGAGATACTAAAGGGCACATCAATGTGTCCATCTGGGTATGCACCCATCTGTCAGATTGCTCTCTTACCTTGTAAATCAGCAATTAGATTCCTATCCTCTCTAGAATACTTTACAGGTTCTGATTTGGGTTCAGAGATTTTAAGTTTACCATGTGGAATTAAAGCCAGTTCACCAATCTCTTTTCCTTCAGCTGCCTCTTTTGTTACCTGATGCACCATATTTCCAATTTCCTGTACAGTGTTACTTTTCTGATGTCCTTCGCAACGTATAATGGCCATGCTGTTTGGTAGATTTTTCCTTGTGTGTGAGCGATCCTCACTCTTTCCATATGGTACTATGAGAGTACACCACCCTAAAAGCATATTTAGAATCTTTCCATATATGTAAGGTTCATGTCAAGGCAATTATTTTAGACTTCTGAGCAGAAGTCCCCACAGGCAATGGTTTTCCTTCAGTTACCTGGTCAGTAGCAGTTACTGCATATCCTGCCTTACAATTTCCTTGTCTCACAAAACTGCTTCCACTGATGAATCCGGGAATCCTCAGCATTGTCCAGTGGCTCCTCCTCTAGGTTTGGCCAACTGGCACAGACAGTCTCTGAGCAGATACATGCTGCCAGCTTGGAGGTAGCTCTGCCCTAGTGTTCCAGGCATTCAGCAAATTGCTTTCCTTCTCTTTGATCATTTGAGCTGTCTGTTGAGAAACTTAATAACCATTTAAACCAAGAAAATTCAGCAAACTCACCGCCCATTGTACACAGTCATCTTTTGTTATTGTGGCATCCATGTACTGCACTAAAGTTTCACCTTGGGATGGAGGAACCCAAGTCTTGAGCTCACAAGCTGATCGGTTCTTAAAAATCATTGGGCTGTTCTCATAACCCTGATTAACATTAACCACTTTAACTGAATCTTTTCTCCCCATATTGGGGTTTTTCTACTCAAAGGAAAGTAAGTTTAGACTTTCTTTGGCAAAACCAGATAGGAAAAGTATCCTTCAAATCCAGAATGGTAAACCCCACCTACTCATTCCTTAACTTTGTTAAGAAAGTGTATGAATTAGCCAGCACAAAGTATATATATCTTCAGTAATTCTGTAAATTGCCCTCAAATCTTGTACCTAACAATAGCTCTTACCATGTGATTTTTCAACTGCAAGATTGGGGTGTTGTGTTTGGATTCACATTCAATTAATAATCCAAAATCCAAAAAGTTACCTGTTATTTCTTCTGTGCTTCTACAATCTTGTATCCTCAAAGGGATACCAAAGCTCTACCCTGACTACACTGGCTCCCACTTTTAACTTAACTTCTATTGGGCTGTATTTTTGGCTCTGCCAGGCATCCCTGATGCCCTCATGGGTATACCTGATTTAAGATTTCTGTAACTTCTGGGGGTACAGCATTATTTTTTACAGTTTGTGTTAAAGCTAGACTTAAAAATTTCAATCTGTTGGTCTTGCTTTACCCTTAGCTCCAATTTTTCTGTATTTAATTGGTAAGCTTTTTTCTTGTTGGCCAGTAGATCCTACTACATCTACAGATATGTCAAGGTTTTATCATTTTTATTATTGGTATTCCACATAATAACATTATGTAAAGCACCAGGAGTTAAAAAGTTAGTGCCCCGCTTCTGTGGACCATTGATTTTCTGAATACCTGGCTCTCAGAAGAGAATAACTACATACTCCGGAGGACTTTGCATTCAGAAAGAAAGATATAACTCCTGACAAGTCACAGGACTCTCTGTTTTCTCACTGCCTGGCAGTGTGCACTCCCCAGCCATTTTGCCTTCAATTTTAGAGTTAGGCCTTCGGTTTCGCACACCCTCTCTCTCATTTTACTTGATTTATTAGCCTCAATTCCAATTATATATTGTATTATATTGTGTTATCTTGCATTCTGATATCATATTTTGTAAATTAACTTTCCCCCTCAGATTGTTGCTGCTGTTCTGTTTTTAGGCCCATCTCCTTACCCTTCCCCTTTTCCGCTTTCCCAAGGCATGGGTCCATGGGTTCCCCTGCCTCATTAGTCACAAAAAAGGGCTGAACCGGCTCATAAACCGTTTCCACCCCCCTCCCTTTTCAGGCCTGTAGGCCTGCTGTCCCCCTTTCACGGGCACAGATAGATCTAGAAATAACTCCTTTACAGGGTAATAATTCTTGGTGTCACACAGAGTAAGAGGCAAAGATATCAACCAGAAAATAAACCTATTTATCCTGCTCTGCTCACTGCAGTTTAACCAATTTAACCCTAGCTGTGGGTCTGCTATGGTGAAACTTCCCAGGTTCTGTCATTCAGCTGCTGCAGTCACAGTTTTTTTCCCCCTCAGCCTGGGACAGCTTCTCCACCAGTGTCCCATTTCCTTGCTATTTCCACACTGCTTTCATTCCAGTGGAGGAGGAACCCTCCCTAGGCCCTTTCAGGCCCTACTCTAGTGCAGCTACTATTACTCTTCCCAGTTTCTTTCTTTCATTACAATCCCTGTTTCTACGTAGTCTCCAGGCCCCCTCAATTAATTTCTCCGGGTCCCTTACTTCCACTTCCTTCAATTTGTGTATCACTGGGAGAAAGTAAAGACATTCTTGCTCTGATTAGCAACAGACCTTGGGAAATTTGGCAGACACGGAGGGAGAAAATCTAAGGACTGTAACTATTTGTGCCAGACAGTACCTCTTGACATAATTGCGAAATGTCCAGCTTGTATACCTGGCATGGGTGTGAGCAGATGCTATAAAGGTCAAGCTGAGCAGTGCCAAGCCCCACCAAACCTAAGACTGCTAACAGGTATGAGTGGTGGGGAACCATAGGAGCATGTATGACAAAGGAGCAGAAGGCAGACTGCCAAATGATGGAAGACACCATCAATTACGAATGGAACTTGCTTTAGTTTGTCCTGGCCAGAAACAAGCAGGGGAGACAACCAGTGCAGAAGGAGATCAGCAACAACACAGAGCTGCATTTCACAGAGAAATGGTTTAATAGTAATCTGCAAGCAGGGAGCATTGGGCAGCACATTGCTGAGCGGCTGCTGACAGAGTACTGCACTGAGACAGGGGGCCCTGACAGCTCCTTCCTTGTGAGGGAGAGTGAGACATTTGTTGGGGACAAACATTGTTCTGTCCTGGCGCAATGAGAAGGTGCAGTACTGCTGCATCCACTGGAGGTAGTATGCCAGCAGCCCCAAGTTTTTCCTGACTAACAACCTGATGTTAGATAGCCTCTACGACCTCATCACCCACTACCAGGAAATACCACTGAGGTTCAAGATGAGGCTGACAGAGCTAGTGCCTCAGACTAATGCCCATGAGAGCAAAGAGCGGTACCATGCCAACTTCACCTGCACCCAAGCTGAGCACATGCTAGGCAGGTGCTGCAGGATGGTGCAAAAGGGATGAGCCCAGCTCCAATGCCATCTCTTTCAGGGCAGGATGGAAGATCAAGCACTGCCGTACACAGCAGGAGAGTCATGTTTAATAAGGCACTTAACCAAGTGCATGTTGTTCAAATTCATCACATGCAATAAAGGTCTTTGTTCTGCATTAACAATGGGAGTCCATGTCTAACTGCCACAGTTAGACACCTTGCTCTTATTTGCTTTCCTCAACTTGTGTCTTTCCCAAACCTTTTTCATTTTCCAAACTTTCATCATAAAAACTACTACCATTGTATTTCAGTTTCACTGCCTGGTACTTCAGTACTGCCCAGTACTGAAATGCATCAGCCACCACTTCACTATTCCCACATCCACTCTTAGGTCTCCCTAAGCATTCAGAAATTGTTCATGTATCTCAATGGGTGCAATTTTTTTGACATGAAGGAATTCAGTGGCACACTTTTGCTCCATCCTAACTTCCATGCCAGATGCCATTTTGTTAGACTGCCCCTCTGCTGCCATCTGTCACATGGCAACAAAATGTAACAATATTGGTGGGAAAGTTCATCCTGTTCTGCCATACAGTCAACATTTGCCTCTGCCATCATGGGAAAACATTAATAAGATAGCAGGCATTACTTTTGGAGTAGCCCTCATATATTCTACCAAGAATGAAGGAAGTGATATTTGATTTTTTCTGTGTTTCCTGAGAAACTGTTTTTCATCAGGCTGGTGGAAATTAAAGTGTTTTGTTATGGTTTGGTTTGGTTTGGTTTTTGCCCCACAGAGAGTAGTGAGTGTATCTAGATATACAAAATGAGGATTTGGATTGTGGCTACTTTTTCGCTAGTTCCAACATGTATACTATTGCTGCCTCCTTCTTTGTGGCTTATTTTCTGCTTCTCTCCCCCTTATATGCTGTACTGACACAGCCATTTGGTTACTGTCAAGAGATTTAGAGGTTACATCTACACATGTCTACATGCATACACACAGGAGAATACTGGTATTGCTCCCTAAAATTCTTCACAAATGACTCTTGATATAATGTTTTAGACTGGTGCTAACAGGATTGGCTGAATTGCACCGGGGGAACAAACAGCATCTCAGAGGAGATATGGGCATGAAATGCTTTGATGGCATGTTGCCTAGTAGATCAAGGTTCTGAATTGAAGAAATTGATGCGGACTTAACAGCAGTAGTTTCATTACCATTAAACAGGTATTCTTATGGTCGGCATTGGGAAAGCACTGGGGTTTATCCTACATCAGTGCTTCCCGAGTGGTCGTTTACAAAAAGGTTATATTCTTACAGGTGTTATATATTCATTATATTTCCAAAAATCAGTCGTGTGTTGTTGTCGTCGTCATTGTGGTCGCCCCAGTATAATCAGTCAGAGGTCTCTGCTGCCATCTAGTAGCCTTTTAATATTATCACAGCTCATCCTGTGGTTTTCCTTCAACGGTCTTCATCATAACATCTGCTGGTCAACCTCTCATTGTTTTCTTGCCTCGATGCCCACAATCTTTCTTCCTCACTCTTGCGATTACAAGTTCTTTGTTCTTGTGATTCAAGAAAGAGTGGTTTTGTAATATTCTTCTCTACTTAGAAAAGCCATGTTTAAGAAAGAAGAAACCCATATCAGGAAATATATAGAAAATAGGAAATAATATAGGTCACTAAGCCCCAATTCCTGATTTGTGATATCTATTATGCTGTGCTAAAAACCGTTAAATTTAATTATACATTTATATTTATTTAGCAGTCTTTCTCTTGTAAGTACATACTTTCTTCTCTAGTTGTATACCTCAGTGTTAATAATATTTTTTCAAAGCATTCTCATCAAGTCTGTGTGGATATCCTTAGAGCACCCAGTCTGGGAATCAAAATGGAGTCACTAACTCCCATTAATCAAGGATTCACAGCATGAAGGGACTAAATACCATCGACTCTTAGCAAGAATAGAAGTATGTATCCAACCCAGCATTTCACCAGCAACTTAAAGCGGGACCCTGGAGAAGTACTGCTTATCTTTTTCTCTTCATCATCTAGAGGAAGTCTGAATGCTAGAAAGGCATCTGGCTGTACACTTAGTTGTGTATTAGGCTTGGTAGTCTGCTTAGTCTGGTGCTGTTAAAGCAAGCAACAAATGCTTGCTTTAGCATAATAATTAACGACAGCGTTATAAGAGCTAAGCACAGAAGTGATGTGGTTAAAGCCTATCATTTCACCAGACAGAGACAGATCACATAATCTAGCCACAAGATATCTGTGTATTTTGAGTTAGACCTATAATTAATTGTCTAATCTTTGATGCCATTCTTTACCTGTTGCACCATTAATACCGTAAACCACTCAATCAAGAAACTCTGTAAGAATCATGCTGGAGGGGTAGCAAGTAGATATTCTTTAATATCAGCACTGGATTTGTGAGGAATACTCTCCTCCTATCACACATACTTTGTACACACAGTCTTCAGTTTATACACTTTCAGAGGCCTTCCTGGAGGTACAAGGACTAGTAGAAACTTCCTTATCTATACAAAAGTCTGAGGAATCTCCCTTATCATCTATTCAAATACAAAGACACAGACCTTCCTATTTTCTAAACAAACTACAGGGTTATCCACGTATCAAGCTGCAATTTGTACCACATGTCCATCTTCTTAAAGAATTGCTTTTGTCAATCATAATGTAAATAAAAACTATATGGGAACAACTATACAATAAAGTCACTTTGACAGATGAGGTGAATTCAGTATTATGATTTACAAAACAGCTTTTTTGGTCATAGTGTGGTCTTTTTTACTCTATGCTTACTGTTTTGTTTATTTAATGCCTAAATTTGGGCTTTACACTCCAATAAATAGTTCTCTTCAAGGTGCATGGGCATGATGTAGCATTAGATAGCCAGACACTTCTCAGAGGGGTACAGCAAGCAGATAGGAGAGAGCAGTCGTAAGTGACGTAAGTTCTGGCTGGATGTAAAGAAGAACTGACTTCAAGTGCAGTGGGCCAGGCCCACTAAAGAGATGCCCGGAGACTGTGGAATTTCCATCTTTAGAGCAGTTCAAAACTCATCTAGACAGACAGGACCCTGACCGATTCCATCTAAGTAACTTTGAAGTTAGCTCTGCTTAGAGTTAGTATTTAGTCTACATAACATCCAGAAACCCTTTCTTGGAGCAAGCATTTAGTCTGCATAACATCCAGAAGTCTATTCTGACTTTTTTTTTTTTTTTTTTTTTTTTTTTTTTTGGTCCTGCTTCACAGCTGAGCACTGTTCTCAGTGAAGCTTTCCTAAGAAAAAAAAAAATGTTCATATAAGTACAGAAATACTCCTCTCTTGTAAGTAATGAAATCAAGGAAATGTCTCTTTACTATTTTTTAGAAATGGCTGCCCCTCAAAAAATAGAAGTGCTGGGAATGCTGTTGTCTACTGTGATATTGCTAACATGTCCCAAAAACTGATAATTTGACTTTTTTTTTCCAGCTGCGGTGTTTTTTTGCTCAAGTTGAAGTTCAGTTCTAAGTTCCAGTTGTTCTGCTTATCCTGATAAGCAGACTTCCCAGGATGAGATGTTTCTCTTCGAAGATCCTAGACTGCCAAGAATAAGAACAAGGACAGACATCCTTGACATGAGAGTACAAGTCCAAATAAGTGATCAATTATAAGAGACTATGTGTCCTTGTGCCCAAATACAGATAAAGTGAGGAGTAGGATATCTCCCTTTGACAATGAAAAGCTAGTGAGGACACCCATGTGAGTGTAGAAGACTTAAATACGTTATGTAACTTTGTACTTGCATAATGCTATGGACATGCAGTAGGTAGGTGTGACTAATGTATTAGATAGACATACAGCAGAAAATTTTTGATTATAAATAGAAGCCAGTGTAAAGTCTTGGTTTGCTTCATTTTGAGAATATTCTACCATGTGCCCTGCACAGACTAAGTCAATGTCTCCTCTATAAAGAATTGTCTTTTTGAATATGTTTCAGGAGATTTAAAATTGAGAACAGATTTACAAAGTATCTTGCCTAATAGTGTTTAAAAGGATTAAAATAGACTCTGCCATTAATAAAGAAGCAACATATATTTCCTTCTGTAGACAGCATTCCTTGTCTGCATTTTTCTAGGCTCTCATTAGGCTCCAGTTGGAAACAGTAGTATGTGTCCCTTTGTAGTGTGTCAACTGTATTAGCTGATGAGAAAAGATAAGTCTTCCCTTGTATTCACAGTACCACCTCTTTTTCACACCAGTCACGTTGTTCTACCCTGAACTGCATAAAGCTAGGGACAGTGATTCATCTCAACTGATAACAGCATGAGATACAGAGAAGAATATGAACCAATGAATGCAGATTGTTATTTTTTTTTAAATATAGTACTAATGCAGACAGTATACCTACAGTATGTAACTATAATTTCCATATCATTTCAAAGTCTTAACGCAAGATTGCTGAAGATTTAGTATTTGAACTTGTAAACATTTTTTTTGAGAAATTAATCCAGAACTTTTTATTAAAAGTTTATAGGGTTTACTTGGTTTGTTCCACCCAGAGCAGAGAAGGTTCAGGGAACAGACAGGTTCTCCAGATCATCACTTCAACCTGTGCTCCCCAGCAACTGCAGATCTGGATGATGATGAAGTACTAGGGCAACTGGTGATGTATCTTTCTCAATCACTATCTCTAACCTCATATAGTACCGATTATTTTCTTTGTTTTTAAGCTTATTTTCTGACTATAGGCAATGCTTTATTTTTTGTATTATTTTGAAATAGACAGTAAAATAAGCTTACTTCTTTTGTCAGTGTTTGTGTCCTTCCTGTTTGTGAATTGGCAAGACATTTGGCATCACAGACAGGATTTGAACAAAACATCACAATTTAAATTAAAATGGAACGTATTTTCGCTGTCTGAAGTTCCTGTATGGGAAGACCTCCCATATAGTTCTCTGGCTTTTGTATGTACTAAGGTTGGAGGATCATATGAACAGTGAGTAGCAAAGTAGACTGGAAAAAGTTGAACCACTGGATGCATTAAAATGAATCCAAAAATTTCCCGTTGATAAAAGGAAAGGAACTGTGGACTTGGGAAGAGAAGGATAGATCTTGTTAACAGCATATTGGAACCAGCACCAGCAGAAAGAGCAATTGTTATTAGAGTGCTCCTGTATGGAGAATCAAGTGTGTGGTTTACAGAATCAGATCATGATGTTGCAGTGTGTCAACAGTTTACGGGCTAGTTCAGCTCCCGGTTTGGGAACCAGCGTTCAAAAAGTGAATGCCTTACTCTAATGCTGAGGCAAGACATGCAGTTGGGGTGAGCAGAAGGGAAGAGAGAGAGAGGGGTCTCATGGCTTTGTGAGGTGTTTTATCTATCTCCTCTCTGAATGCAAAGTCCTCAGGAGTATGTAGTTTGTCTTCTCTTCTGGGAGAGGTACCCAGAACTGGAGCATTAACTCTTTAACTACCAGTGCAGTACGTGATGTTATGATGTGGAATAACGATAACCAAAAATCATAAAACCATGACAAAGTGTCAAAATAAACTGTATGTTGATAAGTTGGATACTTATCAGACTGTAGCTGTTTGGGTTGCTGTTTGGCTGCTGTTTGGGTTGCACAGTAAAAGAGGAGAAGAGGGCAAGTGAATCATAAGAAAGCGTGTTCTGTGATTGCTGAAGCAGGTATACAGCGGCATCCCAGTAAATGGGATGGAGGTATTTGGGATTCCACCGATTCTGTTGAGGCTGGTTCCTCATCAGTTATGAGTGTAGTTATGAAGTTATGAGTGTAAAACCAGCGTGGAGAAGAAGAGTAGAACTGGATGCTGCTAGGCAGCCAGTGAGGAAGGATGTGGTAGAGGATTATATTCAGCATGAAATAAATGATATAATCGAGCAGTTTAAACAAAGGCCAGAGGAACCTCTGATTTCATAATTGATGTGTTTGTACAACAAGGGAGCATCAGGGATCACTTTAGATGGAGGAGATACTAAAAGGTTTTTAGTTTTCAGCCTGAACACCGTTGTGCATTATATATTTTGGAATAATGACAGGGACACTAATTTGTAAGCCCTGACTACTTGGGGATGTAATGCTAAGTACGCCATAGTAAGTGACTGGCCACTATCTGTGTGACCATGCTACACTCTGCAGGATTTTGTGTACAACAAATCAAGGAGTAAGGAATGAAATGGGACATTTTTCTGGAGGATGCTGATACTTTGGTTCAGAATACTTTGCCTGTTGCAATGAGGAATGGACGGATTAAAACTGCCTATCCAACGTATAAAAATGTGATTATGACTCTCTTGGTCAATGAGACTGTGAACCCCCCCAGTGAAGTAATCAAAAAAATACAGAATGCAGGCAAACATAGAGAATGGTGCCCCAGAGAAGTGCAGGAAACTCGGTATCCTCAGTAATGTCGAGGAAAATGAAAATCAAGTTTCTCAAAGGGAAGTGTTTACAGTTTTTCTGAAAGATGGTTTGTCTTGTGATAAGACTGTTGGTGTTCCAACTAAAGAACTGTGGAGAATAGATAAACAAAGAAGGTTGAACAAACCTAATAAGAAAGTGCAAAATTCTAAAGCAGCAGGTCCAGGAGCAATTCTGCCCACAGCACCTCCTCTGGAGCTTCAATATGACTTTGCACCTACTCACAGAGGGCCACCCATGAGTGGATTGACTGTTGCAGTAGATAAGGAGGACTGGGAGCTGTTTTCTGACTTGGAAAAGACACTTTGTTACTTGGAAAGACACTAGCAAAATAGTTCACCGTAATAAAAAAGACAGAAATGATGGCCAAACTCTGATGCAATGAGCATGGAAGGACCATCGACCCCAAGTGGATCTTCAAATATTTTGGAAGAACTGGTCCTCCCAAATTGCAAAATACTTAACTGACACTGGAATGGAGGCCTCCTTAATATATGGAAACCCTGAGAAATGTTATGGATGGTCTGTAATTATTATAGCCTTGGGAGGAATACAAAGTGAAGCTGCGCAAATAAAAATAAAAATAAAAATATAAAAAAAATATAAAAATAAAAATGAAAATATGGAACCTCCCAAAATGGTTATATCCTGTTGTGATCATTAAGGTCCTGGAATATATAATTGGAATAGGTATTTTGAAGGGACTGACCTTGAATCTCCCTGGAGGTCACTATCTATTTCGAGTAAAGAATCATATTAGTGCCCAAACAGTTTTAGTGGGAAAGTTAAAATGCCACCTGAATTAATTTCTGGCATAACTAAATTAGTAATCATGAAACAATATAGAATCCCAGGAGGGCATGAAGAGATATTACGTACCATCAAGGCATTTTATAAACTGGTGTGTTAAAACCCACAACCACTGCTTGGAATAATCCAGTCAGGCCAGTAAGGAAAATTGACAGAACGTCGCAATTGTCTGCAGACTATAGAGAACTAAAACAAACTCCAATTCTTGTCATCTACAGTGCCAGATATCATTTTGATTGAAAAAGTGCAAATGCAGATAATTCATTATATAGACGACATACTGAATCAGGGGAACAATGGTGAGGAAATGCAGAAAACACTGAAACTTGTAGTGGATCGCATGAAACAGAAAGACAGGGAAATTAATCCTGCTAAAATTCAAGGATTCTCCTAAAGAGGAATTCAGTGGCATCACCAGCATCTGGAAATATTACCTGAAGCTCAACAGAAAATTTTAGACTTTGCCCTACCACAAAATGGAAATGAATCACAGAGATTTATTGAACTGTTTAGTTTCTGGGGGAAGAGAAAGCTTTAAACCACTTTATATAAAGTAATGGAAAAGAAATATGAGTTTTAAAGGTGGAATGAGCAGCATGCTGCCTTTGAATTAGCGGAGGAAGCTATTCAAAGGGCTTCAAATTACGGCTCATGCAAAAGGGAGAAGTAGAGTTAAAAGCACCTCTAAATAGATCACCAATTGGAATCTCAGGTAGGATTAGGGAAGAGAAGGGCTCTCTTAGGGTAAAGGGGAAGAAAATTGATGGAGGGAATGTTTGCCAGCTACTGTGTCAAGTTGCCCAGGCCCCATTCAAGCCAGTGGTGAACACCTCCAGGGATGGAGCATCCACAACTTCTCTGGGCAGCCAGTTTCACACTCTGAATTAAAAATTTCTCACTAGCATCTAATCTAAATATCTCCTCTTGAAGTTTAAAGACCTTTTCCCTTGTCCTGGCCCTAGAAAGTCTACCTGCTTTCTCTCTATTAGCTCCATTCAAATCTGGCAGGGTATACTATGCAACTAATAAAATAATATAGATGTCACCCTGAAACTGCCGTTTTTCATTATTTCTATTAAAATCAAGTGAACTTTGCTTACTGTAATCATATCAAAGTAGCAAAACAGATTTATTTCCCAAAGCTTGCCTCCAAGGTGCGACCACCCTTTTTCAAGCTTGCGTTCAGATTTTTTAGAAGCAAATCAAGGAGAATTTATACCAATTGCATCAACAGTATGTTTGGCCAGCATTTCCCATCTTTGGTAAAGATACCGTCTCACACAAGTTCAGAGGACATCACTAACTACTGGGATTAGTTGACAGGTTGACCCCCTCTTCCCCCTGCATCTGCTTACCCCTTAGGTGAGATAGCTGGTTACAGTGAATAGTTCTCTGGGAAACTTAGAAATCTTTGTGGAGTCATTCAATAGTTTTGCTCATTTTCTCCTGGTTGTATTATTCACATTCTAGTTACTTGCATGTGCTCTGCAGACAAAGTATTTATCTCTGGCAATCCTAAAGAATCTGCATATCTTCAGTTTTGATTAAGATTCGTTAACCAATCTATCTGTGAGTTCTCACCGAGCCGTGGCGAGACTCTCTGAGGAGTGTGATGTTATCTCATCAAAAGCAACTCAATCAAGAGTCTGCATCATGCTATTTGTGCATCCACAGTCATAATTGTTCAACATACTGAAAGCAACGAATTACTGGAAAGAAATTTAGAATTTTCTATGTGTATTGTTTGATGTGTATAGTTTATTTATTGTTATTATAGCTAGGTCAACTATTCCTGTTTCCATTGTCTGTACATTTCCTTCTAATTCCTTGTTTTAACCAGTAGGTTCTTACTCATACATGCTGGTTTCTTGCCTCTACTGTTTGCTTTTCTGTGCTGGAAGACGGAGAGCTCTTGTGCTCTCAGAAATGTGTCATTAAAGAGCTCTCACCTGCATTCCATTCCTATGTCCCTACACACAGTTTCCTATGGGATCTCATCCAGTAATTCCTTGAACAGCCTGAAGAGTGCTGTCCTGAAGTTCAGGATCCTGACTCCACTCTTTGCCGTTTCCATGTTCACATGGAAGAACAAGAACTAAGAAATCAAATCTAGAAACATTTCCTCAATCATACTACATTCACGTGGGAAGGCAGGCAGTGGACTTTTCAGGTCCTGCCTCAAGGATATGTACATTTGCCAATATATTTTCATAATTTAGTGGCGCGTGACCTGGCCAAATGGGAAAAACCGGATAATGTCAATTTATATAATTATATGACGATCTCCTGTTAACATCCGACTCATTAGAAGCAGTGGGACAAGCAGCAGATTTGTTAACCACCTATCTGCAGGAAAGAGGATGGGCTATAAATCCTCAGAAGATGCAAGGCCCAGGCCTGTCTATGAAATTCCTGGGGGTAGTTTGGTCAGGGAAAACCAAAGTACTACCCAGTGCTGTAATAGATAAGGTCAGGCGTTTCCAGTCCCTACTACACCAAAGTAGCTGCAGGAATTTTGGGGTATATGGGGGTACTGGGGCTTCTTTATTCCTCATTTAGCGCAGCTGCTAAAACAATTATACAGACTCGCAAATTAGGGGCAATTATGGGACTGGGGAAAATGAAACAGGAGGCTTTCCAACAGGCGAAACTGGCAGTTAGACAAGCCCAGGCATTGGGTATATTTGATCCTACCCTCCCAGATGAATTAGATGTATGGCTTTGCCTGGGGCCTGTGGCAACGCCAGAGTTCTGTTCAGACCCCTATTGGATTCTGGTCTCAGGTTTGGCACTGAGCAGAAGAAAGATATAGTATGATCAAAAAACAATTATTGGCTGCCTATTCAGCATTGCAGGCAGTAGAACCTATACCCCAAATGGCAGAGATCTTAGTCAAAACCACTCTGCCAATCCACGGGTGGGTAAGAGATCTGACCCCAAGCATAAACGGTGGCACGATGGGTCACCTACCTCAGCCAAAGAAATAGTCTGTCTTCGTCACCGCTGAAAGAAGAGTTACAGAAAATCCTAGGCCCAGTGACATATCATAGTGATGCACCAAGAGAAACGTTGGTCACTCCACCAGAGAAGAGTCCCGTTCAGGAAAAAAAATATCCTATTCCTGAAGATGTGTGGTACACAGATGGATCCAGCAAGGGCAACCCAAGCAAGTGGAGAGCAATAGCATATCATCCCTCTACTGAGACAATGTGATGGAATGCATTTAAACACAGGACTGTAAGTGTCTATCATGTCTCTGGTCACCAGCCCCTACAGTCACCAGGAAATGATGAAGCCGACACACTGGCCCGAATTCAACAAATTGAGAGTTCGCAGTCCGAGAATATTGCCCATTGGTACCACCAGAAACTGCGACCTGCTGGACAAAAGATAATGTGGGCAGCTGCGAAAGTGTGAGGGCTGCCCATACAACTATCTGACATCACCCAGGCATGTCGACATTGCGACACTTGCTCGAAGATGAGACCAAGATCATTCCCTGAAACAACAGCCCACATTGCTAGAGGATACGGTCCTCTGCCGCTATGGCAGGTTGATTACATAGGGCCCCTCCCTCGGTCTGAGGGGGCGAGGTATGCACTGACCTGCATCGATACAGTAAGTGGGCTACTGCAGGCCTATACAGTACCAAAGGCAAATCAGGCATATACAATTAAGGCACTCACGAAACTGATGTCTGCCTATGGGACACCTAAAGTGATTGATGGCCACCAAGAGACTCATTTTACTGGTGCAATAATACAGCGTTGGGCAGAAGAGAACAGACTCCCAGTCCCTGCAGGGGTGGACAAGGAGACTCTATGAAACCCTGCGGGACCTGAATGAAAGACCTCTAGATGGAAGGCCTAGTGCACTAAAAATGCTACAAAAAGTATGGGCGTCCCTGCTTAGGATCCAAGTTAAGGGCACTTATAATCAGGTAAGACCCCAGGTTGGTAATGAAAATAATCTTCTGCTCCCTGCCCCTGAGAATTTAGAACCAGGAACCTATAGGATGAAGTGGCCCTGGAAGGTGCAGGTAGAACACCTTGGGGGAGATTATTGTAGGTGGGAGGCTCAGTAGCCCCCTCGGTGATAGGTACATGGCCTACGGATATTGTGGTCAGTACTCCAGTCCTTATTGCTAAAGGGACACTCATCATGTTCCTGTGGAAAATCAAGATGCCTCCTTTGGTGCCAGATATAGTTATGCAACCGCAGATAACTGGCCAAAGGGTGTGGAATAGGCGACCGGGGCATGCTCCGGTACAAGCTGAAGTATTGACCCACTATAGAAATATGGCCTGTATCCTACCCTGGAGGGCAAACCTTCCCCTCCTGGTACCACTGAAACATCTGTATTACTCCCCGAGTCTTTGAGTTTCCAGAATCATCGGAAGGAACGGGACTGATGAAACACAGATGGACATGCGCCTCATGATTGCTTGCCTCCAGCAACGTCAATCAAGCACTGGCCCATGGAAGACCGTGAGCTTTCATCAATCATCGCTTGAATTCTGTCAACATATATTGCGACAGGAAATTGTATAAGCATTGCGTTGGATCCCTGTAATAAGGAAAAACTCACCTAATCATTGGTTCATGCTGTGAAGGGGGGAGTGTATGGGAAACTGTTAATCACAGCCTGAACCTCTGATTAACCATCTGAGGCAAGTGATGGGTCAGCTGTGGGAACACAGGTGAAGGTAATTCAGCTATGCTCCTGGAAGGGGTGGAGCGTGACTCCACCTCTCCTAGATCCCATTTAAGGACTGACCACCACGAAGGCAGCATCTCTTTTGGAGACTGCTCCTGTGTGGGGTTCCTTGTGGTGGGCATCCATCTTAACTGTGAGCCTCAGTGTTGATGAGTTAATCCCCTATAACATCTGGCTATCCATCTATTACAACCTTGTACAATTACAACTATACAGTCACCCTCAACGTAAAGTTCTTGTGCACATTCGTGCAGAACTTCCTACACTCCAGTTTCTGGCTGTTTACCCTTGTCCTGTCTCCACTCACTGCTTAAGAGAGTCTGGCCTCATCACTTTGCCCCCCACACCTTAGATATTTATAGACGTGGTTCAGGTCCCGTCTCATTCTTCTTTTCTCAAGGCTAAACTGACCCAGTTCACTTAGCCTTTCTTCATAGGGGAGATGCTCCAGGCCCTTCACCATCTTTGTGGCCCTCCGCTGGACTCTTTCCGAGAGATCCTTGTCTTTTTTCTACTGAGGAACCCAGAACTGGACACAGTACTCCAGATGAGGCCTTACCAGGATGGAGTAGAGGGGGAGGATCTTGACCTGCTAGCCCTTGACCTTGACCCTTGACCTGCTAGCCACACTCTTTTTAATGCACCCCTGAATGCCATTGGCCTTTTTGGCCATGAGGGCACACTGCTGGCTCATTGCCGACCTGTCGTCCACCAGGACACCCAGGTCCCTCTCTGCAGAGATCCTCTCCAGCAGGTCTTCCCCCAGCCTGTACTGGAGCATGCAATTACTACTCCCTAGGTGCAAGACTCTACACTTGCCTTTGTTAAGCCTCATCTGGTTTCTTACTGACCAGCTCTCCAGACTGTCCAGGTCTCAGTGAATGGCAGCACAGCCTTCAAGTGTGTCAGCCAATCCTCCCAACTTCGTATCATCAGCAAACTTGCTGCGGGTGGCCACTGTCCCCTTGTCAAGGTCACTGATGAAGATGCTGAACAAGACCGGACCCAGCAGCCACTCCTGGGGAACACCACTAGTAAAAGGTCTCCGCCTTCTCATCATCCCCCGTTACCAGAACACCCCCCTCACTTAGTAGGGGACACACATTCTCTCTAGTCTTCCTTTTACTTTTAACATTCTTAGAAAAGCCTTTTTTATTATCCTTTATCACTTTTGCCAGATTCAATTCCAGGTGGGCTTTAGCCTTCCTCGTCGCATCCCTGCAGGCCCTGACAACATTTCTGTATTCTTCCCAAGTGGTCAGACCCTTTTTCCACATTTCATGGACCTTCTTCTTCCCTTGGAGTTTGCGCATGAGCTCCTTGCTCATCCACTCAGGTCTCCTGTCACCCTTTCCTGATTTCTTTCTCACAAGGACGCACTGATCCTGAGCTTGGAAGAAGAGCTGTTTAAATGCTGACCAGCTCTCACAGGTCCCCTTACCTTCTAACCCTGTAGCCCACAGGATAGTAGGCCTACTTCCAAGTAGGTCCTGGAAGAGATCAAAGTTGGCTCACCCGAAGTCTGGGGTACCAATCCTACTTTTTCCTTTGATTCTTCCACTCAGGATCTTGAACTCCATCATCTCATGGTCACGACAACCCAAGCTGCCCCCTACCTTTACTTCCTTAACAAGTCCTTCCTTGTTAGTAAGAATAAGGTCCAGTAAGACCTCTCCGCTCGTCGGTTCCTCCACCACCTGCATCAGAAAATTGTCTTCAATGCATTGCAAGAAACGTCTGGACCACGCATGCCTGGCCATGTAGCTCATCCAGCAAATATCTGGATAATTGAAGTCCCCCATAAGCACCTTCACCTGGGATTGTGACGCTACTTCCAGCTGCTTATGGAATGCCTCATCAACCGCCTTCTCCTGATCGGGGGGCCTGCAGTACACACCCACAACGGTGTCACCCTTACCAGCCTGCCCCTTGAGTCTCACCCACAAGCTCTCCACAGCTACATTACTCTCCCCCAGGTGGAGTTCAATACATTCTAGCTGCTCTCTCACATAAAGAGCAACTCCACCACCCCGCCTTGCCAGCCGATCTTTCCTAAAAAGTATATAGCCCTCCTTGAAAACATTCCAGTCATATGAGCTGTCCCACCATGTCTCCGTGATCGCAATGAGATCAAGGCCTTGCGTCCGCGCATAGATCTCCAACTCTTCCTGTTTATTTCCCATGCTGCACACATCAGTGTACAGACACTTTAGGGGAGCAGCATCTCCCTGCCCCTCTCCATCCCTCTTCACCCATCAAACTCTGTTTTGAGCCTCAAACTACCCACTCAACCCCAGTGGCCCTCATTTTGTCCCCTTTCCCCTTCATACCTAGTTTAAAGACTTTTCAATAAGTCCCGCCTGTTCCTCGGCTAGGATCCTCTCACCCCTTGGAGTCAGGCTACTTCCATCTGCAGCCATCATACCAGGTGCTGAGTAAATTGCCCCGTGATCGAAAAAATCAAAATTCCTGTGTTTGCACCAACTTCTAAGCCCCAGTCCCCTGAAGTCTTTCTTGAGATAGTCCTCGGGCTTTTCTCAGCGACTTTGTCACTGCCGCCTGAACTATCAAAAGAGGATAATAATCAGAGGGAAGGATCAGACTAGTTTCCTGGGTCATCCTTTCTACTCTTCTTAAAAATGAATGCCATTTTGCCTTTTTTGCCACTACCAGGGACTTCACCTCCCTGCCATGACTTTTCAAATGTCAGTAGTAGCTTGGTGACTATGTTAGCCAATTCCCTCAAGATTCAAGGTTACATTTCATAGTGACCCCTGAGCTTAGGAATATTCAGGGTCCTCAGGCAGTCACAAACTTGATCTTAGCTTACAGCAAGAGGAGCATTGCTTCCCCCGTTTCCAACTTCTGAATTCAAGTGCTGTGTGTAGAGCTGTTACACAGCTCTCAGCAACTCAGAAATGCAGGGTTCAGTTCTTCAGACTGTCACAGACTGTAGAAGCTAGTCGGGTCTACTACGACATCTGTCATGCTAGCAGACAAAGTACAAGCCAAAAAATCTAGTGGAAAGTGGAATATTTCACAAATACTTTGTGTGCCGAATGGGCATTTGTCTTAGTGCCCTTGAATTTAAAAGCTGCTATTTTACTTTGAAAAAGACATGACATAAGGCTTTTAAGTCTTTTCCTCCTTGCTGAGGAAGGAAAGTAGCCGAAGATGTTATCCCTCTGGGAATGGAGTACTTCCTTTCTCTGAAAGCACTTCGGTGGTTTTTTTAACCCATGTCCATCTTTGGCATAGAGAACTGAGAAGAATAGTTCCAACTGAATCCTTAAAACAACAGCTGTAAAACTGGGAAAAACAATTATCAATACTTACCAGCTTTTTGAAAAGGAAGCAATACAATAATGATTCACCAATATAAAATTGCGACCTGTCTGTATATGAACTGCATGTAGGGGTGGGGAATATGTTTTGCAAAACTTACTTTTTGCTCAATTCTGTCTGCATAAATTTATGGTGATCTTCAGTTTCGGTAAGTCAGAAGGCTTCTAACTCAAAAATAACACACTCTAGCAGTTCCAGGACTGCTTAGTCTTTTAATCTTTTCTAAACCACTGAAGCCAATGTCCAAGGCTTTCAAAACACATTCAAAATAAAAAGCTATAAAAAATGAAAATGAGAGCCAAATAATTGTGCAAGGGGGAATTCTAAAATAAATTGTATAGGCATAAAGAGAGCTGCAAGGGAAATAAATGATTCTACTAAAGGTTAACATGCTCAGTACAGGAGGCAGATGTTCTTTAACAAGTAACTTTCTCGAAATAGATTCTAACAGGTAATCCTACCAGAACTCACAACTTCTTTGTATTTTACATGCCTTACATAAAAGTATCTATTCAGTATGCCACGTGCATACACATTCCTTTTCGTTAATTGCTTTGGCATTTTTAAGAGCTAGTTTTTTAATCGCTAGCTATTAGCTATAATTTTTTTTCTGGTTTGTATTTTTAGGATCCTTGTCTTCAAATTGAGAGGAACAATTCAAAGTAATGAGCAATACGGCTGCTGTTACAGAGTACAGTTGAGTCTGAGAGACAGGATGTCTCAGGAGTGGGGGAAAGAAAGCAGTGCTCTCAGAGAGGCACAGAGGTTCCAAATTTTATTCAGTACACACACACAGGCTTCTATTCCAGATAATCTCAATAGTGAGCAGAAGACTTCTCAAGTAAAATTCAGTACAACATACCAGCCTGTGAGATATGAGTGAAAGACCGAGTGGGAGGAAGAGAAGAAACATGCCTTAGAGGATTCAGCAGCAATGTCAGCAAAGCATCCCCTGCTTCAGGGTACACTTTCTCTCTCTTGAATCTACCACAACTCCCTTCCTGCTTTAATTCTCCCAAGGGTCTACAGGGTTTTTTCCACTTGCATACCGCATCTCAATGGGCAGTGCACAGTGTAGAGCTCAAACGGATCACCTGCTTGCAGAAAACAAGTTCTTTGCAAAACAGGGTAAACTAACGAGGTCAGCTTCCTACCAAAACAAGATAAGCAGATCTAGCAGTAAAACTGTTTTCCTCAAAACAGTCATGCAGCCCTTGGTTCGAGTCATGCAGCCATCCAGATACGTTCTCCATCAGAAAGCTTTGTTCCAATTCAGGATCATTCTTTGGCCACAACCTTTGGGTCCCTGACACATGCCACCGCTTAATTCTGGGCTGTAACGACAAATACCACTTCTCTTAGGCTGTAGGAATACTTTGCTCCATCTAAGGATAATTCTTCAGTTGGGATCTTAAGGTCCCTGACACAGCTGCTCAAAAAACAATGCAGCCCATGTGATTATGTTGGTTCACAACATCTAAGGAAGATTTTGGGATATTTTTTCTAATGTCCCTGTACGTAGTCTGCAGCTATGATTTGTCTCAGTAACCCTTTCTTTCAAATCAGAGAAGGGGAACAGTACCACCAGCATCAGATAGACAATGGTAGCCAGAAAACTATTTGTTATGAAATTTGGAATTGCTTACACATTTTCAATCTGCTAAACAATTTTAGGTTTAAGTAAAAATGTCCTGCCTTATTTAACGTTTTTGGTATTTCAAATTGATTGCCTAGTATTCTTTATTTCAACTGTTAAATTACAAGAAGTCTGCAAATTGTTGACATGCAGCCAGATGTGACTAGATGATAGTGTGTTTGTTGTAACATAACATGAGTACGACGCACCCACTACAGACAAGGCTGAGCTTCTATTTCAATTCCTCACATGTAGCTAGTTCAGCTTAGACAAAAATGTTTTAATAAAAGCTGAAAACTATCTTTTTTTCTTTTTACTTAAATGTGAACCCTAGCATTTCGCTTTGGAAAACAACTAACTTTCCACTTTGTGACAAGAAGAATTCTTCTGCATTTTAACGGAGGTGTTTTTTGTTATTAAATTCTACCACCAAAAACCACAGACAACATGGAGGACATACACATACGTATATATAAAGTTGGGGTACTCCTATTTTACAGAATTATACTAATTAAAACCGTCCTTTATCTGTTCTAGACCTCAACCACTTGAAGGCATACCTCGAACAAGACTTAAAACAGTGATAGAAGCATGAATGAGCACTGGAAACATGGCATCATTGACAGTATTGTTGGATGCCTGAGACATTGTTGAACATGTTACTTCCTTAGAAAATAATTGAAGAAACCAAGTGAGAGGAAACAAAAGAATCGTCCTTTTAATTGACATCTCAGTGGAAATCAGATAAACGAGTTTCTAGACAAAAGACTTCAGTCCATTTTTTTTTTTAAGCACTGATGTGGGCAGTGAGATAACCCCTATTGACAGTGTATGCATTTTCCGTGACACTAGCACGCTTCTTCAGAGTGAAAGCATACAACGTTATGACCTGTAAATAGGTACCCTGGTTCTGCTAACCCCTGTGATTGATCACTCCAAGATGATAATATTTACTATTATTGGATCACTTCCAGTATTGCTACACAGATGTGGCAGACTCTATAATGCAAACAGAATCATTATCTTCCATAATAATAAAGATATTCATAGAACGCCTTTGTCCTACCCTTCATGAAATGACACTCGACTGTGAAGGAAGTTTAATTAAATAGATTGGGGAAGATTCTGGCTCATTAATTTATGGACAGTTAGTGGACTTTTCCTTTCTTTCCAATGTATGTGCCTAAAATAAGGTTATATCTTCTACCTACGGGATTATCAGAGTACCTGTAGTCCTTATTAGAGCCAAATATAATGGAAAACAATAGGACTATAGAATACCTTGGGCTGGAAGAGACCCAAAAGATCATCTAATTTCAATTCAAACCCTTTCCATGGATTGGGTTACCATCTGCCTTGTACTCTGATGATGCGAAATGAAGATGCTGTTACCCAGTACAGCAGAAAAATCTTCATATTCATAGAATTATATAACCATAGAACTATACAATGGCTTGGGGGGGTTGGAAGTTGAATAAAATGCTGTTTCAGTAGTCCTATCAAGCTGATGACAAACCAAACTTTTCTCTCTTATCAACATTATTTAGAGCTATTGGAGCTATATTTTACAACACAGAGTTGCTAAATTGAGCAACTGTTTTTGTAATTGACATAGAAGAAGCAGCTTTGGGAAGGAGAATTCTAATATTCAATTACCTTTATCTCATTCCTTCCCGTGCTATGAGGAAATATCACAACATCAGAGGAGAGGAACATTCCAGACCTTTTTATCCTTTTTATCAGGGAGATAACTTCAGAAAATGCAGGCATGCTCTCCAATCTGCAAAATTTTCTCTGTCAACACTAACAACTCAAAAAACTTTTGGAGATCTTACAGGTTTTTTTCTTTCTTTCTTTCTTTCTTTCTTTTTTCCTTCTGGAAACATATTATTTAGCATGTTATTTCCTACATATGTTCAATGTAGTGCTTACTGTCTCCAAGTGGTGAGTTAAGATTAATCATTTTTCTGTATGGCATAACACTGGTCTGGAAATAAATCTGGTATTTGTCTTCAAAATTGCAGTCATCTTTTTACTTCAGGAACTGTCTCTTGGAAAATATCAACACTTGCAGTCTTTACTTTCTCTCCCTGGGGAAGCAGGCTGTGAGGTGTCTACCTACGTTAAACTGCAGCAGTGGCACACTTACTTCACTTCGGTATCACTGTAAGCATTTATTTTCATTTAGAAAACAACACATAGTATGTCTAATGACAGAGATGATTCTAGAAGAAATGAATAATCTGTCATCTGGGAAGAAAACGTTCTTGAGCTCCTTGCTCCCAGTACTTCCTTCATGCCCCTTGTGAAACAACAAGTTTCACAGGTTTCAAATTCAATTATCTAGCTTGAAAGGGATTATAAGAAAAAAAAAAGTATTCTGTATGCTAGATATCTGACTGTTTGTTTATTGTTTATTTAGCAATATCAGACTGTTCTAGCAGTAAGGAATATGGAATTTACCTCAGGCTTTTTTAGTAAAACCTATTTTTCTGAAGATGCCCTTCTCTCCCAGTGGGAAGATAGAGTTAAGGAGTAGAATGAAGCCTTTACAATCCAAGAGGATTAATTTATTACACCACTTGAACGAACAAATCTATGCGGCTTGAGGGAGCTGCCAGAAATTCTTGCCATTATCAAAAACCGAGGAACTCCCTGTTGACTGGATTTTGGTGAATATTACACCTATCTACAAGAAGGGTAGAAAGAAGGATTCAGGAGATTAGCAACCTTTGTGCCAAGGAAGGTCATGGTGCTGACCACCCTGTTTACCCTCATGTAGCACATGAAGGACAACTAGATGATCAAATCCAGTCATCACGTCTTTATAAATCGCAGATCCTGCCTCAGTAATCTGGTCTTCTATGACAAGGTGCTGCTTATTTGGACTACAGCAAAGCATTCAATACCCTTTCCCTTCCCAATCTCCTGGGAAAGCTGAGTACTTGCGGCTTAGACAGATAAATAAACTGTTCAGTGGGTAAAAACTAGCTGCATGCTTGGGCCCAAGTAATCACTGTGAATGAATTTAAATTTGGTTTATGTTTGGTCACAAGTAGTGTTCTCCAGGGATCAGCCCTGGGGCCCATTTTGTTCAATATTTTTGTCATATTCATATCATAGTGAGAGTATTGAATGCACCCTCAGTAAGTTTTCAGATGACACCAACCTTAGTGGGAGAGCTGAACTGCTTGAGGGTGGAAAGGCTATACAGAAGGATCTGAATAGACTGGATGGATGGGCTGCATCCTGTTACATGGTACTCAACAAGGTTAAATGCCTGGAACTTTACTCAGATCATACAAACCCTTGAAGAAAAGTGCCTGGAAAGTTTACAGGCAGACAAGGATTTGGGATACTGGCTCACAGCTGATTGAAAATAAGTTAGCAGTGTGTCCAGGTCTCCAAGAGGGCCAATGGTATCCAGGCTTACATAAAAAGTACCAGGGACAGAAGGACTAACAGAAGTGATTTTCCCTCTGTAAATACTGGTGAGACCATTCCTTGAATAACCTGTTAAGTTGTGGGCTCCTCACTACAAGAAAGACTGGAACGCATTCAGGGAAAAACAACAACACTGGACTAGAAAACAAAACGTGAACTTTGTAGTCTGGAGGGGAAACCTCGTTGTCTAAAGCTATCTGAAGAGAGGTTGTAGTGAATTGAGTGTTGATCTCTTTTATCGGATGACAAGTGATAGGATGCTAGAAAATTATCTCAAATTACACCAAGGGAAGTTTAGATTGGAAATCAGGAAGAATTTCTAAATGGAGAGGATGGTTAATCATTGGCACATGTTGCCCAGGGAAGTGGTAGTTATCATCCTGGAAGATTTGAAGAGATGGCTGGACATAGAATCTAGAGATTTGGTTCAGTGATGGACTTCCTAGTGACAGGCTGATGGTTGGGCTTGCTGACCTTAAGGTCTTCTCGATTGTTTACGGGCTGGTTCGGCCGTTTCATGACTAGTGGGGCAGAGGGATTTCGCAAAATCCGTGCCTCTGGAAAAGGGAAACAGGGGACCCCAAAATAATTTAAAACAGTGGCAATGATCTGAGGAGAAACAAACTAATTTACTAAATATGGTATTAGAATACAAGATAACACACTGTGATACAATGTTATTGGAACTGAAGCTAGTAAATCAAATATAATGAGAGTATCTAAAAATTGTAGGCCTTACAGTAGTTCTGAGGTGATGTGTGCGGTCCAGATGAATAACAGGGAAGTGAGCCGAAGGAAAAAAGGTACTTCACGTGACTTTGACAGGGGCTATATTTCCTCCCTGTCTGCAAAGCCCCCAGCGTGTGTAGTTCTTCTCTTCTGGGACAGGTACCCAGAAGTGGAGCATTAACTCTTTAACTCCCAAACTCCCAATGCACTACATGATGTTATAATGTGGAATACAAGAAACCAAAAATCTTAAAACCATGACAGCAAACTATATAACTCTATGGTTCCGTGAGTATATCTCTGTTCACATATGAATCCAGCAAGCTATAAAATAATGTCTACTAAATAGGTATAACTAAACAGAGTCCCAGGATAGCTGAGATTGGAATGGACCCCAAGAAAGCCATTTTGTTCAACTCACTTTCTCAGGTAGAGCCAGTTGCTCAGAACCATATCCAGATGGCTTTCAAATATCTCTTTGGATTGAGTCTTCACCACCTCTGTGGGCAATCTCATTCAGTGTTAAGTCGACTTCACAGTGAGAAAGTGTTTCATGACATTCAGATGCAGCCTCCTGTGTTTCAGTTTCAGCCCACTGCTTCTTGCCGTATGCATCCAATTGGATGCAAGCTAATCTGTGTTCTAGTGTACAATTAAACTAAATGTTTTTAGATGTCTGAGCCATTTCAGGGAAAGTATTACGTGAATACCACAGATCCTATGGAAACATTCTCAGACTTGTCAGACACTCATGGGTGCAAAGTTTTGTACTGGACGTGTTTTTAATCCAACAGGGGGTGAATTATCACTTCCAATCAAAAAGTATTTTTCTTCAAGAACTCAGTCTTCACGCCTGTATCGGGTATACAAAGAAAAGTAGCAGTGGGTAGGACCTACTACTTTTAAATATCCTTTAATCTTTAATGAGCTGCATCCTTTTACAGAGGTTCTCCAGTCCTTATCTAGACCAGCTCCAACAGCTAAATGCCTTCCTTGTGCTGCAAGTCTCAGGCCTGGATGCAGTACTCCAAATAGGTTCTCATGAAGGCAAAGCAGTGAGGGACAATCACTTCCCTCACCCTGCTGGACACCCTTCTTTTTGATGCAGCCCACAAATGATGCAGCACTCTGGACTTCAAGAGCACACTGCTGGTTCATGTTTGATATTTCCGTGGCATTTCAATAGATGTAGGAACATAGAGAAAGCTAGGTGATCTTCTGATTAGTCATGTATCTGGACAGTATCTTTTAGTAAAGCAAGAGGCCTATTCTATCAGAGGTCATACTCTCTGCAAGTACTGTCCGTAGTGTATCCCAGTGATAATACAATATATGCATGCTGGCAATATTGCTTCTCTTAGAAAGTGTGAATAACATTCATCAGCAAGTGTTTACTTCTCTTCATCAGAGAAAACTTGCTATCAATCATAATAAGAGGCAGTTCTTTGGCTAACAAGAACCTGATGTCAGTCATTTCAGCCTTTCCTCACTTTCCCACAGTAGGGGAATGGAGTTAGACTGTTCACAGGAAATTAAACTGCTCCGTCTTCTGCCGCCACCACTTCACGACTTCACTGTTGGACTTGCCATGTAGTTTGAGGATTATAGCTCTATGAATGCTTCATTGTTTTAATTAACATCACTGTCTCCTCCATAAACAGCAGAATTTTTTTTTTTGAGAGAGAGTAATATTAATTTTAAACAGTTTCTACACACATATAATTATGCATATATGCATGCACATTGACAAAGACACGTCTGCACACGCACACAAATATTTCGGATACATCTAGTAATTTTAAAGTCAGTTATCGCTTCTTACTATGTGTGTCTCATAACTCTGCGAAATGAAATCATTGGAGCTACCATTTTAAAAGCCATATATCAAAATAAAGATATTTTGTTTTTGTTCAAGATTCAAATTTCTGGCAAAATGCTGATGATCATTATTTTTCCAAAATTTATGGAGCAGATTGTCTTGACGGAGATCACGCAGTACATGCGGGAAGACTTGGGTATCAGGCCTAGCTAGCATGGGTTCACGAAAAGGTCCTGTTTGACCAATCTGATCTTCTTCTATGATCTAGTGACCCATCTGGTGGATGAGGGAAAGGCTGATGATGTGGTCTACCTAGACTTCAGCATAGCCTTTGACATTTTGTCCTACAGTGTTCTCCTGCGGAAGCTGGTAGCCTGTGGTTTGGACGGGTACACTCTTGGCTGGGTAAGGAGCAGATTGGAGGGCTGAGAAAGTGGTGGTGAGTGGAGTTAAATCCAGCTAGCGACCGGTCACGAGTAGTGTTCCCAAGGGGTCAGTGCTGGGGCCTGTCCTCTTCAGTATCTTTATTGATAGCATCGATGAAGGCATTGAATGCACCCTCAGTAACTTTGCAGATGACACCAAATTAGCTGGGAGTGTGGATCGGCCTGGGGGGTAGCAAGGCCCTGCAGAGGGATCTGGATAAACTGGTGAGCAGGGCTGAGGCCAATGAGATGAGACAATGGGATGATCCAACAGGACAAAAAGACAAAGTCCTCAACTTTGGCTACAACAACCCCAGGTGACACTACAGGCTTGGGGCGGAGTGGCTGGAAGACTGTGTAGAGCAGATGAACGAGGAGGTATTGATTGATGCTTGGCTGAACAGGAGCAGACAGTATGCCCAGGTGGCCAAGAAGGCTAACGGCATCCTGGCTTGCATCAGAAAAAGTGTTGCCAGCAGGAGCAGAGAGATGATTGTCCCCCTGTACTCAGCACTGGTGAGGCAGCACCTCGAGTACTGTGTCCAGTTTTGGGCCCCTCACTGCAAGAAAGATATGGAGGCCCTGGAGCGTGTTCAAAGAAGGGCAACAAAGCAGGTGAGGGGTCTGGAGCACAGGCCATATGAGGAGAGGCTGAAGGAGCTGGGAACGTTCAGCCTGGAGGAGAGGAGGCTCAGGGGAGACCTTATTGCTCTCTATAACTTCCTGAAGGGAAGCTGTAGTGAGCTGGGGGTTGGCCTCTTCTCTCATGTCATTAGTGATAGGACTAGAGGAAATGGCTTCAAGCTGCAGCAAGGGAGATTCAGGCTGGACATTAGGAAATATTACTTCTCCGAAAGGGTGGTCAGATACTGGAATGGCCTGCCCAGGGAGGTGGTGGAGTCACCGAACCTGGGGGTGTTCAAGGAAAGACTGGATGTTGTGTTGAGGGACATGGTTTAGTGGGAGCGATTGGTGATAGGTGAACGGTTGGACTGGATGACCTTTTGGGTCTTTTCGAAACTTGGTGATTCTGTGATTCTATGGTTCAGATAGTTGCAGAGAGTGATCTCCTCTAAGTCCAGACAGCCCCATTTCCCTCAGCCACTTCTAACAAGCACCGTTTTCTTGTCCCTTCAACAGCTTTCTTGCTTTCCTCTGCAATTCAACATCCTCCCTACAGTGAAGGGATGAAAACTGAATACAGTATTTGATACATGGTCTCACCAGTGCTGAGAGGGATAATCACTTCCCTAGTACTGCCGGTCATTGTATTTCTGATACAACCCAGTATGCCACTGGATTTCTTGGTCACCTGGACATAGTGCTGGTGCATAAAGTTACAAATTTCATCACTGTGTACTCAGGGGAGCTTTATTAGTTTCACATATTTTCTGACTTTGAAGATGGGCCAACATAATAAAATAAAAGGCATTAGTTTCACAGGAGCCCTTATATATTGAGCATGTTGTTATTTTCCTTGTTAACAAGATTTTCAAGATGCTTAAAGAACTGTTAACAGTCTTTTGGTTCAACTGATCCAATTCTTCTGCATTAGATCCAATTTGTATGACTATAACTTAATCATCTTACCCCAGAACCAACAGCCTAAGAACTCCTTGGAGAATTCTCATTGCAAGCTGCTGACTGCACTCCAATATATCTACTCGAGTAGAGGTACCTCTAGAGGTTACTTAACACCCACTAAGAGTTTCACTTGGGTCGTGGTGACACCTTGCCAACAGATCCTTGGTAGGCAAATCAATGTTTTTAAGCTATTCTAGCATTGTTAAGATTTGTGTCATTATTGGACTCATTACAAACACACTGATTTATTTTTGTAGAAATACATAGAATAAAAAAAAAAGAGTATATTTGCGATGTTTGTTGTTTCAAGAATCGAACAGTATGACTGATCACGTCAAAGAACTCATAATACAGCTGGAGTAGAGAGACGTTTTCTCTCTTGGTCAAAGCACTTTTCAAAAACTGGGCTTGATACATTTTTTAAAAATTGGAAAATTTTCCAGGGGATAATACCCCTGGAAAATATCATGATATATAATATCATTAGATTGTTTTTGAATTCTCTCTATTCCTGTCCTTGTTCACATCTTCCATTTTTCTTTCATTTTCCATACCCAGTGATATTTAAAGTTAAATTTCATTTGATATAATTTCTACTGAGCATCACACATTACCTTTACTAAAACGGTGAAGATCTTTGAGATTTCTCTCACCATTTTTAAAGTGTAAACTTATTACAAGCATTTAGTTATAGGCATAATTATAATTATTATTTAAAATAAGAATTAAAATGTGTAAACATAGCAACAACAAATATGGTAATGTAAGAGTAATAGAGGTTTAAAAATGATCAGAAACAGGCAATATCAAAAATTAATTTTGCCTAAAGACCTGAATTTGACAGCATTGGATTTGTGTTTATATTATTCTTTTTTGTATTCTACATTAGATTCCCTCAATTTATCAGTATTGGATTTGTGTTTGTATTATTCTTTTTATTATTCTACATTAGATTCATTCTCATTCGTGAAATGTGTTTTAAATAAAATAATTACAGATTTAAACCATTACCACGGTTTCATAATTGCTGCCATACTCCTTCCCCTGAGCTATCTCCAACACACTGAAGCTGTACCGTGATCATGCTCTTCAGTGTCTCCATATTCAAATTTCCTACTTTTTCATTCTGTTTTGTCTAATTACATTGCTTTTGAGATGTACGTGTACCACAGGGACCTTTTCTCCCTCTACAGTACATAAAGAGCAGGACGGTGCAGGACCGTCTCGGCTGGCCGATCCTCTGGTGTTGACCAACCAGGAGGCTTCTGCCAAATGCTTTTCCCAGTGCTTAAATTTTCCATCACCCATTGCTTTCAACATGTTTTTTAACAACCCGTTGTAGTGTTCGTGTAGTGTACAGAGGCTGGTGCATGATAGGGGATATGATAAACACACTCGATGCCATGTTCACTGGCCCAGGAATCCAAAAGTGAATTTTTGAAATGAGTCCCATTATCTCACTTAATTCTTTCTGTAGTGCCATGGAGCCACAGGATTTGCCTCTCCAGACTCAGTATGGTGTTTCGGGCGGTAGCATGGGGTACTGCGAATGTTTCAAGCCACCCAGTCATTGCCTCCAGCTTGGCAAGCACACCGTGAGTTCACGGCAAGCTAATATAATCAACCTGCCACGCCTCCCGATACTATTCGTTTGCTATCACGCCTAGTCCCAGAGAGGTTTCATCGTCTTGGCTTGTTTAATTGTGGTGCATGTTTCACAGTCATGAATAAGCGGTGTGATGGTATCCATAGTTAAGTCCACCCTTCGTTCTCTAGCCCACTTATATGTTGCATATCTACCTTGATGGCCCGATGTCTCATGGGCCTAGCGGGCTAGAAATAGTTCTCCAATTTTCTGCCAGTCAAAATCTATTTGAGCCACTCAGTTCTGGCAACTTGGTCCACCTGATGGTTATTCAGCAGTTCTTCAGTGGACCAACTCTTGGGTACATGGGTATCTATGTGACTCACTTTGATAATCATACTCTTTGTTCAGGCAGCAATGGTTCTCGTCAGATGAATCTGGTACCAGCATGGATCCATCAGTATTAAGCATGGTAGACAGCTGGTCTATTATATCTTCTTGTTTGCACTCCATTCTGTCCAGGTTTTCAGTGACCTTTGTGATGGCTGAAACAGAAGCCCGTAGAGGGGCTAAATGTAACTCAAAGTCTTGAAGTTTATTAATTGCTTCATTTACAAGGGGTCTTCTTACCCCTTTGCCAAACATTGCTGCATACCTCTCCGGTGCAGTCTTCGTGAATGTACGACACATATTTGGTATACACCTGACTTTCTCAGGATCATGCTTTTGGTCTGTCTCGTCAGGGGTGAAGTCGGAACGGTATAACATTTTCACTACAGCATGCTCTCTCAAATAACTGATACCTTTTTCCATATCAGTCCATTTCATTTTCTCAGGCATCAGATCATCTTTGGAGGGGTATTTTTCTCATATGCCTAACAACATCCGCTTCCAGAGGGTGAAGGACCCAATCTGGCATGTACTAATACCCCTGTCGATGGCTGAGTCGCTAACAATGCCACTCGGTGCCATTGGGCCTCCCACACATGTACTTCCCTGATGAGCCATTGATGGTTGGGTGCTGCTTTATAAGATCCTTTTTGAATTTGAAAGACAGGCCCTGGTTACCACGTACCCAGAGGCGAAGTATCGAAATATGTTGAACCAAAGTAAAATTGTACCAACTGTCCCATTGTTCAGAGGCACAAGATTTTCTTTCTTTCTTTCCCGTTTCATGATGTGTTACCGATATCTGGGTAGCTTTCTCATTAAAGGGATCCACTGATAATCTGACATCCTACTTTAATCTCTTTCCCTGCTTTCCCTTGAAGCCGACGAGATTGATCACTGTTGTCCCGACTCCATTCTTCCTTTGAATATGTTTTATCGTTATGTAATACCACTATTAAGAGGGTTAGATCATTGGAATCTGGCCGCATAATGCCGGTATCTCCGAGTAGGAAACTCAAATAATAACAAGGATGCTAGCATTTGAGGAAAACGTGGCCTTCTTGAGGCAATCAACAGGTCATCCTCAGGGCTACTGCATGGCTGCACAGGTATCGAAGCGGGGTCAGATCCCGGTTTTCCCTGGAACCACCGCTGCAAAGGAAAACTCTATTTGTTGTCAGAATTCTAAAACAGCTTATACCCTGTTACTTGTTTCAACCGGGGTGAGTATGGAAATGGGGTGTGATTGTCATATTTCTTGCGAAGGTCTGATTTCACATTCCTGGATGAAACCCATTGGATTCTACCAGTTTCTTAGTGTTTTACTGAGGCATATCTCCTTCCCCACACTAATATTCTCCATCCTGTTTCCCAAACTCCACCATCTGTCTTTACTGAAACTGGAAGCTCCTCACGCAAGATTTTTAGCTGCCAATGTTTCTGCATAGGAGTGCGCTTACTGAAACCACGTTCAAAGTGGTTCAATGCATTAACGGCTTTCGCTAACACCTCAGCTTGTCTGGCAACCGGGATACAGTCCCAGAATCCCTCACCTTCCCCAAGCATACGTATCTTTTCCTTGAGGAGGCGGTTAGAGCGCTCAACAACCGCTTGCTACTGCGAATTACCTGCAATACCTGTGAAGTGGGAGATGTTCCATCTCCCCAACCAATCCTGCGTAGAACATGAGATAAAGCAAGACGCATTGTCTGTCTTAATTTGCCGGGGTAGGTCAATAGTAGCAATTGCCACTGCCCAATGATTTTGTGTTGCTGTAGAGTTAGATCTGGCATGCTGGGTAGCAAGACGGACAGAAGAGGAGGTGTAACGGCCAACCACGAACGTGGTGACAGCCGTGTTTCCCAAGTATAATCTGTCTGCCAAATTTGCAACCGTGCAAGGCCATGGGGATTCACTCCAGCCGCTATAACCAGTGTTGAATTACAGTGAGGGCACGCCTGAACGATATCACGTGCAACACACAATGGAATAGAAAGATCTCTAGACAACGCATGAAGGCCTACATGGAGAGTGGAATGGAGATAGCGAGCCTCCCTGCGCAGTGAAAACTTATGTGCCAGCAGGTCTATCTCCAACAGCATTACCTTTGATGAAAAAGCAGCGAAGCACTTTTGTATAACTCCGCACATGTAGGATGGCAATAGGGGCTGAGGCGTCATCAAGGCTTCCTCCAAAATATTGGAGGCCTCCGTGCTGGGAGAGAACTCCTGTCCCTTCCGGGCTAGAAGCTTAGCTTCAAAGGCAGAATCCATGACGATGTTACATGGTATCTCACGCCATAACTGCCCGGTGTGTGCGCTACAGCCCTTCGAGCAACTGAACACTGACCGTAAGATCCGTAAAAACATGAGTTTCCCAGGAATTACCCGAGAGCCATATCACCGCGTCCTGTTTGGTGATAGAAGATTCGTCAGTGGACAAGGTAGGTCCTTGCAGTGGTGAAGTGAGAACTCCACTTTTCATCCCATGTCAACACATCATAGCAACGATCAGGATACTGCTCCGAAGGCTCTGCTCTTCCCCCTCATTCTACCCATATCTTAGTTCCTTCCTTAGTTGTTTCCCACTAAAGCAAGACCTTGCTGACCTTGCTTTTTGCAACCAGCTGATATTTTTCCACTGACAGCAGGCCATACTATCCCACTGCCATGCACTCACTGCTGCCTACTCTGTCTTGCTCGTACAGTGCCTCCAGAGACCCATGGCCCACGTGGTCTTGTGTTCCCTTGTCCTGTCACTGTCCATTATCACAGGAGAAGTGCACTAGTCCTCTGCTTATCTTTGTGGTCCTCCTCTGCACCCAGCTCAGGGACTCCATGTCTTTCTTATATCGGGTACCCCAGCTTTTTTGTTTAAGTTTTGTTAAAACTGTAGATCTTAAATGTAGAAATTATGGAGAGTTATTTAGTTATTGTATTTCTGTAAGCAAAACAGTAAATGAAATAGTTTGGTGACTGTACCTAGTTCAGCTATTTTTTTTAACCTGCGGACTCATAAGATGCTCTAGTAAATTTCTGTAGCTAAATGAACCTTAGAATTTACTGACCACAGAAAATTGTAATCACAGAATCACAGAGTCACAGAATTATCAAGGTTGGAAAAGACCTAGAAGATCATCTAGTCCAACCATTACCAATACTTCCCAGCGAAATCATATCCCTCACCGCAACATCCGAATGTTTCGTGAACACTCCCATGTGAACACATAGTGTTTCATGAACACTACCCTTTCCGAGAAGTAATACTTCCAGCCTGAACCTCCCCTGGCGCAACTTGAAACCATTCCCTCTAGTTCTATCAGTCATTACACGAAAGAAGAGGCTGACCTTCAGCTCACTACAACCTCCCTTCAGGAAGTCATAGACAGCTATAAGGAGAGAGCTATATATAGAACCTACTCTTCTCTACTTTTAACTATGATTAGGAAACTTGGAAGTCGTAACTGGCTTTTCAGTTTTGTTTACACTCCTTGCAGAACTTGAAATTGTGGAAGGACTGTGCACTGCCTTCGGAGTTTTATTTTCATGACAGTTTAAGATCAGCTTGTTCTTTAACTGGAAAACTTGAGTTCAGGGACTTCATTTTTTCATAGCTTTCCTCAGTTTTGAGAATGAGAAAATTTTCAGTTATTGTGTTCCGAGGATGCATTTTCTTCTTTTATTTGATGTACAGTAAAAAGTAGAAAAAAGAGAAAAGAAGAAAAAGAGAGAAGGGAGAATGTTGTTTTCCAGTTTTTGAGACTCCTCTTATTTATTTCTCTTAATGCTCTCTTAAAGTGCTGAATAAATGCTTTTCATAGACTGGAATCAAATTCACTTGGCTGTTAAGAGGAAGACTATGGCTCAAACATTCTAATTGTTGCTTTTATATCATTGTGTGGTACTTCACTATGATTTCAGTATATGGAATATTTTCTGTTCCAAATTGGCCTGTTACCTTTTCTGCACTATTTGCCAATGTAGCAGATGTAACACAAGAACATGAAAAAATTACAGCCTATGGACAGGTAGGATAAACTAAATATACTCAATTTTTGGCAGTAATGTACATTGAACTGTTAAGGTTTCCCTTTGGTTTTATATTTAGAAAATTTGAATTCTTAGATTTTTACTTGGTAATTTGTAACATAAGGGTTATTTCTTCTGAACTATACTCGTTTTTATCTTTATATCAGGAAAAAAAAAAGAATTAAATGTTCTGGAATAGTTTTATTCGCTCTAGCTATTGGAGGCCGTAAGTGTATTTGAAGGATCCACTTGCTTGCCTTTAGAGAGAAATGAAATCTTAGATTTTTACCAAAGTGTAATTTACCAAAGAGTAATTTACCAAAGTGCAATTGATTCCATGAGGTTCAGCTTGTTTATTACACTTTTTCCTAAAGACGTTTTTTCTAGCTTGTCGTAAAACTATATTTCTAATTGATACAATTTTTATACTATGGAATAGACATGCTGAGTGTATGTTTTTGGGCTGAAAAACTGTGATTTTAAATAAGAAATATATTTTTTCTGTCCATCACTGTTAATTTTTTGTAGGGAAACTTAACTACAGCATTTCCCATTTAAATTTGTATTCTGCTGCATATGAATATAGTAAGAGATTTGTTAGTGGCTGCACGTCATTATACTATAAGGGGAAAGAGGGAAGCAGCTTTGAAGTATGAGGGAGGATAGCAAAAACCTGGTTGAGTTCAATGGGTATCAGGTACGCAGAAGTTTTTATGCTGCAGAGAGTGAACATTATGGATGGGATTACACAAAATTTTACATGGAATTGGACAGTGCATCACTAGAGACAGATGGAAACTCTTTGTAAAGTTATGGACAGCACTACATTTGAAAAGACATGAAAAGCATGAAAGCACTCCTAAAGCTGCTTGGATCTCCGCAAGTTAGACGCTTGAGATTTTCAGTGCCTCTCAGTAGAGAAATTAGGCATGGGAGTAAAAAAGCATACAGCAACTGTGCAAGTGTAAAAAATACCTAAACACATCAAACTTCTAAGGCAATTCTGAAGCTGTCAAAGCAGAGGACAAAGGCACTACAGGAAGTTTTGACCCAGGAAAAAATAAAGCTTTAACAGATTACCTTTAGAATTTTAAAGTTACAGAAACAGGAGTAGAAAACTATTGTCAGTATCTTTAATCAAACAAAAACCACATGAAATTGCTAAAAATCCAGTAGGAAAAGAATTTGACATAAAGCATATAGACAGGTTGGTCTGCAAGTCTGCCTGTGTCTGACACAAGAGGAACCTGGAGCTACAGAATATCCCTGGGCTGGAGGAGAATGTGTGATACTGGTACAATTTCCTGTAAGAAATGACTTCAAAATGCACAATTGCCAGCAGCTGGCTGCACCTGTGAAAAAAATAAGGAGTATCTGAGAAAACATAAATGAGACAAGCTCCATGGAGTACTGTGACAGTTAGTAAAAAGTCATCTAAGTCATCTCTGGGCATTTCCTGGGATGGCAATCGCGTGGGTTGAATTAGCTTCACTGCTTGACAGCAAGTCTAATGAACAATTTTTGTTTCTGAAAATCTATATTCTGCTAGTGTCTGTGTGAGAGTCTACTTGAAATTTATAATTGGTATTTTTCAGCAACAAGAAAAAAATAATCTATTCATCAGAATATATAGCTCAGAAATGGCACAGACAGTAATATTTAGCAACATTAATTAAGCCATAATGCACTGTCCTGCACTGTGAGAATCAATGCTGTTAGGATCTTAAAATATCAATGTTTCTGAACATAAGAAAGGTATGCATTAGTACGACAATTGAAGTAAACAACTTCGTGCAATTTTTGTTCATGATAGCTAAGCTCAGTAGCTTATGTGTTTGCACTTTATTTGTCATCTTCTTAAACTACAGCTGTACATGTTTTTATTATATTTTTAAAACATAAAAATTGCTGGAACTGAGTTATTGTGCACTGAAGCCAAGTGACCACTAGCTGGCAATGTTGTACAGCTCATCCTGTTGCAGATTCATTGCATAATTTATCATGGTTTGACTCAAGACCTTTAATTTTAAAAAGAGAAATAGAAATTGGATTTCAGTGGGACTGCACATTTCTGAGTATTTCACTGCTAAGGCTCCAGTGTATATTAGCAAGAAATGTGGAAGAACAGAAAGGAATAAATAGTTTCTGAAGTAATGACCATTTTTTATAGGATTCCATTTGTTTATCCAGTTGTGTGTTTAGAATTAACTTGATTTTAAATGCCTTTTACTTAATTCAGACCATCCAGTGCGTTGAAAATGTTGGTTGCATAATGATTTCCTTTTAGTCTGAACTAAACCAGCAAAAAAATTGAAAGGATCCTTCTTTGCACTCATTTCAAGTTTCTTTTCCTCACCTTCTGAGGTGATCTCAGCCTGAACCTGACCCTAATTCTTTGGAATTGCATAAAAGAAGAATGTTCGGAAACGTCGTGTACGTCAAAAGGGAAAAAAATGTTGTAAGAAAAATCGTAACCTTTGGAGAACAGGTACTATTTTGTAACATTCTACCACAACTTTACCAAGGATCTCAAACCATAACATTTCCACGTGGCAAATGATTAAAAAAAGTGATCAAAAAAATTTAAAGGGTCAATTGTTTTACTACATTCATAGCTGAACCTGCCGTAGCAGGTGGTCGGACTACATGATCTCCAGATTTCCCTTCTAACCCCAGTGATTCTGTGACTCTCTGATTCTGTAACTTGAAACACAGATTACAGTGTGAATATTCAGAAAAAGCACTGCAATATTTTCTCAAAATGTAAGATATACGAATAGCCTTTGTCCACTTCTAGTTATAAATTCTTGCCTTCCTTTTAATTTCTTCTGACACCAAATTTTATTTTTCACCTTTATTAATTTCGTCATCCCTTCTTGAAGGACTTGGCATGTTGTCCTGGCTAAACAATGGGCAAAGGGAGGGAAGTAGTACGCATATATTCGTTAGGGGAATGTTAATGGGACTGGGAAAAGTCACTCATGTCCAGCTTCTCGTCCACCAGGATCTCCAAGTACTTCTCAGGTTTGCTCTCAAGGAGACTTTCCCCCAGTTTGTATAGGGATTGCCCTGACCCAAGTGCAGCACCATGCACTTGGCCTTATTGAACCTTACTACGTTTTCATGGACTCACTTCTCCAGCCTATCCTGGTCCCTCTGGACGGCTTCACTTCCTTCCAGTGTGTCAGCTGCACTGTTGACACTGTCAACAGTGGTTATCTTGGTGTCATCTGCAAACTTGCTGAGGATGCACTCAATTCCATCATCTATGTTGTTAATGAAGATACTTAAGAGCTCTAGTCGGCAGACAGACCACTGAGGGACACTACTTGTGACTGGCCTCCATACAGAAATAGAACAATTGAGTTTGGGGGAAGATGTAACTGTGAGCGAGTCACCAAGGAGATTATCAGACTGATAGACCCTATCACTGTGAAAGCTTGGGAGACTGGCCTATGAGACAAAGAACAAGGAGTGTCTGTTTTTGCCTAAGGGTAGAAAGGAGGTTCTATTGATATGCATTGTTAATCCTGTAATTCTAAAGAAACACTTTTTCCTTTATCAATGTTGTTTGGGAGAAGCTAGGACCAACTAAAGGATTAGAGGAACTGTTAGAGGAACAGGGAATTCTTGTTTGAAGTGAATGGTATATATGATGTATGTTGTACACATAAAGGAGAACTATTCTGGTGTTACAACAAACTGAGAGCTCTCACTCGACTGAGCACTGACAATTAATTACAAGCATTTTACTGCTTTCAGCCAACCAGTTCCTAATCCATCCATCTGAGAGGAGTCTTAATTCTTAGTGCAAAGACACAGGTGCCTAGCCTCAGCAGTACTTCTTTGAGACATCCCTCCCTTGAGCATTCTGGAAGGCCTACTGGCTGTTCTACTGTTGTCTTCCTAGTTTCGTATTAGTTCTTGCTTTGAAGAACAGAATTGCTTGCAATCAGAAGTTAGTATTCTAAGGAAGCAGAGAGCGTGACCAATTATTAATAAAGACAAGTATTTTCTCGAGGATGAGGAAAAAATGAAAAGGATAAGTAGGAGTAAGTACTGAACAGCAGAGAAAAGACAAAGATATGTGATCCTCTGTATTACATCAATAGGTTTCTACTTCTGTTGCTTTGCTAATCTTGGAAAAGTCTTGGTGGCAGTAAAGGAAAGCATAATTGCTGGAAAAAAACTAGGCATCTCTAATTCCTTAGCGTCTGATTGTCGCCTCAGGACTTTGGGATGCTGTGTCTCATGAGATTTCGCCAGGAATCAAACATAAATATACATAATTCCCATGAATTCCTCAGACAAGAATTTGTCTGGATTCTCAATTTAGTATTGTGTAAAAAATACAGTCTAAATAAGTGAGTGAACATGTTCAGTCATGTCTGAAATGAGACAGCACATACAGAATTTGTTCTTTATGGTTTTATATAAAAAAGAATGATACAAGACAAATGTTCATATTACATTCAAAATGAAACAGTCTTTGCTTTGGTTTGACAGTACCCCGAATATGAATGGGGAGAAGTACTCCTGTGTTTGCTAATCTTGGTGCCACTGCTTCACTTCATAAATGACTCCGCAGAGTTACAACAAGGGAATTATGGTATTCAGAACAAGAAGAACAATGCAGTTTTCTCTTTTTTTGATGCCTACAAACAACAACTCAAGGAAGGGGGAAAAAAAAAAGGAACACTAAAAAATGACTACCCTTCACAGAATTGTGTGTGTATCTTAACATACTGAACAATGTCAACAATACTTAACCTACACAGTGTAAACTCTAACCCTGGTCTGTATAAATTTTTCTAGATCAATGGGACATTGTATATTTGCAGCTTACTCTAGGTGCTGACAATGCAAGTAAGGCCTGCCCATTCGATTTAGAAGTATTTTTTTGAAAAAGGTCATTCCCGTGTTTGTGATCTTGTTCAACTAGCATAAGCCTGTTTACCGGTTTTTCTTCTTATGTAACGTCTTTTATATTTTGCATCAACAAAACATCAGATTTTTATCCTAATGCACTCACAAATTCTGTTGTCAAAAGAAAAATTTCATACAAATTAAGGCAGAGAAACTGTATTATGTTGCTTTTTCTCCTGACACTGAGGAAGTAGAGCTTCCACAAGTTAAATCTTATAGCAGTTGAACTCATATCTGCTTTCTATTAAATTGCCAAAAATGGTAGAGGAAATTATTACATATTTTATAGCGTATTTTTTCCTTCTAATCTAAATGAACTTTATACACACACAAACACAAAAAAAAAAAAAAACCAAACAAAAAACTATTAATGCTAATCTTGCTAAGATTTCTATTTCAAGGACGATTTTTCTCTGCACAGATTAGCAAAATTTACAGTTATTATTAAATTATAGTTGGTTGACTTATGCTTCTTGGCAATAAAATCTAGGCTTGTTATACAAAGATAGACAGTTTTTGCATTTTAAAGTGCAATATCTCTTTAAATAAAACAAATCTACGTCTCTCATACAGTTAGCGTAGACACGAGGGAACTTCAGGCAAGATGCTCTGTAGTATCAGGATGTGGGCATATCCTTGAACATAAGACAAGCAGTTCCTCATCTAGCTTTCAGATGCCTGAAATCCATACATTACAGCTGGGCAGAGAAGCTCCCAATCTAGTGCACAATGAAAGACAGTTGTGAATAATAAGCACACCAGTGAGAACACTGAGTGAGTAATGGCCCAGGTTAGGCTAAGTGGAGAACTGAAATCAGAAAATAATCTCAGTATGCTGCTCCTAAAAAGGTCTTCGTAGATTCATTTCATGATCTAGGTGGCCATATCTATAAAAAAAAAAAAAAAGAGCCTAAATTCAGAGTCTTCTGCAGGATTTAATTATCTTTATGGGGACAAGAAAGAGAAGTTACTCCAGTATTGGATTTTTCCATCCCTACTCCTAAATTTCTAATATTTGGAGTCTCAATTCAGGAGTCTTTATGATGGCTTATCTGAAGGTTTTGAAATCCGTATTTTCAAATCCTGACACAGCTGACGGTACAAAATCAGGGAGTAGGATTCTTGAATTTCTTTGCTCTTGTCAATCCTTTGTTGTTACCTGATTCCAGGCTGGGAAGCCCTGCTTCCATCTATAATATGAATGATATCATGCTATATTGGTACTATATGTGTTGATTTCTGGTGCATCTCATGCCTGGTGGATTTTTCTTTTTCTTTTTTGCTAAGTCACACTAGAAACTTATTCAGCACACAGTTGAACAGTTGAGACTGGACACCTTCACTCTCATACACTTTCAAACTAAACACTGGAAATCTGGAGCTGATCTTGGTATCTTTACTTAGATAATATACACATTTTACTACTTAGCCCCTGCAGTTGTTTATTATCAGGTGTTGTGCAAGACTGCTGTATAGATATTTTTATTAACTCCTCCCCATTTATTTTATGTGTACAAATTACTTTTTATATTCTTTTTTACATACATATGTGAGACTTGTTATCATATTTATTAGCAGATGAATGAATTAATTTTCCAGTTCCCTATATTGAAACTGTGACTTCCTACGTTTTGCCCCACAATAGTCAGAATGCTTATTTATCAAAACTCCTGAACAAGAAATGAGAAGAGGCACGAGGGCTAAAGAGATTTGCACCAAAACTAAAAAACTTGAGGCTAGTAAATCACTTCATCCTTCCAGGACAGAAACAAAAATTATTTTACATGAAACAGCAGCAGATAAGCATTCTGCAGTCATATACTTAGTTCCATGTCTCAAATCTTCTGTTACAACAGTGCTCAGACAGTCCGGATAGAACATTTTCATATGCTGTTTTTCTCCTGCAGTTTAGGCCACATCCAGTTTGTTCGGATTTCTGTCATTCATAGAGTGATCTGAAAGTAATGTTTCCTATTTATTTCGATGGAAACCAAGATTCCTTTTTATCTGTGATAAAAGCCTGGATGTTGCGTTTGTGAAAAGCTGCACCAGAGGAGGTGAAACAGTGTCACTGTTGCCACTGCTGAAATGCACCAGCCACCACCTCACTGCGCCCAACTCCACCCTTTGATCTCAATAAATGTTCAGCTGCAGAGTGGAAGCCATCAAAAAGCAGCAGTGATGGAACCACTGATGAGATATTTCTTGCAGTGTTTGTCCTTGTTAACGTCAGAAGTAATAAGCAGATTATTCGTTATACTTGAGGACTGTATATTTTTCTATTGTTAACATGCGCAGTAATTTAACCTTTGTTTCAAAAAGTGCTGCAAGTGTAATGACCTAAAATTCCTTTGAAGCTCTTTCTTAAATTTGGTGTTTGTACTTACTTTAAAAACATTGGGATAGTTGAAAATCAGCTTCGACTTCTTAAAAGACGGAAAAAATAGGGTATGTTTTATATGTATATTTGGAAACTAAATTTCTTCAGTAAACCTTGTCACTGTTTCATGTTTATGAGTATTTTCTCTTAGTGTCTGAAACATAATTCTTCTATGACAGCGCAAGTATCAATAGACACAAAGAAGATAACTCGTTTTCTGAGGGACAGCCTATCAGCCTTTCTCAGTCTGCCTACACTACCTAAAAGCAATTTTTTCTTTTTACTTATAATCCTAGAATCTCTACAACAGGTACAATGTTTTCATTCAAAAATAGATAACTTACAATATTTTATATATTGTATAATAAGCATTTTATATATTTACGCTTTATTGTTTATAGAATACAGTTTAAAGAGTTAAGAAAAAATAGAAAGAATATAAAACTACGAAAAAGACAGAAGTGTTTAGGGAAAGTATTCAGAAAAGGGTTGTGTGTCGGTGTTCATATGCTGGCTGCTCAGTCTTACTGTCTGGCTTTTCTGGCTTTCATCAGAGCCTTACATTTCCTACCTGTTACCACAAGGGTTGTCCAGAACGCATTGTGAGTGTTACAGACTCTGTAAGCGAGCTGTGCAGTGTAGCCTGGCAGTTTAGTCCTGCGTGACGTTGTGAATCTGGATGAGATATTTCTGATTGCTGCTCTTCTGGGATTCCTGCTGTGGGAGTGGTGGAGGGTGTAGCAGATGTGGAGGTGTGTGTGCATGTGTGAGGAGACATGGAAAGCATTTGACTGAGGTGTCTGGCCACTAAGAAACACCACAAGAAGAGAGATACAGAGGGAGGCAGTGAGAAGAAGCAGGAATAAGACTGCATTACAGAGCAGCTTTTTCCTAATATGCTGAGTGCCTCGGTGAATGGGGACATGGATTCTATCACTGAAATCTTCTTGAATCTGCTGTTTTTCATGTCTGTTCAAAACAGGAGCATGGTTGTGATGGGGAATACATGTAAGTATTGTATATGATTTATAACTCATTTAAGAGTGTTTTGAAGATTTCCAGAATATTTTAGTTGCATTTAGAGTAAATATTATTCTGTTGATTAATGTTTACTACTTTGAAATCATGACTGCAAGTTGCTAGACTGAATGTGTTGTAAGATCTCCCTGCATATTTTTATTATGAGCCTATATACAGGGTATTGTTTATAAAGCTTACATTCTGAAAGCATTTTTCTAAGGGATTTGTGTTCAAACCGATTTGCTCTTTTGTTTTCTGTTTATAATCGCAAGATATTCCAAGGAATTATGTCTTACATGGAAATTATTGGCAGATCTCTATTGTATACTGCATCGGCTCAGTTTTTAGCAGTTTATAATTTCGAATGCTTGTATCTGCATCTCCTAAATTCAGCTGGCATTCAAATAACAATAATTGACATTATTGTGTAGATGAACAGCCGTACAAATATAAGAAGGAATAGTGGATTACACAACATTATGGATTCTGTATTGATTGCTTTGGGAGTATTAACAATGCATGACTATAGAAAAGAATGGCATCCGTTCCAACTGAAAGTTTTTTAAGAATGAGTAAATCATAGTTAACCAGTTGAGTGGCGTTACAAAATAAAAGAATGATTATAGTCTTAAAAAGAATCTGCCTTCTAGGATGTAATTCTTATATGTATCCTAAAAATCTCTGGTGGTAGTCTTGAATTAATTCTCTTTAAATTAAAAGGAAAAAGAGTTTACAGATGAACTAATTTTGAGGGGTTTTCTCATTCAATTCTAATTCTGAGCTAGCCTTGTTCCATCTGATTAAGCTTTAGCAAGCTGAAAGATTTCATTCTGCATACATGTGGTAGAACAGTTGCGTAAATACCAATGCTCATGACCTGAATTGAGTATATTTTTTCCCCTTTCTGTTAAGGCACTGACCATGCATCACAGGGATTGAGTGGGTTGAAGTAATGCTTGTATGGGAGAAAAATGAATGCCAAAGGAAGGAGGAGTATTCAGGAATAACCTTACAATCCAGTAGCTGGAAGTGTACAGATCCTTGGAAACATTTGAGCAATAGCAGGGAAGTTTGAAGATCTATGTGGGTCTATATACCAGGGTTATGGATAGTTTGTAAACTAAGCATACTCCTGTAAGCCAGACGTTCACACCGCAGCACAAAATTGATCTTGTGCTGTTATTTAGTAATGATATTTCATTTGCTACTCAAGTGCATAGAATAGCCCTAAACACGAATACTAAGTTGCTGTTGTTAAACAACCTGCTGCAGCCACAGCTTTAATTCTCTCCATCATTCTGCATTGTACAGTTTATGAATATATCCATTTTCACGAGACCATCGTAACTGAATTGCACATTAATAGCATTTGGAACTATACACAAAACTAAATCAGTCACTTACAAGCACGCATATTAAAACTGCTACAAAAAAGACTTGCAGCACAGAGCAAAGCAATAATGCACTAGAGGTCACTCTTACAATTTAGGTAACAAGAAAGGACCTTGAGTCCTTTCTTGGATTTTTACAGAGTAATTTACCAAACGAAAGGACCTTGAAGATCATCTAGTTTTTAACTCCTTGCCGTAGGCAGGGTTGCCAATTACTAGATCAGGACCCCATCCAAACTGGCCTTGAACTACACAGCTCCTTTAGGCAGCCTGTTCCAGTGCCTCACTACCCTCTAAGGAAAAAATTTCCTACTAACATCTAAACTAATTCTCGTTTCCTTTAGCTTAAAACTGTTCTCCCTATCACTATCAGATCGTGCAAGAAATTGTTCTCCATGTTTTTTACAAGCCTCTTCTATTGAAAGGTTGCAAAAATATTTCAAAACCTTCTCTTCTCTAGGCTAAATAAGCTCAACTCCCTTATAGACAACACGATTGTATGGGAAACTGTTGAACACAGCCTGAACCTCTGACTGACCACCTGAGGTAAGCAATGAGCCAGCTGCGGGAGCACAGGTGGAGGTAATTCAGCTGTGCTACCAGAAGAGCTTGGCTCCACCCCTTCCAGATCTCATTTAAGGGCTGACTACCACTGAGGCAGGATCTCTTTCCCTGGAGATCACTCTTTTGTGGAGTTTTTTGTGAACCTTCAACATCAGTGAGCATTTTCCATTTGTTTAGGTTATCTTTCTATCTTGATGATTTTTTGTACAAAACATCTATTTAACCTCTGTTTACCTATCAACTGTACAATTGTATAACTGCACATTGATCTATTCCTTTAATCCTCTTCCTGTTCGTTCTCTGGACTAGTTCAAGAACACAATGTATCCTGTGATCTGAGTAAACAGAGCAAGCTAAGGAAGAGTGAACTAAACAGATAAGGTGTTCTTTGATTTTTGTTTGTTTGGTTTTTTGTTGTTGTTGGGGTTTTTTTTTTGCGGGTGTGTATTGTTGTTTTGTTTTCTCTCTATTTTTTTTTATTTTAGTTAAGTGTTTTGGCTTAAACTTAATCTTAGTAAGCTGATCTCTTTCCTTATTGGAATTTCATGAGTAGACCACATACTGACAAACTGTTTTGCATACAAATTTTCTACTCACTTTAAGAGGCAAATGTAAATTCATAAATTGTGCTTTATTTCTTCATGCACAGATCTAAAGACCCAAGTCTCATGGAACGGCATTGTGCAGAGTCATTCAATTTAGAAGGGACCTTAAGAGTTCGTGTAGTCCAGAGATATAGTCTCTAGTTATATAATAATAAATAAAATAGTACTGGTAAATAATTTCTAAGATTTTCACTTAAAGAGCTTTGTCTATTTAAGTATTACTTTGTTGAGTCATTATAAAAGTTAATTTGTACGTCACAAAAACGAGTAAATTCGCATTGAATTTTAATATTTGTAGAAGGTTACGTATGCAAGTACATACGTACTTTTTACAAGAGTTGCTAGGTATTAGCTAAAAGTTTTGGAGCAACTATGTCTTAAATTACTTTTTTTTTTTTTTTAATTTGAATTTTGTAAATTAGGAATGAATTCCAATACTTTTCATTTCTTTTTAGGTGCTGGTGGTTGGTCTCCACTTGCGTCCAATAAAAATCAGTGGCTTCAGATTGATCTTGGTGAAAGAACTGAAATAACAGCTGTTGCTACTCAAGGTGGTTACGGGAGCTCTGACTGGGTAACAAGCTACTTTCTAATGTTCAGTGATAGTCGACGAAACTGGAAACAATATCATCAAGAAGAAAGCATTTGTGTATGTAACTTCAATAATGAGAATTAGATTTCTCCAGAAGACATAAAATTATTGGAGATGTGTAGCAAGCAAGGCAGTGGAATATAAAGAACTGCAATGAAAGTTTTGAAACAGTTAGATATATGAAAAATTCTAGCTTTTGATAAAATAATGAGCTCTGAAAAGCAAACAACCTTAAAAAATCTAGCTTGAACGTTACTTCATTATATGACTCAAGGATGTATTCTGAAGGCTCTGAAGAGTATTACTGCAAAATCTCCTTTTTTCTTTCTGTGTATGATAATGTTTTCTCCCCAAAATATCAACTGTATTGATTCCATATCAGACTTGCCTTTTCATTGGGGGGGAGAAAAAATTTAGAACATATGCAGAAAGAAACATTTCACATAGGCTTAATTTTTGTTCCTCTAATTCCAACTCTAGATTCTGATCTTGATTTGATATTTTAAGTATTTTTTCACCTACTATCTTTGTAGTTAACTATTTGTAAGTGCGACTATGCTTGTCACCTCCCATTAATGTTAAGTTTTATGACAGTAGAAGATTCTAATAGCAGAGAGATGATGTCCAAAACAGAAGTAGAACAATAAATTATGTCTTTAGATTATGGTTATATCTTTCTTTAAATGCCAGTGTCTACCAACTGGATTATTGGAATAATATTAGTTTCTTTGTACTCTGATTTTATCCTGTTACTCTTATCCTATCCAAACAAAGAGTTGATTCTTTTTTTTTTTTAATTTTACAAGATTTTAGGCTTCAATGGTTGTTTTTTTTTCTACAGTTAACTTTAGGTTAAAATGTATTTCGTTTTATGCACTTGAATTTTGACTTTTAATTCTAGATGTTCCTGTTATTGTAGTGTTATCATTTATGGTATGAGATTATGCAGTGGCTTATTTGTTGCGTAATTATACTTCATTTTGTATTTTACTTTGCTTCATACTTGTACGGGAACTGTTGAACCACTGATTGACCACCACCTGAGGTGAGCAATGAGTCAACTGTGGGTGCGCAGGTGAAGGCAATTCAGCTGTGTGACCGGAAGGGGTGGAGCCTTTCTGCGCCTCTCCTAGACCCCATTTAAGGGCTGACTGGCACTGGGGAAGGATCTCTTTCTGGAGATTGCTCCTCTTGGTGTTTTCCCTACAAGTCTACACAGGTGAGCATTTTTCATCTATTTCCAATTATTCCTATTTAACAACACCACTCCATTTTGATTATACAATACTTTTGCCTCAGATTGTTTTCATTATAAGGAGAAATAAAACAGTTTCTAATTCATATGCCTGTGAAGAGTGACAAAAGAAAAAGAATCTTTCAAATTAAATGAACGCATGCTATGACAATATTGTCTTTACCCATCTTCAACTAGACTGATACAAAATCTGACTGGTGGAGTTGTTTGATCTCTTCAGTGAAGGCATTTTTGAAATAATGTGTTTTAACTATGAACACTGACATGGTTATTATGTCAGTAAAACAGCAAACAAAATTTTCTTAAATTACTACTTAATTATTATATTGCAGATGTTGCAGGAGAGGAAAAGTAGACCACTCCATTCTTCCAAATTTAATAAAAATGTTATTACCTTAATAACTGCAGTGCAGATTGGAGTTATGGAGTACAGGCAGTGATTAATAATTCAAGGACGTAAACCATCAGTTTTAGAGATTCTCTATCGATCTTTTATAAGCATCTTTATTTAGGAGTTCTGCTCCTAGGGAAATGTATTTTCTCCATTCTAAAGCAATGCACAGATGTGATCTTTGAATGAAAGTTTTAAATTTTCTTTGTTTTGCAGATTTTTCTCTGATTGTTGTCTGTTTATGTTAACTCTTCTTAAAAGAAGTACCCAAATTAATCTTAGGCAAGAACGTCCCACATTTTATGCCTAATACGTATACCTATTTCCGTGTTCTTTTTGACTAGTCATTGCCCTATCATGAGGTTTCTTACTAGAGGAAGTAATTTCCCTTGACTGCTACTGTGCTTTGGAAAAACATACATATAGATAGAGTATATGTAGACATCATTACACATGCACATACATATACATCCCAGGTATGTTTACAGACTTGGAGAAGAACTCCTTGAGGGTAGCCCTGCTGAGAAGGACTTAGGGGTCCTGGTAGATGAAAAGTTTAACATGAGCCAGCAGTGCTTGCAGTCTGGAAGACCAACAGTATGTTGGGCTGCATCAGAAAGGAAGTGGCCAACATGGCAAGAGATGTGATTGTCCCTTCTTTACTCTGCCCACCTGAGGCCCCATCTGGAATAATGTATCCAGGTCTGGGGCCCCCAACACAGGTAGGATGTTGAGCTCTTAGAGGGGTTCCAGAGGAGAACAATGAAGATGATCAGAGGGCAGAAGCACATCTACTGTGAAGACAGGCTGAAGGAGTTGGGCTTGTTTAGTCCGGGGCAAAAATGGCTGCAAGGAGACCTCATTACAACCATCCAATATTTAAGGGGAGATTATAAGCAGGAGATCAATCAGCTTTTTACAAGGGTGTATAGTGATAGACAGGTGAGGAGTGGTTTTAAACTAAAGGAAGATTTAAATTAGATGTCGCGGGAAGATTTTCACTGAGACAGTGGTGAAGTGCTGGGTCAAATGTCCAGTAATGCTGTGGATGTCTCATCCCTGGAGGTATTCAAATCAAGGTTGGATGGGGCCCTGGCTGATTTGATCTACTGCTTGATCTAATGGTTGAAAATCATGAAGGGGATTTAAACTTGAGGATCCTTGTTGTCCCTTTCAACCCAAGCCATTCTAAGATTCTATGATCCTGTAAGAGAGCCGTGATACTATTAGTACTTCAGAAAACTTCACTGCATATAAATACTTGCATTTTGCACTCACTCTTTCTTCACCTGAGTACATATTTTCTCTACAGTTTTACAGCTGTTTTTTTCCTTTCCAGAACTTAGTTTCCTTTGTCACGTTTTGACTTACTTTAATTTTTGATTCTGAAGCTCCAGTTATCACTGGGACTTGTTAAACAGTGCTTCACATATGGCATGTGACTTTAATTATGATTATCACAGAATCATAGAAACATAGAATGAAAAGGGTTGAAAAGGACGTCCAAGATCATTTAGTTGCAACCCCCTTAGTATGGGCAGGGTCACCAACCACTAGACCAGGCTGCCCAGAGCCACATCCAGCCTGGCCTTGAATGCATCCAGGGATATTTCTGGATAGATGTGGTGTCTTTGTTAATTCCACACTTACTCTGCCTCATGGTTATTCCATATCTCTTCTGGTTGTTTTTTTTTTCCTACCTACTTTAAGATTTTTGCAACTGAGATGCCAAGAGGACTTACCTAAGCATTTGAATGTCATCTAGTTATATAAACTCTTTGGTCAGTGTTAAGAATGGTTTGATGTCTTTCTAGGCTTGAGCTGTTTCGTGTATCCGTATACATATATATATATATATTTTTCCTCCCACTGCCTCCAAAATTTATTGGTTTTTATTCTCAATTCAAATGCAGATATTCTGAAACTGTGCGAGATGACGCTCTCTCACCAATTTGGCTGCTGAATGTGGTTAGTCTTCACTTCTCTACATGATAGGAACTGATCTAAAAGGACCTACAGCAACCTTGTTCTTTATCCATACAATGTATATTGTTCTTAGCATTCTTGCTGACAATTCACTGATGACAGAAGTGTGTGCTTGCTTGCATCTTTCATCATTAAGTTTATCTTTCATATAAATTTCATTTAGCCTTTAAAATCCATTAAACACTGAAGACTCTTTTGAAAAACTGGCTCCATTGAAGTTACTAGGTTTCTTCTCATAGATTAACTTTTTCCTTACTTTGTGAGAATGCTTCCTTTGAAAAGTAAACCTTTCGATATTTTTAATGAAAAATGAAGTATGTTTTTGTCTGTGTTTACTAGTAGACATATATTTTAAGGTCTGTTTCTCAATCCTCTGAGTTGATATGGAAGTAATTTAAATTTAACATTTACAATTTTGATTATATGCAATAAAATTTTATAAATAATGAATTATATGGCGTATGTATTGCTGCATACATTCCCAACTTCCTCTGTAAAGGATTTGGATCTTAGGGATCTTGAGCTCTTTAGTTTGACCAGTGGGTCCTGATTCAGCCATGCCAATCTCTTGCCTTCCTTTCCTGACTTCCTACACCTGGGGATGGAAGCTCTTCCTTAAAGATCATAGAATCATAGTATCACTGAGGTTGGAAAAGAATTCTGAGATTATCCAGTTCAACCATTCACCTATCACCAATATTTCCCACTAAACCACCTCCCTCAGTACAACATCTACATGTTTCTTGAACACCTCCAGGAATGATGGCTTCACCTGGGCAGCCTGTTGCAGTGCCTCACTGCTCTCTTGGAGAATAGTTATTTCTTAATATCCGACCTGAATCTCCCCTGGTGAAACTTGAGGTTATTCCCTCTGCTCCCCACCTCAACACAACCTCTCTTCAGGTAGTTGCAGAGGGTGATTAGGTTACCCCTGGTCCTCCTCCAGAATGAACCATCTCAGCTCCCTCAGGTGCTCCTCATAAGGCCTGTACTCCAGTGCCCTCTTCAGCTTCATTGCCATTCTCTGAGGCTCCAGGGCCTTAGTAGTAGATATAATAGATCTATGAGCTCTGGTCTACACCCTTGCCCATGAGAACAGTTTCCCAGGTTGTTTCTTTGACTAACTCCTAGGAGAGCTGAAAGTTAGATTTCCTAAAGTTTGGCATCCTCATTTTACTGTTTGCCTGTCTCATATACCTCAGGAGAGTGAATTCAATCACATCACAGTCACTACAGCCCAGGCAGCCTCCAATTCTGATGTCACAAATCAGTTAAATTGTATTGGTGAACAACAGGTCCAGTACTGCATTCTTCCTGGTAGGGCCATCTATTACTTCATTCAGGATGTTATCATCAGTGCATTCCAGGAGCTTCCTGGTTTGCCTACAGCTTGCTACTTTTCTAGCAGATGTCTGGGTGGTTGAAGTCCTCCAGCAGGACCAGCAGCTTGCAATCGCGATGCCTCCTGTAGCTGGAGGTAGAAGTCTTCATTGACAGGCTCTGCTTGATCATGTGGTTTGTAGTGGACACACATTAAAAGGCTCCATCTGCTGCTTCTGTTTCTGTCGCCCATAGGCTTTCGACTTGCTCATGACTATTCCTTAGGGATAAGTTTTTACATTCTATTCCTTCCCTGCTGTAGATAGTAACACTCTCTTCTCTCCTTCCTCACCTCTTCCTTCTGAACAGCTGGGTGCCATTGATAGCCACACTCCAGTCACGGGAATTATCCCACCACATTTTGCTGACAGTAGTAGTATCAATGTTCTCTGGTAGCATAGTGGCTTCCAGCTCTTCCTGTTTGTTTCCCAAGCTACATGCATTGGTATAGAGGTATAGAGGTACTTCATCTGGGTGGCTGGTCTTGTCAGGTTTTTAGAGGATAACTCCTTAACTCTTCTTAAGTATGTCACTGAGGTGACATACTTAATTTCCTACCAACCCTTGAGAGATGGATGAAATGCTGTGCAGGATAAAGAAAAGGAATATGCTGGCAGAGGATTCAGTAGGTAGCATCAGCAGGGCTTCCCCAGCTTCAAAGTGCAATTTTCCCCTACAATCCTGTCTCGCTCCAATTTCTAGGAGGGAGAGGAGGTTCTTTGATATATGTACACCCGGCAAGAGATTAAGAAACACCGGTTCAAATGTTGGTCCAACCAGTTTATTATAAATTTTAATCAAGGAGATGGGGAAGGGGAGGACGGACACTATTATGATGTAGGGTGATGGGGAAGGGAAGGCAGGAGATGATAGTAAAAATAGGAAACAGAAGCAAGGAGTCTTTGTAGGAAGCAAGAGGGAGATAGTCACCACCATGGATCCAGCGTGGTTTCTAGTTCAGTCATTGATCTTCAGTAGTGATGGGTCATCAGGCATTGTTGTTCCATTGATGATGACAGTGACCACGGCGACAATGTCCAATGGTAGTACAATCTTATAAATAAGTCCAAAGTGGTCGAGTGAGCTTTCTTTGGAGTGACAGCTTGAATCCAAAGTAGTTGAGTCAGCTCTCCTTGGTGTGGCAGTTTCTGGCTCTGGGATCTCAGCAGAAATTCCTTTGTTCCCATCTTTTGGGCCTTGCCAGCAGATAAGAGGAAGCAGGGATGCCGACCTGCATCCTGTTTTTCACAGGGCACGATGGTATTATTCCCCAGGGGGCTACGGGCCTACTGCCCCCTCCCCTGTCACGGACACAGATTGATCTCGATAACCCCGTGACAACTGGACAATTTCATAGACCTCAAAGCAGTTCAGAAAATAAGCTTGTGACTGTAAAATGCAAAGGTGTTTAGTAAATGAGGACAGGCCTTTCTTAATTGCACAGGTCTTATGTTCTGTCTTTGCAATGAACTGCTCCCAAGTCCATGATCCAATTGCAACAGCCAGATTTCTAAGCTGTAAGCATTCATGACTGTGACACAGTAAGAAAGGACTCCAAATTCTGAGTCACATTACATTTTATATGCTATCATGGGCTCTATAAATAAAAGCCGCATAACACAGAAGTGTTGTTCAGTGGATGAAAATTCGACAAGTTTTACTGTATCTCCTGCTGACTGGCTAGGAAAAATATGTTAATTCTGACACCAAAAAAGAAGTGTCATATCTATAACTATTCAGAACAACAGTACCTAGTATTATTGTAGTATCTGGTACCATCAGAGCTATTTTTTCAGCCTATTTTGCAGGATTAGTAAGCTTATTTCTCAGCGAAAGCTCTCTTAGTCAGCTTCTCACCAATTAATGCACTCTGAAACAACAGTTACTACAAAATTAATGGACTTCTTATTTCTTAGTATCTAGTTTGCTTAATGACATGATCATATACTTCATGCTATTAGCCCCAGATATCTTCTTCAGCTCAACTATCGTTCTTTCTAAATTACTTTATCTCTTGTTGAGTATTGTTTCCATCTCTCTTGTGTTACTCATGCTGGAACTGATGGTATCCTTAAATATAAGGCTGGAAAAAGAAATCTATGTTAATCATGTATCATCATGCATTACCATCATTAGTCATATATCATCGTTAATCATTATGCAAACATGTCAGATTTTACAGACAACTTTTAAAGTATCTAGTAAAAAAGATAGAAAGATGTGATTTTCAGGACTGAAATTTTAAAGCACAAACATTTGTCTATTAGGACAGGGAAAAAACTCCCTGAGGTGACAATTAACATCACCTATCTCACATGTTCAATCTATGGCCCACTGCTTTGTTCTTTACCTTTTTTATTTTACCTTTTATCTTTCCACTTTTTTACTTTTCTGTTGCAATTTCTTGAGTGTACTTACTAGGCAATAAAGAGATCTATCTTGTCAATCCTTTTCTTCATGGTTGTTTATTTTTTGTGTGTGTGTGTGAAAGGTCAGAAAAAATACACAGAATGATGTCTTACTATGTAGCTAAGATATGTCTAAGGTCAACTGAAACATTATCATGCCAACTAAGAATGTGGCACCAGATCACTAGGTGTCTCTCTCCAATTTATAGGGGGGAGGGGAGGCTCTTTGATGTATGTATAACCTGAGTGAGATCAAGAAACAACTGTTCAATTGTTGGTACAACCAGTTTATTATACAAGTCCTAGATGTTTAGGAAGATGGGGAAGGGAAGATGGGTGATAGGAAAGATAGGAAATATAAGCAAGGAGTCTCTGTAGGAAGCAAAAGAGATAGTCACCACTGTAGGTCCAGCAAGGTACGTAGTAGGTCCGTCAATCTCAGGAACTCGTCTGGTCACCACGGGGGATGGGAGAAAGCCAGGAAGCTCTGCAGCAGGCAGGCCTTGGGGGATTCTTCCAAAGAGGTCTTCCCCTCAGGGAAGACCTCCATCAAAGGTGTCTTTGTGAGTTTTTCTCCAAAGTCCCTAGTTTAGTGAGGGCCTTTTATCCCCCATTTCTTGGGTTATTTTATTCTTCTTTTCTCTCAGTTTAGTGTGACATGCCTAGGCCAACAGATAAGCCAGCGGGGAGTGGTGCCTTCGTTGCCATGCACAAGCATTATTGCCTTTTGCAGTGGTCAGCTCCTTCAAGCCACACCCCTGAAAAATGACTGCTTGTCCCGTTTCTGCTTATCTTTGCAACCATAAGCAGGGGTACAGTGGCATGGTGACACCCACCATTCACCCCCCTAGCAGTTGTCATTTAGAGTCTTATCACCAGAAAGGCCTCACGAAGCAAGCTTTGAGACAAAAGAAGTAGAAACAGTTTTGTCCTTCACACTAGGGTATAGGAAATCTTAAAAATCCTTCTGCTCATTACAGTTTCTTCTGTGATGTATTGCTATTCCACTGGCAATTAAACACACACAACACAAAGAATTGCAAAAAAATAATAATATAAAAAAATAATAATTAAAAAATAATTATCCCCATTATTCAAAGTTTTATTAGTGTTGTGAGAGGTAGATTGTGTTTTTGCAGTAGAAGCTTCCAGTATTTTCTGTATGTGGTATAGGCCTTTACTGAATTAATAACCCTCTTATGAAATGGTTACGTAAGTTGTTTTTCTTCCACTAAGAACAGAAGTTACTGAACAGAGTAAAAAGCTAAGATTTGGGGCATTCTGACTTGGGTAGAATTAAGATAGGTTCAAGATAAGGCAAGTATGAAGGATGGAGGGAGAGTGTAGTACGGGACAGAATTGAACATGCTCACTCTTGGAAATATTGCCCTCCTATCTCCATGGGAAACTACAAAATATACCAAAAAAACAATAGGTTGGTAACAGACCTTGTATGGAAATATATCATAGCAACAGCATTAGGGAAATTGTGAGCCTGAGATGCTCAACTATTGAGCGAGCGCTAAGAGAGCATTGCCTGCGTCAGGTTTAGAGTATGTAACAGAATGGATTTTGCTGACTGGTGTGCAATTTCTCCCTCACCAACAGGGGTGCCTGTTATTACAATAACAAAAAAACTTTGCTGCTATAACTAAGACCCTTGCCAAACCTGAAATTTTTGACTTTGAGAGTTTCTCACAGTGTCTTCTCTTTCTACTGGAAATATAGCCATATAGAATTCATGTTTTGCTCTAATTAATCTTTCTAAGTGGAAACCGCTACAATAAGTTTAGCAGAAGCACTACTATCTGCTTTCACACTCATCTGAAAGATGTTGTAAAACAGTGGGCCTAACTTTCCCTTCATAAAAATCCTTCCTCTTCTTCTTATTCCTAGGACCTGCATATAGTGATAGAACCTCTGCCATTCTCAAATTCACACTGACAAGGCTAACATAGAATCAACACTCAGCCACTGCGCTAACTAAAAGCTGTAAACAATTTGCTTTTGATATTGAAGCACACCTCCTTTGCAAGAACTCAGTATCAGTGTCAGCACCAGGCCACTGGGCCTGAGGAGGGAGGAAGCTTCCACATCTCCAGCATTTTCAGTAGTCCAGACCAGTAAGATCAGGTGCTGACAATTAAATCTAAGGGTATAAAATGAGACTTACTAGAGATGAGCCTGGAAGAAAAATGATAGGGTTTAGGGGGTGGCAAATGACTTAGCTTGAAGTGCATTTACACCAAGCATGCAGCATGGGCAACAAACAGGAGGAGCTGGAAGCCATTGTGCAGCAGGCAAACTATTACTTAGTTGCCATTGCTGCAACATGATGGAATCACTCCCATGACTGGAATTCTGCTATGGATGGATACAAGCTCTTCAGAAGGGATAGGCAAGGACAGAGGAGTGGTGGTATGGTTCTCTATGTTAGAGGGTGTTCTTATGTTGTTGAGATCAAAGCCAGCAATTGTGGTAAGGATCAGGGGGAAGGACAACAGGACTGACATCCTGCTTGGGGTCTGTTAGACTACTTGACCTAGATAAAGAAATGGATAATGAATTCTACAAGCAGCTAGCAGAAGTTGCACAATCACCTGCCTTTGTTCTCATGGGGGACTTCAATTTCCCTGATATATGCTGGAAAAAATAATACAGTGCAGAAGAAGCAGTCTAGGGTGTTAACAGAGTGTGTGGAAGATAACCTCCTGATGCAGCTGGTAAGAGAATCTACCAGGGGAGGTAACCCGCTAGATCTGCTGTTTACAAATAGAGAAGGAATGATGGGAGATGCAGAGGTCAGGAGTTGTCTTGGGCAGAACGACTATGAAATGGTAGGGTTCTCTATCCTTGGTGAAGTTGGGAGGGAGGTCAGCAAAACTACTACCATAGATTGATCTAAATAACTCCGTGACATGGTCAAGCACTGGAACCAGCTGCTCTGAGAAGTGGTTGAGTCAACTGTCTCTGGAAATGTTTAGATGCGATACTAATGGGCATGGTTTAGTGAGAAATGTTTGTGGTAAGTGTATAGTTGGACTAAATGATCTTACAGGTCTTTTCCAACCTTAATGATTCTATAATTCTATGATTCTAAATAGGAGGAATTACATTTGGAAAGACCTATGTATATAAGTCCATGTAATCTCCTGATAATTTCTACTGTAATTTCAGAAACCAAAGTGGATCTTCAGCACCGTTCTCCACTGGCAAACTGCTACTGATTTCCTAGGCATGGTAGCAGTGTAATCACATAACTGTCAGACTGCTTCACTCCAAATAAGCTTTTCTACATCTAGAATATGACAAGGCTTTAAATTAAAATACTAGATATGTCGGTAATCTTCAGAAATGAAAAAGTTGTGTTCTGTGATGTACTTACTACACGATTCCTAATATTTGACTTATTAAGTTACTTTTATTAACTTATTAAGTTGACTTAAGATATTATATATCTTTATTCCTGAAAATAATTCTACCTCCTAGCGATTTATAAAATAAAAGAAGAAAAAAATAGCATAAAACTGTTGAGTCTTAAAAATAGTAACACTTTGAATTTGGATTGCAGCAACACACTGAACAGTGATTTGAATGTTTGTGTATACACATGTGTTTCCATCCAACTAATTAAGCTTTAATACTGTCCTTGGAATTAAAGCCTCGAGTTTATTAAAAAATAATTGAAAAAAAATAAAAAGGTAATAACACAAGAACATTCACCATTTTTGCCAAATATCATCCACGAAATTACATAGGTCAGTCTAAAAGTAATGCCTTATATTTATTTTCATGGAAATTACAAGAAAGACAAAGAGCATAATAACAGTTTTTAACCAGTATTTAATAGAGAAAATTCTCATCTACAAACCATTATTAATACATTCACAATCATTAGTTATTCATTTTCACCAGTGATGAACAAAAGCCTGCATGCTGCTCATAAAAATCTGCACCAGTGGAAGTGATCCACCATCATTGTCACCTCTGCTGAAATGCACTGTCCACTACCTCGCTGTGCACACATCCACACTTTGGTCACCATAAATGTTCAGCAAGTGGAAATGAATGTCAGTGGGTTCAATTTTTTTCCACATGGAGGAAATCAATGACACACCTTTGCTTCGTAAGCACTTCCAAGCCAGATATCATTGTGTCAGACTGTCCCTCTGTTGTCATCTGTCACATAGCAACAAAGTGAAATGGGATACTGGCAAAAAGGTACAACCTCTACTGCCATACAACCAACATCCATCTCTGACATTGTAGGCCAACATAATAAAATAAGAGGCATTATTTTTGGGGCAGCCTTCTTTCTTTTACTCAGTTTTAGGCTCTCAGTGGAAGAAGAAAGAATTCAGGATTCTGTTTTACCTCTCTTTACCTATCTTTATTTGTCATTTAATTCCTTATTTATCTAACTATCAGAAATTGATTTATAAATAAATATATATATATACATATATATTTAAAGCTTGCAATTATTCAATTTTCAATGGTTTGTTAGCTTCCTGGTATTGAAAATAAACTGCTAAACTGAGATAACCCTGAACTGTTTCAGTAATTAACCATTTGGAACATACTGCATATATAACAGGTGCTGGTGCACTTGTTGTAAGTTCTTAACAAATAAATACTGTTTCCTGATTTGGGAATTCATTCACTCCCCTTTTCTCTCATATTGGATCAGATCAGATTGCAGACCATCTAAGGAACCTGAAAGTCCATGGGATATGACGAGATACCTCTAGGGTCCTGAGAGAACTGACAAATGAAACTGCTAAGCCACTATTTGAAAAGTCCCAGCAGTTTGATGAAGCTCTGTGACTGTAAATGGGGAAACATAAGGCCTGTTTCTAAAACAGGAAAAAAGGAAGACCTGGAAGAACTACAGGGGATGCAGTTTTACATTTCAGCTCTGCATGATCATAGAAACATAGAATCATAGGACACATTCTCTAAGCACTTCACCAGCCTTGTTGCCCTTCTTGGGACCATGTTGCATATGCTCCTGGAAAATATGCTAAGGTACACTGAAAACAAAGAGATAATTGGTGATTACCAACAAGGACTCACAAGGAAAAATTGGATCAGACAGATTTGGTGGCCTTCTGTGATGCCATCTTGCGCAAGGGAAAAATGTCACATACATGGACTTTTACAAAGCATTTTATACTGTACCACACATCTTCTTTGTCTTTAAAATGCAGAGACATGAATTTGACGAATAGATCACTCAGTGGCCGGATGGTTGTGTTCAAAGAGTTGCAATCAGTGACTCAACATCCATGTTGGAGACCAGTGGTGAGTGGTGTCCCTCATAGGTCTGTGTTGGGACTGATAATATTTAACATTGTTGTCAATGACATGGACATGCGGACTGAGGGACCTTGATGGGTCTGAGAGGTAGACCTGTGAAAATCTCCTGCAGTCTTGCATCTTGGTTGGAGCAATCTAAAATACAAAGACAGGCTGGGTGGAGGATGGCTTGAGAATAGCCATGCAAAGAAGAATTTAAGAGTTATGGTGGATAAAACTCTTGGCATGAGCTGGTAATGTGCGCTTGCAGCCCAGAAAACCACCTATATCCTGGGTTGCATCAAAAGAAGCATTGGACATCAGGTCAAAGGTGGTGAATGTCCCCTTCTAGTCTGCCACCATGAGACTCTACCTGGAGTGCTGTATTCAGCTCTGGGAACCCAGCATAAGAAAGACATACCTGTTAAAACATGTCCACAGGAGGATCATGAGGATACTCAGAGGGCTTCAAAGATGAACAGAGAAAGTTGAAATTGTTCATTCTGGAGAAGGCTTTACAGAAGCTTTCTAGGACCTAGTAGGACCTACAGAAAAGATGGGGATGTAGTAACAGGACAAGGGGTTATGGTTTAAAACTGAAAAATGGTGGGTTTACACTAGATAATAGAAAGAAACTCATCTATATGAAAGTAGTGAGAAAATTGGATCTGATTGCCCAGATTATTTGTGTATGTCCCATGCCTGGAAGTGTTCAAGGACAGGTTGGACAGGCCTTTGAAAAACCTGACCTAGTGGAGGCAACCATGCTCCGAGGAGGCTCGGAACTACATGATTTTTAAAGTACCTTCTCACCCAAACTACTCTATGATTCTATGACTGTTTGATATGCAAGTAGAGATAAAAAGATTGGTCAACCCTCAGCTAATTTGGATCCTTCTGAATCCACTCTGAAACTGTGAGATTATCAGGTTCATGCTATGACAAACAAATCAGAGAGCACACGAGGCTGTAGTGAATGGGACTGTATGTGTTTCCAGTGGTGTCCCCAGGGCCCTCACTGCTCAACACTGTTATCAACGATCTGGATGCAGGAGTTGATTGCATCCTTAGCCACTCTGGTGATTATGGTAAAATAGGAGGAGATACTGTTGCTCAGAAGGGATGACAGGCCATGCAGAGTAATCTGAATAGACTGAAGTATTGGGTTATCAGCAGCAATAAGGAATCCAATGAAAGAAATTGCCAGGTGCGGCACCTGGAATGGAATAAAGTAAGGCTTAAGTATAGACAGCAAGACAAGTGGCTGGAGGGCAGTTAATAGATTCAGGGAATGATAGAATCATAGCATGCCCTGGGTTGAAAATGACCTTAAGGGTGCAGATGAGGTTTCCCTTAATCTTTCACAACTGCAGTAGAAGTACTCTATCATCAGCTGTACGGACCCTTGTAGGTAGGATGGTATTGTACTACCAAAACAATGCCTGTTGTAATCCTACAGAAAATATTTTTTTCTATTTTAGCTAAAACAAGACTTTACAGCAGAGAAAAATGACAAAGCTACCTTCTTAAAAGGAGAGAGTTGAGTTTTGAAATACCACCTCAGTTTCTATTTCTGTCAGAACTAGAACTGAGAGAAAGCTGTGTGGAAACTTCTATACTTTTCTCTGTTCTAAGCCATTCTGACCATACTCAGCCCGGCAAATTCACAGAAAAATTTAGATGTACTGGTCCATCTAAATTTGCCCTTTGAAGATAATGTTGTTTCCAAGAGGAAGTATGTGATCTGTGCAGAATGCTGCAGGCCTGAGTGATTTGAGGCAGCTAGTATTGATCATCAAATTGCATGCCTCTACCTCCGCCAAAAAAATTTCAGAGAAATATATTGAGACTTTCTATTCTCTGCACTTTTTTTCTGTTGTTTGCAAGCACCACCTAGGATCCAGTAATGGCTTCCAGCCATTTCCATGCATTTCAATAGCTGAGCAGTACCACATAGATCTTGCTCTGAAATGGGTATAACTAAGTGTAGTGCCTTAAGGATAAGCTTGCTATTATGACAGTGTTTTGAACACTTGAGATGTACTGCAGGGAGATTCTCTCCATTGTTAGCCAAATCTCAAGAAAGTCTAGTTTTTTTTTCTTTACAATTTGATTATAAATAGAAGATGATAAAAATTTGTACTTCTTGTGCTTACCTGTTTTGCCAATATATAGTCTTCTTTGAGAACCTGTTGAAAAAAGATGCTGTTCTCTCCTTATTTACATTCGCTGAATCACATTTAAACTTCTTGCTAGTGCTTTCTATTGTGATTGCTATATTTCATCATTGGTTAGAGGGGAATATCATCCATGCAGTATCATCCATGTATTATCCAGCAAGATACCGATTCATAGAACATTCTCTAGCCTTCAGTATATGTGTGTTTACGGACCCCTTTGTAATGCACCAGCTATTTGGTATCTTCAGATTTCTTACTTTCTTCCCCTATGTCACAATATAATTTGCATTTTTACAGTATAATGTATTCTTCATTCTAATAATGCTCTCAAACCTGTTTTTGCTGAAGCTTGTCTAATGCTGTAACAGAAGGAAAGGAATGCAATGCTGCTAAATGTAGCCTAAAATATTAGTGGTGCCCTAAAAAAAAGCCAACAAATAATGAGGGGTTGCAATAAAACAAATAGGAAAACAAATACATCCTTTATCTTTTATAATAAAAAATACACAATGCTGTACATAGGAGACAGAACTGTTAATATGGTAACTTAGGAGGAGCAGCTTTTCCCAACCAAGAGGTTCTCAAACAAGTAATAAAATGCTTTTCAGTCATCAGACAAATTTCCTGACGTGGATACCAAAATCTCTAGTGTTAGCTGAGGTCTGTATGTACCTTCTCCCTTGTAGGACCAAAGCCTTAACAAGTTGTTACTGCTTACAAATCCTAACCAAAGTCATTATGATTAACAGAACTGTATGAATATAACAGAGCTCTTTTACTTCCTACTCCTCCAGTGTTAGTGACCACTACAGATGGTATTTAGTCATTTTATTCATTTTATTCATTTCTTACTCATCACCACATTAAAGAGTTTTTTATAAGTTACGTTGAATAAGCCTTTTATTTTTATTTTCTCTTTTTTTTCTTTTCCCCCTCCCTCGCTGATTTTAATTATCTTTCTCTAACAGGCCACTTAAAAAATCTCAAAGTGCTCAATGTGAGTTTTAATAATTTGAAGTCTGTCCCTCCAGAATTGGGTGACTGTGAGAATCTTGAAAAACTGGATTTGTCTGGAAACATGGAAATAAGCGAGCTTCCATTTGAAGTAAGACAACAAACTGTGTTTTTTCTACCCTTCTTATTCAGAATGCAGACATTAAATCACATTCCTTCTAGTTTTTCATGATGAAATTATAGTAGTGATATCACTGAAAATGCCTTACTGTCAGCTAAACAGGATGAAGTTTCTTTGTTTTGGTTTTCAAGTGACTAAATTTTACTCATATTTATTTCGATGTATGAAGGAGGACAAGATTCCAAAGGGAGTTTTGCCAGTAGTGACAAGGAGAAAGCCGCTATTTAGCAAAGTGTGCCTTGACAGTCAAATTCACTTACTAACCTTCATTTGTTCCCAATGTCTGTTTTCTTTAAAAAGAATATGGATAAATATATAAAAAACACTGAATGTTGCTATAAGTGTCTGTCTGAAATGGATATTACGTGAGAGGCATGGTATGAATATAGAATGAAGACTGAGAAAACAACTCCCAGGCACGCACCAACATTTTCTTGTGTTGGATGCATAAATGTTCTCTGCCCTGGCTGTTAAGATTCTTGTTGTTCACTGAGAAATGAAACCGTTAGCTGATACCTGAGCGCAGTTTCAGATATAATCAATATTTCTCAGATTCTCAGACTCCTGATTTCTGGATGACAACTGAGAAGAACATCAGGGAGAAGTGTCAGGCTATTCTTTGCTGATTTCTACTTTTTTTTTTCTCTGAACATTTGTTATGAGTGATTTCTAGGCATTAGTGGAATTAATTAAACTTATGTGAGGTCTGCTTGGGCCATGCTTATGTTCTGTTTCAAGGAAATGCAAACAATAATGAACTTTTCTCTCTGGCTTTTTGATGTAAGGCAGTTCATTTGGCAAAGAACTGTTCTATACTAACTGAACTATATAATGAAACCAAATAACAGTTTTGAAGTGAAGATAGTAATTTCCTAATATAACTGCCATTACTACTTGTAAATTTATGCTGTCATATAAGTTGTTCCCATGTCTGATTTTTTTTTTGCCAGCCAAATAAGAAATTCCTATACTGTTATGAAGTCTGTTATGTCTGCTAATTTATGTTAAGAAGTTGTGCAAAGTGGGAAAGCTCAAGAAAGAGAATACACTAAGCAGCTTTAACTTGTACTACTTTTCAGCTAAACTATGGTTTTTAAGTAGGCTTACAGCATGTATACTACATATGCTTCTCGTTCTTTTAGTCTAACAATTTAATTTTTGAATGCAGATATTTTAAGCTGAGGTATGCCAAGATGTTTTGAGTACTGAAATCCCGTGGGCATTAATTCTACGTCAAATAGATTCAATATCTGGTGGCAATACCTTGGTGCATGTATGTGTGTGTCTTCATTCCTGGTATAGGACTCTTTATCTGCCTTTAAAGGCCACTCTCAGCACTGTTTAAACCATCTTGCTCATTTTAAAATGGGATGATCTGATCCTTCATTAACAAAATGAGGGTGTAAGCTCTCATATTTTTACTTTAACACTTAGGATTTCATACCATTCTATACCACTACTAAGCAAGTCCAAATTGCTTCAGCATCTATTTTTCTCACTTTTACCATTGAATGTCTAACATTTCCGTATTTTAAAAGTTCAGTTTATTTTGTATGTTAGATTAATACTATGAGGACTACTCTGAATGTTATGCCTCCAAGTTTTTTTATGTTGGTCCATGATGCCCGAGGCAGATGATGGTGATGTGGTAGTAGAAGCTGAGCCTTCCCAACAATATTCCTTTACATTTTGTTGCTGTGTGACAGGTGGCAGCAGAGGGGCAATCTGACAAAAATGGCTTCTGACACGGAAGTACATATGAAGCAAAGGTGTGTCACTGAATTCTTTCATGCAGAAAAAAATGCATCCAGTGACATTCACCAGTGATACCTGAATGTTTATGAAGACCAAAGAGTGAGCACACTGAGCTGTTGTGTGGTGACAGTGACAGAGGGTCAATTCTGCTGGTGCAAATTTTTACGAGTGCAGCTTGCAGGCTTTTGTTCATTGCTGGTGAAAATACACAGCTAATGGTTATGACTATGTTGAAAAATAATGTGTTGTAGCTGAGAATATTTGCTGTGTCAAATAATATTTTTTATATAAGTTGTAGTTTCCATGCGAATATACAGGAGGCATTACTTTCATAGTACCTACGTAGTTGAAAAATAAGTCCTTTTATAGAATAGGTTTATTAACCTGAAGATGAATTCAGTCTGTTTTGGCAACATTTGTAAATTAAAATTGCCTGTCACTGGATTTGAATAAAAATGTGAATTGAAATAAAATGTAAATACCCACAAAGGTAACCTATGTAGCATTACTTTTACCGAGCCAATTACTAGAAGTTATATCTAGACCTTAGCAACCAGATTTGAAAGGGGAGGATGCACTATGAGGTTTAGATTCAGTCTTCCTTGAGATGATACTTAATTTATAAAATTCCTCTGTGGAGGTGAACATTTTTCTCTAGCTAAGATGTTCAGGTGTGGCATGCCCTTCCTCTATGTTATCCAGTTTTCCTACCATAGTCAGATCATATTGGGTGCCATGCTCTGTAGCTACAGAGAAAGTAGGATGGATAGACTTGTTTTTAAAAGTCTTGTACCATTTGTGCATGTATAACTGAACTTAAGAATTACTAAGATATCGGTATTTTAACTGATGAATAGAATTCCTAATTGTTGTTTTTATACATGTTATTCACGTAATTTATTTTTCTATTTAAACAAAAAAAAAAAGATGGTATTATAAATTACATATAATTTCTAGTATACGTTTTTCAAAAATCTGTTCTGGCCTCATTTTGAGGCGTGCTGCCTTCAAAAACCATTGCTTTATATTTATTTACTAAATCACAGAATTAATATTTCATGTGCACGGCACAATAATTGCTTTGTGCTGATATTTCAGAGATAACTTTGATGTGTTGAAGTGCCAGATCTTCTTCCACACTGTAAATTTTTGTTAGTAGTGCTACATCAGACAAGTGTATCGACAGATGTGAGCTAGAAGAACTTCAATGAGAAGAGAGGAAAGACAAGGAAATGCTCATTTCCTCTATCACATATGCCATCTGTTGTGGTACATCTTGTCAGTTGCAGGGCAGGCAAATCACTCCATCCCACCAGCAACAAGCTGAAAATGTTTCATATAGATGTTGGCATATTCAAAATCAATTAAAAACGTGTTTATGAAATTATTCTGCTTTGCTAAGTGCTCATGTGCACCAAAGAGTCTGAAATTCTTTCTGAACCTTTGAGAGGTTTGGGTTTTGCAAAGTGAGGGAATGAGGCAGACTGCCACAGTATATGAATACTTTGTCAAAGAAAGAGCAAATTTGTGTACGTATGCTTGTGTTTTCTTGTCAATGCCACATAATCTGGACCCTTGAATTTCAGGGAAATTGCAAGGCTATGCTGTTTGAAAAATACAATTTTAATTATCTGTATCTCGAATCTTTCAACAATGCTAGCTTGTGCAACTGTAAAAAAAAGCAGATAATGTGAGTGGAGCTTCATTAAACAGTTGCTTGACTTGGATGAATTTCCGTTAGAGAGATTTTTGTCTTGTATTTCTTTGTTCGGTGCTGGTGTTTTTTTCAAATTTGCTTAATGTTCATGGTGAGGGGCTTTCTGTCATGACTGGTCAAAGTTCTGTCAATCCATCCTAAGCAACAGCTGCTTTATGGAGCTCATAAAAGACGTAACATCAAACATTAGCAGGAGGGGTGTGAAATCCAAAAGAGCAGGTGCAAAGGTGTTAGGTGTCAGAGAAAATTAATGGAGACCTTAGTGCTGCTCTCATAAATGTTTTAATAAACAAGGGGATAAAGGAGGGAATGTTTCTATATTAGGAGACAGGATTATGTAGTCAGGCACTGTATCAGTTGATCCTGTTCTTGACAGTGGGCTTCCGAAGTCTTCCAGTTAATGTAGCATCACTTCAAAACACTCCACTGTTAGAGCAGGTCAGCAGCTAATATTAACAGCTCCTTTCACAAGAGATCCGATCCATGTGTACCTCCAGGCCATGGTGCTGATGAGCTTTCCCTCAACCTTTCACAAGTTCAGTAAAAGTAACGTCACTCTTCACAGGATGAAATTTTTTTTATAATAGTTTCACAAGATAAGGCGACACATAAGAATGAACAAGAGGGTATAATGTGAGAACTAAAACATGGCTGTATTGCCACAAAAAGCATGAATCTAATCATAAAATAATTTTGTCCTTGGAAAGTACGCTTGGTATTGTTCCAGCTTTACTTTCTCTAAATGTTTCAAAATCTCAATGAATCCAACAGCGACAGAGGTTTTCTTAATCTCAGTGTACATGTTTTTGAGTCATCAACACATCTAATGTGAGGCAGATTTTACATAACTACTGGATAAAAGCTGGATGGAGAGCGGGATAAATTAATGGTGTTCTCTTATTTGGATATTTTAACTTAAAGGAGACATGACTTTGTCTCTGGTGTCCTCATGCATGGATTGAAGAGAAACAAGAGAGGTTTAACTGAAGGAATGATTCTCCATGGCATGTTACTCCATAAAGCACATAGATAGCGAGAGTAATTAATTCTGTGTGAAGAATGAAGTTGAAGAGTCTAACTGAAATTGTAGAATCATTGTAGAAACATAGAATGGCCTAGGTTGAAAAGGACCACAAAGATCATGTAGTTTTATCCCCCCTGTCACGGGCAGGGTTGCCAGCCACTATGCCAGGCTGCCCAGAGCCACATCCAGCCTGGCCTTGAATGCCTCCAGGGCTGGGGCATCCACAACCTCTCTGGGCAACCTGTTCCAGTGCATCACCACCCTCTGAGTGAAAAACCTCCTAACATCTAACTTAAAGCTCCCCTGTCCTAGTTTAAAACCTTGTCCTATCATGTCAACCCATGTAAACAGTCGTTCTCCTTCCTGATTATACACTCGCTTCATGTGCTGGAAAGCCACAATAAGGTCTCCTGGAACCTTCTCTTCGCCAAGCTAAACAAGCCCAGATCCCTCAACCTTTCTTCACAGGAGAGGTGCTCCAGCTTTCTGATCATCTTAGTGGCCGCCCTCCTCTGGACTCGTTCCAAGAGTTCCACATCTTTCTTGTGCTGCGGGCCCCAGGCCTGGATGCGATACTCCAGATGGGAGTATACTCACAAGAGCTGAGTACAGGGGGACAATCACCTCCCTCTCCCTGCTGGCCATCCCTTTTCTAATGCAGCTCAGGGCATAGTTGGCCTTCCAGGCTGCAAGCACACAGTGCTGACTCGTGTCCAGCTTCTCATCCACCAGGACCCCCAAGTCCTTCTCCACAGGGCTGCTCACAAGGAGTTCTTTGCCCAGTCTGTTTAAGCACCAGGAATTGCCCCAGACCAAGTGCAGCACCTTGCATTTGGCCTTGTTGAACCTCAACAGGTTTTCATGGGCCCACTTCTCCAGCCTGCCCAGGTCCCTCCAGATGGCTTCCCTTCTTTCCAGTGTATCGACTGCACCACCCAGCTTGGTCTTGTCTGCAAACTTGCTGAGTGTGCACTCAACGCCGTCGTCTAAGTTACTGATAAAGATGGTGAAGAGATGTCCCAAGACAGACCCTTAAGGAACACCTCTTGTGACTGGCCTCCACCCAGCCATTGAATTGTTGATCACAACCCTTTCGCTGCAGCCAGCCAGCTAGTTCTTAATCCACCGAACAGTCCATCTTTCCAATCCATACCTCCCCAATTTTGAGAAAAGGATGTGATGAGGGACCATGTCAAAGGCCTTGCAGAAGTCTGGATAGATTATGTCCATCACCCTTCCCCTGCCCACCAATGCCGTCACTCAATCGCAGAAGGCCTCCAAATTAGTCAGAAAAGATCTGCCCTTGCTGAAGCCATGTTGGCTGTCTTGAATCACCTCTTCATCTCATACGTGCCTTAACATGGGAAGCAAGACAAGATTTTCCTCTTTTCCCTCAGTTTAAGCTTCAGGTCCTTGCTCAGCCATGCCAGTCTGCTTGACCTTCTCTGCTCAGTTTCTTCCACTGGGGGATGGAGAGTTCTGGTGCCCTCAGAAGGGTGTCCTTAAAGAGCTGACAGCTCTGTTCTGTTCCTTTGCCCTCAAGGACACTTCCCATCCCACAGATCCCGCCCATCACTTCCTTGAGCAGGTGGAAATTCAAAGTCTTGACTTTACTTTTTGCCAGGCCTGTATTCCTCCAGATCACAAACTCCATGAGGGCATGATCACTGCAGCCCAGGCTGCCTCTGATCTTAACCTCTCTAACGCTCTCCACATTGGTGAGCACGAGGTCCAGTGAGGCTTCACCTCAGGTCAATCCATCTAATACCTGGACCAGGAATTTATTCTCAACAGACTCCAGGGATCTCCTGAATTGTCTGCCACCTGCTGTGCCACTAGTTCTTAATCCACCGAACAGTCCATCTTTCCAATCCATACCTCCCCAATTTTGAGAAAAGGATGTGATGAGGGACCATGTCAAAGGCCTTGCAGAATTCTGGATAGATTATGTCCATCACCCTTCCCCTGCCCACCAATGCCGTCACTCAATCGCAGAAGGCCTCCAAATTAGTCAGAAAAGATCTGCCCTTTCTACCCCATCAGATATCCATGTGGTTGAAATCTTCCATCAGGACAAGAGCCTGCGAGCATGACACCTCCCTCAGTTGAAGCAAGAAGGCCCCGTCAACAGGCTATCCCTGATCAGGTGGCCTGTAGCAGACCCCAACCACTAGATGCCCTTTACCAGACCAACCCCTGATTTTCACCCATATGCTCTCAACCTGATCATGGCTGTTACTCAGACACAGCTCTTCACAATCTATCCACTTCTTAACACAGAGGGCAAGTCCCCTCCCTTCCTACCTTGTCTATCCCTGCTGAAGTGCCTGTAGCCTTCAATCAGAGTATTCCAATCATGTAATTCATCCTACCATGTTTCCGTGATAGAAACCAGACCACAGTTTTCCAAGTACGTCACGGTTTCTGTATGGTAACTGTTGAGTCATGGCCTGAACTGCTAATTGAGCACCTGGAGAAAGGACCCAGTCAGCCCTGGGAGCACAAGTGAAGGCAATTCACTTGTGTGAGCAGAAGGGGTGTAGCCTTAAGGGCTGACAGCCACTGGCGAAGGATCTCTTGTTGGAGATCTCTCCCTTGTGGAGTCTTTTCTGTAAGCCTGGATTTTTGGTGGTGGGTGACCACCTTTACTTTTCTTTTGAGATACCATCCCATCTGCCCTAGTCCTTCTGTTTTTCCACTCCTGTATTTCCACTGTGTTAATATTTCCAATTGTAATAGTTTCCAACTCCTCTGTTTATTTCCCATACTGCTTGCATTAGTGTAAGGGCACTTCAGCTGAGCTTTCTGGCACAGTACCTTTCTAGAGGGGCCCTCCCTCAAACCCCTGAAAGAATTCTGAAGTTCTTCCCCCACTTCTTCCTAGAGGGATACGAGAAGGTTTCGGACAGGGGGGGTTAGCAACATTACCACTTTTGAGGAGTTCCTGGAAAATTCTGCAGGGCAGTTCAGAGGCTTATCCCTGCCATCTCCTACAACAACAACATCTCAAATCCTTCTCTGACCCCCCAGCTCCACCTGCTTCCCCCATCAGATCCAGTTGAGATTTCTGAACTACTCACTCCACCCATCCCCCTTCACACCTAGTTTAAAGCTCTCTCAGTGAGCCCTGCCAGATCCTGGACTAAGATCCACTTTCCCCTTGGAGACAGGCTGAGACCCATCTGCAGCCATCAGGCCAGGTACTCAGTAAACTGTTCCATGGATAACCAAAGAACCCAAAGTTCATGTGGTGGCACCAACTTTTCAGCCGCTTATTCAAAACCGTGTTTTCCTCGATTGCTCCATATCCCTCACCACCCCAGAAGGGAGAGAGGAAAATACCACTTGAACACCCACTCCTTCAACTATTTGCCCTAAACCCCTGAAATCATTTTTGATAGCTTGCAGGCTTCCCTGAGCAATTTCATCACTGCCTACCTGAACAACCAATAGCAGGCAGTAATCAGAGGAGTGAACCTGACCTGGGATTTTTTGGTGACGTCTCTGATGCAGGTTCCAGGGAGGCAGCACACCTCCCTATGGATTGGGTCTGCAAATGAGGCCCTCCATTTCCCTAAGAAAATCACCTGCCACAACTATCCTCCTGTCTTTCCCAACAGAGGCAGTCTCAAGGTGTGCCCCACTGTAGGCTTCCTCCTAGGCAGACCCTCCCTCACCTCCCCAGTCACCTCCCCTTCAATTTCCAGCATCTCAAACCTGTTGCTTAGTGGGACCTGTGGGTGCGAAGTAGGCAGGCAGAGGGTGCACCATGATGCTTAGCTGGGACTCTCTTCCAACCCTCGTCTGTCCAACTGTCACAGGGCAGGGGGTCCACCACTTTTCTGGGTGTATCTCCCTGGCACCCTTCCCTCAGGTATGCCAGCAAGTCACTCCACCAGTCAATCTCATGCTCACGCTCCCTGATGGCCCTTAGGCTCTCCTCCTTGAGTTCCTCCTCCTTGAGTTCCATCCACCACCTTACTGAGCAGCTCATCCACCTGCTCACACCTCACACAGGTATAATCGCTGCCACCCTCCCCCAGCAGAAGCAGGTTCAGGCACTCCCTGCAGCCAGAGACCTGAACAGCCACATTTCTGGGCAGGCCCTCCGTCTGTACTGGCATGGTCTTCTTGGAGCAAGCCAGCTGTCTAGTGTAGACCATGTTTAGACCTATGGTCTCAGAGACTGCCAGTAGGAGAGCTGGTCTCCTGAGCAAAGAGGGACAACACTTGTACACCCTGCCACTTGATCCACCTCCCACAGCTGCAGCACTGTATAGGCAGTGTGGGCTATGCTCCCACACTGAGTTTCTCTCCCTGTTTTCAGTGGGCAGTGACAACAATTATTCACCTGGTGTTCTCTATGGTTGGGAGCTAGCTCCTGCCCTCCCCGAGGCTATTTATCACCAAGTGTCAAGGTGAGGTGTGGGTAGTGCCAGCTCCACTGCTGCCCTTGTTAAGAGCTTTTTCACTTCAGATCCCTTGCCCAGTACAGCCTTACCTGCCCTGAAAGCTAGTCTCCACAGCTAATGACCAATGACACGTTTGTGGGGTATTTAAACTGTACCGCGAATGTGCCAGCTCCACCCCTGCTCACTAAGGTGCCAGCCCACCAGCATAAGCACAGCACTGTTACTGGCTTCAGAAAAGCCAGTTCAGCAGAAAGGGATCTGGGGCTACTGGTCAACAGTAGGCTCAACATGATTAAGCAGTAAGTCCTAGCAGCCAAGAAAGCAAACTGCACTTTAGGATTAATTAAACAAAGCACAGACAAATAGAAATTAAGATAGATCAAAACAGTTGATTCTTCTGCTATATTTAATGTTGGTGTATTTGGCTTACATAGTACAGTTTTGGTCGTGAGTGTGGGCTCTGTATGAGGTGTCCTGTATGAGCAGAGACCAGCAGCTGCCTCGTGTTAGATCAGAACCAGTTTCAGCTACTTCAAAAAGGACCCACCACTGGCCAGAGCAATGGTGCATGCAGCCCAGGGACAGCAGAATTGAGAAAGGAAAAATACCATTGGACAGCAGTAGGTAGGAGAGAGGTTTAAGAACAGTCAGAGAAACAATACCACAGCCACCAGAGTTAGTGCACAGGGAGGGCAGAAGGAAATCCAGGAGTGGAGCAGGATCTCACTTCAGCCCAGGAGAGGCCTATGGAGGAGCAGGCTGTCCCCCCACAGCCCATGGGCACCATGCAGAGGAGATCTTCACATGCAGTTGTGGAGGAGCCCTCTGTGCAGCAGTGGGTGGGATCTGAAGGAGGCACAACCCATGGAGATCTCCTGAGTATCTTACAGCCCTGGAGAGCAGCCCATGTGGGGCAGGAGGGCTGGGGGAGCTGCTGCCCCTGAGGACACATGTGGAGCAGTCTGCTACTGAAGGATGGGACCTGTGGTACCAACTCATGTTTAGCAATGCTTGGAGAGCTGTGGGGAAGCCCATGCAGGATAAGTTCAGGAAAGATGGTGTCCCATGGGAGGGACCTCATGCTGGATCAGAAGCAGAATGACAATGGAGGAGTGGCAGAGATGAAGCATTATATTGACTGAGCGTAGCCCCCATTCCCCTGTGCCTTGTGGGAGGAAGAGGTAGAACATGGTGGAAAGCAAAAAATTCTTAGTTTGCTTTTAGTTTATGACTGTTCTGGTCTGTCAGTAATAGGCCATAAATTATGTGAATCTCCCTATGCTGAATTTATTTTACCCATGACAGTAATTGGTGAATTATATCACCGGCCTTATCTCAACACTTGAGCCCTCTTCTATCATATTTTCTCCATCTGTTCCTCTGAGGAGGAGAATGAGAAAGCAGTAAGGTGAAGTTTATCTAGACACCAGTGCAAAACCTCCATAAGGAAGTGCATCCAATATTATGTGCAGTTCTTGTTCCCACAATATAAAAAGTATGTTAAGGTACTTGAAAGTGTCCAGGGGCAACAAAGCTAGTAAGAGGCTGGGAGACGTTCTATGAGAAGAGGCTAAGGACATTTGGGCTGTCCAGTCTTCAGAAAAGGAAGTCAAGAGGCAACCTCTCTGCTCCCTGCAGCTCCCTGAGGAGTGGAAAGAGAGGAAAGTGCTGGGTTTTAATCCCTGGAAATCAATGGCAGGACAGGGGAATGACACAAAGCAGCACTCGGGTCAGACTGGATATTAGGAAAGTAGTCTTCACTAAAACAGTGGCCAAACACTGGTACAGGCTTCCTAACAAAGCAGTTGTTGCCCCACACATTTCAATGTTCAAAAGGTATTTGGATAATGCTATCAATAATATGCTTTAACTTTTGTTTAGCCTTGAGGTGGTCAAGCAGATAGTCTTGATGATCTTTGTCGGTCCCATCCAACAAAACTATTCTATTCAATTCCATCCTATTCACATTTCCTATCATTTGCAAAATCATTTATTATTAAAAATTGAAAAAGAAAGCATGCAAACTGCCAATAACACATCTTTTTTTCTCTTGAAGTGAAACTTTTTAGTGAAAGGTCAAAGACAGAAGTAAAACTCCTATTAAGACGTGACGGGTGTAATACCAATAAAACTTTACTAAATTCAAAGTCTCTATCTCTTGACATACAAATTTTGTACTGTGATGGATGACAGCAATGAAATTAGATTTAACACCATTACCATGTTTTTATAATTTCTCTTATCGGTGTTCCACATCAAAATCATGTAGTGCCCTGGGAGTTAAAAACTTGTGCTTCAGTTCCGGGGACAATCGATAGCTCCGGGTACCTGGTTCTCAGAAAAGAAGAAATATATCTCCCAGAAGACTTTTACCGTTCAATTTCTGTTTAGAGGGAAAGATAAAACTGCTCAGGATCATGAGGCTGTCCCTTTTTTCACTGCTCATCACTATGGTGTGTACTCGCTAGTCGTCTAGCCTTCAACATTAGAGTAAGACCTTCAGTTTTTGGATACTCTCTTTTATTTGATTTATTACCTTCAATTCCAATTATATTGTATTATATTGTGTTATCTTGCATTCCACTATCACATTTAGTAAATTAGTTTTCTCCCTTAGCTCATTGCCGCTGTTTTGTTTTCATGCCTATCCCCTTACCATTTTCCTTTTATCCCTTGCCCGTATTGTGGGTCACGGGTTGGTGGGTCCTTCCACCCCATTAGTCTCAAAACTGTGCCAAGCTGACCCAAAACCATTGACAACCATGCAGTACATATGTTTTTACAGCATTTTGCTGTTTAGGACACAAGTAGAACTCACCTGCAGTTATGTTAAGATTAGTGGACTCAGATTTCACCTGTCCTGCCCTACTGGGCTTATTGAGTGTAATGGAAGCAAATGTATGTGGATAACATTATGTTGGGTTCATGTGGTGAGTCCCTGGCAGTGGAGTGAGAAAAAGGGCTGCAGGGGTGACCCCTGTAATAGGAGGCCAGGAGCTGTCTCATGTTGGACAAAGACTGTTCTAGCCTGCTCCAAGAGGGACTTACCACTGGACAGAGTCGAGCCCATCAGAGACTCAAATGGCATTTTTGTGATGGCATATCTAAGAAAGAATACAAAATGTTGTGTGGCTAGAGCTGAAAATACTGTGAAAAAGTAGAGAGAAACAGCCCTGCAGACACCAAGGCCAGTGAAGAAGGAGGGGAAGATGTGCTCTACACAATGGAGGAGTCCTCTGCAGACTGTGAAGGAGACCATAACTCACTGCCATTTTCACAGAGCAGACTTCCACCATGAAACCTGTGGAGAATTCTGTGTTGTGTCAGGTGTAAATACTTGAAAGGAAGCTGCAGCCCACAGAGTGCCCATGCAGAAGCAGGCTCCTGGCCAGAACTACATCCCATGGAAAAAGGCCAATGCTAGAGCAGCTCTTAAGTAATAACAGCCTAGAGCAGCCAAAGCTGGAGCAGTTCCTGTAGGACTGCATCTTATGGAAAGGACCTTACACTGGAGCAAGGAAGAGAATGAGGAGGAAGGAACAGCAGAGACAAAGTACTATAGGCTGACTGCGGTTCCTATTCCTCTGTGTCCCTCGGGGAAAGGGAGGTGGCAAAGTTGAAGAAGAGTGAACTTGAGCCTTGGAAGAAGATCAGGGTAGAAGGGGTGGAGATTTAAATATGTTTTAAGTTTTTGCTTAGTTCTTTCTTACTGTCCTCCTCTACCCCATCACTGGTAATAAATCAAATTTATATTCCAAAAAACTAGTTTGCTTTGCCCATTACTGTAACTAGTTAGAGATCTCCATCTCTCCCATATACCAATTTATGAGTTTATTTCATCACATTTTTTCATCTGTTCTGCTAAGGAGAAAGAGTGAAAGAGCAGTGTGGTGAGCACCTAATAGGTACCCAAGAATAATCCACCACAACCCTCTTCCCCTTAGGCAGACCTAGTTGAGAAATTCTGTGACAAAAACAATCCTTTCTTTCCAAAATTAAAAATATAGTCAATAATATTCTTCAAAAATATTCTACAAGTAAAATAAGATTCATAGTAGTCCATAGTCAGGTTTGGGAACACTAATCTGATCCCCTGTTTACCACTGACTTCCATGACTTTTTTTATGGCAAATTTTTCAGTAAAATGTTAACCTGGACTTAAAGACAGCTTGCAACAGAGAACATATCACAGCATTTTGTTAGTTGTCACATGGTTACTCTTACTCAAAAAAGGTCATTTGTTTCTAGTCTGAAACTGTGTGAATTCACATTTTAGCCTTTTGCTTTATATTAATTTGCTGCAATGAAAAGTCTTTCCTAGATCATGATTTTTCACTGATAAACATTGACAAAGAAATGGACTTGTACACTATTCTTCTAGTTTGAAGTGCATGCTTTCTATTAATTCTAGTGTTTTTCTTCAAAATGTTCCCCAGTATCTCTATTCCCTTTATCTTTGAACACTGGAAGTGGTATACTCTTTCAAGTAAGATTAGCAGAAATGTTAGATAAATACGATTTCTCTATTCTGGTCTATTCTTGTGTACTTTCTGCTTATATATTCAACAATTCTGACAGTAGAATTTGCACTAGGAATAAATGCTCAGTGAATTATTTTTGAACCTCTATGTTTTATGGATTTACAAACACTCATAACATACATCTTTCTTCTGTAAACACAGCTGCTATGATTGTGTCCATGCCTATGATTTTCAGTGTGTCATATTACACACACACAAAAAAAACAACTCTAGAAATAGAATTTCAATCAATACCAAATCAGACATCTTACAGAAGTTTATTGCATAGGTATCAACATCTAGTCAAGCAAATTTGTAATTTCACTGAGAGAAAGATCTGTAGGTTAATTTCAGACAACTTGATTTCCATAAGCCAAATATTTTATCATGTATCAATTGTTTCTTTTTAAACCTGTTTCAGATGATTGTCAATTCGATACGCTTACAACTGCTTGAACAATTCTGATGACTTTTTGAAAAAAAAGTGATGTGATACTGGGTTTTTGCAATTTTTTGAAATTTTTTCATTGTTCCAACAGCATTAACAGTTAGAGACCAACTCTGGAGGGTTTCCTTTCTGTTAGTAATATGACTACTGGAGTTTGTGGCTAGAATAAAAAACAAACCTAGTATTTAAACATTCTTTTCTTTCAAAAGACCTAATTCTGGAAGTTTCAAAAGAGAAAACTTCAAGAGCATGTGTTTTTTTTGTTGTTTTTTTTTTTTTAATGGAAATCTTGGGAAGAATGCCTTTTGTTGCTCTGATTTTAAAATATGACTAACTTAAGTGGCCATCAACTGCACAGAATTGGACATAATTCATAATACAGTAAAAAATCAAGATGTAAATATAATTTCTCCTATTTGCATATGTAAGAGTTTAGGATGATTTAAATTTGAGACTAAATTCTCAAAGTCCCAAGTTTTTTCAGATTAAAAAGTATAGTTTTATTAGACAAAAAATATGTAGATCTAGATTCCTACAGTATAGACATTTACATAGTTTACTTATAAACTATTATATTATTAAATAGCAAGTAACATAACTTTTTTTTATCAGCAAACACATTCTTACACAGCTTGGAAACTTCCCATCAATGTCCACAAAATCCTGTATTTTGAAACTAATAGTAGAATACCTTCATAATCAGTTTTGGAGATGGTACTTGTTCACGCCGTTTAGTCCTTAAAATCTTATTACCTACAATGCTATACTATAAGACTGTTTTGCACAGAACTTTCAGCCACCTTGGTATTTGAACATGTGAACAGGGAAAAGTCTACAACATGTTTGAAAAACCAGCAGAATATCTATAGGATCTATTTGGAAAGTAAATGCAAATAGCTATGTATCTGTGTTTTAAATATTGCAAACAATCAGATGAATAATTTGGTCTTAAGAGTACAACAGATCATATCCATCTCCTATATTAATCTTTCTCTTATGTAATCAGATTGTTTTCTACCATTATTTATGCTTCACTGTTTCAACTACAATGTACAGTGTCTTTATCCTCAGGGCAACTACACTCACATACATTTTCGTTAGGACAATTTAGGGCTTGTTATGGTGGACATAAAAATATATGTGTGGATTTTAAAGGGTGAAACGGCGTCTTATGATGGATCTCCCACTTTTTTCTTTATCTGTAATATCTAGGAGCAACAGTGGTAACAAATAAGACAAATCCAGGATGGTTTTTAAGTGCTTCAGGCAGTCTAATTTTTCAGTTGGATAAAAATAGAATTATTCTGGTATCCTCAAGTGATTTAAAGATTTTTGATCTTCAGAGCTGAAGACTGAATAATACTTTTGTAGTGTAGGAAGGAGCAGAATCTGTGAAAAGAGAAAAAAATATATCTCAAACTTCATCGGTATAATCAAGCATAAATAAATGGAGACCTTAACTAGAAACAGCTAAGTCTGGTTTTGATTCAAAAATATTCTACGAATGACATTTGTGAAGTTTTCATGTGAAGAAATTCACTTGATCTATATTATACAGCAGCTACTGCTTTTCCAGTCTGCTTTTCAGAAGCAGGCATTGGCATAATTTATATCACAAGAGCTCAGAATCCATGTGTGAATCTCAAATTAAATAGCATCAGTAAAAAACGATGGAGGTAAGTTTAGTCCGGAAAGGCAGGAATGTCTCCCTAAGCTGTTTTGGTCCAAAGGTGTACAAGAGTCATCCATGCTGAAAAGCATTTCTTCAGACAAATCCCATTGCATTTCTTTACATTTCTATTTTACCAAGTACTACTATATAGACCACTTAACCATAGAATCATAGAATCATAGAATGGTTTAGGTTGGAAAGGACCTTTAAGATCATCTAGTTCCAACCCCCTTGCTATACCCAGGGACGCCTCCCTCTAGAACAGGTTGCCCAAAGTCCCATCCAGCCTGGTCTTCAGTGCTTCCAGGAAGGGGGCATTCACAACATCACTCGGCAACCAGTTCCAGTGCCTCACCACCCTTACAGTGAAGAATTTCTTCCTAATATCTAGTCCAAATCTACCCTCATCCAGTTTAAAACTATTTCCCCCTGTTCCACTGCTACACGCCCTCAGAAAAAGTCCCTTCCCAGTTTTTCTGTAGGCCCCCTTCAGGTACTGGAAGGCCACTATAAGGTCCTCCCAGAGCCTTCTCTTCTTTAGGGTGAAGAGCCCCAGCTGTCTCAGCCTATACTCCTAAAGGTGAACTCCTAAAGGTACTCCTGCCCTCTGATCTTTTTTGTGATTCCTCCGGACCCACTCCAACAGCTCAGTGTCGTTCTTGTGTTGGGAGCCCCAGAACTGGATGCAATACTACAGGTAAGATATCGTGATAACAGAGTAGAGGTCAGAATCACCTCCCTTGACCTCCCTTGACCTTGAGCTGGTCATGCTTTCCTTGATGCAACCAGGATACTCTTGGCCTTCTGGCCACAAGCACACATTATGGGCTCATGTTGAGTCTTTCATCAACAGATGCTCCCAAATCCTTCTCCTCAGGGCTGCTCTCAAGCCAGTCTCTGCCTAACCTGTACCTGTGCTTGGAATTGCCCCAACACAGGTTACAGGACCTTGCACTCGGCCTTGTCGAAATTCATGAATTCGACACGGACCCACTTCTCAAGCATGTCCAAGCCTCTCTGAATGTGTGCCAACTGCACCACTCAGCTTGGTGTCATCTGCAAACTTGCTGAGGGTGCACTCGATCCCACTGTCCGTGTTACCTGCAAAGATATTAAATAACACTGGTACCAGCATTGATCCCTGAGGAACACCACTCATCACCTGTCTGCACTTGGACACTGAGCCATTGGCCACAACTCTCTCACAAATGGAGTGCGACCATCCAGCCAATTCCTTATCTAGTGAGTGGTCCATCCACCAAATCAATCTTTTTCCAGTTTGGCAACCAGGATGTCATGCAGGGCAGTGTCAAACGCTTTGCACAAGTGCAGGTAGAGGACATCAGTTGGTCTTCTTCTATCCGCTGATTCTTTAACTCCAAAATAAAAGGACACCAAGCTTGTCAGGCATGACTCGTGCCTGGTGAAGCCATGGTGGTTGCCATCCACCACCTCATCTTTATTTCCTATGTGCCTCCTGAAAGCCTTAGTAGGGCTTTCAGGAGGATCTATTCTGTGGTCTTGGTGGTCACAGAGGTGAGGCTGACTGGACTGTAATACCATGGATCTTCTTTTTTTCCCATCTTGAAACTTGAGGTTATATTTCCCCTTTTCCAACCAGTGGGAACTTCACTAGTCTGCCTTGATCTTTCAAATATGATGGACAGTGGCTTGGAAAATTAATCCACCAGTTCCCTCAGAACCCATGGATGGGTTTCAGGAGGATCTATTCTGTGGTCTTGGTGGTCACAGAGGTGAGGCTGACTGGACTGTAATACCATGGATCTTCTTTTTTTCCCATCTTGAAACTTGAGGTTATATTTCCCCTTTTCCAACCAGTGGGAACTTCACTAGTCTGCCTTGATCTTTCAAATATGATGGACAGTGGCTTGGAAAATTAATCCACCAGTTCCCTCAGAACCCATGGATGGGTTTCAGGAGGATCTATTCTGTGGTCTTGGTGGTCACAGAGGTGAGGCTGACTGGACTGTAATACCATGGATCTTCTTTTTTTCCCATCTTGAAACTTGAGGTTATATTTCCCCTTTTCCAACCAGTGGGAACTTCACTAGTCTGCCTTGATCTTTCAAATATGATGGACAGTGGCTTGGAAAATTAATCCACCAGTTCCCTCAGAACCCATGGATGGGTCTCATCAGGTCCCTTGCGCACAACTTCTGCACTTTCAGGCTCTTCAGATGGTCTTGAACCTGATCTTCACTTATGGCAGGCAGATCTTCCTTCTCCAGGCTCGTACCTTTGCTTTCTGCATCTTGGGCAGTGTGTCTAGAGCCCTTGCTCATGAACACTGAGGCAAAGAAGTCATTGAACTCCTCAGCTTTCTCTATATCCCTCATGACCAGGTCTCCAGTTTCCTTCTGGAGAGTGCCTACATCTTCCCTGGCCTTCCTTTTATCACTGATATACCTGTAGAATTTCTTCTTGTTCCCCTTTTCCTCCTTGGCTAGGTTTAATTCTATCTGGGTTTTGGTTTTTCTTATCTGATCCCTGGATGCTCAGACAATTTGTAGTCCTCCGAGGTAATCCATTCTTGCTTCCACTCCCCATAGACTTTCTGCAGTTAAGTAAGTGACCAAATACGAGGAATGAAAAGATCTCATAGTGTTCATTTCACAAAGAAATAATTGCATGCATACAATCTCAAAGAGACTTGAACAGCTTGTACGTGTATTTTGGCTCACGGAATACATTGCCTTTATTTCTTAAAATGCTTCACTAAACAGCACTCAAGAAACTGATAGTTATTTCACAGTAGCAAAATAAAGCAATAAGTAAACTTTCAGGAACTGCGTAATCTAATATATATATATATATATGGGTTTATTACATTCTTGTTACACTGGTTAAGTAAATAATACTTTTATACAAGTACACAAAGAATGGTCTAAAGGAAAAGAGCATTTATATATAGTTTATACATTTTACACTTCCTCCTCAGGAGCAGAAGCATTTTGCAGAAACTCAAGATCACTGATGCTAATCCCAAAACATGTAACTAAATCTGGAAAATAGGAACAATCACTGTATATATTAGCACTGAAATAAGGTTAATGTGAATGTACAAACAGATCATTAGGTTTCTACACATTTGTTCAATTTCTAGTGACCTGAATGTTTAAAAAAACACTTGAAATGTTCACTTTTAGTCTTATTTAATACCACAATTGTCAATTGCTGTCTAAGAATTTATTGCTTGTACTCTTAAAAAATAATGTTCTGAGTGTACGTTTGCATTTATATTCCAAGACAGAAGTATGTTACCATAAGTGACCACGTACCTCTTTCCTTTAAGTCTTCAATATAGGCTTTCATAAACTCTTTTTCAAATTGTTCTCGTTCACGTTCACTTTCTATAATTTCTTCAGTGTCTTCACACACAATAGTTTCAACTGGGCTGTCCTTGAGACTTATAAATCTGAAGAGAGAAATTAAAGCAAGAATATATACACAAGTTTCTGAGCATCACTGGGCAATATGAATATAATTTTAGAAGCCACTACTAAAGCCAAAATGGGAAACACAAGGAATATTTACTTGATTTATTTTGTAAAAAAGACAAATACTTTCTAAAGATAAATTATTCACAGAATCACAGAATCACAGAATTATCAAGGTTCGAAAAGACCTAGAAGATCATCCAGTCCAACCATTACCAATACTTCCCAGCTAAATCATACCCCTCAACGCAACATCCAAACGTTTCTTGAACACTCCCATGGTCGGTGACTCCACCACCTCCCTGGGCAGTGCATTCCAATGCCTGACTACCCTTTCCGAGAAGTAATACTTCCTAATGTCCAGCCTGAGCCTCCCCTGGTGCAGCTTGAAACCATTCCCTCTAGTTCTATCACTGATTACACGAGAGAAGAGGCCGACCCCCAGCTCACCACAACCTCCTTTCAGGAAGTTATAGAGAGCTATAAGGTCTCCCCTGAGCCTCCTCTTCTCCAGGCTGAACAATCCCAGCTCCCTCAACCGCTCCTCATAAGGCCTGTGCTCCAGACCCCTCACCAGCTTCGTAGCCCTCCTCTGAACACGTTCCAGGGCCTCAATGTCTTTCTTGCGGTGAGGGGCCCAAAACTGAACACAGTACTTGAGGTGTGGCCGCACCAGTGCTAAGTACAGGGGGACAATTACCTCCCTGTTCCTGCTAGTAACACTGTTTTTGATGCAAGCCAGGATGCCGTTGGCCTTCTTGGCCACCTGGGCACACTGTCGGCTCATGTTCAGTCGAGCATCAATCAGTACCCCCAGGTCTGTTTCCTCAACACAGTCCTCCAGCCACTCTGCCCCAAGCCTATAGCGCTGCCTGGAGTTGTTGTGGCCAAAGTGCAGGACCCGGCATTTGGTCCTGTTGAACCTCATCCCATTGGCTTTGACCCAGCTCACCAGTCTATCCAGATCCCTCTGCAGGGCCTCGCTACCCTCAGGCAGATCCACACTCCCTGCCAATTTGGTGTCATCCGCGAACTTACTGAGGGTGCACTCAATGCCCTCATCCAAGTCATCAATAAAGATGTTGAAGAGGACAGGCCCCAGATTCCAACTAATCACACTGCTTGTTAATATCTCATTAATTGCTCTGTCTCCAGCTGAACATCACCTGCAGAAGTGCATATTTACTGTAAATTCAGACAAAATGGCCTTCAGTTTAATTGGAGTTTAGCAACAAAATTCTGTTTCATAGAAAAAAGTGCATAAATAAATACATTTACATGACACTATTTAACATTCTAACTAGCTGTATTTCATTTCCAAAAGCGTACTTCCTATCTTACTTTTACTTACTTTAAACCTGTGGTAGACTCACAAACAGCTGTGGGTATTTCAACCAGATCATCACCACTGACGACTAGCAAACTGAGTTTTGACATGTTAACCAAAGCTCGTGGAAGATAAGTTAACTTGTTTTTCTGTAGGAGAAGTGTCTGCAGTTGATCTAATCTATAAAATTGTAAAGACAAAGATAATATTAAATATTTATTTCAGACAGAATCATCTATCTAAAATGGTAGTACAAACTTAATCTTGTGTTGTTAAAAAAAAACCAAAAACAAACAAAAAACCTCTAACTTGCATCATCCATGGCTTCCAAAAAAATTACTTGTAACACACTTTTCCCAAAAATTGTCTTCAAATTTAGTGTAAATTTCCATCAGTGGTTCAACAGTATTGATAATAACAGCATGTCTCTGATAAGCACTCAAGACGAATATTAGAAAAATTACTGCACTTCCATACAGAAGCGTCAACAGAATGTGATATAAATTCTTACCTTGAATATCCAAGAACAAATGAAAAATATGGGTCACCAGCTCACACCTTTGCCTATATGCTGGTTTCTATGAATTAGATATATCTGTGCTGGGCAGTATGTTCCCAACTACTGTTTTTAACTAGTAATTAGTGCTGTGGGGAGCAAAAGAAAGGCCAGCTCCTGATCATGTGCTTCTCACATGTTGCCCCACTGAAATCAATTTTATGTCAGTGTTCTGTGGAAAAACGTATTAGAGTTCTTTTGCTTTATTTCCCCTGGGTTTTCCAAATGGAACAGTAACTTGTAGCTCTGCACTTATTTCTCAGGTAAATAGAAGAAGAAAAGAACAGAAGACTGATGAAGTAATTTTGTTTCATGTGACCAGAAGGGTTCATTCTCAAAATACTGTTGTAGGCTAATGCTGATTAGGCCTGAGAGGTTTGTCTGAATTCAGGGAAGGTAGTGAGTAAAAGTTCAGTATACTGACAACTAATCTTTTTTAATCACAGATGACATGGTAATCAAGACACCTAATGAGACTATACATTTACACTAAAGGGGTAAAGAATCCTGAAGTTCTCTACTCTTCAGAACTTGTCTCAATCGCCTGATCTAAAAATTCAGAAACCAAAGTCAGATAATAAAAACTGTTTTGTGATGTCTAGGTGTGATGCTTTAGTACTGAGGTTTGCAATTCAATTCTAAATGGAAAAGAAAATGAATGTTTTAGACATATATATACATTTAAGTTGGAAGTTATACAGAAAAATAACTGATAAATCAAATTCATATCCCTCAACAAAATAAAAATATTGTCCTACAAGCTCTTCCAAATTAATCAAATCTCTGCTCATATTCCTGGGAGCAGTGGGGAAGAAGTTTTACATTATTGTAGATAGAGTATTTGACTGTATTTTAATTACTAATACACATTGACACTTCCGCCATTCTGTCAGAGAAATCTGATTATGCAATGTCCCAGCAAAGTATTTTTACCCAGCCCCATAGTTTCTGTGAATGAGAAAGATGCAAGATTTTTCCATGAAGTCTCCTCTTGCTCAAGAATTTATGTTGCCTAATCAATAAACAATTCTTCTTCTTCTCTTCTCCTCTCCTCTCCTCTCCTCTCCTCTCCTCTCCTCTCCTCTCCTCTCCTCTCCTCTCCTCTCCTCTCCTCTCCTCTCCTCTCCTCTCCTCTCCTCTCCTCTCCTCTCCTCTCCTTCCCTCTCCTCTCCTCTCCTCTCCTCTCCTCTCCTCTCCTCTCCTCTCCTCTCCTCTCCTCTCCTTCCCTCCCCTCTCCTCCCCTCCTCTTCCCTCCCCTCTCCTGCCCTTCTTTTATGGGATCAGAATTGCATTTTTAAAAAACTATTTCAGTGAAGCAAGCATGTCTACTGGATAGGAAAGTCTGAATAGGAGAGGAATGCTTTCAATGTCTTTTTTAATCTTAGTATTTTTCTGCTTTCATGACAGAAGTTCAACAGCTTTCAGTAAATTTAATACAGTTTAGCTCTTCTTTCCTTTCATCCAGTGTACCCTTCTAGATCACTCCAGAGGAAAACTGTTAACAATTCCCTCTGGTAAGTCTCATTTGCAGCAACTGCGATACACATATGACCCACGAACATCCCAAATAACATTGTGTGAATGTGATAGTAAATTATCATAACTGGCAGAAAATGCAATTTGTTAACTGTACAGTAGAGGAACTGACTGTGCAATCTAACATCAGTGAGCCAGAAAACGTAGTTTCTGTTCTCTGACCCAGTCCACAAATAACAACAGCAAAGCAAAAGTGCAGAACTGTCTAAAGCAATGTGAATTTTTCAAGTGATTTTTGTTAATAGTGTGTCCTCTGGAAGTTTGTTACTTTCTAGATTTTCTTTGTAGTTCACAAGCCTGTCCATGAATGAAAACATAAACTACCTGTCTATGTCTTCTGGGAGATCTCTCAGGTTGTTGCTGCTAATGTCCAACCACTGCAAATTAGACATCCGGAGTACACAAATTGGAATAGAATGGAACTTGTTCGCTGACACATCCACAACTGTGATTTGCTTCAGGTTACTTAGCTAGAAAGAAGTTTTGCTTTATTTTAGTTACATTTTGCAAATACATGAAAACATTCCAGTCTTCAAACAGCTTTTGTTTTCTCAACGCACTTAGAAAAAAATCAGAATTTCACTCAATCTTTTAACAGTCTTTCATTTTAGTCACCAATACATTAAAAAAACTATTTCAGGAATATCTACCACAAAATCTGTTCATCCCGTTTTTAACATCATCATTTTATTGAACAAAATTTCCATTTTGAAAGATTCGTATAATTTCGGTCATCAACAAGAACCAAAAAATGCCTTGAATCCTACCTAGGCAACATACAAACTAAGTTCTAAAATGAAAAATTGCGGTGTAGACAATTAACAGATGCAAGGTTACCATTCCCAAAACCAGAGGTTTTACAATTCCCATTAAATATATATATATATATTGATTTCTCTCTTTTATGCACAAAGAACATATTGCAAGGGACTCTTACAAAAGTTTTAAGTAAAGCTTTCCATGTTCTGAATCAGCTACTCACGCTATCGACCATGCAGCTAGGTAACGTGAATCGTATGTCAGTAATGAAATCCTTTAAGAGATTATTCTGTTATACCATTGACTCAAAGCTTGCCGAAGGACACAGATGAACAAGTCCAAGCAAGTCCAGGTCAAGGGTTGAGAAACCCTTTGTCTGAGGGACACAGATGGACTAGGCCAGGGGCAATGAGAAAGAGATAAGCAGCAGATAAATGGCTGTGAAGCTGTCTTTTGTGGGGGCGTATCCCAAGGAAGATGGCCGTCTCAGGGGGTGCACACAGGGATGTCATGCAGGCAGGGAAAAGCGAGGATAAAAGAGGGATCAGCAACCATGAAGTTAGGGTTTCTGACATCAGATTCCTCACGACCTGAGACCTGCATGCTGACGAAGATGCCTGCATACTGAAGAACAAGAGAGTTTTCTGACATCAGGTTCCTCACAACGTGATGCCTGCATGCCGAAGAAAACCCAAGACCTGCATGCTGAAGAAGAGCAAGAAGGTGTCTGCCATCAGATCCCTTGCTACGAAGTCCTGCTTGCTGATGGACTCTCCTGGACCTGCTACCTGAATTCTGCTGTCTGCTCCTGAACGTACCCTGCAGCTTCTTCCTGCTACCCATTTTCTGCCCAAGGCCGGCCACGCTGCTGCTGCGCTCTCCCCCCGTGTTTTTGCCTCGGACCATCGGAACATCTTGCAACAGGACCACTGCTGGATCCTGGTGGTAACTATCCCCGAGTTTACACAATTCTTGCCTATCTTTTCTATTGCCTGCCTTCCCTTCACCATCACCCTAAATCGTCCGTCCTCCCCTTTGCCTTCCCCATCTCCCTGATTAAGGTCTGTAATAAACTTGTCAGACCAACATTTGAACTGTTGTTTCTTAATCTCATGCCAGGTAAACATATACCACAGAACTTCTTCTCCCCCCTATAAATTGGAGCGAGACAAGCCCTACAGATGTCAATGCAGAAGAGAGTGCAGCAGAAAGTATTAGCCTTTGTCCAAAGAGCTGTTTTGAGAATGTAGACATTAATTAGTAGCATTTGTATACCTTTAATAATAATATAATATAATATAATATAATAATAATAATAATAATAATAATAATAATAATATATTTAATTTAATGTAATATCACTTCCAAAGTGAAGGAAATACAAGCAACAGTATAATGAAAAGAGAGTAGCTTGCGAAAAAATGCATCCAGAATCTATGAGAAGGTTTTTTTTAAAAATCAAGTCCTAGTTTGCTGCATTTTATTACCAATCTTCTATTTACTGCAATACTATTAAAATTACATCTGTTACATTTAATTTGACCATTATCATTGAAAATGGTCACATCGGTGACAGAGACTATTTTTTTCTTGTCTGTTTTTTCTAACACATACTAATGCTAGGCCTTACAATTTGGGGAAATCTTTCAAGGGAAAATTATTGAAAATAATGTATTAGAAATCACTACACGGATATTTTATATTTCAGAAACATAATAGAGTTTAAGAGTCTCTCTGAACTGTACACCACTGCATTAAAATATCCTTGGTGAGGTGTTACTCTGGATGCATCTCACTTCTGATTGAGAACGGACAAGTACACATTTTATACTGACACTTCACTTTCAAACATTTTTTCACGTTCAGGAGAGACTACTTGAAATGAACACATGCTCACTCCTCCACTGAAAATTTTCCAGATATTGATTTTATTTTTCCCCAAAATAAGAAAACCTCCCTTTGCAGAAGTACAGCAGATTGACTTTTTCAGATATTACCAATAAGAAAATGGAGGAAAGAATTGACACCATTTTTACATGGCATTTACTTTGTGATTTCAAATAATTTTCACAAATCACAAATCTGAAGCAAATATTTCAAACTTTTCTGCGCTCAGAACAAACAGTTCCTCAACAAGAAAAGTCAAACTCTAACCACCAAGTGACAGACTATTGTAAAATACACCAACATCATAGCTCTTCCAAGTTCCCAATCACTTTGCTTCCATATGCAGTCACTTGTCACGCTGAAACATCTCTATAATATTAATCATATGTGGTAAAATAATATTTCTTCAGCAGCAGCAACTGGTTTTGTACATTTTCCAAAAAGTACGTAAATGCATTAAATATTAAAAACATCTATATAGCAGTGTTATTATATTTTTATGATTATTTCTGCCATTTTTCACACAGTACTGAAAAAAGATTATTTTAATACTTCATTAGATCAAAACTTACTTACATTTTTCAGGATCTTATGCTCCCAAAAAATACACCAGCAAAATATAAGGCTGTCTTTATATGAAGTTTGGTATAGCATTCCAGAGAATATATGGAGCAATGATTATACTATGTAAGCTGCAAGTCACCAGTACTTACTCTTCTAGGGTAACAAAAGCTGTCCATTTTCCATGATGTGTTGAAACTTAAGAGTTTTTATTTCGCCTCTGTAATGTTCCCAAAAAAACACCTATGATATATGTAGCACTGAAAATTATGGCATCTATGTATTACACTTTCTAAATAAAATGCTGTGCATTTTATTCCATTTATGAGAACTGATGGATTTTTGTACATCTTATAACATTTCATTTTCAAATAAGCGTGGCTCCCTTATCATTTTTTGTTACAATTTATATCTGTTTGATGTTGGCTTTTGTTATTTTCCTCTATTATCTCATTTTGAATCAATCAGTATATAGGCTTTATGGAAGTTCAATTTTAAAAAAGAGCTGTATTTGATAGTCTAGCTACCTAGATGTACTTACTGTGCTCCTTATATTTAATCACTGTTGTCATCTTTATTTGACAAACTGCCACATTTTATTGATCTCAATAAACTGTTCACAGAAGTAATCTAGAACTCCACTGCTTTTCCTTCTCTCTGACAGTTAAACTTTTAGTAAAAATAAAAGGACACCATATCCTAGGATGAAGAAGCCTCACCTCAAAAATTAATTTCAATTAACATAAATGTTCTGTGACAGAAAGAGTATCCAAGCAAAGTCAGTACATGACAAGACATAAAAAGGATTTTTATCACCTTTTTATTATTATTATATTTTTAAAATATTATTTTTAAAAAATATTTTTTAAATTTAATATTTTAAATTTTTTAATATTATTTTAAATATTTTCAATCAATTCACTATTTTGCTTTTGCTCACACATTTCAGATACAATGAAGTCAATGGAAATTTGAATAATTTCAGTAGGACCAGATTACCATGTACGTCAGCTCCCAGAAAGCTTAGGCTGGCACTCAGTACCTTGGCAGTGTGGTGAAAGCACTGTAGGATACATGACCCTAGATGTGAATGGTACATTTACCCAATTTGTTCTCATGCATCCCCAGCTTTTCCTTCATGAGAAAGTAGATGCAACCTCATCCATAATATCACTGACATTCCTGAAGAAAAGCATTGAGTAAGAAACTCTGTACTAGACTATACTTAGAGACAGAAAATACCTCTCAAAAAGATAGGCTGTATATTTATAGTCTAACACAAGGTTTCCAAACCAGCCTGTTAAATTAGAGGAGTCAAAAGTATTTAACCAATTTACAAACAGGGTGGTTATTTGCATATTTTTGACTGAACTTTTTGAAGCATAGAAATAAATGACTCCAAATAACATTTCATTTTGTGCTAACTTGATAAGCTTAGTCAAAAATACGCTTGTGGAAGCAAGTCTTCAACTAAGTGTTATCATTCTGATCTTGCAAAACAAAAATCCTATATATTTTTCAGAATTAATTCACAAATAGATGCCGTTATTCTGATAACAAACTGTTTACTTGGAAGTTTAACGTTATCTTTGCATTATTACTGTCATTAGAAAAGTTCAAATTCTGATAGAATAGCTATAACTATGATGATCTATGCATAAATAGTTCATAGAAAGGGACTTTGTATTTTACCATAGACATTTTTAGACAATAAAGACTAAGGAAGCTGTTTGAACAAGCAATATTCACAACAGTTTTTTTTCACTACAATTTTGAGATTACTCCGAAATCACTGTTTCCAAAGGGGGCAAAGGAAAAAATTCCCAAAGAGAAAAAAATTTTGCTTTATAGAAAATGAAAAAAAGATATTATGAACAAATATGACTACAAATAATTATAAAATATTGATTGCCCACTTTATATTACCCTGATAAAATATAAGCAGTTCATCTGAAGTCAAAAAAAGAGTAGTGTATTTGGAAAGTTAATAACAGTAGAAAAGAACCAAGTAATTACACAATATTAACAGATGCAAAATAAATAAAAAGAAAAAATGATGAGGGAAAAAAAAACCATTCAAGTGAAACTTTGATGCTATGCTTCTAATCTATTACACTAGCAACATTTGACAATTGCTATCGGTGAAATCTTTTCACCTTCTGTATATTGGCGCTAAGCAATAGCAATAGCTCAGAGATGCAGCCTGATAAACTCATCTGCAGGACTTTTACAGAATTTCAGTTGGAAATCAGTCTGTCTATTCATGTAAATAGGAAATTGAATATTAAGAGGAAAAAATATGTAACATTCTGTCTTTGGTATTAAAGGGCAGAAGTTTTGTCTCCAGTGATAGCAGAAATTTTTTTTTTTCCTTTTTTGTTTTTTTTAATTTTCTGCACTGCTTGGCTACCAAGTAGGAGAACTCTTGAAGTTAGAACTGGATTTACTTGTTCTTCAGGCAGGAGTTCCATAATGAAAATCCCCATATCCAGTAGAATCACAACAGAGACAAGTCTGTTTTGCACTCTAACATATCTGGTCTGGAATTCAACCTCATCTAGTTGGGCAAACTATTGCAAAGTGTCTGTCATCTAAATTACTTTTCTTTTAATGCTACGGATTATGCATGTGCATGACCCTGGCACGCAAACCCACCACTGCGAGTATTGTCAACAATTGGACATGGCAATTCAGAGCTTTGTAACATACCAAGATTATAGCAAAATTTCTCTCCCATCTCTCTTTTCCTTTCACACAGTATTTTTAGATACATATTCATATTTTTTTCTGTATACCTACTCTCAAATGCCAACAAGCCAAACAGGAAATGTTTTGAACTCACATCTACCCAAGAATTATTTTCTTTCCATATTGAACAAATATTTCCCGGAGCTTTTATGTCTTTCTCTAAGCCAAACATGTAAAACAAATGGAAATACAGGTGTTAGTAGTAAAACACTTTATAGAGGAAGATGTCTTTTCTGATTCTGACATGTAAGCTGAGGACTAGAACTTGTGGTGTGTGCACAGTGGATGGATTGGTTTTGGTTTTGGTTTTGGTTTTTTTGCTCAAATAGATATGTAACAACTTTCTAAGAACTTTTTGGTGCAATTAAGAGCATGAGTCTACTTGTTCATAGAGTTTTTACTGCTTAGATGCTATTCTACTCTACACTATCAAGGCTTTGTCCAAGTAGCCATCTGGAAGGTATTAAATTATTATTGTTATTATTAAGCATCTGACAGTAAGTATCTGAATGAGAACTTATTCACATTCACACTTATGAAAGCTTATATTGAAGCTGGGATTTCAAGGCTTCTTTTACATAGACAATTGCTTGATCTGTATTTTGCAAAGACTCTGTGCAGACGCTGGACACATTGTAGTCACCCAGTAACGCTATTCAACAGAATATTCTTTTACCTCACAGGTAAATTTTGTTCTATGTCTAACAAAATCAAACATTCAGTCTGTCCCAGCATGATCATTCAGAAGCAGAAAACAAATTGTGTAGAACTAGGTTTCTTGGAACTGAAACAGTATAGGTTAAGATGCATTTAGTACTTTTCCTTCTATGCCAAAATAAGCATCTTTCACAGTGTTTCACTATCCAGTCCCCTTCAAATTGCACACAGTTAACTAATCTTTACTTAGCTACACTTTGCTGTTGGGAAAATATTCCTGTAATATATTTTAATAGTAATTCTTTGTGTATTTTCTGCAATGCAAGATAAGATTTTTCATGCACATAAACATTCTAGAAATACCTGTATATTGTTTTGAGCATGTAAAACATGAAGATGGCAAAAGAAACACTGGTTACTGAACAAATGCTGAAAGCAGAATTTATTATTAACAGTAACATCAAAATTTTCACTCTAATATCAAGGGGAAGTCCAAGTTATTACAAGAACAACGAGATGTACACACTTCTGACTCAGGTATGGGAAAATATGGAAAGGATATAATTCAGTGAAAATATTTCATTCAGTATGAACTGGTGGTCAAAAATGCATCGTATATATGTAATGTGAAATACAATAGTTAACCCCAATCCAATCTGCCATTAAATAAATCAATTGTACAGTTTCACCCAAAACACAATAGTGCTAAGTTTTTCTCCCAGAAAAATACAGCAGATGGGATTCAGAGATTAAAAACTATAATTAGCAGAATGCAAAAATTATTATTTAATTGATGTTTTGTTGTTGCTTTGAAGTAGTTCTGAAAGACCTAAATAAAGATTAGGAAAGACTACAATGACTAAAATTATTCAGTTTCCTGACTTCTAGCCTTGGGGTACTCAGATTCTTCCATCTATGCTTTATGAAAAGTTTCAGGCAACTACAAAAACCCTATTTGACTATGAAATTGGTGGGAATTAAAGAAAATCTGTTTTCACAGCATCCTCATTTCTTCCTGTTATGGCAAAAAAATAAAAATTAAAATTAAAAAATCTGTGCTCCAGTGTCCTACAGTTCAGAAGCATCTGTCAAGTTAGGTTCTCAAATATAGTCTACTTTTTCATTGTCTCTAATCAGTTTTTTAAAGAACATTCTGTATTACCTAGAAATCTGAAGGCCTGGAACAAACTTCTGAGAACAAAAAAAATTGGGATGTATTAAAATCAGTTTGGGATAAACTGATCTCTTCATAACACCTCCTGATCCTGCAAGGTGAGTATCCAGAGAAAAACAAAGGCAGAAATGCTGAATATGAACCATCTTTTAATTCATTTCAGCCTCTCTGCCACTGTGATCCCACAGGTCAGCCATAACTTTTCACTGACCAGCTCTGTATTTTGAGACTGAACAAAATAGCAGCCTCAAAGCAGTTTGGCAGCCAGTGTACACTGCCTGACAGGACGGAAGCTAAGAGTAATAGCCCCCAGCACCTTTATATTGCAGATTCTCCCTAGTTGCATAACCTTATGACTGTATAACAATATGTTACATAATCAGACTGCTGCTCTGTTTTTTTCCTTGAGCCCAGCTCCCGTCTCCCTATCCCTTTCCATTATCCCTTCCCTTTTTTTGGGGGGGACTGAGGGCCCACAGGCGTAGTGTCCCCCCTGCCACGGACATAGATTGATCTAGATAACACCTTGACAATTTTTCATAAAATTACCAGACTCCTAAAATCCAGCAGCAGTAATAACTCTATGACAGGACAAATCCTTAATTAATTAGATGGGTAGTCTAAGCAACAGGTGAAGAGAGGACACTTCTAGCATTTTTTCAGACTTTTTCAGCCATAAATTTCATAACCTAAAACTAATGGACCTTTGCTCTGCTCTACAGAAGCATAACAAATGCCCAGGTTTGAGAGTTTTCACCTCTTTGATTAAAAAACGGAGGACCACTGAGCCACATTCTCAACTGAATTGCGTTGTGCCTATGGCATCACATGCATTTCACACTAGGCAAAATTCTAAGCTCTTTTGTCCAGCATTTGTAGAGCAGAGATCCTGCCTGAATATAAGCTGCATAAAGGGTGGGGAGTGGGGAGGGAAAGAATAGGGTAATATCATCTTTCAGCTCATAGGGAATGGTTCTTGCCTTAATGCCTTTCCCTTTAATCAATGATAATGAATAAAAATCACAGCCAGCCTTATCAAGTGTTGTTTACAGCTGTGACGAGTTGATCAATCATGTAACTACCTATAATTAATTGACAACTTGTAAGAATGCATTCAGTAACAAATACATTAATACATCAGGCTCTTGTCCTGATGGAAGATTTCAGCCACGTGGATATCTGATGGGGTAGTGGCACAGCAGGTGGCAGACAATTCAGGAGATCCCTGGAGTTTGTTGAGAATAAATTCCTGGTCCAGGTATTAGATGGATTGACCTGAGGTGAAGCCTCACTGGACCTCGTGCTCACCAATGTGGAGAGCGTTAGAGGACCCCCTGCCCTGTGACAGTTGGACAGACGAGGGTTGGAAGAGAGTCCCAGCTAAGCATCATGGTGCACCCTCTGCCTGCCTACTTCGCACCCACAGGTCCCACTAAGCAACAGGTTTGAGATGCTGGAAATTGAAGGGGAGGTGACTGGGGAGGTGAGGGAGGGTCTGCCTAGGAGGAAGCCTACAGTGGGGCACACCTTGAGACTGCCTCTGTTGGGAAAGACAGGAGGATAGTTGTGGCAGGTGATTTTCTTAGGGAAATGGAGGGCCTCATTTGCAGACCCAATCCATAGGGAGGTGTGCTGCCTCCCTGGAACCTGCATCAGAGACGTCACCAAAAAATCCCAGGTCAGGTTCACTCCTCTGATTACTGCCTGCTATTGGTTGTTCAGGTAGGCAGTGATGAAATTGCTCAGGGAAGCCTGCAAGCTATCAAAAATGATTTCAGGGGTTTAGGGCAAATAGTTGAAGGAGTGGGTGTTCAAGTGGTATTTTCCTCTCTCCCTTCTGGGGTGGTGAGGGATATGGAGCAATCGAGGAAAACACGGTTTTGAATAAGCGGCTGAAAAGTTGGTGCCACCACATGAACTTTGGGTTCTTTGGTTATCCATGGAACAGTTTACTGAGTACCTGGCCTGATGGCTGCAGATGGGTCTCAGCCTGTCTCCAAGGGGAAAGTGGATCTTAGTCCAGGATCTGGCAGGGCTCACTGAGAGAGCTTTAAACTAGGTGTGAAGGGGGATGGGTGGAGTGAGTAGTTCAGAAATCTCAACTGGATCTGATGGGGGAAGCAGGTGGAGCTGGGGGGTCAGAGAAGGATTTGAGATGTTGTTGTTGTAGGAGATGGCAGGGATAAGCCTCTGAACTGCCCTGCAGAATTTTCCAGGAACTCCTCAAAAGTGGTAATGTTGCTAACCCCCCCTGTCCGAAACCTTCTCGTATCCCTCTAGGAAGAAGTGGGGGAAGAACTTCAGAATTCTTTCAGGGGTTTGAGGGAGGGCCCCTCTAGAAAGGTACTGTGCCAGAAAGCTCAGCTGAAGTGCCCTTACACTAATGCAAGCAGTATGGGAAATAAACAGAGGAGTTGGAAACTATTACAATTGGAAATATTAACACAGTGGAAATACAGGAGTGGAAAAACAGAAGGACTAGGGCAGATGGGATGGTATCTCAAAAGAAAAGTAAAGGTGGTCACCCACCACCAAAAATCCAGGCTTACAGAAAAGACTCCACAAGGGAGAGATCTCCAACAAGAGATCCTTCGCCAGTGGCTGTCAGCCCTTAAGGCTACACCCCTTCTGCTCACACAAGTGAATTGCCTTCACTTGTGCTCCCAGGGCTGACTGGGTCCTTTCTCCAGGTGCTCAATTAGCAGTTCAGGCCATGACTCAACAGTTACCATACAGAAACCGTGACGTACTTGGAAAACTGTGGTCTGGTTTCTATCACGGAAACATGGTAGGATGAATTACATGATTGGAATACTCTGATTGAAGGCTACAGGCACTTCAGCAGGGATAGACAAGGTAGGAAGGGAGGGGACTTGCCCTCTGTGTTAAGAAGTGGATAGATTGTGAAGAGCTGTGTCTGAGTAACAGCCATGATCAGGTTGAGAGCATATGGGTGAAAATCAGGGGTTGGTCTGGTAAAGGGCATCTAGTGGTTGGGGTCTGCTACAGGCCACCTGATCAGGGATAGCCTGTTGACGGGGCCTTCTTGCTTCAACTGAGGGAGGTGTCATGCTCGCAGGCTCTTGTCCTGATGGAAGATTTCAACCACATGGATATCTGATGGGGTAGAAAGGGCAGATCTTTTCTGACTAATTTGGAGGCCTTCTGCGATTGAGTGACGGCATTGGTGGGCAGGGGAAGGGTGATGGACATAATCTATCCAGAATTCTGCAAGGCCTTTGACATGGTCCCTCATCACATCCTTTTCTCAAAATTGGGGAGGTATGGATTGGAAAGATGGACTGTTCGGTGGATTAAGAACTAGTGGCACAGCAGGTGGCAGACAATTCAGGAGATCCCTGGAGTCTGTTGAGAATAAATTCCTGGTCCAGGTATTAGATGGATTGACCTGAGGTGAAGCCTCACTGGACCTCGTGCTCACCAATGTGGAGAGCGTTAGAGAGGTTAAGATCAGAGGCAGCCTGGGCTGCAGTGATCATGCCCTCATGGAGTTTGTGATCTGGAGGAATACAGGCCTGGCAAAAAGTAAAGTCAAGACTTTGAATTTCCACCTGCTCAAGGAAGTGATGGGCGGGATCTGTGGGATGGGAAGTGTCCTTGAGGGCAAAGGAACAGAACAGAGCTGTCAGCTCTTTAAGGACACCCTTCTGAGGGCACCAGAACTCTCCATCCCCCAGTGGAAGAAACTGAGCAGAGAAGGTCAAGCAGACTGGCATGGCTGAGCAAGGACCTGAAGCTTAAACTGAGGGAAAAGAGGAAAATCTTGTCTTGCTTCCCATGTTAAGGCACGTATGAGATGAAGAGGTGATTCAAGACAGCCAACATGGCTTCAGCAAGGGCAGATCTTTTCTGACTAATTTGGAGGCCTTCTGCGATTGAGTGACGGCATTGGTGGGCAGGGGAAGGGTGATGGACATAATCTATCCAGACTTCTGCAAGGCCTTTGACATGGTCCCTCATCACATCCTTTTCTCAAAATTGGGGAGGTATGGATTGGAAAGATGGACTGTTCGGTGGATTAAGAACTAGCTGGCTGGCTGCAGCGAAAGGGTTGTGATCAACAATTCAATGGCTGGGTGGAGGCCAGTCACAAGAGGTGTTCCTTAAGGGTCTGTCTTGGGACATCTCTTCACCATCTTTATCAGTAACTTAGACGACGGCGTTGAGTGCACACTCAGCAAGTTTGCAGACAAGACCAAGCTGGGTGGTGCAGTCGATACACTGGAAAGAAGGGAAGCCATCTGGAGGGACCTGGGCAGGCTGGAGAAGTGGGCCCATGAAAACCTGTTGAGGTTCAACAAGGCCAAATGCAAGGTGCTGCACTTGGTCTGGGGCAATTCCTGGTGCTTAAACAGACTGGGCAAAGAACTCCTTGTGAGCAGCCCTGTGGAGAAGGACTTGGGGGTCCTGGTGGATGAGAAGCTGGACACGAGTCAGCACTGTGTGCTTGCAGCCTGGAAGGCCAACTATGCCCTGAGCTGCATTAGAAAAGGGATGGCCAGCAGGGAGAGGGAGGTGATTGTCCCCCTGTACTCAGCTCTTGTGAGTATACTCCCATCTGGAGTATCGCATCCAGGCCTGGGGCCCGCAGCACAAGAAAGATGTGGAACTCTTGGAACGAGTCCAGAGGAGGGCGGCCACTAAGATGATCAGAAAGCTGGAGCACCTCTCCTGTGAAGAAAGGTTGAGGGATCTGGGCTTGTTTAGCTTGGCGAAGAGAAGGTTCCAGGAGACCTTATTGTGGCTTTCCAGCACATGAAGCGAGTGTATAATCAGGAAGGAGAACGACTGTTTACATGGGTTGACATGATAGGACAAGGTTTTAAACTAGGACAGGGGAGCTTTAAGTTAGATGTTAGGAGGTTTTTCACTCAGAGGGTGGTGATGCACTGGAACAGGTTGCCCAGAGAGGTTGTGGATGCCCCAGCCCTGGAGGCATTCAAGGCCAGGCTGGATGTGGCTCTGGGCAGCCTGGCATAGTGGCTGGCAACCCTGCCCGTGACAGGGGGGATAAAACTACATGATCTTTGTGGTCCTTTTCAACCTAGGCCATTCTATGTTTCTACAATGATTCTACAATTTCAGTTAGACTCTTCAACTTCATTCTTCACACAGAATTAATTACTCTCGCTATCTATGTGCTTTATGGAGTAACATGCCATGGAGAATCATTCCTTCAGTTAAACCTCTCTTGTTTCTCTTCAATCCATGCATGAGGACACCAGAGACAAAGTCATGTCTCCTTTAAGTTAAAATATCCAAATAAGAGAACACCATTAATTTATCCCGCTCTCCATCCAGCTTTTATCCAGTAGTTATGTAAAATCTGCCTCACATTAGATGTGTTGATGACTCAAAAACATGTACACTGAGATTAAGAAAACCTCTGTCGCTGTTGGATTCATTGAGATTTTGAAACATTTAGAGAAAGTAAAGCTGGAACAATACCAAGCGTACTTTCCAAGGACAAAATTATTTTATGATTAGATTCATGCTTTTTGTGGCAATACAGCCATGTTTTAGTTCTCACATTATACCCTCTTGTTCATTCTTATGTGTCGCCTTATCTTGTGAAACTATTATAAAAAAAATTTCATCCTGTGAAGAGTGACGTTACTTTTACTGAACTTGTGAAAGGTTGAGGGAAAGCTCATCAGCACCATGGCCTGGAGGTACACATGGATCGGATCTCTTGTGAAAGGAGCTGTTAATATTAGCTGCTGACCTGCTCTAACAGTGGAGTGTTTTGAAGTGATGCTACATTAACTGGAAGACTTCGGAAGCCCACTGTCAAGAACAGGATCAACTGATACAGTGCCTGACTACATAATCCTGTCTCCTAATATAGAAACATTCCCTCCTTTATCCCCTTGTTTATTAAAACATTTATGAGAGCAGCACTAAGGTCTCCATTAATTTTCTCTGACACCTAACACCTTTGCACCTGCTCTTTTGGATTTCACACCCCTCCTGCTAATGTTTGATGTTACGTCTTTTATGAGCTCCATAAAGCAGCTGTTGCTTAGGATGGATTGACAGAACTTTGACCAGTCATGACAGAAAGCCCCTCACCATGAACATTAAGCAAATTTGAAAAAAACACCAGCACCGAACAAAGAAATACAAGACAAAAATCTCTCTAACGGAAATTCATCCAAGTCAAGCAACTGTTTAATGAAGCTCCACTCACATTATCTGCTTTTTTTTACAGTTGCACAAGCTAGCATTGTTGAAAGATTCGAGATACAGATAATTAAAATTGTATTTTTCAAACAGCATAGCCTTGCAATTTCCCTGAAATTCAAGGGTCCAGATTATGTGGCATTGACAAGAAAACACAAGCATACGTACACAAATTTGCTCTTTCTTTGACAAAGTATTCATATACTGTGGCAGTCTGCCTCATTCCCTCACTTTGCAAAACCCAAACCTCTCAAAGGTTCAGAAAGAATTTCAGACTCTTTGGTGCACATGAGCACTTAGCAAAGCAGAATAATTTCATAAACACGTTTTTAATTGATTTTGAATATGCCAACATCTATATGAAACATTTTCAGCTTGTGGGATGGAGTGATTTGCCTGCCCTGCAACTGACAAGATGTACCACAACAGATGGCATATGTGATAGAGGAAATGAGCATTTCCTTGTCTTTCCTCTCTTCTCATTGAAGTTCTTCTAGCTCACATCTGTCGATACACTTGTCTGATGTAGCACTACTAACAAAAATTTACAGTGTGGAAGAAGATCTGGCACTTCAACACATCAAAGTTATCTCTGAAATATCAGCACAAAGCAATTATTGTGCCGTGCACATGAAATATTAATTCTGTGATTTAGTAAATAAATATAAAGCAATGGTTTTTGAAGGCAGCACGCCTCAAAATGAGGCCAGAACAGATTTTTGAAAAACGTATACTAGAAATTATATGTAATTTATAATACCATCTTTTTTTTTTTGTTTAAATAGAAAAATAAATTACGTGAATAACATGTATAAAAACAACAATTAGGAATTCTATTCATCAGTTAAAATACCGATATCTTAGTAATTCTTAAGTTCAGTTATACATGCACAAATGGTACAAGACTTTTAAAAACAAGTCTATCCATCCTACTTTCTCTGTAGCTACAGAGCATGGCACCCAATATGATCTGACTATGGTAGGAAAACTGGATAACATAGAGGAAGGGCATGCCACACCTGAACATCTTAGCTAGAGAAAAATGTTCACCTCCACAGAGGAATTTTATAAATTAAGTATCATCTCAAGGAAGACTGAATCTAAACCTCATAGTGCATCCTCCCCTTTCAAATCTGGTTGCTAAGGTCTAGATATAACTTCTAGTAATTGGCTCGGTAAAAGTAATGCTACATAGGTTACCTTTGTGGGTATTTACATTTTATTTCAATTCACATTTTTATTCAAATCCAGTGACAGGCAATTTTAATTTACAAATGTTGCCAAAACAGACTGAATTCATCTTCAGGTTAATAAACCTATTCTATAAAAGGACTTATTTTTCAACTACGTAGGTACTATGAAAGTAATGCCTCCTGTATATTCGCATGGAAACTACAACTTATATAAAAAATATTATTTGACACAGCAAATATTCTCAGCTACAACACATTATTTTTCAACATAGTCATAACCATTAGCTGTGTATTTTCACCAGCAATGAACAAAAGCCTGCAAGCTGCACTCGTAAAAATTTGCACCAGCAGAATTGACCCTCTGTCACTGTCACCACACAACAGCTCAGTGTGCTCACTCTTTGGTCTTCATAAACATTCAGGTATCACTGGTGAATGTCACTGGATGCATTTTTTTCTGCATGAAAGAATTCAGTGACACACCTTTGCTTCATATGTACTTCCGTGTCAGAAGCCATTTTTGTCAGATTGCCCCTCTGCTGCCACCTGTCACACAGCAACAAAATGTAAAGGAATATTGTTGGGAAGGCTCAGCTTCTACTACCACATCACCATCATCTGCCTCGGGCATCATGGACCAACATAAAAAAACTTGGAGGCATAACATTCAGAGTAGTCCTCATAGTATTAATCTAACATACAAAATAAACTGAACTTTTAAAATACGGAAATGTTAGACATTCAATGGTAAAAGTGAGAAAAATAGATGCTGAAGCAATTTGGACTTGCTTAGTAGTGGTATAGAATGGTATGAAATCCTAAGTGTTAAAGTAAAAATATGAGAGCTTACACCCTCATTTTGTTAATGAAGGATCAGATCATCCCATTTTAAAATGAGCAAGATGGTTTAAACAGTGCTGAGAGTGGCCTTTAAAGGCAGATAAAGAGTCCTATACCAGGAATGAAGACACACACATACATGCACCAAGGTATTGCCACCAGATATTGAATCTATTTGACGTAGAATTAATGCCCACGGGATTTCAGTACTCAAAACATCTTGGCATACCTCAGCTTAAAATATCTGCATTCAAAAATTAAATTGTTAGACTAAAAGAACGAGAAGCATATGTAGTATACATGCTGTAAGCCTACTTAAAAACCATAGTTTAGCTGAAAAGTAGTACAAGTTAAAGCTGCTTAGTGTATTCTCTTTCTTGAGCTTTCCCACTTTGCACAACTTCTTAACATAAATTAGCAGACATAACAGACTTCATAACAGTATAGGAATTTCTTATTTGGCTGGCAAAAAAAAAATCAGACATGGGAACAACTTATATGACAGCATAAATTTACAAGTAGTAATGGCAGTTATATTAGGAAATTACTATCTTCACTTCAAAACTGTTATTTGGTTTCATTATATAGTTCAGTTAGTATAGAACAGTTCTTTGCCAAATGAACTGCCTTACATCAAAAAGCCAGAGAGAAAAGTTCATTATTGTTTGCATTTCCTTGAAACAGAACATAAGCATGGCCCAAGCAGACCTCACATAAGTTTAATTAATTCCACTAATGCCTAGAAATCACTCATAACAAATGTTCAGAGAAAAAAAAAAGTAGAAATCAGCAAAGAATAGCCTGACACTTCTCCCTGATGTTCTTCTCAGTTGTCATCCAGAAATCAGGAGTCTGAGAATCTGAGAAATATTGATTATATCTGAAACTGCGCTCAGGTATCAGCTAACGGTTTCATTTCTCAGTGAACAACAAGAATCTTAACAGCCAGGGCAGAGAACATTTATGCATCCAACACAAGAAAATGTTGGTGCGTGCCTGGGAGTTGTTTTCTCAGTCTTCATTCTATATTCATACCATGCCTCTCACGTAATATCCATTTCAGACAGACACTTATAGCAACATTCAGTGTTTTTTATATATTTATCCATATTCTTTTTAAAGAAAACAGACATTGGGAACAAATGAAGGTTAGTAAGTGAATTTGACTGTCAAGGCACACTTTGCTAAATAGCGGCTTTCTCCTTGTCACTACTGGCAAAACTCCCTTTGGAATCTTGTCCTCCTTCATACATCGAAATAAATATGAGTAAAATTTAGTCACTTGAAAACCAAAACAAAGAAACTTCATCCTGTTTAGCTGACAGTAAGGCATTTTCAGTGATATCACTACTATAATTTCATCATGAAAAACTAGAAGGAATGTGATTTAATGTCTGCATTCTGAATAAGAAGGGTAGAAAAAACACAGTTTGTTGTCTTACTTCAAATGGAAGCTCGCTTATTTCCATGTTTCCAGACAAATCCAGTTTTTCAAGATTCTCACAGTCACCCAATTCTGGAGGGACAGACTTCAAATTATTAAAACTCACATTGAGCACTTTGAGATTTTTTAAGTGGCCTGTTAGAGAAAGATAATTAAAATCAGCGAGGGAGGGGGAAAAGAAAAAAAAGAGAAAATAAAAATAAAAGGCTTATTCAACGTAACTTATAAAAAACTCTTTAATGTGGTGATGAGTAAGAAATGAATAAAATGAATAAAATGACTAAATACCATCTGTAGTGGTCACTAACACTGGAGGAGTAGGAAGTAAAAGAGCTCTGTTATATTCATACAGTTCTGTTAATCATAATGACTTTGGTTAGGATTTGTAAGCAGTAACAACTTGTTAAGGCTTTGGTCCTACAAGGGAGAAGGTACATACAGACCTCAGCTAACACTAGAGATTTTGGTATCCACGTCAGGAAATTTGTCTGATGACTGAAAAGCATTTTATTACTTGTTTGAGAACCTCTTGGTTGGGAAAAGCTGCTCCTCCTAAGTTACCATATTAACAGTTCTGTCTCCTATGTACAGCATTGTGTATTTTTTATTATAAAAGATAAAGGATGTATTTGTTTTCCTATTTGTTTTATTGCAACCCCTCATTATTTGTTGGCTTTTTTTTAGGGCACCACTAATATTTTAGGCTACATTTAGCAGCATTGCATTCCTTTCCTTCTGTTACAGCATTAGACAAGCTTCAGCAAAAACAGGTTTGAGAGCATTATTAGAATGAAGAATACATTATACTGTAAAAATGCAAATTATATTGTGACATAGGGGAAGAAAGTAAGAAATCTGAAGATACCAAATAGCTGGTGCATTACAAAGGGGTCCGTAAACACACATATACTGAAGGCTAGAGAATGTTCTATGAATCGGTATCTTGCTGGATAATACATGGATGATACTGCATGGATGATATTCCCCTCTAACCAATGATGAAATATAGCAATCACAATAGAAAGCACTAGCAAGAAGTTTAAATGTGATTCAGCGAATGTAAATAAGGAGAGAACAGCATCTTTTTTCAACAGGTTCTCAAAGAAGACTATATATTGGCAAAACAGGTAAGCACAAGAAGTACAAATTTTTATCATCTTCTATTTATAATCAAATTGTAAAGAAAAAAAAACTAGACTTTCTTGAGATTTGGCTAACAATGGAGAGAATCTCCCTGCAGTACATCTCAAGTGTTCAAAACACTGTCATAATAGCAAGCTTATCCTTAAGGCACTACACTTAGTTATACCCATTTCAGAGCAAGATCTATGTGGTACTGCTCAGCTATTGAAATGCATGGAAATGGCTGGAAGCCATTACTGGATCCTAGGTGGTGCTTGCAAACAACAGAAAAAAAGTGCAGAGAATAGAAAGTCTCAATATATTTCTCTGAAATTTTTTTGGCGGAGGTAGAGGCATGCAATTTGATGATCAATACTAGCTGCCTCAAATCACTCAGGCCTGCAGCATTCTGCACAGATCACATACTTCCTCTTGGAAACAACATTATCTTCAAAGGGCAAATTTAGATGGACCAGTACATCTAAATTTTTCTGTGAATTTGCCGGGCTGAGTATGGTCAGAATGGCTTAGAACAGAGAAAAGTATAGAAGTTTCCACACAGCTTTCTCTCAGTTCTAGTTCTGACAGAAATAGAAACTGAGGTGGTATTTCAAAACTCAACTCTCTCCTTTTAAGAAGGTAGCTTTGTCATTTTTCTCTGCTGTAAAGTCTTGTTTTAGCTAAAATAGAAAAAAATATTTTCTGTAGGATTACAACAGGCATTGTTTTGGTAGTACAATACCATCCTACCTACAAGGGTCCGTACAGCTGATGATAGAGTAACAGAAGCAATTCAAGGATATAAATGAGTGATCCTCCTTTTTTCCAGCTTATTAAGCACATCAAAGGAACAAAAAATTAACCTCCCTATGATGAAGCCTTGCTAAGTTTAGTAGCATGATGTAAACAAATGAAGGTTCTACACCAAGTGCTTCATCTGTCTGTAAAAGTCAGACCAGTTATCCTCAGGGTACTCTCTCCGATGACCTGGAAGTCTTGGATGGGGAGCAGAATAACCCCCCCATGATCCTGAGGGTCTGGGTGCTGGGGGAGGTAGCAGAAGTGATACCCAAGCCACTTTCCAGCATCTTTCAGTGTTCCTGGTCAACTGGAGAGGTCCCAGAGGACTGGAGATGCCAAAAATGACTCCCATCTAAAAGAAGGGTGGTAAGGAAATCTGAGGAACTACAGGCTTGTCAGTGTGGCCTCGGTGATGGAGCAGATCATCTTGAGGGAGATCATATGGCATGTGCAGGACAACCATGGGATCATACCTACCCAGCATGGGCTCATGAAAGGTAGGCTGTGCTTGATCAATGTCATCTCCTACTATGATCAAGTGACCCACCTCATGGGTGGGGGAAAGGCTGCTGATGTATTCTACCTAGACTTCAGCAAAGCCTTTGACACTGTTTTCCACAGTATTCTCCAGGAAAAGCTGGCAGCCCATGGCTTTGACGGATACACCCTTTACTGTGTAAAGAACTGGCTGAATGACCAGGCCCAGAAAGTGGTGGCAAATGGAGTTAAATCCAGCTGTTGACAGGTCATGAGTTGTGCTCCCCAGGGGTTGGTGTTGGAGCCTGTCCTGTTCAATATGTTTACTGATGACCTAGATGAGGGCATTGAGTCCACCCTCAATAACTTGGCAGGATGTGTTAATCTGCTTGGGAAGAAAGGCCCTACACAGTGATCCGGGCAAGCTGTATCACTGAACTGAGGTCAGTGGGATGAAGTTCAACAAGATCAAGCAACAGGTCCTGCACTTTGGCCACAACCACACCAGGCAGGACAACAGGCTTATGGCAGAGTGGCTGGAAGACCGTACTGAAGAAACAGACATGGGGGTATTGGTCAGTGCTTGACTGAACATGAATCAGCAGTGTGCCCAGGTGGCCAAGAAGGCCAATGGCAACCTGGTTTCTAATCAAAACAATGTTGCCAACAGGAACAGGGAAGTCATCCTCCCTCTCTACTTAGCCCTGGTGAGGCCGCAGCTCCGAGTACTGTGTTCAGTTTTGGGCCCCTCACTGTAAGAAAAATGAGGCCGTGAAGCATGTTCAGAGAAGATCAATGAAGCTGATGAGTCTTCTGGAGTAAAAGTCTTGTGGGGAGAGGAAGAGGGAACTGGTATTGTTTAGTCTGGAGGAGGCTCAGGGGTGACCTTATCGCTCTCTGAAACTACTTGAAGGAACGTTGTGGTTAGCTGCAAGTCAGCCTCTTCTCCCGTGTAACTAGCAATAGGACTAGAGGGAATGCCCTCAAGTTGCGCCAGGGGAGATTTGGGTTGGACATTAGGAAATGCTTCTCCCAGAGAGTGGTCAGGTGCCTAAGGCTGCCTGAGGTGGTGATGGAGTCAGTGACCCTGGAGGTGTTCAAGAAACATTTATATGTTATACTGAGGGATGTGGTTTAGTGGGAAATATTGGTGATAGGTGGATGGTTGGACTGGATGATATTGGAGGTCTTTTCCAACCTTGGTGATTCTATGATTCTGTGATCAGCTCACAATGTTATTGCAACAAAATAATCATTGACGCAGAGGAGCCTCAAAATGAAATAGAAAATGAGAAAGTCCCAAATTCTTCCTCCCCAGATTAATTCCTCAGTGAATAAAAGCAAGTCCCATTGAAGTGAAAAAGTAACTGCTTCCTCATTAACACAGGAATGTTTTGTTTTCTCTTTTAGAAAAGTAATATTTTCTTTTTAACAAAGTTAAATTGTACTCAGTCTATCTGGGATAGAGTTAATCTTCTTCATAGAAGCTTGGATGATGGTATGCTTTTGACTTGTGATCAAAACAGTAATGATACTACACTACATGATGTTTTAACTATTGCTGAACTTACTGTACTTACAAAACATAAGGGCCTGCACTGTTTCTCACTCCACCCAACCATAAACACACTCCAGATGGGCACAGGCTGAGGGCTGGCAAGAGCCAGAACGCAACTCACCAAAAGAATTACATCCACATAATACCATAAAATCTCAAAGAGGAGTTCTCCAAGATGGTTTGGTGGCTGGCTACACATCACTTTACTGGTGGTAACTGATTGCTTCTGCATTACTTGATTTCTTTTTTTTTTTCTTTCTTTTTTTTTTCCTGCTTTCTTTTTATCCTTTTTCCTTTGTTCATCATCAATCAAACTTTTTTTCTCAATTGAAGAGATTTCTCATTTTTGCCCTTTTGATTCTCTCCCTCTACTGCAAGGGAGTGAGAGGCTTAACTGCCTATCAGGTTTAAACCACAGCAGACATATTGCTGACTTTTCAGCCACCTCAGTCTCATTTCCACTACTTTCTGAACAACTAATTGTAGAAAAGGCACCCAGGGCCACAAGCATCCTAGTCATCCTTTTGTCTAACTCTGCTCAGAAGATGTATCTACAACACATGACTAGTGGACATGGAGCAGAATTAGCCATAACAAAAGCACGAACATTTAATTGCTTTTTATAGGTAGAGCGATGGGTAGGAGCACAGATTCCAATTTTGACTTTTCTGCCTTCTGAAATCACGCTTTCCTACATCTTTTTTTTTTCTATTTTCCAGTTTCTAATATATGTGCCGATGTTCACAGTATGGTTTCCCTCAGCTTGAAGGTATGGGAAAGCAGGTAAAAAAGATGCATTGCATTTTTTCCCTTTCATCTAATCTCTCTCTGATCTGACAGAAGAGTATTACAGAATCAATAGTCAGTAACTGGTAACTGCGGTGGCTAAGATCCTTAAAATTACTGGATAAAGTCATATGCCTTTTGACTGAATTTAATTCAGGACAACTGAGTTTCCACTCACTCACTCAGAGGTTAGTAAAATACCATTCCCCAAGATCTGTCTATGAGAACCAATATCTGGCATTTCTGCCTAACAGCTGTTTTTTTTTTTTTTTACCTTTGGTCTCTCCAATGGATTATGTTATGTCACCTGACAGCTTAAAGGTAGATGAGCATGAACCTCCCCTCTAGAACCACAAGACATTGATAGGGCACACCAGGACATCCTTAATAAATCCCTTCCACCACTAACTTAAATAATTCCATACATTTATTTACCACATTCTATCTTAAAATTAATTTGGTTTTTGACATCCATTCCTCTAATGGAAAAACAAATTTGCAGACTTTCACTTCTTACATGATTAGAAACAGTCTTCTAATCGTCAGTTTTAATTTATTTGAAGAAACTTTATAACCATGTATTACTTTGTTACTTTTATATTTAAATAGCCTTTTTCCATACCTACTGTTTACCTCTCTGATGTTTTCGTAAGTAACAGATACAGCAAAATTTCTTTTACCAGTCTATACAAGCCAATTCATCCAATTTCCCCTCAAAAAAACAAAAAAACAACAACAAAAAAATTCCTCCTTGAATTGTCTTGTCAGATTTTTTTTTTTTAGCATCTGAATCAATTTTAGAAAACTTTTCTTGAATGTAGGTGATCACAACTATCTGTAGTATTCCACACAAAACTCTTTCTGTTATCTTGTATAATGCCAATTAATACCCTTTTTCTTCTGCGGTTGGACTTGATGATCTTTGAGGTCCCTTCCAACCTGAGTGATTCTATGATTCTATGATTCTACTGAGAATATCTTGCATTTAGCTTATCTTTTACAGCCTTTTGTGTGTTTATCGTGCTGAATTTTTCTTCTTTGACTGTTAGCATAAGGATTTCTCTTCATTCATCTTTTCCATTTAAAGAATGCATAACTTGCTGAAGTCTTTTCCAACCTTGGAAACCTAGTAGCTCCTGAGTACGTGGCCTTGAACTCCACAGCAGCAAATTTAAACACTCTTCTTTCTTTGAAACCCATGTGCCAATCCAACTTCTTATATCTTCTCCAATTTATGTAGTGATACTAACTCACAAACTATGTCAGCAGATTTCAGTAGCCCAGTTCCTTGAAATAATTAAGAAAAAAAGCCAAGACTGATCCTTCGAGGACCTCCACAGCTTACCTTTTCCAAATTTATGATTCTTCCTTGCAAACATGCACATTTATCCAGGCCTGCACTAGGTTTTTCAATTGTATCAAAGTCCATTCTCTTAGGTTAAAACATTCATTTTCATAGAATAATAGAATCATAGAATCATTAAGGTTGGAAAAGACCACTCTCCAAGTCCAACCATCCACCCACTATTCCCATGCCCACTAAACCATATCCCTCAGTGCCATATCCACCCTACTCTTGAATACCTCTATGGATGGTGACTCAGCCACCTTTCCATGGCAGCCTGTTCCAATGCTTCACCACACTTTCTGAGAAGATATTTTTCCTGTTATCAAACCTGAATATCCCCTGAAACAACTTGAGGCTATCGCCTCTCATCCTATCACTGTTACCTGGGAGGCTGATCCCCACCTTGCTACAATCTCCTTTCAGGCTGTGTAGAGATCAATCAGGTCTCTCTTGAGCCTCCTCTTCTCCAGACTAAATAATCCTAGCTCCTTCAGTCGCTCCTCATAAAGCCTGTGCTCCATACCCCTTAACAGCTTTGATGCCCTTCTCTGGACACACTCCAGGGCCTTGATGTCTTTCTTGTAGCAAGGGGCCCAAAACTGAACACAGCATCAAGACGTATCTTCACCAGTGCTGACTACAGAGTGATGGTGTACACCCTGCTCCTGCTGGCAACACTATTTCTGATACAAACCAGGATGCCGTTGTCCTTCTTGGCCACCTGGGCACACTGCTGGCTTGTGTTCAGCCAACTGCCAAGTTGTCACACTCGAGGTTCTCTTCCTCTGCCACCATCAAATGCTTTGTGGGATGCCAGATTGACAAAATCTACTATTTGAAGATCAATCATCTTCTCACAAGAAAGGCATACACTAAATGAGTTAGACACAAATTATTTTTCGTGCCATTCAGAGGGGCCTAGACAGGCTTGAGCAGTGGGCCCAGGTGAACCTCATGAGGTTCAACAAATCCAAGATTAAGGTCTTGCACCTGGGTCAAGGCAAACCCCATTACCAATACAAACTGGGGGATGAAAGGATTGAGAGCAGCCCTGATGAAAAAGACCTGTGGGTGAGCTGGGATGGGAAGCTGGACGTGAGCCAGCAGTGTGCCCTCGCAGACCAGAAAGCCAGACGTATCCTGGGCTGTGTCAAATGATGCATGATGAGCAGATCAAGGGAGGTGATCCTGGTCCTCTACTCTGTGTTTGTGAGGCTTCACCTGAAGTACTGCATCCAGACGTGAAGTACTCGCTACAGGAGAGACATAGACCAGTTGGAGCATGTCAAGAGAAGGGCCACAAGAAAAGACCCATGGAATGGAACACCTTCCTTGTGAGGACACGCAGAGAGTGCTGGGGTTGTTCAGCCTGGAGAAGAGAAGGCTGCGACATGACCTGATAGCAGCCTTTCAGTATCTAAATGGGAGCTACAGGAAAGAAGGAGACAGAAGTGGTAGCAGGATCTGTGGTAATAGAATAAGGGAAAATGGCTTCAAGCTCAGGGAGGGTAGATTCAGTTTAGATATAAGAAAAAAGTATTTTACAGTGAGAGTGGTGAGGCACTGGAACAGGTTACCTAGTTTTGTGGTTGATGCCCCATCCCTGGACACTTTATAGGCAAGGTTGAGTAAGGCCCTGAGCAATCTGATCTAGCTGTGGTGTCCCTGGTCACTGCAGGGAGTTGAACTAGATGGCTGTCAGAGGTCCTTAAAGATTCCATGAGTCTTTGATTCTATTTTTCTTTTATACAGTTTTGACTTCAACATTTTTTGTATTTATCTTCATATCTCTAATTACCCCTTCCTCTAAAAATCTGTTTGAAATTCTTGCAATCAATGAGAGTTGGTATTATACTGGAATTGGGTTATATCATTGGTTTGTAACCCAAGCTATAAAGAATTAGATCTCTTCCTTTCTCTGATGAAAAGAACATGACTATTACTCTCCTTTTAAACAAGGTTGCTAAGTTATCTTTGTCAGAAAACAATTGCAAAAATACATATCAGTAAGACAATATTCATGATGAATCAAAATTCTGAAATCCAAGTATCTTGGTGAAAACAGCACAAATGGGGAAGCAGTCAATTTCTAAATGAATACTCTAAATTGTCACTGCTACAACACTGTTGTTAACTCTGCTTTATAGCACCAAATTTTGAGGTCTATTTAGAAGTTAACAGTTAATAGTCTATTTAAGAGTTAAATATCTCTGTGTTTTCTAAAGAGAGGCAGTAAAAGCAGTAATGAAACCCATGGCTTCCCTAATAGTTTCACAATTAAGAATATTTTATTTTTAAGTGGGAGCTTCAATATCATAGCTGTTACCTAAGCTAGTATTTATTCTAAATTTCATTTATATTAAACTTCAATTTATAATTCATTCTTTAAAAAAATTTAAACCAGTAATTAAACTTTTAATCAAATTTTTTGATATGCAATGCAGCATTGTAATAATGCTGATGTAATTTCATCATTTAGACAAAGCTTACTGGTGATCCTAATAATATATCAGATACAAAATGCAGGTCTGGTTGCAAAGAGTTATTTTCTAAAGAAATCATTCAATGCAAATACAGACTTACTTTAAAAAAAAATGTAGTAAGACACAAAGTAAATTTTTTTTGCATTGATCTGACACTGTCAAGCCAAATTAGCTAACACAGCAGTTTGCTGTAGGTCAAGACTTCCTTTTTCCAATCTTCTCTGCTGAATCAGTGACATTGATCTATTGGAAAGTAAAATTGATGTTCAAGCTTACTAGTGACAAGGAAAATATCCATTTTTTTTTTCTTTTTCTTTTTTCTTTTTTTAACTTCTGATCAAAAGCAACCAATCCAAGAGAGGAATGAAGTATGGAATCTCCTTTCACTTCTTTAAAAGAGCAAAAATAAAAGTAAAAATAATAAAAGAGTAAAAAAAAAAGCTTGCTTTCCCCCCTCCCCCCCCCCCCCCCACTAGAGCTTGTAGCAGATTGACCCTGGGCAGGTAAAATTTTAACCATTAAACAAGTTACATGGGCTCAATTTAAATTTAAAAAAAAAAAAAAAAAAAGTGTAGAATGAAATGGCAAGCAAAAAAAAAAATAAAAAGAATAAGGCTGAGGATTTGGGTCTATGGACAGAAGAGCATTAGTACCATGTAAGGATGCAAATAAGTTTTCTTGTAGCAAAATAGAGGTACAAAAAAACAAAAAAATTTCTTGAGGGCTGGGGGGAAAAAAAAAAAAAGGTGTAGGGTAAGGATCTACTGAAAGTGCTGAAGATGAATGTAAACAAAAATGCAATTAGCTTAACTGAAGATATTTTGGTAAAGAGAAATCTGATAGAAAATCCTGTGACTTCTGTTTTTCATATGAGTAGATAAGCTGAAATAAGGCCCTGTTCTCCTTTTGAACACCCCAGAAAGTGTGCAACTTGCAAGGGTAAAGCAGAGAACAGGACTTGTCTCTGAACTGGTATCTCTGAGCACCCAAACTAAAAGCAGGCTGCATATAGTATTGAGTTGTTGGGTATACAGTGAATAAATGACAGGCGTAAGTGATAAACCCGCAATTCCTCAGAACTAAGCTGCATTTAAACTTAAAACCTGTATTTTCATCTTGGAAATTCACACATTAGTACATTGGGAATCTTATCTTCTACAATCTTATCTTCTATAGAAAATGCTATTTTAGGTATCTAGAAGCCATTTAGAATTGTATTACTTGTAGATTTCTCCCTGAGTTCTGGGAAATCAGATTAATAGTATGCACAAGTGAATTTTTATAGTATGAAGAAAAATCCTTAGAGTTTTTACTGAAACATGTCTCAAAAGCACAGATATTTTTCCTCTTAAACTTTTGGCATATCAAACATGTTAGAAAATATAATGAAGTACAAAGATTATATTAAGAGGTTTTTGAGATATTTAATGAAAAAATTATGGAGAAAAAGAGTCCTGATATACTCTCACTATCCCAACCTGACACAAAAGCTTAAGGATCACAAGAAGACTTGGATCACTGCCTCCTTTGTGAATATGGGAAACATATTCTATTTGTTATTTTCAGTGGCAGTGATTAGTAGGGCACCAGCACCAATTCATGCACAGCCACTGTACTGTACCCATTTCAAGTTTCTCCATTTTTGGTTAATTATTTTCCATGATAGTATCTGCTATTACACAAAAAGAACAGTCAAAATTATTCTCATCTACCTTCTGATCTAGACCTAGTCTTTTTAGGTGCATAGATTATTAGAGCTGAAAGAGAGCTCTGAATTATCTGAGAATGGATTCTAGTCTTTCCTTCTTTTCTGTTTCAGAATATAGCTTTTCCTCCTAGATCTGGTAAAACAGCAACACAAACTTAGCATCTTTCAGATGTTTTAGTCCACAGATTGCTACTGCAGCAACACTTCATTTCAACTGAAAATATTCAAATTATCTCCTATTCTCTCATACCTTTAAAGCCATCTTTTTAGAATCAAAATTAGCCCAAACACAGCTCACCAAATTAGCTTCTGCTGGATGATTTGTTGTACTAAACTTGGATTCAATTCTGACTGAAGATTAAAGACTCAACAGCATGCACCGCTGTCTTTAATCATCTGTCATTACTCTCAAGTATGCTGTAGCTGTGATATTTACCTACTTGCAGCTGTTTTGTAAGCAAAATACAAAATGATAAATACCTTAACCTTTTCAGAGATCTTACTTTCTGATTTAGCACCTAATTCTCATTCCTTACTTATTGCTCGCAAAACAAACCCACATAGATTGTTTTCCTGCCATAATTTAGCAGTTAGAGGATGAAAGTCTGAAGTTTCGTTTTGAAGCAGCATCTATGACTTCAAAATACCCAGTATTTTTCTTGATATTTTCTCATTAAGATAATAGGCATTTCCTGTACACATTGATGTCTGTGTTTGTGTGTGTATACGTTACAGGAAAAAAAGAGAATAATGTCAATTAGAAGTACTACACTGTACCTGTCCATAAAGGGGGAATTATACAAATTGAGATAAAAAATTATTTGCAATTTACACCACAATGAGAACAGCATCACTGTGTTACTAAAAGGTGGTGAACCAACAAAACTCAAAATCATAAGGCAGTTTTGGCCAAAAAAAAAAAAAAAAAAAGTTCAGCAACATAGTCCAGGAGTGGCTTCTTTGTATTATTTATTTTTAAACTTCATCGATGAATCTGGTCTTCGTCTGGAAAAAACTAGAATTGCTGCTGTGAAGTTGAACTACTGAATATACGGCATCTAAAACTTAACAATTGTGTTCTATCCAGCAATACTTTCACATAAATTGATGTGATGTTTCAAGACACCACAGGTTTCAAATATAGACTTCTCTCGCTGAGGATGTAGTACAGTCATGCTTGCTCTCATCTGGTGAATCTTAAGGGAAAAAAGTCAGAACAAGAGTTCACAAGAGTAGAGTGGTGAATGCTATAACATTATGTCTGAAGCAAGCAAACTAAACAGTTTTTAATATTCACTGGCCATTCCAGACAATTTTTACTTTTTTTTTTTTTCTTTTTTTCTTTTAAACAGCAACAAAAACGCTGAAATAATGCAAGCAATATCTTGGACTTATTCTGCACAGATGAGCAGAAATTGAAGGGGAATTAGATGAATAGAAATAGCACAAAAACTACAAAAGAGCAGAATTCCCAACATTTAAATGCAATTGAAAGTATAGCAATTGCTACTCAGAGCATCTGAAACTTAAATTCAAGTTTTTAATTTCATTAAATTCAAGGTTTTAAAGACTCTGGAAGGGAGTCTTTTATTCTTTACTGCCTAGTGAAAAGTGTTATTTCACTAAACTCAATTGACTCATCTGAGCTCTGAGATCAAAGTGCTACAAAACAACTATTATTTATTTTATGTCCGCTGTTTTCTGCTTGAGTTTTCCTTGATTTATTACTGTATTTAGTTGCCAAGTTGAAACTTTAGAATATATCTCAATGTCAGTAGGAAATTTTACATGTAAAAGCTAATGTTAGTTAAAAATAAAATAAAATAAAAAAAAATCATTAACTCTACCTGGCAGAAAATCTATCACTGGTTTCTGTGTTTCAGGATGCCTTCTCCCTTTCTTCCTGTTTTTCTCAAATAAATCTATGATAACTTCTAGAGAAAAGGTTTTAGTCTTTATTTATTATTTGAAATATGCTAACTCACGGTGTTCATAAGGAATACTAATCATGGGGAAAGCTTAGGGCTACTGCATTTAAAAACAAATGGTGACTTAGTACACCTGCTGCATTAATTTGACTCTCAAGTGCCTCAAAACCCCTAAGAGTGCATAGTTACCTCAGCTCTCAAAGGTATGACTATCTGTCTTGCTTTTTCTACCTTTCCAACCTGTGAGGAACATGAAACACCACCTGTTCTCAGGAAGAATTCTCTATGTATTCAAATACAAGCCATAGTTGTTCCATAGTCAGATAGCAAAACTGTGATAGTTTTTCCAGTGTTTGTGCCTTACTAAACCCATCCAATTCATCAACTATAGCTACAACCTACTAGCTATAAAAATTTAGATACCATTGTTCACTGGAAAAAAAAAGGGAGATTATCATTAAATTCACAAGAACATCCACGAATGCTTGTTTTCGTGAATTTAATTAGATAGAACACATATAAATAACTGAATAATTTGAACCAACATACCAATTTCCATTGGGAGGTGGTTGATTTGATTTTTTGATAACTCCAGAACTCTCAAGTCTTGAAACAAAGCAATGTAGCTTGGAACTGTTTGAATCAATGTATTGCTTACATGCCATTCTTTCAGATAGGTACGATCTTTCAGAGACTCTGGGAAATCCTGTAAATTAAATGAAATTATATAAATAGAAATTATAGAATTTTGTTCAACACTGATTCTACATAGGATGGAAAGAGCTTTTATGGCCAAAGCTCAACACTTTGCCTTAATTACCTTGATGTAGAGCAGCAGTTTGCCAAATCCTCACAGGACCTGTTTTCATTTGAAGCACTGCAGCTGTCTGTTAACAAGTCATTTTTTTAACTGCTGATGCAATCATTTTGCTCTAAAATTTGCTTCTAAAATTGAAACCTATCTGAAGCACTTGCTTGGTGCTTCCCATATTATCTATCTCCGTTTTTCAGCTTGAGGATTTTTCTAAAACACATTTTAGTGCTTAAATTCACATATCAATCCACAGTCAAAAGCAACACAGGAACAGAAGAGTGGATGTATGGAGAATTTCTAAGTGGCTTTTGCCACCGAGACAAAAAGCGTGACTGTGTTTTTAATATCTGCCAAAGGACTAAATTTGTGTGCCAAGAGGAAACATGATCAAAGGAACAAAAGTGTTTCAGATAGGATATTGCTTTTGGAAAGTCATATTTAAAATCAGTGAAAAAAATTTCTAAGTCATTTCAGCAGTTTGTGATATTTTGCTCAGGTTGTTTTTTTTTTGTTTTAAGAAGAATAAAAATACTCAGCATTTATATCAGTCCATAATTGCAATTAGTTCTTTTTTTAGTCATGCAAAATATTTTTTCTTTATAATTTCTAGGGTTGTTTCAAATATGCAGCAATTAAGTTTGATTATGAATAATTTTCATGCAATATTTTACTTGTCCAAAATCTGTCTATTTCAGTTACAGAAACTGAGGTTTTTAAAGCCCTTAATTCTAAAAAAATAAAATAAAACAAACTAAAAGTTTTTGTTAATTGGTATTCAGTTCAGATGTACATATCTTTGAATTATGTCACCAAATTCCTTGAACTTGAATCAGATAAAAATCAATTCATAACATCAATGGCCAGATCATTTAAACTCAGCTTTGTAAACTAGCACATAATTTACCACTTTATATCTGGAATAAATAATTTGAATGAAATGCTATTTCTGACTTCATTCCATAAGAAGAGAAATAATAGTTATGGTCTTTCATTATTTTATGTCTTACAATATTGTTTGCTGTGCATGAAGAATTCCACAAGATTTATTTCCTTCCAAGTCTCATAGATCCCCCAAGGCATTAACTAGGGTGATGCACTTCAAATTTTTCATTTGTTTTTATTTTTAACTCTGGATTTGGAAGACTGCTCCTTAACTTGTAGCTAAATTAGAACTTCTAATTAGCTAAAGTTATAATTGACTGTTGATCGCAATTTTCTTTTAGTTTAGTTATTTCTATCTTAAATATCAGTACTTTTCAAATTTACACACGAAGATGCTTAGCAGCTCTGCCTTGCTACCTTTCCTTTGATGCCTGACACGGCTTTTTTCATTTCTTTCTTCATTTTCCCTCTACATGTAATTGCATTATGATCCATCTTCTATATCTGTCTGTTTATGGCAGTTAAAAAAATAAAATGCCTGAAATGCCTTAAGGCAAGTAATGAGAAATCTCTCCATCTTTCTGGTGTGAGTTACTGCTACCACACCTTCAGTCTGCACATTTTTTTTTCCCACAGCAAAATAAAATAAATAAATAAATACCATCAGTAAATTCAGTTAGTATTGTTTTTCCCACCTTCACAGAACTGAAAATGCATCACATAGGAAATAGTATTTATCTGGAGTATCTCAGATGCTACTGTAAGCAAGAACACCAATTCAACAAGAAAGTAAATGCACAGCATTAATACAGGAGACAAAAATATCTTTGTGAAGCAGATATCATTTGAAACTCTATTTCTCTATTTTTATGCCATAGTCTAGGTTTGTCTTGGTTTATTCCACTGATCTACGATTTTTTTCCCCTTGTTATCAAAACAGACTGTCTCCAGCTCCTGTCAGATGCAGCATGGAGGGTTGGGGAACCTTGTGAAGCAAATAAATTTATTCTCCCAGAGTGAAGGGGGTATCCCACAAATTTATTGATACATTTGAAAGACTCTCAGATAAAAGTCAAACTGACCAGCTTCTTCACGACTTCAGGAAAAAAAAAAAAAACAGCCAAAATATTTTAAAGTTCATGATTAATTAAAAAAAAAAAACAACAAACATGCTTAAAAAATTATACTGTTATTAGTCATTGTTAAAATAGCATCAGGATATTCTTGTGCAACTATTAACATAAATTCAGGCATAACACTCAAGGAATGGAACCAGATTCCATTATTCTACCAGTTGTCCCGACTTATTTTCTGTCTTGAGATTATTTCTTAATATAATTTTCAAGGAAGAATTTACTGACAGAGTGATTAAGCACTGGAACAGGCTATCCAGAGAGGCTGTGAAGTCTCCTTCTCTGGAGATATTCAAGATCTGCCTGGATACCAACCTGTACAATCTTCTGTAGGGGACCTGTTTTAGCAGGGTCTTGAACTAGATGACCTCTAGATGTCTCTTCCACCACATTTTGCAAATGTAAATTTACAAATCTTTTGCTATAATCTGCTTTTCCTTAGCATTCTCAGTCATACCATGCATTTGTCAGAGTTACTGAAACATAAATTAATGTGATATTTTACTTCATTTACAAATTATATAGGGTTGAGCACTACAATTTGCAGAAGTTTTATGTCTGCTTTTCTCTGATTCCCTTGTGTTCTTTTGTAATCCTCTGCTGCCACACTAAAGCTGGCAGCCTGCTATAAATTACTTCTCAAAGACTGACACTTAGATGATAGCCAGGCTTTCACGTAAACAGCAAAACAGTACTCCAAGTACTTTCATTTGGAGAAAAACAGTGTTAAAAGGAAATAAAAAGCAAATGTAAAATCATTGCTGATTTTACTACTTCCAATTAAGAGAGACTTTACCTGCTAACTGTGATCAAATTATTCAGCTCTGAATATTTTATGTTCCTTTTCTATTCCTAGCCCTGTCATCTTATCTATCATTGACCAAAACAAAACTTTGAGCGCAAATCTCTCATCTTTTAGCATCTTTGGATTGTTGGACCCAAAACTGGATTATGCATTTTGTAAGTTTCGGGGGGAAAACCTTCTCTGGAAGTGAAAAAACTAAGAGAGACATTTTGTCTGTCCATTCAGTGCAGTAATTCTACTCAATCTCTATGGTTCATACATCACCGTCACTAACAACTGGAAGTAACAAGTGGAAATTATCTGTTCCCAGTGAAAAGAGAGCTCATGTCAGATGATAACATCGTCAGAAAAAAAAAAAAAAAGTATAAATGTAATAATTAATCTTCTGCCATTTTCTGAGAAGAAATTATATGAAGAAGGTCACAATTTACTAGTAAAGAATTTTCCGCCACTCATTCATCAGCTTTTTGTGCATATTTCAGTTGTTTAAATCTGTTGGATCCAGATTATCTGCTGATGAAAAGCAGAATAGCCAAGTGCAGTTGTGCTCTGTATTTGAGTGAATATCATCTAATTCACTTGCCAATACTAAGACCAAAAACTCAAAAAATTACTTTTCCTGAACATTTTCTGAAAATCATTTTAAATTTACTGATCCACTAAAGAATGAATATTCATTAGTTAGGAGCAGAAAACAAATACTCAGAGGAGAAACAATAGAGTTAAATTTGTTGAAAAATTCATACAAATATTCATGGCAGTATTTTCTAATTTTCATTCAGCTATAATGGCAGTGCTGTTTTTCTGAAGAAATAGTTTAATTCAGTAGATATATGTTTACATACACAAGGGATCTCAATTAAGTGTTTCATTCTATCATTCTCTCCTATGCAACCAATTCAAACATACAGTTCAAGAGTCCAGAGTCCCTAAAGAGCTCCTCTCTATAATGGGTTTGCCTGAAAAACTGTTAGAGAAATAAGGAGTGTTTCTGAAACATAACTCTGCAATCTCGAGTAACTTGCAGAACAGTATACTTTTCTCATGATGATAGGTCTCAGGGCTACTGTACGCACAACAGGAAAGAGAAGAGAAAAGCCCATCTGGCTTCATTCATACTTCATTCATCCAATTATAAGACTAGCCTGTTTGTTATTTTAAAATCTTTTCTTTGTTACTTTCTTGTACCAACAGCTAAATATGAATACTAATCATTGCTCCCATCTTGCCAAGAAGCACCACAGAGGGATGTAGACACTTGAGACATAAACATTTGGTTGGTATACTGAAGAGGAACTAAAGGGCATTGAACTGTATAGATGCTGTCACAGAGACTCTTCAAGGTGGAGTTCTGACAAAGGTTAAGCTATCTCATTACTGCAGTTATCAACCACAGTTCATAGCCCAAAACTACCCATTCTGAAGAGGCATGGCCAAACTAATAGTCAAGTTTACTCTAAGGTTCAGAGAGATTCACTGAGTCTAAGTTACACAGGAGTGAAGGTTTGATATTGGTACTGCTTATAGTATTTTATAGAAAATTTCCAATGCAACCATACTCTTATAATAAAACTGTAGTGACTTCAGACATCAACTGGCTCAAATTGCATATCTCAAAAATTAGCCTAAAAGTGAAGCATAATTAGTAAGAATTTGTTCCACAAGGAAACGTGGATCTGCATATATAGAATACATTTCCTTGCAACACTGTAAAATCAAGTCCTACCCTATTTATCTAGAATTCTGTGCCTACTTGTTTAATTTCATATTCATTGTATGAATAATTGTCTCAGAGATGATAAAATAATTACTTTTTAATTTAAAAGAAAAGCAAGTCTCCACTTAGTTAAAATACAGTATCATTTCCATGACATTTAAGAAATGGAATAGAGGTGGAACTGATATCCTGAAGGAAGGAATTCCCTTTAGGAATTCAAATTGTGTGGTTTACTCTGAATTCCTCTATTACTAAGCTTCTCCAAATGAGATCCAAGATATTTTCTTAAGACCACTCTCCAGATGATTTTCAAAATACTTGTACCCATTATTGAGCTTGTACTCGACAGTGCTGAATCACTGAGCCATACCTATTGCCACACTGTATGGACCTAAAGCATGAGACAGTAAGTAGCGTCTTTGTTGTAACATTTTCACCATCTGTGTAGGCTGCTGTGAAATAATGCCTCCTATTTATTTCCATGGAAACTACAATGGATACAAACAGCATGATAACACAACTTGATAGAACAAATTCTCAGCTACAAAACACTGTTTTTGAACATTTTTGCCAGCAATGAACAAGAGACTCCACACTTGGAAAAATCTGCTCCAGCAGAAGTGACGCACCATTTCATAGCTGCTATTACAGTATTGTTGCTAGAAAAATATTTCCCCTGCAGTCCAACTTTCATCAGCCCAAACAGATGGAAGTCAGAAGGTGCCAAATCCAAACAATGCAGTAGGTGTGGCAGGACAGTCCCGCCAAGATTGGCAAGGTGCTCTATGGTCTCCAGACTGATATGGGGCCTAGCGTTATCATGCTGCAAAACAAAGGCTGACTTCTTCTCTGCTTTGGCTGGAAGTGTGAGCCTTCAGCTTAGTCAGTGTCATGATGTAGCCGTCAGCATTACAGTTTGTCCAGTAGTCCACTAGAAGGCTAGATTACCTGAAACCTTTCCTATTCCAAAACTCTATGTACATCACTTTATCCACTTAAATCTGCATCTTGAACATTTTCTCTGATGGACAATTCACACTCCTGTTGTTTTGATTCTGGCTCACAGTGATAACACCATGATTCCTCAGCAGTAATCGCATAATCCAAGAAATTGTCACCTTCAGCCTTGTACAGGTTCAATAGGTCCTGACAAACTTGCATACAGTTTTCTGTCTCTTCCTACATGAGCATTTGTGGGACCCACCTGGCACAAAATATGCAATATTCCAATGTTGCCACCATTTTTTCCATTGCACTGAAGCCAATATTCAGCTCCATATACAGTTTCCTGATCATAGTCCATCAATTTGCATGGATGAGCTGATTGAGACACTTAATTTCATGGTGTGACAGCTATGCATGGCCATCCTGAACATGGCTTATCTTTTGTGTGCCCTTTACCACTGCTGAAATATGCCACCCACTGCCTCACTGCGATACATCCACTGTTTGGTCTCCAATGATCAGCAAGCATCAACGAGTGTGATTTTTTTTTCAACATGAAGGAACTCAGTTCCACACCTTTGCTTCATACATACTTCCATGTCAGATGTCACTGTGTCAGATTTCCCTTCTGCTGCCATATGTCACACGGTAACAACATGTAATGGGATACTGGTTGGAAGATTTGACCTCTACTGCCATACTACCACCTGTTTCTGATGCCTTTGGCCAACACAACAAAACAGGAGGCACTACATTTGGAGTAGCCCTCACAGAAAACATGAGCACTGATGAATATCCAGTAAGAGCTATTATTCTAATTTAACATTGAAATCTGACATTGAAAATAACTCCATTAGATTTTTTGTGTGCTCTTCTCAATTGCTGCTGAAGTTTTCAGAAAGACTTTACCTGGAGACCTCAGAAGGATACAGCAAAGCTACTTCCTTCTCACAAAATCCCTATTGCTGGCAATTATTGTTCTGTGAGACTTAACTTTACAGCATTCAGAAAGAAAATTCATACATCCCAGAAGCAAGCCAGTTCCCAAAATTGTGTTGGTAAGTCAAAACAACAATATACAGTTTGATATGTCTGCTGTCTGGAGGAGATATTGCTGCTTCATTGATAAAAGTAGAAATATAATAGAAATACTTACTAGTTAAAAAGGAGGGAGAAAGAGGATTCAGCAGTTAGTTCCCAAATGGACACTTAGCAGGGCTTTTCTGTTTACCATTGCCAAATTAAGAGGCTACCCAATAGGAAACCAAACTGGTTATGTGCTTGCAAGACTACACAGGCAACTCCACTTTTGATACGTTCTAGTGTCTGAGTACTTAATTTTCCAGTGCTTAGTCAATGATGAATTTATGTGCAAAATCTGTAACAAAAACTAGAATGTAATTGATACTACTACCACTCCTGGCTAAATAAAATACAGGCTGTTTGTTTAAAAAAAAAAAAAAAATTGACATGTTTACAGACATTTTTATATAGAAGTTGTCAACCAGCACAGCTTTGGTTGCATAGTCTGCAAAATCATTTTCCGTACCTGAAGTTTCTTGTAGTAGAGTAATAATAGAGAAAAAGAGTTGTGTGTCTGATTCTATCTTTGGTTTGGGCAAATAATAATAATAATCAAAGTTTTATAATCTTTCAACAGGACAAATCATACCTGAATGCCATGAAAAACATTAAATTACATACATTTGATTTTTGCCTCCTAATGTAAACCATGTTTAATATGGCAGAGTAAAATGTTAACTATTTGGTAAAAGCAAGTGAGCAAGAGAAAGGGTTTAGCAGCTTTTCTCTCCTTGATGTGATGTAGATATTTGCAGTTAAGTAAGTGATATGAAACTACACAGCTTTAACATCATTGTCAGTATCCAAGGTCTTGAAACCTAAGACATGACAGTTCTCCAGCAGCTAATCCCACCACATGAATGACTGGCATCACCTGAAGAAATGTTCTCCTTACTAGAACTAGATGGGAACTAGAATTTTTACTTTTTGTTTGTTCAGAAGAGAACTAGAATCAGAAAGGAAGCAAAAAAAAAAAAAAAAACAAACAACCTTTATATCCAAGTGTGGGACAAAGTTGTATTTCAGGTCAACCAAAAAAAAATGCTTCCATAACATTTACTGGCCTTAGTGATAGACTTTTTAATTTTCACTTTTCATTATGAAAAATTGAAAATAATTATTTCAGAATTATAAACTGAAGAAAAATCAGAATTCTAATTTTTCTGTCTCCTTAATAAAGTGTGTATTCTAAGTAAATTTCAGTCAAATCCTTAACAACTCCAGAGAACTTCAGGCAAACTCAAACTCCCCTTTTCCTGAATTTCAAACTAGCACTAGACCAGAACTCATTTTTGAGTTTGTACTTCATGTAATACTTAACAAGAGGAACTAATTCTTTTTACAAGACCATTGTGTATTGACTCTAGTATTAGTTTTTATTAGAACACAGCTTGAAAAAAAATGAAAAAGGTTATGGCATTAGAGCAAGAAAACAGATTTCCAACTAGTAGAAGACAAAAATAATTCAACAAAGCCAAGTATTATTTTCACCTCTTTCCATTCACTGGGAAACTACAGAGAAAGATATCCTATTGCAATGTGACTGCTCACTCCCATAATTTCTAAGAGACTTCATATTTCAGTAGAAAATTTAAAATAAGCATATTTGAAAACTAAACTTATTGTACACTGTGACACAGGAAATGTTTTTATCAGTCCTGACACAGTGGAATAGTGTCATTATAACATGCACTGGTAATGAAGAAACATTTGGAAGCATTAGAAGTTACAGTGTCAAGCTACTTAAACTCCCTAATAATAAAAACGTTTGCCATTATATTTACCATCCACTGCTCTCCTGAAAGCTGAAAAATAAATTTGTTTCTCTTCTTATTTGTTTCATCTGACAGAGTAAGCCTCTTCTGTAGCTGAGGAGTCTTTCCATACATGTCCAAGATTTTCTCGTTGATATCTACAAAGCCATTCCTGAGGTACTTTGACTGGGGAATGCCTTTCTTCCGGCACTCCAGTATGAAATTCCATTCCAGCTTGATCCTGAAATAGTGCAAGAAAGTGTTTATGAAAATCAGCTTTGTTTGCATAAGAAACTTGCAAAAAAATGTATCACGCACCTAAGGTATTTAGAAAAATAAATGCATTCTTGGAGTCATGCTTAGATTTTGCAGGCTGACATGGATTTCAGATAGTAAGGTATTAATATAGTTACAGTCAGACAGTGACTTCTTGGGAATTACAGAGATGTAAAGACTGAGCCCACTGTCACAGAACTCAGTGTGAAATATGCCCTTTATTACATATGAAATTAAACAGAGACATGATAGGAAATGCATTCTTAGAGAACAAGTAACAAGGACCTGGTAAGATATGCAAAATCTGCGATTAAAAAAAGAAAGCATTTTAATATATTCCCTTTCTCCTGCCCTTTCCTGTTCAAGTATAATGATCCACTTCCACTTTTTTAACATTTTCTTCCAACATCATCTTAGGAAAGAAAAGGAAAGGTCAAAGTTATTACATGCCAACTAATTTCAGTTTAAACCTCATTGTAACTTTAGGCTTAACTCCAGGACAAAGATTTACCCATATAACTTCAGGAACAAGTTCAATTTCATATAATTAGGCAGTGCTAAAAGGTTATGCTTATTTTAAGAGAGATTTATTTCAGCTTAGTCAGTTAAGAAATAGGATGATTAATGGAAGTGAACCTTCCCTATGCCAAAACAAAACTCTGCAGAGTCCCTTGTGCCATGAATCTTTTCTCACATATTGAATGCTAGATTCTCGTTGTATGTAAGATTCAATTATGTGATCTCCATCCTCTGGCAGAAATTTTAAGCTAAAGATTTGAAGAAAACTGACAGGTGCAGATGGGCACAAAAGATGAGGAAAAAGTTCCCTTTAGAGAAAATCATGAATGGCGTGTCCTAGAAAGAGAAGCAGAAGTTTGTAAAGTTTCAGCAGGAAGTAACAAAGCCTATAAACATATTCCCAGTTAAGCATGAGATTTTCTTTAAAATGCTAAACTGTTGAAACAATGCCACATGAGCCAGAATATCTGGTTTTAAATTTTGTACAGGGAATCAGTTACAAAAATAAATACAAGAAATATCTTGAAAACATGGTGAAAATACGCAGTTTTTGGATACTCAAAAAAAAAAAAAAAGGCATAAGAAACATAAGAGCAAAGTGTATTTTCAGGAATATGACACTGCACATTGAAAGTCATATTTAACATATAACTTTGATATAAAAATAAACATATAAGAATCAGAAATGATTGTTTAAATAGGAAGGGTATTACTGAAACAGCATTAAAGTGCCTAGTGCAAATTACTGAAAAATTAGGGGGTGCTGAAATGAGCTGAAGACAGAGAGCACAGCAACAGTAGGAGAATTCAGATATCCACTTGCACACAGCATACTGACACAATGCAGTCAGTTTCTTTATCACACACTGCCTTATCAGAACAGCTAGTCTGAGAGACCTCAAGAGACATGATTTGGTGTCAAGCAAAGCATCCCAAACATGGGTCATCAGAGAACTGCAGAATGCCTCTGTGATAACAACCACAAATATTCTTATACAAAATCCTTATAAAGAAAAAATAAGAAAAAAAGTTGTTTACAGATATCTGAGATAAACTACGTATAGTACCAAAGTTCATTAATAGTGTAGCTCACTGGTTGAAGTGTTGCCAGATTGCAGAAAGACAGCACAAACTCAGAGTAAGTACATTCAAATGATGGGATCATTTTTTCCTTTTATCTCAGAAAACAGAGGAAAAGCTAAAAGAGAAAATAGCATTTGTGTTTGAATAAAGAAATGGAAAGGAAGTAGAACTCCAGCAAATTAAATGCAAAACCACAAAAAAAGACAAATTAGGTCACAAAGTGATGAACAAAGGTATACAGATAAATAGAAAAATAATTTCTAGCATATCAAAAGCTGAAAGTCTCTCAGAAAGATAACGGGAGCAATAACATCAATATATGAAAGAAAAAGCAGATAAGAATTCTGTGATTCTGTAAAATAAGTTATTAAGAGAGCAGGTTGTTAAGAAAGCTGCAGAATGGTTAAACTCACCCTTGGCTTCAGTATTCTGTAGTGAGATCAGTATGCTCTTTACAAGTAAAAATCTGTATAACTTTTAAAGTGTCAGCAGAAAAACTTGAGAATAAAAAATAAATAAAGTTACCTAAAGCAAATATCTCAGCTTCTGTTAGTGCCTAATTGTGAGCCGCTTTATATAGCACAGTGATCTGTAAACGAGTAAGGAAGAAAAAGTGGCCAATCAAAAAATGCACCTATTAGAGCATTTCTGCTCAGGAAGATTCAAGAGGAGAACAGAAGCTGCCAGCATACTCAAGAAAGAGTCCAAAACCAACCAACAGCATCTCAAAATCTTTTTCTAAGATACTTGATGTAGCAGTAGAAAATGGGTTAAAGCAGAGACAGTTGCTTAGCCCACTTTGTGACCCTCCAAGAAGCTGCATCATTTACCTCTAATTACAGAAGAACATACTCCCAAGTATGCAATTGCACTAGGAAGCCCTACCAAAGAATATTCACTTCAGCTGCAGCCTGGAAGAGCTCAACAGGATTTTCCATACCAGGAGATATAAGAGTTGAAACACCTCTTTTAGATGTTCTGACATGACAGCCAATTCAATATTAATGTTGATCTTGCCTACTCAGTCAGTCATTTGAATCTCAGAGATCACTAATAACGTAGAAAGTAGACAACGTGATATCAAGAGTTCAATAGGAAAAGCTAATACATAACATTTTCATATAAGAAAAATAAATAAGCCTTAAACGCCTACTCATTATTTTACCAAAAATTTTCTACTGAGCACATCTAATCAACTATAAAATCTCTCCATTACTGTGTAAGACGGGTGGAAGGTGAAGTGTGAAGAAAAAAATACTGCATTGAATCCCTCAGGAAGAGAACAGAAATAAGGATCTGAACCATTAAATGGAAAAAACTGAAAAGAACCAAAACCTTGGCATTCTTCTTTTCTAAAATCTTATGCATAATCCCAGCTTTATATACAACTGCTCTTTCTCACATCCTCCTCCAGTCCTTTATATGCAGCTTTTCAACCCATCTGTGTAGTTTAACGCTGCAGTACTGCCCTCTCCTTCCTACTAACCTTTATTTTCAACCAAAGAATTAAGCATTTTTGAACCAAGGAATTAAATATTTTATTTCAATGCATAATTCAGTACACTGAAAGAGTTTACTTCCGAGACACTTTTTTAATATTCATTGATCTTCACTTGTGCAATAAATGACTAACCTGTTTCTTGAAAGTATAGATTCTAAGAATGTTAGAAAACTTATCAGATAGAAAGAAAAGGTCAAGAAGTCTAAGTCTGGACAAAAAGTAAGGCACTGAGCAGATGTACTACCCCTCAGTGCCAGCTGTGCCAGGTAGACCTTAGGAACAGAAATGCAGAAGGCTTAGATCTAAGACTTTACCCTCTCAAAATGGATACAATAGGAAAGGGTAAATAGAGAACTATGTTAAAGATGAAAGAATATACTGTCCTCTGAAGCTTTATTAGTAACACATAGAAAACATAAAACTCAGGAGAGAATGATACAATGTTACACAAAAAATAAAATGCACATAACAAAAAATACTGTTAATCAAAACAGTTAGTGAAATGTTGACCTCAGATAAAAGATGGGCATTAAAAATTAAATACGGTGAGGAATTCAGCCTGGATATCACTCACTAATCTGGAAATCCTATGGTAAATTTCTCCATTATTCATACATCAAATTATGGCTATGTGCTTTCTTAAGCTTTTAAAGGATGGTTTCTTGTGGTCACTAGGCTAAATACTATGTACAAGCACATTTTGAGCAGATGGAAAGTGAATCACTAACTGAGCAAAAAAGACAGACAATTTTGTACAGAATGAAGACACGACATGTGCCAAGGGCAAAGGATCTAACCATTCACAGTCCCTGCTTGTACTCTTGTGGTATGCATTAATCAAATGAATCAATATGAGTCTTTTGGGCCTGGAGGGGTAACTCATGTCAAGCCAATATATATATTAAACCAAAGATTACGCAGTGGAAATTTGCATGCTATATTTAAAATTAAAAAGAAGGAAAAAAAAAAAAAAGAAAGAAAGAAAGAAAGAAAGAAAGAAAGAAAGAAAGAAAGAAAGAAAGAAAGAAAGAAAGAAAGAAAGAAAGAAAGAAAGAAAGAAAGAAAGAAAGAAAGAAAAAAGAAAAATTTGAGATCAAAGGAATCTATTCTATTTTGGTATCACAGAATCACAGAACTATAGGGATTGGAAAGTGTTTCTGGGGACCATCTAGTTCAACCTCTCTGCTAAAGCAGGTTCCCTGCAGTAGATAGCACAGAAAAACATTCAGGCAGGTCTTGACTGCTTCCAGAGGAAACTCCACAGCCTCTCTGGACAGACTGTTCCAGTGCTTTGTCAGCCTCAAAGTAAAGAAGCTCTTCCTAATGTCCATGTAGAGCTTCCTATATTCCGGTATTTGCTCATTGCCCCTTGTCCTGTCACTACACAGCTCAGCTGTCACATGAATCCTCAGATCTTCAGGGAAATATATATATATGTGTGTGTGTGTGTGTGTGTGTATAAACACATAAAAAATCAGCTTTTAGATATGCTAATATTCTTCTAGAGAAATTATATTTCACATCTTGGCACTTTAAAGGCTACATATATTCCAGAATGACACAAGTGAGATAGCTGAAAAATTACAGCTCTCCTGAAGTTTATGGCTTCTTATTAGTATTTAAAAAAAAAAAAAAAAAGTAATAAACTATTTTTATCTTCCTCCAGAGCCTGATTTAACTACTGTAGTCAGACTAAAAAAAAAAAAACGAAAAGCCTGTTTTTTGTGAATGTTAGTCAAGTAATGCCCAATTTAGGTGGGAGTATGCACATACAGAATATTTTTTCTGGACTTAGGACCCAGATGTGATCTAGCTCATCTGGCTACTCAAGTATGTCAACATCGATCATGAAATTGTCTGACTAAGTGTAACAAGGAGTTGTGGTTTTGTGATTTTTGTTGTTGGTATTCCCCATCAGAACATCGTGCAACAGCGGCAGTTAAAGAGTTAATGTTCTGGTTCCATGCTACCACCTTTTTGGCTATTTTGGGTTCCTGGAGGGGAGGGGAAAGGCGGCTTCCCTGCAGGATTTGGTACTAAGAGGAAGTGAGGTGGAGCTCTGGACTGGACCCCAGTCAGTTCTGCCTCTGGCCATCTCAGCTTGCTGCAGAGAAAAGCATGTGCAACCCTCACACTATCGTGGTTTGACTCATACTTTGGGTGCTCTTGTCTCTCTCATTTTGTTTGATTTGGTTAAATTTAGTAAAGTACCTTTCCTCCTCAGATCAGTGCCATTGTGCTTTCTCTTTGTCAAAACTATCTACCTACCTGCTAGCTCTCTACCCTTACCCCGCTCCCGGAGCGAGTGGCCCAGGGCCAGCTGGGTCACACAGTAGACCGTTAGAACCTCTTCTTTTTTTTTTCCCTTCGCTCCTTTGTCTCTCCTTTTTTTCTTTTCCCAGGGCCTGTGCCCCCCTGTCATGGACTTATATCAAGGGATAACCCTGTGACAATTCTTGGTGGAGGATGTGGGCAGCTACTTCATTTTAAGAGCATTGTATGAAGGACTAAGGACCATTATGTCCCTTGGAACATGCTGGGGTTTTTTTTAAGTTCATCATGTTCAGTGTCAGAGTTGCATATACATATAGCCAATTAAGGGCACTGATGGAGATACCTGCCTGGCCACTATACATCCCGGCTAATTATGCATGGTTGGGGTGCCATCTTAGGTACTGTACTATCAGTCTCTGCATGTATTTTCTTGCAATACTAATTTACATTATGTGGAAGAAGCTTTCCTCAAAACCAGAGAATGTGGAGTGGCAGGGAATATGGAGAGGTCTAGGAAAGAGATTAGAAGCGTGGGGACCTTCGGTGTCATGGGATTTTACTCTTGAACACCTGTGGAACCCTGAGAAACTTAGCAAATGTTTTGAGTAAGGGATGGTACAGCTCAGAAAGATCTGAGGAGGAATGGAGGAACGGCTTATTTGGGGCTTGGCTTGTGCTTACCGTGCTCTACATAATACTATTCTGGAGAGAGAGAGTTTCCAAACTGAGATCCGAACCAAAAGGGGAAAATTCCAAGTCAATCTTGATCAATCACAGGAGGCACTAGTATCAGTGTCAGTTACCCCTGTGGAAGGCCAGAAATGGAAACAGGTGTCCTCATGTTTGGAATGGAAAGAAGAAGAAGCAGAGGAAGTAGAGGAAGATCCAGATGAGGGGCTCTCCTCAAAACCATCACCACCAAGAAAGGCGACGGAGAAAAGTAAGAGAGGTGGAGAGGAGAGTGATGAGGAGGAAGTCAGTGTTTCCACTGTGCACTGACCCCTGAAATTACTGAAATGCCATTTCACTGGTAGTAATGACAAATACATATGAAGACCTCAAGAGAAGACCCCCAATTTTTGAACCGATTTTTATACTTCAGAGATTGGAAAAAAATTATTGCCGTCCCATGCTTCCATATCAGCCAAATGACAGAAAGAATGGATAAAATGGAGAAGAGACAGGATGGCATGCTGGAGAAATTGTCCTTAGCAATCGATGTCCTTAGCAATTATGATAATGAACCCGTGGCAGTATCAGAAACACCCAATGAAGACCAGGATGAACAAAACAATCTGCTACAGGAGCTGGTCAAGCTGATTAAAGTCTCAGCTATCAAAGGAAAATGCCCCCCTGTTTGAGCAGATGACCACAGTAAATTTATGCCTTGTGCTGCCCTCTGGAATTACTCATGTGACCATGGGGAGGACATGAAGAAGTGGCACGACGAACCCGCTCCTGGACTATAAGCATGGGGGAGAGAACTACAAAGCAGATGAACAACCACTGAAGTTGCTCCTGTTACTGCAGGTAACAAATAGAGGGGCCCTGCCCTCAGGCAGGGGAAAGAAAGGGATAATAGAGTGTATTGGAATGTGTGGATTTGACGGTGTTGCACATCAGAAATATAAGGCACTGGCAGACACTGGTGCCCAGTGCACTCTGATGCCTTCAAGTTGCAAAGGGACAGAACTAATTTATATTTTTGGAGTTACTGGGGGGCTCTCAGGAATTGTCTGCATTAGAGGTGGAAATAAGCCTTGCTGGAAAAAAACTGGCAAAAGCATCCTATAGTGTCTGGACAGCAGGCTCCATGCATACTTGGTATAGGTTATCTTAGAAGGGGGTATTTCAAGGATTCCAAGGGATACCAATGGGCTTTTGGAATAGCTGCTGTAGATACAGACAACATTAAGAAGCTGTCTGTCTTGTCTGGCCTGTCAGAAGACCTGCCTGTTGTGGAGTTACTACAGGTAAAAGAGCAGCAGGTACCAATAGCTAGGAAAACGGTGCACAGACAGCAGCACCAACAGCAACAGCAACACTAATAGCACCAACATGAGTGCCTTGCTCCCCACTCACAAGCTGATTCGTCAGCTAGAGAGTCAGGGGGTGATCAGCAGAACCTACTCACCATTTGACAGCCCCATATGGCCATTGTGTAAAGCAAGTGGAGAATGGAGGCTAATGGTAGATTACCACGGCCTGAATGAGGTTACAGCCCCACTGAGCGCTGCTGTGCCAAATATGTTAGAACTCCAGTATTAACCGGAGTCAAAAGCAGACAAATGGTATGCCACCACTGACATTGCCAATGCATTCTTCTCCATTACATTGGCCACAGAATGCAGGCGACAGATTGCTTTTACTTGGACTGGTGTTCAGTACACATGGAAACATTTTCCCCAGGGGTGGAAACACATCCCAACCCTTTGGATGCCATGACATGACCCATGCTGGAACAGGGCGGTGCTCCCAAGCACCTGCAGTACATCAATTATATTGTTGTGTTGCAGAGGAAGTCTTTAAGAAAGGAGAGCAAATAATTCAAATACTTCTTGCATGCTGGTTTCACAATTAAGCAAAACAAAGTGAAGGGACCTACCCAGGAAATTCAGTTCCTAGGAGTAAAACGAAAAGATGGGCATTGTCACATCCCAGGAGATGTGATCGACAAAATCACCACTATGTCTCCAACCAATAGCAAGAAAGAGACACAGCCTTTTCTGGGTGTACTGGGCTTTTGGAGGATGCACATCCCAAACTACAGCCTCATTGTGAACCCCCTCTATCATACACTCTATCAGGTGTATGAGTACACAGACCCTAAATGAGTCTACCACATAAGCTCAATGAGGAGCATTTCCCAGATTAGCACTGCAGCAGGCAATGCAGTAACTGTGTCTGAGACTTTGCTGAGGCCAATTTGGCTTTGGTGGACTATCACCGCTGCTGTGGTGCTGGGATGCAGTATGCAGAGAATACTTTTGAGGGAAGTAGCCTCTGTCAACTAAACATACCATGAATTGGTTCAGGCCTGTCAAGATGTTTGGCTGGATGCAAACAAAACTTTTTTTTGTAGGCTGATCTGCGCTTTCTTCCTGTTGTCCACATCATCGCAAATGTGCCCAAGAGTAGGGCTACTGAAGAACAGCAGAATAACCATCAGGTAGATTGAGCTGCCAGAATTGAGGTGGCTCAAATAGACTTGGACTGACAGAACAAGGGTGAGTTATTTTTAGCTTGGTGGGCCCATGAGACCTCGGGCAATCAAGGAAGAGAAGCAACGTGTAAGTGGGCTAGAGACCGAGGGGTGGGCTTAACTATGGATGCTATTGCACAGGTTATTCATGACTGTGACACATGTGCCTTAATTAAACAAGCCTAGAGGATGAAACCCCTCTGGGGGGAAGGGCGATGGGAGAAGTATAAATATGGGGAGGCGTGGCAGGTTGATTAAACCACCTTGCCACAGTCTCGCAGTGGTAAGCGTTATGTGCCTACCATGGCGGAGGCAACCACTGGGTGGCTTGAAACATACGCAATCCCCCATGCTACCGCCCAAAACACCATATTAGGTCTGGAGAAGCAAATCCTGTGGCGACCTGGCACCCCAGAAAGAACTGAGTCAGATAATGGGTCTTGTTTCAAGAATTCACTTGTGGATATTTGGGCCAGAGAACATGGCATTGAGTGGATGTATCACATCCCCTACCTCTCACCAGCCGCCTCTGGTAAGATCAAACACTACAATGGGTTGCTAAAAACCATATTGAAAGCAATGGCTGGTGGAATATTTAAACACTGGGAGAAGCATTTGGCAGAAGTCACCTGGCTGGTCAACACCAGAGGGTCGGTCAGTCGTGATGGTCTTACACGATCCAGCTCCTACATACTGTAAAGGGAGATAGGGTCCCTATAGTACATGTAAAAAGCATGTTGGGAAAAGCAGTTTGGGTCCTTTCGGCTTCTGGAAAGGGCAAACCTCCCCGTGGAACTGTTTTTGCCCAGGGACCTGCGTGTACTTGGTGGGTGATGGAGAAAAATGGGGACGCCCAGTGTGTACCACAAGGGAATTTGATGCTGGGGGAGTACAGTCAGTGATTCCATGTATATATATGCATATAGATACATGTCAGTTATATTAGTCAAAAAAGACATACGTTTCATATCTTCATAACACATCAGTATGAGTTTCAAAGTTATCCCAGTAACTGGAGAATAATTGGGTTTGTTTGAATGGTTCTTCCATCTACAATAACTCACTGCTCAATGTCGGTATAGGAAGTCCTGAGGAAAAAAACGAAGCATCTTAAGTGAAAAAATGAAGTTTCATTAAATGGCACTCTTTCTTCTAAACCAGGACAGAAGGAGCAGACGTAACACTACACGACACCAGTTTAGTGCAACGCAGTGATATTTAAATCAGAATCACTAGCCATGTAGGATCATTAAATAATCCATGGAATTTTTATAAGAACAGCACAGTTAAACTGGAGCTAATATTACTGACAGATGAGTAACGTTGCCCTCAGTTTCTGAATTGAGTATTGAGAAAGGAAATAAATAAAGATTAAAAAAAACTTTAGCTCAGGTACAAATAAAAGACTGAAGTTGGCACTGAGAGAGAGAGAGAGAGGAAGAAAACAACAACAAAAAAACAACAGTAAAAAGGAAATTACTGAAAGTTTTCTTTTGACCTTACATTCAATGAGTGCATAGCTCAGAAAAGTTAATCTAACTTGTCAGAACTTAAGAGGAAATTTTGGAGAGAAGACACGCTGGAGGAAGAGGTTGAACAAACTGCTATCTTTGCAACACGTTCGTGTACTGGACAGAGGAATCTGTGTCATTTCACTGAAATTTCACTGAAAATTTAGATAGCTAATCTGGGCAAAGAACTCTGGCATTTCCACACTCAAATGTTTAATTCCTTGGCTAACTAATAAACTAAACATACCATGAATTGGTTCAGGCCTGTCAAGATGTTTGGCTGGATGCAAACAAAACTTTTTTTTGTAGGCTGATCTGCGCTTTCTTCCTGTTGTCCACATCATCGCAAATGTGCCCAAGAGTAGGGCTACTGAAGAACAGCAAAATAACCATCAGGTAGATTGAGCTGCCAGAATTGAGGTGGCTCAAATAGACTTGGACTGACAGAACAAGGGTGAGTTATTTCTAGCTTGGTGGGCCCATGAGACCTCGGGCAATCAAGGAAGAGAAGCAACGTGTAAGTGGGCTAGAGACCGAGGGGTGGGCTTAACTATGGATGCTATTGCACAGGTTATTCATGACTGTGACACATTAGTTTATTACTAATAACTAATTTTTATCTTACCCGCTTTTCTTACAGAAGACAAACATGCTGCAGTCCTTCCAAAAATATCTAATAAAGAGTAAATTTCCACTCTTTTTCCCTTTCCAAAAACAAAGAATAAAATGACAAGCAAAGAAGAAAAATTAATGAGGAAAATTATTACATCACATCAAGTTACTCCAACAGCATTCAGGATTTCAGGAAGCAATATGAAATTGTTCACCATCATTAGAATCTAAGCAATGAAATAGAAAACAATGCTTTAATACACACTTCTTTCCCTAATATGGACTTTCATAAGCACATAGATAATCACTGAACTGACACTTTCTTTGTAATAGCTTGTGTTTTATGTTCTACAGAGTGGGCATGCCTAGTGGGAGGCCATAAGTAAAATTAAATTACTCTCCCACAGCAAAGTTCTGTTTGTCTCCTTTTTCTATACTCATTGATTTATATGCACGTCTTAGAAATAGGGGTCCTTAAACAACTGTATTTCTACAGCCCCATAAAACCAAAGGAGAGATAAAGGATTGGATTAATTCCATCCCAAGCAATATGATACTAATAAGAGTGATCTAATGCCAGGTGCCATTTGTGGCACAAATCTGCCTAGATTTGTGAAAGGCCTTTGACATGGTCCCCCACCACATCCTTATCTCTAAATTGAAGAGGTACAGATTTGAGGGGTAGAGTATTTGGTGGATAAGGAATTGGTTGGAAGAATGTAGACAGAGGGTTGTGGTGAATGACACTGCGTCCAGGTGAAGGCTGGTGACATGCTATGTCCCCCAGGGGTCTGTCTTTGGACCAGTGTTCATCACCATTTTTATCAGTAACATTGATGACTGGCTCAAGTACACCCTCAGCAAGTTTGCCAGTGTCATCAAGCTGAGTGGTGTGGTTGTCACATTAGAAGAAAGGGATGCCATCCAGAAAGACCTCGACAAACTCAAAAGGTCAACCTTATGAGGTTCAACAGAGCAAAGTGCAAGGTTTTGCACTTGGGTCAGAGTAATCCGGGATGTGTATACAGACTGGGAGAAGAACTCCTTGACAGTAGCTCTGCAGAGAAGGACCTGAGGGTCCTGCTGGATGAAAAACTGAACATGAGCCAGCGGTGTGCTCTTGCAGCTTGGAAGGCTATCCTGGGCTCCATCAGAAGAGGGGTGGCCAGCAGGGACAGGGAGGTGATTGTCCCCCTCTGCTCCTCCCTGGAGAGGCCCCCATCTGGAGTACTGTGTCGAGGTCTGGGGCCCCCAGTACAGAAAAGATGAGGAGCTGTTGGAGAGGGTCTGGAGGGGGGCCACAAGGATGGTGATAGGGCTGAAGCACCTCTCCTGTGAGGACAGGCTGAGGGAGCGGGGCTTGTTCAGCCTGGAGAAGAGAAGGCTGCGAGGAGACCTCACTGCAGACTTCCAGTATTTAAAGGGGATTATAAAAAGGAGAGGAACCAACTTATTGCTTATTATATAACCTATTACATAATAACTTCTTATTATATATTATTATGGGTAGATAGGGATAGGACAAGGGAGAATGGATTTAAGCTCAAGGAGGGAAGGCTTAGATTGGATGTCAGGGGAAGTTCTTCACAGAGGGGTGGTGAGGTGCTGGAGCAGGCTGCCCAGGGATGTTGTGGATGCTCCCTCCCTGGAGGTGTTCAAGACCAGGTTGGATGGGGCCCTGGGCAGCCTGGTCTAGTACCAGATCTGGAGGTTGGTGGCCCTGCCTGTGACAGGGTAGTTGCAACTGGATGATCCTTGGGGTCCCTTCCAACCCAAGCCATTCTGTGACTCTATGGTTCTATGATCCTATGATTCTATGATAACATTAATGAATTTAATTAAAAAAGAATGAAAGGATTGTTGACTTACTTCTCTAATGAGCTTTTTTCTAATCTTTCTTTCTCTTTTTTCTGACGTTCTCTGTTCTTCTTGACTCGAGCCTCCCAGAGTCCTCTTATGAGAGAAAAGTCAAATATTATCACCTGATGCCCCATTCTGTTGACATTAAGCTTCTCCTGCAAGAACAAGCCATCATGAACACTTAATGCAAGCATTAGGAAAAAAATAAGGAACAGAGCCATCATGTTTCATTACACTTACCTGGGAGAAAAAGAATCCAAAATAATATTAGCATAATGTGCTGCCTACCTTTATATATTTTTTCTGGGGTTTTGTGCCCACAGTGATCAGTGTAGCATAGAACGGATTTCTATACAAAATCAACCACAGACTAGAGCTAAATGTTGAATTTTCTGGAGACCTTGCACTTTTCTCTTTCAAAAATAAAAACACAGTTGCAATGAATTACTAATCAGATGAAAATAATTTGAATGACTTCGTGGTTTTTGCAATCTACATAACTAGCATTATAAGAACTAACAGATTATTTATTAATCATAAACTATGCACTTCAAGTTCCCACCATATTGATCTTTATGCATCCACATTAATCCTGTCACACAATAATTGTGTCCGTAAATATGTCCTTATATGTGAAAGGTGTTAAAACACCTGCCCTATAACATACAGTGAAAGATTAATGGCAGCTGAAATAAGTTAGTGTTTGCGAACACAGGATCCCCATTTATATGGACATGCAGAGTTTCCTTCCAGCAGTTCAGAGTATCAAAGTATTAGGTTCTGAGACCATCTTTTAATGTGCAGCTAAAAACTGTACTGAACTAGAGGCTAGTTCATCAATCTTTCTCTGTTGAATTAAAAAGACAGAAAAATTTCTTGCAAGGAGCCTTCCGTTTCCTCAAGTCAGTGATAAAGTTCTCATTCCCTTTAACAAGCATCACGCTTGAGCTTGGCCAGATAGGAACTCTAATGTCTTTCAGCTCAAGGAAAAAAATCTACAGTATCTTTAATAAGAGAAGACCTTGTATTTACATCTTCTGAAACATAGTGTGACTAGCAGCATAGTGTTCCTTCCTAATCTGTAGCAATGGTTCAGTGACAAAAAGGGGAAAAAAACACCTTCTATATCACTAACACAAGTACAGATATACATTTTAATAAGTAAAGCAGCACTCCCTTAGTCTCTTGCTTGGAATCACTGGTGAGAGTGCAAGCCTCACAACGCTTTTTTTCATTAAATGCAGCTACGTCATGTACCAATGACTTCTGTCAAGTTTAGTCCTTCAAAAAATGGTCTGCTAAACCACTGTGAACAAGTCTTATCAAATAGAAGTTTGAAGGATTTTAAAAATAATTGCTTCCACCACGATAAAAGTACTTTTTTAAACTTTGAGGTTAGGTTTTGTTAGATGCCACTTTTATTATACCACTCACGAGCTTAAAAAAAATAAAGGAAAGAATAAAACTCCACTGAAATATCTACTGATAATCGAGAAAGCAATGTGACCTTTCCCTTACAAGGTATTTTCAAGATTTCTGCTATTATGTTTTTCTCAGACCTTCTGAGACCATTTACTTTTCCAGGCTCTAAGTCCTTCAGCTGGGGCTATTTATTATCTGTCTTTCTGTTATAATATTGAGGAAGAAGGGGGAAATATTCTCCCCTCTACATTTTTCCTCCTGTAATTTCATAACTGCCTTGTTTTTCTTCACCTGTCTTTAATACATAACACATAAAGGAGTGATATATTCTGAGCCAGAAAACACCCTCATGTCCTCTGGAAGACACACAGTGTGTATTAAAACAAATTATGCAGACGTACACCAAGAAGAAAGGTTCTTACCTGTCCACCTTATTTGTCATCATTGTAAGACTACTCCAAATGCTGGCACAGAGATACTGGTAAGAGATCAAGTCTTCTTTACCTTAGTATGGTTTTATATCTACTATCTTTGCTGTTGATAAAACTTGTTTATATTTACAAGCACTAAAAATTACGCAAAAAACAAGTTTATAGCTTATCTGGTACTGGCTGCAGACAATAGACAAGTTAAAAACCTGTTAATAATAGTGTGATCAGAGTGATGACCTTATTCTCAGTTGAATGGTTTGAATGGTTTATCTATAATCGGATGTACCGTTTAAAATTGTTTTAATCTGTTATCACCAAAAATAAAACACTCTCCTCAACTGTCTGAACCAAGAAACAGCAGCAAGGACTTCCTCCTGACAGTAGCCACAGTCACTCTGCAGGATCTAATTCATTTTAATAGAACAATTCATAGCTCAGTGTTTTGGTAGGGCTATTGTGGGAGCTGAATTGCTGAGAGACGTTGAAGTGGCAGCTGAGTACTCAAGCTCTGCTGGAACTAGACGGCCTTAATCAACACAAAGTCTGAATGAATTCTGTAAGTACTTTATTTCTTTGACTTGTTCCCCGCCTTACTGTCTGCCAGGTTAATTCATCTGTTCTTTATTAAGACACTGATTTATTAGAGACTCAAGATGGAAAAGTTCATAATAATAAGACTTTTATCCACAAACTGGATTAAATTGCAGTGCATTGGGATTTCTCTTCAACTGTAAAACCAGGTACAAAAGGAATGCAGCTAGGAGGTAGGAGATGTCCATCAAAACTCCTGAGGACTATTCTGTTCAAACTGAACACAGCCACAAATAAGATTTGAAGACAGCATCTGCCAAGACATTATTAGGTGGTTGACAGCTTAATGCCATCTTCCCTGGGTAACAACTACGTCTTTAATCTGCTGGAGATGATCAGTTCACCTTTCTTATCTAACGTTCTGCAAATGTTCTTTTAGTCTTACGAATTATTAGTGAAACATATCACAAAAGAAAGGCTCTTCAGCAATGTAATGTGTGGGAGATACAAAAGCAGCGTCTCCTATTGCATTATGCTGGCCTGTGACATCAGATGCAGATGTTAGCGGTGTGGCAGTAAAGGTTGTACCTTCCCGCCAATAATCCTTTACATTTTCTCACCATGTAAGTGATGGCAGCTGTATGGGAAACTGTTAATCGCGGCCTGAACCTCTGATTAACCATCTGAGGCAAGTGACGCGTCAGCTGAGGGAACACAGGTGAAGGTAATTCAGCTGTGCTCCCGGAAGGGGTGGAGCTTGACTCCACCTCTCCTAGATCCCATTTAAGGACTGATCACTACTAAGGCAGCATCTCTTTTGGAGATTGCTTCTGTGTGGGGTTCCTTGTGGTGAGCATCCACCTTAACTGTGAACCTTAGTGTTGGTGAGTTATTCCTCTATAACCTCTGGCTGTCCATCTATTACAACCTTGTATAATTACAAGTGTACAACAGCAGAGAGGCAGCCTGACAAAATGTTGCCTGACATGGATGTACATGTGAATTAAAGGTGTGGAACTGAATTCTTCCATGAAAAAGTGAAAGGGGGAAAAAAGAAAAAAAAGCGCCTACTGACATTCACTGATCATTCATAGAGACCAAACGGCGGATGTGAAGCAGTCAGGCAGTGTGTGGTAGATGGCCATGCACTGCTGTCACACCATGAAATGAAGTGTCTCAATCTGCTCATCCATGCAGATTGATGGACTACAACCAAGAAACTGTATTTGGAGCTGAATCTTGGCTTCAGTGAGTTGGAAACAATGGTGGCAACACTGAAATACTGCAAATTTTTTGCCAGGTTGGTCCCACAAATGCCCACACAGGAAGATATAGAACACCGTACGCAAGTTTTTCAGAATCTGTCGAACCTGTATGAGACTAAAGGCAATGCTGACTATGCTGAAGGCTCACACTTCCAGAGTCAGGACAGAGAAGAATAAAGGCTTTCTCTTGCAGCGTGGTAACACCAGGCCCGCATCAGTATGAAGACCATGCTGTACACTGCCAGTCTTGGCCCTACCACACTCACTGTACATTCTGGATTTGGTACCTTCTGTCTTCCACCTGTTCAGGCCAATAAAGGATGAACTGTGTGGGCAGCGCTTTCCTTGCAACAATGCCATGACAGAAGCCGTGAAACAGTGAGACACCTCTGCTGCTGCAGATCTTTAGCAGTACAGCATGCGGGCTCTTGTTCATTTCTGGTGAAAATGCATAGCTAATAGTGGTAGCTACGTTGAAAAATAGTGTTTTGTAGCTGATAAGTTGCTCTATCCAATAGTGCTACTGCGCTCTTTATATCTGTTGCAGTTTCCGTGGAAATAAATAGGAGCCATTACATTTGGAGTGATCTAGGCATCATAATAAGAGCACAGAACTTTCCAGGGAAGAAGAGATTCAGTCACATAAAGAGAAGAAAAAGTTACCGTTTACAAGTGAATCACTTGTGGAGAAAATTTTCTCTGCATGTCTGGAGATGCAGATAATCTTAACCCTCACCATTTACACCTCCTAAAAAGTAACCTACTGACTTCCAAGTATGTTGCCATTTAAGAAATCAATATCCTTATAAGGCAACATACTTGGAAGTCAGTTTGTTTTCTTATCTGTCTCCAAATGGTCAGCTCAGAAACAATGCTGACAATTCAAGTTAAACATTTTTTCTAACAATTGCAAGATTTTCCTTTCAGAAGCTGGTACACATTACATTTTAGGCAATATTTTTAAGCAATGTATGTTTCAAGTAACTGAAGTTAAAAGAAAAAAAGAAAGAGCTTTCTAATAATAAATAATTGAACTTTTTTTGCAAACTAATAGTAGAGTCCAGAGAAACTCGAACTAATAGCGGAGGACAGAAGTATCCTTTTGCTTCTCTCATTCCCTTTCTTTATATCGTTTTATCAGAAAAGAGGGAAAAGGAAAAAATAAACATTATCTTTGCCTAAAAAAAAAAAAAAAAAGAAATCCTTTTTAGCACTATGGCCATTGTAACAACTTCTGATCCCCACTATTAGTCTAGGTCATCTCTTATTTTCATCAGTAACACACACAAAAGAATCTTTAACACCTCTTCTCTCCGCATTCTAAACTGGGAATTTACAGTTCTCCCCACATAAGCCCCTCTCCTCAGCAGCTCTCTCTGCTTGTTGTACTGTGGGCCTCATATCAGCCCTGAAACCATTTTTTTTTTCCCTAGGCAATCTAATAATTTCCCAGATCTCTGGGCCAGCTGAAGTTCAGCAAAAGTGCTTCATCACACCACACTCTCACAATCAGTATTTAGTTCTAATTTTCTGATTACCATGTACTGTTCCTGAACGCGTGGAACAAAACAAGTGACTTTATAGCCATTTGTGAAATTCTAGTATTAAAAAGAAAACAGTACTATGCCTTTACAATCTTGCAATCATTTTATTCATTCAATTAAATATATTAAAGTCTATTAAATCTATTAAAATCAAAGACAGTTTTAATGTGTATAAGGATACTGACACCGAAGCACTTGGTGGATTATGTGGCAAAAAGAAACTGAGATCTTAGTGATGATATAATTAACAAATTTTCACTTAAACAATAGAATATTAACACCAAATGTTATTGATAGTAAAAATATCTATCTGCTTAGATATCTGCATGGATTATTTTTATATTATCTTTTATTTTATTTTATTTTGTAAATTCCCCTAAAGATATTCAGATAGTTCTATAGCACCTGCATCTGATTTTCTTCCTATTGAACCCAGGAGCTGAAGATTTAAATCTATTCATTAAGGTGTTTAAAAACTACAGATTGAAGAAGGTATCTGCTATATACTGACTGTTTACTTTATTACTTACTATTTATTGTTGTTTAGTAGATTTAGTATGCTACCTCTTTAAAAACCTTGTTCCCTGTAGCTACATTTCCACTCCATGTTTACAGCTCTGCCACAGACCTGCCAGACATTTCCACAGCTATTTTGAAAACAGCCAGTGCTCTCTCTCGTGCTCTCTCTGCTCACTTCTATCTGTCCTCACTTGGCCCCTGTTACCAAAGCAGCTTTTGACTCTTTGTTTTGTTTTGGTTTTCTGTTTTGTTTTTCTTTTACTGGGTTTAGGAAAAAGGAGGAAAATGATAATTTGCACTACATCTGGAAGTGTTATAAACCTGTGCTACAAAGGACCGCTCAAGCAACTGGGTTTTAAGATGTTGAAGGAGCGTCATCTCAGTAGGCTGTTCATACACTATCAGATGCCACAACATCTCTGACCTTTGAGAATGAAACTGTTTAAGGACACATATGCTAAAAGTAACACTGAAATCCTACAGAAGTTCACAGAAATGCACTTCAAAGAAGAAGCTGCATTGGATGAACCAGATATGACATTTCTGTAATAATTTCAGCACTGTATTTGTGTATAGTCACATTGAGGAGCATACTACAAAAAATTAAGGACAAGACAAGATCTTCTTTGGAAAGTAGTGGAGCGCAGGGGTAAAGTGCTCTTAGATATGAAAACTTTACAGCTTTCCAGGACTGACAATACCAAGTCTCCTATGGTTCTTTGCTGTCTATCAAAATTATTCTTGTCTTGAGTTGTTTGAATACAGCTAGTCAGATGGCAAAATTATATTAGTTTTATTATAGGACAGTTTAGCCTCCTCTGAACATTTTTAGTATCAGCGTTAATAATGGCCAACAAGTCTGCACTGTGCATTCACAGATTAAGACCTATGTCTTCTCCCTAGTCCGAAAGTTGTCCAACATAGTTTTGATATTACTAATCAGACAATATTAGTCTGTGTTAAAGCCCTCCAGAGTCTGAATGGGCCCTGACTGCCTTCAAAACTGTCACCATGCATAACTTCATTTGCTGAATTACCAAAATGTTAACATTTTCACTCTTCAATTTGTTTAACAGTTTTGTTCATTTGAGACATTTTCTTTTAGATAATTACTATAGGAGACCTACTGTAATCTTACAGATATTACTGCCTGGATCACATAGGGGAAAATGTGAACATGTCTCCTAGAAATCCTGCAAAGAATTTCTTAGGAAATAAGCTGACTCACACAGTATGTGCTTCAGAATGATCAAGTCATTTATCCCATGAGACTTTAAATAATTCAAGAGAACTTGGCATTTGGATAGCATCTGAGCATGTTTGTTTGTTTCTTCATGTGTTTATTATTAAGGAAAGATTAAATTACAGAAATATGCTATGATTGAAAGAACAGTAGAAATGGTGACAATGTTCAGAGTTTACAACCAATAGTTTTAAAAGTGCACAGCTCAGACGTGGGTCAGTAGTACACTATGCCACTTTGGGAGAGGAAAGGAACTGCAGAACAGTAAGCTGCTCTTCCCTTCCTAGTCTTGCTGCTGGAAACAAGCCATTGTATACACCCTCAGGGTATTATGCTCCACACTGGATTTGCAGGTAAATTTGTGGTTAAATTCACCAAATACGCAGATTTAATAGTCTGATTTAAGTAAGGGATCAAATTTGGTTTGTACTTCAGATCACATATGCATGCATGTGTGGGGAGCACATAGGCATCTGGCCTTGTAGTCTGTAGAGAACCCCAAAATACTGCTACACCACAGAATAAATATAAGTGGAAAGGGACAAGCTGCTTCAGGCTGGAGAAAGTCATCCTGATACTTGGGCAAAAGCCCAGATGTTTGGGGAGTTTGAAATGTTCCCTCCTGCTCCCTCAAGAGCACATTCTAAGCCAGCCAGCTCCTAGATAAACAAACACAGACAGTGACACTTCCAAGCTGTTAATTAGTCCAGCTTTCACTGAAGTTAATTTCAGAAATCAGTGTTTTTTCATACCACAGGGCTTAATCCTAAATGGTCTGATAAATCTAGTTAATTTTGAGTTTTCTACTCATATAAAGTAAGTGTTTAAGAACAGAATCTTAATTAAGACATTAGCCTGTTTCACCAAAAAAACCAAAAAACAAAAAAAAACCCCACAACTTCTTCATTGTTTATATACCACAGCTAATTGAGGAAAGAATTCATGTCTAAATGTATTCTTTGTTCTTTAAGTAGGAATAACAATGAACATAAAAAAATTTAAAAGATATATGACTACGGACATGTACTGGCTAAGCTTGGCTTCTACACATTTTTATATGTCTTTGTTCCATTCTGCAGCACAATTATTGGCATTTTTCATTAATCAGTTTGCATTCTAGATGTAAGTTAATCAGTCTCATAAATTTAATCACTGCATTCTTCACATCTTGATTTTCAGACAATTTTTCACAAGGTTATTCATTAATTAGGTCTTAAATGATGTATTAATTAGCAGCTGAAATACATTATTCCTTATACTGTCTCAACTCTTGTAGCACGAATATGTTTGCCATCTGCCACAGAGTTATCTAGATCAATCTATGTCCGTGACAGGGGGCAGTAGGCCCATGGACCCCTTGGCCCCAAAAATGGGAAGGGAAAAGGGGAAGGGGTAGAGAGATAGGAGCTGGGCTCAAGGAAATAAACAGAGCAGCAGCAACGATCTAAGGAGGAAAACTTATTTTACTAACTATGATATTGGAATGCAAGATAACACAATCTAATTGAAACTGAGGCTAATAAATGAAGTAAAATAAGAGAGAGAGAGAATTTTCTGAAAACCGGGAAGCCTACTTTGAGGTTGAAGGCACATGGCTTAGAAGCACACCCACACCTGCTGCCAGGTGGTGAGAGAGAGCGAGCATCACTTCTGTGACGTATTTTCCTCTTTGTCCATGAGGTCCTCTGGGATGTATAGTTCTTCTTCTCTGTGCTCCACATGATGTCATGATGTGGAATACCAATAGCAAAAATTACAAAACCATGACATTCCATCCCTTATTTTACATCACTACATCATGCTTAATATACATATGTATATACAAATAAACAATAATTAAAATGCAATACACACACAGGTCTGTATACACATATATACATGGAATTACTGGCTGCACTCCCCCAGTATCAAATTCCCTTGTGGTACACTCTGAATATCACCATCTTTCTGCATCACCCACCAAGCGCACCCGGGTCCCTGGGCAAAAACAGTTCTACAGGGAAGTTTGCCCTTTCCAGAAGCCGAAAGGACCCAAACTGCTTTTCCCAACATGTTCTTTACATGTACTACAGGGACCTTATCTCCCTCTACAGTATGTAGGGGGCTGGATTGGGTGGGACCATCACGACTGACCGACCCTCTGGTGCTGACCAGCCAGGTGGCTTCTGCCAAATGCTTCTCCCAGTGCTTAAATGTTCCACCAGCCATTGCTTTCAACATAGTTTTCAACAATCCATTGTATCATTCAGTTTTACCAGAAGCTGGTGCATGTAGGGGATGTGATACATCCACTCAATTCCATGATCCTTGGCCCAAGTATTTATAAGGGATTTTTGAAATGTGTCCCATTATCTGACTCAATTCTTTCTGGGGTGCCGTGTCACCACAGGACTTGTTTCTTAAAACCCAATACAGTGTTTCAGGCGGTACTGAAACACGGGTATGTGTTATGGGGTACTGCACATGTTTCAAGCCACCCAGTGGTTGCCTCCACCATGGTAAGCACATAACGCTTACCATCGCAAGATCACGGCAAGGTGATATAATCAACCTGCCACCACTCCCTATATTTATACTTTTCCCATCGCCCTTCCCCCCAGAGGGGTTTCATCCTCTAGGCTTGTTTAATTATAGCACATGTGTCACAGTCACGAATAACCTGTGCAATAGCGTCCATAGTTAAGTCCACCCCTCGGTCTCTAGCCCACTTACATGTCACATCTCTTCCTTGATGGCCTGAGGTCTCATGGGCCCACCATGCTAGAAATAACTCACCCTTGTTCTGTCAGTCCAAGTCTATCTGAGCCACCTTAATTCTGGCAGCTCGATCTACCTGATGGTTGTTTTGCTGCTCTTCAGTAGCCCGACTCTTGGGCACATGAGCATCCACATGGTGCACCTTTACAACCATATTTTTTATTTGGACAGCAATGTCTTTCCACAGTTCAGCAGCCCAAATAGGTTTACCCCTCCCTTTGCTCCCACTGCTGTAACCACCCCCATAAGGCATTTGCCACCATCCACGAGTCAGTATAAACATAAAGCATTGGCCACCTCTCCCATTCAGCAGCATCTAAGGCCATCTGGACAGCCTTTACCTCTGCAAATTGGATTGATTTTCCTTTTCCTTCAGTGGCCTCTGCAATCTGTAGTGTGGGGCCCCACACAGCAGCTTTCCATCTGTGATGCTTCCCCACAATACGACACAGTCCATCAGTGACACGTGACACCTCTTCTCATGGTGATGTTTCAGACTTTTTACCTTCAGGCCAGTCCACGATCACCTCTAGGATTCCTGGAAGACTGAGGTTCCCCATCTGATCTCGTTGTGTAATCAGAGCAATCCACTTGCTCCAGGTGGCATCAGTAGCATGATGGGTGGAGGGAACCTTTCCTTTAAACATCCAGTTCTGCACTGGCAGTCAAGGTGCCAGAAGGAGCTGCATTTCAGTACCGACTACTTTGGAAGCAGTCCAAACCCCCTCATACATGGCTAAGATCTCCTTCTCAGCTGGAATGTAGGACTCTTCGGACCCCTTGTATGCTAGACTCCAAAATCCCGGGGGTCAGCCTTGTGTCTCTCCAGAGGCTCTTTGCCACAGATTTCATGTGGGACCTTTCTCTCCAGCAGAAGTTTAGAGGATCTCTCCTGTCCGTACTGGCCCCTGGGCCACGGCACAGGCTATGTCCTGTTTAATCTGTTCAAAAGCCTGCTGCTGCTCAGGGCCCCATGTAAAATCATTCTTCTTCCACTTCACCTGATAAAGGGGGATTACAGTAAGGCTATAGTTTGGAACATGCATCCTCCAAAAGCCCACTATGCCCAGAAAACACTGTCTCTTTCTTGCTAGTGGAAAATGGTTGGGCTGTGTTTCCACCCCTGGGGCAAACGGTTCCGAGTATACTGAACTCCCCTCCAGGTGATGGCAAAATGTGGCCTACAGTCAGTTGCCAAAGGAATGGAAAAGAAGGCTTTGGCAATGTCAGTGGTGGCATACCATTTGGCTGCTTTTGACTCCAGCTTGTACTGGAGTTCTAACATGTCCGGCACAACAGTGCTCAGTGGGGGTGTAACCTCATTCAGGCCACGGAATCTACCGTCAGCCTCCATTCCCCACTGGATTTACGCACTGGCCATATGGGGCTGTTAAGAGGTGAGTGAGTTTTGCTGATCACTCCTTGATTCTCCGTGAATCAACTCATGAATGGGGAGCAAGGAATCCATGTTGGTGCGGTACTGCCGTCTGTGCACCGTCTCTGTAGTAATGGGTACCTGCTGCTCTTTTACTCATAGCAGCCCCACAACAGACAAGTCTTCTGACAGGCCAGGCAAAACAGACAGTTGCTTAATGTTGTCTGTATCTGCAGAAACTATTCCAAAGGCCCATCGATACACCTTAGGATCCTTGAAATGCCCCCTTCTGAGGTAATTGATATCAAGTATGCATGGAGCCCCTGGGCCAGTCACAATAGGACTGGCAGTCTTTACCAGTGAGGCTTATTTTGGCCTCCAACGTAGTCAATTCTTGAGAGCCCCAGTCACTCCAGAAGTATGGATTGATCTTGTGCTTTCATGACTCCCTGGGGCACAGGTCAGGGACATTGCTAGGAGACTTCCCAGTCTGATCTGCCCTTCTGACTACTATCCCTTATTGATAGTTCAGGCTGGCAGTGAAGAAGTTGGTAAAAAAAGCCTGAAGGCTATCAAAGATGACTTCAGGGGACTGGAGAGGGTAGTTGAAGGAACAGGTGCACAAGTGGTTATTGCATCTGTACCTTCAGTGGCAGGGAAGGATACTGGGTTGAACCTAAAAACCCACCTCTTGAACAAATGGCTTAAGAGTTGGTGAAAACACCGGAGTTTTGTTTTTTTTGATCACGGGGCAATTTATTCGGCACCTAGCATGACGGCTGCAGATGGAAGCAGCCTGTCTCCAAGGGGTAGGAGGGTTCTAGCTGAGGAAATGTCGGGACTTATTGACAGGTGTTTAAACTAGGTATGAAGGGGAGGGGGATAAAATGAGGGCCGCTGGGTCTGAGGTGGCAGTTCGAGGCTTAAAACAAAGCTTGATGGGTGGAGACAATGGAGCCCAAGGGCATGGAGAGGGGTGGGGAGATGCTGCTTCTCTTAAGTGCCTGTATACTAACATGCGTAGCATGGGAAATAAACAGGAAGAGCTGGAGTTCTGCGTGCGGTCATGAGGTCATGATCTCATTGCAATCACGGAGACGTGGTGGGACAGCTCACATGACTGGAATGTTGTCATGGAGGGCTATGTGCTTTTTAGGAAAGATTGACTGGCAAGGCGGGGTGGTGAAGTTGCTCTTTATGTGAGAGAGCAGCTAGATTGTATTGAACTCCACCTGGGGGAGAGTGATGGAGCAGTGGAGAGCTTGTGGGTGAGAATCAAGGGGCAGGCTGGTAAGGGTGACACTGTTGTGGGTGTGTACTACAGGCCCCCTGATCAGGAGGAGGAGGTAGATGAGGCCTTCTGTAAGCAACTGGAAGTAGCGTCACGCTCCCAGTCGCTGGTACTTATGGGGGACTTCAATTATTATTTGCTGGACAACCAACATGGCCAGGCATGCATGGTCGATACAATTCTTGCAGTGCGTTGAAGACAACTTTCTGATGCAGATGATGGAGGAACTGATGTGGGGTGGGGCATTACTGGACCTCATTCTCACCAACAAGGAAGGACTTGTTAAGGAAGTGAAGGTCGGGGGCAGCTTGGGTTGTAGCAACCACAAGATGGTGGAGTTCAAGATCCTGAGCAGAGGAAGCAAAGCAAAAAGTAGGATTGCTACCCTGGACTTTAGGAGAGCAAACTTTGATCTCTTCCAGGACCTATTTGGGGCTATCCTGTGGGCCAGGGTATTAGAAGGTATGGGGGCCTGTGAGAGCTGGTTAGCATTTAAACAGCTCTTCTTCCAAGCTCAGGATCACTGTGTCCCTGTGACTAAGAAATTGGGAAAAGGTGTCCGGAGACCTGCATGGATGAGCAAGGAGCTCATGCGCAAGCTCCAAGGAAAGAAGAAAGTTCATGAAATGTGGAAAAAGGGTCTGACCACTTGGGAAGAATATAAGAATGTAGTCAGGGCCTGCAGGGATGTGACGAGGAAGGCCAAAGCCAACCTGGAGTTGAATCTAGCTAAAGGGATAAAGGATAATTAAAAAGGTTTTTTTAAGTACGTTAACAGCAAAAGGAAGGCCAGGAAGAATGTGGGCCCCATATTAAGTGAGGGGGGCGTTCTGGTAACAGGGGATGCTGAGAAGGCGGAAATACTGAACACCTTCTTTGCTTCTGTATTTAGTGAAAAGGCTCTCCCTCAGGAATCCCAAACCTTGGAGGTTAATGAGAGAGTCTGGGGAATGGAAGACTTCCCTTTAGTCAGGGAAGAGGTGGTCCGTGAGTGCCTAGGAAACACTAAGGTCCATAAATCCATGGGACCTGATGGGGTGCATCCATGGGTGCTGAGAGAGCTGGCGGAGGTCATTACTGAGCCGCTCTCTGTAATCTTTCAGAGGTCTTGGAGAACTGGGGAGGTGTCTGATGACTGGAGGACAGCCAATGTCACTCCAGTCTTCAAAAAGGGCAAGAAAGAGGACCCAGGTAATTATAGGCCAGTCAGCCTCACCTCTGTCCCAGGGAAGGTGATGGAACAGCTTGTGCTAGATGCTATCTCCAGACAACTGGGAGAAAAGGAGGTTATCAGGAGTACCCAGCATGGGTTCACCAAGGGGATGTCGTGCTTGACCAACCTGGTGGCCTCCTATGAAGTTGCCACTGGCTGGGTGGATGGGGGGAGAGCGGTAGACATAGTCGACCTCGATTTCTGTAAGGCTTTTGATTCTGTCCCCCATGACATCCTTATAACAAAGCTGAAGAAGTATGGGATAGATGAGTGGACAGTGAAGTGGGTCATGAACTGGCTGACTGGCAGAGTGCAGAGGGTCGTCGTTGGCGGTGCAGTGTCTGGCTGGAGGCCTGTAACTAGTGGCGTCCCCCAGGGGTCTGTGCTAGGTCCGGTCTTGTTCAACATCTTCATCAATGACCTTGATGAGGGGATAGTGGACACCCTCAGCAAGTTTGCTGATGATACGAAGTTGGGAGGATTGGCTGACACGCCTGAAGGCTGTGCTGCCATCCAGCAAGACCTGGACAGGCTGGAGAGCTGGGCAGTAAGAAGCAGGATGAGGTTTAACAAAAGCAAGTGTAGAGTCTTGCACCTAGGAAGAAATAATTGCATGCACCAGTACAGGCTGGGGGATGACCTGCTGGAGAGGAGCTCTGCAGAGAGGGACCTGGGCATCCTGGTGGATGACAGGTTGGTCATGAGCCAGCAGTGTGCCCTCGTGGCCAAAAGGCCAATGGCATACTGGGGTGCATTAAAAAGAGCGTTGCCAGCAGGTCGAGGGAGGTGATCCTCTCCCTCTACTCTGCCCTGGTAAGGCCTCATCGGGAGTACTGTGTCCAGTTCTGGGCTCCCCAGTATAAAAAAGACAGGGATCTCTTGGAAAGAGTCCAGCAGAGGGCCACAAAGATGCTGAAGGGCCTGGAGCATCTCCCCTATGAGGAACGACTAAGTGAACTGGGTCTGTTTAGCCTTGAGAAAAGAAGGCTGAGAGGGGATTTGATACAGATTTATAAATACCTGAGGTGTGGGTGATAGTGGTGAGGCCGGACTCTTTTCAGTAGTGCGTGGGGACAGGACAAGGGGAAACGGGATGAAGCTAGAGCATAGGAAGTTCCGCATGAATGTGCGCAAGAACTTCTTTACAGTGAGGGCGACGGAGCACTGGAACAGGCTGCCCAGGGGGGTTGTGGAGTCTCCTTCTCTGGAGATATTCAAGACCCGCCTGGACGCCTAACTGTGTGACCTGCTGTAGGGAACCTGCTTTGGCAGGGGGGTTGGACTCAATGATCTCTAGAGGTCCCTTCCAACCCCTACAATTCTGTGATTCTGTGACTTGAGGGCATTAGAGTACACTGTGCACTGATATCCACCAGTGCCTTATATTTCTGCGGTTCTGATGTGCCAGGCCACCGAATCCACACAGTCCAATAAACTCCATTATCCCTTTCCCCTCCCACTGACTGAGGGCAGGGCCCCTCTATTCATTACTTGTGGTAACTGGAGCAACTGCACTGTTGATTGATCTGTTTTGTAATTCTCTCACCTGTGCTTGTAGTACAGGAGTAGCTTGGTCATGCCACTTCGTCATGTTTTCTCCATGGTCACTTAGGTAATGCCACAAGGCAGTATGCGATGTAGGCTTACTGCTGTTCATTGCTTGAGCCAGAAAGCGTTTGCGTTTAATAGCTGAGATTCTTGATGATACAGGTGAGGAGGAGGGTTCATCACCTTTAATTAACTGAATTTGCATTTTCATTAGTTTGATCAGTTTCTTCATTAGATTCCCTTGATGATCCTGATCTTCATCAGTCATTTCTGATACTACTACGGGTTCGTCATGATTAACCAATAGATACACTTGCTCTTACATTTCATTCAGTCTGTCCATTACTTCTGAGATGGCTCAAATAGAGACGTGAGTTGGGGGTAACTGTTCAAAGTTTTGAAGTGTAAAAACCAATTAAAAAACTAGGGGTCTTCTCTGTTTTTCCTTGTACCTTTGAAACATTGCTGCTAGTGTAACGGCGTACCTTTCTGGTGCTGTTTTTGTGAGTTTCTGCCATATATCAGGCTTCATCCTCACTCTCTCAGGATCATGGTCTTGGTGTGGATCGTTAGGATCAAAATTAGGGCTATACAACATTTCCACCACAGCTATTTCCCTCAAATACTGGATACCTTTTTCAATTGTATCCTACTTCTTCATCACAGGCTTCAGATTGTCCTCGAAGGGAAGCTTTTTCTTCACAGCTACTACCATTCTGTCCCAGAGGGTGGCAGCCCCATCCAAGCATCTACTAATCCCCCTGTCAATAGTTGGGTCTCCGGCAATGCCTCCTAGTTGGAGAGCTTTGTTACCATCTAGAGACAAGCTACTGGCCCCGCTGTCCCAACAGCAAAGCAACCAGGTAACAAGAGATTCGTTTGGGTGCCATGTAAACTCCTTTCTTGAGCTTTGGATTTCAGTCATCTTCAGAGGTCGATGAACAGTAATAGAGACTTCCTCCTCATCACCCTCCTCTTCATGCCTCTTAGTTTTTCCTTTTGCCTTCCTTGGTGCTGAGGAGGGCCCCTCGCCCGGATCTTCCTTTACCTCCTCCTCCACTTCTTCTTTTTTCCATTCTAGATGTGAAGACACCCGTTTCCATTTCTTGCCTTCCACAGGGGCAACTGACATTGTTACTGGTGTTTCCTGTGACTGATCACATTTGACTTGGAGATTTCCCCCTTTGGCTTGAACCTCAGCTCGGAAACTCTCTCTTTCCAGAATAGTATTATATAGAGCATGGTAAGCACAAGCCAAGCCCCAAATAAATCATACCTCCTTAGATCTATCCAAGCTGCACCATCCCTGACTCAAATACTGGCTTAGTTTCTTGGGAAGCCACAGGTGTTCAAGAGTGAAATCCCATGACATTGGTGGCCTCCACGCTTCTAAGATTTTTCCTAAACCTGCCAGTCATATTCCCTGCCAGTCAGCATTCTCTGGTTTTGGAGGAGACTTCTTCCGCATGGAAGAAATGGATTGGAGTACATTCAGGGAGATTGATAGCATGCACACAAGTATGAGCACTAACTTGTCAATCAAAAATTGTGTGGCAAACTGAGAAGAAAGCCTGGAAACTGGATTGAACATTGTGCTGTTTGTAAAATTGGCTATTCCACCTAGGATGTAATTGTTTGTAAAATTAGTTATTCCATCTGGGATATAAGTGTCAATATCCAAATTATACCACATTGCATATAAGTACCTGGCAGGTGTCTCCATCAGTGCCCTTATTCGGTCATATATGAACACAATTCCACAACAAGAAACTAAGACGTTAATAATTGGCCAATGTGTTGAGAAGATCAGAATTGCTTTCAATCCCTTAAACAGAGCAGCTAGAATAAAGAGTGGATTCATAGCTGGTAGCTGCTAAAAAAGGGAAGGGGAAAAAAAGAACCAAACCAGAAGACACTCTGTATAGTGTCCAGAGTTTGGCAGACTGCCCACACTACAATCTAATATATGAAGGTCAAGTAGCAATGCTTTTGCAACCTCTGGTTTAAAGAAATCCCTTTTTTTTTTCTTTCTTCCCTACTAACTTTTAACTAACATTAAAATTGTATGCTTCTGCCCGCATTCTCCACCAAGACTGTCACAGAGTTATCCAGATCATTGTATGTCCATGACAGGGGGCAGTAGGCCCATGGGCCCCCCCAGCCCCAAAAATGGGAAGTAAATCAAGTAAAATAAGAGAGAGAGTTTTCCAAAAAACAAGACTTTGAAATTGAAATTTGAATTTGAAATTTGAATTTGAAAACCTACTTTGAAATTGAAGGTGCACGGTTTGGAAGCACACCCACACCTGCTGCCAGGCAGTGAGAGAGAGTGAGCATCACTTCCGTGACATATATTCCTCTTTGACCATGACGTCCTCTGGGATGTGTAGTTCTTCTTCTCTGTGCTCCACATGATGTTATGATGTGGAATACCAATAGCAAAAATTACAAAACCATGACACCATCAAGCACGATAGATGCTACATTTGCGAGGTGATTTATTACAGATGTACTCCTCTTGCACTTTAGTGAGCTAACTGATTATTCAAAGCAATTCTTCTGCTGACAATGTAAATAACAAAATACTGGACTGATATCTGTGACACAAATCCATTCTTTATTTTTTCATGGAGCATTACTGAAGAGGAATATAGTACTCATACTATATATATCAGAGGTGTCTGATTTTTTTGAAATGGGGTTATTTTAAGCCATTTCTTGACAAAGGAGTGCCAGTGAGCTCAAAATTGTATTACATATTTTTAAAGGTTGTTAAATCTACAATGTAGCTGTAGTCAGCAGGTGAAAAGAACTGTTATAGGTAAACCTTGGAAAGCCTGAGTCTGTCCAATTATTATAGATCCCCCACTTCATTATTTACAAAGATCCACTACAAATAAGGATACAGTGAACAAAATATGGAGGCTTTCATGTATGAATGGATGGTCTTAATTAACCAGAAACCTGAGAGAAGAGTCTCAGGTTTCTCAGAGCTGTTCTATGTCATCAGGTCTTTTAGCAACATCTAATTGACTTACTCTCATTCATCATAAGCATAATGGACTGCGGCCAACCCAGGAAATAGGGCTGCTATTGTTACCTTTCACGTACTGGGAACAGCCCATGGAGCTATCTGTATGGATGATAATTTCATAAATACTATTTCAGATTGCCTTTTCTAATTGAGAATAGCCACAGAATTGAGAATAACAAAAATTTTGATGATGTCCTTTTGTTCTGTGTCCATTTTCCACACAGTGATCTAAGAAGAATCCTGTACTACCTTCTGCATTTTCCCTTGTTGCAGAAGCAAAGCAAAAACCCATGACCGACCTATAACAGTGAGCTTTTTAGTCATTTCTCATGTACTCATATGGTGAGTAAAATGCTCATAGCCATTTTCTAAGCACTCAAATTCCTTTATGTAAGGTGGTAAGCACAAACAATTTAGGTAGGAAAAGATGGTTCTTTTAACTACTTCAGCAGCCAAGTTATTCCAGCTTAAGTGGCTCAAACTCCACCCCACAGCCATGAGGTAGCAGCTGTAGTCTCTCACTCTCCTCACTGACAAAAGCTATATCTTTAGACTTTCCCAACAAACTTTCCAAAGCCTTTGGATAGGAGGTACAGGTGACAAAGACAGATGGGCATCATTCTTCACCCTCAGCCCATGTCTGAGAAGAGCAAAGTGGATGAAACTCCAGTAGGATCTACCTCTTTTGTTGATGGGTCTTATCCATCACTGACCCTCTCAAGTTAGCTACTGCTGACTTAACTGTTACTAAGAAGAAAACTGGTCAGTACCTTAGCCTAGAGAGTTTACGTATCAGTGACAGACAGCACTAAATACTCAGTAGCAACAACAATGACAACATTTGACTTTAAATGATAGGTTTTGCTCACAAAAGATTTAGATTTTCTATACCATGTGAGATTAGCTGTAGGTGGCCTTCAGAAACAGAACCTCTATAATTCTTTTTAAGTTCCCCTCTAAATTTTGACAGACAACAAAAATAAATGACTGACTTCTCCAACCATTTTTTTATTGAAAATCATTCTCACATCAGCATATGTCCTTGAGATGTAATAGCAAACATTTATTACAACTGAGTCATGAAGTGAGCAAGTAGCTGGAAGTCTTGAAAACCTCCCTAAATTATAAAGTTTGGATTTGTCACAGATGTAAATCTACTTAAAGAAACAACATATGGTATGAGTCTTATAATCTTTAAAGGCACCCAGCGAATACATCACTTTGGATTAATGCTCTACATTTCTGTTATTTATCCCATACATATTAGCATTTAAAAATCTACAATACAGTAGCAGCAGCAAAGACCTGATAAAGACATTTCAGTTTCACTATTTCCTACCTTAAACCCTCACATTTGAAGAAACACAATAACCAGCAAAATTGTCACTTACCTGCTACTAAAGAACACTACTGTCCAGAACTCCTGGGTGTACTCTGTGGGTATTTAATTTGGGACACAGAGGTTGTTTATAGCAGCAGCATGGCCAGCCAAATCTATTTGAACCCCACAGCGTGACTAGTCCTCCAGATGTACTAATATGCTATATTTGTAAAATGATAACATGATCTGAGGTTTTATAGCAGAGACATGAAGAGGATAAAATATCTACACTGCATGACTTGACACAGGACTTTACACAGCAGTGTAAAGAGAGCAGCATCTCATTTGCACCCAGGCAAGTGCAAAAGAGCTAATGTTACTCATGCTCATGTGCTTTCCTTGGGAAAGGAAAAACAAAAAGTACTCTGTATTCCTCGGAGACACTCTCTTCTTCCCCATGTCCACACAAGTGTGATAGATTGAATGGACAGACTGTATCATGATGCAGTTGTCCTGAGTGAATGATTTATAGCAAATACTGCTTTTACTTCCTCTTTTTTCTTAATGCCTAATGCTCAGTATGGGTGTCTGTATTCCTATGAGTGTTGCCTCTGAAAGAAATATAACTTTGGTACATAACATCTGTCAGGATGCTCTGAGGACTAGCAGTTCCCTTAGGGTCCCTCAGGGGTTACTGGGGCTAGAGATCCCCATAGGGATGACCTGGCAGGACCTGGCAGCCAGGTTAGTCCCATCTCACCAGCCAGAAGCAGGACAGCAGAGGGCTGCACCAGCACCAGGCAAAAGGATGAAAATGGGACTGAGGCTGGGCCTGGACATGGGCTTGTAAGTGGGCTTGGCTCAGCAGGCCCTTGGTTGGGCTGGGCAAAGCTGTGGGAAGCAGGGGACCAGACCTGCTGTGGCATCACTGGGTCAGGCAGGGGCTGATGGCCCTGATGCCTGAGTGAGCCCAGGGTGGAGGGCATAAAGGATGCTGAACTGCCATGTTGGGCTTTAAGCATGTGAGAGAGGCCTCAAGGGAACAGGCAGCGATGGGGAGGACCACAAGTGCTATGACATCATGGCTCTGACAATTCAGCTTACATTATTGAAATGTTCAGATCCTTATTTCCTTAATGAAATAAGACTATCCATACCTAATTATAAAATCTTAGTAAAAAATAACTGGTTTATACCTACAAACTGGCATTTTCAAATAATTTGTCTATTATTTATCACTGCATGAAATAATAAGCATCAACTGCAGCAGCTGGGCTTGGCTCAAACTTCAAATGCTAGTTTTGCATTGCTGTTTCCAGTGTCTTCACTGAAAATTTGGTGTGTTGTACAAGCAGAAGAAAATCTGGGAGAAAACAAAAAACTACAGATATAATCATTAAAGTTTGTCTTCAAGCCTGAAGGAGATATCAGGATTCACCCTGATCTTTTTTTTTTTCTTTTTCTTTTTTTTTTTTTTTTGCCTTGGTGGAATGCCTGAAGAGTCTGTATCACAAGTCTTTACCATTTGGTCAACATATTTTTAACAAGTATTGTTGTTAAACAGTGAATTTCTCACCACTACCACATCTGAGTTACCAAAGATAAATCTGCTGTCTACTACATCTTTTCAGCCATGTGCATACTTTTACCAAATGGCTATCTGGGTTTCCAAAGCTAGTGATGAACATTAGACTTCATCTGCACAAGCTGACTAAGCAATTGGTAATAAAGGCAATAGAGACAGAAACACTGGAGCAGACAAAATAAGTCCCCTGTATAATCAAAAGCACACAGTGTTGAGCTTTTGACACGGAAAATGTCAAATGAAATGTTTTGTACTTCAGTGTCAGTATCCGTATACACATTAAAACTGTCTTTGATTTTAATAGATCTATTTATATATTTACTTGAAAAAAATGATTGCAAGATTGTAAAGGCATAGTACTGTTTTCTTTTTAATACTAGAATTTCACAAATGGCTATAAAGTCACTTGTTTTGTTCCACGCGTTCAGGAACAGTACATGGTAATCAGAAAATTAGAACTAAATACTGATTGTGAGAGTGTGGTGTGATGAAGCACTTTTGCTGAACTTCAGCTGGCCCAGAGATCTGGGAAATTATTAGATTGCCTAGGGAAAAAAAAAATGGTTTCAGGGCTGATATGAGGCCCACAGTACAACAAGCAGAGAGAGCTGCTGAGGAGAGGGGCTTATGTGGGGAGAACTGTAAATTCCCAGTTTAGAATGCGGAGAGAAGAGGTGTTAAAGATTCTTTTGTGTGTGTTACTGATGAAAATAAGAGATGACCTAGACTAATAGTGGGGATCAGAAGTTGTTACAATGGCCATAGTGCTAAAAAGGATTTCTTTTTTTTTTTTTTTTTAGGCAAAGATAATGTTTATTTTTTCCTTTTCCCTCTTTTCTGATAAAACGATATAAAGAAAGGGAATGAGAGAAGCAAAAGGATACTTCTGTCCTCCGCTATTAGTTCGAGTTTCTCTGGACTCTACTATTAGTTTGCAAAAAAAGTTCAATTATTTATTATTAGAAAGCTCTTTCTTTTTTTCTTTTAACTTCAGTTACTTGAAACATACATTGCTTAAAAATATTGCCTAAAATGTAATGTGTACCAGCTTCTGAAAGGAAAATCTTGCAATTGTTAGAAAAAATGTTTAACTTGAATTGTCAGCATTGTTTCTGAGCTGACCATTTGGAGACAGATAAGAAAACAAACTGACTTCCAAGTATGTTGCCTTATAAGGATATTGATTTCTTAAATGGCAACATACTTGGAAGTCAGTAGGTTACTTTTTAGGAGGTGTAAATGGTGAGGGTTAAGATTATCTGCATCTCCAGACATGCAGAGAAAATTTTCTCCACAAGTGATTCACTTGTAAACGGTAACTTTTTCTTCTCTTTATGTGACTGAATCTCTTCTTCCCTGGAAAGTTCTGTGCTCTTATTATGATGCCTAGATCACTCCAAATGTAATGGCTCCTATTTATTTCCACGGAAACTGCAACAGATATAAAGAGCGCAGTAGCACTATTGGATAGAGCAACTTATCAGCTACAAAACACTATTTTTCAACGTAGCTACCACTATTAGCTATGCATTTTCACCAGAAATGAACAAGAGCCCGCATGCTGTACTGCTAAAGATCTGCAGCAGCAGAGGTGTCTCACTGTTTCACGGCTTCTGTCATGGCATTGTTGCAAGGAAAGCGCTGCCCACACAGTTCATCCTTTATTGGCCTGAACAGGTGGAAGACAGAAGGTACCAAATCCAGAATGTACAGTGAGTGTGGTAGGGCCAAGACTGGCAGTGTACAGCATGGTCTTCATACTGATGCGGGCCTGGTGTTACCACGCTGCAAGAGAAAGCCTTTATTCTTCTCTGTCCTGACTCTGGAAGTGTGAGCCTTCAGCATAGTCAGCATTGCCTTTAGTCTCATATAGGTTCGACAGATTCTGAAAAACTTGCGTACGGTGTTCTATATCTTCCTGTGTGGGCATTTGTGGGACCAACCTGGCACAAAATTTGCAGTATTTCAGTGTTGCCACCATTGTTTCCAACTCACTGAAGCCAAGATTCAGCTCCAAATACAGTTTCTTGGTTGTAGTCCATCAATCTGCATGGATGAGCAGATTGAGACACTTCATTTCATGGTGTGACAGCAGTGCATGGCCATCTACCACACACTGCCTGACTGCTTCACATCCGCCGTTTGGTCTCTATGAATGATCAGTGAATGTCAGTAGGCGCTTTTTTTTCTTTTTTCCCCCTTTCACTTTTTCATGGAAGAATTCAGTTCCACACCTTTAATTCACATGTACATCCATGTCAGGCAACATTTTGTCAGGCTGCCTCTCTGCTGTTGTACACTTGTAATTATACAAGGTTGTAATAGATGGACAGCCAGAGGTTATAGAGGAATAACTCACCAACACTAAGGTTCACAGTTAAGGTGGATGCTCACCACAAGGAACCCCACACAGAAGCAATCTCCAAAAGAGATGCTGCCTTAGTAGTGATCAGTCCTTAAATGGGATCTAGGAGAGGTGGAGTCAAGCTCCACCCCTTCCGGGAGCACAGCTGAATTACCTTCACCTGTGTTCCCTCAGCTGACGCGTCACTTGCCTCAGATGGTTAATCAGAGGTTCAGGCCGCGATTAACAGTTTCCCATACAGCTGCCATCACTTACATGGTGAGAAAATGTAAAGGATTATTGGCGGGAAGGTACAACCTTTACTGCCACACCGCTAACATCTGCATCTGATGTCACAGGCCAGCATAATGCAATAGGAGACGCTGCTTTTGTATCTCCCACACATTACATTGCTGAAGAGCCTTTCTTTTGTGATATGTTTCACTAATAATTCGTAAGACTAAAAGAACATTTGCAGAACGTTAGATAAGAAAGGTGAACTGATCATCTCCAGCAGATTAAAGACGTAGTTGTTACCCAGGGAAGATGGCATTAAGCTGTCAACCACCTAATAATGTCTTGGCAGATGCTGTCTTCAAATCTTATTTGTGGCTGTGTTCAGTTTGAACAGAATAGTCCTCAGGAGTTTTGATGGACACCTCCTACCTCCTAGCTGCATTCCTTTTGTACCTGGTTTTACAGTTGAAGAGAAATCCCAATGCACTGCAATTTAATCCAGTTTGTGGATAAAAGTCTTATTATTATGAACTTTTCCATCTTGAGTCTCTAATAAATCAGTGTCTTAATAAAGAACAGATGAATTAACCTGGCAGACAGTAAGGCGGGGAACAAGTCAAAGAAATAAAGTACTTACAGAATTCATTCAGACTTTGTGTTGATTAAGGCCGTCTAGTTCCAGCAGAGCTTGAGTACTCAGCTGCCACTTCAACGTCTCTCAGCAATTCAGCTCCCACAATAGCCCTACCAAAACACTGAGCTATGAATTGTTCTATTAAAATGAATTAGATCCTGCAGAGTGACTGTGGCTACTGTCAGGAGGAAGTCCTTGCTGCTGTTTCTTGGTTCAGACAGTTGAGGAGAGTGTTTTATTTTTGGTGATAACAGATTAAAACAATTTTAAACGGTACATCCGATTATAGATAAACCATTCAAACCATTCAACTGAGAATAAGGTCATCACTCTGATCACACTATTATTAACAGGTTTTTAACTTGTCTATTGTCTGCAGCCAGTACCAGATAAGCTATAAACTTGTTTTTTGCGTAATTTTTAGTGCTTGTAAATATAAACAAGTTTTATCAACAGCAAAGATAGTAGATATAAAACCATACTAAGGTAAAGAAGACTTGATCTCTTACCAGTATCTCTGTGCCAGCATTTGGAGTAGTCTTACAATGATGACAAATAAGGTGGACAGGTAAGAACCTTTCTTCTTGGTGTACGTCTGCATAATTTGTTTTAATACACACTGTGTGTCTTCCAGAGGACATGAGGGTGTTTTCTGGCTCAGAATATATCACTCCTTTATGTGTTATGTATTAAAGACAGGTGAAGAAAAACAAGGCAGTTATGAAATTACAGGAGGAAAAATGTAGAGGGGAGAATATTTCCCCCTTCTTCCTCAATATTATAACAGAAAGACAGATAATAAATAGCCCCAGCTGAAGGACTTAGAGCCTGGAAAAGTAAATGGTCTCAGAAGGTCTGAGAAAAACATAATAGCAGAAATCTTGAAAATACCTTGTAAGGGAAAGGTCACATTGCTTTCTCGATTATCAGTAGATATTTCAGTGGAGTTTTATTCTTTCCTTTATTTTTTTTAAGCTCGTGAGTGGTATAATAAAAGTGGCATCTAACAAAACCTAACCTCAAAGTTTAAAAAAGTACTTTTATCGTGGTGGAAGCAATTATTTTTAAAATCCTTCAAACTTCTATTTGATAAGACTTGTTCACAGTGGTTTAGCAGACCATTTTTTGAAGGACTAAACTTGACAGAAGTCATTGGTACATGACGTAGCTGCATTTAATGAAAAAAAGCGTTGTGAGGCTTGCACTCTCACCAGTGATTCCAAGCAAGAGACTAAGGGAGTGCTGCTTTACTTATTAAAATGTATATCTGTACTTGTGTTAGTGATATAGAAGGTGTTTTTTTCCCCTTTTTGTCACTGAACCATTGCTACAGATTAGGAAGGAACACTATGCTGCTAGTCACACTATGTTTCAGAAGATGTAAATACAAGGTCTTCTCTTATTAAAGATACTGTAGATTTTTTTCCTTGAGCTGAAAGACATTAGAGTTCCTATCTGGCCAAGCTCAAGCGTGATGCTTGTTAAAGGGAATGAGAACTTTATCACTGACTTGAGGAAACGGAAGGCTCCTTGCAAGAAATTTTTCTGTCTTTTTAATTCAACAGAGAAAGATTGATGAACTAGCCTCTAGTTCAGTACAGTTTTTAGCTGCACATTAAAAGATGGTCTCAGAACCTAATACTTTGATACTCTGAACTGCTGGAAGGAAACTCTGCATGTCCATATAAATGGGGATCCTGTGTTCGCAAACACTAACTTATTTCAGCTGCCATTAATCTTTCACTGTATGTTATAGGGCAGGTGTTTTAACACCTTTCACATATAAGGACATATTTACGGACACAATTATTGTGTGACAGGATTAATGTGGATGCATAAAGATCAATATGGTGGGAACTTGAAGTGCATAGTTTATGATTAATAAATAATCTGTTAGTTCTTATAATGCTAGTTATGTAGATTGCAAAAACCACGAAGTCATTCAAATTATTTTCATCTGATTAGTAATTCATTGCAACTGTGTTTTTATTTTTGAAAGAGAAAAGTGCAAGGTCTCCAGAAAATTCAACATTTAGCTCTAGTCTGTGGTTGATTTTGTATAGAAATCCGTTCTATGCTACACTGATCACTGTGGGCACAAAACCCCAGAAAAAATATATAAAGGTAGGCAGCACATTATGCTAATATTATTTTGGATTCTTTTTCTCCCAGGTAAGTGTAATGAAACATGATGGCTCTGTTCCTTATTTTTTTCCTAATGCTTGCATTAAGTGTTCATGATGGCTTGTTCTTGCAGGAGAAGCTTAATGTCAACAGAATGGGGCATCAGGTGATAATATTTGACTTTTCTCTCATAAGAGGACTCTGGGAGGCTCGAGTCAAGAAGAACAGAGAACGTCAGAAAAAAGAGAAAGAAAGATTAGAAAAAAGCTCATTAGAGAAGTAAGTCAACAATCCTTTCATTCTTTTTTAATTAAATTCATTAATGTTATCATAGAATCATAGGATCATAGAACCATAGAGTCACAGAATGGCTTGGGTTGGAAGGGACCCCAAGGATCATCCAGTTGCAACTACCCTGTCACAGGCAGGGCCACCAACCTCCAGATCTGGTACTAGACCAGGCTGCCCAGGGCCCCATCCAACCTGGTCTTGAACACCTCCAGGGAGGGAGCATCCACAACATCCCTGGGCAGCCTGCTCCAGCACCTCACCACCCCTCTGTGAAGAACTTCCCCTGACATCCAATCTAAGCCTTCCCTCCTTGAGCTTAAATCCATTCTCCCTTGTCCTATCCCTATCTACCCATAATAATATATAATAAGAAGTTATTATGTAATAGGTTATATAATAAGCAATAAGTTGGTTCCTCTCCTTTTTATAATCCCCTTTAAATACTGGAAGTCTGCAGTGAGGTCTCCTCGCAGCCTTCTCTTCTCCAGGCTGAACAAGCCCCGCTCCCTCAGCCTGTCCTCACAGGAGAGGTGCTTCAGCCCTATCACCATCCTTGTGGCCCCCCTCCAGACCCTCTCCAACAGCTCCTCATCTTTTCTGTACTGGGGGCCCCAGACCTCGACACAGTACTCCAGATGGGGGCCTCTCCAGGGAGGAGCAGAGGGGGACAATCACCTCCCTGTCCCTGCTGGCCACCCCTCTTCTGATGGAGCCCAGGATAGCCTTCCAAGCTGCAAGAGCACACCGCTGGCTCATGTTCAGTTTTTCATCCAGCAGGACCCTCAGGTCCTTCTCTGCAGAGCTACTGTCAAGGAGTTCTTCTCCCAGTCTGTATACACATCCCGGATTACTCTGACCCAAGTGCAAAACCTTGCACTTTGCTCTGTTGAACCTCATAAGGTTGACCTTTTGAGTTTGTCGAGGTCTTTCTGGATGGCATCCCTTTCTTCTAATGTGACAACCACACCACTCAGCTTGATGACACTGGCAAACTTGCTGAGGGTGTACTTGAGCCAGTCATCAATGTTACTGATAAAAATGGTGATGAACACTGGTCCAAAGACAGACCCCTGGGGGACATAGCATGTCACCAGCCTTCACCTGGACGCAGTGTCATTCACCACAACCCTCTGTCTACATTCTTCCAACCAATTCCTTATCCACCAAATACTCTACCCCTCAAATCTGTACCTCTTCAATTTAGAGATAAGGATGTGGTGGGGGACCATGTCAAAGGCCTTTCACAAATCTAGGCAGATTTGTGCCACAAATGGCACCTGGCATTAGATCACTCTTATTAGTATCATATTGCTTGGGATGGAATTAATCCAATCCTTTATCTCTCCTTTGGTTTTATGGGGCTGTAGAAATACAGTTGTTTAAGGACCCCTATTTCTAAGACGTGCATATAAATCAATGAGTATAGAAAAAGGAGACAAACAGAACTTTGCTGTGGGAGAGTAATTTAATTTTACTTATGGCCTCCCACTAGGCATGCCCACTCTGTAGAACATAAAACACAAGCTATTACAAAGAAAGTGTCAGTTCAGTGATTATCTATGTGCTTATGAAAGTCCATATTAGGGAAAGAAGTGTGTATTAAAGCATTGTTTTCTATTTCATTGCTTAGATTCTAATGATGGTGAACAATTTCATATTGCTTCCTGAAATCCTGAATGCTGTTGGAGTAACTTGATGTGATGTAATAATTTTCCTCATTAATTTTTCTTCTTTGCTTGTCATTTTATTCTTTGTTTTTGGAAAGGGAAAAAGAGTGGAAATTTACTCTTTATTAGATATTTTTGGAAGGACTGCAGCATGTTTGTCTTCTGTAAGAAAAGCGGGTAAGATAAAAATTAGTTATTAGTAATAAACTAATGTGTCACAGTCATGAATAACCTGTGCAATAGCATCCATAGTTAAGCCCACCCCTCGGTCTCTAGCCCACTTACACGTTGCTTCTCTTCCTTGATTGCCCGAGGTCTCATGGGCCCACCAAGCTAGAAATAACTCACCCTTGTTCTGTCAGTCCAAGTCTATTTGAGCCACCTCAATTCTGGCAGCTCAATCTACCTGATGGTTATTTTGCTGTTCTTCAGTAGCCCTACTCTTGGGCACATTTGCGATGATGTGGACAACAGGAAGAAAGCGCAGATCAGCCTACAAAAAAAAGTTTTGTTTGCATCCAGCCAAACATCTTGACAGGCCTGAACCAATTCATGGTATGTTTAGTTTATTAGTTAGCCAAGGAATTAAACATTTGAGTGTGGAAATGCCAGAGTTCTTTGCCCAGATTAGCTATCTAAATTTTCAGTGAAATTTCAGTGAAATGACACAGATTCCTCTGTCCAGTACACGAACGTGTTGCAAAGATAGCAGTTTGTTCAACCTCTTCCTCCAGCGTGTCTTCTCTCCAAAATTTCCTCTTAAGTTCTGACAAGTTAGATTAACTTTTCTGAGCTATGCACTCATTGAATGTAAGGTCAAAAGAAAACTTTCAGTAATTTCCTTTTTACTGTTGTTTTTTTGTTGTTGTTTTCTTCCTCTCTCTCTCTCTCTCAGTGCCAACTTCAGTCTTTTATTTGTACCTGAGCTAAAGTTTTTTTTAATCTTTATTTATTTCCTTTCTCAATACTCAATTCAGAAACTGAGGGCAACGTTACTCATCTGTCAGTAATATTAGCTCCAGTTTAACTGTGCTGTTCTTATAAAAATTCCATGGATTATTTAATGATCCTACATGGCTAGTGATTCTGATTTAAATATCACTGCGTTGCACTAAACTGGTGTCGTGTAGTGTTACGTCTGCTCCTTCTGTCCTGGTTTAGAAGAAAGAGTGCCATTTAATGAAACTTCATTTTTTCACTTAAGATGCTTCGTTTTTTTCCTCAGGACTTCCTATACCGACATTGAGCAGTGAGTTATTGTAGATGGAAGAACCATTCAAACAAACCCAATTATTCTCCAGTTACTGGGATAACTTTGAAACTCATACTGATGTGTTATGAAGATATGAAACGTATGTCTTTTTTGACTAATATAACTGACATGTATCTATATGCATATATATACATGGAATCACTGACTGTACTCCCCCAGCATCAAATTCCCTTGTGGTACACACTGGGCGTCCCCATTTTTCTCCATCACCCACCAAGTACACGCAGGTCCCTGGGCAAAAACAGTTCCACGGGGAGGTTTGCCCTTTCCAGAAGCCGAAAGGACCCAAACTGCTTTTCCCAACATGCTTTTTACATGTACTATAGGGACCCTATCTCCCTTTACAGTATGTAGGAGCTGGATCGTGTAAGACCATCACGACTGACCGACCCTCTGGTGTTGACCAGCCAGGTGACTTCTGCCAAATGCTTCTCCCAGTGTTTAAATATTCCACCAGCCATTGCTTTCAATATGGTTTTTAGCAACCCATTGTAGTGTTTGATCTTACCAGAGGCGGCTGGTGAGAGGTAGGGGATGTGATACATCCACTCAATGCCATGTTCTCTGGCCCAAATATCCACAAGTGAATTCTTGAAACAAGACCCATTATCTGACTCAGTTCTTTCTGGGGTGCCAGGTCGCCACAGGATTTGCTTCTCCAGACCTAATATGGTGTTTTGGGCGGTAGCATGGGGGATTGCGTATGTTTCAAGCCACCCAGTGGTTGCCTCCGCCATGGTAGGCACATAACGCTTACCACTGCGAGACTGTGGCAAGGTGGTTTAATCAACCTGCCACGCCTCCCCATATTTATACTTCTCCCATCGCCCTTCCCCCCAGAGGGGTTTCATCCTCTAGGCTTGTTTAATTAAGGCACATGTGTCACAGTCATGAATAACCTGTGCAATAGCATCCATAGTTAAGCCCACCCCTCGGTCTCTAGCCCACTTACACGTTGCTTCTCTTCCTTGATTGCCCGAGGTCTCATGGGCCCACCAAGCTAGAAATAACTCACCCTTGTTCTGTCAGTCCAAGTCTATTTGAGCCACCTCAATTCTGGCAGCTCAATCTACCTGATGGTTATTTTGCTGTTCTTCAGTAGCCCTACTCTTGGGCACATTTGCGATGATGTGGACAACAGGAAGAAAGCGCAGATCAGCCTACAAAAAAAAGTTTTGTTTGCATCCAGCCAAACATCTTGACAGGCCTGAACCAATTCATGGTATGTTTAGTTGACAGAGGCTACTTCCCTCAAAAGTATTCTCTGCATACTGCATCCCAGCACCACAGCAGCGGTGATAGTCCACCAAAGCCAAATTGGCCTCAGCAAAGTCTCAGACACAGTTACTGCATTGCCTGCTGCAGTGCTAATCTGGGAAATGCTCCTCATTGAGCTTATGTGGTAGACTCATTTAGGGTCTGTGTACTCATGCAACATTGCAGTTAAATAGATTGCCTTCTTGAGTTATTTCATATAGATGCAGGTCCATCCTAGCTTCTGAAGCTAATAAAGATTCGAGCTATCATCAAATGCTGTTGGAGTCTGTGCTTAAATGCTTGGCATCCCAGTCTTGATAATAGCGTGCAAAAATGCCCAAGCTGTCATTGTCACTCTCACTGTGTGAAGCCAGCTGCTCCATGAGACAGCATCTGTATCACTTTCAATGAATAGCCCACCCTGAAAGCAATACAGTCTTTGTCATGAATTCGTTTATTTGTCTAACCCTGCTTCTATCCTCAGATATTAGATCTTCTACACATGACATTGATAAATCCACAGATCAGATATCTGACCTGGGTAACCGAGTGTTACCTATTAATGCATAAAAGTATCTCTTCTATTGTGCCACTTTATGGAAAGCTCACAGTGTAGAAAGCCATCAAAGATACTAACAAAACAATCTGCTTAACAAACGATTGCAGTAGATACTCTCAGTTTTCTGTCATTTCTTCTTCATGTTTTCTAATGCTGATAATAATGTACTATTGAATAAATGTTAGTGGAAGACTTCAGACGTTCAGGTGAGTATGCAGAAAACACAGACTTCAGAACAGACATAGCCTGGCTAGAAGCAAGAAGAGCATTTGGTGTAGACAAGAAACCTTGACACTAACACTTCAGAGATGAGACTGAGAACAGAAGCTCTTGTAGCATAGCTTTCATCAAAACTCCTACCATAAGGAAGCACATGACAATTAACAGATCTTTAGTGACATATTTTCCATAAACATCCAACAAAGCCAGATTTATCAAAAGTCTTACACAGAGTCTGAACTGGAGATAGAAATCCCTATCCAGTTTTCCATTTTCTGAAAATAACTCTTTAGCAAAAACAAAATATATTTATGTGACCTTCAGTCTAGAGCTGTCAGAGCTGCAGAATGACTGCAAAAACACTGCAGAATCCACAAGTCCTATTACATGTCAGTTCAGCAGAGAAGATTCTTATATCAGTGACCTTTCAGTCTTGAGGGGTCAACCTTTTCTGATAAAGTTTCAGTAGGTACCAAAGGAAAGATCCTATTTATAAACCATGGCAGAGCTACAGTTCAGAGGTGGCTGTTCTGAATGGTTCCTGGAGCGTTAATACAATGAGCGAAGTCTCAGGCAGTGTTTGAAACTATAGGCTGTCAGTCACACTGTCTTACTGTCTTACCTGTGTGTATGGGAACTGTTGAATCATGGCCTGAAACTCTGATTGACTACCTGAGCAAGCAATGAGTCAACCATGGGAGCACAGGTGAAGACAATTCACCTGTGTGACCGGAAGGGGTGGAGCCTGGACTCCATTTAAGGGCTGACTGCCACTTGAGAAGGATCGCTCTTTGTAGAGCATTCCTCTTGGAGTCTTTTTTGGCAAGCCTAGGACATGGGTAAGCTTTCCATTCATTTCCAACTATCCCTCTCTAACACAATAATCTTTTCAGCCTGACTTCACTGTATACTTATAGATTTTACATCTGTACACCCACTGATTATACACTGTGCTAGCACAGATTTTACTCTGCTGTCAAACAAGTGCTTCAGCAGGATTGACATGGGTTTTTTGGTTTTTTTGTGTTTTTTTTTTTGTGAAGTTTCAGAGCCCTGCTGAAAAAGATCCTTCCAGTGTTACTGGGAACTTCACTGGGGAATCTTGTTGACATAGGAGGTCAGCCTTCTAGAGTCACAAGTCACAAGCTCTCAAGTGATTTGGGAATAAGACACTCTCAGAGGACCACAGAATATCTCAGGAATTGTCCCTGGTGTTTTGTGAATGTCTTAAAAATCATTTCAGCTTGTTGAGGCTGTCTGTCCAGAGGTAAATCACTCTCCAGTCACTGTGCAACAACCTTAAAATCATGAGAGGAAGAAGATCTAAGTGTTCCTGAAGGATTTTGCAGGCACTCTGTGGAAGAAATACTGCACTTAAAGTCAAGAGCTGTACGGGAGTTTACAAATTTTGCCAACTTCTTTGAGTAGACTACAAGGCTTTGACTGGTTGAATACTTCCCAGGAGGCTGTTAGCAAGGTTATGAAGAATTCAAAGATAAAACTGTACTAGTATAAATAATAATACAAACGTTAGCTCTTGATTATCGACACCATGTGAAAGATGCACAAAGATGTTATGTGGAAGCACAGTTTTACTCAGCCTCAGGCCCCTTTTCAAGCTACTTACACTTGCACTTTACTTGAACTGAATCACCTCATTTAAGAAACATTTTCTGAGCAAAATAATGGACACGTTATCTATTGAATCTCTTTCTTATTGCATTTAATTGTGCAACAAATTGAAGGCACAAGAGCCTGCTAGTGTGAAGAAACAGAAATTAGATGTATGTTACATTTGATTGATCAGCAGTTCCTGGGAATAGGAGGCTTTTTAGTAGGAGCAAGACTCAGCAGATGGCCCCATTAGATGTCTCACTAAAGAGAGCAAACCATAGCTATTGAGGGGGTGCATATCTTCATCAAAGTGTAAAAAGGTGCTATCACGGGATATGAATATGCTGTTTTCCAAGATTAAACCTGGAAGAAGGAGGGAATCATGGCAAAGCTTAGTTCCCTTTATAGCTACCTTTGTTCATTCAGAATACAGGGGCAAACAATCCAGTGGGCTACCAAATCCAAACCCTGCCATGACAGACTATTCAGGAATTATGTTTGAGAGGGTGAGATGACTTGCTGGCCCTTTGAAAACCGCATCATCTCATGAATCTCCATAGATTTGTGCCCCAATGCATTCCACTATGGTATGTTAAAGAACATCAAAGAAGTATTCCTACTCTGAGCCCGCTAAGAAGCAGTGCACACACTGTTGTCACTCCTCTCTTACAGACCTGCTGCTTTACAATACCGCAGCAAGACTTTTTTAAGAATGAAACAAATAATGCTATCTACTGTCCAAACATTGGGGACATCTAGATCCTTCACATATATAGCAATGAATCTTGTGGGTTTTCTGCCTTCAAAAATAATGCTGCTGAGGAATGAATACAAATATTTACTTTTCCTTTATTTCTGTGTTCGGTATGGAGGCTGCTTTGGCACCCTAATGTTAAAAATGCATGCAGGAGTATGTTCCTTGTATGTAATTCTCTGGTGTGAATTCCCTGTCCCTGCAGCACCGTTGCAGTCCCATAAATAATATGCACTACTCAGCGGTCTAGATCTGTATTATCAGGTAATGGGAAGTAATCTTGATGGAGGAACAGTGTGCAATCATGAGCAATCATGCATGGCTACAGGAGAGAGAGAGATAAGCTGTCTGTCTTCTAATCTAGAAAGGTGTTTTTGTTTTTGATTTCTGAACCGCTACTAGTAATACGAACAGTTCTCCATGTGCAACCTATTCTACCTAACCATTTACTGCAGCATACTTTAAATAACTCATGCTTGATATTAATTATAAACAGACCACACAAAGGCAAATAAGAAAACAGAGCTGGCTTTTATAGATCCCCTAATCCATAGGCAATAAGCCTACATTTAGTGAAATACAGAAATGGAGACACTCATGAGTTAGAAACAGAAAGACGAGGATTGTTGTAGCTTTATCTTCACAACTTGTGAGTCATACGAATCATGTCTGCAAGCAAGGAAAAACTGTGCCATCAGAGAAAAAAAAAAATGCCATAGAGTGCCAATTGCCTGGTCTTATTTTTACAGGGGAATAAGTGTAATCTGAAGTCCTGTTGCCATTCTAAAACATGATAAACCAAGCAAGGCTCATGGTGAACTTTAAGATTCTGACTCATGTCTGAGGACTGTCCACTCAGACAGCAGGTAACCATACACTACTGCCCATTGCCTGCTTCCCCGCATTAATGCTTGTGTCTAAGCAGACCATGAAAGGAATCTGAAGTATGTTTGCAAACATTTTGAGGTTGACAAGCACCAATTACAATGTACTTATCTATAAAACCAGATAGATTTACTGTTTTTCTGGATCAGGAACTACCTCCTGAACTACACATCAGACAGAAGAATTAGTTTCAATTAAGATGTAACCTAACTGGCTTAAATGAAAATTTTGCCTCAAGAATTTATAAGACTTGCTTCTTGCTGATGTACAGTCAGACATGTTTTCTGCCCTGACCTCTGCAGCTGTGCAACATTTTTGACATTTTGCCAGATTCTCATTGTAACTTTATGAGGTAAAGTGATGAGGAAAACAAGTTCTAATCCATACCTGCAAACTACAAGCAAGGAAAGCAGGAATCTGGGTATGATCTTCTCTGACAGAAACAGCTTTCAGATAATCATAGCAAAAAAAAAAACAACAAAAAAAAAACAACTTCTGAGCTCTAAACTCTGTGTCTGTCTACCTATCATAGTTTAGATTCAGATGACACTGGCATAACCTAATAAACATGTCAGCAAAGGTTCAGTTAAATCGATTGTCCTTGAAACCAACATGAGAGGGCTATCAGACAAGAAAAAATTCTGTATTTAAAGTGACATATAAGAGATGAGCTCATACTAGGGCAATAAAGCTGAATAAAAAGTTTGTTCTCACTGAAGATATTGTGCTTCATAGTTTTACCAGTAGTGCTTTATTCCCTGCTTTTCTTCCTATTTTATACTGTAGACAGCACTGAAATAAATTACACAAAATGAAAGTTTTACCTCAGTAGATGCCATTTTAACATTTCAGGTGTAAAGAGTTCCGTAAAAGACCTGAAAGAAAGAGGAATAACTTGATTTTGCCAGTCTTCTGGGATTACATTTTTTTTCACTCATATACAGTGCTGGGTTTTAACTTAAAAAGAGAGAGGACAAAGGTCAAGAATAAGAATGGAGGCCTAGAGGTGGAAGAAGGATTATAATTTTATGAATATTCTTTACACATATTAATATTGATGAGGTAATTCACTCAGAAACAATGAGGCATCTCCCAGTGCACATAACTCACGGGGCTAGTTAACAGAAGCTGGATGCCATTAAATCAAATATTCAGTAGCAATGGAGTAGTCTCTGGTGAAACAGACACTTTTTTGAAAGGGAAGAGCTGCCACGTTCACTGACCTTACTGCCTATACATCTTCATACATTCAAAGCCAAGCAATACGTATTTCTGTGCCATAGACACCCGAGGAGTAAGCTGTGTTTGCACAGGGCAGAGGTGAGGCTTAGTCCTAGAAGTACCACCACTCACATGACAAAGAGACAGACTTGTGTTTGGAAGATGCCTCGGTTTGGTACTGAATGCTGACAGTGGCTCTAACAGCCCTTTATGAGTATTCACTTCCTGTGAGATATATATATATATTTTAATGTGCCCACATAGACACACAACCGGTCATGTTTCATAGTCTCTGGGTACAAGACATGCTTGAAAGTCTTGCCAGCCTTACAGGTGAAAAGCTCCAGACCAGCCACTTTTGTACTTGCAGTGCACTAATGACAGCTTTATCAATTATCAGTACAGTTTTAAGCAGCTGAACTTCATTTTATTGACAACAGAAAATATTTAAGATGCTACAACCGCTAAATATATATTATCTTTTTTATTGTCAAGCAAATATTACAAGAGGAGGCAGTGGCAATTACAGAAGATACTTACAGCTGGAAACAAAGTACTTTATCACAGCAGATGATGAATTGCAAGAAAGAACCTTTGTTCTGTCTAGTCATCTCATACAGATTAAACGATAACTTTAAAAATAATTAATTTAGTAGAATGTAATGATTTTTTAAAAACTGTTTAAATGGTATTTAATCTGTTTAAATGAACTATCCTATTAAGAGTCATATTGATCATTTTTATTTGAAAAGGAAATTTTAATAAGTTCAACCTTTAGCACAGTTGCAATAATTGTATTACAGATTAATAGATAAAAGTCTGAGGTCAAAAATATCCTCTACTACAATGCATTTGTACATACAGATGGAAATTTTAAAATCAAAGAGATTGGTAGAAGGTTTAATGGAAATAATATTCTATGTTTTTAACTCTTAACAACAGGCATTTATAACTTTATATTAACACTGTAAAAAAGTATGATCTTTAGCAACAAAATTACATGCTTCTAATGTATATTAAAAAAAAAAAAAAAGTGACATGTTCAAGTATTACAATGGAAACAATAAAATACCCCCAAAAGAAGAGACATTATCCAAGGAGCTTTTTAAGGATAGTCACTGTGGTAAAAGCATCTTTTAAGCAGGTTCCTACAACCCTTTTTCAAATTTGGTCCTCTCATACTACTGTGGGCATCAATGTTTTTCACCAGTGAATGAAACTCCACCAGTAGCTACTGTAGAATTGACTCCTCATTTCCTTGTAGCTGAGGAGTCCTCTCCTTGTATTCTACATGTACTTACTCCAGCCCACTTTGGGCTGAGGCAGATTGCTGGGTTGTGTGGAGACTTGCACAGCCCTGGCCCACAAAAGCACTGAAGACAGATAAAGCGGGCCTTCATCAGACTCCTTGACTCTGTAACAACCAAACAACATAGGATGCCAAGAATAAATCAACTCAGAAAATTTTATAGTGGAAAACTAAGCAATTAAATACCCATGTTGCTCTGTAAATAAAAAGAAAAGGAATCTGAGGAGCCTTTTATTCTGTGTCCACAGGCACTGGGTGCCAGAAAGAGAGAAAGGGAAACAATGGGTTGTTTTCTGAGAGTAAATTATTCTCCAGTGTTTTGTTTTTTTAAATAACTCTTTATTTGATCTGACAAGGCTAAATAGAATACTGTATTTCAGAGATTTGAGGTCTGCATTGCAAGCAGTGAAGGACCATGGAAAATAAAATATTTTCTTTTAAGTGAAAAGAACCTGTGGGCTTTTTTTCACTAGTGAAAGTATAAATGAGTCTCTTGATAGGGAATAGAAGATGCTTCACAACCTGCCAGAGAAAAGAAATGTACTACAGCTGCTCAGTCATCTCACCTTTCTCTGTGTCTCTCCCCTTGGATGTGTACATCCACCTATCTCTTGTGCTGGCACTGGCACTTGCATTTTTCCAGAGACAGTAAGTTTGGGGAATTCAGTCAACTGGGTAAAAATGTGTATGTTTTCACAGTGTAAGTTTTCCATTTGGTTAACTCCCTGCCTGGCAAGCCCCAGCAACAGGTGAGCAGAAGCATCAGCAAAGGGAAGGTGTCCCTCTCAGGCACAGGTCCTAGCAAGCAGAACAGTATCAAAGACAACTTAGCTGAGGTCTTGAAATACTGAAATCTCAGCACAGCCTAGGACAAGCAACTGCAACTGGTTTGGACCACTGAGTTAATGATCTTACTGCCACTGGACATATTTTAAGAGAATCAGAAAAGCCCCTTTAGCGACCTCAAAGACCATTCTAATCTCTATCAAGAGATTGTTGTGCATTTGTACTTGAAATTCTATAATTTTAATATTTACTGTTAACTATAAATATTGGTAGGTTTGTCTCAAACTTGTCCTCTGTATCTTGACGATCCAATAAAGACGAGTGAGAACCTCTGTGGTGTGCTGTTCTTGTTTATTACACTAGACATCAGTTAAAATCCAGACACTGAAAGTATCAGAACTCTGCTTCAGTCTGTGTAAATTCTAATCAGCATCTAATCTATAGCATTTTTGGAACAACTATGTCCCTGCTTGTGCCTGGTAAGGCAAATGACAAATTTTCATTTGTGACATAATAATAATAATTGTGAATTATTGTTTTATTGTAGATTATAGAGACTTAGGTTCCCAGTTCTTAGGATCCACGATTTCATACCTGTTTGTTTAACCACCTGTATACCAAGGTGAATTTCAGTAGGCTGATGCAGAACTTGCTGACAGAACCCAAGCTTCTCATTTCTTCCTTTTCCACATCATCTTGTCACTACCTGTTTTTGGCCAAAAAATACCCAACCTGATATCTGATAAACCAATTTGAGAAAAAGAGATATTTTTTTCTTATTGTTGACTGTGTTTTCTATCTTAAGGGAAGATAGAAAGTGATTAGTCAGTGACTAGAAGCACCTCACTGGACAGAACCACCTCAAACATTACCCCATTAAGAGGCATGCCCTTCCCAGCCTAATTTAGAATGAAGTAAATCATAGTAGTAGCAAGGAATGCAAATAGCCAGGAATGCGAAATTCTAACCTCACTTGAACATAAGAAATTAGTTGTATTTTCAGCACTATATGAAAGGTGTCCTGACCAACACATTAGCTTCACTGTTGAAGTACAATCTCTTCTGTGTTCTGTCACAACAGTGAAATGGTGTGAACTGCAAGCAACATAGTATGAATTTCACCAGTCCTGAACTGAAATAAAAATTTACAGTCACAGTTCACCATGAGAAAACCACATGTATTTAAATGCAAATCTGTCTGAAGGGTTACTATTTGCAAGCCCACATAAATTGGTTGTTATACATATACATATGCCTACATATTAAATAAATAAATCAATCCCTTTTAAATCAAATTTTGGAAGGTTCACCCAGATGGAAAGCTCAAGATGTTTCTATGGAGCAGCTGATAACCACTGTCACTGCCTCCTCATTGACTCTTCATTGGCAGCTTCACACTTCTTGCAGTTCTGCAAGCATCAGTTTAAGATGGCCTGTAACACTGACAGCTCATTGTAGCAAGAACCCTAAGCTAGTAAAAGAAGAAGGAAAAAGCTATGCAAGTTCTACAAGGGAATACACGACTTGAATTCATTGCATAGTAGATCCTAGAAGAGATATTGCTGCTTCTTTCCTGTCTATTTCTCTTTTTGCTTTATTTGAAAACGATGGGAATATATAAGCATATAAGGAATGTTGGTAACCCTGAGTAAAATTTCAGTGATCATTTATTCATGCATATATTTGTCCTTTAAGGTTGTTTTCCCACCATTGCTAGCAAGTCATTTCTCATCTTGCTCTCATAGCTTTGCACATGACAGAAAGAGAGGCATGTTTTTCCAAAAACCACAGAATGATCGTTCTCTTTGTACTAAGAAAACTGCACAAACTCTGTGAGATCCATCCCAAATTGTAGCAAATTACAGTGTACATAAAACACTAGTATTGGGTACCCCAGGGGCCACCACTAATTTCAACAGTAGTAGAGTAGGCTGACTGTTAGCCCCCAGAAATTACATCAATATTTGCTTCATGGAGTTACGGATTCTAGCCCTTTATTCTCTATTGCCTTGACCCTGTATTGCAAAATGAGTGCATAAATACATATTGTTGTACACTTTCTTCCAAAGGTCTGGGCCCTTCAACATGGCAATTTATGTATCATTTATAATGTCCATGAAACTTCCATAACTTGGGTTAAACTGTCAGATGTTCACCTGATAGTTTGTACAAATTTGAACTTTACAGGTTCAATTTTTCTTGAGGCAGGCTAAATTTGAATATAAGGCTCTCCACTTTGCATCTGCTTGGTAGGTCTTAAGTCTACCTAGAGATGCTACAATGTCACAAGCTTTGACCAAACTAAGCTCCAAGCTCAAATAATCGTCAGGATCTCCACCTGGGAAAGAAGGGATCGGACAAAGTTTCAAAATTGCCTATTACATAATTTAAATCTAGTTTAGACATCCTAGATTTAATGTAATTAACATTCATCTTAAAAATGAGATGCCATTCAATTCTTCAATGTGATGTTTCAATTTTTAATTAGATATTTCCTTGAATATGTTACAGATGTTTTCTTTTATTCACAAAATTCTTTTTGCTCTACCTGCTGGCTTTCCAAAATGTTCCTGGGGCCATTTGTGACTACATAAGTAAAAATAAATCTTCATGTATATTGGTGAAATTGCATCTCCTTCTGACACCTGCTGTTGTAGTAGGCAACAGCGAGGATTCGGGATGTGACATGGTAGGACTCTCCCCTTGCTCGGTGTCGAAAGGTTAATGTATGCATAAGGGGGCGTAGACGAAGTAGGATAGGTAATATAGGTAAATCGCATGACACAATAAAGGCCATTTTTCTGCTCACCATATTGGTATTCACGTGCAGTTCTTTGGCCCCGAGTAGATTTTACCCGATAGCCCAGCACAGGCACAGAGCTAAAAGAACATGGGTTGCCAGGTTGCACGGCAACAAGTGGTGCCCCGTGTGAGGCACTCTGTGTGTTATTCCTGTGCTGGGGGGCGATACCGAGGTGACGGCGGTGCCCTGCATCCTGCAGACGCGGTAACCCGAGGTAACGGCAGGGCTCTGCAGAAGTCCGTGGTGACGACGGAATTTTTCGCGCGTGCATATTCGAAACGGTAGAGCCGGGACAGCGGTGAGACGCTGATTATGGATCAGATTATTAAGGTACTGCTTCAGTTTTGTAAGCTTTATTGCGGCAAAGATATTCCTTCTCAGAAGGATACTGCTGCAGTTATTTCCCGATTGGAACGGGAGGGGGAGGTTAAAGCTCCCGATGAAATTCTTGACCATCAGAAGTGGGATAGTATCACTTCTGCGCTTGCGCAGCATGCGATGAGCGCCCAGAAAGGCGCCAAACTTAAAACTTGGGGATTAAAGCCCTTAAAGCAGCCAGGGAGGCAGGGAAGTCATCTGAGCGGGCACGGGCACTCCTAGGTCTTATTACAGGGGGAAATGTGGATTTTGGGGACCCTGGGGGGCCAGGTGGTGGGGGCTCGTCGGGGTCGGGGGTAATTACCGGTTGTAGGAGTCCGGTAGAGATTAAGGCGCCAGCCCCGAGTACCGACAAGATGGCACCGGCCACGTTGGCGCTGACCGTAGTAAAGATGGTGCCGACCGCGCGGGCTCCAACTGTTTAAAAGATAGCGCCCACCACGCTGGAGCTGACCACGCCCACGATGCCGGAAGAAGACAAGCAACAAAATGGCAGCCCCCATCCATCAGCCGCCAGTACCAGCAGCCGGCAGGGCCTTGAGGGAGGAACATCGGCGGAGTCCCCACCCCCATATCCGTCGGCACCGCCTCAGAAATCGCTGTATCCTTACTTGCGTGACCTGTCCACGCTGGCGGCGGGGGAGGGCGTAGGCGCGGTCTGCTCACTGATTGGTCCAAAGTTAAAGAGGCAGTGGAAGATAAGGGCTTATCAGTTACACTTACGTTTCTGGTAGTGGCTGGGGAGGAGGGTCCTGTGTGGGTCCCTCTGGACCCCAAAGGGGTGGCGCGCCTGATAGAGGCGGTTGAGAAAAGGGAGCTAAGATCGCCCCTGACCTTAAATGCACTGGAGGGTCTCACAGCGCCAGGCTGTGTGCTCATGCGTATGGTACTTAAGCCGGTACGATATACGCTTTGGAAGGAGGGGTGGAGTCGGGACAATAGTGACCGGTCTCCTCGTCTTCAGGGAAAAGCCTTAGATTCCTTGTTCGCAGAGGAGGGGCCATTTACCCTCGGTGCTGTGGTCGACCGCGTGCCGGCGCCGACTCCTTCTGCCCTGGCTGCTCCTTCTGCTTTGAGCCCGACCCTTGTGTGCAGTTCAGGCGTTACCTAAATTGTCTAGGTTATTGTGTGTTGTGTATTTTAGTAACAGATCGAATGTAAATTAAGCAGAATTTGATGTCACTAATGCTGGAATCTGTGGGAATCGTTCTTTTATGTGATGCTATTAGCCTATCAATTAGCTTTTCTTAATTTGCAAAGACGAAACCCGAGAAGAAATCCCAAGTGAAGGGGCTGACCCTGTATCACAGAATGATTACTTCTCCTTCAGCCCACTAATCAGGATTTTTCAAATATGATCATGCATCACTTGAGACAAGGGTTCACGCTAAGAGAGTTGATCTTAATAGCTTATTTGTTTTTGAGCAAGTGTTCCACTTGGGCTCTGTATCACGCACTGGCCACGCGGATGCGGTGTACAAATGGAAAATATCCTTCAGACTCTGAGAGAAACAAAAGCAGGAGAGAGTCTGTGATGGGTGAGAAAGGTAAAGTGCACTTTGAAGCAGGGGACGCCCTGCTGGCACTCCCTATCACATCCACTGCAAACACATTTTTGGCACATTTTCCCACTAATAACAATTCTATCTGACATGCAACTTCATAAAGTTGTACGACCATTAATTATCTATTAGTTTAAAAGTATGGTTGTGAGCACTCTAAAAGCATTTGCTGCACAAAATGCACAGAATGGGACCCCTTTGGGATTTACTTCCAGGTTGCAGTAAAAATGTTTCTGAATCTCTGAAAACTGGGTTCTCTCTTGATGAGGAGCTTTGGGATAAATTGGTATAGAACTCTCGGAGGCTTCTATTGCTAACGACAGAATAGCTGCTAAACTGTTGTCTGTTTGCACTAAATAATGCAAGGGCTTGAGCAAATTCAACAAGAATTTCTTCTAATTATTCTCTATTGCCTGTATGTAACTTGCTTAAACAGGGATGAATGCAGGAAAGAAGGATTTTTCTACAGAGTACCGAGGTATAATATTACGGAGTGGGAATCCCTGCCTTATGAGGCAGTAAAAGAGCTAATCCTGTCTCCCATGCAGTACACTGTGTTTATGATTGAATACTGAGATCAGGTTACCATCTAGATTATGAATAATGAAGGAGAGGAGAGGATCTGGGCAACACCTCAGGCCCAGGCACAAATGGACAAGCAATGTCTTGAATAAGTTAAGACTTTGGTGTTATGTGTTATCTTTTGGATACCTGATATTAATCTGTTTAATGCCTCAATTAGGTCAGTTAAGCAGGAGGCTGCCCAGCCCTACATTACACTTCTGGGCCATTTCCTGATGCAGGAACAGCTCAAAGAATGAAGTGCTGCAATTCTGGGGGGCTCAGTCATGTACAGATGGACTGTAAACAGCCTGAGCAAGCAAATGAACCTGCTTGTGCTATTCCAGATCGACCCTGTCACCAGTGCAGGAGGGGGCTGCACGGGGTGAGAGAATGCCGATCCAAACTCCTTGTTGCCATATGGCCCTGCGATCTGCTGGGAAACAGGAAGAGGAGTGCATGACAGTGTGCTATGGCAGCAAATATGGTCCTAAATTGGTCAGCCACTGCCTGACCAGTTCACTTGGACCAGCCATTGTCAGCAGTGCAGGAGTGGATTTGGCCAGCGCCCAGTCAGTGCTGCAGACTAACAGCACCGTGACAATCATTCCAACAGGTGTCACGGTTTCCCTTGGGGACAGGTGTAGCGCTTTCTTATTAGGATGTTCTTCTGTTACATGGATAGGACTTTGCTTTACCAGGACTTATAGATGTTGACCATGCTGGGGTGATTAACATAATGGCTTGGTCACCCTCACCCTCTGCGTTATTTCCAAAGGCATTAGAAAAAAAAAAAAAAAAAAAAAAAGCAATATTAATCTCTTTTCATTCTTTGACTAAACCTGGCATTGAGGATTAAATTGGTGGACTTGAAAGTGACAAAAGACAAACCATTGTTACTATGCTTAGTAGACAGTTGACAGTTGTTAGGCCTAATAGATACTGGGGCTGATATTACCATCATTAAGTCAAATGATTGGCTGTCTGAATGGCCATTAGAAGACCCTAATTTTGTTATTATAGAAGTTGAGGAGTATGCCATACACTTGGCATCCTGTACAACAGTATCAACCAAAGGATCATCGAATGCACTAATCAGACACTGAAATGGCAGCTTAAGGGAGAGAAGGGTGATCTGACCATGATATTGCAATAGGCACTGATAGTGCTCAACTAGCCAGCTACAGTGGTGTCTCTTCTTGGGGGTCTGGTGTTGGATGCCCGAATCTTCTATCTGGCAGGGCCCAGCCAACCTCCTTATATGGGGTCGAGGGTACGCTTGTGTTTCCACAGGTACAGGGACAAACTGGATTCTCGTGTGTCTTGTTCGGCCATGGATGTCATCGAACACTTCTGCTAATGATTACCATCAGGGCTGACAATGGAACTACTGACCCTGACACCACCTGAACTGTCGGGTAATTCCTGGGAAGTTGATGTTTTTACGGATCCAACAGTTAGTGTTCAGTTGCCTGAAGTAAGGGCTGTAGCACATGCTGTGCGGTTATGGAGTGAGATACCGTGCAACATTGTCATGAACTCTGCCTTTGCTGCTAAGCTTATAGCCAGGATGGGACAGGAGGGTTCACCCAGCATGGAGGCCTCCAGTATTTTGGAGGAAGCCTTGATGACACGCTCAGCCTCTGTTGCCATCCTACATGTGCAGAGTCACTCAGAAGTGCCAGGTTTTTTCACTGAGGGCAATGCTGCGGCAGATGGAGCTGCTGGCACGCGAGTTTTCACTGCACAGGAGGCTCGCGATCTCCATTCCACTCCTCATGTAGGCACTCGTGCGTTGTCTAGAGCTTGTTCTATCCCATTGTCTGTTGCACGTGATGTTGTTCAGGCGTGCCCTCACTGTAATTCAGTACTGGTTATAGGGTCTGGAGTGAATCCTCGTGGCCTCGCACTGTTGCAAATTTGGCAGACGGATTTTACTCGGGAACCACGGCTGTCACTGCATTTGTGGCTGGCCATTACAGTAGACACCTCCTCATCTGTTCTTACTGCTACCCAGCATGCTAGATCTAACTCTACAGCAGCGCAAAGTCATTGGGTAACAGCAATTTCTACCATTGGCCTGCCCTGCCAGATCAAGACAGACAATGGAACTTGCTTTACCTCACGTTTTATGCAGGACTGGTTGGTGAGGTGGAACATTTCTCACATCACAGACATTGCGGGTAATTCTCAGGGGCAAGCAATGATTGAGCCCACTAACTGCCTTCTTAAGGAAAAGATACGTATCCTTGGGGAAGGTGAGGGATTCCGAGACCGCATTCTAGTTGCCAGACAAGCTGAGGTGTTAGTGAAAGCTCTTTATGCATTGAACCACTTTGAACGTGGTGACAGTAAGCGCATTCCTTTGCAGAAACATTGGCAGTCAAAAATCTTGCGTGAGGGCCTCCAGTTTCAGTAAAAACAGACAGTGGAGTTTGGGAATCAGGATGGAGAATATTGGTGTGGGGTAGGGGGTACGCTGCAGTAAAACACGAGGAAACAGGTAAAATCCTGTGAGTTCCATCAAGGAAAGTGAAACTGGACCTTCGCAAGAAAGGTGATGACGACAGTCATGACCCGGGTTGAGATAGTAACAAGGTGTAAACTGTTCTGTGAATTCTGACAATAAGTAGGGTTTTGCTTTGCGGCAGTGGCTCCTGGGAAAACCAGGATCTGACCCCGCTTTGAGACCCGCGCAACCACGCAAGAGCCCTGAGGACCCACTGATTACTTGGAGAAGGTCATGCGCTATTCAAATGCTGACATCCTTGTTATTATTTGTGTTTCCTACTCTCAGGGAGAGCAACCACCCTACACAACAGCTATTAAGAATACAGGTCAACAACAGGTGATGTTCATCCCAATATGGTCTCTTAAACGTGTGATGTCATCAATGCAGACTAATATCTCAGCAATTAAACCAGCTTGCGCACCATTTTTAAATACATCCTTTACAAGTTGGTTGTTGTGGTTACACCGGCATACCTTTGCTCAGACTAAGAGAACACGGAGGGATATGGCTGGTATGTTGGGAACAGGTCTAGGGGTTCTAAATAGTGTAGACGCTGAAATGCTCATGAATAAGTTGAGCGTAGCGACAAGTGACTTTTATGTACTTCAGTATCCTCTGCAGTCATCTTTATCAACATTAGGAACTCACCAATGGCTCTTATCTGACATACTACACTAATGGGAAAGGACCAACACAAGGGACCACCAGTTATTATTAGACACACTCGCCGCAGCTCAAAGTGATACCTCATTATCTCTCAGCTGTATTCAAGCTCAAATATGGGTACAATCTATGTCAGCAGCAATAGATAGAGAAGACGAAGGTGGTATCCTGCCCACTGAAGTTTGAAAGGTAGTTTGGGACAACGCTAATGAGTTTGAAAGGAAATTTCAATCTTGGTGGCAGTTGGTGAATTTTACCTATGATCCTGTTACTAATGACGTCACATCTTATGTCCTAACGATTAGTAATACTTCAGTGTTCACGATATACCTAATTGTGGCATTGGGGTTAATTTGCAATGGAGCGGTGTTTTACCCAATGGAACATCGTATGTGGGCTCATAAGAATGGGCAACGATGGCAAACTGTTGATATTAGTTCTTGTGCTGTAAAAGAACAACGAGGGTTTATATGCGAAAGTAATACTCTTGGAACTCAAGATGTGTGCTTGGACACTGAACAGAACATCTGTCATTTTGAGATCCATCCCGACGCAGCACAGGAGACAATGCTTATATATACTGGGAAAGGATGTGTGTGTAAGGACTTTCTGTGATTCCCTGTCCATAGACCATATTACTGTAAATATTAGTACCCGCTTAAACTTCTGTGTGTGTAACTTTACTAGCATTGTAGGTTGTGATTTCAATTATTTGGTTCCAGTTACTTCATATCAGTTGTTGCAGTCTAACTACGTGTTAATTCAAGATTTATCACCTATTCCAATTGGGATGAACCTTCTTCTGGTGAAGAAATTGTTGCAGCATGATGATCCACGCCAGCTGCTGGAACGCATTCGGGACAATGGACAGAAAACTTTAGTTACTGTTCACCATGATACAACAGAGATACATAGATACATCGTTTCCTAGAACGAGTGAAGAAAGACCGAAGACACCACTGGTAGGAATTGCTTCTTGGATGTTCTCCAACTGCAACAGGAACTTTTAATGCTGCACTCCATCCAGTTTTGATTATGTTAGTATTAATAATGATACGTTCACTGCTAACAATTGTGTTGTATATTAGAGTTAGGCATATACTGACACGTGTGTCTAAACTTGAGAGTTAAATATATAATCCTTTACATCCTTTTGGATAAGATTATAAACGATAAGGAGGTAAGATTGTAGGCAGTAAGCGATACTCGCGCTGTTACGGGGTAGGCTTCATTCAGCATAGGGAGGGGGAAATGTTGTAGGCGACAGCGAGGATTCGGGGTGTGACGTGGTAGGACTCTCCCCTTGCTCGGTGTTGAAGGGTTAATGTATGCATAAGGGGCGTAGACGAAGTAGGATAGGTATGTAGGTAAATCGCACAACGCAATAAACACCATTTTTCTGCTCACCATATTGGCATTCACATGCAGTTCTTTGGCCTGGGTAGATTTTACCCAATAGTCCAGCACAGGCACAGAGCTAAAAGAACATGGGTTGCCAGGTGCACAGCAACATGCTGTACACTACATTCAGTACTGGAGCAGTATGTCCCCAAAACAGACTAAGGCAGCCTGTGTCTGTTCTGACATGTTCACTCAGGTGTGTGGTAGTGGAGATACTGGGAGTGGGGTGTAGACAGGTCATAATTGCCTTTCAGTTGCTTATTGACTGACTCTCTAGGCAAGAAATCAGAAGTAGCAGCTTTTAATTCTTACAGAACACAACTTGGAAAGGTGCTTTAAGTTCTCAATGTAATTATTCTTTAAACAAATGATGATGAGCAGTGTCTAGAGGGATTAGACAACAAAATACAATTCTTCCATGATTTTGAAAGGCTGCAGAAGGATAATGGGTAAGAGCCTCCCTGCTAGGCTGGAAAGGTCAAAATCCTCTTTATAGCTCTGTCTGTGATCTTGACTGATTTTTTTGCTGACTGATGGGTGTCAGTGGTTTATGGGCTGTACTGGCCCAATTCCATGACTAGTAGGCTGGAGGGACCTACAGATCCATGCCCTGGAAAAGGGAAACATGGGGAAAAAAAGGTAGAGAGATGGGCTTAAAAAAAAACACAAGACGACAACCATCTGAGGAGAAACAATCTATTTTACTAAATAAGATATCAGAATGCAAGATAACACACTGTAATACAATACAACATAATTAGAATTGAAGCTAATAAATCAAATTAAATGAGAGTGTCCAAAAGCTAAAGGCCTTACTCTAATTGTGTGATGAGACAGCACCAGCAACAAAGATGAGCCAGAAGATTGGGAAGAAAAGGGATGTCAGGTGACCTACCAAGGCCTTTTATCTGTTCCCCCTGAGCAGAAATGATAACAGAGCAGCAAACAGTCCCCTGGGGAATGTAGTAGTTCTTCTCTTCCAGGACAGGTACCCAGACCTGGGGCAATAATTCCTTAATTCCCAGTGCACTACATGGTGTTATGATGTGGAATACCGATAACCAAAATCGTAAAACCATGACAACAGGAAAGCTGACTGATTAATGCGAACTTCTGCTATTTTTTTTTTTAAACCAAATGCATAGCTCTTTTGATGGATTCTTTCACCTTTCCCACCCATAAAATGGGAACTGCAACTCAGTCTCTCCTCCACACCTCTCCTGAGCTCCCTTTTCTGTCTTAGATCCATTTGTACAGAAATATGCAGTGGAGCAATCTTGCTGCCATATGAATTGTGGCAACAACGATGAATAATTCAAACTGAATAACTTGGTGATATTTTCTTCTCCCTCTTATTTTGCTAATTTTCTGTGAGCAGATTTAAGGACCTATTAAGCTAGTTATTAAGACATTAAATTATCCATCTATATTTCTTTTCTAAAGTTTTGTTTGAGCACTATAATTGCTCTATATGTTTCTTGTCCTTGCTTAAGATGATTTGCTCTTATTTTAAAATCATATTTCTAACATGAATGTTCATTGTAAGTGGATTTCTAGGATCATTCTTATAGGAAGATATTTCTACTGCTAGTAAGTTTTCTCATTTCGGAAAAATCATAGTAAAGGAAGAGCACCAATTCTGACAATTCAAACATGTAACCTTGCTATGTATTATATCAACCTCTTCTCAATATTTTTGAAAGTCTTTCACAGTGGAAGCCAGGTTGAGCTGGCTTTTTAAAAGGATCTGCTTTCCAATCACTTGAGGCAAATAGTTTTTAAAAAGGAGAAGTCGTGGGAAATGAACTAGATGTACTGTTCTTTGAAAATAACCTTCTCTGTATTAGAAGATACTTGCTTTTGGTAGGAAAAGGTGAGTAATGGGTGAGTGAGTGGATGTTTTTTTCATAATCAAAATTTAAAACTTTGGCAATATCATAAACTTACTTCCTCAAAATCATTGTTAGCTGCACCTTTACTTGAAAAAAAGTCTCAGAAATTTTCTCTATCTTTGTGAAAAGTGATACTGGCAGTAGATTAATATAGATCCCTGACCACTGCAGACTGGGATGGTTTTTTTACTAAAAACAGTATTACAGAGCCATTTCGTCCTTTCATCCTGACTTCAATCTTTGTTAGGCAATAACATAAGGAAAATGCAGTACTGTACTCCAATCCTGTTTCTCAGCTTCTTCTAAAAGATTATAGAACAATTATAAAGCCACAAAAAATAAGGGAGATATCAATAGGCCACCTTATCACCCTGCCCCATGGATCAATGCAGTATAAATACTCAAAAGCAATATAGTACTTGTACTGCAGACATTTCCAATATGTCATTGTTTGTTTGTATTCCTTAACTTATTGCAATTCTGTGGAAGAATTATCACTATTTAAAACTCTCATATGATGACATGAGTAAAGGTAGAAACCCTAGGATGATCCCTGTACAGGGGGGCCCCCTGTACATGTATTGGGGGGGGGGGGCCTTGCTTCAATTCCATAGAAATTAAAGAAGGGAGAAACTCTTACTTCAGAGGCGGAGTTTGGGGTGTGGCTTACTAGGAATAGGCAGGACTTGGGGGAGTTTAGGCGGAGTTTGGGGAGGGGATTACCAGGAATAGTCAGGACTTGGGAGGAGTTTGGTAGAACGGGGGCAAGGCTTTCGCTTATCAATAGCACATTGCAAAGGAAGAAGCTCTTGGAATTCCAAGCCTGAGACCTTCAGATAAGAAAATGGACCAATCACCATAAAGGAAAACTCATTCAAACTGACTTGACTATACACTGCGCATGTCCAAGAAGGAGTGAAAAACGAGAAAACATTCAAGGAATTAGTTAGCATAGGACAACCCATTGTCTAGAGTGAGTTAGCAATACCTGCTTTTGCGTAATCGTGAGTGTGCATTTTGTGTGGTATAAATATGGCTGCTTGAGAGACACTAGTTGCACAATTGGGGTGGTGCAAGCCCCCCAGTGTGCCGGTGTATACACCTAAAATAAACTACCTTACGTTATTCTGACTCTTGTGAGTCTGAGTGCTGTTCCGCAGGTCAATTTTGGCGAGCCAGGCTGGAGACACTCTGATCGAGGACCAGATCGTCCCGGCACTGGACATCCTGCGCGCACCAGACTCCTTTCTCCAGAGGATCTCCTCTTCCGGGCGATCTGAGACCTGACAGACACGGCCCTGTGCAGCAGACTAAGGTAGGAGGGGGGGTTGAGTCCCTCTGAATGCCGGCTTTGGGGTTGTGGGTTAGAGTCCCACTAACGTAAGGGGGTTCGAGTCACTCTGGATCCCAGTTCTGGGTTGTGGGTTAGAGTCCCACTAAAGTCAGGGGGTTCGAGTCCCTCTGAAACCCAGGTGAGGGGTTTTGGGTTAGAGTCCCACTACGGGCTAGAGCAGCATTGTGAGGGGGACGCCCCTACAATTAAGATCTCTAGCTACCCGTGGGAGTGGTTGAAGGAAATGATTGGGCTTCGGATCCGATAATTTGGAATTGCTATGGGAATATAAATTGGATAAATTCTTGCTGAAACATTATTGTGTGCACACCCCTTTCTTTAACTAAGTGAGCATGTGTGAGGATGAGTGATGTGTGAGACAGTCTTGCTGTAAATCGAGTGTGGGGCCCTGAGTACGGGATTTCACTCTCCCATAAGGGAAGTGACTGGAAAAAGACAAAGTAAAAGAGCACATTAAGAACGGTATTTCTGGTGTTTGTATTTATACATGTACTTTGGATTGGTTGTCTTGTGTACTGAACTGTATTGTGACTCTTGTTATATGTATTGGTCCGTGTGCTATATATATTGTGAATTGTTCTAGAAATGGGGCAGGGGACGAGTAAGCCTTTGCTAGGCAATGTTTCCCCCCAAACTCATTTGGGATGCATTCTGTCCCATTGGAAAGAAGTTATTGGTGAAACAGGAGGAGTATTAAGTAAGAAAACCTCAAGTATTGCAATCAATGGTGGTTATTATATAAGTTGGAGAATGGAGAAAAATGGGTTTTGACTGGTACTGTAAAACATAAGACCATATTGCAGTTAATGTTGTTCCTATGCGGGGAATTTGCAGATGTTGTTCTTCTTACAGTATCAGGCAGAGGCATTTGAAATTAACACAACAGAAAGAACTCCCAGACTTCTACCAGGCGCCCAGAAGGAGGGAGAAGCCCACTAAGGACACTGCTATCTCACCGTCACCTCCCGGGGAGTCCTATCTTTGGAGGGAATTATCAAAATAGCCTGGAGGGTATTCTCTAACAGGGGGGAGGATATGCAAAGGTGGGAGAGAAAAGCCCTGGAGGCAGCACTTCAAAAGGACTGTTAGACCGCAGCCTCTGACAGAACCGACAAGGAAAGGGGGGGTTGTTGGGGCCCTCTCCGGACAGACCAGTGTGCTCTCTGTAAAACGATACGGACACTGGCAGAGGAATTGTCCTCTGAAAAATAACAGAAAGCTTCAGCGAAACACCAACCTGGCCCCCTTATCAGAGGGCTGCCAGAGACCAGGGCAATCTTCCTTAGCAGATCCTTTGGTTAACCTTGAGCTAAGGGAGAGGGAATGTAAAAGGAAATTTTTGGTGGATACTGGAGCAACATATTCTGTACTGAATGACTTTCTTTTACCTTTAAGTTCTGATTATACACAGGTTGCAGGAGCAACTGGCCATACTGAGAAGGCGTTCTTCACAAAACCCGTGAAAATCAGATTGGGTAAAACATGGGAAATATGTCAATTTTATACTTGCCAAATTCACCTAAACCTTTATTAGGTAGAGATTTATTGGAACAAATGGGAGCAGAAATCACCTTTGAGAAGGGAAGGTTACGGCTCAAGGTACAGGATGAAATATTTATTGGATTGTTGGGACTTGCACAGATCATGGAAAGAAAGGAAAACAAGATACTCCCAGAAACAAGCACATTAGTTTCCTTTGAGGTATGGGCAACAGATACTCCAGGGAGAGCAAAAATGGCCCTCCCCATTGTTATTGCCCTAAAAGAACAGGCTACCCCAATAAGAATTAAACAATATCCACTCAGAGATCAGGATAGGGAAGGAATCAGGCCTATCATCGATAATTTTATATAGATTAGGACAGGATTTGAGAGCCATAAGTCAGATAATGCAGGATTTCTATCTCCTAGTGGCTAATCCATATACCTTACTAACTAACCTGGGGAGGTATTTGTCTTGGTTTACAGTTTTGGATCTCAAGGATGCACTCTTCTGCATCCCCCCCTCGCACCTGAAAGCCAGAGGTTGTTTGCCTTTGAGTGGGACAGCTAACTTGGACAGTCTTGCCTCAGGGATTGCCTCAGTCTTGCCTCAGGGATTCCAAGGACTTGGAGCACTGGCACCAACCTGAGGGAGAAGGTATCCTGCTGCAATACATCGACAGCCACAGAAACCCAAGAGGAGTCATTGAGCCATTTGGAAAAAGAGAGGACTTCTGACTTCTCAAGGATGCATTGCAAGGTGCACCAAGCAAGAAGCAACCCTAATGTGAAAGGCAACAACTGAGCTATTTTGGAATCTAAACAGGTGACGAGAAAGGGAACTCCTGAGATCCAACTACTGTGACCAGATGGACAGGTACAATTCTCTTAAGAGAATTTCACAGACAAATTGTTGAACATGTTGAATTTTGATGCAAAAAAATGAAGAACTTGCATCTTGGGTAAGTTTTTGTAAATATCCTAAGTATGTCCTAAATGTGGTTGATATCATGATTGAGAAAAAAAATAAAAAAGAAATTTTTGAAGTACGCTATCTCTTTTGGTTTGCCAGCAGTCTCATTTTAGGAACATTCCTGTGCTGTGTATTATTCCATGCTTAACAGACTCTGATGTTGTTATTCATAGTATGAAGAAACTAATTCCTTTCTATACAAGTATGTTTTTCATAACATCCCCACATATTTCAATATGAGTGCGGTAAGTAAATTACATTCAGAGTCTGAGACAGCAGATATACATTTAGCATTCTGTCACTGAAAAGGATCCTAAACTGTTAAGCTTCAGATAATGGCTGATGTCAGCATTACAATTAGATTATTAAACATACCAAAATGAATCTTGGAGAAACCTGATAGCACAAGACAGTGTTCTAATTAATTGAGTAAAAACTGCCAATTCAGAGATCTGTATTAATGAAAGTAAAAAATAATAATAAAGTGAAATGTACTTTTATAAAAAGATTGATTTATTAAACAATCTAGATTTTGAGAGTTGGACTTTCGCCTACTAGACCAAAAAGAAAAAAAAGGGGGGGGGGGGGAGGGGAGGCGGGGGGAAATGGTCAGAAAAGCCCTAATTTCTTTCTTCTGAATACCACTCTTAGCAGCTATTCACAGGTCCTATCGAATTTCCTGTGCTCCCGAATGCCCAGCAGAAATACATTCCCATGGCTCAGAAAGGTTTTTAAATAGGAGAAAGTGTACATGGTCACTGCTGAAAGATTCCCTCCTTTTGGTTTATGCCTGCAGAGGAAAGCAAGGATGAAGAGAAGATTCTCTTACCTACAGAAAACGTGTTTTTCCACACTGCTTGTATTCTCCCTTACAGTATGGAAGCAAGCCAGAACAATTCAACTTGTCTTCAGGCTTACAAGTGAGACTTCAGAGTTGGTTTTGCTCCTTTAACAGTAACGTTTTATAGGACCTAGCTAATGGTATCAGCTTCCCCCACCTACTTCAACCGTCTGTTAAAATTGAAGGAGGTATCTCTTCTAAAGCTGCAGTTTACCACATTTACAGGGATCTGTTTCCACCGCTGTGGATGTAATGGAGAAGCCAAACGAACTGTTAGGATATCTCAAGTCACTATCCAGGGATCTTCACACCCTTCTGTGAGGAAAAAAAGCAGAAAGGGGGAGGGTTGGTGGGAGCTGTTTGCAAATAGAGATTTTGACACATGTTAGGTTCTGCAAAGTTGAAGAGAAGGTATTTTTCTCTTTTTTTTCTTTTTTCCTTTTTTTTTTTTTTTTTTTAATAAAAGGCACTAAGGGTGTAATGCATGAGTTTCAATAACAGATCTGAAGGCATAATGGTAAATTATATAATGTGATGCTCAACTAAATAATTAAAATAACAAGTTATTAAATCTTTTTTTTTCCTAGTGATGTGGGTGACTTTTTTATGATTTTTCTATGGAACAGTGACTCACCATACCCTGGAAGTTTTCATTTCTGTGTCTCCATCTCATCAACAAGTTTAATTTGAATACCACTATATTTCAGACTTCTCTGTGCATACAAGTCTCCTGCTATAGTCAGAAGCATTCATAAGATTAATGTTCAAACACATTTGAAGAATTACACATTTAATTGTGTTATAACCTTGTATTTTAGCTACTTCAGTATACTTCAGTCATGGCAAAACAAAGAAAACCCATCATGTTTTTCCAGGGCCTCTTCAACTAGTTATCTCTTATCAGAAACATGGATGTTCAATAAAGCAGCATCTTCCATGCAAAAGCAGTATAAGGCAGAGCATTTTTACAGCATAATACTTGCCAGAGTGTCAGAGCAGAAGACTTAAAAACATGGTTGATTTTGATCTCTATTAGGCCATTTCCTGATTTGCATATTCCAGTAAATCTGAATTTTCCGTGTGCCCACACAAGCAGTGTCTTGTAAGAATGTCTGTAATGGGCAATAGCCTATCCTCACAACTGCTAATAGGCTGCGGTTTTCCATGAAAAAACAAACTCTCTCCTGCTGCAGGCTGTATTAGGACGGCCAGTCTTTGTCTCTATCAAAGCAGTGGTGAAGTATAAATACAAAGACCAATTGTGGAAATCCTCTGATCTATAATTTCCAACAATGTCCTAAAGTACTGACTGAAGGGATCCCCTGAAAATTAGCATGGATTTCACAAGTATGCTTAACAATAACATCTTGACCTACAACAAAGAAGTTTTTTAAAGAAACGTCTTACTATTGAGAGGATTACATCTTAAATCAAGCATTCACCCTCATTTAAAGCTTCAAAACTGAGATCCGGAGATAAAGTAACTATAGAGCAAAAGGTGCTTCTGAAGAATTCCTCACTAGATTTTCAGAGGCCCAGAACAGTCTCTGGCCTAGAGCCAAGGATCTAAATTAAGAAATCTAATTGCTGAAGCAGGCTTAGATACGATGTCACCAGTGAAAGTCTGGAAAGTACAGTTTTCAGGTCTTTATAACCCAAAAATAATACAGTTATGTAGCAAACACAGCTCTTGCAAGAGAAACAATTAGGCAGTGTAGAGGTATCACTGGGTACAAATGTATGGTATCTCCTAATTTTTTGTATTATCTAGACATTAACATCATTCAGAATCTAGCTAGTACATGAGTATCATTACAGGATTACCTCATATCAACTGGCCAGACCCATCTGTGGGACAATATGAACTTTCTTTCTGATATTTTTATTAAAAATGCCAAAATTTTAAACTCCTTGGGAGTTTCTTGACTTCTCTGCCAGCTTCCTTTCTTGTTTCTAATCTCATTATTACCATATATGCCATCTAAGTAGGTTAAAAGACTGCTACTGTGGAGCACTGAAATTCTGTCTAGGCAATCAGTCATCTGTTTAAAGCCATCAAGTGAAGTTTTAAATTAAACATGAGACTTGAGTCAAAATGTTAAATCTAAGCACCTTTACTCCACCAGACAGACTGGATACTGGGTCATGCTTTGTGATCCTTTTCAGAGCAGTTTAGTTCTCTCTCTTCTCACAACCATCAGTGAAAATTTCTCACTTGCTCTTTGAACGTTTCTGATAGAAAAACAAACATTCAAGCAGAGGTATATTAAATAGAAATATTGAATGCTAATTAATATATGTTCAGCAGGTGAGCTGAAAAGTTCAACAACCTATATATGCATAACATGGACGGTTAGGTTCAGATTCTCTTTGGTGATTAGGCACTGAACACCCTTTAGTTTAAGTGGAAAAGTAAGATGTGAGTGCCTTTCTGTAACTCCATAATTTAAATAAAATCATACTGTGGGGCAAATATATGAAAGAACAACTCTGGCCACACCACAGATTCTCTACAGCTTTATATCTCTATTGAGGCAGCTGAAAATACAGCTATGGGCTCTGCTGACCCTCAAGGGGGTGTTGTAGTAGGCGACAGCGAGGATTCGGGATGTGACGTGGTAGGACTCTCCCCTTGCTTGGTGTCAAAGGCTAAAAGAACATGGGTTGCCAGGAGCATGGCAACAAGGGGGGAACGATGAGTATTTTTGTGATCATGGCTACAGTAGAATTTTCTTTTTTCTGCATTTCTAGCTGAGAAAAATTTACTCTTCCAGCAGAACTTCTATACAGAAAGAAAGAGATAGTAAGTGAGAAAGAAAAAGGTGTGGGGGGTGGAAGGTGGAGGGAACAAAAACCCACAACTTTATGGGACTTTTGTCGTTTTTGACGCACCCATTTCGGTTTTAGAGTAGGATTTACATATATGTGTGTGTGTGTGGTTTTTTTTCTAGCAAAAGCCAGGAACAACATCTTTAATACTGAATAAATGCCTTTATTTTTTGCTGTTCTGTTGTCTTTTTGCAAATTCATTTTTGGATGGATCTATGTCTTCTTGACAAAGCCAGAAGTAATACTTGTTCCTCAAGGAGGGATCTGGAGAAATTCTGACCCTGGTAGTGTCATGTGAAAAGATGCCTTATTTTGGAGGGGATGTGCCTGCTGTGCACAGCAGGAGGTGGTGCCGGGCTACAAGTCACAGGACAGTTTGTGACTTGTATTCCCATACGTTTAAACTTAACCCCTTCATTGAAATGTTTGCAACTGCCTTCATTGTTCTTGGTTTTTCATAGTAATTGAATGCCATGCTGATGTAACAGTTTGTTCTTAAAGTGGTTTTATTTTTCTTTCTTTCTAACGGACAGTTACACTTCTGTGTTGTTAATGTGTGGCAACTTTTTCCAAAATCTTTCTACAGAGAAAATCATCAATCTCACAAGTTGACTGCTTCTTTGAAGAGGTAATCTTAAACTGCTGATGGTGATTTAAAGCCTTGACGTTAATTGTTTGCCTGACCTTCTTAAGACTGAACGTCTTATATTTTTAAAGTTCATAACAATGTGTTTATTTTGTAAGTGGAGAGAAGGCTTCTCCTCCCAGTCACACTTTGCTCCAGAATGAGAAAAAATGGCATATGCTGAGTTTTTATAAAAGTTTTATCACACTATCATCTCATTAAAAAAAATTGTTCAAATTTTGGAAAAAAAAAAAATGCAGTCCTTCATTTATGCTACAGTTTTGAAAGATGTGCTGTGTTAACTACATAGTTAATACTTACACATTGTCTAGGCTGGTAGACTAAAGCAGTGCCATTTACCTAAAAGAAATTAAGTTGTATCAGTAAGGAAAGTTTTGTTGTTACTTTTGAGCAGTTCTACAGTATGAAGTATATTTACTGTAGTATAAGTGCACAATCAAATAAGGATTTATATAAGGAAATCACAACTCTCACCTAAGTAATTATAACTACAAAACATTTAAAAGTTTAGGCCTGTTATAATGATTCTGCTGAAACACTGCATGTATTTTTTTTTTTTCTCTCTAGAAAAGTTTTCTTAAGAAGGCTCATCTTGGAAAGGTATGTATAAGAGGATTAGAAGTCATAGGCATTATCCTATGCAATAGCATCAAAAGTATAGAGATACTTACACCTCTCAGCAAGGTTTAAGTAAAGTGTATTGTTCTTTTCCATAAAATCTTTCATAAACCTTAGATTTGGGCAGGGGAGGAGGTAAATACACCTATTGTATGTCTCAACTTCAAAAGTTGCAGGAAATGAACGGGTAAGTAAGTCAAAATTACTTGTACATTGTGCTAATTTTACCAGCCTTAGTCTGGGTACCAGATTTCAGACAAACAGGTCTTCAATTTGCCTGGAGTTCCTCAGCTCTTAGGCTTGGCAAAATGTAGTATGAATCCACAGTGGTAGTCTCGTTGTTCATCCACATTATATTTTGTTCTTCTCATATTTAATTTAGCAAGTTTGAATAGGGGGAGGATGAAGGAGGAAGTCCTCAATCCAAAACATAAGAGAACTATTCTTAAGTAAATTCCTTCTACAGATATTTTAACATCTTTCTGTTCCACACAATATTTCTTAGGACTCCAAAACATCTTTCATTCTATGTTTCTATCAGTTTCAATTATTATTAAATCATTTTTGTATCAAGGCTCAAAAACAGATCTGTGGGGACACTGTTCTTTGAGCAAATGGGATTTTACCAATGAGCATAACCAGTCTCTTGGAGGAACATGTACATAAACTAAGGACAGTGGCAGATGCACAATAACATAACTTTTTAAAAATGGTTTGTAAAGACCATTTAAGTAAATCTTAAGCTACTCATTAGGTAAGGCAGCAGTGCAGGCCTTAACAGTATAAGAGCTGCTAGTGGGACGTTCATCTAGAAGGAATGCTCAAGCAGAACTTCTGCTTGCAAAAGGACAAAGAGCGGTCACAGGATTTGGGCATTTTGTTGGGAACTCCTTTATTACTCATTTGTTGTAATAGCATATGTGTATGAGAACTTTTGAGTTACAGCCTGAACCTCTGACTTATCACTTGAGGCAAGGACTGGATCAGCCATGGGAGCCATGAGAAGGCAATTTACCTGTGTGAGCCAGGTTCCACCCCTTGTAGACCCCATTTAAGGGCTAACTAACACTGGGGAAGGATCTCTTTCTGGAGATCCGTCCTTTGTGGAGCTTTTCATTCCGAGCCTAAATTTTGGATGTGGGTGATCTTTCTTTCTCTGTTTGTTCCTTTGTTATCTCACCACAATACTCTTTCCAACAGTACTTTGTTGTCTGTACAATGAGATATGGAAATCCTAGATACACATACACCCATATCCATTATCTGTTATATGCATGCAAAGAGGGAGAGGGTTTTTTCTATATATCAGAGATTCATCATATGGATTGGTCAGTGAGATCCAAGCATTTCATACCCACCATTCTTATGTTTTGGGAAGTAGTTTCCCACATCAAAGTGTAGGAGTCCTAAAAGCAGAGTGAAAAACAATTGTGTGGCAGTTGTTTCACAGTAATTGTGCCCATATTTGTTCTGATTAAATGACAAATATGAGGTTCACTGCTTTCTGGTGGAATAGAGTCATCTTCAAATCCATAAGGTAATTCACATTACAGTAAATACTAGATTAAGGTAATGTGCATTTTGTACATACTTTAATTTGTACCTGTTTATTAAAAGAAGATACTATTCAAGTGTGAAATTTTTGATGTCACTACTTTGATGGAATTCATGGCTTAGAGTGTGTTGTATGTACAGGGCTATGCAGGCTGACAGTCTGATAGCCTAGTGAATTCAGGTTTTTAACCTGAGTGGCTAAAACCAGCATGGAAATTATTACAATTTAAAAAATAATAATTCTGCAGAAAAGACTTGGCAGTATAGACCAGACTTAAGAGCTGATTAAGACTGTTACAAGATCTAAATGAGGCAGCACAGCTACTGCTTTTTTTTTTTTTTTTTTTTTTTTTTTGCTTCTAATTGTGTTCACTGAAGTTTCCCTCAAATGACAGACCCTCCCTTATGAGAAGCAGCCTCAGTGATGAAGGGGCAAGGAGAAAGTATGGTGCAAGCTACAGGTCTCTTCATCCTGGACTGTGTGCTCCTTTGGCTCAAATACAGTTGTTTGAAAATAACAGCATGGTTTCAAAGAAGTCCCAACACTTTTCAAGTTGTTCTACTGCCACTTTCCCTTGCTTAGGAAGGTGAGGAAAGGCAAACAGAGAAGAAAAGATACCTCAACACATCCAACTAATCTATAGACTGTGAAAGTGAAGTTTGACGGACTGCATGATCAGGTTTGAACTTTCCTAATTTCCAGAAAGATACCTAGGTTTCCTTTTTCCCCTTGTTCTGAATGTATTAGTATTTTTCTTGCTGCTGTTTTATCCAAACCACATTTTCAGCAGGAGAAATCTATAAAAGCAGAAGTGCTGACTTCTTTTTCACTCTTTCAAATATCCAGATGCAAATATGAATTGAACTTGGATGTCAAAATTTCAGAACTTTTAATCCAGTAACAGTAAAGATCACAAGTGTATGTGCACGTGTACACTTGCAATGGGAATGAAGTGACTGGAAAATAAACCAATTAGCAAAATGGAGAGATTCAAATCAGATTTCATTTCATCACCTGTGGGCTTTCCTTTAAGCTTTTTTTCTAAACTTCCAACAAAAGGTCACCCTTTGTTTCTCCTGACAGCTTACATTGCTTCTCCTTTTTATTTCACCTATATTTTTCATATGGTTGCAGAAAAAAGTTCAGTTGTTTTGGTTTTGCTGTTTCTCCTGCCCTGCTGGAGCAATTAAACACCTGAGCCACAATGAGTGCAGCCAAGCGTTGGAGGAGCAGCTTGTGATGGCCCCTATACTCACAGCTGAGGCATGAAACTCTGCCTAATGCAGAGCCAGGTGCAGCCCCAACACAATGAGGGTGCACAGAGATTACAGCAGATAATTCCATATGCTTTACCTACTGTGTTGTAGCAGTTTACCTTCCCTTGTCTCCCCACATCTAAACTTGGGAATCAGAAGAAAGAACTTGTATCAAAACTAAACTGAAAACACCAGAAATAATTAGAAAGAAAAAAAAAAATCTGCCCACATACCAAAAATTTGGTTGCAGCTGGCTTCTGTCAGAATACCTGGTCTGGATTAATACAAGGCAGAAGAGCTCTATATTGCTGCCAATTAAATTTCTCACATGATTGCATAAATGCAATCATCACAGTAAAATTATGATCACAGAAGATTTTAGCGGTAATAAAGTTAATAGGTAAAAATGGACTAAATGATAGCATTTCCTCATGTTGATGTCAGAAGAAATAATCTACAAAAGACAACAAGAATCCACTAACAATGTATTTAGCTGTGCACAAAGTATGATAAAAACAGACTGAATCCAGGTATCCATGGACGTCCTGGATGTCAATTGTAGTCTGATATGCAAAGAAGCCCAGAAACAGCCTACACACAGCCAAAGCCACATATACAGCCATTCTGTAAATCAGTTAACACAGAACCAATAGTTGAAAAGCAAAAGCAATCTCTCTACAGAAATAACTATGTACTGTATCTTTGCTAGCTTTGGGCTTCACTCTAATTTCAAAATGGAATTTTGAAATGGAATTTTTTTCAGTCTGTATGCTGCCCCCAGTACTCTCTTCCTAGGCCACAGCTAAATTTTAGCTGTCCATCTACCATGAATGTAGGAGTAAAGAGTTAGATAATGCACACGTTGCCTACAAAAGTGTCTACAAAGAAAATGGATATAATTTGGATTTTTGGCGTGGAAATGCTGAGAACCTTCTTTCCTTCTCAGTGCAGAAAGGAAAAAAATTAATCAATGCCACTTGATGTTATTATCTACCAATTTTCTTGCCTGCATTTACACAATAACAAAGAGATGTGGGTCAATAATATAAACAATAACAAGAATTAAAGAAAAGTTTATTAACATAGTTTCAATTACCTTCCAGACAAAGCTGGGAAAAAAATTGATTCTGTGTCCTGCAACCTGCAAATGGTGAGTTTTAAAACATCTTCCTCTTGGCACTTTGCTTCAGGACAGGGCTAATTCTTTTCATATTTTTCCTTTCTTTTTCTTCCCCCCCCACCTTTTTTTTTTTTTTTTTTTCCTTTTCTGGTGCCAAAACAAAAAGAAAACCCACTAAACACAAAAGACAGAGGAACGTGAAAACAGCTGAACAGAGAGGTTTTAAAATACATAATATGTTTTGCTCAGAACAGTCAGATTTCTATGTGCATTCCTTAGACTAAAACAGAAAAACTAGGAATTCAAATCTGGATCTCACTAGTCCCAGCTGAGAGCTACAGCTGTCAAGTTATTTCTCCACTTTGAAGGTGAGTCCCTTTTCTCAAACAACTCTCCATCAGAACGATATATTTCCACAGCATGTAATTTGACCATTAGGCCTTTTCCGATTTGTCAAAATTTCCAACTAGCCATAGTTACCGGACTGCACCCTCACTGCCAAACTCACAGAATGGTTGCCTGAAGCTACTTCTCTACAAGCACAGAAATTCAACCTGGCATAAAGATATTTTAATTTTTTTCTTAGCATCTATTTATGAGTCTTCTTTCTGCCAAACAGACTCTTGGGAACGGACATTTTCTGACAGAGCATAGGCTTAACACAGAATAAGCTATACTGAAAGTAGGACTCTGCTTTCAAAACAATATAACCACCACTTTATTTGAATTTTTGACAATTATTCTATCCTTCATTCTCTCCTAGAGGTTGAATTCCCCATTCAGAAGAAATAAGAGTTTATAATTTTATTATTTCCTTTTCTCCTTTCTCCAGTCTCCACATCAGAGTCTGTCACCCTCTTAGACATGCCAGCTACCCAAGGACGCTATGCAATATACTAGCTGTGAGAAAGTCATATTTCTGGAAAAAAAAAAAAAAGTTCTGCAGCAAAATCTGTTGCGTATCTACCTCCCTTTTTCTTAGTACAGATTCACAGGTAGGTTTCCAAAAGACAGGAAGATAACACGAGAAGAAGACAGAAGGCTATTGTAGCCCACGGTTTCACTGACCTCTAGGATAGAAGTCCTTCATGCACAGACTTAAGTATGCAAGAATTTAAAGCTGAGGTTCCATCACCATTGTCTAATGGTAGCATCAAGTCAGCAAATTTAGCCCTTCAGAACTACACTCAAGCATGGTTGAATCTTGTAGTAAAAACAGTCTTGCAGCATTAAAGACACCCAAGGTAGCACTGCTTGAGCATCACAAATCAAAACCAAAGAAATGAAGTGTACATAGTATATACAATAGTACTGTATTTCGCCTACACTTTGTGACCTTCGTTTCTCGAGGATCCTTTTTGTGACGTACATTTCGTTTTCTCTTTTCTTTCTAAAATAAAATGTTCCCTGTTGGGGAAAAAAAAAAAAAGTGTGATTTCTCCATCAGAAAATTGTTAATGTCTGACACTGCAACCTACTGAGAAGAGTTTCTGAAGAGATTTTTCTGAAATGGCAATCCATATACTAGGAGACTCTTTGCAATTGCAGAAGGGTGGCATGCAAAGTCTGTAAAGCAGCAGAACATCCTTCACAAAAACCATGTAATATCAAATTCCTCAGTATATGCTTTGAATGATTTGCTTGGTATTTTTGTCTTATTAACGTATATATAAAATCTCAAGTTAGCAAAGTGACAGTGGATGTAAGGGAACACGTGGCATGGATCATTGGAAGAGCTGATTCATGTAAAATGAGATTTTGTTCTGGTCCTTTGCTCTGCAGAGCAGAGAGTTACACATGCTTTGCTGAAGCTCCTAATGCCACAAAACTCTCAGCTATTAATGAATAGTAGACTGACACATAACAGAGTAACTCTGTGCCCTGACCACTGCCCCTTTTTCCTCCTCTGCACAGTCTACAAGCGAGCAACATAACATGTGCCTTGCCATGCACAAACCTTCATACAAGGGAAACAGGAAGCATACAAAAGAGGTTAACCAGGGTGAGAAGTGCACACCACTACGTTAAAGTGCTAGCATCAGGACTAGTTTGAAAGAGAGAGAATAGAAAGACACCATGTTAAAGAAGTCTATCTAAATATACCTCAGGATAAATCTTATTTGTTAGTAGACTAGTTGGTAGATTAGAGCCACAGAATAGTTAGGGTTGGAAAAGACCTCTAAGATCAGCTAGTCCAACCATCCATCTACTACTAACATTGCCTTCTGTACCGTAGTATCATAGAATCACCAAGGCTAGAAAAGACCTCCAAGATCATCCAGCCCAACCATCCACCTATTACCAATATTTCCCACTAAACCATATCTCTTAGTACAACACCTAAACGTTTCTCAAACGCCTCTGTGGATGGTGCCTCTACCACCTCCCTAGGTAGGTCGTTCCAGTGCCTGACCACTCTCTCAGAGAAGTTTTTCTTAACATCCAAGATGAATATCTCCTGGAGCAACTTGAGACCATTCCTTCTAGTCCTTTCACTAGTTACATGAGAAAAGAGGCTGTATCCCACCTCACCACACCTTCCATTCAAGTAGTTAAAAAGAGCCATAAAGTCACTCCTGAGTCTCTTCTTCTCCAGACTAAATAATCCCTGTTCCCTCAGCCACTCCTTACAAGACTTGTGTTCCAGATCCCTCACTAATTTTGTTGCCCTTCTCTGACCATGCTCCAGGGCCTTAATGTCTTCTTGTAGGGAGAAGCACATCCCTAAGTGCCACGCCTACATGCTTCTTGAACACCTTCAGGTGTGGTGACCCGACCACTTCCCAGGGCAGCCTATCCCAGTGCCTGAATGCTCTCTCAGAGAAGTTTTTCCTAACATCTAACCTGAATCTCCCCTGGTGCAACTTGCTGCTATTTCCTCTCATCCTATTGCTGTTTCCTGGGAGAAGAGGATGATTCCCACCTCATCATAACTGCCTTTCAGGCAATTGTACAGAGCAATAATAATGTCTCCCCTGAGTCTCCTCTTCCTTAGACTGAAAAATCCCAGTTCCCTCAGCTGCCTCTCATAAGACTTGTGCTCCAGACCCCTCCCAGCTTCATTACCCTTCATTAGTGCTTTCAAATGTAATTTGTTTCCCCTTTTCTCCTTATTTATCTTCAAACTGTAAAGCTAGAAATTAAGTACTTAGAGATTTGTAAGCACTGTGGAGCAAAGACTTTTATATACATCAGTATTTGGTTGATTCCTAAATAATGATAAGGCTCTTTCTGACCACCACCAAAACAAGCAGAAGAAATGGCCAAGAGAGATGTAAAATGCAGATTATACTAATTGGTGCAGCTGTTAGCTCCAGATATCCTGATGAACTTTCAGCCTCTGTGATAAATTGCTGCCAATCCTCCAATTCATTGTAGGAAATGTTTAAAAAGCAAAATGATCCACAACATTTTTTTTTTCATTTGCACAAGTTGAGAAAAGCAAGCTCACTTTGATACTTGAAGTGTGCAGGAAGGACCTCTGTCCCTGCATAGGATAAAAAAAATGTACAGCCCCTTCCCACAGAACAGCAGCCAGTATCTACAGAATTAACAAGCCCTTTCCTTTGACATATATGCATGTCATTCTGCTATTTCTAGATAAAACACAAGCTAAATGGAGACAGTTTCTCAGAGCAAAATCGCTGTGAAGATGAAGGACATATAAATATTACCCTGACATAGTCCGGCAAGGTCAGACACACATAGATGGTCATTGGAAAAAATCACTCTGCATCAGAACATGTCCCCTGAAGCACTGCTAGACTAAATATTCATTAATGTAACTCTGCATCTCATTTGCGCATTGACTTGCCAGATGTTTTGCTGTAGTATATAGATATCTGTAGTTATTTTGATAAAAGTATACAAGATGTAATTTTGATAAGAGTATACCAGATGTGTATACGCATGTACCAATTTAGCACTGTGAGGTCGTTGGGCAGGGGTGCTTCAGGAACATTAGCCAGCTTCACAAACACTATCATTGGGTGATACAACACTCCCATAACATCAGAAAATGGATCATGACCACTCTGTTCCTCTCCCACAAATGTTCCAGATCTTATGATCAGAATCTGCTCTGTTGCATAGATTTAATCTATTGAATATATACACATAGCCAGGTCTACAGCTGTAGATTAAATTTTGTATCACTAGAGAAGCATCAACATGGTTTAGTAACAGAAGAATAAGTGATTCTTTTCTTGTCAGTTTTATGTGTGGAAATGAAGGGCAGTTTTCCAAATGATAAACTGTCATAGTCCCTTGGAAATCTGTGTCTCTGTAAAAATAGAAAGACTTAACAGGAAAAAATGGTAGATTTCCACTTTAAGAGGAAGTTTATAAGAGTTGCCAAAGCCTCTATCAAGCATCAGTTAAAATTAATTAAGCTAGGACAATTTTCACCATAAACATTAATCATATACTTAGCTCAAGTTGTAAAGTTGGCACAATTTTGCAGATTATTTCCCTACTGTCATTGGCTGGATGAGGTTTACTGCTTAATAGAATTCATCAACTACTTCAATTTCATCTTTATCCAAACAAAACTGCATTAAAATACAGCATGTTCTCATTTCAGGCTCTTATATCCCTTGGAGACTCAGGACATAGCTGTAAGCTATTAAACTGGTTCAATCTTTTTTTGTTTTTCTTTTTTTTTTTTTTTTTCTTCAAGTGTGGCTACAAGCAAACACTGCTGAAAATCACCATTTTTATGGAATTTCAGTCTTCAGTCTTTTAGGTATGCCACATTTGGAGGAGCTAAGCTCATGTGAATGTTCAGTTCAAAAACAGCTAGATAATTCAGTTTTTGTGAGGCTGCCTTATATGAATGATCTGTAAAATGACCTAATTTAAATGAAATAATTGGAAACTAGGGTGTTTTTATTGTTGTGAATGATGATCTGAACAGTTCAAGCAGCACAGCTGAGGAAGTGGTAATCTGCAAGAGAAGAAACAAGACAGGAAGCTTACAGAAATGAGCTTTTCAGCTGAAAATAGTTAAATTTGCACAAATATAAATATGGATATCACAGTGTGAAACTGCAGCTGGCATGCTATCTTGTGCCCTTTATAGTCTTTATTATCAAGTAAAACTTTGTGTTCCAGAAAAATACTTGCTATCAGTGTATCATTTCTGACTTCCAGACTTCCTCCTCTGGACACAATATATTTGATGTTAAAGCAGTTACAGTAGAAATACTTGCAATAGATCCAATTTAGCTGGCTCAGATTATTTCTACCCACTTGTTTTCAAGGAATTATAATAAGAAATTTCATCCCATAAACACTGGTTACTGTACTAGGGACTAACCTACCATGCCAGTGACACATCATCAGTCCTGACCTGCAGAGAAACCAGAAAATAAATTACTGAGTTTTTACAGTGCATATCTCCAGTCTCAGCAAACAAATGTCATTAAGCAGAGTTTTTCATGAGTAGGCACGTCACCCCTGTTTCTTCTCCTCATCATATAGCCATGCTTTAAAAAAAAATAGAAATAAAAAATAAAAATTTTACTACTTGCAGATATTTAGTGAGCGAGAATGGAACTATGCTTGTGGTTCCTCCTTAAGTCCAAAGGGAAAAGTGATGTCAGAAGTCTAACACCTATGTCAAGTACATGCTCTGTCACTGGGAACATGACTCTCTCTGTACAAGTCCCACTTTTACTTCTCTGTTTAGCTCTTTGGTCCCACTGTCAGTGGAGAGCCCTCCAAAGCAGTGAAGTCCTCTTTTGTTAAAAGAGACATGACTCCTTTCCTTCTATAGCCCTAAGCGTAATCTAACTTCTAGTTTAAAGTTACTTTAAGGCTTCCAGACTTTACTCACAGGGTTTCTGGTTTGTTCTTTATCACAAGATTTTTGTATACTGTGAATAAATTCACAAAGTGTCCCTAACACCTACAAGTTAGAAACTATCAAAAATATATTTTGATATATCTATCCATTCTTGGTACCTGTGTGAAGGTATTTAAATTTGTTTGTGTAATCAAACATTTATCTCCTCACTCATCATTCCAGATGCGCCAGCTCTGGTAAGCAGGTATGCTTTAAAATTGCTCACCTTTGCAGCTCCAGGTCAATTCACACAGTTCCTGGGCTTGTATGGAGGAGAAAAGAAGCCACTATTATGGCAGAAGTTCAACGCACTACTTGCAGAAAAGAAACCTAGAACACAGGGAATCTGCAAATGTTGGCACAAGCAGTACATTTTGAATGGTTGGACCAAGGACCAGATGGATTCCAATTCTGGCACATAAGACAGCAACCCCTGAGCACAGCAATGAACTGGAGACAAAAGGAACATGTGGACTACTGACAGCAGTCTGGATTATTATATAGTATTTTATTTCTATTTCAATTGCTAATAACATTTATTTGTTATTAACACAGATTGACTAGATCTCTCACTTTTGCCTGCCATCCCTGATGCCTGCAGGGATAACAGGGATAACTCACCAAAAAGAAACTCTTACAGAAGAAAAAAAGAAAGAAAGAAAAAAGAAGAAAAAAAGAAAGGAAAACACCATGTTCAGGGTGATCTATTAGCCCACGACACCTGAAAAGATATTCTGACCAACACTTTCCTTCAGTGCTAAGTTTCCAGACAGACAATCCCTCAGCCCCCATGTGCCAGCTCTAATGGTCACTGGACCTCTTGCTGAGCTGATTCCGTTCATGAGACAGAAATATAACCCAAGGAAAAATAATAATAATAATAATAATAATAAAAACAAACAAAAACAAAAAAACAAAAATACAAAACTAAAAAGATTCACAGAATCGCAGGGGCGGAACAGGCCTCAAAAGGTCATCAAGTCCAACCACAGTCCTAAGCAGGTGCCCTACGACAGGGCATCCAGACAAGTTTTGAGTATCCCTGTGGGAGACTTCACAACCTCCCCAGGCAACCTGCTCCAGTGCTCCACCACATGTACTGTAAAGAATTTCTTCCACATGTTAATGCAGAACATCATGTGTTTAAGTTTTAGGCCGCTACTCCTTGTCCTACTGCTGCAGGGACAGATCTATGCACTGGTTTCAATTCATAGATAGCTGCAACATGTGCCTCATTCCTTGAATTAGGGATCACCACTTGGTTTGTGACTCCTTTGCAACTGCTATAAAATCCTTAGTTTGTATCATGCCACATAAATCAAGGCTTTCTAGGATCATATCCTACTTCAGCACCACTGGCAAGAGGCTAAGCCACGCTGCAGTACTAATGAATGAAAACAGAGGAAAAAATTGACCACTAATCTTTGAAATATTTCTCTCTACTTCTAAGGTACATCACCTGACTGAGTAAAAATTTCATCCTGGTTTCAGCTGAAAATACCGAATAGCTAAACCTGGTCAAAATATGCTATCAAACTATAATAATTTCTTTCTAATTACAGAAAAGATAGATTTTCAGGTAGACACCTATTGTGATTTTACAATAAAGATATAGATTGGATGCATGATTGCATTAATACAATGTCCACAAATGGCTTCCTTAGTAGGGTAACATATATGTCAGTAGGATTTATACAAGTTAAAGGAGCCTATTCTAACACCTGAAATGTTAACAGCTTCCTGAACGCTAGGTAAGGTAGAGGCATACACCTGATATTGTGTGGAGCAGAAGTACATTCAGCTGAAATTGTAGTAGAGCTCAGCACTACTCACTCTACAAAAATACATTTTGGCTCCCTGCAAAGTCTAGGTTAATTAAAAACAAGTTTTCTTTTCAAACTCCGAATGAAATGACTGTGCAAACTCTAGCTTTTTTGACACCTGCTTTTTCTTTTTATTTTCCTTGTGGCTTTTTTTGTTTGTTTGGTTGGTTTTTTGTTTGTTTGTTTTCAGTAAAAGACAAGTCTTGCAGTCTTTTGATGCTGGTTTTCATTCATTTGTCAAAGAATGTCTCTCCCAGAGGAAGAAGACCTGGATCTTCTTATTTTCCATATATGCCAGGAGAAACATAATTTGTTGTTCACTGAACACAGAAAACATAAAATACAGTCATTTTTATTATAAAACTCTTCTATTTGTACATTGACTTTTTCATACAACTTCATGATTAACCTCTAGATTCAGTAGAATGAATATCTACAGGACAATCTATTATGATTCTGGTAATAGTCATAAATTTATGTCAGGCTGTGACAGAACATTGCTAGGGAATTACGTCTTTGTACTGCATCTGCATAAGATTTCTGCTCCAAAGGACTGCCAAAGCTGTTTCCACTTATTTGATAATATCACTCCCATGTTGTTTGCACTAACCTTTATCCATACACTGTTGGAAGAATGCAGAACGACTGTTCTTTTCATTAGCCAGTGCCAGTAGTTTGAAAGCATAGAAGGTGGTATCATTACCATGTGGATATACTAGCTGTGGGTTGTTTCCCAAGGATGAGAACAGGAGTTTAAATTTATGAACTGATATCTGTTTACAAACTCCACAGTCATTTTAATCTGTACAAATCAGCTCTGCTTCAGAAAAAGGCTACCATTCAGATGGCCACAGCTCTTTATTCCTACCTCCTGCTTGGGTCAGTGGTAGTTATCATGTGGCAAATCATAGCAGGGAACTGATCCAGATGAAATTAACCATTTTTAGCAGCTCAGTTTTCAGACAAATTAACTCCCTGTTGTGACTCATTCATAGACCCACAAACAGTAATGGAGGTGTGAGCAAGTCAGTATGAAGGAATAGCCCATGCTGTTAGATGGAGGGGAACTCACTTTTTTTTAGCATCAGTAGCCATTTGTCCTTCTTAAGTTGATCATGGTCCAGTGGCATTAATGAATCTAGTGCAGATCACTATGCAGATTTCTTTACTTTCCTCCTCCTTATGTCCTCAAATCAATTAGTGACATATTCAAACTAAAGCAGCCATTCTTGATATGGTGTTAAAAAAAAAAAAAAAAATGCTTCCTGGGGCATTTATACTGCTTACTAAAACCAGTGGAAGTACTTGTTTCCAAATCTCCATTTTGTGCATACACAAAGAGGCAAATATAGCAACCTGTACACAATCCCACAGAATGTCCCTGTATGGGAAACTGTTAATCACAGCCTGAACCTCTGGATTAACCATCTGAGGCAAGTGACAAGTCAGCTGTGGGAGCACAGGTGAAGGTAATTCAGCTGTGCTCCTGGATGGGGTGGAGCTTGACTCCACCTCTCCTAGATCCCATTTAAGGACTGACCATCACTAATGCAGCATCTCTTTTGGAGATTGCTCCTGTGTGGAGTTCCTTGTAGTGAGCCTCAATGTTGTTGAGCATTCATCTTAACTGTGAGCCTCAGCATTGGTGAGTTATTCCTATATAACCTCTGGCTATATATCCATCTATTATGCCTTGTAAATTACAACTATACAGTCCCTTGTGGTAGTAAGAGCTGGTCTGACTAGCTCATGTTGAGAAAGTTCAGAGAGACCATACAAATTGTTCATTTAAGCTGTGTTAAGTTTCACACAGCTTTTAGAAATCAACAGCTCCTAGGTAGCTATCAGAGGACCAACAAAAAAATGAATGAATAAGAATACAAATCTCCAGCTGGCTCCTATTATATCTTTCTAGCCAGCATCCTCACATTGTAATCAGTCAAGTTCACTCCAAGCATTCCCTAACTCAGAACATGTTGTATCCTATGTGCTCAATCTGTCAATATGTCAAGCCTAGGTTCAGGCCAATGGCCTGCCAGTTGGCTCCCACACACCTGGTAATGCTCAGCAGTGTCAGGTAAGCAGTGCCCTGGTTCAAGAGAGGGAAGGACTCTTCACTTCTTCAGGGAACTCTAAGTCACCCAACCAGGCTGCCAACTTTACTTCACAGATGTCTCTGTTCCCAAGACTTCAGTAAATACATGGGGTGACAACTGCTTTCCACTGTTTTCCATAGTACACTGCATAACTGATTTAACAGTGCCCAGTCTGGTCCTAGCCCTAAGCTGGAGTTTGGCACATCAAAGGTTTCTGATCAGTAGATGCTTTGGCTGCACTGGCCTTCACTGAATTTTGCAATTCCATGAGCAGTCTGAAGCCAAGAAAACTAACAGAGTAATTTGACATACCAATGAGTTATGTCAAGCAGGTATTCCCTTTACTACAGCACTGGGTGCATGGGGATCTCTCCACCAACAACCACACTAAGAGAAACAGCAACTAAATATTTAAGGGTATAGCGTATACATATTCATTACTTTCAAAGGACATGGGCAGAAATTGCAAGAAATAACTAACATATAACCAGAGGGTGGTTGTGGGATGAAGGATGAAGTCATTCTCTCTGCAAATTTCCAACCTTTTAAGGGGGGAGGGTAACCCAAACCAGTTCCCACTGATGTTACATTGAGCTGAGGCATCTGTATTGCTGTCTTATCTTCAACAACGGGTCATCTATTTTACTTTCTTATCTTCACTTGACAAGTTTCAGTTCCTGCACATTCTGTTCTTGAGCTTATGCCAGTTGGCAATATGCAGTTGGATGCAAGCCTCCTGTCCATGAGCTTGTATGCATCCAAGTAATGCAAAAGGCTGTTCTCACAATATGGAAAAGCTGTTCTCATGATTCAAGTCTTTACAGTGTATCTCCCAGGAAGCCAGGGAAACCAAATTTTTTTCTCATCTTTGCTGCTACATTTTTCTTTCTTTTTCTTTTTTTTTTAAGACTATTGTACCTCTAGTCTTCAGGAATTTATTGATCCTGAAGCTCTCAGAGATACTGAGTATCATACACTCGGAACTAGGTACCCATACAGCAAAAAAAAAACAGCATTGATTCTCCACTCTTCACTTTTCAGAATAGTCTTCCATTCACACATTAGGAACTGAAGCCAGAGGATGTAGACTGCAGACCTACAGTTCCCCAGATGAGCAAGAGAGATTGTATGTACTAACAAAGTACCACCGTGTTTTAAAAGAAGGATAAAAACCTAAGCAAAAACAAAACAAAACAAAACAAAAAAAACAACCATCTGATTTGCTTGTATCCTGTTTGCTGGTACATACTTCATACTGTGCATTTCTTTACAGTGCGGCTTCTTACCTTATTGCCAGAGGTAAGCTGATGTTCACCATACTCTGGGAGGCACTGGACACTCAGTGTTGTTAAACCTCTCATAATCTTCACAATTGTGAAGGAACAGTTGTGATCAAGACTTAAGGAGTTCTTCTATCCTAGTTGTTAGGCAAACACTAACAGCAGAATAACTGAGTGGCACCTGTTAGAGATCATCCAGAGGAGTGCCACAAAAATGACCCAAGGAATGGAATAAGTCCTGTGGAGGAACACCTGTGAAGATGGGCTGGGAAGACAGCTGGGGATGTTCACCAGAGAAGAGAAAGCTCTGGGGATATCTGATAGTTGCTTTTCAGTATCTAAAAAGGGGCTATCAGAAGGAAGGGGACAGACCCTTAAGCGGGTCTGTTGTGATAGGACAAGGGAAAATGGTTGCTGCTAAAAAGGGGGGGGGGGGGTTAGACTGGATATAAGGAGGAAGTTTTTTACAGTCAAAGTGGTGACGCACTGGTACAGGTTGCTCAGGGATGTGGTGGAAACCCCATTCTTGGAGACATTCAAGGTCAACCTGGACCAGGCTCTGAGCAACTTGATCTAACTGTAGATGTCCCTGTCCATTGCTGGGAAGTTGGACTAGATGACCTTTAAGGATCCTTTCCAAACTCCAACAATCCTATAATTCTGTTTTTTTTCCACCCTAAACCGGATAGACCCCTTGACCTCCTTTAAGAACTAACAGTACTAAAGGCATCTTATACTTCACCACTTGTTTTGTACATAGTACTCAATCAAAATGCTGAGGACCAGCTCTTTGATTTTCTCCACTCTTATCTTGATTGTTGCTCATAAAGTGGATGTGCCTGTCCTTACTACGGTTTCTCTCAAATCCCTGGGCAGAAGCAATCTCTTTCTTGCAGATTCTGTCAACAAGCAATAGTGCTTTTCCACACTGGGACATCAACCTCATCTGCATAGTGTATCCAGGCAACAGCCGCATCTGAGCAGCGTGTGTTGTCCTCATTTTCACGTGTACCTTTTCACTGAAACTTCAGGAAGAAGGAAGGAGGGAACAAGATATCACAGTGAGAAATGTTTACCAGCTTCTTTACAGTTCCCCAGGTTGTTAGCTCTTGCACTTACAGAGTTGACTTCTGATCCTAAACAAATGGTACAAGGTGTGAAAAATGATCAATATTTTTTTTACCACCATCTCCATTTTGAAAGTTATCTCTGGTATGGTGTTGGGAATCTGACACCCTGAAAGGCTCTCCAAAATAACTATGTTGATACTGCATTTACTAAAAGCAAATAAACAAGAACCAAGAAGTGCGTTATGCTTGTGTTTCCTTATCTGTATTTCTCCCTGCCTGCAATCTATGGGGAGGGGAAAAAACTAGATCCTAGGTGACAGCACTTCAGCATCTGATCTGATACTGTAACTTAAAAAGGTGCTACCAGCTAGACCAAGTAGAAAATGAGGGTTTGTTCCTAATTTAATTTTAAAAAAAGAAAACAAACAAAAAAAAACCAACTGCAGAGCAGTAAGCAAATGTAATAAGTACAGGTGTTTTATCTAATGCTACTACACAGCTGAAGAAAAGGCTTGGTTCAAACTAAAACATTAGTTGTTTAAATTGGAAATATTTTACATCAGGAAACATTTTCATGTGCTGATATACTCCAGACATATATAATTTCTGTGCATATTCACAATATGTATATCTTCCATTTATCATGAAACATCCTAATTAAGGACAGCATCTATACTCACAACAGTACAGGAATATGTGATGGCTTTTATGTTGATACCAAGGAGTTAGCTTACAGCCACAAGAGAACAGTTGAGGTTAAATCAATTGGAGTCAACAGTGTTACTGGTGCAGTGAATGCTGTACCCAGTAACAGAGCACTCTTCCCTCCAGACAGCAAGCACACCCTGCAGAAAGAGCCATTTAATGTCTCCACGCATGCAGTTCTATTCTTTCATTGGATATCAGCATCCTCTCGGGAGACACAAAATAACATGCCCTCAGAGCACTCTAGATTCACTTCAGTGATAAGCCAGTTGACTAAATTAGAAATATTCTCTCATAAATTAAACTGGCCTGGACAGGGAGTGTTTGCTACTTCCAAACCACTCATCTGGTGGGGACAAAGCTGCCAACCTTCAGCCATGATATCATACAAACTGCAAGAGATGGCAATGTCTTCAGCCAGTACAGCCAATTCTTCATGAGGGTCTAGCTCATATATCCGATGTGGGCTAGCCATGCTACTGTCTCTGCTATCTTGATTTGTGCCAATTTAATCAAAATAGCCCTCTTTCACATTCCCTCCAAAACAAAACCTACCTGCATTGTTGCAGTTTCCTCTTACAGCTTAGGTAATGCATATTTTGAAGAAAAGATGGCCAAATGCTGCTTTATTTAGCCACTGCCCAAAGTTGCAAGTGTTCTTGCCAGTGTTGCCGAGACATTGTAAAGTTGTGAACATTGCTAGACCCTTTTAGTGTACACCGATAAATAAAATTTACGTCAGATCATTTTGCATGGACTAGGAATGCTCTCTAATGGGTTTTTCATTACAAGAAGTTTCAAAGGTTGCCTTCAGAATTTATGATTGGGTGTTGTGAAACAACAGACATCTATCAACAATCTTGTACTGCTTTCTGTAGTACTGCTGATAGCAATCTCTTGTGCAGGCTCTGTCTCAGTGCTGGAAAGAGGTACAATTTTATGTAGCTAGAGCTCCCTGTAGAAACCCATGGTGGAGACAAGCTTTGTTATGTACTCGCTGCAGTTCACCATACACCTACAAAGGTTCTACAGAATTTTTTTTTTTCCTAAGCAGTATATACACTTCCCCCCGCCCCCAATTAACAAGTAAATTGGAGATGCGTACTTACTGGCTTGCGCCTTTCAGTGGTCACGGTCCCTTAAATCTCCCTCCAGTTGTATCTTAGCCCACTTTGCTCCACCCTTCAGTAGCGCATGTTAATCAAGGACAGGACAGGGAGTCTCTGTCTGAGTCCCCACTCCCTTCCTGGAGCTCAGTGGGGGCTCAGTAAGCGATACGACTGGGAACTATGTCTTTTCTACATTGCTGTGAGCTGGTCAGAGAGAGAAAACTTTCCTCCGCCAACCTTTCTGCCTGTCTTGGTACTGTATATGGCTTAAGGACAACTGCATGTAGCAGCCTTCAGTGAGGGACTCTAAACCTCTGCTCAGGCTTTCCTGGAGGAATACGCAGTATTTCAGGCTGCGGGAAAATGTACTCGCGAAAACACGTTAGGTAAGGCTGCCTGCGCTGCCGAGTACCTCTTCTAGATAAGGATACTTTGTCTTTTAATAGTACTCATTTTGATTGAGAATCGGGACAGGATGATGAAAGGAACTAACGTGCCTGGAACCGAAGGTGAAGGCAAATGTTCCTCTCTTGCCTTTACTGCGTTTGTAATTAGACGGTAGTAACTCTATTATGGTAAAGAAATGTACGGAAATAGAGCTTTTAACTGATTGTCATCCAGAAACCGTATGGTATCTGTATCTTTCTGGAAGACGGCATAAGCATACATGTCCTTGTTTCCTCGTTCTCTCCCTTCTGTTTCTTTTCTATTTTTTCTCTGCTTTTGGTTTTGGTTTCTTTTTTTTCTTTTTTCTTTTTTTTTAATTTTTTTCTTTTCTTTTTTTTTTTTTTTCCTCCGCAATCTTGAGATTGTTGGTGTGATAATTATTGCGGATATGAAATAACTATAGTTTTATAATTTCAATGCTAGACAAATCTTTGAAAATGTTTCTTTGTTCTTTTCCTCCCCTGAAGTCCAAACATCTTTTTTGTTCCCAGTTTCATATTAACATGAATCTAATTCATTTATTTGGCTTTCGTAGAGTTCTTTTTACTGCGACCCTGATTTGGCAGGCCATTCATTTAGGAGAAGGTAAAGAAAATCTTATGTTTCCCCTCTGGTCCTTGTTTCTTTCATAGATTTATAGTATGCATTGCTTCATTACAAGCTATCCTTTCATTTTTTTGCACTTATTTTCAAGGCCGTGAAAAAGAAGAACATGAAAAAGATGTGAAAAATCTCAATGTCACAGCACAAAACCAACAGCCTAAGAATTCTGTGACAATTATAGATGCTTTCAGTGACATGAGTCAGAATTACCAAAGCAGAAAGCATCAGAATTCCAGGGAATTTGTACCTTTCACAGGGATTACAGAGAGTAGGTAACTTTATTCATTTAAACAATGTCATAAAATCTGTTGTTTGTTTTTGTGGTTTTGTTTCTTGTTTGTTTTAAATACAAACCATAATAATCCTTTGATTGTTCTCCTTGGCCATGAGTTGGCAGAAAGTTTCCAACCTGTTGGTGGTCTATGGCAACTTTTAAGTTTTCCCATGGCCACTTATGAAACGGTGCTAAAAATTTAAGGTAAAAGCAGAGATCTCTCATTTGCAAAATGTTTCACAATGATAAAACAGAATGTTGGGAATTAAGAAATATTTGGACTCTTAGACTTGGAAAGAAGTTCGTAAAATTTTGTAAAATTCTGTCTATTTTGTAAAATTCACTGTGACAAAAACTATTTCAAGAGAACAGAAGAAACTGAGCAGAAAGCTCTATCCCAGGTATCTGAGAAATGCCTGAGGGAACATTCTCTTCAGTCTAAAGACTAAACTGCACTTCTCCCTAACAATGCCTCCTTTCTTCAAAAATTAGCAGCACTTCCCAGTAATTGCCCTCTTTCTTCGTGGGACTGAAGCATGCCTCAAAGTGAAACATTTCACTTGGGTACGTGCTGCTTCTGTGGGACAAGCCAGACCTTTCTTCTTGACCATGCCGTAATCCCTGGTAGTTTGCTTCTAATCCCTAACCAAACAAACTCGGTTTAACTGCAAACACTCCTAACAAGCAGCTAATTTTATTGTCTCTAAAGACAATAAAAGTAGGTATGTTTTGCAACTGGGGAGAACAAGTGAGGAAAAGGGGAAGTTCACAGCCCATTGAATGCTTTGTAGACCCAATAATGTTGTCTTGCTTTGTAAACACCTTAATACCGTCTCGCAGGTAAAAATCTGAACAGAAACTGCTGTCAAAACGGAGGGACCTGCATCCTAGGGGCTTTCTGTGCTTGCCCAAAGCATTTTAGTGGCCGACACTGTGAACTAAGGTAAAGACTAAATCAAAACCAGGGAGTTCCTCTGGCTGGCTATGTCCTACGGTGGTAAATATCTCCCTTGTCCTTGACAGAAAGTGTGGCAGCATTGCCCATGGCGACTGGGTGATGAAGGGCTGCTGGCTTTGTCGGTGTCTCTACGGCACTCTGAAGTGCCTCTCTCAAAACACGCAAGGCAGCTGTGGTAAGGGTCAGTGGTAAATCGAGGAGTTTGTTGTTGTTGTTGTTGTTTTCTTTTTGGCTGTCGGGCAGCAGAATTGCCTTCTGCAGTGGTTTACTTGAGGAAATGCTGTATGTGCTCTATTTTAACTTCTGGGGGCCATGTTTTGCTTCACAGTATATGTCAGTGAAATAGTGAATAACACAGCTGTTGCTCTATACAACATAAAATACTTGGGGATCTTTATAATCCTGTGCAGCAGGAAACTTATTTCTCCCATTTTAATTTGAAGTTACAGGGATGAATACGTTCTGGAAAATCTGCATATGTTTGAGTTTCCACATAACCAGGCAATTTGGATAACAAAATTGCACAGTAAAATAAAGGGTTTTTTTGTTTGTTTGTTTTTGTTTTGTTTTAAATCAGGAGCAAAAGAAAACATGGATGTACACTATTGTGGTAGAAGTAGAACCCAATATTAAACCAGAAAAATATGTACTGAAAATTATAGTATAAGCTACTCAACACACATATGTGGCTGAAAATTAGTCTGAATTCTGATTTGTTGCTTAATTCTCAGAATACTGCTTTATGAAGTTCTAACACTGAGCATTCAACACAAATAATGTGCAGTCCCAGCCCTGCCCAGTGTACAGTAGTAGCATATGAAATCCTCACATGCACTATATTACTCTGTTGTCTTTAGAGATTGTTTTTTTAAAAAAAATATATATATATATATATGAAGATCTGAATGCAGTGTATCAACAACATAAAAAAATTACGAGATTGTTTTATATATATGCATTTTCCACAGAAAACTGAAAGCTGTTATAATGAACATTTTCAGTATCCTGAGATGATTAATAAGAGTTTAATGTTATTTTATCCCTATTGGCAAAGTTAGTGCATAATTTTCTTGCTGTCCTCCATCCATAATGTCTCACTCCTACCTTGCATTGGATGGCAGCAACAAAATTACAGTTTGGCATGAGAGAGAAAATAGACCTAAATAGTCTCACTTGTACCCCAAAGAACTACCAGCCTCTTCTTTCCTGACCAGATTCCCATCTGTATAGCACTGCATTGTGAAGCTGTGACTCTTGAGTTATATTACCTGTTTAGAAATAAAATGGTATTTAAAAACTTGAGTCTCTCAAGTCCCTTGGAAATCACAACCACATTATACATTCACAATCTCAGGGAGCTGAAATGCGGGAAAGAGGTGAATTTCTTATATTTGCAAGCCACAGAAACACAAACGATGAATTAAAACAAAACAAACAAACAAAAAAACCCCTTTGGCCTTGAAGGCTTCTCTTCTGATTTATTACACGAGGCAACTAACTAGCAACAGTTAAACTCTTCTGTGGAGTTAAATCTTCTAACGTTTTAGCTCTCTTTAGTATTCAGTTTTGAATCGATTATTTCCCTTTACAAAAGCAAAAAACCTAACAGGCCTGGCCGTGTTCAGTAAACGCAGTAATGTTTAGTAAAAACTGCTCTCGAGTTCCACTTAACAAAGACAGTAAAAGTAATACTGAAAAACTAGTTGCTCATATTCCCAGCGGAGACTCAGTGGCTTTCACACGCCGTGAGGTTATGGCTTTCAGGTTTTGCTGGAAATTGAAGGCTCATCCTGTTAACAGAATGGTTAAAAGGCTACATGCAGACTTGGTGCAAGCCTCTTGTGAAGGTGTTGCTTTTGCTTGGTATTTACTTTTGACTATTCTGAGATTCATGCCTGCAAGAGCTGATAAGTGCTATCAGTTTCTCCTCAAACGATCATTGATGGGACATCTATTCACAATCTCTCTTGAGAATAGCTTCTTTGGTTGGTTTTAGCAGCCGATGCTTTCAACTTAAGTACCTGTGAGATGTTTCAGAAGTTCCAAAGTATGTTGAAAATCCTTGTTATTGTTAACCATTTTATTTTTTTTTTTATATTTTTTGTAGAACAGGGAAGGGAAGAGGAAATCATCAGACTATATTCTAGTGGTGTAAGATTACCGCAAACAGTGTCTGCACTGATTTGCTTTCTCACCTTCCTCCTGGAGCTTTGCTGCTGGCAGTTGTGAAGCTGAACAAAAAGACTATGACAGGGCTCCTGTAGCCTTCAACATGAGTTGGACCACTTATTTCTTTAGTAAACTGCAGAATATACTTGTACTTACATACCTGAAGCAGATTACGATGTGCTAGTTAATGATGAAATGCTTGGTTTATTATAAATACAGATTATATAAACGTGAAGTATTTATTATTTTATTATTATTATCTTGCTACTACCAGTGTTTAATTCCAACAGTTCTTTAGTTTTAAAATACTGCTCTTTCAGTATTTTACTTTTAGTACTTCTTTCAGAAGAACTAAAAATGAATTATCTATGTCTTAAGTATAGTACATTACTTAAATTTCCTTTGTACACGATACAACTACTTTAAATAAATAACAGCTTTTTTCTTTGTTTCTGAAGAGCTTTAGTGTTTGATTTTATTTAACATGAAAATTCTGACTACCATCTAGTTACCCTACTGTAATCAGTAACAAAATGGTGACAAGAGGGTAGGGTAACACGAACAGGCTGAAATTTGGGAAGATAAGGAGGACTTTAACGATAAATTTCAAGCACTATGGTTATGGAAGAACTAGAAGTTAGACAGCTTTTTAGTTTCTGTTGTTATTTATTGTAGCTAAAATTGCACCCATGCATAATGTTAGGCGGGAAGTAAATGTTTCTGAAGAATGCAGAACTGACAATCATTTGTACTTTGTGGGTTTAATTTATTTTGCATCCTACAGATAAAAGTTCTTATTTTGTTTATAAAAGGGCAGTGAAGGGCAATATCTTTAATATTTTTAGATAGGAAATATGTCCTGAACTACATACTATTTAAATATGAGTATCTATAGGCTGTAAAATAAAATTTAAATATATATATATATTTGGAACATGTAACTGCATTTGTGGTGCAAGTTTATAAGACATCAAGTACATGCTTATTTAAAAGAAAGAAAGAAAAAAAAAAAAAAAGCAAATAGCAGCCAAAATGTTCCTTCACTCTCTCAGTTTGAAGCTACTACAGAGAAAAAATCAAATTTTAATTTTATTGGCTCTAAAGACGTTACTGATTTATAAAATCACTAGGAGGACCTTAACGGCATTCAAAAGTTAAATAGATACAATTCTTAAGTTTTAAAATTAATTTTCTTGGTGCATCAAACCAGGACATCAATCCAGTTGCTCAGCAGAAAAAAGATGCGTTACCAACAAATGTTTTAGTAAGTTGACAATAAGTTAAATCTATCACTACTTCATAGCAGACTTATTGGAAACTGCTGTGTGAAAGTAAGGGCATGCAAATACTACAAAGTATTCACAGTGCTCCTTTGAACACCTTGGAGCTGAGAAGTTTTTCACCACACAAGATAAAGTAGACCAGAAAAGGCTTTTTTTTTTTTTCCTCACAGTATTACTTACCAGTGTCTTGTCTGTACCCATCTATATGTGTTTGCACAAACTTTGAAAAGAGGATGCTATCTTAAGACAATTATAAGTCAGAGAGTACTGCTTGGAGGAAAATAGATAGTCTTTATCAGACGCTAACTAATGGTGATACCATTTTGAAAACATCTTTGTTTGCCATAAAGCATACCTGGGAAGCAATAGTGCATGCAGTGGGTCTCAAACATGCTTTACTTTTTGAGGGAAAGTAGCAAAATATGTGGAAAGCAGACTGTTCAGTAAAAATACATCTGAAGTAATACTTAATTTTTTATTCCTATAGAAAATATACAGAACCATAAGAAATTGCAGCTGACGAAAGGAAAGAATAACCCAGTAGCAGGATTTATGACAGAAGATCTATTTCTGTTGCAATAACATCCACATCAGATTCTATCAGGAAGACCTGGTCGGGAGTAACTCCTTATGCAGATAAGCCTATGTCCCTGCGGACTCACTCTGATGGAGCTATACATTATCAAATCAAAATATCAGTGTACCAAAACATCAACCCAAGGCATGTAATTGGAAGTATCAGGGTATATTTTTAAAGCATTGCATAGGAAACTTAGTTCTGTAAGTAATTCCAATTAATGTCAGTGTAAATTAGCGCTAAATCTAAATGCTAGGATTTGAAAAATTTATCCTGTGTACCCAGAAGAACTGGCAGACATTTTTTGTTTGTGTTTGCTGTTCTTTTTATGAAAAAAAATAATTTCCCCCATTTTATGTCATTTAAATTACTAACAAAATTTTACTAGCATATTTGAAAATGATCGTTTTATTGCTGTTTGACATCTACTGTATTTTGGCTAAGTACATCCTCAGGGTGAGTTGTAGAGGTACTTGCCTGGCCTGCATGTCATAGCTGCATGTCAAAGTAAGGTGCCATGAGTAGGCAGAACAGAACAAAGAGTCTGTTATCCTTGCATACTTCTGAGACAAAAATGTCCACAGGAGTTGAGTTCGAAGTGAAATCTATCTCGTAAAGCTAGGGAAAAAGGAAAAAAAAAAAAAAGAAAAAGAAAAAGAAAAAGCTTTTAGAATCTGATTTAAAAAAAAAAAAAAGAAAAAAAAAGAAAAAAAGGATGAAAATTGAAGCTCTGAGGAGCAAAGGAAAGCATGCAGCCTCTATCTTGCTTAGGTTAAATCTGTCTGTCTGTCTCTGCTTTTATCTGTTTCCAGCTGTTTGCAAGAACAGATGAAAGAAAGCATTATTTTCTTCCCCTGCTACCACATAGGCCTGGCCAACCTTCAAACACCACAGTTACAGTCACTTAAGTAAGGTTTGTTTATAGAAAATAGTAATGCTTGCTCTCCAGCCTCACACTAACTCTTTTTATGGGCCTCTCCATGAAACCTGGCACATCCCATTAAAATAGATATTTAGATATAGATATACTTGTTGCCACAAGTTCATGCATGTGCCCCTCTATGTGGCCACATTTGGACAATGGAAAAACTCTCAAAGAGAAGCTTTATTAGTTTTTATTAAATGCTTCATAAGCCCCACAGCCATTAGACCTTCTACTGTCTGCAAGTGACTCCAATAACAAAACAAATGACTGGCCTCCGCAGCTTTGCCACTGCAGCTGGTGCAACCCCCTCCTCTCCTCAGGGCACAAGGCTGACAAGAGCCCCAGACAAGGATAGCTTTATAGTAGAGGGGGCTGCCTCCTTCACACTATGCACCCTTCAGTTCCATGCAGCACCATGCTAGGCAGAACTTTGCAGGGAAGCCTGTCATCTGCTCTAACACACTGTCAGTGTAAAGGAATCATAGAATCACCAAGGCTGGAAAAGACCCACAGGATCACCCAGTTCAACCACCCACCCATCACCAACAGTTCTCACTGAACTACATCCCTCAACACAACGTCCAAACGTTCCTTGAACACCTCCAGGGTCAGTGACTCCACCACCAATGGAAATGATCCATTTTGAACAAATTCCACCTATTGCATCAAGGCTTCCTGATACAAGACTGAAAACACAGCTTACTTCTACAAACAGTAGAAAGTGTCACTTTTTAGCTCTTTAGGTATGTGATGGTTATATCTCAAGGTGACTTTTTTTTCCCAGCAAGGAAAAATTAATTTCTACTATGCCTGAGAACAGTTAATGGTGCCCATATGTGCCAACAGCCTTCCCTCACCTGCAACTATTAAAGAGAGCTTTTTTCCAGCCAGCCAACCATACAGCTATCAAGACGAAGATGGTTTGGTACTTCTTATGTAGACAGAACCAAGAAAAATAAATTTTATATTCCATGAAAATTCCCACTAAACAGAATTTTATTGTGCACGGTGCAATTAAATGACACCTTACCATGCCTAACACAGCTCCTCAGCAGCAGTATGAGCAGTATAACACTGTACACCAACAAATTTGTATTAAAATCCACTTTATCTTTCTTTCTAGGCAGATTATTTTACTTACAAGAGTTTTCTTTCAGAGGAGAATAAAGACTGATCATTTATAGGTAGAGACTGGACAAAAAGAAATCCTTAGACAATCTGTAGTTCAGTGTTCAATGTGGCAAGAAACAACTCAGTACATTGAATGTCAGGACCTGGGGGAGTAAAAAACGTTATGGAATTTAAGCAATTCAGGGTAGGATAAATCTAATTGCAAATTTTAGTAATTTTTTTTTTTTTACCTGAAGTTTTCATAAAATATCTCTAGATAAAAAGTATATGAAAATTTCATTACAATTATTACTGCAATAGTATGAGGCTAAAGATGGAAGTGTAAGATTACTCTGTATAATGATCTTTCATCATTAATGTGTCTGTACTCAGCAATGTTCCATGTGCTGTTCAAAAGGTAAAGATGTTGGGTGACTACTCAGTTTCACATAAAATTTTCATTAATGGGCTGGATTAAAATTCTGCTCTGTCATCACTTTGTCTACAGTTTGCTCAAATTATTCGATGGTTTCCAATATGAACCATAAATGTCATGGATTAAATTTAGTTGTTCAACATCAGCACAACAAACAGGAAAGCTCAATTTTTTCCAAGTATTACAATCTAATTTCAAAGCAGAGAACAGTGTTTGATGACACTTCTCTTTGTTTTGCAGTTAGGGTCTCCTGGATAACCAAAAAGAAAGCTGGACATTTCCTACTTCTTTTAACATTGTTCTTCAGAAGATGAGGGCATTGCAAGAAGGAAACAAGAAAAGTAGAAGTGTGTTTCCTTCTTTTGTCTCTCTCCTTTCTGCAGTTCTTCACAGAGACTATATATCATGGTTTTATGATTTTTGGTTACTGGTATTCCACATCATAACATCAGTGTAGTGCACTGGGAGTTAAAGTGTTAATGCTCCAGTTCAGGGTACCTGTCCAGAAGAGAAGAAGGTCTACATTCCCCAGGAGGATCTGTGGTCAGAGAGGAGATAGATAGATGATATAACTCCTGGCAAAGTCACCTGATTGGGCTTTTTGTCTTCGCACTCTCCTCACTGCTGCCCGCCCCAACTGCGCACATCACTTCAGTATCAGTGTAAGGCCTTCAGCTTTTCAGACAGTCTCACTCTCATTATATTTGATTTATTAGCTTCAGTTCTAATTATACTGTATTATAGTGTGTTATCTTGCATTACAATACCATATTTAGTGAATTAGTTTGTTTCTCCTCAGATCGTTGCCACTGTTTTTAATTATTTTGGGGCCCCCTGCTTCCCTTTTCCGGAGATGCGGATTTCACGAAATCCCTCCACCCCACTAGTCACGAAACTGGGCTGCACCAGCCTGTAAACCATTGACACTATACTTCAGCTCTGTTTGTGCGGAGATGTGAGCAATAACTTAGTGGAAAAAAAGGATGGTACAGAAACACTGTGTAGTACGACATGTCCAACAGCGAAATAATACACAGCAAAGGCTAATTCAGTACATTCTTGTGCCATGTTCTTCTTTCCGATGAGCACATCCTCTTAGTGATGTGACTGTCATGACCAACACTAACCAAAAACAACTGAAAATGTTGAACTGTACAAAATAGAAGTGCTAAAAGATACATAGGCTGACCCTCAGTCCAACAGTTGCAACAGCCAATTTTATTCACAGATAAAGCTGGATAGCAAATGAAAGTTCTGTGTTCAAATTCTATGTTCAATACTGCAATCTTCTCAAATATTTTGAAGTGATAACAAGATCCACAGATGTGTATGTTGTACTCGTAGTGACATCAGGCACAGCATTCAACCAGGTTTGCTAAGGATTTTCTTGCTATGTTTTTTAATTTCCTTTTATTTCTGGATTTATGGATCTGGTTCCCATTTAGATGATCTTTATCAACAAAGAAATGTAGCAGAAACATTTTAGGGGACCCCATACATAGGTAAGCCAAAACTGTCTATTGAATCAGTGCTTAGTGCTAACAGTCATTACTTAGAAGGACTGCATTCCTATCTCCAAAAGAGGACAGCAACCTGGGGTGTAAAGCCATCAGAAAGAACTAAATGTCAATGGACAGAAAATCTTTTCCAATCACTATATAAAAGTAGTAGGACATCCCATACGGACAAGAATAAATACGTAATGATATATATTTGGTCTTACTGATACCCTTATGTCACCTTCACCTTGAAAAGTGTATCTATATCTGTAGAAGTTTCAGGGGAAAAAAATATGCAGGGAGCATTTAACATGCGAAAACATATGCAACAATGAAAACTGTAGCAAGTTCTCTCCATCGTGAACACAAAATTTAGAAGAAATCTGATCCTTCCAGTGGATCACATGGGAGTACACCAGAAGACAAAGATGCTATTTGATACAGCTGTTTAAAAATTTAGATTTGTTCATTATTTGCATAGAGGCTGCTTGTTAAAAGCCTACAGAGTCTATGAGCTGGCAGCACTTTGTGAATGTTTGCTTGTACATATATATGTCTGTGGATAAAGGTAGCAGGTTTTGATGCAGGAATTATTGAAGGTGCTACTAATGAAGAATGAGAAAGCCCAAAGAAGACGGAGAAGATGAGATATAATTACCAATCTGTCTGCTGACTCATTGCAAATTATAAAGTTGAAAGACACAAATCTGAATCACAAGCAACATCACTGTGTTAAAGCATGGCTATATTAGTAGAGTGCTTATGAACACTGACCAAGATTGAAATTTTACTGTGCTAGGCACTGCATAAGCATAAGAAGAATGAAATGCCCTAAGTAGCTGGCAAAACCTAATGGATTATTTTCTTACTGTTAATAAAGTGCCTGTCACCACAGAGTCTGGCTCCAAACTACAAGGTAAAACCCCAAGTGTGCACGTGCCCCTGCTTCTTTCGTGTTCTTAGCATCCCTACTGGTTTTGCTGTTTTTTTTTCCATCTTCTCCATGCTACTCCTAGACCCCAACACTGGCAAATGCATCATTCACCAGAAGATGGCATCATTAGAAGTTAATAATGAGAATTCTTAACTTTGCAGTCACAAGCGTGACATTGAATATAACACTAGTGAATGTCTTCCTGAGCCTCACAGTACTAATAAAACTTAATATATTGGAAGTAAACCAGAGCAAGTATTTGAATGAAAGATTTTTTATTTTTATTTTTCTTAATGCAGTCTTCAAAAGAGGAAGATAATCTTATCTACTCCTTTTTCTACAAACCCTACAGCTCTCTGTTTTTATTAAGGCTGTGTATACTGTCAGCATGTAGCAAATGCTGTTCATGTATTTAGTGTAGAATCAATGAGAGATAGTTTTTCTCAGGCAATTAAGAGGAAGAAAATTTTGGCCAATGAGAGGAAAATACAATTAGATAAAGGCTATCACAGAACTAAATATATGGGCACAAATGCAGTATTTTTTTCAAGTAGTTTTCTTATGGCCATTCCACTCATATATTAAAATAAAACTTGCAGAGAACAAATAAGTATGATCTGACCTACTGCAGGGAGAAGGAGTGATTCTTGTATCACTGTGCAAAGATTCACAGAAAACAAAATAACTACCTTTAATCTTATTGTTATATCAAAGGGACTCAGGAGCCCACTTGCTGGGTTAAGTGTATGAGAAAGAAAAATTACGCCAGCCCTGCATGCATGGATTCTGAGGTGCAGAATACTAATTTTAAAGGAGTTTATCAGATAGGCAGATGAAAAGAATTAACAGAGACTTGTTACTTTTCAAGAGTACATGCTTTGCCTGGCTGCTAGCAACTAAAGATTGATGGAGTGCCAAGATATACCTATTAAAAAGATTTGAAAATATTTGGTTTCAAAAATCATTATTTGGTATAGATTTTCAGATTCTAGAACATTTTATATAATGAAGGTAGAAAATAGATATCTTGATAATGTCATTTAGGCACACTGTAAATAAGTTCATGATGATAGATTAATTAAAATATTCAGCCTTACAGATTGATGCTAAAGAGAAAAATGTGCAAGCGCATGAAATATATGAACATAAAAATATGAACATAATTCCCAAGAGATAAAATAAATATCTGCAGCATTTAATGTTTCTTCCTTGACACTCGCATGCACTGACTTTGTTATTTTGTGTGCGTAATTATCTTAGATACAATAAAAATATTTTTTTAATAACTCAAAATATATTGAAACAGGTACTGCAGTATATGTTGTTTGGTCTCCTTTACAGTGTCATGCTGCCCCTGAATAGTTCTGAGAAGTGCTCATTTACACAAATTAAGTGTTTCTCTAACCTCAGAAAAAAAAGCTGTGGGTAAACAGATTTACTCATTAAAAGAAACAGTGTTCTCAGAAGTGAAGACTAAGAAGGGAATGATGCAATAGTTATGCCAGTGTTCTCCAAAAGACCAAAACATTAAGGTCAGGAAAAATTGTGTGACATTCTGGGCAGTGAACTGCTTTCTTTTTGTAACATGATGACAGTGCTGGCTGTCAGTTTTCTGACTCTACAAAATCTTTACAGGTACAGCCAAGATACCTCTGCCTCTCTGCCAGTGTTAAACAAAAAGCGGTGAAAAGCACATACATGTACCTCTTCTGCTGAGATAGTCTTCCATGCATTGACACAGTGGTGCCTTACTACTTATCTCCTTATAAAGACATAACTGCAAGGACATGGACATTTCACATTGAGTGTTACTCAAGTTTTAAAAAGCATCTTCAACTCATTCTCACTTTCAAAATATAGAAGTGTTTTCTGTCCATCACACGTCTAGCTGGCACATGAATTACTGGGGAATTATCTTTCACCGACCTCACCATCTTCTACAAGTTTAGTTTAAAACTCCAGAGATCTGGGATTTCTACACTTTCTGCAAAGAAAAGACATCAAGAAGAGCCATCAGGGCTGAGTGTCGGGAACAAACTGATGATAAAGATAGGCAAATCACCACCCTTAGTCTGATCAAAGGAAACATAAAACCTGAGCAATTCTATGATTCTATGATTCTAAGAAGGGATTTTTCAGCTATAGTCAATTATTGCTGTAGATGATTTTGTAGTTAGTAAGACTACGTTTTGGTTGAAGGCTCTATGCTTCTCTGTAGATCGACTTACAGTACACTTCCTTGGAACTCTTCATCATCTACACTTATGATTTAGGCAGGAGCAAACAATGAGAATATATTATTTATAATTTTGTTCAATCTGTTTCACTGTTACCCTGTCAGAAAATAAACTCAAACTTCTTCAGCATAATTGTGGCTACAGTGACCATAAACCTGCAAATAGATGGATCTATAAAGGAGAGGCTGGTTTTCCCATAGTAAACATGAACCAATCTTTTGTTGGTTAGTGAGGTTCAAGAGCAATGAGATACAAACAACATAGGTTGCTCTGAAAGTAATGCCTCCTACTTATTTCCTTGGAAATTATAGCACATCCTAGCAGTACAATAACACTATTTAATAGAGCAAATTCTCAGCTACAACATCATCACCACCAGTAGCTTTGCACTTTTGCCAGTGCTGAACAAAAGGCTGCATGCCACACTCATAAAAATCAGTAGCAGTAGAGGCGACACACAGTTTCACTGCTCCTATTACCCTACTACAGCATCACTGGTAGGAAAATATTGCTCATGCAGTTATTTTTCAGGTTTTCTTTTTTCATTGGCTTGAACAGAGGGAAGATTAAAAGTGCCAAATTCAGACTATACAATGGATGTGGTCTGACAGTCCAGCCAAGATTGACAGTGTCCTCTACGATATTCAAATAGGTGAGGGGCCTGGCACTTCATATTGCAGAAGTTGTCCTCTTCTCTGACCCATTTCTAGAATTTTGAACCTTCAGTTTAGCCAGTGTCACAATGTAGCAGTCAAGAGATTATGTTCAAGTTCCAGAAAACTCAGAAGGATCACCCCTTTCCTATCCCAAAAGAAAACAGTGCATCTACTGTCATCAACCTACTGAGGACTACATCCTGAACTGTTCATTTGGTGACATATCATGTTGCCACTCCATGGTCTGCTGTTTCGACTGCAGCTTGTAGTGACAACACAAGGAATCCAGGAAACTGTCACCTTCAGTCTCATATTTGTTCTTTAGGTCCTGACCATATGGAGTTCTTCTTGTACCTGTGTGGGCATTTTTGGGACCCATCTAACACCAGCTATGTGATATTGCAACGTTGCCATCATAGTTTCCAATGCACTGAAGCTGATATTCAGCAACTTATGCCAATTTCTCATCACCTGAGTGGGAAAGAAGTGATTCCAGATGTACAGATGGAATGTCTTCTGTTCTACTTTGTACACATTTATTCCTGTCATGGCAGTGGGCACCGTTGAAATGAGCCTGGTTCATTCCTCTTTGCAAGATCCCTTCAGTTTTTTATCATAGAATCATAGAATCATAGACCTTCAAGATCATCAAGTCCAACCTCAACCTAACCATACTACCCTAACTTGAACAACCTACCCCTAAATCATGCCCCTGAGCATCACATCCAGATGGTTTTTTAACACTTTCAGTGATGGTGACTCAACAACCACCCTGGGGAGTCTATTCCAGTGCTTAACAGCACTTTCTGAGAAGAAAGTATCTTATCCACCACTTCATCCTGGGTGAATGCCTGTAGTCTTATTGTCCTTCAGCTTTATTCCGATGCTAAGCTCTCAACCCAATCATCACCATTATTAATTTCCAGACATTTACATTATTTCTTAACATAGACGGCCTCACCACTGCCTTTCTTGCCTTGCCTATCTCTTTTGAAAAGTTGTCAGTGACATGCGAAATCAAACCCTATAACCCACATAAGGTTATAAATAAAGCAGGTATGTTTATTATGGTGCTAGGTGTGATGGGGATGGCTCCTCCTAACTTACACACCAAAACAGCTATTGGTTGTTTATTTGTCACACAAAATAATACATACACAAAGTATTACACAAAAGGTGGGTTGAGCTTGCTTAAACAGTGTCAAGAATTCATCGCAATATTCCAATTTATTTCAGGGAAATCGTTATAATACATTCTGCCTCTACACACATGCATGCTATGTGGGCAGACAATTTCTCTGAGTCTTCCAGGTGAAGGCTTCCTGGTTACTTTTCACCCTAGTAAACCACTAACTGTAAACACAGTTCTAACCAGCCAGGTTCCTGTCCTTTGTTTCAAAACGTATGTGCGACTGTGCTCCTTCCATTTTCAAGGGGGTCTGTTTTACTTGACAGAAATATGTGTCCTGGCAACATTACTCTACAAGAATCACATTTAAGAAGCCATCAGTCACAGCACTCCAACTGTGTGAGTCATCCCACTGGGTTTCTATGATGGCAACTGTATCATAGTTTTCTGACTACACAAGGGCCTCCAGCTCCTCCTGTTCGTTACGCAAGCTGTGTGCATTACTGTAATGTTTAATAAGCCTTCACAGAATAGCTTAGGTTGGAATGGACCTTAAAGATCATCTAGTACCAACCCCCTGCCATGGGCTGGTTGCCTTCACCAGATCAGGATGCCCAGAGCCCCATCTAGACCAGCCTTGGGCACCTCCGGGGATGCAGCACTCACAGCTCTCTAAGCAGCTTGTGTCAGTGCCTCACTGCCCTCTGAGATACCTGATGAGCCTCCTGTTCTCCAGGCTGAGCAGTCCCAGATCTCTCAGTCTGTCCTCATAGGAGAGGCGCTACAGCTCTTAGTCATATTGGTAGCCTTTCACTGAACTCACTCTAAAATTTCCAGCACTCTCATGAACTGGACACAGATCTCTAGGTGCACTCTCACCAATGCTGAGTAGAGAGGAAGAATTACTCCTTTTGACCTGCTCATGATACTTTTCCCATTGTAGCCAAGAATACCACTGATCTTCTTAGTGACAAGGGCACACTGCTTTCTCATGTTCATCTTAGTGTCCTCCAGTAGTCCTAGGCTCTCTTCTGCAAAGCTGGATGGCCCCCAGCTTGTCCTGGTACATGAGGTTGTTCCTTCCCAGGTGTAGGATGTTGCAGTACACCTTTAACTGTTAGTTCACCTCTCCTGACTGCCACAATCCCTCTAGATGGCAAGATGACCCTTGGGTGAACCAGCCATTTCCTCCATTTTTGTGTAATCTGCAAATTTCCCAACATGCACTCTACTCCATTAACTAAATTGTCAATTAAATGTTATACAGGACTGAACCCAATATTAACACTTGGGGTACTGCAGCTATTGTGAGGTCAGAGGGTATAAGACATTTGACTCAAACTAGGAGTAGATTTGCACAGTTCTTATAAATTTGTTTTGTCTTGGTCCATGTAATCACTAAATGCAGCTAGCTGTAGGAATCGTAGGAATCGCTCAAGGACACAGTCTCACACATCTGTTAGTAGATGCCTTCAGCACCAGATCATGGGCAAAACATGAAAAAAAAAAAAAAAAAAAAAGAGTCTCTGATGAAAATAAATATTCAATTTCGTTAAAGTTTTCAAAAACATCAATTTACAAACAATGTCAGGACCACTGAAGGATATCCGCAAAGAGGATGAAATTAAATATGAAGTTAAATGGGAGACATTTAACTCTGGCAGACTTTTTGCCAAGATCAGAGGAGCCATTGGTACAGATTTCATGGGGCTTACATTGTATTGAAAGAGATTACTATTTTGGATCCATTTTTTTTATAGAGACACTGCTTTCTGTAGTTAACACTAGCACATAAGCCATAGTTTTTGTACTCTCTGCACCAACGGTCCATGCTTTTCATTTTCAGAGGTGCTAAGAACTCATGATTCATCAAAGTGTGTTCCAATTGCTGAGCCCAAGGCTCAAGAGTGTCTGTGTGACTTGTGTCACAGCATGAAAAAAGAGCACGTGCTCATGACAAGATAGCAGGGTACAGCCCAATAAAGTACAACAAAATGACCAGAAACCTTGAGCAGTTAATCGATAGAGAAGCCTATATTTCTGAAGGTAAAACAAACTATGATGTGCTGATGAAAAGTGACATGACATTGGTGGAAAACATCTTGTTTCTTGCTATTTCAATGTTTTGTTTCAGATATAAGTAAGCTGAAGAAACCTGAAAGTTTCTAATTTTGCTAGTTCAGCTACTGAAATTACTAATTCTTCTGCAAACTTTTCAGAAGAAGGTTGTAGAGGTTGGAAGGGACCTCCAGAGATCATATAGTCCAGCCTCTTGCTAAAGCAAGTTCCCTAGAATAAATTACACAGAAAAATGTCCAGGCAGACTTAGAATATTTCCAGATATTCTATTCTGCAACCATTCTGGGTAACCTATTCCAGAGTTATGTCACCCTTAAAATAAAGAAGCTTTTAAAAGAAAAATTTTGTATGAAACTTCCTGTGTTGTAGCTTGTACCTGTTGTCCCTTGAACTGCCACTGGACAACAGTGAAAAGAGTCCTGTCCATTTGACTCCTGCCCTTTATAAGCATTGATAAGATCTCCCCTCAGTCTTTTCTTCTCCAAGCTGAACAGTTCCAAGTCTCTCAGTCTGTCCTCATACAAGAGATGCTCTCAGCTCTTAATCATCTGTGTAGCCCTCTGCTGGACTCTCTCTAGAAGTTCTCTGTCTGCCTTGAACTAGGGAGCCCAGAACTGGACCCAGTAATACATACACGGCCTCACTAGGGCAGAGTTGAGGCAGAGGATCACCTTCCTTGATCAGCAGATCAAGACTATGCTCTTTTTTATGCATCCCAGAGTACCACTGGCCTTCTCAGCCACAGGCTCAACATTGTTGTTAGATGGGGTCCATCCAGACTGCCAAATTAGTAAATTAAGTAATAAATGGCTGCTGACTCATTTATTTTGTCACACATGTTGTTGGCCCAAGTCCTGGTGGCTTTCCCTCATATCAGGACTGGAATCCAAACATCAAGACTTTATATGCTGTATGCAGACAGCAAGGTGTTCAGCTGCAGAATAACATCAGAAAAGGGAAAGAGATACAGGTCAGGAGAAGGTCCTTTTGTGATCACCATTCAGACCTTTCTACTAACACTTCTGTGTACACACTGTGTACACACCAGCTAGGAAAGGAGCCTAGATGGTAGTCCAGGGTGCAGAGTTCAAAAGAGCCTGGGGATGTTCTCTGAAGACATTTCTACACACTTATTTGTTTCTGAAGAATCTTCAGAGCATGTTGATCTTGTATTTAAATTTCTGCAAGGAGAAGTTTTAAATGCTTGCTTACCTAAGGTTATTTTCTGGATAATTCAACACCAGAACAACTTCAGTTCAGGACAAACTGACTCTAAAGGAATTTTACCTTCAAGCTTAAGGCATCACATCATCCATGTTATGAAGGTTCTTCTGTTTGCTAGGATATAATGGTACCTCGTATTAGTCTTATTGTTGTTTTTGACACATCAAATATCTTAAAATTTCATCAGCAATTTATATGCAAAAAACAGGGAAGGAAATAATTTTTTCTGCTCCTTTTCAGAAAAATGTTCTTTGCCAATACTGTGTTTTATTGTCATTTTTTGTTCCATTTGAAATCACAGTGATCCTCTTTCAAGAATTACAGCCAAAAGTTTCAACTCTTAAATGTAATATTAGCATTTAAATCTGTATTCAGAAAATGATCCAAATTGTCTAATTGGCCAAAGCACCCACAATTGAAGTGCATTCATCTAAACTAATCTGTAGTAGGAAAGGAAACAGTAAAATATTTCTATTTATTTTTATCTTCCTTCAAATTTGGATGTTTCATAGCTTTCCGATCTGTGTCTCCAAACAATTTATATATCAGATCTTGCAACTAAAGGAGCTTTGCAGCTTTCAGGATGCCTACGTCTGATACTGGATAATGGCCCAGGCCACTCACAGTTCTCTTGTAAATATGTGATCATAATCTGTCATGATTTAAATTTTACTTAACACATGTCTGATAATTCTGTAATCTCACCAGCGATCTTTGCTCACTGAGGACTGTTTTAGTCAGAGGCTTTTTAATGACAGATTCTAAGAGCTAATGATCAGTTTGGGTCACAAGTGTTTACAAGAAACATGCTAGTGACAATCCTTAACATCTGATGCTTCTTTACATTACCAGATTGAGTGTTCTTTGCATTACCAGATTGAGTGTTCTTTGCATTACCAGATTGAGTTCAAGAGTTAAAATCAAATTTCTCTCCAGGAAGGGATAAATGGGCCCTCAGATCTCACATTCATGTTCCTGGAGGTCTCAGGTCCAGCCTAAATAGCTAGGACTGCCTTTCTAATGCTAACTGGCACAGTCTTAACATGAGCCAAGCAACAAAACACCATGTGTTTCTCAGCTTGCTTACTTGGTCACAGTGTATCACTGTAGGACAGAACTGATGCTTCCTGAGGCAGTAATTCAGCCAGAGACTTTCCTGTTTGTACACCGTAGAAGGAAATTGAGTAGATATAAATACTTATATCTAAGTATTTTAATTAAGCTAAATTAGTTCTAATTAAGCTAGAGTGAAAGATACAGCATCCCTGTGTTACTTTACATTGGGACTCCAACTACAGATTTATTCAAGATTGTTAGCTTTAATCTTTTTAGAAAGCAAGAATGATTCCTTAGGGGCCTTAACCATCCTTCTTCCTATCTTGCCTTCCCCAAAAAAGTTTTGCAAACTCACCCAAAGATGATCTGGAGAAATATTTGAGCATCTTTAAAGAAAGTAATGAAGTAATATTTTTCTCTGTCATAGATGTGGAAGTGTTGGACTCAAGTTCTGATTAATATGAAAAGACGATAAACAGACGTGGAATTCATATACCACCTTATCTCTCCAATTTGCTGTGATCTAAATACCTGACACTATCTCTGGGAAATTAATGCTATCAACAAAGTTCCTGCAGGAATCTTGAATTTTCTTGAAGCAAACTTGAAGTCTCCAGCATTCCCAATTCATCCCATTTAGTTTCACCTAATCGAAACTTCAAAAATTTGGCTAGATAAGAAGCATAGTGCAGCTTTGTATGTATGAAAAGATCACAGAATCACAGAATCACAGAATTATCAAGGTTGGAAAAGACCTAGAAGATCATTCAGTCCAACCATTACCAATACTTCCCAGCTAAATCATATCCCTCAACGCAACATCCAAACGTTTCTTGAACACTCCCATGGTTGGTGACTCCACCACCTCCCTGGGCAGTGCATTCCAATGCCTGACTACCCTTTCCGAGTAGTAATACTTCCTAATGTCCAGCCTGAACCTCCCCTGGCGCAGCTTGAAACCATTCCCTCTAGTTCTATCACTGATTACACGAGAGAAGAGGCCGACACACAGCTCACTACAACCTCCCTTCAGGAAGTTATAGAGAAGCTATAAGGTCTCCCCTGAGCCTCCTCTTCTCCAGGCTGAACAATCCTAGCTCCCTCAGCCTCTCCTCATAAGGCCTGTGCTCCAGACCCCTCACCAGCTTTGTAGCCCTCCTCTGAACACGTTCCAGGGCCTCAATGTCTTTCTTGCAGTGAGGAGCCCAAAACTGAACACAGTACTCAAGGTGTGGCCACACCAATGCTGAGTACAGGGGGACAATTACCTCCCTGTTCCTGCTAGTAACACTGTTTTTGATGCAAGCCAGGATGCCGTTGGCCTTCTTGGCCACCCGGGCACACTGTCGGCTCATGTTCAGCCGAGCATCAGTCAGTACCCCCAGGTCTGTTTCCTCAACACAGTCCTCCAGCCACTCTGCCCCAAGCCTGTAGCGCTGCCTGGGGTTGTTGTGGCCAAAGTGCAGGACCCGGTATTTGGTCTTGTTGAACCTCATCCCATTGGCTTCGGCCCAGCTCACCAGCCTATCCAGATCCCTCTGTAGGGCCTCTCTACCCTCAGGCAGATCGACACTTCCTGCCAATTTGGTGTCATCCACGAACTTACTGAGGGCGCACTCAATGCCCTCATCCAGGTCATCAATAAAGATATTGAAGAGGATAGGCCCCAGCACCAACCCCTGGGGAACACCACTCATGACTGGTCCCCAACTGGATTTGACTCCATTTACCATCACTTTCTGGGCCCGGCCCTCCAGCCAGCTCCTTACCCAGCCGAGAGTGTACCCATCCAAGCCATGGGCTGCCAGCTTTTGCAGGAGAATATCATGGGAGACAGTGTCGAAGGCTTTGCTGAAGTCTAAGTAGACTGCATCATTCCACCAAGATCATATTAGCTCTCTATGAACAAAACATTAGGGAGGGTAGAACTGCCTCATCCCTAGCTCAAAGTGTGTGTGCACTAAAGCATATTCTGCATTGGTTGATTTTAACATAACTTCAAAACCCTCTTTCCTCTGCTCATTAAAATCATGCCTGAGGGTGGCTGGAGCAACTGAGTCCCTAATGCTGATACCATAGCAAAATATAAGAACATCCAGGCCAGATTTGCAGGCAAATTCAACTCATCATCATAGAAACCCTTCTGGACAAGTCCCTGAGGAAGTTCATTTGATGTGGACTTTAGGGTAGTTTCAAATACATGAAAATGCCCAGAGAGAGCAGGTGTCACCAGCAGTCTTTTTCTTTCTTTGTAGCAGACTCTCCCTGTAGTTGAAGAAGCCAAGCTATAGTTCCATGAGAAAGCATCTGTGTAACACCTCCAGTGAGTAAATTTCAGCCTAATGAAATTCAAACTGCTTGAAAACTATATTTCTGGAAAAGAGGAATCACAAAAAAGCTTCAAGCATGCAACTAGCAGAATTACTAAAAAGTATTAGTAGATCATATCTTACATAAGCAGAGCACCTTATGATCTTGAAGTCTTTTCTAACCTAAATGATTCTATATCTAATTTTTCTCATCTATGTAATAAAGACAATACCACAACTGCAAATAAACACTAACCAACCTCCGTAAGTGTTTCAAATGTCATGTAAGTGGTCTTCAGAGAAGTTTCATTCAACTAATAAACATGTAAGTTCTTCATTCTGCTGTTTTACTGTCTTTGAGATCATCCTAAAAGAGGCATTATAAAGATAACAACTGTGTATCATAGGCATGGATGACGTGACATCATCCAGAATGCACTCAGAGGTAAGATACAGTGTATCTAAATGGGATTCTTGTGTGCAAAGTGGAATTCCAGCCTCAACCTAACCCTCGTTTTTTTCTGTTATTTTAACAGAACCTGCTTCTTCCTCGCTACCCAAGTCAATGACTTGCAGAAATCAAACTTTATAACCACAAAGTAGTTATAAAGCAGGTATGTCTAATGAGTGATGCGCATACACCCTGGTGCAAGGGGGATAACTCCACCTCACTTGCACACCATTAGGAGACAGCGTGCTACAGATATAGGCTGAACTAATACATAATCAATAGTTAGCAGGAATTTGGATACATATTCATTACATTCCTGAGACCCCATTAGCATGCAGTCCCTCCCCCCTTGTGTGTGCGTAGTGAGTCATGGGGGTGGTCGTGGGATGAAGGCTCATCGTCTTCCTCGCGAAGGCTCGTAGTCTTCCTCGCGGTAAACTTTTGACCCAGTGGGAGGGGCACCCTCCAAACTGGTTCCAGCTTGCCCAGTGGACATCTAATCACCTCAGTGCTCTCGGGCTGTTGCACCCTTATCTTTATGGCCTTCATCCCCCTTGTCATTCCAGACACAGTGTCTGCACCCCCATTCTTCTAACAGCTTCTACATAAACTAACTTTTCACTACCCCTGTCCCAGTTTCTGTGAAGTTCCTTTCTCTCCTTTACTGCGGGGCCCTTCTTTCACCTTTCAATTCCCCCCTTTTCTTTAATCTAGCAGGACTTCCACCTGCTAGATTATTTTACTCTTTCTTGACGTGTCCTGAAATAAGCCCCACTCTCCACATTTTGTCTTAGCTCATGCCTCTTCCATACCTCGTATTCCCTTCTGGTATCCTGGCACAGACACAAAGAACATCTCATTACCACACAAGTAAAACACACCAAGAGTAGCAGAGTGATGCAGACTAAGAAAAGCTGTTTTGACCATCCTAAATTTCGCAGCCAACTAGTAAGTTTATCCCACAGTCCAGAGAAAGCCGTTCCCCAATTGGTGGTATCCCTACCTACTTCATGTTGCAATACAACTTTGGATAAAGAGGATACCTCCTCTTGGATTGCCCAAAGGGCATCTGTTGCAGCATTCTCAATTATTTCTAAAGTTGCAGAAATGTTCACTACAGCCTTTTCCAGCTGTGCTACTTTTAAGACCAGGATAAGGGCTCTCACGAAGCTATGGCATCCTGTATTATACCTTACCAATGGGTTATTTACCCTTTAACCCTCCTTGGATTTTGATACTGGCTCTACAAAGTTCTCACTGTGCCTGGTGGGAGTTTGAGCTCTCTCATCTCCCCACAGCCACCAAAACCTTTACTCAAACGACACTTGCTCATTATATTACTTCCATTTTGATACTTGTGCCCACTAATGAGAGTGTTATTACTTTCCTTAATAGCGGCCACTGTTAAATATGGCACCTGCTGCTATGTAAATGGACTCCCTTTGGCCGCTTTTGTATTTGTACTGAGCAGACCAATTTAGTGACAAGATCTCAGACCACAATACTTCCATCCCTGCCAACAGCCAGAGAAGTTTAAAGTTTTAGAAAAGTTACTAATTACATTATGAAAAGAGTTCTCTTCCCTGGCTAAAGCACCTCCTGTGTACACTGAGACAAAGCAAATAAGTAACCGACTCATTCTTTTTTTTTTTTTTTTCATGAGTTTAACTTTTGATGGTGCACTTTCCTTGACAGATCAAGTAGTTACTCAGAATCTTGGAATAACCTCCTGTAAAAATATATTTTATATACCCCACATGCCTTATTAGTTTTATAAGGGAATGCCTCCAGCCACTTTAAAAGGTATCAGTTAGTAACAACATATAGTGATGCCCCCCTTTTCTTGGGAACTCCGAGAAATCAATTTGCCATTATTGCCCTGGAAGGTTCCCTTTCCCAGCAGGCCCACTTGTACCCTGTTCCTGATACTAGGATTGTACTTTGTAGTGTCTGTTTGCCCAATATATTTTCTTCCCTTAGAACCAATTTCCATAAAATACTCAAAGGGCACCGCTTTACACTGACTGGGTGAGCTCTTGCTTTTAACTTCTAATTAGGGCTTCATTTGTGGCCCTGATGCCCACACTCCTAAGCATACCTTATTTGAGATTGCTGTAACTCCTGGGGGTACAACATTGTTTTTCCCAGTTTGTGTTAAAGCCAGACTTACAATTTTCAGTCAGTTAATATTGTTTGACTCTTAGCTCCAGTTTTATTAAATTTCTTACCAGAGTAACCTGGCATGTACAAGAATTTCTGTATTCCTACTTGTTTTCTTAGCTTATATTTAATTGATCCCAAAAAGTAAACCTTTCCTTGTTGGGCAGTAGCTTCTACTACTGTTACAAAATCATCTACGGGTAGTAAGAAGCATCCGTATCCTCCTGAAAATAAACCTCTTTATCCTGCTCCCTTAGCTGCAATTTCACCAGTGTATCTGCCAGGGTAAACTTCCCAGGTTCCATCCTCCAGATTTGCAATCAGAGGCGGTTCCTTCTCACTCAGCTTGGTAGGATTTCTCTACCAGTGTCTCATTGCAGTTTGCACACTGCTTTCGTTCCAGTGGGGTGGAGCCCTCCCTGGGCTCTTCCAGCTCTCCCCCCCCCCACCTTCCTGAGGGGATCTCTGGATCCTATGACCCTATTCTAGTGCCACAACATTAACAGCTGTTATTATTCCCAATTCCCTTACTATCACTGTTTCTTAATCAGTTTTCTCTTTTCATATCGTTCACATTTCTTCAGCCCTGACATCCCTGTTATACCTTGCTTATCTTTGCCTCCCTCCCCAAACTTTCTCACTTTCCAAACTCTCAGCATTACACAAACTACTAACATCCTATTTCAATTTCACCTCCTTCTCTCCAGAGGCATACAGTGCTAACGCTGGGATTTCAGGTTTCCTAGATCTCTGCAGATGAAGGTTATTTTCCCTTCCAGTGCCCTGTTCTCTCCACCTCCCCCTTCGCTGTTTACAGCAGCAGTCTCTGACCCCAGCTCTCTCTCTCACTCTGAGAGTTCTGCTTGCGGGGGAATGGTGTGAGGGGGTGTAGGGGGGTGGGGGGTTAGTCTCATGCCAGTGCGGATAAACTCACTTTCTTTTTAACCCTTTTGCCTTTGTACACTATTCCACTATTCGTACCCTCAGTTCCACTTCCACATACCCTCAATTATACTTCCATATACCATTAACAATTACACTTTCTTATACCATCACAATAGTCTGCCTCATTCCCTTCAAAACCCACAAATCAAACAATACAGTTCTTCAGTTTCCATAAACACCCTTAATACCACATAACTTTCCCTTAGCAATCCGTATCATTCAGTTATAAACACATTGCCACAAAACCAGCACTGATTGACCCACCTCCCTCACACCTCTTTGCAAGCAGAACACAATAGTACTTAAATAGGTTGACACTCATTCCCTGAATGGAACAGGCATTTCTCTATGGGTTCATTGTCCCCATTCATAAATTCACACAAAATGTAAAGACAGTCAGACAACGATAATCGTTATAATCCACACTCGCCCTGCAGCTATGCTGTGTCTCAAGTATTCAACACACTCACTCGCAAGTCATAATGCCTGCTTAACTGAAATCTGAATTCAAGACAATATTTCAAATGTTTTGATAACGATAATTTAAAGACATGGTACCGAATACGTACAACGGATGGTAATAACAACCACACAACCTACAACTGACTCCCGCTATTATGGTCAGCAGGACCCACGTTACCCAACCACCTACAGGAGAGCTATTGCTCTTTTCCTCATGTATGACTTACAGGTCCCCTTTGTGGGAACTCCTCCAAGGAGCCTTCCCACATCACCCAGCAATCTAACCCGTAAGCTCACATTCCTCGGGGGGGGGAGCATGCACACTCCTTCATACCCTGCACAGGACATCTCCTCATGACTTACGGGTTCCCCCTTTCCACACACATACCTGGTCCGCCAGTGGATAGTCCTTGTTTGTTCCTGCAGTGATCGGGTGAGGAAAGGGAGTCCTTCCGAGAAATCTCGGGGTGCACCAAAGGCATCCCCTCTCTCAGCCGGTCCTGCGGCCAAACAGAGGGGGTCCCATCTGGGGTGCCAAAATTGACTTGCAGAAATCAAACTTCATAACCACAAAGTAGTTATAAAGCAGGTATGTTTAATGAGTGATGCACATACACCCTGGTGCAAGGGGGATAACTCCACCTCACTTGCACACCATTAGGAGACAGCGTGCTACAGATGTAGGCTGAACTAATACATAATCAATAGTTAGCAGGAATTTGGATACATATTCATTACATTCCTGAGACCCCATTAGCATGCAGTCCCTCCCCCCTTGCGTGTGCGTAGTGAGTCATGGGGGTGGTCGTGGGATGAAGGCTCATCGTCTTCCTCGCGAAGGCTCGTAGTCTTCCTCGCGGTAAACTTTTGACCCAGTGGGAGGGGCACCCTCCAAACTGGTTCCAGCTTGCCCAGTGGACATCTAATCACCTCAGTGCTCTCGGGCTGTTGCACCCTTATCTTTATGGCCTTCATCCCCCTTGTCATTCCAGACATGGCGTCTGCAATCCCCATTCTTCTAACAGCTTCTACATAAACTAACACCTTTTCACTACCCCTGTCCCAGTTTCTGTAAAGTTGCCTTCTCTCCTTTACTGCGGGGCCCTTCTTTCACCTTTCACCAAGACTCATCTCAAGAGAAGAAAAATGGTTCTGACGATTTCAGTAAAGTTAATTGACTTGTTTGGTTGTCCAGACAAGCCAACATTTTCCATAAACTTTAATCAAATCTTCAGTATCATATCCAGCAGGCAGGGCTAGAAACAACAAAGTGGAGCTCTTTCCAGCTGCGCTTTCAGATGTAGCAGTTGTTATGGTTTTGTGTTTTGTAATTTTTGCTATTGGTATTCCACATCACAACATCATGTGGAGCATAGAGAAGAAGTACTACACATCCCAGGGGACCTCGCGGCCAGAGAGGGAAAATACGTCACAGAAGCGACGCTCACTCTCTCTCTCACTGCCTGGCAGCGAGTGTGGGTGTGCTTCCAAACCGCGGCGCCTTCAACTTCAAAGTAGGCCTCTCGGTGTTTGGAAACCTCTCTCTCTCATTATATTTGATTTATTAGCTTCAATTCTAATTATATTGTATTATAGTGTGTTATCTTGTATTCCGATATCATAGTTAGTAAATAAGTTTTACTCCTCAGATCGTTGCCGCTGTTCCGTTTGTTCCCTTGAACTCCCATCTCCCTACCCCTTTTCCCTTTTTTCCCTTTTTTTCGAGGGGGCCGGGGGGCTACGGGCCTACTGCCCCCTCCCCTGTCACGGACCCAGATTGATCTTGATAACCCCGTGACAGTTTCTTGGTGGAGAATGCGGGCATAGATAAGATAAGATATTAAGATAAGATATTGGGGCTTGTTTTCTGTTTTTTGAAATAAATCCCTCTCTGCTCTTAGAAAGCTGCTTTTTAGCTTGTTAGAACGAATCTCTGCTCTCGGAGAGTTTCGTTAGCTGTGTTGGGAAAGTTTATCTCTTTTGCAGGTGCTCACTGAGAGCTTGGCCTTGAAAGTCCAGGCGGACTGCCAATATTCTGGTGATATTTGTAAACTTTGAGCACTGATATTTTGCTTCTGTAAAGAGAAAAAAAATGATGATTCTATTTTCTCTTTTACACCTGCTTGCAGGGGGAGCTGCTAATTTTACAGAACTTGTGATTTTTAAGCAGGCTCCCAGTCTCCCCTTTGAATCCTTTATGCAGTTTTTGAATGCCCATTTGACCACAGTGTCAGTGTCCCTGAATGCACTACTCATCATTTCACTCAGTATTTGTATTTATCATCAAGATAAATATCAAGAAGTGTCACTATATCAAGAAGAAGTCTTCCCCAGAACCAGAGAGTACTGAGTGGCAGGGAGTGTGGAAGGGCTTGGGAGAGACTTTAAAGAGATGGCCATCCTCGGTGTCATGGAGCTTTACTCCTGAACACCTGGAAGACCCTGAGTGCTTAAACAATTATTTAAGACAGGAATGTTGTGGCTCAGGCAGATCTGAGGAGGCACAAATGGCACAAATGATCTGGGGCCTGGCTAATGCCTATCGGGCCTTATTCAATACTATCCCAGAAAGCGATAGAGTTTCTGAAATTGATAGAGAAAGTCTCCAAATTGAGAGAGAGAGTCTCCAAGCTGAGAGAGAGTGTCTCAGAGCTGATAGGGAGAATCTCCAGTTCCAGCGAGAGAGTCTCCAAGCTGAAAGGGAGAGTCTCCAGAAGACAATACAAGCTGAAAGAGAGTGTCTCAGAGCTGATAGAGAGAATCTCCAGTTCCAGAGAGAGAGTCTCCAAGCTGAAAGGGAGAGTCTCCAGAAGACAATACAAAATGAGCGAGACAGTCTCCAAGCTGAAAAGGAGAGTTTCCAAGAGAGAGTCCAAGCTGAGAAGGACAACCTCCAGGCCCAGAAGGAGAGTCTCCTAGTTGAGAAACAGAGTCTCCAAATCCAAAGAGAGAGTCTCCAAACCGAGGCGGAGAATCTCCAGGTCCAGAAAGAGAGTCTTCTAGTCGAGAGAAAAGACCTCCAATCCAAGCGAGACACACTCCAGTCTGAGAAAGATGCCCTCCAAAATGAGAAAGACTCCCTGCAATCCAAACTTGACAACCTCCAACTACAGCAAGACACCCTCCGAACTGAGCGAGACACCCTCCAAAATGAACTAAGCAGAATTCAGTCTTGTCAAGCCATGCTTGAATCTGAGCTAAAAATCCTCACAGTTGAAAGAGATGGACTTCGAGACAAATTGGAGAGGGAGAGCATCAGAACCGACCAACCTGCCATCGTCCATCAACCACAGAAGGTACCGGAATCGATGTCAGTTGCCCCTGTAAGAGGACGGAAAACGAAACGAGTCTCAACTCAGCTAGAGAAGAAGGAAGAGGAGGAAGGAAAAGTAGAGGAGGAAAGGAAAGTAGAGGAAGAGGAGGAGGAGAAAGTAGAGGAAGCAGACGCTGTAAGAGAAGAGGAGGAAAGAGGTCCAGAGTGGCTCGATCCATGGAAAGCGGCCCTGAGTCTAGGGGAGGGGCCTTCAGTAAGATCACGGTCACCTACTCCCAGAAGGGTAACAAGAAGTCCTGAAGGAGCAGGAGGTGGAGGTGAGCAAGACATTGTTACTGTTGTTGAATGATCTCTAAAAATGAGTGAAATTAGAGGTCTGAGAAAAGACTTTTCACGACACCCAAAAGAGCCTATCGTCACATGGTTACTCCGCTGTTGGGACAGTGGGGCCAACAGTGTGTGGCTAGATGGTAGAGAAGCTCGCCAACTGGGTAGCATTAGTAGAGACTCAGCCATTGACAGGGGTATTGGTACATGCCAGGATGGATCCTTCACCCTCTGGAAGCGAATGCTGTTAGCCGTAAGAGAAAGATACCCCTTCAAAGATGATCTGATGCCTGAGAAAAAGAAATGGACTGATATGGAAAGAGGTATCGGTTATCTGAGAGAGCATGCCGTAGTGGAAATGTTATACAGTTCCGACTTCATCCCTGACGAGCCAGACCAAAAGCATGACCCTGAGAAAGTCAGGTGTACACCAAGTATGTGGCGTACATTCACAAAGACTGCACCGGAAAGGTACGCCAGTACACTCGCAGCAATGTATGGCAAAGGGGTAAGAAGACCCCTTGTAAATGAACTTGTTAATAGACTTCAAGACTTTGAGTTACATTTAGCCCCTCTACGGGCTTGTGTTTCGGCCATCACAAAGGTAGTTGAAAAGCTAGACAGAGTGGAGAGCAAACAAGAAGATATGAGGGACGAACTGTCTACCATGCTTAATGCTGATGGATCCATGGTGGTACCAGATACATCTGACGGGAACCAGAATTCCCAAAACTGTCTACCGGAAGAGCTGATCAACTTGGTTTCCTCCCAACCTTCATCATCCAATATCTCAGCCATCAGAAGGAGGCGTCCTCGTGCTCAGGCAAATGACAACTGTAAGACTACATCGCGTCTTGCCTTGTGGCGCTACCTGCGCGACCATGGGGAGAATATGAAGAAGTGGGATAAGCAGCCCACTCCTGCACTTCAAGCACGAGTGAAAGAATTACAAGACAGATCGACCACCAAGGTGAACTTCTCCAAAAGGGTGATTGCTCCAGTCGCTGCGAACAATCGAGGTAACAAATAGTGGGGCCCTGCCCCCAGCCAGGGGGGGGAAAGGGACAATAGAGTATACTGGACTGTGTAGATTAGGTGGCCTGGCACATCACGACCACAGAAATATAAGGCCCTGGTGGACACTGGTGCACAGTGCACCCTAATGCCCTCGAGTCACCAAGGGACAGAATCGATTTATATTCATGGAGTGACTGGGGGTTCCCAGGAGCTGACTATGTTGGAGGCTGAGATAAGTCTCACTGGTAAAGACTGGCAGAAACACCCTATTGTGACTGGCCCAGGGGCTCCCTGTATACTTGGTATCGATTACCTCAGAATGGGATATTTTAAGGATCCTAAGGGGTATCGATGGGCCTTTGGAATAGCTGCTGTAGACACAGAAGGTGTTAAGCAGTTGTCTGTTTTGCCTGGCCTGTCGGAAGACCCATCTGTTGTGGGGCTGCTACGAGTGAAAGAGCAGCAGGTACCGATTGCTACAAAAACGGTGCACAGACGTCAGTATCGCACCAATAGGGATTCCTTGCTCCCCATTCATGCGTTAATTCGTCAACTGGAGAGTCAGGGAGTGATTAGTAAAACTCACTCACCTTTTAACAGCCCTATATGGCCAGTGAGTAAAGCCAGTGGAGAATGGCGGCTAACGGTAGACTACCGTGGCCTGAATGAAGTAACACCCCCACTGAGTGCTGCTGTGCCGGACATGTTAGAACTCCAATACGAGCTGGAGTCAAAATCAGCCAAATGGTATGCCACCATTGACATTGCGAATGCCTTCTTTTCCATTCCTTTGGCCACAGAATGTAGACCACAATTTGCCTTCACCTGGAGGGGCATTCAGTATACCTGGAACCGTTTGCCCCAGGGGTGGAAACATAGTCCCACCATTTGCCATGGGTTGATCCAGACTGCACTGGAACAGGGTGGTGCTCCCGAGCACCTACAGTACATCGATGACATCATTGTGTGGGGCAATACAGCAAGGGAAGTTTTTGAGAAAGGAGAACAAATAATCCAGATCCTTTTACGTGCTGGCTTTGCGATTAAGCGAAGCAAAGTGAAAGGACCTGCTCAGGAAATTCAATTCCTGGGAATAAAGTGGCAAGATGGGCGTCGACACATCCCAGCAGATGTGATCGACAAGATCGCTGCTATGTCTCCACCCACTAGCAAGAAAGAGACACAGTCTTTTCTGGGCGTAGTGGGCTTTTGGAGGATGCATGTTCCAAACTACAGCCTTATTGTAAGCCCCCTTTATCAGGTGACGCGGAAGAAGAATGATTTTACATGGGGCCCTGAGCAGCAGCAGGCTTTTGAACAGATTAAACAGGAGATAGCCCATGCCGTGGCCCTGGGGCCAGTACGGACGGGACAGGATGTAAAGAACATCCTCTATACTGCTGCTGGTGAGAAAGGTCCCACTTGGAGTTTGTGGCAAAGAGCCTCAGGAGAGACTCGAGGCCGACCCCTGGGATTTTGGAGTCGAGCGTACAAGGGGTCTGAAGAGGGCTACACTCCAACTGAGAAGGAGATCTTAGCTGCATATGAGGGGGTTCAGGCTGCTTCCAAAGTAGTCGGTACTGAAACGCAGCTCCTTCTGGCACCTCGACTGCCAGTGCTGAACTGGATGTTTAAGGGAAAGGTTCCCTCCACTCATCATGCTACTGATGCCACTTGGAGCAAGTGGATTGCGCTGATTACACAACGAGCGCGGATGGGGAACCTCAGCCGTCCAGGAATTTTAGAGGTGATCATGGACTGGCCTGAAGGTAAAAAGTTTGGAACATCACCAGCAGAAGAGGTGTCACGTGCTAAAGAGGCCCCACCATACAATGAACTACCAGAAAATGAGAAGGAATATGCCCTGTTCACTGATGGATCGTGTCGTATTGTGGGGAAGCATCGCAGATGGAAAGCTGCTGTGTGGAGCCCCACACGACAGGTTGCAGAGGCCACTGAAGGAAAAGGAGAATCTAGTCAGTTTGCAGAGGTAAAGGCTGTCCAGCTGGCCTTAGATGTTGCTGAACGGGAAAGGTGGCCAATGCTTTATCTTTATACTGACTCATGGATGGTGGCGAATGCCTTGTGGGGATGGTTACAGCAGTGGGAGCAAAATAACTGGCAGCGGAGAGGTAAACCTATTTGGGCTGCTGAACTGTGGAAAGACATTGCTGCCCGAACAAAAAATATGGTTATAAAGGTGCGTCATGTGGATGCTCACGTGCCCAAGAGTCGGGCTACTGAAGAACAACAAAACAACCATCAGGTAGATCGAGCTGCCAGACTTGAGGTGGCTCAAATAGACTTGGACTGGCAGAACAAGGGTGAATTATTTCTAGCTCGATGGGCCCATGAGACCTCAGGCCATCAAGGAAGAGACGCAACATATAAGTGGGCCAGAGACCGAGGGGTGAACTTAACTATGGACGCTATTGCACAGGTTATTCATGACTGTGAGACATGTGCCGTAATTAAACAAGCCAGGAGGATGAAACCTCTCTGGGGGGAAGGGCGATGGCAAAACTACAAATATGGGGAGGCGTGGCAGGTTGATTATATCACCTTACCACGATCTCGCAATGGTAAGCGTTACGTGCTTACCATGGTGGAAGCAACCACTGGGTGGCTTGAAACATACGCAGTACCCCATGCTACTGCCCGAAACACCATATTGGGTCTTGAGAAACAAGTCCTGGGGCGACATGGCACTCCAGAAAGAATTGAGTCTGATAATGGGACACATTTCAAAAATTCCCTTGTAAATACTTGGGCCAAAGATCCAATAATATGATAAATAATATAATATAATATGATAAATCCATTGAGTGGATTTATCATATCCCCTATCATGCACCAGCTTCTGGTAAAATTGAACGATACAATGGGTTGCTGAAAACCATGTTGAAAGCAATGGGTGGTGGAACATTTAAGAACTGGGAGAAGCATTTGGCAGAAGCCACCTGGTTGGTCAATACCAGAGGATCTGTCAATCGCGATGGTCCTACCCAATCCAGCCCCCTACATACTGTAGAGGGAGATAAGGTCCCTGTTATACATGTAAAGAACATGTTGGGAAAAGCAGTGTGGGTCCTTCCAGCCTCTGGAAAGGGCAAACCTCTCCGTGGAACTGTTTTCGCCCAGGGACCTGGGTGCACTTGGTGGGTGATGCAGAAGGATGGGGATGTTCAATGTGTACCACAAGGGAATTTGATGTTGGGGGAGTGCAGTCAGTAATTCCATGTATATACATGTATATAGACCTGTGTGTGTAATGCATTTTCAAGTATTGTTTATTTGTATATGTATTTTTAAGCATGATGTAGTGATGTAGAATAAGGGGTGGAATGTCATGGTTTTGTGTTTTGTAATTTTTGCTATTGGTATTCCACATCACAACATCATGTGGAGCATAGAGAAGAAGTACTACACATCCCAGGGGACCTCGCGGCCAGAGAGGGAAAATACGTCACAGAAGCGACGCTCACTCTCTCTCTCACTGCCTGGCAGCGAGTGTGGGTGTGCTTCCAAACCGCGGCGCCTTCAACTTCAAAGTAGGCCTCTCGGTGTTCGGAAACCTCTCTCTCTCATTATATTTGATTTATTAGCTTCAATTCTAATTATATTGTATTATAGTGTGTTATCTTGTATTCCGATATCATAGTTAGTAAATAAGTTTTACTCCTCAGATCGTTGCCACTGTTCCGTTTGTTCCCTTGAACTCCCATCTCCCTACCCCTTTTCCCTTTTTTCCCTTTTTTTCGAGGGGGCCGGGGGGCTACGGGCCTACTGCCCCCTCCCCTGTCACGGACCCAGATTGATCTTGATAACCCCGTGACAGCAGTGCAGGATTACAGGGTTCAAATCAGTGTAGGGAAACAGCTGCCCTCCAAGCAGGCACATGGCATGAGCTACTGGACCAGTCCATCCAGGAGCCCTGCCTGTCTTCTTGCTGGGGTGTACTGAACTGACTGAATGACCCAATGTAATGGGTCTTCAGTCTAATGTCCTTTCAAGGACTGATTTTAAAAACCTTATACAGAAGTATCAAAAAAGTTAACAACCAATTTCCATAGGAAAACACTTGCTTAAACTGATCGGGCTTTTACATACACTCTGAGTTATCTGCTTCCTTCCAGAATTTGTGAAGCGTGGGGATTGCTGTCAAAACTACTGTGGTCAGTGGTATGCCTGGACCAGGGGGACAAGGCACACAAAGTGACAGAAATCCCTCCTCACAACTTTCTAGGTGTCACTGAATCAATCAGTAATGAGAAGAATGTGAATACTATATACAGTGAATAAATAAAAAGGCTGCCCCACCAACGTGGTGCTTTAATGTGGTGCCCCACCAGTGTGTGCTTTAAAATTTTACCTCAGTGGAGTTCATTTTTGATAACATCAGAGAAAAGAGCATGAGTTCACGAATTCAAAAGTTTTTGTAGATTTTTTATAAAGCCTTCACCTTTTTCCTCCTCTTCAGCACAGGATCTTAAAAACACACAGTGAAGCAGGCATGTCAACAAATTAGGGCCAAAATGTACTGTGTTTACTAATGAAAGTGTAATGGAAGAGTTTTATTTCCACCTCTCCCACACAATCCAAGAGTACAGACAGAACACAGAGGAAGAATTTGATCACTACAGAAAATTAACATGCCAGGTGTTCCAAAGATTTTCTCTTTGTCAGTCATTTTACAGATACCTCTGAGGTCTCTGCAAATGTCATTAAGCAGGTGCTTGTAAGTACTTTTGCAGACTAGAGAAGAATACTGACATATTGCAGGTTATAGCAAACAGGACTGACAAGGTTTGTTCTTGAAGAAAACAAAGATAGAGGTGTACCTGGGAATTTCTGAAGTAATTTTCACTGCATAAAATTGTGCTTGACAGTTGCAATGCTTTTGAGAGTAAAGTATATCTTTTCAACTACCTCTCACACAGTTGCTTCTTCAGATGTGGATAGCCTAGCAGAGTACTTGTTCTGTTCACAATTTGTACATGCTGGATGTTTATTTATTTTGCATAAGGTACCTCTATGAATGCAAAGATCTATTTATTGTTCATTGTAAATTCAATCTGCAGTGTGTATTATGTAAGATCCATCAAATGACCTAAGCATGTATGATGTTTATTACAACTTGGCCATGCTTTACTCAAAGCACCTGATCTGCACAAATGCTGAAATATCAATACAGCTGATGAAGACTCTACACTGAAGTCACCTCCTGAATGCAGATGTTTGTAAATGTTTAGGAATTGCCCACATTATAACATTCAACACAAAATTCTAATTTATAATACATTGTGAAGTTGTTGAAGCTGTGAGTCACGTGGTAAGGAAGAGATTATGGGCTCTGCCAGTGATGCTAACAACCATGGTGATTAGCATCACTGTTGTATTCAGTCAGGGCACACACCTGTCTCTGCAATAGTGTATTATTTTAATATTAACCAAGTAGATTTTATTTACTTGGGTTTTCCAAAATCAGACAGAGTCTAATCTAGTTAAAAAAAAAAAAAAAGTAAAACAAAACAAACAAACAAAAAACTAATCAGCTTTACTTGTGATACGTTTGTCTTCAACACAATACACGTATCTGGAAAAAAAATCACTGAGAACATGGACCTTTGTTATTATCATATATTCAGACAAGTGAGCTAATTTCTGTGGTTTCACATGATACAAGGTAATATAATGTGTTGAAGAAAGTTCTTACTTTAAAATATTTGACAAGTTAAACAAACTGACCAATGCTTAGTATAAGACAGAATTCTCCTTTACAGAAAAAACATCTGCAGCTGTCAGATTTTGCTCAGTATTTTCTGCTGTAAAGCAGACTGCAGAAAAAGATAATAATAATAATAATAATAATAATAATAATAGTTAAGTGAATATGCACTACAGAAAGCATCCATCTCATAGCTTCTGCTTTTTCTGCTTGATGTCTGAAAAATGGCAACACAGGAAGGTTAAAATAATCAACAATGCTATAAACACTACCAAAGCAGTAGTCACATGTTACCACTACTACCAGTGTAGATGGATTTAATGAAAACTGAGATCAACTCATACATCTGTCATCAACCAAATCTACAAAATATTTTCCTCAGAAAATTGAATGTAATTATGTAAGCATTCATGTCTAATAGAGTTCTAACAGCTTCAAATGATAAAACTAGTGCTGGTTTAATGCATTTTGCCAGCCAATGTTAACCAAACAGACCATTCTTATGACTATTACCTCAAAGAGAACAGATTGCATTATAGGTCATAATCAAGCACACATCCTTAGATTAACAGCTCCAAAGTACTGCATACTTTTATAAGTCACCCTGTAATGCAAAACCAAGTGTGATTTGTCACCTCACTTCAACCTCCATTGCAGCTAAGATACTAAGTGTGGAATTATTCAAGCTTCATAGGAGGAGTATTAAAATGGATAATGATAACACGCATTTTAAAGAATAATTCTCAGTACTTGCCAATTCATGCTCTCTGAGGTATCTCCAAGTGTGGGAGGGATGCATGCTTTCAAGGGGGCCTGTGTTTCATGGTCATCTCAGGCAGGGGGCTGCAAAGTTCATTAAATGATCTTATCTTGCTACTGCTTCTGTTCAAAATAACCTTGATATGATGAAGGATTTATGTAACCCCCACTTCAAATAAAAAGTACCAAGGGATGCATTTCACTACTGACGTGTGACACTGGAGAAGCCAGGGCTGCTGTGGCAATATTTTTCATTTGTTTGTGTCACAAAAAGGATTTATTTGCAGGAAGAGCTTGAATTCCGAGGTAAGTAAATACTTTTTGTGTGGCAAGTTTTTCTTAATACTGTGAAGAAATGCATTTTTTCTCTAACTTTAATTCTCACAGAAGTATATTTTAGAGAAGATGACAGTGTGAGGAGAATGTCCTGGAAGAGTGCCTAGTTTAACAGCATTCTAAGCAAGCTACTGAGTAGCAATGATGCAGAAAATAAATAAATAAATAAATAGATAGATAGATCGATAGATAAATAAATAAATAAATGCAATTTCCTTGCTGCAGTCCTGGGTAAAACAGATATGTATTATATATGAAGATAAGTATTTTATCAACTGATGGACTTAAACAATAGCCAAGAATACATACACACTTCTCTTGCATAGGTTTCTTAACAGTGATATGCTACAGAGAGGCTTTTTAGTTTAACAATAGACACCTTCAGACAAATCTGGACATGTTTCTCTTGCGTGTTTTGTCACAACTGAATGACCTAGCAAAGAACACGAGCCCCAGGCAAGATTTACCTTATTCTTTGATCTGAGATCAATAAGCACTCCTGTACTCAAAAATCAAACAAAGAAGCAAAACATTTCCAAGATCCCTGCTTCTAATAAATATTATGCTGTATACCTAATGCATAATAATATATACTTGATCCTACAGAATCAGAAATTCGTAAGATTAAGTTTCAAATATATCTGGCAGAGCGAAAAATCTTATGTAAAAATCTTATGTTCAGAAATAATATTTGATCATGCAAGCAAATTACTTCTGCTTTAAATATGCCTTAATTGTTGAAATCTGAAAGCCATTCAGAGTTAGACAAATTTATGGAAAGTTCATGAAAGGCACTAGGATATTCTGTACTGCATGATGCTTATGAATGCCTTTTCACTCAACACTTGCATTTGTGCAACTCTCACCGTAGCTGTTTGTATCATAGTGACAGGATATGTAGAAACCTGTACAGGCAGCACAGAGAACCAATAAAAGGGAGCATAGGAAGATGATGAGCAGAGGTTTGCTGCAAAGATGCTCCAGGGAAAGTACTAATCAGCATTAGTAGTCACAACCCCAGAAAGAAGTGCATAGTGGATAGAAATTTTCCAGAGAGAACAACAGAGTTGATCATATCAGCTTGAAAAATGTTCAAAAACAGGGGTTTGATCCAGCTGGGTTAGACTGGGATTTGAGAACAAGAGGGCTAGCATGGTAAGTGAGCAGGACAGGAGGAGGAAGCTCAACAGATCTGAAGGCAGAGAACGAAAAAGTAAAGGTGCCTCTCAGGGAAGCAGTCAGCTATGGGCTGAAGGTTAAGTTAAAGAGAACAGCAGAGTGCAGGTGGGCAGCTACATAAGTGAATCTAAAATAAAATAAGATGAATCTAATGAAGGGAAATAAAAGCACAGCGGCAGAAAAAAATAAATAAAAATAAAAATAAAAATGGAAAAGAAAAGGAAAAGAAAAAGGAAAAGGAAAAAGGAAAAGGAAAAGGAAAAGGAAAAGAGAAAGAGAAAGAGAAAGAGAAAGAGAAAGAGAAAGAGAAAGAAAAAGAAAAAGAAAAAGAAAAAGAGAAAGAGAAAGAGAAAGAAAAAGAAAAAGAAAAAGAAAAAGAAAAAGAAAAAGAAAAAGAAAAAGAAAAAGAAAAAGAAAAAGAAAAAGAAAAAGAAAAAGAAAAAGAAAAAAGATATTAGTGGCTGAACGGTTGACCTGGAGGGAAATAAAACTGTTGATTATTGAAGTATTTTGCTCAAAAGGTTGTAAAAATGTTAACCTTCAGCTGGAGGACAGTTGAGCTCTCAGGTACAGAAAACCAAGGCACAGAACCAGTTCCCTCCAGTTCAGTAATGTGTATGATATCTAGGAAAAAGTGAAAGCAGGCAAAGAGAACTTAGATCCAACAGATGAAAGACAGATGAAAATACTTTCCATGTGTGGTGTTCAAAGGCACTGATACTGCCATTATAGCAGTATGATATGAAAAGAGTCTACAGCCACTATGAATTGTATCTTTTTCATGTTTCTTTTTCTTTCTTTTTGTAGAGGATTTTTTATGAGAAAAGGCTCACATTTTGTAGTAGTTCAATGCACTTTAAGAAAGCTGTTCTCTGAAACTGATAAAAAAGGCCATACTCATCAATTTCTACAGAAAAGCAGTAATGAATTCCAGTAATCAGGAACAAGGAGAATGGCTGAACATGAGACTGCTGTATGATGTTTGCTCTCAAACATTTTTACTTGCATATTCCAGAATTGTTTTGCTAGAAGAATATCTGTAACTCCTTAATTTGGGTAACTCCTACTAGTACTACTCAGTCACATGGTTGTCATTTTTATTCAGGGAAAATCAATATTTTATGCAAAACTCCAATAAATTTAATTGGAGGTTTTACACAGACAATGACCCCCTGACTGAGAACATGTTCTGGTAATACAGTATGCTTCAAATTCTGCCAAAGTAGGAAAGCTTGATGGTAGAATAAATCATGTCTAGAATTCCCTTATTTAATTGCAAATTTCAGATACCAGTCTTTAGGAAATAAAAGCATAGATTCATAGCCTATAGTGTTGAAGTACAATAAGTAGAATATTGCACACATGGAAGCCACGCATTTTTGCTGACATCATACACTGCTGTATTTTTGAAAGGGAACAGGGTAATGTGTGTACCAGAATGCATCCAGGCTCACTACTGATCCCATCTACCCAACCTCACCAGACACTGCAGCTCCAGCTGGGGCATCATATCCCTAGTTGTTCAAGTGGGCAGCCCCTGTTCTCCCAAAATAAGACCTCTTTCCTACACACCCTTCATCATGCAGATTGTATTTATGTGACTTGCCACATAAACAGGTTACAAAGGATTAAAGCAAAGTACTTTCTTCTACCCTTAAAGAGTTTTATCCATGCTCTGAAGACCTAAGTTAAATTTGAAACTGGTGTGTTTCATCAGGCAGGATCTCAAAGCAAATCTCAGTTAACCCTTTGAGACATTAATTCCTTCCAGCTGCAGAACACAGATAACATACCCAAGATCCATGACAAAAGAAGGAAATCATACTTGCAATTTTGAGTCCCATTTTCTAAACTTAAAGCTTTCTTATTGTTTTAAAATTAGACATGAGCATTATCATGGAAATAACATCATCACCATTGTTGCACGGAGCAATGTCCATGCAAAAGTAGATGAACAAGATATTGGATTATTTCTACAAAGATCCATAGCATCCTCAAATCCCTGACTGATTATGTTACATGAAAGACAAGAGAAGAATATTAAACAGCTTTCCTGACTTAAGCAGATGTTATGTAAAATTAACAGGAAAAAAAAAGCATTTAAAGAAACGATTTGTGTTCTACTACAATGGGGGAAAGCACTTTATATACCACTTTCTAGATAGAAACTTTCAACTTTCAATTCGCTTTATATAGCAGTGTATTTCATTTGATGCTAATGGCTTCTCATAGGAATAGTAAGTACCAACATCAAACTATTGATTTTTGCGCTTACAAAAGAGGCAGGATGTCACACTGAATTGATCTGACATGTCCTTTTGTTCTACCGGCACAATTTTCCTATTTCCGATAACAGTACTAGTGTCACAGTTTCACTGCCTTTCTAAGATATCCTTTTGCAAATTTAGTCTAAATACTATCAACCTGCTCTAAAATGATTAAACATTAAAGGAATGATCGTGTTCATCCTGTGTTGGCTAAAGCTTTCTTTGAGTTTATCTAGATATTTCTTTCATCTGAGAGCAGCTACATTTGTTCAGCCAGCCAATAAGTGCTCTGTCAAAGATCATTACCAGAAAGAGACTCTCATTACTGTTCTATAGAAGGATCATCATGAGAGGTTTAAATAAAATTCTGTTAAGTCTTAGCTGTTGCAGGCTAATTTAAGTCAGGTCTAGCTGCAAGATAAAAGTTAAGATAAGAGTTATTACAACTGCTTATATACCTGAGCATTTTATTTCTTCCTACCTGTTATACACAGCATTCTTTGGAGGCTCCTTCCAAGATGTCTTCCTCAATCCGTTCTTTCTCTGCTAAACAAAGCTCCTTTCACTTCTGACTTTGAAATGAAAATAAATATTACCCATTTTATAACTGCTGGTTCAAATCTACAATAAAAGTTTTAAGTTCTCTTAATTTTCCCTGGAACTAAAAAGAAACTGAGTAGGAGAAGAAAATATGATTTTCATCACTGGCAGAAAATGCTAACAAAGAAACTGTATCCTCTGGCAAGTGAAATACTGATAGACTAGATTTGATACCTCTAATTTCCCACACAACCTTGAAGGCTTATGGCAACAGTGTTGAAATCGATGGAAGAACATATTGAACTCAAATGTCCATGCATGTGTTGCACAAAGGCAAAGGAAAGCAGGCAGGGGTATTTTAGCAGATTTGTTGAGAAGATCCTACAATGACTGCATGAATGGGCTTAAATAACAGGTTTGAAGTAAAGGGTAGTTTAAGATAGGATGATTCTACAGCTGAGTGGTGCAAATAGTTGCACACTGGTACACTAATGTTAATCAAGGATTCAATGTTGTCACGTAGAAAGAGTGTTGTGAGTGTTGTGCACTGTTAAGAGGAAAAAAAAAAAGGAAGATCAAGGACTAAGTAAAGTAAAATTCAACTATTCAAGGTATCCACATGTTGATGCAAAATAAAATGTTAGAGAAGTACAGGCTCAGACAGTGCTCTTAGTATACCTCAGCCAGCAAACACAAAAAAAGAATTAACTGATGTTACACTGAGAAAAATACTGATTTCCCACACCCACCAAAAATAATAATAAATAATGTAGAATATAGTACAATATATAATACAATGTACTCTTTGTAGTATCAACAGGTATTGTTGTATTAATGATGAAAGATGAACAATGAAAACTATTTCGGAATCTCTCTTTTATTGTGTTTAAAACTTTCGCCTTGGGATTTTTTTCTGGATTAAGGAGGTGATAGAAAGATACATATAAAAATATATTCAAAAGAGCACCAAAAATATATGCAATCTGATAGGAGGCAGGACATCTGAAACTGGTAAAGAATGTTGTGTGTTCTGAAAGTAAGTGTGTGGCTTCTGTTAATACATGGTGGCAGTGTGTTGGAGTACTCCTGGGTACATAAGAGGTTAAAGAGGGTAGTAACTACATCTGAGAGGAGAGATTGATGGAATACATATTATTTATGAACACACATACTTGTACTAAACAGACTTTTGACCTAGAATTTGTTGCCTCCTACAGTTGGAGGTGTTCGATTGTAATTGCAATTACACACTGACACTAATACTTATACATCCAGCTATAGTCTGATCAATACTTATACATACAGCGGTAATCTGAAAATAATTTTCAGTAATATTCTACAAACTCAAGCTCAGAAACATAACTTGTATCTTTCAAAGACCATGCATTGACAAGTATGGTGTACGCAGAGCAGAGTCACAGGGAATTCTTAAAAAGAAAACTCTTTCAAAGGGTAGCTATTGTTCTCCACGAATAGTCATTTTTAATTTCTGTTAGAGTTTCACTTAAAAACAGACAAATCTCCAAACTGAGTTATATAAAGATTGTTGCTTCCCAATTCCGCTTTTCTTACCATGCCCAGCAGAGGATTGGCGGTAGTCCCTTCAGGCTCTTCCAAGCTAGCCTTGAGGGGCTTGTTTACTAGTTGTCTATGGTTCTGATTAAAATATATTGCAAATAATTGCCACAAATTCAAACAACACATGGGAGAGCCCTAAATATTTGTTAGAAGATATATATATATTCTGGAAAATATTATAATGGCATGTTTATTGCAAGACCACCCGGCAATTTGGAAGGCAGACTCTATAAAATCATTCTATATTTAATGAAGTTCTGAAACAAAAGATACGATTTTCTGGTTGTAATGAGGGATATAAGAACTTGACTGTTAGCACATGAAGAGTTATCCTGAGATGGATATTTTTCTCATAGTGCAAGATTTACTCCCAAATCTATCTCTGAGATGACATTCAATGAAGGGAGAAGTACAGAATCAACACGGATATGTAAACACGTAGAATGAAATTGCTCTGTCTTAAAAATTACAAAAGAGAGAGAAGTATTTAATAAGTGTGATGGGTTTTGGAAGTTAACATCTTAATGCATGCACATTTTCACAATTCCCAAAAATAAGGACAAAAATTAAAGTCATTAACAGCAAAACACCAGAATCAGTTTCCTTTGTTGCTTGAGTCTTGATCTACCATGATCACCTGAACATATTATAAAAATGAAAACATTGAGAAATTCCTACCGGCAATTTTTCTACTTCCTGTCATTTTTTAGTACCTTACACTGTATACTAATCATGAAAGTAGAGAATAGTAGGGAAATGTTTTACAGGGTAAACTTCAAAATCACAGACAGGTGGAGGTGAGAAATATCTGAAATTAGCAAGCAGGAATTCAAATCAGTGTAAATAGCACATTGTCAAGTGTCAGAGGTAGAAAATGGAAGTTTAAATTGCCTACTGATATCCTGATCCTACATAAAAAAAACCTTTGTGAACTTAATACTGTGAAAATCCATAACAGCAGCACTGTGTTTCTGTTGTGAAAGAAAGATGAGGGACCCATAACGTGTAATATAACCATTTCAAACTTATTCTTCACAGAAAATGAATAGTCAATACATACGACATGAAGTGCGAGGATATGAAACTAGCAACCTGAGAAACTTCTGGGAAAAGACAATTGAACAACAAACTCAGTATATGCAAGTTGAAAAAGAACGTCAGCAAAGAAGTGCTCTGACAAAGTTAGTAGTTTGTATTTTGAGAGGTTATTTGAGTTTGTATTGTTTTTCTTTTTAAAAGAAAAGTTATGCATATATTTATGTCATGCAGTGAAAGCTGAAAGTAATGTTTATTTTCTTAGATTTTTAGAAAATAATAAAGCTCCACAAATTGTCGTGCTAATGCTAATTAGTACTTGTGATCGCTTCACAGGATGAGAGAATAATTCACTTGTTCCAAAATCAAGTCCAAATTGTGGAAATTCCTGAAGTTATTAGGACAAATTCTATCATACAAACTTGTCTTGAATTTCAAGGTTCACATCAGAGCTAACACGTATCTGTATTTGGTTCGCCTTCTTTCTCTGTGGCTTTGTTTTCACAAGAATACGGGTTCAATTAATTCATGTGAGTTAATCTGAACAAAATAAGTCCATAATAAAGCAGATGGTCTAAATATTCTAACCGATCCAAGCAGTCATCATCTGTAGCTATATTTACCTCAGTAAGTCACGTTTACTTTACTCAGTTAAATAATGAAGATGTAGTCTGCTGCACCATCAATACTGTTTTACTTCACATGAAGTCTCCAGGAGTTGAAGGCACATAAAAAGATGGGTATTCTGGCTTAGAAATGTTCAAAAAGAAAGCATTTGTTCCAAATTTCCCTCCTACATCCCTTTGCATTAATGCTTAAGCAAGTAAGACTGAGGATGGGAATACATTAGTAACCCTACGTGAACCAACACTGGTATAAATCTCAGCACATTTCACCCATTTTTAAATAACCTAATTTCAACATCTCAGATCCTCAGCTGTGAAATTTCTGTTTTCTTTTTGAGGCAGTCTTTCTGGCGAATCTAGATTCTACTGAAAAGAAAACAAACTTCCAGTTATCACCTGACAGTTATTATGCCTGCTACAGATCTAAAAGGAGTTCAACACTTACAGTGCCTCCAAGCTAAATGGTGCAGAGAAGCCTCTCTACGCAGTACTTTTTCTGATATAATTTCTGAGAAGGGGACTAGGGAAGCGTCGGGTGTTGCTACCCAGCAGGTGGCAGCAAGCAATCTCCAGCGGAGGTGACAAGTTGCTTTGGCACAGAGACACTTCAGAGAGGATGAAAAACTATGAAAATAAACCACAATGATCAAGTGAGGTTGTACTGGGATCTGAGATCTAATCCTGAACTTCCATCCAGCAACACACTCTAAATGGGCAGATCAGTTTGCACAATGATCAGTGAAAGTGCTGAAGAGAAAAAATCTGTTCCCAGTAAAAATCTATGGACAAGCTGACCAGTGTTTCTGTTCTTAGGCTCAGAAATGAATGGATGGAGAGGCTTGAAAAACGAATAAAGATGTTGAGAACCCAACCTGAAGACACATCTAGTTGAAGACCCCACACTCACTGCATGTATGGGAAGAGAATTTTTTTTTTTTTTTTTTTTTTGGTGAGAGAGTATGACAGTGGGATGCAAAAACTCAAGTGAATTTTAAATTGTGGCTTAAATGAGCTATAAATAATTAGCTGTCATTGTCAGAAGATTCAAATGTGAATTGCTGCTTTTAATGTTATGTATCCATCCCCTCATTTGATAAACAGAGATTGAAATACTCTGAAGTGTTCAAAACAAATAGTTCATCAAGCTGTAGATGAATGGGGGGGGAGGGGAGGGGGAGGGGGTGGGGAGTATGGGGAAGGAAAAAAAATAGCATTTTGCTATACTGTGCTCAGCAAAAATATTTCCAGGATATAATAATTTTCTCTCTGAACTGAACTGATGGCAATTTAATGAAGCAGGCTTTTTTTTTCCCCCAAAAAATGTTTAATGAATAGTTGAGTGATTATGTTTTTAGTTTTGCATTGTTTTGTTATTAAATACAGCAGAGCCCTACTTAGCCTAAGAAAGCGACCACATGTACAAACATATTATTACATTCTAAATCACAAGTACTGCAAAACCTGACAGCCATTTAGATCCTATTTGGCATATTAAATATTTGTAAAGACATTAATACATAGTCTGAGAAACAGGCTTTTTGAAAAGAAATGCTTTACTTGTTAAACCAAATCAACTAGATCAAGAGGCAAAATGACTTGGAGATTTGAAGCTGGTACTCAGATCAAGTTGTCTAGAGCTGGTCTGTTACATGTTACACAGAGCAACTATCATCTTCACAGCTGTCTGACACCCTGGGTGGAGAGTATACTCTTCTCTAACCTGATGAAACCTAATATATATTCCTTCGCAACCAGTAACTTCAGAAAATCAGCAAATTTCCTCTCCCACATTTCTCATTAGTCAGAGCAGTTTCTTTTCTTTTCCCTTTCCCTTTCTAATGCTTCTTAAGGATGTGATGTCTCTTTCAGCAGTATCAAAGCACATTAGTAGGCAGCATAATAAAATTATTTCCTTAGGGTGACTTCTTTGTTGCCACCACGATGTGTGGGGTAATACATGGCAAAATGGGCTGTTCTGAGTACTCTAAAAATCTTTCCACAATTGCTTAACTTTTCAGTTCTTTTCGTATGAGAATTTCACTAGTTTTCTCTTTTTCTTTCACAGTAGTATTTGAATCACTGGGAGACAAGAAGAAAACTGAGGAAAAGTTTGGTGTTCAAAATTTAGAAAACCTGTTTGTTTTCTTTTGTTTGTTTTGTTGTGGTTTTTTTTTTAAGAAAAACAAAAAGTTCAAATGCTATTTGTTCTGTCTTCATATACTACCTTTTAATTTCACTTCTGTGTGTCCCTAGGACAAATCAGACATACTATGAGAATTAAAACATTAAAAAAATTCCCAAACAAATAATTTTTTGGAAACCTGTGAAGTCCATTAGACATGGCATCATTTTGATGCCCTTAAAATATGTGTTTGGAAATCAAGACATCAGTTGGTATGTCATCACACTTGAGAGTAGTTCGCCTGACAGATGAGAAAGTTGCTGAACACACATTCTTCACCAGAATCTCTTTCTTAAGCAGTATTTAAAGCAACATCAATTGGGAACACACGTTCTCATCTACTCCAGAAGATAACAGAATAATTACAGTATAGCTGTGCTTCAATGAACAACCCCTGCGCAGACACATAGTTTAATATTAAATTTTAGTAAAAGTTTTCTTTGAAAATGTCAGTTCTCACACTTCAGTTCTCCCATTATCTGTCTGTGCTTCATGCTTACTGAATTCCATTTGCAGTAGAATTCCTTTTACAACAATTTGAATGGAATTAGAGCTTAAACTGAAGTTAGGGTAACATTTTCTGCCCCCTTAATAATTGTGTATGTGATGCCACAAAGTGCAAAATGGGGAAAATTACAGTTTAGGTAATTTTAAAATGAGTAAGTCACTACTGTATTAAGCTTTCCTTTTCATCTCACATGATCCTTTTTTTCATCTAGTAAGTCAAAATGAAGAAAATCCATGAGAAGCTAGGTAAAGAAATGCCAGCAAAAAATGATTTTGAAGTATGGTGTGCCCCACTCCCTTGCCCAGTTGTCCTTCATTGTACATTTTTATGGTTACATCACATAAGGAACATGTCTCTATCAAGACAGATAGATATAACAAAATCATCTCTGTTTCTTTTCCAGCCAAAGGTCAGGAGGAGTTCTAAAAATGTATTTCCAAAATTAAATCACTTTTGTTCTGAGATTTGTAATTTTGTCTTTGACGTAGCTGTCAATTAACCCGACTTATCCCGGGGCCTCGACCGCCCGGGGGAGAGAGAGACATAATCATGGATGCCATGAAATCTTTCTTCTCTCAATTTATTGCTGCGTCACATACCTTATATACCATCCTAATTCCCGCGCAGACACGTACACCCGCTACGAAAACCCGATGCACGCGAGAACACCTAACCACACACCTACCTAAACCCCCACCCACTATCTCAACTATTCTAGAACACTCCATCTACAGAAAGCTACTCTCTATGCACTCATTAATCCTTACATAGGCAACTAAGTACCCCAACAGTCTTTAACGTTGTCATGGTTTTATGGTCATCAGTATTCCACATCATAACATCATGTAGTGCACTGGGAATTAAAGTGTTAATGTCCCAGTTCAACATACTAAAGAGAAGAAACTACATTCCCCAGAAGACTGTTCGCTGCGCTGATATCATTCTTGCACAGGGGGGAAGACATATAAGGCTTTGTCGGATCATCTGACCTCCCTTTTCGCTTTCCTTCCTCATTTCCTTCATCACTTTCCTTCATCCTTTCTCCTTCGTCTCTCCTCACTGCTGCCCTTCCCGACTGCGTGTTTTGCTTCAGCATTACTGTAAGGCCTACAGCTTTTTTTTCTTTCAGATATTTTCTTATTATATTTAGTAAATTAGTTTGTTCGTCCTCAGATCGTTGCCACTGTTCTTTAATTATTTTGGGGTCCCCTGTTTCCCTTTTCTGGAGGTGTGGCTTTTGCGAGGTCCCTCCACCCCACTAGTCACGGAACTGGGCTGAACCAGCCTGTAAACTGTTGACATTCTTGGTGGAGAATGTGGGCAACAGTCCATTTTCTAGTTTTTTAGAACAAATCCCTCTCTGCTCTCAGAGAGCTTCATTAGGGAACTTTATTAGAGCTTCAGGTTTCTGTGCCAGAAAACTTGACCTTGAAAGTCTAGGCGAACTGCCAATACTTCAGAATATTTGTAAACTTTGAGCTCTGCTACCTTCCTACTGAAAAAAAAAAAAAAGAAAAAAAAAAAAGAAAAAGAAAAAGAAAATGCTTTCTCTTGTAAAACTGCTTTTCAAGGGACTGCAAGCCATTGGTTTTTCTTTTTTGATGCTCAAAACATACTGGGCCTTAATTAAGTTTGCTACTTTGCTCTCTGGAGCTATAGGTATATATAGTCAACTGAAAACACTGTTAGAAATGCCTACCTGGTACCTGCATACAAAGTGGCATACAACTCCAGAGGGAGGCAGCTAATTTTACAGAATCTGTTGTTTTTAAGTATGCTCCCCGTCTCTCCTTTGAATCCTTTATGCAGTTTTTGAATGCCCATTTGATCGCACTGTTAATCTCCCTTAATGTATTTTTCATTATTTTACTTATCTCACTCAGTATCTGGATATATAATATTCTGAAGAAGTCTTCCCCAGAACCAGAGAATACAGAGTGGCAGGGAGTGTGGACAGTCTTGGGAGGGACTTTAAAGAGATGGACATCTTCAGTGTCATGGAGCTTTACTCCTGAACACCTAAAAATCCCTGAGAGCTTAAACAGATGTTTGAGACAAGAGTGCTGCAACTCAGGCAGAACTCAGGAGGCACAAATGATCTGGGGCCTGGCTAATGCTTATCAGGCCCTTACTATCCCAGAGAGGGAGAAAGTTTTTGAAATTGACATAGGGTGTCTCAGAGCTGAAAGGGAGAGTCTCAGGGAGACAGTACAAGATGAGCAAGAGAGTCTCCAAGCCAAGAAGGAGAATCTCTGGGCTGAGCGAGAGAGTCTCCTAGTCGAGAGAACAGACCTCCAATCTGAGGGAGACACACTCCAGTCTGAGAGAGACGCCCTCCAAAACAAGAGACACTCCCTGCAATCCAAACTTGACAACCTCCAATTTCAACAAGACACCCTCCAGTCCGAGCAAGACGCTCTCCGGTCCGAGAGGGATGTCCTCAAGTCTGAATGGGATGTACTCTGAACTGAGCAAGGTGCCTTCCAGCATGCAAGCTTCAGTCTGCAAATTGAAATAAACAGAATTCAGTCTCATCAAGCCATGCTCAAATCTGAACTAAATACCCCCATAATCAAGCGAGATGGACTCCAAGCCAAGTTGGAGAGTGAGAGCATTGGAACCAACCAACCTGATCAACCACAGGAGGCACCAGATTCAATGTCAGTTGCCCCTGTAAGAGGACCGAAAAAGAAATGAATTTCGACTCAGTTAGAACAGAAGAAAGAGGAGGAGGGTGAAGCAGAAGAAGCAATGTAAGATTCTTCTCAATGTAAGAGAAGAGGAGGAAAGAAGTCCAGAGGAGTGGCTTTGAGATCCAGGGGAAGCGCCCCTGAGTCCAGGTGAGGGGCCCTCAATAAGACCGCGGTCACCAACACCAAGGAGGGCAAGAAGTCCTGGAAGAATAGGAGGTGAGCAAGACATCGTAACTATTGTTGATCAATCTCTGAAAATGAATGAAATTTGAGGCCTAAGAAAAGACTTTTCATGGCACCCGAATGAGCCTATTGTCACCTGGTTGCTTTGATGTTGGGACAATGGGGCCAACAGTGTAGATGTAGATGTAGGCTAGATGGTAGAGAATCTTGCCAACTGGGTGGCATTGCTAGGGACTCAGCCATCGACAGGGGTTTTAGTACATGCCAGAATGGGTCCTTCACCCTCTGGAAAAGGATGTTGCTAGCCATAAGAGAAAGATACCCCTTCAAAGATGATCTGATGCCTGAGAAAAAGAAATGGACCGATATGGAAAAAGGTATCTGTTATTTGAGAGAATACGCCGTAGTGGAAATGTTACACAGACCCAACTTTGTCCCTGACGAGCCAGACCAAGAGCATGATCCTGAGAGAGTCAGGTGTACACCAAATATGTGGCGTACATTCACAAAGACTGCGCCAGAAAGGTATGCCAATACATTTGCAGCGATGTATGGCAGAGGGGAAAGAAGACCCCTTGTAAATGACCTGGTTAATGGGCTTCACGACTTTGAGTTACATTTAAACCCTCTACGAACTTGTGTTTCAGCCATCACAAAGGTAGCTGAAAAGCCAGACAGAATGGAGAGCAAACAGGAAGATATAATGGACGAACTGTCTACCATACTTAATGCTGATGAATCCATAGTGGTACCAGATACATCTGACGAGGACCAGAATTCCCAAAACTGCCTACTGGAAGAGCTGATCAACTTGGTTTCCTCCCAACCTGCATCATCCAACATCTCAGCCATCAAAAGGAGACATCCTCCTGCTCGGGCAAATGACAACAGTAAGACTACATCACGTCTTGCCTTGTGGCGCTGCCTGTGTGACCATGGGGAGGATATGGAGAAGTGGCATAATAAGCACACTCCTACACTTCAAGCACAAGTGAAAGAATTACAAGACAGATTGGCCACCAAGGTGAACTTCTCCAAAAGGGTGATCACTCCAGTTGCTGCGGACAACAGTGGTAACAAATAGAGGGGACCTGCCCCTCTATTTGCTATGCCAGTACAAAATTGACAGATAGATAGATGATTTTAGCTGTATTAATGGCCTTTCTAGTGTACGGATAAGGAATGAGAACTGTGAAGAGTTACTCTGTCAGTAACTTAACAGACCTCCTAGCAGTTTAGCCCAAACTGAGGCATCCTAAATACAGTTGTTTGCACAGTAGTCCTTTCAGAGCAGTGTTCTTTCCTAGCAAAGAAGCTCCTCTCTGGAGCAATCTAATTGGGAAGGAAATATTTGTGTCCAGGCTCTTAACAAGCAGTGCTGGTCAGGGAAAAGGTAGGATGCCTTTTTAGTAAGATGGTGGAGTCAAATCAGAAACATGGTTCCACTGCACCTGGGGGAAGCTACCCAGCTCCATCACAGGAGAATTTCTGCAGCCCAGAGCAAGAGCATCCTGAAAACCATGCATGGCATGACAACCGAGGTCACATATTACCCCTTGTGCAGGTACTCATCCTTCATGCAACTATGCCTGTTTAGGCTTTTGGTAACATTCACTGAAAAGGAGATTGATCTGTTAGTCAGTTGTGAAGCATTTACAGTATTCAGCACTGAAATAAACCCACCATACAATAATAACAAGTTTATATACTGTATTCTGTATTTACTGTAACATAAAATCATAGAATAACCAAGGTTGGAAAAGGCCTCCAAGATAATTCAGTCCAACCATCCACCTTTCACCAACAGTTCTCACTAAACCATGTCCCTCAGCACAACAGCTAAATGCTCCTTGAACACCTCAAGGGTCAATGACTCCACCACCTCCCTGAGCAGACCATTCCAGTACTTGACCACTCTTTTGGAAAGGTAGTATTTTCTAACATCCAGCCTGAATCTCCCCTGGTGCAACTTGAAGCCATTCCCTCTAGTCCTATCACTAGTTACATGAGAGGCCAAAACCCAGCTCACTACAGCCTCCCTTCTGGTAGTTATAGAGAGCGACAAGGTCTCTCCTGATCTTCTATTTCTCCAGACTGAACAACCCCAGCTCCCTCAGCCACTCCTCATCAGGCCTGTGCTCCAGACCTCTCACCAGCTTTGTTCCCCTTCTCTGGACACTCTCCAGGTCCTTGATGTCTTTCCTGCACTGAGGGACCAGAGGAAAAGTAACCAAAGAGGATTTCCTCAGTAGCGGCAAGTAGTATTAAGTACAAATAAATTATTTATTGTATTCTGGAAAAGTCTATAAGCTGCCTTCTAGATTTGTATCACTTGATACCCAAGCAACATGAGAAACAACCCCTGACACACAGAGATCACCATGTAAACAGGCCATAAACCATGAAGGTGAGAGGAAGGATGAGCCAAGTCAAGGGAAAGCTGTGCTCCCTGTATCTGTTGCCAAGTAAATGGCAATGGATCCACACATTGGATAATGAGGTCCACTTTCACACTAACCAGCCCTCCAGATGAAACTGAAATCAATAGATTGTTTCCTCTAATAAAAAGTCTTATAAATAAAACATCCTGAACTCAATCCATGAAGTTGCTGTTGCTGTGTCAGAACATACCAGATGTTAAAGGAATCATGCTACTTGTGTAAGTGGATTCCTATAGAATTTTGTGGAAAATGGAGAATCAGATCCTTCTGGGATACCAGCTTCATTAAGAGAACTCAAAGACTGTTAAATCTGGAAAAGCAAAATAGATGAATATATTTTGGTATGGAAGTCTAAAAAGATTAAGTCTTTAACTGAAAGAGCTTGAAGGAATTTGGCAGAAGGCCTAACACTGATTACAGGTTGTACTATTTTTGACTTAGCTGCTCACCTTTCTACATTACACATGAAACCTTTAATATATATAAGTGCTGGCTTTAGCTCAGTCACATGCATTTGCTCCACACATGGTCTGCAGTCACTTCTCAGTGAAATCTGCATTTCAGTTAGATTCAAACCATACCAACATCATGTTGTTTTGAGGGCCATTCTATACCTAGATAAGACAACTGTAGGCTGAAAGCTGCAACCACATTCTTACACCTTTGTAAGATTTTCATAGAATTATAGAATGTGTTGAGTTGGAAGGGACATTAAAGATCACCCAGTTCCAGCCCTCTGCTGATGGCACGAATATCTCCCACTAGATCAGGCTCCCAGGGTCCCACCCAGCCTGGCCCTGAACACCTCCTGGGATCATCCACAGCTTATCTGGGCAACCTGTTCTTGTGCCTCACCATCCTCTACGATAAAAATTCTGCTTAATATCTAATCTAAATCTTCTGGGTTTTAGTTTAAAGCTGTTATACCTTCCCTAATAAGGAGTCCCTCCCAGCTTTCCTCTAGGCCCATTTTTAGGTAGTGGAAGGCCACTGCAAAATCTCCCCAAAGCCTTCTCCTCTACAGGCTGAACAACCCCAGCTCTCATCCTGTCTTCATAACAGAGATTCTCCAGCCCATATTTGTGATATTCCTCTGGACTTGTTCCAACAGGTCCATGACATTCTTATGTTGAGCTGAATGCAGTTCTGCATGTGGGGAACCTCATGAGAGAAATAGAGGGGGACAGTCTTCTCCCTTGATCTGTCGATCACGTCTCTTTTGATGCAGTCCAGGACACAGTTTGCTTTTTGGGCTACAAGTGCTCACTGACTGCACATCTTGAGTACATTTTTCACACATTCCTTTTTATAATCTCACAACTCTACTGTTTCAGAGGATTGAATGGAGTAGCCCTGGTGCCAGAAGTCATTGGTGAAGTTTACTCTGAAATGTGAGTGCTTCATATTTGTGACCCTCTTCCCCTGTCCACATTGGGAAAGAAAAAGAACAAATCCACCAAGCAGTCTAATAACAACTTATCAGCATTCACTGCAGAAAATTGAGCTGGTTTTGAATTGTAAAACTGGTACAGAATTTTCAGGTACAAACCGTGAGTGCTTTAAAACACACCTACTACCTATAAACCAGGGAGAAGTCATCAAATGTTTAAATATTTCTTTTTACCCAGGGATGAGAGCTCAATACCAAATTCCATCCCAGAAAAAAAAAAATATATGGACAAGTAATAAAGCCCTTTGAAACTAGGGGGATTATAAATGCTGACACAGCCTTATCCATAAGCAGGAAAGAATAGTGCTGGTATAATTACTCAGTGCAACCTATAATCTTCACGGCACTGTAAGTCAAAAGGAAAATGAGAGGCTTTGCATAATGCTGAAAATCTATCAGGGCTTTGATGTTGCTTTAATCCTACGCTACCTAATAGCTCATTTAATGTCCAAGGAAATGAATGAAACTTGTGTGAGGTCTCTAGGTCACTCCCTCTTGTTCTGGTGGGGGACTTCAACTTCCCAGACATCTGCTGGAATTATAATACAGCTGACAGGGATCAGTCCCGGAGGTTCCTAAGGTGTGTGGAAGATAACCTCCTGACACAGCTGGTGAGGGAGCCAACAAGAGGAAGCAAAATCCTGGACTTGCTGTTTGTTAACAGAGAAGGTCTGGTAGGGGATGTAAAGGTTGGAGGCTGTCTGGGTCAAAGTGACCACGAGATGCTAGATTTCTCTATCCTTGTTGAACCACAGAGGGGAGTCAGCAGAACTGCCACCTTGGACTTCCGGAGGGCAGACTTCAACCTCTTTAGGACCATGGTTGAGAGGGTCCCTTCAGAGGTAGTTTTGGAGAGCGTGGAAGCCCAGGAAGGCTGGGAATATTTTAAGGGAATTTTAATTTTAATATTTTAAAGGTGCAGGACTTGATCATCCCCATGTCACAGAAGACGAGCCGACAGACAAGGAGGCTGGGCTGGCTGCATGGAGACCTTTGGCTGGAACTCAACAACAAAAGGAAAGTTCATGGTTTCTGGAAGAGTGGGCAAGCTACTTATGAGGATTACAAGTATGTAGTGAAGCTGTGCAGGGAGAAAATTAGAAAAGCCAAAGCGCAGCTGGAACTGAGCTTGGCCACTAAGGTAAAGGAAAACAGTAAATGCTTTTATTGTTGCCGTGCACCTGGCAACCCATGTTCTTTTAGCTCTGCGCCTGTGCTGGACTATCGGGTAAAACCTACCCAGGCCAAAGAACTGCACGTGAATACCAATATGGTGAGCAGAAAAATGGTGTTTATTGCGTCGTGCGATTTACCTATATACATATCCTACTTCGTCTACGCCCCTTATGCATACATTAACCTTTCGACACCGAGCAAGGGGAGAGTCCTACCATGTCACATCCTGAATCCTCGCTGTTGCCTACTACAACATTTTATAAACACATTAATAGCAAAAGGAAAGCTAGGGAGAATCTACATCCCTTGTTGGATGCCGAGGGCAACCTGGTCACCAAGGATGGGGATAAGGCTGAGGTGCTTAATGCCTTCTTTGCCTCAGTCTTTAATAGTAAGACTTGTTACTCCCTGGGAACACAGGCCCCTGCTCTGGTAGATAGGGATGGGGAACAGAATAAGACTTTCATGATCCATGACGAGATAGTTTTGGACCTGCTGCCAAAGCTGGATGCTTACAAGTTCACGGGGCCAGATGGATTGCACCCTAGAGTGCTGAGGGAGTCGGCGGATGTGGTTGCCAAGCCACTGTCCATCATTTTTCAGCAATCCTGGCTAACAGGGGATGTCCCAGTGGATTGGAAACTGGCAAAAAGATGACACCCATCTCCAAAAAGGGCCGGAAAGATGATCCTGGTAGCTACAGACCTATCAGTCTCACCTTGGTTCCTGGGAAGGTCATGGAAGATATAATCTCGGGAACCATCATGGACCAATTAAAGGTCAACCAGGGGATCAGGCCCAGTCAGCGTGGGTTTACAAATGGTAGATCCTGTCTGACAAACCTGATTTCATTCTATGACAAAGTGACCCGCTTAGTGGATGAGGGTCAGGCTGTCAATGTGGTCTACCTGAACTTCAGTAAGATTTACTCAAATCAAACACTGTTTTCAGAATATTTAAGTAGGGTTTTATTTATGTCATGTTTTTAAGGAAGGTACGAGAAATTATCAAGTGGTCTACTGAAAAAGAACAGCAAACAAAAATAAGCATATACAAGCCTTGTTTTGTTTTCAGATTATTAGCAGATAGTGTTACACTGAAGGCTAAAAGATAAGATAGCCATTTTCCCCACAGAGAACAGCCTCAGTGCAGAAGATCATTTGTGTGAAAAGCCATGGCCGTGGGATAGAGCTTTAAGTTATGCGTGAAGGGGAGAAGAAGTGAAAACGGGGTCACAAGAAGGGAGCCTGTATATAGTATGCCAGTGCTTGTGGGAGAGGAATGTACTAGTAAGATCCCACAGACTTGTGTCTTGGTGAAGGAGAAGGACAACACACCTTCCTGCAGGAAGGTCACAAGGATGGGTGTGAGGCTGGCTACTATGAAAACACCTGAGTATGGTCATGAAGGTATAAGGGCTTCTCCCACTTAAAAAGTGGCCCAGCTCAGATGCATTTACACTAATGCACGCAGCATGGGTAACAAACAGGAGGAGCTGGAGGCCATTGTGTGGTCAGAAAACTATGATACAGTCACCATCATGGAAACATGGTGGGATGACTCACAAGGAGTGCTGTGACTGATGGTTACCAACTTTTCAAAAGAGACAGGCAAGATAAGAAAAATGGTGCGGCTGTCTGTGTTAAGAAAGAATGTAAATGTCTGGAAATTAATGCTGGTGATGATAGGATTGAGAGCTTAGGGTCAGAACCAAGGGGAAGGCCAATAAAGTTACAGTCCACTCCAACTGAGATGAAGAGGTGGTTAAGATACTTTATAGACAGTTGGGTGAAGTCTTGTGGTCCCCACCTCTTGTTCTCATGGGGGACTTCAACTTTCCAGGCATTTGTTGGAAATATAATACAGCAGAAAGAGAACAGACCCAGAGGTTCCTTGAGTGTGTGGGAGATGATAACTTCCTGACCCAGATGGTGAGGGAGTCAACAAGGGGAAGCACAGTCCTGGACCTGCTGTTTGTTAACAGAGAAGGTCTCATGAGTCATGTAAAGGCTAGAGGCCATCTGGAGCAAAGTGATCATGAAATGATAGATTTTTCAGTGCTGGTTGAAGCACAGAGTGGAGTCAGCAGAACTGTCACCCTGGACTTCCAGAGGGCAGACTTTGATCTCTTTTGGACCATGGATGAGAGGGTCCCTTGGGAGGTAGTTCTGGAGGGCATGGTAGCCCGGGAAGGCTGGGAATACTTTAAGGAAGTAATTTTAAAGGTGCAGGAGCTGGTCATCCCCAAGACAAGGAAGACGAGCCAACAGGGAAGGAGTCCAGTCTGGCTGAAGAGAGCCATTTGGCTGGAACTTTGGAAAAAAAAGGGAAATTTATGGTCTTTGGAAGAAGGGGCAAGTTACTTACAAGGATTACAGATACACAGTGAAGCTGTGCAGGGAGAAAATTAGAAAGGCCAAAGCCCAGCTAGAACTGAACTTGGCCACTGAGGTGAAAGACAACAACAAATATTTCTATAAATACAGTAAGAGGTGGGCTGGAAGAATCTCCATCCCTGGTTGGACACAGCGGGGAACACAGTGACAAAGGATCAGGATAAGGCTGAGGTACTTAATGCCTCCTTTGCCTCAGTCTTTAATAGTATGTCTAGTTGTTCCCTGGGCACACAGCCACTTGCATTGGAAGATGGGGATCAGGAACAGAATAGGCCCTGCCTTATCTATGATAAGATGGTTTTGGACCTGCTTCAAAAGCTGGACACTCACAAGTCCATGGGGCTAGATGGATTGCACCCCAGAGTGCTGAGCAGATGTAGTTGCCAAGGCATTCTCCACCATCCTTCAACAGTCCTGTCTAACCAGGAATGTCCCAGTGGACTGGACGATGGCAAATGTGATGCCCATCTTCATAAAGGGCCAGACAGACGATCCTGGTAGCCACACATCTATCAGTCTCATCTCGGTGCCAGAGAAGGTTATGGAATGGATAATCTCAGGAGACATCATGGATCAATTAAAGGTCAACCAGGGGATCAGGCCCAGTCACTATGAGTTCATGAATGGTGAACCCTGCTTGACAAACTTGATATCATTCTATGACAAGGTGACATGCTTAGTGATGAAGATAAGACTGTCAGTGTAGCCTACACGAACTTCAGAAAAGCCTTTGATACTGTCCCCTACAACATCCTCATGGAGAAGAAGCTCCTGTCCATGGCTTGGATGGGCATACCCTCTGCTGGGTCAAACACAGGCTGGATGGCCAGGGCCAAAGAGTTGTGATCAGTGGAGTTAAATCCAGTTGGCGGCTGGTCACAAGTGGTGTCCCCCAAGGCTCAGTACTGGGGCCACTTCTATTTAACATCTTTATTAATGATCTTGATGAAGGGATTGAGTGAACTTTCAGTAAGTTTGCAGACAACACCAAGTTGGGAGGGAGTGTTGATCTGCCGGAGGTTAGAAGGGCACTAGAGGGACCTGGATAGACTGGATCGATGGGCTAAGGTAATGGTTATGAGTTTCAATAGGGCCAAGTGTCAGGTCCTGAATTTTGGTCACAACAACCCCAGGCAACCCTACAGGCTTGGAGAGGAGTGACTGAAAAGCTGCCTGACAGAAAGGGACCACAGTGTACTGACAGACAGTTGACTGAATATGATCCAGCAGTGTGCCTAGGTGGCCAAGAAGACCAATGGCATCCTGGCTTGTATCAGGAATGACGTGGTGAGAAGGACTGGGGAAGTAAGTAAGCTTCCACCTGGACTTGGCACTGGTAAGGCCCCAGCTCGAGTACTGTGTTCACTTTTGGGCACCTCAGTAGAGAAAGGACATTGAGATGCTGGAGCAGGTCCAAAGAAGGGCAATAAGGCTGGTGAAGGGCTTGGAGAATGTGCCCTATGAGGCACATTGAAGGACCTGGGGCTGTTTAGTCTGGGGAAGAAGAGGCTGAGAGAAGCCATTATTGCCCTCTGCAGATACCTGAAAGGTGATTGCAGTGAGAGCGGGCTTGGTCTCTTCTCATCTGTGACAGGTGACGGGACAAGGGGAAATGGCCTCAAGTTGTACCTGGGGAGGTTTCCTTTAGATATCAGGAAAAACTTCTTCACAGAAAGCGTTGTTAAGCACTGAAATAGGCTCCCCAGGGAGGTGGTTGAGTCACCATCCCTGAATGTGTTTAAAAACTGTCTGAATGTGGTGCTCAGGGACATGATCTGGGAGTGGGTTGTAAGGTAGAGTTAGGGTTACTCTAGAGTTACCCTAGAGTTAGGGTAGTATGGTTAGGTTGAGGTTGGACTTGAGGATCTTGAAGGTCCTTTCCAACCTGAGCAGTTCTGTGATTCTATGATTCAGTGGGTTGATGAGTTGTCCCAGGAACATCAGCTTCCAACCCAAAAGGAGCAGTGCAAATATCTCCCCAGAGGTTACTAATGCTACACTTGCATAAATTTGCATACTGAAATAGTACCAAAAGCCCTAAGCATACTTACTTAACCTAGTGATAAAACACAGCAGCTCCAAAGCAGTCATATTAGCATGAATCAGCAAATCGTAGAATCATAGAATCATAGAATGGCTTGGGTTGGAAAGGACCTATATGATCATCAAGCTCCAACTGCCATGCTGCAGGCACAGCTGCCAACCTCCATATCTTATACTAGACCAGGCTGCTGAGGGGCCCATCCAGCCTGGCTTTGCAAAATTCCAGGGATGGGGCATCCACAACCCCTCTGGGCAGCCCGTTCCAGCACCTCACCATTCTCTTGGTAAACAACTTCCCCCCGATATCCAACCTTAATCTTCCCTCCTTCTACTTAAAACCATTTCCTCTTGTCCTGCTACTATCTACTCTTGTGAAGAGTTGACTCCCCTCCTGTTTGTAGGCTCCCTTTAAGTACTGGAAGGCTGCAAGGAGCACACCCCACAGCCTTCTCCTCTCCATGCTGAACAAGTCCAGCTCCTTCAGCCTGTCCTTGTACAGGAGGTGCTCCAGACCTCTGATCATCTTTGTGGCCCTCCTCTGGACTCTCTCTAACAACTCCCTATCTTTCTTGTACGGGGGGCACCAGACCTGTACACAGTACTCCAGATGGGACCTCACAAGGTCAGAGTAGAGAGGCTAATAAATCAGAAATATTAAAGCTTTTTTCCCAGCCTCTGGGGGCCTACTGATCTGTGGGAATACAGACCATCTAGACAGCTGAAGCACAGTGCAAAGAGAAGCACACTAGCACTGCTCCTGGCAGCTCTCCTCACCATGTGCCTTGCCTTCCACTCCAGCCTCCCCTGCTTTCCTCCTTGTGCCTGCAGAGATGCTAGGGAGGCTGCACAGTGAAGCATGTCAGAGAACTCATCCAGCTGAAACAAATGGATATACGTGCATTTTTGCTTGGATGATTTTCAGTTAGATCTGCTTCTTGATCTTATTCTCCTCCTGCTCACATTATTGCAGGGGAGCCAGTGTGGCTGATGGAGTGCAGAGTTGCGTGGCAAACCACACATTCTGCCACTCTAGGCCCAAGCTTCAGAGAGACTTCTGTTCATCCAGATCCAAGCTAATAAATATGTTACCTCCAGAATGAAAGCAATTTATTAATAACTGCTCTAAATGCTTTAAATAACAAGAAAAATATCTGCTGTGCCTTAAGGCACACAACTGCCCAGTGCTAGAGCTTAGTTGTATTCCTAGAATACAACCTGGTCTAGGTTGTATTCTTAGTCCAGTTCTTTTGGCCAAATGCAGTCAAAATGTACCCAAACAGGCTCAAACGTTGCAAACTTTTAGTTTGTGGTTTTTGCCCATTTTTAAATTATATACCTTGATACTCTGATTTACTTGATTCATCCCTTTCCCTGAAGCAAATGCTTTCTGTGGTAACAACACAAATAACAAACCTGTCCTGGACAAGTTCTTACTTTCTCTTTGAAGCCATGTTTCTTCTCCATACAGAGGGCAAGGGGTGGGGGGATGGGGATCATTCTCTTTCAAACATCAATTTGCCATCCATTCCTTCCAAAATTTTATGTTAAAGTAATTTAAAAAGTCCAACATATATACCACATAGAATTGAACAGTCCTTTATGAAAATTGATCCAGGCTGAATTTTGTGAAGACTATCTATGGAACTGCCTGCACAGAATCTCTTAGTTTTGACTGTCTTTTGTAGAAGGGATTGATTCATCAAACATAAATTCACATTAAAATTTGTTATTCCAGCAAGTGGCCATCTCAGGTCAGAAACTATTATTCTATACCAAATAATCCACCTTTACACATAAGTTATGATTATAATGACCTTGATCTCTTCTTTTATAATGTTTTTCAGCTGAAGAGCAATATTTTTTAAAGGAAATGCAAATAAAATTCCTCAGCCTTATAATACAAATGATGTGAAAGTGACATGGTTTTACCAGAACAAAGAGGGTTTCAGAAGAAAAAGCTTGCCTCCTATTGTAATACCAATGTAATGTTTTTCTATTTTTGTACTAGAGAAAGAATTAAACACCATATAGCTAAGTTGGAAGATTGATTTAGCTAAGAAGCTACTACTTTATCTTTTCAAACAGGAAGTTTCAAGCTCATCTTGGACTAATATTTAGTTTCTTATTTAATTTTATCTGTTTCTTCCAAGACTCGGGAGACACAGCATTCTGAATCAAAATGACTAGGCTATGACATGTAGGATTAAAATGCAGCAGCAGCTGCAGAACTCTAGAGGAACTATTTCCAAAACCTCTCTCGTTCTAGCCTAAATGTTTCCTGCAAGCCCACAACTCTGTTTCAGACTGCCCAGAGCTGCTCCAGTCTGAGCCAGCCACTCCACTCACACTTCACTCAGGCATTAAAATAGACAAGGCAACAAAGTCTTCTGATAGGGCCAGTGTGGCTGACACATTTTTCTCTCGTGTCAAGACCAGTTCTCCTGGAGAACACAGCAGAAACAGAATGTTGTCTTGTACTGGAGGGATAACAAAAAATAAATCAATTAATTAAAAAAAAAAAAAAACTCACAAAGATAATCCTTTCCATTTCATTAGCTGGGGTACTCTGTTTAGTAGCTAGGACACATTCGCAGCAAGGAAGATATCCAGGTAATCCTCAGCCCCAGTAAATTTCTGACTACGTCTCTTTCAAAAAGCCTCAACTGTTTTGTACTATTTGAAGCTGCCACCAGTTCCAGCCCTGTTCAACCTAGTTCCGTCACTAATGGAGTGGAGACACCCATGGACCCATGCCACAAGACAGGTAAAGGGGTGTAGGGAAAAGTAGGGAGATGGGCCTAGAAACAAATCAGTGGTAGTGAGCTAAGGGAGAAAACTAATTTACTACATATAATAGTGAAATGTAAGATAATATAATACAATATAATTGGAATTGAAGGTAATAAATCAATTCAAATGGGAGAAAGTGTCCATAAGCCAAAAGCCTTTCTCTAATCCTGAAGGTGAGAAGGCTAGGGAGCTCACAAAACAGAGATAAGCAGAAAAAAAAGATGGGCAGCCTCATGACTCCCAAGCAGTTTTATCTTTCCACCAACTCGAAAACAGAAATGGAATAATGAAGTCTTCTGGGAGATGTAGTTCTCTTCTGAGAAAGGCAGCTGCATACTATCAACAATCCACAGAATTGGAGCATTAACTCTTTAACTCCCAGTGCACTACATGATGTTCTGATGTGGAATTCAGTATACCTGGAATCGTTTGCCCCAGGGGTGGAAACACAGCCCAACCATTTGCCATGGGTTGATCCAGACTGCACTGGAACAGGGCAGTGCTCCTGAGCCCTTACAGTACATTGATTACAATACTGTGTGGGGCAATACAGAAAGGGAAGTTTTTGAGAAAGGAGAACAAATAATCCAGATCCTTCTACGTGCTGGCTTCGCTATTAAGCAAAGCAAAGTGAAAGGACTTGCTCGGGAAATTGAGTTCCTAGGAATAAAGTGGCAGGATGGACATTGTCACATCCCAACAGGTGTGATCAACAAAATCACTTCTATGCCTCCACCTGCTAATAAGAAAGAGACACAATCTTTTCTTGGCATAGTGGGCTTTTGGAGAATGCATGTTCCAAACTACAGCCTCATTGTAAGCCCCCTTTATCAGGTGATGCGGAAAAAGAATGATTTTACACAGGGTCCTGAGCAGCAGCAGGCTTTTGAACAAATTAAACAGGAGATAGCCTGTGCCATGGCCCTGAGGCCAGTATGGACAGGGCAGGACATGAAGAACATCCTCTACACTGCTGTGGGAGAGAAAGGTCCCACTTGGAATCTGCAGCAAAGAGCCTCAGGAGAGACCCGAGGCTGACCCCTGGGATTCTGGAGTAGAACATACAGGGGGTCGGAAGAGTGCTACACTCCAACTGAAAAGGAGATCCTGGCAGCATATGAGGGGGTTCGGGCTGCTACTGCAGGAACTGGCACTGAAACGCAGCTCCTTCTGGCACCTCGACTGCCAGTGCTGAACTGGATGCTTAAAGGAAAGGTCCCCTCCACCCATTATGCTACTGATGCCACTTGGAGTAAATGGATTGTCCTGATTACACAGCAAGTGCAGATGGGGAACCTCAGCCGTCCAGGAATCTTAGAGGTGATCATGGACTTGCCTGAAGGCAAAAAGTTCAGCACATCACCAGGAGAAGAGGTGTCACGTGCTAAAGAGGCCCTGCCATATAATGAATTACTGGAAGATGAAAAGAAATATGCCCTGTTCACAGATGGATCGTGTCATATTGTGGGGAAGCGTCGCAGATGGAAAGCTGCTGTGTGGAGCCCCACACGACAAGTTGTGGAGGCCACCAAAGGAAGAAGAGAATCAAGTCAGTTTGCAGAGGTAAAGGCGGTCCAACTGGCCTTGAATGTTGCTGAGCGGGAGAGGTGGTCAATTCTTCATCTTTATACTGGCTCATGGATGGTGGCAAATGCTCTATGGGGATGGTTACAACAGCGGGAACAAAATAACTGGCAACAGAAAGGTAAACCTATTTGTGCTGCTGAACGGTGGAAGGACAGTGCTGCCCGAACAAAGAATATGGTTATAAAGGTGCATCATGCAGATGCCCATGTACCCAAGAGTCGGGCTACTGAAGAACAGCAAAATAACCATCAAGTAGAACAAGCTGCCAGAATTGAGGTGGCTCAAGTAGACCTGGACTGGCAGAACAAGGGAGAGCTATTTCTAGCTTGGTGGGCCCATGAGACCAGTCGAGATGGTCCTACACAATCCAGCTCCCTACGTACTGTAGAGGGAGATAAGGTCCCTGTGGTACATGTAAAAATCATGTTGGGGAAAGCAGTCTGGGTTCTTCCAGCTTCCGGAAAGGGCAAACCTCTCCATGGAACTGTTCTTGCCCAGGGACCTGGGTCCACCTGGTGGGTGATGGGGAAAAATGGGGGTGTTCAGTGTGTACCACAAGCACATTTGATGCTGGCGGAGTGCAGTTAGTAATTCTATGTATGTGTCTAATGCTTGTTAATTATGGTTTGCCCACATACATTAAAAATGATGTGATGATGTGGAATAAGGGGTGGAATGTCATGGTTTTATGGTCATCGGTATTCCACATCATAACATCATGTAGTGCACTGGGAATTAAAGTGTTAATGTCCCAGTTCAACATACTAAAGGGAAGAAACTATGTTCCCCAGAAGACTTTTCGCTGTGCTGATACCATTCCTGCATACAGGGGGGAACGCATATAAGGCGTTGTCGGGTCATCTGATCTCCCTTTTCGCTTTCCTTCATCGCTCTTCTCCTTTGTCTCTCCTCGCTGCTACCTGTCCCGACTGTGCGTGTTGCTTCAGCATTACTATAAGGCCTACAGCTTTTTTTTCTTTCAGGTACTTTCTTATTTTATTTAGTAAATTAGTTTGTTCCTTCTCAGATCATTACCGCTGTTCTTTAATTATTTTGGGGTCCCCTGTTTCCCTTTTCCGGAGGCGTAGTTTTTGCGAAGTCCCTCCACCCCACTAGTCACCGAACTAGGCTGAACCAGCCCATAAACCCTTGACAAATGTTTAGATGAATTATTTCAGGTTCCACAGTACTAGATTCAGGGCACAAAAATGAGCCATAGTGTTACATAAATGATATAAAAAAGGTATACAGAAACCTGACCACAGCACTAGAAATGTCATCAGCTAAAAACTGATAAAATCATCTGAGATTAGTAAAACCATTATGGTGACAGAGGATGCTTAGATACTCTTCAGACTGTTCTTCACTGGTATGCAGTTTCACAGGAGTGCAATATTTAGTTACTCATGTTAAACATAATATTTCAAATATTCATAACACAGGTACTTGAAGAAACACTTCATTTCTCTTGATTTTTTTCTACCCAAATTTCACCTTGAGTATAATAGCTACAGATTTTGAGTTATTTCCATCTGCTTTTAATATATTTGCAATTAAAATGTGGTAGATACTTGCTTATCAGCTTTCATTATTTAACCTTTCCTTTGCTTCATCCTGACGCTGACTAACAAGAATATGCATGCAACTTTCTCATTCTAAATATACAGTGCCTTACTGTTGGAAAAAACTTTTAAACCCTTACAATAATCAAACATTTTCATCCTTTGAAACAAACTCTCAATAATCTGAATTTAAGTCTTTTCAAATGCTATTTATGGGAAGTATTCTGCATGCCAGCACAAAATTGACAGACCATTTTAGCTGTATTAATGGCCGAAAGGTACACCAGTTGTACCACACAAGAACCTACTCACAATATTCTGGTGGGAGTGATGGAAGTTCCTATAAAATAAGTCTTGGTAACAGAGGATATACAGATGACAGTAAATGCTCTGATCTTCATTTTTAATTCGTCAGTTTCCAGGTATTTCAGAGGTAGCATTGTTGTAGTAGAAATATGGATCAAATATATTTGGGTTTTGTCTGAGTTTGAACCCATGAAATGGAAATACAAATAAATCAGGATATGATTAGCCTATTTATCTCAATGTATTTGCAACATATATTGTTTAGGGCAGTGTAAACTGTAGGATTACACTGACCAATAGATCCTTTCAAAACCCACATTTGGATTGTGAAACTACAAGTCTTGGATCCTCCATCTTGTTTTCTTTCAGCTCTAAATGGATAACAACTAATTCCTCTTTTGTATTTTTTTCAGTTAGTCTTCTACTATAAGCTCAGTAGAGGTGATCCATAGCTGCTTGAACACTGCAATCCAAGGGCTGCCTTGAAGAGAGGAGCCCTGACTGTCCCTGCCCTGCAGGATGATTTGAATGAAAACCACCTGAGGAGCAGCTCATCTACTCAGCCCGTGAGGGGAGCAGCTGCTGGGCCACAGAGATACCCACTGGCAGCAGAAAAGGAAGAAGGCACAGTGACAGTGGCACCTATGTGGCCCCTGCTGCACAAGCACTGTAAGAAAACCCCTACCTGTGTCCAAGCCAGTCCTGTTTCAAGCCTGCTGGTCCCTGCTGCAGCAGCAGGGAGAGAATAGTGCCAGCTTCTGGCCCCCTCCCTGCTGCCATCAAGCAACAGCCAGACCTTGGGTGCCACTTTGAGTCCCCAGCTTCCAATGCAAAGTCCAGCTCTACAACCAGCCCACCACAGGAGGAGCTTCCTCAGGCTAGTGTTAGGGATATGGTTGGGGTTACAGTTAGGGATATATTTAGGGTTACATTTAGGATTATTGTTATTAGGGTTTTGGTTAGGATTGTGGTAGGTTTAGGGTTATATCTGTGATACAATTTGTAATTATATTGTTAAGCTTAATAGTGATTAATAGCCCTGCAGTTTGTTCAGACACCAGTGTCATGGTTTTGTAATTTTTGCTATTGGTATTCCACATCATAACATCATGTGGAGCACAGAGAAGAAGTACTACACATCCCAGGGGACCTCGCGGTCAGAGAGGAAAATACGTCACGGAAGCGACGCTGGCACTCTCTCTCTCTCACTGCCTGGCAGCGAGTGTGGGTGTGCTTCCAAGCCACGGCGCCTTCAATTTCAAAGTAGGGTTCTCGGTCTTCGGAAACCTCTCTTTCTCTCTCTCTTATTTCACTTGATTTATTAGCCTCAATTTCAATTAGATTGTATTATAGTAAAATAAGTTTTACTCCTTAGATCGTTGCCGCTGCTCTGTTTGTTTCCTTGAGCCCAGCTCCCATCTCCCTACCCCTTTCCCTTTTTCCCTTCCCCTTTGTCAGGGGCCGGGGGCCCACGGGCCTACTGCCCCCCTGTCACGGACACAGATTGATCTAGATAACCCCGTGACAGTTTGTTCAGACACCAGAGAGCCATGTCTCTACCCACTAGATAAGGAAGTTCTGCAAAGACTATGTATCAAGAAAATAAGGAAGCTCTGCTTGGAGTCAGTTATTGAGTATATAACATATCTCCTGGAAAACTTTTGCATATGTTACACAAGTAATACGTAAACGGAATATATTTTGTGCAAGGTATGTCTGTTAGGAAGAGCTTAATCCCCATGCACACAGCTCTGATCTTTATAAAGAATGCATGCTTTCTAACACTCTAACTCGAGTCTTAGAGTTTCCTGATCAACCGATTTTCAGTATCATTTAGGGTTAGTGATATAGTTAGGGTTATGGTTAGTGTTCTAGGCTTTCTTTAGGTTTAGCTATAGTATTAGTATTATGGTTAGGATTAGTGATATTAGGCTTTTGGTTAGAGTTGGGGTTACAGATAGATTTAGAGCTAGGGATATTAGGGCTTTTGTTAGTATTACAATTACGGTTATGTTTAGGATAATGGCTAGGGTCAAGATAAGGGGTTAGGATTTTTGGTTAGGATTAAAGTTAGTTTTAGGAATTAGGATTAGTTAAATGATCAGAGCTAAGGATTAGAATTCTGGCTAAGGCTAGGGTTATGCTCAGTGTTAGAGGTTAGAGTTAGGTTTAGGGAAAGGGTTAGGATTATGGTTAGGATTAGCATTACTAGGCTTTTTGTTTAGGTCAGGATTGCAGTTAGGTTTAGGAATATTAGAGTTTTGATTTAGGATTAGGAGTTAATTTTAGGAGTCCAGGAAGGGCATTATGGTTGGGCTTAGAGTTATGATTAGACATAACACTGTTTTTGTTAGGGTCAGGGTTAGTTTTAAGGTTAGGGCTTAATGTTGAATTAAAATTACAGTTAGGATTAGGATTATTAGTGTTTTTGTTAGGGTCAAGACTAGAATTAGTCTTATTGGGGTTTTTGTTATGGTCAGGGTTAAGAATATGGTTAGGGTTAGAAATTAGGGTTAGAGTCAGCAGTCAGAGTTAGATTACTAGTGCTATAGTCAGGATTAGGGTTTTTAGGATTCTTGTAAGAGTCAGAGTTAGGGCTATGAGTTTGTGTCAGGTTAGGCTTAGGGTTTGAGTTAGGATTAGCATTATTAGGGGTAGTTTGGTGGTTAGGATTAGAGGTTAGGTTTCGGTAAGCATTATGCTTGGGGTTATTATTGTTTTGTTTAGGGCTAGGTTTAGGATTAGGTGAGGGGTTACAGTTAGATTATTAATGTTAGGGTTAGAATTAGGGTTATTGGGGTTTTTTTAGGATCAAGGTTAGGGTTAGGTTTAGGGCTACGTTTAGGATTAAGTTTACGTGGGTTTTTTAGAGTCAGGGTTAGGTTTAGAGTTAGGATTAAGGTTATTAGGATTTCAGTATTGGTCAGGTTTAGGGTTAGGGTTAGAGTTGACTTTAGGGTTAGGGATTTGTTTTAGTGTTGTGGTTAGGGGTTATGGTTAAGGTTAGGAGTTAGATTTATGATTAGTAGTTATGGTTACAGGTCATGGTTAGTGGTAGTGCTTAAATCTATTTTTATGGTTGGGGTTATGGTTACCATTAGGGTTAGGGTTAGTACTAGGGCTTATCATCAGTGCTAGGGTCAGTGGTTATGGTTAGGGTTAGCATTATGATTAGGAATTAAGGTTAATGTTAGGGCTTAGGTTTATGGTTATGGTTAGGGGTTACAGTTAGGGTTTGGGCTTAGAGCTAGGGTTATTGATTATCATTATATTTGACATTATGGTTAGAGTTAGGATTTTATTTAGAGGCTATGTTTAGAATCAGGGTTATGGTTAGAGGTTACAATTAGTGTTAGTGTTGGGGTTAGGTTTAGGATTTAAGCTAGTTGCTCTGGGAATTAGCAATGATCTTCAAGGCAATATTTTTGTCTCCACTATGCACTTGGGAAAAAAACCTACTTCAATAAATTCTTAGTAGATGAATGCTATCTCTTTTCAGCTTTAAAATGAAATTATTGCCATTAGTGCAAAATATAATGTCACTCCAAACGGAGGAATGACATTCTGGTTAAATTTCCATTTGGAGTTTTCAGACATATCTTTCTAGAGCCCTTTGCAGATTAAATGGATGTTTTGTACCCTTACAGAACTAAGGAGTGGTATTCCAGTACTGTAAGCTAATAATGTAAATGTCGCAAATTACTTAGTCAGTTGGCACATTTTCATATGGATTGAGTATTAGCGTCTTGTGGAAGTACATTCTGGTGAAAAACTCCTGAATGCAAAACAGTTTTTACTGTCATGAGCAATTATCCTGAGGAACATGTTTTATATCTCAGGTACAAGATGACGAAGGAAAAATTTTCAACTTCATTGTAAGATCTGAGTGCAGTTTTGATAATTTCCAAGCTAAGGATATATATCTAAAGTAGTGGAGAGGAACAGACAGCAATTCTGGATATGAATAGAAGCATCATCCTATCATGGTTAACTGATGTTATGCTGGTTAGTGGAGATTTAACTCAAGGCCTAGAATACCAAGGGAGACTGTGAACCATCTCTTTACCTTTTGAATTTAAAAACAATAGAAAAGAGTGGGGTGAGTTAAAGTGCTGCATTGCTATTCCTTACGTTACCACCAAAAACAAGAAATTATTCCCATATTTGAGCACTTGATAGATAAAAACCTTGATAATATTATGTTGCCGTGCACCTGGCAACCCATGTTCTTTTAGCTCTGCGCCTGTGCTGAATATCGGGTGAAACCCACCCGGGCCAAAGAACTGCACGTGCATACCAATGTGGCAAGCAGTAAAATGGCGTTTATTGCGTCGTGCGATTTACCTATATACCTATGCCCCTTCGTCTACGCCCCCCTTATGCATATATTAATCCTTCGTCATTAAGAGAGGGGGTCCTGCCACGTCACATCCCGAATCCTCGCTGTCGCCTACTACAACATCTCCCCCTCCCTTAGGCTAAAAGAAACCTATCGCGTACAGCGCGAGTATCGCTTATCGCCTACAATCTTATCACAATCTTATCACCTACAATCTTACTGCTTACAATCTTATCGTTTATAATCTTATCGCTTAAAATCTTATCATCTATAGTCTTATCGTCTATGTTCTTACCATCTTACTATCTATGATCTTACAACTTATAATCTTACATCTTATCTTATCGCCTATAGTCTTACTTATGGCCATTTGTAGACTTTATCTAGGATCTTATCATTTATAATCTTATCATCTTATAACCCTATTACTTATAACCTTATTATTTATTACCTTATTACTTATTATCTTATCTCTTATCACTTATCACTTATTACCTATCACTTATTACCTTATCTACTTATCTTATCATCTTATTATCTTATCTTATCTTATCTTATCAAAAGGGATGTAAAGGATTGTACATCTTACTCTCAAGTCTAGACACGCGTGCTAGTATATGCTTAACCCTAATGTATAATATAATTATCAGTAGTGAACACATCATTATTAATGCTAACATGATCAAAGATGGATGGAGTATAGTATTAAAAGTTCCGGTTGCAGTTGGAGACCATCTGAGAAGTAACTCCCACCAGTGGTGTTCTCCGTCCCTCTTCACTCATTCCAGGATGTGATGTATCTCTGTTGAATCATGGTGAACAGTAACTAAAGTCTTCTGTCCATTGTCCCGAATGCGTATCAGCAGTTGATGTAGATCATCATGCTGTAATAATTTCTTCACCAGCAGAAGGTTCATCCCGATGGAGATAGGTGACAAATCCTGAATTAACGCGTATTTAGACTCCAATAGCTGGTGCGAAGTAACCGGAACTGAATAATTGAAATCACAACCTACAATGCTAGTAAAGTTACACACACAGAAGTTTAAGCGAGTACTAATGTTAACAGTAATATGGTCAACAAGCAGAGAATCACAGAAAGTTCTTACACACGCACATCCCTTACCAACATATATAAGCATAGTCTCATATACTGCATTAGGGTGGACCTCAAAATGACAGATGTTCTGCTCAGTGTCTAGGCATACGTCTTGAGTTCCAAGAGTATTACTTTCACATATAAACCCTCGTTGATCTTTCATAGCACAAGAACTAATATCAATTGTTTGCCATCTTTGCCCATTCTTATGAGCCCACATACGATGTTCTGTTGGGAAAATACCGCTCCATTGCAAATTAACCCCAATGCTACAATTGGGTATATTGTGAATACTGAAGCATTACTAATCGTTAAGATATAAGATGTGATGTCGTTAGTAACAGGATCATAGGTAAAGTTTATCAGTTGCCACCAAGATTGAAACTTTCTTTCAAACTCATTAGCATTATCCCAAATTACCTTTCGAACTTCAGTGGGCAGGATACCACCTTCGCCTTCCCTAATTATTGCTGCTGACATAGACTGTACCCATATTTGAGCCTGAATACAGCTGAGAGATAATGAGGTATCGTTTTGAGTTGCGGCAAGCGTGTCTAATAATAACTGATGATCCCTTGTGTTGGTCCTTTCCCACTGAGGTAAACTGTCAGATAAGAACCTAATGCTGATAAAGATGACTGCAGAGGATATTGAAGCACAAATAAGTCACTTGCTGTTGCACTTAACTTATTCATGAGCATTTCAGCATCCATACTATTTAGAACCCCTAGACCTGTTCCTAACACACCCGTAATATCCCTTTGTGTTCTTTTAGTTTGAGCAAAGGTACGCCAGTGTAACCATGACAACCATCCTGCAAAAGATGTATTTAAAAATGTTGCGCAAGCCGGTTTAATCACTGAGATATTAGTTTGCATCGATAATTTCACATGCTTAAGAGACCATACTGGGTTGAACATCACCTGTTGTTGACCTGTATTCTTAATGGCATATGGCCCAATTTCATAAATCTGTGGAGATAAGATCTTTTCTATTATTTCCTCTGTAAAAGTAGAGCCTTTAGAAGGAATTGATGTATGTGGAGTGGTTGTGTAGGGTGGGTGCTCCCTCCGAGAGTAAAAAACACAAATAATAACAAAAGTGTCAAGATTTGAGTAACGTATAACCTTCTCGAGGCAATCAGTAGGTCCGCAGGGCTCTTCCCAGGCTGTGCAGATCTCAAAGTAAGGTCAGATCTTGATTTTATCAGGAGCCACTGCGGCAAACTCATGTCAATCGCTGGTGCAGGAGTCCCTTGCATTACCTGAATAGTAGTTGCAAGCCCCTCATTTATCAGAGGAGCCGCCTTCTGCTTGTCTAGCACGTACTTGATGGCCTCTCCAGGTGTGGCGAACCTCCTTGGAGCAGAGCGGAGCAAGTTCTTAACGTCCTCAAGGGACTTTTGGTACAAGCAATCTAAAATTACTGGATTGTGGACTGCCCTGGGCAAGTCTGACCCTTCAACTGCCTTAATCAATCTATTTGCAAACTCCTGAAATGACTCAGTTGGACCTTGAGTCACATCTGTCCAGGGGGTGAAAAGTTCTGTGCCTTGAACAAATCTTCTGAATGCCTGCATTGCTGCATCTGTAGTTGCTATTAACTCACCCGGGAGTAGAAGAGCGACTTGGCCGTGAGGAGTGGCCATTCCACCTGCAGAACCAGAAAGCCTTTGTATATCTGTACCGTGCACAGGATGACCTGGATCAGTTTGTGCAGCGGCCACTATCTGCCTAAGTTGAGTCATCCACTCCTCTTTCCAGATTGTGTATTGTACTGGCTTAAGTATCATACGCATGAGATTCTCGATATCATAAGGAAGTAAGGGTCCCGGTGCTGTAAGACCCTCCAGTGTATTTAAAGTCAGGGGCGATCTTAGCCCCTTTTTCTCAATTATTTCCATCAGGCGCGTCACCCCTTTCAGGTCCAGAGGGACCCACAGAGGGCCCTCCTCCCCTGCCGTTACTGGAAATGTAAACATAGCTGATAAGCCCTTATCTTCAACCGCCTCTTTAACTTTGAACCAATCAGCGAGCTGGCCCTGCCTACGCTCCCCCTTAACCGCAGGGGCGGTTGCGCCCTCCCCCCCTGCCGGCGCAGGAAGATTACGTAAAGAAGGATACAGCGGCTTCTGAGACGGATATGGGGGTGGAAACTCTGCCGATGCCCCTCCCTCGAGGTCTTGTCAGCTGTTGGTACTGGCTGCCGACGGATGGGGGCCGCCATTTTGTTGTTTGTCTTCTTCCGGCTTCGTGGTCAGGGTCGGAGTCCGCGTGGCCGGCGCCGTCTTTTCGGTACTCGCGGCTGGCGCCTTGATCTCCTCCGGACTCCTACAAGCGGTAATCACCCCCGACCCCGACGAGCCTGGCTCCCCAGAGTCTTTAACATCTACATTTTCCTTCGTAGTTAGACCCAGGAGTGCCCGTGTTCTCTCAGATAACTTCCCTTCTATTCTGGCTGCCTTAAGGGCTTCCAGCAGCAATCCCCAAGTTTTAAGTTCGGCGCCTTTCTGGGCGCTCATCACATGCTGCGCCAGCGCAGAAGTGATACTATCCCACTTCTGATGGTCAAGAATTTCATCGGGAGTTTTAACCTCCCCCTCCCGTTCCAATCGGGAAATAACTGCAGCAACGTCCTTCTTAGAAGGAATATCTTTGCCGAAATAAAGCTCACAAAACTGAAGCAGTACCTTAATAACTGGATCCATAATCAGCGTCTCACCGCCGTCTCGAATACGCGCGCGAAAATTCCATCGTCACCACGGACTTCTGCAGAGCCCCGCCGTCACCTGGGGTTACCGCGTCTGCAGGATGCGGGGGCACCGCCGTCACCTCGGTATCGCCCCCCAGCACAGGAATAATACACAGAGCGCCTCACACGGGGCACCACTTGTTGCCGTGCACCTGGCAACCCATGTTCTTTTAGCTCTGCGCCTGTGCTGAATATCGGGTGAAACCCACCCGGGCCAAAGAACTGCACGTGCATACCAATGTGGCAAGCAGTAAAATGGCGTTTATTGCGTCGTGCGATTTACCTATATACCTATGCCCCTTCGTCTACACCCCCCTTATGCATATATTAATCCTTCGTCATTAAGAGAGGGGGTCCTGCCACGTCACATCCCGAATCCTCGCTGTCGCCTACTACAACAATATTATTTATTTTCTTTATTTTGATGAGGAAAATGAGATAATTTTAGTACTCTCATGCATTTTTAGCGTGTGACTCAAATGGATTTTCTGTGTTTTGTCAATGCTTAAATAGTAAATATTAGCTTGTTTCAAAACTGATATCAAATATTTTAATAGAGATCTTCAGCTCTGAACATTTATTTCATCCGAATGAATCGCTTACACACTCCAAGTGTATTTAAGTGTATGTCAGTGGATTTAATCAGTCAGTCTGTTTATCAGAGCGTGGTATGTTTCAGCTGTCTCATAAAGTGGCCAATCAGTTTTGGCAAAATCAGACTCCTATCTCTCTCTGTCTATTGCTGTCAAAGCTTTCTTTCACAGAGCACCACTGGGGAACAAAACATTATTTGTCCATCAACTGTATAGAAAGAGTTTTGCCTCCTCCAACTTAAATGAAGGCAAAAATCTAGAGCACACTATACAGAGCTGATGCATCTCCAGGTCCTGAACCCTGCAACAGGAAGACGTCTGTCTGGCACCTCTTTAGGACACGCTTGTCCTATACACATATGAAGTGCTGTACTACTCTGCAAAAATTCTCTACTTAAAGGAAGTAGAGCCTATCTAGAACTTCCTTTTTCTTTTACCTAAAAATTCACATTTGCACACTATGCTTATTCTTTCAGGCAGAAGGGGACTTCTTTATTTTCCCATATCATTAGTATGATGTGATATTATGTATTGATGTGATAGCTCTGGAAGCTTTTCTAAAATACTTTATGCTTTCATCAACACTAGCTTCAGTCTGAGTTGTTGTGAGTACAGCAAGCAAAGGAGGAAAGTTACTTTACTCTGCAAATTTGATCTACAAATCATTTTGTTGTACTCTGATCTTTAGAAACTTTTGATACCCTGCTTGACATTTGACTGAATAATAGGCACCTACTCTAGTCTGGAAATCAGCATGTCTTGTTTAGATGCCTGCAGCCTACTTTTATTTTATGTTGGAGAGACGTGTTCCTATATCTGCTTTTTTTTTTTTTTTTTTTTTTTTTTTTTTTACCAGCATGTGAATAGCAACTAGAAGATTTTTGCAAATGGTATGGTATTTTGCTAACATGAGGATAACTAATTTGAGCCCAGGGCTAGCTTAACGTTGTTCAAACAGCGTTTAATCCAACTGCATAATTTTTATTACTGTCTATTATTACTCTCTGAATTAAAGACTGTTAAATTTCCATGTTACAGCCATGAAGATTTTTTTGAGCACAGCATGTAGCTCTTGTTCATCACTAATGCATGGCTAATATTGGTGACAATGCTGAATGATAATGTTCCATAGCTGAGAATTTACTCTATCAAATAGCATTACTGGGCTGTTTGTATGTTTGTGTGTGTTTATCAAAATCAATAGGAGACATTACTTTAGAATGGCCTCTGCTTCTTAAACACTGTGCTTGATATTTCCAGCACTGTGTGTCATAAACTGAGCTAGAAATTATCCTCTCTGAAATTCTTGAGGCTCTAGGTCTATATTTTGTCCAGCAAAGATCTCCATTTCTTTCCAAAATGTCTTCAGCTAACAGCTCGCCCAAAATGGACTTACAGGGCCCCCAGCAGAAGATTTCTTACATATCGTATATCATGAACAAAATACAATATCATAGAAGTCGACACTAAAGAAAAGGGATCCTAAGTTCATACATAAAAAGATTTGCTCTATGGCACTGGGTTAGGATGCAAAGCTCAGAGCTGAGCTGTATTTGTACATGATTCTGAGAACCTCCCTGAGCAAGTCCTGCAGGTGTGGCTGACGTAAAGCTATTTGTGATCAAATTCAAGTGTAAAGAAGAGTTCTTTAATCCCTTCATATCAGTAAGGAGTTTGCAGATACAGTGTGACAAACTGCTCAACATGAGACCAATGATAATAACATTTTTTAGGATGACATCCTCATGCCCCCCCAAACATGCAAACAAATGTGCATAAGTTCTATTTTTTTTTCATGTCAGTGTGGATGGTGAATTACAGGGCAGGGTTGAAATCCCAGAAGCTGTTCAAATTGTGTTGTCATTTGGAGGCAGCAAATGTCTTCCACTTTTTCCCTTCTTGCTTTTTCCCTTCCTTTAAAAAACAAAACTGAAAGCTTCTACTTCCCTCATCAAGTGTGTCTGGATCTAAGGGAGGTTGCAGAGAGAATGCAGCTGTTATTGTGAATCAGCAAACCTGAATCAGCAAACCTGAAAATGGATTTGTGTGACAGCTTTGTTTTTTTTTTTTTAAATAGGAAACTAAGAATCAAAGGACTTTTTTTTAATCTTTTGTTGCTCCAAGTATTTTTTATTTTCTAAGGCAATCCTTCCACTCAACCTTCCCACACTTGGCTGTCTATCTGTAAATGCTTTGCTTTCCTCAGTATCTTCCATGATATGTTACTAATTAAGAATCAGAGATGTTGTGACAGATGACATTGTTGATATTAAATAAAGTATTTGAAATAAAGTATTTAAATAAAGTAATTGTATATATATATACAATTAACAAATTCCTGCATCTTATGTTGTATTAAGTTTTCAATTACAGGTTTATCCTATTTTGCATTAATAAGTTTCAAATTTGGTAACACAGCAATTGCTTCATTGCAGAGATGTTTCTACAACATGCTGAAGTTCATTTAGACTACAGTGTTTGACAACAATTTGAAAATTCCTCTAGGCATCTTCCCCCATTGGCTAGATTTGTTTCTGGAGAGCAATTCAAAGGCACAAGGTCTGTCTGCCTTCTTGTAATCTGGATAGCACATTAGCATCAGTCCCAATCCCTGAGAAAAATAATCTAGATGATTGATAGATTATCATAGATTCTATGATTTTTGTTGGATGGGGGTGGGCAGTCCTTTAGTAGTGCTAAAATGAATAAAAGATTGAAAGAAGTTTGATTCTTCAACTGTTTTTCTCTAATGAAATGGAGTTCCGGTTCATGAACAGCATTTCCACAGCAGAGATATGAGTGTATGTGTTTGTGTGTGCGTAGAGAGAGGGACCAAAAAAACCAAAGCAAACCACTTACTGCAGACCTCCTTCAATCAAATGTAAACCACCCAGATTGATTTTAGCTAAGATGCAGTTTATTTTGAAGGCAGGATGCAAATGGTCTTGTCTGTTTTTGCTAAATATTGCCTATACCTGCAGCTCTTACTAGTTCATTATTGTGCTCAATGCAGCATTCACTTAGAAATGTTTCAGAGCAAGAAACACCAATTGCTGAAGAGTAGATTTTAGTTTCCCAGATTAGTTTGCAACACAAAACAAATTCTGTGGGTTCATAAAGCTGGGCACTACTAACACAAACTGTGCAAATCTGAATACTAAAACTTTCCTAAACTCAGCTAAATCTAGAGTCAAGTGCTAGAGTTAGGATTATAAAACAGCAAATTCAAGAATACAGCATCCTATTACAACCTTGGTTCAAATCCTTACAGAAAATCTCTGAGCTCTTCAGACTATTTTGGATGTTACAGAAAACATCTTAACCTAACATTTGTCTAATTTAAAAATTGAACTCTTCCAAATGTATTTTGTAATTCTGTTGAATTTTAATGTCTACACATATGTACACAAGCATTTTATTACTAGGAAAAAGTGGAATTATGAGATCTGGGAGCAGAGATGGGAGGTGTATAGATGAAGCAGGTGAGTACACACAGAAGCACCTGAGATTTTTGGGAATTTACTAGTTGAGTGTTAAGTTCAGTAGAATAAACTGTGAGTATAGTTAATGTAAACATTTACATTCATATCTTTTCCATGATGGTTCAAATAAGTCCACAGAACATCTATTCCAAATGATGACAAACCTTATGGAAGAGGCAAAAAAAAAGTGTCCTTTTTATCTGTTAAAGTTTTTCATACAAAATAAGAATACAATATATGTGATATACAGCAATTGTATCTTACCGATTGTGTATTATGACCTCTTAATGTCCATTACTGAAAACATCTAATGGTTTACTGAGTGGGCAGCCAGCATGCCAGTTGTCTAGCAATGAAAGATAAAAATCTTTCTATGTATGTGCACATTTTATTGCACATCCATCAATAAAAACCTCTTAAATTATTTTATATAATTATATTGGAGGCATTACTACAGTAAAAGACCTCTCCAAAGCAAGTATCTTAAACAAAACTTGTTTTTCTGGTTAATTTTATTGCTGCTTAAATTGGTACTTAACATCTGAGTGTTAAAAATATATATCTTTAAAAGATAGAAATAAATCTCAGCATAAAGTTAAATACTTAGATTGAAATTACCCCCAAAAAATCAGCTTTACATAAGCATGGTGACAGCAGTTTTCTGCATACCAGTACTGCATTCAGCAATACTTAGCAATCCAACACTATGTATCCTTGAAAAGGACACTGACGTGAAAACCCCTAAGCATTTCAGGGATCCAGTAACATAGACCGATTTCTTCTTATTTCAGATGTAGAGCACTTCTGTTTAACTAACAAATTGGATTTTATTTCCCAGTCAACTATATCTTCCAGTGACTGACCACCATCCAGTCCTGAAATAAATGTTGCCTGATTAAAGTAGTAAAGGTTAAAGCATTTAAAACACATGCTGTAGATCTCAGAGATCAAGTCAAGATGGGTAAAGGCAAGAATTATTAGAGGATTTATGAAATCTGCCCTGAAAAAATTAATTCATTGGTTTAGCCAAAGGCCTGTCAATGAATTCAAGAACTTTACAAAAAAATGGAACATCTGTTGCATATTTAAAGGTTCTGTTTATATGTGAATGTAGTGGATTATTCATTCTGAGACCGAACACACAGTTTACATGAGTGTATTTGGAAATTAATTTGAAATCGCTCTCATGTCTTTGAGGATTGGGGTAATCCATGGAGGACTTGCAAAACTATTAGTCCTCAAGCCTTTGGAGTGACAGAGGAGAATTAGACCTTGAGTGAAGTTGAATAGTACATATATAAACCTGGATAATGACATTGTCATAACAGCCTACTGCCTCAGCTGAGTTAATAGCAGTCTTCCTTCTTTTTTTTTCCTTTCCTTATTTTTTTCTGAAAAGAATTAATTATGTCTTTTTAGAAACAAAGCAGAAGTTTCTCTTCCTTTTGTGATCTTTCTGAGAAAATGTAAGAATTTTGATTCTAATTTTCATTAAGTACTGACTAATCTTGCTCTGTTTTAGAAAATCACATAAGTCCCGCTTTGCTAAAAGAATTTATGTCTCTAATTCTCTCGCTTTGAATTAGAGGTACAGATCAGAAAATCTACATCAGGCCAATGTTTAAGTACTTAACTATTTTTCTTCTATATTCATACGCAACTTTTATTGAAATACACAACACAGATTCTGTAGAAATGTGAATCAGTGTTCTTCTTTGTACTAGTTTTATTTACTTAATGTACATAAAAATATAAATTAATACGGCCACATAGTGATTGAGATTTTTAAATCTTTCCATATTTTGCCTAAGATGTGTGTCCAACCTGCTTGTCTTATGTACTTGTTACCTTCTTTTTATTTATGTTTAAAGAAAAATAAGAATTAAAAAATGAAAGGTGCTTTATTACGTGTATGCATGAACTACATTGTGTATTTTCTATGCTGCAGTTCCTCTTCACTCAATGCAGTCCAGGCAAGCCCAGCTATGTCCCTAAAGTGTTCCAAGAAAACATCACACCACTGCAAATTCTGTTCATACCACTGCCCTGGTGAAGAGGGACAGGGAGGGTTTCTTGATTAACTCTTCAAACCATGACAAACACCCAGAAAATAGAGAACACTGAGACAACATTATAGCTGAGACATTTATTCTTCTCCATCTTCTGCAGTGACTTCAGCCACTCCCTTTATTGTCATGGCTCCTTCAGCTGTAGCAGTTATGTGACAAATGTCACCAAAGATCTAACAACTGCACAACTCTTGGACATGGATTATTTCCTCCCATCTACACACTTGGAGTTCTGTACGAGTGATTGGTTCATCTCTTGTTTAAGATTAAAAGTGGCATGCTGTACAAGTAGTGGCAGCAATGAGGGTGCTTTGGGAAGTGTTCTTCCAAAATCTAATAAATGCTATCTTTCTTTGACACTGGTTCATTCCTCAAATATGCTAGCAAAAAACAAAACAAAACAAAACAGAAATTGTAATCAAATTTAACAGCAAACACTACTCACAGAAAAAAAGATAAATCTGCTCTATTTAAAAATAGGGAAATATATTAATGTTGCAATTCAATCCCTAAGTATGTCTGAATACTGTTTTATTAGGTTGTGGGAGATGGAGAGGTCAGCTTAACTTCGCTGAATGTTGACTCACTGATAATGAGGTTCTGGAAGAGAGACACAAGGTCTGAATAAACAGGGGTGTTTTGTACCTAGGCACAAGATAAGATTTTTGCTGTTTGTGAAGACTTGTTATGGAATTTGCTTGCTTTCTAGCCAATGGATTTTTAGTGGAAATGTACTGAATACATGTGTTAGAATATAAAAAGCTTGCTTAGAAGAATAAGCATGGATATACAAGAAAAAGAAATCTTCCTTGTATGAGAACCCTGTGTCATGTTGCTAACTTGAGGCATTAAGTAACAATTTTTATTTATTTATTTTTAATAAAGAAATCTACTACATCTCTTGAGATGAATTAATTTTGAAAAGTATGTTTTTGACCATAACAGCAATTACTTTTTAAAGTTATATATTTAATTAATTAATTGTTCAATGGTTTGTAGACAACCTATTTTCTACATCCTGAAAAAATCCAGTATCAACATGGAATTTGCTGGATAAAGTGATTCATAGAAAATGTACATGCATGTACAAGGCCTGCTCCGAAGTAAAGCCTCCTGTTTTATTATGTATCTATGTAATACCCATGGCTTCAGAGGTGGAAGTTGGTGATATAATATTCCTATTCACTCAAGGCAGCCCAGGCAAATCAAAAGGTTGGACACTCATGCCGTATAATTTGTTAACGGCTCTGAAAGAGCAGTAGAGATAGTTTACAGTGTTAGATTTAAAGGACGCTTTCTTTCGCATAACTCCAGATGCTGGAGCAAGAATTTTTGCTTTTGAATGGGAAAATCCAGATTTCAACTGTAAGACTCAACTCAAGTGGGCAGTCTTATCACATGCTTTTAAGAATAGCCCAACAGTCTGGGGGAACCAATTAGACAAAGAACTGGAGGTATGAAAAAGGACACCCTGCAAAGATGGTCAGTGTTATTGCAATATGTGGGCAGCACACTCCCAGCTTTGTTTCCGCAGCTATTGTATGATAATCAATGACTAAACTTCCTAGGAAATGGAGGATGCCAGATATTAAAAGAAAAAGCCCAAGTGAGCAAAGAGACTGTTGTTTATCTAGGACTTGTGATTTTGCAGGGGCAGCAACAGTTGGGGACAGACTGGCTGCCAAATTCTGGCTCCTTCAATCTCCAGAGTACTTAGAGCCTTCCTTGGGATGATGGGTTGGTGCAGATTGTGGATGTCAAACTACAGATTGCTAGTAGGGCTTCTTTATGAGACTAAGGGAAAAGACATTTGGTATGGACACCTGAGTGTCAGAAAGCCTGCAAGGAGTTAATAGTAGCATTTCCGTCAGCCCCTGATCTGGGGTTATCAGATTTACTTAATCTTTCTGAGTTGTATTGTATGTTAAATCATGACTGTTTGCAAACTGCTGAAAAAGTATATTCTGCCTATCAGGATTTGAAGGGCAGGCCTCTCCCTGAACCAGACATAGAGTTGTTCAATAACAGCAGTAACTTTGTTTAGGAGGCATAGCAGTAGAGAGAGTTCACAATAGTTGCAGCCAGCAAAGTGGAGGAAGCGAAAGCACTGGAGGCCAATACTTCAGCTCAAAGGGTGGAACTGGTAGCATTGATACAGGCCTTGGAATTACCTGAAGGAAAGAGAGGATATGTATGGATGGACTCTAGGTATGCCTTTGGTGTTGTCTACACTCACAAAGCACTATGGAAAGAAAGATGACAGTTGAGTGCACAAGGCTCTTGGGGAGTAAAGTACGAAGAGGATATTCTTTGAATACTGTAGGCTGTCCAGATGCAGGCAATTTTGTAAAACCCACCAGTCTGGGCAGAGATAGATTAGAAGACAAAAACACAAAAGAAGTAACGGAACAGAGCATCCTAGCCCTTATATTAGCAAAGAAGTAGAAGTTAGATGTTCTTTTACATTTGAAAGCTGATAGGCGGATTGCTGAAGAGTTAGAGGCCATCCAAAATGCAGGAGGATGGCTGGAAAGTCCTAAATCCCAGGTGGTATTTACCCTCCTGATAATGATGAAGTTAATAAGGGAGAGACACAAGGGAACCGACGGAGGCAGTGAAGCATTAGTTATTAGTTAGTCAGGTCATAAGTGCTTGAATGACAAAAACTGCTAAAGCCATAGTCAGAAGGTGCTAGGTCTGTTTAAGGAATAACCGCATAAGAAGGAAGAATCCCTCCTTGGCAGTAACAAAAAAGGGAAATGCCCCAGGGGACAACTGGCAAATTTATTTCTTAGAGTTAACCCAACAAAATCTATTAGACTTGGATATCTTTACAGCCTAGGCAGATAGTTATTCAGGATGACTGGAGACCTTTCCTTGTTGCACCAACAAAGCAAGGATGGTAGTAAAGTGGCTTTTCAAATAAATAATCTCAAGATTTGGAGTCAGCCAAGGGATGTCTTCTGATAGGACACCCCATTTCATCACTGAGGTAATAAACCAAGTAAGTGCAGCTTTAGGGATTGAATGGTACTTATGTACTCTTTGGCATCCCCAATCTAGGAGGAGGGAAGAGAGAAGGAATCAGACCCTGAGGAGACAAATGAGCAAGATTTGCCAGGAATCCAATCTGAAATGTCCACAGGTCTTGTCATTGGCTCTGTTGAGAATTAGGGTGAAATCTCAGAAAGGGGTCCAGATAAAACCCTGTGAGTTTTCATATTGTAGATCATATCAAGTTCTAGTATTTTCTGGAAATGAATCCAGGATAGGGGAGGCAGGTCTACAATCTTATTTAATTTCCTGAAGAAAAATGGTAAATGTGGCAAAGTGCCACATCATAATGAATTAACCTCTGACTTTAGACAGTCTGGTTCGTTCAGTCCATCCTGGGGTTTATGTTTATTTGAAGGCTTGGAACTCTGAGCCCCTGCAGGAAAAGTAGAAAGGATCTTATCAAGTACTAGTTACTATCTATATGTCTATAAAGGTTGTGGGGGAGGAATCATGGCTCCACTATACTTCTAGTAAGGCCACCAGACTCAGGAAAGGATTCATCACAACCTTTGGTTCCAGAAGAGTGGAGCATCATGGAGGGAGAAGGTCCTCTGAAGTTTGAATTTAACTGGAAAAACAGATCAACTGCTACTGGTCAAGTATTGCAACATATTTTAGTCAAGACTGTGGGCATGTCATATTTTTGGGACTGGTAATTGTGGTAATTTAGTGTGTATTTGTTTTGCAAACATATGCTGTGTGCATGTGACCTGTTTAATCTCACTGTTAGGGTAAAACCGGTGTTCAAAATAAGGGATGGTGAAGAACTGTAAAAATATAGTAATTGACAGGTAAGTTAGGGTAGGAACAATGGAAAGACCAAACTTAGTATTTTTACTGTTGCTGTGAGGACTATTAAAAACTAGGGAATGTATGATTTTGAAACTGTTGCAATCATTTGGGAAGATGCATAGTACTAGCAGCCCCACAGTATATATACCTAGCTGCACTCAGCCACACTTCCTTTAGTACGAGGAATCTTGACCTTTAACCTTTCAAGGATGTGGCAACCCCTGCATTAGGGGGAAACCAAGATAATGGTTTAAGTCCCTGGGGGCACAAAAGTGTAATAGGTTCATTAAATCCTGTCAAAAGGTCAGGGAAGGAATAGAAAAACTTTGGATAGGGAAAGCCCTTGAGAAATTTGGGATTTCTCTTTCTGGATGGCTATCTGATTTGCTGTAGACATTGACAATGGTCCTGATAATAATAACAGTGGTAGCAATAATAGCTGCGTAAAATTGGCAATGATGCAATACTATGATGATGATACTATGCAGAAGTTAGACTTCTGAAGTTGCTTGACTGTGACAGTCTCTAAGGGGGGAAATGTAACAACTACACCAACACATAACATTGTACATTTTTACACATTCCATGTCTACATTGTACTACTCATTTTATTTTGTAATGTATTTTGAGCTGTCTGCATTTCAAAGCATTTTGAGTTATCATGGTGGTAAAACACAAAGAAGCCATGAAGCACATAGATTGGGAAGTAAAAAAGAATGACAACTAAACATAGCCACTAGATTTGCCAATTGAATGTATAGCCAAACAAAACACACGAGGTGGCCTAAATCCAAACAGGCTATACCAACATCAAGGTTTTGTTATTTTTGCTATTGGGATATGTGGAAACATCATAACATCATGTGGAGCACAGAGAAGAAGAACTACATGTCCCCGAGGACCTCAGGGTCAAAGAGGAATATACGTCACGGAAGTGACGCTCACTCTCTCTCTCATTGCCTGGCAGTGGGTGTGGGTGTGCTTCCAAGCTGTGCACCTTCAATTTCAAAGTAGGATTCTTGGTCTTTGGAAACCTCTCTTTCTCTTATTTTACTTGATTTATTAGCCTCAATTTCAATTAGATTGTATTATAGTGTGTTATGTTGCATTCCAATATCATAGTTAGTAAAATAAGTTTTCCTCCCTAAATCCTTGCTGCTTCTCTGTTTGTTTCCTTGAGCCCAGCTCCCATCTCCCTATCCCTTTTCCTTTTTTCCCTTCCCATTTTCCGGGGCCGGGGGGCCCATGGGCCTACTGGCCCTCTGTCACGGACACAGATTGATCTAGATAACTCCGTGACAACCAAATAGTTTGTAGCAACCAATCGGTAACGCTTATGCAACTTTAAATGCATCAAGTAAAATGTGTATAATCTGAAGGCTTTCCACACTGGGCATTCACATTAGGTGGAGTGATCCCCTGTGCATCTGGTCCTGTAATAAGGGATACTGCCTCTTAATACCGTGTTGATGTTAAGGAATTATCTTTCAGACTGACATTTTTGTTCGGTAACAGTTGGAGTGCATGCAGAGGAAACACAAAAATGATCCAAGGGATGGAAAACTTCTACAAGAACAAGGTGAAAGAGCTGGGGATGTTCAGAGCAGAGAAAAAAAAGGCTCCAGCAGGATCTGGCAGTGGCTTTTCAGTATCTAAAGGGGACGTATAAGAAAGAAGAAGATAGATTGTTTAGCAGGGTCATTGTGATATGACAAGGAAAAAGTTTGCTAAATTTTGAAAAAAATGATTGCTATCTAAAAGAGGAGCAATTTAGATTTGATATAACGCTTTCTTTATTATAAGAGTGTTGAAGCATTGGGACAGATTGCCTGGAGAAGTGGTTGTTTCGATCCAATTATTGGAGGAGATAAAGGCAGCATATGAGTCCAGTGATTCATTACAAATTCTAAGCAACTTTGGAATACAGAGAAGATGGTGAAGTTAGTGATAGTAAAGAAAGAAATCCTAGTGAATGGTTTACAAAGCAGGGATCCAGTTGCAGTACATTTGAGGGGGTGCCGTGACTTCCTCATAACTCATCAGGTTTTTATCCACTCCATAGCATCCTTTTGGTTGCCAGGGACAGCAGCTGGTTGTTAGGGGCACTTCTGATTTATTTGTCAGGGGCAACAGTAGTTGCAACATCATGGCTATAGTACATGTCCTTCTAATGGGGTAATAAGCAATTGATCACATGATTGTTAAATGGTGAGCTGTTAGGTATGTGCATTGACTGTATGGTGGCTCTCTCCTCTGAGTCAACCCCCATAGGTCAGCTTGAATGCCCAAAACAAGCAACACCTTAAAACATTTCTCCTGGTCACCTATCAGCATGTTTCTCTTACTGCTGTAGTCATGATAACCATTAACCCCAAAAGGGCCAGAAAGATGATCCTGGTAGCTACAGAACTATCAGTCTCACCTCGGTGCCTGGGAAGGTCATGAAACGTATAATCTTGGGAACCATCGTGGACCAATTAAAGGTCAACCAGGGGATCAGGCCCAGTAAGCATGGGTTTATGAATTGTTGATCCTGTCTGACAAACCTGATTTCATTCTATGACAAGGTGATCAGCTTGGTGGATGAGGGTCGATGTGGTCTACCTGGACTTCGGTAAGGCCTTTGACACTGTCCCCAATAACATTCTCGTGAAGAAGCTGGCCGCCCATGGTCTGGGTGGGTGTATGCTCTGATGGGTAAAACACTGGCTGCATGGCCGGGCCCAAAGAGTTGTGGTCAATGCAGTTGAATCCAGTTGGTGGCCAGTCATGAGCAGTGTCCCCAAGGCTCAGTACTGGGGCTGCTTCTGTTTAACATCTTCATTGATGATCTTGATGAGGGGATTGAGCGCACCCTCAGTAAGTTTGCAGATGATACCAAGCTGGCAGGGAGTGTTGATCTGCCAGAGGGGAGAAGGGCACTGCAGAAGGACCTGGATAGACTGGATCAATGGGCCAAGGTTAATGGCATGAGTTTCAATAGGGCCAAGTGTCGGGTGCTGCATTTTGGCTACAACAACCCCAGGCAACCCTACAGGCTTGGGGAGGTGTGGCTGGAAAGCTGCCTGATGGAAGGGGACCTTGGTGTGCTGATGGACAGTCAGCTGAATATGAGCTAGCAGTGTGCCCTGGCAAACAAGAAGGCCAATGGCATCCTGGCTTGTATCAGGAATGGTATGGTGAGCAGGGCTAGGGAAGTCATCCTGCTCCTGTACTCAGCACTGGTGAGGCCTCACCTTGAGTACTGTGTTCAGTTTTGGGCACCTCAGTACAGAAAGTATGTGGAGGTACTGGAGCAGGTCCAGAGAAGGGCAATGAGGCTAGTGAAGGGCAACGAGGCTAGTGAAGGGCTTGGAAAATCAGCCCTATGAGGAGAGGCTGAGGGAGCTACAGCTGTTTAGTCTGGGGAAGAGGTGGCTGAGGGGAGACCTTATTACGCTCTTCCAGTACCTGAAAGGTGCTTACAGAGAGAGTGGACCTGGTCTCTTCTCACTGGTGACAGGTGACAAGACAAGGGGAAATGACCTCAAGTTGAGCCAAAATAGATAGGTTTATGTTGGACATTAGGAAACACTTATTTACAGAAAGGGTGGTTAAACATTGGAATAGGCTCTCCGGGGAGGCGGTTGAATCAATGTTTAAGAGTCGTTTGGATGTGGCTCTCGTAGATATGATTTAGCAGAGGGTTGTTAGAGTTAGGGTACTATGGTTAGGCTGCGGTTGGACTTGATGATCTTTGAGGTCTCTTCCAACCTGGGTGATTCTATGATTCTATGATTCTATGATTCTATGATTCTATGATTCTATGTCTCTGATGGGTGCCACTGAACAAGCTTTAAGCCAAAAACTCTTCCAGCTTCTTACAGTGGTGGATCCCCATTCTTGGAGACATTCAAGGTCAGGCTGGGCAGGGCTCTGAGCAGCCTGATCTGGCTGTAGGTGTCCCTGTTCATTGCAAAGGAATTGGACTAAATAACCTTTAAAAGACCATTCCAACTCAAATGATTCCATGATTCTACTATGATAGTTCTACACTTCTCCGTCCCCTCCACCCCCACAAATTAGAGACCACCTCTTCTAACAACAGTATTTATCCAGGATTGCTGGCACATTCACATTTTCCATCTGCATTTATGTATTTAAATCCTTGAGCTTTGACTACACAACTTGGGAAGAAAATCAAGAACTAATAATTTAGCTGAACTCCTTGTCAAGGTGAAGCTCACACTGACCCAGTCTTAGTGGGAATCAAGGTCTACTCTCATTGGTGTGTCTGCATGTCTACCATGTGGGGACAGTTCAATGGTTTACAAATCTTTTTGATAACATGGTGGTGTCAATTATGGACATATCTGCATGGCAAAATCTTCCTTTTTCACATGCGGGATAGTACAGAACAGATAAGTTCAGGAGCACCTACCACATGTTGTTATACTACCATATGTGATTTTTTTTGGTTAATCCTTTGCCTTTCCACAGTTCTGGTTAATATGAACAAAGGTCATTTGTTCTACAGGCAGACATTCTATGTTGAAAAAATTATCTCTTGCTTTTCTTAACCTCATACATTGTAAAATGTCTACCAGCAACTGTAAAATTTATATTAGAAGTAAAACTAACACATTCCTCTAATTGCCTCCTTGGCATTCATTATTTTCCTAGTGCCATGTCTGAACAGCTTATCTGGCAGCAAAGGCACAATTCTGAATTATGTGATTTTGACATTCCTAAATAAGAAACAGATGGCATGTGTATTTGCAGTGATTCGCGTGGCTGGATTTGACTCAACTGTATCACAGGGATGCAGGTGCTACTCTTACTCAATTAATAGAAGAAAAGGAGGAGCAGAAGATTTTAATTTAATGTTTACTTTGGCAAAAAATATATCTGGGCAAATCTGATTTGGGGAAGTGCCATTACAGGGTGTTTTCATCTGTAAACAATTTGTAGGAAAGTGTAATCATGCAGAGATGAAAGATCTGCAGACAAAGAAGAACTTGTAGGTCAGAAAGGCTAAGTGGAAAGACATGCCAGGCTCTGGCTAAGTGGAAACTCAGCAGCAGAAAACTTATGAAATTTCTCCTTAAAGGAAACAGTGACAAGGATCATTTCTTCACTATTGTCTGGTCTTTACAGACTGCAGTTGCACTACACACAGCTTAGACACTTGTGTACTGGCAGCCATAAGACATATAATTATGGGGGAGGAGAAGGCAGAAGGGAGGGACTGAGTTCCAAGTTTATTCAAGAAAGTAATGGTTGTTTTGTAGCCAACTGGAGGGAAGCTTTCTTCATTCAGCAAAAATGGTATCTTTCTATTTCTTCTGCAAGGCCTGAGAGAACTGTGGGAGTATCTGAAGATACAAAGTCTTTCTGAACAATGCTGGAAAAAAATTGAAGTAAAAAGCCAAATCTTCAAGCATCTTGTCTAATTACTGAAAAATCCTATAGGTTGAAAAGAATGATGTGGAACTGGATTTTGTGCCCTCAGTGTGGGTAAGAAGGCAAAAGGAATAGTACTTCTATTACTAATCTCAAAGAAATAATTTTCCTTTCAAAGCTGTGGAAATCTAGACCATTACCTGTAATTTTGATTTTTCTTTCTTTTTTACAAAGTTAATATTTCAGCACCAATAAGCTCAGTTTCCTTAGTTGTAGTTCCAAGTTGAAACTCTCTGTAAAGATATTGACTTAAAAATTGTTTCTTGCATTGTTTCATCTGCAGTGAAGATCCGATACACTAGCAACTTTTAAGGCCAGTTTATTTTTTTAATTTATATTTAATTCTATTTCTATGCCTTCTTAATCTTTAAACATAATACCAAGAGATAAATTTAATTGCCAGACCAAGTAAAACCCATTTTAGAGCATATGCGGGCAGAGGAATAATGCACGAAATGAAAGTGATAGGATAGGCAGGGGTAGAAACTGCATGTCACAAAAGTATAGTCAAGATAAAGTTAATATACCAGGCAAATAGGTTTAAACCTTCAAGTCCTCAATGAAGATACCGTACTCATTTCTGTGAAGGGAGGTTTAGACCATGAGTATTCAGGCAAACGTTCTTACTTCCATCTCTTACTGCAATGTTTAATTAATTCCTGAAGGAAGTAGCTGAAAATCTCCTTTACAGTTCAGTAACATTACATAAATCATTCAGAGAAAAATCTCTCTGTAGCATTTTCACAGTAGGTGTTAGCGAGCTCTCCTCCATACTGTTTGCATTCAGACTACCTAGAATATTTTTACGGGTAGCAAATATGACATATTCTACAACCCTGGGGAGACATTTTTACACATTTTTCCCTAGTCAGCACCACACATACAAGTAGAAAAGGTGGAGGCTTATAATAGACGTGGATATTTTCATACCTTCTCTTGGGCTGCCTGTTAATTTGTAAGAAAAGGCGCTGCTCCGAGTGACGCAGTCTATGCACAGAGGTACCAGGAGGGATCACTCCAGGTGTGGAGCTGCACACTGTGGAACAATATCTGATTTCACATCAGACCTCTATCACAAAATTCTTTGTAAAAAACAGAAGGGGAAGAAAAAAAAAAAAAAAAAAAAAAAGAAGGAAGAAAGAAACAACAAAAAAGTCGTCTTATCCTAAAGATGACTTGTGCAACTACAAGATGAAGTTAGCACTATCTTTTGGTTCCTATACCCATGTTTTACAGATCTACGTGCATTCAGATTACCAACATAAACATCTGTGATGTCAAACTATGGTCAAGAAATAATCTGTTAAAAAAAAAAATAAAAATTGAGTAAATTCCTTAACTTCTACATTTTCAAATGCTAGATTATTTATTTTATAAGCAGCAACATGTGTGAACCCGAAGGATTTCAAAAAGAACAACTCATTGACAGTTCTGTGGTAACATCTAACTGAGTAGGGAAAAAACTGAACTGATGTTCTCCTTTCCACTCATATATTTCTGCAGAGACATAATTGAGCCCCAAAACTATTGTCCTTTTGGCATCTTTAACTCATGGCCAGGAAATTAACTCTCACTTTATTTCTGTCAGTACCATGACAGTACCTCTGTCAGTACCTCTCCTTGAAATAGACAGCTATTGAAAAACAGAGTGTTATATTCTCATTTTGAACTTGAGTGGGAAATGTGTTTTTCTAAACACCCACTAGTAAGTTTCATTTTCTGTATTTTGACTGGACGTTGCCAATACAAAATCAAGACACGTATACTATAATGTGATGGTACATTTGACAAAACACATGGGATTAAAAACTGACATACTGGAAGAAGGAAACATGTTAGTATTCATGGTCAGTTTTATAAAGTGATGCCTTTTGGTGATCAAATATGCTAGTTCTTGTTATCAGATGACTTGTTTGATCACATTACAAAGAAAATCCTGTTAGTTTAAAGAATCATAATGTCTAAGCAGCGCTGACATACGTTTACAGAATGAGTCAAACTTGAAACCTAAGATTCCAAAATATGCAGATAGCAAGTTTGTAGAATCATAGAATGGCTTGTATTGGAAGGGACCACAAGGATCATCAGGTTCCAACCCCCTTGATACAAACAGAGTTTCCAACCACTAGATCAGGTACTAGATTAGATTGCCTCATCCAGCCTGGCCTTAAACACCTCCAGGGATGGGGTATCTCTCTGGGCAACCTGTTCCAGAACTTCACCACCCTCTCAGTAAAAAAATTCCCAGACATCTAATCTAACACTTACCTCCTTTAGTTTAAAATCTGTTCCCCTTGCCCTATCACTATTTACCTGTGTAAAAAGTTTATTTTCATTATGTTTATAAACTCCCTTTAAATATTGGAAGGCCTCAATGAGGTCTTTTGTCAGCCCTTTCCAGGCTGAACAAGCCAAGCTCCATCAGCCTGACTTCACAGGAGAGGTGCTCCATCCTTTGGATCATCCTCATAGCTATCCCTCTGGACCCTCTCCAGAAGGTCCACAACTTTCTCATGCTGGGGGCCCCAGACTTGGGTATGATACTCCAGCTAGGGCTTCATGAGGGCAAGTTCTCCTTATTTATCTCCACTGAAGGGAGATGTTTCCAGTTCCCCCAAAAGCTGTTTTGATAATACAACAAAAATATTTGAAGTATGTGCATAATTATCCACATACACAGGTCACTCAGAAAGCAATGCCTCTCATTTATTTCCATGGAAACTAAAATGGATATAAAAAGCACAATAACACTAGAAAAAAATAGAGAAAATTCTCAGCTATGAAACTATCTTTTAACTGTCATCAACATTAGCTATTCGTGTTCTGCCTCGGACGTCATGGGCCAACATAATAAAATCAGGAAGCATTACTTTCAGAGTGGCCCTCATATAATTTTGCCTGACAATTTTAAACTGGTAAAAAAATAATAATAATTCTCTCCTCTCCTACTCTTTAACCATGTAAATGCCTCAAGAACCTTGAGTGAGCTTTCTTTTCCTTTAAAAAGGTCATTCAGAAATGCCTAAATACTGATGCTAATTGGGTTGAACAAAACAGGCAGGTGAGCCTGTAAATTACCTCTAGCCAATTGTAGGATAAGAAACTGCTGCTTGGCAACAAAAACCCAGGATAAAATTCATATGATTGTACAGAGGAAGGAGTTACACATCATCATTCGAAGATTCAGACAGCTGCATTTTCCTGCTATATTATGTATATCAAAAACATGAAAACCATAACCTTAATAACTGTTTTGAAAAGGGTTTTAATCATTAGATAGGTAGATCCATTATTCTGAAGACGTTTATATCTCTATTTTCTCAGCAACATGTTTATGAACGTATTTATGTTATTCATAACAGACATGAATGAATATGCCCCCATAATACTTTCCTGAAGCGTGGGAATACTTTCTCTCGTGTCTTATAAATGGAGAACTGAAACATTGAGATATGAAACAACACACAGGTAAAGTAACACTAGCATCTTCTGAATTATACTGATATGAGTTGCAGCTTTTTAAATCCTTGACAGACAACACTCTGGTTTGTTCAGATAATGAGAAGGGTCTGTGTCTTTGTATTGAACAGATAAGGGATGTTCCACCAAACTTTGTATTTGAATAAATGAGGAATGTTCCAGGACTCTTTGTATGGAATATGCATGTATCTCTGGGAACACCTCTGAATGTATATAAACTGAAGACCTTTTTATGCAAGAGATGTGTGATAGGAGGGGAGTATCTCTCATACATCCAGTTGCTGTTGTTAAAGAATGTCTGCTTTCCAACACTCCAACTTGAGTCTTGAAGAGTTTCTTGATCAGCTGCTTCATGGTAACAGTATCTTTGGAGGAAGTATAATTTATCAGTCTTAACGTATTTTCAAGTAAGTTACTGATTATATCATGCTAAGGTATGGTCAGAAAGCAGCTAAGCAGCTGCGGTGTTTAATTATTCTTGTTCCATGGGAGTACAAGAGTTTGATTGTTAACTTTTCATGATACATACCAACAACAGAGAAACTGCACAGATCATTTAAGAAGCAAAATAAGGAAATCTATAATTGATATTTCCAGAGCCAAAAAAAAAAAAAAAAAAAAAAAAAAAAGTTTATTATTGTGTCTTAATTATTCTGAGATTAAACCAGTGCTTCTGAGAAACTACACCAGGTTCATATGGCCAGGCAAACAGCACCTGGTGATAAAAATCAACAGTGACAAATGCAGTCTTTAGGTCAACAATGTGCCTGTTTCAATAACAACCACCACCACCTCTCTGTAACCACGCACACACACATACCCCCACCCTGACAGTTATCAGGTTTTTAAAAGCTTTATTGCTTTTTCTTTAAAGCATGCACTTCTAGTTTTGCCATGTGGAAGAAAAAATCAAAGACCAATCCAAACAGAAAGCAATAAATCATGATTTTTTTTTTTTAATTTAAAGAGAGAGTATCACGAAACAAGGTTACCTCTAAGGTTTACTGATACTTGTTTGGTTTTTTGTTTGTTTGTTTGTTTTAGTCTTACCCCTGTTGGTATTTCCAAACAGTCTTCAATAAGCTGATTCTCTATATATTTCTGCGAATATATTTGGTCAAAATAAATTCCCTACTGTTAAACCTTAGCAAAAATCAAAATATAAAAAAAAAAAAAGTGACAGAATAGTAGAGAAATGAAAATTCTTTGATCCAAATAATGACTTTGAAGATCCAAGGGATGTTCAGTAAGTAATGAAGCAAGTTCATTTTGATCTTGATATTCCCATGGTAGTTCTAGACTCCTCAGGGCTTAGTACAGCAACTGCATATTAGTTCTGTTTTTTTGTTTAAATCTAATTTTAAAAGATAGATAGGTATAATTTATTGTAAATAATCAGAAGTGAAACTTAAATTTTAAAATTAAACCTACTGTGGGTTGACCAAATTTTCATCTTGAGAATTGAAATGGTGAAATAGTAATTCATTCAATTTAACATGATTAAGTGCACTGAAACACTTCCAGTGGGATTATTCAAGGCATGCAAAAGTCTAACTCATGCTTAATGCCCTGGTTTTCAACCACAAATCCTGTTCATTTGCCTTGGAATGAGCAGAACTGATTGTCTAAATGCCTTGGATGGTATATAATCATAGGAGAGCTTTCAATGACAAGATGTGCGTCAACTACTAATTATTATTTACTACCATTAATCTAAATCAAAGTTGATAGAAATGACCACCACTTCATTTTGCAAGTTTGATTGTTTCAAGATCTTAAGGATGATAATTGTTTCTAGGCAGTTTGTGTGGGTGTAAGTGGAAGGTGTGGTTGAAAGAAATAGGATCAGTCAAATTAGAGATTGAATGAATTGTTGTGGGACATGAGTGCAACAAGGCAATGTTACTTCTCACTCATTAAGCCTCTTAAACAGGTAGTATTTCCTGATTGAGTTCCAAGGGCAAAATCAAACGAGCAAATGGGATTCTTATACCAGCTCCATCTCTGACATTATAAGTCTTTTCTTTATGTAAAACATGTGGGTCTTTTAGTATCAAAGTATCAAGAGACAGAATGAAAAACAAATGAATCTGAAAGGCTCAGGCCTAAATGTTTTAATAAAAATTTGTGATGAGACCAACCAGTTATTTCAAAAAGGCTGAGATTTGATATTAATGATTATGAAAGAAAAGCTCTCTAAGGTCCAGAGATAAAACAGATATCATTTTGACAGTATCTACAGGAACTTTTAACAGCTTAGTAACATTATCTTTGTTAAAACAGGACAAATTTTGATACATCATACTTTTTTGCCTTAGATTAAGTCACAACCAACTACAATCAAAGCTTCTATTCCTGCCTCCCAGGGCAACATCAAGATCCTAAAACCAAAGAGAGAAAATAAAACAATCTTGAAAATATTGCATGAAATAAAAAATATACTCCTTAGTGAAGAACAGTGTAGAAAATAGACATTACTAGAAAGACTCAAGTATAAAATATTACCTTTCAGGTAAATTCCTTATTTATTCTGGGGATTATAATTTGTTGACCTAAAGCTCCATATTTTTATCATTAACTAGATCTCAGTCGTGACAATGACATTACACTTTAATAAAAGAAAATAAGAAAGAAAGAGAGAGAGAAAGAGAAAAAGACAGAAAGAGCAAAAGACAGGAGGGGGGAAAGAGAGAAAGAAAGAGAAAGTGAAAGAGCAAAAGAACGAGTGAAAGAAAAAGAAAGAGCAAAAGAGAGAGAGAGAGAGAAGGAGAGAGAAGGAGAGAGAAGGAGAGAGAAGGAGAGAGAAGGAGAGAGAAGGAGAGAGAAGGAGAGAGAAGGAGAGAGAAGGAGAGAAAGAGAAACGGGAAAAGGGAGAAAGGGAGAAAGGAAGAAGGAAGAAAGGAAGGGAGGAAGGGAGGCAGAATGTAAGGAGGGAAGGAAGAATGTAAGGAGGGAAGGAGGGAAAGTGGGTAGGAAGGAAGGAGGGAAGGTGGGTAGGAAGGAGGGAGGAAAGGAAGGAAGGAAGGGAGGTACCCTTAAGTGATAAATTCGATTTACTCTTTACTCTGTTGCCCCCAGAGACTACTTCCCATCGGGCCCTGTGATAAATACACTACCCAATGCTATTGTAAATTGCTACTTTAATGAAGAAAGGTCAGGCAGTGAAATGGGTGTTGAGAGTTTAAAGATGTTGATCATCTGTAAATGACTTTCTTCAGGGAGTACACTGTTAAATCCCAGAGAGTGAAGTACTCCAATTTCTCTTTGATGAAAGCAGAGAGTTGACTTTACTTTCGTGTCTAAATTTCACCAGAACTTCCTTGTCAAACTAATTCTTTTGTTATGTGTGTATATAACAACTTAATGGTATCACAGAGGAATTTCACATGAAAGGAAAGGACTGAAATACAGACAAAACAGAAGGAAAAAATGAAACCTATTAGGTAAGAAATCATATTTTTGAAATACTAATAATGCACTCTTGAAAATATTTGCTACTGGTTACAGGAAAAATGAAATACGCCGATCTTGTTAGTAGCATTTTGAGTTTTATAGTTTTCACACTTCTTTTTCAAATAGTTTCTTAAACTTGGGGGATCTCTTCCCTTGCGGTATTTCTGTTGTGTTTACGTAATGGTTTCATTCCCTCCCACATATATGCTCCAAAAATGTAATTATAATTACATCTCAACAACCTCATTCTTTAATTTAATAAACTTTTCATGAATCCATTTTTCATTTGACTCTATATTTGCATTGCAAATTCCTTATAGGTATCACTACGTTTACAAGTGCTCCAGTTTGAAAATTGTCAGGCATTACTTTATTTCTTGGGGTTTGTTTGAATGTTTGCTTGCTTGGTTGTTTTTATCCATTGATGATTCTGTCAAGTAAACAAAACACTAAAGGCTGTGGTTTAGTAAATAACCATCATAAGAACAACTGTCTTACAGTCCCAGCTTTCAGGCATCTTTGTGTATGAATGGGATTACTGTTGTGAGCAACATTACACACACATCTTTAAATTCAGGTTTTTCTGTAATGTTGGTCCCTGCCTTCTTTGGGCAGCCAGGTTCTAAAGCATGATAAGTAATTAATGAGGCCCAGGTGGAGTTCCAGAATGATCTGTTTAGGGGTCTGTCTGTTTTCAGTTCAGGGCCCACACTATCTGCCCTGTTCCCTTGCTGCTCTTTTTAACAAGATTAATATTTCAAACATTTGTTTTATTTTGCTATTCCACAACTTCCTGAATCTGCATAATAAGAACAGAGTTGAAACATCGAGCAATAAAAAGAGAAATGGCTAACACAAGATCCAAAACACCATTTTCTAAAATTACAGCTTAGACACGTTACTTTCATATGAAAGTATTATTATTATATCTATTTTAATTATTATTAACTACTGACATATGTTAATTCTGTGATTTAGTTATGATTATTTTTCAATATTTATGCTTAAAGGGTGCAAAGCAGAAAACTGCAACAAATTCCCAAACCGGGAAAACTGGAGTGTATTTTTAAACACTTTGGAGGAAATTAATATCTTCAGATCCAAGAGGAAAAGGAGAAAACCTTCTGATATGTTACCTTTCATTTGTTTAATAAATGTTAAGTTGTTCAGCACATTGGGATTGTATGTTCATTGTGAATATTGTTTCTACAGGGGGAAAAAATGACATAAAGGTCACATCATTATATTCTAAAGCAATCTCTCAAACAAAAACAGTTTCAAAAAATGCATTAGTACTTACTGAGATGCATATTATTTAAAATTAAACAATCAAACAAAAGATTGCTATATGATTTGAAGAAATAATTACACAAAATATTCTATTTTTGAGGATAGCCACTGAATTTTACAATGTGATTAATGCACTCCTGTTTTTACAGAGTCCTTATCAACAGTTAGAGGTATCAACATCAAAAGAAGACAGGATTCCCCATACGAGGCCGAATTAGCCTAAAATGCAACAGACAGGCGTCAAGACGTTCTCCTTTGTCTTGCTTATCTATGTGTGTGGAGACTTCTCAAGTAGTCCTTGCATTCCACAGCAATCTTTGGGACAAAAGGAGGGTTTTTTTAAAAGATAAAGACTGTTAGTAAAGTAGTAAAGGAAGTAAAGGACCCCAAAAGAGTAAGGAATGGATTGTCATGATACTAGAAAGATGCTAGGTGACATCGGAGACCGTCAAAAAAGGCTGTATCTGTTGGGGAATCTGTGGAAGTGGATAGGATAATAATTTTGGGAATGTAATGAATATGTAATTTTTAAAAAAAATATGCATGTGAAAATTTAATATGTTCATGGACGATCAACCTGTGATGCACTTACAGAGCAAAATCCCAGTGTTACCCTAGCACTACCAATAAGAATACTTGCTTAACAGTAATAAAACTTTTGCTATAAGTCTCTTCACATTGATTTCTTCGACTCACATGTGTTAAGGAAACATCGCAAATTGCAGTTTCCATGCCTTTACATCACAGTGTGGTTTCTTTAGCAGATGTCAGGAAGTCCTTGATTCTGTTGGAGCCTGATAATTATTTGTGAGCAGTCAATGGCAACACAGGCGGCAAAAACTTTCATGGATCACACTTTCTGTCATTTCACACTTCTGCTCTACTGGAGACATCACGGTGCCTGTTACTATCTGAGTACTTAAAATACCGATGGAGAAATTCAAAGTGTTGCACCTGCATTTCATTACTCTGTGTTTTAATTGATTAAGAAATCTAGAATATGCAGGCAATTTGGAAGCAGAGGCAGGTGTCAGTTCAGAAGCTTCTGCCAAATCCTCTCTCTTTCAGAGGTAATGTGGCAAAATCAGGTGGGATTGCCAATTAAGCCCTGGATTTTACATGATCAGAAAAGCACCTTTTACTACATGTTCCTAATTTTTAGATGTGAAAAATGTTTCAAGCTCAGGAAGTCAGCATTTAAAGAGTAACTCTGTATTTCATATACCAAAGGGCCAACCTAAGACCAACCTTGGGTCGTCTAAATTTCTACCTCTACATTTCTAAAGGTGTGGGGGGGGGGGGGGGGGGGGAACAACAACAACCATAAAGCAGTAGTAATCAAGATGCTTCTCCTATTCTGCTCTCAGTTCAGTTACCAAAATCAGAGTGCTTTGCTTGCCACAGGAATTACCAAGGGATCTGTGCTGAAAGCTATTGCCCTGATTCATGGAGAGCTATTTCCTTTTATATTTCCTAACACTTCTCCCAGCTCCCATGGAGAGCATAAAGAACTGATACTTTTACACTTGATGAAAGATGTGTGTTACTAGCTTCAACTGCAGTTGTTTGTGCAGTGCCTGCTCACTAGATATATATGACATTTGTCTCTCTTCACTCTCTGGAAACACCTTCCAAGGCGATTCTGAAAATACTAGTCATCTTGGCACCATACATTCCTGCCTGCTCCTTATTATTAACCCAGACCTTTAGCCCAGAAATGTCCACTGGAGAGAGGTAATCACCCGTTTGGCCACCAGAGTTTGCATGCCTTTTCCAGACTTGGTAAGTAGGGAACTAGATCAAAGCAAGTAAGTCCTGCTCTGTTTTTAAAGAACATATGTGAAAGATGTTTGACTGATTGCCTCTGAGATCTTCAATCTCCAATTAATCATGGGAACAAAAACAACAGCCTGAAGGAAATAGTTATGCATTACTGAAAAAGTAACTAAAGATCATAAGGGTGATGCTGAATTTAATCTTTGGCCTACTGAGTCCATTATCAAATCAGGACAAATTGATAGATTTTTGCAATAGGCTAACAAATCAAACCTGGAAACCATACAATCGAAATTGGTCACCCAGCTGCCTGCAGCTAAACCAGTTGCTTTACTTACTTGGCAGTCTAGTTCCTGGGATGTTTATTTCTGACTGACTGACTTTATTTCTGACATCTGAACACAAGATGAATAAGAACTGCTGTGAAAATGGGGAAAATTGCTTTCCGGGGACTTTCTGCATGTGTCCAAAGTATTTTACAGGCAGACATTGTGAACATGCCAGGTTTCAAGAAATAATAACAAGCTTAACAAGACATATAATTCCACTCTTCTAGTTATTTTTATTACTGCTGCTGCTTTCTGACAATGCAGACACCATGGCACTGTGAGACAAGGGGAGTAGACCAAAGACAGCTGCCTGCTCTGCCAGTGTGGACATGGGATTCTTCACTGTTATCCTCGTGCCTGACATATCGCTGTGGTAAGAAACATCAGGAGCCTCTCATGACAGAAGCCTCTCATGACACGAGCCCTTGCTTGTGCCCAGCAGTATGTTCCTGCTGTTCTTGCCTCTGTCACTGATTCAATTCACCTGACTAGAATAATGGCAAATTGTTTATGGTGATTTCTTGCAGCTGCAGCAGGGCTTAAATTCATTTTGGCATTTAGTTAAACGTGCTGGCAGCCACCACCATGTCCTTATCACCCTGATCATCAATGTAAAAGCCACATTGCCACAGAACGGATGTTTAACCACTCTCACAGAAAAGGTTGTATATGTTACATTGTGGGGAAGGATTTGCAGGAGTTACATTACCCTAAGTTTTACAGGATGCTAGATCTCTTCTGCATTAGGAACACTTGACACATGGCTTAGTACAGAGACTTTTCTACATTGTCTTTTCTGTCATAAAGGTGACTCCAAAAAGTCCACATTTGAGGAATATGAAGGACATAGCTTGTATGAATTCTTTTTGTGTATTTTATTTCAGGAAGAAGAAAGGTTATTCTTTGTTTCTTTTTTACACTAAAAGCAAAACAAAGCATTTATAGAATCACAGAATCATTAAGGTTGGAAAAGATCTCTAAGACCATCTAGTCCAGTTGTTCACCTACCACCAATGTCATTCAATAAACCATGTTCCTTACAATAGCTAGATTCCATGGGTTTATCTGAAGTGTGAAATTTATCCTCTGCATGAAAGCAAATGGAAAAGAATATTTCAATTTTACTACTTTCATTGATGAGAAATTCTAATTCAAATGACACACAGGAAATTTAAGAAGAGATCTAATGAATTTACATGTGCACATAAACACCTACGTACAAATGCATATACATTAATACACAGTTATATTTATTTGTCTATGTATACTGTGTGTATATGGTATGTATATATATACACAAGAATATATATATACTGCAAGAGAAGAGCACTTTTTTTTTACCCACATGAGTTAATGTTTATCACATTTGGTTCTTATACAACTACGGTGCTCTTCTTTCAGATGCTCTTCCGTTTAAACTAGACTCCCAAGTGCATAAACCTGTACATGCGTGACCAGAAAAAAATAGGGAAAGAGCTCTTCTGTGTTAAAAATTTACCACGTTAAACATCTAATATTAGAACTAAGGAAACAAACAAACAAAAAACAAAACAAAACAAAACAAAACAAAAAAGGGACTACATTCTGATTAATAAGTTTGCTAATTTAGTTAGTGGTTTTACCACATTTATTGGATTTTGTTAACCTCTTTAGAATGAATTTTTCTATCTGGTTTCCCTTGAGGACTTTATTGCAAAGCAAAGAGAAAGCCTGAGAGCTTTAGTACTCTGACATTTTTGTTTCACATTGAAACAAATTTCTGAGTCTCCAGAGGGAGTGTTACCTCCAGCTACTTACTCAATTTGCACTTGCAAAGAGAAATATGGCAGTACTTAAAAAGCAACATCCTGGTGTATATCTGATATTTACATATGAATACTCAGATATTTTCTCTACAAGCACCATAAAATCTCATCAGTCACTTAAACGTTCTGACTGCTGCAGTTTGCTGCTTTTTCAAAACCGTGAACACCGTCTTTAGAGAGAGTGCTCCACCACCGCCGTTCAGTTGAAGTAGCATCTGGCAAGGCTGAAAAGAAGTAGTTTAGAGCAATAAAGAACTTGAAACAACCCAAGCAAATTATTCTTTTTTTTTTTTTTTCCCCAGTTTATATGGATAAATTAAATTTGAACAGAAATATTTAAATATTTACATGAAAGTTTTGTGTTTGTTCAGATCCCACAGAATAAAATTTCCTCGTTTGGGTGCATGCGCGACTCAAGTCTGAGGTACTGGACCTTCAGCAGAAAGCCTGCCTTCTTACTGCTCAATCCCTCCTCCCAGCTGCTTTGGGAGCTTTTCCGACAGGTGGCAGAAAAGAACAGAACAGCCTTACGGAGAAAACAGTGCAAATATTAAGATCCAGGTAGCTGTCAGCTCCAGACCTGGCTGATTATCTGCATGTGGTGGGAGGATTGCAGGACGACGCAACACTCACCTTCCCCATAGCTACAGGAACAGAGGGGCTACAGTACTGGGGAGATAGCATTGACTCCTGGAAACTAAAAGAAAGGCAGAAAACCACACGTGTCTCTGCATCTTCAAATGGCTTTCTTACAATCAGCAATTGACATGTTGTTTAGTATTGAGAGCTCAAGTGGGAAAAAAAAAAAAACATCTTTGTGAGTTTGTCACATATTTTTATAGCTGCTTGTAAACAGTTTGCCAATTTAACTGAAAACAGAAAATTAGAATTGTTTTAATGATGTTATGTGTAGGGTTAGTTGTGGGGCTTTATTTGAGAAAGTTTTCTCTTGCATCATGGTTTTAAATTTTGCATCTCCAGTATTTCCGTTTTCTTCCCCCCCCCCCCCCCCCCCCCCCCCCATGGAACTGTTTACTTTCTATTTAAGTAGTCATTCAGTGACTTATTTTTTACTCCCAAGAAGAGTTTTCTGCAAGAGTGGAATCAAAATCTTTGTCTGTTCTAGCACAGGAAGCTCTATGGTATTTTGTCTTGTGTATGTATGCTCCTACATGCAGCCCTATGAATCTGTAGGATATGTATATGAAAAACAAAATATGTTCATACCTGGATGGGTTGTATTGCACTTATTCAAAGAAACTGATGTGTAGAAATGTAGCAGTGGAGTTTTTGACTGTTAAGGAAGGTATTCTTTATTGGCAGCACTAGGGTAGCATCAAGATAACTCCCCAAGGATGCTCCTCCAGTCGATCGTTAGTGAACAGGTTATATTTTCATATGTATTACATATTTATTACATTCCCAAATTCATTATCCTATCCACTCCCAGTGACTGCCTAAGGGACATAGCCTTGGACGTCATCTTGCGTTCTTCTAGCATTCTGATGGTTCACTGTTATTCCTTGGGGGCCGTTCACCTCCTCCTAACACTCCTTTTGTTCCGAAGCCTGCTGTGGAATGCAAGGACAACTCGAGAAGTCTCTGCACATGTAGATAAGGAAGATGAAGGGGAACGGCTGGATGCTGTCTGTCTCATTTTAGGCGTTCCATTTGTGTTTCTTCTGACTTGTTAAGCAGAAAAGCCTTACAACGTGTCTCCCCATCTACAATACTATATCATAATTATCATCCACAACATCTAAAGACTACTATGGTGTTGCAAGAAGCATTAACAGAATATTTTGTGTGATGACTTCCTCAAATCAGTATAAAAAAGCTGTTTCTCTTCCAAAACTCTAGTCTAGTACTAATTTTCAGTTAGCTTAGTCCACCAGTAACCTAGTCATTGCCTATAGTGGGGAAAATCGATTTACAGGGAGCTCTACCCAGTACAGTACACATCTTGCTCCTAACACAACTACAGAAGTCTTACTTAATGTCTCAGGTTGAACTGTGACAGATAAAATCTGTGAATGCATGTGTCCTGTTTTCAGCTGTATATTCAGTAGCAATGTATACAGCTGCACTCAACTAACTGCAAACAATAGTTGGCTCTGTAGTTCCCTCACACACCTACACAAATAAGTACTATTATTATCCATCTAATTGACCTAATAACTGGTTGGTATTGCTTCAGGCAAAATAAACCACTTCATGTGGCAGCCTATGTAACCCTGCTTGGCCACCCCTGCTCTACCTTGTTGTAGATAGGTAGGATAGCAAAATTTGACATGTAGCAGAAGTTCATGTTGATTAGCAGAAATCAAACTCTATAGCACAGGAGATATAGTGCAGATATGTTTATTCCAGTGCTGCACATAACGCTGGGTGCGAGGGGGACCGCTCCTCCTAACTTGCACACCCACAAACAGAAGCATTACATTTTTAGAAGCCAAGCTCATACATAATCAGTAGATTTCCAGGAACTCATTCGCATATTCTGTCCTTTTCCAAGAAATCATTTACATGATGTCCCTCCTCCTGGGGCATGCGTTGTAGCCTCCTCTGGTGGTCGTTGGATGAAGGCTTGACGTCTTCCTCCCCATCTGGTGGTCGTTTTTGGATGAAGTCAGTAGACTTCATCGTTGTGTCCTTCCAAACTTTGTCCCAGTTTAGAGCATTCCCCTTATCTTCATAGAATCGTAGAATCATAGAATCACTCAGGTTGGAAGGGACCTCAAGGATCATCAAGTCCAACCGCAGCCTAACCGTAGTACCCTAACTCTAACAACCCTCTGCTAAATCGTATCTCCAAGCACCACATCCAAACGGCTCTCAAACACATCCAGGGATGGTGACTCAACCACCTCCCTGGGGAGCCTATTCCAATGTTTAACCACCCTTTCTGTAAAGAAGTGTTTCCTAATGTCTAACCTAAACTTACCTTGGAGCAACTTGAGGCCATTTCCCCTTGTCTTGTCACCTGTCACCAGTGAGAAGAGACCAGGTCCACTCTCTCTGTAAGCACCTTTCAGGTACTGGAAGAGCGTAATAAGGTCTCCCCTCAGCCACCTCTTCCCCAGACTAAACAGCTGTAGCTCCCTCAGCCTCTCCTCATAGGGCTGATTTTCCAAGCCCTTCACTAGCCTCGTTGCCCTTCTCTGGACCTGCTCCAGTACCTCCACGTCCTTTGTGTATTGAGGTGCCCCAAACTGAACATATTACCCGAGGTGAGCCTCACCAATGCCGAGTACAGGGGCAGGATGACTTCCCTAGTCCTGCTCACCACACCATTCCTGATACAAGCCAGGATGCCATTGGCCTTCTTGTCTTCCAGGGCACACTGCTGGCTCATATTCAGCTGACTGTCCATCAGTACACCAAGATCCCTTTCCATCATTTCATCTTGCATGCCTCTGCAATCCCTTATCATGTTTGTTCCCCTTTCCATTGTTCTCTCATTGGTCCCTCCTTTGCTGACAGGAGATAGCTTTCCTTTTGGGATAGCTCACAGTAGCACTTCCTTGGGCTAACAAAAAGCTAAGTCATGCAAGCGCTTCCAAAAACTAAACTAAGCGAGCGTTTTCTTGTGCTTACAAAAGCTGCTATTAATCTTCTAAGTCCTGCATCCTCTAACTCCTTACTTCAATGTTAATCCCTTGGGCATCTGTTATAGACCGCCAAACCAGGATGAAGAGACAGATGAGATGTTCTATAAGCAGCTGGCACGCGCACGGTCACCAGCCCTTGTCCTCATGGGTGACTTCAACTTCCCTGACATATGCTGGGAGTATGGCACGGCGCAGAAGAAGCAGTCTAGGAGGTTTCTGGAATACATAGAGGATAACTTCCTGATGCAGCTGGTGAGAGTGCCCACGAGAGGAGCTGCCCCACTAGACCTGCTGTTCACAAACAGGGAGGGTCTGGTGGAAGATGTGGAGGTCAGGGGCTGTCTTGGACAGAGTGACCACAAAATGGTAGAATTCTCGATTCTTAGTGGAGCCTGGAGGGGGAATAGCAAAACTGCTACCTTAGACTTCCGGAGGGCGGACTTTGAATTGTTCAAAAGACTAGTAGGGGGAGTCCCCTGGCATTCAGTCTTAGAGAGTAAAGGGGTCCAAGATAGCTCGTTGCTCTTCAAGAAGGAAGTCTTAAGGGCGCAGGAGCAGGCGGTCCCTCTGAGCCACAAAATGAGCAGGCGGGGAAGAAGACCGGCATGGATGAATAGGGAGTTATTCTTGAGGCTCCGAGAGAAAAAGAGAATCTACCACCTGTGGAAGGAGGGACGGGCAGCTCAGAATGAATACAAAGAAGTCGTTAAGATGTGTAGAGGGAAAATCAGAAATGCAAAAGCCCAGCTTGAATTTAACCTAGCCGCCGGGGTAAAAAGGAATAAGAGACTCTTTTATAAATACATCAACAGTAAGAGGAGGACAAAAGAGAATCTCCACTCTTTACTGGATGAGGCTGGGAATGCGACCACTGAGAAAAAGGAAAAAGTGGATGTTCTAAATGCCTTCTTTACGTCTGTCTTTAAAAGTAAGACCAGTTATCCTCAGGGTACCCCGCGCTCTGACCTGGTAGTCTCGGCTGGGGAGCAGACAAAACTCCCTGTGATTCTGGAAAAAAAGGTCAGGGACCTACTTCTCCAACTGGACTTCCACAAGTCCATGGGGCCGGATGAGATTCACCCAAGAGTGCTGAGGGAACTGGCGGAGGTGATAGCTGAGCAGCTTTCCATCATCTATCAGCGCTCCTTGTTGACTGGTGAGGTCCCACAAGGCTGGAGGCTTGTTAATGTGACTCCCATTTACAAGAAAGGTTGTAAGGAGGATCCAGGGAACTACAGGCCTGTTAGCCTGACCTCGGTGCCAGGGAAGGTTATGGAGCAGATTGTCTTGAGGGAGATCACACGGCATGTGCGGGACGACCAGGAGATCAGGCCTAGCCAGCATGGGCTCACGAAGGGCAGGTCCTGTTTGACCAACCTGATCTCCTTGTATGATCTAGTGACCCATCTGGTGGATGAGGGGAAGGCTGTTGATGTGGTCTACCTAGACTTCAGCAAAGCCTTTGACACTGTCTCCCACAGTATTCTCCTGCAGAAGCTGGCAGCCCGTGGCTTGGATGGGTACACTCTTGGCTCGGTAAGGAGCTGGCTGGAGGGCCGGGCTCAGAGAGTGGTGGTGAATGGAGTTAAATCCAGCTGGCAACCAGTCACGAGTGGTGTTCCCCAGGGGTCAGTGCTGGGGCCTGTCCTCTTCAATATCTTTATTGATGACCTGGATGTGGGCATTGAGTGCACTCTCAATAAGTTTGCAGATGACACCAAATTGGCAGGGAGTGTGGATCTGCCTGGGAGTAGCGAGGCCCTGCAGAGGGATCTGGACTGGCTGGAGAGCTGGGCTGAAGCCAATGGGATGAGGTTCAACAAGACCAAATGCCGGGTCCTGCACTTCAGCTACAACAACCCCAGGCAGTGCTACAGGCTTGGGGCAGAGTGGCTGGAAGACTGTGTAGAGGAAATGGACCTGGGGGTATTGATTGATGCTCAGCTGAACATGAGCTGACAGCGTGTCCAGGTGGCCAAGGCCAATGGCATCCTGGCTTGCATCAGAAACAGTGTTACCAGCAGGAGCAGAGAGGTGATTGTCCCCCTGTACTCAGCGCTGGTGAGGCTGCACCTCGAGTTCTGTGTCCAGTTTTGGGCCCCTCACTGCAAGAAAGACATGGAGGCCCTGGAACGTGTTCAAAGAAGGGCAACAAAGCTGGTGAGGGGTCTGGAGCCATATGAGGAGAGGCTGAAGGAGCTGGGAATGTTCAGCCTGCAGAAGAGGAGGCTCGGGGGAGACCTTATTGCTCTTTATAACTTCATGAAGGGAGGTTGTGGTGAGCTGGGGTTCGGCTTCTTCTCTCGTGTCATTAGTGATAGGACTAGAGGCAATGGTTTCAAGCTGCGGCAGGGGAGATTCAGGCTGGACATTAGGAAATATTACCTCTCAGAAAGGGTGGTCAGGCACTGGAATGGGCTGCCCAGGGAGGTGGTGGAGTCACAGACCCTGGGGATGTTCAAGGAACGATTGAATGTTGTGTTGAGGGACGTGGTTTAGTGGGAGCTATTGGTGATAGGTGAACAGTTGGACTGGATGATCTTGTAGGTCTTTTCCAACCTTGGTGGTTCTATGATTCTATGATTCTATGATCCTAATATTGGTTTTGTTGTTGTTTGTTTTTCTGGTAAGATTTCAACACAAGGGGATAAATTGTTTATTCATTTTTCTTCTTATCAATGTCCAAATAAATAACAATGAAAAGACAAACAGAACACTAACTCACACCCTCAGTGTTCATTGGAGGGTGGGGTAGCTGAGGATGAGGTGGGAGGATTGCCTCTTCCAAGCTTTTCTAAGAAGAGGTGGTCAGCTCCACACTTAAAGACTGCCTCCTCTGGTAAAGAAAGGAGGGTGATAGTCATAGGTCACTCCCTTCTGAGAGGAACTGAGGGCTCTATATGTCAGCCTGCCCCTACCAGCAGGGAGGTGTGCAGCTTCCCTGGGGCCTGGGTCAGGGATATTTCTAGGAAACTTCCTAGTCTGATCCACCCCTCTGATTATTACCCCTTGTTGATAGTTCAGGCTGGCAGTGACAAAGTCACTGTGAAAAGCCTGCGGACTATCAAGGAAGACTTCAGGGGACTGGGGCGGGGGTGCGCAGGTGGTTTTTTCCTCTTTACCTTCAGTGGCAGGGAAGGATACTGAGAGGATCCAAAAAACCCACCTTATAAATAAATGGCTTAGGTGTTGGTGCAAACATAGGAGTTTTAGTTTGTTGACCATGGGGCAATTTACTTGGCACCTGGCATGATGGCTACAGATGGAAGTAGCCTGTCTCCAAGGGGTAAGAGGATTCTAGCCGAGGAACTGGTGGAACTTGTTGACAGGTCTTTAAACTAGGTATGAAGGGGAAGGGGACAAAATGAGGCCAGTGGGGTTGAGTGAGTAGTTCAAGGCTCAAAACAGAGCTCGATGGGTGAATAGGGTGGAGTTCAAAGGGATGGAGAGGGGCGGGGGGTTGCTGCTTCCCTAAAGTGTCTGTACACTATTGTGCGCAGCACGGGAAATAAACAGAAAGAGTTAGTTAGAAATCTGTGTGCAGTCGCAAGACCATGATCTCATTGTGATCATGGAGACGTGGTGGGACAGCTCATATGATTGAAATATTGTCATGGAGGGCTATGTGCTTTTTAGGAAAGATTGGCTGGCAAGGCGGGGTGGTGGATTTGCTCTTTATGTGAGAGAGCAGCTAGAATGTATTGAACTCCACCTGGGGGAGAGTGATGTAGCTGTGGAGAGCTTGTCGGTGAGAATCACGGGGCAGGCTGGTAAGGGTGACACTGTTGTGGGTGTGTACTACAGGCCCCCCGATCAGGAGGAGGAGGTTGATGAGACCTTCCGTAAGCAACTGGAGGTAGCGTCACAATCCCAGGTGCTAGTGCTTATAGGTGACTTCAGTTATCCAGATATTCATTGGATGAGCAATGCGGCCAGGCACGCGTGGTCCAAACAGTTCTTGCAGTCTGTTGAAAAAAACTTTCTGATGCAGGTGGTGGAGGAACCGACACAGGGCGGGGTGTTACTGGATGTTATTCTTACTAATAAGGAAGGACTTGTTAAGGAAGTAAAGGTTGGGGGCAGCTTGCGTTGTAGTGACCACGAGATGGTGGAGTTCAAGATCCTGAGTGGAAGAAGCAAAGCAAAAAGTAGGATTGCTACCCTGGACTTTAGGAGAGCCAACATCAATCTCTTCCGGGACCTACTTGGCGCTATCCCGTGCGCCAGGGTGTTACAAAGTAAGGGGGCCTGTGAGAGCTGGTCAGCATTTAAACAGCTCTTCTTCCAAGCTCAGGATCAGTGCGTCCCTGTGAACAAGAAACTGGGAAACGGTGGCAGGAGACCTGTGTGGATGAGCAAGGAGTTCATGTGCAAACTCAAAGGGAAGAAGAAGGTCCATGAAATGTGGAAAAAGGGTCTGACCACTTGAGAAGAATAAAGAAATGTTGTCAGGGCCTGCAGGGATGAGACGAGGAAGGCTAAAGCCCACCTGGAATTGAATCTGACAAAAGTGATAAAGGACAATAAAAAGCCTTTTTTAAGTATGTTAACAGTAAAAGAAAGACTAGGGAGAATGTGGGCCCCCAACTAAGTGAGGGAGGTGTTCTGGTAATGGGGGATGCTGAGAAGGCGGAGATACTGAATGCCTTCTTTGTTTCTGTCTTCAGTGGAAAAGCTCTCCCTCAGGAATCCCAGACCCTGGAGGTTAGTGAGAGTGTCTGGGGAACGGAAGACTTCCCTTCAGTCAAGGAAGAGGTGGTCTGTGAGCGACTAGTCAATACCAATGTTCATAAATCCATGGGACCCAATGGGGTGCATCCACGGGTGCTGAGGGAGCTGGCAGAGGTGATTGCTGAACCGCTCTCTATCATCTTTGAGAGGTCTTGGAGAATGGGGGAGGTGCCTGAAGACTGGAGGACAGCCAATGTCACTCTCGTCTTCAAAAAGGGCAAGAAGGAAGATCCAGGTAATTACAGGCCAATCAGCCTCACCTCTGTCCCTGGAAAGGTGATGGAACAGCTTGTGCTGGATGCTATCTATCTCCAGACAATTGGAAGAAAAGGAGGTTATCAGGAGAACCCAGCATGGGTTCACCAAGGGGAGGTCATGCTCGACCAACCTGGTGGCTTTCTATGAAGTTGTCACTGGCTGGGTGGATGGGGGGAGAGCGGTGGATGTAGTCTACCTTGATTTCAGCAAGGCATTTGATACTGTGACCCAAGACATCCTTAAAACAAAGCTGAGGAAGTGTGGGATAGATGAGTGGACAGTGAGGTGGGTTGAAAACTGGCTGACTGGCAGAGCATAGAGTGTTGTTGGCAGTGCAGAGTCCAGTTGGAGACCTGTAACTAGCGGTGTTCCCCAGGGGTCAGTGTTGGGTCCAATCTTGTTCAACATCTTCATCAATGACCTTGATGAGGAGATAGTGGCCACCCTCAGCAAGTTTGCTGATGATACGAAGTTGGGTGGACTGGCTGACACACCTGAAGGCTGTGCTGCCATTCAGTGAGACCTGGACAGGCTGGAGAGCTGGATGGTAAGAAACTGGATGAGGTTTAACAAAAGCAAGTGTAAAGTCTTGCACCTAGGGAGGAATAATTGCATGCACCAGTATAGGTTGGGGGATGATCTGCTGGAGAGGAGCTCTGCAGAGAGGGACCTGAGTGTCCTGATAGATGACAGGTTGACCATGAACCAGGAGTGTGCCCTCATGGCCAAAAAGGCCAATGGCATTCTGGGGTGCATTAAAAAGAGCATGTACAGCAGGTCGAAAGAGGTGATCCTCCCCCTCTACTTTGCCCTGGTAAGGCCTCATCTGGAGTACTGTGTCCAGTTCTGGGCTCCCCAGTACAAAAAAAGACAGGGATCTCTTGGAAAGAGTCCAGCGGAGGGCCACCAAGATGGTGAAGGTCCTGGAGCATCTCCCCTATGAAGAAAGGCTAAGTGAACTGGGTCTGTTTAGCCTTGAGAAAAGAAGACTGAGAGGGGACCTGATGCAGGTCTATGAATATGTAAGGTGTGGGGGGCAAAGTGGTGAGGGCAGAGTCTTTTCAGCAGTGTGTGGAGACAGGACAAGGGGAAATGGCCAGAAACTGGAGCATAGGATGTTCTGCACCAATGTGCTCAAGAACTTCTTTACTGTGAGGGTGACGGAGCACTGGAACAGGCTGCCCAGGGGGGTTGTGGAGTCTTCTTCTCTGGAGATATTCAAGACCTGCCTGGACACCTACCTGTGTGACCTGGTGTAGGGAACCTCTTTGGCAGGGGGGTTGGACTCGATGATCTCTAGAGGTCCCTTCCAACCCCTACAATTCTGTGATTCTGTGATTAAATGCTAATGCAGGAAGAGCAGTTCACTATAGTCCAGTTTAATTCTGATATCAATCTCATCACAAGGGGAGAATCAAAACTGATAGAGAGAAAAAAAGTCCACCTGCTGTAGTCACACTTAGTTTTGATAGAATGCATCATTCAACTGTACACAATATCACATTGTGGAAGTGGTCATTAGTTATTATTAAGTAACAGAGGGAAAATGGGAAATGCACAGGACTGGAAGTATCAGTCAAAAGATGGCAAATATTTGTGCTACTGTTTGTCTGATGAAACATTCATTAAAACTCATTTATCACTAACAATTCAATCATTCAAGAAACTTTTCTCATTTTTACAAAATACAGAGTTTTTTCATTCATCACCTTACTTTAAGTATTAATTATTATATTAAGATTCCTGTTTTCATTTTCAATTAATGTTTTTCTCTTCTCACTTCCTTATGGAACTGTGAGAAATGCCAAATTTGTCTACAGTCACCATAAGTAAAGACTTGTCTCTTCAGCTGAAAACAAATGGCCTATCCTCCTTCTTTCAAGTGAAGTACTGAGTGCATTTCACCTCTGTAACTTATTTTCACAGAGCTAGACAAATGACAGACTCAGGTCTAGATCTGGACCATAACTACATTTGTGCATGCCTTGTCAAGACTCAGATGTGTGACATCCTCAGCATTCCCTAGGGGAGCTGCTGTGGCATGTTACCATAATTTTCAACTTCCAAGATATCCTGAAACACCTGCTTTGCCGAGAATTTGCTCACGAGTGAAATATCTTAGTAAAATTACAGTCTTCAGGAGATACTTCATAGACTTGCTTGGAACATTATATGCTGTGACAGTGTCAGAGACAAAGCCCCCTGGACAAAAAGATGGTGTTGGCAGCTGTACACAAGGCACTTACTGTTGCTGTGGCAGACAGTTTCCCTTTCTTGGATGGAAATACGAAGGGTTGCTGAAAACACAAACCGTGAGTCACCAGACTAGGGATCAGGCACTCATGTCCAGCTTGGGACTTTCTCATTTTATAGGAATACACATTTGCATGAGAAAATATGTGCTGGAGTTATCATTAAAAAAGTTTTCCAGGTATCTCTCCTACCTGACATATCATGAAACAAATAGCGGTGGATCCTCTGCCCTTTCATGGTCAAGCAGAGGGAGAAGATTTAAGAGAAGAGGAACAGTGGAAACATGCCAGCACAACATCACAAGAAAACCCTATCCCGACCTACCTCAGTTCCTCAGGTGCACCTACACAACAGGTTTGAGTGTCTGGAACTTTAGGGAGAGGTGAGTGAGGATGTGGTGGGAGGTCCACCCCCAAGGTTGTTTAAGGTGGAGCAGTCAACTCGATGCCTCTAGACTGCCTCCACCAAGAAGGAAAGAAGGGTGACTGTCATAGGCAACTCCCTTCTGAGAGGAGCAGAGGGCTCTATATGTTGGCCTGATCCTACCTGTAGAGAAGTGTGCTGCCTCCCTGGGACTCAGGTCAGGGATATTTCTAGGAAACTTCCCAGTCTGGTTCACCCTTGTGATTATTATCCTTCACTGATGGTTCAGGTGATAGTGATGAAGTCACTGAGAGAAGCTTGAGGACTATCAAAAGGGACTTCAAGGGCACTGGGGCAGTTAGCTGATGGAGCAGAAGTACAGGTGGTTTTCCTCTATCCTTTCAGTGGTAGTGAGGATATGATACAGTTAAGAGGACCAGGAAAGCCCATCTCATAAATACATGGCTGAGAGACTGGTGCAATCATAGAAATTTTGGGTTTTGTTGACCATGAAGTAGTTTATTCAGCATCTGGAGTGATGACTGAAGATGGGTCTCACGTGTCTTTAATGGGGAAATGGATCCTAGCCCAGGAGCTGGAAGGACTCATTGAGAGGGCTTTAAAGTAGGTATGAAGGAGGAACAGAATAAAACCTAGATCTCCCTAGATATGAGCCTGGGGGAACAATACTGGGGTTGAGGGTGAGTCAAGGGGCTCAGATGAGGTACATCTACACCTGTGTATGCAGCATGGGTAATAAACAGGAGGAACTGGAAGCCATCATGTAGCAGGCAAACTGTGATTTAGTTGCCATTACAGAAACATGATGGGATCACTCCTGTGACTGAAGTGCTGCAATGGATATCTATAAGCTCTTCAGGAGGGACAGACAAGGAAGAAGGGGGGGGGTGGTTTGTCTCTGTGCTAGACAATATTTCAGTGTTATTGCGCTCAGGGCTGGAAATGATAGTGTTGAATCTCTATGCATAAGGATCAGGGAGAGAGCCAACAAGACTGACATCCTGGTGAGGGTCTGTTCATTTTCCTTGATTTATACTGAAAATACTGTGCAGTGCAGAAGAAGCAACCTGGGAGTTTACCTGAATGAGAGGATTAAGTGCACCCACAGTAAGTTTGCTGATGACACAAAGTTGGGAGGAAGTGTGGATCTGTCAGGGTAGGAAGGCCCTGCAGAGGAGTCAGATAGGCTGGATCACTGGACCAATGGGATGAAATTCAACAAGACCAAGTGATGGGTCCTGCACATAGGCCACAACAACTCCAGACAATGGAGTTTGGGACAGAGTGGCTGGAAAACTGTGTGGAAGAAATGGACCTGGATGTCAGTAGTTGCATGGCTGAACGTGAGCCAGCAGTGTACCTGCGTGGCCAAGGTGGCCGGTGTCATCCTGGCTTGTATCAGAAACAGTGTTGCCAGCAGGAACAGAGAAGTGCTTGTCCCTCTGTACTTAGCACTGACAGGACCATACCTCAAGTACTGAGTTCAGTTTTGAGTCCCTCACTACAGAAAAACAATGAGGCCCTGGAGCACGTCCGGAGAAGGGCAACAAAGCTGTAGAGGATTCTGGTGCACAAGTCTTACGAAGAGTAGCTGAGGCAGCTGGGATTGTTTAGTTTGGAGAAGAGGAAGCTCAGGGAGACCTTACCGCTCTCTCCAGCTATATGAAAGAAACCTGTAGCAAGGTGGGGTTTAGCCTCTTCTCCCACTTAAGTAGTTATAGGACTAGAGGGAATTGCCTCAAGTTGCTCCAGGGAAGATTAAGGTTGGGCATTAGGAAAAACTTATTCCCCAAAAAAGTGGTCAGGCACTGGTGTGCAGGCTACCCAAGGAGGTAGTAGAGTCACCGTCCCTGGGGGAGTTCAAAAAATGTTTAGAAGTTGTAGTAAGGGACATGGTTCAGTTCAGAAATATTAGTGGTAAACTGGCAGTTGGACAAAATGATCTTGGAGTTTTTTTCAGCAGTGGTGATTCTATGATTCTATGAAACAGCAGAAGTTCCAGCAAGAAGTGTGTAATTACAGGATAGAATCTTTAATTCTTCCTTCTATGAAAGGGGGTTGTATACTAGCTAGTCTGTGGTTTCTTGATGTATTTGATGATCCAAACATAAAAGCAAACTGCATAAGCCATTTGAGAAGCCAATTAGGAGTGAGGTCTCCTATCAGATTCTTATTGTGTGCCAGTTAGAGATGCCAACTGTTACAGACCATCACATTTCAAACTGCTGTCTTCTGCTAAGTCCAGTTATGAAGAGGACAGCTATTTCCCTGTGTTGAGACATACTAACATTGTCTTTCTCTTTTTATTGTAGCTACATTTGTGATTTCAGACTTCTCTTATATGTCACTGCAGTGAAGGTCAAGCATCATGCTGATTTTTATGATCAATCTAAAATCATTGCCAAGCCCCACAAAATTTGCATGTTCAAAACTCCGTGTCCTTCACCAGAATTTTTGCAGAAGGTATGTTTGCACACTTAGACTCCAGAAAATATACCACTGTTATTATTTATAACATACCTACACTGTTGTACACCATAATAGCCAGAGTAAGTGTATGCTCAGTAAATTATTCAGTGATATAGGACTGACCTTGCCATCTCATAGGAGGTTTTGAGACATTATATTTCTTTTTTTACATAATTGCAGAAAACTGCTTCATGTTTTTTCATGCTTGCAGAGAATAAGTAAAGCAATGAATCTAGATTACAGAGGAACCTGTACAGTTCACAGCAACAGTTTTGAATGAAATAGCTTGCCATTTTATATGAAATTACACTATTGCAACATTTTGAAAGCTTCAGTAAGCAATTATAGAAATAAGGTTTTTGTAGTATTAGAGAAATACAAGTTCTTTCAGAAAAATAAATTCAAACAAACAGCAGATAGATGTTCCTGAAAATATTGCCCTAAAAGTATTGCATACCTTTTCAAACACCCTTTAAAATCTGTTATTTCTGATGCTGAGTTGAGCCCTGAGGATCATAATATGTCTTACAGCAAGTTTGACCAGACAAGAGAGAACAAGTTCAACGTTATGCCTGGAGGCCAGCAGTGAACAAAAAATTACAAAATTAATAACAGTAATAATTCATACATAATGGGCTAATATTTATTCACATAAACTGTGTGCATTCATTCTTCAAAATCTAGCAGCACAATCAGATGCCTTGAATTGTTTCCTAGTCTTTTAACTTCTGCTTGAAAACTAGTACATCCTGAGATGGTGATGAGCTAATATGACATATAAAGATTACCAACTGCAATGAGGTTAAAGATCTTTTTCCCTGACTGCAAATTGTCACCAGAAAAAATACTGTCCCACACCACCATGTGCCAAGACATGTGTTGGCATGTCTCTGGTCAAGAAATTATATAACCACATATTGGTTTTCAGCACCTGCACTATCTGCAATCATTTGAGTCTTCGTCATCTCAGTGCTTCAGGACTGCAATGTAGTCTTATGACTTGTTAGCCACGGGGATGCATTTCTGTTGTCGTGTTTACTATAATTAAAGCTGCATGTTAAGTCATTTATAGTAAGGCTAAAAACCCAGCTTGAAACAGAGAAGCAGAGAATGTAGTCTTTCCAAGCAACACATTCATTACTCAGGGTATATAAATAAAACATTCACTTCACTTTTTCCACTTTCATAGTTTCATTTTCTTCTGTCCTCTTCCCATTCTCTTGTTGCAGATTTTTTCTCTATCCTCTTGTTCCCGTTCACTTGCCACAATACAGGAACCCTATAGCAAGTATAGCTCTCTACCCTTGTTTCTAAATCTGGAATCTCCTCTTCCAGTGAAGAGGATGAGTACTTCCTCTCCCTGGTAGGAAATGGTACAGGATTTGGACTGTTTAAGAAAAGCCAGTAGAAATAGTTTTCTTTTTAAATAACATTTAGTTTTAATTAACTACTGTGTTCAAGTCATAGCATGCCACCAAATCTGGACTGAAGGAGAAATTTAAATCATACTAAAACATACTATTGGATTCAGCTCTTCCCCCAGACTGAATCTGGACATTGTATGCCTGGAAGAGGTCTGATGGAGGTGTATTTACAAAGAAAATCAAGAAAAAACAAAAAAGGATAATACATAGACATGATAAACTGCAAATCTGGGAACAACAGACAGATAAATAAACTGTCACAAAATTAATGCTGAAATAAGCAGGTCCTGGATATAATCAAGACATATCCCATCTGGAATTTTTACGGACTAGGTGAATGTGTTTCTTTGAGTTATTTAAATTAAAGATCTTGAACACTACCTGGAAATAAAGGATGATAACGAAAAAAAAAAAAAAATCAAGAGTGAGAATGTGAGACATGCGAAGAAAAAAATACTGATCATGCCAGTAACTTATTTTGGTATGTCCATAGACAAAATATAGAGGTAATAATATATCAGCCATCTATGCTCTGGCTTTCCACCACAGAGCAGTAATAACATACCTTTCGTAACAAAGAGGTATTTTCTAAAATACACAATAAAGGCTGTGAAGGCAGTCAGATATTAGATTGAAAGATATTTTTTCCTCTCTTTTTCTAGAACAGGTTATCAAAGTCTAACTATGGCAATTCAGAAGATAGTGAGATGCATAAAAGGAAAAAGGAAGCAGAAGAAACAGAGAGAAAATTTATTACTCACTGGTGACATCGCCACATCGGCTTTATTTACAGGGCTATTAAGCTTCTACAGGAAAAAAATTATAATAAAAAATAAGAATATGAAAGGTTTCTAACACTTCCAGTTTACCTACGTTAGAAATATCACAGCAACACATTTTACCCCAGCATTTCTTCATGCCCAAGAATGATCCTAAGAAAGCACATAAAAGTGAGAAATGAGTTGCAGAGAAAGTTAATAATTCAGTAAAACTTTCTGTCTCCATCCTCAGTTCAAGTATGGGATAGGATCATCTGCAGAGTTGCTTTGAACAACTTTACTCTTCAAAGTCTCAATCTTCCCAACTATAAAATAGAAACATTAGGACATAACTTACAAGGAAAAATCCCTGCATATAAGGTCATTATTCCCCGTTCTTCTAGCACTGATAACTGCACCTTCATTCCCTTCTCCAAATTTCTGGGGAAAAAAATAAATCACAGCTTCAGTATCACTTCCCCAGTGCTTTTTTTTCCCACTCTTTAGAGTACGTGAGATGTGTACAAAAAGGTGTACAGTACTGTGCTTTCCAGGTCAGCTGGTTACATAAACTCAAAATTTTGTGTTCTACAGTGGCAATGTACTATGAGGATTCGGGTGAATTTGCTCATGTATATCTTGCAATTTTTTAACTGGTCTGGTAGTCACAGTCACAGCAGTGAAATCAAATGATAACTAATATTCTATAATTGGCATAATTCTATAAATGCCAAGTATTTCCACCTAAAATGAATAGCTACTAGTTTTCAATAAAATAAGTGTACATGCCCCATCATACCAGTTCACAAACAAGCACAAACAAGTCCAGCGCATTTCACAGAATCACAGAATCACAGAATTATCGAGGTTGGAAAAGACCTAGAAGATCATCCAGTCCAACCATTACCAATACTTCCCAGCTAAATCATACCCCTCAACGCAACATCCAAACGTGTCTTGAACACTCCCATGGTCGGTGATTCCACCACCTCCCTGGGCAGTGCATTCCAATGCCTGACTACCCTTTCCGAGTAGTAATACTTCCTAATGTCCAGCCTGAACCTCCCCTGGCGCAGCTTGAAACCATTCCCTCTAGTTCTATCACTGATTACACGAGAGAAGAGGCCGACCCCCAGCTCACCACAACCTTCCTTCAGGAAGTTATAGAGAGCTATAAGGTCTCCCCTGAGCCTCCTCTTCTCCAGGCTGAACAATCCCAGCTCCCTCAACCGTTCCTCATAAGGCCTGTGCTCCAGACCCCTCACCAGCTTCGTAGCCCTCCTCTGAACACGTTCCAGGGCCTCAATGTCTTTCTTGCAGTGAGGGGCCCAAAACTGAACACAGTACTCGAGGTGCGGCCGCACCAATGCCGAGTACAGGGGGACAATTACCTTCCTGTTCCTGCTAGTAACACTGTTTTTGATGCAAGCCAGAATGCCGTTGGCCTTCTTGGCCACCCGGGCACACTGTCGGCTCATGTTCAGCCGAGCATCAATCAGTACCCCCAGGTCTGTTTCCTCAACACAGTCCTCCAGCCACTCCGCCCCAAGCCTATAGCGCTGCCTGGGGTTGTTGTGGCCAAAGTGCAGGACCCGGCATTTGGTCCTGTTGAACTTCATCCCATTGGCTTCAACCCAGCTCACCAGTCTATCCAGATCCCTCTGCAGGGCCTCACTACCCTCAGGCAGATCGACACTCCCTGCCAATTTGGTGTCATCCACGAACTTACTGAGGGTGCACTCAATGCCCTCATCCAAGTCATTAATAAAGATGTTGAAGAGGACAGGCCCCAGCACCGACCCCTGGGGAACACCACTCATGACTGGTCTCCAACTGGATTTGACTCCATTTACCACCACTCTCTGGGCCCGGCCTTCCAGCCAGCTCCTTACCCAGCCGAGAGTGTACCCATCCAAGCCACGGGCTGCCAGCTTTTGCAGGAGAATAGCATGGGAGACAGTGTCAAAGGCTTTGCTGAAGTCTAAGTAGACCACATCGACCGCCTTTCCTTCATCCATCAGACGGGTCACAGGATCATAGAAGGAGATCAGATTGGTCAAGCAGGACCTGCCCTTCACAAACCCATGCTGGCTAGGTCTGATCTCCTGGACATCCCACACCTGCCGCGTGATCTCCCTCAAGACAATCCGTTCCATTACCTTCCCTGGCACCGAGGTCAGGCTAACAGGCCTGTAGTTCCCCGGATCCTCCTTACAACCTTTCTTGTAAATGGGAGTCACGTTGGCAAGCCTCCAGTCTTCTGGGACCTCACCCGTTAACAAGGAGCGCTGAAAGATAACGGAAAGAGGCTCAGCGATCACCTCCGCCAGTTCCTTCAGCACTCTCGGGTGAATCTCATCCGGACCCATGGACTTGTGGCAGTCCAGTTGGAGTAGTAATTCCCTGACCGCTTCTTCAAGCATTTCTCATGGTAGCAGAGATTTTTCCCTCCTGCTCAAGAAGCCCTTATTTGTAGGCTTCAGAAACTGACATCTATGTCCCTGCATGACACATTTCCAAGAGTTAGCTTAACTGGAATCAATACAACAGCTGAGAGATTGGATGATCCTCTGATTTTACCACCAAAGAGACAGAAGTGAAAAACAGTCTCTTTTGCTGTCAAGAGAAATCTGGCGTAACTTTTTTATATCTAAGAAATCATATATTTCCTACTTAATGCCTGAAACAGACTTTAATTTGTGTCTGCTGAGATACAAGGGGATCTGTTTTTTTCCATCTTACAATGGGGCAACTTTTCACTAACTTTGTGTAATTATCCGTGAGCTTCTTGCTCATCTACACCGGTCTCTTACCTCCCTTCCCCGATCTCCTATTCTTAGGGATGCACCAATCTTGAGCCAGGGTAGCACTCCTACTTTTTGCCTTACTTCTTCCACTCAAGATCTTGAGCTTCACCATGTCATGATCACTACAGCCCAAGCTGCCCCCAACCTTCATGTCCCTAACAAGACCTGTTGGAAAGAACAAGGTCCAGCACCACCCCACCTTGTTGGCTCCTCTACCACCTGCGTCAGAAAACTACCTTCAACGCATTGCAGGAACTGTTTGGACTGCATGTGCCTGGCCAAGTTTCTTACCCAACAGATATCTGTATGATTAAAGTCTCCCATGTGAACTGGTGCACGAGACTACTTTCAGCTGCTTGTAGAAGGCCTCAACTTCATCCTCCTGATCTGGTGACCTGTAGTACACTCCCAAAATGGTGAGCCATACCAGCTCACCCCTTAATTCTCACTCACAGACTCTCCATATATTCTTCACCTTCTCCCAAGTGGAGCTCAATACATTCTAGCTGCTGTCCCACATGAAGGACAACTCCTTCACCTTGCTTCCCCAGCCTGTCTTTCCTGAAAAGGACATAGCTCTCCATGACAACATTCTATTCATGTGAGCTGTCCCACCATGTCTCTGTGATTGCAATGAGATCATGGCCCTGTGACTGTACACAATCAGGTTTGTCCTATGGGACAACTCAGAGGTTTTTCCCTCCAACAGTGACATCACTCAGCCCTTCTCTGTGTCACATCTAATTCCTCACCCTTCCCCCTCTGAACCTATTTTGAAGCCCTTGTAATCAATCCAGAGAGCTTGCTCCCCAGAACACTTGTGTCCCGCTTGCTCAGTCACAGTCCATCAGAAGCCCACATACTCAGTTTTTCAAAGGCCTGCCCAAGATCAAAATACCCAAATCCTTAATCAAGACGCCGCCCCCTCAGCCGGTCATTTACCTGACACATTCTTCTCCTCCTTTCTGGGTCCCAGCTACCCATCGGAAGGACAGATGAGAACACTACCTGCAACCCTGAACCATTCAACAACTTTCCAAGGGATTAAAAATCCTTTTTAACATTCTTTAGTTTCCTCATTGAAGCATCCTGGGAACCAGCCTGAATGACAATAAATGGATAGTAGTCTTCTGGCTTAATGATCTGTGGTAGAGCCTTCCCAGTATCTCCAAAATGCACTCCTGGAAGAGAGCATGCCTCTCTGGAGAGACTATCCAGGCAGCAAATGGGAGTCTCGGTGCCCCCCAGCAAGAAGTCCCCAATTACTAAGACTGTCCACCCTTTTTGGTGGTACTGGTATCAATGTCCTGACCAGCACTGCTGCCTATACTTGTCACTCCCTGTATTCTCAACATGCTTCTCAGGGCATGGTTTTGGACTGCTTTCCAGACCCTCATCCCTGTCCCACCTGAGAACCTCAAATATATTACCCAGGGACACTGCAGGGGTTGGTGGGACTGTAGGTTTTGGGGGCAGATGTTTCCTTCTGCTTCCAGCAGAGGTGAGGGTCCAACCTCTTTCCTCTCATGAACTCTCTAGCCTCTGTCCTGCAGGTGAGCAACTGGATTGTCTACTTCCACTTGCTGGGACCCAGGAGCGGGCTGCCAGTAGGACTAGGTTCACACCACCTCCTACCCATCTCCCTCAGAGATTCCTGGGAGCTCCTCAGGCTGCTGGTTTCTCTCTGCAGCCTGGCCATCTGCTCAAGCAGCTCCTTGAACAGGGCACACCTGCTGCCATAACAGCCCTCTCCTTCCTCAGGTCTCAGAGGGACCTCCAGACTATGGAGCTCCCCACAGTCAACAATTTGGACTGCAACCTCACCCCTCAGGTTGTACACTTCAGTGCATGCATGAGCCCAGACAGGATGTGTACCCTTGGTCTGTGTCACTGCCTCAGCCCAGATGCTGCAACAGGTGCCCACCATGATAATACTAAGTGGCAGCAACACCCTAGAACTCTCGGAGGAGAGAAAGGAGAGGACCCACCCTGCTCCCCTCCCTGCCCAGCACAAACTGCCTGTGTTAACTGCCAAGCACAGCCTTCTAACAAGCACACCCTGTTTACTTGTTCTGTACGAGGCACTTTCTAAGGGCTGCTTTTATACAGGCAGAGGGCTGGCTGCCATCACTCCCGGCTCCTCCCACACTGCATCAGCGCCCACGGTGGCTCAAGAACAGCTCATGTGCACTCAGGGGGAGCTGGGGTTGCCATGCTGACCAAACGGCTCTGTGCAGTGGGTCAAGCCACAGTCTGGGGCATTGGTTCTGTTTTACCTCTCTGCCAGGATCCCTCATTGCAGTCAATCCAAGCGAGGTCCTCTCTAAAATGGCAGCATCTATGCAGATTAGCTCCACTGCTATTTTGATGCAGACGATAACACATGATGCCACAAAGAACATAGATGTTGTCCTTCATACCTGTAGTCTGATAGTAGTGACTTTTGCCAGCCAAACTGTGATTGGAAAAGTAATAATCACACAGGTGATCCAGGGAGTACTTGAGTTCTTGGAAGCTTCTCTGCCTCTAGTACTTTCCAAGAGAAAATAACACAGATGATAGTGGTGAATTTTACTCAGGTAGGCTTCTGTGGCTATGTTGATTCTGCCAATAAGATATTTGTTTCTATTAAACAACTAAGCCTTAATCTTCATCAACAAGAAGATAATTAATTTGTTACAAACCATTGAAAATTTTGGTGAACACTTAAATGAGGTGATCCCTTGACAGGCTAGAAAGATAGATATCACCCATTTCTTTCACCAGTTACACTTGGTCATATATAGTTTACCCAGAGAGGTAATGAAAGGTGTCTGGTCTCAGATTTATTGTTATTATTTTAGTTCTATTTCCTTACTTGGACTGTGCTTGCCTGATCTGTACTGTACATTATTTTCAAGCAAGGGAGGAAGCAGACTTCAAAAGTATGTGGATATGAAGACCAAATTCTACCACAATCAACATTTACACTTGTTGATTTCTGGTTTTATTTACTCAAAGTTCTTTGCAGATTGCTGGGGCTGCAGTACATACTGTGAGCTCCCTCATATACAGGGTGCAGGATGCATGAAACATGACAAAATGGAAAGTGTTGGGGAGCTGTATGTGGCAGTTTTTCCATGATGTGGGTTAATCATTTTTTGTCTTGGCTTCTTATCTTGGCACCATATCCTCCTTTTCTTTAATCCCGAGCTTTCAACTGTTCTATGTGGATGTGCCTTCAGATGTGTGGCTTTGGCCTGTAGGGCTGAGACTCCTTACGTATGACAAAAGGGATGATGAATGTTTTTCACAAAAAAGTAGACTAACAGTGTCCAGGATTATTACATTTTCTTTTGTGTATCATGGGACAATTCTGTGAGTGGCAGGGTCAACTTGGGTGTTATCTGTGTGCAACAGGAGGGGAGATATAATGTGGACAGTTTCCAGGAAGAACACACTAGGGGGAGTGCAAAATGGGGGACAAGGTGAAAACAGTGCAGTATGATGGCCCTGTGAGTGATATCTCTAATATTATGTAGGCAATTGTCCTGATGGATGACATGATGTTATGTCATTTGTATTGCTCCAGGCTGGAAAACCTATCTCTGCACTGAAGTCAACTAGATTCAATCACTGATCCTGCATGAGCTGACTGAAGAAATAATAAATTCTTGGATGGTAACAGTGATGGTAACAGTAATGGTAACAGCATGGATGGTAACAGTAAAGAGAAGTCTAATAACTTAAGAACTAGGAGATGCCAAAGTACTACCTTGATCTACAGCTTAAGGGGAAACTAGATGGGCTGACCAATGTGAGGCAAAAGTCTGGATGCAGAAAATATCCAGAATGAAAGACAAAATGCAGAAGTTCTATGTGAGGAAGCGTGCAGAGTCCTGGAAGGAACACAAAAAATAATGAACATCTGTGAAAAATCCAGCCAAAATTTGACATGAACATGTATCAAAGGGGCCAGCATAAAATCTACCAGTGCAAAATTGATCTGAAAAAAATGTTTTGAAGAAATCTGATTTGTCAATCTAAGTTCATACTTGATCAGTGTTTTGTACTGTGGAGCTGTCCTATTGGAACTCAAAAGCTGACTTTGCTATTTGCAGGGAAAAGTGGCATAAAATGCCTGAGAGACTGTAACAAGGTATCCAATTCATTCAAAGTATAATCTTAATTATATTAATAATATATAATTATATAATAATTACTTAATATATAATATCATATCATATAAATATAATAACATCAACTTAATAATTCTCTAAAATAGAGAAGAAGTGGATGGATTGTTATATCTGTAAAATCTGGGACAACAACCAGTATAGATGCTTTACATGACAATGAGAAATGAATTGCATAAGAACTGTTATTTCCCAACTTGATGTTTTGATTATATTTTCATTTTCAAGTTTATTAATTGCTCTTTGACTTAAGTAAATAGTTCAGCATTTTCTATTTTCTTTTTTCTTTTTTTTAGTTAATTAGTTCATCTGCAGGAAAAAAAAAAAAAAAAGTTAATCTCCTTGAATGTTAGGCCAACTCTTCTTCATGGCACTTAGAACAAATTTATATTCTCTTAGTATTTCAGGAAGTCACTGTGTGGATGAGAACATTTTAAGTACCTTAGGTTTAAAGTATTTTCTAACAGACGAGTAGCTATTCTCCATGTTGCTTATTGCACAGAGCCATCTGAGATGCTTGTTAATTAATTAAACATCATTTATTCCATCAGGGGAGTAAGCTGTTCAGGAGGCAAGCCGCCTTTTATACAGTGTACATGGGATACAGTATCATCAATTCTTTGTCCCAGTTGGCTTCTTGATCCCCAGTATGCTATTGTAACACAAATGAATAATATTTATATTAAAAATCTTCATTTATTTTGATTGTTAAAGAAATGTTATCCTGCTTTTAAATTTTTGAATGTTTTCTATAAATACCTGAGTGTTTAAATATACAGAAAAATCTCCCATGATCTCTGGTGACATTTTCTTCATGTTACCTTATGCAGTGGCAAAAGTACCTTGAATATACTCAACAGGCAAGGGGTACTCTAAGTCAATATCTGATAATAAGTAACTGCAAAATCAAGAAGCAGTGACAGAGCAAAGCATTTGGTGGTGAAATCCTGAAGTTCACAGTCTGAGCATTTCAGAGTCTGTAACTGGCTCACATATCCACTTCAGATTATCTCTGGTCTGAAATTGTGTTAATGTTAGTGTGTACTGGGTGGGTTCTTGGAGCATATATTTGTGTTTAAACTTACCTGAAAGTTCCAAAGTACTGTGAGAACAGCTGGGGAGTTCACTTCAAAAGTGCCCTTTGGTTCCAAACAACAGTGCTAAAGTAAAAACAGCTTAAATGAATTTGGATTACTGTTTCTTATGTGTTAAGAATGTGGATCTATGGAATTAATATGAATCAAATAATATGTAGTAACTTACTATCCTTGGCAATATACTTATATATATCTGAGTATTGAGACTCTCAATTTAGTTTGGTATGTATGTATATATATATGATAGTGAACTGAGCTTCTTTTCTCTTCCTTTCTCTTCATATGTTAACACCAATAAATAAATGAGACATTTCTCTGGTGCAGTTGTTCTCAACTGCTTCTATTTCAGAACTTATGTATTTTTTTTCCAGCTTATACTAGCTGATCTAAAAAAAGATATAACTTCCACATACAACTTTCATCCAAACTGCAGGCACTGACAGAAAACTGGAATACTACCTACTGTTGTATGTGGAGCTACATTCTCTAACATTTCGAATAGACACACAGGTCTAATTTAATGCCATTTAAGGCTTTCAGACAAACTTTGGAGGATTTAGCAATTAAAGATTTGAAGGCAGATGATGGAATAAATGCAAAGAGGATTTGTCAAAAGTCAGTCATTACTCTATTTCTTCTCTTGGACCAAGATAAATGTGGGTAGGTAAACTGAGACTCACTAAGCTACAAACTTCAGGGAAATATTTAACATAAGGCCCCAGGAGAAGCATTAGATATACTGCGAAATATACTGTTTAAAAAAATATAAAGTCTGCATATAAAAGTCTGTATATATAAGTCTGTATATAAAAACAAAAAGTGGGTAAGAAGTGGCCAAAAACAAACAATATCTTTCAGTGAAACTTCCCCAGCTGCAAGAATGTTAAAAGTGGAATAATTCAGAAGTCCTTTTAGAAGTCCTTTTTGAATGGTGACATATGCTACAAAATGAAATAGTGAGTTGAAGAAATTTTCCAGAGAACACAAATGATGTCATCCACACTGAGTACCAAATATCAAAGACAAAAGAAACAGATGATCTGAGGGACTGAAATAGAAGAAGTGGCATAAAAGACAGGTCATGAACTCACTGTCTAATTAAAATTTCTGTTATAAACTGGAGCTTATCAGTTGGAAAGATAAGGGAATTAGATATGTGCACTGATCTATTATTAGAGATAATAATATCTCTAATATTATGAGCATGGTACTTCTCTGAAAAAATGAATATGATTCTAGAATAAGTCAGATGGAATAATGAGCTGTTTGTGCCATGTATAATGTACTAGTATGCACCTGGAATATTACATACAGTTCTCTTTAGCTGTGTTTAGCGAGGCTGAGTTAAAGTTGGAGCAGGTATAGAGCAAGGACAGGAGATCTATCAAGAGAACAGGTACCAGAAGAGGCTAATAGACTAACTTGATTTATTCTCTAAACAAGGGAGGGAATTTCTTTTATACATACCATGGAACTAAGGTAAGGGGTGTCTCAAATAAATTTAGATTATAAATTGGATGAAAATGTGAATTTCTTTGAGCAGAAAAGTTCTAGATCAATCTTCGAATGGAAATATCAGGAGCCGGAAACATAACTCATTTAGACTTGGTAAGTTAACAGGATTGTACAGTCAGGTTGCTAATAGAAGATGAGATGAAAATGACCCTTTCAATCATTTCTCCCTTTGCCAGAGTAAGCAACACCTTAATCCACTGTGCTTTTCTGTTCAGCCAGTGGTACCAGTGGCAGGAAGAAGAATCTGTCCAAGAAAATGGAAGTGCTATATTCTGTAACAAAATATATACATTATTATTCCAGCTAGCAGACGATGGAGTTCAGATTCCTGCGCTACTCAGAGCATTAACAGCTTAGCTGGAATCCTGTCATGAAACCTACCAGGTGCTCTCCTACAAAGCAATACTTCAGAAGAGGTGAATGGAGAGAATTTATTAATCTGTCAGTCACTCAGTAGCTCAATCTGAGACGGGCTGTGTTATTCGAAGTGTTTTTTCCAGATCTGCTCATTTTCTTGGAGGGGACAGTACTGAGTTTTTGCAAGTCATATCAAAGTTATGTTCCAGTGATCTGCACTTGTCAAAGAATGGCTGTTTCTCAAGAGCCAAGTTATGACATTAGTGGCACCTGTCAAAAGTTATAGTACAGATCAAATGTGGCATTCAGAGTTTGTGCCATGTATCTGTCTGGCTGCTCCACTTGTTGTGTTAGTCTTCACAAAATAAGGCTATGGGTTTGGTTTTTTGCCTCTGCCATTAAGACAATTTGTAAAAGCAGATGTCATCACTCCCAAATACAAATGAGTGACAGACAAAAAGATTTTATCAGTTATTCCTGGCACTTGGAGTTCTCTTGAAAAGTGAACCCAGGGGTAAAAGTGACAGTATTCAATAATCACTCTGAAAATCCATATTTGACAGAAGAATAAGCTACTATACAATCCAAAGTAAGCATTTACATTCTTGTATTTTGGGCAAAATAAGGTTTTCTCTTCCTGTCTTATTAAAATCACCCAGACATACATGCACTTACATTTATTTTATTTTGGTGTGAATTTTAATAATGCTTTATACTTTTTCCCCCCATGACCTTGAATTTTGTGCATTACATAATATTTTATTGGAAGATAGTCCAGTAATGTCCGAATTCTAAAATCTCAAATGTATTCTACCTCTGTTTTGACTTGTTGCTTCTAATATTAACTTCAGTTATTAACCAGTTATTTGTTCCTATGTAATTTGGGATTAGTAAGAGTCCTTCTGTACTACACATGCTTCAGGTGAAAGAAAAAAGCATTATAAGCATCCTAACTTTGCAGACTAATTTAAAACTTTTAAAATAAAGCTTTTCATTAAAAAAGGCTCTGAACAGATTAATTCCAATGTAACAGCTACTTTATAATACTGAAAAATAATGTAGGGTTAGGCAAACAAGTTCCACGGAAGGGCAAAAGAAAGAAGAGATTAATTAGTGGCCTGACAAAGATAAAATAGCTCCTGTTCATGATATGACCTCAGGGACTGGTTCCACTTGTAGTCAAATTTAGTCTTACCATTGTTCACAAGGAACTTCAGAAAGACCCAATGTGAGTGGGGAATATTTTTCAGAAACAAAAGGGTTCATTCTCAAGGTTAAAATTGGAAGAATTCATAAGTTTATTGAAAGTTTTAAAATCCAACTTTTAGAAAGGAAGCACTTCAGAAAATATATTTCTAAAAAACCATAAAGATTCTATTGTCTGAGCAAATATTTTGGAAATGGAGTTTAGAAATGATAAAAAATTTCTTCATCTTGATGACTAAAATATGACTAAAATTTCTTCATCTTAATGATCTAAAATATTTTAGATATAAGAAAGAAAATACTAAGTTTTCTTCTTTATAATTGCTAAACAAACTGGTTTTGATTACTATGAATCATTTGAATTAAAAAATACTTCAAATTTTTTTCTCAAAACTTTTTTAGGCTAAAGCCTTGTTCTCTCTTAAAGATTTTCATTGTATGCACAAGTGTTGTTTCTCTACATAAAATACTGAAGTTTGATGATGATGGCTGGTTTACGACATATTAAAAGGAAATATGAAAATAGAGTAAAAAATGCCTTCTGATATTTCAGACAAGATTCTTTCCTTTTGCTTGTTCATTTTACAGAAGTTTACTGAAAGCAGCACTTCTGTTCAAAACAGCAAGAGTAATTTCTGGCTCTAAAAATGTCTCTGGTGAGATTCCAAAGCAGAGACATGGCTATGAAGGATGCAGAAGAGAATTTTCTTGCTTTAAATATTTTTTTAATCTCTTCTTGATACCTCAGTGGAAGCTGTATGAGACTATGATAATCCAAAGTGTGCAGACCAGGAAAGGAAATACACAACTTTAACAACTTTCCAAAGCACATTCAGTCTGAAAACAAATGTAAAAGACAGAAAGTTATACCAGTGGATATTTCTATATTAATTTTGTGGCAGTGAACAAAAGCTGTGTGTATACTACCAGCCAGCTGGAAGCAGTTTCTTCCCCGTGGCATAGGAGAGGTCTGCTGGGGGAAATCCCTTCATTACTTGCATTTTGAATTTCCTTTCAATATGCAGCAGGTCAAAGAACTTAAATTAATGCATTGTCTGTAGATGCTATCTATGCACCTCAATAAATGATAGCTGTCTTACAAATTGCTGCACAGCCATTCTCTATTAACAAACATTTCAGGAACATAAGAAATAATTCCTGTAAAAGATCAGTGTTGTAACAATCCTTTTGTTAAACACATACACACATTTCTGAATGATGAGTTTCAGAGCTGCAAAACATATAAGTTCTTTTTGACAAGATATAAAACCATTTTTTAAAAGTTGCTTTACAAGCTTGGCTCACAGAAATATCAGCCAAATATACTTCATACTAGCAAGTTGTACTCCACAATCAAAACAAATTCCATTTTATGTTACTGGGACATTAGAAAGGGAACAGAAATGCACTGAACAGAAATAATAATACCAATTTAAGTTCCCTATAGCAGTAATAAGGAGTCAGAAAGCAATCTCCTAAGTAGAATCCTTCAGTTAGAAAAAAAGTATTACGGAACATGGAATCCAAACTTTCTATACGTAGATACTGTAACATGAGGTTCTCCAAAAACAATCGTTGACATTTCACAATGTGAGAGATGCAGGCTAATAATGCTGGATGTCAAGATCTTCAGAAGTCTTACATCAAGAACTTGTCTTAGGAAGGATCACAGTGATCCCATGTGAAATATTCACTGTTACTGACATTCCTAGGAATTATTACCAAGCCAACTGTCCTTGGCTTCCAAAGACTCCAAGAAACATGCCAGACTAACATTTGCAAAAGTTCCTCCCTCTCTAGGATACTTGCTTGACCACAGCTTGAGCTTCTGAGTGGAGTAGCCAAGATCTGAGGCATCCAAAATCTTCCTTCATCCTAAAAATACACCCAGATTAGACCTCAGATAAAGAATGGAGACACTCTTTGCACCTCATGAGGAACTAATTGCAGAAGTTCAGGAATCATGAAATCTAATGAAAGGTTAATATGTTGACGCAGACTTTTGTGTGAGGCAAAGTATAGTAGTGTTTAGAGAGCAAATCTACTCAGATCGTTGGTCAGAAACCTGCAACTGGCTTCTGAGCCAACAAGACAATTATCTGAAGAGTGTCAAGTAGGCAACTGCTGCTGACAGAAGAGCCTTCAAATGGTGCAAAGGCCCAGGTTACCTGCCAGTCCAGGAATGATGAAATAATCACATTTCATCTCTCACTGCAACAAGCTATTGTGAGAGCATAAATATACAGACAGGGCATGTTCCAATGTGTCCATGACATTCACATCTTTTTGCAAGATGAAACCTCAAATAAAACAGCTCTTTTACTTCCTCAGAATGATACAAAAGATCATTAAAAGATTTCCTGCATTCCTGCATCACTGATACACAAAGGACTGTTAGGAAAAGGTGGTAGTAAAATGGTAGTACTCACAGCAGAGTAGTAACTCTTGCTGTATCCCATTGTGCTACATCAGCCTCTTCAGCCTGGAGAAGAGGAGGCTCAGGGGAGACCTTATAGCTCTCTATAACTTCCTGAAAGGAGGTTGTGGTGAGCTGGGGGTCGGCCTCTTCTCTCGTGTAATCAGTGATAGAACTAGAGGGAATGGTTTCAAGCTGCGCCAGGAGAGGTTCAGGCTGGACATTAGGAAGTATTACTACTCGGAAAGGGTAGTCAGGCATTGGAATGCACTGCCCAGGGAGGTGGTGGAGTCACCGACCATGGGAGTGTTCAAGAAACGTTTGGATGTTGCGTTGAGGGGTATGATTTAGCTGGGAAGTATTGGTAATGGTTGGACTGGATGATCTTCTAGGTCTTTTCCAACCTTGATAATTCTGTGATTCTGTGATCACTGCCAGTCTGCAGCCTGAGGAAGACTTCTAGTCAAAAAACTGCCATTTGCCTTAGAGGAAAACATCTGACTGTTTTGGTGATATTGCAGTTCTTGTTGGCCTTGTAATGGTCAGCAAGATGGCTCACTATCCTAAACATTCATAACCACCCAGGCATGCCTGATACTCTATCCCTTTACTTGGGAGATTACACTGTGCATACTGATCAGTCCCTACTACTCCTGTTGAACTGGGCTTGTCTTTAAGCAAGCAAATTTACCGCTGGAAAAAATACTGAGTCCAGAACTGGGAGAATTTTTTCTTTCTGTTAAGCAACTTGTTTGTTCGTTTGTTTGTTTGTTTTTTTCTAAGACTTAGCATCCAGCCTGTTTTACTTCCTCAAAAATAATTTTATGAAATTTAAGCCAAATCCAAATATTCTATCTGGAAATAAACAAGATCTTACTCATGTGTTCTTCTAAAACATCAGTTTAAAATTCTTCATCTGATACAAAGATACTGCATAAGTCCTCCTTCATTGGGTTTTATCTAATAATCTCTTTAGATTTTTCTGATCTTCTGTTCACAACATTGCACAAATCAAAGGTTTATTCAGACTGATCTACACTAGAATAGTCTTTCTAATATTTCCTTAGTAAAGCTTATAAAATATGGCACTGTCTGCAAAGCAGACTGTCCAATATATATTAAAGTCTATACGGTATACGTTCATCAGGTAATGCTGATAAGAGTGGATAGCTGGCAAAAGTACCTAGTGGCAGCAGAAAATACAAAGAACTAAAGGCATTTAACAGAAACTCCCAAATTATGTACAGATCTAGTTATAGAAAACTCAGGAGTGTGTTTTGCTTCTTTCTTCCACCATCCTACTTGCTAGAGAGCTATGGTAGGAGAAGGAAGGAGGAAATAGTGCTTCATGTTTGGGACAGAAACATAAAGAGTTGTTCATATCCTATTGTCAGCTGTTCCTGGCCCAGGTCAGCCTGGTTCCATGACAAAATAGGGTGGGGGGACCCATGGACCCACACCCTGGCAGAGGGGGAAGGGAGAAAATGTAAATGGTAAGGAGATGATGGGCCTAAAACCAAAACAGCAGCAATGAGATAAGGGAGAAAACTAATTTATTATATATGATATCAGAATACCAGATAACACAATAAAATACAGTATAGTTGGAATTGAAGCAAAAAAAAAAAAAAAAAAGAAAGAAAGAAAGAAAATGAGAGTGTCCAAAACTGAAGGCCTTACTCTAATGCTGAAGGAGAGATGGCTAGGGAACACACACTACAGAGACAAGATGTGAAAGAAGAGGCAGTCTTGTGACTCCTGAGCCATTTTATCTTTCCCCCAGAACAGAAAATGGAAATGTAACAGTGAAAGTCTTCTGGGAGTTGTAGTTCTTGTTCTCTTCTGAGAAAGACAGATAGAAACTATAGACAATCCGTGGAACTGTAGCATTAAGTCTTTAATTTCCAGTGCACTACATGAGGTTACGATATGGAATACCAATAAAATAAATCATAAAACCATGACATTCCACGTTATTCCACTTCACTAAATCATACTTAATATGTATACAAACAATAACAATAGTAATGCATTAAACACACACACACACACACGCATATATATATGTGGATTTAGTGACTGCACTCCCCCCAACATCAAATTCCCTTGTGACACACATTGAACATCCCCATTTTTCTGCATCATCCACTAAGTGGACACAGGTCCCTGAGTAAAAACAGTTCCACTGAGAGCTTTGACCTTTTCAGAAAGCTTTTCCCATCATGATCTTTATGTGTACTACAGGGACATCGTATGAAGGGAGCTGGATTGGGCAGGACTGTCTTGTTTAGTAGATCCTCAAGTAGTGATCAACCAGGTAGCTTCTGCCAAATGCTTCTTGCAGTGTTATGTGACCCACTGCTTTCAAAATAATTTTTAACTATTTGTTGTATAGTTCAATTTTACCAGAAGCTGGTGCATGATAGGGGATACAATAAATCCACTCAGTGCCGTGGTCTTTAGCCCAAGTATTTACAAGACTACAAGATTTACAATTTTTGAAATGAGTCCCATTATCTGATTCAGTTCTTTCCGAAGTGCCATATCTCCACAGGATTTGTTTCTAGAGACCTAATATGGTATTTCAGGTGGTAGCATGGGGTACTGTAAATGTTTCAAGTCACCCAGTGGTTGCCTCCACCATGGTAAGCACAAAATGCTTAACAAAAATCATAAAAACCATGACACTTATTTAATTTCATAGCAAAGCAATCTTGGCCAGCAACAATTACAGAATATTATGCAAATGTTCGATTTCCTGTGAGAATAAATAACGGAACTTAACTTTTCAAAGTACCATTAAGTTTTGAACACTAATACATATTTGGTTGTACCAGAAAGTGTGTTAGATATCTATCTGAGCATTATAAAATCATCTACTTTTGAGTACTACACATTTAGCAAGGAAGTTCCCCCCACTTCTTTTCGCATTTATTGGAACTGATGTCTACACTTTAATAAGCTCTACTTTTAGCAGTATTTAACTCTGAATTTTGATAAACTAAAGAACAAGGCTATAACAAGCTCCTGAGGGCTTTGCACTTTGTGTGCTTCAACTTCGGGTTCATAATTCCCCTGCATATTTTGTGCCTGATAGCATTTTGAGCAATAATGTGAATCATTTAATAGCAATGCATTTCCTTTGGATAACGTCCATCTCTGATCTCTTTTCAAACTGCAGAAGTGAGAAAACCCTTCACCACAGCTCATTTAGACATCACTGATTTCAGCGCTAAATTTGAAAGTATTTTTCCTAAATTCTTGCAAAATACAAAAAATTTCTCACATACTGGGGCTTACTTGGTATTTCAGAGAACTCTGCTATGCATAGTCATTACTCCATACCAAAAATATAGGTATGGCATTTAACTGTCACCACAAGCATATTTCAGTGCCTAGTTTCCTTTTTTCTTTGGGTTACATACTTTATTTTAATAGCACTTCATGGGAAAGAAATTGCAAGGGGCTAAGCAATGTAGTATCTGCCCTGAGTTAATCTGACTCCTCTGACCTCCAAATTGCCTTTCAGAAAAGGAGCAGGTGTACCAACTTTGAACACCACAAGATGCATGTTCATGATGCAGTAGAGTTGAAGAACTTCTGGGAAAAAGCCATCCAAGAGCAAGCTAGGCAATGAGAAAGTAAAGAGTCTAGGTTAAGCGAAAGTGCTCTGAACAAGTAAGTGGTGTATTATTTTCTTTTGCCCAAGAGATCAGGTCTGTCATCACATGCTTTAAAATAAGATAACCCCTATTGTACTACTTTATTCATAGCAGAGATTGTGTTCTGGGTCCTTGGCACTTTTCCTCTCACAGCTGCTTGTCTCAAATTTCCATGGCTCTTCTGCATGGAAACTCAGATACCCCTCACCTTTGAAGCTCATGAACGTTCTTCAAAGGCCTTGGAGTATACCCAAATAAAAATAAAACACCTTGGCACAGGGTCTTGTGACAGTTAGAAAATATCAGAAATTTTACTAAAACAGATACAGCAAATAAATAAAATTATATTGAATTAAAGGAATAACAAAACACCCATCTAATGAATAGTATAAACAAATCCATATCATCTTTATCATTTTTAACTATGTTTTACATCATATAAACCACAAAATTAGAAATGTTACAATAACATCTACCTACCCCTTGAAACATATTTCAGTATCATTCCTGGTGTATAAAAGAAAACGAGTAAATAAGTACACAAATAAAGTTATTCAATTATTTTTATTATTTTCTATTTTGCCAACACAGCATAAAACAGCGTTCACTACCTAGAAAGAGCTGTGGCTGTAATATAAATACTTCAGTCAACTATGGTAGATGCCTCAAATACTTGATCAACCTGCTGCACCTTAGAAGTTTTAATCAACAGCTCCCACAATTTAAATTAATCCCGTAACAGTCTGTGCAACAGGATGAGAAAGTCATGTCCCTCTTGTGCTTTTCTGGTGCGCTTTCCTCTTGAAGTTGGAAAGGTTTTCCTGCATAAAGTTTCCTCAGAACTGGTACATTCATAAAAATTAACTTGATTCCACAAAATTGGAATGTACAGGTAAAGGGCTGTGTCTTTAAAAATATATATATATCAAATACTCCTATCTTGACACCCAAGGAGGAAGCTACTGTTGTCACCTTAAGGGTGAGAAAAACAGTATCTATTTAGGCTGTATGTCCCAGTAGCAACAGAGGTTGGTAGTTCAGGCTGGTTATTATAATAATACACCTCACCAGTGGTTAATGGGCACGGAACAGTCTTCCTGGGGCAACTGTCACAGCCACAAATGTCAGAGTTTAAGGAGAATGTGGACAGCACTGTCAGACATTTGGGCTGATCCTGTGTGGAGACAAGTTGGACTCAGGGATGAGACCCTGGGACTTGGGATATTTTGTGTTTCTGTGAAAGTGTGATATTCCAGATGGCCAATAAATTTCTTGAACTAAGATCATCCAGGTTTTGAAGAGAAAAGCCAGGAAAGTATTTGGCTGCAAAATTTTGTCTTCTAGCTTCAAATAAACTAATACAGGATAAAGGTATCACAAGGCAATTGCAGTTATGTGTGTCAATAATATTTTCAATTTCACAGAGTTAAAATGTGAAAAGCTTTTTCACAATTTTTTCTGAATAGGAAAAAAAAAATGTAGCAAAAGGTCTTTGAATGGGTCTGAATTACTACAGGTCACAACTGAAATAGACCCAAGCAAACTACTTCAAGGTCACTCAGCAAACATCCAAGTTGGTCACAGAATGTTCCTTTGTTTTTTTTTTTAAAGGGATATTCAGGAGATAATAGATACAGTCAATACAAAATGTGCATGTTCACCACCCCATATAAGTAGCACCTGGAAGAATTAAATGGCTCTAAGTATAGCCAAGCACTCCCTCTGGGACTCCTAGATCACTAGTTAACAAGGAACAGCAGCACTTTGAATGGCAAATATTTACTAAATAATTACACTGCTTTTTGAGGCTTAACTATACTAACAAGAGAATAGCAAAGTCAAGAGAGGGCAGACCAAGTGGGGGAAGTTTAGAACACACTCTGCAAACTCAGGAACCAAATGAGCATAAGCATCAGTGTGGAACTGCTACTGCTAAGTTATTTTTAGATGAAATTATTCGCTGCTTGTTTTTACTACATTAAATGTAAAAGCCCACATATTACATGACACATTTGGCACTACCATATGACTAATCCTACAGCATTGCTGGGTCAGGTGCTTTATAATAACATTCCCTTTGGAAAATGACCCAACCAACAATATCTTGTACTGGTCCCTAGTGATCTCCTCTTCTGTCTGTACTAAACTAGTGACTGAAGCTATGTGGATCATCTTGCATGTGACATCAATTCCTTTCCTGAAACACATATGAGGTCTGAAGAGATTTTGGATCCCAAATGACTACATCTTCACCATTTTTATTATTATTATTTAAAGTACAAAAAAAATAAAAATTAAAACAAAGAAGATATGTAAGGTCCTGCTTGCTTTTCTCCAAAGCATTTTAGAGTAAAGTTGGGGAGAGTATATTAACTGTAATTTCACTTTCCACCTTGAATGACCTTACCACAAAGGCAGTGCACTTCTCTGTGGCTTTGAGAATACCCCAGAGGAAAAAACATAGCTCTTCGTGGTGACAGTTTGAGCAGTTGTTTGACTCATTAGGAATCTAGAAATGTCACCCACTATCCCTGTCTAGAAAGCTGGAGAGATGTGTAGATGGTAAACAAATACAGGACAAGTGCTGTGGTGATGAAAGAGAGGAAAGCTTCAATCCTACTGAAAAGCCCCAGATCTATTTGAAGGATTTGGCTTGGTGCTTGCTAAGTACTTGTCCTCTCTTTGCAGGCTTCGCCATGAATGGACTCAGAGGCTAGAAGGCAGGGCAAAGCTGGTCCAGGCACACATGAAAAAGCATATGGAGCGGATGGCACTGTTGTCCATTGAAACTCATCCTTTGCCAGATAAAACTGTAGCTTAAACTTACTGTGAAAATGCAGAAAGCATTGGACTTGACACTGACCTTCCTCACGCACTATGAAGAAGTTAGTTAGACTGCAGAACAAGCAAGAAGTCAGACTCTTGCCCTTTTCCAGACCAGCTACTAGAGCTACTAGTAAAGCTCCACTGAAATTCACTGCAAGAATTAGGCCACAGTTCATAGCCTTTTTAAAATGCAGAGGGAGAGGTGAGAAATAGGCACCAATAATTCTGCATGATGTATTATTACACTGATGAAGCAGGACTTCTTAAGTAACAGCATTTTCAAATGACAACAACATATTTCTCATAAAGAGAAACTTATGGTTAAGAGGCATAATACATTCAGATGTCTGTGCGTGAAGTTGCACGTTTCCATTTACAGAGCTCTCAGATTCTGACTTACTGCAGCCATAAGCCACGCTGCCTACCTTGATCAGCTACAGTGAAGGGGGTTGGGAATTACTCCCATTCCCATCCATTACAGAAGAAATGCATTTTCTAGTGGAATCAAGAGAAAGGAGAAAAGGATTTTTTGGCCAAGATGTAGGAAAAGTTCTGGATTTGAATAATTAAATGACCAAAGGGAAAGATATTTCTTTGGTGGGATAGGCAAGAAAAAGTTCAAGAAAAAGAAACAGTCTTTGAACTAGTTTGAGAGGTGCCTGACTCTTTGGAAGGAGAGCCTGAAGTAAATGGGAGCAAATCAGTTCATCATAATAGTGCAGGATGCTCTGCAATGTACTGCTTGCCGTACACAGTTTGCAGTTATCCAAATACTTGCTGCATTACTTTTCTAGGTCAGGTGACATAAAGGATGAACTAACCAAGCATAGGATAATAATAGTGCATTTTATTTAACTATAAGTCTATGTATCTAAATACCATAACAACTCTTGGGTATCAAAGAAATGTATTGTGAGGTGTTATTTTTTTTACCCCTTTAAGACAATAAAGCACACAGTTTTATAGAACATTCTCACTTTTACATAGCAACATTCTCCCATTAGAGAAGAGAGGAGAAGGGAGGGGAGGGGAGGGAAGGGAGGGGAAGGGGAAGGGGAAGGGGAAAGGGGAAGGGAAGGGAAGGGAAGGGAAGGGAAGGGAAGGGAAGGGAAGGGAAGGGAAGGGAAGGGAAGGAGAAAACATACATTTTATAAAGGATTAAAGCTATATAAAACTTCTGCAAAGTTTTATTCTTTGTTTACTGGAAGCTGGAGGGAAAGCAGAATCACTCTTTTTATGCAACCTAATCCAAAAAGTGATTGTTTCTTTCAGTGTTTTTTCTTTTTCCTCTTAGAAAAGCAATGCTGAACAGTAATAAAAATTAAAAATAAAAATGTATCTGCTTTTGCCTTTACAGCCTCATCTCTTTCTCTATCTTCATTTATTTCCCACAAACTCTTTAAAGAGTTCTTTTGCTGTGACCCAAGTTAAGCATTATCTCTGGTGAAGAAAACCAGGCAGGACTTGAACCTACTTCTGTGCACATCAAATGCACAACACTCTACTGCTCTATAGCTGCAATACTCCATTGCTTGCTGGTGGTCACTAAAGGACATAGACAGGGTCTACTGAAACAGAGAAAGGCCATAAAACTAGATCAACTTCATTTACCAACTTAACCACTGCCTCACAGAGCTGTGACGCCACCTGCAACAGTGCAGCTCATCTCCACATTATGCCAGAGTGACAGAAGATGATCTGCGCAAGGCAGATCCAAATAGCTTTTGTTGTTGTTCTGCATTTAAAATCAAAATTGTTAGATGTTAGGAACACTTTTATGACATACCCTGTTGTGTATTAAGTGATCAGTAGTTTTGAACAAGACACAAGAAAGAGAGTATGTCAGCAGATGAAGTCCCAGGCAGTAGCTTGCTCTCTCAGTTCCTTTTCCATCCACATCACTGAGGGGCTGAAGGAGGCACGAAATCACTCCCACTGCAAGCCTGTGGCATCCCGTGACAACACACCAGACAATGTCACGTACTTTGTTTCTCCCAGCAAGCACAAGTCAACTATTTCAGTTGTGAATGTGTTTCTGATGCTTCCACTGCAAGGCAGAGTGTGACAAGTGTGAAAGATGAAATTCTACTCACATTTTCCAAGAAACAGTTCTTAGTGTGTTCTTCAAGTGCATTTACATTCATCATGCTTAACGGTCCTCAGACATATTTTACAGAACAGCAGAATCCTGGCAGCTCTATGATATTAAATATCCGATGCTTTCTCTTCCCCAAAATAAATGATATTCATCCATTTTCACTGCTACTGCACAGACTGAGAAAATAATTGAGTACTAGAAATAATAAAGTGTAGCAGCTGGTTGTAGCCAGGTATACTGTTTGCAAATTGCAAAGCTGAAGGCTTTGGTGAAGGTAAGGTGAAGGGCAGTATTTTGTCCTTTTGCTTTAGTTACTAACTGAAAATTCATTACTGAACGTAGGCATTTCAGGCATGCATGAAAATGGGAAACTGTCTTGTTTATAAAAGCAAGCAAACAAAACAATCAGTTCCATTTGAATAATCACGTGAAATAGAACACCTATCTCACACAGCATTCTTTGATGAAATAGGATATCCAGTGAGAGTAAATTCTGAAGAAAGCAGGCCCCTTTAGCTGAAAACAATTTTCCTTCCTGGCCTCCAGTTCCTCCTCCTTCTTAAAGAGGCAGGGGAAAAAAAACAAAAAGAGAAAGAGAAAAAAAAGGAGATAAAAATGAAAATTTAGATTACATTAGATATATTAAGAAAATCAGACCAGTTATTTGAGAGGAAACATTCATTATCAAGATATTTTTCTTTGAGGCATATTAATTTGCCTAATAGAAACAGAATTGGAAGTGTCAGTCTGCATAATCAGTTCCACCATCAGCCCCCACCAGCAAAGCACTGCCGTGTTCAGTCCAGCACTTATATAAGCCACTGTGGAACAACTAAAATTGCACATTTTTTGTCAGAGGATAATGTTTTTTGTCATGAGACTTTAATCATATGACTGATGATGTAATAGGTGTGGATCACACCTATGAATAAATGCCCCAGAGATGACGTACTGATGCCAGCTGCAGAACACTTGGTTATATGCCCAGATTTATGTACATGGCAGATAATGTGAGTACATACTGCACTCTTTCACAAGCTTACTAGTAAGTGCTGCGTCTGACCCAGGAACAGGTGACTAATAGTCAGTCAATAGTCAGCAAGGACTGCTTTTGTAAATTGCCTCTGAACTGTGACAAGTCTGCCTTGCTCAAATACAGTCAAGTCAATGAGGTGAATTTAAGCTAAATTCAGCTACTCTCACTACATTTAAACACCACCCAGAAGAACTCACCTAATCAGTCAAAAATGTGCTAAAGAAACAGCACCTCAACCCTTGTCAGCTGTTACACTCAAATTAGTACTCTAATCCAGAGCCTTTTGTAAGCTTGTAAACAGGCTTTTTTTTTTTTTCTTTTTTTTTTCTTTTTTTTTTTTTTTGCATTTACCATATCTGGTTTGGATTACAGAACAGATTTAAGGCATGCAAACTAGATTTATTCCAAAGAAAACTAATCTAGACCTGAAGCCTTGCTCCAAAAACTCCCTACCCTCGGAGGATCTGAGGCAAGCATTAGTTCTTCAGTTTTGAGACACCCAGACAGTAGCGATACATGGATCAGTGAACAAAATAGTCTGATGTCAAACCTGAAACATACTTCGTCCAATATAAAGACCTCAGCATCAGATGCTTTGATCTACTGAGCTGCCTGCACTGTGCTGAATCACTTGCTAGTGCAGATGAGTCTACCCAACCAAAACAGCAAAGATGGAACCAAGGAACATTCATACATGGTGTGCAGTTCCAAAGGTGGACCCTTAGCAGATACAGTGACTGAGCTCAGCAACCAAAAATTAATTATACAGGTTTGGTAGCATGCATAACTTTACATGATGACCAATTGATGTTGGATTCAACAAATACTAAAGATGCAGAAAACAAGCATATCTATACCTGCATTAGCTGTTGTTTTTGTAGTTTCACTTGGACCCTGCCAGTGCATAATCTAAAAGCAACAAGGGGAAAAAAGAAAGTCCAGACCTAGAGGCCAGTATATCTTTCAGAAAGCTAATTTTGAAAAATATAATACAGAACCATTCTACACCCTGCTAGATTTGAGCAGTTGTTTCCAACAAAAGAGTAAAGAGAAGTTGTTAAGATGTGTAGAGAGAAAATCAGAAAGGCAAAAAAGTCCAGCTTGAACTCAACCTGGTTGCTGGGGTAAAAAGGAACAAGAAACTCTTTTACAAATACATCAACAGTAAGAGGAGAACTAAGGAGAATCTCCATTTTTTACTGGATGAGGCTGGGAATGTGACCACAGAGAATAAGGAAAAGACAGAGGTTCTGAATGACTTCTTTATGTCTGTTTTTAAAGGTCAGACCAGTTATCCTCAGGGTACTCCACTCTCTGATCTGATCTCTGATCTGGTAGTCTCAGCTGGGAAGCAGACAAAACACCCCACAATTCAGGAGGAAACAGTCAGAGGCCTACTTCTGCAGCTGGACTGCCACAAGTCTATGGGGCCAGATGAGATTCACCTGAGAATGTTGAAGGAACTGATGGAGGTGATAAATGAGCCACTTTCCATTATCTATCAGCGCTCCTTGTTGACTAGTGTGGTCCCAGAAGACTGGAGGCTTGCCAATGTGACTCCCATCTACAGGAAGGGTTGTAAGGAGGACCTGGAGAACTACAAGCCTGTTAGCCTGACCTCGGTGCCAGGGAAGGTTATGAAGCAGATTTTCTTGAGGGAGATCATGCGGCATGCACAGGACAACAGGGGGATCAGGCCTAGACAGCATGGGTTCACGAAGGGCAGGCCCTTCTTGACCAAGCTGATCTCTTTCTATGATCTAGCGACCCATCTGGTGGACAAGGGCAAGCCTGTTGATATGGTCTACCTGGACTTCAGCAAAGCCTTTGACACTGTCTCCCACAGTATTCTTCTGCAGAAGCTGGTAGCCCATGGCTTGGACAGGTACACTCTTTGCTGGGTAAAGAACTGGCTGGAGGGCTGGGCCCAGAGCGTGGTGGCGAATGGAGTTAAATCCAGCTGGCAGCTGGTCACAAGGAACCAGACAGTGTACACACTGAAATCTACTGTCCTTTCACAGAATCACAGAATTACCAAGGTTGGAGAAGACCTGGTGTTCCCCTGGGGTCAGTGCTAGGGCTTGTCCTCTTCAATATCTTTATTGATGACCTGGATGAGGGCATTGAGTGCACCCTCAGTAAGTTTGCAGATGACACCAAATTGGGAGGAAGTGTCGATCCGCCTGGGGTTAGCAAGGCTCTACAGAGGGATCTTGACAGGCTGGATAGCTGGGCTGAAGATAATGGGATGAGATTCAACAAGACCAAATGCCAGGTCCTGCACTTTGGCCACAACAACTCCAGACATTTCTACAGGTTTAGGGCAGAGTGGCTGGAAGACTGTGTAGAGGAAATGGACCTGGGGGTACTGATTGATGCTCAGCTGAACAGTGTGCCCAGGTGGCCAAGAAAGTCAATGGCATCCTGGCCTGCATCAGAAAAAGAGTTGCCAGCAGGACAAGGGAAGTGATTGTCCCCATGTACTCAGCACTGGTGAGGCCACACCTCGAGTACTGTGTCCAGTTTTGGGCCCCTCACTGCAAGAAATACAATGAGGCCCTGGAGCGTGTTCAAAGAGGGGCAGCAAAGCGGGTAAGGGGTCTGGAACACAGGCCTGATGAGGAGTGGCTGAAGGAACTGGGATTCTTCAGTCTGGAGAAGAGGAGGCTCAGGGGAGACCTCATTGCTCTCTACAACTGCCTGAAGGGGGGTTGTAGTGAGCTGGGGATCAGCCTCTTCCCTAGTGTAACTGGTGATAGGACTAGAGGGAATGGTTTCAAGCTGCGCCAGAGGAGGTTTAGGCTGGACTTTAGGAAAGACTACTTCTCTGAAAGAGTGGTCAGGCAATGGAATGGGCTGCCCAGGTGGAATCACCAACCCTGGAGGTGTTCAAGGAACGTTTGGATGTTGTGTTGAGGGACATGTTTTAGTGAGAACTATTGGTGATGGGTGGATGGTTTAGGCTGGATGATCTTGTAGGTCTTCTTCAACCTTGGTAATTCTGTGATTCTGTGAAAGGACAGTAGATTTCAGTGTGTACACTGTCTGGTTCCATTAGTACTACTTTCTCTTTCAGGTACCATCTTACCTGGAATTTCTGGCATGCATTTGTAGAAACTCCCATTCAAGAGCAAATTCTCCTGGCTGCCAGTCTTCAGCACACATTACTGAGGTCTGCTATTCCTGTCAGCACATAGGAAGCAAGAATTCACAGCTAGGCTACAGAATTTTTGAATAGAAAAGCTTTTTTTCTTTTTTTCTTTTTCCTTTTTTTTTTTTTTTTTTTTTGCTTTTCTTTAAAGCCACCAAGAGATAAGAGCAAAATATGAAATAGGGTACGTGTGGCTTACTAGCATAAGTCCTCATCAGTTGCTTGAGTTTTGCTCTGATCTGGCATGTAATTACTACGTATCCCTGATCTCCAAATTGTATTCCCTAAGAAGTGTCAAAGCTGCTCCTGACTTGCACACACATACAACAAGAAAACACATATAAGATAATAGATATTATAATATATATATAACAAGAAAATATGTATATATAAGAAAATTTAACAAGAAAATGGCTCTTGAAATCTTTGTCTCAGAAAATTAGTTTGTAACCATTAAAAACAAACATAAGTAAAAGCAATCATTTATGCCATCCTATGCTTCAAATTACTCTGGATTAGCAAGTAAATTAAAAAGTAAACCAAATTAAACAAATGTATGTGAACTTTACCTGTGTGAAATACAGTTTTCCTAGCAACATCACAAAGCATAGCACATTTAATGATATATAACAAAAGCAATAAAAGCCTTATACATGGAGGCCTGGAACTACAGTTAAAAAGACATTTTTTTCTGATCCAAAGGATAGCATGCATAGACACAATATCCAAAATTCTTCAGCAATTTTAGCCTCTTGTTCAGGAACATATCAGTTAATAATTCCCCATCTCCAATCTAAATGCATCACAGACACACTGCTCTGTCGCACTTTTACTTAATATCTTTATATTTGGTGTTCTGCACAATTTCACCCGGTTGTTTGCCAGCCACAGGAGCAATGCATGAGAACAGCAGACTATGTCTGCAATGTAAAACACTGACTCAGCACATCTCCCCAGCAACCACAGACACATAGGTTACTGGAATCTTTAAACATAGAATAAAGCTACTTCCATAGTAAAATAATTTTGTCATTGTTCTTGTTCAGTTTATTCCATGTGTGGGCGTACATTGGTTTTCCTTTGTATTTTGTTTTGTTTCATTTGCTTTTTCGGGCTTGGTTTTTGCCAGAGGAGCAAGGTCCAAGAAGGGACATCTAAGTGCCCCTGATGGCATTGGTTAGCTGAGCTGCTCCCTCAGTTGGGAACCATGTTTTTCCTTTTCATCCAGGATGTGTCCAACAAATCTGTATGTGTGTCACTGAAATGATCTCCATCACCTTCTCCATGAAAAAGACATACAGATCTGTGTAAGAAGGTCATGATGCAGGGAGGTCAATTAGGGCAGTTGCCATCTCAATTGCCATCACACACACACACACACACACACACACACACACCACCACAGGAGCCAAAGCTGCCACCAGCATTTTTTACACCCCACTTATCACAGTCTTCTCCAGCTTACTGAAACTGCATTTCAAGCATTATCAGTAGCAGCAACAGCTTGGTAGAGTTACAAGAGACAATGTGGTAAGGTGCTCTGAGAATGGGAATCCAGATATAACATGACTTTCTGTATCTACGTATACCCTGAAACTACATGTGATAGAAGCTGCTAGAAACCTGCAGGCTGCTCTCATAAAGTCCCTGGTGCAAGCAACTGCAGCAGCAGAGCAGTCACAGCACAAACTCCAAGTACTGTACACTAGGCAAAATCCTCTACATCATTCCCACACACCTCTGAGACAAGAGAAGGAATGTATAAGCAAGAGATAAAAGGGGAAATGGGAAATAAAGAGGTGGCAGTGGTGCCAGGATAAAATGCTAAGCAGACTAACAGATATTCAGGAGGCAGGTAGAAAATAAAAAGTTATAAAATAATGAAAAAAGGAAGGATTAAAAATCCTCTAAACTTCTTTTGTACATTTATCTTGGCAAACAAAAGACTTCAGATGAAGGTTCTGAATACGTACTTTGAAGTCTGCTTTCTCAGGTGGCCTTTTTCCTATGTTAGGATTTCTCAGAATTTACTGTTGAGTTCTCATTAAACTCATGCTAATTTTTAACCAGAATAGACCAGAAAAACACCCATAGCCATTATGAGGTACTGTCAGTCTTTAGCAGTCAAACTTTATGAAAAAAAACTTTCCAAAACTCAAAATAATTTCAAAAACATCAAGAGAACAGTCATTAAAAACGCTGAGTTCCTATTATTCTGGTGTTTCAAGCTGTTGAGCCTTTTCCTACAGCTCTGCAGGATTCAGTTGTGTCAACTGAATCATCTTAAGTCCCTAAACAGCCTTAAAACATTACTTTCAATCTATCTGCAGTCTTTCAAGCTCTAGCAGCTTATATTACAAGAGATCCAAACATCCTGATGTCTGAGATAAAATCTTAAAGAGTTATCAGTGCTGACTGTAAGTTAAAATGAGCAAAAATTTACACTGCAAACAAACAGTGACAAAAGGCTCTTCTTACCGCAACCCAGCAGCAAATTGGTCTATTAGGACTGCTTTTAACAGAGAGGCTTGCTCTGGTTCCATCCACATGAACTCACTTTTAGGGCAATGTCATGCAGAAAGACAAAGCCAGCATGGCAATTCAGTGCTGCCAGAAGGGCCATATTCCCCTCTTGCCCTGCATGCTCCTAGCTCTGCCTCAAAAACCCTATGCTTGCGAGACCTTGGCTGGACTCATGTGCACCAAGGGGTCCGATGAGTACTGCACTCAGCAGGATGTAATGTCACCGAAGTGAACAGGGAGACAATCTGTAGTGGGGAGTTACACAGCATGTCTTCTCATTCAAATTCCTTAACATTATACTTCCCAGGTATATTAAAATTGAGTGTGTTGCACTCACAACACACAACGTTGCACATGTAATAAATGTTTGTACAAAACAGTCATTTGGACTCAGTGGTCTTCAACATCTAGCAATGTATCTAAGAAGGTTCACCTACATCTTTGCTGTTTTCAGCCTGGAGAGTTGCACAGAGAATGTCCAGACACTCTGGAAGCTCCCCTGGAATAACTGCAGAACATAGTTTCCTGCTTCCAGCTTAACAGCAGTAACTGTGAACATACAGCCATGGCATGCCCATCCCTTTCTTTGTTCAAGGGGAAGACTTCAAGATTCCTATGACTGTGGGATGAGCAAGTGATCTTGTGGCTCACCTTCTCCTGCTGCCGTTCTGGCTTTGAGGGTTGACTGGGAAACCCCTCATCTTGGGGGGTTCAAAACTCTGAGACTTAATTTCAGCTACTTCTAAGAGCAGAGAAAATCCAGTAAGTTCATACTAAATCCTTATCAATAAAGTACACCTTCTTCATCAGAGAGCAGGACTGGTCAAGAGCTTAAATTCCCATTTCATTGAGGGTTTCTCTGAGTCCAGTACTGATGACCTTCAAGGCACATCACTACACATATTTTAGAGAGCTAGCAGAGCAAAGGTGCCATACAATAAGCAAAATAATAATTCACTGTCCCTGGAAGTACTGAAAGTTCATGAAGAGAGACAAAAAATAGCAGTCATTCTTACTAGCCTTCTATTTCCTCTGGAGAAAATTGAGATTTCAATAAAATTTACATCAAGGGAATATGTAAAAGCAGAAAGTTATTCAAATGGAGCTAAAGGAGAAACTAGGAAGCAGCATACTGACAACACTTAACGTTTCTTTGTCCCTAAAGAGAGGAAGCATCATTAAAAGATGTATCTTAACAATTCTCATAGGAGAAAAAAATTAACACAACACAGTTCAGTTCCCAAAACTCAGGGAGTTTTTGCCTTGCTAGTTAGACAGGCTAAAATTCTTAGGTAACAGAATTCATGTTTAATTAGCAATTTTAAATTCCCCCAACTGCCAGGTAATATACTGACATAATTTTGCCTACTCCCTAAAGAAAACTTTTGTTGTAACATAACACAAACCTCAAAGAGCACGAGGCATTGCTTTTTTAAGGGAGCCCTAAAAGTATTCCTAAAATTTCATGTAAGGTTTTTGTGTGTGTGTGTGTGTGTGAGAGAGAAAGAGAGAGAAAGTAGTCTATGCAGTCCAATCATATTTTCTGGTTTATTAAGACAAGTGAAGTAGCAAAGAGCCAAATCATAGACATTTTAAGAATACAATGGTAGAGATGAACAAGAGATGAACAAATAAGGAAAAGGAGAAGCTAAGCTGTTGAAACTTTCAGTAGGAAGGCACAATGAGAAATTCTCTCCACTGCCTGATAAGTATAAGCATATTGCTTTGATATCTGAAACTAGGCAATGAGCAAGGATGTAACAGAAAAATATATGAGGTTTTCAAGCTCATGTAACGCTAAATTCTGCTTATTTGCTCATGGAAGTTATCTGCTTTATGCTGCCTTTTAGCATGCTTGTTTTCTAGCACAACGAATCAAGGACAAGTAAACAGGAACAGATTGATGAATGCCACAGCTTTTGAAATCCAACCTCTCTTGCCTTATACTGCTAATTTGGGGGTGGAGGTGGTTTAGTTTACAATTAGGATTCCTTCATAATGATGTCCTTCCTCCATAGCTCTCACACAAAACACATATCTTTTCCGTGAACCTAAAAATAAGAAAGTAAGGAAAAAAATGAAAGAAAAATCTACACAACAACAAAACTTCTATATCAACATTACTTCTACATTGTGTTTGTCAGATTTCAGCAAATTTAGCTAAAAACATTTTTACCCTTCAGGAATTCTGATTGCTCTTTCCATTAACTGTGCCAAACCATCCCTTAGGAAACTGAACAGTCAGCTGATGATACTCTGTACAAACTCAGAAACATATTTTCCTTTCATATTTGCTTATTTTGGGGAGGGATAAACTGTTACCCAGCATGACAGGCTAAATGTCTATTCACTAAGACATTATTTTTAACTTCTGCAGAGTTCCATTATGAAGACAAAGTACAGTGAAGAAAAAAACAAACAAACAGGGGAATCATACACAATACCAGCAGCATAACAATACCATTGGTGGGCAGATCAAGCTCCTCTTGATGCCACAGTACATTAAATGTTATGATCTTCCTTGGTTTGGCATATAGAGTCCCCTCACTGAATCACCAAGTTGGTTTTATGTAAAATGAAGCACACATAAATTCTTCTTTGTCCCAGCTATAACATATTTACCTGATGTTCACAAGAAGTTGTCATATTTTTTATCATTTTGCTACTCTTCATACCACAGGTGATGGCTACAAACTGTTGGAGAATGAGTACCATGAGGGAAAATCTTGGCCCCTTTCAATTTATTGGAGTTCTGCCATTGAGTCACCCCAGCTTTGCTCATGAGTAAAAGAATTCACAGGCATTTGGAGTCAGCTCATCTTCAGAAGCAAGAACATTGACCTACACAGGATCTCTTAATATTACAATGAATTTAAGTAAATCCAGCTTAATATTTTTTCTTTTGTCCTTAAGTGATCTCTCTTTTTCCTTTCTTTTTCTTTCATTTTTTCTCTTACTTGCAGCAGCTCTTCCGAGAGCCAAAAGAATCCCTGTGTCATTGAATAAAATGCCAGAGCATCCCATACAGGCAAGCTGCCTCATGTCAGGCACTCCAGACTTGCCAGGCAAGAACTGTAGTAGTTTCAAGAGATGACTGTAGAATACTAAATCAAATTACAATAGTGAATTTCCCAGCACTTTATAAACTAACAATTCTACAAATTTCCTTCTCCTCCTCCTTGGTTATTTCCCCAGTTTACTGCCTTGAACATATAATTCATAAATCCATTAAATGTTGGTGTGATGTCTAAAATAAAATAATTAGAAATCATTTTTTTCATTATTTGCCCAGAGCTCTCTGCTTGTGCTTCAGACTCAAACACAAAAATTGTTAGAGTCACACCTACTGGTAATAGGTATACAAATGAAAAGGCTTTGGCTAACCTGTGTAAAATAATCATTCATTATTCAAGTGTTGTTTCAGCTATATAAGGTTTAAAAGTTTTTAAATGGATGTTTCACATTTCGTAATTATGTTAAAATTTACATTTGTGTGTAACTTAAAAATGAGCCTACTTAAGGGGTAAAACATTGGAAAGTAGTAAAGACTTACTGCCCTGGAGTGTAAAGCAGTAAAAATCAGAGCAAACCCACTAGAAGGGTCACCTGTTTAAAATCTGAGTCCAATTACTAAGATCAATCTCCACTGCTGGAATTAATTTCATATCAGATCCTAGTTTGTACTCTCCAGATAAATATACAATATTCTGAAAGTAATGTCTCTCATCTTATTATGTTGGCCTACACAGACAGAGGCAGCTGGTGGTGTCATAACAGTAGAGGCTGAACTTTCCTGCTTTCCTGCCAATATTTTTTACATTTTACAGTTGTGTGACAGATGGCAGCAGAGGAGCAGTCTGACAAAATGACGTCTGACACAGAACTACCTATTAAATATGGGTGTGTCACTAAATTCCTCCACATGGAAAAAAAATGTCACCTACTGATATTCATTGATGCTTACTGAATTTTATGCAAACCGAACAGTAGATGTAGCACAGTGAGGCAGTGGGTGGTGTGTTTCAGCAGTGATGACAGCAATGGGAAGGACAAGCTGAATTCCAAACAGCCTTGCACAGCTGTTACACTATGAAATGAAGAGCTCTAGTTCATCACTTACAAAAATGCATAGCTAATGGTTGTGACTAAGTTGAAAAAACAGCATTCTGTAGCAGAAAATGTCCTCTATCAAATAGCATTACTGTGTTCTTTGTAACTCTGGTAGTTTCCAAGGAAAGAAAGAGGAGGCATCACTTTCAGAACGATAAAAATATTTTAGATTCTGAATATGGATAATTGTCCCTGCAGAAGGAAGATGCCCTGAGATAAAACAACCCTGTCTTCTCATAGAAAGCTTCAAAATTAAGTCGAATTCAGTCTTGGGATACTGTAACCAGTATTTTTCTATATACCAACAATCACAGAATCATAGAATGGTTTGTGTTGGAAAGGAACTTTAAGATCATCTAATTCCAATCCCATGCTATAAGTAGGGACACCTAATCTTCAACTACAATTGCTGTTTGGAAGATGCTTTGGTAGGGGCACATGCTGACTTCTCTTCCTTCTCTATCTCCCATGAACAAATTCAATGCCTTTGTCCTTCCTGCCTCCTCAACCATGCCTTCAGGCCTTCTAGCCTCCATTAAGTGAAAATGCACTGATTTACCCATAGAATTGAAGTGCAAAAAAAAATGTAAAGCAAGTGAAAATCTGACACAGTTTTAAACCTGGAATTTTATCCTCGAACTGCCTGCCCTCTTTTCTTTCTCACTGTTCTGCAAATAGCAGTTTGGGAGTGCCACTACCTGAAGTGCATCACTGTTGAAATCCACACACATTTGTTTAATCTCTTCATCTTTACTCTTGCAGCCTCCTCCTCTATGCCTTTGCAAGCTCTCACACTAAAACAAACAATTGTGTTGCCTATCCTTTTTCTGCCCAGACCTCCCAGGCTTGATCTCAGAATCAAACTATTCCTCCTCCTAGTCCTTCTTTTAATTAGCACTGACCCCTGCCCAGCTCAAGACAGCTATTTGACAGCTCTTTTCATGGTTCTGCTGAGAAAAGCTGCACAAATACATCAAGCAGGTGTTTTTGTAGATAGTTCTATGAAAAGAAAAACAAACCTGCTGTTAATTATACCTGATACCATGGTGCAGAAAAAGAAATGAAAAGACTAACACAGCACAGAAACAGTGTGAAGTAAAATATCTTGTGTGGGATTCCATACATAATATATCTTATATTTTCAACCCTCTGAATTATTCTGTTTACCATCAGAATCCTTTTACTTATCCTTAGTGGTCTGAAATTCCTGTCTCAAATTATTTGGCTTAGCAATATTTTATAATACGTCTGCAATAAGGACATGTACATATGAATTATAAAATTACTGAATTACTTAGTGTAAAGTCCAAAGTCACCTTTTCCACTTGTACTGCTTATCACCTGATTTGGAAAGTGATTCTGCCAAGAGCTACCAAGTTCTGAGTTAGCAGCAGGATCACTTTCTAAATCATTTCCCAGTCTGTCATCTATATCTCCAGCAGGTGTTTGGTATATATTCTCTTTCTTCATAACCACTTCCTCTTTCTCCTCTTTGTTTACATCATTTATCAGTGCACACTTTTTATTCGTTAGTTTTATCTTTCCACCTATGTAGAAAATGCTCCAAGCTTCTCCACGCTTTATAAAAATACATCTTCTCTTATGGCTTTCTCTTGAAACTTTAATCATTCTCTGCTTACTCTTGGGGCATAATCTCACATATAATTTTCATCCCCTAACAAGCATATTTTCTTCTTCTGGGGACATATTTACAACAAAAGTTCAGGGGAATCAGTAGTAACAGTTCTGTGGAGACCCATGTCTGAGAATACTGACATGATTCCTAACTCCACTGTAGCATCTGTATCTTCAACGTGTAGTAAGAAGGAAATGTGAGCAGAATAGGAATACTTATAGCAGAACTCTCAGTGAAGTCAATGCCTCTCTCATAAGCATTTTAAGTGTTTACCAGCATAGTACATGTACAGCAGTTGGCAAAACTTTCACAAGATGTATTTCTGATCATATTTCTGATCATATTTCTGTGACTCCAGGCCCTAGGCTCATCTTACTCTTGTTTTTTTCTTTTTTCAACTGAAACTTTTGGACAAGTCCAATAAAAACTGAAAACAAACCCGGGACCATTTTCCTACCCTGTGTCTTCAAGGCCTCACTTGAAGTTCTGCATCCAGATGTGGAGTCCTCAGTACAGAAGAGACACGGACCTGCTGGCATGCATCCAGAGGAAGGCCATAAAAGTGATTCAAGGGATGGAATAGCTCTCCTATAAGGACAGACTGGGAGAGCTGAGGCTGTTCAGACCAGAGGAGAAAAAGCTCCAGGGAGAACTGAGAGAGGCCTTTCAGTATCTGAAGGGAAGCCATAAGAAACAACGGGATAGACACTTCTGAAGGATCTGTGGTGACAGGAGGGGGGAATAGTTTCAAACTAAAAGAGGGGAGATTTTAACTGGATATAAAGAAGATTTTTACAACATGAGTGGTGAAGCACTGGAACAGGTTGCCTAGAGAGGTGGGACCATCCTTTGAGACATCCAAGGCCAGGCAGAACCAGGCTCTGAGAAACCTGATCTCGCTGTAGGTGTCCCTGCTAATTGCAGGGGAGTTGGACTAGGCGACTTCAAAAAGGACTCTTCCAACTCTGAGGATTCTATGGTTCTATGACTACAGAGCTCCTTTTAGGTATTCTAAAAATTCACATATTTTAAGGTTACATTTTAGTGGCTTCCCTGAGAATATGTTGAGAGGGAAATATAGTCTGCGGAGTGTGTGAAATGCAAATTAGGTTAAGGTATTGTTGTTTAGATATCAGACCTCAGTCAAACAGGAGAGGAAATTTTAATTATTTTGTTTCCATTCACAGTCTGGATGAAATTGGGGTTTCAGTGTTCAGCTGTAAATAGCTTACTTCAATCACCTGCTCAGTTTTTCTCAAAAGCTTTCTAGAATATATTTTGAAGAGTTGTACAGAAATAGGAGCTTTTCTGTGCCTCCTGAATAGAAATGGTAATCAGCTGGAGCAGCTGGTCAGACTATACGAGAACTCCAAGCAGGTGAGATGGTATGGAAATTAAATTAATAGTTTGGTTTTTTTATAAGCAATTAATGTAGCTGGATGAAAACAGAACAATTTAGTATGTATCTTTCTTTACCCTTACTCTCCACCAAAAAAAAAAAAAAAGCCAAAAACAACAACAACAAAAAAAAACCCTCACCAAAACAACAACAACAACAGAAAAAAAAACAGTGCCTGAAGCCTGCTTCAGTCACTTTAGGATACCACCAATCATTCAATTTAACATTAGTAAGCATACTAAAAGAATGAAAGAATTGATAATCTCCTCACTATGGACTTCTCCTCTGAGATATAAATACCTTTTAAAAGCTCCCACAAGGTACAGTGAAAGATGTCTTTAACCTTAGCAAATGTAATTTTAGATCAACTTAACATTATTTTTCTCAGAATGAAACCATATGTCGCCTAATGGCTTGGGAGAAATACGGGCATACGGAGTTTTCCACATTTCCACTGCCAGTTTGAATCTCACCAAGGTCAATAACAACCAACCCTGATGCATCAGAAGGTTGTGGGTTAATCTATGTAAAATGAGTCTGCCTTCTCAGCCCAGATCCTACAGCAATTTTGTGCACCAGAACATGGTAACTGCAAATAGTTCATATTTGCCATTCTGCCAGAAATAACAGTCATCCAGAGATCAAATAATTGTATACCCATGAGATTTCACATCGTAGAAGTCAATCCCCCAAACTGCTGAATGTAGGATAGGGCTTCTTTGAGATACAGCCCTATATAGAGACGATTGGTCTCCTCAGACAATCACTTGTAGCTATTTTGCACTAACACTATATCAGCTCCTCCTAACTCTTCCTTCATACACATTCACACTATTAGACAGATAAGCTTAATACCTGTTCCACACAGAATGATAGATCTTTAGGTAATGACAACCCTTTTTTTCTGAAGTGAGATTCAGACTTGGTAGAAGCATAATAAATCTTCCCCAAAAGAAGAATGTGGAATTCATCATGCAGTGCCATGATGAGAGGATGTTAAAAGATATAATCATTTTATGAAAGCTGAAGAAAATACTACAGGATTATAACCACTTAACTGTCTTTGAAACAGTATTTTGGAGTAGAAAAGAATTAAATAACAATATTAAGGCACGCATTGTACCAGAGTACACCAAAGGCCTAAGAAAAAAATTTAAAAGCCTCTAAGAAAAAATTACCAGGAAGCCTTTTCCTAATTTTCAACGGAAGCAATTTTAATCAATATGACAAGTGTTGTCTTTACACTAGTGAAAATACTGTGTATCTAGATTATCTGTTCTCAATTGGGTTTCAAAAAGTATTGTTCTGTTTTTATTTCCTACTGGAAAATTTAAGACAACAGATATTTTAATGTGTAGTATGACACCAATACACAACTGGGAAATGGAGATAAGCAAAATCATAGAATCACCAAGGTTGAAAAAGACCTCCAAGATCATCCTGTCCCACTGTCCACCTATCACCGACAGTTCTCACTAGGCCATGTTCCTCAGCACAACAGCAAAATGTTGCTTGATCACCTCCAGGGTTGATGACTCCACCACCTCCCTGAGCAGACCATTCCAGTGCCTGACCACTCTTTCAGAGAAGTAATATTTCCTAACATCCAGCCAGAATCTCCCCTGGTGCAACTTGAGGCCATTCCCTCTAGTCCTATCACCAGTTACACGAGAGAAGAGGCCAACACCCAGCTCACTACAACCTCCCTTCAGGCAGTACAGAGACCAATAAGGTCTCCCCCTGAGTCTCCTCTTCTTCAGACTGAACAATCCCAGCTCCCTCAGCCACTTCTCATCAGGCCTGTGCTCCAGACCTCTCACCAGCTTAGTTGCCCTTCTCTGGACTCTCTCCGGGGCCTCCATGTCTTTCTTGAAGTGAGGGGCCCCAAATTCAACAGCAGTACTCGAGGTGTGGCCTCACCAGTGCTGAATACAGAGAACAATTACTTCCTTGCTCCTGCTAGCAACACAATTTCTGATACAAGTCAGGATGCCATTGGCCTTCTTGGCCACCTGGGCACACTGCTGTCTCATGTTCAGCTGAGCATCAATCAATACCCCCAGGTCCATCTCCTCTACACAGTCTTCCAGCCACTCTGCCCCAAGACCGTAGTGACACCTGAGGTTGAGACCAAAGTGAAGGACCCAGCACTTAGTCCTGTTGAACCTCATCCCATTGGCTTCAGTCCAGCAATCCAACCTGTCCAAATCCCTCTGTAGAGCCTTGCTACCCCAGGCAGATCAAAAGTTCCTGCCAGTTTGGTATCATCTGTAAACTTAGTGAGGGTGCTCTCAGTGCCCTCATCCAGATCATCAATAAAGATATTGAAGAGGACAGGCCCTAGCACTGACCCCTGGGGAACACCACTTGTGACCAGCTGCCAGCTGGATTTAACTCCATTCACCACCACACTCTGGGACCAGCCCTCCAACCAGTTTCTTACCCAGCAAAGAGTGTACCTGTCCAAGCCACAGGTTGACAGCAGGAGAATACTGTGGGAGACAGTGTCAAAGGCTTTGCTGAAGTCTAGGTAGACCATATCAACAGCCTTTCCCTCATCCACCAGGCAGGTCGCTAGATCATAGGAGATCAGGTTGGTCAAGCAGGACTTGCTTTTCATGAATCCATGCTGTCTAGGCCTGATCGCCCGGTCATCCCACACATGCTGCTTCATAACCTTCCCTGGCACAGAGGTCAGGATGACAGGCCTCATAACCCTTCTTGTTGATGGGAGTCACACTGGCAAGTCTCCAGTCTTCTGGGACCACTTCAGTTGACCAGGAATGCCAACAGAAGATGGAAAGTGGCTTGGTTATCACCTCTGCCAGTTCCCTCAGCACTCTTGGACGGTTCTCATTTGGACCCATGGACTTGTGGCAGTCCAGGTGGAATGGTAGGTCTCTGACTCTTTCCTTCTGAATTGTGGAGGGTTTATTCTGCACCTCATCAGAGATTTCCAGGTCAGAGAGTAGAGTACCCTGTGGATAACTGGTCTGACTTTTAAATACAGACCTAAAGAAGGCATGGAGAACCTCAACCTTTTCCTTATCCTCAGTGGTCACATTCACAGCATTATCCAGTAAAGAATGGAGATTCTCCTTTTTCCTCCTCTTACTGTTAACATATTTGCAAAAGAGTTTCTTGTTCCTTTTTACCCCAATAAAGGATTCAAGGAGAGACAAGGAGTTCAAGCAGGGCTTTTGCCTTTCTAATTTTCTCCCTGCACATCCTAGCAACTTCTTTGTACTCTCTCCAAGTTGCCCATCCCTTCTTCCATAGAAGGTAGATTCTCTTTTTCTCCTGGAGCTTTAAGAAAGGCCCCCTGTTCATCCACATTGGTCTTCTTCCTTGCTGGCTCACCTTGTGGCTCAGGAGGATAGTCTGTTCCTGCGCCTTTAAGACTTCCGTCTCGAGGGGCAATCAGCCTTCCTGGACCCCTTTATCCTCCAAGACTGAATCCCAAGGGACTTTCTAGGCCCTTACCTACCAGTGTCCTGAACAATTCAAAGTCTGCTCTCTGAAGTCCAAGGTAGTAATTTTACTGTTCCCTCTTCTGGCTTCACCAAGAGAGAACTCCACCATTTCATGGTTACTCTGTCCAAGACAGCCCCTTGTCTCCACCTCCCACCAGACCTCCTCTGTTCATAAACGGCAGGTCTAGCAGTGCATCTCCCCTGGTAGAGTCTCTCACCAGCTGCAGAAAAAGGTTATCTTCCATACATTCTAGAAACCTTCTAGACTGTTTCTTCTGTGCTGTGTTGTATTCCCAGCATATGTGAGGGAAGTTGAAGTCCCCCATGAGGACAAGAGCTGGTGATCACACAACTTCTACCAGATGCTCATAGAACACTTCATCTGTCTCTTCATCCTGGTTTGGTGGTCTTTAACAGACCCCCACAAGGATGCCTCCCTTGCCAGCCTTTCCCCTGACCCTTACCCATAGAGATTCAACTTTAACATCCCCAGCCAAAAACTCAGTAACAGCAAAACACTCTCTAACACAGAGTCACACCACATTTCCTCCCTCCTTGCCTATCCTATATGAAGAGCTTGTAGCCATCCATTGCAGCACTACAGCAATCCCACCATGTTTCTGTGATGGCAACTAAGTCACAGTTTGCCTGCTGCACAATGGCTTCCAGCTCCTCCTGTTTGTTGCTCATGCTGCCTGTACTGGTGTAGACACACTTCAGCTAAGCCCCTTGCCTCTCCCCTAATCCCATTATTTATTGCCCCCCTACGCTCATCTCCAGCAGGCCTGGTTTTATTCCCTTTCCCCTTCATATCTAGTTTAAAGCTCTCTGTACAAGCCCTGCCAGCTCCTGGGCAAGGATCTGTTTTCCCTTTCGAGACAGGTGAGACCCACCAGCAGACCTCAGGCCAGGTGCTGAGTAAACTGTCCCATGATCAAAGAACACAAAATTCTGGCATTTGCACCAGCCTCTCAGCATTTATGTTTTTTTTATGCTCCCCTCAGTGTTCTTCCCTGCCACTGAAGGAATAGAAGAAAATACGACCTGTATACCTGCTCCAACAACTAACCACCCCAGTCCCCTGAAATCATTTTTGATAATCCTCAGGCTTCTGTGAGTGACTTCATCACTGCCGCCTGAACTATCAATAAAGGACAATAATCAGAAGGGCAGATCAGACTGGAGAGTTCCCTGGAAGTATCACTGACCCAGGCCCCAGGGAGGCAGCACACCTCCCTATGGGTAGGGTCAGGCCAACATATGGAGTCTTCCATTCCTCTCAGTAGGGAGTCAGTCACCTATGACAATCACCCTTCTTTCCTTCCTGGCAGAGGCAGTCTTGAGGTATGGAACAGACCACCTCACCCTAGACAGCTTTGCAGGTAGACCTCATCTTTGCTCACCTCTCCTACAGGTTCCAGGGCCTCAAACTTATTGCAGAGAAGCACCTGGGGAACCAAGATAGGTCAGGATGGAGGTTGCCTGTGTCACTGACCTGGGATCCGTTTCCATTCCTTTCTTTCAAATTGGCTCCCTCTGCTTGACTATAGCAGGGGAGAGGGTCCACCACTGTTTGAGGGGTGTCACCCCAGTGTTTTCACACAGAGAGTTACTCTACCAATCTATCTCCTGCTCATGTTCCCTGATGGTCCGTAATCTCTTCACCTCCTCCTTGAGCTCAACCACCATACTGAACACCTCATCCACCTACTCACAGCTCACACAAGTAGAATCCTTACTGCCCTCCCTCAGCAGGCTCAGGCTGAGCCAGAGACCTGAACAGACACATTTCTGTGCAGGCCGTCTGTCTGGGCTGCCAGAGCCTACTTGCGGCAAGCTCACTGTCTGGTGGAGACCATGTTTAAACCTGTGGTGTCAGAGACTGCCAATAGAAGAGCTGGTCTGCTGAACAAAGAGGGACAGCACTTACACACCCTGATGCTTGACCTACCTCCCACACCTGCTGCTGTAGTACAGTATGGGCGGTGCAAGCTGTGCTCACCCACTGACTTCACCTCCCTATTCTCAGTAGGCAGGTAGCTTCTGCCCTCCCTGAGGCTGTTTACAGCCTAGCAGCCTGGTCAAGGTCGAGAGTGGGCAGTGATGACTCCAGCCCTGCTAGCTCAGTAGCCTGCTGACAAACTGCCAGCCCCCTGGCACAGGCTCAGCAATTTTGCTGGCTTCAAAAAGCCCTAAAAAGAGCTTTTTTTGTCATGCTTTTCGTTTCAGGTCCCTTTCCCAGTTCAGTCTTGTCTGCCCTGAAGCCAGTCTCCGCGGCAATACAAATAATTGATAATGCAGTTTTTTATGCACTCTGTGGGAGCTGTATCACATAGAAGGCTAATAGGACGTGAAAGAGAAAGAAAAGAGAAACAGAGAGATGATTTCAAAAATAAGAGTATTTTTCCTGATTAGATAACATTCCACATATTGCCACATAACCAAAGAACCTACATGTGAGAATTAGTGTGAGTCACTACTTCACTGAATTAAAAAACAATCTACACCTGTGGGTAGGGTATTTATGTTATTAGGCTTGATATTTTGTAGTGTTTTTTTCTTGTCATTACTTTGCAAGCTGAATATGCATATACAGAAGGCAGCACAAGTTTACAGATTTGGCGCTTTTTTTTTTTTTTTTCTGCTGTGAATCATATTGTTATTTAGAAAGGATAAAAGGATATGTATTATGTTAAGTGCTGAAAAGGATACTGTCAGATTCAATATACACTCCCCTTTGTCACTATAGTAACTAGACTGTCATCTAAATCTTAGTTCTTACTCCTGTGTCAGACTTGTATCACAAGTCTCCACATTCCCAGTCTCCCAGAATCTCATTTTCTATGTCTTCTGTGTTGTTAAGCCTCAAAAGCAGAGGAAGCCAGGAAACCAAGAAGGGCTACCACCACCAGTATATCCACACCACTTTGTGCGGAAAGATTTCAAATGAGGGTATGTATACCTGTGTCTTCACTGACTGCTGCAGCCTAAGAGATGAGTTGAGCAAGTTCTGCAAAAAAAATGAAGAAATGACTGGTGAGAGCTGTGTGCCATGCAGGATGCACACTGACCCACTTACATAGCTGCAAGTAGGGGGAAAGTGAAGTGCTATGGAAGGATGACATCATATGCTGACAGCACACAGATCGCTCTGAAAAAATTATCAGCTGCTGCTCAATGCTTACTTCCTGAGGTACCCAAAGATTTTGTACTGAAAGTTATCTTGACTTCTTTCTTGAACTTTTTTCTGGTTGTCAGCTTTTATACCCAGCTGTATAACAGAGGTTGATCTGATAAACCTCAGCCTCTGTTAAAATGTTAAGCCATTTCTTCTTCTACATTTTATTTCAGATAATTTAAATTATTATGTTTGTGCAATAGGTATCATATGCACATTTTCCTCTTCAAATGATAACTTCTGCCTTGTATTTCTATTAGAATGGAGTTCAGATTTGCAGGGTGTTTGGAAAACTGGTGGATGACACAAAACTGGAGGGAGTTACTGATTCACTAGAAGGCAGTGCAGCCATCCAGAGGGACTTGGACAAGTCAGGGAGGTGGGCTGACAAGACCCTTATAAGGCTCAACAAGAAGAAGTGCAGAGTCCTATACGCAAGGAGGAACAACCTCAAGTACCAGGACATGCTGGGAGCCACTCAGCTGAAAAGCAGCTTTGCAGAAAAGAGCCTAGGACTACTGGAGGACACTAAGATGAACATGAGCAAGCAATGTGCCCTTGTCACTATGAAGACCAGTGGTATTCTTGGCTGCACTGTGTAAAGTATTACCACCAGGTCAAAAGAGGTGATCCTTCCCTTCTATTCAGCATTGGTAAGACTGCACCTGTAGATTTGTGTCCAGTTCTGGGTCAACCAGTTCAAGAGAGAGCTGGAGATAGTGGAGTGAGTTCAGTGAAGGATCACCAAGATGATGAAGGGTCTGGAGCACCTCTTCTATGAGAAAAGACTGAGAGAGCTGGGACTGCTCAGCCTGGAGAACAGGAGGCTCATCAGGCATCTCATTAATATATATAAATAACTGAAGAGAGGATGCAAAGAAAGTGGGACCAGGCCCATTTTCAGTAGTGCCTAGTGCCAGGACAAGAGGCAGTGGGCACAAACAGAAGCACAGGAGGTTCCTTCTGAATATCAGGAAGTGCTTCTGTACCATTCAGATGATGCATTACAGTGGTGTAAAGGAAAAGTGGTTTCTTCTATTTGTTTCTTTTGTCCTGATAACAAGGCATTCTCCTTTAGGCTGCAGAAAATGCTGACATCAATTTAAAGTGTATGTGTACACATTTATCATGTTGAAGAAGCAGGATTTGTGTAGCCTATAAAAAAAAAGGGCTCAGGGGAGAACTAATGACAGTCTTCCAGTGGCTAAAGGCTAGGTGCAGGGGAAGTAAAGGTATTGTCTACACAAGAATGAACAGTCACAAAAGAGGCAACATCCACAAATTACTTTGGGGGAAACTCCATCAGGATATAGGAAAAAAATTCCTTGCTGTGAGGACATGGTCCTGAGCAACTTGCTTGATCAGGTTTCCAGGGTTCCCTTCCAATCTTGATCATTCTTTGATTTGGTAACAGCCAAACTCTCAAAATGATGAAATCTCCTTTACTGGAAATATTGAAGATCTTGAAGGTCTTTCCAAACCTGAGCAATTCTATGATTCTATGATTCTATGACTCCGCTTGAGGAGGTTCTGGATAACCTATTCCAGGTCACTGTGCACAATAAAAGGATTGGAACAAATAATCTGCAGCAAAAATCTTGTAGTAAAGAAAAAAATCATTTTCACCTCAAGTGATCTTAGTGTTTTATTTCTTTCCCCAGCTGAATACTTTCCTTCATGTAATGACTGTCTCTACACATTATTCATCCTCTATTGCTCAACTGCAGTCTGAGGAATACTCACAAGAAATCGCCATTCTCATACAGTGTTGCACAAGGAGTTTGAAAACAGTTATGATATAGCCCATTCAGCTTGCTTTCTGTCATTTCAGCAATCACATCCAGATAAATCCTCTCACATACTTGTTTCCACAATTTTGCCATTTATCACATTTCCTGTTGAGTTTTGATAAGCCCATATTAAACAGTATTTGCTAAGAATAACAACTTCAAAAATGCCACTGATGCACAGTTTTTTCCATCATTCTAAGTGTGCCATAGATTAAGCTATCTACCTTCAATGGTGACCATATTAAATCACTTTTGGTTCCATTTGTATGAACATCTTTCCAAACACTCCTTGTGTACTGCTGACTCAAGTACTTTGGAAGACTGACTTGAAATTACTGTTTTAAAAATGTGAACATTGTCTCACTGAGTATGCAGGAAATTTAATGTGTTAGCTCTTATCCATTTCAAATTAGATTCAGAACACAACTGTCTAATATGAGTGCACCTAGCAATAGTTTACATTTGTCTCTCCAATAAGCTTTTTAATCAAAAGTAATCTAGCGTTAAAAGTATCAAAAAGCCCTTCATTAGCAGTGGATTGGGTTTGATTTATTCATATGCCATTCAACACATGTTGCTGATGTAGTCTACCACATCTCCAATTTTAAGTAAGTGTTTCAGTTCTGGGTTGATATCTTGCAAAGAGCCCGTCTGCAGTTTTGCATCTTGCATGGCAGGAAAATTTGGTGTGCTCAGAGTGGCTGGTTTGTTTTGGTGAATAAATCAGAGAACAAGTCATGGGGCATCAGGTGGCAAATTGGAGGGATCATGCTGTTTCCTGGGATCATGCTGGGTTCTGTTTTTCCCAAAGCTGTTTCAGGGTATGATTTTAATTTACATATTCTTTTTTGCAGCAATTGCAGTTACATCCTTGTAGGTCGTCTACAGAAAGAATATGTCATTCGTATCTTTTCAAATCTGCAACAATCAGGGTCACAAGGCCATATTTTGTATAAGGTATCTATCCTGAATAAGATATTTCATTGTAGTATTGTAATGTGTGGAAAAACGAAGTTCGGTGGTACTGTCAAGACCCATTTATAGAAAGCAGTTCAACATCTGCATCATCCAAGGTGTCATGAAACAATTCAAATAGGACTAGAGTTATTGAAGATACATATATAGGAAGTACAGGCAGGCTTTTGAGAATCCTGTTTAGTCTAACGCTATAGTTAGGCATTTTTTTATAACTGCAAGATACTTCTCCATACCAACTATTGCTTTCTGAAAAGCTTTGTTTTTCTATTTGGCATTGCAGATACATACCTCCAGACTCCTAAATAATTAAACATAACTTTATTTTAGGTCTTCCTCCATTTGAGTAGTTTTCAGTCAATTTTGCCACAGGTCAGACAGTAGCGTGAATAAAGAGGTATTTTTCTCTGGATCCTGGTGTACTTAAGGCTACATGCCAGCTTTTTGTTACTATTTATGTTACCAAAAAGCAGACAATTGAAATGCTGTTGTAAAAATGCTCAATGCTTTTAAGAAAATAAAAACTGAAATGCTCCAACTTATTGTAAAATTCTTATATAATCTCTATGGATGACTACTGGGTAGACGAACAACATTGCTTGAAAAGTTTCTTACCCCGATGAAGATATTAAAACAAACCCTAAGACATGTCAGAATGAAATATTTCAAGATGCTTGTGAGTAAAGGTAGAAACCCTAGGATGATCCCTGTACAGGGGGGTTGTAAAGGGGGGTTGTACGGGGGGGGGGCCCTTGCTTCAATTCCATAGAAATTAAAGAAGGGAGGAACCCTTACCTCAGAGGCAGAGTTTGGGGTGTGGCTTACTAGGAATAGGCAGGACTTGGGGGAGTTTAGGCGGAGTTTGGGGAGGGGATTACCAGGAATAGGCAGGACTTGGGAGGAGTTTGGTAGAATGGGGGCAAGGCTTTCGCTTATCAGTAGCACATTGCAAGGGAAGAAGCTCTTGGAATTCCAGGCCTGAAACCTTCAGATAAGAAAATGGACCAATCACCATAAAGGAAAACTCATTCAAACTGACTTGACTATACACTGCGCATGACCAAGAAGGAGTGAAAAACGAGAAAACATTCAAGGAATTAGTTAGCATAGGACAACCCATTGTCTAGAGTGAGTTAGCAATACCTGCTTTTGCGTAATCGTGAGTGTGCATTTTGTGTGGTATAAATATGGCTGCTTGAGAGACACTAGTTGCGCAATTGGGGTGGTGCAAGCCCCCCCAGTGTGCCGGTGTATACACCTAAAATAAACTACCTTACATTCTGACTCTTGTGAGTCTGAGTGCTGTTCCGCAGGTCACTTGCTCACAGTTCACAGATTCAGTTCTTTCAAATTCCCTCAGTAATGTGCACTTCCACACAGTTGCCTTTGCTACTGGAAAGCTGCTGAACATGTCTGGTAAGAATCATTAAAATGCTCCAGTGGTGAAAACAAGCAGAGTCTTATCAGTTCAGGAGTCCTGAAGAAGGGTAAAAGGAGCAACAAGCAGCTCATCAGCACATTAAATAAAGTTCTTTTCCATTTATCCCAAGGAATCCAATTTAGGTGAATATCTATCACCCAAAATATTTGCATCTTTGATAAAATACATTCATATCATGTAGAAGGAGATACAATTCAGACTCAGTTCCTCAGTACTGACCCCCATGTCTTGTGAAGTGTTAAAGATGTAGAGCAGAAACTGGAATTTTATTCTGTTATTTCCCCCCTCAACAATGAAGGGTAAAAACTTGCTTTTACATACTTATGCTATGTGTTCATACCTGAAGCTGTTCCTTCTGGTCTCTATTCTTGAAAATATTTGAATCTTACATTCAATTTCAGAAAACAACAACAACAACAAAAGATAAAGGGATCTTTGAGAATAGGCTTGAGAAAAGGCAAGTAATGAAATGAGAGATTACATAATTGCACCAGAGATGAAGTGACAAACCATGCATTCAAGACATTATGAGACACTTGAGATACTCTGTGAAATGGAAACTTGATGTTTCTCAACAATCTCTGAATATTCTAGAAAAATTAATTGGGACCTCGTATTTATTATAGCCTATAATATACAGACTTCCACTAAGAATCAGATCTTAATACTTCTGATTCATAGAGCAACTGTTTTTTCTTTTTTCCACAGCCCTATTCCTTCTTATTCCATTGTCTCACAAATCAGCTTCATTTTCTGTGTGTGATGAACAGCTAGAATAGCCTCCATCAATAACACCCTGATTCTGTTTCACTTATGCGGTGAAATGCAGCCTCATAAGCACCTCTGCTCCCTATGTATTAATTCATCCAGCCCCTAAGGCCTCTAGTTATCCATTTTTTTTCCTGTAAAGAAGAAAGGCACTGTCATCCAAAATCTGGGAAGAAAACTGTCAGCACCAGAGCCCAGTGGGAAAAAGTGTAAGATGTATCTTCTACAGGCTCAAAAGGGGACTTATTCCAGTCTTTCACCACTGGGAAAATAATTCCAATTTATCTCTCCTGACAAGAGAACTTCCAGCCTGCTCATCTTGCTGCCCTGCAAAGACCTCCTTCATCTATGGGAGCTGACTGGTGGCTTACAGTTTATGTGTATGACTCAGGATGTTCTCAAAACCAATCTTCAGCTAAGCTGGAGCAGAGCTGAGAAGTGATACAAAAACAGACAATTAACTTGCAATATTTTCTTCACTAAAACAAGTATCATTTGAATTATAAATGAACATTATTGCTTATATTTGCAGTGCAGAGTAATGTGTCTCAATAACATAATACTGTATGAACAAAGATATATTTTATGATATGGAACAGAGGAAATCAACTTGTACAAACAAATGTTTTCTTACACGTTAATCTGGCCACATTTAAGCAAAGTGTGATTGTTTTAACTTAAACAACAGAAAAATAACGAGATCGTTTAATTAAATAAGGTTGTTGAGTTTTTTGTTCTTTGTTTTGTTTTTGTGTCATACGGAACTTTTAAACCTTTTATTCCATCAGCAAAATCTGATTCATTTTAAAGATACTCTACTACGGCCGAGAGAAATAGAATCTGCATAAACACCGCCACCTAGTGGAGCTCTGTGCGGCAGAGTATGCTGCAGCCTCACGATTTAACCCGGAGCAATTAAAGCTCCGACTTAACAGAAAAAGTTTTCTAAGATAGGCAAGCGACAGTGAGTCTTCAACACAGGTTGCACAGAAGGAAATGATTTTGCAGTTTTTGCTAGCTTTGTCTTGGTTGGGGTACTTTAATGGGCCTTTTAACTTGAAGTTCTTTGAATCAGAAGTAAAACAAATATGATTCTTTGTTCCCTTTTTACGAGACATGTATGACTAGTAAAGTATTTGCTTCACATTATAGAACCCACTCCACAACCAAGGAGACTGCTCGTGCCCACAGAGATATATCTTTTAGTGCATATTTGAAGAACAGTGAGAAGTGTTGGAAAGTCTGAGACATTCCTAAAGATCCAGCAGTTCATAGACATAGATATTGTATAATTTTGTTAGGCTGGCAACTCCCCAGACATGGAAATTACTTGAAAAATTTAGCTCAGATGAGTCAGGAAGTTATTTGGGGATTCAGTAATGAATGACAAATAAAGAAAGCCACAGAGAGATGACTCATGTCACCATAACACCAAAGAAATAACAGAGATGAGTCATGTCACCATAACACCAAAGAAATAACTGATTTGCGGAAATCAAACTCTATAGCCCAGGAGATATAGAGCATGTATGTTTATTCCAGCGCTGCGCATATCGCCGGGTGCAAGGGGGATCGCTCCTCCTAACTTGCACACCCACAAACAGAAACATCACATTTTTAAAAGTCAAGCTCATACATAATCAGTAGATTTCCAAGAACTCATTCGCATATTCCGTCCCTTTCCAAGAAATCATTTACATAATGTCCCTCCTCTTGGGGCATGCATTGTAGCCTCCTCTGGTGGTCGTTGGATGAAGGCTCGACGTCTTCCTCCTCATCTGGTGGTCGTTCTTGGATGAAGTCAGTAGTCTTCATCATTGTGTCCTTCCAACCTTTGTCCCAGTTTAGAGCATTCCCCTTATCTTGCATGCCTCTGTAATGTTTGTTCCCCTTTCCATTGTTCTCATTGGTCCCTTCTTTGTTGACAGGAGATGGCTTTCTTTTGGGATAGCTCACCGTGGCACTTCCTTGGGGCTACAGAAATTAAGCTACTCAGGTGCTTCCTTGGGCCAACAAAAGCTAGGCTAATCAAGTGCTTCCTTAGCCTAACAAAAGCTAGGCCAAGCAAGCGCTTCCAAAAGCTCAACTAAAGTTTTCTTGAGCTCGCAAAAGCTGCTATTAATTTTCTAAGTCCTGCATCCTCTAACTCCTTACTTCATAACAGACATGGTTGTTCTAGTTCTTTTTTTTTTTTTTTTTTTTTTTTTTTTGGCTTTTTCTTTTCTTGTTCAGTTTTTGCTAATTTTTTTTTCTTCATCATTCAGGGTAATTTGCAGCTATTGCATTTCAATTTTTGTTTCTTCAATGACAATTTTCCATAGAGTTGTCTCACAGATGAAGGATTTGTCTTCCTGATATGGTAATAAATGACCTCTAAACTTCAATTTCCTAATGTTTTTCTTCTCCTGAGTTATCTAGTGTTAGTTCTAAAGCCTTTTCACTAAGAAGTAACAGAAGTTCAGACCACTCTCTAGCATTATCACTCCTCAAGTGTGTCAGCCAGGATAGCAGGTAAATCAGAGCTGTGTCAGAGACAGCCTTAGCATCAGAGATCACAACTTCTGCAAAAAAAAACAAACAAGAAAAAGGCTGCTCTTGCACAAGCTTCATAGTACTTGACTTAAATCAACACTTAGAAGGAGTGCTAGCAGAAGCAGAATCCCAGAAAGAATAAAGCTGATGAGCAGTTAGGGTGTGGTCAAGAAGACTAACGAGAAAGGATGAAAGTCATCGCATGGAAATGAGGCAAATGGGCTTTTCAGCAGACAGTGTAGTCATTTGGATGAGCAAGTAAACATGGCTGCAGAAAGGGACAAAGATAAATCTATTGCACTTGACAGTTGGCTTCAGGGTCACTCTGTGACACCTTAAAGTTTGCGTAAAGATAAAGATCCACCCAAAAACAGTGCAGAGCAGAATTTATGTGTTATTCAGCCTACAGCAGTAAACAGATTCGCTGCTGGATGTGATGTAGTCTACCAACAGGGCAGAGGATGACAGTCACTCTGCACTGTGAGGGTTTGTCAGAGGCATCAAGGAGGGACATCCCAGATACACACAGCAGTATGATGGCAGAAATAACATTGCTATTGCTGTTCATCTAGCAGAAGCAGAACCACAGATTTGCAGCCACATGAAGTTTTATTTGAGCAGTGGCTGGAAGGGGAGATTGCAGGTTGCATATGCCAGAAATAGCCAAATAAGTTCTTGCTGAGCACTTCCTTACTCGGCTGCTTCCATGCAAATAAAAGGAATGAGACCAAAAATTGGAACAACAGAAATACTGCTGGTGGTGACAGTTTCTAGTGGAAAACATGACAAATGTATCTAAATTTCATCAAATCCAGACTAAACTACACCCACTGATTGCAATTCTGCATAAATCAATAACATCTTTAATTATACATCTTTTAAGTCTAATGTTTTGCATTAATACAGTCCTTTCCCCTAACTTCTGATCCAAGGGGAGAACTGTAAACAATTTTTGTCTTGTGTACTTTCATTAATGTTATCATTGCTACCAAAGATAAATACAACCAGTGAAGTTAGGAAAGAATGCTCAGGATTTAGATCTCATGTAGGGCTGGCAGCTAGAGTGGAAAAATAATAATGGGGGGGGGCAAGGGAGGGGGTAGAAATCATACAATTACGGAGCAAATTTGTTACCACCAGTATCAAAGCAATAAATATCCTATCACTATCAAAGTCAGTGACTCAGAATGAAGTACTATAAATGCCAATTCTTATAAACTGTGGTGGCAGAGGTTAGAAAAATATCTTAGATCATTTTCTCAGTCACTTTGTAAAGGTGATTCAATATATTCTTCTAATTCCAAAAGTGGCATCTAAAAATGAAGCATCTTACCCATACTCACAGAGCATCTCTTACAACCATTCTTATTTACAACCAGTTCAGAAATGTTCTGTCTCTAAATACCAGTGACCATGAAGTCCAGAATCTTATCTCACACGCGCTTTACTAGCATCATTTCCACTGTCAGGACTCACAATAACAAACAGAAATCACTCATCCTAGTTACATGAAGTAAGGAGTTAGAGGATGCAGGACTTAGAAAATTAATAGCAGCTTTTGCGAGCTCAAGAAAACTTTAGTTGAGCTTTTGGAAGCGCTTGCTTGGCCTAGCTTTTGTTAGGCTAAGGAAGCACTTGATTAGCCTAGCTTTTGTTGGCCCAAGGAAGCACCTGAGTAGCTTAATTTCTGTAGCCCCAAGGAAGTGCCACGGTGAGCTATCCCAAAAGAAAGCCATCTCCTGTCAACAAAGAAGGGACCAATGAGAACAATGGAAAGGGGAACAAACATTACAGAGGCATGCAAGATAAGGGGAATGCTCTAAACTGGGACAAAGGTTGGAAGGACACAATGATGAAGACTACTGACTTCATCCAAGAACGACCACCAGATGAGGAGAAAGACGTCGAGCCTTCATCCAACGACCACCAGAGGAGGCTACAACGCATGCCCCAAGAGGAGGGATATTATGTAAATGATTTCTTGGAAAGGGACGGAATATGCGAATGAGTTCTTGGAAATCTACTGATTATGTATGAGCTTGACTTTTAAAAATGTGATGTTTCTGTTTGTGGGTGTGCAAGTTAGGAGGAGCGATCCCCCTTGCACCCGGCGATATGCGCAGCGCTGGAATAAACATACATGCTCTATATCTCCTGGGCTATAGAGTTTGATTTCTGCAAATCATACATGCTCATGTGTCTGTTTCCTCTAAGTACGGCTCTGCTCAGTGTTAACCCTGGCACTTCCATGGGCGCAACAGTAACTGTATGAAGGGGGGTGCCATATGCAGAGCAAGCTGGAGGAGGGTGAAGAGAGTCACATAACTCAGAACAAATTAAGAGTAGAATCAGTGTAGTGGACTGCTTGACACATGTCTTGCTGCCAGCAGTGGCATGTCTTGGTGCATGAGACTAGTGCACAAGAGACTAGCAGCCAGCATAGCACCGAACACACTTTGTAACAGGAGATAAATGGTGAATTTATCTAAGGACAATGACAGACTACCACGCCTTTGGCTAGAAAGACAGCTAAGAACTGCCAGCCAACTACAGCCAAGAAAATCCACAAAGTCCTAATCTTATGACTCCAAGGAGGAGAAGCTCTCTGGGGAGCAGCTGCCTGAAGAGGAGTAAGGAAGGTTCAAGAATAACAGGCTACACCAAGAGAACTTTATGAAATTTGAGGAAGCTGGCATGCCTCCTTTTTCCTGTTTTATTTCTTCCTAACAAGGTTCACAGCACAGTGTGTTCATTTAAAACCAGCAGACTGAATTGAGGCTGCAATACAAACACCCCTGTAGGCCCATAATATTGTTAAGCACAGGCTATCAGGCAACTACAGCAGCCAGGGGAAAGCAGCAGGCCTAACCTGCCTTCCCCACAGTGGAGTAAATAGGGTGTCTCCATTTTCAAAAGAATCACATTCATCCAGATTTTTATCCACACAGCTGAGGGCAAATTTGGCCCAGCTACTTCAGAGTCCATGAGGGCCTACAATACACATGCAAGGATGCACAGATTTGCAACGAAGTCTGAAAAATATGCTCTGCCTTTTTCAAAAGTGTGCACAATGAATATTAACACCCTGAAGTTCCTGTTGCCACTTGCCTGGAATCAGCACTGCCATCTCCATTATACAAGCCCTGTATGGAATGCTAATGACTGTTTAAACTAATTTAGAGCAGATGCATAAAGAGCCAGGGCAGTGACAGGGATATGGCACAAAATAATTACAAGATTTTACTATACTTTCACATATTCTTTTCCTTTCTTCCTTGTTTCAAGAAGGCCAGACATTTTTTTCCATACTGGATGATTTCTGAAATTCTCAGACGACATAAAATGTTATTTCCACATCCAAGTGGCTAACACACCCACAGGCATTGTTAGAATTAGAAAAATGAAAAAGATGCCATGTTCCAGAACACCATGTCAGAGGCTGAATCGACCAGATGAGTCACAGAGGAAATGGATGCAGAGTCTTGTGAAAAGTGGAATCTCCCTGTAAACCACAATGCTTCTGTAGCTTTGTATTTGCCTTCTAAATATATTTGCATTAGATTTCAAAGCAATACAGCTCTAAAGAAGCAGGAAGATTAAATGCATGTGTTTAGTCAGGAGATAGCAAGCAGGTGATGTGACGGCCAATTATTTATATAACCAGAAAGCATTCATACACAACATAAAATCCCGTGTTACTCAGAAATTACCATATCTTACTTTCTTGTGTTTTCTGAAATGTAACACTGCTAATGCCTCAGCCAGCAATATAATAGGGGGACTTTGCTTTCTGGAGTTCTGCAGGTTCCATTTATTAACTTGAAAGTGGCTTAGTGTTTTTTTTTTTTTGTTTGTTTGTTTGTTTTGGTGGCATGGAGGAAGCAGCATCCAAATAGTATTTGCTCTAGCTTTTTGCATATATGCTTTCAAAGGGTAACACCCCTCCTCCCCTCCCCCCCCCCCAAAAAAAAAAAAAATCATCACTTCATTAAGCCCTCATCTAAATTTAGCATGTTACAAGATGAACATATCTTCTGAGGAGTGCTCCTCTGAAAAGACAACTGCAACTTAAATTTCATTTCTGATGCAAAGAGAACTTTGCACAAAATTTAACTGAAGTGAACTGGAACATTAACAGTAGATTCTCTGATGAATATCTTGGCACAAAAGCATGAGCACCTGAATTACAATTAGACAGGTGAGCAGGCAGCAACTGATTATCAGATTAAGTTCTGTGTTACCTGAAAGAGAAGATAAGAGCTCTAAGAAGCTGTAATAGTTCAAAGAGAACACAAACAGTAAAGCCTGGTGATAGACCTAGATTTTGAACATTCTAAACTACCTTGACACCATGCTGTTAGATATGAGACTGTATTTTAATTTGAGGTATATGAAATATGGCACCCTGTATTTGTCCACAGAGTAAGCTCTTTGATGGAATTATGTCTACTGCTCCATCCTCCTATATTACACTCCCTGCTCAGCAGAGCAGGCCTGCTTTTCAATCTTTTTTTCATCCTTCCCTGTTCAGCATGTTCTAGAGCAGTACAGTGGCAGGAAAGCTGTGGCTGCACCATAAACATCTTTTTCCAGGACAGACCTAGCAAAGCTGCTGCTACTCCAGCTTTTCAAAATGTTCATAAAGCATGAAGGATGGAGACACACAGTTTGCTATCTTGCTATATATTCATGCAAAGGTTAGAAAGAATCTAGTTTAGGATTAAAAAAATCATTAGAATCCTCATTGGGAGCATCGGGCTGTCCTTGATTCTCTCTGCTCTCTTTGTAGCATCCTTTCACCTAATTACAATAGTGGGGGATTTTGTCAATCTTTTAGTAGATAACAAGCTATTCCTAAACTTCACTGTATAAATAGTTCTAAAATAAAAAAATTTCTTTTAAAGGCACATTATTTCAAGATACAATTCTGGGATCAAATTCCAAGCAGAGAAAACAACCTGAGGAAAAGCTAACACCTCTAGAACACTTATGCCAGTTTTTCAGGAGGATTTGTTCTGACTAGCATCTTAGAAAACAAAAATGTGTGGCTAAAGAGTAAGATTGAGGGGAAACAAGACTTTTTTTAAAGAAGAAAAAAATAAAAACACTAATGATGCAAATGCAAAAAGTGAAATATATGAAATAAAATTTATAATAATAAATAGCAATGATAAAAAGAAAAGCTTTTGCTGAAGCCACATCTTAAAAACAAACCGTATTTGCATCACAACCTCTGAGCAATGCTAGGTTGTGTTTTCCTGACACCAAGTGGTTAAACTGCAAAGGTGCACTCTGTTGCTCTCAAATGCTCCAGATTCAAAAGGCTGTTAGAAGGGGGTTTTAACTAAAGGTTCTTAAAAAGGCAATTAATTCTCCTTGCCTCACTCTTGATTAAGTTACAGGTTCTAAGATGGTGTTTCATAAGAATGTCACATAATGTTAACTAATTTTTTTTTTGTTTCACTCTGTCATCTTCATTTTTCAGAGAAATTTTTATTTATTCATACTAAAACTATTGCTGAATCTAGAAGCCAGCTTAAGTATTTAAAATATCCCAGCTTCTGTTGTTCTGTAACAGAAACCAAATCCACATTCTGTGGAAGTCAATAAATACCTATACAGTATATTTTAAAAGGAACTCACAGACAACAGAAGCTGAAACTAAGCCTGATGTTCAGCAGGCATCCCCTCACAGAATCACAGAAACACAGAATGACCTGGGTTGGAAGGGACCTTAAGGATCATGGAGTTCCAACCCCCCTGCCTGGCAGGGCCACCAAGATTCCACTTTTACTAGATCAGTTTGCCCAGGGCCCCATCCAACCTGGCCTTGAACACCTCGAGGGACGGGGCATCCACAACCTCTGTGGGCAGCCTGTTCCAGGACCTCACCACTCTCCTAGTAAAGAACTTCCCCCTAACATCCAACCTAAATCTTCCCTCTTTCAACTTAAAACCATTTCCCCTTGTCCTGCTATTATTGGCCCTTTCAAAGAGTTTACTCCCCTCCTGGTTATAGGTTCCCTTCAGGTACTGAAAGGCTGCAACGAGGTCACCCCACAGCCTTCTTTTCTCCAGGCTGAGCAAGCCCAGCTCCCTCAGCCTGTCTTCACAGGGGAGGTGCTCCCCTGTGAAGAGCCCCCTGATCATCTTCGTGGCCATCCTCTGGATCCTTTCCAACAGCTCTCTGTCTTTCTTGTACTGAGGGCTCCATGCCTGGACACAGTACTCCAGATGGGGCCTCACAAGAGCAGAGTAGAGGCGGACAATCACCTCCCTATTCCTGCTGGCCACCCCTCTCCAGATGGAGCCCAGGTTACCATTTGCTTTCCGAGCTGCAAGAGCACACTGCTGGCTCACGTTAAGTTTCTCATCCATCAGGACCCGCAGGTCCTTCTCCGCTGAGCTGCTCTGAAGGACTATTCCTCCCAGCCTGTACAGATGCCTGGGGTTCTTCCGGCCCAAGTGCAAAACCTTGCACTTTGCCGTGCTGAACATTATTAAGTTCACCTGGGCCCACCTTTGAAGTCTGTCAAGGTCCTTCTGAGTGGCGTCCCTTCCTTCCTCCGTGTCAACCACTCAGCTTGGTGTCATCTGCAAACTTGCTGAGTGTGCACTCAATTCCATCATTGATGTCATTGATAAAGATGTTAAAGAGCACCGGTCCCAAGATAGACCCCTGGGGGACACCGCTCGTTACCGGCCTCCACCTGGACATAGAGCCATTGATCACAACCCTCTGTCTGCGGCCTTTCAACCAATTTCTTATCCATCAAGTGGTCCACCCATCAAATCCACATCCCTCCAATTTGGAGATGAGGATGTGGCAGGGGACCATGTCAAAGGCCTTGCTCAAGTCCAGGTAAATGACATCGGTCACCTTCCCTTCATCAACCAATGCCGTCACTCCATCATAGAAGGCCACGAGATTGGTTAAGCATGACCTTCCCCTGGTGAAGCCATGCTGGCTGTCTCAGATCACACGCTCATTCCTCATGTGATCGAGCATGTCGTCCAGGAGGATCTGTTCCATGATCTTCCCAGGCACAGAAGTGAGACTCAATGGCCTGTAGTTCCCCAGGTCCTCCCTGCTCCCCTTCTTGTATATGGGAGTGACGTGACCCTTCCTCCAGTCATCTGGGACCTCATCTGACAGCCACGACTTCTCAACATACTGCTCCCATACTGCTATCACAGAAGTCAGAAAGTAAAATGTATTAGCAAAGAAAAACAATTTTAATAAAGTGCGCCAACACAATTGTTGTTTGGTTCAGACCAATTGCCTTCAAAGTTAATGATTATTGGGACCCAGATGTCTTCAGACTCTCTCAACAGTAAAAAATCTGATCCTATTCACTAAGTGATCAACTTTCAGGGGAAAAAATCCTTTGAATTTGAAAAAATTTCCTTTGAATTTCCATGTCTAATGAACAATTAAAATGAGAACAATCATGTTTATTTCTGCTTCCTGTGTGGCTGTCCTCAACAATTTCTGCCCATTTTGAGTTAATAAATTCTTCACGGTAGACCCTATGCTCTGTTTGACTGTCAAGCAAATATGACAAAATTTTCACTTGCTTACTCATTTCTTTCATTCCTGACATTTCTGTTAATATGATTCTGTCTGCAGTAACACAGAAGAGGTTTTCCTAGCAGGTAAACGTTTCAAATTGCAGTTTAAATTCTTTTTTTTTTTTTTTCTATCCACTAGCTTCAATCACAGGCAAATGACCTTCAACAAAGAACCTTTCTTATCTGTCCTGAGCCTTTTAAACACAGGGTTTCTGAGTGCATAGCTTTACCATTGCACTAAAAATAAAGAAAAATAGATTAAGGGCTTTTGAATGGATGTTAGGAGTCAAATGAGACTGTGGAAAATCCTGGGAACTATAGCAACCTGCCGGTGGTATACTTTTTATATGAAGAAAATTGGCTTCAGCATTTACACCAGATACCTACTACAAGCTTCAGATATAATTAATTGCAGTAGTCTTAGCTGGGGTGATGATCACAGAGGAGGACCAATGCCAGTATTTTCTTGTGATAAAGAATAACATTTTTTACCTAGCGTGCTAGCTGTGAAGAAAGCATCACTCAGATTTCATACTAACTCATCTCTGCTAGGTACACTTTTGGTAATCAAAAGCAGATACCTTTGAAGAAAGTCAATATTGTGATAAATCCTTACTGCATTTCATTTCTGAATACCCTAACTTCCAATTTCATTTGCATTATCTCTTCCTTCTCTGTTTTCAAACTGTTTTGGTGTACACTGAGGAATCTTGGAGGAAGAGCCATTTTCAAAAGAGACTTGACATTTTCTTCTGATTCACATTTCAGTGTTACGTTTTTCATGGATGTAAGGTTACAACACACGATCACAGAATAAACAAATCAAAAGGCAATATAAAAGAAGTTGCTATTTAGGAAGGCTCTGAACTACCTTGAGATGTTTTGGGAGATCACCCAAAAAGAGTTTGGTTTGCAGGGATACAGTACATTATGTCAAGAGGCTGCATCCAGCTAAACTGGGAACAAATGTTGTCTTTACAGGGCCCTCAAGAATACCCTGCATAAGAGGAATTAACTTGCTGCCTTGTGACAGTCACAGGAGGGGAGGAACTGAGGAGACATATGGAAGGGGGCATGGCAGAAGACACAGCTGGAGATGGCAGCACTTTTATACCTCCCAGAACACATTCAAAAATATAAGAGTTTAGGGAGGAGAGTGATTTATCCTGCACAGTGTGAAGGGTGGAATATTCTCACAACTCAAGTGTGCCAAATCTTCACACCTGCTTCTATTTATAGTCAAATTTTTCACTATTTATCTACCTAAGTTACACCTACCACTTACATGTGCATAGTAAGTGCAAGGTTACATAACACGGTTGAATCTTCTGTGCTTGTATGGGTTTCTTTTATGATCTTTGCTGGCTGTTTGGGGAGATATACCACTCCTCACTTTATCCACACTTGGGCACAAGGACACTCAGTCTACTCTGATTGGTCACTGCTTTGGACTTGGACCCTCATCTCAAGGCTGTCTGTCCTTGTTTCTTAGTTATAGCGGCCTTAGATCTTTAAAGAGAAACATCCCATCCTTGGAAGGTTGTTTATCCTAGATAAACAGAACACCTGGAACTTAAAGTAGAGCTTCAGCCTTGAGTAAATACTTCAGCCAGACATGTCTCAGTCACAGCTCTAGTGTTTTACTAATTGTTTTCTCTGTAGTTCTAAAAGACAATTAACACTGAAAGACTATTAACTCATATAGAATATATGCTGAATAATTTACTCTTTTTAAGGCAGCACATAGCTGCCAAAAAGCACCTTCTTCAAAGTAGATAGTGGGTATTAGTGCTAGTGACTCTACACCTAGTGTTCAAACCCCCGCATTTGCATCATAATTTGCCAGACAGCACAGTGTCCAAGTGAGCTGAACTGCTGGCAGCACAATCTTTAATATGTGGCATGAACCTTGCATCTGAAGTATTTGCAGTCCTCAGAGCCTCCACTGCAGTGTGAACAGGGTTGTCCATGAGCTTTCAACTGAACTACATTTTTGTATTTGCATTCTATCCAAATTTTCACTGCACTTCTGTTTAAGTACTATGTACTCCTCTGCTTCTTGCCTTGAATTGTCATGTATTATTTGTGCATACTGTAAGAAGCCCACAGGTTGATCAGTGTTTGAAGTATAAAATGTAAGGTCATGCGGTATCTTAAAAATGAAAGCTGCTTTTGTTCCTTTTATTTCACCTCAGAGTGGAAAAGAACAGTAAGACCACATTCCCCCATTCAAGTTAATCCAAAGGGAGGCATGCCAAGCATTGCAGCATTTGCAGAAATCACTAGAAAGAGGTGACCAGCAGTAACTTCAATACTGCCGGCTCCAAATAAAGATAGCTCTTGACCCATAGTCTTTTCAAGCGTGGCATGTCTGGGGTTCTTTTTAAGTTGAACTTGAATTCGTATGTACCTGGGCTCAATTTTCAAGCTTTCCTTCATTAAGAAAAAAAGCTAATAACTTCCTAGTAAAAGCTTAGGACTTAAAGCTGACACTTGTCACCCATTATATGCTAGTTTCCCATTCCCTTCATCCTTCAGAAACATCTCAGTGCAATTTTAGCATATGCTGTGAAAATCATAGAATCATAGAATTTCTCAGGTTGGAAAAGACCTTAAAGAGTCCAATCTCAACTTAACCATATTACCCTCACTCTAACAACCCACCACTAAATCATGTCCCTGAGCAACACATCCAGATGATTTTTAAACACATTCAGGGATAGTGACTCAATCACCTCCCTGCGGAACATATTCCAGTACTTAACAGCCCTTTTTGTGAAGAAGTTTTTCCTGATATCCAACCCAACTGCAACTTGAGGCCATTTCCCCTCATCCTGTCACCTCTAACCAGTCAGAAGGGACCTGCCCTGCTCTCACTGCAATCACCTTTCAGGTATTTGAAGAGAGCAATAAGGTCTTCCCTCAGCCTCTTCTTCCCCAGACTAAACAGCCCCAGCTCCCTCAGTCACTCCTCAAAGGGCACATTCTCCAAGCCCTTCACCAGCTTTGTTGCCCTTCTTCAGACCTGATCCATCACCTCAATGTCCTTTCTGTACTGAGGTGCCCAATTTCTGTATTGAGCACAGTACTTGAGGTGAGGACTCAGCAGTGCTGAGTACAGGGCAGGATGACTTCCCTAGTCCTGCTCATCACACCATCCCTGATACAAGCCAGGATGCCATTGGCCTTCTTGGCCACCTGGGCATACTGCTGGCTCATATTCAGTCAACTGTACACCAGTATACCATGGTCCCTTTCTGTCAGGCAGCTTTCCACCCACTCCTTCCCAAGCCTGTAGGGTTGCCTGGGGTTGTTATGGCCAAAACACAGGACCAGACCCCAACCCATCGATCCAGTCTATCCAGGTCCCACTATAGTGCCTTTCTACCCTCCAGCAGAATAACACTCCCTCCCAGCATGGTGTTGTCTGCAAACTTACTGAGGGTACAAGAGTAAATTTTTTGGCACAACAATCCAGCTGCCAACAATTTGTTCTTCATGGTGTTCTTCACAAAGTTTATTTCTAGAACTTGACTCCAGTAAATAACTTACTCCACAAGATTGCCATAAATTTTATTCAAATTAGGTAGTACTTTTAGCTCAATTATAAATTAAATCTTTTGTTTAATGACATCAGAGATCAGTGAAAATGAATGTTTATTATATGAAATTCCTGTATTAATCCAAAATAGCGCAACACTAGAACTCCCACAGCTTGTCCTTCAATACCAGGTGTAAGTATTCTGAACAACTTCACATTTTACATGCCTTTTACTCAGTGATTATCTCTTATTCTGATTTAGCCTCATTATTTGGAAGTAATTTCAGATAAGCAGAATTCAAATAAGCACATCTGTAAGTGGAGTTACTCGAAAATAGCCACAGAAATTGAATTTGTGTCTACTTCAATTAAAATTAACATTCAAGTGTGAATAATCCCATCTGGTCTGCTAGCCAGATTTCATCTCTGGTCTGGATACTGGCAGAAAATGACTTTTTTTTTTTTTAAAGAATTTTCCTTTGTAAAGTTAGGAGTAACAGCATAAAAATAAATAAGTTTTACAGATTGATTGTTATGATCCCCAGCTAATTTATATGTACGATCAAAATGATATTGAAGTCATTAGAGTTATGTGTCAGAACCTAGGAGACCATGGCAGAGCCACATAATGAATGTCTGAGTACCTAATGAGACATTTTAAGCAACAACTGTTGATCACCCTTTCCTGAACCAAGAGAGCAAGTCATTTCAATCTGAGAAATTCATCTGATATAAGAATAATGCACTGCCACACAGAAAGGGCAAAAGCTGCTTTTTACAAATTGATGATGCATGATAATAAACTAAGTGCAGATTGTTTTAGACATTTTATAGAAGAACAATATGGAAATTGGAAAAAAAAACAAAACAGTTAATCGGGTATTAAGGGCAGGAACTGATGGAAAATACAATTAATGTAATCAGTTACTTCTCATTCCCTTACCATTCTCTTTTCTCTTTTTTAATTACTCGTGTTGGTATTTTATTCTTCAGCTCTTCTATGTGAAGCTTTGGTTGCAGACAGAAGGGTGTTACATATGCTAACTCAGAAAATGAAAGACAATGGTGTAATGGAACAATAGTACATTAATTGGAACTAATTTCAGAGACCTTTCAGCAATTTGCAAAAAAAAAGATAACAGTAGATCACTTACAGATGTTTCTGTTAGAGCTGATAGCTTAACGTGTTTTTATTCATGGTTCTCCATAACTAAAGCAAATTGAACATACTTGCATTCCTTCCTTTCATTCTGTTCTTCATTTCTACTTTTGTATTATTTTGTACTTTCCATTTCTATTTTTGTGCATAAACAAACAACCACAATAGAAATGCAAATATAGAGAGAAGAGAATCACAAATGCAAATGAAAAATAAGGAAAGACAATAGATAGCCTCATGAAGAAGTAAAATTGTTCTGAAGAAAATTAAGCAGATTCTTTGTTGAAGCAAGTAATTACGACACGAACAGCAGAAAGAAAAACAGTTTTCTTGTTTAAACACAGTCCCATACAAGAGGGATCAGATTTCTTAACCAAGAATCAGTTCCCCAGGGCACCAAGCGCAGGGCTCTCATTGACACCAGCTCGAAAGCCAGGCCCTGGAGGCTCAGGGCTGGACCTCAGTTCCAGCTTTGGCATGCATTGTCCTGCCTACGGTGGGAGTTTCACCAAACACAAGATTTCCACTGGAGACATTTTTAAAGGCCCTCTGAATAGATCCACCTGAAAAGCTGTGATCTTTAGAATTCCTTACAGAGGATGCACATGATGACCATTTGACAATTTATCTTGAACTGCTTTCCCTTGTTTAAATCTTTTCTTTAGGAAGGCCTTTCTAAACAAAACTTGCTTACTTTCTCCAGGTCTGGTACATGAATCATTCCAGTTAGGCATACAATAGCCGGAGACAAGCAACAAATTTTAGTCATTTCGAAAGGAAGGAGGGTAAGCGTAGGCCATGGATTTGTAGCCTGCAGGACATAGGCAGTCAATCAAGCTCAAATGTTAGCAAAATAAAAATAAGTAGCTAAAATCTGATGCTATAGGAGAATAGGCCTGAGTTCCTGACTAATCCCTGAAGCAGAGAAGAGATATCAGAAGTTGTTACTTATGATTATGTACGAAAAAATGAATGAGGTCTGTTCAAGTCTGCTAAGATTAGACTAAGCTATTAGCCTTCAACAAATACTTTATGCTAGTCAGTTTCCTAAAAAGGGAATTCCTCACTGTAGCTAAATATCAGTTATCATATGTAACAGAGTCATGTGAACTCAATTACACTGCTGAAGTGGACACCCAGCTCTCCATAAACACAGAAAACAGAAATGTGACTTGAGAAATACAGTCTTCTTGTGGTGCACTTACTCTGTATAAACAAAAAGAGCAGAGGACTGTGGTCAAAAGAGAAAAAGGGAAGGGAGAGGAGAAGAGGCAAGGTTAAAAAAAAAAAAATTTAGATTTTCTGCTGAAATCAAATGTTTTCTGGATTAAAAAAAAAAAACACAAAACAAACAAAAACACTATATAGGAAAGTTTTTGTTCACCTTGCAAGACAACTGTAAGTCTCAAATAACAAAGTTTAATCTGGTGTGAGTACCCCATGTGATCCACTTTTCATTCTTTGCCTCACAATCTTCTGATCTATTTTGCACTACAATTTAAACACTAAAAATAATTAGCTTACTTTCTAAGAACCTTATTGCTAACAAGATATAAGGCAAGCTTATTTGGCTAGCTTTGATTGTAATGTATCTTTTACCTGTTTTTTTGCATGTGATTAACCTATGCAAGTAATGAGTTCTTCAGGTGAGAGACTTGCTTCCTCTCAGTTCTTTAAAGAAGAATATAAACTCATGGCACTGAGCCACAAAAAACAGCTTCTCTACAATGTAATTTACACTCTTGACATGCAGCTGGTCGTCTCTGGTTTTCATCTACAGCACACAAAGTAGGTAGATGCAAAACAGGAAAAGATCAAATATGAAAAGCACTGAATAAATGCATCAACGGCTTTTTATGCCTTGAAGCTGTATTAATCAAAGTATCACGCATTTCAATTAAAATTGTTACACTTTGTTTTATAGTAAGGTTACCTGTTAGAGCGCTCCCTGTAGGATTAATGCTGCCAAACTAAATCTGCCCAACAAAACAGAAGAAAATTTTTCTCTCCATAGGCATTTTATTATTATTATTTATTATTGCTAAGCTACTACAGTAGATTTTGAAGAGTGTTTAAATTATTTGTTTTATGAGGCAGCAGCTAATCAGTATACAACACACACGGACACTTAAAGCAGACTTAAGAAATGCTTAGGCTTGTAACTAATTAGTCTTGTAAATAATTCTGAACAACTTCAAAAAGGAGTGAAAAATCAAAGTGCAAAACTTTGGCAAGTTCTGAAACAGTAATACGTCCTCCCATGGGGGGGGAAAAAAGACATAAATAAATAAATAAAGGGGGAAAAAAATGAGAAGAAAAAAGAGAAATGACATCATGAGATAGTGAATACACTCTGGGTAGAAAAAAAAAAAATAGAGATGAACCTAATATTTGAAATGCGACTTCAAAACTTCAAGTGATTTTCCTGGCTGATTAAAATACACAGTTCCACAACTCTATGAAATGAAGTCTAGTATAACCTAGTCTCATTACACTATCAGAAAAGTGAAAAGCAGCCATAAGGGAAAAAGCCTCTTATCTACAGTGCAATATGCATTTTATTGCTTTTTAATTACAACAGTTTTAAAACAACTCAGTTAACACTTAACAAAACACTTTTACTCTAGAATTCGAAAAATCAATTTATTTCAGTTGATAATTAATAACCACAATACCTCTAGCTAACTAATACTTAGATAAACAAGAACAAAAAAATATTCTAGTACTAAAAAAATTGCGCTTCTTGCAGTAAATAGATAATAATATGGTGTTTTACAAGTACATACTACTTACTCTAAACATTGTGGCATACTACTTATATAAGCCACATCACTCTTGTCAGATATTTTATTCGGTTACTCTAAATAAAAGGCTTCAGGTTGCATGATTACAGCTGGCATTCTGTTTCACTAGCCAATACAGAGGAAATAAATTATTTCACATCTGTATGTGCTTTCTTCCCCTTGAAATGGTAGGAATTCAAATTTCCTATCCACAGCAAAAAGTAAACCAGCTCTTAGTCTTTCTTTTAAATATTTGGCTAAATTTCCCTTTGCAACTGTAAATTGCACTGTTGTGAAGAAAGTAACTTGCATCCTGAATGCTATATCATGATTAATATGACAGTATTAATTCTCCTTAAGCCACTGAAACAAAGACAATGCTCTGATGACTACATTGTTCATGTTATGAACATCTCTGTATTTAACAAATGTAAAGAAACGAGCAGGAGGGAAAAAAAAAATAAAAAAATGGGATGGTCTCCCCAAACACAACTCACTTGCTCATATGAATGGACTTGATGGTTTTGATACCTGTAGAAAGTTTGCATTACCTAGAATTTCTGAAGTCAGTAGGTGTGGAGATTTTCTTTCCATCTACATATGTGGAATTTGTAAATGCGTTTCTGTTAAGTGTACCTAAATGAATGACTTTAAATTACCACTTTCAAAAGTGACTACTAATTTTGAGTGCCTCCTATTTCAGGGAGCATGGCAGTGCTCCACTGTAAGTAGCATTTGTGTGCTACTTACAATTCCACAGAACACTATCAAAAATGGGGACCACACTGTTTGAGGAGCTTCAGAGAATGTTTTGGAAGTTATCCTTGGGAGAAAGATGCTACTTATCAGCATACAGTGTTGACACCAGCTGTTAATGACAAGCTTTCTCAGCTAAGGCATTCTAAACAGCATAAAAGAGCTAAGTGTGCAGGCAGACTTTTAGGCAGGAATGTGTAAAACAGCTTTTTGCTCCTGGGCTGCCGGTTGAAGGGACCCAGCTGACCACAGAAACTACGTGTAACTGTTACGTGTACAAAGAAGTCCAACAGTTGCAACAGGGAATACTGCCCAAACTCTCATCTAACAGAGAGCAAGTCTCACAATTTTCAGAAATTCTGTACAAATTTGAGGTCACTGTGGAGGCATACTGGACTACAAGATTAGTCTTTCAAGCAAACAGCTGTAAGCAAATCTACAACTTCTTTACTAACATTTGAACACTGATTTGCTCTCTCAGCAAAGTATTATGATGATGACCACATTTAACCCGACAAAGCCACAAGACGGATTCATATAATGAAATAAACTTTTATTGCTGAAGCAAGAGAGCTATACCAGTTCCACCTACAGGTATGTTCTGGAAATCTGATTCACGATAAGCACTTTATCAGCCAGGGATCACTTTCTCTCATGTTGTTGTTTACTGTGTAGAGCTGACTTGCCTTTATTGTTAACCTAGCATAATAGCACTTGATGTGCCATGAAAACTATTTAACAAGTTTTAGGAAATTAGTTAGGGAATATCCCAGCTGGGGTGTAAACTACGTTGAGGGGGGAAAGGAATGGTTAAAAAGAATAATAATAATAAATTGCTTAATCGAGGAAACAAGATTGAGTGCACATAGTCTGGATATAGTCAAAAATCAAAGTAGTGGGTGAGAGACCTGTTCTATGCAGTCTCTCACAGTAGGATGAAACCAACAGGCTTAACCCAAATGTCAGGAGTTGATGTGACATCAACACTGTAGAAACTGAGTTTGCCAGGAGAGTCTCTAGAATTAACTTCATGGGAGGGCTTCTTGAAGGAGAAAAACTCCAGTCCCATTCCCAGCTGTATTCCTTCTGATACCTCTTTTTTTACAGCCCCCATGAGAACGAAGGTGCTGTCGTCCTCGTAAACTATCAGCTAACAACAGACTAAAATTCTGCTCATGTCTGGTGCTCCTATTTCCAGGGGATCTATTGAGCTCCTCTGTTGCTGTGTGTGCTCCCTACACTCACACACTTTTGCACTGCCCAGCATCCTCTGCTTGTCACCTGTCCAAGTCCCCTGTAGTTATTTCACTCCTGTGAGGGAACGAGTTATACTTTTTCTGGTGCAGCAGCTCAGCACTTCCTAGAAAACGGCAGTTTCTGGCTGGATTGTGGCACGCTGCAAAGGCAGCCCTGACCAGGTGTGGGTGACAGTGCCTCTGCTTCTGCTCACACATCATTTTTGGGAGCTTCCGTTTGGCTCCGCAGCAAGTAACTGCATTTCGGCTAATAGGCAGCGCATCGACCTCCCTGCTCCTTCAGAGGCCGTCTACCCCGCCAGCAGGACAGTGCCAGCCTCTACTGGCAGTGGACTCCAGCAGCCGGGACAGGACGTGACCCTCCCACCCTCCTTCGGCGCCTCCTCGCAGCCCTCGCGCTTCACCAACCGGCTCCGCCTTACTCTCCATCCGAAAGGCGGGGCGGAACGCCGGAGCCGCGGCCATGTCGCGACCGCTCGTATGCCCCGTGGTGCAGCAGGTCCGACCTGTATCCGCTGTGCCGCGCCCGGAGCCCGCGGAGCTGCGGGAAGCCGCCCACTGCTTGGTGGTGGACGCGGACGGGAGGAGGATCCCCTTCGGGGCCTTGTACAGGCGGCAGAAGGCCATCGTGGTGTTCGTGCGGGTGAGGAGAGCGGAACCGGGCTGGGAGGGGTGCCAGGGGCTGAGCAGAGTTACGCTTGTACTTGGGGAGTTCTGAGCTGTAAAGGTGGGAGCGGAGGGTCTGCGGCTGGGTGAGCAGAGGCAAATGCATAACAGCTGTGTGTTTAGGGAATCAAGTGTACTGCTGCCCCGTGTCCCAGCTGACAAGGCACCTCTGTAGATAGATGACTAGCAAGGCCCCCAGCCCGGAGTCTCTACTCAGGCTCGGATTAATTAAACGAGGTTCCTAACCCAAATTTTGTGACTGCAGTGAACTTCGGTCTTTCTTATGCTCATTTCCTGGTCACCTCCAAACTAGTTTGTGCCTGAAGTCAGAATCTGTTTCTTCACTGCTGTGCAATAATGTCTGTTTCTTACATCTGGGCATCTGTTGCAGAATTTCTTGTGTTACACCTGTAAGGAGTATGTAGAAGATCTGGCAAAAGTTCCCAGGAGTTATTTACAAGTAGGTGCCACGCCCATGCTTTACAGTCAGACAGCTCAATTATCTCGTGCTGCAGGCTTCAACCTTCCAGGAGTCAGAGTAAAGTTAATGCTTGCTTGTTTGCTACAGTTGCCATAATGCATCTGCCAAGGAGACACATTGAGTTACTGCATGGCATACTCTGTAGCAGCAGCATTATTTTTCCTAGCACTATTAGCTTGATGGCGTTTTTTCTACTGTATTCCAACTGTTAAGACAACATTTGACAGGTGTTTCTCTTGGTTTTAGTGAAGCCCCAGGCAGCTGTCTGCACAGACTACTTCCCTTCCACCATGCTGATACAGCTAGCTGCTGGGTTGCATGGGACTAAATCAGAATAGTGCTCTGAATTAAAAATAGTCTCTGTTTTTTCTAAACTGCTCAAGTAGTGTTACTCAGAATGATGTTTTCTTAATTTGGCTGCTTAATACATGCACAGAATCAAATCCTTCCACTTTTTTTTTAGTATGACTATTTTATTTTTAGGATGGCTTATTTTCCTAACAAGACAAATGATTCTGTTTGGGATAGGCAAGTATTACGCCTGTAGTATTTAAAAACAAACAAACAAAACAAAACAAAAAAACAAAACAAAAAACAAACAAAAACAAACAAACAAAAAAAACCCCACACCCTGGTGTTTCATTAGCTGAGTTACTGGCATCTGAACAAACAAGGTCTATGTTTTACACTCAGGCCTAACGGTACAACTGCTAAAGACAGCACTACACACTGACTGAAGTTGTATACATTAAGGGCCATCAGTGTATGGAAATCACAGATAAACTTGTTTGTGTGCCAGTATTTGCATTCTGCATCCATAGATGCAGGTGCAACTGTGGTGAAATTTTGCATTTCCAAAATTATAAACAGTTTGCATTCAGTAGGAAAGATGATACTACTAATGCTGCAGAAAGTGTATAGTTCACATACTTGTAACTTGATACCTTTTAAAAGTAATTTACTGTTTAATAAATTAATGTAGCCACTAACTATGGGTGACAGATAAAAGCATTTTTGCTCCAAGTATGTCAGTGACATTAATTTTCAATAATTTTAATGCAGTACACCATGATCATTGTCTCAGAACGTCAGATTGCTAATGCTTTGCAGCCATGCAGAAACACAAAGTTTCTCCTTTTCAGTTTCAATACCTGTGATTTGTTCTAGGAAGCAAATGTGAGGCTTATAGTTATTGGACAGTCATCATATCATCACATCAAGGTAAATAAGGTAGTCATTAAATAAATTGTATGCTCTGTAGTGTCTTAATGATCTGCACTGAGAGATCTTCAGAGTGAAAAGACTGCCATTAGCAGCCATAGAAAACCAGACCAGTATTCTTTTTGATGAAGCAATTCTAATAGTAATGCTTGAATAAAGCAAAAAACGAAAGCTTTCAGATTAAAATCAACCAAGACTTGTTAAGGAAAGATCTTTTCCTGATTTCAACAGAAGCTTTGTTTTAATAAAAGCTGTAGGGCTAAAATTTTTTGGCCTTTACTTTCATTTAGCATGACAAAGTCATAGGTTTTAAAATTGGGGCATATTTCAGTATTTTTTTTTCACTAACTAAATTACTTTCTTAACCTTAAAAATATCACTTTCTTTTATGTACATATTTTGCAGCCCTTTTGCTGTTTAACTGGGTATACTCATGAAATGTATGTAGATCCACAAAGGGAAATTTATAAAATGCTTGGCATGAAAAGAGGAGAAGGTAATGACGTATCAGGTAAGAATAATTTTCTCATACTGTTATGACTCAGAACAAGAATGCTCAGAAAATAATAGCATGATCACAATGGGAACAGGGAGCCCAACCATCAGACCATCTCCAGTAGGCTGCACCTTGTCAAAGCGCTGGTTTCTTCAATAATCACAGCAACTGTTTGATTTTGTTATTCTTGTTATGTACTTCTGTACGTCTACGTGACAAGTTCTTTGCTGTTTTGTTTAGTGCAGAGCCCTCATGTAAAATCAAGCATGCTCTTGGGCAGTATTAGAAGTATGTGGAGAGCAATGACTGGCCCAGCTTTTGACTTCCAAGGAGACCCTGCTCAACAGGGAGGAACTTTGATTTTAGGCCCAGGTGATCTCACTCTTTTTGTCTGAAAGTGATGGGCTACTCCTTACGTTGTGTTAGTACGGCCATCTCTGCTGCTGTCCCTGTGGACTTGTAAGGAAAAGGACATTCCTGTGCTGTCTCTGTGGTTCTGCTAGCAAAATGAACCCATGGAGTTGTCATTGTGCAGTCTTGCCTCTGGCAGGGACAGCACAAAGCTGATCTCTGTCCTATAGAAATCAATAGTGCTGCTGATGGCTTGAAGTTCAGAAGGTATTTTTAGTGGTATTAACTCATATTCGGCTTTCAATTTGATTTGAGGCACTTAATGTGTTTGTAATAGAGGAATAAAGTATTGAGGGGGGCTACCACATGACAAAGCCATCTCATGTCATTAGCATTTGCTATTCTTCAGCAGATTTAATTCAGTTAGATGCTTCATTGCCCCTTGTTTCTACAACATAATTTTAAAAAATCCATGTCATAATTTAAAATAGGATTTACTATGCAGTCTGCAAGACACATAAGAGCCTGTAGGAAATCACAATGCTCCTTTGATTCACTTATACCTCTTAATAAGTACTGTATTCGACTAATTGCTTGTTTATTCTCGTTCTCTTTCAGGTAATGAAGTTCATTTTTTGCATCATGATAGAAACAGATTGGATCATGTTCCCATTAATTCAGTTTTGCAGCTGGCAGGAGTTAAAACAGTAAATTTCACAAACAAACCCCAGATTATTGACATATGACACTGAGACAATGCGTCATTATTTTTTTTTATTATTATTTTCTACAAGAACAGCACTCCAGTGAATTCCCAACAGCTTCAGTACTCTTCATCTTTATAGGACATCTGAAACCGTCTGGAATACCAGAGCACAGAATAAAGTACCTGGCACTGAAGACGGTCACTAAAACACTGTTTCCACTGTGTATAAGATAATAAAAACCAAAATACAACTGAGAACTACTGCAAAAATTTCTGTAGCTTACTGCTTTCTCATATAACAATTTTGCTGACACATTTTAAGAATCTTTGTTCAGAATGCACTGAACTAAAATATTTTTGCTCAGGAAGAACTTGGGTTTCTCGTCTTTCAGTAAATCAAATTGCATTTAAATCCAAAAATTTTCAGTAGCTTTAAAACCTCCAGCATTGTGTAGCAATCTTGTATAAAAAAATAAACTTCAAAAAATCACAGTTCTAAACAATGGGACTTAAGCTGTCAGGTACTTCTGCATCTGGCAAGAGCAGGTGCTTATTTTCCATTTTTGAATAAGATATTTTAAAATTGTCAGCTGCTGTTTGAAATTACTTTGTGTCATACAAAAATGTGGATCTATTAAAACAGGGAGGGATGTGTCTGAAATGTATCTGTGATCAGGTAGTTGGTTTTGGAATAGGCCACAGCTGGTTACTTGTTTTCCTATTAATTTTTGCAGCAGAAAATATTCTGTGTATGTCTCAAAAATCATCCTTAGTTGTTTCTGTCATAAACAGCTGAGGTGAGGACATTGCAGTTTGTGGTTCCATCTTATTTTGTAGTAGCTTTTTCTATAAGAGTTTATGTTCAGAATCTATTGCTTTCAATAAAGCAGAACTTGCCCTCTTTTGAGGCATGAGCACTTTCAAAATGAGATTTTCCAATATTTATTGAGGAACATCGCCTCCTCTGCAGCTGCTGATCTTTGACCATTCCTGTAAGCTGCTGCTATTCATACACAACTTTTCTGCAGAATCTGACCAGTCTTTGGCCTGAGGAGTACCACAAGGATAAAGACTATGTAAAATTAAAAGGCTTGTCCCTGTGTCCATTAGGGTCATTGGCATGCCCAGCACAAACTTCTGAGAGCTCTACAACTTTAAGCTCAAGTGAAATTAACGCAGTGCTCCTTGATTGATGAAAAATAAAAAGCTTGCTTAAGAAAAATAATGACATTGAGTAATGTAATTACATGAGGAGGTACTATCCCTTAGCAGCTTATTAATTGCCCACACATTTTGATAGCACATGTTTAAGAGAAGGATGCTATTAATGTAGAAGCGCCATGTGACCCATTGCTCAAGCCAGCAGAGCCCAACCTGGTCTCACAGCAGCTGCCCGCAGACCCAGCACTGCCACAGGCACATGAGGAGGCAGCAGGACAGAGCGGAAGCTTAAAGTATTTTGGAAGTGAAGGGATGCAGGTGCATCTGTACCCAGTGCACTGTAACACTTCCATGCTGATTCATGCAACCAGACATCCCAGTCATGATGCTACTTCCAGTTCCACTTCTGTTTTCCAGTCATTTCACATTCATGCGCCCAGTGCTTTGTGTTCTAAAGGAAGTGTTTGTTTTGTCATTTCTTGAACTGTTTTGCATTCAGTGGAACTTGAAAAGCACACGGTGGGAACAGTTCTGTTGTAATGTTTTAACTCAATGGAGGAACTGGACACAGCTGCGCACTCCTATGGGGCTCAGAACAATTGAAGCTGCCGTTTGCCAGCACTCATGAAGCCACTTGTCCCTGGCACCTCCATGCTAACAGGCCATGTGATTTTGCATTATCCCAACAAAATCTTCAGATAGAATCACAGGATGAGGGCCAACAACAGGAAGAACACCACAGGAGGCTCAGCAGAAACACAGCTTTAAGGAAAACATTGTCCCTACATATATCACGCACCCACTGCTTGCCAGAGCCCATGTGATTCCAGCCCCACGTGCACAATGAATGGCCGTGAGCAGCTAGAGGCCCTTTGTGTTATTTAAAAACAACATTTTAAAAAAGTTATGTAGCCAGACATGGGTGACATCCACTGGCTGCACATGGCAAGATATGGGCTGCGGACCGCAGTGGAGGACAGGGAGTGCCCCACCTATTTTGGTGTATTAGAAATGTGCTGTACCAGAACACTCTGCTGTGTGTTAGACAAGAACGCAGCACTTTAAACTTTCCAAATCCTGAGCAGAACGGTGCAAGCAGCGGGATTCCGCCAAGGATACCTCTCCTGTTGGGAGCTCTGGGGTCGGGCAGCGGAACGTCACCAGATTCGCCGCATATGCACCAATAGCGGCGGCTGTCAGCGGCCCCACGCAGCGCCCCGCGGCAAGCCCGGCCCAGCCCACCTGTTACTGCGGCCGCTATGACATCACTGTCCCGACCGCTCCGCGCCGGTGACGCCACACCACCCCGACCCAATCAGAGGCGGCGGGGGGGGGGGAGGGGGAGGGGGGCGGGGGTGCCGGGAGCCGCCGGCTCTGGGCGGGTAGGGGCGAAGGTGCATGGGGCAGCGGGAGGGGGCGGTGTCCACGGAGACGCGTCAGCCGCCGCTGCCGGTCCCTCCCCTGGCAGCCCGAGTCCCGCGGGGAGCGGCGCGGCGGGGATGAAGCGGGCCGTCTCGCCGCACCCACGGTAGCGGCGCAGCCGCCTCCGCCATGAAGCGGAAGAGCTGGGCCGAAGCCCGGCGCCGCGCCAGCCCGCCGCCGGCTCTGAAAAGAACTCGGAGTGCAGCGTCGAGGGCGGCGGGGATTGAGGAGCAGGACGAGGAGCGGCGGCAGATGCCCTCCGCCGCCGGGCCCGAGAGCTGCGTGCAGATTGCCGGTGAGGGGGGCGTGCCGGGGCTGGGCGGGCTGCCCTGCGGGGCGCCACAGCTCGGGGCCGGGACAGTGAGGCGGGGAGACGGCCCCTTCCCGCCGCCTTCTGCAGTGCCGCGCCGGGGCTCCCGCCAAGCGGTCTCTGCCGGTCCGGGAGAAAATTGGTGGCGGTGGGGAGTGGGGCTCGACGTCCATGGGTGGATGGCACTGGAGCGGGGTGCGCCGCGTTCGGCGGTGCTGGGCGTGTTTCGGAATAATAAACGCAGTGTGCGCTGAGTAACTTTGGCAGAGCCGAGCAGTGCCTCACGCTGGGGTTTGGCTTGGAACAGAGCGGAGAGAAAGAGTATTTAAACCGGCAAAATGAGTGTCTGCGAAACAGAGCCCAGCAACCTAGTTTGTACGTGTGCTGGGGGCTGGTGTCTTTCCGTGCAGGCTAGTGGGCGTGATACTCATACTGGCCGTCCTGCTCTGCCTTGTCCCGGCCCCGCGCGGTGCCCCTGTGCTGCCCGTGGTGGTATTGCCACAGCAGCCGGTGTTCCGTGTGGCAGCCGTGGAGATGCGGCCGAAGTAATTCCCTCAGTTCTACGTTTAAGAAACGTGCTTGGGCTTAGTTTGTACAGGAACAAACACAGAAATGGACTTTTTGTGTGCTGTATCACATTTGGGAATTTAATTATTTATAACTTCTAAAAAAAACCCAACAACAACAACAACAAAAAACCCCAAGAAATAAGCCTCATCTAATTTCTATGAAAGACAAATGGGAAACTGTATGTAAAGAAAGCAGCAAGAATACTGAGAGCAATCATGGACAAAAGCATGGATTTGGATTGCATCCTTACTGAGAAGCAAGAGTCTTCAGATGAAACTGCTATGTCTCCTAAATGGCAGTATGCTTAGAAAATTAGCTGTAACTATTTGTGCAGGAACAGCACAATTTTAGGGTTTGGTGTAGAAACCTTTGATTAGGCAGGTGTTCCCTTTGGTATCAAAGTACCTCCCCACGCTGGAATGCTGTGTTGCCCTGCCCAGACCCACAGACAACACTGTGATCAGCCATGGGCAGGATCTGTTTGGGGCCGGGGCACACCTCCAGCACTGAACAGACCCCTCCCATTACTGTGTTTTCCCTGCCAAGGAAATGCTGGCTTGTTCAAATACTGCAGCTTGTCACCTAGGATTTGACTTCTGTTTTTCAGTGGAAGTTCAGCATGCACATAAGTACGCAGCATAACAAATTCAATTAAAATGTAGTAGGTTAATAATAAGTCATGTTCCCATAATCTTTTCATACTGCTCACTGTGGCTGCTGTTTACAAGCTTCTAATAATGCAACTATTACAGCCTAATCTTCATTGCATTGGTATGACACATTTATTTTTTTTTTTTCCGATAGAGAAACCCTGAGAGAGAAAGGGCCCATAGGCTCATCTTTTCCTTTGGCTGCTTTAAAAGTTATTTCAGGTTTTGGACAGTCAGTTCTGCCTTCTCATAATGCAGTTCTGAGAAATGAATTTATAGTTCTGGACTGGGAGCAGACTAAAAGCATCAGGCCTCACTCTTGCACTTGGACATACTGGAAAATATTGTAGCAACCATAAAGGTTGAATGCCAGCACTACCTTCTTTGCTTACAAAACAGCCCCAAACAAAAAAGCCCCAAAAGAACATTGCAGGTTACTCTCATTTTAATCTCTGTGGAAGACAACAGTACAAGCCATCCCAAATAGCTATAAAGATGTATGGATTTTGTCTTGCCTGATGTTATACTGATACATAACAGAGTTGGTAATGCTTTATTATGCATAGATTTTATACTCAACACAATTATTGTGTTTCTTTATTTTCTATTGAATTGCACTTATCAATCTAAATATTTTTGTTTGCTATTGAGAGTAGTAGTATTAAGAGTAGCAGAGCTGTGCTTCTGGAAAACTGTTTATTTTGGTCTGGTATGCTGCATGGTAAATCTTACTATTTTGTCTTTGTCAACTATTGCGTGAGTCTGGCTGGTATGAGTTCAATTTGCTGGTACTGAATACATTTTTTCTGTTTACTGGAAACATATTCCCATATCCTTCTGATCTCTGAAAGAAATAATTTGAAATAATATGATAAGCAGAAATAATATGATCTAACGGAAATGTAACCGTTTCGTCTGAGAAGATTAAAGCTCATTGCTTCCCTTCATTGCCAGGTTGTCATTGCTCTGATTCTATAAATAACGTTTTAAAGAAAGTGTAGAATTATAAGGCATAAACTTTGCACAAAAGTTGTGTGTTTCTCTCTCACTTCCCTCAAGCAGTTAATTCCAAAATGAAGTAACTACAGAAACGAAACATGGAATTAAATCTTAAGTGATAGAACACCATGGGGAATCTTTAAAGATGTTTGCTTATCCTCCTGTTCAATGAATATCCAGTTGGTTATAGTGTGGAATTAACTCCAGAAAGAATGTCATAAGCTGTACCTTGTATCCTTTTTTTTTTTTTTTTTCCCCTTTAATTAGAGATCATATCATTTACACTGTCACTTGGAGATTTTAAAAAAGAGCATCTGGTTCAATATGCTAATTGATAGATAGGTTGAGGGCTTTTTTCTCTTACTTGTGTGTTTTTGTTGGAGACTGTGGAGACTAAGGGTTTTGCTTTGTTTTTCCCATATTGTTGGTTTGACATTACAGATTTTGTATGTTATGAAGAAAACAAATCTGGTTTATTATTATTATTATGAAAATAAATTTTTGGGAAATTTTGACTGTCAGCACTCACACCTAGTTCTGTTGAGCAGCTATATCTCAGTACAGAAGTTGTATTTAATCTTCTATCAACATGACCTCACTGGTCATGATGTTTAAAACCAAATTTAAGGCTTTTAATATCTAACCCAGTGCTGACAGCATGTGACCACGTGTAATGTAGTCTTACAAACTGGACAAGAGCAGCTGAGATCAAGGACTATGTTTAAGTAAAGTAACACATCAATCATGATTTACGCTGAAAATATCTTTTTCATGGTAAATAAAAATTTCCTCTAGCTTTTTAGTGTGTCTTCATTTTCTTTTTCAGAAGGCCAAGCTATTGTTGTTATTTCCAACTGTATCATCACTTAAATATGAATTGTACTGTAAAGATAAGTGAATGAATGTTTTCAAGAATAAGATGACTAACAGGAAAATACCATACAATTTTACTTCTCATCTTAATATTGCAACAGAATTTGTCTTTTTGTTTCCTCTTCTGTCTTTCTGTTATTTTGCAGTTCTTAATGTAACAAAATGCCGTGCACTAACCCTGATTTTAGAAATACAGTTCTGTTAGGATACTAAATAACTCTCTACTTTCATTCCTTATAATTCAAAACAGACTGACATTGTGTTTTGTTATACTGTCAGTCTCCTCTGAATTTCTCATCTGAGGCATCTGTTTAACAATAGCACTGCTGAGTTTTTCTTTTGGTGAAATAATCTTTGCTGCTTGTATGCAGACTTGTCCTACCTGTAGTGAGTGTTTGGTGTTTAGATGCCTCCTGAGTTACTGAAATTGCTTTCTTCAAGGCCTTCACAGTGGACTCATAAAAGTATCAGCTCACTGAAGGTAAAGCAAGGATATTATTTTGTCATCTCTGTTTTCCAGTGAACACAGTTGTGAAATGGTAGCTCTTAGTGTTGTATACTATCCTTCTTCTATGGAACACTGTAGAGCAGAAAAATAAACAAAATATTTTTTTCTGTATGCACATCAAAATCAGATGTGTGATTATTATGGCTTGTCCTACCTTTAATCTCACTAGTTTGGTACCAGTAGTAGCAAAGCTGTGAGATCACAGCCTTCAGGTAGGCGTCTGAAGACTCATTTTGTTGTACATAGGTTGCTTACTAAAAGGTTGCTTACTAAAATTAATTGCCAGCAATTGTCCATGTTTCTGTATTTTAACTGTTTTGTTATTTGAGGCAAACAAAATTAAACATGATTGAAGTACATCTAATGTACTGCAGTCATATCTTCTAATTGCAATGCAGATGCAGCCTGTAAGGCAGTAAGCCCTGCTTTTATTCTTCTGAGAGACTATTAGAAGGATCTGCTCTAGTTTATGGTAATTTTATGATGACCTTTTATCAGAAATTTGCAAGAATCTGGAAGTACTAAATTACATTATATGTAAATGAGGTACTGGAAAGCTAAAATTAACAAAGGATGCATAAAAATATTAAAGTGGAAGCTTTGCTCCTGTAGCCCAAGCTGTTGTGGAGTCCTACTGAAATGCATTTATCAGTGCTCTAGTGTATTTCATGTGTAGAACCTGGTCCTGCAGTCAGATCCATAGTGGAGGAATCCTTGTTTCCCTGTGTTGGTTACTCATGTTCAAAAATTAACACTCTAATAATCCTTGATAGCTGTAAACAGAACTGAAAGTGTGTTTGCAAAATACAGACAGACATAGTGAGCACTTTACCATTTGTATGCTATCAGGCTGGTTAGCCAGTAGAAAGGCAGATAGGTTTATGGGAAAAGACTGCTCTGCACAGCTTATTACTAAAATCACCTCGTAGGAAGCATTTTCAAAAAGATGGAGCCTGCTGTTTACATAATGGAGAGCAACTGTTATAGCCTGCTGGAAAGGACAGCTTGTCAGGATGTTGGCATTTGACATATGCTGCTTTTATTGTGAGGTGGTTCTGCAGCCATTAAGCTTGAGTTCCTTGCTAAATTCTTGCAGGTGTTTTAGAATAGCATCAATTAATGCAATCCAAAGATACCAATATGGAATTGAATGCCAACAGCAATTCAAAAGGCCACGTGCACTCTATTCACTCAGGAGATGAATTCTTGTTTTTGTTGGACTTTTTTTGCAAAAGCTGTGGAAAATTTTCAGTAAAAGCTGGAGCACTGAGGAAGCAAGTGATTCATATACTCCAAGTCCTGGTTTTGAATAAAATGCTACATTATTTTAGTATTTGGACCTGTGTAAATATATTTCTTTGCCTTTTGGTTCCTTCTCTAGTATTCAAGGATTTGGGATTACTTCTTCTATAGAGCTTTTATATTTTTAAAAGTGATGTACAGCTTATGTGAAAAGTTGGCAAGCAAGAAGGTGCCATGCCAGCCCAAGCACTTCAGCCATTCTGTCCAGACCGTGTTGTACATGTTGTTTGAGTGCACGAAGGCCTCAGTCCTAGTAAAAAAGGTGTGAGTCTAAAGAGTAGGCCCCACTGGGGGTGGGGATACTGGCTGTATTTTGACACTGCTAGCCCACTAGTAATAAACCTCGTGGCAGCTAGCTGTTAGATCAATTTAGAAGCAGTGTGAAATCACAGCTCAGGGCTGTAGTTTGATGTGGATTTCATCTAGCAACACCAGTTTAAACACAATCCGTAGATATTGTATCTTATCCATTCTCAGTTTTGCTTTCTTGTGTGCTCTCAGTCCTTTTCCCAATGGACATTAGTGCTCATTGTCAGGGAAGAGGGGAGTAAGCCAGCAAAGCAGCTTTTCTTTTTTTTTTTTTTTTTTTTTTTTTTTCCCTTCCTTTTTTTCCCCCTTTCTCCTATAAGTGAGTGAGGATACCTGCTGCAGCCCCTGAAGGTGATGGACATAGCTGCACAGAGCAAGGGAAGGAACTCTGTGGCGGTGGAGGCACCACACGTGTTTATAGATACATATGTAATGTATGTGTATATGTATGTGTGCGTGTGTACACATATATTTATATATACATAAATATATAATATATATTTATATATATTTAGTAAATAATTATATATAATAAAATAAATATATAATTATAAATTATATCATTTTATTAAATAATAAAATAAATATTTATATAAATAATTAATAAGTATATATAATATATAAATATTATACTATTTATATTATATATTATATTTATTATTTATATTTATATATTATACATAATATATACATAAATATAATAAATATATATTTTATATGTATATTTCCCCCCAGCAGCCAAGAACAGAAGTGTGGCTGTTTTGCTGCAAGGCCTCTGTTTTTATTGACCAGTTACTAGAGGTGCAGCAATTTACAGCCACGGCACAGTCCGTGTTTAAAGTTCACTGCGGCTGCAGCTGCCCTGCCCTTGGAGAGAGTTTTGTTTCGGTGTTTTGTTTTGTTTTAATGTGAATACTGAGGGTGGCTCTAACCCGTTCAGCAAGGGGCGCCAAAACAAACACCGGCTGTTCCTGCTCGGCTCTGTGGGGGCCACCAGTATGGATGGCGGGGGCCAGCTGGGCTCTGGGCCTCTGATGGGGAGCGTCGCGCTGCAGCCCGGTTCGGAGATGTTTTGCGGCTCGTTTTAACGTCTATGCTGCGGCGCTTAGCGTGCAGCTGAAGGCTGCCGTGCTCGGATGGCCCCGGCGCGGCCTCGCTTGCGCCACGTGGAGGAGGAGCTGGCACAGCCCCGCTGTTCATGTCCGGGCACTGGCAGCCAGCGGAGGGTTGCGAGCTCGGAGCCGGTGTCACTGCCACCTGAGGAGGCGGAAGGAAGCTGTTTGGAGTTGTACTGTCGCGGGCGTGCTGCAGAAAAATAGGGTGTTTGTTAAAGCTCTGTGTTTCCCTGCCTTTCAGATCGCCTTTATTTCGCAATTCTGTGCCAAAAACCAAAGAGTGGAGCTGCAGATACCCATTATTTCTGTGTAGACAATGAACTTGTATATGAGAAGTAAGTACAGACTTTCTGTGTGTTTGTTTTTTGTTTGTTTGTTTTGTTTGTTTGGTCAGAACGACAGTAATGAGAAACCAGTCTAATTGATGTTCTGTGTTTAAATGTTGCTGAGGGAAACATACTATTCCCATTATAGAGCTAATAATATGAGTCTGTCCTCTCAGACTTCCTTGCCATTATGATTTATAAGGCTTAGAATGATTTCTTGGCTTCCCATCAGGATTTCTTAAAAATATTTTCAGAGCTTTTGGTATGCCCAAACTTGTTAGAAGACACTGGAACATGCTGCAGCAACGTATACTCCGAAATCTACATTCAACCACTGAGCAGAAAGGAATGTCTTTAGTCACCAAAGTATTAGGTGGAGTGTCTGAACATCCTGGAATAAGTGAAAAAGCTGACAAAACTAACTCAAGCTTTTATGAGCCCACTAGTGAACAGCATATGTCTTTTAATGCAATCTGGAATGGTTTTAATTGGTATATTTTTAGCCAAAAACATAGTGTTTTTAAAAGGACTGATGAATATTTATTCTCTGTGTTTGCTTTTCATTAGCAGTAATGCGTACCGTATCTTCAGTTAATTGAGGTAATTTACCATAGAATGTACAAGAACAATAGGTATATGTAGACAAACATATTCCCAAAATACTTGGATTACTTTTCATTGCCTTCATTTAAAAATTTAAAAATAATTAAAAAAAAAATTTAAAAAAAATTAAATTTGGGTTGGTTTTGAAACAGGGTTTCTAAACTGGTGTCACAGAGTGATAAAGTATTGGGAATTTTTCAGATCTTGAGTATTCTACTTTGTGTGACGGTGTGTGGAAAGCAGGAAACAGCTGGTGTTCCAGTTAAAATAGTACATATATAAGAAGACATTTATGTGCTCAAAATTATTCATGTGTATATTACTACTTCTTACTTTGTGCTATCTATTAAACTATCTAAATTAAAAAAAAAAATAAAATTACCCTTTCTCTTACTAGCTTCTATGGAGATTTTGGACCACTCAATCTGGCAATGGTCTACAAATACTGCTGCAAGCTAAATAAGAAATTAAAGGTAACGCTTGTTTTAGTATTCAGTATTCATGTATTTTTAAAGAACAAAAACAAATGGGCCAGTAGTTTCTCTTGTTAAGGTGCTTTCATGTATTCCTATTGAAGCTAAGTTTTCAACATGTGTGCAGTATTCCCTTACGTGCATCTAGGGAGGAAAAAGCCACTTGCCTTTAAAATCCACTTTCTTGTGGCAGTGACTAATATTAAGCTCCTAAGAGATGAGTTGCTGAACGGGTACAGACGGAGCAAGATTTGTAATGGTGGATTTTTTTTTTTTTAACTTATATTCCTCTTCTGGTACTGACACCTCTTCTGTAAGAAGCAGTATTTGATTTTTGGTAGTATTTTTGGCATGGGCCTAGAGAAGACCTTGTCATGCTCCCTCTGCATCCTTTTTTCTCATAGGGGTGCTTAGTAATCAGAGTCTCAATAGAACATAGGGTCTTTAAAATACAGAGTTCCTGTATTGATAAAATCAATGACTTCAACTTAGTTGACTTCTTACAGAAGTTGGACTATAAAACCTGTTAGGTGGATTAAAAGCTCATTAGCATTAATATGAATACCAGTTTGCCTCTTCAAAACTGCTTAGGTCTTAAAAGCACCACTGAGCTATGGAAATTGGAAAGCATACAGAACATAGTAGTTTAACAAAGTTGAAGTGGGATTTTGTTGTTTTTTGTTTGGTTGGTTTGGTTTGGGTTTTTTTTTTTTTTTTTTTTTGGCAGAGGGTATTACTTGGTGTCTGTCACTGGCATCAGTTTACATAAATCCATTTTGTATTGTCACTGTAGAGCTAAGAACAGGTTTACCTTAGACAAGATTCTCTTATTTATGTTTACAGCATGGGTGTCATACATTTTGGCTTGCCTGGGCTGCATTAAGTACAGAGGAATTGTCTTGGGCTGCCATGTACATAAGTCGCTCCAGAAGCAATGCCTTCTGTGTATTTCCATGGAAACTACAACCATTACAAAGAGCACAGCAGTGCTATTTGATAGAGCAAATTCTCATTTACAGAACACTGTTTTTCAACATGGTTGCTACCATTAGCTATGCATTTCTACCAGTAGTGAACAAGAGTTGCCTGCCACACTATCAAAATCTGCACCAGCAGAGATGACCTGCTGTTACCACTGCTGAAACACACCACCCACTGCATCGCTGTACTCACGTATAGTGTTTGGTCTCCATAATGAACATTCAGCAAGCATCAATGAATGTCAGTGGGTACTATTTTTTCCTCACAGAACAATTCAGTGGCGCACTTTCACTTCAGACAACATTGTGTTAGACTGCTGCCATCTGTCACATGGCAACAAAATGTAATGGGTTATTGGTGGGAAGGTTCAGCCTCTGCTACCATACCATTAACATAATAAAACAGGAGGCGTTGCTTTTGGAGCAGCCCCTGTAAAGTATACAAAATTGTTAATTTATGAGTAACAAAATATTTTAATTTTTAATTTTCTTAAAACATTAATACAGGAGTGGAACAAAAATGTAAAACTAATGGGATATGTGACCCTGGTTGTGAAACTAATGCATCAGATGACAGTGGTTGCAATTCTTAGTGAGCTCGCAAGGTGTTCATCAGAGATTTTTGGTGAAATTTTGCTCTTCTGGTGCATGATCCTTGATAATTTTTCTCAAATGTGTACTGCCAAAAAGTGATGACGTGAACAAGGTGAAGTGAAGGATATTTCTCTTATAAGAGAGGATGTGTAAAAGTCTAGTAAAGAGATGTGATCAGATTTTTTAGTTCAATATCTGATTGCAGCACTATGCATTCAATTTGAAAATTTGTGGGTAATGTGTTTATATCAGCTGAAAATGATGTTGCAAATATAAATTTATTTATTTATTTATTTATTCCCAATCTTGAAACCTATTTTCAAATTCCTGTATCAAACCAGAAAGCACAACTGCATATTACTCACTGTTCAGAGCACTGTGCTCAGCCAGTGTGTCAAAATACATGCAGTTATTTGCTATCACTTGAGTCAACACTTTATTCCTTATGCCTTGCTGTCAGCTGACACAGTGTTAACAGCGCACTGATGGTTTGTTGCTGAGGACTGGATGCCTGCATGGGGCTCCTGTGCAGTGAAGAGCTGCTGCCTTTATAGAGCATGGCAGGAAGTGGGCCATATTGCCACCCTTGCCCAGCTGCAGTTTGGGCATGTCTGCTTTACAGGGTGCTCTGAAGCAACCCAAGTTTATATAATTAATAATCTCTTTCAGTATATTGGGATTGGAGGGGATGTGTTAGGACTGCTGAGAACATATTACTGCTAGTGATCTGGATTATATTTTATTTATTATTATTATATGCACTGAGTGAGCAACACTGCTATTTAAACAGAGATATTTTATGATAGTTTAGCAGTGATTCAAGTTTCAAGCATATCAAAGTTTGTTTCACGGGTAAGTTAGGGGCTAGTTTTTGCTGTCATTTTAGAGGTAAATGTCCTTCCTATTGGCAGTGCTATTCCACCTTCTTCTTAAGATCATTAGATAAACAATATGCCAAGCACTTAGATGAAATTTTAAGACATTATTACTTAGAAGATTTAAAGGTGTTTTCAAAATATTTTTATTTAAGCCTCTGTTTTCCACATCCAGAGATATTTTATATATTTTTTATATATTTATAATATATATATATACACATTATGTATAATATTTTTATATAGTATTTATTTTATATTTTAGAAGCAACTTAGTAAAAATCTTGGAGTCAAGATTTTTTTTAAAAAAACATCTAAACTTTTTTTAGTGCTGTTGGGACTTTATCTGTGATGGTTTTGAGAATGTAATGTATTTACTGCCATGTGATGCATTTACTTCACATAGATATCTACTGCATGGGGCTTGAAGTTAGAAATATTAAATACATTCAAGGAGAAAAAGAAAAATCCATGTAATCTGTGTAAATTAGTGTAATTTTGTAAAAATTATTTAAGATGGATACTCTGAAAAGTCCTGGAATAAACCGAGTGGGGTACAATAGACTCTTCTGAAGCTTTTGAGGGATTTGTCTACTATGTATTGTGTCTTCTCAATACAAATGGTTGAAAGTAGGTGAACTGAGCCTTACATTCTTCCAATTCTAGCAGAGGAGATGTGAAACATTTGAACAGCAAAATCATAATCTTGTTCATTTCTTGATACAGTCATTTTCATTGATAAAGAAGAAAATAGTTCATTATACTGGCTTTGATCGAAAAAAGCAAGCAAATGCTGCATTTCTCATAGGCTCCTACGCAGTAAGTATTAAAATTTTTACCATTAATGTCAGGTTAAATGTATTCGTTCTTTCATACTCACTTTTTAAAACAGCAAGATAAAAACACTTGTTTTCTCTTGGATAATACTGTTACTAATGTATCTTACAGTAAATTGCCACCTTCTGTTAGAACTTTTAAAGTCCAGCAGGTATATGGATGGATTTCTTTTTTTTCTTTTTTTTTTTTTTTTTCCCTTGTAGTATGATCTGTGCTCCTAAAAGGAAAAGAGGAAAAAAAAAAAAATCACCTAGGAAAAAAAATTTGGAGTTTCATTATTTGTCAAAGTTTTTTGAATTTCAAAAAATGTATGCATCTTTTCATTTAGGAAAAAAAGACTGCTTGATTTTTTTTTTTTCTTTTTCCTTTTTTCCACAAATATTGTCTTGGATGAAGTACAGTATATCATTTCCTTTTGCAAACATGTTTAAATATGTCTCTTCTTCCCCACTTTCTTCTTTTTTACTATGAGATGATCTCTTCAGTTAACCTGTGAGAAGGCATAAGGTCGTGTAGTAGAGCCACTATAAAGCTTGGTAATGTAAGAGGTGGCTGCAGATGTTCTGAGTCAGGTCGTTGGCTGCAAAAATGGGAAAACATTGCTGGCTTCTCATTGCAACTACATCTGAAAGAATCAGTACTTGGTACATAAAACTGTAGCTGAGGAATAAAGCACAAACAGCTGAAGTATGAAATATGTGATGAACTGCGTTCCTGTTCTTTTTTGATTTGTAATATGGCTTGATTGTATCTCTCTCTTGTTCATTTGCTTTTGAAAGAAAGTGATGACCACTGTGTTTTTTGATGTTGAAAATTTGAAGGATCAGAGTTCATCTAGACTTAGGTCATTCTGGTTTACCAGCTGTGCAGCTATACAGTACTAACTGTGCTAACAGCCTTCTTGCTCCTTCCCTACTTTATAGCTAAGCCCTATTTGTTGCTTCCCAGGTTTTTCTTTGTTTTCTACAATAATCATTATGAATAAAGAACATAACTTGAAAATCTGCCACTTCTGCTATCTGAAAAACAGGAGCCTTACGAGTGTTACTTCCGATCTTTGTATTCTTAAGAAACTGGCAACGTGAGTTGCTAAACTTCTTTGCTATTAAGATGTTACATTAGGTAAACAGCTGAAGCTTTTAGGAAAACCTCCTCCAAGTTACTCCGTTGTATTACAGGTCTAGAAAGCATGAGCGGAATGATTTCATTTATCAGCTGTTACTTGGAAGGCTTTTGTTTTTCCCTAGAATTTCATTCTGAGTATGTGTAATATTACTGTGCAGCTCAGCTCGTGACATTTTGAGCAGTATCTGCTGTACAGAAAATTCTTTGACAGCAAAACGGTTAGATTAGAAAACTCCTGTGGTTGACTATTTAAAAGTTTACAAAAAGAAACCCCCAAACAGTCCTAACAAATATCTTGTGTGGGATCATTGTATGGGAACTGCTGAATCATGGCCTGAACCTCTGATTAACCACCTGAAGCGAGTTTTATCTGACATTGGAGTCTGTAGGCTTGTCCGTAAAATTCCTGGGGGTGGTTTGGTCAGGAAAGACTGAAGTACTACCCAGTGCCATCATAGATAAGCTTCAGGCATTCCCAGTCCCTACAACACTGAAGCAGCTGCAAGAGTTTCTAGGTATATTGGGTTACTGGTGTTCCTTTATACCTTACTTAGCGCAGCTGTTAAGGCCATTGTACAGACTCACAAAAAAGAGGCAGCTATGGGACTGGGGGAAAACAGAACAGGATGCTTTCCAACAAGCAAAATTGGCAGTTAAACAAGCCCAAGCATTGGGTATGTTTGATCCTACCCTCCCAGCCAAGTTGGACGTTCATGTCACTTAAGATGGCTTTGGTTGGGGCCTGTGGCAATGCCAGTGTTCTGTTTGGACCCCCATTGCTTTCTGGTCTCAGGTCTGGCATGGAGCAGAAGAAATGCACAGTAAGATTGAAAAACTATTGTTGGCTGCCTATTTGGCATTACAGACAGTACAGCCAGTAACTCAAACGGCTGAAATTATAGTTAAGACCACTCTGCCGATTCAGGGCTGGGTGGAAGATCTAACCCACCTTCCTAAGACAGGGGTGATCCAAGCACACACAGTGGCACAGTGGGTCACCTACCTCAGCCAGAAGCATAGGCTGTCTTCATCACCATTAAAAGAAGAACTTCAGAAGATCCTAGGCCCGGTGACATACTATAGTGATGCACCAAAAGAAACATTGGTCACTCCACGAGAGAAAAGTCCTGTTTAGGAGGGAAAATATTCTATCCCTGAAGATGCCTGGTACACAGATGGGTCCAGCAAGGGCAACCTGAGCAAGTGAAGAGCGATAGCATACCATCCCTCCACTGAAACAATCTGGTTCCATGAGGGGGATGGTCAGAGTAGCTACTGGGCAGAACTATGAGCCATGTGGATGGTTATAACCAAGGAACCCGGTGATGGTATCCTGAACATCTACACAGATAGTTGGGCTGTGTACTGGGGGCTCACTCTTTGGATTGCGCAATGGGCCACCCAGGACTGGACTATCCATGCCCGACCAGTCTGGGGTAATGACATGTGATTAGACATATGGAATACAGTCAAACACAGGACTGTATGTGTCTACCATGTTTCTGGTCATCAGCCCCTACAGTCACCAGGAAATGATGAAGTCAGCGTGCTGGCCCAAGTTCGATGGATTGAGAATGCACCATCTGAGAACATCGCCTGTTGGTTACATCAGAAGCTGCAGCGTGCTGGACAAAAGACAATGTGGGCAACTGCTAAAGCATGGGGGCTGCCTATACAGCTACCTGACATCAGCCAGGCATGCCGAGATTACGACACTTGCTCTCAGATGAGACTGAGATCATTGCCTGAAACAGCAGCCCATCTTGCTAGAGGACACAATCCTCTCCAGCAATGGCAAGTAGATTACATTGGGCCCCTTCCTTGGTCTGAGGGAGCGAGATATGCCCTGACCTGTGTTGACGCTGCCAGTGGGCTACTGCAGGCCTATCTAGTACTGAAAGCAAACCAGGCATATACCATCAATATATATACCATATACTAAACTGATGTCTACCTACGGGACGCCTCAGGTCATCGAGAGTGACCAAGGGACTCATTTTACTGGTGCAACGATGCAGTGCTGGGCAGAAGAAAATAACATCGAATGGCGATTCCACCTGCCATATAATCCAATAGGGGCAGGCCTCATTGAACGTTATAACAGTATTTTTAATGCCCCGAAGACAGACTCCCAGTCCCTACAGGGGTGGACAAATAGGCTCTATGAAACCTTGCGGGACCTGAATGAAAGACCCCAAGGTGGCAGACCCAGTGCCCTGAAAATGTTACAGACAACATGGGCCTCTCCACTTAGGATCCAAATTACAGGCACCGATAATCAGGTAAGACCCCAGATTGGCAATGAAAATAATCTGCTCCCTGCCCCTGAGAATTTAGATCCAGGTACCCATAGAATAAAATGGCCTTGGAAGGTGCAGGTAGGGCCTAAGTGGTGTGGCCTACTTGCACCCTGGGGGAGATTATTGGAGGTGGGCTTGGTAGTCTTTCCAGTAGTAGGTACATGGCCTACTGATAGTGTGGCCAACACTCCAATCTTCATTGCTAAAGGGACCCCCATCATGTCCCTATGGCAGATCAAGGCACCCCCTGTGGTGCCTGATATAGTTATGCAGCCACAGATATCTGGCCAGAGGGTGTGGTATAGGTTGCTGGGGTGTACCCCAATACAAACTGAAGTGTTGACTTGAGATAGAAATACGGCCTGTATCTTGCCCTGGAGAGCAGACCTTTCCCTCCTGGTACCTCCGAAACATATATATTACTCCCTGTGAGTCTTTGAGCCTTCAGGATCACCGGAAGGAACGAAATGCCATCAAAGTGTTGCAGTGTTGCTGGCAGGATAAGGCTAAGCTCCATCCAGTCTTCTCTAACATATCAACTTGTTTAGCCTAACTTTTCTGTATATTTCCTAATTATAGCATCAGTATATTCATTTATTACACAGATCATCATCCACTAGCCTTACCATGTCATATTAACAACATGCAGTCAGAAGGAATGCTGGGACAGGCATTATAAATGCATAAAGCATAAGATTGATGTCTAGAGATTATGACAGTACAAAACAGAGTAAATAATAAATAAATTTTAAAAAATAGAGTAAATAAAAATGACCAAAGGACAGAGTAATTGCAAATTTTTGCTTCAGAGAGCAACAGTGAAGAATATGGGAGTTACAGAGCACAGTTCCGACTGAGGCGTGAAGAAAGATGATTGACTAGACAGTGCATATGGGAGGGCTGTGACATATGACAGAAAGAGGCAAGTCAAAGCCACAAATAATTTTTTAGAGTTCAGAAACCTGCACTTAATTTATTGCCTTGTGCAGGTTCAGTCTTTCAGCAGTTTCCTTTAAGGAAGGGAAGCACTATGTGAGTATTAATCTTCTCCTTGGGGGTAGGAAGGGTTGTCCTTTGGATAATTATGAGTCATAGATGGTGAGGTAGCTCTAGCTGGGTGCTGTTTTTCTTTCCAGTGCAATAGTTTTTGGCTTCTGTACTACCTTTTCTATAAAGTGAGATATAATCCCTTCCCAGATTGATGTGGGAGGGATTCCAGTGAAGGAAGATCACAGACTGTGCCCCCGAGGCTTACTTTTTTTCCTTTGTGCACTTTGATGATCTTTCATGAAGAGGCAGGCTTAATTACAGCAAACAGTGCTGTAGTGTTCAGACACACATATCCCCTGCTCCTGCTTTCTGTGTTGTTCTCTGTGAAGCACACAGTGGCTTAGGATCTGCACAGAATGTCTGATAAATGTATGTGTGTATTCATAATTCCTGACAGGAAGTATATTAAGATCATTTTTATTTTAAACATACATAGGCTTAAGCATTCAGTTCAGAGTGCATAGCTTTTTGATGAAGAAGGATCTACCATTTGGTAATGCTTGTCATTATTTGAACTGAATTGGATCATTTTATTTCTTATCCCATACTGTAGAAGTGATAGATTGTCATTCTGTATTTTGTCTTCTGTTGGTTGAATATTTTTTCAAGTTCAATATCTTTTTTATTTTTTATTTTTTTTTTCGCTTCATGATGGGTTCCTGCTTCAGCTGCTTTCCTTAGATCAAAGAGCTGTGTGGCATTGCATCATACTAGGGGAGTCTGGGTGGGAAGAGCAAGGAAATAGAATGGGGAGATTGTGTCCACAGAGTGAGTCATGAAAATAGTGCTCATCTGTGTGTGTTATAAGGCCTTTGACAGCCTATGCATAGTTTTGGATACAAGTTCTTCAGGAATTCCTACTTGTTTGGAGTAATAGGCTGCCAGCGTTTAGGAATAGCACGGATACAGTAAGTTTGTGTGGGTTTTGTACTCCTTTTTTCTTTTTCTTTTATTTTTTTTAAACGCAATCACACTTGAACACATGAATACATTAAAAATATAATGAACTGTATGTAACTGTTAAAAGACACTTGCATGTCTTCATAAGCTTTCAGTATTTTTATACTAGCAACTTAAAAGTCTGTCTTTTAAAGGCCCATCAACCTGTAGTTAGAATTCTTCAACAGAGTTATTTAACTTCTGTCTATAGAAATTGCAATATGTTGGCATGACCATTCAGCATCTTTTGTTTAAGTACATACGTATGTGTATATTAACTGTGTGGAGATGTGTTTATTTTGACAAATATTGCAGTTGTAAAGGTTTTTGTTAACTGTGGTGAAGTGAAAGGGCAGTTGTTAGTGTTCTGGTTTACAAGCAAAGTCCATTCCCAGTCTTCCTCACAGTTGGTGTTTTATAGTGTTCCCACTTCTCCCATCTTCATCTAACTTGTCTTTCTTTCCTCTTTTGTGAACATAGTTTCTAAAGGGGTCATCCAGACTACACGCTTATTTCTTTTCCCTCCTGAATCTGCTGCTTCCTTCCAGGTGTATTTTGATGTGACAGTACAGCCTAACTCAAGCTACAGGGCTCTTCAATGTAACAAGGACTTAAAGATGAAGAACAGAGTTTCCAGTACACTGTTATATATGTAGCTTTTAGGATATTTTAGATCTGATTTTAGATATTAACAATTTAGATCTTAGTTCCTATATTGTTCATCTTTCATCTATGTAGGTCATTCTAAAAGTAATGCCTCCTATTTCTTTCCATGGAAACGATAACAGATTCAAGGAGCACAACAACACTATTTCATAGCGCAAATTCTCAGCTACAAAACATACTTTTTCAATGTAGTTGCCTATACAGTCCATCTTTCATCATCCCGAACAGATGGAAATCAGAAGGTGCCAAATCAGGACCATCTGGTGAGTATATGGTAGGGCTGTTTAGTCAAGACTAGCAGTGTGCTCTGTGGTCTTCATACTGGTATGGGCCTAGCATGATCATGTTGCAAGAGAAAGGTTGTCTTCGTCTCTGGTGTGACGCTGGAATTTGAGCCTTCAGCTTTGTCAATATCTCAGGGTTGCTGATTTGTCCAGGTTCCAGGAAATCCAGAAGGATGACCCCTTCCTATCCCAAAAGACAGTGCATATCACTTTGCCTGCTGAGGACTTCATCTTGGACCTTTTCTTGAGTGGGAAATTCACTCCCTGGAAAGCCACTGCATCACTGCGTGGACTGTTCTTTTCTCTCTACTGCTTGTAGTGGGGATACTACCTCTTGTCACCAGTAATGATGCCAATCCTGGAAACTGTCACTTTCAGCCTTGTATTGGTTAAATAGGTCCTGACAGACTTGCATACAGCGTTATTTCTGTTCCTGTGTGAGCATTCCTGGGAACCACCTGGTCCAAACTTGGCAGTATTTCAACTCTGCCACCGTTATTTCCAGTGTATTGAAGCCGATATTCAGCTCCTTGCACAGTTCCTTCGTTGTAACCTGCTGATTTGCATGGGTGAGCCAAGCAAGATGCTCTTCATTTCATGGTGTCACAGCTGTGCATGGCCATCTAGAATCTGGTTGTTGCCACTGCTGATATACATACCACCCACCACCTCTCTGTGCTCACATCCACTGTTTGATCTCCTTAAGCATTCAGCAAGTGTCAATGAATGTCAGTGGGTGTTATTCTTTTCTGCCTGGAGGAATTCAGTGACACCCCTTTGCTTCACATGTATTTCTGTGTCAGATGCCGTTTTGTCAGATTATGTCTCTGCTCTCTGGCAACAAAATGGAATGGAAAATTGGTGAGAGGGTTCAGCCTCTTCTGCCATATCACCATCTGCCTCCAACATTGTGGGCCAACATAATCAAATTGGAGGCATTACTTTTAGAGCAGCCCTCATATTTTTGTATTTTGTTTAATTTTTAGGTATGGTATGCTGCATAATGGGAATAATATTCTGTGTACACATTCAGCCACACAAAGCGTAGCCACATTTGGTTGGCGGGATGGTCACAAATTGTTTTGGGTGGTTAGTGTGAAGGGAAAGATGGGAGGGGGAAAAAAGCCTTTGTTCTTCACCTTCTAAAGAAAAACTTCTTTTCCTTATAAGCTGTCTGTGTTGTCCACGCCTTACCACTCTACCAAAGCAGCAGTGATCTTCTGAGTTGATATCTACAGTGGCTTCTCTTGATTTTCACCAGGACTTGGCTGTGGTGAGGAAAGTCTGCTTCTTCCACCATTGCTCCTTCTGTATTAAGAAAGAAAATGTACTCCGTGTGCTGACCACCCAGTTCCCAAGATCCCCCCTCTCCCCTTAACTGTATTAACTTAGTAACAGTGTTTCTTTTTCTCAGGCCTGGCACTAATTATGTACTTGGAGGGCGACCCTCTGGGGGTACTGCCCCATGAACTGCTGTAATTCAGGTCACCTTGTCCAGGACTCATCTCTGTACTTTGTCTGTTTTCTGATCTTCTTTCTTCAGGGTAAGCAGCATTTTCTTCATCCATTCTGATCCATAATACTTTTTTTGCCTTTCCAGTTTGATAGTGGCCTTCCTAACTGTGAGCCTAAGAGTTGGAAGTTGTAGAAGCAGTTAACACCAGTCTACATAATGTTGAGCTGTTGTGCTGCAAGTGCTGTGGCACTTGCAGGTTATCTCTGGCTAAGATGTAGAAAAAGAAGGTAAATCTGTTTAGTGGTCCAAGCTGAGTGATAGTAAATGGGTAACAGGTACAGTGCTCAGATTAGAGGTGGGTAAACTGTGTTCACTCTCAGCTACATTTTGGTGAAGAAAGTTTATACTTGTCATTTGAATGGCAGAGAGAAGATGAACAAAGAAGTACTGGTATTTCATACTAGCAAAAGTTGCCTTAAGTCTTTCTCTGTGTTCAAGACCTCTAAAAACTTAGCTCATCTGAATGGCATTTTGGAAATCATCATTAGTTTTCACAATAACAGTTTTTCTTGCTTTTTCTACTGTGTTCTTTCTTACTGTGTTCTTTCCAGGCTGTATTTCTGCATAGGATTGCTCTCTGGGGATTCGTCACTGTAGTAGTATTAGCTTACTTTCTTAGCTGTTATGAAGTACTGGTGTTTCCAGCTAGAAGGGCTTTCTATGCCCCTCTCAACTGTTTTAAAAATGATTGGAGGCTTCTATCTACTTAACAGCTGTGTTTCTGGTAATAAAAGGGTAGTTGGCTACATGTGCATTTCTTTAGTACAGTACACCTCCATACAAGACCTTCTATTTCTTTAGTATAGTACACCTCCATACAAAAATTTATGTTTTAATTTGTGTGCAACCTTTTCTTCTAAGAAATATTGCTAGAAAGTTTAGTGTATTAACTGTCTAGTATGTTCAGTTTGGGTTTTAATAACATAACATATTTGATACTTTTATAGTAAAATTATGCATGTGTGCCAGCTTTTGATTGTGTTTGGTCACATGGCAGTAACAGTGTTTGTTCTGAATTGGGTGATTTGTATTTATTTGTAGTTTACAGTGGTTCAGATAATTTTAAGTGAGTGACATTTTTGGAACATGTATTGCATAAAATACGCTTGTAGGCAGTTGAAATTGAATCTTCTCATTGTCATCCTTTTAAGTCAATGGGGTAAAATGTGTGGTTGAGGGTAGCAGCCTCAAGTAGGCATTTCACTTAAGGGCTGATTTGGAGTATAAACTTGGTTATTAAGCACATCATCAACATGAATTCAAAGGGCTGTTTGCAGACTTGAGTTAATATGATTTCTAACATTATAGCTTATTTAAATAACTTACTTTATTTTCCCTAAAGAGCAGCAAATTATATCACGTATCTTTATTACCTGATGTGTTCTGTCTTGGGTGCAGTATTACTCTCACATGGTAACTCTTGGTGAGACACCAAAACTTGGTGGGATTAAGATTTCTACCAGGAATACTTTTCATCCTATTGCAAATAGTGTTTCCGTAGGAGCAACACTAATCTAGAAGACCCATGTTTAAAATAGGACTGGTTTGAAAATAGTAGTATAAGTCAGATAAGATTTGATTACTGCAAGAACTCTCATTCAGTGGTTGATTGTGAGTGTTCAGTAGCTTAGTCCTACAAGCTTTTCCATTTCACTGAATGAGCATCCTAGTGGCTGTTGGACTACATAGTGATATTGGCAGGAATAGTGCTTGAGTATATAATGCTTGGAAGGTTCTTGACCATTCACAGAGCTACATCCAATCCTTTAATTAGAAACAGATGTCCTAAATGAAAAGGATGATTGGAGCAATGTCAATGGATCAACAGTGATGGCAAATTTCTGGCTGTATTTTGAAGTTCAGTAGGATATAATTTTTGCATGCATAAAGAAAATGAATTTCTAAAGAAGTGGTATGTAAATATTTATACAGGGTGAAAAAACAGTGTTATTGTGAAAGATGTCAGTTCTTTATTATAATAATTTTCTTGAATATACTTAAGAAAAGGATTTGTAAAGGCTTTAAGACTTTACGTGTGTGTGTATGTAGGCTTGTATGTACACGTGTCTGCACTTGTATGAGATTGTAGAAAGACATTAAGCTGTACTTCTGCATGCTTTCTTTCAGATCTTCACAAAGCAGAATTTTCAAGTTTCTGTTAAACAGCTGCTTATTTTGAATGTTTGGCCTGAGAAGAGAGAGCCCCTTGTGATACGATTGTAAAATTTGAATAAACTTTTCTGTTTGTGTATTCAATAATATATGAAAGTACGCAGAATACATTAGTTTGTAATAAAAAACAGTTAATTTAATTGCTTAAAATTTATACTTGCACATCATTTTATTGTACTTCATCGTGGTTGCTTTATAGGCATTAGCTTCAGAAAACAGTTTTGTACGTGAAAAATTCTGTAATCCTACAGAAATGTAGGTAGCCAAGCTTAGATTCAGTACGTAGTCAAACTGGTTTTAAGTGTTTTATATTTCTAGAGGCATGTCTTTTCCAATTTCATGTCCTCCCCCTTTGTTTTCTTCATCAGTTTACAAACACATCTGTAAAGGCCGTTTGTTTTCATTTTTGTTAGTTCAGCATTCACATTTTCATCCTTTTCTGAAACTTCAGTTCTGCTGAGTGCCTTATAAAACTCTTCTTACTTCAAACAATCCTGTCTGCTCAGAAGTCACTCTAATTACTTTTACTTCCTCTCTCATTTACTGCCTTTCACATAATTCCAATGAAATAATTCATCCTTAAGGTTTTAGTGACCTCCTCCCTAGTCAGAAAAAGTAGCTGCCGCTGACCTTGAACTATGAGGTATTTCTCAGTGTGTCTAATAAAGTTCAGGTTTGTATCAGGAGTGTGTGTTAGAAGTGGATCTCTCCTTAAACCCTTAGTCAGTGCATTTTGGCTCACTTCATAGAGCAGTGTATGGGCAATCCCAACAGCTAATGAGTGTCCAGTCCACAGGATCAGATTAGGACTAGCATAAAGTTAAAATAAATAAATGAAATCGTGGAAGTCTGCGGTACACGTCAGCACTTAGTTGCCAGCTTTCAGTCTACAGATGCATTTATGCTAGTTTACACACATCCTAACACAGATGTGGCCTCTGCTGCTTTGATGTCTCCTACTTCCCTGTGCTTGGCTGCTCCATGTCTCACTCCTTTAGTCCTACCTACAGTCAGTTTCTGTGAAGGCTGCTCCAAAGTTAATGCTTCCTATTTGATTATGTTGGCTAACAATGTCAGAGGTGGATGTTAATACCACGGCAGTAGAGGTTAAACATTCCCACCATTTCATTACATTTTGTTGTCATGTGACAGGTTGCAGCAGAGGGGCGCTCTGGCAGAATGGCATCTCATGTGGAAGTGCATGTGAAGCAAAGGGCTGTCATTGAATTTCTCCATGCTATAAAAACAGAACCCATTGACATTCATTGATGCTTGTTGAACAAGGAGACCAAACAGTGCATGTGAGCACAGTGAGGCAGTGAATGATGTGTTTCAGCAGTAACAATAAGTGACAGTACAGATGTAGATTTTTACAAGTGTGGCATGCAGTTCTTGTTCATCACTGATGAAAATGCATTGCTAATGGTAGTGACTGTGTTGAAAAAATGAGTTCTGTAGATGAGAATTTGCTGTATCAAATAGTGTTATTGTGCTCTTTGGATCTGTTATAGTTTCCATGGAAATAAGTAGAAGGCATTGCTTTCAGAACAACCTACGTATGTTTGGAGCCTTGTCCACTAGCAACCCTAATCCAATCAGAGATTCATCCTTGATCCAGCCTTCCACGCATCCAAGATTTCCTGCTGGGATTCTCTTCTGATCTTAAACTGACAGAAAAGATTTTTTTTCCACTTCTGTTGTCATAGCTTCTTGTGTTGTGTTACTGCTGGGATACTTTCCTTATGAATGAAGTTTCAATTTGTAGTCTTTCCCATTCACAGTAAAGATTGAATGCCATTCTTATTGAAATACACCGTTTTATCACACCTGCCCAGATATCCTCCTACTAACCTGAAGTTTTTGTAAACTACTTTTCACCTAGAACTCTGTCCAGCAGTTTCATCCACAGTTGTCTCTGAAACTGTTCCATATATCACATGTTATGTCTGCAGTCACAGACAGAATGTACCACAGTCTGCTTTTGTTCCAGAAAATTTTAAGACTCAACTCTATCAGAGAGCTTCCTTCAGTGAATGTACTACGTATTGTTTTGTATGCACTGGAACTATTGTGCATTTTTGCTTAGTACTTGTTCCTTTAAACTTGTTTACACTAAAAAAATGCCACCTCCTTGCAGTGTGGCTTTTTTTTTTTTTTTTTTTTGGTATGTACTGTGTGATGGTAGATATGTGGTATAATTTATACTTAATTTATTGCAATACGTCCGTTAGGGCTACAAAAACTTCCTCTTGCTACTGTTACATTTGCAAACGTGCTATTGTGTTGAAGCTGCTATTATTCAAGAAGATGGTAAAAGCTCAGCTGAAATGTGAGAGGAATCCTTTTTCTTTGTGAGCTACAGGTGCTTCAAGGATTAGCTAACCTTAGCTGCCTTTCTGTTTGCCTGTTGTACAAGTATTGCTTTGTATTACCCAGCCTGGCAGCACTGAATCACAGCTTCTTTGCAGAGTGACTCATTTCTGGGTTCAAACTCTGTTTCTGCTGTTTAATTACAGTTCTCTCTGTTGGTTAGTGCCATTTTATGTCTCTGGTTTATAAGTTTTTCTGGGGTAGTACTCTGATAAGCAAGCAGATGTTTTTGTATGGCAGCTGGGAGTCTGTGTTCATTTTGCCCTAAGACATTTAATATGACTGTATCAAAACATACAACTTGGAATTCTTTTTAACATGACCATCATGTCTATTTCAGGCAGTGAATTATGTATAATGTATGCCTGCAGAATAGAAAGCAACTGAGGAGCAGGTCTTAAGTGATCTACCTACCCATCTATCTAAAATTTTTAAGTCTTTTTCTAATTCTAGGTATGTGCTTGCAAATTGAAATGTAAGCTTCACTTACACCACTTCAGTGAAAACATAAAAACATGCAGTTTTCATTACCATAGTAAATTACTTAAACAAAGCATTTGTTGCTTTGTTTTTTTCCTTTTGGTTTTGCTAATTGCACAGAAGGAATGCTTAGTATTATCAAGTCAGAGGAAAAACAGGAGAGGTCACCTGTTGCCATTTGTATTTTAGCTGTCTGTTAAAGATATGTTTCAAGCTTTTATTTTTTTAGCAATATCTCTTCCCCCTCCGATTCTCATCTCATAGGAATGTGTGTGGGTGTGTGGAGAAGATGTTGCCAACACAAATTAGGCCATTTGTTCAAACTGATTTTGCAGCAGCAAAAAGAGAGAAATCTGTACAGTAATGTCAACTTTAAAAAAAAAAAAAAGCCAACCAAGAGCAAAAACGATGTACAACTTTGTGAGTAATTAATACAAATCATAAAGTCGTAGGATACCCTTGGATTGGAAAGAACCCACAAGGACCATTGAGTCCAACCTCTGGCTCCTCACAGCACCACCCAAAACCCTATACCTGGGAGCAGTGTGCATAAACTCCCTGACCTCCAGCAGCCAGGGGCTGTGCTCACTGCCATGGGCAGCCTGTTCCTTGCCCACCGCCCTGTGGTGCAGAACCTGTCCATAACTCCCAGCTGCCCCTCCCCTGACACAGCTCCACGCTGTTCCCTCGGGCCCTGTCGCTGTCACAGAGCAGAGCTCAGCGCTGCCCCTCTGCTCCCTGTGAGGAGCTGCAGCCACCATGAGGCCTCCCCTCAGCCTGCCCTGCTCTGGACTGAACAGATCCAGAGACCTCAGCTGCTTCCTTGTACCCCTTCCACTCTGACCCTTTGCTATCTTCATAGCCCTGCTTTGAACATTCACTAATAGGTTTGTGTGCTTCTTTGTGTTGTGGCACCCAAAGCTGCACCCAGTGTGTAGGTGAGGCTGCACAGGGCAGAGCAAACAGCCCCTCCCCTCACCTGCTGGCAGTACTGGCCTGGTGCACCCCAGGTGCAGTTGGCCCTTTGGGCTGCCAGCGCGCACTGCTGCCTCATGTTCAACTTGCTGTCAGCAAGATCTTCAGATCCTTTCATGTGGGGTTGTTCTCCGACTTCTTATTCCAGTCTGAACATGTATCTAGGATTTCCCTATCCCAGCTGCAGAATCCAGCACCTGTTAATTGTTAAACTTATGGCTGGTGGTTGTCCAGCCTTCAGATTTGGCAAAATCTCTCTGTAGGCTGCTTCTCTACCCTTAAGGGATTCAGCAGCTCCTCCCAGTTTCTGTAAGCTTATTCAGTATACCTTCAAGTTCTATATCCTAGTCATAGATAGGTATTTAATTAGTACTCACTAGGATTTCTACCTACAAGAAAACTGTAACAAAAAAGGTTACTTATATAGGAGGTATAAATAAATTTATGGAAATTTTATGAAACAGTAACTTCCTGAAGTTATTTAATGCTTAGTTAATGCAGTTCTAAAGCAAAAGTGTTTGCATGAAATTACTGAACCTGCTAATGACTGCTTTGTTATTAACAGTTATTTTCTTCTGGCCATGTGGGGGATATTTCTTGATTACTGGAAGATGTGGTTTGCATAATAAAAGAGTTAGGCAATATTTTCTAAGCAGCCATTAGTGTTAGAAGATATACAAGAGTGATCAGGTGTTTCATGAGGGAAGGCCATCGATACACTTCTCATTAGGTGGTCTTTGTGACTTTTTTTTTTAAATGCTTTGACAGTGAGAGGTTTGATTTGTAGTGTTTCACATGTATTCATTCTATTCTTAGGATTTTGCTTCTAGAACTATGCATTATTATTTTTCCTTTACGACATCTGGATTTAATTACTGAACACAGCTTCACCGGTATGGAGGAAGTTCAAGATTTAGAATAATGCAAATATACTGCTATAGGAAAATCAAAACATTTACAAGTTATTATTTCAATGTTATCTTTTGAGTGTGTGCACTGTTTTGTAGAACAGACAATTAATACGTTTGCCGGTATCTTCACATTAGTCTAAAATAAATGGAATTTGGCAAATCTGTACATTTTGCTTGAGAATATGTGTTTGTGGTTTACCAGTATTTTTTATTGTTTTGTTTGATTTTATTGTTGCACACTTGTGTTTTGCTCTTCATGACGGTCTTTTCCAGTGCTTTTGAGCTCTTTGATACTTATGTCTTCTGTAGAAAAAAAAGCATCTTTAAGTTATTTCTGTGAATCTTAAGATAATTTTTCCCACTTTTCCCATAAAAACAGATAATATATCTGAAAGAATCACCAGAAGATGTATACAAGCTTGTATTGGCTGGCAGTGTTTCATATCTTCCTTTCAGGTAAGTAATAATATGCTTTAACTTTCTGTAGCTTGATATTTTGAAGAAGAATATAGCATTTAGCAATACTACTTTTTTTTTTTCCATTTTGCTTTGTTGTTTTGTTGTTGTTGTTTTTACTACAGTTTAAAAGGACACAGCTTGATTTTAAGCGTAAACAGGGGCCTTGCATCTGGTTCTGAAGTGTACCAATGCAAAAGATGAAGAAGCCACACTATAAATTACGTACTCTTTGTTGAGCTTTTTGATCTACATTGCTTTCTACTTGGCATTGTTTTTATGCTAGTAGTTGACAGTTAAAAGTCAAAATATCTTCCAGTAATCACACAAGACTTCTAGTACTCATTCTTATTTCACTTAGCAAATATATGAAGCAATCTACATATACTGTTTTGTGCCTAAAGAATTCTACCTAGCCTCATGTGATTTAACATAACCTTGAACTATTTATTTTTACCAATGAGGAAATATATAAAACCACTGGTTTGTCATTGCTTGACCCTGAGGGAATGTAATCCTAGCCTTTTCTTTGTGGTATATGCTGTGCAGCTTGATGTACCAAATAAAGTTGATCCATCATGCATAGAAAAAACTTCATAAATTCTTCAAAGAGGTGTTCCTAAAAGTTGGATCAAACTAACATTCCATTGGCTGCCCCAGTATGCAGAAAAGAATGACCAAAAAACTTTTTGGAATGCAAGCTTGCTGTCTGGTTTCTGGTGGTTAATTCAGTCCTTGCTTGTTTGTGTTTTCTAGCTCCTGTCCAAGGGTTTGAATTGAATTTGATTTGAATTTCCTTTATTTTTTCATAGTAAAAGTGTGTAGTAGTACCTGTCTTTAATTTCATACTTCCATAACCCCATTTCTATTTTAATTCCTTTTTTTTTTTTTTTGGCATTCCTAGAAATAGAAAGGCCTCTTTAAAGACCGCTGTGTTTCTAAAAATCCTAAGGATGTATGTGGATAGCTGAGATAGTAGCTTTTCACTCAGGTCATACACAGTGCCCAGATCTCCAGATGATCACTTCGACAGCCTCACTGAAAAAAAAAAAAAAAAAAAAGCAAATATATAACAAGAATTACAGAGCTGACTTCTGAAAATGTCTAGTCTCCAGTATAATACAATACATACAACATGCTGAAGTACCTGGGAATTTTTCCATTTTCTTGAATTCAGTAGAACTTACTACTGAATTCGGATTACTCTCTCATCTTCATCTCTGCAAAAAGCATTGCCTTTCAACAGAATAACAGAAAGTTAGGTAGTTTGTACTTCTGGTCATTACCAACAGGAAGACTTCTTAACAGCATGCAAAGAATGCTTTCCACTTACCTGAACTATGTTCAGGTTCTTCAGAACTTCTTCCTTTCAGTATGAGTTTGAAGATGGTCTATTTTTTACTCTTATGTAACAGTAATGATTCCCTGTATTCTGATAAGAACTGCATGTTTTCAGAAGTAGCTGTTCTGACCAGATAAAATATCATCGGATATTGATGTTATTTATTTTTTACCTGACTGAAGTATTCCTGTAGAATGCTTATTTGACTGTGCTTATGGAGTCTAGTAATGGTCATATACCAAGAACATGCTATTTTTGCATCATGAAGATTTAAGAATAAAGTAGCTGAAAGAGTTTTGATGAAAACCAGTTTCTCAAGTTTAAGCATTAACTATTCTTAAGAATATCTTTAGTTAAGATTAAGAATTTAGTTTAGATTAAGAATTAAGATTTAGTTAAGAATATTCTTTAGTTAAGCATCTTATAAGTCTTGTAATATATCCATACAAATATGTATCTTGACAGTTTTTTCAAGAAGGTACTATTCATGTATGTTTAAAAAATGCATTTGTGAAGTGTCTTTTTTCTTTAAATGTAATTTGAAGAAGAAAATTGCCATGTATTACAATTTAATGTTTTTGGGAGTGAACTTCATGTGGAAATGTTTTAAGAGTGTATGTTACAGTGTGATAGATAGTTCTTTAGGCATTAGTTTTTGCCATCGGGAGTTTGTTATTTTTCATATATTTCTGTTCTTTGTTGACATGTACATTGAACATGTCACATTTAACAAAAGGTATAACTGGAATAAGGAATTTTCTGTGTTGTTATTATTATAAGATACAAGGGGGGAAATTAAGTAATTGTTTGACATAATTATTTTGCTATACTAGAAATTGTATTTATCTTTTAATATTGCTTTAGAGAAATATCTTTTGTATTCAGCTGGATTTAAACAGGAAAATTTTACAGGTTTAATCATCTTATGTTACAGGGATGCTTCATTTGGTACTTGCAGTTTTCATCTAACATTGCTGGATTGTTTTCATGCAATAAACAAAGTAAGTTAAACAGTATTTTTTTTTTTAGTGTGAAACATCAGCTAATTGCTGCCCAGCAGAAAAAGGCAGCTTTGAAAGCTAGGAGCTAATTAGTCTGCCAGCTTATTATGTATTATGAATTGTAACAAAACTTCTGGATGGAACATTCCTAGAAGTGAACTTACGCAATGTGTAGTCAACTAGAAAAGTTTTTAAAGGGGATATGTTGACTTCTATTCAGGTAGTCTTTTCAGGGCAGTTGTTTGTACTTCTGATCCAGAAGAGCTGCCTAACAGTTTTATCACATGACCCACTGTTGCCTTTGAAAGAGGTTATGAATTGTTTATTGATGCTTTTTAGGCATTTTCAGTGTGTAATTGTAACTTGAAGTTTTGCTTCAGTATTGTAAATGCAACAATGTTAAAAGCTGATTATTTATTTATTTATTTATTTAATCATAACCTTGTGTCTTGTTGCAGTACAGTGGTGACTAATGTGTCATTTTAGAACAAGGAGAATTTGAATGCATTTTTTTTTGTCTATATGAATATTGAAGTGGGGAATTCTGTGGTTCTCCATTCCATTACTGTATTTTTTCCATTGTGAGTGTCTCTACCAACTACCGTTGTTTCTATTGCATAATCCAATGTCTTGTAGTTTTGAGATTTTTCAGGTGTATTTCTGTGTTCCAACATTGGCTGCTCCTTTACCAAGAGTGGTGGATTGCTATTCTTTTCAATACTGGTGTACAACAAGGAAAACCACAATGGGCTATGCAGTGTGAGAGGAGATTTGAATTTAATATTCAAAATCTCTGGTGTTATAAGATTGTCTACATTTGTTCTTTCTGACTTAATAAGTGATAAACTGCTAGTTACCAAAAAGATTACATTTTTTATACTGTATTAAATATAGTGGCTGTAGATAATAAGGAGCATCAAGGACCACACAGATTTTTCTTTAGAACTGTGGGCTTAGTCTATCTGCAGCCAGTTCTTAATTAGTGGAGATATTAGAATCTCAATAGAATAGGATCCATGCATGAAAATATTTATAATCTTTGAATACAGATTTCAGATACCCATAATTTAAATAGGTAATGTTTGCCAGTTATTTTTCTCTTTGGCATATCTTACTACTAGCAGTAATAAAAAGACAGTACACTTATAAAGTGTGAATTCATAACTGTCCTCACTGAGATGATGTTATTTTTGTTAAAAGTTGTATTCTGGATTTTAGGCTTTGCAGTTTGGTTTTCTGGATTTTGATGAATTTGATGTAAATGAATATGAGCATTATGAGGTATGTGTATCAGTCTAATGATTTGTTTGCTATTATTATGCCAGTATGATTGTTTATAATATGTGCTATTTGTTTGTAGTATTATGTTCCATTTCTGTTTTACCACTTTCAACTATGATTATTAAATATAGGCGAGTGATCAGAGAGAGAGTATAAAGAATCAGGTTTAAGTATAGTCAGCCTCAAACATAGTGGGGAAAAGCAGAAAACAACACAGAAATAAATATTTTTTTCCCATATTTTTATTAAAGCCTTGGAAGATGGTGAGGGAGAAGGAATTTGTTCCTTGGCCATCTTTTAAATGTCTTGCATATTCTTGAGCAGTTACTTGAGGTACTTGAGCAACTTGAGGGCAGGCAAGTCCAAGTCTAACTGATTTCTGGAAAGCAACTGAAGTGTGCATTTGTGAACACAAAGCAAAATTATCATTCTTTAAGGTAAAGAAGAAGACAGGACTGAGAAACTCGAAGCCTCCAACATTCTGTTTGAGGTGTAGAAAATTAATATGAAGATAAAGGACCACAGTGTCTGAATATATACAGTCTCAGAAATGCAACTCTGCTAGTTATCTGTAAAGAGAAAATTGGGTATTCTTACAATTTAAAAAATCATGATTTAAATAATGGAGAAAGATGATAGTTTAGATACCTATAAAAATTTTAGTATTGGAAATTGCTCTTCATCTGAAGCATATCAGTGGCATTGTTCTAAAACTGTAATTTAGAACAGGGAAAATACAAGCAAGAAGAGTGAGGTTAAGAACAAGTGACAGCCTCCTGATGAAGCAAAAAGCAGGTCACTAACACACCTTCTTTGGCAAAAATTTTACATCACGTCTATCTAGCATGTGTTTTGAAACAATAAGGAAAAGCCTGAAAATACAGGGATAATGATAAACCAAGCATTTTCTCTTGACAGAGAGCAGAAAATGGAGATTTTAACTGGATAATACCAAACAAATTCATTGCCTTCAGTGGACCTCATTCAAGAAGTAAAATTGAAAATGGTATGCTTAAAAAAGGAGGTGGGGGACACAAGCCCACTGCTTTCTTAGTTGGTTGCTACCAGTAAGAAAAAGCTTTAAAAATTGTTCCTCAAATAGTGTTTTTTTCCTTGGCTCTGTTTCTTTTTTAAGAACCCTGACAGTAAAATTTTAATGCTTGGTTTAATTGCATCTCATCTAGGTGATTATTTTAAAATTCCATTTTCAGTTAGAGTATTTCTTTATGTTTATTATGAGTTTTGTTTTGAAAGTGTTTTCATCTGTTGGTTTTCAGTCTTCATTTATTTTGCAGTTTGAGCCTCATTCTTCTTCCTTCCCTCCCCACTTTCTTTTTTTTTTTCAAATAGGCTATCCTCATCATGCTCCAGAAGCTTATTTTCCATACTTCAGGAAACATAAGGTCACCACTATAATACGCCTCAACAAAAAAATGTATGATGCCAGACGTTTTACGGATGCTGGATTTGAGCATTTTGACCTCTTCTTTGCTGATGGAAGCGTACCTAATGATACTATTGTTAAAGCATTTCTAAATATTTGTGAAAATGCTGAAGGTGTTATAGCCGTTCATTGCAAAGGTACAGTGTACAAACAGTTTATATTACAAGTTATAGTTTCTAGGATATTTTTCAACTTGAGGTCCCTTCCACAGCCCCATTATGATTCTGTAATTCCATTATATCTAGTTACTGATAGCTCTGCCAAGCAGCAGTTTTTCCGTGCACATTCTTCATGTGCTTTTGTTCTACTCTTCTAGTTTTTTCAGTTCCAGAATAGTCTTTCCAAATATTCCCAAGAATTAGGTTGCTGGAGGTAAGCTTGCCAATATTAACATCTCTTTCTGCTAGAAAGTGTTAGTAGTTTCAGAAGATTCTTTTGATCTGGAATTTGCAGTACTGGCAAGGTCTGTAGTTCTTTCTGAAAATGTGATTAAATACACCAAGTTATAAATTTTTAAAAATATCAGTAGAACTTTTTGAGAAAAGTCATCATGAAGTACTGGAGAATATATATAGTATATATATAGTATTGTTGGAGAATTTGTATAGTATAGTATATATTCTGTATATATACATGTATATACAGAACCATAAAGATCTTTATCCCCCAGAAACCCTCAGTACTAGATGTGCTGGGTATTTCTGAATGTCTGTTCCTTGGCAGTCTTAACTCAAAAGGAATGGGTACTGAGGGCATGCCCAGCGTAGCTTGAATGTAGCTTTCTGTGGCATAAAGATTTCTGTGGTTCTAGAGTAACTGTTTCCCCTTCCACACCAGATAATGGTTGAAGGAGAAGGGTATTTTCTTAAACATTTGCTTGGGAACTTCAGAAGCTCCATTTTTTTTTTTTCCCCAGATCTTTACTTGCTGTACGTTTAATAGAATTATACTGTAAAGTAGACATGATCAGAACAGCTTCTTGACTGTTACATGCATGTACATCTACACGGTCTACCAGGATGTGAAATCCAGGCATATCATTTAATTGATTATATTTGAAGTGGTACAAATGCTTTGTTTTCCTTATAAATATGATGTTCTCTGATATTTGTCATGCTGATGATGTCAAGACTACCTTACAGTCCTCAGCCTCCTATAACTCCCGAGAAACAGTAGAATGCTCTAGCCTGTTGGGCTATACTGGGGAACACACAGGCTGTGTGGTTGTCTTGTCTGTTGGACTATACTGAAGATTTTACACAGGTGTTGAGTTGATTATTAAATGAAAGAATGTGGTTTGACATTTATAGAGAGTGATCAAGCAGGGAATCCACAAAGCTGGCTATCTTCCTTTCCTTTTTACATTTATCAAGGTAAATGGTACCATTTCTAGGGCCATTTAGGAAACTTTTCTAGAGTAGTCCTCATTCTGGCAAGTGCACAAAGTTCCTTATTGCAAAATTTAGCTTTTCCTTGGGAACAAACAAAAGGAGCAACAGATGTTACTGCAATTTATGATAAATTTGCAATTAAAGAGCTTTGTGAATTTTCTGAAAAGGCAGCTGTTCTATACCTGCATAAAAACATCGTCATGCCTGTTTGTGTATACAGCCTATATGCTTCTATATGTGTGTGTGTAAATACAGATATACTTACAGATACTAAAAACACTTAAATGTGTTATTAACTATATATGTGAGGGGAAAAAAATTAAAAGGTAGGTTGCACTTAGAGAGTTTTACCAGCAACAAGTTTACCTAATAAAATTGGTATTTAACTTTTTGTCTGAGTAACAATGTCCGTAGCTGCAGCAGCTTCCAGATGAAAATAAGCATATAAAAAAAGCCATCCTTTTATCTTACACAGCTGGTCTTGGACGAACTGGCACACTTATTGCCTGTTATATTATGAAGCATTATCGAATGACAGCTGCTGAAACTATTGCCTGGATTAGAATAAATAGACCAGGTTCAGTGATTGGACCACAACAACATTTCCTGATGGAGTAAGTAGATTGACTGCAAGTAATTTTGAAAATAGATCTAGTAACTTTTTGTGCTTTTTTTTTATTGTATCCTTAAACTTTGTGTTGGTAATTTGTTGGTTTTTGGGTTATTTTTCTATACCATGATAGGAAACAGCCAGAACTTTGGACAGAAGGAGATCTTTTCCATGCAAAGTTGAGAAGAAACTGTAAAATGGGTGTAACAAGAATCCTGTCAGGAGTAGGTCATATTTCAATTAATGGTGTTAGAAACAGGAGAACCATCCAAAACGACACTGAACTGGTAACCGTCTGAATATCTTGTTTTGGTGAAAACTGTGAATGCTGCTGAAGATTTCTTAGATTCTAAACAAACCTGTGGGTACAATAAAACTGTGTTATCAGATTCCTTTTTCTGTTTTCCTTTTTTGTATCAACACGTTTGGGGATAAAAATGATATGGACAGGAATTATGATTTGAAAAATGAAGTGCAGTACATAGGTGAAGTAGGAGCATTATCATCCTAGTTGAATCTTGCAGTTTGGTAAGTATTAGAATAAACAATATTAGAACTTAAAATTTGCAGTCAAAAATTCTGCAAGTGTATTTTGGATCATCAGTTATATTACTGTATTACCTTCTGTGTTTTGAGGGGAGGAATGGAAAGTTTTTCACTATTTTTAACTTCAAAGTAATTACAGCTTCTGTACAACCTTTTGAAGCTGTCTACTTTTAAAGAAAAAAAAGTGCAACTTTTTCAAAAAGGTGGGTAATTGAGGGAAATGGTGAGTGAGTATTGTATTGTGCCTAAACAATGATTTGAGATGTGTTTCCCATGTATGAATGTTCTGATGCATGCAATTCACATGACATCACGGGCAATAGAGCTGTATTTATTTAAGTGAATTTCTTTTAATTCTATGCTTGCTTCTGTAGATAATTCTAACTTTAAGATTGAAAGTAAAGTTAATTCTTTCTAAGTGTATACATTTAAATCTTGGGTTTTTTCCCTCTTATTCAGTACAGTGATGAAGATGAAACAGACTGTATAACACAAGGTGATAGGCTTCGTGCTCTGAAAAGTAAAAGGCAGGCAAAATCTACAACTGCGTCTCCACTAAAGTAAGTCAGTTTATGAATGCATTAATGCCAGAAATACTTTAATTCTCTTCTTCATGCATTTTTACCTTAGCACTCATAAATTTGTTGGCAGGACTGATTTTGCTCATTTAAAACAAGCCTGAGATTCACCTTATTCCTAAAAGTTCTGCTAACAGCATTAAGGAAGCAGGAGAACTTGGTTGAAGAGCTGCATTACTCACTTTCTTTCTGTTTGTTTTGATCTTTGATTCCAGTGCTCTGTGCTCTGCAAATTCCTGTAGTACTTACGAATGCTGTATGCTAGTAATTTCTTCTTCCTTCCTGTGGTAGTATAGCAGTGGAAGAATATGACTGATTGGTGGTGTTTGATTGCTTGAAATATGGCGTGTTCTTAGTTCTGCAGTAGGGCCAGTTGAAAGAAAAGTCTTTAGCTTAGTTTCATTTCCTTCTCCTTGGAGAACTTTCCCTAAATCCTGTGGACTTTGGGATAATGGCTTATAGACAGGAAGGCAGGTGGTAGTGGTATTTCAGTAAATAAATTCTACGGAGACCTGTTCTGTCTTGGAACCTGGTATGTTAGTCTCCTTATTTAAAACAAGCATGAAACACCACCTGTAAAATGAAATTTGTAGGCAGCTGCTATTTGCATCTGTTGTTGCAGCAACTGTAAGTGGAAAAACTTTAGCCTCCCCATACATAAACTGCAAGGGAATGCAAGATGTGAAAGACATATCTGAGATCTCATTTGTTTGCTACGAAAGAAAGGGTGACCTCTGGCTGATGGATTTTTGCAAATATTACACTACTGAAATTATAGACCAAAGGCATCTTGGCTTTTTTTTATGCTGTATTTCTGTAGGAATGATGAGGCAAAATTCATAGCTAACTATGGGCCAAAAAGTGTCATCAACTTTTAGAAAAGTGAAAAGTGCTTAGTAAGAATATGCTAAAGTTACAAGAATGTCTTTGGATAGCCTCACACATTGCTGTGTAAGAATTTGACTTTTGTTTTAATTAAAAGAATCTCTGTTGTTCACAGTCACCATTTACACAGACAACCATATAACGAACAATATATAGAGAGCAAAGCCTGTACCAACTGAAATTTAAAAGTCAGACAACAATACAAAAAAAAAACAACAAAACCCACCTCAGCGTATTCAAACAGTACAGTAAAAAACAGCTACCTTGCACATTATTTTCTAAGGCATGTATTGCCTTCATTTCTACTTCCTGATATTTTTTTCATATGTAGTACTTTCATATAATAAAGTTTGTGAAAAGTCTTAGTTACAGCGTATTCCTTAGAATGAATGTTGACTGGGTACTTTAGGGCTTATGGTAGTTTTGCATGCATATTAGCACAGGGAGGTGGTATACTAACGATGAACTGGAATTTCCTTTTTACTGTTTCTAGCAGATGGTTTTATGGTTTGCAGCTTGTACTGAGGTAATGCGGTGACAGAGTGTTACTGTTATTAAACCAAAATACCAGTAGGGGTGTTTAGCTGCCTTACCAGAATTAGAAGTCATAAACAGCTCTGAGCCTTTTTCTGTTTTAGTTCAGAATCTTAAAAAGTAGTTAATGCTATTGAGAAATTGATTTTGTCTAAGCAGACAAAAAGACATTTCTAAATCCTCTGTGTAATTTTATTTCAGAGAGAAAACAAAAGAATTACTACAACAAAAAACACGAGCAAAATAAGAGCACCAGAAGCTGAGAGGATTACAGTCATTTGAGGGCTAGAAGCATTACTTTGAGGCACAAGGGGTTTCTGTATAGCATTTTGAAGATGCTTGTATGAGCTTTATATGATTTTGTGAATGGATGCTTTTGTGTATGTTCCAATGAGCAAAATGATATACCTTTGGCAAAGGGAATATCAATTAGCTTTGGCACTTTCGAACACAGGAATGTAATGCACCCTTGCTGTCTTGAGTGTTCACGTAAATAGTTGCTAGAAAGTGATCTGGCTCTGATGTAGTATTTTTGTATCAAAACATGGTTTTGTAGAAGTAAGATCTATTGGTATAGGCTGTTCAAACTGCGTAAGAGATGGCTACAAATGGTCTAGAATGCATTTATTTTTGAACTGTTGACAACAACTTTCTTTGGAATAGATGTCTTCAGTGAGGATTTCAGAAAGTTTGTTTTGCTTCCTGTAACGTGTAGATACATTTGACAAGTTACAGTTGCATGGATTCATATGGAAAGTAAGAAAATGCTTGACTAAGATTATGGAGCAGTATGCTTTATAAAGAACTTGAAACAAGCTAAAATGCAGCAATAGCTTTTGCTTTTGAATTTCTGTTCATCTTTTCCTCCCCCTCCAACCCCTTTTTAGATGGCTCCTAGCTATGCTGGTGTCTACACTGTGTAGCATTGTCATCTGGTGGATTGTATGTGGCTCCCTTCTTCCCAGCCTGCTATTCTGTCTAGATGGTTTAAGAACATAGTAACCATCAGGACCCCCTGAGAGAGCCACTGTGTAAGTGTCCCATTCCATTTCTCTATAATAGCTCATGCTTTCTGTCTAGTATGTCTCATAAATGCATGTTTCCACATCATATTCCTTACTGGCTTTGTTGCAAGAGTAAATTCCACTGCTCTCGCTTTGTTGTATTTTTGTAATAATACAATAACTGAGTGATTTTTATGGCTGGCTTGCAATACAAAAGGTGCAGAGTTTTTATAATTAGGGTTATTTATAATTTTGAAGCCTTTCTTCTCTGCATGCTCCCACAAATAAGTAAAACTATATCTGTAAAAAGGAAAAAAAAAACAAAATGGTTTATAATATGATCCTCTCCTTTGCATATTGCAAGTGAAGATTTTAGCTCCTTTTTTACTTCAAAATTCATAAACTTGTGAAGATGCTGAATTTCCCAAATAATGATATTATTCATGTGAAATACCAGGAATTAGAATTAGTTAGAAGTGGTAGTGGGTCTTTTTTTTTTTTTTTTTTTTTTTACCAATTGTATTATTACGCTGTAAGAGACATTAAAATTTACCTTTTTTTGACCTTATAACAGAATATGAGACAGGTTGCAGCATTAGGTCAAGGCTCACTTATTTATTCAAACAAGCTGTTTTCATCATCTTTCTGTTTTCATCATCTTTCTGTTTTCATCATCTTTCTGTTTTCATCATCTTTCTGTTTTCATCATCTTTCTGTTTTCATCATCTTTCTGTTTTCATCATCTTTCTGTTTTCATCATCTTTCTGTTTTCATCATCTTTCTGTTTTCATCATCTTTCTGTTTTCATCATCTTTCTGTTTTCATCATCTTTCTGTTTTCATCTGTTCTTAGTTATTTTTATAGAGTATTACAGGAATTTTTATTTAATTTAATACCTTCTTTCTGTTACTCAAATTCAGGAGTTAAATCGTTAAAAACACATTCATTACTTGAGTACAATTTGTACTCTTTTCTCTACTCAGCTTTTGTCAGAGTGGTTGCAGCCAGTTTTCACTTAGAAAGTGCAATATCTTCATCAATGGCAACTTTCATCTTTTGGCCAAATAAAATTTCATCAGCACACAGAACTTTCAGGAAACTCAAAACAGCTTCTTTCTGTTTGCTTCCCTGTGTGCATGACGCTGCTCTACCACTACTACTATCCCCAAAACAAAATGTTTACTTCAAGTGAATGCTTGAAAATTCAATGCTCTTAGAGGAAGATCAGGAGCCTTGCAGCCACACTTAAAAAAAAGCAGAGAAATATTTTTATTAAAGTAAATCAGTCACTGAAAATAAAAACTGGGGGAGTTGTCAACTACCTTGTTTTTCCACTAGCCTTAACTGAAGTCATTTTAATCTAGTCTTCTGCAGAAACAAAACAAAACATAACAACAACAGCAACAACAACAACCCTTAAAGATCAAATTACCTTTTTTTTTTCCCCCATTGGTACCAAACTTTGCCAAAAAACACACTAAAATGAGACTTGTTTTGAAAGTTTTACTCTCAGTGTAGCATTAATTCTTGTCTCAGTGTTTTACAGAAGTGAAGCTCAAATTTCTAAAGGCAAACTGAAAGAATAAATTTTGAACACCATCTTAAAGAAATGAAACAATCTATTCTTTGTTTTCTTGTACTGTAAGATCAGTTTCACTCATCTTCCTTTCTTTTAACATTTGTGTTCTATGTAAAAGCTCCTTTTCTAAAGGGTAAGAGAAAAGACTATTTGATGTTAGTAAATGTGTTATTATACTAACAGTTGAGTTACTGGTGCCACTGCCTCGTATTCAGAATTGACAATCATGCAGTGTTGTTTTATGTCCCAGAATAGAAAACACTTAAATTTTCCTTAAAAGCTGAGCTAATGTTCTCTCCTTTTCGCAGCTAGTGTCTCTTGTGTTTTAAGAGACCAAATTATCAGTCAGATGATTCAGTCATCATTTTTAGCTAGTCTGGCAGTTCTGTAAGCTGTTTACCTGTAGATGGAAGAGCTAGTTATCAGTGACTTACAGGAGTGTTACATATCTCAGGCCAGCCTTCCTGAAAATCATAAGGTGGTGAGAAAGCAGTGTTGTATTTGACAGTGTAATGGTTTAACCCAGCAACCAGCTCAGCACTACCCAGCCGCTCAATAACTCACCCCCAGCAGCACAGGGGAAGAAAGTGGAAAAGGTAAATAAAAAAAGTACAAGAACTTGTGGGTTGAAATAAAAACACTTTTGTAGGCAAAGCAAAAGCTGTGTGTGAAGGCAAGACAGTGCACTATGTCCCATCAGCAGTCAAGGTGTTCAGCCACTTCCAGAACAGCAGAGCTCATTGCACGTAGCTGTTTGGATAGCAAACACTATCTTGCCAGGTGTCCCAGTTACTCCTTCTTTGGCCCAGTTTTACAATTGAGCATGATATGATAGGTTACGGGACACTTCTTTCACCTGTTTGAGTCAGCTGCCCCTGTTCTGTCCCCTGCCAGTTCTTTATGCACCTCCAGCTCCTTGCTGGCAGAGCAGTGGGAGGTGATGAAGTGTTCTTTGCTCTGTGCAGCACTGCTCAGCAGCAACTAAAGTATCTGTGTTATCAGCATTATTTTCATCCTAAATCCATAACACAGCACATACTAGCTACTGTGAACAAAATTAACTCTTATCCCAGACAAAATTAGGACCTCATAGAGTAAATAACCTTGGTAAAACTCCTATCAGGAGGTCAGAGAAGATGTGCTCATCTGTAGTCTGTCTTCACTTTATCCCTCCTTAGGATACTGTAATCAATTATATTTTATGAAAGCTTTTTGTGTGCATTGATTTTTCTGAGGTTTTCTGGTGTTTGGCCTGGGTTTGGGGATTGAGCTTTTATGCCATGTTGTTATGTATCCCCTAGATGCCTCCTTCAATTTAAATGATAAATTGTGAACTATTTAGAAGTTGGTGCTACTGACCCAACACTATTACACTAAAGAAGGTTTTGATTTGTTTGAAGGCCAGTATGTTAGCTTAAAGAGGAGTGTTGGAGGTTGTATTAGGTTCAGAATTAGCAAGTGATGCTAATGGGAATGAAAAATTCATAGCATACATTTTTTAAATAGCGTGGCTATTAAAGCATCTTGTAGCATATCTTCAGGATTTTTCTTTTTTTTAAATCATATTTCACTGAGATGAAGAACATATTGTACGTCAGATGCATTTTCTTCTGGTATTTCGTTAAGTTGGTTGTTCAGCTGTACAACATGACATGCTATTTTTCATTAATAGTTACCAAGCAGTAAGTAGGTGCCCTGAGCATCATTTCATGTTCTTTATGAAACACATCTATGTAACCAGTTCTCAAATGAGACTGCCAGTCTAAACACCTATTAAATCAAAATTCTGTACAGTAAAGGTAATGCAGCTCCTAAGCTGAAGGCTGGGCCTTAAGACAGCTGTGAGTGCTTAGTAACACCATGTCAGACAGTGGTGCAAATGGGAATTTGTCTGTTTTCCTGGAGGTGCTCTAAGCCTTCAAAGGCTAAATTTTTAGTCTGATTCAAACCTGTTTCTCTGATCATTTAGAAAAAGCTTTGTTAATAGGGATTTAAACTGGGCTTTACTCTCTTGGGCTAGCTGTGTGATGTTTTATGTCACTTGGATGTAAAAATGACGTAACTCCTGTGCTTAAAGCTGGCTCTGAGCTGATCCCATAGGATCGCTCCTCTTCCTACCCTTTGTTAAATACTGTAGTTTTAAGAGGAGAATGCTGTGGTTGACTTGATCTTAAGTTTGAGTCATATATGGTGCATATTTTTGTAATTCATAGTCCCATTTTTTCTTTTCTTTCTTTTTTGCAAACACATAAAATCACATGGAATGTAAGGACTTACCTATGATATGTCAAAAAGATAGCATTTAAGTGCTTGTGAAAGATTATTATCTTATTGCTTCACAGCATTTTAGTTCATATTTAGATAAGTATGTAGGTTTAAGCTATATACAGTGGCTTCTTTTCTGAGCTTTTGGTGTCTGGAAAAAAAAAAAAGGACACTATAAGAAAGAGGTAATAATTAGATAATGTTCCAATATTTGCTTTCTTTTAGATGCACGTTACATGCATTCTATACAAAGAGACGTATGCATATATTTATGGAGAAAACGTTTTTTTACATGTGTCTGTCTGCATAAGCAGTAATTAACTAGCATGTGCCATTATTCAGTCATACTTTAAGTGATGAAAAGTCAGGAAGCTAAGCAGGTTTTGTACCTGTTAATTCAGTCACGGAAGTCACTGGTGGCACAGGTGAAGGATGTAATGTAGACTTCTTTTCACTGTTGGCATCATTTGTAAATTTTAGTTCAAAGTGTAATGTTCCAAATTGGTTCATGTTGTACAACAGCTACACTGAAAAGAGAATGGTAAGTTTTAATATTAGAACTTACTAGAGTTGCTTTATCAGAGCAATAGAAATTATAAAGTGAAATTTAAGGTTTTGAACCTTTTCACCTTAGACATGCAAGGAAAACAGACTTTTGCTAGAAGAACTTCTGTTGTCTGCTGCAGCATGATATGGTTTAGAAGGTATTTGTATTCTGTTTTCAGCCTCTCTTGTAACTGGTTCCTCTGACTTGAAACGTGTAGTGTTTACAGTGGAATTTGCATTGCTTTTTAATAGTCCTTGCTGGTGCAGTATTGCAGGTTTGGACTTCTGCAAATCAAGGTGCAAGTCTGAAATATTAGAAGAGTCTTGTTCATACAGAAATTTAAAATACGTGAACTTTATATAATCATTTGCCAAACAATATAGAAGCAGTAACTTTTGTTACAACTAGGTTGTTGATCATTTTTACTGCTGTAAAATGGAGAAATATACTGTAGAATTGATTTTAGATGAAATTACGTCTTTTCAGTATGTTTGTGTATTCCAGTTCTAGTATCGAGCCCCATATAAAACAGTAAATATACAATTTTTTTTTCTATTCATATTTTCAGTAACTGCTCTTGACAGTAAGTATGTTGTGTGAGTACAAAAGTACCCATATATATTTTCCCCCATGAATACCTTTCCACTCTTGCTCCAGAGCCTGTTTTTTGTTTATATATAGGATTCTTAGAAAGCAGGTTTGTTGGAATATTAAACAACCAGGTAGCAGCTTATTTAATTTAATGAAACTTTGATTGCGAATTGAATACAGTCTACTAACAGAGATGACCTCAGTGAAGCCACTGAGAACTGAAATGGTAATAGCCACAGAGGAAGAAAAGAATGTATCCTGAAGTTACATTAATGTCTACAATGATGCGTATTTTTATAGTTAGAAACTTGCACAGATGGAAAGACAAGAAAATAGTTAGTTGCACTAAATGTATATCTCTAGACTACTGATATATGTGAGTTGTCATATTTTTTTTTCCGTAGGATCATAATTTTACTGCAGGTACTAAGGAATACTGACAACGTGGTCCCTACAATCAAGCTGCGTGATAGCTAAAAATAATTATTCGCATTTCACAGTTACTTTGTTACTGGTGTTGACACTATAAGCAACACTAGGATTTTCTTTCTGTTAAGGAAATCGTCAGCATATTGCTCAACAGGAAAAGTTGCTGAACACAGCTGGCATTTAAGAACGGCGTGCTTATTACCTGTAATAGCAGAATGCTGGCATATTCAGTGTTTTTTCCCAAACAGCTCAATCTGAAGGGAATATTTCATGGCTGGCTGCAGGACATTGAGACTCACTTCTTCACAAATCAAATTACTTGGGTTTTTTTTGTCTTGTTTTGTTTTCCAGTTCCTTCTATGTCAGACTGGAAAATGACATTTGGTTTTGTTGCATACATCAGTTTCACTCTTCATTTTTTTTCTGTTGTTGCAGCAACATGTAATAGATTTTTTTGTTGTTGTTCTCTAAAAACATAAAAGAAAGCACCAAATTATTATTTATTCTCTTCTTGGTTAAAAAAAATTAGAAAAAATATATATATTTTTAAATCACACAGAAAGGTATCTATATTCCTAAACAGGCCTACATTACCATAATTATAACAAGAACATTATAAAGAGATGGTTGATTTTTAGGTGGAAAAATTTGCTTTTCAAAATGAGAGGCCCACTAATACTTGTTAGATTTGCTGAAAATGTAATACCCTCTTTTCTGTGTTTTCCTAGAAACTTTCAGGTTATATAATCTCTTCTTTTTTCCTACTCTTTTCAGAGTAATTCTTCAGTCCAGCATTCAGAAAAATAAAACCTCTGAACCTAGCATTTCTGACAGTACAAACATTACTAAAAGAACTACCAGGTCTGCAGCAAGAAACAAAAGTATAAAAAGGTGAGAGTTACCCTCTTTAAAGATCCAGTAACTATTCTGTAGACAAATACTTTTGAGCTGGTGTGTCCATTGCTGTTAGGGGCTTTTGCCACAAATTAAATCCTCCTCCTGAAAATGAGAAATGAGAAGCAATTTTTTGTCTTATGTTACATACTAAGAATAACCAGAACTTTAAATCTTACATGATCAGTTTATACTGCTGAGTCCTTCAACTTGCAGAATTTTATATTCTTATTCCTAATGAGAGTAAGAACTGCTGGAGTTAAGGGATTGTGGTATCAACAAAAGGTCTTGTGATTAGCAAACCGAATCTGGAGTAAGAGGAAAAGTTGTTCACAGCATTTAGAGTTAGATTTAGCATGCTAAGTAAATTTATTGTGGATGACTGAAATGTAGTTGTAGGGCAAATCCAGCAGTGGGTAGGTGAAGTGTATAAAATGCATATGTATTCTGGCATGAGATTTTGTAATTAGTGTATCGCTGATTATCTGGTCTGAATTTGTTCCACAAAGCTTGGGGAGATCTTAAATTAGGACAAATGTATGCAAGACTGAAAGTGTTTTTTGATGCAGAAGAATATGGCCACAGTACTAATATGTTTCTTCTGCGCACACATGTGTTCATGCCTCTCTGCACTAGCTCTTCAAGACATTATCAAAGATGAGCTTTAGAATATAACTTGATAGAATTTGCAAGTAATATTCAGTGGCTGCAGGTGAACAGAATCTGTCTTGGGCTTATAAGAAACAACTTTTGAATGGATCTACTAGATGATGAAGATATATTTTTTTGCTAGGAAGAGAAAAAGGTGGCAAATAACAGCAACAACAACAACAAACCCACAACCCACAAACTCTAGTTTATGTGGCTTGCTTAATAAATTTTGCTGAAAATTCCCAGTTTTTGTGCAGTTTTTTTTCCCCTACTTAGCTTTTGTTTCCATAACCTCACCCTTTTTTGAAGGTAACACATATTAAGAAAAATCCACTCTGCCAGGTAAAGGAAGTAGTTTTAATTAATAGCAATCTGCAGGTATGTGCTAGTCAGAATTTTCATCAGCAGCTATATGAATTTTATGTTCCATTCTACATTGTTTTCACAGTGTCACAGTTTTGCTCCAGATAGACTGATGGGATTCCTACAGCTGTTTTTATTCTTCATGAGTTTTAATCTACTTGCAGCTATTCATATGTGTATACTTGCAATTGTGTAATTGAACAGGCATATTCAGTTCCTGGAAAACACACTTTTAAGTAGGTGTTTGTGTTGTGGGATATCAGGCTTCCTATTCATAGGAGGAAACAGCGTCCCTAAACTGAAGAGCAAGGAAGATTTCAGTTATTTTGAAAGAAATTCTATACATGTGTTGGCAGATTTATGATTCAGAGGACTACGTGTTAGGTTTCAAATTATCTCAGATTTCATGAAGTATTTCCTATCTTAATGTCTTTCCTAAAACTTCTACTCCGAAAAGTATATTCCATATACTATTTCTTCTAACATTTGAGATAGAAGAGTGTCAGTGAGTTTATGTTTGTACTGCATAGTCAAAGTTGCCTTAAATATTTATTGTCACAGTTTTGGAGTTCTTAATTATCTTTTTGTCTTAGAGAATTAATTGGGTACTCGTCCCTCTAAAGGCTACTTCAGTGAGGCTGTACATATCCCAGATTTCTTCTTTAGTACCTTGCTATTAATCCTGTAGGCATCCTTTTATTAGAGTGTTTGGCAAAACCTCACTCAATTTTTTTAAGCTTTGCTTTCTTTTTTTCATGCTTTTTCAGGGACATCTGCAGCTAGGCCATATTGCTCAGAACCTGTTCAAGCCTGGCCTCGAATGTCCCCAAGGACAGAGCATGCAAACCCTCTCTGAGCAACTTGTTCCAGTGCCTAACCACCCTTGTTGTAAAAAACTTATTCCTTATATCCAATCTAAATCTTCCCTCCTTTAATTTACAGCCATTTATCCTGGTCCTGTCAGAACAGGCCCTGCTAGAAAGTCCCTTCTTTCTTGTAGTCCCCCTTTAGATATTGTTAAGCTGCTGTCAAGCCCCCCTTGAAGCCTTCTCCGGGTTTAATCACAGAATAATTGAATTATAGAGTAGTTTGGGTTGGAAGGGACCTTTAAGATCATCTAGTTCCACCCCCACCTTCTAAAGGTGGGGACACCTTCCTCTAGACCAGGTTGCTCAAAATCTTGTCCAGCCTTGCCTTGAATGCTTCCTGGGAGGGGGCATCCACAGCCTCTGTAGGTAACCTGTTCCAGTGTCTCACCACCCTCACAGTAAGGAATTTCTTCTTAATATCTGGACTAAATCTACCTTTTTCCAGCTTAAAGCCATTTCCCCTTGTCCTCTTGCTACCTGCCCTTACAAAAAGTCCTTCCCCAGCTTTCCTGTAGGCCCCCTTCAGATACTGGAAGGCTGCCATAAGGTCTCCTCAAAGCCGTCTCTTCTCTAGGCTGAAGAGCCCCAGCTTTCTCAGCTGTCCACACAGGGGAGGTGCTCCAGCCCTCTGATCATCTCTGTGACCCTCCTCTGCACCTGCTCCAGCAATTCCATGTCAAACAGCTCCAGCTCTCTCTGCCTGTCCTTATAGGGAAGGTTTTCCATCCCTTGGATACTTTTTGTGGCCTTCCTCTGGATGCTTTCCAACACGGCCATGTCTGTTCTGTACTGAGAACTCCACATTTGGACACAGTACTCCAAGTGAGGCCTCACCAGTGTGAAGTAGAGGGTCAGGATCACTATCCTTGACCTGCTGGTCACATTTCTTTTGGTGCAGCCCAGGATATGTTTGGCTTTCTGGGCTGCAAGGACACATTGATGGCTTGTGTCCTGCTTACCATCCACCAGTATCCCCAGGTCCTTTTCAGAAGGACTGTGCTCTATCCTTGAATCCCCCTGCTTGTATTGATAAGTATTACCACAACCCAGCTGAAGTCTATGAAGTTTTTATTACCTCACAGTACGCAAATAGATTGACCTTTTGCAGATAAATTGAATGCAATGTAGAAAGAAATAATTACTGTTAAAAAATTGAGATTGTATCCTAACCAACATCATCTTTGTCAAGGTTCTGTTGCTTTCTCTGAACATCTGACATTAATGTGTACCTTTATTCTTTCCATGCCTTGCCTGTCTGTTGTATTCCAGAGGAAATATCTTGCACAGTTTTTACATAAAACTTCTTTGTTCATGCTCCAGGCCATCTTAGTCAATTTTTACTCTAGATTAATCACACTTTTGACCCATCATAATGCAGCATAATCAACAGATCTGAGTTTACCTTTTCATCCTTTGAACTGTTGGACACTCTCATATAAAATGCCCCTAGAACGATACTTTAGCCAGAATAGCCATTTACAGTTAAAATATTCTATTCTGGTTGTGCGTAGTGATCGTAGAGAATTTCAGTATATTGCTCATAATGTTCACTGCATTTCCTTTGTGGAATGTCCCAAGATGTCAGTTGCCAAAAGACGAGTACTGGTGGACATAACACATTATCTCTTGTGACTGAAATAACACTGTTGTGTAACTGCAAGATATTACATGACTAAAGCATTCTCCAAAGCCTTTTTTTTTCTGTGGGTGTCCTTGTTCTAATCCTTTTTTCTCCACTGACGATGTACCTTGTGTAAATTTGCAAGTTACTGGGAACGAAGTCTGTTCCCAGTAGGGAATGCATATACCAGATCATTTTAAGGACAGACTTTTTCCTCTCCTTTTTCCCTCCTCACTTCCTTGCTATCAAATGACTTTTTATAGAACAGTGTGCTATATCAGCTGAAAGGTGAGTGAGATGGAAGAGGAATCTCAAAATCCTAACTAACTCTTAACATAAATAATCATTGTCTAGGTTTGATCCCAAAGTACATGAAGGACTGAAGGAGCATTCTTCTTGGACAGATAGCTGGACTAGCAGAAATGCATAACAAACCTGTGTTCACTCCAGGATAAGAATCCTGTGCATTCTGGCCAACATATTGATACTTCAGAAATTCTCAGACCAAATGAAACATAGTAAGGCCCAAAGGAAACAGTTTTCTCTGTTTTACCATGTTACAGATTTAGAATTGTATACATAACCAATAGTTGGTTAGAAGTGAAATCTTGAATGGTCAAAGAATTTTGGTAGGTAGAGCTGCTTAAGAGAATATGGAAGTCAGGTTATTACAGGGAAAAAAAAACCAACTGGGAGGACAGGAGAAAACTTATGAAAATTGCGATATAGATTATTATACTTCTTTTAACACGACAGGATTATGCTTTTATGATCTCATTTGCTTTTAACTTTATTGGAAATTGTAAAAGGAGCCGTCTGCACCCTTGTTCATATACTCAAAGTTGCCTGCAGCATTTCAGAGCTTATCTATGTAAACTTAAGTCTAGCTTTAAAAATATTAATGCTTCTTTACTATTCTTTCTACTTTTCCTGCAGTCTGATACTTCAGAGGGAGAGAAGGAAAATGAATACTTTATAGCAATTGTACTTAATGAAATTATGGTACTTTTAGTCTTCTGTTGCTTTTTTGTATGAAGCTGAGCCTTTCTTCATATTGTCTGCAAACACACTGGTCTGTGCTTTCTTTACACCTGATATTGCTATGTTTTTAAATGCCGTGACTTTTATCTTGTTTCTGTCTTTGAATTATAGTTTGGTTGTTTTTATCTTGCCAACAATGTCAGCTTCAAATAATTTTTTGAGTACACATTTAAATTTCTTTCCTCAAATATGTTCTGTTTCAGCAGCCAGTCCATCACAAGAACTAGAACAGTATTGCGTTAAAATTTCAAATCGGCAAGCAGTGTTGAAAGGGGATATCCAGGCATGAAGGGGATACAACTTGAAGACACTTGATTGCAGTTCTAGGAAGATGTCTTTGGCTCCATTTAAACAGAAGAAACTTATTCATACTCATAAAATAAAACTGGCAACATGCTTGGTATACAATTTCTTAATTGCTAATACTTCCTCAAGCAAAACCAACAAAATATGTGTAAATTCAGACTCAGGTGTAAATACTTAAGCTCTCTATTGTAAAGAGGGCTCCGTGATATATTTGATGCATGTGTATAAAATGTGATGGCAATCACTTAGAGCTGCTGACCACCAGAAGCGAAAAAATGGTGGGAGTTTTTAATACATAAATGTGTTGTTCATTTAGACTTGGCTCAGGCCTCTACTTGAGACTTAAAGTCAACCACAGAGGCTTTTTACTTATAGAATTGGTACTCTCTTGTGTTAATTGGCTGTTCTTTCTTACTTTATATGACTTTTTTTTTTAATGAAGTCCCAGTGTTGAGAACACAAAGTAATTATTGTCCACCAAAGAGTGCTCTATTTTCAAAGAGTGTTTTTTTTTTTTATTTTAATTTTGGAAAAAAAAAAAAAAAAAAAAAGACAACTGAAAGCAATTATCTTGTTTTTAATGGTGATAGATTTTCAATTGTTCCCAACCACTGGCTCTTTTACCTAATTGTAATTGCTTTAAATCTGGTATAATTGTAAGAAGGAGGAAGAACATTTAAAGCAGTGAAGTGTCATTACTCTTCATATCTTCAGGTCTTTTAGATGAATCTTTATATTACCATATCTGGAAGGTATGACCTCTTTTCCCAGGATTCATTGGTAGATTTAATAATTTGTGAATGTTACTGGGTTTTTTTTTTTGCTTGAAAATACTTAATGAGCACATTTAAAAAAAAAAAAAAAAAGGAAATACACACTTTCTGTACAACTGAAATTGATAATAGAACTCAGGAGCAGATACAGTTGGGAACATCTAATTACAGTGATTGATTAAAAAACTACTGCTTACCTCAGTTAAAAGCAGTGAAGTTTTTAGAGCAATCTAAGTCTGAAATATTCATCCACTACAAGTCTTCAATCACTGGCAACGTTCTTTCCCTTCTGCATTCACATTATGTCTGAAAAGCTTGCTTTGAAGTGAGGCATCCTTGCTTCCTGGAAGTTTACACCTGCATTTCCCTCAAATGAGAATTACTGCCATATAGACTTAGATAGAATACAGTTCTCTCTTCATTTTGTAACTCTTACAGAAGAAAGGAGTAGAAAAGGAGATCTGGAATCATGGGGTCATAGAATCCTTAGAGCTAGAAGGGACTTTTAAAGGTAATGTAGTCCAACTCCCCAGCAGTGAATAGGGACATCCACAGCTAGATCTGGTTGCTCAGAGCCTGGTCCAGCCTGGCCTTGAGTGTCTCCAGGGATGGGGCATCCACCACATTCTGGGGCAACCTGTTCAGTGCCTTGCCACCCTCACTGTAAAAGGCTTTTTCCTTATATCCAACCTAAATCTGCCCTCTATGAGTTTGAAACCATTTCTTCTTGTCCTGTCACCACAGATCCTGCTCAAAAGCCAGTCCACTTCTTTCTTGTAGCTTCCCTTTAGACACTTGAAAGGAAGGTGTTCAGTCCATTGGATCATTTTTGTGGCCCTCCTCTGGATGTGCTCCAGCAGGTCTGTGTCTCTCCTGTACTGAGGACTTACTTTGCATCTGGATGAGGTGAGGTCTCTCCAGCAGAGAGTAGAGTGGCAGGATTGCCTCCTTCACACTGCTAGCCACGCTTCTTTCAGTGCAGTTGGATATGGTTGGCCACCTGGGCTGCAAGGGCACAGTGTTGGCTCATGTTCACCTTGCCACCCACCAGTACCTCCAAGTCATTTTTGGCTGGGAATTTTAGCAACAGAATAACTTAAGTTTTTTAAAAGATCCAAATTATATTTGCAAGGTGGAGGATTTTCTTTCTATGAAGAAAGAATTCTTTTCAAATGAAAGGAAGTGCCCTGTTACACTAGTTGTTTCTCAGAGCCACTATGAATAACCACACATGGGTTTGAATACGTTTTTGTGGCCAAAGAAGAGCACTGAGAGCTGGGGAGGAGGCAGGATGTAAAATGTATGGTGATAGCATATATGACTGTGTATATATATATATAAAATATATAATATATATATTATATATATATTATATATATATTATATATACAGTATATATTATATGTGTATATAATATATTATATATTATATATATTATATATAATATATATACACATATAATATATATAATATATATAATATATATATTATTATATATTATTATATATTATTATATAATTATATATATAATATATAATATATTATATATATATATAATTATATACACAGTATATATATGTGTGTGTGTGTGTGTGTGTGTTTATATACTCCAGATTTGCAAATATGAACACAAAATAGTAAAGGTTTGTGTGGTACAAGATAAGGAGCACTGAGGACTTTAATCAAAAGCAAATTTGCATAAATTTGCACACCACTTGGCAACTCAAGCTAAACCAAAACTGTATTTGGCATGAATATATTTTTGACTAACCCATCCAATGCTGAGTATCTTGCTGAGAAGCACCAAAGTGTTAGAGTATCAGACATTAACATGAAAACTCTCCAAGCAGTCTTACATGGTGAATTAACCCATTACCTCATTGTGTCTCATCTGATTGTTTTGCTTTGTCCATCCACGTTTTTATTATTTTGTCTTCTGTCCTTATTGCACCATACCAAAGCTGTCTTAAATACATTTAGGAATAGGAGTAGCCATGGGTGAGGGAGTCCTTGGTATCCAAATCTGGTTTGAAATGTGAAGAATTGTGTGCCAAAAAGGAGCACATGCATGACAGCAGTGCAACAGAGCTGCTGAAGGAACTTATTTCTGCTGTTACCAACTAGCAGTTTTGATTAAACTGTAAAAATTATTTATTTCCACTCTTTCAACACGTGAGATGGATTCTTCTGTGATGTCTGCAACATATTCAGTAGCCGTGGTATTTTAGGTCAAATTGCTAGCTTCCATTACAGCATCAGTATGGTAACAGAAGTCAAATCAGACCATGTTCTTTTGCCCCAGGACAACAGAAGAAGTGCTGCTTTAAAGAAAAACAGTAACAAAGAAAAACAATATTTGTAGAGACTTATGCATTAAATTGGGGGGAAGAAAAAGTTACATTTGCCAATTTGTTGCACTGCAGTTTTTATACTAATAGTTTGCAGACTGTGTCTTGTGTAAACTTGTGTACAGACTATCAAGATCTAGAAGTCTTTGACTTATCTGTACTATTCATCCTGATTATTTTTAAACTGTATATTTCTAATCATATTTTTTTAACTTGGATTGACAGAATGGGAGTTTATTTTGCTGGAGGTATTTTTAAGATAAAGCTTCATATTATCTTGTAATATCAAATAGCTCAATATGCATTTGTGTCTCATTTGAAAATAGTGCATATTGTATTTGTTTTTATACAAAATATTAAATAGTGAAAATTGTAAACATGAATTATGTAAAATTAAAAATAATAACCAGAAGTTCATGTGTTCAATTTTATTTCCAACATTCTGAAGGAATTCAGAGCAAGACTGTATTTGTACAGTTCTGACCACTTTGTGCTCTTAGAAATAATGAAAATCTCACTTGCCTAAGAAATATTTTTAATTAAAAAGCAGAAATCTCAAAATATTGCATTTTAAAACCAATTTTTGGCTCTGCATTTGAGGGGACGGACTTTAGAACATAGCAGTAATTGTACTCAGATGGTTGGGACACTCTTAACCAGTAAAAAACAACATGGTTGAATCGGAACAACTGGCTTCTAAGTTATTATGCTTTCTTCCTGTATAATGGTGGTGCACTCTTTTTTCAGAAATCAGTATAATATGAAATACCATATACTACATGAAAGTGAAGATTTTTCAAAACAGAAATTTTTAGAATAATTTATTTTTACCTAAGTTATGAGAGTTTATTTTAGTCCATGAGAAGGGAAGGGAGGAGAAGGGGAAGGAGAAGAAAGAGAATGAGGAGGAGGAGAGGTACATATTATCCACTCCAACATTTATTCCTACCTTACATATTTAAGAAAAAGCAAAGCATGTGCACCTTGGGCAGAACCTATTTGACAGATGAGTAAACTCTCACTTGCTCCAGAAAGGGATGTTCATATTTGTTTGGAAAATTTTTATGTTTATCAGTTGTAAAGTGGCCCTTTCTATGCTTGTATAAATGTTTAACCACTTCTTCCTTTGCTAGTTGCCTGCTGAAGAGTGAACAAAAGGCTCTGCCTGGGCAATGTCTCTGTTTGTGTGTGATCTCCACAGCAAAACACCACTAATCCTTATGTAGAGATGTAAGTACAGTACTGGACAGGGAAGGGCAAAGGACCAAAACACAATACAGAGAGCAGCTGAACAATGGCCCAGGCTGCAATTTTAACAATGTTGTGCACTGCAAGAATAATCTTTTTTACAGTGTTTCTGAAGCTTACTTTGATTTGGCACTCTTCAGTCTCCTTTACAGGTTCTACATAGCCCATGTAAGAGCAGATAACACTGCAGCAGAAGGAATGTGCTATCTTTAGAAATATTCAATGCTGGGCTTACTGAAAACAGTAACACTGCAAGTTTTAAAACTAAATAGCTAAGAGGAAGGTGCTTGGTCTTTTATTATTATTATTATTTATTTATTTTTGCATGAGGGACACGGGGGAGGAAATCCAGAAATTCCATCCCTTAAATTGCTGCTTTCCCTCTTAAAATTCCTTCCCAATACACAACACTGCTACAAATCTGGCAAAGACTGCGCTGCTCAGAAAGCAGCTGCTGTTGGTCATTCAGTTGCAGGTGCGTGCAGTGGCTGCATGCCAGCAGGCACACACCACTTCTGTCTCACAGCCATTGCTGACTCCCAGCTCCTCCCAATTCCCTCATCTGCCGCACACCAGTTATGCCATCAACACAATAAAAAGTCCCAAACTTCTTATGCCAGCAGGACAGAGGAAGCAGACAGAAAAGTCTCCTTGGCGGCAGCTACTGTTAATGCATAAGACCCAAAATGACTGCCGCTAACAGTTGGAAGACTGTCATTAAAGACAATGGTCATTTCCTTGGTATTCTTCACAGTGGTAGGGCTCAGCTTCATTGCCCCTCCTTCAGGTTTCCTACTGGGCCCATCTGGCTTTCCTCCCACATTTGAGTTCTGTCAACACAATTCATTGTCCACTATTCCTCCCAAAACATCGTGCTTCTAGGACTGTGTCTTTATAACATGCAGTACTTCTGGTGTCATGGTTCTAGATGCTTTTTTGTATGCCTCTGCCCCTCTACTTTCTCTCCAAAGTAAAAAATGTTTAATGTTGCTCCCATACTTGAGGAATTCCCTCACTTTACTGAAAGCTTCACAGAAAATGCCCAACCGGGAAATTACCTTTCCTCCTTTCTAAGGCACACAACCTTTGTTAGAGTCAGGAAAAACATGAGAAAACAGCATTTGTTCTGTAAATAACAAAAAATATAACCAAACCACTCCCCACCAATAAGCACAGAATTCCTGGATTATATGAATATCGTATCAACTTACTTTTTCTCATCAGAAGAGAGTAATCCAAGACCTTGTGTCTGCTACCTTTACCCTTCAGCAAAGCTGTTCTGACACTTCATTATGTTATGCAAAACTCATTATCTCTTATTCAGGTAGTTACTGTGTACAAATTTAGACAGAGAAACTTTGCTAAGAGCTGAGAGCAGCTCACAGTCAGCTACAGATAAAACAGACAGCTGAACGCAGAATGTTTTTTTGACACTGGCTACTCAGGAAAGCAAAAACCTTATTTGAGTCATTAAGCCGGTCTCAATCACAACGCTGCCATTAAATGTGATACAGTATCTAAAGCTGCGCTGTAGATTCAGCCATCTGAAACATTTGTTGCACCACATCCTCAAAAAGGAGTTTGTGGACAGGTAACTCCTGGAGGTTTGATGTACTTCATGATAATTCTGAGTAGCAGAGTTGAAGAGTGGCAGTTGTTACTTCTTTGAGTCAAAAGACTAAAGATCCCACCCCACAAATTATTCCATGCTTGCCCAGCATGTTACTGGAAGAGAAGATCTCTAATTCTATGCCTGTTCACTCAGTGATATACATGAATGTACACTTTCTGCAGATAACCATGGAGCACATTCAGTGGTTGGTCCAGTGATAACGTCAGCATTGCATTATTATCAACACTGCATTTATGCATGTGAGTACATTACTTCTTGTATGAATGTGTCTTTATATGCACACATTCCTGTGACAGCTATGCAAAACGAAAAAAGAAATGGCTTAAGCATGATGTAAGAATCCAGTTGATTATGTCTGTGTCTCGATACAGACTGGTTATGAGTGGTATCCCCCAGGGATCCGTCTTGGGCCTGATGCTCTTCAGCATCAGACATGGCATAGGGGTATTCATATAAATTTCGCTGTTGGAAATATCCAGATAATTTATCAGGATGGTATCTCTGATAAAGCAGATTTTATTCACAATTTTAACAGCGAGCCTCCTGCAAGCAGGAGAGCATGCAGAAAACAGTGTTACATCTTTTATGCCCTATTACTTGATGCTTCCTCATTGGCTGAGTACTATAGGTTCACAATCTTTCCTATGCTCAACTAAACATATGGATACTGGATAAACATAAATTTTTGCTAGCTAAACCTATATATCACTAATTAGTTAACTTCTCACATTTGCTCATTCAACAGTCATTGTTTCTGGGCATCTGCTTGTCCTTGCATAGATACAAGCTTGGAAGGAGGATAGAGGGGAGTATCTTCATGCCTGCCTGTTACATCCCAACATACCCACAGAGCAAGGCAATCCAGCCTTGTGTAGAGGCCCTGGCTTCTTTGATGTTTGTTAAGTCTATTTTTCTTTTGCTTAGGGTTTCTTATCCAAACAGAATAGCCCTACAATATGCTTTCTAGTCTATAATACTATACCTACACTATTTGGAGCATTTAAAAACTATTGCAATTTTGCAAGGAAGAATTAATCACATAATTCAGCAACTATATTTCTAAAATATGCTAGTAAAATATATGGTATTTCTGTCTTTTCACATCAGCTATTTCTAAGGACAAGTTACAAAATACAGATACATTGTGCTCTACTTCTTCAGGTCAATTCCCCCTTTTCAATATCTGATGCAGAAACAACATTCCATTCCTACATCCCTATTATTAACAGACTGGAGTAATAAAAACTAAACACAGACTAAAAGGATTTACCCTCCCACCCTCTTCTACCTCCCCCAAAAGTGGCACAGGGAAATGGGAGTGGGGACTGCAGTCAGTTTGTAACACTTTGCCACATTTCTGCCCATGCTCCACATTGGGTCACTCCCACGGAACGCCCTCCTTCCTAAACTGATCCTTCATGGGTTTCCCTCAGGCTGCAGCCCTCCCAGCACATCTCCAACACGGCTCCGTACCGTGGGGCCCACCTTTCAGGCTCTGCTCCACACGGCTCCGCAAGGGCGGCAGCTCCCCCAGCCCTCCTGCCCCACCGCGGGCCACTCTTCAGGGCTACAGCTCCACCCAGGGCTGGGTCCGTCCATTTCGGGTCCATCCCGTACATCCACGAGATGTAGCTCCTTCAGGCCTCATCCACTATTGCCTCGTGGGGTCCTCCATGGCTGTATGTGGAGATCCGCTCTGTGTGGTACCCACGAGCTGCAGGGGAACAGTCTACTCCATGGGCCCTACGGAGCTGCATGGAGCTGCTGCTCTGCACCTGGAGCTCCTCCTGCCCTCCCTCTGCACACTGACAGTGGTGCTTGTAGGCCTGCTTCTCTCACATCTCACTCCTTTCTCCTAGCTGCTGTTGTGCAGCAGTTCTCCCTCTTAGATTCGCTCTTCCAGAGCACGTGGCTCAGCTCTTGCAGCAATGGAAGAGCTTTGGAGCTCTGCTCTGACAGAGGCACTACTGTCCACTCCCCCACGCTCCCACCCCCCCTTCCCTGCAGCCCCCTGCTACCAAAATCTTACTGTATAAGCTCAATATATTTGCATTCACCTAGAATGCAAAGCTGAGATGCTGTAGCTTTTCCAAGGCCACCACAGTAATTCTAACAGTAAAGTGCCTTTTTGTAACTTGAATTAAGGAGTGACGTGAGATCTGCAGTACAATTTAATATCTCTTCACAAGATGCGTGCCATATTTGCATATATATTTACTCTCATTATCACTTGCTTTACATGAATGAGTAAAGCTGAAACAGGAGTGACTGTTAAAAGCAGACATGCTTAACCAATAGAGCGATTTTTGGTACCTTAAATATGACAGATGATTGAGATTTAATACATTCTATTTTCACAGACAAAAAAAAAAAAAAAAAAAAAAAGTAAACAGATCTACTGTCACCACTTGCAACTGATAGTTTATTCTCTATATTTAGGTACTATAAAGAAACTGTCAGGACATAGTTGAGTCTGACAAATTGAAAAAGGAAATAGCTGCACCTGGCTACTCTCAGGCACTCCTGCTGTGAGCAATAGCCAACTACACTAAACCTTGTTCCCACCAATTTCAGGTTAGAGGAGTGAGTGGTCACTTTGAAGCAGCGGGAATCAACCCCCCCAAAAAATGGAATGATCCTCCTGTTCTTTCCAGAATTCAAGCAGACTCAACTGCGTTGTGCAGGAAAAAGTGGGTAAGAAAATTCTTTTCAGGAAGCATGGGATTGAGATAATTCTTGGCTATCCCTCCTTGCTCTGCATAAGAACTGGAGTAAGCTTGAAGGGGAATTTATGACTAAAGACAAAATGAAAAGATATTGTAATCAATGGTGGCAGCAGTAAAAATTAAATGACAGTGAATTTTTTCTAGAAAATGGATCATTGATTTATGATATTGCAATAACTGCTGTTTTGTAGATGTCTTTATGGCCTTATATTGTGATGCAGACGAAATTCAAGTTACAAAGAGGTGTGATTTCTGTTGCAGGAATTATGATGCTTGCAAAAGATGGGAAAGGATGTTGCAGTGGGTGCATTAAGGGGAAAAACGTGGGGATTATCCTAAGGATGTGCAGATGTTAGTAGCACAAACAGCCCCTCTTCCTTACAGCAATCCAGGATTGTCTGAGGATGGGAGAATGAGAATGTCAGAGTAGTGTCCAGCTGAAGAAGGTGACAGGCAACATGGCCTTCTGTTTAGGCTCCCCTGAGGCAGGCTGCAGGTCCAGAGGGAACACCCATCTTTGTGCATGTACCCTTCACAACTCCCTACTTGCTTAATACACTGAATCCCAGTCCGCGGGATCATATGGAGGGAGTTCTGACAGGATGTATCAGTTATTAGAAATAATAATGCTGATACTTAACCCAAATAAGGGGGACACACAAGGGTTATATTAAGTGCACTTCTGACCACAGAAGAAAAGAGGATGATTGCAGAGGCAAAAAGGAGGGAGGCAAAAGAAACAGATGGGAAGACGCAAAGGATTATTTGCCCACTGAGGAAGATCCAGAGTAGGATCCAAAAACAGGGGGAGGAAGGATGATGCTGAAACACTAACGATCAGTTTTTTTTAATGAGGTGTCAAAGCCAAAGAACATGGCAAAACTTAATAGGTTAGACAGGGTCCACAAAAAAAATCCTTCTGCATTTCATGAAAGGTTGTGCGAAGTGGCCACAAAATGTACCTCTTTAAATCTGGATGATGAGGCAAATCAGAGAAAGTTTAACATGCTGTTTATTGGCTAATTAGCAGAAGATACAAGGAGGAAACTGCAGAAGACTGACAGGGCTGTCAATTTCACAGATGATAGAGATTGCATATGAGGTTTATAATAACAAGGATCCAAGGGAGAAAAAGGAAAAATGAAACAAGATATAGTTAACAAACCTCACTGGTGGAAGCAGCGATAAATGGGAATTATGTTAGAGGAACAGGAAGAGGGAGAAATAGTGGGAGCAGGACAAGGGAAATGGCACAAGGAAAGGGTGGGAGGCAGAGTCAGACTCTATTAAAGCCCAGTCAATCTGAGTCTGTAAAAAGAAAGGACGCTGGAAGAGTAAGTATGCAAAACAAAAGGAACTGGAGGGACAGAAGTGTGAGGAATAGGGTGATTTTATCATATTGGAAAACTTTGACAGTCATTGAAGGGAACCAGGGGAAAATATTTCCATGTCCACACCAGATCCCCAGGTTCCAGTTAAACTAGGGAAAGAAGCTATCGACTTTCTACTGGATAGTAGCACTGCATATTTGGCAGTTGATAGCTGCAAAAGATCCTTGAGTAAGATAGCTGCAGCTATACATGGGATAACAGGAAGGAAAAATCTTCCAGACATCCTTAAGACTGGCAATGCTTCCACCTATATCCTGTGACATGTTGCCATGTGACAGATGGCAGCAGGAGGGCTGACAAAATGGCATCTGACATGGAAATGCATATGAAGCAAAGGTGTGTAATTGAATTCCTCCACATGGAAAAGATGGCACCCACTGACATTCACTAAATGTCAATGCTGAATGTTTATGGAGATCAAACAGAAGATGTGAGTACAGTGAAGTGGTGGGTGGTGCATTTCAGCAGTGGCAACAGTGGGCCACCTCTGCTAGTGCAGACGTTTATGAGCATGGTGTGCAGACTCTTGTTCATCACTGGCAAAAATGCCTAATAGTAGTACCTACGATGAAAAACAGTGTTTTGTAGCTGAGAATGTGCTCTATCAAGTAGCAACTTATGTATATGCGGCTCAAAATAACTCCTATTCACTCAACACAGCAAAGGCAATCTGAAAGTTTGGACACCCATGGGCCAGAAGGATGTGGCTTTGAATATAGGTGACTACTAAGGGGATGTGACTTTCAATCACAGCTGAACCCAACTACATCAATGCCTGTAGCAGAACAGGAATCGTTACAGCATAATTGCCTAGTTAAAATTGAACAAGTCTCTTCTAGCAAACCAGATTTGAAAGGTGAACCACTGAAAAATGCAGATTTGGAACTGTACACAGATGAAAGTAGCTTTATGTAAAACAGAGAAAAGCAGGATAGGCTTTACTAACTTGTGAGATGAATTAGAAGCTAAACTCTTACCTCAGAAAACTTCTGCAAGGGATGTAAGGAGGGCACTAACTCCTGGGGAATACTGGAAAAGATTTTTCTGAATTACCAAAATGTAGGCAGTTTTTAACATTTTTTTAAAAATTATTTACTTTTTTTAGTAGCTACTTTTACAGAATGGCTGGAGACTTTTCTCTTGCAGATAGAGCTAGGGAGGTAGTTAAAACCTTGCCGATAGAAGGAATTTGCAGACTTTAGATTCCTGAAGGGTTACCTTCCAATAATAGATCCCACTTTATCTCAGAGTGGTTCATGGGGTATCTAAGTTCAAAAGGGACTGACAAACTTCTTGGTGGCCACAGTCAAGAGTAGAGGTTGTAAAGTAGAATCAGATTTCTAAAAAACAGTTTTCAAAATTGTATCCACTTGAAGTGGATGGAGGTCTTACCTATTGCATTAATCACCAGAGATAGGATCACACCTTGTATTGGAAACCCTACTACATTAACAAGGTGCAGCATAAAGGTAAACAAACACATTATAAAAGTAATATGTTGATAAGGGAGCACTTGACCCTTTCATGATATTGCTTTCTCCACACAGGTATATCAACTTGCATGCCCTAGCATAGACCTTGACCTCCATCAGGGAACTTAAAATGGAAGATCTCTGGAAGAAATTTGGACAGATGAACTGCAGCTGGAGTTCAGAGAGTACATACTGAGTCTGATTGTCCTCAAGGATTGTTCTTATTCCATGTTAGGTAGTGTTAACTCCTATAACTTTATATTTGCTTTGCAGAAATTCAGATTTATTTGGAAAAAATGGTCACATGGGTAAGTGAGGAAGTTGTGATTTTGTTAAATTTCACAATGCCAATTATTGATATGATAGTGTTTTGGTGCAAGCGACACCTTGGTAAGAAAATAAACACATCCCATTGGCTTAATAGATAGCTAAAACAGCCAGTAAGACCAGCTGCTTGGTTTGTCCTCACTTTCCAGAACAGAGAAAGCAGTGCCTTTAACTAGCACCCCTATTCCTTCTAATGTCTTTTGGATCAACTTAAAGGAAAAAAACATTTGATATAGATGAAGAACCAGAAATCTTCAAGTGGGAAATAACTGTCCCAGTGAGCAGAGATAAGGACCCTAGGATGGCCCCTGTACAGGGGGGTCCCGGTGCATGTACAAGGGGGGCAGGGTTTGCTTGAATTTCACAGAATTAGCCAAGGGGAGGAACACTCACTCCAGAGGTGGAGATTGAGGAGTGGTTTATTAGGAATGGGCAAGACTTGGGAGGAGCCTGGTAGAAACGGGGCAAGGCTTTTGCTTATTGATGGCACATTGCAAGGTGGGAGATTCCTTGAATTCCAGGACTGAAGCTTTTAGTTAAGAAACTGGGCCAACCACTACAAGGGAAGTCACATTCAAGAAGACCTGCCTATACACAGCACATGTCCAAGAAGGAGTGGAGAACAAGAAGACATTTGCGGAATTAGCATAGGACAACCCATTGTCTAGAATGATTTAGCATTTCTCGCTTCACGGAATCATGATTGTACTTCTTGTGTGGTATAAATATGTCTGCTTAAGAGCCACTAGTTGTGCAATTGGGGCAGTGTTAGCCACGTGAGCCAGTGTGTCACCTTAAAACTAATAAACTACCTTCATTCTGACTCTCTGTAAGTCTGTGTGTTGTTCCGCAGGTCACCAATATTAAATGAAAAATATTATACATGCATGCAAAGGCGCAACTCCCAAATGTTCAAAATAAACTAGATTGCTTAAACTATACATTTTTTTTAGGAAATTATTCAAGGTGTGTCTCAGCTATGAGAAGGAAGTACAGCAGTTGGACGGTCCCCAAAGAAAATGGTTAATATTGGATATGTGGACATGACATAGAAAAGTACTGCTGCCAAATTTGCACACAAGTAATTACATTAGGGACTTAGTTGCTAATTTGCAAAGTGATGAACAAGTACAGCCTTCCTGAAAAGGAGCAAAAGAAATAATTCTCCAACTAAAAGGAACACTGCATTTCACTGTTTTGTCAAATGGTTTGTCCTGGGGCTAGGAGTCAGTAAACTGGGAAAAAAAAAAACAACAAAAAAAACAATAGTAAATATCTCTGTAATGATTGAAACAATTGCAAGCAAAAACACAGATGCAATCAGAGCCATCCCAAAGGAGGTTTCACAATTATCAAAAATTTAATATAAAAAGGAGGATTGTGTATGTAGATCACAGTGGAATATCATCTTCATATTTGAATGAAATCTAGGAACAAACTCAGATTTTACCTTATGTACAACAAAAAGGATGATACTTCTCTTGGGCTCACCAAAGGAAGAAATGAGCTAAAATTAGTTCCCAAATTTGGAAAGCCAGTTTAGGAAAAATCTAAGTTTAATAATTATTAGAGTAGCAACATCCAACTGCCCTTAAGCCGCAGTTCAACAAGGCATATTGTATTGCAATACAATGCTCCAGAACCATAGGGAACAACTGTCAAAGATTTTAACAATAGGGAAAGAGAAGCCATCTGTGTCAGGGTACAAGAGCAGAAAAGATAGATATAATTAGAGACACTGAGTCTCTCATGAAGAATAATTTATGTTTCACAAGCATCAAATAACCATTTTTGGCAGAACTATTACAAAACATACTGGAAGAAAAGCCACAGTTAAGGAGTAAATTGTAACAGCTTTCAAGCTGCAGCTGAGGGTATTTGGCTCAGGTTCAGAAATAGGAAGACTGCAAGGAAAGGACAAGGCCATCTCACGATCAATGCCACACAAACTATTTGTTAAGGCAAGAAACATAGCTGTGTCAGGGAAGGGTTAAGGTAACTATTAGAAAAAGGTTCATGACAGCGTGATCAGGCACTGGAACATGTTCCCAAACATCATGGGCCCAAGCTGATGAAGTTCAAAAGGTGCTTCTACACTGCCCTCAGACACAGTTTGAATTCTGAGTGGTGTGTAGAGGCAAGAGCTGAACTCAGTGATCATTGTGGATTCCTTCCAACTTGAGATATTTATTATTTTAGTTTGTAGTTTCTCTTGCAGTAAACAAAAATGCTTCTTTAACAATTTAGTTCAGTCTTTACTTCAAAAGTATTTTATTTCACTGACAACATCTTGAAAGTAGTTGCAAATAGCAGTTTCTTACTGAACCAACACTTATTGAAGTCACCTATTAAAAGCACCTATGCTGCTATATTCAAATCATTTATGTTTAGGGAGATGTTTCAGGCGTGTAAGATCATCAGCTCCTTGTTGCCAGACAGCAGAAGCTTTAGTCTCTGACTTGTGAAAATAATACCTCAAACCCAAACCAGTAAGCACTGTGATTTATTTGCCAAACTCTCAAGAACTGCAACTTGTAGATGTGTAAAATACACTTCAACCAAAGAAACAGAAAGTAATTTTCATATCTCAGAGTGAAACAGACTCCTGATAGCAAACCATGTCATACAGTTTCACCAAGCTGACAGGAAGAACTTGACAGTCTCTACATATACACTTTCAAGCACTGTACTCTTGATCCTTCACTCAAAGCCTTATAGTTGAGTACTGCAAGCCTTCATACAGCATTCACACATGGAGGCACACAATAGGCCCTATAACAGAATTCCAGACCCCTGTTATTTCCAGAACTCATTTCCATTAACAGGTTCAAACATTTCACATACACACAAAAAAAAAACCACCATCAACCAGAACAGCTTTTCCAATAGACTTGGACTTTTTTTCCCCCACACCAGCATAGAACTGGTTTCTTTACAGCTGCACCAAAGCTACGTTGTTAACACTGTTCATGATATTTCTTTTAAGTTAAAGCAGGAAAATCCTCAGGATCATCTGGATTTGGAGCAACATTTTGCACCTATAGAGTGAGAAAGAAAGCTTTATAAAAGTGAATAGATTTTAAAGCATCTGAAAGCTATATAAAGGTGTATGTTTACCCTGAAAAAAAATCCGTTCTTTTATTTAACTTTTAAATATTTTATTTATATAAAGTAAATGCTTCACTACCATCTCTATGACACAAATGGTAATTTTATTTCAGAAATTATGACTACTATAATTGATACAACATGAACATATCTGTAATACTGATTTACATTCTGAGTTGGACATATATTTGTTGTATTAAGGTGGGATGGGGAAAGAAAGTGTAACAATCTCATCCACAACTTTTTTTTAAGAAGAAACATTATTAGGTTGGTGGGGTTTTTTTTGTCTTTTTAAAAAAAAAACAAAAAACATTCTAAGGCTACTGAATCTATCTGTAGTTTGTAATACAAAGAGCCTTTTTCAATCAGATGAAGCAAACACATTAAATCTTTGCCATACCATTCTGTAAGTTTCCTAATGCAACTGTTCTATTGTTTTAAGTACAACTAAATGTAACTCTGGTGATTATGAAGAATAAAGTTGTAATTTTTAGATAAGCAGGTTCTTAACTTCTTAAAAAGTTAGTGGAAGTTCTTCAGATAGTTCAGTCTTCAGAAAGTGATTAAACTTGGGCTGAATTAAAGACGCTGTTATAATTAGAGTTTATTTGCACATGTGAAGTATTACCATTCACATACTGGGATGTCCACTATTTAGAGAGAGATTAAAGCTCTGGCAGTTTTAAAAACAGTCTGTAAAGTCAGTATCAGCTCCTCTGATGGAGTAGGTGTACTGACATACAGTTCAACTGAACAGTTAATGCTGGCAAAAAATAAATGGAAGTATGCAAACTTTATCTTCTAAGTTATTGTCTGAGCCATTTACACACTATTTAAGCCACAAAGAACCTAACCTTGATGAAACTTTTCTATGAAGTCACAGCTCTATCTCTTTTCCAAAGATGATGTCTTGTTGGTCCAATGAAGTATGAAGACACTAAGCCCATTTCTAACAAAGGATAGTGAATATATTCAATCTAATTATGTTATCACATTTACTGTGTGATTTTATGACCACAACTTGTGTTTAAAATCCTAGAGCATTTTAAACTCTTTACTTTGCAGACTATCTGAAACTTCCTTTTTAGTGTCTAAGTTCATTTATTTTTATGACAAATAAAAGCAGGTAATGCAAAGCAGTGCTGAAGTTTAGTTCAGCTTTAGTTAAAAATCAGTGTTTTAGCATGCAGAATTTTCATTGAAGGTGTAACATTTCAATCATTGTAACAGGCTGCCCAGGGAAGTGGTGGAGTCCCCATCTCTGGAGGTGTTTAGGAGACATGTCAACACAGTGTTATAGGAAATAGACTAGTGAAGGGACTTTGTAGATCAGATTGATGATTGGGCTTCATGATATTGAAGGTCTTTTTCAACCTAGATGGACCCTGTGATTCTAGCATTCTGTCTTCCCCTGTATGCCAGATTTACTCATCTCATGTTCAGTAATTAGAATGCTCTAAGAGTACTGATGCACAGACTGTTACACCTCTCCTATGAGGACAGGCTGAGAGAGCTGGGGCTCTACAGCTTGGAGAAGAGAAGGCTGCAAGGTGACTTGATAGTGGCCTTTCAGTATCTAAAGGCCAGCAAAAGGAAAGAAGGGGACAGACTCTTTAGCAGGGTCTGTGGTGACAGAATGAGGGGAAATGGCTTCAAGCTCAGGGAGGGTAGATTTAGGTTAGAGATAAGGAATAAAATCTTTCACAGTGAGGGTGGTGAGGCACTGAAACTGGCTGCCCAGTGATATGGCTGATGCCCTGTCCCTGGAGACTCATAAGGTGAAGCTGGATAAGGCCCTGGGCAACCCGATCTAGCTGTGTTGTCCCTGTTCATTGCAAGGGAGTTGGACTAGATGGCCTTCAGAGGTCCCTTCCAACTCTAAGGATTCTATGATTCTATACAGAACTGAAATTTCTTTCTATAATAAGTCTTCAGTCATGTTAATAACTTCCTAATTTATATCAAACATTCAGTGAGGAAAGAAATGTTCATTGCATCCTTTTCTCTAGTTAACGTTACAGCAGGTGGTAATCCAGCCCTTTGGAAATTTGTGTGTTAGAGTTCCTCAGCCAGAATTGGTATTTCATTTTAAGCAACTTGGTATGGGTGAACTGAAAATAACCAGGCCAACATACTGTGAGGTGGGTAACAGAAACAAGCCTGTCACTCTAGAAATCCCCCCAGAATAGAGGGGAAGAAGGAAAGGACAGCCACCACCAAAAAAAAGTTGCCAAGCAAACAAAGGCTACAGAAAACATTACCATTACTTCTGGTTGAGGTTCTGTCTCCTCAACTCGTCTGCCACGGCCACGACCTCGTGCTCCTCTTGATCCACAGCCAGGGCGAGGAAGACTCCCAAAATTGATATCCAACTGAGATGTTATATCATTCGCTGCCCTTCGAAAAATATGATAATCATCTTCAAGCTCTTCCTTTTGTATCTAGAAAGAGCATACGGTTAAGACTTGTAGTTTCCATATACAGTTTCCTACCTTCCCTGACATATTTACATATATGCATGTATTACAAAGCAGCAGAAAAAATTAAGATGACATCTGGAATAGGAGACAGGCCTCGACTTGCACAGCGTTTGAATAGAAGTGAGACAGCTGCAGCCTCCCAGATGCTTGGGATAGTTTTGTTTGCTCAGAGAGTCCTTGAAACAAGATCTGCTGTACCAGCTCTATAACATTGAAGAAATTTTCAGCAACACCATCTATAAGGCTTTCCCAAGGAACCAGAGAATCAGGCCTAACCTACTTACTCCTACAATTAGCTTCAAGTAATGGTTAAAAGGACAGAAACCACAGCATCTGGTTACTAGCTGATATATACATATTTTATAGACTTGTCTGTAGCTACAAGATTACTTTTTTTTTTTTTTTTACAATTTAAGATTGCTTCCCATCATAATTTTAACATGCATTGAAGTTAACATAGCCGTAAACTCATCCCATATTGTGAAGAATCCCTCATTCTAAAATGGATTTGACTTGTCTTTGTTATGCAGTTTCTGTACCTCTTCTACATTCATTTTGACAAGGTCATTTGGTAATGCCAGCCAAGAAAGTTTAGGAGCAAGAACAGCAACTTCAATGCACTCCTTATACTTTCAGAACTTGTGAAAGTTATTCTCCCCAGTGCATGCCCTCATCCCAAAGGAAAAGGTGATGGTATGCATGACCACCAAAAGCCATGCTAAAAGGATGCAGGCAGCTTCTGTATTTGTCTGTACCTGGAAGAGCTCAGTGACCTACAATGATTATGACTTATAAAAAAAGCTGTATGTTTTGATGTTACAAGTAAACAAAGAATACAATGTGCATTGTATACATGCACACAGACCTTAATCAAGGATCACAGTTTCATCATGCTAGGTTACAAGTTTTGCATACACTTACATGCATACACTTTTGTGACCCTCAAAAGCTAAAATCTAAGCTAGCAGGAATTAAGTGAATTCTCCCACTTCTCTCCAGCACTTTCCAATCATATTGATGGAAGTCTTTCCTGAAATGTAGACCCAGAGACACAATGGAAAAAAAAAAAAAATGGGAGAAGTGGGGAGAAAGTATATCATTATAGAAGAAGCACTCCAGAATTCTTCTAAGAAATAGGACCATAAAACTAGGAAAAAATGTAACCTGTGTGTACAATGAAATCTGGAAACCAGCACGGATGAGAAAAATGACACTTAGCATCCAGACTAACAGATGCCAGAGTTTAACATATCCCTGCAAATACATACTGATAATTTAAGTAAATATAATTCAAAGGTAGGATAAGAAGTATTTATAAGACAAATTTCTCTTGTAGCACTACCAGAGATCTACATGGGTGGCAGCAATAAGGAAACAAGTTTTATATTGCTAAGACTATACCTTTCAAGTCATAACAACTAATATATTACATGCCTGCATATAAAATACATCCCTATGTTGACCTGAGAGAAAAATGAACAGACAGTAAGTGTAAGGCAAGCTTTAAGGAACACGCATGATTACAGTAACAAAGTTCGAATACCATTTTGGGTTCAGATTATACTAAAACTAGTGGAAAGAACAGAGAGTTTCCTAACCCTCAGCATAAAGCAAAGTTTACAGAATTCCTCAGATAATGCTTACATCATTGCAATATTTTGACTTGTGAATCACCACTGCTTTGGAAGGAACAGTGGATTCTGGCCTCCGGATGTTGAATTCATGCTTTGGCCGATTCTGTTGCTGAAGACTTTTCCACTCATCTAATGTCATTTCTTGAACTACTTCTTCCATTGGCTTCCCTTCAGCAACTCTAAAGGTTTGTAGTTGTAAAGTAAAATCCATTAGCTTGTAACATGCCAGGATGAAAGAGAACATTGATCTCTAAAGTAAGGATAGTAAATAGAACACTTGGAATGTTTCTCACCAAATTACAGTCCTCAGTTTCACTTACAACCCATAGTAACTTGGTGTATGACTTTTATATTAACCTAACTTGTAAAATACACCTATGGCCTGCTTGATACTAGTCTTACGAGCAAGAATTGTCTTCCAACTATTGGACTAAGTTCTGGTATTTATCCAGCCTTATTGTAAGTTGAAACATTGCAGATTCAACAACAAATCACTCTGTCTTTTGGTCTAGGATATTCTCAACTCTGTTCACCAGTGAATTTACTTTTAGCAAATACAGCCTCGCTTAAAAAGTATACCAACCACAGTTGTGTGGTCTAATATTCACACACTGCTTTTTTGTTTTCTTTTGTCAGCTTGCACAGGGGTAGTGTTTATCACCTGCCTAGGACAGACAGATTAATCCTAGTACAGTTTCAATTTGTCACAAAGCATAGTAACCTGATATCTTCAAGGAAAACATAAGCACATCAATCAGCTTTGCTTATTTTTGAGCTGTGAAGACAGAAGACAAGACCTAAGACTAAAAAACCTTCTCAACATATCGTTTGACTATTCTTTTTGCTAGTACCAGGAAAGTGCCATAACCGTTTTAAACAGAACCACTTGCTTCTACAGTATGCTCAACATGTACCATTTAAGTTATCAGCAGAAAACTATTCCCTCCTAAACAGAGAGAGATGCAGGAAGATCAACTCTTTTAATTATAATTGTTAGAATAACCAAACACTATAAACTACAAGAAAACCTACATTGCACCTGGATACTTAAAAACTGGTTCATCCTTCTCCCACTCAAAATTACTACACACAGCAACAGAAGTTGAAGTTCGTTAAGTATTTTCCTAACACTGACTATTCTAGAAAACCTTTTCATTAGGTCCCTTCTCATAGAAAAAATACAGCTTTCCTTCCTTTCATTGGATCCCACATTTCATATTATTTTTTCTATCAAACACTGATTACCAAGAGCAGATTTATCTAATATAAAAATGAAATTGTTTAGATGCAATTTGGAAATTGACTTTCATAGAATGGCTTGGATTGGAAAAGACCTTGTAGACCACTGAGCTCCAAACTCCCTGCAATGGGCAGGTCTGCTGCCACCAGATCAGGCTTTAAAGGGGCCCATCCAATCTAGCCCTGAGCTCACAGGGTATCCACAGCTTCTCTGGGCAGCCTGTTCCAGTGCCTCACTGCCCTCTGAATAAAATTATTTTTCCTAACATCTAACCTAAATCTCCCCTCTTTGAGTTCAAATCCATCTCCCCTTTTTCCGTGACTATCAGATCGCATAAAAAAAATCACTCCCCTATACTTTATCATGGACAGAAGCACAATTAAGTGACAGTGAACTGTGCATTTCATCTCTGAAGTTGTACAAGCATGCTGGAAGAATATACATTTGTTGTGAGTGTTCTGTATATTTAGAATTAGCCAACAGAAGAACAGATTTGTTCCCTTTTCTGATATGGTCTTTCAACAATTTTGTTGCTTAACTGTTTTAGTGAAGCACCCAGCGTGACTGATAGACACAGACACTGAACTCAACAGTAAGACAGCCTTAACCTTGGTTCTAAGATGAACAGTTCAAAATGCACTTCATAAAAAAAGTAAATGAAAATACAGAAGTCCTGTACAGTATGCCAACATAATTTAATTCCATATTATTTACAAAATTCCAGCTATATAAACCAGAAGTCAAAGGTAAAAAGACTGGAAAGCAGTTGTTTGTACTTCTCTACTAATTAAGACTGACATCATTGTTAGAATTGTTAAATAATTTATTAAATGACTTAAATGAAAAGGATACTGGTAGAAAATGTGGTTATTTATGGAAAAATAAGATCACTTTTGCATATGCAAAAAAAACCAATAAGAACTAACAGCATAATGAACATTTCAATTTGTTTCCCTCAACAGTAAGAAATCCAGTAATTTTGGTTAATTATCTGAAACTTTAGTTCTGAAAATAGGTGCTAGAAAACAAGACAACATGCAAGCACTCAGAGAAGGAGGAAAAAAAAAGAAAGAAAGAAAACTAATAAGAATGGTTTTTATTAAATCATTCCTAAGCCAGTGTGTCAAGACAGAATCAGTGAAATGTGTTTCTGAACACTAGCAAGTATCTCATGCTTCTCTCCCTTTTTCACTGTTTCAGTCCTTGATGAGAACTGTAGGTAGATGAAAAACAACTGCAACAAATACTTAGGTATTAGTTATCGGTCTTTCAATCTGGAAAACAAACACATGCATTCAAGCAGAGCTTTAAGGCCAGCTCTGTACTACTATTTGCGCTGCGAGAAGTAATGCACTTACCACATTTCCTAGTGCAAAAACTCAGAAAAGAAAGGAGCAGCAGGGCATATATTCAAGAACTCTGAAGGACTGACCAAACATTACAAAATCCTATAGAGATGCCTAATAAAGAGATGGAGTAAGTGATGTGAAAACAACCAAGCGAAAAAAAAACACCCACAACAAATACACTAGGAATTCCAAAGAAGTAAAAACAGTATCAGGCAAAAGTGTCAGCTCCCCAGACACAGAAACACTGGCAAGAAAAAAGCTCAGAAAACCCTTTCCTATCCAACCTATGCAAGATTACTGCAGGTAACCCAGACAAACAACCTTCAATCAACAGCACCTTTCTCTTTCCCACCAGCAAAACATTAGAAGGACATGTTTGAACCTTTGTTTGGAAAAGATGTCACTGCTGGTAGGATGGACAAAAGTCTGAAGTGAGTGTCTTCCATGTGGGAATTTCTAAAGAAACCAGAAGAGAAGAGTAAGGTACATGAAGTCTAAAATACATGACCTACAGGAAAGTCTTTAAAGAAGGGCTGAGGCAGAAACTTACATAATGCTGAAAATCAATAAATTTTTGTATGCCCATGATGATCAAGGCAAGATACTTGGGAAATAAAAGCAAAACAGCACTTAATTTCAAAGCATTAGAAAAACCATCAAGAGATAACATAAGACCAATTTGCATTGTACAAGTTAACTAGGGAAGGAAAACACTGAATCAAATACTTATAAAGATTTGGACTTAGAAAGATTTGGTTTTATGTCACAACTAAGAAGCAAGAGAAGTCAATAAGACTGTAAACTTGAAGACAAATTTGGAATTTCCCATTAAAAGACAAGATGAATACATGTATCCAACAAAAAGGGAGATGGATTTTGTATCAAGAAATGGAAGTATTTACTCTGTGGTGTTTTCTAACTCCACAAATACCTTTCACAGGAATTGGTTATACTATGTGCTGCACTGAGTAAAAATAAACATCCATTTATCTGAACTACCAACCAAGACAAGTTTATTCAATTGTTCAGACTACGAAGACAAGTTCAACAGAAGGCATCTGTGTGGACAGCTTATATAGCTGTAGTACTTACAGTTCATACTCATTTGCTGCAGCAAAAAAAAAATTACTAGTATATAACCTGTGATATATTCAGATGCAAAGGAAATTTGAAGACATAGAAAGAAATATATTTTACAGGTATTAAATACATTCTTGTCCTGCAATACTTTGCAAATGGAAGCTTAAGAATAGCAATATGGACACAGTCCTGAAGGCAAAGACCCTGTAGGTTATACAAGCTTGTAGAAGTCTTTCCAGAGATACAGTGAAGTTAGCTGGTACCAAACCATAAAGCTATACAGTATGCCCACTTAAACAGATGATTATTCACAATTGCCAGGACTGTAACTACTTTTTTTTAAAAACAAGAAAGAGAATAAGAGAAGAAACAAATTCAAGCTTTTTTTTTTTTTTTTTTTTTTTTTTTTTAGATCTATCTCAATACAAGCACACAACTGCAACTAACCAGAAAAAGAAATTGATATTGTCTACCCTCTGCAAGTACTCTGACAATACAAAGCTGCAAGGAGTGGCCAACAAACCAGAAAGGTCATGCTGCCATTCAGCAGGACCTGGGCAGGCTGGAGAGATGAGCAGTAAGAAATCAGATGAGGTTGAACAAAAGCAAGTATATAGTCTTGCACCTGGGAAGGAATAACTGCATTTATCACTACAAGCTGGGGGATGACCTGCTGGAGAAGAGCTCTGTGGAGAAGGACAACAGGTTGGTGGACAACAGGTTGGCCATGAGCCAGCAGTGCGCCCTGGTGGCCAAGAAGGCCAGTCAGCTGCTGGGGTGTATTAAAAGGAACATAGCCAGCAGGTCAAGGAAGGTGGTCCTCTCCCTCTAGTCTGCCCTGGTCAGGCCTCACCTGGAGTACTGTGTCCAGTTCTGGGCTCCCCTGCACGAAAAAAGGCAGGAATCTCCTGGAGAGAGTCTAGCAGAGGGCCACGAAGATGATAAAAAGGGAGCACCTCTCTATGACGAAAGGCTGGGTGACCTGGATCTGTTCAGCCTTGAGAAAAGAAGGCTGAGAGGAGATCCAATCAGTGTCTGTAAGAATCTTAAGTAAGCGTGGGGAACAAGGGACATGGCCGGCCTCTTTTCAGTGGTCTGTGGGGCCAGGAAAAGGGGAAATGTCCATAATCTGGAGCATAGGAAGTTCTGCACCAATATGAAAAAACTTCTTCATGGTGAGGGTGACGGAGCACTGGAACAGGCTGCCCAGGGACGTTACAGAGTCTTCCCCTCTGGAGATTTTCAGGACCTGCCTGGACACCCACCTGTGCAGCCTGCTTTGGCAGGGGGGTTGGACTTGATCTCTGGAGGTTCTTTCCAATCCCTACAATTCTGTGTTTCTGTTACTCCTGTATTTATAAGTCAAAATGTGAAAAACCCTAGCAGAAGCTTGGACGCACACCCCTACTCTCACAGGGCTGAGGCTGTAGGGAGAGCAGAACGTAAGCAGAGCTTAGCCACGGTCGTGCCCCGGAGGAAGGCTGCTGCCAGAAATACCAAAGAGGCCCAGACAAGGGTCCCATGCTCTCAGAAAAGGGAGGCAGCAACCAAGAAGACTGCAGAGACCCAGACTGAGGTCCTGCACATGCCTGATAGGAAGGCTGCTACCAAAAAGTCTGAGGAGACTCAGACTGAGCCCCCAACCCGAGATGCTGGTGTGCAGGTCTCTGGCTGTACTGAGTGCCAGAGCCTGGCCCTTGCAGTGCTGGGTGAGGGAGGCAGTGATTGTGTACACTGTGACCAGGTTAACTACTTGCTCAGCCTCGTAGTTGACCTGAAGGAGGAGGTGGAGAGGCTGAGAAGCATTAGGGATTCTGAGAGGAAGATTGACTGCTAGCACCAAGCCCTATCAGCTCCTAGATCCTGGCAGCCAGATGAGGCTCTGCATGGAGAATGCCACCCCCTGCTGCCTTGCAAACAGGTAACGGAGGGGAACCTACATGCAGATGGCATTCCTGCTACAGTGAACCCACTGTCCTCTCACCCTCCTGGGAACAAAGGCAAGGAATTGGAGGATGTAGGTCAGTGGCATAAGGCCCCTTCTTGACGATGCAGGCGTGCCCCCCCGGTGAGTCCCCAGCCCCCCCAGCTGCCCCTGCAGAACAGGTACAGTGCTCTGCAGAGACAACTGGATAATGGTGGTGATGATGGATCTCCTCAGTTGGTGCTTTCCAAGTCTAACCAGTCTTTTCCTAAAATTAATACATCATCAAATAGGAAAACATGACGGGTCATTGTCATTAGTGACTCTCTGCTGAAGGGAGCAGAAGGGCCAATATGTAGGCCAGACCCTCTGCATAGGGAGGTCTGCTGCCTCCCGGGTGCCCGAGTAAAGGATATAAAGAAGAAACTTCCTGCCCTTGTCCGGCCCGCTGATTACTATCCTCTGTTGTTGTTTCAGGTTAGTAGTGATAATTTACACAGAACTTCCCTAAGGACTCTGAAAAAGGATTTCAAAGCCCTGGGGAGACAGGTAAAGGGTTCGTGAGCACAAGTTGTGTTCTCCTCTATCCCTCCAGCTATAGGGAATAATGAGGAACGTAATATAATGGGCCAGCGGATTAATACCTGGCTCCAAGCTTGGTGTGCTCAGCAGGGATTTGGCTTCTTTGACTTGGCCTCTGTCTGCAGGAGACTGGACCGGCTAGAAACCAATAGGAGTGGCTTCTCCCAGCGTTCAAAAAGGATCTTAGGCCGAGAGTTAGGCAGATTCATTCAGAGGGCTTTAAACTAGGTATGAAGGGGGATGGGTGTGTAACTGGGGTCACTAACACAAAGTCGGTGCGTAGCAACCCACTGCTTGCAGGAGAGGGACGTGCTTGTAAGAACCCATGGTCTTGTGGGGGTAAAGGCAGGTCTTCTAGGGATAAGCCTGATGAAGTGGTATTGGGATTAGGAGCGAGGTGAGGGGCTCGGCTGAGGTGCGCCTATACCAATGCACGCAGCATGGGCAACAAACAAGAAGAGTTGAAGCCACTGTGAGCCAGGCAAACTATGACCTAGTTGCCATAACAGAAACATGGTGGGATTGCTCCCATGACTGGAGTGCTGCAATTGATGGCTACAAACTCTTCAGGAAGGATAGGCAAGGAAGGAGGGGTGGCGGCGTAGCTCTCTATGTCAGGGAATGCTTTCATGCTGCAGAGCTTGCGACTGGGGACAATGTGGTTGAATCCCTATGGGTAAAGATCAGGGGAAGGGTGATAAGGCAGACATCCTGGTAGGCGTCTGTTATAGACCGCGAAACCAGGATGAAGAGGCAGATGAGCTGTTCTATAAGCAGCTGGCAGGAGCTGTGCGGTCACCAGCCCTTGTCCTCATGGGTGACTTCAACTTCCCCGACATATGCTGGGAGTATGGCATGGCGGAGAAGAAGCAGTCTAGGAGGTTCCTGGAATGCATAGGGGATAACTTCCTAATGCAGCTGGTGAGAGAGCCCACGAGAGGAGCCCCACTAGACCTGCTGTTCACAAACAGGGAAGGTCTGGTGGGAGATGTGGAGGTTGGGGGCTGTCTTGGACAGAGTGACCATGAAATGTTAGAGTTCTCAATTCTAGGTGGAGCCTGGAGGGAAAATAGCAAAACTGCCACCTTAGACTTCCGGAGGGCAGACTTTGATTTGTTCAGAAGACTAGCAGGGGCAATCCCCTGGCGTTCAGTCTTAGTGAACAAAGGAGTCCAAGATGGCTGGTTGCTCTTGAAGAAGGAAGTCTTAAAGGCACAGGAGCGGGCGGTCCACCTGAGCCGCAAAATGAGCCGGCAGGGAAGAAGACCGGCATGGATGAATAGGGAGCTGTTCTCAAGGTTGAGGGAGAAAAAGAGAATCTATCGCCTGTGGAAGGAGGGAAGAGCAACTCAGAATGACTACAAAGAATCTGTGAAGATGCGTAGATGGAAAATCAGAGAGGCAAAAGCCCAGCTTGAATCTAAGCTGGCCGCTGGGGTAAAAACAAACAAGAAACTCTTTTTACAAATACATCAACTGTAAGAGGAGGACAAAAGGGAATCTCCATTCTTTACTGGACGAGGCTGGGAATGTGATCACAGAGGATAAGGAAAAGGCAGAGGTTCTGAATGCCTTCTTTACGTCTGTCTTTAAAAGTCATCTGGGTTATTCCCAGGGTACCCTGTGCTCTGACCTGGTCGTCTCAGCTGGGGAGCAGACTGAACCCCCTGTGATTCTTGAAGAAGCGGTCAGGGAATTACTACTCCAACTGGACTGCCACAAGTCCATGGGTCCAGATGAGATTCACCCGAGAGTGCTGAAGGAACTGGCGGAGGTGATCGCTGAGCCGTTTTCCGTTATCTTTCAGCGCTCCTTGATAACGGGTGAGGTCCCGGAAGACTGGAGGCTTGCCAACGTGACTCCCATTTACAAGAAAGGTTGTAAGGAGGATCCGGGGAACTGCAGGCCTGTTAGCCTGACCTCGGTGCCAGGGAAGGTAATGGAACGGATTGTCATGAGGAAGATCACGCGGCAGGTGTGGGATGTCCAGGAGATCAGACCTAGCCAGCATGGGTTTGTGAAGGGCAGGTCCTGCTTGACCAATCTGATCTCCTTCTATGATCCTGTGACCCGTCCAATGGATGAAGGAAAGGCGGTTGATGTGGTCTACTTAGACTTCAGCAAAGCCTTTGACACTGTCTCCCATGCTAAACTCCTGTAAAAGCTGGCAGCCCGTGGCTTGGATGGCTACACTCTCAGCTGGGTAAGGAGCTGGCTGGAAGGCCGGGCCCAGAAAGTGGTGGTAAATGGAGTCAAATCCAGTTGGAGACCAGTCATGAGTGGTGTTCCCCAGGGGTCAGTGCTGGGGCCTGTCCTCTTCAACATCTTTATTGATGACTTGGATGAGGGCATTGAGTGCACCCTCAGTAAGTTCGCGAATGACACCAAATTGGCAGGGAGTGTCGATCTGCCTGAGGGTAGCGAGGCCCTACAGAGGGATCCGGATAGGCTGGTGAGCTGGGCCGAAGCCAACGGGATGAGGTTCAACAGGACCAAATGCCAGGTCCTGCACTTTGGCCACAACAACCCCAGGCAGCGCTATAGGCTTGGGGCAGATGGCTGGAGGACTGTGTTGAGGAAACAGACCTGGGGGTACTGATTGATGTTCAGCTGAACATGAGCCAACAGTGTGCCTGGGTGGCCAAGAAGGCCAATGGCATCCTGGCTTGCATCAAAAACAGTGTTACTAGCAGGAACAGGGAGGTAATTGTCCCCCTGTACTCGGCATTGGTGCAGCCACACCTTGAGTACTGTGTTCAGTTTTGGGCACCTCACTGCAAGAAAGACATTGAGGCCCTGGAGTGTGTTCAGAGGAGGGCTACAAAGCTGGTGAGGGGTCTGGAGCACAGGCCTTATGAGGAGCAGCTGAGGGAGCTGGGATTGTTCAGTCTGGAGAAGAGGAGGCTCAGGGGAGACATTATAGCTCTCTATAACTTCTTGAAGGGAGGTTGTAGTGAGCTGGGGGTCAGTCTCTTCTCTCGTGTAATCAGTGATAGAACTAGAGGGAATGGTTTCAAGCTGCGCCAGGGGAGGTTCAGGCTGGACATTAGGAAGTATTACTACTCGGAAAGGGTAGTCAGGCATTGGAATGCACTGCCCAGGGAGGTGGTGGAATCACCGACCATGGGAGTGTTCAAGACACGTTTGGATGTTGCGTTGAGGGATATGATTTAGCTGGGAAGTATTGGTAATGGTTGGACTGGATGATCTTCTAGGTCTTTTCCAACCTTGATAATTCTGTGATTCTGTCTGATTCTGTAAACTGGTTAAAATCTTCCACTTGTGTATGCTGCCTGCCAGATGACAGCAACTCCGTAAAGCAGACACAATCTAAGCAGATAAATCCTTTAGGTATATTCAGAAGCACCTGAAAACCATATTTAAAAGCAAAGGCTGTTGGGATATTTGAAAAATAACAGATTTTCCACATTAAGGAATCCCTTCTTAAGTAGTACAAAATTCCCTAATTACACATGCACTATTCACACCTTATCTTAAAAGATGTGAAGTCACCAAAATGACATTACTCTCAAAGATGCTCGCAATGAGGTATAGGTTTAGGTTGGATATCAAGAAAAACTTCTTTACAGAAAGGGTTGTTAGGCACTGGAATAGGCACCCCAGGGAGGTGGCAGAGTCACCATCCCTGGATGTGTTCAAAATCCTTGGATGTGGTGCTCAGGGACATGATTTAGTGGAGGGTTGTTAGAGCTAGTGTAGTATGGTTAGGCTGTGGTTGGACTTGATGATCTTTAAGGTCTTTTCCAACCTGAGAAATTCTATGATTCTATGATATGTAACTTGCATTCTACATACAGATTTGTGAGTTTCCAGAATGGTATTTACTGCACTGAAAAGATTGCACTATACAGTATTGTTCTTGTACTTGCTTCTCTGCATCTTACAGAATTCAGCACTTACCCAGTCTAAAAAATATGATAAGCAGTAAAATCTCAATCTTTTTGACTCCCTACTGATTACTAAGATTTCTGTAAAATGAAAAGACAAATGGCAGATTCTGTCAGATGCCTTTGCCAAAATGTAAACTTCATGTCTTATATTCTACAAGGAACTGATGTCAGGACATATCTACAACGAGCTTGAATTGTTGGGCATGTTTACTGCTACAATGATGGATAAACTGGTACAAGCCTGAAAAAAGTAAAGGCACCAGTAACTGATGAAAACTGCTTATGAACTGCTCTCATATTTAACTAAACAAATCTGTCAAAATTGCATTGTACTTATCTATATTATCCATCTGACTTAAGTCCACTTAGAAAAACCTTTCTGGAAATCTTGTCACCATTCAGCTTCTTACAGATTTTGTCACGTAAAAAAAGACTTATCTGTATATTCTAGTTTCAAATAAAAAGGAAAATTGTACAAGCTCAGTTTCTTACAGGTTTATATAAACTGAATGTATAAAATAGTATTTGCAGTCTACTCAGTACTATAATTGAAGTTAAGAAATGAACCAACATAATTAAAAAGTTGCATCATTAGATTAAAAAAAGGCTTAATAGCAATAGTAGCACTGAAATTTTGTCACCTTCCACTGTTTAAGAGATACTCAAAACATGCTTTTTGCTCATTCTTTGAATTCTCTTCGTTGGACAAGATGGTCCAGTTACTTTAAGCTAAAGCATTTATTTAATCTAAAACAAATCTTCTCTAGAGACAGAAAAGTCAGAAAGCAAAAGTCAAAGTCCTCTCTCCATTCGCGTACTTTTAAGGCTCATCGCAACACCAGATCCTGCAAGTTTTTTGGGTTCTATAAAGGTTCTCTGTACATAATTAGTGACTGATAAAAAACTAACTTAGAAAATTTTAACTTAGTGTGCTTTATGTTTGTGTGATTGCACAGATACCCTGAACACTTTTTTTTTTTTAATTACTTCTGAAATACTTTAGTACTTCAATAAAACAGGGTAATTTTCACCCATTTTGCAAGTCAAAAGAGTATCACAATGTACAGCCCGTCATTAAATCATCACCAAGTGTTAGAAACGTAAGCATCAGTGGGTCACCCAAAACTGCAGCTGCATAATCAAGCTTTTCTAATACTAAAGAACTCATTTTCTTGAGACAAAAGTACAGAGAAAGTTTCTTTTTTAAAATATTTGCAGTAGCAAAACTTTACAGTTCAAATTTCAAGTATGTTTCCCTGTACAAGACAAGAATATCAGTACCAGTAAACTGTTTCCCTTGCATTTAGAAAAAAAGTATTCTAGCCAGCTATACTTGTTTAGAGGTTCTTCTTCAGACATCCCTGGAGACTTAGCTGTTTTTGCAGTTGCTTCTATAGGAGGAGTCAGTTCCATCTCACTAAAACATTAAAAAGAAAACATACGGTCTTTGTAAGTCATATTAGGAAAAACCTTGCAGATCAAAGCATTACTTTTTTTTGGCAAAATTCCTTGGCAAGGGAAAAAAAACCAAAAGAAACAAAACTCTAAAATCATAAGAAAAAGGTTCATCTAAGTGACTATATGGACTAGCAAAATGAGAAAAACTGGAAAAACCCAAATTTCATGTACTTTTATTCAAAGAAGATGCATGAAGACAATAACCCAATTATGACGACAGTTGGACTAGATGATGTTGTTGGTCCTTTCCAGCCTCGTGATTCTATGTGATCCTATGATGAATACCAGTACTTGACAACGGTATATCTCCGATGCTTATACTTGCATTTTTTATTTTTGACTATTAAAACAATAAAATTCATATTTCATCTTTGAAGTTTATATTTTCTGTGACACTTCAGCGTCCAAATAAGATGAGCAGTACACTTATTTTCATTCCACTGATAAGGATGCAATATTTAAAAAAATTAAAACCATGTAGCTTCAATGAATCGTTAACAATTAAGATACAGATATGCTTATAGAATTGCTTAGACAATCCCAATTTAATCACATTTCTCCTGTATGTGACACATCACAAGAACTCATTGATATCTGTACTTGTATCTCAAGTGGTGATGCTACTGAACAACAAAAAAATAGCTAGGGGAAATAAACAGGAACTCAGAATCCTCAGTTGGAAGGGACCTCTGAAGGCCATCTAGTCCAACTCCCCTACAATGAACAGGGACAAAACAGCTAGATCAGGTTGCCCAGGGCCTTATCCAGCTTCACCTTATGAGTCTCCAGGAACGGGGCATCAACCATATCACTGGGCAACAGTTTCAGTGCCTCACCACCCTCACTGTGAAAGATTTTTTCCATATCTCTAACCTAAAACTACCCTCCCTGAGCTTGAAGCCATTTCCCCTCATTCTGTCACCACAGACCCTGCTAAAGAGTCTGTCCCCTTCTTTCCTTTTGCTGGCCTTTAGATACTGAAAGGCCACTGTCAAGTCACCTCTGCTTTCTGGACTGCAAGGGCACATTGCTGGCTCATGTACAGCTTCCCATCCACCAGTACTCCCAGGTCTATTTCAGCAGGGTTGCACTCAAACATTCCATCCCCTGGTTTGTACTGGTAACAGGGATTGCTTCAACCCAGGTGCAGGATCTTGAATTTGGACTTATTGAGCCCCATGATGTTCTCCTAGTCCCAGTGCTCAAACCTGTTTAGGTTCTTCTGGGTGGCATCTCATCCCCCTTGCTGAAGATGCACTCAACCCCACTGTCAATATCGTTCATGAAGATATTAAAGAGTACTGGTCCCAGCACCGACCCCTGGAGGACATCACTTATCACCTGTCTCCACCCAAACATTGAGCCACTGACCACCACTCTCTGGACTCACAGAATCACAGAATCACAGAATTATCGAGGTTGGAAAAGACCTAGAAGATCATCCAGTCCAACCATTACCAATACTTCCCAGCTAAATCATACCCCTCAACGCAACATCCAAACGTTTCTTGAACACTCCCATGGTCGGTGATTCCACCACCTCCCTGGGCAGTGCATTCCAATGCCTGACTACCCTTTCCGAGTAGTAATACTTCCTAATGTCCAGCCTGAACCTCCCCTGGCGCAGCTTGAAACCATTCCCTCTAGTTCTATCACTGATTACACGAGAGAAGAGGCCGACCCCCAGCTCACCACAACCTCCCTTCAGGAAGTTATAGAGAGCTATAAGGTCTCCCCTGAGCCTCCTCTTCTCCAGGCTGAACAATCCCAGCTCCCTCAACCGTTCCTCATAAGGCCTGTGCTCCAGACCCCTCACCAGCTTCGTAGCCCTCCTCTGAACACGTTCCAGGGCCTCAATGTCTTTCTTGCAGTGAGGGGCCCAAAACTGAACACAGTACTCGAGGTGCGGCCGCACCAATGCCGAGTACAGGGGGACAATTACCTCCCTGTTCCTGCTAGTAACACTGTTTTTGATGCAAGCCAGAATGCCGTTGGCCTTCTTGGCCACCCGGGCACACTGTCGGCTCATGTTCAGCCGAGCATCAATCAGTACCCCCAGGTCTGTTTCCTCAACACAGTCCTCCAGCCACTCCGCCCCAAGCCTATAGCGCTGCCTGGGGTTGTTGTGGCCAAAGTGCAGGACCCGGCATTTGGTCCTGTTGAACTTCATCCCATTGGCTTCAACCCAGCTCACCAGTCTATCCAGATCCCTCTGCAGGGCCTCGCTACCCTCAGGCAGATCGACACTCCCTGCCAATTTGGTGTCATCCGCGAACTTACTGAGGGTGCACTCAATGCCCTCATCCAAGTCATCAATAAAGATGTTGAAGAGGACAGGCCCCAGCACCGACCCCTGGGGAACACCACTCTTGACTGGTCTCCAACTGGATTTGACTCCATTTACCACCACTCTCTGGGCCCGGCCTTCCAGCCAGCTCCTTACCCAGCCGAGAGTGTACCCATCCAAGCCACGGGCTGCCAGCTTTTGAAGGAGAATAGCATGGGAGACAGTGTCAAAGGCTTTACTGAAGTCTAAGTAGACCACATCGACCGCCTTTCCTTCATCCATAAGACGGGTCACAGGATCATAGAAGGAGATCAGATTGGTCAAGCAGGACCTGCCCTTCACGAACCCATGCTGGCTAGGTCCGATCTCCTGGTCATCCCACACCTGCCGCGTGATCTCCCTCAAGACAATCCGTTCCATTACCTTCCCTGGCACCGAGGTCAGGCTAACAGGCCTGTAGTTCCCCGGATCCTCCTTACAACCTTTCTTGTAAATGGGAGTCACGTTGGCAAGCCTCCAGTCTTCTGGGACCTCACCCGTTAACAAGGAGCGCTGAAAGATAACGGAAAGCGGCTCAGCGATCACCTCCGCCAGTTCCTTCAGCACTCTCGGGTGAATCTCATCCGGACCCATGGACTTGTGGCAGTCCAGTTGGAGTAGTAATTCCCTGACCGCTTCTTCAAGAATCACAGGGGGTTCAGTCTGCTCCCCAGCCGAGACTACCAAGCCAGAGCGTGGGGAGCCCCGGGAATAACTGAGATGACTTTTAAAGGCAGACGTAAAGAAGGCATTCAGAACCTCTGCCTTTTCCTTATCGTCTGTGATCACATTCCCAGCCTCGTCCAGTAAAGACTGGAGATTCCCCTTTGCCCTCCTCTTACAGTTGATGTATTTATAAAAGAGTTTCTTGTTTGTTTTTACCCCAGCGGCCAGCTTAGATTCAAGCTGGGCTTTTGCCTCTCTGATTTTCCTTCTACACGTCTTAACAGCCTCTTTGTAGTCATTCTGAGTTGCTTTTCCCTCCTTCCACAGGCGATAAATTCTCTTTTTCTCCCGCAACCTTAAGAACAGCTCCCTGTTCACCCACGCCGGTCTTCTTCCCCGCCGGCTCATTTTGCGGCTCAGGGGGACCGCCCGCTCCTGCGCCTTTAAGACTTCCTTCTTCAAGAGCGACCAGCCCTCTTGGACCCCTTTGTTCGCTAAGACTGAACGCCAGGGGACTGCCCCTACTAGTCTTCTGAACAAATCAAAGTCTGCCCTCCGGAAGTCTAAGGTGGCAGTTTTGCTATTCTCCCTCCAGGCTCCACCTAGAATCGAGAACTCTACTATTTCGTGGTCACTCTGTCCAAGACAGCCCCCAACCTCCACATCTCCCACCAGACCTTCCCTGTTTGTGAACAGCAGGTCTAGCGGGGCAGCTCCTCTCGTGGGCTCTCTCACCAGCTGCATTAGGAAGTTATCCTCTATGCATTCCAGGAACCTCCTAGCCTGCTTCTTCTCCGCCATGCCATACTCCCAGCATATGTCAGGGAAGTTAAAGTCACCCATGAGGACAAGGGCTGGTGACCGCGCAGCTCCTGCCAGCTGCTTATAGAACAGCTCATCTGCCTCTTCATCCTGGTTTGGCGGTCTATAACAGACGCCCACCAGGATGTCTGCCTTATCAGCCCTTCCCCTGATCTTCACCCATAGGGATTCAACCACATCATCCCCAGTCGCAAGCTCTGCAGCATGAAAGCATTCCCTGACATAGAGAGCCACGCCGCCACCCCTCCTTCCTTGCCTATCCTTCCTGAAGAGTCTGTAGCCATCCATTGCAGCACTCCAGCCATGGGAGCAATCCCACCATGTTTCCGTTATGGCGACTAGGTCATAGTTTGCCTGCCTCACAATGGCTTCCAACTCTTCTTGTTTGTTGCCCATGCTGCGTGCATTGGTATAGGCGCACCTCAGCCGAGCCCCTCGCCTCGCTCCTAATCCCAATACCACTTCATCAGGCTTATCCCCAGAAGACCTGCCTTTACCCCCTTCCCCCTTCATAGAGTCATCCTCCTCTGTCACGAAGGCACAAGACCATGGGTTCGTACAAGCACGCCCCTCTCCTGCAAGCAGCGGGTCGCTACACACCGACTTTGTGTTAGTGACCCCAGTTACACACCCATCCCCCTTCATACCTAGTTTAAAGCCCTCTGAATGAATCTGCCTAACTCTCGGCCTAAGATCCTTTTTGAACGCTGGGAGAAGCCACTCCTATCAGTTTCTAGCAGGTCCAGTCTCCTACAGACAGAGGCCAAGTCAAAGAAGCCAAATGCCTGCCGAGCACACCAATCTTGGAGCCAGTTATTAATCCGCTGGCCTATTATATTAAGTCCCTCATTATTCCCTATAGCTGGAGGGATAGAGGAGAACACAACTTGTGCCCCGGAACCCTTCACCTGTCTCCCCAGGGCTCTGAAATCCTTTTTCAGAGTCCTTAGGGAAGTCCTGTGTAATTTATCACTACCAACCTGAAACAGCAACAAAGGATAGTAATCAGTGGGCCGGACAAGGGAAGGAAGTTTCTTCTTTATATCTTTTACTCGGGCACCCGGGAGGCAGCAGACCTCCCTATGCAGAGGGTCTGGCCTACATATTGGCCCTTCTGCTCCCTTCAGCAGAGAGTCACCAATGACAATGACCCGTCGTGTTTTCCTATTTGATGATGTGTTAATTTTAGGAGGCCGGCTAGACTTGGAAAGCACCAACCGATGAGATCCATCATCACCACCATTATTCAGTTGTTCCTGCAGAGCACTGTACCTGTTTTGCAGGGGCAGCTGGGGGGCCTGGGAACTCACCGGGGGGGCACGCCTGCATCGTCGAGAAGGGACTGTATGCCACTGACCTACATCCTCCATTTCCTTGCCTTTGTTCCCAGGAAGGTAGGAGGACAGTGGGTTCACTGTAGCAGGAACGCCATCTGCATGTAGGTTCCCCTCCATTACCTGTTTGCAAGGCAGCAGGGGGTGGCATTCTCCATGCAGAGCTTCATCCGGCTGCCTGGATCTAGGAGCTGATAGGGCTTGGAGCCAGCAGTCAATCTCCCTCTCAGAATCCCTAATGCTTCTCAGCCTCTCCACTTCTTCCTTCAGGTCAACTACGAGGCTGAGCAAGTAGTTAACCTGTTCACAGCGTACACAATCACTGCTTCCCTCACCCAGCACTGCAAGGGCCAGGCTCTGGCACTCAGTACAGCCAGAGACCTGCACACCAGCATCACGGGTTGGGGGCTCAGTCTGAGTATCCTCAGACTTCTTGGTAGCAGCCGTCCAATTGGGCACGTGCAGGACCTCAGTCTGGGTCTCTGCAGTCTTCTTAGTTGCTGCCTCCCTTTTCTGATAGCATGGGACCCTTGCCTGAGCCTCTTCAGTATTTCTGGTTGCAGCCTTCCGCCGGGGCACAACCATCAACAACTCAATCCTGCAGACAGCTCTTTGTCCATTGAACACTGCAGTGACACCATCAAAGAAGGCCACTAGATTGGTCAAGTAGGATTTGCCATGCTGGCTCTCCCAGATCACCTCCCTGCCTTCCATATGCCTTAGCATAGTTTTGAGGAGGATCTGTTCCATGATCTTCCCTGGCACAGAGGTGAGACTGACAGATCAGTAGTTCCCAAGGTCATGCTTTTTATCCTTTTAATAACGGGTGTGATGTTGCCTTTTTTCCAGTCACCAGGGACTTTACCTGATTGCCACAGCTTTTCAAATATCATACAGAGTGATTTGGCAACCATGTCAGCTAATTCCCCTCAGGAGTCTGGGATGCATCTCATCGGGCCCCATAGATTTGTGGGTGTTCAGGCTCCTCAGGTGATCACAAACCTGATCTGCACTTACAGTGGGGGCAGATGTTGCTTCTCCAATCCCCTCTTACCAAACCAAATGATTGAGGGCAGTTATCAGGGAAGATTAAGGCAAAAATAAAACTGAACTTCACTTTCTTGAGCCTTACACAGTTCACGCCATCTTCAGATGTATAATATACAATCTAGTTTTGTACAATTAGATAAAAACATATTTACATAGCTGATCACTTGTTTGAAAAGCTGGAATTCTTAACCAAGCTTTTACTTTCAGTATACAGTATTAGAAGAGAAGTCAGTATAATCTTTCAGAAGAACTTGGAATATCAAACCCTGAAACTGCTATCTATTAAAGGTAACTTTTTTTCTTCTTTTGCAGCCCTTTAGCCAGATACCCTGAGGAAACCTAGTGTATATTAACAAACATCATAATGTAAGTAATAAATATTAACCTATTTTTTAAAACAAAATAATTGTATATGACCAAAGCTCAAAGTTTTGCCTTTTGCGTCTAACACCAGGCTTCAACTAAAAACTTCCAGATGAATAATAAAAGCTACTAAAAAGAATAACATATTGCTAAGTGCAAGAATAGACAAAAGCAGACTTTCTCAACCAAGTTTTTGTTAACCTAAACACAAATCAGTGAATGAAATAGACAACTGAAGGTCCTAACTTATTTTTGACCATTAAATAAACAGTCACATTCTGTCACTGAGCCTAATGTGCTTTGAAATGTACTTCCGTGGTGCAGTCAGCTAAGTACCTCTGGAGCCACACAGAACTGTACTACAGCTTTGCAACAGAGAATCTTAGGCCCACTGACAAAGCTTCACTTCACAGTTGGCATTTTGTAGCAACATCAAATACAAGAATCCCACTTACTTGAATATTAGAAAAATCTGTAACTTATTTCAGTTAAAAGACAACTTTCTCCCTAGTCAACTGAATTTTGGCTGGCCTTTATTCAAAAGCTGTCACCATGCCTTTGTTACAAGTTCAACTGGTCAGTATAAACACAGAGATAAGTTCAGAAAGCCACAGAACTGCACGAATCACAGTAATGAATAGAACTTTAACCTAAAAACATCCAGACTTTGATGAATAAAACATGGTCCATGGCAGGAACAAGATGATGATGGTGGGCACAATTATATATTGTACATCATGTATTTAACTGCTCCCCAGTTGCAAGCTCCACTTCTACCTCTTATATCATCTGTTCTCATCCCGCTAGAGAGAGGAAAGAGCATTTTTTAAGGGTTGTTTTATTTCATTTTCCCCCTCAGCAAAGCCCCAAATTAAAACTGTCTTTTTGGCAACCAGTTTGTCTACAGAGTAAAGGAATAGAATATGAAAGAAATTCTACCGTAATGTCAACTATATCGTTCACTGAGAATAAGCACACTTAACACTTACAGTTTATCGTTGTCACTTTCTCTTTCAAACTCCTGTTTTCCTTTTTGGTCAAAGTCATCAAAACTTTTGTTTACTCCACCACCTCTTCCTCTACCTTTCATTCCACCTCTTCCTCTTCCACAACCTCTTGGCTTTTCATAGTCTAATTTTTCAATTGGTCTAAAAAGACTTGCAAACAGAGCACAAGGACACAAAAATCCTATGTTTACATTTGTGTAGCTGTGGGTGATATCAGCATAGGAGAGCTACTGTAAAATTTTTAAAATCTACATCTTTACATAATACATAATACAGTACAATTGCATTAGCTTTGGCATTAAAGTAAGAATTATTATACACAATAGGAATGAAACGTTAGCTGTCGATGAACAGAAATATTAGAGAAGTTTAATAAAACACTATAAAGCTGTCATGTCTTCAGTGACTTAGTTGAGCTCCACTCTCAAATTCATATTTATATGCAACTGCAAATAAGTTTGAAAATATCAACTACTTTCACAGACAGTAAGAAGAGCTATACTCTTCACTGTTAAAAGTTTGTGGAATCATTCTAGTACCTTTAATGAAAACAAAATTTGCATGTGTTCACTGTCCAAGTAGAAAATAGTATAACAAAGATACAGTTTCCTTTTGAACTGTAAGATTTATTCTACTTTCAATCTGCACCAGAATTTGATAACTAAGTTTAGAAATGCAGTATTTACATTACAGACTAAGTTTTCAGATCTTAACACTTCTTAGTTTTGCCTTTAACCACTTAACAAAACAGTTCCAAATCAATCTGCAAGGAAGCCAAAACTGCAGCTCTGTCAGACATGACTAATCCATATTGCACCAAATCTACAAACTAACAACACTTGAAGTCACTTTTGGCCTATATCTGTTTAAGAAGTTTAACTCTTTCCCTCTTCCCCATCCCATTTACACTTTTTTTTTTTTTTTAAATGAGGCACGTTATGATCCTCTACATGATACATACCTTTTAGCTGTGAGTTCTGCTTGACTTTCTGTTTTATAACGTGAGTATTCCATGAATGAGGGCCTCCATTCAGTTTTGTCTTGTTTCCCAGCTCTGCTATTGTCTTTTCCTCCACAGTCTTCTTGTTTAGGTGCTTGCTTCTGACCTACATACACATACACATTACTAACAGTTTAACAATAACTGAATTGTAGTTACTGTTGACTGAAGTGAGCTAACCACACCTTACAGACTGCGTTAACTCTCCAGTCCCAAATCTACCCCAAATATTTAATGCCCTGATAGTTAATCTTGTCAAACACTGTCTTCAAATATATGTACTTACTATCCCCTCCAGATCAGTGAATCTAGCTCTCTTGTTGATGCAGCTCAGTCATTTAAAAAACAAGAAACAAAGCTACAACAAGCTAGAGAAATCCATTTTTTTTTTTTTCCTCATGCAAAGTTACAGAAATGAAGAACAAAAACCATTCCTTATGTTTTCTCAAAGATATTGCTGATGTCCTACAGAACAAGACAGAGAAGCTTCTTTGGAAGATGTAAATTCTAAGATTGTTGCAGAATAAAAGACAGAAAGATCATCTGAGATGTGCTAGCGGTTGATCAATGCACTTCCTGATAGATGAGCTAAATTTTCAAGTCTGAGCCTGTACTTCTCCTTTAAGCTCACAAATATGGCATACAGTAAAATAAGGATCGTCTCTCTAAGGAGAACTATTTAACATTGTCAGACATCAAGTTTAAACAACAGAAACCCAAGCAGTAAATAGAGAGGTTACACCTAATTCTAAAATGTCAATATATTCCAGGACAAAATGTATTTAAGCCTTCTGGGAATTTGTTGGACACTGCTAAGGTTGAAAAAACTGAGTTCAAAGGTACTGTGTATTGTAGAAGACAAGTTGAGGTTATCCGTTTAACCCAAATGCATCCAGTGTAACAACAGAGTTCATTATGTACATCCATCCCTGTTCTCCCCAAACTCTGCTCTAAGACAAAGTTCTCCAGAGGCAAGCAAGCCCTCTCATAGATTTCTATACTTACACTAGTAGCTGCAGAAGTAGTTGATTTAAGACAGTCAAGCAAGGAACTACAGAGACACAAACCTCAGACCAGTGAAACCGTGTTCTTTCCACAAGCACCTGCGCAGTGCTGAGGAAGTTACTGAACAGGTTCATGGACAAATTACAGTTCTGGTTACTGTGCCTCGGCTGCAAGAATATATGAAAACCTATCCTATGACAATATTATGACTATTAACATACAAATGAATTACTAGTTCTACAAAAAATATCCACATATAAAGATCTGATTTAAAGCTTGGCGGGCAAGCATGAAGTCTGCAATATAATCTATAAAAGTAAACTAAAGAACAATCCACTCAGAGAATAAGATAAAATTGTGATAGATGAAGCTTCTTGTTATGCAGTAAGGATAGCTGTATACAGAAGAAAGTTTAACTAGTTTTCTTTAAGCTACAGACCACTTTAAATGATACCTTCTCCCTCCTCAAGGTTTGGATTAGTTCAGCTCTTACAGAAGAAGGTGTATTTTCATCTCCAAAACCAAGATGTAGTATGTGGATAAAGGGCAATTTCTGAAATTAGTTTGAGAACTTTTTATTAAAAAATATACTAATTTGGAAAGCTTGAAGTTATAAAGAATGCAGAATGACGTACACTGTCTGCTATATACAGTATATATATACAACTATATATATATAGTTGGGATGCTATATATACATCCCAACTATACCACCAATTACACAAGCATATGTCATAAGCTGGAATTTTAGTGTGGGAAAACAAAAATACTACTCATTTATGACCACTTATTTTGATTGGATCTGAACGAGCAATTGCAATATAAGAGTGTATTTTTATTTCTGAGCCTTTAATTAGCTATCAAAAGCATTTAGAATAACTTTGCAAGAACACAAAGACCACTTTCCCTACGTATTTAGTATTAACATCCATTTCACATACACATTCAGAGAACTCCTTGAAACAACAAAGAGGTAGCAGCCATTTAAAAGAGACTGGTGGTTCCATTATACTCCCCGTACCTCCTGAAAGTAGTAGCATTGACTATTGTAGATAAAACAGACAGATCATCACTTCAGCAGTCAATTCACTTTGATTCTAATAAATGGCCATACATACTGCAGAAGGTTACTTGTGATACAAACTGTATAAAAATACTTCAACTGGTTTGACAGACACACGGCCATGGATTAAAACTAAATGGCTGCAGCAAACACACCTCTAAAAAACAGTGTAATCCCTGGATTGATTATTGGCACAATTTTCAGTTCAGCTTACAACAGCAAACCAAATTAGAATCTGACAGCTGTGATAGCATAAGCTATCTGACTTTAATTCTCTGCTACATATATGTCCCAACTCAAACTTTCATTTAAGATTCCAAAAGCCAACAAACCTTACTGGAACTGGGGTTGAGAGGCCGGGAAGAGTAAACCGAAAGTAATCTTGTGTAGTGTTGCCACAATGGCTTTTATTTACAAGTAACTGGGCTATGCTTTGAACATTCATCAATAACTCCTGTTAGTACACTCCAATTTTATATACTTGCTAGAGTATATACATATTGGTATGCAACTTTCCTTCAAAACCACAGTAGGGTTCTGCGGATCTTTTACTCACTGAATTTGCAATGAAAAACTGAATACTAATCTTTTCTAGGTCAAGTTTAGCCTCTCTTTAAGGTGATTCTCTTGTTTCCTACAGTTAGATTTATATCAAGTTGAAGAAGATGTCCACTATTCCTCACTTCATTTCAACCTCCATGGGAGGCTCTTGCACCTGTCCAGTCTACCAGGTCAGTTGCCTAGCACTTTATCTTCTAAATCAATATATTAAAATATGAGAATGTAATAAACTGTTTCAAACCCAGCTTTTTCTTCCAGAAAAGACAGCTAAGCTATTATTTCGGAAAGACACCAGTAAACAGTATAGTCACCAAACAACAGACCTAGACATCACTAAGGAAAAAACAGCTCGGTTTTTGAGAGTTGTTGATTAAATAGTCGTTGATTAAATAGTCAACATACTGAAGTGTATTTTTACTTTGTCACCACAGTGCATTACTATCAGTATATTGTTGCTTATAAAGCAGCATTTAGTTAAGAAGATGCTCTAAAAAGTGTTTTTAATAAGCAGGTTTCACAGAAATCTGAGTTGGGAAAGCGCATACTGTGTTTTTTTAAGAATACCCCTTTTCAGCTCCCTGCCACTGTACATCTACGTTTTTAACAGAAGAATTTCAAAATAACTCAGGCAAATCAAGCTGCCTCTCCAGTTGCCTCTGTCTTCCATCCAAAGTTTCTCTTCTTGTGTTATTTGTCCTCAAAAGTTTTGCTTCAGAAGAGACAGTTACCTACTTATGAAGGCTCTTCACAGGCACCTGATAAAGCAATATTCTCACCACCTTATTTTTAAAGGAAAAAAAGAAAGGGGTTTTCTTGGATTTATTTATTTATTAGTAGCAGACCTTGTTGTTTTTTATTCAAATACCATGAAATGCCCCAGCTTGCAACTGGGTTCAGTCACTACAGGATACAGCAGAAACAGCTCTAGTCCCTGTTCAAGAAGCAAAGCAGGTGAGGGCGCCAGCATGCTGAGAGTACAAAAACCTTATATTCAGGCCTAACACTCAGCAAACAATACTGCATCACAGTGTTCTACGAATTCTTATAAGCCTGAGACCTACTCCTACCACTAAAATAGACAATAGTCAAATCTACTGAGAAGACTGTACCAATGCTTCATTTCTATAGATGCAGTCTGGGATGAAGTACTGAACAAAGAATTACTATCTCTGGCCTGAGTAGCACACACTGGAACTGAAAAAAGGCAAAGTGAGTGCCGTTATGATTCAGTTAGGATAAATATTACAGCAACTAGAGTAGGCTGAAAGATTCATCCACCTTACTGGCTTGTATTTGGAGGCAAAAAAAAGCAGTGACAAAACACTTTCCACCCGGTGGGCTACACTCAGAAGTCTTTTGAATCAAAGACAGCAAGTTAAAACATTTCTGTCTTCTCCATCTCCCACCTGTAGTTCTGTATACATTGTATCCTCAGATACCTACACTCATAACTGCAGTTTTGGTCATCTCAATACATAAATTATTCTATAAATTTGGCCATGCATGTTACTCTTGTCTGCTTTTTCTAGTTTTACTATCCCTGAGATGACCAAAAGCATAGACTCTTTATGTAGGAAAGCAAGATGCCTTTCAAAGGCATAGCAATTTTTCTATATTCCCTGACATGAGTATCACAGTAATACACATTAGCTTCCTTCAGACTGCAGCAGGAAACAGACCTGCTATTTTAACAGGATCAGATTCAGTGTATCAGTACTCTTTCCTAAGCTACAACAGTTTGAATTGAAGAAATCATGTATGATGCAGCAGAGTAGTAAATCTAACTTCCACCTCTAAGCCATGTTCTCCCATACATTCTGCTTTACACTTAATGACAGTGACTTTCATCTGTCACTTTAGTTTACTGAGCTAACTAACCTGATAGGAGCAAACCTGAATTAGTTACCCTAATCACAGTTCTTATAGCAGAGACTTCCCACCCACCTACCTAGTTTAGAACTGCATGAACAACTGTAATTCCTTCCCTTTGCACATGCGCATGTCTACATGGCTAATCCTAATCCTTGAAGAATGTCATTTTCTGAAGTAATGCATGGCTAACTACATGATTCACAGAATGGTATCCAAAAGACTAGGCCTAGCTCCAGCTACTGCATATAACACTCCAAAGAAAAATAAACGGAACTAAGACTCAGTTCTATTTCTTTCCCTGGGTGTCAGCAATCAGTTACAGAGCTGCCTACCACAGCTATCCCTCTGGACAATTCTTCTGACTATCTGAAAGAATGATACTAGAATTATTTTTAAAAAGATACGAGAACTGCAGACAGCATAGGAAAAAACGTCCCCAGAAACACGTCATGCAGCTTAAAATTGAGACAATTTAGAACTGTATCATCACACAAGTCACCAAATGAAAAGGAGAGAAGAAAACCTTTTCGGAGGTATTAGCAACAAAGGTTTAGAGCTTTCAACTGAATTGAGTTTATTACTGCATGTTCAACAGATTTAATTTGCCTGTCCTGCTAAAGAATGCAAGCTCTGCAACAAGTTTTTTTGAATTGAAGAGCTGGCAAATGCAGTTTGGCCACTGTGCTAAGAATCAACTGAGCTAACATTAAGTGCTACAACACCTACAAAGAGCCTTTACATAAAACCTCTACACACATTTTAAGAATAACATTTAAAAAAAACACCTAACTTTTATTAAAAAGCCACAATCACATCATCATATGGCAAAAAAAAAAAACCAAAACAAAAACACCAAAACAAAACAAATGTATGTTTTGATTGGTTATGAAGTAGCAGCCCCTTTTCTTCTTAAAGGGAGATAAAAAGAAAAGTAGCCTCCTTGTTAGCTCCTAGCAGTTTGGAATCTGAAGACCAAAGCTCTGAAATATTTTGCAAAGTCCTCTTAGGTTTGTTACAAATTGAAAACATCCAGACCCTCTGGAAATGGTAGCCAAGAACTAAATAGAACTAAAAATGTTAATTTACAACACCATAATTAAACCTTTCACTCTAACCTCAAAACAACATCTAGAACAGTCTTTCAGATGACTGTAAATCTTTCTACAGGTTACAAGTTGAAGTCACACGAAAGTTGCAGGCTTAATAGTAAAGACTACTTTTTCAGACTTACTGTATTCAAGAAATATAGTAATAAAAAATTGTGAAGCTTAACAACACTTTTTGAAACCCAAACAAGCAACACAATCAAGTAATTAGATAAACTTGTACAATGTACAATGAATCATAATACCAGAACCTGATCCAGCCATTCAGATGGAAAGATGCTCCTTTGTAGTATTTAATTACAAAACAGTGAAATTAAATTAGAGAGAGTCAGACCCTAAATCTGATAATTACTAAAGACATTACATTTTAGAGGGGAAAAAAAACCAAGATTAGTCATTAATATCAGAATTTAGTCATTATTACTTATTTGACAGGAGCATATCTGAGAAACGTAGCCATCATTAGAAGATTTGTGCCAAATTCAGCTGGTAAGAGAAACCTCCCCAGCTGCTAATCATTCTCATCCATTAAGCTAGCAGACTCCCTGTAACTTTTTTGGCATCCATAAGTTTTCTAACTGAATTATGCACAACAAATTAACTTTATGTCATCCAAGCAAGAAGCCTGTGGCAGAGGTACACAGATAGGCCCAGGTCTCACTCCACCACACAGTGACATCTCATATTTCTCAAGGAACCCCAGACACAAACACATAAGCATTCAAAATCCAGGATAACCACTTTTAAAGGAGAAAGCACTTTTTGTTTCCCCCCTAAGAAATAACTCCTAAGCTAGGTTCTTACTTTCCTAAAGCCCACTACCAAAGTCACCAGTCTTTTTCCCCATTTAAATTATCAGTAAAGTAAAACAAGGCACACATCTGATGCCTCTACCTGCAGAAAGAGGGTCTCCTTAGTATCAAGGTAGCAGAAAATACTCAGTCCATCAGGTCATGTGGTAATACAAAGGATTACATTCAGAGCCTGTATGATCAAGATATCAGTGGAGAATTAGGTGGTAAAGATGGCTTTCACATACTTCTCAGTCCTGGTAGGCTATGGACACCTGACAGTACTTGTGCAACAACTTTTTCATCAAAGCTTTGCTCTGCTGTTCACTAAAAGATTCCTCTGCTTTCCACTGGTAAGTGCAGCAAAGCACACTGAAAATGAAGCAGGCCTGGCACTACAATGAATGTTCATCTTCCAGGCAGAGATTTATGATAGTCATGCTGCAATCTCAGAAGTACCTCAAAAGACAACATTCCAAAGCAACTGCCTGAAGTGACAACCTATACAACATGATTACAACAAAGATGCATATCAACTAGCATATATTTGGCACTGAAAAACTCCCAGCCCCACAAAGTAAAGTGTATGGGAAACTGTTGATCGTGGCCTGAACCTCTGATTGACCACCTGAGGAAAGCAATGAGTCAGCCGCAGGAGCACAGGTGAAAGCAATTCAGTTGTGCTACAGAAAGGGGTGGAGCCTGGCTCCACCTCTCCTAGATCCCATTTAAGGGCTGACTGCCACTGAATAAGGGTCTCTCTCTGGAGATTGCTCCTTTGTGGAGTTTTACTGCAAGCCTTCAACATCAGTGAGAATTTCCATTTATTACAGACTATCTTTCCAGCACAATAATCTTTCTTAACTGAACATCTGTTTTAACCTTTGTTTACTTATTGATTGTACATCAAGTAATTGCTGCTGGAGTAGCATAAGACTAAACTTAAGGAATAGAGTAGTAGCACTGACAACAACTTGATGGAACAATAATAATCTTGATGCAATTAATACGTATTTCCCCAAGGTATTAAAACTTACATAATGGTTCAGGTTGGAAGGGATCTCAAAGCTCCACCTCCCCACAGTGGGTAGGGCTGCCACTCACCATCAGGCTTCCCAGAGCCCCGTCCAACCTGGCCTTGAATGCCTCTAGGGATGGGACACCCACAGCTCCTCTGGGCAGCCTGTGCCAGTGCCTCACGCCCTCGGAGTAAAAAATTTCCTTTTAATATCTAACCTGAATCTCCCCTCTTTCAGTTTAAAGCCCCCTTGTCCTGTCATTACACTCCCTAATAAAGAATTTCTCTAGTGTTCTGATAACACAGTCCTAACGTACTAGGAGGACACTCTTATTAGAAGAGCAAAATAATATCTTAAGAATAGTTAACATGCTAAGTTTCATTGTCTGTTGCAAAATGGAAAATGAGAATTTATAAGAATAAAGCTATAGTCTTTAGCGCAGAGGCTCTTTGTACCAGGAAGCCACCAGGTAGCTCTCAGATGCCCTGGAAACTACCTTGCACCAAGCAGACAGGCAGTAACAATCAAGCCACAGAGTTGTCCGCATAGGAAGGTGGCCCGTGGGGCTCTGAGCCGCAGATTGCTCCACCGGGTGCTGGACGGAGCACAGGAGCAGGTTGGGCTCGGCACTACCGCACTTCCTCCCCGTTCCCCTGATCAACTGAACTCACAGGTGCTAAGAGAGCAAACTTGGAAGCGTCAAAAGCTGGAGAGAAATCGCTAAAGTATCAAACTGCGCTAAGAGATACGCCGAGGCAGCCAGAGAGCCGTAGTGTTAGAGCGGAGGAACCAGAATCGAGGAAACCAGCTGCCTCCTGCTCCTCCCTAGCGTTCTTTTTTAAGTTCCTGCTTCGGCATCTATTGCCCGCAGCACAGAGACCCGGACCCACATCGGAGCAGAGCAACCGCCTCTCGCTCCGTGGGCGCTCTCTTGGATCCCACTACACTCCCGCTGCCCGCAGCACCCGGCCCGGATCGCATCCTGCCCGCCGCCACCACCCGAGGCAGCGCCGCCCGAACCCGTCCCCACGCCGCTGAGACGCCACCACTCTTCCGCGGCGCGGTGTCCCCCCGTACCGGGCTGCGGCGGCGGCGCGGGCGTCCCGAGCTGCCTGCGCTGCTTCTGGGGCTCCCTCCTGGCGGCACACCCTCTGCCACAGGGGCCACCCCACCAGGCCACCACTTTGTTGAGGTTCTTGCGTTGCTGCTGGCGGCAGTCGGCCTCGTAGAGGTTGTCGAAGGGGTCCGACTCATCGTCCAGCAGCTGGTAGAAGCGGTTGGCGACAGTGCAGCTGAAGCTCTCCTCCATAACGGCAGCCACCGGGCAGCCCCTCTTCATCATAGCCACGGCCACGGCCCCTGCCCGCTGCCGCCGGCACCGCGCCGGCTCAGCGCCACCCTCACAACCGCAGCATTTCTGCGCCCCACCCCGTTTAAAGCCTTGCGAGCCAATCGCACCCCAAACTGCCGGCTGTCCGCAGCCCCTTCCTATCGGCACTACCGGACCCCGCCTACCGCCAATCCTGGACAATGATAAGGGTGATCAACCAATCCCTGCGCGGCCTTGCCCCACCCTGTTAGCTGCTGCAGCCAATTAGAATGCAGCGACCTGCAGAGCTAATAATTGCCCGCTGACCAGGTGGCGCAAGGGGTGAATCGTAAAATGGCGGGTTGGAAAAGACATTTAAAATCCTCTAGTCCAAACATCCTCCTGACACTAATATTTCCCCACTAAACCATGCCCATCACGTACACGTTTATGTCCCATATGTATACGTTTCTTGAACACCTCCAGGGACAATGACTCCACCACCTCCCTGGCTAGCCCTTTGCAATACCTCACCAATCTTTCAGAAAAGAAATATTTTCTAACATCCAATCTGAACCTCCCCTGGAGAAACTTGAGGCCATTCCTTCTTGTCCCATCACTGCTAACTGGGAGAAGAGGCCCACACTGCACTATAACTGCCTTTCAGGTCTTTGTAGGCAGTAATAAGGTCCCCACTGAGCCTCCTCTTCTCCAGACTAAACAATCCCAGTTCCTCAGCTGTTTCCCATAAGACTTGTGCTCCAGATGCTTCAATGCTTTGCTACCCTTCTCTGGACAAGCTCCAGCTTCACAGTGTCTTTTTGTGAGTGGCCCAAAACACAGCACAAAAGGTGTGCCCTCACCAGAGCTGAATACAGAGCAACAATCACCTCCCTGCTCCTTCTCCTGAAACAAGCCAGGATGCCATTAGCCGCCTTGGCTACCTGGATATACTGCTGGTTGTTGAGCCAGCTATCAGCTGATGGTCTGAAATCCTTTTCTTCCACACGGCTTTCCAGACACCCTGCCCCAAGTCTGTAGCATTGCATGAAGTTGTCACACAAGTGCAGGATCCAGCATTGGACCTTGTTTAACCTTGAACAATTGGCCTCAACCCACTGATTCAAATTGCCCAGCCCACTCTGCAGGGCCTTCCTACCCCAAGCAGATGAACATTTCTGCTCAACTTGGTGTCATCCGAAAACTTACTGAAGGTGCATTCAATCCCCTCATCCAGGTCATCAATAAAGATATTAAACAGGATGGGCACCGATATCGAACCCTTGGGAGTACCACTCATGGCCAGTCACCAGCTGGACACGTATCCATTCACCGTCACTCTCTGGGCCCGGCCTCCTACTCAGAAAAGAATGTACCTGTCCAAGCCACTAGCTGCCAGCTTTCCTAGGAGGATTTTGTGGAAGACATTGTTAAAGGATTTACTGAAGTCCAGGTCATCATCAACAGTCTTTACCTCATCCACCAGGTGACAGATCACCCAGTCATAGAAGGAGATCCTGTTGGTCAAGCAGGACCTGCCTTTCATGAATTCATGCTGGCCGGGCCTGATCCCCTGGTTGTCCCACACATGCCATGTCATTGCATTCAAAATGATCTGTTCCACAGCCTTCCCTGGCACCAGGGTCAGGCTGACAGGCCTGTAGGTCTCTAGGTTCTCCCTTTATCACCTCTGATGACCATGACTAAATACCAGCAGCTCCTGAAGGTGCCTGTCCACACCAGGTGCAGATCCAACATCCCTGCACTGCCTTATCAGCTACAGCAACCCAATGAGCGCTATCAGCATGGCTTTCAGGGCTCCATGGCCAGCAAAGAGACAGTCATTTCTGTGAAGATGTTCTGTTCCAGTAGTCATGGATTGCTTCCTCTGTTTTGAGAAAGCATGTTGATAACTTTGTTGTACATACCATCTGTTCTCAAATTCATCTTAACCTTAGCGCAGGTCCTCAAAACCAAGAAAGCCCCTGCTGATGCTTCAGAGCTGTTGGCCGCCTCCCTCTGTCTCTAGCCCTCTGGCCTAGGCATACCTCATGAAACAAAACAGGTCCTGCCTTAGCCCAGGGCCTGAAGACTTTGTGCCTCACCCATAGCTCTCATCTGGCTCTGTTGATGCAAGGCATGTCATCCTACCTGTACTACTGGCTGCAGAACAAAACTTAGATTATTAGATTGTGCTCATTGTATGTTCTTCCTCATTCAAGACATCATAAATAGGTTTGCATCAATAGGAATAACAGCAAGAAAGGAAGGACTGCTTATAAAGATCTGAATAAAATTCTGGTAGTTGGATCTGATCTCCTGGGCTCCAACATAATGTAGAGGAAAGCAGGAAACTCTTTTAACTCAACAAAGAGAATATATGTTATCATCACTTCACAGAGCTCTTAAGCTGAGAAAAGCAGCCAGTCACAGCAGAACTAACAGCAACAAACTTCTAAAGTATTTTCATGAATATGATATGGTAATAGAATACCATGTAATAAATGTTTACCTGGACAAACTTATGAAACCTAGTTTTCTTTCCACAAAGTTTCATAAGAAAAGTTTCAGCCTGGAGAAGAGGAGGCTCAGGGGAGACCTTATAGCTCTCTATAACTTCCTGAAGGGAGGTTGTGGTGAGCTGGGGGTCGGCCTCTTCTCTCGTGTAATCAGTGATAGAACTAGAGGGAATGGTTTCAAGCTGCGCCAGGGGAGGTTCAGGCTGGACATTAGGAAGTATTACTACTCGGAAAGGGTAGTCAGGCATTGGAATGCACTGCCCAGGGAGGTGGTGGAATCACCGACCATGGGAGTGTTCAAGACACGTTTGGATGTTGCGTTGAGGGGTATGATTTAGCTGGGAAGTATTGGTAATGGTTGGACTGGATGATCTTCTAGGTCTTTTCCAACCTCGATAATTCTGTGATTCTGTGAAACAGCAAAAAGTACAACTCCTCATAGAAATGCTACAGTGATAGCTAAAAATTTTACTAGTTAGAAATCAACAAATACAAGATATATTTATATTTTCTAAAATAAATGTAAACCTCTAAAAAAGTTCTTCTTTCTCTGATTCTCTGAATAATGAATCAAAATAAAATTTATATACTGCAGATTTCCAACATTGATTGAAATTGATTAAGTTTGGCATAGGATATTAAAGAGAACCTGTTATATCTATTTGTGAACCTTCACTACACAGTCAGTGTGAGAATCTGAAGTTACACTTACAAGCAGCAAAAAAAAAAAAAAAAAAAAAAAAAAAAAAAAGACTAAAAATACTTAAATGTAACATCCAATGCGAAACCAAGCCTTCCGCCTGAATATTTATAAGGTACACTGAATACATAGTAGCAAGACAAGTGCTATGATGACGGAGCTGCACTTGATGTCTTCATCTCATATTTGCAGTTCTGTGCACCAGTACCTTACCTTCTGACAGCAGGTCACTCAGTCATGATGACCACTGTGTGCCAAAGTTGTTTCTTTATCCTGATTCTCACCGTAAGTCACTTTTTCACGTGTGCAGAACAGCAGGTTTGTAAGAATGTACAGACATTGAATACATAATTTTGTTACTGATAATCATAACAAAGAACATAACAAAGAAAACTCTTCAAACCAAATGATGGTTTAGAAAGCCGACATTAATTTATTGCAACACTGGGCACAGGGACATCTCTCCACCTAGCATGCACACCCCAGAGCTAAATCACCCTCATTACATGTACTTAAACTACAAATCTGCACACAATTTCAGTGAAGTTCCTGCCTATTCTCAGGACTGTCATACATACTACATCTAGCACTGCACTTGCTTCTGCCAATCGAGGGATTGTTGCAAGGGGTCTTCATTGGTATTTTGGTTTGCCCAAATATGATCCTGATGTTGCGGTACACAAATTGTTCTGTGTCTTCTTTTTGTGTAGGTGGCTCTTTGGCACCTTCCTGCAATGTTTACACAAAGGGGTTTGCATTTGGAACCAGACTTGTTTTGTCTTTCATTACTAATTAAATTTTGTATGTCTTTGGCTTCTATTTTCACCAAACGACCCTTTGATTAATTTATTTTTTTAAAGGGCAGAGGTGTCTAATTACAGGAGATATGTATGGAGAACAGAGGATGACGTTTCTCTGCCCCTTACAGCTAAGCCAGTGAAGGACTCCTTGTCTTTTCACCTTTTCTACAGCCACCTTCTCCTCCCCTGACAGGACTCTGGTTTTCCAAAGTGTATGTGCCCTCTGCCTTTAACAGAAACATCCCAAAGGGATCACACAGCTCAAGGTCCTGTCTGGGGGCAGAGGGCCTGGTAGAGGCTATGATGCTGTGTCACTTTTTGGATCTAGTTATTACATGCATTTTCCACCAATGTGATTTGACGGAACTGCATTAATTATGCAAAGTTTTAAACTGAGTAATACAGAGCTACATCAGTGGAGGGGGACTAGGGACCTGCTCATTCTAACCACCATTCTTCTACCACCTTCAAAAGATGAGACAATAGTCTTGTTTTGTCTCCCTTCCTCTAGAACATTCAGTAACTAGCCTCAAATGAGCTATTAGCACACACACAAAAAATATTGTCTTAAAGGACAATTGACTTGATACAGAAGCAGTACTCGGAAAACGTAATAAATAATGAACAGGTAAATAAGAGGTACTATGACTATGATCATTACGTTGAGTCTATTTTACAGCATGCAAGGATACATGCTTGAAGGATATAATCATCCTTTGGCATACTGGCACTCTTTTTTCTACCTAAAGACCAAACTGTCTTCAAATTTTTCTGTTTAGAATTTTAGAGCAACACTAGAAAAGTTTGAAGCATTCTTCAGAGAAACCGAATGAGAAGCATAGCATTTACCAGGCCAGGAGAATTAGATGTAATTTTAAGTTCTGAGAGAGTTCAGCATCTTCAGACTCCTGAATCATGATGCTCTTCTTGAGTCTAAGTAGATGGATAGATGCAGAGGAGTTGCCAGGCCACAGCCTGAACCAGTACACAAAGCACATGAGTGCCTAGAGCTGGGGGAGCCTAGATCCACTCTTCCTCTCACCCCTTCCCAGCGGTGCTTCCAGGAGCATGTATGCAGTCTGAGTCTGCCTGGGTTTCTGCTTCCCCTCCTCCTCCTTCTGGCACCAGAGTTCAAACCAGAGAAGGCTGCATTCCTTGGCTCACCCTTTTTCTTCCCCAAACAGTTGCTGAAAGGAATTAATTCACCCCTCCTTCTTTGATATCACGTCCTCTGGTGCCTGTATCTCAAATAAAGGTTCTGTCATCACCTTTGTTTGCTTTACAATAGAACACAGATCTTTTTCATTGTTCTGAATGCTTACTGCCTATTTTTTCACTGTTTTTGTTCCCTGTTGTAATAAAAGGTGTACTTCGTATCAGCGTTCAATTAGATTTGATCTGATGATAAGCATGTATAACATTTTGAGAAAACATTTTATTGTTTCTACATTGTAGCAATTGGACAGATCAATACAATAGGAATGGCGTTACAACAAAGGTGCAATGATGGAAGGACTGGCACAACAGAGAGATTCTATAAAGGAAGGGAAGAAGGTTGCTCACCAGTATCAGAAGATTCTAAGTTTGCAGGGCAAAGCTTCACCAATACGGTATTTCCAGGAAGAGACCCTTCCCCAGTGGCAATCAGCCCTTAAATGAGGTCTAAGAGAGGTGCAGCCAGGCTCCACCCCTTCTGGTCACACAGCTGAATTGCCTTCTCATGTGCTCCCAGGGCTGACTCAGTCGTTTCCCCAGGTGACCAATTAGTGGTTCAGGCTGTAACTCAACAGTTACCATAAATACATTAACTATAATGTCAGAGCTTTTACAAATTAAGTTAATAGGTTATAATCAAAATAGTATCAAGAGAAAATTAATTTAATTTGTTAAGATGATATAGCTCAGATGACTATTTTAGAATTGCTTTTATATAATGCGGCCTGAACCGTTAGCTTTATACATATGATTGTATGTACTGAAAAGCAGAATGTTTAAATCCCTTGAGGCCATGCACATTCTATGCGTATTTCTTTCTCCAGCAGTTGGGAGATATTTAGTGACATACTTCTATCTTTACCACACAATATGCACAGTTTTTTATACTGTGCCACAGCATTCATTCTGTCAGTCACAGGAGTTTCCCCATGAGGTACATGTACTCTTGAACATTACTTACATGGGTTTGGAAAATTATGAAGAGTATTCAGTTTGCATTTGGGATGCAACTACTTTCATAAATAAGTCATTAGTTCCCCCACATAAACACTGTTCTCTTACAAGAACCCTCTTTAGGTTGTTTTCAAGGCTTTAAGTCTTAAGTGGACCCAAACACGTGGAAACCTGTTCAGTTGTTTTGGAAATGAAAATTACTGCTGTGTTTTCTTTCCAACCCAGCTTCATGGCTTCTCCGAGTATCTGACACTAATTTCAAAATTTACCAATGATATAAGTAATATGAGTTACTGATTTCATAATCTGCAATTGGTACAACTCAGTGTGATAGCACAATAGGCAGCACATTATCTTCATCTTAGTTAGTTGATTAGCCTTGTACCAAAAGTCCTCCATTTGGAGGACCACCAAATGCAGTGTCTCCTGCATTTTGGCACTACTTAAGAACACAGAAAAACAGCATAAAATAAACAGTACCACTGTATCTGATGACACCAAGACCCTTTTTCATTCCAAATAATGAGATTTGTAAATAATTTAGTACATGAAATACAGTGGCTTTCAGATTTCGTAACTTCCACCCTATATGACATACTTTTACCAGATAAGGCAAAATGCATATACGCCACTACTTTCCAGGTTATTCCTTCTCATCATCACATCTTTCACTGTTCACACTCTCACTACTCATGTGGATACAAATCTTCGCTTGCTGTGCCAGGAGCAGCCCTGCAGCTGCAGTCTGGGCAATGCTGTTTATGTATGCTTGCAAAACTGTCGTAGGTCTTGGGATGCAAGGTATAAATGTACCTAAACAGCTGTATTAAACTAGAAACGACAAACCCACAAATATTAACGTGCTAACATGAGTAACCTGCTGAAGCTCTAAGCACAATATATGTTTAAAAAAAAAAAAAAAGTAACCCCATGGTTCAGGGACCTCCTGGCACCCCTCAAAGGCCAGCACGCACCCCAACCATCATGACGCCGCGTTTCACAGAGCGCTAGTTTGCCTGCCCAGCCCCGCTGGCACCACCCGCCGCGCGCGCCTCACCCCAGTCCCGCGAGATTGTGGCCCCTTTAAACGGCGCGCACGCTGAGGCGCTACCATTGGTCCGGGTGGCTCAGTAACAACAGCGCGCGCCAAACTGAAGAGGGCTATTGGCCACGCCTTCTCCTCTTCGTCCCACCCATGCTCTCGCGGCGGGCCAATCAGAGAGGGAGAGAAGCGCGGCGCGTCGGGGCAGACCCGCGGCCCGCGAGCCCACTCAGTTTCGAATTCTGCCGGTGGGCCGGGCGCCGGCCCAATGGGGCTACAGAGGAGAGGCCGAGTCCCACTTGGGCCCCGCCTCCAAGGGGCGGGTCGTCCAGCTTCTCGCAGTTCAATTGGCTGGTGCGAGCTGCTGCTCAGTGACGCCAGAGCAGAGCTCGGTGATTGGCTACGCCCAGGCGCGAAATGTAACGCGGGAAAATCTCGGGCTCTGCGGGTGTGGAGGGGTTGCGGTGTTGGAGACAGCGGCACTTCTTTGCGCGTCGCTGAGACCGAGCTGCGATTGGGGTCGACGCCGCTTCGGAAAGGTGCGGGGGTGCTGCGGTTCTTGCGATGGCTGGGGGCAGCTGCTGACTGCGCGGGTCCGCTCGGAAAGGGAGAAGGTGCCGAAGGCTGGCGATGAGTGGCTGAGGCGCTGCCGGGCAGTGCCAAGCAGGAAGCTCCGTGTCTCTCCATTCTTCCCTGCGGCGTGGGTGAGCAGAGTTCTCCGCGCCCGCGATCCCTTTCCCGCAGCAGCCAGTGTAGCCATGTCGGAGCGGCCACTGGGCCCGCCAGTGGTCCTTTGCCAGGACTCACCCAAGCGTATCTTGGTGTCGGTGATCAAGACCACTCCAATCAAGCCGCCCCCGCGGCGGGGCGGTGAGGAGCCAGCGCCCGCCCCGGCCGTCCCCACTAGTCCCGGCTTCAGCGACTTCATGGTATACCCGTGGCGCTGGGGCGAGAACGCGCACAACGTCACTCTCAGCCCCGGCGGGCCCGCCGCCACCCCCGTCCTCTCGTCTGTCCAGCAGCCCCGCGGCGCTGTGGCGGGGGATCCCACCCAGGACGATGAGGAGTCCGGCAGCCCGAGCGACGGTGGACGGCGCCGGCACCTGAAGGTAAGGACCGCGAAAACGGAGACGGCGCAGGCGGAGGGAGGGTGCCGGCGGAAGTAAAGGATGGCCGCGGGCCGCAGCCCCTCCCCCGCCTCCCCTCCTCCCGGAGATTTAAAATGAGATCACTTCCGGCAGTATCGCGCGCGTTGCGGGGGCACCACCAGTGGAGGCGGGGTCATCGGGTAGTCCCCCAGCAGGACCGCCCGCAACGGTCGTGCTTACGGGAGTAACGGCCGCAGTGTCGCGCGCGGCGGGAGCTGCCCCCATCTTCTGATTCCACCTTCTCTGGCCGCTGCTCCAACGAACTGTGGAAGAGCCCTGATGCTGTGGGTGGTGGGGCCTTGCTTCTGTGCTTGTCCCCTGTGAACCACCCTGCAGAGGGCAGAATAGTTCTTAGGGGTGGGGGTGCCTCATGTTTTTTTTTTTTTATAGGGCTTGGCTAAGAGCTAAACAGTTGGAACTCTAATGTCCCTAAGTTACCCGATGTCACTAACTAAAGATAGTTGCAAGGAAGGTGCTGTTTGTGAAGGTGGCTTCTTGGTTAGCTTTGTTTCTGACTTCTGGGGAAGCACAGCCCTTCAACATTCTGCTTCTCTCCTCATAGGATGGCTTACGGCGTGGCCGGCCAAGAGCAGATACGGTCCGTGAGCTGATAAATGAAGGAGAGCACTCCTCTAGCAGGATCCGTTGTAACATCTGCAACAGGGTGTTTCCAAGAGAGAAGTCACTGCAGGCACACAAACGCACTCACACTGGTAAGTGAGGAGGTTAACGGGTGACATGGGCAGGTGACCAAGCAGCTGAGGAGGGAAAAAATAAACGCCGTACTCATCAGCTTGCGAGTGTAATGGTTAAACCAGTCATGCTTCTCTCCCATGCTTGTTAATGAAAGCAAGGGAAAGTCTTTGCAACTTTTCTTTGTGACAGGTGAGTATAGTAGCAGTTTAGCTATAGCATTGGAAACACATGTGAATTTTTTATCTCCTCCTTCCATAGATTCTCTTAGAGGGAGAACAGCTCTTAAGCTTGGTATGCTGTTCTTGGTAGGATTTATTTTAGTCTTATTACTTCTGCTGAGACTTCTGTTTCCTTTTCACTTGTGCACTTTTTAAGTAGTGATTAACTGAAGTGGAAGAGGAGGAATTATTTAAAAATGGCTGGTGACTTTTACAGTGTAGTACTAGGTAGCTTAAGGTTGAGGAAAGATGACTCTACAGTTGTCTCTGCTAGCATCTACTTGTTTTGGATTCACTTTCTGGAGCACAGGTAATCACTGCTAATTTACAGATCTGCGCATACAGAGAAGTTCTAGAAGTAACATGACTAAGTTAAGATCCGGTATAATCTCATTCAATACCCAGACAAAATAGAAGCAAAAGATAAATGTTTTTATATCTAGCAAGTACTTTTTTTTCCCCATCAAGTTGTAATTTTTCACTTTCGCAGAGAAATGTGAGCTATGATACTGTATACCAACATGATCAGTGGTTGAATGGAAAAACAAAAAACCTTGGCTCCTACAGATTTTTTTTTTGCTGACTCAAGCGTATAAGGTTAATCTAGTTACCAGTCTTAAGCGCAAGTTTCCTTATCCTCTTGAGTCTTTCATTTCACGTGCTGGAATTAGTTGTTGAACTTGTATGTTAAATATGAATGACTTAATTGAGCAGAACTTACCCTAATGTTACTCTTTTGACTTAGTAAGTCACTGTTACCTTTGTTTTGTCATCCTTTCTGAGCAGTGCTGGCATGGAGCTCCTTTGTGTAGTAGAATGCAATCAAATTCAGACAGGAAGAAGATGCCTGTTATTTATCTCAGTTCTTCTCATCATAGTTTGCATGGAGAAGTCATTTTTAATAGATGGTTTAGAACTTCTGTAGCTGGATTAAGTTTTTCATGTTCCCTCCATGTTACTATTAAAACTTTTTTCAAGCAGTCTACGTAAATTCAATAGTGAGATATTGCAACTTCTTAACCTCAGTTACTTTACACTAGTTAAGTCCGTGTTAATGATAATACTTCTGTGGTTACAACTTGAGTTACATTATTTATCTATTTACTGAATTTACTTTCTATGTTTCTTGCTCTGTAGGCACATGTTTTCACATGGACAAAGCTTATGTAATGCTATGTTAGAAGCTTGAGTTTAAAAAAACAACAACACCACAAGAAGTCATTTCAGTGTTTCCCTTGGGGTTGGGGGGAAAACATATTATCCAGCAGTGCTGAATATCTGTTTGGGGGGAAAAGCTGAGCTCTGCTGTCTGGTACACTGAGGCTCTTTGAGTACACACCAGTTTCTGAGTATGTTAATGGAGAGCTTGCTTGTATAAACCTCAAGCTGAAGGTGATCACTGTACTATGACTCTGCTTTTCTATTCCACTTGATTCTGCTTTTTTATTCAGCTTTCACAAATCTGTTCTGTTGTTATTTTTAAGGTGAAAGACCTTATTTGTGTGACTACCCAGATTGCGGGAAAGCTTTTGTTCAGAGTGGGCAGCTCAAAACTCACCAGCGTCTCCACACAGGGGAGAAACCTTTTGTCTGCTCAGAGAATGGTGAGCCATCAAATAATAACTTGTGGCTTTCAGAATCAAGGGCCATCTAGTACTAAAAATGTATGCACATTCACATTGCAGCAATCTGTCAAATCTTTGGATCTTAACATTGGAGGAGATTCTAGGGAAGAGAGGAACTAGAATAATCTGCATAATGATGCAAATATGTATCTAAGAATTGCCTGTGTTGTTACATAAGTTGCCAGTACTCTTGTCAGTTGATAATAAAGTGTGAAATGATTGGGCATGTTATTACTCTTGCATATAAAAGTTGCTGTTTTCTAAATCTCACTTTTTCTATAGTGAAGAAGGCTGGATTCAGCAGCAACTGGATTGTATAGATACTGTGCTTACATGGTGGTTGACTGCTTTCTGTAATATGTTGTTATTGTTTTTTAAGGCTGTTTGAGCCGATTCACACATGCAAACCGCCACTGCCCCAAACATCCATATGCCCGACTGAAGAGGGAAGAACTTACTGACAGACTGAATAAAAAACAGACTGCTGACAATAAAGCTGTGGCTGAGTGGCTAGCAAAGTAAGTTTCTTTAGACAACCATAAAAGTGGTCTGGAGAAAGCACTCTATTCTTAGGGGCAAAAAAAAACTCCCAAACACATGCAAAAACATGTGCACGCAAAACCAACTAGCAAAGAACAAACCAGAACTGGTATTCGTCTTGTGTTACTCAGTCCAGCCTTGCCTCTAAGACTCACAAAATCTAGTTTAAGGCAAGACTCCTCACAAGACTTTTGTTTTTAGTTTGCTTAATTGTTTCCTTGCTTGAGCATGTGCTAATACCTTGTTAGTTAGTGGCTATAGTCTTCCTACTGAATTTGCATTTATATGAGGATCAAAAATAGGGTATACATGAATAGCCTGCTGAGGATACCATGTGACAGCATGATATATCATAGACGTTGCTTGGGCACTTCACATTTAAAATGCCTAATAAAGGTTTCTGACAGCTTAAATACTACCATTATAAGATCTGAGAGAGAAAACTAAATGCAATGTTGTGCCATATACAAGGTAAAAAAAATAAATAAAAAAAATTGAGTGTTTTGCCAGTTTTGAATGGTTGTTACATGTGCTGAACGTATTTAAAAAGCATTTTTCATGTTTGACTTTGTAGGTACTGGGAGACTAGAGAACAGCGTGCTCCTGCTTTGAAAAGTAAAACAATCCAGAAAGCTGATCAGGAACAGCAGGACCCAATGGAATATCTTCAGTCTGATGAAGAGGATGATGAAGAGAAAAACAGTGCTCACTCAGCTGCTCGCCGTCGCCGCCTCCAGGAACAGCGTGAACGAATGCATGGCGCCTTGGCTCTAATTGAGCTTGCAAACCTAGCTGTGGCACCTCTGCGACAGTAGATGCGAATGGAATTTGCCTGTATAAAATGTATTTCCTGGTGGCACTTAACCAGTTAGATCCTGGGCATACGCTAAGCACCTTATTTGCTTGTTATAGGCTGCTATTCTGTAGAACTTATGAAGAATGTCGTTGCTCCATAATATGGGGTAAGAGAATTGCACTTTTTGTAAGGATAAAGATAGTTGTAAAGTTTCTAAGTATTTTTGTAAATAGGGGACTGCATAATGCAGGGTTAACAAAGTTCACGTGGGAAGCTAGATTTTGCAAGGTTAACTCATTTGACGCAGTTTTCACAGGAAGCACTTTCTGAACAGTGTTTATGATTAGCAGGATGGTATGGTACATGTGGCCAAAGAAGGCTGACAAAAAGAAAAGTATTTATCTGAACTATTTAAGCAAATTTATATTAAGTGATAGGTCTGAAGATACTGTAAGCACCAGTGAAAAATATTTTTCTAATATCAGTGCATTTGTTTTTTTCTTTTTTTTTTTGTTACCTTTTGTCACTGAAGTAGGAGGCAAAGCTTAGTTATTGTGACTTGTAGAGGGGAAGAAACTGCTTCATGCAGATAAATTGTAGAATAGTTCACACACTTCCCTGTGACTGCTCAAGATATGAGGCTTGACTTTGTTATTTTACATTCTCTGATTTGATCTCAGCAGAATCTCTTGGTAGCACTTGTTATTCCTAATCCATGATGTTAGGAACTTTTGCACATTGTTGGTTTTATCTGAAAATGATTAGTCTTGCAAAGTCTAGACAAAGGTAAAGAATTGATATTTTTTCAGATGTCTTTGGACCCTGTAGTGATTTGGCACTTGTTTTCGTTAATAAGGGGGGTATTTACAGGGTGTTGTGGATTTGTAGTAAACTATTCTAAATCTCTTATTAGCAAACACTAAGTTTAAACTCTTGCTTTTACATGTTTATTAGCACATAGAAGCCCCTGTACTTTTGTGCATAAAGCCACCTTATTGCTTTACTTAAGGATAACATGCCGATTTTGTGTTCACTAACTTTAGCACAGCTATCAGTTAAACACTGCAGAAAAATATTCACTATACAACTAGAAAATAGGCTTCCAAAGATAGTTACAAGTGTGTTAACAGTGTGATTTCATGTATTTCCCAAATAAATGAAGTTACGGAACGCTGCTTAGTAAACTCAAATGCTGATATAGAATGTTTAGTGAAATATTTTGTTACTTGTTGAATGTTGTGTATTTGGGAATACCATTGTGTCATGGTAATCTTTTTCTGTATTTTGCTTGCAAGACAACCAGAGAATCATGATATGCTAACAGTATATTGTTCTGAAAGTGAACTTGTTTTTTCTTTTTGCAGTTGAGCTACTGCTTTAGGGGATATTAAACATTTACTGTCCTGCTTGCTCTTAGCTCTTCCTTCCCTCTGAAGGTCAGAAAATTCAGATGAGAAGGGAAGCCGCTTTCCTCTCATTTAAACAAGAGGGAAAATGTTACCAAGCACAAGGAACAAACTGACTAGATGCCTAGAGGTTTTCCAGAATGGTAGTCTCTTTTTATATCAGGAATCTGCTACTGTTGAATTATGGTCTTTGTTCATCTCTTGATAGAAAACCCATTAACCGAGTTTGTTTATCATTACGTGTTGATTCACTTGACTTAAAAAGTCATTGGATATTTTTTTAAAAAGCATATGTAATATAATTAGTTTTGTCCTAGTTATATAGTTTAACTACTGTTTTCAACTCCTAAACTCAGCTGTCATCAGGCTCATTTAACTCTTTTGAGCTGAAAAATATGTAACACTTCATAGTCATTCCTGGTGCCTGAGCCTATGTAAAATAGGTAACTCAGGATACAGATTTATATTTCTTCAAATAATGATATTCACTGTTCAGTTTGCAAGGAGCCTGATCCCAAATGAGCCCTCGGCGTGAATCTGTTTTTCTGATTTGTAACTCAGAATTGCTTCAGAGCAGTATTTCACAGGACATTCAATTGCTGTAATTGCCAGCCAGTTGCAGAATGAAGTCAAAACTTCAATAGATTACATTTTTTTTCCCCCTTCCAGTCAGCTGTAGCGCTTTGGTCAACTAGGAGAGTATTTCTTTCAGTATAAGTATGCTGAATTCTACTTAGATGTAGACAAAATTCAGACATTTCAAGCTGTTTTGTGTTGTGACAAGTTACTGGTAAAATATCAAGTTAAAAAATTGAGATGTGGAAGACTGCTTTATATATTAAGAAGTGATTGCATTGAAGAAATCTTGCAGATTACTATGAGTAATGTATGAGTTAACAACAAAACAGTGAATGTGTTGTCACTTCGGTACTTGCTTTGAATAAAAGTTTGGTTTAATTTTGAAGTTTAGTCAACATGAGTGCTGTTTTAGTTTTTCCATTCTCCCTTCTTTACTACCAGCCTGACATGTCACAGAACAGAGTGGTTTGTTTGTTGAAATTTTACACACATTCACTATCTAGAGCATGTCCTGAGTCCCTTCCATCCCTACTTCTTGTCCTGTCCTCCACTCCCTCTCACTTGACAAAATGTTGAGAATTTTTGAAAATAAAGCCCAGGCCTATTGTGTCAAGGCAGCCCCTAACAATTAAGCAGACAGGCTAGAGGCTGGAGCAGCTTTTAGAATCCAGACTGCGGTGACTCACTGCTTTGTCTGGTTGGCTGCTTTTAACATCTCAATCTGAGCATGTGTGCTTCTAGACACTGGAATTCGTATCTGCTAGTACAGAACTCTTCCTTGAGGAGACTGGTTTAAAATTAAGGAAGCGGGTTTCACACTTTCAAGGGCAGTACTTTGAAGTGATGACACGGGCGCAGCATGGGACGAGGGGATACGTTCCCGCATGAGATGACCGGGTGCGGACAGAGCTCTCCGGCGCCCCACCCGTCCCGGCCGCCCTACCCGCCCCGCGCCACCAGGGGAGGACCTGCAGGCCTGCTTGCCGGACCGGGCCGCGGCGGCTACCCGTGTAGTGTTCGGACAGGGCCTGGCCCACAATGACCCCCGGGCCCGGTGCGGGGTGGCCGGGGAGAGCCGCCTTGGCGCTGCCCAGGGTGTTCTCGGCCGTTTTCTACGGAACGTACTCCTTCCTCATAGTGTTGGTGAGCAAGGGCCGTCTCAGCGCCCACAGGTGAGGGGCGGCAATCGCGCAGTCAGGGCTGTTGCCTCACTTCCGCAGGGCCGCCACCCCGCGGTCCCCGGCGGCGCGAACCAAGCGGCGCAGTGCGCACCCCCGACGGAAGCGGGCGGTCGCGGGCTGCTGAAGCTCGGAGCGAGAGTGGAAGCGTGCGCTTGGCCGAAGTGCCGCCGTCAACAGCGCACGGAGAGGGGCGGGGCGGGGCGGGCTCTGCCGGCCGCAGATCGGTTCGCTACGTGCAAGTGGTCCTGTAATTTCCAGTGGTGAGCATGGTGCTTCGCTGGCAAAGAACCCGATAGTGCTGTTTCGCTTACTATTGCTGACAGAGCACAGAGGTAGAGATGTGCAGGGTGCGCACCAGTTGCTGCTCCTCAGCACCTCGCCTGAAAGGGAGCACAGTGCCCTGTGCCTTAAGGTGCTGGTGGACCCAGAGGGCAAGATAGCTGTAGAAGTACGCAGAACCAGATTAAGTCTGGCTGGATGGGGTCCTGATTAGCCTACTGTGACCACAAGCCCCAGAGGTGGTCCTCGGGAAGTCCTGGGTGGCTGTTGTCATGGTGATCTTAATGCCGACAGTAGAGCAGCAGGTTCATCGCAGCTGTCATATTTTCCCTCCCGTAGGAAGGTGCAGATTAGTTCCTCCATTCAGATAGCTACTAGGTCTCATGGACAAAACCTTTGCTCATCCACATTTGGAAGTGGTTGTTTCTTGGTAGCCAGGTGCTTGTAAACAGCCAGCTGATGTTTAGGTACTGACAGACAAGGGTTGGCAGTCACTTTAGTAAAAGGAGTCTTCCCCAGCATGGTGAAGATGACCTTTCTCGTTGGATGTAGCTGGTGGGCTCTGTGGATCAGTCAGGGCAGAGCTCTGTGCTCTGCTGTGTGTGTATGCATGCTGCAAGCATGGCGGTCCCAGCTGTGTCCCTGATGCTGACAGCCATCTGACTCTCCTGGAAGAACCTTTCTTTTCTCAGGTAGCCAGAAAAATGAACTTGAGAAGGCCTCTTGGTCATACTGACACTGAAGACCCGCATCTTTGACTTGGTGAGGAATTCTATATAGAATCACAGTCCTGTACCTGTATTCTCATCAATAATATACTTTACTTAATGTTTGCTTTGATTTTGTTGTATTTTAGCCCATTGTGAGCTAAGAACAGAAATAGAAGAAAAAAGGCAGAAAAAAAGCAAATCCAAATGTTTTTTAGCACTCAGTACTATTTGAATGTTACAGCTGTATGTTGCATCTTCCAAAAATGATATATGATGCAAGTCATGTTTTTGTTTCATGGTGGTTTTCATCTTACCATCAGCAGCTTCTTGTAACACACCCATGAAAAATATTCCAAGACAGTGTGACCATTGGTAAACCTAAATTTATATAACGAGTGTGTTAACACTGCTAGGGGTTCCTAGGGCTCCACTGCTCCAAAAGTTCTGGAGAAATTTCTGGGGCATAAGTGAATGAAATCTCCACATTTGTATGGTGTAGCTGCAAGTGCAAACAAAAACACAGTTTAGATGTCATATGATTATAAATGGAAGTCCTATCTCTTGTGTTCATTCTACCCCCTAATACATATGACTCCTATGGCCTTCCTGCTGCACTTCAGAGTGCATTTACAGAAGCACTGGAACAAGTTGCCTGGAGATGTGGTGGATGCCCCGTCCCTGGAGGCATTCCAGGTTAGGCTGGACCAGGCTCTAAGCAACCTGATCTAGCTGTAGGGGTCTGTTTGTTGCAGGGGAGTTGGACTAGATGGTGTTTAAGGGTCTTTTCCAACTCAAGCTATTCTATGATCCCATATTTCTGTAATTCTTTTGTTAATACTGCATTCTTGTTGCAGTGCTTCTTTGAGAAATACAGTTCTTAGCATCCAAAGCAGCTCTGGGAGGCCTCAGTAATAAATCACTGCCACATCAAGGAGTTCTGTGGAAAATTACAGAGCTTGAAGACAGGGTACATTCCTGCTAGGCACTCACTTGTACAGATGTGTACAGAGAATGAACAGGATTTGATTTCAGATTCCCTGGGTTCAGATTTGTGTGTGACCATCCCTGACAGAGCAGTCCTGCAAAATACTGCTGTCTTGCTGGAATGACACAACTGTTATGTTTGGGGAGCACCTTGAGGATTTTGGTCAGCGGGGCTCCGGACATTTCTGTGGTAGCATAAAGCATTGAACCCTAACACATAATGTGTTTGCTTGTACTTCACTGCATTATTAATTTTTAATGATGTAAATTTTAAGGCAGAAAATGGAGACTCAGGTTCTTCATGTGTACTGCTAAGGTTCCTGCTTTCTTAACATTCAAGCATTTGTGCTTTCAGCTAAAGCTGAGAGGATATGGCAGGAATTTAACTGTGAGCAAAGAGTAAATGTTTCTACAACATTTACATAGCTACTTTATTCTTAGAAGTACACATTGTTAGTGTGTTGGTCTGTGGAGATAAGCTTTCACGTTAGAGCAAATGCCCTGCACGGTCTCAAGATGTGCAGCGTATACATAAGGTGATTCCAAAACTTATGCTTTGTTTGAGTACACCAACTATGTAAACTTAAAAAAAACTTAAAAAATTAAAAAAATTAAAAAAAATTAAAAAAATTAAAAATTAAACTTAAAAAACTTACAACTATGTAAACATAAAATAGACCAAAACCAACTAGCTCTTTAAAATTGATCAGCTAGGCTTATGCTGTGTTATTTGAATGTGGCTTGTGTTCTGCTGCACAAATACCATACTAGGACTTCAGTGAGTGTTGTGGTTCACGAGCTCTTGTGGTCATTCACATGCACTAGATTTGAACTACTCTTTTATTTTATTTCTCTCTCTCTCTCTTTTTTTTTTTTTTTCTTTCTCCTGTTTTCCTTGTCTGTTGTTAATGTCTGTTTATGTTTTTCAGATTTCCATCACCAATTTTTCTTGGAATTGGACAGGTACATTCACAAGTAAAGCATACTGTATGTACTCATTATTCAGTAAGTTAAACTAATGATAGCACAAAGATATATTGAGGGGTGAAATCTCTCAATAATAAGAAGATCTCTCAATAATAAAGAAGAAATCTACTTCTTTCATTAGATGCATGGTAAGAGTGAATTGTTTTAGTGAAATGGTGGAAATCTCATGTCATCTCTGACATCTCCACTGTGAAAAAGAGTAAAATGGCTTGCAAAGTTTGCTGTCCCAAGGGGGAGAGAAAGAAGGATCAATATATCTGTATTTCTCAAACAACTGCACTTCTCATTTTCATACAAAACCAAGGAGTAGAAAATAAGACAATACTTTGTATTAAGGGCAGTGGTATGGCCTTGTTTATTTGCAGAACCTGAGACTTGGTGGCATTTCTATATTTTGTTGACCAGTTCTTCCAAGATTTCCCTAACACTTTGGAAGGAGCAGGTAGCATGATGCAATATGTAAGTTAGTAAATCATGATCCCACTCTGTCCTTGTAGACAATTACTCTTTCCTATACAAAGAAATTTCTTTCTTCTGCCCGGTGGCTTGCATTAAACTCTTACAATGTTGAAGATGCTCACTCTCCTTCATTCTTATCATACCTTTATTTTTTAGTGTTCACTTTACAATGGACTGACCAGTATACATCCCCCCCTTCTCACATTAACAAAAATGCTGTAGGAATAATTTTGCAGACTGAACAACACTCTGTGTGCAAACAGCGTGATTTTTATAGGATCATGCCCTGTTTTATTTTTACAACTTATTAAGCACTTCTTATTTCACAAAGTACAACTAATTATCTCAAGCCATAAAACCTTGCGTATTGTACTTTAAATAAATAACAGGCAAAATTTTAAGAATAAAACATTATTCCAGTCTATGCACTGTACACTGTACTGTTCATTGAGCAAAATACACAATATCTAGCATCTGTCAAATGTACATAAAGATTTTGTTTTTGAAGCAGTTCTTCCGTGATACATTATGATTTTGTTCTTACATGACTTCTTGGTTTTCATTTTTATTTAGATGGCAGCCACTATACTTATCTTGTATGTGTCAAAACTAAATACAATTATACACTTTCCTAATTAGGGAAGAGTATACCCATGAAGGTAAGGATTACCAAGGTTGTGATATTAATTAGAAAATATTGCCTTCTGTAATGGGTGTCTTTCTACATGGCTTGAAAACTTTTTTCTTTTTTTTTTAATTTATCCAAGACAAGGTAGAAAAGAAGAGCAGAAAACAGTTTTGTGTTTATTTATCAAATATCATTATCTGCATCTTTTTTTCATTCAGTATTCAATTAGATCATTTTCATTTCACTATGATATTCTTGCCTTCTGTCTGCAGAGAAATCCAGTGTCATTTGGTTATGGGAAAAGATGCTGTAACTTTATACAGCTGGATGAACTTTTTCAGATTTCTGAAGTACTTTTTTGAATGTATACAGCTCACTGCACGGTCAGTGGGAGATCTGTGGGAGATCTGTGCACCAAATGAAAGAGGAAGTGCTGCTTGGAAATATGAATAGGGCATGTGATATATCGATAGAAAACAAATATGTCATAGACAAAAAACAAAAAAGCTACAGTTGTATCCAGATGTAACATTTCAGCTGCAAACAAGGGGCTAAATGCCTACTGGAAATGCGATAGGTAGGTTCTGGCTGCGCTGTACAGTCCATACATGTGTGTGTGGTCCAAAGATGCAGGAGAGAATGACTATGAGACACTATGTTTTATTATTTCATATTGGGAATTAGGATTTGAAATGACTACAGAATTTTCTTTCCTTTTTTTTTTTTTTTTTTTTTTTTTTTTTTGCGTAAGCCTGCATACCGATGATATCTTGAAGAATACTGGTCATTATTTTTTCAGAGATAGAGTTAGCTCCCAGCTCTGGTGCAGTGTTCAGATAACCTAGCTTTTCAAGCCAGCTTCTCTTTTGCAGAATTTTGTTTTACAGTCAGTATTAATTTTACTATGAGTGTGTCTCAACTATTGATGAATGCTGTATGTTCTTAATGCACATTGAAATCAGCAGTATTTTAGAAATCTCGTAGGAGTATTTGTAATGTTGATTATAAAATGCACAATCCACATTTTTTATTTAAAATGAATGAAGGTTTCCCAATGAGTGGTTCTGAATTCCACTTGTAAAAAACCTTTTGAGACCTTGAGAAATGTCTTCCCTCTTCATCCTGTGTTGATCCCACTACTCTTCCCTGCTGTACCCTTTATTTTAACATAAGTATGTAGAAAAGCATTAAAGAACAGCATCCTTTTTGTTGGCTCTAATAACATATATCCTTTGGAAGGCCTTCCTGGATATGCTGGGAGCACCCAGTGTTTGTGCATTGCTTGCAGTGCTGGATTTGACTAGGCACAGTGAAGCAGATGAATTGGTCTTTGTTGGCATCTTTACTTTTTAAAAACCATTGATTTGCAGTCTTTTGACAGCTTTTGCTTTCATTGACACAAAGATCAGTGCTGTGTTTAACTCCTAAACTGGTTTATAGCCTCAGTGCTTTCAGCTGAAATTCTGAAGTAGCAAGGTACTTAACTTTACTGAGAAAGCCTTGGAGTTCTTGAGCCATTTTAAGAAAATATTTCACTGGTCTGTGACAATATGAAGTTGATTGCACTTTGTCTGTACTTTTCTCCTCTCTTTTGTAGAAGAAAGACATAATTTTAACATAGGTAAAATGAGTCTCATTCCTCTTCCATCCTTTTCTAGCATGCATAGCTTTGAGAACACTTGGCCTTTGACAAGAACAAAATCTCCCAGTGTGAATGTAGGCATAGCATCACCAACTATTAGACACTATAGAGTATGGGACATGTTTTGTTCTTCTGATAGCAAATAGGACTAGATGTGCATACCACCTCTGTTCCCATTTATTACATTGGCTTGTTTTTATTTTATGCAACATTTATATAGTAGGTAAATAACAATTTTGAACTGCATCTGTCTGTTGGGTAGGAAAAAGTACATGAATTCTTGTACATTTTCTTAACACTCCAAACTTCTGTTATTTTTTTCTCTGTATTGAGTTAGCCCTTTGTATTTTTGTGAGAGTCAGTCTTGTTATGCTAGAAGAAATGGTAGAGTTTGGTTTGAAATGGTAAAGTTTAATTTACCCCTAAATATTTTTCTTTCAATTCTAGTGTCTCACCTAACATAACTCATTAGGTAGATCTAAAATGATATATCTTCCAGGCATACTAATATATGTGAAGAACGTAGAGAAGCACACCTATAGCTAATTCTCTTTTTTATGCCACCTGTTCTCTTGCTTATTCTGCTACTGCTATTATTACTACTTTTATACCTAAAATCTAAACATTAGGATACATATTAGTCTGAAGGTGATAGTAATTAAAACAAAATAGATTAAAATTTACTTTAAATCAGGTCAGTCTTGTTAGAGATAAATTGCTTTTGTTCCTGTGAAATCAAGTGAAGTCAGAAATGGTAACCTGAACAAGAGCTGTAGATCAGTTTGCAACAGTTACATATTTTCGCCTAAAAAAAAGCAACCCAAAAAGAAACCTCTTTCTTGCTCAAACCTACTAAACCATTATCTAATATTACAGTTCTCAAATTCTGTCAATTAAAGTTTCTCAACAGTGCTTCAAAATATAATCATCCGAGTTGTGCTTTTAATTTTATCACAGTTGTTTCTTCTGCCTCTGATTTATGTTGGAAACCACATAAGTGGATTATCAAGTACCAGCAAACTCAGGTATAGTAAGTTACAAATAAACTTCTTGGATTTTCCCCGTTTCTTTTGTGGGGGTAAAAATTGCTGAAGAAAGACACTGCATAGGGACTTCAGTGCACATAATATCTGTCTGTCTTAACACCCAGTACTAGTTTAAAACTTACCCAGACATTTGACCTGTTTTGAGAATTTGTGCTTCTTTTAAGGGGAGCTTTGCCACACCTGACTGAAAGTCAGAGTGTTCCTCCATGACCATGAAAATACTTTACATATTTTCAGGATCCTTTCCCCTCATACTCTAGTGTTCAGTTTTTCCTAGATGACTTATTCATAGGACTTTAAAACTGCAAGAAATTTTTAAAGGAAGAGGGATGCGAGAAAGATTTATATGATGATGGTGTTGCAGGTTATTTAGAACACTCACTATCCACTGTGTAGTTGGATGGCGGCAGTGGTGTTGCTGAGTTCCAGCAGGCTGTGGGGAGCCTTTTGAAGGGCTTGTTGGCTCCTCTGTGCCCATAAGCAGAGATCATAGAATCACAGAATGGTTTAGGTTGGAAGGGATCTCAAAGGCCACCCAGTTCCAACCAACCACCAGGCAGTGGTGCCATGGGCAGAGCAGACCATCAGACCCGGACCTAGGACCCCATGCAGCCTGGCTGTGAACTCTTCTAGGGATGGGGCATACACAACTGCTCTGGGCAGCCAGTGCCAGTGCCTTACCACCCTCTGAGTAAAGAATCTCTTCCTTATGTCCAGTCTAATTCTACCCTCTTTTAGTTTAAAGCCATTACCCCTTGTCCTGTCACTACACTGCCTGATAAGATGTGCCTTGCCAGCTTACCTGTAGGCCCCCTGATGAGAAGGATCTTCCATGCCAGTGCTATAAAAGTATAAATTATCTAGAGGAGATTGAATGACCAAATTTTCTAAAGAAGAGGAGTGCAGAAGCATAATGGTAATAGCAGAATTTGAGGTCAGAGCGATGTCATTGCAGTTTTGCTGTATGTTTTTACAGGTGTCTAAACCAAAGCTGAGAGTTTTGTAGATTTTAAGTAATTCATAATTTTGAGATGCTGGGAAAGGAAATGCTTTGCTTTTTTTCTAGTGAATGAATTTTCTTCCACTAGCAATGCTAGGTAGTAATAAGTACTTGATTCTGAAGCTCTCTGATGTACATACACAGAATTGTTCCTCTGAAGTGTCTGTTCAGGCAAACCTAAGGCCTTCTACAGCAGCACTGTTCTTGGTAGTACTTAAAGCAGTGTGAAGAAGGAAGTCGTTTCAATCCTGTGAATGCTTGGATTATGAATTATTGTTCCCTTCTGCTTCCCTAACTGTAATTTTTTTTTTTTTTTGTTATTTTAAACACAAATTCAGCATCTCTTCCACCTGTATGACATATCTATTTTAGCTTTCCTTTTCAGAATTTTGTAACAGAAAAGTAAGTATGGCTGTGTTATTTCTACCATTAATATTTTTTTATCTTGTGTTCTGCTTCATTATCTGGAATCTGCTTATGTTATGGGCTTGCCCAGCTTTTTGAGCTGTTTGTAGCATGCAGGTGATCTTATGCATAACTTCTAAATGTCTGTTTCAAAGTATTTAAAAACAGTGTTAAGATTTGTAGCATTATGCAGTTGTTGTTGGTTGTCTTAAACAGAGGGTTAGCTGGTCCAGTTGGCCATGCTGTCAGACTTCTACGGTGTCATATGCAAGTGTTTTCTTGAATCAACTAAAAAAAAAAAAAAAAAAAAGTTTCAAACTCCCTCACTTAATCCAGGTTAATCTCACTTAATCCTCACTTAATCTCAGGTTGTTTCAAAGTTGTTTGTTTAATATGTTCTACCCTTTGTGCTGCTTGTACTTGTTTGAAAGTACAGCTTGTTTGCTAAGCATGTGTTTTCTTCTTTGCTGTGTGTTTTCAGAGGCAGTTTTATTGCTTGTCCTTTATTTTTACAATAGAAATTATTGTAGCTCACCCTGCCTTTGATTTATGTAGAAAGGTCTATTTAACAGGCACAATGTTATGCAGAAAATAGCCTTTAATGTTCCATTTCAGAACTGTCGAGAGACTTTTTAGAAGGTAGACAGTTGCAAAGTGTTTTACAAAATGGCAAATCTTGTTATTTTCAGTGATTTTGTTATCTAATCTTTTTCTAGTGTCAGACTGACATTTTTATGTATAGTGTGTTGCTGGGAATTTGTTCTGCATGCTTGTTGCTGGACTAGTGGTTTCATCCACTGCTCAGTAAAATTAGATAAGAACTAGACACACAAATGCTATTCATTTGACACTGCTTGGATTTTATTTTATTTTACTTTGTTTGACACTTTGCCAATGTTAACAGTGCTTAGGAAGTTTACTGTCTCACGTTACTGCTGGAAGTCATCATAGTTGGGTGATTTTTTTTCTTTTCTTGTTAAGATAACTTTATTTTAGATCATACAGAATAGGTTACTTGTCACGTCTCATGAGGATATTGAATGAGTGACTTTTACTGGCAAACAAAGAGAAACAAAGAAAGTTTTTTGTTCATTTTTTGTTTGAAGACATGGATACGTGTATGGTAGTGAATAAAGGAAAAAAAACCGCATGCTATCATTTACATAACTTATTTTCTTAACAGTTATACAGGGATAAAGAAAGTGGAATATGAATTAGATGCTTCTTTTAGTGATTTTAGTTTGCTCCTTTTAGTTTTGCAGACCTTCAAGCTGTTTCAAGAAGCTAGATCCTTATGTCCCAAAACAGTGATGACAGTATGACCGTTTGTTCATATAGAGTAGCTGTCTGAGTCAAGTTTTAAAACATACCGGTTTAATGAAGCAAAATGGCATCTAACAGGGTGCTCATAGGTCAGAAAACTCTTTAATTATAATTAATTTTTTTTTTTTAATGAGAAACTGTGAATTTGATGTAACTGAAGCTTGGAATCACTGATTTTATTTGTACTGACTTGGAAGAGCAGGTAAATAAATATGTAATACTTTCACTTGCCATCATAGTTATATCCAGAAGACTTGCACTTGGGTGAAATAAGGTCAGAAAGGGAAAAACAGTTTGTTGAAGCTGAATCCAAGCAATGTGAGAGTGATGGTTTGGAAAAAGGTTTTAAAAAAGCCCATAATTGGATTGTCATTTCCTTTCTGGTTGAAGCTTCTCCTTTTGGTGATCAAAATTGATTTGATTCATACACGGGGATGCACTTATATGCTTTTTGAAGTACAAATTCTCACAGGGAAAGCACAAGTCTCTTCTTGTTGACCTGAGGATTCCCTAAAGCAAGTGAGGAAAATGTGATTCAGTGAGTTTGCAGGATTTCTCCAAGAGGTATTTACCATTTGTTTTGTGGATCTTTTCTCAGAGGCCAGCTCAGAGCTGGAAGCTGACCTGAGAGATGGGGAAAAATAAGGCACATGTATGATGAAAAAATACTTAACACATTTCTAAATAAAGTAATGTGGCTTTAAGAAGCAGAATGGTTTTATGGTACACTTTTCCCTACTCTTTGTCAGGGCTGGTGTAGACAGAAATATTGAAGAATATCATAAGCTGTGTTTTCCACTTCAGATGAAAGGTTTCCAAATAAGTATATATTTAAAAAATAACCTAGATAGTGTGCTGTACAGAATCTTTCCCAGGAAAGGTGAGACAACAAACTGCACAAGGGATGTGCAGTGATTTTTTCTTTATTGCATGACTGAATGACTTGAAAACACCAAAATATATCCCATATGAACACCAATACAGAGTTGGTTACAGTTTGTTCCAGCACTGATATTTTAAACCTTTAATCTTTATTCTTAAAATTATCTGGTAGCAGAATACTTACAATGCTTTTACCATCTTGCTTCTCTGTGCCAAAATCTGCCTGTGTGGGCCACAGCTTCTGATAGTCGATCATACTTCTTCTGTAAGGTTATTAGGACTTTGTCTTCCTGCTAAATGTTTTTTGATTACTAAGTGATTTGAAACTTTTCAGGCAGAGAGCTGTTCAATCTCAAAATAGTGTAAATATGAGTGGTCTAATTTCTTCTACAGGAAACATTATCCACTGAATATTTTCATCAGTGTATTTGCCATTGTTCTTGGGGCTTTCATAGCAGCTGTGTAAGATTTTCATTTGCTTATACTAGGTTATGTTATGAGAGGGAGGGATAACAGGAAATTTTTCTTCCCTGTTAACTGCCAAGTGACCCTAAGTTGATCCACTTACTCTGGATGAAGTTGATTTGGATAATCCCTCTACTGAGGTCACTGGGAGGTGCAAGATAACAAAGAGAAAAACTCAACTCCAGCTGGAAGTACTTGGGTGCTTCTCTTTCCACCCCTAAGTTTTTCATGTTTACTGGATAATAGACATACCAGGTTAAAACTATGTGAGAAACACTGCTTTCCTTTCATGTTTTAGAAAAATATATTTGTGCTTGGTAGAAATAATGATCTTTTTGTTATCAAATATTGTTTTTTGAGTAAGACAGTATCTCCTTTTTTTATCACTTCAAACAAGTTAAAAGATGAGATAAGCTCACAAAATACTTAATTGCTAGCTTCCCTTGTTTTCTTCCTGTTGAAAAATTCCTTTACTTACACTGAAATCTAATATTTTTTGTTTTGTACTTTACTGTGTACAAAAGGAAATAAATTACATGTGATGTGAGTTGGATACGGCCATGTCCTATTAAATAAATGACACTGCATGTATGAGGTAATGTTGTGGTTTTGTGATTTTTGTTGTCAGAATTCCACATCAGACCATCATGCAGAACAGTGGCAGTTAAAGAGTTAATGTTCTCCTTCCGTGTTACCACCTTTTTGGGCATTTTGGGTTTCCGGAGGGGAGGGGAGGCTTCCCCGGAGGACTTGGCGCGAAGAGGAAGTGAGGTGGAGCTCTGGAGTGAACCCCAGCTGCTCTCTGCTTCTGGCTGTCTCAGCTCGCCGCGGAGAAAATCACGTGCTTCCGTCGCACTGTCGTGGTTTGGACTTGTACTTTGGGTACTCTTGTCTCTTTCATTTTGTTTGTTTAGGTTACATTTAGTAAATTGCCGTTCCTCCTCAGGTCATTGTTATTGTGTTTTCTCCTTGTTAAAACAATCTGCTAACTCTCTGCTCTTCCCCCTCTCCTGGAGTGCGTGGCATGGGGCCGGCTGGGTTGCATGAGGAACTTTTTTTTTTTCCTTCGTTCCTTTGCCTCTCCTTTTCTTTCTTTTTCCTGGGGCCTGTGCCCCCCTGTCACAAACTTACATCTAGAGATAACCCCATGACAACTATTAGTGGAGAATGCAGGCAACTACGGTTCCCTGCTTCATTTTAAGAGCATCGTATAGAGGACTAAGGACAATTATGTTCCTTGGAACATGCTGATTTCTTTTTAAGCTCTTCATGTTCTGTGTCAGAGTTGCGCATACCTATAATCAATTAAGGGCACTGAGATACCTGCCTGGTCTCTATACACCCCAGCTAATTTAACGGACAGTATGATGTTTGGACTGGTGGGTCCCTGAGAAACTGAGTATCTGAGTAAAGGATGGTGCAGCTCAGAAAGATCTGAGGGAGAATGGCTTATTTGGGGTTTGGCTTGTGCTTACTGAGCTCTATATAATAATCTTGTGGAGACAGAGAGTTTCCAAACTGAGATCTGAACCAAAGAGGGAAACTTTCAGGTCATTCTTGATCAATCACAGGAGGCACCAGTATCAGCTGCCCCTGTGGAAGGCCAGAAATGGAAACAGGTGTCCTTGCATCTAGAATGGAAAGAAGGAGTGGAGGAAGAAGACGAAGATCCAAATGAGAGGCCCTCCTCAAAACCACCACCACCAAGAAAGGCAACAGAGAAAAGTAAGTGTCATTGTTTTGTAATTTTTACTATTCGTATTATATTTTTGAATAATTTTGCTATTAGTAAATAGTGTAAATAGTAATACAGTAAATTTTGCTATTAGTATTATATCTGCTATTAGTCATGGCATCATGTGGAGCACAGAGAAGAAAAACTACACGTCCCAGAGGGCCTCATGGTCAGAGAGGAAAATACGTCATGGAAGTGATGCTTGCTTTCTCTCACTGTCTGGCAGTGGGTGCGGGTGTGCTTTCAAGCTATGCACCTTCAATTTCAAAGTAGGCTTCTTGGTTTTTTGAAAACTCCCTCTCTTATTTTACTTGATTTATTCGCTTCAATTTTAATTAGGTTGTATTATACTGTGTTATCTTGTACTCCAATATCATGGTTAGTAAAATAGGTTTTCCTCCTCAAATCGTTGCTGCTGCTTTGCTTGTTTCCTTGAGTCCAACTCCAATCTCCCTACCCCTTTTCCCTTCCCGTTTTTGGGGCTGGGGGACCTCATAGGCCTACTGCCCCCCTGTCACGGTCATAGATTTAGATAACTCCGTGACATGGAGAGGAGAGTGATGAGCAGGGAGTTGCTGTTAGTACTATTTGCTGACCCCTGATAATGACTGAAATCCAAGGCACAAGAAAGGAGTTTATGCGATGCCCAAATGAGACTGTTGTCACCTGGTTGCTTCGGTGTTAGGACAACTAAATGTTTTATTTATTACTAATTAGTAATTACTATAAATTACTATTAGTAATTACTATAAATTACTATTAGTAATTTATAAATTACTATTTAGTGTGTCCCTAAATAGTAATGAAGCTTGCCAACTAGGAAACATTGCCCAAGACTCAGCTATTGACAGAGGGATTAGTAGATGTCTGGACAGAGTTGCCACCCTCTGGGAATAAATTTTATTAGCTGTGAAGGAAAGATATCCTTTCAAAGTCAAGCTGGAGTATGGGCTGAGAAGATGGAATACTGTTGAGAAAGGCATCCAGTATTTGAGAGAAACAGCCGTAGTGGAAATGCTGTATGATCCCACATTTGTTTCTAATGATTCACACCAAGACCATGATCCTGAGAGAGGGACGAGTACACCCGAAATATGGTGGAAGCTCACAAAAACAACATCAAAGAGGTATGCCATTTCACTGGTAGTAATGACGAATAGATACGAAGACCTAGACTGAAGACCCCCAATTTTTGAACTGATTCTTACACTTCAAAACTTGGAAAAAAATTACCACCATCCCATGCTTCCATATCAGCCATCTGCCAAATGACAGAAAGACTGGATAGAATGGAGAAGAGCCAGGATGGCATGTGGGAGGAATTGTCCCTGGCGATTGATCATGATGAACCCGTGGCCGTATCAGAAACACCCGATGAAGACCAGGACGGTCAAAAGAATCTGCTGAAGAAGCTGGTCAAACTGGTTGAAGTCTTAGCTATCAAAGGCAAACGCTCCCCTGTTTGAGCAAATGACCACAGTAAATTTATGTCTCATGCTGCCCTGTGGAGCTACTTACATGAGCATGGAGAGGACATGAAGAAGTGGCACAATGAACCCACTCCTGCACTATGAGCACGGGTGAGAAATCTACAAAGCAGATGAACCACCACTGAAGTTGCTCCTGTTACTTCAGATAACAAATAGAGAGGCCCTGCTCTCGGCCAGGGATGGGAAAGGGATAATAGAGTGTATTGGACTGTGTGGATTCAATGGCCTGGCACATCAGAACCACAGGAATATAAAGCACTGGTGGACACCGGTGCCCAGTGCACTCTGATGCCCTTGAGTTATGAAGGGACAGAACTGATTTATGTTTCTGGAGTGACTGAGGGCTCTCAGGAATTGTCTGTGTTGGAGGCAGAAATAAGCCTCACCAGCAAAAACTGGCAGAAGCATCCTTTAGTGTCTGGACAGGGGGCTCCATGCATACTCAGTATAGATTATCTTAGAAGGGGGCATTTCAAGGATCCCAAGGGATACCAGTGGGCTTTTGGAATAGCTGCTGTAGATACAGACAACATTAAGTAGCTGTCTGTCTTGTCTGGCCTGTCAGAAGACCTGTCTGTTGTGGGGTTACTACAGATAAAAGAGCAGCAGGTACCAGTCACTAGGAAAACGGTGCACAGATGGCAGTACCGCACCAACAGGGATTCCTTGCTCCCCATTCACAAGCTGACTCGTCATCTAGAGAGTCAGGGAGTGATCAGCAGAACCCACTCACCATTTAACAGCCCCATATGGCCGGTGCATAAAGCCGGTGGAGAATGGAGGCTGATGGTAGATTACCGTGGCCTGAATGAGGTCACACCCCCACTGAGCACTGCTGTGCCAGGTATGTTAGAACTCCAATATGAACTGGAGTTGAAAGCAGCCAAATGGTATGCCACCATTGACATTGCCAGTGCATTCTTCTCTATTCCGTTGGCCACAGAATGCAGGCTGCAATTTGCTTTTACTTGGAGGAGTGTTCAGTACACATGGAACCGTTTGCCTCAGGGGTGGAAACACAGCCCAACCATTTGCCATGGGCTGATCCAAAACACACTGGAACAGGGTGGTGTTCCTGACACCTGCAGTACATTGATGACGTTGTTGTGTGGGGTGATAAAGCAGAGGAAGTGTTTAAGAAAGGAGAGCAAATAATTCAAATTCTTCTGTGTGCCGGTTTTGCTATTAAGCGGAACAAAGTGAAGGGACCTGCGCAGGAGATTCAGTTCCTAGGAGTAAAATGGCAAGATGGGCGTCACCACATCCCAGGAGATGTGATGACAGAATCACCGCTATGTCTCCACCCACTAGCAAGAAAGAGACAGAGTCTTTTCTGGGTGTAGTGGGCTTTTGGAGGATGCACATCCCAAACTACAGCCTCATAGTGAGCGCCCTCTATCAGGCGACGCGAAAGAAGAACAATTTTGCATGGAATCCTGATCAGCAGCAGGCTTTTGAACAGGATAAACAGGAGATAGCATGTGCTGTGGCCCTAGGGCCAGTATGGATTGGACAGGATATGAAGAACATCCTCTACGCCACTGCTGGAGAGAAAGGTCCCACTGGGAGTCTGTGGCAAAGAGCCTCTGGAGAGACCCAAGGCTGACCCCTGGGATTCTGGAGTAGAACATACAGGGGGTCAGAAGAATGCTATCCTCCAACTGAGATGGTGATCTTAGCCACATGTGAGGGGGCTTGGACTGCTCCTGAAGTAGTTGGTACTGAAACGCAGCTCCTTCTGGCACCTCGACTGCCAGTGCTGAACTGGATGTTTAAAGGAAAGGTTCCCTCCACCCATTATGCTACTGATGCCACATGGAGTAAGTGCATTGTGCTGATTACACAACGAGCGTGGATGGAGAACCTCAGCTATCTGGGAATCCTAGAGGTGATCATGGACTAGCCTGTAGGTAAAAAAGTTTGGCACATCACCAGCAGAAGAGGTGTCACGTACTAAAGAGGCCCCACTGTACAACGAACTACCAGAAAATGAAAATAAATTTGCCCTGTTCATAGACGGATTGTATCGTTTTGTGGGGAAGCACTGTAGATGGAAAGCTGATGCATGGAGCCCCACATGACAAGTTGCAGAGGTCACCAAAGGAAAAGGAGAGTCAAGTCAATTTTGCAGAGGTAAAGGCGGTCCAACTGGCCTTGAATGTTGCTGAACGGGAGAGGTGGCCCATGCTTCGTCTTTATACTGTCTCATGGATGGTGGCAAATGCTCTATGGGGATGGTTACAACAGGGGAACAGAACAGCTGGCAACAGAAAGGTAAACCTATTTGAGCTGCTGAACTGTGGAAAGACATTTCTGTCCGAACAAAAAATGTGGTTATAAAGGTGCGTCACATAGATGCTAATATGCCCAAGAGTCGGGCTACTGAAGAACAACAAAATAACCATCAGGTCGATCAAGCTGCCAGAACTGAGGTGGCTCAAATAGATTTGGACTGGACGAACAAGGGAGAGCTATTTCTAGCTTGGTGGGCCCATGAGACCTCGGGCCATCAAGGAAGTGACACGACGTATAAGTGGGCTAGCGACCGAGGTGTGGACTTAACTATAGATACTATCGCACAGGTTATTCATGACTGTGAAACATGCGCCACAATGAAACAAGCCAAGAGGGTGAAACCTCTCTGGGGGGAAGGGCGATGGCAAAAGTATAAATATGGGGAGGTATGGCAGGTGGATTATATCACCTTGCTGCGATCTTGCGATGATAAGAGTTATGTGCTTACCATGGTGGAGGCAACCACTGGGTGGCTTGAAACATATGCAGTACTCCATGCTACCACTTGAAACACCATATTGGGTCTGGAGAAGCAAATCCTGTGGTGACATGGCACTCCAGAAAGAACTGAGTCAGATAATGGGACTCATTTCAAAAATTCACTTGTGGATATTTGGGCCAGAGAACATGGTGTCGAGTGGATTTATCATATGCCCTATCGTGCACCATCCTCTGGTAAGATCGAACACTACAACAGGTTGTTAAAAAACATGTTGAAAGCAGTGGGTGGCGGAACATTTAAGCACTGGGAGAAGCATTTGGCAGAAGCCACCTGGCTGGTCAACACCAGAGGATCAGTCAGTTGAGATGGTCCTACATGATCCAACTCCCAAAGTAATGTAGAGAGAGATAAGGTCCCTGTGGTACATGTAAAGAGCATGTTGGGAGAAGGGGTTTGGGTCCTTCCACCTTCCGGAAAGAGCAAACCTCTCCGTGGAACTGTTTTTGCAGAGGGACCTGGGTCCACTTGGTGGGTGATGGAGGAATATGGGGACGTCCAGTGTGTACCACAAGGGAATTTGATGCTGGGGGAGTGCAGTCAGTGATTTTATGTATATACATGTATATAGGTATGTGTATATGTAATGCATGTTAATTATTGTTTGTTCAGACATGTGTGTATGTAACGCATGTTAATTATTGTTTGTTCCTATGTAGATATAAGTTAAGCATGATGCGGTGATGTGGAATAAGGGGTGGAATGTTGTGGTTTTGTGATTTTTGTTGTCGGTATTCCACATCAGAACATCATGCAGAACAGTGGCAGTTAAAGAGTTAACGTTCTCGTTCCATGTTACCACCTAAAAGGGCATTTTGGGTTCCTGAAAGGGAGGGGTAGCTTCCCTGGAGGACTTGGCGCAAAGAGGGAGTGGGGTGGGACCCTGGGCTAGACCCCAGCTGCTCTCTGCCTCTGGCTGTCTCAGCTCGCCTCAGAGAAAAGCGTGTGCTTCCCTCGCACTGTCGTGGTTTGGACTTGTACTTTGGGTACTCTTGTCTCTCTCATTTTGTTTTATTTGGTTAAATTTAGTAAATTACCATTCCTCCTCAGGTCATTGCCATTGTGTTTTCTCTTTGTTAAAACGATCTGCTAGCTCTGCTCTTCACCCTCTCCTAGAGCTCGTGGCCCAGGGCCGGCTGGGTTGCTGGTGACCTTTCCTTTTCTTTTTTCCTTTATTCCTTTGCCTCTCCCTTTCCTTCTTTCTCCTGGGGCCTGTGCCCCCGTCATGGACTTAACGTCTAGGGATAACCCCATGACAGGTAACTAGTCAAAACAGAAAGGATGACAGTATGTCTGTTCTGACTTAAAAAAACAAGTAGTCTGTCGTCGTAATGACTGTACAGCCCCGTTCGTTTTCCCTGGAAGACCCTGGCTTGGCCACTCACCGAGGTGACACCAATATGATGAACGGAGAAAATGGCAGTTTATTAAAGCATGGCATACACTTACATATCCTTTGCCCTTCGTGTACACCCCTTATGCATACATTAACCCTTTGACACAGAGCAAGGGGAGAGTCCTACCACGTCACATCCTGAATCCTCGCTGTCGCCTACTACAACATCTCCCCCTCCTTATGCTCAATGAAGCCTATCCAGTAAGCGAGTATGACTTATCGCCTACAATCTTATCTAAAGGAAAGGATTATATATTCTACTTTCAATTCTAGACACACGTTTCAGCATTCGCCAAACTCTAACATACAGCATAATCACCAGCAGTAAGCATATCACTATTAGGACTAACACGATTAAAACTGGATGGAGTGCAGCATTAAGAATCCCTGTTGCAGTTGGACACGATCTAAGAAGCAACTTCCACCAGTGGTGTCTTCCGTCTTTCTTCACTCGCTCCAGGATGCGATATATCTCTGTTGTATCATGGTGAATAGTGACTCACGTTTTCTGTCCGTTGTCCCGAATGCATCTCAGCAGCTGGCGTAGATCATCATGTTGTAATAATTTCTTCACCAGCAGAAGGTTCATCCCGATGGAGATAGGTGACAAATCCTGAATTAACGCGTAGTTAGACTGCAACAGCTGATACGAAGTAACTGGAACTGAATAATTGAAATCACAACCTACAGTGCTAGTAAAGTTACACACACAGACATTTGAGTGAGTACTAATATTTACAGTAATTTGGGCAATAAGCAAAGAATCACAGAAAGTCCTTACACATGCACATCCTTTCCCAATACATATATGCATCGCGCTTAACTTATTCATGAGTATTTCAGCATCTATACTATTTAGAACCCCTAGTCTTGTTCCCATCATACCAGTCATATCCCTCCGTGTTCTCTTAGTCTGATCAAAGGTATGCCGGTGTAACCATGACAACCAACCTGTAAAGGATGTATTTAAAAATGTTGCGCAAGCTGGTTTAATTGCTGAGATATTAGTCTGCATTGATAACACATTTAAGAGACCATATTGGGTTGAACATCACCTGCTGTTGACCTGTATTCTTAATGATATACGGCCCAATTTCATAAATCTGTGGAGATAAGACCTTTTTTATTTTCTCTGTAAAAGTAGAGCCTTTAGAAGGAATTAATGTAAGTGGAGTAGCTGTTGTGTAGGGAGAGTGCTCTCCCTGAGAGTAGGAAACACAAATAATAACAAGGATGTCAGCATTTGAATAGTGCATGACCTTCTTGAAGTAATCAGTGGGCCCTCAAGACCTAGTTTTCTTGGGAGCCACCGCTGCAAAGCAAACCCTACTAATTGTCAGAATTCACGGAACAGTTTACACCTTGTTACTATCACAACCCGGGTCATGATTGTCGTCATCACCTTTCGTGCAAAGGTCCTGTTTCACTTTCCCTGATGGAACCCACAGTATTTTCATCTGTGCCTGGGCCTGAAGTGTTGCCCAGACCCTCTCCCCTGCCTCAAAGAGGGTGAAGTCAGTCAAATTATTCATAATCTGGATGGTAGCCTGATCTCACTATTCAGTGATAAACACAGTGTACTGCATGAGAAACAGGATCAGCTCTTGTACTGCCTCATAAGGCAGGGATTCCCACTCCATAATATTGCACCTCGGTATTCTGTAGAAAAATCCTTCTGTCCTGCGTTCATCCCTGCCCAAGCAAGTTACATACAGGCAATAGAGAATAATTAGAAGAAATTCTTCCTTGTCTAATTTGCTTAAGCCCTTGCATTATTTAGTGCAAACAGACAACAGTTTAGCAGCTGTTCTATTGTTAGCAATAGAAGCCTCCTAGAGTTTTATACCAATTTTATCCCAAAGCTTCCCATCAAGAGAGAACCCAGTTTTCAGAAATTCAGAAACATTTTTACTGCAACCTGGAAATAAATCCCAAAGGGGTCCCATTCTGTGTTAGTCAGCAACTGATTAGAAAGAAGCCTTCAACTTTTACTCTGATATATCAATTTGAAGGATCACTAAAATTTGTGCAGCAAATGCTTTTAGAGTGCTCACACCCATGCTCTTAAACTAATAGATGATTAATGGTTGTACAACTTTACAAAGTTGCATGTCAGATAAAATTGCCATTACTGGGCAAATGTGCAAAAAATGTGTTTGCGGTGGATGTGATAGGGAGTGCCAGCAGGGCGCCCCCTGCTTCAAAGTGCACTTTACCTTTCTCACCCATCACAGATTCTCTCCTGCTTTTATTTCTCTCAGAGTCTGAAGGATATTTTCCATTTGTACACCGCATCCGCGTGGCCAGTGTGTGATACAGAGCCCAAGTTTCGTCTTTGCAAATTAAGAAAAACTAATTGATAGGCTAATAGCATCACAACCGAGCATTACTAATACATCAAAAGCTATTCCTGTAGATTCCAGCACTGGTAACATCAAATCCTGTTTAGTTCACATTTGATCTATTCATTGCATGCTGCGCAAGCGCAGAAGTGATACTATCACACTTCTGATTGTCAAAATTTTCATCGGGAGCTTTAACCTCTCCCTCCCGTTCCAATTGGGAAATAACTGCATCAGTGTCCTTCTTAGAAGGAATATCTTTGCCACAATAAAGCTTACAAAACTGAAGCAGCGATCCATAATCAGCGTCTCACCACTGTCACCCATTGGACTCAGTACGCCAGCTGTGAGTCTGTCTCAAAGCACCGCGGGGCCACGAGCATCTGCCCCGGCTCAGATGAGCTCCGCAGCCGCTCGGGCTTCTCCTGCCCAGACCAGCCCTTGCTGGTGGCTCACCCAGGGACAGACGGTCCCGGCTGGGTCCGCTGCCGGCAAGTCCTCTCTCACCCGGGCCCAATCCGTGAGGGTGGGCGGGTTCCATGGCAGCACCATCGCGGGGCCACACCCCCCAGGGACGGACCCAGGGGCTACCCGTGTCAGAGCGCTACACCCACCGCACGGCGGGGCGGGACAGTTCACGCCCACAGGGGGGTGGCCAGGGCAATGGGCGGAGCTGGACAGTGAGAGGGTGCCGCCTCTGCTATCACATTCCACAGGTTGCGCCACAGCCTCTCCAGCCAGCTCACTCTCTCCCGCTGCTTTCTTATCAATTGTACAAGATGTTACACTGCATTCCTCCGCCGAGCCTGCTAGCCCCCCACGCCCTTTGTCCCTGAAGGGTTGTAGTGAAGGATTTAAGCCTTGAGCTGGATGAGGAGGCGGCATATCATTTTCTTTGTGGTCTAACCATTCACGGTTGTCTTTCTTCATCCTTAAGGCGTTTGTTTCAGGTGGGGCCGAGGGGGCCAGCGCCATCTTATCCTCCTGTGAGCCTGTGGGGAAGACAGGACTCCCCCCCTCTCCAATTCCTAACAACTCCCTAGTGCGTTTGCCTGCGATTTTCTCTTCCCTCACTGCTTTAAGTGCGCCCAGAATCAGCCCCCACACTTTAAACTCCACAGCTTTCTGAGTGACCATTGCTCTTTGGGAGAGTGCGGCAGTAAATGCATCCCAATTATCAGGACTATATAATCAGAGGGGGACTATAACAGTCCCTCCTTCTGCAGCAGCGAAAGCACTGCTGAGACCTCCTTCTTAGAAGGAGCTTTCCCGCAGTAGATTTTACATGCGTGAAGAATCACCTTAATAATGGTTTCCATATTGCCACCGGCTGAGTCGCCCCGTTTCACCTGGTGCTTCTCGAACCTTCACCTGGCACTTCCCGGAATTCCTCTGGGGATTCTGGGTACCCTTCCCACCTGACAAGGAGTAATGCGCACTCCTCCCTGTCCCGGGCTTTCACTACTCCGCGGTCCGAAGATTACCACTCTGCCGCTCCGCGGTGATCCTGCGCCGTTACGCAGACAGCTGCTCCCAGGGATGGCACACCGAGGTCACCATTTGTCGTCGTAATGACTGTACGGCCCTGTTCGTTTTCCCTGGAAGACCCTGGCTTGGCCACTCACCGAGGTGACACCAAAATGATGAACGGAGAAAATGGCAGTTTATTAAAGCATGGCATACACTTACATATCCTTTGCCCTTCGTGTACACCCCTTATGCATACATTAACCCTTTGACACAGAGCAAGGGGAGAGTCCTACCACGTCACATCCTGAATCCTCGCTGTCACCTACTACAACAGTAGTCAGATTTTATTCCCTAGCTACTTCTTCTGTTAAAAGAAGTATTCTTTGGACAAGTTGTCAAGATTGAGGCAGATGGAATTTTTCACAAAATGTAACTCAGACTTTTCCTGCTATTTCCGTAGTGAGTTTGGGAAGTCTCTGATGACCCATTTGTTATTATTCTGTGATTGAAGAAGTACAACATACAAAGGGAAAACCTGCATCTTTCTGGATTTCTCTTGCAATTCCTCATTTACAACACTTCTCTAGTACAGTATGTTGTGTAATATTTGTTTATTTACAGAATAGTGTCTTTCCCAGGTCTGATCTACCTTTTAATCTGGAGGGTTACACTTTATATTATTAAATAATATATTCACAGCAGCAAATGGAGTTTACACAAGGCAGAAAATGGATCCAAAGGTATCTGTGGTGTCATTGACACCAGGATGAGTTTAACATTATGCCAGTATGGCTAATTAGTAAATAACTTTGATTGTACTGTTGTGAACTAATAAATAGTTTCACATACTTTCATATTTCAGTAGGCAAGTGCATACATGCATGATTAATGCAGGACAGCCTGGCAGGCTTAAATAAACAGTGTTTTATTTTCCCTCCAGTCCTTTAAGCAAACTTTGTAGGGGCTTTGCAGTGATGGTTTTATAAAAAAAAAAAAAAAAAAAAAAAAAAAAAAGCAAATTCTGGTACTGTAAGCTCAATATTTATCAAAGGAATATATTTTTTTACTAGAAACACACTTTGAAGTGATATTTGTGTAAAATAAACCTGTGGGGACTGAGACAGACCTGTCCAGTCTGAGTCAACAGCCATTAAATCTGCTATCTTTATTGTCTGTCAAAAATCAAGTCTGCACCAAATATTGGTATGCCTAGGAATTAAGTGATACCTTTACACATTGTATGTTATATTAATGCAGAGCAGACAACTCTTTAAATACAGTGCCATGACAACATATCAAATCATAGCAAAAAGCAGTTTAATGATGTTGGATATAATTTTTGTCACTTTTATGGATCAGTGTCTGCAGTGGAAATATGCATTTTTTAGTAATCTCAGAAATCTCATTGCATCTAGACTCTGCATTTTTATCTGAGAGCAACATTTCATATTCTAACAGGTTTCTGCAAAATGCAGAAATTCGTTTTAGAGCAAAAGCTAACCTGCAGAGATTTGCTGAGTACTGTGACTGAGTTTGGAGAAGGCAGGTCGGGGGGGGTGCTGGTTCTCCATTCCTGAGATTCTCTCCTGCCTTTCTCTCAAGCAGATTAACCAAGAGGTTTTATGGCATCCCTCGAGCTGCTGGAAGTTATGCCAGTTACTACAGGTGCTCCACCTAAGCGTCAGGCTTCATTAATTTTGCTGTTATGCTTGCCTTAGGGAGCCACCCTGCTCTCTACTTTGAGGATGAATCTGCAGTAGATTAAATGGGTAATCCCTGAGCAAGGCAGAGACTTACCTGCAGTCTAATACAGAGCATTTCTGGTCTGTTGCCTTTGGAGATTTATAGCTAGCTGGTGCTGTGTTGAGACTTGAAGGTTTTTCTGGGCATTCAGGCAAACTGATTGAAATGAAAACTCATCTCACTACTAAACTCTGTATTCAGTGATCATTAGCTTGTTTTTTAAATTGAAGTACGTTACATTCTATGTACTCATTTACAATAATGTCAGAAGAATTGCCAGGGTAGTGTTTAGTCACAAGTCACAAATGACTTGTATTTCCAAACACTGTATTTCTTTTTTTTTTTAATAGGAATTGGGGAAATATGATATTCTTTTCTATAATGCTTGTTTTATGATGGTTCCAATGATTATTATTATTATAATCCAATGATTATTATTGTGGGAGTCTGTTACAGACCACCCACTTAGGATGAAGAGGTGGACGAGATGTTTTATAACAGTTGGGTGAGGTTTCAAGGTCACTCCCCCTTGTTCTGGTGGGGGACTTCAACTTCCCAGACATCTGCTGGAATTATAATACAGCTGACAAGGAAAGTCCCGTGGGTTCCTAGAGTGTGTGGGAGATAACTTCCAGACACAGCTGGTGAGGGAGCCGACGAGGGGAAGCAAAATCCTGGGCCTGCTGTTTGTTAACAGAGAAGGTCTGGTGGGGGATGTAAAGGTTGGAGGCTGTCTGGGACGAAGTGATCATGAGATGCTAGTTTTCTCTATCCTTGTTGAACCATGGTAAGGAATCAGGAGAACTGCCACCTTGGACTTCCGGAGGGCAGACTTCAACCTCTTTAGGACCATGGTTGAGAGGGTCCCTTGGGATGTAACTTTGGAGAGCATGGGAGCCCAGGAAGGCTGGGAATACTTCAAGGAAATTGTTTTAAAGGTGCAGGACCTGACCATCCCCATGTCACAGAAGATGAGCCGACAAGCAAGGAGGCCAGGCTGGCTGAACAGAGACCTTTGGCTGGAACTCAAGAACAAAAGGAAAGTTTATGGTCTCTGGAAGAGTGGGCAAGCTACTTATGAGGATTACAGGTATGTAGTGAAGCTGTGCAGGGAGAAAATTAGAAAAGCCAAAGTGCAGCTAGAACTGAGCTTGGTCACTAAGGTAAAGGAGAACAATAAATATTTTTATAAACACATCAACCAGCAAGAGGAAGGCTAGGGAGAATCTCTATCCCTTGTTGGATGCCTAGGGCAACCTGGTCACCAACAATCGAGATAAGGCTGAGGTACTTAATGCCTTCTTTGCCTCAGTCTTTAATAGTAAAACTTGTTACTCCCTGGGAACACAGCCCCCTGCTGTTGTAGATGGGGATAGGAAACAGAATAAGCCCTGCGTGATCCATGAAGAGATAGTTTTGGACCTGCTGTGAAAGCTGGATGCTTACAAGTCCATGGGGCTGGATGGATTGCACCCTAGAGTACTGAGGGAGTTGGCGGATGTGGCTGCCAAGCCACTGTCCATCATTTTTCAGCAGTCCTGGCTGACCGGGGATGTCCCGGTGGATTGGAAACTGGCAAATGTGACGCCCATCTTCAAAAAAGGCTGGAAAGATGATCCTAGTAGCTACAGGCCTATCAGTCTCACCTCGGTGCCTGGTGTGAGAACCCTTCTTTGTTTTCTGGCTCAAAGCTTGCTTCCTGAGGTATTTCTTGTGATAAGACTCTCACTGATTTATGGAGGAGGCAAGTGGTGGGTGCTACCACTTGACAATCAATATCGCTTTGTGGACATTTGAAAGCACCTTCCTTCAGAGCTGTTTGCCTCCAGAAGAGAATGCTCAGGAGTGTTTAATGGTGGAAGATCTGGCCTGTGACTAAATAGCTCCAGCTTGGTATGGGGAAATTGGGGAATGATATCATCGTGTCCTGTGAAAAACAGGATGCAGGTCGGCATCCCTGCTCCCTCGTATCTGCCGGTAAGGCCCGGAAGATGAGAACAAAGGAGTTTCTGCTGAGATCCCAGAGCCAGAAGCTGCCATTCCAAGGAGAGCTGACTCAACTACTTTGGATTCAAGCTGTCACTCCAAAGAAAGCTGACTCGACCACTTTGGACTTATAAGGTTGTACTACCATTGGAAATTGTCGCTGTGGTCACCGTCATCATCGACAGAACAACAACACCTGATGACCCACCACTACTGAAAATCAATGACTGAACTAGAAACCACGCTGGATCCATGGTGGTGACTATCTCCCTCTTGCTTCCTACAAAGACTCCTTGCTTCTATTTCCTATCTTTACTATCGCTTGCCTTCCCTTCCCCATCACCCTACATCATAATAGTATCCGTCCTCCTCTTCCCCATCTCCTTGATTAAGATTTATAATAAACTGGTCAGACCAACATTTCAACTGTTGTTTCTTAATCTCATGCCAGGTATACATATACCAAAGAACCTCCTCTCCTTCCTATAAATTGGAGCGAGACAACCAGGAAGGTTATGGAACAAATTATCTTGGGAACCATCATGGACCAGTTAAGGGTCAACCAGGGGATCAGGCCCAGTCAGCATGGGTTTATGAACTGTAGATCCTGTCTGACAAACCTGATGTCATTCTATGACAAGGCGACCCGCTTAGTGGATGAGGGTAAGGCAGTCGATGTGGTCTACCTGGACTTCAGGAAGGTCTTTGACACTGTCCCCCATAACAATCTCCTGAAGAAGCTGGCTGCCCATGGTCTGGATGGATGTACGCGCTTCTGGGTGAAGCACTGGCTGGATGACCGGGCCCAAAGGGTTGTGGTCAGTGGAGTTGAATCCAGTTGGTGGCCGGTCACTAGCAGTGTCCCCCAGGGCTCCGTGCTGGGACCGCTTCTGTTTAACATCTTCATTGAAGATCTTGACGAGGGGATTGAGTGCACCCTCAGTAAGTTTGCAGTGACACCAAGCTGGGAGGGAGTGTTGATCTGCCAGAGGGGAGAAGGGCACTGCAGAGGGACCTGGATAGAATGGATCGATCGGCCAAGGTTAACGGCATGAGTTTCAACAGGGCCAAGTGTCGGGTCTTGCATTTTGGTCACAACCACAGGCTTGGGGAGGAGTGGCTGGAAAGCTGCCTGATGGAAAGGGACCTTGGTGTACTGATGGACAGTCAGCTGAATATGAGCCAGCAGTGTGCCCAGGTGACCAAGAAGGCCAATGGCATCCTGGCTTGTATCAGGAATGGAGTGGTGAGCAGGACTAGGGAAGTCATCTTGCCCCTATACTTGGCATTGGTGAGGCCTCACCTCGAGTACTGTGTTCAGTTTTGGGCACCTTGGTACAAAAAGGATGTGGAGGTACTGGAGCAGGTCCAGAGAAGGGCAACGAGGCTAGTGAAGGGCTTGGAAAATCAGCCCTATGAGGAGAGGCTGAGGGAGCTGCAGCTGTTTACTCTGGGGAAGAGGCAGCTGAGGGGAGACCTTATTACTCTGTTCCAGTACCTGAAAGGTGTTTACAGTGAGAGCGGGGCTGGTCTCTTCTCACTGGTGACAGGTGACAAGACGAAGGGAAATGGCCTCAAGCTACGCCAAGGTAAGTTTAGGTTGGATGTTAGGAAACACTTCTTTACAGAAAGGGTAGTTAAACACTGGAATAGGCTTCCCAGGGAGGTGGTTGAGTCACCATCCCTGGATGTGTTTAAGAGCCGTTTGGATGTGGTGCTTGGAGATATGATTTAGTAGAGGGTTGTTAGAGTTAGGGTACTATGGTTAGGCTGTGGTTGGACTTGATGATCTTTGAGGTCCCTTCCAACCTGAGTCATTCTATGATTCTAGGATTCTATTACCTTTTCTACTGGAGACTTTCAGCAAGTAGGTACTAAAATTTTACACCTTAAATTGATAATGGTTTTTAATTGTATTTTCTTTTTCTTGAGTTGTGAATGTTTTTTTTTTGTAAGAGGTAATCTTAATTCCATGTTGATGGCTGGTATTTGTTATTATTTGACTTGGACTTTCTCTTTACAGGTAAGAAACTACAATTATTCACTGTAAGGAGAAGCTGAAGTTGTTATTTAAGTCAGTTTTAAAAAACTGATAAATGACAGGGACTCTAAGCTAAAAAAGGGAATCTATCTGTAGCAAGTGATTAGCCATGTTCTCTAAAATGACGCTGCAAATACTAAAATCAGACAGTTCTTTGTCTTTCTCTCATTGTTTTACTCAGGAGAGATTCCTGCTTTGTCTCAGTCTGGTTTAGCAGCCTATCTGCTACACTCTCACCAAGCTACAGCATAAGTCTTCATAGGTAATCTTAGTATAGTAATACTAGTGGTAGTATGTCCAGTCAAGTAAAGTAGCAGACCAGAAGATTTGTTTTCTTTGGCACCATCACAGACTTGCCAAGTCACTTTTTCCTTACCTGTAAAACAAGTCTGAAGGTTTGTATTCACTTGTGGAATTGCTTCAGATTTCCTGCTGAAGATTGCTACAGTGTATGCATAAAATAAGTCAATCCGGTGTTGTCTGTTGCATGTTATTGTGTCCTGAACTCACACAATTTTGTCTTTGTGTTCTTACAAGTCTGATTCCTCTGAAAAAATAATTGTAATTCCCTGAGAAACGATGTGATGTGTATCTATTTTGAGAGTGAAATAGCATTTTCTTACGTCATTCTAGCATGATCTTGTGCCAGCTTAGGAAAATGCAGCTGGTGCCCTTCTTGGCAAGCTCACTGGAGCCAAGTTTGCATGTGTCTAAAGTTTCAGCTGCTTTTACAGCAGACAATTTTGGGAGCATTTAGGGAGAAGTGAGTGGAGAAGTTTATCTTGCTGTTGGGTTTATTCCATAGGAAAGATAAATTGTGCATTGTGCTCATGTGTTGCTTTGACACAAACAAAAAACAACAACAACAAAGAGAATGTTCAATTACTTTGACAGAATAAATATCAAAGAAATACATAGTGCCTACTGTTTGTATGCATTGGCTTGCTCACTTAATGTTGAAGGTACCATTACATGATGTGGATGAATAGCCTCAATATGTGATCCATAACTAAAGAAATGGAAGAAAAATTGAAAAATACTGGCAAAAAGTCATCAAATGATCATAGGTAATGCCTGTATTTAACAGATTTTTAGGCAATATAATTTAGCTTGCTTTTGTCCAGGGAGCACTGTTTGCCTTGATCCGCCACAGACAGTGCCCAGCAAATGCCTTTTGCCAGTCAAAATATTGGTATCCTGTCTATGTGATAGGAAGACTGTGTCTGCTCCTCCAGATAATTCTGAGACGGTAGCTACCACATCTTGTAAAAACAGCGGTTTGTGAGTGCCCCAGTTCTTCACTTCTTTGCCAGCTGTTTGACAAGGATGACAGGAAAGCATGAAGAAAAGAATGAGAGCTAAAGCTCCAGAATGTCTGTAATACGCTGCACTTTATTATTGCACATCAGCACAATTATAGTAGGTCTGAGCTACCCAAGGTCCCTGTAATCGGCTGTCTCGGGTGCTGAAGGTTCAGGTCATCACAGCTTAGCATGGTCTAAGAACTTCAGCATTTCACCATTTTCCTAGTTAAATGTTCAGCCACTGCTTAGTTTGTGCTGATGTAGGTGACTTTGAATTAACCAAATTAAACCGTAGAATTCTCTGTTCTTGGAGATGTCAGATGGGTGACTAGCAAAACTGCTATCTTAAACTTCCAAAGGGTGGACTTTTACCTGTTAAGGATGCTTGTTGCAGGGGTCTCTTGGGAGTTGCTTCTTAAGGGTAAAGGGGTCCAGGAAGCCTGGATGCTCCTCAAAATGGAAATCTTAAAGGCACAAGAACAGGCTGTCCCTGAATGCTATAAGGCTGTAATGCCCTAGTAGAAGACCAGTATGGATGAACTGGGAACTATTGTTGAGACTATGGAAGAAAAAGAGTCTATGTCCTCTGGAAGAAGGGACAGGCTACTTGGGGAGATTACAAGGAAGTTGCTAACGTATGCAGGGAGGAAGTTAGGAAGGCAAAAGCCCAACTTGAACTTATATTGGCTGCTTCAGTAAAAGAGTATAAGAAATCCTTTTACAAATATATCAGTGGTAGAAGAAGAAACAAGGAAAGTTTCCATCCTTTACTTGATGCAGCAGGGAATGTGACCACTGAGGATAAGGAGAAGGCTGAGGTCCTCAACGCCTTCTTTACATCTGCCTTTAATAGGCAGATCAGTTATCCTCAGGGCACTTTAGGCCCTGATCTGGAGGTCTGGGATGGAACGCAGAATACACCCCCAGTGATTCAGATGGAGACAGTTAGAGAGCTCCTCCTCTATCCGGACTGTCAAAAGTCCATGGGACCAGATGGGCTCCACACCTCGGAGTTGGGGGGGGTGATTGCCAAGCTGCTCTCTGCCATCTACCAGCACTCCTGGTTATCTGGAGAGGTCCCAGAGGGTTGGAGGCTTGCCAGTGTGACTCCCATCTACAAGAAGGGCCATGAGGAGGATCTGGGGAACTACAGGCCTGTCAGCCTGACCTCGGTACCAGGGAAAGTTATGGAACAAATCATCTTGGGTGAGATCACACAGCATGTGTGTGGTGTCCAGGGGATCAGGCCAAGCCAGCAGGGGTTTATGAAAGGCAGGTCGTGCTTGACCAATCTCATCTCCTACAGCTGGGTGACCAGACTGGTAGATGGGGGAAAGGCTGTTGATGTAGTCTACCTAGACTTCAGCAAAGCCTTTGACATGCTCTCTCACAGGATTCTCCTGGGGAAACTGGCTGCCCGTGGCCTGGACAGTCATACCCTTCATTGGGTAAGGAACTGGCTAGAGGGCTGTGCCCAGTGGGTAGTGGTTAATGGAGTTAAGTCCAGCTGGTGACCCATTACAAGTGGTGTCCCCCAGGGGTTGGTACTGGGACCCATCTTGTTTAATATCTTTATTGATGACCTAGATGAGGGGATTGAGTGTACCCTCTGCAAGTTTGCAGATGACACCAAGTTGGGAGGTGGTGTTGATCTGCCCAAGGGTAGGGAGGCCCTTCAGAGGGATCTAGATAAGCTGGATCACTGGGACGAGATTCAACAAGGCCAAGTGCTGGGTCCTGCACCTGGGCCACAATAACCCCATGCAGCACTATAGGCTTGGGGCTGAGTGGCTGGATGACTGTGAAGAGGAAAGGGACCTGGGGGTGTTGGTTGACGCTCAGCTGAACATGAGCTGACAGTGTGCCCAGGCAGCCAAGAAAGCCAATGCCATCCTGGCCTGCATTAGAAATAGTGTGGCCAGTAGGAGCAGATTGGTAGTCTGAATACCCTGTACTCAGCACTGGTGAAGCTGCATCTTGAGAACTGTGTTCAGTTTTGGTCTCCTCACTACAAGAAAGACATTGAGGCCCTGGAATGTGTCCAGAGTAGGACAGTGAAACTGGCGAGGGGTCTGGAGCACAAGTCTTATGAGGAGCGGCTGAGAGAGCTGGGATTGTTTAATCTGGAGAAGAGGAGGCTCATGGGAGACCTCATCGCACTCTACAACTTCCTGAAGGGAGGTTGTGATGAGGAGGGGCTTGACCTCTTCTCCCAGGCAACAAACAGGACCCGAGGAAATGGCCACAAGTTGTACCAGAGGAGGTTTAGATTAGACATAAGGAAAAACTTCTTTTTCTCAGAGATTGGTCAGGCACTGGAATGGCCTGCCCAAAGAGGTGGTGGAGTCGCCATCCCTGGCAGTGTTCAAGAGGCATCTGGATGAGGAGCTACAAGATATGGTTTAGTGGCTTGTGGTAGCAATGGTAATGGGAGGATAGTTGGACTAGATGATCTTGTAGGTCCTTCCCAACCTTTCCAACCCATTCTGTGAAAATAAGATATATTCAGAAGCCTGCAGAGATGGAGAACGACCTCTGATGTTTCTCTGTGACTGTTGTATGGAAGTGTGTTTCTGTGATGTCATTGAAGAGTGAAAAAAAAACCCACCTCATAAATAAATGGCTTAGAGGTTGGTGCAAACACAGGAATTTTTTTTTTTTTCTTTTTTTTTTTCGACCATGGGACAATTTACTTGGCATCTGGCATGATGGCTGCAGATGGAAGTAGCCTGTCTCCAAGGGTTAAGAGAATCCTAGCCCAGGAACTGGTGGGACTTACTTATTAAAAGGTCTTTAGGTATGAAGAGGGAAGAAGACAAAATGAGGGCCACTAGGGCTGAGCAGGTAGTTCAGGGATTCATACTGAACTTGATGGGTGAAGAGGGTGGAGTACAAAGGGATGGAGAAGGGCAGGGGGATGCTATTGTTCTAGGGGATCCTAGATACTATAGAAAGTTAGTGAGACATTAAGCCCAGCTGAAGTGCCTCTATGCACCTAGACTGGGAAATAAGCAGGAGTTGGAAACTGTGATGCACTTGGAAAGTTGTAACCTTGTTGCTGTTACGGAAACATTTTGGGATGACTCCCATGACTGGTATACCACCACTGAGGGGTATTGACTTTTTAGGCAGGGTAGGAAGGGTGGGGCAGTTGCCCTCCATGCCAAAGAGTGGATAGACTGTGAGGAGCTCCCTCTGAGAAACTGTCAGGAACAGGTTGAGAGCCTGTGGGTTAGAATTAGGGGTAGGACTGATAAAGGCCAGCTGATCAACGGGAGCTTGTTGACGAGGTCTTCTTGTTTCAGCTGTGGAAGGCATTGTGCTCACAGGCTCTTGTCCTGGTGGGATCTGTTGGAAAAAGCACACAGCAAGGATGCCTTTCTGAGAGCACAAGAACTTTCTGTCCCTCTGAATAAGAAAGCAGGCAGAGGAGGCAGGAAACTGGCATGACTCAGCAAGGACCTGCTGGGAAAACTGAGGGCAAAGAAAAGTACGTAGAAATTCTGGAAACAAGGGTCTATCACCTGGGAAGAATACAGGGATGCTGTCTGGACTTGCAGATGTGGTATCAGGAAAGCCAGGCAGAACTGAACTTGGTGAGGGATGTTAAAAATAATATGAAGATGTTCTACGGGTACATTGGCCAGAAAAGACAGGCCAAAGCGAGTGTACCTCCTTGGGTTAAATGTAAAAGGAGAACTGACTTCAATGGAGAAGGCTGAGGTACTGAATGAGTTCTTTGCCTCGGTCTTCACTGGCAGCCAGGATTCTAATATTTCTCACATCCCTGAACCCTGCATCCCTAAACCTTTAGGCAGGGGCCAGGGGAGTAAAGCCCCCTTGTAAGGGCAGAGCAAGTCCAAGACTACCTCGTGAGACTGAATGTGTACAAGCCTATGGGGCCAGATGGCATACATCCCAGAGTTCTGGAGGAGCTGGCTGAGGTGGTTGCTGAGCCACTCTCCGTCATATTTGAAAAGTTGTGGCTGTCAGGTGAGGTCCTGGATGACTGGTGAAAGGGTCACGTCACTCCCATTTATAATAAAGGGAGGAAGGAGGACCCAGGGAACTACAGGCTGGTGAGTCTCACCTCTGTGCCTGAGAAGATCTTGGAACAGATCCTCCTGGATGACATGAGGATTGAGTGTGTGATCTGAGACAGCCAGCACAGCTTCACCATGGGAAGGTCATGCCTAACCAGTCTGGTGGCCTTCTGTGATGGAGTGACGGTGTTGGTGGACAAAGGGAAGGTGACCAGTGTCACTTACCTGGCTTTGTGCAAGGCCTTTGACATGGTCCCCCACCACATCCTTATCTCTAAATTGGAGAGATGTGGATTTGATGGGTAGACCACCCGGTGGATAAGGAATTGGTTGAAAGGCCACAGACAAGAGTCGTGATTAGTGGCTCTACATCCAGGTGGAGGCTGGTAATAAGTGGTGTCCCCCAGGGGTCTGTCCTGGGACTGGTGATCTTTAACATCTTTATCAATGACATCAATGTTGAAATTTAGTGCACCCTCAACAGATTTGCTGATGACACAAAGCTGAGTGGTGTGGTTGACACAGTGGAAGGAAGGGATGCCGTTCAGAGGAACTTCAACAGACTGGAAAGGTGGGCCTGGGAGAATCTAATGTGGTTCAACACAGCAAAATGCAAGGTTTTGCACTTGGGCCAGAGGAATCCCGGGCATATATACAGACTGGAAGAAGAAGTCCTTGAGAGTAGCCCTGCAGAGAAGGACCTGGGGGTCCTGGTGAATGAAAAAGTTAACATGAACCAGCAGTGTTCTCTTGCTGCTTGGAAAGCAAATGGTATCCTGGGCTCCATCAGAAGAGGGGTGGCCAGCAGGGACAGGGAGGTTATTGTCCCTCTCTATTCTGCCCGTGTGAGGCTCCATCTGGAGTACTGTACCCAGATATGGGGCCCCCTTTACCAGAAAGATAGCTATTGGACAGGGTCTAAAGGAGGGCCACAAAGATGATCAGAGGGCTGCAGCAACTCCCTATGAAAGCAGGCTGAGGGAGCTGGGCTTGTTCAGACTGGAGAAGAGCAGGTTGCGGGGTGACCTCATTGCAGCCTTCCGGTATCTAAAGGGAGCCTACAAAGAGGAGAGGAGTCAATTCTTTACAAATGTAGATAATAGCAGGACGAGGGGAAATGGTTTTAAGTTGAAAGAGGGAAGATTTAGTTTGGATGTCAGGGAAAGATTTTTACTACAAGAGTGGTGAGGTGCTGAAACAGGCTGCCCAGAGAGGTTGTGGATGCCCCATCTCTGGATGTGTTCAAGGTCAGGTTGGATGGAGCCCTGGCCAGCCTGGTCTAGTATTAGATATGGAGATTGGTGGCCCTGCCTGTGGCAAGGGGGTTGAGCTTCATGGTCTTTGAGGTCCCTTCCAACCCAGGCCGTTCTGTGATTCTGTGAAGAGCAATCTTAAAGTGATTGTTCTGCGTTTATTGGCCTCCATTTGAAAGAGGCCTTAGTGATCATCATCTGCCTTTGAAGTAAGTAATGTGGGCTCAGACTTGAAAGGTGTTCATGATTGAGTATACAGTATGAAATAGATTTCAAGGAGATTATTTATTTATTTGCTTTTCTCTCTGTCTTACAACAGTATTTTTCATATAATATTAGTCATAGTGTTGGTATCTCCATCAACAAATATAAAAACTCAAATTCTGCATGAAATGCATACTTGTATTTATTACTTGCAGTGTGCAGCTTAGTAGCTGCTCTGTAATTCAGGAGAAAACTAAATTGTATATCTCGATGTCATGAGTACTGTCATCCTGTTGCCTCTGAAGCTAAATGCATCAAATCACTTCATGTAGTTATATGAACAGTTCATAATGTGTATCTAATGTATTTTGTGACTTTTCATGTTTTTATGTTAACTACATATTATATTTTTTAGTAGTTGTTTATGTATAATGTGATTCTCTCTCTCTCTGTTTGAACAGGCAACACATTTCCAGCAATGGACAGATTTTTTATTTGTCTTCCTATTTCTTCTTTCCTGCTTCTTGGGGTAAGGACAGGGGGCAGTCAAGTAAGATGCATTAATGGCAATGTTTTAGATTGCAAATCTCAATTGTAAGACATACTAACAAGGTATATTACAATCAATGGATTTATTTACCAGCTTCTGTCTTGCTTTTTAATGATTTCTAATAGTGTAAATAACTTTTGATGCTACTGGTGTTGTCCTCACCTGTTATCAGTAATAGGACATTTAGTTTTCTTACTTTCTGTAATCAGAATCTCTCTCTCAGAAGAGCTGTATCAGCAGATTATCTTCTAATAATCTGACTACTTCTGTGCAGTTAATACAATTTACTTACAATGCCATTAGTGTAGGAACTGATTCAGTATCTCTGTTCTTTAAAGTACCTGGGAAAATACGGGAGATTCAGAAGTAACGAAACAATGCTTTGTTCCTACTGGAATTGCAGAATTAAGGGACAAATTAAAAAGTATGCTTGGGCCGGTTCTGTTCTTTCACATTACCAACTAGGGAGTCAAACTGCCTGCAAGTATGGACATTTAAGAAGCGTGCAGGACAGATGACTGTGCTAGAGATCAAAAGGCGCGTAGAAAGACTTCATTTTTTAGCTTTGTATACACACAAGAGAAGGAACAGGTGGGGATGAAAACTCCTGCAGAATACTGATTCTTGAAAAATATTGAACATTTCAAAATGCTGCTAAATTTTTGGGCTTCTGGAAGGAGCTTATAACAATTTCTATTTTATTTTTTTAGGTTTCTTCTGATGTATTCTACTGTCCTATGCAGTCATTACAATTCTGTACTTAAAATGGCAGTAGTTGGTGCGGTCAAGGTGGGTTACAGAGCAGAAGTGGGAGGTGAGAGTGCTGAAATAGATAGAAGAATAAATAAATAGAAGAGCATTACCTCAGCTCTGATCCTGATCATGCTTTGAGCTGGAAGCTCCTAAAGAAGGCTAATACTGAGACACTGATCTTGCGATAGTTACATTTTTACATTTTGGAGATCCACACTACAAAGTGTTTTCTTTAGTTGAAGCTCAGGTATACTCTGGAAAGCAATGTGAATGTTGATTTATTTTTATTTTTCCTACAAGAGAAACTTGAACCAGTTTTAGTTAAAAGATGCACATTTACCACCCTTCATCAGGTACTGTCACCTACTGCTGTTTGTCAAGTTCTGTTAAGTTTGTCAAGGTTGCCTAGGCTTATCCATTGCAAATAATGCAGACTAACCCACTTTCATTTTGGGCTAAATATATTTCCACTGCCAGTGATAAATAGAGCATTCATAGATCAAAAAATAATGGCTAAGCTGTAGAAGCAGCTGAAGTAAGGATTTTATTGCTTACAAGTAACTGCTCCACTGTGTGAGAACTTGTATTCTAGGTGAATGGACTACTTTGTTTTGGTTTATAAAAGTCCTAGTTGATTAACAATAATAGATGCCAGTTTTAAATCTGGATTTGGTGTCCTTACAGTCTATATTCTGTAACCTGCTGTTATTTAAAACCAGTGCAGCTTCCTTTGTGTTGATGGGACCAGAATGACTCTACTGAAGAGGCCACACATACACCATTTTTTGCTTGTGTTTGGAGAGGAGCACAGACTTGTAGCCCAAGAGAGTTTTAGTTATTCTGTACTTGTGGGGCAAACAACTGTCAGCATTCAAACTAGCTTAGATGCAGGAATAACAGTCATTTTTGCTTTATGAACAATAATTACTCTTGATGCCTTGATTTACTTTTGAAGTTGAGGAGCACTTTATGTCTTGGTAGTCCACAGTAGAAATCAGTAGAAATGATGTTGTTGTTTGGGTTAGCTGCTGAAACATTTGAAACCAACAAAGCATTGATAAAATGATCACATAGTTCCATAGCTTTTCTTCTTTCTACAGGGGACAATTTCATTTTCCAAAAACCTCATGGGGGGGTGTTGGTGGACTCTGAATTTAAACTCAGCCTGGCTTGAATTTGGGCCAAGTGCTATGAATGCCTTTTTTTTTTTTTTTTTTTTTTTTTTTTTTTGGCAAAGTAAAGAAGCAACCCTTTAAAATCAATAAGAAAGGACTTTTACTGTAACTTTAAAGCATGCTCCTACATGCTTGAGAATGCAAAACCTGCTTTTAAGTAGTGGAATTTGGCTTTCCAAAGAATAAAAAGAAGTACATTTTTAGAAGGTGGATGTAGTTCTGTTTTGACTGTCAAATAGCTAATTTTCTTTCTTTTTTTTTTTTTTTTTTCATCAGAACATCAGTCTTAATGCCTTGCTCACTGTTAGAAAATGTACTGATTTTATTTCAGTGTTAAATTGTCCATAAGGCTGATATCCCATGAAGCTAATTTAAGCATTGATTTTAGAGTGTAACTATTTCCTTAGAAAAATAAATTAATGTGATTTATGTTCTTGGAGAGGTAAATTGACTTCAGTAAATGCACAGCTTTTCTTTTCTTTTCAGAATATATCCACTGCTTACATCGGAATGTTGATTGGTAGAGATTACTTGTTCTCTGTGTTAAACTTCATAGGGATAAATATTTGGTAGGTGGAACTTTATTTGTTAAAGCTGAATATTTCTCAGTGATGTGCAGCTTTGTATTTTGTTTGATTTGGCCCGTTTTGGTGATACAGTTTGGTAACTACTGGCTTGAGGAAGCACTGTCTCAGGATGCAAGTTCATTGCAATTAGTAATGTTTTTTCATTTTACTATTTGGATTTAAGCTTATCTTTTTAGGAGTAGTTTTACATCTGATTAGTTCTGAGCTATGAGGCTTCCAAGGAAAAAACAAGTGGTATGGGAAATAAGGACACTGACTGAATGAGTTACTTTCATTAAATATGACTCAGAGATGTTACATTTTGTGTTTTGGTGAACTCTTGCACCTGCTTATGTGAATGTTGAAGCAACTGATAACTGTTCTTTGGAGATTCAGTACTGGTTTCTCAGACACTTCTGAGGCACTCCTGATTTTTGCTAGCTAGCATTCCTTCATCCTTTGGAAGGAAGAGTACATACCTGTAAAATGACTGTGTGTACATACCATATCAGTTATGTCTGAGATCTGTGTTCATTCTCTTTTCTTTAGTAAGGCAAGAGGACTGAGATACTCATTTTTAACCTTGAGAGGAAATAGCAAGCCTACACAGCCTGAGGATGACGGGAATATACTTCCTTAGTCAAAGTGTTAGCCAAAAAGCCTTCCTTGGAAGTGACTGAAGATTCAAGTTTGCGTAGCATTGCTGAGAATGTAAACAAGTATATGCTGGAATACATCTGGAATGAGGGAAAAAGTATTCTCCCTCAGTTACCATATGTGCACATATCTCATAGGTTCAGAAATATTCTGAACATATATACTGTCTACTCTCTGGGGCAAAACTCCCTGTAAAGATCACAAGGCTTGGTTCACCATTGCTTTATGCAGTCTGTGAAAGCAGTGAAGAGCTGAAAGATGGTTATGACTCAGAACTATTTTGCTTATGGATTTGCTCTTTGTAAGTGACTGTGGAACACAGAGATCAAAGTAGAGGTGTGCCCCAAGATTGCTCCATGTGCTAATTGAAAAACTAAGTATATGGCATAATGTGTTTGGTATGCGTTGTGTGTTCTCAATGTTCTCAATCTTTTTCTCTTCCTCAGTAACATATCAGTGTACTGTTGCAACTGTTACAAGTGAATCATCACAACTTAGCTGCAGTATCAAGGAAGGATGGAAACCGAGAAAGCCTTTTTTAATATTAAAAATTATATGTATTTTTTTCTGAGCCAGTACTAAGCCAGTAATAAGGAGAAGTAACAAAGGTAACTCTATTTTTATGTAGGTACACTCATCGTTTTATTACCACCATTCCCTTCTCTGATGCTTTTTCTAACCTTCTGATGCTGCAGAAGTGATGACACTAGGTACAAACTACAGGAGGGGTGATATGGAAGACTAATTGATAGGGAAGATTAACTTCTATGTTTCAGTGAGAATAAAGGTTGGTATCCTTCTGTGTCTTACATATACACTGAAGGCTTGTGGTACTAATTTATGTTCAAAATTCACAGCAAGTGAGTATAAAGTTAGCACAGTGGTAAAAAATAAGTCTGGAATCCATTGTTTTCTTTGTTCTTATTTGGGACAATAAGGACACTGCTCTGTATCTTTTATTTCCTTCTCTGAAATACAACTGATAGTGCTTACTTGCATTTCTAAGGAGGTAGTGTTTAGTCTGAAAACACTTAGAAACTGCAGGCTGGAGGACAGCAATTGATCTTGTTGAAGTTTTCTATTTGATACAAGTGTAAGTCAAGAATTTTTAAAAATAATCAAATCAAGATAAGATTTTGGAAGATACGAATCCAAGGTGATCTCATGACTTGTATCCCAGTTTGAATTAAAATGCAACAAAAACTGAAAAGAATTTTACTGTGTGTAACGTGAATAACCAGACTGGATTAAATCTAGGAAATAGGCCAGTAGCTCCCACCAGAAGCTTCAGTGATTGCTTGGGGCTACCCACTCCACTGCCTACATGGATTTGAATGGTAAAAGGAAGAGTGGCTTCAGATATTATAAATATATTTTAGTAATTAATGGTCACAGTAAAAGTTGAAACAGAAGTCTGGGCTACCCAGTTTATCACAGCAGGATGTGAGATTGGATGGAGCTTTGAGCAACCTGGTCTAGTGGAAGGTACTCCTTTTCATGACAGGGAGGTTGGAATGGAATGATTTTCTTCAAGTGCCCTTTCTATCTCAAACCATTTGCTGATTCTTTGATTTGTGACTGTCACATTATACCTGTTGAAGAGGTGGGAAGGGAATATGTTACTACAGATATAGAGAGTTCTTTTGTTCTAAAGGATTCCTTATGTACTTAAAAGCTCCAGTGTTTTTTGAGCATATCCTTGTATAGGACGCTTGTTTTTCCAGATCATCTCGGCCTCCAAAATCCTGTGAAGTTTTCACTGATTACTAAAAGATTATGGAAGCTGTTTAATTATACTACCCATGGACACATAAGGGTATGTACTAAATAAAATGTAGTTTCCACAGAGGAACAGATAACTGTATGCATTTAATTGATTATGTTTTGCTTTACCTTTTATAAATAAAAAGATGCATATTATCAACTAATTTTCTATTTCTGTGTGGATGCTTTCAATCATGGAGTGGCATAAATATTTGCTTTCTGTATCATTAACTTATATATATATATATAACTATAATTGAAGTATTTTCATTAATTCATTCTGTATTACAGTGGAAGTAATTTTATTTAAATCATATTCAATCATTTTTTATACCATGTTTTATAAGTTCCTTCATAGTTTCACTTATCTAAGCTACTAGTTCTCACAGATTTTATTCTGGTAGTACTCTGAATGGTTTAAAGTTTAGGAAAGCCAAAACTAGGTGTTATCTGTAAGAGCTCGAAAAACTAGGTATTATGTATAAGAGCTTGCATGTGATTACATCTTTTTCACAAAGCAATTCAGCTTCAGTCATTTACTATTTTTCCTCTGTAACTGCAGAGATAATATTGTTCCAGTAAATTTGCCTGTTAAAACTGGGAGTTTGGAGTCAACGAGACACAGTTTTTTGTTTTAGAGTATTGGTAATCGCTGAAATGGCTATTCAGCTAAGTGGTTATTTCTCTCAGTTAATAAGGCAGTAATTTAAAACTGATTTCTCATATGATCCATCTGTAGGTAGCCCTGCCCTTAGGTTTCTGCAATTTCTCATTAGTTAAAGAAATACTAAAACAGTTGCAAAATGATATGACTTATTTGCTGTTTGAAGCTTCAATTTCTTCTTTTGAAACACTGGGGAAAATGATTACAGAGAACTTCCAGAATATATATTTAAGCAGTGGTAAGTGGCTTAGTTTAACAAGTATTGGGGAGGCTTCTTGAGTCACATTCCCTTACAGAAATTTCTTGTGGTTACGTGCTGCTAGCTGCAGAACTAAATTTTCAGAAATCAGTCCAATATTTTTAAATTTAAGCTCTACAGTTGGCTGCCTGTATCCACAAGGAACTTGTGTATGTAAACACAAGAAAAAAACATAAATTCTGAGGACGATTTCAAATTAAATGATAACTGGATTAGAAATGAATGTTGCACTGTATAGTAATCTGTTCGTAATCTTGGAATTATAGGGAATGCTTACCATTGAACTAGCTGTAGTAGGATGAGAAGTATGGTAGCCATTAGAAGCTTTCTAGCCATGCTTCTTGCAGTGATTCCTGTGGAAAAAACAGAGAAGGAACACCTCAGGAAATAAATAAATAAATAACAAAAAACCCAAACTCAGCTGGATGAACAATTCTCTGCATTCATAAGAACTTACTTTTTCCTTGTGGATCTCAGTCTGATTTACAGATATTAGGCCGAAGTAAAAGTATGCCAGACTTTTATCCAGTCTCTGGAACAGAAAGATGAAAAGTAGTCAGGACAGAGCAAAAGAAGACTGTGCTGTGGAAATTTAGAATTTGACTTTTTTATTTAAAGGAGATATTCAGCATCATTGTTGCATATTAAAATCATAGTACAGCTTGTTCAGATTTAAAGTATTCCTTGAGTAGTGAATGACTGTGAGGAATTTTTGTATGTAAATATTTTGGAGAAGTGTTCAGACCCTTGTTATGGCTGGCCTTACTTGTGGAGTAAAATCAGGTGTTATGGTGTAGGTAACAATGATTATACTGGAATTTTAAGAACTTAAAGTGTCAGGAAATGGATTGTTGTTAAGCTAAGATAGTAATGCTTTTTATATCATTTTGTTCCATTTCTTGTAATTCAGACATTGTCTTCCCTCTGTAATGTGCCTGTGTATTGTGGTGTTCTGACTGAAGGTGTCAGTAATGTGACACTCGACATACATTTCTGCTCTTCTGTTGGAGACTTCTGGCTGTCAGAGATTCAGATTAAATTTTAAAGTTGGTTCATGTTAAATGTGTAAGAATATTATTGACGTATGGATGCAATTTATGTTTTGTTTTATCGTAAATTTGTGCACCAGTATTTCTCTTCTCCATTCTAAATTGGTCTTTAGAGAATGAATAATGCTTCAAACTACCATTTGCAAAGAATGAATGCTGTTTCTCTGAGAATTTCCATGTGTTAACATAAAAAACATAACAAAACAAACAAACAAAAAAACCCTTTTAAGTGTGAATTTTATTAATTTCATTTTAATATTAACTTTTATTTTCAGTTTTAATATTATTATTTTTAATTTGCAGTAAGGCACTGTTCCTAACACTCCTTTTAAGCCTTTTGATTTTTATCCATGTCCTCAACTTTAATGCTGGTTCAAATGTATTTTGTTCAGAAAACAGGAAATTCTGTTTTCTTGTTAATAATCTACCATATCAGTTTGTGCCATAATTTCCCAATCTGTAAATTGTATAATAAACTATTTTCAGAAAACCCTTTAAAAAGTTATATAGTATTTCTTTCACTGCATAGGAAGAACTAGGTGTCTTTATTATCCTTTTATAATTTAGTCTTTAAATTTGGAGATAAATCTATTTTTCTGGCCCAAGCACAAATTCAATGTGCCCTGGAAGCCTCTGTACTAGAGCTTAACTCTTCATGGCTGTACAAAATGGTGCTGTTGTGTGTTATCCCCAAGGTCTTCTTATCCGGGGTTTTGGTTTAGACCCATCATCAGTCTCTGCAAAACTTAAACAAAATAAAAATATTTTTCTTCTTTTTGTTCTTGGGTAATTTCCAGGAAAGGAATGAAACCTTCTTACTGAAATGAGCACCAGAAATGCTTGTTTGGAGAAGTTTCTTGTTTTGTTGTTGGTTTTGTTGGTTTTGTTTGTCTGGGTTTTTTTTTTTTTTTTTTTTTTCTTTTTTCCCCCTCGTAGTCACTTACAAATCTGTAGAACAGAGACATTATTCTAGTCTAAACACTGGGCATTCCTCAGAGAAAGCAGACCACACACTGTGATTAGACCTTTTGCTGGTCTGCCAGTGTGCGCTTCCCAGGGAGAGTGTTACTGTTACACGGTAGCTTTTCTGCTTTCGCTTGCCATGGAGGACTTCCAGTATCCGCTGCTCATTGTTACTGGGGCTCTGATCTGTTTCTCTGCTCTGCTTAAATGCATCAGATTTATGAAATATATTTTCCCACGTGTTTGGAGTGCTTTGCCTCAGGCTTTCTTCCGCTCGCTGGGAGAATGGGCAGGTAATGGAAACTTCCTCACCTTCTTGTAACTGAGAAATGAATTGTTACATTACTTATTGGGAAATTTTCCTTGTGTTCCCTTAACCCATTCCTTCAGAAGGGAACATGATTTCCACTAAGTGTACTTTACTTCATTTCTTCTTTTTGCCTGCTAGTAACTTCAGTTTTATGAGCCTTCAGTTTTATGAGCCTGAACCGTTTGCTTACTTGGGGAGAAGAGAAAAATAAACTGGTAGCAACCTGCACACCCAATGTATGGATGTGAATTCTCTCCCTATTTCTACTTCTGATGTTTTTTCTCTATTGGAAATGCTTTAGTTTTAATAGCATTGCCTATATCCTGATATGTGAAACAACTAGTTTATGTCTAGCATATGGTCTCCAGTCTTCAAAGCAACTTGTCTTTGTTCCTAGTGACTTTGCTCCAGCCTGTTTCTTTCAAAATTGGTGATCTGTCCTTAATGGCATCATTAACAAGCCAAATCTGTTATTGCCTAAAAACTTCAAAGGCTACAACTCAGCAGTGCTTTTTTAAAGATATTACATATTCTCATAAAAATAACAGAAATGTTTAATAAAAAGATTCATCCTACTAAACACTGATGTTTTTCTTAGGCTTAGTTGATTGGCAATATGAAATAAGAACGAAAAGGCAGCACAGTTTTTGAGTTACTGGGCTACAGATGTTGCCACTCATGGCACCTCCTTAAGAAGTGACCCCAAAAGTACTTGTGCTAGAGACTCGATATGATTGGATTTTGTAGGTGTTTAATACGCACATCTCACCGTGAATGAGTAAGAAACGAACTTCAGCCCTATGTGGAACACCTGGCTAAGCACCAGGTGCTTCTGAAATAACATGTAGTCCTCATTTTGGTGCATGAGTCTGGCTGGTATGTGGGTAGTCAGCAGCACTGCATGGACCTCTCTGAAACCCTGTCCTCCTGCAGGCCAAGTGACAAACTGTGTTCTGTCATTTGATAAACATTAAGTTTTCTGAGCCTGGTGGCACTCATTGGGCTTGAGTGGCTTGCAGCATCATACGGAATGTGAGATCCCAAGCCCTGCAAGGATGGAAGCTGGGAGGTGGAAGCTTGCTTTTCATCTGCAGATCTGCTGTGATCATAAAGATCCCTCACTTCCTCATCAGGGAATCTCTGTTCCCTGTGAACAGGGAAGTAAATGCTGTCCTCTTGGCAGTGAACCTAGCTGTTCAAATTCATGCTGCTTCTCTGGTTTCTCTGTCAATTTAGAAGTCCGTAATTTACTTTGTTTTTAGTTTGAAATTTAGAAATTGACTCATTTTCAGTTTTGCTCTGAAAATGAGTCAGATGTACCTCAGAACTCTTTTAGGGCTTTCCTACTTTGCTTATTTCTCCCTTATTTCTAAGGTGATAAGTATTTTCCTTTTATAGCCCTTCTTTGGTATTTGCTTTCATAATATTTAAGGTCTAGGGTGCCTTGCAAATGCCAAGGCTTGTTTATTTTCCCAGTGATAGTAAATCCAAAGGTAAATTGTGAGACAGAAAGCATTGTATAAGTGATGTTAAGTTAGTTTTTCCTTGCAGACAGACTTGCTGTGTGAAGAAATGTATCAGCCTCTGGTCACTCTTTACCTCCTGCCATTGTGCCACGAACATGCAAGTACAAAGCAGAACTTTTAAAAGAATATATGCATATTAGAAAAATTCCGCCATCTCATAGGTAATGGATTTGTTGCTGTCTCCCCATTCGAAGTGAGAGTATTGACTAAGCTGCTGCTTTGGGCAGGTTATTGTGGGCAGAGATTTGCTTGGGAGACAAATAGTGCTAAATAAAGCAATAAAAAAAATTATAAGTCACAATAAAAAGGAAGGCTTGATTCGGTGGTTTACTAGAAACATTTTGATAGTAATGTCCAAGAAATGCAAAGATTAACAAATTCAAGAAAGAAAGAGCTAAAGCAGATATATAGATACAATCACTGTAGTCCTTACATTTATTTTCTTTCTCCAGTGGTCACGGGAGCAGGAGATGGGCTTGGAAAAGCATATTCCTTTGAGGTGAGATAAACTATACTCAATTTTACTTCAACAAAATGAAAATTGCTATCCATTACCAGTGTTTGCATGTTAGTAAAAAGAGTCTAGGATTCAAAGCCACTGTGACATAGTACTAATCCTTTCCCTCTCTATTCATAGAATAACGTGAACTGAGTTCTGTGAGGACACTGGTGTTGTAATTAAGAGGAATGTCATTCATGTTGCAGTGGTCTTGTCTGTCCAAGGATATGAAATGGAAACACCGAGTAATTGAAAAGATTTTGTGTTGTCTGTCCTGAGTGGCATGTCTTCCAGACTATCCTTTTATTCCCCCCAGTTTTACAGCTAATGCACTTTTTCTCTTTTGGTGAGGTTGTCCAGTATTAAAAATACAAGATGTATTTTGCTATTCTTCACAGCTGCAAAGAAATGTTTGAGAGATATATTTGAAACAACAAAGAAAGGAGAAATACACATAAATGAATATGAACTACACGTTAAGGAACTGAGAAGGATCCCTGATAGTCTGGTTAGTAATCCGTTGCTGCAGGAGCCTGCAGGACAAGGGAGCTGTGGTCTGCCCTGCACTGCTGTGCAGATGCTGCAACATCCCCTCTGCTCACCATTGAAGGCAGGGTGGCCTCTGAGACTGTCCTTGTATGTGTGATAGTGACAATGGCAGATTTTCTCTTTGATGTCTTTGTTCATAACCAGCTCTCTGTGTGAACTGCATTGCTTAGCTGCAATGAAGTGTAAGTTATTGTCTTCAGAACTGAGATGACCAGATGAAAATTAACAGACTGTAATATGTGAGAATCTGGGTTAAATGTGATGCGTCCTGAGGTGATAAATCATATATGATGTGAAAAAAAATGTACATAAAACATATCTCACAGGAAAGGAAAATGTGTTTCCTTTTTATTTAATTGATTAGATTATTAAACCAGTCTTCCTAAGCATACGCCTCATTTACTCATACTTTGAAGTATCTGATTTTGATTACTGGGAATGGCAATACAATAAGTACTTTCTAAACTGCATTGGAATTAGAAAACACAGATACCAAGTATTACAGTATTTACTGTAGCTGTGATAAAGATCACAAACTCTCCTGTGTGAAAGAAGGGAAAACGTTGCCTTCTGTCTACTGACTGAGTTGCTGTAATGATAAGAAAATAGAAAGAGTCTGATGAATATGTAAGACAGGGAAGAATGGGATGGAGCTGAAACACAGAGAAGAACTGTCAAAAATGTTTGATCATGCCCTTAGAACTGCATCTCCAGATGTAGTCATACACAGAAACAGCGTGCTGAAGTAACTGTGTGAGAGCAACTGGTGATACTTTATCTGTGAAATCTGCAAGCACATGAGAGTGTTAGGTCAGAACTTCTTTGTTCTGCTTCCTTTGTGCTACATGGGTTATACAACTGTAAATCCCAGCTAAAAGGCCAGCTGTGGCATATAAATGGCTGCTTTAGTCATCAGAAAGAATAAAATAACTACTGTCTTTTGTTCCTTTCTTGAGAAAGCTGTTTTTGGTAGGAACTGGCAAGTTTTTGTGGAATGTTTCTTCATTATTTTTTGCTTTCTTGTGTTGACTGGGAGCCATCCTTACCCTTGCTGGGATGTATCTTCTCCCCCAGGTGGTCCCATTCATAGAAATCGTGCTCAGCTGATGTGTGGCACTGTTTGAGCTCCTACCTGTGTCTCGCTCCAATTTATAGGAAGGAGAGGAGGTTCTTTGGTATATGTATACCTGGCGTGAGATTAAGAAACAACGGTTCAAATGTTGGTCTGACCAGTTTATTATAAATCTTAATCAAGGAGATGGGGAAGAGGAGGACGGATACTATTATGATGTAGGGTGATGGGGAAGGGAAGGCAAGCGATAGTAAAGATAGGAAATAGAAGCAAGGAGTCTTTGTAGGAAGCAAGAGGGAGATAGTCACCACCATGGATCCAGCGTGGTTTCTAGTTCAGTCATTGATTTTCAGTAGTGGTGGGTCATCAGGTGTTGTTGTTCTGTTGATGATGACGGTGACCACAGTGACAATTTCCAATGGTAGTACAACCTTATAAGTCCAAAGTGGTCGAGTCAGCTTTCTTTGGAGTGACAGCTTGAATCCAAAGTAGTTGAGTCAGCTCTCCTTGGAATGGCAGCTTCTGGCTCTGGGATCTCAGCAGAAACTCCTTTGTTCTCATCTTCTGGGCCTTACCGGCAGATACGAGGGAGCAGGGATGCCGACCTGCATCCTGTTTTTCACAGGACACGATGGTATCATTCCCCAATTTCCCCATACCAAGCTGGAGCTATTTAGTCACAGGCCAGATCTTCCACCAGTAAACACTCCTGAGCATTCTCTTCCGGAGGCAAACAGCTCTGAAGGAGGGTGCTTTCAAATGCCCACAAAGCGATGTTGATTGTCACACAGCAGCACCCATCACTTGCCTCCTCCATAAATCAGTGAGAGTCTTATCACAAGAAATACCTCAGGAAGCAAGCTTTGAGCCAGAAAACAAAGAAGGGTTCTCACACCTTGGCACATCATCTTGCTGGCTGAGGTCAAAGCACCTGATTGTGTGAGGCTTGTGGATGAGTGAACCAGCTGTGTCACTGGTCTGACGTGGGGTACAAAATTCTCTGATGTCAATCTGACATAGGTTCTGCTGATGCCATGGGCTGGTGTGAAGGCAAATCTTGCCTGCAGGCCACAGGGCCACCACATCTCTGCCCATATAGCTTGTGCCAAGCCCAAACAAGGGCTGTTTTTCAAACATGGATTTGTAACAAGACACAAAATAATGCTTGATCTCCACATTCCTGTGGTACCAGAAACTGACACTAGTCCTGGTGATTTGGAAGGATTGTGTGATGTGGCTGTTTCTGTTCAGTATTTTATGTGGAAATCCAAACTGGTGGCTCACAAATACAGCCCAGGAGACAGAGGTCCAGGCAATGATTACAGTTCTCACTGGGGGAGAAGCCCTGTTTCCAAGATTTATACGTAGGTAAATATCTCTGTTCACTGGCTGGCCGGTCTGACGACTCGGAATACTGATGGTTGATGCAGAACATATATTTTATTGTCCTTTTAGGTTCGTAGAATCACAGAGTGAGTTGGGTTGAAAGCAACCTTGAAGATCATCCTGTGCCAACCCCTGCCATACGCCATTTGCCAGCAGCTAGATCAGGTTGCCCAGGATCCCATCCAGACTGCCTCCAGAGTCAATGTCACCAGAAATGGGGCAATCACAGCTGATCTGGGCAGCCAGTGACGGCACCTCACCACCCTCTGAGTAAAGAATTTTTAATTCTAATTTTAACCTAATATTTATCCTGAATCTCCCCTTATTTATTTATTTATTTATTTATTTATTTATTTATCTATCTATCTAATTTTAGAGCCATTCCCCTTTGTCCTGTCACTCTTAGACTGTGTAAAAAGTCAGTGCTGCTCCTGCTTGTAAGTTCCCTTCATCTACTGAAAGGCCGCAATGAGCTTTCCCTGTAGGCTTCTCTTCTCCAGGCTGAACAAGCCCAATTCCCTCAATCTTTCTTCATAGGAGAATTGCTCCTCCAGCCTTCTGATCATCTTCATGACCCTCCCTTGGACCCGCTCCAACAGCTCACCATACTTCTTATGCTGAGGACCTCTAAGCTTGTGTTGAAAGGCAAACACACTTTGACTTTGTCCCCTTCTGCATGAATGTCCATGTTCCATGAAGGCTCTGACCATGGTTTTTGCACAGTGGGGTGACTCTGAGGCCTTCTTGAACACAGAGTCCCTATCCCATAAACTTACTGCTGTATTAGAGTATTGGCATTTTGGTTCTAGTTTCTTATATATGTACTATACTTATTTCAAAAGCCATGTTTCTATCTCTACCTGCCACATCTGAGACCTCCTTGACACCTTTACACCTATTATCATTTATCACACCATATATCAGGTACTATTACAAACTTGTTAGTTCTGCTTGTCTGCTGGAACAGCATCTGATGTGCTTGGGGGTCTGTTCCTGGCATAGTACCTCAAATATCCTGGGTGTATGGCCAGGGCTATTCCATATTCTGAGATTTGTGAGTTAGCCTCTGCATTATTGTAATTGTGAGTATTTCTTTACTTTCTAATAAATCAGATCAGTGCTTTTGTCTAAATCAATGTTTTAGCAGACCATTTTGAGAAAGGAACTGTGATCATTTATTAATGCAAACATTTCCAGAATCTCAAACCTTTATTTCCTGAAATCTTATGTAGTATTGCAAGCATCATATTATATAATCTAAGTGTGACCGGAGTTTTCCTGCTCCAATTATGCACATGTTCTAATTGCTCCAGTCAATCCTGGATCTGTTCTTGGAAATACTGTGGTTCTCACTGTGTTGCACTGGTGCAGTGGTAGTGGGAGGCTTGCAGCATCCATCAGCCCTGTGGGCAAAAAAGGGCTGAAAGACTGGAACCAGAGAGCACCTACAGGTCTGAATCACAAGTAAGAAATGAAAAGGGGTGAAATGCTGAAGTATTGTCCTGGGGAAGAGAGAAAATCTCTTCCAATGAACAGATAGCTATGCTAGGTAGCTTGCATGGTATATTGTTAAGGAATTAAAAATGATTCTATCTATTGAACCTTGTAGAGTATACCCAATTTGTCAGTGTAACTGCAGTAGCTGCAGGTATGGCTTGACTCTATAACCTGTGTCTTGCCTTGTTTGAAGCTTTATTGTCTGAAAAATTCATTTGCTGGAAGATTTACATCAGTTTGAGCTGTAAAAACACGCTGGAGAATATAGGGTGACTTTATACTAATTTCATGTAGCTTGAGCATTTTCACAGCGTTTCAACGAGATCACAGATCGCGGATGCTCAGTCTTTCTCAACTACTTTTCACAGCCTGGATCACAGCGGCTCTCTATGGCCACAGCCCAGGCAAGGGCCCGCGTCGGCTCTATGCCTCCGGGGGACAGGGCGGTCCTGAGAGCGCGTTCCACTGCGCTCGCCCCCTGAGGCCGCCCGCGCGGCAGATCCTCGGGCCACAGGAGGGGCAGCGCGCCGCGGGCTGCACTCAACGCCGCCTCTGTGCGGAGTGCGGCTGCGTTAAAAACCGTGTAACCTCTGCCGGCGGTGACCAGGAAATTCCTTTTTTAAGTGCGATTCATTTTGTTTGCCTTGAGGGTGCACTTGAAACTTGTAGTTAAAGTGTCCTGCGAAACTTATTTCTGAAAAGAATGCATGGATTAAATCTGGAAGGGGGGGGGGGGGGGGGGGAGGAAGAGAGAATGAAAAAGAAAAAAAAAACAAAAAGGCCTTGAGAAAATGAGAAAATGCTGCGGCACCTTTATGCTTCTAATGGATCTGGCATACAGCAACAAAGGAGCATCATCTCACCTGTTCACATGATAGTCAGCATTTTTGCCATTCTAGCTAAAATAGGATCATAGCAGTAGAGATTTTTTTTTACCAGACACAGAGACATAGCTGAGGTGTTAATGAGAAGCCCTGCAAAATAGAATTTTGGTTTTATTTTGTAAGTGACATGGCTGATATTTAATCTTGTTTGAAAGCTCAAAAAATCAGTACAATCTCTATGCAGTCATCTCTGAGTGACAGGTATGAATAAGGGACCAGAGCAACAGAGACTGTCTGCACTGCTTTCCAAGAGGGTTGGTGGCAGCTTGAGTCAAGCACATTTTAGACAAAGGGAAATCTGCCAGTATGCAGACAATTTACTTTCGGTTCCTGAGTACCTCAGACAGAGCCCATAAAATAAGCTTTCAAAACTACAAAGCCTGGACATGTCTCTGTTGAGTACTGGATAATTATGTGAGAGATTCTCAAAGAGCACAGGATTGTGAGCAAGGTCTTTGTGCCGAAAATGCAAATGGCTGTGGCTTATACATTTAATAGACAGTCTGCCCCTTGTACTCTCAGTGAAGTGAGTTTTCAAATGAAGGTCCCTTGACATTGTTTCCGTTGTTTCAGAAGAGCTCAGCAGGACAATCTGCTTCCCTCCAGTAGGTTTAAGGAGTGCGCATTGCAGGGAGTCAGTGGCAGAAATGAATGGGTGTTCAGTGAGTGGCCTTCACCAGTTCACTTCTTGTTCCAAGATAATGTGATACTTTCAGAAGAAGTTGGCTTTATCTTTTGTACTGACTTTTTTCTTGCTTCTTGCTCTCACAGGCATTTTCTGGTTTCAACTCTTTATCTTTCTCTGTGCACATAACTCTGTCCAACTGCTGCTTGTTAATAACTTTGTTTCACAACCTTGGGGTGTGTATTTTTCTCTCGGATTGTGTCTAAAATTCCTTAGCTGACAGCAATGGGAAGCCTAGAGAAAAACAGGAGAATACCATTCTCTGTAGGTTCTCCATTTGTTCTGCACATGAAGACACCAAAGTGGATGTACCTTTGCATGCCTTTTTTTTTTTTTTTTTTTTTTTTTTCCAATCTAATAGAAGAATGAAGGTCAAAGATGGTGTTGTAAAATGACCAGAAAGTCATCATCATTTGTCTTCCCAATGCTTTTCTGGGAAATGCCACATCATCTTTATTCTCTATATACACACATTTATGTGGAACTGGCTATGGTCATTTATTTTTCATTATATGGTTGGGACCTTATTGTTGTCCAGTATATTTTTCTTGTAAGGGCCAAGGTATTTTCTCAGACTATTAGAACCTGGTTTTAGTATCTGTTGTTTGCCCATGTGACAGGCAACTGAAAGCAATTAATAACTGTAATTGTTTTCAATAGTAAAATTTGAAAATATACAAAAAATCATGTATGTCTTGCTTTCCAGCAACTTTTGTATTCTTCTCTTGCAGCTGGCAAAACATGGGTTAAATATAGTTATGATAAGTAGAACTCTCGAGAAGCTGCAGAGGGTGGCCAGTGAAATCGGTAAGTGTTTGTTACACATTTGTTTGCCTTCCCATTTGGCAGCCTGTCTTGGTGGGAACCTGGGCCTGCTTTCCTTGTAGAGTGGAGTCCTAGATACTGCTGCAGATAGAGCCCAAGCTGTCACTGTAAAACTACAGGTACTGTATCACTGCATTGGTTAAACCCTTTGTCATGGTTTTATGGTCAGCGGTATTCCACTTCATAACACCATGTAGTGCACTGGGAATTAAAGTGTTAGTGTACTGTAATGTGCTGCTTCAGCATTACTGAAAGGCCTACAGGTTTGGGTTTTTTTTTTCAGATACTCTCTCTCTCATTATATTTAGTAGATTAATTTGTTCCTCCTCAGATCATTGCCGCTGTTCTTTTCTTTAATTATTTTGGGGTTTCCTGTTTCCCTTTTCCAGAGGCATGGATTTTGCGAAGTCTCTCTGCCCCACTAGTCACGGAACCGGGCTGAACCAGCCCATAAACTGTTGTCATTCTTCATGGAGAATGCGGGCAAGTCTGTTTTCTAGTTTTTTAGAATGAATCCCTCTCTGCTCTCAGAGAGCTTTGTTAGGGAACTTTATCAGAGCTTCAGGTTTCTGTCCTGGAAAACTTGACCTTGAAAGTCTAGGCAAACTGCCAATACTTTGGAATATTTGTAAACTTTGAGCTCTGATGTCTTCCCACTGAAAAAAAAAAAAAAGAAAAAGAAAAAAAAATGCTTTCTCTTGTAAAACTGCTTTTCAAGGGACTGCATGCCATTGTTTTTTCTTTTTTGATGCTCAAAACATACTGGGCCTTAATTAAGTTTGCCACTTTGCTCTATGGAGCTATAGGTATATGTAGTCAATTGAAAACACTGTTAGAAATGCCTACCTGGTACCTGCATACAAAGTGGCATACAACTCCAGAGGGAGCAGCTAATTTTACATAATTTGTTGTTTTTAAGTATGCTCCCCGTCTCTCCTTTGAATCCTTTATGCAGTTTTTGAATGCCCATTTGATCGCACTGTTAATCTCCCTGAATATGCAGTTTTTGAATGCCCATCTGATCGCACTGTTAATCTCCCTGAATGTATTTTTCATTATTTTACTTATCTCACTCAGTATCTGGATTTATAATATTCTGAGGAAGTCTTCCCCAGAACCAGAGAATACTGAGTGGCAGGGAGTGTGGAGAGTCTTGGGAGGGACTTTAAAGAGATGGACATCTTCGGTGCCATTGGGCTTTACTCCTGAACACCTAAAAAACCCTGAGAGCTTAAACAGATATTTGAGACAAGAGTGTTGCAACTCGGGCAGATCTCAGGAGGCACAAATGATTTGGAGCCTGGCTAATGCTTATCAGGCCTTATTCAGTACTATCCCAGAGAGGGAGAACGTTTTTGAAATTGACAGAGGGTGCCTCAAAGCTGAAAGCGAGTCTCAGGGAGACAGTACAAGATGAGCAAGAGAGTCTCCAAGCTGAGAAGGAGAATCTCCGGGCCAAGCAAGAGAGTCTCCTAGTTGAGAGAAAAGACCTCCAATTTCCTCCTCCGGTCTGAGAGAGACACCCTCCAAAACAAGAGAGACTCCTTGCAATCCAAATTTGACAACCTTCAATTGCAACAAGACACCCTCTAGTCCGAGCGAGACGCCCTCCGGTCTGAGAGGGACATCCTCAAGTCCGAACGGGATGGACTCTGAACTGAGCAAGATGCCTTCCAGCATGCAAACTTCAGTCTCCAAACTGAAATAAACAGAATTCAGTCTCATCAAGCCACGCTCGTGTATGAACTAAATACCCTCATAATCGAGCGAGATGGACTCCGAGCCAAGTTGGAGAGTGAGAGCATTGGAACAAACCAACCTGATCAACCACAGGAGGCACCAGATTCAATGTCAATTGCGCCTGTAAGAGGACGGAAAAAGAAATGAATTTTGACTCAGAACAGAAGAAAGAGGAGGAGGGTGAAGTAGAAGAAGCAGTCAATGTAAGAGAAGAGGAGGAAAGAAGTCCAGAGGAGTGGCTTCGAGATCCAGGGAAAGCACCCCTGAGTCCAGGTGAGTGGCCCTCAGTAAGACCGTGGTCACCAACACCAAGGAGGGCAAGAAGTTCTGAAGGAGTAGGAGGTGAGCAAGACATTGTAACTACTGTTGATCGATCTCTGAAAATGAATGAAATTCGAGGCCTAAAGAAAAGACTTTTCATGACACCTGAATGAGCCTATTGTCACCTGGTTACTTCGATGCTGGGACAATGGGGCCAACAGTGTGTGGCTAGATGGTAGAGAATCTCGCCAACTGGGTGGCATTGCTAGGGACTTGGCCATTGACAGGGGTATTAGTACATGCCAGAATGGGTCCTTCACCCTCTGGAAGTGGATGTTGTTAGCTGAAAGAGAAAGATACTCCTTCCAAGATGATCTGATGCCTGAGAAAAAGAAATGGACTGATATGGAAAAAGGTATCTGTTATTTGAGAGAATACGCCGTAGTGGAAATGTTACACGGCCCCAACTTTGTCCCTGATGAGCCAGATCAAGAGCATGGACCTGAGAGAGTCAGGTGTACACCAAATATGTGGCGTACTTTCACTAAGACTGCAACAGAAAGGTATGCCAGTACATTTGCAGCAGTGTATGGCAGAGGGGAAAGAAGACCCCTTGTAAATGACCTGGTTAATAGGCTTCAAGACTTTGAGTTACATTTAACCCCTCTACGAGCTTGTGTTTCAGCCATCACAAAGGTAGCTGAAAAAACAGACAGAATGGAGAGCAAACAAGAAGATATAATGGCCCTGGTGGACACTGGTGCACAGTGCACCCTAATGCCCTTGAGTCACCAAGGGACAAAATCAGTTTGTATTCATGGAGTGACTGGGGGTTCCCAAGAGCTGGCTGTGTTGGAGGCCGAAATAAGCCTCACTGGTAAAGACTAGCAGAAACACCCTATTGTGACTGGCCCAGGGGCTCCCTATATACTCTGTATCAGTTGCCTCAGAATGGGATATTTTAAGGATCCCAAGGGGTATCGATGGGCCTTTGGAATAGCTGCTGTAGACACAGAGGTTGTTAAGCAGTTGTCTGTTTTGCCTGGCCTGTTGGAAGATCCATCTGTTGTGGGGCTGCTACAAGTAAAAGAGCAGCAGGTACCAATTGCTACAAAAACGGTGCACAGACAGCAGTACCGCACCAACAGGGATTCCTTGCTCCCCATTCATGAGTTGATTTGTCAACTGGAGAGTCAGGGAGTGATTAGTAAAACTCACTCACCTTTTAACAGCCCCATATGGCTGGTATGTAAAGCCAGTGGAGAATGGAGGCTGACAGTAGACTACCATGGCCTGAATGAGGTCACACCCCCACTGAGTGCTGCTGTGCTGGACATGCTAGAACTCCAATACGAACTGGAATCAAAAGCAGCCAAATGTTATGCCACTGTTGACATTGCCAACACCTTCTTTTCCATTCCTTTGGCCCTATAATGCAGGCCACAGTTGTTTGCCTTCACCTGGAGAGGCATTCAGTATACCTGGAATCATTTGCCCCAGGAGTGGAAACACAGCCCAACCATTTGCCACGGGTTGATCCAGACTGCACTGGAACAGGGCAGTGGTCCTGAGGGAAGGGGAAGGGAAGTTTTTGAGAAAGAAGAACAAATAATCCAGATCCTTCTACGTGCTGGCTTCGCTATTAAGTGAAGCAAAGTGAAAGGACCTGCTCGGGAAATTCAGTTCCTAGGAATAAAGTGGCAAGATGGACGTCGTCACATCCCAACAGGTGTGACTGACAAAATCACTGCTATGTCTCTGCCCACTAATAAGAAAGAGACACAATCATTTCTTGGCATAGTGGGCTTTTGAAGGATGCATGTTCCAAACTGCAGCCTCATTGTAAGCCCCCTTTATCAGGTGACGCGAAAGAAGAATGATTTTACATGGGGTCCTGAGCAGTAGCAGGCTTTTGAACAGATTAAACAGGAGATGATAGCCTGTGCCGTGGCCCTGGGGCCAGTACAGACAGGGCAGGATGTAAAGAACATCCTCTACACTGCTGCGGGAGAGAAAGGTCCCACGTGGAGTCTGTGGCAAAGAGCCTCAGGAGAGACCCGAGGCCGACCCCTGGGATTCTGGAGTAGAGCATACAGGGGGTCGGAAGAGTGCTACACTCCAACTGAAAAGGAGATCCTGGCAGCATATGAGGGGGTTCAGGCTGCTTCTGAAGTAATCGGCACTGAAACGCGGCTCCTTTTGGCACCTTGACTGCCAGTGCTGAACTGGATGTTTAAAGATAAGGCCCCCTCCACCCATCATGCAACTGATGCCACTTGGAGTAAATGGATTGCACTGATTACACAACGAGTGCGGATGGGGATCCTCAGCCGTGCAGGAATCTTAGAGGTGATCATGGACTGGCCTGAAAGCAAAAAGTTCAGCACATCACCAGCAGAAGAGGTGTCACGTGCTAAAGAGGCCCCGCCATGTAATGAATTACCAGAAGATGAAAAGAAATTTGTCTTGTTCACAGATGGATTGTATCATACTGTGGGGAAGCATCGCAGATGGAAAGCTGCTGTGTGGAGCCCCACACAGGTTGCAGAGGCCACCAAAGGAAGAGGAGAATCAAGTCAATTTGCAGAGGTAAAGGCTGTCCAGCTGGCCTTAGATGTTGCTGAACGGGAGAGGTGGCCAATGCTTCGTCTTTATACCAACTCATGGATGGTGGCAAATGCTCTATGGGGATGGTTACAACAGTGGGAACAAAACAGCTGGCAAGGGTAAACCAATTTGGGCTGCTGAACTGTGGAAGGACATTGCTGCCTGAACAAAGAGTATGGTTGTAAAGGTGCGTCACGTAGATGCCCATGTACCCAAGAGTCGGGCTACTGAAGAACAGCAGAATAACCATCAAGTAGACCGAGCTGCCAGAATTGAGGTGGCTCAAATAGACCTGGACTGCCAGAACAAGGGAGAGCTATTTCTAGCTTGGTGGACCCATGAGACCTCGGGCCATCAAGGAAGAGGTGCAACAGATAAGTGGGCTAGAGGCGGAGGGGTGGACTTAACTATGGATACTATCACACAGGTTATTCATGACTGTGAAACATGCGCCACAATGAAACAAGCCAAGAGGATGAAACCTCTCTGGGGGGAAGGGCGATGGCAAAAGTATAAATATGGGGAGGTATGGCAGGTTGATTATATCACCTTGCTGCGATCTCGCAATGGTAAGCGTTATGTGCTTACCGTGGTGGAGGCAACCACTGGGTGGCCTGAAACATATGCAGTACCTCATGCTACTGCCTGAAACACCATATTGGGTCTAGAGAGGCAAATCCTGTGGTGACATGGCACCCCAGAAAGAACTGAGTCAGATAATGGGACTCATTTCAAAAATTCACTTGTGGATACCTGGGCCAGAGAACATGGCATTGAGTGGTTTATCATATACCCTATCATGCACCATCCTCTGGTAAGATCGAACGCTACAACAGGTTGTTAAAAACCATGTTGAAAGCAATGGGAGGCGAAACATTTAAGCACTGGGAGAAGCATTTGGCAGAAGCCACCTGGCTGGTCAACACCAGAGAATCGGTCAGTCGAGATGGTCCTACACAATCCAGCTCCCTACGTACTGTAGAGGGAGGTAAGGCCCCTGTGGTACATGTAAAAAGCATGTTGGGAAAAGCAGTCTGGGTTCTTCCAGCTTCCGGAAAGGGCAAACTTCTCCATGGAACTGTTTTCGCAGAGGGACCTGGGTCCACCTGGTGGGTGATGATGGAGAAAAATGGGGACATACAGTGTGTACCACAAGGGAATTTGATGCTAGGGGAGTGCAGTTAGTAAGTCTATGTGTGTGTCTAATGCTTGTTAATTACGGTTTGCTCAATATATATTAAGCATGATGTGATGATGTGGAATAAGAGGTGGAATATCATGGTTTTATGGTCATCAGTATTCCACCTCATAACATCATGTAGTGCACTGGGAATTAAAGTGTTAATGTCCCAGTTCAACATACTGAAGAGAAGAAACTATGTTCCCCAGAAGACTGTTCGCTGTGCTGATATCATTCCTGCACAGGGGGGAATGCATATAAGGCATTGTCGGGTCATCTGACCTTCCTTTCGCTTTCCTTCATCACTCTTCTCATTTGTCTCTCCTCGCTGCTGCCCACCCCAAGTGCGCGTGCTGCTTCACCATTACTGAAAGGCCTACAGTTTTTTTTTTTTTCCAGATACTCTCACTCTCATTATATTTAGTAAATTAGTTTGTTCCTCCTCAGATTGTTGCCTCTGTTCTTTTCTTAATTATTTTGGGGTCCCCTGTTTCCCTTTTCCGGAGGCATGGATTTTGTGAAGTCCCTCCACCCCACTAGTCATGGAACCGGGTCGAATCAGCCCATAAACTGTTGACACCCTTCTAGTCATGGATTGCTTTAAAAATACATGCTATGATTTGAACAGTGCAATAGTGTGGGACAGAAAAACATGACTCCAGCTTCTGTTCTGACTTCACCTGAGCTTAAGATCTGTAAATACAGGCAAAGGAGTTAGGACAATAGATTTATTTGAGCAATCTATGAACGAGCCTTTGCTTGAGAAAGAAAGGTTACCTTGAGTCTAGTTCATGGAATGTAGCAGAAGAGGAGTAAAAATGAAATAATTGTAGTTGCTGTCTTCTTTTTTTCAGTTTTTAAGGTTTACAAAATACTTTTGTAAATACTTGCTTTCAGTAATACAGTAAAGTAGTGTGTCTTTAGAATTAATGTTCATTTTCTTCAAGTGGAGATAACCATTTGCCCTGGGGAATAGCTAGTTTAAATACAGTAGGATTGACAGTTAGGATTTGTATAAGATTCAAGTGAGTTTATATCGTCCGTTAACTTTACAGACAGCTGTAATCAGGTTTGTTCTCCTATACATTGCCTCTGTCCCTGAACTCCCCAGTGCAGGTGCTGCTGTGCTGGCTGTGCTGTGCCCAGCTCCAATCTCTTCCAAAAAGAAGGATGAGAAACACGCCTCAGACCAGGTTGCACCCACAGGAGGTGTCTTTTGTGTCTTGGGGATAAGACTGGGGACTGAACTTCTAAATTTCCTGTCTAATTTGCCACCCATTTCTAGAGACAGACTTGCTTTCCCTTGAGAAGCAAGAAGTACTGAAGGGGGAAAGCACCAGCCTAACTGTACCCCGTGAGACCAATGTGTCTGGGGCATACTCTAGCTCCTACTAAGTAAAAAGCCATAAAAAATAGACTCCTGTGGGAATTATGCAAGCTCTGGTGTTGCTGCATTTCTCTGCAATGAGAATGAGGTTCCTGAGACTAAGATAGCTAAGTGAAGAATGAGAGAGGTGGAGCTCTGGGAAGGTAGTACCCTGAAGATTTTTCTTCACAGGATTTACAATGAGGCCACCCTTGGGGCACCTTCCCCGTGCATGTGATGAGCTCTGCAGCAGCTCCTCACCAAGGGCCTCCTGTCCTGGATGCTCCACTGCAGCCGCTTGCCATGGGCAGATAGCGCTGAGTTTTCCTCATAGCTTGCCTGAAATTGCTGGCAAAATCGAATGAGATCTTCCCATTGTGTTCAGTGGGTTTTGACATTTCTCCAGAATGACTCTTGCTATTTATCGTGCTGGGTTGGAGAGGGATACATAACAACAAGTGGATGGCACAAACAAAATGAATGGGAGGAGGACACAGCAACAGCAAGCATCTGATATGAAGGTCACTAAAATCAGCAAGGAGATCTAGGTATGTGTTTAGGCTAAAGCTTTCAAATGGCTCCTCTGATTTCAATATTCAGACTCAGGATTTATTGTAATTAAGCTAAGTAATCACTGGGAAGGGGAGTTAAACTTACTATGATTTTGTGAGAGTAAATAAACAATGGAAATCCAAAATGAAGCAGAAATCTAACCAGAATGATTTTATCATTTTTTAATTTTTTTTTTTCCCCTGGCTTTTTCTTTCAAGTCTGCTTAAACAAGAGATTTTTCACTCCAGGCAGTTACCATTACCCTGAATTAATGCAAAGAGATTAAGGCACAGAGAGAAACAGACACAAAAATTACCACAGCCTATGCAAATATGTTGTAGGACTGCACACATTACTCATATTTCCTTTTTCTTAACATTTACACAGTGTATCCTTTTCCAGTAAGTTGGACACAGTAACAAAAAGACTTGACTTCATTCTCAACTTGTTAATATTATTTACCTAATTGTGCTGTGTGTGATATTCCATTCGGGTACTGGATAAGATAGATGAAAGGAGGCTAAAATGTAAATAATTCCCCTAGTCTCAGTAACTTGCTTTCAAACTGGTTTGCAGATCTGCTTGAGAGTAGCTCTCAGAAATGGGGCTTTCAGCAGGCGATCCACGAGCCAAAAAAACATTTCCCTAAAGAAGAATCAAAACCAGCTTTCCACCCAGCTGGAAAGGATGGCTCTTTCAGAACATGAGATAAAAGATAACAGAATAAGTCTTGTGTGAGGAGACAGAGGTAATCATTCCACTAGATGTACTGCTTATTTAACATGTTTACTATTGTGGTTATAAAATATTGGTCAGAAAGTTAGATATGATGGAAAGCTATTAGCTGCACTCCTATTTCTTCTTCTTATACTTCCTAACAAGCTCTACAAACAGAGCAAGATCCTGACAGAAAAGTTATACCCTAGAGTTGGCTAATATGATCAGAGTCTATACTGTCTTAGCTGTTAAGTCTTGCCAAACAAAAAAAAAAGGCACCTCTGTAAGACATTAATATTAATCAAAAATATGTATTTAAGGAAATATGTGGTGTTTGGTTTCTCAGAAAGCAGTTAAAAATACAGCCACATTAGCTTAGGCTGGCTTAGTATGTGGGCCAGGAATTTGGATTTGGTCATATAACTAAGTTTTTCAACTTCTCCCTGCAGAAATCATGTCCATTGCCATACACGCCACAGAACGGTCAGGAACCAAATGAGATTTGCTCCTGCTAAACCCATAAAGGTGCTAGTTATGTCTATCTGTTCCCAGTCTTGTAGGAAGTGTTGTACTCTGTCCTCACCCATCCTTATCCAGAGATAACTCCAAAAGCTAAGCAGTAATAAGCCGAAGTTACTGAGTAGCAAAACCCAGCTCCACTGGCATTTCCTTCCTTCTCTCTCAGAGCCTGCTCATCTTTCCTACTGTGTCTTGCTCATCCTCTGAGGTAAAGCATTATCACTTAGGGCTGATTTCCCAACACTCAGTACTGTAGAGCACTTCAGTATCTTGACTGACATTTCTGAATTATCTACTAATTAACAGTAATGCAAAAGGACTTGGATTCACTGAATTCGGTTCTCGTATGTCTCTTTGCAGTTCTAATTTTGCCCTGTTCTCTTTGTTGGTTCCCCCCCCAACCCCCCCTCTATTTACTTGTACTTCTTAAATTGTTTTTTCTTCAAAAAAAGTTAGAACTGTAGTGAGAACTTGTAATTTACAGTTGTACAAAACTTTCAGTGTTTCTTACCAGTCTTAAATATTTTTTTACCTTCTTTTTGTTGTTTAGATAACTTCTCATTTTTTCCCCTCTCTCTGCAAATTTCCACTCAACATGAAAGTTGAGTGCTTCTCTCTTCATTTTCTAGTTTGATTATAATACTCTAATGGGATTCCTATTACTACAGAGATTAGTTCTTGTGTTACTCAGGCATTCATTTTTCTACCTCAGGTTCTCAGAAGATCTTCGTATCCCTCCATACAGAAAAGGAGAATTTCTGACTGGCTTCGTGTTCTAGTCAACATCATGCTTCTGCCTGATTTATTCTCTTCTTGGTAGATTTTGAGAGGCAATACGTTATTCTACCCAACAAATAGAATTGCCAAGTGGTCTGATGTCAGGAGTTAGTTGTATCCTTAATGATGCATTTTGTAATGCAATAGATGAAACAATACAATTCAAATTTTTCATATTCCTTAAATTTGTGTTTTCTTCATTTTTTAACAAGGAAATTACCTATCCTGATGTTTGAAAACCAAGGTTCTGGCACAGTTAGGTCTTCTAAAAACAGTTGGAATGGCTTGTCTCTTCAAAGACTGCCATAAATCTTTGTCATGGGGAGGGAGAGAACAAGGAAACTTGGAACTTGGTTTTTTTTGCATTCCCCTTTATAGAATTATTATCATTTTCTAAAGAGCTATCCTTGGATAGCTCTTCATTTATTAGCATGATAGTTTTATTGTTGTTTAATATATTGTTTTATTCTTAAATGGGACATAGTAGAGCCATCTGGGGTATTTGTTTGTTCACTGACAGCACTGGTTGCAGCAGAACGGTTATGTACAGACAAGGGGATGCAGAGAAAGGCCAAATGGTTTGTTTGATCCTAGTTTTTATGCAGCTGTAGTCTTGGCTGCCCTTCTGGTTGCCTGCAGGAAAGATGGCAACAACATCACTACAGTTTTTAAGACCATCTCATTTTGCTATAGAGCTCTTCAATCAGCAGGTCACTGTAGGTGTCTGCTCCAGCTGTTACTCTGCTCTTTCTCCTCACTCAGTTTATACTTACAGTGTCCTTATTCTTTGTAGCTGTACCATTCTTCAAGTCTGGGGCTACTAGGGGTTCATTTGCTACTAGAGTTGCTTTAATAGGTTGGAGGTTCAAGGAGTGTTTTGCCCCTTTTATACAAACAACTGCAGCCTGGACAGAGGGCATGGAAAAGGGCAGTTTTTCCTCCTTGCCCCCATCATGGAGACATATGTCCTCAAAAGTCACACATAAGATGTGGCCTACTTTCGGATCTGGAGTCTAAGTGCCCACTAACTTCTCTAACTGCTTCTATTGCTTTGGTAGTGTGAGATGTTTGGGGCTGGCAGTACATAGTAGGGAAGGAAGGATCATCCTGGGAAAATAGCATCCTCCCATCCTGCAACACAGACCTTGTCTGCAAGCTGGCCTAATGCACCCAAGGCCAAAATGGCTACCTGCTGGCCTTGCTGACCCAAGGTGGCCCAGGGAGTGATAGGCCTAAACCTGAACAGACACAAGGATTTGAGGCACAAATTCTGTGGAGAAATCAGTGGGTAGTTCCTATCCAAGGCTATTGGTATGACAAAACCAAGCTCCAAGCAAGATGACAGCTTCCCAATGAGGACTCAAAGCAGACTTTATACCATCCATGCACACCTGAATTTTTAACATGTGTAGCAGTCTGCAGCCCGATCATGTGTTGACATTTCCAGGCTTCTCTTGTTGCTTTTTCAGTGAACTTCATCTGGATGTTAGATTGCCCATAAAACTTGAAAGCAGGTTTAGTAGCAAGAATTTACAGTGTGAACATCTAGTTAGAAAAGACCTTACTGGGCTGCTTTGAAAGAGAACCTTGCCTTTTGAAATGAGTAAATAAGAGCCTATACCTCTTCTCCTCATGAAACTTCATTGAAAATATGGACAGTAATAAATCAACTGCTGAGAAAAAATGGTAATGTACAACTGAGCTCCTCCTGAATAGCGATGACACTGGAAAAATAATACACATTTCTCTTTCCTTTCTGTGTAAATTGACCTTGTAAAATTTAAATTATACCCTTCCTTATATGTTTCAGTGTTGCAAAATCCTATGGAAGTTTCAGTCCACAGTGGTGCAAATGTAGAAACAAGAGGCAAATTGGCTGAAAAGGATGCAGACAATATGGCATCACAACTAGTCTATCTTTCTCCTTGTCCTACATGAAAAAAATGAACTCTGCTTGTTAAAACGTTTATCTTTTGCACACACACCAAAAAAAAAAAAAAAAATCCAAAAAAAACCCAACCACCTCACTTTAAAACAATTCTTTGCTTATGCTGAGGATCTGGTACCCACATTCGTTTGCCTAAAGCATGTTGACAGTGTTCTTCTATAAATATAATTAAAACCTGGGAAGAGTTGCTATATTGTTTTTTTTCTTTTCTTTTTTCTTGCTGAAGGACTAAATGCTGTTTGGATTTTGTGAGGGAATTTCCATTAATTTCAGGACATGTATTCATTCTATTTCCCAGGCTATTTACTTGAAAATAACTGTAATGACTGAGGGTGTTTATTCTTTTTAAAGCAAGAAAGTTGAAGAAATGACTATCATCTGTGCAGTGGACACTGTTAAGTGTGACATTTCATTGTTTTTCTTACTACTACATTGCAGTTCTTCTCTGTGTAAGTGGAAAGGGGTTTTCTTTTTATATTTTTAATTACAGAGCAGGCTACAGGTCAAAAGGTGAAGGTTATACAAGCTGATTTCACTAAAAATTCAGTATACGAGAACATTGAAAAAGATCTGGAAGGCTTGGAAATTGGTGTTTTGGGTGAGTTGCTGATGTCTGTTAATTAAAGAGTATTTTGTGGCTGCAGTGTATTAAACAGAGAATTTTACAAATTATGTGTGTTGTAACAACTATTCAGCCAACAATTAAAACAAAGCACACCACTGCTTAATGCATTTGAATATAAGTTATCTTGAAGAAATTTTAAAAGTGCATTAAGATTCTCCAAGCATTTCCCTTTTTTTGTGTGCACTAGCTTCTTCTGCTGTGAACCATCTTCTGCAACTTCATGAGCAGTGTCCAGCCCATGGGATGATTTTTTCCCTGTTTGGCCTCAAGGAATTACAGCTGTATGCGGTTCTTACATTCAAACTGAAACAAACCTGAGGCTAGCACTAATTGGTGTGATCCACACAGAAACAATTGAAACTTTGTTGTTTATTTGTTAAGACAATTATCCTTTTAATAGTGAAACAAGCAAATTAAACAAGAACAGAACAACCAGCCCACCCTCCCCAGACTGTACAGCAGACTGTTCTTCTGTTCGCTGAAGTCAGCACTGATCAGATATCAATACCAATGACTTCAATGAGAACAAAAATCAAAGCTGAGCAGCATTTCTCTAAATATGCAGATTAAACACTGAGTCTTAAGGAGAAGGCATTTGCTTAATTGGCTGAACTGTGCACTTTGTCTTGATGTAGTCCTTATCATTATGTTTCCTTTGATTAGTTAACAATGTTGGAATGCTTCACAGCCCTCTTCCATGCCGTTTCCTTAATGCACCAGATGTAGATGAGGTAGGATTACTCTGTGATTTTCTACTTTCAAAATAATTAGGAGTTTTTATTCTACTTAGCAAGTGGCAGATTCTGCCTCTACTACCATTAGTGCCTATTTCAGTGTAGAAGCGTATTTTGATTTGTTTTTATAATTTGGAAGAGCTTGCAATAGAAAAAAATAGTAGAGTTCAGCTCAGTTGGAGCAGGCAGAGATCAGCAGCCTCTGGCTCACTGCTGTCACGTAACACCATGGGGCCTGCCCACTCACAGCCACATTTGTGTTAGTGTTATCAAAGCTTTATTTCGTAGAGACACCATTGATTTAATGTGTAGGAAAATAAAAAATAAACCTTTCTTAAACATGGTTTACTTTAGGGGGGGTGTTTACACACTCAGAATAGTTTGACAGGGTTAAGGACTTGATCACATTCTTCTTTACCTTATTACTGTCTACCTGTACCTTGTTAGCCAAGAAATAGACAGGGCTTCCAAGTGTATTTCTCACTAGCCCCAGTCCCGGGATCCATTCAGACTGTTTGTCACCATCTGTTACAAACTACAGATCCCCAGCTGGCTGCTGCCCAATGTGCTGCCGCCGTGAGGTGGAACCTCTGCTGCTGCTATGGCTTGTGCGTGCCTGCTGGTCTTGGGACAACACCTCTGCACAGCAATGTTTATGCTGCACAGACATCATATAGAGAAATACTGCTACCTCAGTTGCTGGGAGACATTCCAGCTCAGCTTGGCACCTTTGTAAGATGGGTGCAATTTGGCATTCATCTAGCTTGGTTTGCTGGTGCCATCAGTGTTGGGACACCAGGCTCTATAGTGTCATCATGTGCAAGGATACGGCTGCACAAAATGGAGAGTGCTAAAACAAACTGATGTATGAGATTTGAATTCCATGTTTAGTGAAACACGAATCCAGGGCTCACTTGCCTTTGAGTACCTCACATCGTAGACAGTTAGTGAAAATCCAGGGCAACTCTGCTTTGCTAGGAAGTTTTTCAGTTGGAATTGCTAGGTTTGTAATGTAGAAAAGCTACATGCTTTCTAAAGTTAGATATGAACTTACTGTTTTCTTGCTTATTGCAGAACCTTGTCAACTGTAACATTATTTCTGTTACAAAGGTATGTGCCAAGATTACATGCAATTAACTTTCCTGTACAAATTCATCCAGTTTATCCAAAGGCATTCCTTTTAAGCCAGAATGTCAGCATTATTTAAAGGACTTTGTTGGTTTCTAATATCTCTGAAATATTTTGCGTTGACTGGAAATGTTTTAGCACAATTGGTTGGTTGAGTCACACTGTTACACTGCATCTGAGTCATTTCACAAAAATAAGATGGTGTCCCTAATCAGGAAGATTAGTTTGAAAATTAAAATCTACAGGACAGGAAGATCCACACACTAATAATTTTGTATTATGCTGTATATTCATTTTTGAAACAATTCTGTTTTACAAAAACATTTCTCTATCAGTGTAAGAGAGAAACTTCAGGAATTGATTCCCAAATCGCTATTCTGCTTGGTGTTAATTTTGGTTGGTTCCTTCACTTACGAGAGCAGTTAATATTCCATGCTATATGATTTGTATTGCTCTGCAGTTTGCAAGTAGTATGTTAACATAACAAAAGCAGATCCAGAGCTTTAGAGTTCATCTTAACTTTGGTTTACAACTTCTTAAATATTACATGAAAATTATGAACAGATATTACTCTTTCTTAGGCTAGCAAAGTTTACGTCTCAAGTTTGTAGTGCTGCTTAATGACTTCAGATAATAAATCACGTGAGATCAATCAACTGAAATAAATTCATTTACAAAGTAGTTTGGTGAACTTTCAGCTCCTAGGTTTTATTCCGTTTATCACAGAATTGTAGATGTTAGAAAGGGCCTCTGGAGACCATCTAGTCTAGACTCCCTGCTAAAGCAGATTCTCTATAGTAGGTTACACAGGAAAGCATTTGGGCAGGTTTTGAATATTTCCTGAGCAAGAGACTCCACAACATCTCTGGGCATCTTGTTCTAGTGCACTGTTACCCTCAAAGTAAAGTTTTTCCTCATGTTTGTATGTAAATTCCTATGTTCCAGTTTGTGCCCATTGCCCTTGTCTTGTCTGTGAGCAGCACTGTAAAGAGCCTGGCCCCATCCAATTTGAATCCTGCCCTTTTATACTTACATTGATAATATCTCCTCTCAGTCTTCTCTTCTCCAAGCTGAAGAATCACAGCTCTCTCAGCCTTTCCTCATAAGAGAGATTCTCTAGGTCCTGAATCATAGAATCATAGAATCATAGAATCATAGAGTCATAGAATCATAGAATCAAAGAATCATAGAATCATAGAATGGTCTGGGTTGAAAAGGACCACAATGATCATCTAGTTTCAACCCCTCTGCCATGTGCAGGGTCACCAACCACTAGACCGGGCTGCCCAGAGCCACATCCAGCCTGGCCTTTAATGCCTCCAGGGATGGGGGATCCACAACCTCCTTGGGCAACCTGTTCCAGTGTGATAACCACCCTCTGTGTGAAAAACTTCCTCCTAATATCTAACCTGAATTTCCCATGTTTCAGTTTAAAACCATTCCCCCTTGTCCCTACACTTGGCCTTATTGAACTTTGTTAGGTTTTCATGGGCCCACTTCTCCAGCCTATCTAGGTCCCTCTGGATGTCCCCTTACCTCCAGTGTACTGACTGCACAGTTCAGCTTGGTGTCATCTGCAAACTTGCTGAGGGTGCACTCGATGCCATCATCTGTGACCTTGCTGAAGATGTTGAAGAGCACCAGTCCCGAGACCAACCCCTGAGGGACAGCGCTTGTGACTGGCCTCCACCCTGACATAGAACCATTAATCACAACCGTTTGGCTGCATCCAGGCAGCCAGTTCCTAATCCATTGAACAGTCCATCCTTCAAATCCATACCTCTCTACCTCTCACCTCTCTCTCTAATCAAGATGAGTGGTGCAGTCACACAATAGAATGGAGGTATACCATCCAGAGGGACCTGGACATGCTTGAAAAGTAGACATATCAGAATATAATGAGGTTTAATAAGGCCAAGTGCTAGGTGCTGCACTTGGGTCAGGGTTATCCCAGATATGAGTATAAAGCGAGAGAACTCATAGAGAGCAGCCCTGCAGAGAAGGACTTGGATTTCCTGATGAAAGAAAGGCTGGACCTGAACCAGCAGTGAGTACTTGCAGCCTGGAAATCAACAGAATCCTGAGCTGCATCAAAAGAGGGGTGGCCACCAGAGAGAGGGAGAAAGTTGTCTCCCTCTACTCTGCCCTTGTGAGACACCATCTGGAGTAATGTGCCCAAGTCTGTGGCTCCCCAGTACAGGAGGGATGTGGAGCTCTTGGAGTGGGTCCAGAGGGGAGCCACAAATATGATTGGATGGTTGGAGCATGTTTCCTGTGAAGAAAAGTTGAGGAACTTGGGCTTGTTTAGCTTGGAGAGGCTCTAGGGAGACCTCACTGTGGTCTTCCAGTACTTGAAGGGAGCTTACAAGCAGGAGGAAGACTAATTTTTTATATGGTCTGATAACGATAGGACAAGAGGGAATAGCTTTTAACTAAAAGAGGGGAGATTTAGGTTAGATGCTAAGCAGAAATTTGTTACTCAGAGAGTGGTGAGGCAGTGGAGTGGGTTTCCCAGAGAGGTCGTGGATGCCCCATCCATGCTGGTATTCACAGCCAGGCTGGATGGGATCCTGGGCAGCCTGATCAACTAACTAGTGCAAGGGGATTGGAACTAGATAATTCTTAGGGTCTTTTTCAACCTAAGCCATGCTATGACTCTTTGATTCTTGTTTCCTTCTTGCCCTTTTTGAAGACTGAGTAGACACTGGCTTCCCTCCAGTCCTCAGGCACCTCTTCCATTCTGCAAGACCTTTCAGAGAGGATAGAGAGCACTTTGGCAATCACCAGCTTTCTTAGCACTTGTGGGTGTATCCAATTGATGCATGGATTTGTGTACATCAAGCTTGCTTAGATGATCTCTGACCTCAACCAAGTGGAATTTTTCCTTTCCTCAGACTCTCTCTCTTACTCCTAGAGTGTGAGATTCCAGAGGGGCAGCCTTAGCAGAAAAGACTGAAGCAAAGAAGGCATTCAGTAGTTCTGCCTCCGTTATCAGGGTGTCCATCTCATTCAGCAGTGGACCCACATTTTCCTTAGTCTTCCTTTTGCTACTGATATACTTAAGGAAACCATTCTTGTTGTCCTTGACCTTCTTTGTCAGATATAATTTCAGGTGGGCGTTAAACCTTTCTCGTCACATCCCAGCCTGCCTTGACACCATTCTTATATTCCCCCTAAGTGGTCTGATCCTTTTCCCACTTTCTGTTGGCTTTCTTCTAACATTTTAATTTTTCCATTATTTCTTTGCTCATCCAAGTCATGGGGATTCCTTTCCCTCAATGTTATGACCCCTTCCTCTTCAGTTTTTCACAAACATTCACTTTCCTGCAAAACACAGTGAATAAATCATGCTCCTAAGTGCCATTCCTCATGCCTTGGTCCAAATAATCTTTACCTTTTTTCCCAGTCCTTGTCTTGACTGCTGGTAGGATCCTGCTCACTACTTCTTGCAGTGAGACACTTGCTCTCCAGGCATTCCTGGATCCTACAGATGTCAGTAGAGTTTTCACCACTGAGGAAAGGCAGGACCATTTCCAACATTTTCCACTTTCCTTGAAAATTCTCCTTTACCCAAGCTGATGTGACCTGCATGCATTTCCTTTCTGAAAATGAAGCTTATGAATCCCTCCTTGATCCTTCAATTTTGTAGTATACAATGACGCTACTGAAAAAAAAAATAGTAAAAAGAGAATTAACAGGGACTGAATTAAATAATTGAATTACTCACTTGCACTTATCTTTATTACAGCTCTTATCAAATTAGTTCACACTTTTATCCTGCAAAGTTTCATACTGATATGTTTTTGTAGTGAATCAATAATATAATCTTCTTAAGGAGTAAAGCTTAATGGCAAAAATATTTTTAAAATGCAAAAAGCAGCAGCTAATTTCCTACCTGAGTTTGGATTTAATTGCACTTTAAAATTCAGAAGAATGATTCAGTCTCTTGTTAAGATTGAAATAGATCTTTAAATAATTAATATAAAAATGATCCAAAAATTCCTTTGTTACCAGAAAACAAGTTTTCTTTTAATCATTTTCTGCTATTTCTGATTGAGGTGGAGCCAGAAGGAAAAATCTGATAACACAATACAGTTTACTTTCTCCTTATGATTGAAAGCTGAAGATATGTGAAATTCAGATATTGATAAAAAACTCTGGATAAGCATAAGATTTTCACAGCGTAGGAGACTAACCTTAGAATTTTTCTAACAATTTAGCTAATTGGCAGGCCATTAGCATTTCTAAAATGTTTCTCAAATCTTTGAACGTGCCATATTTGCACTGGACATGTATGTCTGGGGCTTAAGCAAATGGGAATGTTGTGAATAAAACAAGAGGAATTAAAAAAACGCAACCAGAAATAGGAGATTTGGTATATTTTTTTTAACGCACTTGTCTTACAGATGACACAAATAATTTTGAAACAAATGGAACTGAGGTAAAAATCATTTTTCTGTAACTTTCAAATGGTTTTTTTCCACCACCACTTTCTTCAGTGGTAGGTATGCTTTTTCATTATGAACTTCTGCACTTGATGGAACATCAGTCAGTAAAATTTACTTCTCTTGCTGTTAGTGCTGTATGAATGAATGAATGATATAAACTGCTGCAAGTTGTCAGTTAACTGTGGAATTAGTCAGATAATACAAAATATTGATCTGTTTATAGAAAAAGCATTTAGCTACTGCAGATATAAAATTATATGTGATGCCATACATTCAATTCTACTTGAATATATTGTTTTATTTTTCCAGGAGTGGTAGACATGCTATGCTTGGAACATCGTTTTTAAAGCTCCGGAAATAACTGGAATTCTTCTGGGAGATTAATTCAGCTGTATACTCCCTTTTCTACTTTTAATACAACATGCACTTTAGACACTGGGTGTCCTTAAACCATAAGTTGAGGTTTTCGGATGCAGTTTCTAGAAAACATCAGCTAGTACCTTTTAGAGGACAGTGCATGCTTTTTGTTTTGGCAACAAAATAAGCTCTTACTGTTTAACTGTTATGCTTTGTTTTGCTTTTCCTGGTTGTATAATGAATTGTTTTTGGTGATTTGTACAGGGAGTTGTGAATAGGGAAACTAAATCAACAGATGCTTGGAACAGGAAAAAGAACGTGCTGGCTAATGAGCGAAGGGGACCTACCGATCACTTACGAGCATAAAATCTTTCCTCCAATGGCAATTTTTCCTCTGTTAGATGTACAGTAGCTTCTAAACTGTTCCCATGGTTCTGATTGCACAGGGCATTAAAGTTTCATTTATTCTATTTTTTCCTATCTGCATTAGACTTAATTGCACCTAACAAAACAATAAAAATTGGGTCTTTAGAAAGTGTAGTCTACAGGATAATAGGAGAGCCTTTTGGGTGAGAAAGATTGCTTTCCACTTGTGAAGGTTTTTAACATAATGCTATATGTAACTATCTAAATTAAATTTCAGACAGAAAGGTCTGATTCTGAACCTGTCCTCTGGTCTGGGTACTTTCCCTTGTCCACTATACACGATGTACTCAGCATCTAAGGTAAGTCTTTCATGTTGCTTTATAAAGAAATCTCCATCAAGTGTTTACCAAAACTTTTATGTCAGCAATACTGGCCTGGGATTTCAGATGGCATAAATCAGTGTTATTTCTCTGAAATAATGGAATGATGTGAATTAGTGCTAGCTGAGAACTAAGAGTCAGCTATGCAAATGAAATCCAACTGAAGGTCTCATCACTGGAACATTTTTGCCTTTAATTAGTGTCGTAATAGTGCTCACAGTCTGTCCTCATTTGTGGAATGGTGAATTTTACTGGGCTTGCTTAGCTGTCTTACTTGAAACTATAGAGGTACAGGAGGCTTAGATTTTTCTTAGGAAGTCAGGAATAAAAATCCTGGTAGGTGGCTGGTGAGTTTCCTCATTTCCTAGATTTCACTTTGAAGTATTACTTTGAATTGAAACCCCAGAGATTAACAAAATTAGGAGATACTGATTTTTACTGAAACTCCAAAAATTATCTGCTCTGATCAGGTTTGCTTCAAATGAAAAATTCTAACCATATTTGCTTGAACAAAGCTGAAATTCAGCTCATTAAGAAAAGCTAGCTTTTTCTTGATAAGAAATTCTACTTTTCTATTTCATTTTTCTCATTTTGATGTAAGTTTCTCATTGCTCAAAACTCAAACTAAATTCAAGACAGACAATTTTAGTTCCTTAGAAAATTTTAGTTAATATTATTTCAAAATGCTATAGTACATTAACTGTCTTATTTCAACTTTTTTCATTCTTGAGTGTCTGTTACCTTTATTTCTGAGTGCTTTCAAAATCGATTTTTTCTCACAATGCCATGAAAAAAAAACATTTCACTGGTCAGCGTGTAATTGTATCATGCAAGACTGCAAGACTATGAGTGTTTAAACTGTAAGATGGCCAAATGATTGCTTGGAAAAACTCTGGGGTTCTCTTGTTAATATGGTTTTTATATCTCGTATTACCAAAGTTGTTAAACTAAGCATATTCAATGTTGCTAAGCTTCTGAATATTTCTAAAATCATTCATTATATTAAAAGGACAACTTTTACACAAAAAAGTTCATGCACATGCAATCTTCATGGTGTGAAGAAAGGCTTAGAAAGATAAATCCTAATGGTTGAAGCCTAAAAGCAAACAAGCAAATAAATAAATCTCCAAATATGTATTTTTGAAAATCACATTTGTTTGGTCATAGACATATGTTGAAGGCATGAGCAATGTAAGCCTTGGAGTGGGAGGGTAGATGTCAGCCAGAGGTGGCAGCAACATGCAACAAGAACTAAGATAGATGGGACTCTAATGTTTTTATCTCTTGCATTGTCATAAGTATGACAAATCTTTGATAAATGCCTGAAGTTATACCAGTTTCATATCTGGCTTGGGCCAGTGCCAGACTCCATCTTGTCTGGTGCAGGTAGGCAATCTTGTTGCTAGTGGAGGAGAGCAGAAAATGTGTCTTGAAACACTTTTTCACCACTTACTGTGCCTTAGGTTGTCCAAGATGTTTGGGCATTTTTGCTAAAAACACTATATTCATAAATCTTTGAGTATTTGTTAAAGTACACAAAGCTACACTAACATTGTTTCATTTTATTTTATTCTAGGCTTTTATACGCACTTTCTCCAAAGCACTACAAGCAGAGTACAAAGAAAAGGGAATTATCATACAGGTGATACTATATTTAACATTTACTTATTCCATATCATGCCTTAATCCATTGCAGATATGTTTTACAGTTTGTCAGATGCTGTGAAATTCTGCAGAGTGAATGGTCTTATGTAGATGTCTGATAACATTAAATTCTTACTACATGCCTTATTTTAGGTAGTGGCTCCTTATGGCATCTCTACTCCAATGACAATGCACCAAAAACCTGGTCTTATTATAAAGACTGCAGAAGAGTTTGTTAGTGAATCACTGCATTACGTCACTTTTGGAGATGAGATTTGTGGATGTTTAGCCCATGAACTACTGGTAATTGCATCTGATAATTTGTAAACAGATTCTAAAAGTTGAATCAAGTTTTCTGGGCTCATCGGGTTTTTTCAACTGATTTTGGAAAGCTTAAAGTTATGCTTCAAAACACAAACTGTGAATAGGTTAAGGTTAATATGGCACAAGTAAACTCTGAAGGGAAGAAGATACATGCAAAGTGCAGTGCTGTAAGTAAAGTTCAGTATTCTCTACTTCTGTGTTTTGAGCTGAGGTCAGTTCGATATCTCAGTAGTCTTCTCCAGCTGCCTGTTTCCTATCAAGAATATATCAAGACTCCTACTCCTTTAAAGAAACCAATCAGCAGATTCAAAAGTTATTAGTGGGGAAAGTACATAAAAACAGAATGTACTGTCACATAATTTCCTCAAGATACCAAACTAATACACATATATATATATGGCAGCTGTTAGTGGTGATCCTTAGAGAAAAGTATAGGGATGAGAACAGATCTATTGAAAGGAAAGGAACATTGTATGGCGAGAGAAATGTTTGTACTAAAAGTATGAAGTAAAAGCTTATACATTTATTATTTTCTACAATATTTTCACATGGTTAATTTCTTTCAAGAGGTTTTTGCAACCCTTTGATTTTGTATTGTTTTTTCTTGATCATTCTAAAGGCATGTGTTCTGCAGCTTGTTCCTTTATGGGTACTCCACAGTGAAAGGCTTCAAGAAGTAGCCCTGCAGGCATTTACCGGTTATCTTAAGAAGAGCTGGAGGAAGTCCTAACTCTTTTTTTCTTTATGATGATGTGTAATGGCAAACTCCAAGGAATTATTTAACTGTGGCTCTGTGCATGTGGAAAAAAATCAAATCAGATGGAAGCACATCTCCATGCAAATCACAAATCAAAAGATAACTGATTCAATTAAGCAAATTCATTACTGTCCCTTTCCAGTGACTTCTGCGCTTTAGATAGGTCCTATTAAGTGTTTCTGCTACTCTATTTTAACATGAGCTTGGAGGCCACAGACATTTATGCTTTTTTGATCTTCACAAATAAAACAATAATTTGCTTTGTTCCCAAACTTGTTTACAGTGGTTTTTGATGTTTTTACAATGGTTTTTGTACCTGGTTTCTTTTGTAAAGTCAAGGAAGTCTGCAGGGAGGAGAAAAGGAAGCTTTCAGGATGGAAAGTAAGTGCAGAACTTTGGAGATCTGCAGCAGTAAAATATCTACTTCTATCCAGAGATTATCAATGACTGTCTTCTGAATTGTCTGAGAAGGTCTGGAGGAGGCAGGATCATAGGCAAAATATAGATTTAATATAAAACAATTAGTTGAATCAAACTGCTACTGACTATTACCACTGAAAGCAGAAAATATCTAGAAGTGAAAGTGAGATGTCTGTATAGGACATTCAGCATTGTTGATTTGAATAGCAAGAAATAGAAGTGGTTTGTTCATTGCTGCATAAGAAATGTGTTTCCCGGTGACTAAATTATGTTCTGGTAAGTGTGATATTTGCGCAGCTGTTCCACAAATAAATATGGACTATAATATACAATAAATATTACATATGAGCGAAAAATGAATTTCCTGAGGGAAATGCTCATTCCATAAGTGGCTTGAATGCAGAGTGCAGAGGTTGTGTTTGCCATTGGTAGAAGTGCCCATGCATCATGGATTTCAAGCACTGTTTTCTCTGATACAGCAAGAAATGCAGCACGTCTCTCCTTCCCTTGCCTCTCTGTTCCAAATACATTCTGAGGCTGTGCCTATGTGCAGCTCTTCACATGTCTGATTTACATGTGTGAATAGTCGCAGCAAGGCGAAGGCACTTCTGTGAAGAAGTGGCTGCAGCTGCTCTGCCTATGTCAGTGGGGGTCACTTTACAGATTGAGTGGGAACAGCAATGTGCCTGAGTTACCTAACTCAGGCTAAAGAGCTTTTAAGGGTCTTTCACCCTCCTCACAGAGACAGAAGGTCTTTATGATTGCCACTGGAGACAAATATCAGTGTATCTAATAAACAGTAACTCTCATAGTACAGGAGTAGCATTGGCACACCTAGAGCTTAGTAAACAACTGGAGACTTGGTTTCCAAGGCTTAAAAGTCTCGCAATCTATAGTTAGGAACATTCCATATTTCTTGTCTCATATTTGTTTATGACTGTGAATGCTGTGTGATTCTTGTGGGCTGTTGCTGAAGTTGAGTGATTTCTTGTGGAACCAGAGGATCTTGTCACTTGCTGTGCTTGCTTGGCCATGCTGTTAGAGAAGAAGTACTTCGACCTTTTGGCTAGTTATTTTGTATAATGTGATGCTAAGATCTTGCTGACTTGCAGTCTTCGGGCAGCTTTCCTTCATGTTTTATTAGCATTAGGCTGCAGCAAGAGGTTTCTCCTCCTCTGGCCAGCCCACTGGAGAAGGGGGCGTTCAGCCACAAGTGCCTGAGCCTGGGGAAAAAGCAATTGTGCCCTCCTCTGCATCTTGCATGCCATGTCCTCCTCTGAGTTCCAATCAAACACCTCCAAAGATCTGTCAGCTGCTCTTGCTTCCAAATGGCCTTGGTTGAGAGGGAAATAGAAGTGGGAATAAAAGGACAGAGCTCTTCCCTGCCAGGGGAGAAAAGGGAATGAGAAGACAAGCAGCTCAGGCTTTGTCCCCAGCATCTATGTTGTGTTACAGTGAGTGATAAAGCATGATACAAATAACACTGCCTGCAGCTCCTGCGCTGTTCATTGGTCTGGTGGCTTTCTGAGGACTTTGCAAGAGTGCTCAGCATTGTTCCTGTTTAACTGAGCAGGAAGGAGAGGTGCAGGGAGGCAAAATGCCCGTCTCAGGATTTAGTCAGAGGCAGGAAGGTCCTGAGGAGGATCAAGGCCTCAGAGAGGGGCAGTGCCTCCAGTCTCTTGGGTATGAGCAATGGAATACCTCAGTGTTCCATAGCCCTTCAGCTGAAAGCCACCTAGCTGTCCCCATGCCTCCTGGGCTGCTTCAGCCTCAGTGCAGGCATACCTTCCTTGCTCAAGTGCCTACTTTTGTGTCCAGCCCTAACTCGCAATGGAAAAATGCCAAAAAACAGCCTGCGGCCCCAATTGCTGGGGGCACACTCTGGGGAATGGGCTACTACCAGCCCTGGCCATCCTCAGCCCTGAAGTCCTGGTGGTGAGATGCCCTTGGTCATGGCTGCAGGAAGGGTGAGGACTGCTGCCTAGTGAGAGTCTGAACCATCCAATCAAGTGCTATGGGGTAAGAGTGTTTTGTGAAATGTTAGCGCAGCCTGGTAGTCTCCTCAGGACTGTTTCCAAAAAGGGCTTCCCTGCTCATGCTCCAAATAAGCCAAAATGCCAGTTTGCAGAAAATCAGGTATTTTTGAACTTCCTTTTACTTATTACAGGGTGAGCAGTCACAAATGGCTTTGAATGTGTAGCCAGATTAGATTTTACTGTTGCTTAATTCTGCCATTTTTTTTTTTTTCTTTTCAGTGTTTGTTAAGTACAGAAGTTATCAGTTAAAACAGTTTAGAGTCATGGGATGCAAACAGCACTTCTTTGACTCACAGATTTCAGCTGGTGAACTAAACCATCTCTCAGCAGAACAAGTTTCAGTTGGTCAGTCTACAAGACTCCTAGATCAAGGAAAATGGGAACTATTCAGTGCAGGATTGCCTTAAGCAATACAGTGTACCTCATCAGTGGATTACATCAGTAACTGAGTAAATTTTGCAACGGTTTGAGCTGCAAATCTGTCTAGATAACCAATTTACAGCAGAGGAAAAAAACCTCTAAACCACTGAATACTAATGAAAACAGTCTGTTATCAAGGCTGGTAATGCAGACAGGGCCCTACTGTTCTTGAGGACCACCAGCAATGAGAAAGAATTTGATATGGCAGCTAGCCTGAAAAATTTATTTGTGATATACTGGTATGTAGTAACAGCATGAAGGAGCCGTCAGAGCGAGGAGAGCTTTGCCAAGCTGGTGGTATTGGCCTTGGCAGTGACTGCAGCATGCTCTTGGAAAAATGTCAGTCCTCCTAAAACACAGCAGAAAGACGGGGAAGCTGCAAATGGCCTCCACAGGGTTTCCCCTGTGTCCTCTTGTCTTCTCCTTGTAGTGGCACTTACAGAATTACCAGTAAATCATAACCTGTGTGCAAAGGGCTGATCTTCTTCCCTCCCTCCCTCCCTTCTTTCCTCCCTCCCTTCTTCCCTCCCACAAATCTAAATGAATCTGAGTGTTTGTCTTGAAAAATTTGTTGCAAATGGCCTCCAAAAGAAACAACCTGTGAAACTGCTCTGCCTACCAAAAAATTTGTGGGACTTTTTTTTTTTTTTTTTTCCCCCCAAAAGAAAGTTGAATGAAAAAAGTCTGGCTAGTGTTACTGGCTACTTGAGCAGCAATTACATTCCTCTCTCCCCTTCTCTTCCCTCTGTCATTTTGCAGACTTCAGGGCTGAACAATGCAGAGCATGATGGAGAGCAAGGTCAAACACAGCATTACACACCAGACTCCTGACTTGATTGCTTTGCTAGCACAAATGGAGAGTGTAAAATCCATTGGAGGTAGACCCAGTTCAGACAGTAAGTCCTTGAAGCACCAAGGCAACTGAGATTATTACTCCCCTATGAACATAACAAAAATACGTTGAGCTCTCCCAGGAACATTTTGAAGATTGATAGCAAAATTCTGTGAGGATGAATAATGATGCTTGTTACTGTTTGACTTGCTAATGGCAGGCCTGTTTCAGCACCGAAAACTGATTCAGGATTTTACCATATAAGCAACTAACAGAAAGAAATAATGCCAACAGCATTTTTATGCAAAAAAAATGCTTGGCCAAGTAGAGGAAGAAGCCAAAGTTAGTACTGCTTTGACACAGACTGAAGTGTACTTAGAGATGAGAGAAGAAAGTGTAAATGACTCCAGTGCCTGGAGAAGCAGTGCTGAAGTGGTCAGAGGCGTGATACTCACACAGACTCTGTTTGTGGTCAGAGGTGATCATTAAAGCAATATGTCCCTCCATGGAGACAAGGACATTCACCCTGCATCAGGAGTACAAAGATATGAAGACTCTTCCAGGGAAGACTTGCTAACATGAGTGGGGGAAAAAAAAAAAAAAAAAAAAAGATGCAGTAAGTAAAAGTATTGTAACTGCATTTCAAGCAAAGACATAGTGTGGTAATCCAGTTTACTTAGTTGGTGCTAATAGGACAGGATACTTGAGATAGCACAGATTTGTTGCAAGGAAGGATTGATAGTATTAATAAGACTAACTGATATCTCTTTCTAAACATCAAACTGCTGTTACTGAAGCTAAGAGAACAAACTCTTAAATGTCAGTGTAGGCCAGGAACACTGACACATTTTCTAGGAACAAGCGGTAGATTGGTCTCATTTCTGAGGCCACTGGTTGGGCTGGGGCGGACCCGGGCTTGCCAGGAATGCGCCGTGTGGGACCAGGAAAGGTGAAAGAGGCGAGTGCCGCCAGCTTTTAAGGCACGTCCTTTCTTCCGAGTCAATGCAGGCGCCCGACCTCCACTAGTAGGAGCACGCGGCCACCTCACCGTAGCTTGTGCATGGAAAATACCAACTAGCCGTGTTACAAGTCGACAGAAACTGTATTTATTCCGGAGCACACCAAACCTGACATTTAGTCGCTGAAAAAGAAAGTCTGTAGTTTTTATGCGCGCTACTGCCTAAATAAATAGGCTTAAAATTCATGGGAAGTCCTGCAGCTGCCTGAGCGCACATGGGCGGAGGGGGGCACTATGACCTCAGAATAAAAACTTCCCTTCCTTTGGCTTTTCTGGTGTCACGGTGAACTACAGACATTTAAATCCTCTCTCCACGAGCATGCACATTTCTTTCTCTCTTCTCTCTTCTCTCTTCTCTCTTCTCTCTTCTCTCTTCTCTCTTCTCTCTTCTCTCTCTTCTCTTTTTTCTCTTTTCTCTTTTCTCTTTTCCTTCCCCTCCCCTCCCCTCCCCTCCCCTCCCCTCCCCTCCCCTCCCCTCCCCTCCCCTCCCCTCCCCTCTCCTCCCCTCTCCTCCCCTCTCCTCCCCTCTCCTCCCCTCTCCTCCCCTCTCCTCCCCTCCCCTCCCCTCCCCTCCCCTCCCCTCCCCTCCCCTCCCCTCCCCTCTCCTCCCCTCTCCTCCCCTCTCCTCCCCTCCACTCCCCTCTCCTCTCCTCTCCTCTCCTCCCCTCTCCTCCCCTCTCCTCCCCTCCCCTCCCCTCTCCTCTCCTCCCCTCCCCTCTCCTCTCCTCTCCTCCCCTCTCCTCTCCTCTCCTCCCCTCTCCTCTCCTCTCCTCTCCTCTCCTCTCCTCTCCTCTCCTCTCCTCTCCTCTCCTCTCCTCTCCTCTCCTCTCCTCTCCTCTCCTCTCCTCTCCTCTCCTCTCCTCTCCTCTCCTCTCCTCTCCTCTCCTCTCCTCTCCTCTCCTCTCCTCTCCTCTCCTCTCCTCTCCCCTCCCCTCCCCTCCCCTCCCCTCCCCTCCCCTCCCCTCCCCTCCCCTCCCCTCCCCTCCCCTCCTCTCCTCTCCTCCCCTCCCCTCCCCTCCCCTCCCCTCCCCTCTCCTCCCCTCCCCTCCCCTCCCTTCCCCTCCTGTCCCCTCTCCTCTCCTCTCCCTCTCCCTCTCCCTCTCCCTCTCCTCTCCCTCTCCCTCTCCTCTCCCTCTCCTCTCCTCTCCCTCTCCCTCTCCTCTCCCTCTCCCTCTCCCTCTCCCTCTCCCTCTCCCTCTCTCTCTCCTCTCCCTCTCCTCTCCCTCTCCTCTCCCTCTCCTCTCCCTCTCCCTCTCCCTCTCCCTCTCCCTCTCCCTCTCTCCCCCTCCCCCTCCATCCCCCTCTCTTCCCTTTTCCTTCCTTCCTTCCTTCCTTCCTTCCTTCCTTCCTTCCTTCCTTCCTTCCCTCCCACCTGACTTCCTGCCTTCCTGCCTTCCCACCTTCCCACCTCCCTCCCTTCCTCCCTCCCTCCCTTCTTCCTCCCTTCCTTCCCTTCCTTTTTCCCTTCTTTAGAAAAAGGAAAACCACAACCAAATTAAATGCTGATTTTCTCAGTCAAGAGTTATACACCCTGCAAGGCTGTTTTTCTTGAGCAAGAGCTTAGTGAAACCCTAGTATCACCATCAGAACTTGTGATCTTTGTTGTGAGCCATGTTATTCACAGATCACAGAACATTTCAGCTCCATGCTGAGCTGGAAAATCTGACTATACCCAAAGAGTCCTGCCTTTCATAAACCTCCTAACAGTGTACCATCCACAATAATAACTTCTTAAAGAGCAAACTAGGCAAGATAATAGCAAGAGCCCACTGATGTCAATACTGTGTTGAGGAAGGTTCTGCACAACAGATCAGCCCACAGGAGCACATCTGCTCCTGCTTTATGTCTGCTTTTCTTGCATTTTTCGGTCCGAGTCCCCTGTGCTGTCTACTCCTATCCAAAGGTTGACATATGTCCAGGAGTTTGATCATCTGACTGTTTCATAGGTTCTTATCATTCACTGTGCCCCACACAAACAGAAATACTTTTAGATCTTGCTCTGGGAGGGCAAACAATGACACCAGATAATAAAATACCTTTTTGCCTTTAAAGAACATGAAAAAATATTGTCTACCTTCTTGCTGTTGAAAAGTGGCTATATTAGCCTTTTTGTTACAGATACAGACTTACTGTTTTATTTGTCTAACACCCACAATATGTAACAGTGCTTTAATGAATTGAACACATTTCATAGTGTTTCTCTTTTCAGTTTTGTCTTTCCTTGACCAGTAAATTTTGGTGTGGAAATATAACCAAGTTGTAGTTCTGCCTTTTTATTCATCTCGTTTTCTACCTGTATGTCCTTTCTAACCCGCTCCACTTTCCGCCCTGGAAATTCTGTCATCTGAGCAGTACTGGTGATTTCAGATCAAACTCAGTGTTTCACTTGAACCAGAATCCTGATCTCCCAGATGCTACCATAATGACATTCTTCCTTCTGCACAAGCAGAAGGTACTGGGGGAACCAGACTGCACTAGTGAGAAAGAAAAGGAGAGGAAGTATGTATGAGTTAGCAACACAGCACAGGGTTCTCATGCCAGGAAGATTTCTTTATTGCTGTGATGATCATGATCATGATCATAATGCTGTATATATCCCTCTCATTCTTCTAAGCAAGACTTTTTATACTCTAACATGCGTATTCAGTATATATCCACTAAAAATCCATTGGCTAGAAGGCAAGCAAATTCAGTAAGAAATCTTCATAATCAGCAGAGAGTTAATTTTATGCCTAGGTACAAGATATCCCTGTTTGTTCAGACCTTCTGTCTCCTTTCCAGAGCCTCATTATCAGCAAATCAGTAAACAACAAGGCCAAGCTGACCTCTCTGTCTCCCACAGAAATAGGCTGGAAAAGGAGTTCCCTGCACAGCTGCAAGTGGCCTAGAGGCAGTCTCAGGGCTGCAGAGGCCTCGGCGCAAGGCCCCATGCTGTCAGGCATGCCCCAGGCACAATCACAGAATCACAGAATCACAGAATCACAGAATTGTAGGGGTTGGAAGGGACCTCCAGAGATCATCGAGTCCAACCCCCCTGCCAAAGCAGGTTCCCTACAGCAGGTCGCACAGGTAGGCGTCCAGGCGGGTCTTGAATATCTCCAGAGAAGGAGACTCCACAACCCCCCTGGGCAGCCTGTTCCAGTGCTCCGTCACCCTCACCGTAAAGAAGTTCTTGCGCACATTCGTGCAGAACTTCCTATGCCCTAGCTTCATCCCATTTCCCCTTGTCCTGTCCCCAGGCACTACTGAAAAGAGTCCAGCTTCACCACTATGGCCCCCACACCTCAGGTATTTATAAACCTGGATCAAATCCCCTCTCAGCCTTCTTTTCTCAAGGCTAAACAGACCCAGTTCACTTAGTCGTTCCTCATAGGGGAGATGCTCCAGGCCCTTCAGCATCTTTGTGGCCCTCCGCTGGACTCTTTCCAAGAGATCCCTGTCTTTTTTATACTGGGGAGCCCAGAACTGGACACAGTACTCCAGATGAGGCCTTACCAGGGCAGAGTAGAGGGAGAGGATCACCTCCCTTGACCTGCTGGCAACGCTCTTTTTTATACACCCCAGTATGCCATTGGCCCTTTTGGCTACGAGGGCACACTGCTGGCTCATGGCTAACCTGTCATCCACCAGGACGCCCAGGTCCCTCTCTGCAGAGCTTCTCTCCAGCAGGTCATCCCCCCGCCTGTACTGGTGCATGCAATTATTCCTCCCTAGGTGCAAGACTCTACACTTGCTTTTGTTAAACATCATCCTGTTTCTTACTGCCCAGCTCTTCAGCCTGTCCAGGTCTTGCTGAATGGCAGCACAGCCTTCAGGTGTGTCAGCCAGTCCACCCAACTTCGTATCATCAGCAAACTTGCTGAGGGTGGCCACTATCCCCTCATCAAGGTCATTGATGAAGATGTTGAACAAGACCGGACCCAGCACAGACCCCTTGGGGACGCCACTAGTTAGAGGCCTCCATCCAGACACTGCACCACCAATGATGACCCTCTGCACTCTGCCAGTCAGCCAGTTCTCAACCCACCTCACTGTCCACTCATCTATCCCATACTTCCTCAGCTTTGTTATAAGGAGGTCATGGGGGACAGTATCAAAAGCCTTACTGAAATCAAGGTAGACTACGTCTACCGCTCTCCCCCCATCCACCCAGCCAGTGACAACTTCATAGAAGGCCACCAGGTTGGTCGAGCATGACCTCCCCTTGGTGAACCCATGCTGGGTACTCCTGATAACCTCCTTTTCTCCCAATTGTCTGGAGATGGCATCCAGCACAAGCTGTTCCATCACCTTCCCCGGGACAGAGGTGAGGCTGACTGGCCTATAATTACCTGGGTCCTCCTTCTTGCCCTTTTTGAAGACCAGAGTGGCATTGGCTATCCTCCAGTCATCAGACCTCCAAGACCTCTGAAAGATTACAGAGAGCGGCTCAGCAGTGACCTCCGCCAGCTCTCTCAGCACCCGTGGATGCACCCCATCAGGTCCCATGGATTTATGGACCTTAGTGTTTCCTAGGCACTCACGGACCACCTCTTCCCTGACTAAAGGGAAGTCTCCCATTCCCCAGACTCTCTCATTAACCTCCAAGGTTTGGGATTCCTGAGGGAGAGCCTTTTCACTAAATACAGAAGCAAAGAAGGCGTTCAGTATTTCCACCTTCTCAGCATCCCCTGTTACCAGAACGCCCTCCTCACTTAATATGGGGCCCACATTCTCCCTGACCTTCCTTTTGCTGTTAACGTACTTAAAAAAGCCTTTTTTATTATCCTTTATCCAATCATAACAATCCTTTATACAATCAGGCAGTCTCATACAAAGCTTTCACCAGCACTTTTTAAGCATGCTGTATTCCAAATCACCTTAAACTGAAAAGTCCAAATCTGACTTTCTAAAAATAGAAAAGAGGTTCTGAGTTGATGTGAGAATTACAAGACAAGCAATGTTTGTAACTTGAGCCAGTTTAAGTCATTTGATGGCATAAAAAGTTTTAAACATGTAAAACCTAATTTCAGGTCAGTTTGTCTGTCTGAAGTAGTTCATTCCATCTAGCAGCACCCCTGGTGATCTGGAGAGGTCCCAGAGGATTGGAGGCTTGCCGGTGTGACTCCCATCTACAAGAAGGGCCATGAGGAGAACCCAGGGAACTACAGGCCTGTCAGCCTGACCTCAGTACCAGGGAAAGTTATGGAACAAATCATTTTGTGTGAGAACATATGGCATGTGCGTGATGTCCAGGGGTTCAGGCCAAGCCAGCAGGGGTTCATGAAAGGCAGGTCACACTTGACCAACCTCATCTCCTTCTACGACGAGGTGACCAGACTGGTAGATGAGGGAAAGGCTGTTGACATAGTCTACCTAGACTTCAGCAGAGCCTTTAGAATCATATTCCAATGTTTAACCACCCTTTCTGTAATGAAGTGTTTCCTAACATCCAACCTAAACCTACCTTGGTGCAACTTGAGGCCATTTCCCCTTGTCTTGTCACCTGTCACCACTGAGAAGAGACCAGCCCCACTCTCACTGTAAGCACCTTTCAGGTACTGGAAGAGTAATAACGCCTCTTCCCCAGAGTAAACGGCTGCAGCTCTCTCAGCCTCTCCTCATAGGGCTGATTTTCCAAGCCCTTCACTAGCCTCGTTGCCCTTCTCTGGACCTGCTCCAGTACCTCCACATCCTTTCTGTATTGAGGTGCCCAAAACTGAACACAGTACTCGAGGTGAGGCCTCACCAATGCCGAGTACAGGGGCAAGATGACTTCCCTAGTCCTGCTCACCACTCCATTCCTGATACAAGCCAGGATGCCATTGGCCTTCTTGGCCACCTGGGCACACTGCTGGCTCATATTCAGCCGACTGTCCATCAGTACACCAAGGTCCCTTTCCATCAGGCAGCTTTCCAGCCACACATCCCCAAGCCTGTGGTTGTGACCAAAATGCAGGACCCAACACTTGGCCCTGTTGAAACTCATGCCGTTAACCTTGGCCCATCAATCTATTCTATCCAGGTCCCTCTGCAGTGCCCTTCTCCCCTCTGGCTGATTAACACTCCCTCCCAACTTGGTGTCGTCTGCAAACTTACTGAGTGTGCACTCAATCCCCTCGTCAAGATCATCAGCGAAGGTGTTAAACAGAAGCGGCCCCAGTACTGAGCCTTGGGGGACACCGCTCGTCACCAGCCACCAACTGGATTCGACTCCATTGACCGCAACTCTTTGGGCCCGGCCATCCAGCCAGTGCTTCACCCAGCAGAGTGTACACCCATCCAGACCATGGGCAGCCAGCTTCTTCAGGAGAATGTAACGGGGGACAGTGTCAAAGGCCTTACTGAAGTCCAGGTAGACCACATCGACAGCCTGACCCTCATCCACTGAGCGGATCACCTTGTCATGAAATGAAATCAGGTTTGTCAGACAGGATCTACCATTTGTAAACCCATGCTGACTAGGCCTGATCCCCTGGTTGACCTTTAATTGGTCCACGATGGCTCCCAAGATTATACGTTCCATAACGTTCCCAGGCACCGAGGTGAAACTTATAGGTCTGTAGCTACCAGGATCATCTTTCCAGCCCTTTTTGAAGACGGGCATCACATTTGCCAGTTTCCAATCCACCGGGAAATCCCCTGTTAGCCAGAACTGCTGAAAAATGATGGACAGTGGCTTGGCAGCCACATCCGCCAACTCCCTCAGTACTCTAGGGTGCCTGTTTTTCACAGGACACGATGATATCATTCCCCAATTTCCCCATACCAAGCTGGAGCTATTTAGTCACAGGCCAGATCTTCCACCATTAAACACTCCTGAGCATTCTCTTCTGGAGGCAAACAGCTCTGAAGGAAGGTGCTTTCAAATGTCCACAAAGCGATATTGATTGTCAAGTGGTAGCACCCATCACTTGCCTCCTCCATAAATCAGTGAGAGTCTTATCACAAGAAATACCTCAGGAAGCAAGCTTTGAGCCAGAAAACAAAGAAGGGTTCTCACACCAGGCACCGAGGTGAGACTGATAGGCCTGTAGCTACCAGGATCATCTTTCCAGCCCTTTTTGAAGATGGGCGTCACATTTGCCAGTTTCCAATCCACCGGGACATCCCCGGTCAGCCAGGACTGCTGAAAAATGATGGACAGTGGCTTGGCAGCCACATCCGCCAACTCCCTCAGTACTCTAGGGTGCAATCCATCCAGCCCCATGGACTTGTAAGCATCCAGCTTTCACAGCAGGTCCAAAACTATCTCTTCATGGATCACGCAGGGCTTATTCTGTTTCCTATCCCCATCTACAACAGCAGGGGGCTGTGTTCCCAGGGAGTAACAAGTTTTACTATTAAAGACTGAGGCAAAGAAGGCATTAAGTACCTCAGCCTTATCCCTATCCTTGGTGACCAAATTGCCCCTGGCATCCAACAAGGGATGGAGATTCTCCCTAGCCTTCCTTTTGCTATTAATGTGTCTATAAAAGCATTTACTGTTTTCCTTTACCTTTGTGGCCAAGCTCAGTTCCAGCTGCACTTTGGCTTTTCTAATTTTCTCCCTGCACAGCTTCACTACATACCTGTAATCCTCATAAGTAGCTTGCCCACTCTTCCAGAGACCATAAACTTTCCTTTGTTCTTGAGTTTCAGCCAAAGGTCTCTGTTCAACCAGCCCGGCCTCCGTGCCTGTCAGCTCGTCTTCTGTGACATGGGGATGGTCAGGTCCTGCACCTTTAAAACAATTTCTTTAAAATATTCCCAGCCTTCCTGGGCTCCCACGCTCTCCAAAACTACTTCCCAAGGGACCTTCTCAACCATGGTCCTAAAGAGGTTGAAGTCCGCCCTCCAGAAGTCCAAGGTGGCAGTTCACCCTTTGACATGCTCTCTCACAGTATTCTCCTGAGGAAACTGGCTGCCTGTGGCCTGGACAGTCATACCCTTCTTTGGGTAAGGAACTGGCTAGAGGGCTGTGCCCAGTGGGTAGTGGTTAATGGAGTTAAGTCCAGCTGGTGACCCATTACAAGTGGTGTCCCCCAGGGGTTGGTGCTGGGACCCATCTTGTTTAATATCTTTATTGATGACTTTTAGATGAGGGGATTGAGTGTATCCTTTGCAAGTTTGCAGATGACACCAAGTTGGGAGGTGGTGTTGATCTGCCCAAGGGTAGGGAGGCCCTTCAGAGGGATCTAGATAAGCTGGATCACTGGGCTGAGGTGAATGGGATGAGTTTCAACAAGGCCAAGTGCTGGGTCCTGCACTTGGGCCACAATAACCCCATGCAGCACTATAGGCTTGGGGCTGAGTGGCTGGATGACTGTGAAGAGGAAAGGGACCTGGGGGTGTTGGTTGATGCCCAAGTCTTTTGGGGAGTGGCTGAGGGAACTGAGAATATTCTGCCTGGAGAAAAAGAGGCTCAGGGGAGACCTTTTTGCTCTCTACAAACATCTGAAAAGAGACTGTAGTGAGGTGGATATTTACCTCTTCTCCCAGGTAGCAGTGATAGAACTAGATGGAATGGTCTCAAGTTGTTCCAAGGGAGGTTCAGGTTGGGTATTAGGAGAAACTTCTCAGGAGTGGTTTGATATTGGAAGAGGCTGCCCAGGAAGGTGGTAGAGTCACTGTTCCTGGAGTCATTCAAGAAATGTGTATACGTGGCACCTGGGGACATAGTGGGCATGATGGTTAAAACCCATTTAAGATAAAGATATGTGAGACCAATTTCCCAAGCATGAATCCAAGACTTTACACCTTCAGTCAAGGTCCTGTCTTAACCTAGTTTCTTTTTTTTCTTCTGTATTTTCCTGTGACCTTCTTGGTCACCTTGAAAGCAAGCCTTCCATTGAGGAAGGAAATACCTAGCAGGAACCATCCAGCAGAGTGGATGGGCATATGGAGAATAGAGGTGTCTAGGGAGAGGGATGAGTGACTTACAAGAAGGTGAAGAAGTGACCCTGAGTGAAAATAGGGCTTGGAGAAGTGCTCAGAAGAAGTGAGCTGTGGACATAACCTACACTGTGACAACATAAGGATGAGAACAAAGACCTAAGAAAGCAAAAGCTGTAAGCACGAAGATGAAAATTATCTTGTGAGGCACACGTTGAATGTAAGGGGTAACTGAACTTGCAATGGACAAAATTATTTATTTTTATTGTCTATGCTTTAGGAGTAATCAAAATCTGTGAACACTTCAGTTATTACTGTCTGACCTTATGCTCTTCTGTGTTGTTTTTACATTGCACATTTTTCAAAATTAGGCTTGTGCACAGATGTGTGTGCATGACGCAGAGCAGGCTGCAGGCTTGTGGAGTTGCTTACAGTAGATCACTCCTGGACACTCTTATTCCTCTTCCTGAAACTCCTCCCTCTCACATGGTCTGAAGTATATGTCCGTCTGCAGCCAAAACCCATCCCCATCCTATTTCTTCTTTCTCATTCCCTGCAGTTTTGTTGTATGTTGCAAACATTACTTCAAGTAACATAGTGGGAAAGGGACATATGCAGTCCAGTGCTGCTCTTTGCAAGAGACTGTGTGGCCTGCCTGCCTCAGAAGGCTCTCCCATGGCATGGCAACTGTTGTAATTCTTTGCTTTTGAGAAGTACAGATTAAGACATGAGCTTTTCCATTTTTAAAACAAATCAGTTTATCTGAGCCTGTGAAATGAGCATCTACAAGTACAGCACTGATAACATTAGAGTAGTTTCATGTTTCATGTTCCTGATTATCTTTGGTGGTTTACAGTAACAACACCTTGCTTCTAAATGTATTTATTCTAATGACTCTTCTGGGCCTGTTTACCTGCAGGATGGTGGAGCGCAGTGCGCAGACCTCTGTTTTAGTTAATGCTTGAAATTTTTTTTGTAAGGATGTTCTGCAGACTCTAATGAAGATGTTATATACATATCTTACTCTTAACCACTTTCACCCACGTACAATATGTAAGATGCTCTGAATGGGTAAATAAAGCACATTCTGCTTTATTTCCAGAGGAGTAATGGATTTGAGAAGCAGGATGTTTAGGATGTTTAATGACATATTCTCCACAAAGAAGCAGCAGAAGCTCTTGGTATCTGACACAAATTTCACAGATTAACGTGATTTTATAGATGGAGACTTTAAAAGGGAGCTTTCTTTCCCTGAAGCTCCACCTACATCATACAACAATAAAAAGATCAATAAATATAGTGACAAAATGTCTCTACTGCTGATTCACAGTAGATACCAGTTTCTCTTCCTGTTCCATTAGTAGATCAAAATGAATGGCACCACGTGGGTGGCCCCCACTTGAGATAATCACCTTTATCTCAAGAGCTGCCTCTGCTGTAAGCCGTGTCATTACTCCCATCTGGATTACAGAAACTGTTTTGCTGTAGAAATTACAGAGCACTTCAGTAGAAGTTGAATACTATTCTTTCAATATTGAATAACTGTGTAGACTTGGCAGTGCTTGCAACATCAGCATATGGCTAGCACATGCATAACATGTTCTCTGCGCCCATTGTTTCAGTTTGTTTCCAAATTCATTGCTAATAAGTGAGTTGTGATGTTTTGTTGGGAGTGAAAGATGTTATGGTAGAGGAAAAACCACCCTATCTTTCTGTCTTTTAAGATAGCACTAAAGTAATTTTAAATAAATGTACATAAAGAATTTATTTATTTATTTATTTATTTAAGTATAAGCAAGTCTGGCAGAAAGAAAGAAAACTGCATGGTGTAATGAAAATGAATCAAAGCTTGTTAGGACATATAATGTCCTCTATTAGATTGACTGTTTTACCGAGGAAAAGCAGTCTTGAAAACATATGTGCCCTCCTTTGTGTCCTAATGTAACAAAAGGTTTTGCCTTTTCTGAGAAATCTTGACTCCTTTAATTCTTTTATCATCCCAGCTATGTCTAAACTATTATTATACTTATTAAACTATTATAATAATAAAGTACTATTAATAATAAATTATTATAATTATTTCATATGTATGTGTTTGTGGAAAACAATCACGGGTACTTATTTGTGACTTGAAAAGTTTTTTTAGAATTTCTTCTGGTGTTTCTAAAGATATGCTCTCAGCTGTTTCTTCTGTAATTTTTTTTTTGTTATCCTGCAACGCTAGTCTTTTCTTTAAAAATAAAAACCAAAATATTTTCCTCTTCTTTGTATTTATTTTTCAAATTTATTTATAGTCCTTTGGATATTATCTAGTGTAGACACAGACCTCTGCATAACATTGATAAATGGTTGGCTTTTCTTCACTTCTTAGGAGCTCTATAGAGGCAGCCTTTGGCTCTCCTGGTGCTGGGCAGTTCTTGTGTTGGCATATTGTTAACCCCTTTTCACTGACAGAAGGGCTGCCCATCTCTCTCTGATATGATGAGGGTGCTCACAACTGCAGAAGGCAGGTGGTAACTTCTCTTTTGGTGCATTTTTGTACCCTTCTGTTTATGTAGACATCCAGCCTAAGGGTGTTCAGTACCTGTGCCTACGGTGAAGGTGGTGGACTCCTGCTCCAGAGCTGTTCCTGCATGTGGATTTAGCCTTTTCCTTTCATCACTATCTACTTCCTTCTGAGACCATGCATTCTGCTGTAGGATGTACCTCCCCTCCCCAGTGAGGATGTGCAGAGCCAGCACAACCTCTAACAGCAACTGAGGTGCTGCCTCCTCCCAGGTCTGGAGCCAGTTGCATCATCCATCTCTCCTCCTCTCTCACAAGAGCTCCACTTTGCTGATGGTGCTTAGAAGTTTTGTTGCTGTCTCTGACCCTGGGTGATATAAAACTGAGCTGTGAACCTCAGTGTAAAGAAACGGAGCAGCCATGATGGGGGCTGCATGTTCCCTCTGTCTTCAGTACTGACCAAGAGATCATAGCTGGACATGGCAGGAGAGAGAGAGAGAGGCTGGGTATGCAGAAGCCCAATCCTGCTTATATCTCTTTCAGAGAGCTCTTTCCCCACTGTCTGTGGCTGTGTAACTCAGGAAGGAGGCAGTTCCCTCCATGCTGGGATGTGGAGAGAGATGTGCTTTCCATCCAGTGCCTGTCCAGCAACACCACACAGTATGTGATGTTGGGAGGGCTGCACCTTAGCATAGAGATCAGTGCAACACCTGGTTGAGCCCAGGCAGATTCAGGGCTGTGCAAGTCCTTTCGCTCTGAACATGCATATAGGCACATGCACTGCTGGGGCATGAGACCTTTTAGCATTCACAAGAAAAAATTACGCGTGATACATATATCATACTTCCCCTCACCATTGCCATACGTTATGTGAGTACTCTGAGACTGTCAGGTCATTCATAATGCTGCTTATTTTCAGCTGTTACAAAGTAATAAATATTCTTGTGCACCTGGCCATACTGGCACTGCAATTCTTACATATCCCATCTGTCTTTCTCCCTTAATTTCGTTTAAATGTATAATGTTTGTTGGTGAGGTTTCAAAAGCATGACAATAATTTTACTCTTCTACAAAAAAATGAAAAGATTCTAATGGGTAAAATGTATGTTTGTCAAATAGATCTTCAACTGAGAGATAGCAATATTAAAATTGAGCTGCTGATGTTTGGAATGCAGCTTTTTTGGTATTGTTTCTGTAACCATACTTTTGATTTGAAGCCCCAGGAACCATAAACCTCTTTCCTTTTTGTGATGCCTTTCACATTTCTAGCACTCTTTAAGTTAAAAATTCGTACCCAATCTTAAATGCTGTCACAGTCTTTATAATGGGAGACTGTCTCTTAAAAAAATATCTGGCAAAAATAAAGGCATGAGTGGCCCAAATAAGGTATTTTCCTCCCATCTATAATAGTGACATTACATGGCAGCAGCCCTGGTCTGTTTCAAGTGCCCATCACTGACGCTGCTGCCTCCAAAGGAAGAGCCTCTTACCTCTAAGACCACGTACTGAATGTAGTAACTGTGGCACTTGTCAGATCTAGAATTCAGAACAACTCGAGGAGCAGCTGCAGACCTGGTGCAAGTGCACAGGGAGCCGATACCACTGCCTCTGCTCCCATGCAGCAGTTGGCATCCTCTCCGCACAGCATGACACAGCACAGCAGAGCATAGCACAACCTACAGGTGATTTTCTCCAGGGTTTGTACTCTGCTGGTGGAGCATAGGGCTTCAAATGACAGAGCAAGTCAACAAGATGATGTTGTCTTCAAATATTTTTCCATTTTACTTTCTAAATATGTGTGAGATTTACAAAAATTCAGTGCCATTGGATCTGCCATTTTGCTGCTCAGCTCATCAAGCAGAATGATCCATGCCACTTGTCCCTGAAGTGTGCTGCCTCCCCAACTGGTTGTACAGTGCACTGACATCAGTTTGTAGTTATGAGACTTCACTACCACAAAGGGAGTAATTGTTGCCTTTCAAGACACAACTTTCTTTTCTTTTGAAACCATTAGCCTTTCCTATCAAGTCCAAACACTGGGAAAAAAAATGGGGAGAATAAGTCCTACTATGACAAAATTTCCAAAGCGTGAAGATTTAGGATATTAAGGTATATTGAAAAGGGTCTTCACTTTGTTTGGGCTACTCACATCCTCTGCTTTTTGACCTTGGCTTATGCTAATTGATATGAAGTTTTCTTGACTTTGGCAGAAACCACAGATTGAAGCATAAAGAACACACGATCAGGAAAAACCTGCCTCTGGTTTTGGGGGAAGGATGAAATTAAGAAAATACATACCATTTTATTATAGGAGCTCAGGATATTTTTTGTTTGTAGAAGCAGAAATGCCTCTTGGCCTCCAGTTAGATATATTTTGAAGATATATTAAGATGTCATGCTTTGGTTTCTCATCAGGTAATTTCTGGTGTAGGTCCTGACACAGAGCAGCTTTTAAGAAATGGCATTTGAAATCTAACATGGGGTGAAACATAATTCTTCATTTCTATGAGAATGGGTTACAAAGCAACAATCTGGCAGGAAGGTCCTGGCAAGGAGGATTAAAGTGGATTTTAATTAGACTTCTGAATGTAATCAGAATGCTTTTGATAACTAGATATTTTTGTATCTGTATCTCCTTCCACATGCTCCCAGGCTACTGCTGCAGCATTCAGAATACTAGATGGCTGCTACCATGCACCCAACATTGCAGTTATTATTGCTGGATTACACCCTATGGACAAGCCACTCAAGGAAGCCCTACCACAAATAGGAACGTAGCCTTCTCTCAGCAGTGGGATGTGTCAAGACAGCATACAGGAACCCAGAGAATATCTGAGGGAAGTCCTGATCTCCTCACTCTTTTTCATCTGGTGGAAGATCCTTTAACTCTGAAACATTTAAAGCCGTGGAGGACAAGAGTCAGGTGACACAGCAGTGAAAACTTTTGCTGCCAACACTGCCCTGTTGTTGCAGTGAAGTTGAAGGACCTTGAAGCTTTTCTTGCAGTCAAATGTCCAGGACAACAGGGAGGGGATTCATGCTATTAGACAGAGATGGAGATGTCATGGTAATCACTAGAAGCCCCTCTAAAGCACATTACAACATCAGTAATAATTATGTTGAAAATTCTTCTTCTTTTTTTTTTTTAATTTTTTTTTTTTTAATGTGATCAATTCACAAATGTGGGGCATGTATTGCTAACCCAAGCTGTGATTTTGTTTTTCTTCCAGTAGGTGAAAGATGAGAAAGTTTCCTAGAGCACAGCTTAGTCTGTGGAGAATTGGAAAACTCTGCTTACCTGCTTTCTAAAGATTTTGAAGGAAACATTCCTTGTTAAAATTCCTCCTGTTAAAAAGCCGTGAAGTCATAAAATTTTACTCAACAATGGTTTTCCATCCAAAAAGGCTCTTCAGTCAATGGTTCCTTGCTAAGCAGTTCCAAATCACTTTGACTTCGAAAACGCAGATCCTTGATCAGTGCAGGAAGCAGTACGACTTCTATAGGTTTAGCAACTGTTCAGCACACTCTGTTGTGGGTCTGTCTCTCTATGCTCAATTCCATCTTGTTTTTAACTGTCTTCCATTATTGAATCTATCAGACAGGATGCAGAAGACATCAATTTTTAAAATAGATTGCGGTGGTGAGGCATTGCCTATATCTCTTTATTTTTCCTTAGAATGTGGACAGGAGTCCCACTAAGGCTGTAAACTCTCTGGGGGTGAGAATTTAAATAGCAGCTATCTTAGCTTCCTAAAGCAGGCAAGATTTATCATATTAAAATCATGATAAATTCAAATAATAGGCCAAGATTTTCTGCAGAAGTTTCTGCTCTTGTCTTTTTTTCTCATCATAAAATGGAAAGAATAAACATAATTACATTCTCAGTCCTGTTATCCTTCATCTGAATGTCAATGAAGTAGAAATCTTTAACATTAAAGTTAAATCTTTAATGGACTTCCAGTTCATGCAGTCTAAGCTCATCAATGGCCTTGCTTTCTTACAATAATATCTTTCAAATAGTCATATAGAGTGGGTTAGGTACCATACATTGAAGAACTGCATCTTTCTATAGTCACCAATCAAAAATCAATTGGATTTTCAGTCATGAACTGGGAAATTGTAAAAGTAATGTTGAAGAGAAAGGAGAAGGCATTCTGCTTACCTCCAAAAGGCAAAGCTTCATTCAAAAGATTTCTTCAATCACAAAAGAAAGCTGAATAAATTTCTATACAAAATGTCACTTCAAAATAGCAAAACAAGCATTTTGAATTTTGATTTAGGATATCCAAAATTGTTTTTCTCTTTGTGACCAGAACAAAGTACAAAGTAAATTCCATCTTAAAAGTTCCAAAGTGAACAGCAGGAAAAAAAAAATTACTAAAAGCGTGGCTAATCTCCTCTCTTTACCCACACCTGTTTCTAGATTTATTTAAATGTGATGTTTTTTACAGCAGGAGAGAATGTTATTTTTATTCATTTTGAGTCTCTGGTGACTGGAAAAAGGGAAACATCATTCCCATTTAGAGAAAGAGAAGGAGGACTCAGGGAACTACAGGCCAGAGAGCCTCACCTCACCTCAGATCCCCCTGGAAGACATATTAAGGCACATGAAGGATGAGCAGGTGATACAAGACAGCCAGCATGGCCTCACCAAGGGAAGGTCATGCCTACCCAATCTGGTGTTATTCTATGGTGAAGTAACAGTACTGGTGGACAAAGGGAAGGCAACTGATGTCACCTACCTGGACAACTGCAAGGCCATTGACATGGTCCCTCACCACACCCTTATCATAGAATCATAGAATCATAGAATCATAGAATCACTCAGGTTGGAAGGGACCTCAAAGATCATCAAGTCCAACCGCAGCCTAACCATAGTACCCTAACTCTAGCAACCCTCTGCTAAATCATATCTCCAAACACCACATCCAAACGACTCTTAAACACATTCAGGGACAGTGACTCAACCACCTTCCTGGGGAGCCTATTCCAATGTTTAACCACCCTTTCTGTAAAGAAGTGTTTCCTAACATCCAACCTAAACCTACCTTGGTGCAACTTGAGGCCATTTCCCCTTGTCTTGTCACCTGTCACCACTGAGAAGAGACCAGCCCCACTCTCACTGTAAGCACCTTTCAGGTACTGGAAGAGTAATAACGCCTCTTCCCCAGAGTAAACGGCTGCAGCTCTCTCAGCCTCTCCTCATAGGGCTGATTTTCCAAGCCCTTCACTAGCCTCGTTGCCCTTCTCTGGACCTGCTCCAGTACCTCCACATCCTTTCTGTATTGAGGTGCCCAAAACTGAACACAGTACTCGAGGTGAGGCCTCACCAATGCCGAGTACAGGGGCAAGATGACTTCCCTAGTCCTGCTCACCACTCCATTCCTGATACAAGCCAGGATGCCATTGGCCTTCTTGGCCACCTGGGCACACTGCTGGCTCATATTCAGCCGACTGTCCATCAGTACACCAAGGTCCCTTTCCATCAGGCAGCTTTCCAGCCACACATCCCCAAGCCTGTGGTTGTGACCAAAATGCAGGACCCAACACTTGGCCCTGTTGAAACTCATGCCGTTAACCTTGGCCCATCAATCCATTCTATCCAGGTCCCTCTGCAGTGCCCTTCTCCCCTCTGGCAGATTAACACTCCCTCCCAACTTGGTGTCGTCTGCAAACTTACTGAGTGTGCACTCAATCCCCTCGTCAAGATCATCAGCGAAGGTGTTAAACAGAAGCGGCCCCAGTACTGAGCCTTGGGGGACACCGCTCGTCACCAGCCACCAACTGGATTCGACTCCATTGACCGCAACTCTTTGGGCCCGGCCATCCAGCCAGTGCTTCACCCAGCAGAGTGTACACCCATCCAGACCATGGGCAGCCAGCTTCTTCAGGAGAATGTAACGGGGGACAGTGTCAAAGGCCTTACTGAAGTCCAGGTAGACCACATCGACAGCCTGACCCTCATCCACTGAGCGGATCACCTTGTCATGAAATGAAATCAGGTTTGTCAGACAGGATCTACCATTTGTAAACCCATGCTGACTAGGCCTGATCCCCTGGTTGACCTTTAATTGGTCCACGATGGTTCCCAAGATTATACGTTCCATAACGTTCCCAGGCACCGAGATGAGACTGATAGGTCTGTAGCTATCACTACTACTACTACTTATCACTAAATTGGAGAGATCTGGAGCCGAAGAGAGACTACTTTATGGATAAGGAACTGGTTGGTAGGTTACAGCCAGAAAGTTGTTGTCAATGACTGTATGTACAGGAGGAGGCTGAAGATGAGCAGTGTCCCCTAGGTCCATCTTGGGGTTGGTACTCTTTAATGTCCTTATCAGCAATATAGGTGATAGGATCAAGCACACTCTCTGCAGGTTTGCTGATAACACCAAGCTGAGTGGTGCAGTTGATACAGCAGAAAGAAAAGAATCCTCCAGAGGGACTCTGATAAACTCAAAAGTTTGGCCCTCATGAACCTGATAAGGTTAATAAAGCAAAGTACAAAGTTTTGTACTTAGGTCAAGTGTCATCCCAGATACGTATACGCTGTGGAATTGGAAAGCCACAGCCTGAACCAGCGGTTGAGCAGCAGGTGAGAAGGCATGGCTCACCCTGGGAGCTCAAGTGCAAGCAGTGCACCTGAGTGAGCAGAAGGGGTGAAGCCTGGATTCACCCTCATTTGAGTGTTATCAGCCAAGCATTCAGTGTTGCTCTGAATAGAGATTGCACTTCTCTTGGGCTGTTATCAGAAGGGTGAGCCAATTTTCCTTCTTACCTGCTATTGCTTCATGGTCATCACCTTTTGCCATACACACACACATATACAAACTGGGCAAAGCACTTCTTGAAAATAGCTACAGTGAAAAGGACTTAATAGGTTCTTGGGGAGGAAAAGCTGGATGTAAGCCAGCATTGTGCACTTGCAGGCTGGAAGGCCAACAGTATCCTGGGCTGCATCAAAAGAAGCCAGGAGGGAGAGGGAGGTGATTGTTTCCCTCTGCTCTGCCCTTGTGAGGCCCAATCTGGAGTACTATATCCAGATCTGGGATCCCTAGCACAAGAAAGGTGTAGAGCTTTTGGAGCAGGCACAGAGGAGGACCATGAGACAGGCTGAAGGGGTTGGGCTTGTTCAGACTGGAGAAGAGAAGGTTATGGGGAGATGTCATTGCAGCCTTCCAATATTTAAAGGGAGATTATAAACAGGATGGAAACAAACTCTTTACATGTGTAGGTATTGATAGGACAAGTTGAATGATTTTAAAATAAAGGAGTGAAAATTTAGATTAGGTATCAGGCTGAAGATTTTTTTAAATGAGTGAGTGGTGAGGTGCTGAATCTGGTTGTCCAGAGAGGCTGTGGATGCCCTATCCCTGGAGGTGTTCATGACCAGGTTGGATGGGACTCTGGGCAATATGATCTCATACTTGATATAGTGGCTGCCTGTGGCAGGGAGGGGGTTGGAACTTAATGAGCCTTGGGGTCCCTTCCAACACAAGCCAACCATTCTGTGATATGTTCCTATAACCTTCTGTGTAATGGAGGCAATATGATTCTCTGGAGAAGCTCCTGCATTACTTCCAATTCTCTTTACCCCTATTTGGAGAATTTTCATACATGTTAAACTTACTGTGAGAGTTTTAGTGAAGTTGATGTTGCTCAGAAATTTGCAATGCAGAACAGTAAGGTATGTGTGGCAGGTCTTGTAGGAGAAAACAGCTGCCCTCTGTTCTAGCAAGTAGCTTGGGTAGATGGAATATATCTCTGACTGCAAGAGCCTGAAAAAATGAACTCACTTGATAGTACTGTAATCAATAGTACAACATTATGGTAATCTCAAATGTTTTAGATTAAATGTAATCCAATGTCATATAACCAAGATGTTATATATCCTTCAGTCCTAAAACTCATGGAGTATTTTAATTTATTTGAAATCAAGACTCTTGGATTGTCCTGGAGCTCATTGGACAATAGGAATTTATCTGCATGCCACAGAGATTTCAGCAGACTTTCCACAGCATTAAAATTCTCAGAATGGGAGCTGACAGCTCATTTTTGCAGTCATGTATTTTCACGCTTGAGAGACAGTTTGTGTATTAATATGATGTAGCTTTGTTTTGTTCTAAGTAGCTTAGGATTAAGGGTTTTTGTATTACACAGGAGAGCTGTTCATCATCTGTGTCTGAATCTGCTCTACTGTTTCTCAGTCAGATTTTCCACTCTAGCTCAAAAACAAGTAGTCTGGTTTCAATACTTGGATCACATGCTATCTAACAAATCCAGAGAAATGCAGAAGTCAAAACACTTTCTGTAGAAATTGGAGCTGCACTAAGAAGCAGATATGATGAGCTGGAGACACATGCTCGTTTGCAGATAGCACTTTCCTTAATTCTCTGTCACTCCTGCTTATATGGTGTGGGCAAAAGTCAATAACTTGTTGGAGCACAGATAAATTTGGAGTGTTCATTGTCCACTTCTTTCCTCCCTGAGGACAGATGTTGATAAAGCATGCATAGCACAAGCAAAATGTATGCCTCTTTTGCTCATTTATACCACCTTAGAAGTTTGTTGTTCACTTCAAGCTTGCAAGCAAACAGGTTTCTCATTGTTTCTCGTGTGGATCAGTTTGTAAAGGGACAAAATTTGCCAGCTAAAGGACAAAAGCAAAATGTTTAGATTCAGTCATTACTATATATAAATAATACAATACAAGTACCTTCTCCCTCAGGTAGGGAGGGTGCACTATTCCACACTGTTTCATGTCAGTTTAAAAATCTGATCCGTTTTCTTCTCATCCCCCCCCAGTGATATCTGGTGCTTTGATTACTTTACACTATAAAAAGGCTGGGCTATTATTTATTAATGAAACCTGGGAGCGCTTATTCAAGTAGATCATTATTCTTCAGGTGTGCCTTCTTGGTGAAATATTCAGCAATCTGAAACACCAAAACAAGGTAGCAATGTTTGCAAATGCCCTGTGCTGTTGATAGCAGTTTTTGATGTTTTTTTCCTTTTTTTTTTTTTTTTTTTTTTTTTGAGATCATTTATTAGTAACTTAGCTCTTCAGCAATGCTGCATGTGCATCAATGTCCATGCATGGCAAAGAGCGACTGAAAAAATACGAGACTCAAAATGCACTATTAGGAAATGTTTCATTTCTCAGTGCATAAAGTAAGTTGCACACTCTGTGCAGGGATGGATGCAGGGTTACTTCTCATGCAGATAGTTGAGATATGCAAATGAGCAGCCAGGAGATTAGAGAATAGGTGAGTTGGTTGATAGTAGAATACCACACCACTTGTCAGCCCTTGTGAAGAAATACGAATCTAGGAAGTGCTGCTCAGCTATTAAGGACTGTTCCTGCAGGTAAACATTGTTTTTGAAAAAAGAGTCAAGCTATCTTCATGGAGTGGAAGGATGCTGTTTATTTTGAGGCCTCCTCTGGAAGAGCCAGATGCAAGAAAGAGAGGGGTATAACTTCTTGATCAACCTCATTAGCCCACTATGCTTCTGTGAATATGCAGTTAGCTTGGATGTGTATGTTAATATTTGTATACTCTTAGCACTTATACTGGATTACTCTGTAGAGGTATCAGAGTAGCTAGTGGTGTTTTTGCGGTTTGGTTTTTGGGGTTTTTTTTTTGGTGCATGTGTGTGTGCCATGGCTCCTTATGGAGAAGAGAACTCTCACTGAGCCTGGAGAGAATCCATATGGATTCACCTCTTTCTGATATTGATACTGTAAAGATAAAGAAGTGAACTGCTGTCAGACATTATCTATGAAGCAGACTGATCTCTTTTATCAATAAACATTTTCTATATAACATAACAGCCTGGGCAGAGGGAAAATAATCAGTTTTTTGTCCCTTTTACATTTTTTCAAATGTTTAAATTTATTTCTTTTATATACCTCACACATAAAGAAATAGGCACAAAACTGCAGATGCACATGCAAGCACAGAAATCTGAACTTTCTGGCTCCAAATATCTCATCCTCTGTCATCCAGCATCCCTCTCTTATGCTGTGAAAGTGAGATTGTGAGCATTATAAGAATAATCTGTGAAGGTCACAGCAGATTACCTAGTATTTAGTAGTTTGCTGCAGGGTTTTGTGGGAAAAATGAAGTGAAAAGTTCTCTTCTTGAAGAGAGAGCTGTGCTCTGATGCTGCATTCAGGACCTGCTTTCACTGGTCTGCTGATCATACAGGGTGCAAGTGGGTGCAGCTCCTGCTCTAGTGTATTTCAAAACCACACAAGAAATTGTGCTTGGAGAATAAACTTTGGTTTGTCTACCTTGCACATGGTTTTGTAAAACACCAAGGCTGAGCAGGGAAGAGTGAATTAGAAGATACACTGTACGTAGTAAACTGTGTAAACCCCAGATGTAGAAACTGTTTAAGAACCATGTTGGCATAAGATAGGTAACCACTGCTGTTGGTCTTAACCAGTTGAGTATGGTAGAAGTACACTGTTGGAAAGAAATCACTAACATTTTGGTATAGAATATACACCAAAGAAAGGTACGTTATCTAAGAGGAAATATTAAAATAATTAAATTAAATCATTTTGATGTGACCCATTTCCTGAGTTCTCTCTCTTCATGTTTATTTAGTTAAATGTTTCAAATGCATATAATCTGTTACTGACACCATCTTTGACCAGTGAAGAGAAAAAGGACTTCTGGGACATGGCTTCTCTCATCCCAAGATGGACTTCACGATAGATCACAAAAATTCCTCCCCACTGACTACTGTTGAAGGCCCATCTAATAGTTCATCTCAACTGATGCCCAAACACAGCAGTCTTAAATTATAAGTACATTAATTCAATAATAAATATTGATCTCTAAATTTTGTTCACCTAAATTAGATTAGGTGTGTAAGTCTCTAAGTCTGAGGCACCTGAAAATGAATTGCTGTTGGGACTGTATTGTCAAAGCCCAGGTAGTTATGGACCCTATTAACAATGCAGCTGAGTTGTTGTCTAGAAGACCCAGGACTCACCTTGCCTCCCTGATTCTCTTTCTGGAGTGCATCAGGCTTGTGATAAGACCCAGAGGAAATGGTTTGCTGTTTCCCAGCCTGCCTGGAGGTCAGGAGGCTATTTTGCAGTGGGCATGAAGGAACTTAAGCCATTCCTTAGGGATCCTCAATACTCTGACAGCTCTGTTCCTTTAAACATAGCATCTGGGTTGACCTTGTTGGCCACAGCTAGCAGAAGGAGAAAATCTGATGCCATTCAGGGCTTTCTAGGTCAAAGTCAACACCTTCACTTCAATCTGGAAAAGCAGCAGGTGAGCAGCAGAGATCACAGAATGCTGGCATCATGAACTGCCACGCTGAGGAGTTGTCAGCAGAAAAACAGTTCAAGGGTTGCTAGAAAAACAGCATATAGATATAGTAAAAGATTAGTTTTGTTTCAATTTAGCTGGATTCCAGTGTTACCAGCCTTCACAGATTGACAAGGACAATGCAAGTTTTTGTAGTCCAGCAGAGTTCAGAGCCCCGGTAAGAAAGCAAAGCACTGCTTGGTCAGCTCTATGCAGGCACAACAGTTCAAGGGTTTGTGTTTACTCCCCTCCCAGCTACACTGTTTTTCCAAGAACATCTTTGTTACTTTTTGCCATAAAGCAAAAGGTCAGGTTTGATGTTGCTCCTAAAAATATTCTTTTTGTTCTGTATGTTTATATAACTCCCTTCTCCTTCCATCTGAAGGATCTGCTGCTTAATACAAGCTACACGCAGGATGTTGAGAACAATGTCAGACCCCCAAAAGGAGCTGAAGGGTGGGAGGCAGAGGGGTGAAGGAAATAAAGGGAAAATAAGCAGACTTTTGCCTCTGGCCATTTGCAAACAGCTTGTGAGATCGTCACATCACACACGCTGATGGGTAGCCTGTGGCGTCTCTGAGCACACAAGCTGTCATTTCCTCACAAGGAGTCAGCCCTGCTAAACACTTCCAGGCAACGTGGGTGGGCGCTTTAGAAGACACACTGTCTCATCCCATTCAGGAACTGCCCTCTGCCTCTGCCCTCATGGCATGCTGGATGTTTGTTGTTTAAGTAAATATACTGACTGGTGTCTCAGCCCTTTCCCAACCACTCCAGGGAAAATGAAAAACAAAACAAAACAAACAAACAAACAAACCAAAAAACAACAACCCACCAACAGCAGCTAAAAGCAACAACAAGATGAAAAAGTTTACAGAGTGCTCCAATGCCACCCACTAAGTCCCTCCCAACTTACAAATAATTGGTGACCAAATGGTGTCATTAGAGGCCCCAACATCCTGTCAGTACCTGACCTTCCAATGGGAAGTCCGTGGTGGAGGTGATTTCAAAACCATTTTTCCTGTCCCTTTCAAAAAGAAGATTCTGGGAAATAGCCACAACAGGACGCCTTAGTTTTACTTGTCTTTTCCCATATGAACCTTTCATGGTCCAGGTCAGTGATCAGCCTCAGCAAAACTGGAGGGATACTGTCCGAATCCCTGTTGTCAGCCTGCCTCCTTGCTGGACTAGAAGCTGTACCTAGTATAAAGGGGAGAAATAAAATCTTGAATCTGCACCTGTTTTGTCAAGGGTGCACAAATAAGAATACAAACCAGTTTGATCTTCATTTTACTGCATCATCTATGCCTCTTTTTCCTATGTTGATGTTAAGCCATATCAGGAAAAAATGAAGTCAGTTACAACAGACTCTCTCTGGAGCAAGCAGGAACTTTTAACATCAGCTAGCACAGAACATGGATTTTCACATACTTTTCTTTGACAAATCCATGGGTATTCACATCACCCAAATATAAACTCCTAGTTAACTAAATCGACTAGCTAGTTGACCTTAATTCCATATGTAGTCACTGAGAAAAAGTCAGGACAACCTAGAATACTTCCAGTATCTCCTCTTTGAACCCTTCATCTGCATGATTTTCTGCTTCTCTCCTTCCCTCCTCCCTTCCCCTCTTCACTACCTATACTAGGAGCCTGGGAAAGCTTACAGAATCTATAAAGTGCAAGTGATCTATATATTTGGCAGTTTCTTCACCTACTGGTCTTTGTGCCTATCTGCTACCTAAAAACTGTGCTTTGCAGCAATGGCTTGTGCCTTCATTGCACAAAGCTCATTGAGGGAAAAATACTGAAAGGTGCCAGAGATTACAAGTGTTTCCCCACTGTTTCCTCCCCAGACTTTTTTGCCTGTTTTGAGGGTGGACTGATGAACCGCAACCACAGTGAGAGAAAAGATATAGATGAAGTCTGTTACCAGAAGTGTCCTACATATAGAGACTGTGACTAAACCAAACATTTTTGTTGGATGTCTAACAAAGCTATCTTCCAGAAGTACTTGATTCAGTGAAGATGTCATAAAGCATGAAATATCTGTGGTGAGCAATGGTGGTGGCTCGTTGCTTTCTCTCCTCTCTTAGTGCAGTTATTTATAAATAAACTGAAGAAGACTCTACTCACAGGAATCAGCCTCTCTCTCCAATAAACAGTCAGGGCAACAAAGCTAAGCTCACAGGCTGGGAGGGCTCAAAATCTGGAATTTTTCAGAGGCAGAAGCAAGAACAAGATTTCTGGAATTCTCCTCTCCGAACCCTAAGCCCTTGCAAATCACACTGTGCCCCAACATATCATGTGCACATGTAGAGGTAGACTCTTAGATATGAGTTTCGCTTGATTTCATTAGTGTTTGGAATCTAATGAACTCATTCTGCAGATGAAATTCTTACATAAAGAAAAACAAATGGAAGAATCGATCACAACACAAACCCAGCTGTAGGTATAAGACACATTGGTACTCCTCCAGTCAACATTCTTACATTCCCACAAGATTTACCTTGATTGCATCCACCTTGATTGAAACAAAACCAAACTAAAACAAACAGAATCCCCTTAAAAACAACAACAACAACAACAACAAATCACAAAGGAAAACAAAAAAAACAACCACCACAAAAACAACAACAACAACAACAAAAACAACAACAACAAAGGGGTCCATATGTACAGTGTTTCATTTTGGATAGAACTTCAGAACTTCAGTCACAAATTAAGCCTCAACTCTCAGATTTCTTCATGTGCAAAAAAAAGACTTCAGGTGGTAGATTAAGCCACTACTGATGTAACTGAAGAAGAGGAAATAAGTGAAAGAATACCAAATAACATATTCCAAAGCACCCAAAAGTCTTTTGTTATTGTACTGTTTTTGTTTGTTTGTTTGTTTCTGTTTTTTTTGTTGTTGTTTTGTTTGTTTGCTTGTTTTTTAATTAGGAGCACGTGGCTTTGATTACAAATAACTGGAATGAATATTGCCCTTTTTGGAAGAGGAAACTAAGTGATCTTGTGTCAATGTAGCCATAATCCTTTCTTTTAAGAGATCACCCATATATGTCACATACTAGCCCCTGAATGAGCAAGAGATCAGTGTACAGAGATGCATTTCTAAGAGGTCATGGAAAATGCCATTTTGCATTGGTCATGTCAAATCTTGCAGCCACTTTTTGTTTCATGTTTTGTATGTCACCTGACAACCTGCAGTTGACATGTTAGAAGAAAGTGAAGCCGTCCAGAGGGACCTCAAAAAATTTGAAAGGTGGGCCCATGTGAACCTCGCAAAGTTCAATATAGCAAGCTGCACGGTTTTGCACTTGGGTCAGATGAGAAGACGATCAGAGGGCTGCAGCACCTCCCCTATGAAAACAGGATGAGGGAGCTGGGCTTGTTCTACCTGGAGAAGAGAAGGCTCCGAAGAGATGCAGTGGCATTATAAACAGGAGGGGAATCAACTTTTTACGCTGGTATATATTGATAGGACAAGGGAGAATGGTTTTATGCTAAAGGAGGGAAGGTTTAGATTGGATGTCAGGGGGAAATTCTTTACGGAGAGAGTGGTGAAGTGCTGGAACAGGCTGCCCAGAGAGGTTGTGGGTGCCCCATCCCTGGAAGTGTTCAAGACCAGGTTGGATGGAGCCCTGGGCAACCTGGTTTAGTGTCAGATCTGGAGGTTGATGGCCCTGCCTGTGGCAGGTGGGTTGGAACTTGATGATTTTTGGGTTCCTTCCAACCTAAGCCATTCTATGATTCTATGATGATTCTATGATTCTACAAAGGTGATTCATCCACTGCTTCTCATCCCTTGCAGAGCCGGGACATGCTACTGCTCCCAGAGGCCACATCTTGACTGTGGAAATATTGAGGGCTTTGGATCCCTGTCCTTTGCCACCTTCCTGTCTTGGTGGCACTGGAGACTTCCTCTCCTAACCAATGGAAACACCTTGTCCCACCCACTGATGTGAGGACTCAGCAGGAGACAGAAGCCCCTGCTCCTTCCCAGAGGCCAGATGCTGCAACACCTCCCAGCTCCTAATGGCTTCAGGGTACATTGAGAGCTACAGAGTGACCTTCCTGGTCCATAGCATCTAACTTCTGTGACAGGGTCCAGTGCTAGCCTTCCCAGCCTGCTCAGTGCAAGCCCCAGCTTCGGCTGTGGAGAGTTCAGAGCAAGATAACTCCTATGACTGACTAGATGTCCTTCCTTGCAGCCCAACCAGGGAAGAATGGTATAAGCTATATAGCAGATCTAGCCATCTCATGGCCTAATCTTATCTTTCTCCCTTACTTTTTCTTCTTTTTCTTCTTTTTATTCTTCTTCTTTCTCTTCTTCTTTTTTTTTTCCTTTTTCTTCTTTTTCTTCTTCTCCTTCTTCTTTTCATTCTTTTCCATCTTTTCTTTCTTCTTCTTCTTTTTCTTTGTTTGTTTTTAAATTTGGTCTTTTTCAGTAAGTCCACTTTTCTACCAGGTTTAGCTCTGCTCTGGAGAGTGTCTGAGAATGTAAGTGTGCATATTCTGTGTCTCACAGGTCCAAGCTGAATATGCTGTATGTATCCTCCAGCCTGGCAAGCACAGGGTAGCAGGGGAGCAGTGGGCAGAAGGCCTATTCTCTGTGTTTATCACTGAACAAATTTGATGCAGAGTGATTTAGAAATACATAGGCTTTTCAATGCTATGTTCACACAGACACATAACAGGGCAAAGTAGCGCTTGAAGGCTGTAGTAGTGAAGTTGAATATTAATAAGATAACATGGAATTTAATCCCACTGGACTTTTGGAACTGCTGTCCACAGGAATAATACACATTCTCATTTAGCTAACTCCCAAATTGTATTGACAGTATAAATACTCTATTTCACTTATCTGATTTCCAATTTTTTTGAAAAAAAGCAAAAAAACAAATATTGTAATATTCTGTAGGGTGAACAATCTTATTGTGATCTGCAGCTTGTGTGCGAAAGAGGCTGGAATGGTACGTAAATGAGCTCCAACTACCACACACACCCACAAAATGGATGTCTCTCCTCTATTCCTGAAAAAAAGTTTTATAGAAAAGCAAACTAGCACAGAAAGTATGTCTGTGAATCCATTTCAATTTAATTAACATTGCACTAGTTACAACTGTAAGCAAGTTCCCAAGCAGGCATTTTGGCTGCACCTCCACGCTGTGGATTCAAGTTTGACTCCTTGCTTTGTTCTAACAGGACAAAGAGAGTAAAGAACAATGCAACTCTGGTCCTTCTTTATCTCTGCACACACAAATGATCCTTTTAATATTCAGACAAGCTGTGGCATGGAGAGGGCCTGTGAGAACAAACACCTGTCATATCTTTGGGCAGCTCTTTGACCAGATGTTGCCTATGTCATTTTAAAGTAACATTTATATTTCTGTGGTTGTTTTGTCAAAAGGATGCCAACACTTGCGTTCTCAGGGACACAAACCCTATGTCTCAATGTGGAAGCACATGCTGTACTTTCCCTTCTCACCATACCACAAGTATGTGCTCCACTTGCAACCTCACAGCAATTTTCTTGTCTTTAAGACCAGTGAGATAGCCCTGGAGGAAGGGGTATTCTAACACCCCAGCTGCAAGCTCCCCTTGAACTTCTGTGCATACAGGCCCTTGGGCTGAGATAGGTATCCCCAGCTCTTAGCCTGCCTTCTCCTGGGGTAGGACTGCATCCCAGCCACACAAAAGGGACCTCTTAGATATGAAGCTGGTCAGGTAACACACCACTGGCATGGTTCATGGTAGGAAAGGTGCCTTTTCAACTCTTAAATGTGCCTACAGGCATCCTTGGCAGCAGAAGGGAACTGTGGGGCCTGCACCAGTGTGAGGCCCCTCTGGGCACTGCAGGAACATGTGGGCTATTGTGAGGCTGACCACACATCGTGTACTGCCCAAAATGTGTCTGTCCCACTGCTGTGTTATGTTGATCCTTCCCTCCTAAGCTACACAGAGTAAGAAAGAGTTTTACTCTGCTTGCATTTGAAATGCATTAAAGTTGTTAGTGGGGCTTAGTAAGGCCCAGATATCTCTCAGTTATGTCACACCTGACCAACATTTCCCCAAGCTTCAGTGCTGGGAACCCCCAGCCTCGCCTGAAGATTTATGCCAGTGACAATCCTACTATTAGAAACGCTTTCTCAAAACCAAGTGTGAATCTCTCTTGCCATGATTTGTACCCAGTCATGTCCTATCATCTGCATTCACACTGAGAAGGGATTTCTTAAAAGACAGATGTAATGTGGATGGAAACCTTGGCCAGCTAAATTCTGCAGTACAGGGTGCACCCATTAGATTGAAAAGGAGCTGTGCTGCTGCATATTTTACTGACAGAGGCATGAAAAGAGAGTCAAAAATGAAAGGAAAAAAGGAGAGACTCAAACAGAAAATAGTAGGCTTTGAGTGAGAGTGATTTCGTCTGAACATGACAGCTTTCTTCGTGGTCTTCATCCTTCTGATGGAAAGTGTTGGTCCTACCTGAGCAAAGCAGGTCAACAGAGGCTCTGGAAAGCAATGGGAAGTAGGCAGTGGTCCGTCTTTGAGAATTCTTTCAGGCAGTCTCAACTCTGGATCTTGACTAACAGTTGCAGAAACACAGTCATTGACAGGGGGCAGCATCAATAAAGCCAAAACAAAATCCTGACGTCAAGACAGTTCTCAGTGTCTTGTGTTCTATCAAAGGCTCAGGCTACAGGAAAGACAGGTTAATTCCTCAAAAATAAATAAACAAATAAATAAAATAAAATAAAATAAAATAAAATAAAAATATAAAAATTTGAGGGTCTAATTCCCACAGAAACCAGACATCATTGAAATCAATGGGAATTTGGTGCTAAGCACTTATGAATAGCTGAGCACCAGTTAATATTCTTCCCAGAAACAATCTCAGTGAGAAGGTTTTTACTTTGTTTTCCTACTTAACACAGTGAATTTTCGATATTTTTCCCATTGCCTTGGTTCCCAGGAAGAGATGGAAACTTCTCCAGGTTAGGTAATGTGACAACCAAGTATTTATCACATTGTATAATCTGAGTCAGAGCTCTTCCTTTAATTAAACAAATGCATTTTCAGTATATTTAGACACAGCTCGCTGCTTGCCCTCCTGTCATAAAGGAGCTCTCACCCACCATGTAACACTGAAAAAGATTGCTTTTGTGGTTTAAAGTAACAGCATCATCTTCTCTCCAATCCAAATGAATGAGCTTCCAGCATCCCATGTTGGCTGGGGCACCGTATGGAAGCAGGATGTCCAGATACATTCAAGAGAGGAGGGTGAGCAAACATCTGTCCCAGCACTGTACCTGTAACTGCACAGGGCATGTATGGGCTTGACTACCTGCTAGAAGTGGAGGAGGCCACTCCTGGCCATCTCCAGAACCCAGAATTAGGTACCGTGTGATGCTAGACATGCATGTTGCATGTGCCATTTCCATATGAATCCAGTGAGGGCGAGTGCCCCTCTAACAATTGGATTACTGTGGAGAATAGTCACATTCAAAAATCAGAGTGCGTCATCTGTTACTTGCTCTTCCTATCAGGTTTTCACTAACAAACTCATTCTCCAGAGTTCTTTCTGCAAGTCATTATAAATGCACCACCATTTGCTTACACATTCAAAAGGAGGATAGCACTTGTGGTAGTCTTTATACCAGTTCTGTTTGTGCTTCATGTTTTCTGCATCTAGGGAAATTAGAAACCACATAGGAGACCATTTACATTTCAGTCAAGTTCCCTAAACCTCAGCACAGATATCAGAAAACTAAAAGAGATTTAAAGCTGTACACTGTATTAATGTTGCCATACAATTCAGAGGCCCATATGAGTGGCAGTTTGTAGAACCCCTTTCTCAACTCGCAGGCAATAGAGCTGAGAAGAGCTAAAATGGGTAGCAGTGGTGATTGCTTTCAAGGGGCTGAGCTTCTGAGGCTGAGAAGATGCGTGCACCTCCAGCTACGCTGAGGTGTGTAGAAACACAGTATGCAAGAAAACTGCCCCTTCTCTGTCCTCAGAGGTGACGCTTGTCTACCAAGCATCACAAATTGAAGCATGTGACTAAAATAGCTGTGTTGGAGCTTAAATAAGAATTAAGAGTGTCTTGTTCTTGTTCTTCCTTGCTCAAAGATATTTAAATTAAGATTTTTCTTGAGCTTTGAAGAGAAGTTGAAACCTGATGCTCTTCCTCCCTTTGAAGAGAGATGGTGCTCATAGCACTAAAAGGCAGACATCAAGGACTCTGAGAATGAAAAGACACCACAGATACTCCTGGCCTGTGTTTTCAAATGTCTATTAAAATACAGCTGAGATACATCCAGTATTCCTGGGGATAATGGGCAACAGATCCTGGGCGGCAGTAAGAGCAATATATACATTCCATCAGAAATCTGAAACATGTAAACAGATAGACAGAAATTGTCACAGGGATGTGAGAAACTTGTACATTAACAACAAATACCAGGAGAGGAAGTCCAGAACAAATGCACTGATGTTTTTCACGACCATGGAGGAATTTAATCCACTGGTTTAAAAAATATATTGTACACTAAACATCAGATGGGTAATAGGCTGAGAGATACTTGGCAGTGACCTGTGGAAATATAAACACAATGCACTGGTTTCATTGTGCTTCTTTTTATTTAAATATTTACTTCCTGTGTTTTTCCAGGGTAGACCTTTTCATCCTATATGCATAACAAGGTACCTTTCCAATTGCAAACTCAGAGGCACTGCACTCAGGGTGACCAGTTTGGTTCCTGTGGCTCTTTGTTGTGCCTTAGCCTATTTTCTGAAGGAAAATCAGCAATATCTGTCTTCTCTGCCCACCCACCCAAGCCCCTCATGTACCATCACTGCATTTGACAGAGTCCTTAGCAGAAACTGTCAAGAATAAGAAGTGAATGGATTTGGAAAGCAGCAGCTGCTTACTCCTCCTCTTTTACATGGTCTGGAACATCTAGAAAGCAGATAGGCTTATATATAACTACCTACACACATAGTGGTGTGCAGTGGAAAGGTACTTATTTGTTCTTTTCTCAGTTTACTCTAATATAGTCACATCTTGCAGGCAGCCTGGATGGTGCTCAGCCCTGAGGAACTTTAAGACACAGAAAGGGACTAGGAAATTAGAAGTGGCAGTTTCACCAACATATCTGTTTCCAGTTTTGGCACATGCTGAAAGTCCTGTTCTGTGGATTTTCAGTTCCAGGAAGAAAGTCTGGATTTATGTCTGTGTTTGCAGGGATATGCCATCCATGACTTTGGTTATGCTGGGAAGCATGGAATTTGGGAGCCAGATGAGGGCATTATGAGAGGTGGTAATGCTACTTAGAGGAACACGAATTCATACAAGGTCCCAAGGTCCTCCTTTGCAATCCTGAGATCTATAGCTTCTATTATCCCTTCACTTTTCTAAAATGATTCATGCTAAATGGAATTCATCACTTGGTGCATGAAGGTCACAACTACTTCTTGGTCTCCCCACAGAAATCTCAAGTAGCAATAGAAGCATTTAATGTTGAGATCTTATTCTAAGAGCATTTGCCTTGAGTCATTATTAAGGCAACAGTAAATCAGAATTTAAGCAAGAGGCAGAATTGAGGGCAGAATGGGGGGAATTATTTTGCCGCACTTCCAGTGCTTTTTTTGTGAATAGTATAGGACTTCATTTTCTTCCTGCACAAATAGAGTGCCCTATGATTGCTGGATTTTTTGTTTGTTTGTTTGTTTGGTAAGCTCCTAGCTTACCTATTTGTATGGCCATGGAAGGAGTTATCTGAAAGACTCTCAGACCAGAAACCTCTGGGAAGAAAAGAGAGACTGAGAGTAGGCTGGTTTTATATTCATATTCATTTATTTTCTTAGACAAAATTTACTCATCTTACAGTCTCTCCATTTTTGGGGGGGATTGATCTGTGCTCTAACCAGGAAAAAAAAAAATGAATATCATGAGACATGCCTGATCCAGCTTTCAACCAGCTAACTCTGATGATGCTTACAGTGTAATACCAGCAGAATCATGTTCAGTGCTGCTGAATCACTTCAGCAGATGCTCATGGCAAGGACTAAGTCCTCTCCTTCATTTCTGTTGACTTCTGTGGAACAGTACAAACGTGCCTCTGCAGGTTTGAGACCTGCACAAGTATTACATTCAAAGTATGTCTGAAAGCCTGGGAATATAACAGAGAATTTCTCTGTTATAACTCCTTAGTGTTGCAAATCTGGAGTAAGAGTAGTTGGGAGTTGGGAATGGTGACAGGATGAACACTCATTTTGTCTGTCGAAGGATTCCCTACATATTGGGAAACCTATAGTTAAACACATTCTCTCGTGGGGTTAGTTGACATTTTTCTCTGCAATGAAAGCTTGCTTTGTATACATATTTCATATACTTAACAAAAAAAAAAAAAAAAAAAAAAAGCTTCTAGGGAGATTCAAACAACACTGAACTAATGTACATATTACTCTGTTAGTTAAGCAATAAAGCAATGCTTGTGCCAAGAGTGGAAAATAAGTGTATGTCAAATAAACATACATGACAGGTGACAGGTACAGAAGAAGTACATTTGTTAATATTTATTTCAGCATTCTTTGTCCATCTCACATCTTGCAGGAAGGAAAAAAGTTAGTTAAAAAAAAGGACTACAGAATGTGTTTAACTCCACAGGGGGGATTTCTTCTTCTCAGTTCCCCATTTCATCTGCATCTCATAAAAGTTGCAAGATAATCTAATCTAGTTCTTTATTCCATTAAATGTACGGACAATTGCAGAAGGCATAGCAAAAGTAGTTTTGCTGGTAGAAAGCTAAACACTGCAATGTTCAGACGTGGTGGAGGCAGGAAGGAATGTTTCTCAGAAATACCCACAAACACTCTTTTACCATCAGTTTAATATTTCACCACATGTTTTTAACTCATCTTTCTTTTGAATCCTTTCTTCATCTGCAAAATATTTTGTCCTTCACAAAAATGTATCTGTTGGAAAGAAAAGAAAGATGTAGCATTGTAGCATTTAAAATTAATTTAAATTTAAAAAATTGCATTTGAGATAATAAAACTAAAACTAATTAATTTAAATAAGTAACAGAATTCAGACACTGAATATAACATTTTTAATACAGTCAATGGAAAGGGAAAAGCAAGTGTGTTTCTATTAGCTATATGTAGCAATTAGCTTGTTTCTCACCAGGATTCATATCATTTTGGAAGCTTATCCATTCTGTAAGAATATATCTTATTATGCCTTAGATTTCTGTGCTTACATTTTTATTAGTTAGGCCGCCATTTTTTTTTTAATAGAAAATATTTTAAAATTATTATTTTACCTTTTTTTTTTTTTTTTTTTAAATAGTGGATAACTAGTTCGTAGCTGTAACAAATGTTCAGATGGATTTTCCAAAGGTCTGCGCTTTCACTTGCAGTGTACAATAATTACAATAATTTTGACATGGGATCTGATCTTAATACCATTTATATGTGTGACATAGGTGTCTTCCAGTCAATCTGCAAATTGTTGGTTTACATCATGTTTAGGTCTTCTCAAGTACTTTTGTCTCTGAGATTCTCTCTGAGAGTAATTTTACCTACTTGTAACAGGAAGTGGTGTTCTGGGTCAGTTTCCACTAGTCCTATCACATGGTCTGTGAAACCTTCAGAGCGGAGAAAAGTGAAGATGAGGTCTGGCATGCCAAAGACACTAGGAGAAAGGTTAGATGCATGAAAGCGACTTCATGTATTTAGGAACTTAGCAAAGCCTCGGCAAAACTCTTGTTTGATTCAAACATATCAGAGTCTATCACTTAGAGTGATGCTTGGTGACAGCTTGGTGAGATATTTTGCTACTGAAGTTTTTATCTGGTAGGATTTTCTGCCATCCCAAATGGACATCTCAGCATTGAGTATGCAGAGGAATAGTCAGTTCCGTCAGCTCTCCTGATCACGCCATTTGATCTGCCAGAGGGGAGAAGGGCACTGCAGAGGGACCTGGATAGAATGGATCGATGGGCCAAGGTTAACAGCATGAGTTTCAACAGGGCCAAGTGTCGGGTCCTGCATTTTGGTCACAACAACCCCAGGCAACACTACAGGCTTGGGGAGGTGTGGCTGGAAAGCTGCCTGATGGAAAGGGACCTTGGTGTACTGATGGACAGTCGGCTGAATATGAGCCAGCAGTGTGCCCTGGCGGCCAAGAAGGCCAATGGCATCCTGGCTTGTATCAGGAATGGTATGGTGAGCAGGACTAGGGAAGCCATCTTGCCCCTGTACTCGGCATTGGTGAGGCCTCACCTCGAGTACTGTGTTCAGTTTTGGGCACCTCAATACAGAAAGGATGTGGAGGTACTGGAGCAGGTCCAGAGAAGGGCAACGAGGCTAGTGAAGGGCTTGGAAAATCAGCCCTATGAGGAGAGGCTGAAGGAGTTACAGCTGTTTAGTCTGGGGAAGAGGCGGCTGAGGGGAGACCTTATTACTCTCTTCCAGTACCTGAAAGGTGCTCACTGTGAGAGCGGGGCTGGTCTCTTCTCAGTGGTGACAGGTGACAAGATGAGGGGAAATGGCCTCAAGTTGCGCCAAGGTAAGTTTAGGTTGGACGTTGGGAAACTTCTTTACAGAAAGGGTGGTTAAACATTGGAATAGGCTCCCCAGGAAGGTGGTTGAGTCACCATCCCTGAATGTGTTTAAGAATCGTTTGGATGTGGTGCTTGGAGATATGATTTAGCAGAGGATTGTTAGAGTTAGGGTACTATGGTTAGGCTGCGGTTGGACTTGATGATCTTTGAGGTCCCTTCCAACCTGAGAGATTCTATGATTCTATGATCCCGTAAGAAGAGATCCAAGGAATTTTGGTTGCTTATATGGGTTGCTGGACAGCCAGTTTGTGGAAGTACTAGTTTGTAACAGACAAGTCCCTTGTTCTGTAGCTGTTACTAGAGAAACACAAAGTAGTTTGTCATTTCAGTATCTAGGCCTATCATACATGACTAGTGGTGACAAATGATGTTTTTTTTTATTTCATTATATCATGCTCACCTAAACAACACCAAATGTGTAGCCTGGTAAGACATGCAGTATGAAACTGACTTAAAGAAAAAAGCCTAACAAATAATAGTTTAAAATTTGGCTGTTATTTGGAAAGTATGTTAAATAAATAAACACTACATTCTCTTTTCTTAAAAAAAAAAAAAGAAAAAGAAAAAAAAAAGTGTAAACTCCACTGAGTTTTTGAGCCACATGCTGAGTATATGTTAAAACATATCTACAGGACCTAATGGAATCATTACTTATATATCTATAGATGCTGGCACTGTAAATCCAAACCAAAACTCAGTTTTATTTTGTGCACAAATGGTGCAACTTCTAGAGTAAATTAAACAACATTTTTTTTTTCTTTGATTGTTGCTCAGATGTATTTGGACCATATGTAGGGAGTCTACTGCCTACATATATATAATATAATATAATATAAATCCTACAAGCTCTGAAAAGAGGAAGGGTTGAAGAATGTGCCAATAAGCATGAGAAAACTAATCACTATCAGAAGGACCAAGAATAACAGAAAGTTTACAGAAGCAGCCTGATCTACTTTTTCCCATAATAAATGGAGTAAGTCTCCCAGGCTGCCATCTACTTCCTCCATCTTCCTGCATGGGAGATCGTCTCTGGGAAAGGGTTTTTTCTGAAAGAAAGTTATAAAAGCCATCAAGAAAATAATTTCACTCTTAGCAGCCACTGACAGACTGACGCTTTCCTGGAAGCAGCTCCTGCTGCATTTGTAGTCATCGATTCATGTTCATGTTGCCAAACCATCTGCATTCTGATACGGGCAGCTTATGAATGTCAAGCTAATTAGTCAAGGCTAATGTCTGGTTTCCTGTAGCGAGCTTTTGTGGAGTAATTACCTTCCTTGAGGTCAAACTGCTGTAATTACAGGTCTTTAACTAACCCAGATAAACAGCCTTTGAATTTTTGCAGTGACTCAGCCAATCACTCTAAAGACTTTTATCTTAACCTACAACATAGGGTATTATGACAGGTGATAACAATGCTTTTTGTTTATATGGAATCTAAACAATAACGGCTTTCACTAAAGCTTATAAATCATTAACATCTATTAAAGTCTTTGCCCAAGCTTAGGAGCCAGTCATTGTTACATGCTTTTGAAGGTAGACTTTCATATTTAAATCCACCAGAAAGTAGGTATTTCCATAGAATTAGATGAGAGGAATAAGAGCAAGAGTAAACAATTCTGACTTTATAATTTCTTTCTCTTTGTCTCTTCTTATTCCTTTTTTTCAATACTGACACCAATTTATTCTTTGAAGCATGATAATGAGATGGTTTTAGACTATCAACCCTCCAAAAAGACCATTTACTCAGCTTGTTTTCCTTCCTTTGTGTCCTCTTTTCTTCTCACACCTTTCCTTGAGGATCAGATATTTTGGACTACTATGAGAATGCTGGCAAATGTTTTCCCACCTAACTTCGTTATTTCTAAGTTTAAATCTCTGTTGGGTTTCCTTTTCAGGAGCTGTTGATTGGCTACCCTCCCCTTCTACCTTCACTGGCATGAATAAAGTCACTAAAATAACATTCCCTTTTAACAAACAAGCAAGCAAACAAACACCCACCACCGTACTACATAGAAAGCCTGAACTAATGAAAATAATAAAACTGGATAAGAAAGGAAATTAACTGGGGCTTGACCTTAATCATGTTCTGTAGGCTTCAGCTCAGCTTTGGAGTGCATAACAAGTTAGGGTAATATATTTCCCTTAGTTTAGTAATTGCTCTGCTACTCAATTACTAGAAGCACATGTAAGTTTAGTTTGGATTCCTGCCATAGACTAAAATTGATATTTGGCCTTCATAGCAATCTAATCTATTAGCCAAGTGCTCAGCATGGAAGGAAAGAATATCCACAGAGCTGTTACCATATAATTAATTTTTTAATATTTAATCGATTAAATTAGCACTTCTTTTTTTTTTTTTTTTTTTTTTTTTTTTTTTACAAATAAACTATGGACAGAGTATAATTAAAGCTTTACAGTAAATAAAAAACAATGCCTGAAATATGAATTCTGGGTTGAAAACTCACTACCAGATTATACTCTGTGTCAGAAAGCTCTACGTAAGGAACTACTTCAGCAGAAATTCTGTAGTCATGTATATAAAGTGATAAGAAGCCGCACTTTAATTTTATTACTATTACATACATGACAACCTGTGTGGATCTGCTCTTGGTTTTTATAATTCCTGTCTTGCACTAGGACCATATGTAATCATGCAGAGATAATACTGTGATATTTCCCCTGACATAATGACATCACTGAGGATAATTTAGGGATAAACAAGATCCTGATTATCAGGAACCCATTCATCTATAACATTTTCCTAACTCAGAATGAAACCCTGACTTTTTGTCTACACATTTGTACATATATATATCTGAGAATGCTCTACTTTTATAAAAGTGTATATCTGCTTTTTTTAAATTCTGTTTCTGCCACTTTAGTAACTTCAGGAATAGTTGTGATAAAAACACAGAACTTAGATCAAAGACCCCAAGCAATACACAAGCTGGCACCAAGGTCTCTCCCTTTGGGAAGACCTGATGAAGTCAAGGTATAGATGAAGAAATACTGGAAGATGTCCTTGAATTTTAGAGTTATTTTGGGTGGAATTTTATCTAGCTACAGTCAGATTCTTTTTTCAGTGTCTTTATATAGTACATTCTGGAATAGTCTGATATTTAAGTAGAAGAAAAGAAGGTTATCAGGAGTAGTCAGCATGGATTTACAAAGGGGAAATCAGGCTTGATCACTCTGGTAGTCTTCTAGGATGTCATGATCAGCTAGGCAGATGAAGAAAGAGCAGTGGATGTTGTGTACCTTGATGTCAGCAAGGTATTTGATACTTGTCTACCACAACATCCTTGTAATGAAGCTTAGGAAGCGTGGGAAAGATGAGTGAACAATGAAGTGGTTTGATATCTGGCTGACTGGCAGAGCTCAGAGGGTAGTCATCAGCAGCACAGAGTCTACTTTGAGGCCTATAGACATTGCTGTTCCCCAAGAGTTGTCACTGGGTCTGATATTCTTCAACATCTTCATTGATGACATGGATTCACCCTCAGAAAGTTTGCTGAGAATATGAAGCTGGGAAGAGTGATTGACACACTAGAAGGCTGTGATACCATTCAACAAAACCTGGATAGACTCAAGAATTGGGCAGTGAGGAACCTGACGAGCTTTAACAAGGGAAAGTATAGAGTTCTACACCTGGGGAGGAATAACTGCAAGTACCAGTACAGGTTAGGAGCTGACTTGCTGGAAAGGAGTTCTGCAGAGAAGGATCTGGATGTCCTGGTGGACAACAGATTGGCCATGAGCCAGCAGTGTGTCCTTGTGGCCAGAAAGGCCAATGGTGGCCTGAGGTGTATTAAAATAAGCATGGCCAGCAGTCTGAGGAAAGTGATCCTTCTCCTCTACTCCGCCCTGATGAGGCCACATCTGGAATACTGTGTCCAGTTCTGGGCTCCTCAGTTCAAAAAAAGACAGGAAATTTCTAGAGAGAGTCTAGTGGAGGGCCACAGAGATGCTGAGGGTCCTGGAGCATCTCCCTTACATGGAAAGGCTGAGAGACATGGGTCTGTTTAGACTGGAGACAAGAAGACTTAGGGGGAACTTATAAATGCTTATAAACATCTAATGGGTAGGAGTCGAGTGGATGGGGCCAGGCTCTTCTTAAAAGTGCCCAGTAACGCAACAAGGGGCAATGGGTAAAATGTAGGACACAGAAAGTTCCACTGGAATATGAGGAAAAACTTATTTGAGAGTGGCAGAAGTCTGGAACAGACTGCCTAGAGACATCTCTTTCTCTGAAGATGTTCATGATCTGCACGGATGCCTACCTGCTGTAGGGAACCTGCTTTAGCAGGGCATTGCCCTGCAATTGTGTGATTCTGTGACTCCCACAGAGAGATGATTTCTATCAATCATTTGCAAAAGGACCAGAGAAACCACACTGTCAATACATATGAGGTCAGGAATGGTGGAAGAGGGTAATTCTCTCCTTTTATCAGTCCTGTTCCTCCTGTATTTGCAACAACATACCAAACTCTATGACTGCTATTTATAGCTGCCATGTTCAACGAGATCTTAGAAACTTCTCTGCATTTACCCTTTGGCAGTACTTTGCCATAGCAGGATTCTGGCAGAGAAATGGAGCCTCACACTGGGGACATATTATAACCACATCACTTTGGACTTCCCTAAAGTTACTAGCACAGGCTCTGTGTCTTTCTAATGTGCATTGTTCAACTGAAGTCATCCTGTTCCAGACTTTCACAAGCTATGCAATGTGGTAACTCCTCTGCTGTCTTTCCTTTTCCCACACCATATAAGCTTTCAATTACTGACATTATATTCCAAACAAAAGTATTCAAGAAATTAAAACCAGAATGAAATCCTCAGGGCTAGAATTCAGAAACCAGTTGTAAATGAAACTCTAGTTGCCTTCATACCATTAAAGTGGTATAACTGTAAATAAAGATCTCATTTAGAGAGAGATTTGTGTTCCAGGGTAGATAAGAGGCTCATGCACAGTGATCCAATTTGATTTGGCCCTAAACTATACAAAAAGTTTCAGTCCTTGACATGTGCAGGAATTTGGCCCCTGCAAAAACTTAGTTGGGAATTTAAAGAAGCAGGGACCCTACACAGCCTGCAAAGTAGAGGAAACTGTACTGCAGCATTCACGTTAACAAGAAATGGGCTTCATTATGAAGATCAGCCAAGAGAAAGATTTTTGTGCCTGACCAATCTGACTCATCCATGGCAGAAAATTTTTCTTGTCCTTTGGTGACAGGGATGAAGCACTGACCATAGTGCAACTGTAAAAGCAAAATTAATTCCATCATTTTCTAGTCTAACAGCAAATTCCCAGAGTATTTCATATGGAAGCAGCCACAAATCTCATACAGAGACTGAATCCAGTCCTTGATTTTAACCTAACTGCCTGCTGGCAAAACTCAGAGACCCACCAAATGTATAGAGTCACTAATATCACACAACATTTGAGAGTTCTTTTAATCTCCTATGCCAATTCTAAAGAAAACCTATGATCCAATTGTTCTCTGGAAAACCCTTGGAAAACACAGCAAAGGTATACTTAGAAGTAGATCCACTAGTTGAGTGAGTAACTCTCCACTGAATTAAAGATATTAATATGAAAAGAGTAAAGGTTTAATAGTTCCAGCAACATTTTAGCAAAGAGATGAACTGAAACTGATTCTTAACATCTGCTCTGACTTTTCCTTGGTAGTTAGGAACCTAACACATTCTGTCTTCCTCAGTTCATACTTCTCATACTCCCAGAGGCATAGGAAGACTTCCCTCTTCTGCAAATTTAAGTGAAAGGTGTTCTGTGTTCAGAGTATTGTTTCTAAAAGAAAAAAAGGTGATGATTCAATTTCTGGAAGCAGAAGAAAATACATTAAATTACATTACATTACATTGACATTAAAACAGGTGTCCAGACATCGAATTTACAGGCTTATGTATACTTTTAGTCACAGTTCACAGCAGAAATTAACACTAAGAAAACCACACCTTTCTAATTTATGGACATCAAAATTGAGAGTACAATTTAAAATGTGTGGGTAATTATTTGACCTTTCCATTTAGATAATGTATTTGAAGTTGTCAAATAGAGTCACATTTAAATTTAGCTTTGTATTGTACCAGAAATTTGACTTGTCTGAACAGCAGAACTAAAGCTACATCTCTTCAAGTTTAGAACTTTCTTATAGTCATTTGAAGTTACTTTTTTAATCTCAGCGAAAGAATGGCTATATCATAGTAACTTCCCTTGAACATGCTTTTGAGTAAAGAGGATATTCTCCTGAATTCTGTTCTAAAATCTTACTTCCAATGTAGAGTGTTTTTTTTCTTTTTTCTCCTTCCTCTCCCCTTTTCTCCCTTCCCATTTCTTCCCAATTCCTCCGCCTCCCCCTTCTCCTCCCCCTCTCCCTCCTCCTCCCCCTCCCCCTCTTCCTCCCCCTTGCCTTGCCTTGCCTTGCATTGACTTGGCTTCCCTTCCCTCCCCCCTCTTTCCCTCCCTTCCCATCCCATCTCCCTCCCCCTTCCCATCTCCCTCCTCCTTCCCCTTCCCCTTCCCCTTTTCCTTCCCCTTCTCCTTCCCCTTCCCCTCTCCCTCTCCCTTTCCCTTTCCCTTTCCCTTTCCCTTTCCCTTTCCCCTTTCTTTTTCCTTCCTTTCCCCTTCCCTTCCTGTCCCCCTTCCCTTCCTATCCCCTTTCCTTTCCCCTCTCCTTGAATTCCCTTCACTTTCCTGGAATTCACTTCCTTCCCATACCATCTCTTCCCTCCCCACACCTCCTCTTTCCTCTTCCCTCTTCCCTCTTCCTTCTCCTTCTCCTTCTCCTCTTTCTCTCTGTCTCTCTCTTCTCTTCTTGCATATTTGTTTTTTAAGTCACAGAATAAAAACACACACTCATAGTTTTGGTTGTCAAGCTATTTGTTGGCAGATATACTAAACAGCTACTTGTAATGCTCAGTGCCTAGTGAAGTGCAAACTTCCCAGAGAAATTCCTGAATATCTCTATGCTCTAAAGCAATTTGCTTTGCTCAAAGATAATGAGTTGTGAGAATTGTACTTGTTATCTTTCTGGAGTCAATACTTACTTGGGGAATTAACATTAATTTGTGTACAGTCACAGCTTCCAGAGCAACCCTCTGAAATTCACACCACCTCAGAACAGAATATATTTGAAAGACTTCCAGAGTCTGGCCAAGGACCCTATCAGTCAAGGGAATGATGGAGTGTTTGGATAAGGTTTCTCCCTTTCTAGTGTGCCATTGCCCCCTCCCATCTTGAACCAAAATCCTTGAAAATGCACCAGCTGTTGTTGGGAGTGGGACCTGACAACAATTTTCCAGCTATTGTTTTGAGTACTTGGTGGAGATTTAAAAGCCACTGTCAGTAATGAATCCCATGGAACATAGCCCTTTTTCTCTCATTATCAAAGAAAAGAGAAGAAGTCCAACTACTGAGAACACTGTAATTAAAAATAAAAGCAGAAACAATAGCTTTGGGCACATGTGATATTGTCACAGAACATCCTTCCTTACCAACAGTCCACACAGAGTAAGGCAGTAATGAGAGGCCCCAGGCTGGAGACAGCATTGAGCAAAGGGTGCTGGTGCAGCTGGGGTCAGCCCAAGTCTGCCTCCAGTGGACAAGCAGGAGCGAGGAGAGGAAGGAAAACTGTTGACACAGACCCTACTACAGCAGTTTCACAGTAGCTTACAACAGGTAAGTGGAAGACAGCTTCCAAGAAATATCTTGCTCTTTGGGTGGGCCAGTCCAGCACCACACATAACTTTATTGTATAAGGCTGAAAAGTTCAAAGGAAGCTCTGGGAAAAGGGAACTGTGGCTTACAATACAGAACCCAATCTGCTGCACCACACATGGCTAAAGTACACACTATCAGTAATCAAGGGAAGGACCTCCCTGAAGCACAAATGCCAGTGGGGTACCCTTCTATAAATATCCTGAGATACAGCAGAGTTTCCCTTTCCAGTTGCCTTAGTGACTCCACCTCCTCTGATAGCTTGCAAATGTTCCCTTGGTCTAAGCAGTAATCACCTTTGCATGCACTGTAGATCAAAAACAAGTGCTTGGGAAGAGGAAGCTAATCCCGATAGGCGTGGGTTGAAATGCATGCTGTAGGAACTGTTTTGAGGTTGTGGTTGTTTTACTTGTATTTTTTCCACCCTCCTAATTCCTTTCCTGTTTCAGTCATGTTCTGATTTCCTATACTCTGTCAGAGCAGCCTAATGCCAATCGCAGCTCTCAGCCTCAAGCAATTAAACTCATACTCTGAGATTGATCATGGATGGTTTTAACCTGGCCTGTTTTCTCCTTCTGCAGGCAGCAGGGAAGTAGAATCCACCAAGAGCCTCTAAGTCTAAGCCAATTCATTATCACCTGAAAACCTCACTGACATTCAAGTGTATTCCATTATGAGCTCTTGATCTGGATGACAATGACCATGGCCCGTGGGAGAATTTGGTCTGATACTTTTCCATTAATCATCATAAAATTTGGTTTAGGGTTCAGCAGAATTTGATGAATTCACATCTATGTAATGCACCAATAAATCATGAAATATGAAACAAGTTTGCCTAAACTCATACTTTTTTAGAAGTAACAGATTTTTCAGATGAAACAGAAAGGAATTCCTCTGGAACTAGTTTCTTTATTCCATAATGTAAAGAGAGGTAGGAAATTCAGTAACAATAGTACATTTATGGTATCAAATTTAAATCAGATGTCTCATATGTTAGAAAATTGAAAAAAAAATCAACAATTTACTTGTGGTTTATTGACAGACCATTTTACAGTCTGTTCCTTGCATTAGGCTGCAAGTTTGGAGACTTGCTGCTAAACATTTTAATTCTTTCTGCCTCTGTGCAAATCAAACACTCTAATTCACTGCTGAATCAGCTCTAGAGGGCTCCCTATTTTCTTTGAACAAGATATCAGGGACTGAGGAATCATAGCCTTGGGCCAGTTGCTTTCTCTTTTTGGATTACACATTTCTGACTATTAGATTTCATGAATATTTTTCATCTGTGGTCATAGAGGGGTATAAGTCCTGAATAAGATTTTTCCGTCACTCCTCCATTTCTTTTCACAAGTTTCCTATTCTTCTATTTCACAGTGTCTTGCTGGCTATCTTGACAACATAATGGTTTAGGTTTAGGAAGGTTCCTCTGGGGGCCATCTGGTCCAGCCCCTGCTCACACAGGGCCACCCAGATCAGACTGCTCAGGGCCACATCCAGGTGGTCCTGATGACCTCCAAGGAGGGACACCTCATAGATCATCTGGGCAATGTGTGTTCAGCACCTCCTCTTTTTCAGTTTGTGCCCATTGCCTCTTGTCCTGTCACTGGGCACCTTGGAATACAGCCTTGCAACCTCCTCTTCATATTCTTCCTACAGTTACTTCTATTAATAAATGACATCTTCCCCTAGAACTTCCTGTTCTCCGGCCTATACAGACTTTCTGAGAATGCAACACTCAGCCTATTCTTGTAGGAGAGGTTCTTCAGTCTCATAATCATCTTTGTGTCCCCACATTAGACTATCTCCAGTGTACCCAAGTCTCTGTTATACTGGGTGAGCCAGAATCAGATCCAGAACTGCAAGTGGCCTCACCAGGGCAGAGCAGAAGGATCATTTCCCTCAACCTGCTGAAAATACTTCGACTAAAGCAGCTCAGGATACTATTAGACTTTTGGGTACATTGCTTATTCATGTTTGATTTGAGGTTCACTGGGAATTCTAGGACCTTTTCTGCAAAACTGCTTTCCATTTGTGTGGACTTCAGCACATACTGGCGCATGAGATTCTTCTTCCCTAGGTTCAGGACTTCACACTTTCCCTTGCTGATCTGCAAATTTCTGTCAGCCCATTTCTACAGCCTGTCCAGGTCCTTCTTGGTGATAGCATGACTCTCTGAGGTATCTGCCACTTCTAGTTTTGTATTCTCTGCAGACTTACTCAAGATGCCCTCTACCCCATCATCTAGATAACTGAAGATGTTTAAAGAGGACTGGTCACAGTTTTGACCCCTGGAGTACTCTGGTAGTTACTGTCCTCCAATTAGATTTTGCACTGCTGATCAATGTACACTGGGCCTAGTCATCCAGTCAGTTTTTGGTCCACCTCACTGTCTGTCCGTACTGCCCATATATAAATAACTTCTCTATTAGAATCTTATGGGAGAAGATATATGAACTTGAAGTAGACAATATCCGCTGTTCCAACCTCACCAGTCATTTAATCATAGAAGGTTATCAAGCTGGTCAAACTGTCTATTGCAGGGGAGTTTGACTAGATGATGGACTGAGTTTACAAATAGCTATAGGAACTGGCAGATGCAATAGGAACTGGCAGATGCAATAGGCAAACACTGGCATTTCCTTACCAGTATGGTTACCTGAAGCTTAACATGGAAGAATCACTTTTAGAAGTAGTCTTTAGGTCAAATTAAATCCTAAGAGCGGATATCTATCTGAAAGATAAAGGGAGCTGCTTAGTACTGAAAGTAAACATCATCCTGTGATCTCCATTCAGAAGATCTACGATGACTATGAGAAAAGACTGTATTTTGAGAAATATCTGGCTATTTCCCCCAGCTGTACATCGGATTTAAACAAAGGTATTGCAGGCCATTCAACTCATTCAGTTTATTTTAAAAAGTTGTCATGCTGTCAGGGAACTTAGTCTTGAGATATATGCAATTTCTGAAGGGAAAAAGCAGGAAGAGAACACACCTTAAAAACTTCCCAAAAATGAAGCATAGACCTTTCTGATGTATCCTCTAGTAATAAGGAATTATATCCTCAGTACCAAATGGGAAGATTCAAGAGATTTATGAAAGATTTTTGACTCTTTCTATATAATCATCTCATGCTCCTGTAGAAGCAAGGTCCTGTTCAGCACAGCAGATTGTTTCTATCAGGGGGATTAGGTATAGGGGCTGGGTGGTATCTCAGACCAGAAACTCCTTCAGAGGTTCAGATCATATCTGAAATCTCACATGTGTCTTTGTCTACATGAGTCAAAAATGTAGTTAGAATTTCTTGCAGATAGCCCTATGTACGTATGAAATTATTAGGGCAAGCAGCAGACACTCACAAAAACCAGTAATGTGAGGTTTGCAGTATTCATAGTTTGCGAGAATGGTCCTCTCATGTCTTCTACTTCCCAAGATGACACTAAGTTCTACAAAAACAGGTAAGATGAACCCACCTCTGAATTCAAGTCTCAGTTTTGCCTCAGATATCGTCAGAAACCTACTCCAAGTCTGCTTATTTTGGTTCTATGTCTTTCACATCATATGCATATGTTGTAGATGGTTAGGTAGAAGTACTGATAAAAATAGGCCTGTCATATATCCCCTCATTAGGTACATTCTACTGAACAATCACATGGACATACTAAACTTATTACAGAAGATTTTATATATTTGCAAAATAAATACTCTTACACAAAATATAAATGAAATGTTTTTCATTATTACTCCTTGAGCAACATTTCTAGCAAAGCCAGTGTCTTTTCAGTTCTCACACCCAGTCTTTCTTTCATATTTATCAGGAAAATAAACAAATGGCAAATGCCAGAGATCTCTTAGAAAAACAGTTCTCCTTGGCTCAGTTTCTATCCCAAAGCCATAACACTGAGATACACGTTTATAAATTCTATCTATTGCCATGCTTTAACTATGCCAGAATTATCTATGCTACTACTGTAATTTAATCAGAGTTGCATGGCTGCCAAAAAAATTTCAAATATATTCACAATGCAGCTTTGCTAATACAGGCACTAGCTTATCAAACTTGCCTTCTACCTAGTTAAAAAAATATTTCAGGTTAACACGTAAATTAATTATGATGTTTTCATCCTTGCATCACTAGATTGTGATTCTCCTCATATTAGAGCATACCTTTATGAAAGACATTTTGTTCAGATGTCCAACGAACAAATTCTCTTCTCGCTATAGTATAGAAATCATCATAGCTTTTAACTAGACTTGTCAAAGCATAAATGGCTTCTATTTCTATATTCACTGAGGAACAAAGCTGTAGTATAGAAAAAATAGCTTTAGATACTCAACAAGTCTTAAATTTTTTCCACCATATTGAGCTTACTGAACTCAGTACTCTCAGTATTAGTTAAGATGTAGAAATGTGTGCTGGATAAGGAACTTCATGATTAAAGTGCCCCTTCGTGGATTTGGTTGCATTCATATTTTTCAAATGATGTAGGTCAAGGTTATTTCTGTTATATTTCTACTTGACCCATGGCCTTGGAAGAAATACTGTAAAGGAACTGAAATTCTATAATAATTTCCCCCTGCTTTTATGTCACTTTAGTACTTAAAAAAGATAGATAGAGTTGATAAAAACATTGAGGCCTTCTAAAGTTTCCTTCATACATACTTTAAAGGTTTGATCATGATGTATTTTTCAGGTACAGTTATTCTTCTCCTCAATGGCTCTGATGTTATCTTCATCCTGTTATGGACCCTTACTGCAGAGGGATAAAATATCAGTAGATCTTGCAAGAATTACACGCTCCGTCTTTCCATGGAGTTAATCCAGGTATGAATTATACTTCGTGAATGAACTTCTAACATGGAAACAGCATGTGAGAAGCAAACGGAATTAAAAGGGTTATCTTCCGTTAATGTTAATAAAAAAAAAAAAAATTAAATGTACCAACTGCTGCAGGCTGGTTTGCAGACCTGCTTTAACTCTGACTTGACCATCTTACATGCCTTTTTTGACAAAGCCTTTCTTTGTGGTAGGAAAATCTAATTTCTCTTTGAATTAAAGTAGAAAGTCTTAGAGAGAGTGTTAACAGTGCCTCAAGAAGATCTACATTAAGAACAAGAGGAATCAAATTTTAGAAAATATCTTTATATGACATTTGGATGTATGTGCCCAGTTGTGATGGTACAGCTCTTGTCTCAGCATGAATTTCACTGGCTTGAATTAAATTGGATTATTTCCTTTGGACAGATGAAAAAAAAAAAAAAAAAAAAGAGGGGGAAAAGAAAGCTAACCAAGGAACTTACTATTTTTTTTAAATTATTTTAAATTCTGCAATCTGCTATATTTAAAAATTCAGGAAAAAATATCCTATTTCTATTTTTCCAGTGAAAATTTCCCCTTCAGTGAACATCTTTCTTTCTTTCTTCCCTCCTTCCTTTCCGTACATATTATTTCCTTCATACTCCACCAAGCACTTAAAACAGTGATGAACACCCAGGTTAAAGTGCATTTCACATGAGGAGTATAGATGAATGTAGGGGTGGGGAGAGAGGGCATATATTTTACTCGGCAATAAATTATATGGGAACACAGGAGTCATATGTAGAGTCTGTATACTTCTGGGATAAAAACAGTAAGAATATCACAAATTCTCTGTTGCCATTTAGGACTCAGGTCACTCCTTTTTGCCAGTATTCCACCTCAGAACACTTGGTTCTTTTTCAGCTCTCCCCCTCCTGCCTTCCTTCTCTTACTGGCTCACAATTCTTTGACATAGTTTTGTTTTAGGGAAATGCAGATAAAATATTACTAAGGAAAGCTCCTGTCTTTGGAGCACGTCCTCATTTCTGGGATGCTTCCCAGCACCAGGCTCACTAAAGGAGCAACTGTCGCAAATTCCCTAGTCTGCAATAGCCTGGAGAAAGCACAGGTGCTTTGACTTTCACTTCTGACTGGAAAAAAAAATAATCTAATATTTTAATTTATTTATTTATTAACAGAGGAGTTATTAATTAAGAGAAGAATTGTGCCTCTCTGTTGCTTTGGTCACAGCAGCAGTCTTCTATATCTCTCATGAAGTTGCTCAGGATAGCTGTGAGATCCTTGGATGAGGAGTGCTAAATCAGCAGTAATTATTGCTGCTGTGAGGATCATGTAACAGCTGTAGCCTCAGTAGTTGTTAACGTCTGCAAAACTCCATTTCAGTAAGGTGTTCTCTTCAAATCTTTACTCCTGCTGCAGTGTTTTAAAACTTCAAACTTAGTGCATTAGCCCTAGCTGGGTAAGATATATATGACAGTTGCAAACTTGATTCTATTTTGCTGTACCTTTTATGCACTTCAGTTTTCCAAGTACACAACTTGCCAGAGCAGAGTTTAGTGTCTGTTCTGAGTCATGGAATTCTCTTTGAAAACAAACAAAAACCATCCTCAAATATGTTTGCATGAACTTGATTTTACTTGTATCATCACTAGTAGGCTTTAGTAGTAGTAGTAGTAGTATATTCTAACAATTATGAGAAAAAATATTTTTGTGAACACTGTCAAGATAATTGTTGTAGCCATATCCCCTCAGGCTGCAATTTTTTGAAATCTGAAGAACAAAGTACCCTGAGATTAGTCAGCACTTAGTTTTTCATGAAATAATAGTACTAAGTTTTCCTTGGAGTTGATTATCTGCTTTGTTCTTTACTTCCTTTCTGCAAAGCTCTTGGAGAATTTCCTGCTAGATGTAGTGACTTCCTTTCTGGTAAGTCATGAACCTGGTGTCCTGACTGCACACTAAAATTAAATGCCTGTTTGCATGTGGGGAAAGAACTGGGGATGTCCTCGTGGTCAAATTACAGTTTGAAAAATATCATTGTACTGTCTTAAATTCCAACCATACATTCAACTGGACATGGTACTTATCACTTTCTAGCTTAAAATGTAACAATGCAGTGTGCTTTTAGACAGCTGTTGCTGTGGACTCTCCTTCCCCTCCAGGTGGCTTCACTTCACTGATGGGTAAAGTGATTTCTGTTTACAAAAAAAGCAGCTTTTATAGTTCGTAAATTATTTTAAGATCCTCTGGGAGGAAAGGCATGGTGCAGGAATGCAAGCTATTCTGAGTCTTGTTAAGAGAAGGGGACAAACACCCATAGGCATTAGACCAAAACTAAACTAAAGTCCTGTAAAAACCTCCAGGTGTGCAGAAACACTGGGCCAATAAAATGATTGGTCATGGTTTTAATTGAAGGATCTGAAGAAAAGGAAAAAAAGACTAGTTGTAATTAAACTGCACTGATCCCAGTAAGAGGTCTCACCTTCCAATTTGCATACAAGGACAATAAACTTATCTAAAGCACATATGACCTGACAGAAACATTCCCACTCTGCAGGCACAAATCACTTTTCTACAAGATTAGTCAGACTGCACTATGTAACATTTTTCTTTGTAGGACAAAGGAGATATCTTATGAACTAAGATCTGCTAGGATTTGTTGAGCTGGAGATGTTAATCAATGTCTGATTAGCTATGCATGCAAACACAGCCCCCACAGCTGTTGGCAGTGGGCTTTTAACTCAGCCCAGCACCACTGGTGATTTTTAAATCCTGTCAGCAGCACTCTGAATAGTCTGCCTGAGATACAGCCAAAATGCAGGCAGTGAGCTGGGAATGCTACCAAGCGGGAACTTGATTCTCTACTTTCAGTACAGAATGTTTTCTCCACTTAAAGAAAAAAAAAAGTAAAAAAAAAAAAAGTGATGTGGGATTTGAATAAACTTGCTAGATTTTGAATTGTGAGCTTCAGTCATTTTTTCCATGATTCCGTCAGAGAAATGGGTTCCACAATTTAAATAAAGAAGTTCCACTTTCTTGAAAAAATAATGACAATGACAACATATCCCTGTGTCCTCCCCTAGCTTCCCCTGTCCTCCTTTGGGCTGCTCAGCTCTGTAGCAGCTGCACAGCTCTGGGATGGGTACCTCTGCAGCAGGGACCACTGGGACCCTCAAGAGACGCATGGGTAGAGTGGGGCAAAACAGCTCACAGCATCCCAAACACTGCACACTTGTGCATGTTGGGACCTACACAGCATGAAGGTCATGTGTTGCAACCCTGAGGCATCTGTAGAACTGCCATCATATTAATTTGGCTTCATGCTTTCAACAGTCTCACAATAAAAAAAATTTAGCTAACCAGGTTTAGCAGGAAAATGTACTGGTGGAGTTTCAAAACAATTTAAATTAGTGATGTACAATTACAGGGTCCTATTCAGGACTGAATGCAAAAACATCTTTTACTGATGCATTTGCCTCAATCTGCTTGAAATACATTAGCACGCAACTCCCCGAAGGGACCTGACTCAAGTGTATGCTGGAATTAGCTCTGGTTTCAACTGCAAGCTAAATGTTGCCAGTAGTGGACAGGATGACCTAACCTGCTTCTCAGCTGCCATCATTCACAGGCCAGCTATTAGAATACTCTGCAGTAGGCTCATTAATTGGGTTCACAAGGACAGTTCACATGAATGCCAGTTTGCAGCAGGACTGACAGAGGCCAGACAAAGTGCAAGCTGTCATTTGGGCCAGATCCAGTCGCTGCAAAACCAAGCAAGGGAGTATGAGCTGGTGCAATGGGTACCTACAAAGGAGAGCCAACATCCTATTCAGACATCAGTTGGTGAAGCAGTGTTCCTGAGCAATTCAGATCAGAGCTATAAATGAGGAAAAAGACAGGAAATCAGTCCCACTCAAATGACAAGATTTTACAAGTGAGACTGAACTTCAAGACTATTTAGACAATTAATTTGTCCAAAAGCAATTGTTTGTTAGCAGCTCGGAGAGCAAGTGTGGATAACAAGTACAGATATAGAAGAAATTTGGCAAGTTTGTGAGAAGCTGTGCAATTGCACAGTCAGTAGGGCAAATGCTATTTATCTGGTCACTGCTTAGCAGTGTTTATTAACCGTACAAGACAAAATGAAAAAAAGAGCTAATTGGCTGAATTGCCTCACACTGCCCTTGCAAAAAATGGAGCAGCCTGAGGACTTTCTTGTTTTATGTCTCACCATGGCCATCACAGCCCCATGTTAGAAAGGTGTAGCTGAGGCATGCCGTAGTGTTGCCATGCTATTCACCCACACCCAAAAGGGCTCCTTTTTCAGAAGCAGGAAGGTGGTGAACCTTATTAAGAAACTGCAGAGGATCACCACACCAGCCAGATTCTCAAGTAAGGTACCCTAAACTCATGCTGGGCAGATAATCTCAGAATTTGATCTGAATCAAACTTACTTAGGACAAAAAAAAAATTAAAAGGAAAAAATAGCAAGGGGTAATTCGATGTCATAATTTTAAGCAGTGGTAGATTTGTAATGGTACCATATCTCACTTATAACTACTGAGTCTGACTCAGCATGAGAAACCATAGCCCTGAGAGACAAAGGTAACCAGGATCAGGGTAGCAAAGAACTAAGTTCAGGAGGCATTATTTCCTACAGATAATTCAACATCAGATTGATAATAGGCTGTTTCAAGCCAAATATATTAAAATGTGCCAGAGCAAAGAGAATAATGAGAAATCTCTCACATAAGAAAAGTTCTAGTTCTGAGACTCAAATAATGAAATCACAAAAGACTATACCTAGTCTTGGAGGCAGTAAAGACAAATGGTTCTCAAAACAAAGTGATATGTCATTTTGTGCCTCAAAAAATAAAAATAATTATATGTGTCTTTTCTTCCAGCCAAGAAAATATTTTCCCCTTTTTTGGGTTGACGCAAAATTATTTTTAGCTTGCAGCTGCTTGTTTGTCTAAAAACAATAGCTATCTATGACAATGGCCATCAAACTCCTGTGAGCTAGAGAGACAAATCCTTTATCAGATCTTATAATCCAGTGATTCTGAGACATGCAGTTCCAGTGGCTATTACCACACACTTAATTTAGACAGGCAAGAAGTTGCCAAGCATTATTTGATTGTGGGTAAGTGTGCACACATTCTCAGCCCCTGGCAACCATCAGGTAATTGGCATTAGCCCTGGGCAGGAAAGTAAATTGCCAAATTGCTCTTTCAGCAGGAAATGCACTTTTAAGAGCTTTTCCACAGTACAATTGTCTCTCTTGAAATGGTTTACAATAACTTGAGACTTGTTCAAAGCCCTTTTCTCTCCTTCAGGAGCTGCAGAGGATACATTAATGTCATGAAAGCACTCAGGCTGTAGTGGCATTGCAGCCCACATCTCTGCATGCACAGATCTCCTTGCAGGATCCTGGACTTCCTCTGGCTGAGGGATCACTCTGGAGAGGAACAGTGTGTTGCACTAGGACAGGAATGATGCAGGTTTTCTTTACGCAGCCCATGGCCTGCTCTCCATGAATGGAACCCACATATCTCAAAGGGGACAAAACAGGGCTCACCAGAGATGAGTCTAGGGGAACAGTGCTTGAGCTGGGGGTGGGCAGATGACTCGACTGAAGTGCATCTACACCAATGCATACAGCATGAGCAACAAGCAGGAGGAGCTGGAAGCAATTGTGCTTCAGGCATCTATGACCTAGTTGCTATTACTGAAACATGGTGGGACCACTCCCATGACTGGAGTGCTGTGATGGATGGTTACAAGCTCTTCAGAAGGGATAGACGAGGAAGGAAGGGTGGTGGTGAGGCCCTTTATATTAAAGACTGTTTTGATGTTGAAGAGCTTGGGGTTGGTAATGATAAAGTCTAGTGCCTGTGGGTAAGGGTCAGGGGGAAGGCCTGTAGGAGTGACATCTTGGTGGAGGCCTGTTATAGACCACTTAATCAGGATGAAGAGATGGATGAGGCATTCTATGAGCACCTTGCCGAAGTCTCATGATCAGCAGCATTCGTTCTCTTGGGAGACTTCAACTTCCCTGAAATAAGTTGGAAATATAATACAGCGCAGAGGAAGCAATCCAAGAGGTTTCTAGAGTGTATGGAAGATACCTTCCTTACGCAGCAGGTATGAGAAAATGTGGTGCCCTGCTAGACCTGCTCTTCCTAACAGTGAAGGACTGGTAGGAGACATGAAGGTTGGGGACTGTCTTGGGAAGAGGGACCATGAAATTGTAGAATTCTCTATTCTTGGAGATGTCAGAAGGGTGACTAGCAAAACTGCTATCCTAAAATTCCAGAAGGCAGACTTTGACCTGCTAAGGACGCTTGTTGTACAGGTCCCTTGGGAGTCACTCCTTAGGGGTAAAGGGGTCCAGGAAGCCTGGATGCTCCTCAAAATGGAAATCACAGAATCACAGAATCACAGAATTGTAGGGGTTGGAAAGGACCTCCAGAGATCATCGAGTCCAACCCCCCTGCCAAAGCAGGTTCCCTACAGCAGGTTGCACAGGTAGGCGTCCAGGTGGGTCTTGAATATCTCCAGAGAAGGAGACTCCACAACCCCCCTGGGCAGCCTGTTCCAGTGCTCCGTCACACTCACCTTAAAGAAGTTCTTGTGCACATTCGTGCAGAACTTCCTATGCCCTAGCTTCGTCCCATTTCCCCTTGTCCTGTCCCCAGGCACTGCTGAAAAGAGTCCGGACTCACCACTATGGCCCCCACACCTCAGGTATTTATAAACCTGGATCAAATCCCCTCTCAGCCTTCTTTTCTCAAGGCTAAACAGACCCAGTTCACTTAGTCGTTCCTCATAGGGGAGATGCTCCAGGCCCTTTACCATCTTTGTGGCCCTCTGCTGGACTCTTTCCAAGAGATCCCTGTCTTTTTTATACTGGGGAGCCCAGAACTGGACACAGTACTCCAGATGAGGCCTTACCAGGGCAGAGTAGAGGGAGAGGATCACCTCCCTTGACCTGCTGGCAACACTCTTTTTTATACACCCCAGTATGCCATTGGCCCTTTTGGCCACGAGGGCACACTTCTGGCTAATGGCCAACCTGTTATCCACCAGGATGCCCAGATCCCTCTCTGCAGAGCTCCTCTCCAGCAGGTCACCCCCCCGCCTGTACTGGTGCATGCAATTATTTCTTCCTAGGTGCAAGACTCTACACTTGTTTTGTTAAACCTCATCCTGTTTCTTACTGCCCAGCTCTCCAGCCTGTCCAGGTCTTGCTGAATGGCAGCACAGCCTTCAGGTGTGTCAGCCAATCCTCCCAACTTCGTATCATCAGCAAACTTGCTGAGGGTGGCCACTATCCCCTCATCAAGGTCATTGATGAAGATGTTGAACAAGACCGGACCCAGCACAGACCCCTTGGGGACGCCACTAGTTACAGGCCTCCAGCCGGACACTGCACCACCAACGATGACCCTCTGCACTCTGCCAGTCAGCCAGTTCTCAACCCACCTCACTGTCCACTCATCTATCCCATACTTCCTCAGCTTTGTTATTAAGAGGTCATGGGGAACAGTTTCAAAAGCCTTACTGAAAACAAGGTAGACTACATCTACCGCTCTCCCCCCATCCACCCAGCCAGTGACAACTTCATAGAAGGCCACCAGGTTGGTCGAGCACGACCTCCCCTTGGTGAACCCATGCTGGGTACTCCTGATAACCTCCTTTTCTCCCAATTGTCTGGAGATGGCATCCAGCACAAGCTGTTCCATCACCTTCCCCGGGACAGAGGTGAGGCTGACTGGCCTATAATTACCTGGGTCCTCCTTCTTGCCCTTTTTGAAGATTGGAGTGACATTGGCTGTCCTCCAGTCATCAGGCACCTCCCCAGTTCTCCAAGACCTCTGAAAGATTACAGAGAGCGGCTCAGCAATGACCTCCGCCAGCTCTCTCAGCACCCGTGGATGCACCCCATCAGGTCCCATGGATTTATGGACCTTAGTGTTTCCTAGGCACTCACGGACCACCGCTTCCCTGACTAAAGGGAAGTCTCCTATTCCCCAGACTCTCTCATTAACCTCCAAGGTTTGGGATTCCTGAGGGAGAGCCTCTTCACTAAATACAGAAGCAAAGTGTTCAGTATTTTTGCCTTCTCAGCATCCCCTGTTACCAGAACGCCCCCCTCACTTAATATGGGGCCCACATTCTCCCTGGCCTTCCTTTTGCTGTTAATGTACTTAAGAAAGCCTTTTTTATTATCTTTTATCCCTTTAGCTAGATTCAACTCCAAGTTGGCTTTGGCCTTCCTCGTCGCGTCCCTACAGGCCCTGACTACATTCTTATATTCTTCCCAAGTGGTCAGACCCTTTTTCCACATTTCATGAACTTTCTTCTTTCCTTGGAGCTTGCGCATGAGCTCCTTGCTCATCCATGCAGGTCTCCTGCCACCTTTTCCCAATTTCTTAGTCACAGGGACACACCGATCCTGAGCTTGGAAGAAGAGCTGTTTAAATGCTAACCAGCTCTCACAGGCCCCCATACCTTCTAATACCCTGGCCCACGGGATAGCTCCAAGTAGGTCCCGGAAGAGATCAAAGTTTGCTCTCCTAAAGTCCAGGGTAGCAATCCTACTTTTTGCTTTGCTTCCTCTGCTCAGGATCTTGAACTCCACCATCTCGTGGTTGCTAAAACCCAAGCTGCCCTGACCTTTACTTCCTTAACAAGTCCTTCCTTGTTGGTAAGAATGAGGTCCAGTAGCGCCCCACCCCGCGTCGGTTCCTCCACCACCTGCATCAGAAAGTTATCTTCAACGCACTGCAAGAATCGTCTGGACCATGCATGCCTGGCCATGTTGGTCATCCAGCAAATATCCGGATAATTGAAGTCCCCCATAAGTACCAGCGACTGGGAGCGTGACGCTACTTCCAGTTGCTTACAGAAGGCCTCATCTACCTCCTCCTCCTAATCAGGGCGCCTGTAGTACACACCCACCACAGTGTCACCCTTACCAGCCTGCCCCTTGATTCTCACCCACAAGCTCTCCACTGCTCCGTCACTCTCCCCCAGGTGGAGTTCAATACAATCTAGCTGCTCTCTCACATAAAGAGCAACTTTACCACCCCGCCTTGCCAGTCGATCTTTCCTAAAAAGCACATAGCCCTCCATGACAACATTCCAGTCATGTGAGCTGTCCCACCACGTCTCCGTGATCGCAATGAGATCATGACCTCACGACCGCACGCAGAACTCCAGCTCTTCCTGTTTATTTCCCATGCTACGTGCGTTTTATACAGGCACTTAAGATAAGCAGCATCTCCCCACCCCTCTTCATGCCCTTGGGCTCCATTGTCTCCACCCATCAAGCTTTGTTTTAAGCCTTGAACTGCCACCTCAGACCCAGCGGCCCTCATTTTATCCCCCTCCCCTTCATACCTAGTTTAAACACCTGTCGATAAGTCCCGACATTTCCTCAGCTAGAACCCTCCTACCCCTTGGAGACAGGCTGCTTCCATCTGCAGCCATCATGCCAGGTGCCGAATAAATTGCCCCGTGATAAAAAAAACCAAAACTCAGGTGTTTGCACCAACTCTTAAGCCATTTATTCAAGAGGTGGGTTTTTAGGTTCAACCCAGTATCCTTCTCTGCCACTGAAAGAACAGATGCAATAACCACTTGCACACCTGTTCCTTCAACTACCCTCCCCAGTCCCCTGAGGATCTTAAAAAATCTTAAAGGCACAAGAACGGGCTGTCCCTGAATGCTGTAAGGTCAGCTGTAGGGAAAGAAGACCAGTGTGGATGAACTGGGAAGTATTGTTGAGACTCTGGAAGAAAAAGAATCTATGTCCTCTGGAAGAAGGGACAGGCTTGGGGAGATTACAAGAAAATTGCTAAGGTATGCAGGGAGGAAGTTAGGAAGGCAAAAGCCCAACCTCAACTCAGATTGGTTACTGCAGTAGAAGAGAATGAGAAATCCTTTTATGAATTTATCAGTGGTAAGAGAAGAACCAAGGAAAATTTCCATCCTTTACTTGATGCAGCAGGGGTTGTGACCACTGAGGATAAGGAGAAGGCTGAGGTCCTCAACACCTTCTTTACATCTGCCTTTAATAGGCACATCAGTTATCCTCAGGGCTCTTTGTGCCCCTGATCTGGAAGTCTGATATGGAACACAGAATACACCCCCAGTGATTCAGGTGGAGACAGTTAGAGAGCTCCTCCTCTATCTGGATTGTCACAAGTCCATGGGACCGGATGGGCTCCACCCTCGGGTGCTGAGGGAGTTGGGGGGGTGATTGCCAAGCCACTCTCTGTCATCTACCAGCACTCCTGGTTATCTGGAGAGGTCCCAGAGGGTTGGAGGCTTGCCAGTGTGACTCCCATCTACAAGAAGGGCCATGAGGAGAACCCAGGGAACTACAGGCCTGTCAGCCTGACCTCAGTACCAGGGAAAGTTATGGAACGAATCATCTTGTGTAAGATCACACAGCATGTGTGTGGCGTCCAGGGGATCAGGCCAAGCCAGCAGGGGTTCATGAAAGGCAGGTTGTGCTTGACCAACCTCATCTCCTTCTACAACGGGGTGACCAGACTGGTAGATGAGGGAAAGGCTTTTGATGTAGTCTACCTAGACTTCAGCAAAGCCTTTGACATGCTCTCTCACAGGATTCTCCTGGGGAAACTGGCTGCCCGTGGCCTGGACAGTCATACCCTTCATTGGGTAAGGAACTGGCTAGAGGGCTGTGCCCAGTGGGTAGTGGTTAATGGAGTTAAGTCCAGCTGGCGACCCATTACAAGTGGTGTCCCCTAGGGGTCGGTGCTGGGACCCATCTTGTTTAATATCTTTATTGATGACCTAGATGAGGGGATTGAGTGTATCCTCTGCAAGTTTGCAGATGACACCAAGTTGGGAGGTGGTGTTGATCTGCCCAAGGGTAGGGAGGCCCTTCAGTGAGATCTAGATAAGCTGGATCACTGGGCTGAGGTGAATGGGATGAGTTTCAACAAGGCCAAGTGCTGGGTCCTGCACTTGGGCCACAATAACCCCATGCAGCACTGTAGGCTTGGGGCTGAGTGGCTGGATGACAGTGAAGAGGAAGGGGACCTGTGGGTGTTGGTTGATGCTCAGCTGGACATGAGCCAACAGTGTGCCCAGGTGACCAAGAAGGCCAATGCCATCCTGGCCTGCATTAGAAATAGTGTGGCCAGCAGGAGCAGATTGGTAATCATCCCCCTGTACTCAACACTGGTGAGGCCACACCTCAAGTTCAGTTTTGGGGCTCTCACTACAAGAAAGACATTGATGCCCTGGAATGTGTCCAGAGAAGGGCAATGAAACTGGTGGGGGATCTGGAGCACAAGTCTTATGAGAAGTGGCTGAGGGAGCTGGGATTGTTTAATCTGGAGAAGAGGAGGCTCATGGGAGACCTCATCGCACTCTACAACTTCCTGAAGGGAGGTTGTGGTGAGGAGGGGCTTGGCCTCTTCTCCCGGGCAACAAACAGGACCTGAGGAAATGGCCACAAGTTGTACCAGAGGAGGTTTAGATTAGACATAAGGAAAAACTTCTTTTTCTCAGAGATTGATCAGGCACTGGAATGGCCTGCCCAGGGAAGTGGTGGAGTCGCCATCCCTGGCAGTGTTCAAGAGGCGTCTGGATGAGGAGCTATAAGATACGGTTTAGTGGCTTGCGGTAGCAATGGTAATGGGAGGACTAGATGATCTTGTAGGTCCATTCCAACCTTGTGATTCTATGATTTTATGAGGTTTGATCCTGAAGACAAATGGCAAAGGGCTGGGCCTCAGAGTCCATAATGGTACTTGGGGCAGTGAGTAATTCCCTGTTACATGGAAACCTTGCAAGCAGGCACTATTTTCTCAGGAGGAGCCAGAAGAGTACTTAGGAAAACATGGCAAGTATTATGAGGTGTCCCATGCCTTCACAGCATGGACTGATAAAGAGAAGCCAAGGGCTGCAGCCATCCCTTAGCCACAGCTTGGTTTGGAGCAGGCACTCCTGCTTATGGTGAGGCAGCATGGCCACATCCTTTACCCATTCAGCTTGGCAGCCATATCCCCATAGTCCATTGTGCTGTGCGAACAATGTAGAGCAATATCAGTAGGCTGGTTATAAATTAAGAAAATTATAATAAAATTGATTTTGCATTGAGGGGAAAAAATAAGTTATGAGGTGTTACAGTTGCAAACATTTTGTTTTATGTGCTACTTCCAAGAAGAAAAATATTATGCCAAGTGAATAAGAAGTGTCAACCAATCTGACTGTCTGAGGCCTGTCCCTTCCTTCAGTTTTACAAGGAAGTAAGCCAGTCACCAAGTGGAGAAACCACCAGGCTGAAGTTCTCCTGGTGGATACTAGCAAGGGAATGAAGTTACAGCCTTTTAAAACAGTGTGACAGTGCTATTATTGTGCCGGTGCTACCGACTTCTTAAAACAGAGTTTTGAATAACTTTTTCATAGTATTCTCAGAAGTGGTTCAGATGGCACTGAATTAAATCAAAGGCACTGATTAGGGAAGGTAGAGCAAGACCCCCAGCAGCCGTGTGTCTCTGAGCAGCTGCCACAAGGCCAGCTTAGTGCAACTGCACTCCAGATCATGGAGAGCTGGGCCAGCTGTGGTCTACATCCTGCCAGCCCATCCCCTGGGTCTTCAGCTCTTCCTCCTCTTCACCAGTCTTGCAGACCATGGTGCAGACATTTCACGAGAAAGATCAGACGCAGGAGGAAGAAGACATGACACCGAAGGAACCTGTGCTCAGGTATGAAGTCCTTGGCATCCCCAGTGTGCCAATGGAAAAATGCAAAATATGTGCATGTCAGCTCACTGGTTACCCAAGGACAGCCCTGCAATTGGTGTCTAGGTGACCCTGAAACACATCAAGTACTTGCTCATCTTCTAAGTCTGGAGGCAGGGACAAGACAGCCTATAGCTGTTTGAATTATAAATCATCACTAACCTATTTCCTTAACCTTTGGAAAGTCTCAGTTGAAAAAGAAGCAAAAAGCAAACAAAAAATCCCAGTTATCATCTGTGGAATCTACATTTGCAGCCATGATTTGTACTTTCATAGGCAAGGAAAACAAACTGGGAGCTGGCTGGCATTGAAGCAGAGCAAAGGGCAGATTTAACTTGTCTAATACTTGTAAATACATTGGAGAGGAAATCTCATTGCATTTAATTCTAGGTTCTGCTGTTTGATGCCTCTAGTAAATTAAATTTCCAGATAAAATGACCAGTGGGAATATGTTGTTTGTTTGTTTGTTTGTTTTTAATTTCGTTTTGGTTTTTTTTACATAATTACATAAGGAATCTGTCTGAACTTCAAATAAAATAAACAGTAAACAAGGAAATCTATTCATTTGAATAGTTTGAATGTAACCATGGATGATGATCAGGAAAGCTCAGATGCTAAGGACCTCAGCTATCCTGTTTGAAAAGAAGATATTATCAAGGCTTGTCCGCATTGTCCAAAAAGGGGTAACACTGAACTAGGAAGTGGGATTTTGTTCAAGGCCTCAGTGCAATTATATGTTTTACATCTCTTTCAATGCAACACTTTGTTTGAGCATGGGAATGGTCTAGCAAACTTACAGCATTATTTCCATAATTTACATTTATTGTAGCTGCTCATTAAGTCAAATTGCTAGCACATGAAGTCATGTGGAAAAAAGAGTGATTTAAGACATAATGATTACAAGATGCAAACATGAGAAATGAAGATTTTTTCATAAAATTCTGGTTTGCAGTCAAAGCAACATTCCAACAATCACGGGGAGACAAGTAAAAGGGAGGATGCTTACTATCAATTTGAAAATGATTTTTACATTCAATTTCTTAGCAAATTTCAACTCCCACCAGGCTGGCTCCCAAATCTATGTGCTATGTGCAAAAACAAATAAATAGGAGAAAAAAAGTAAGTCAAGTATCTATCACTCCTTTAACCAGTCTTCTTATAGCTACCAAAGGTTTGTTATTCTCACTCCACAATGATGTAGACATTCAATATTAAAGATTTCTACAAAAGATTGCAAAACACAATGTAATTAAGCAAAAATGTCCTTCCGATGTGTGAAGGAAACTTTGGTGAGATTTGTTCCTCCCAAAGCAACAAGTACTCATGTATGCAGTAATACTTTCACCTTGATTCATTCACAATGAATTTGTGCTATATGCACAGATTGCTTTTCCATCATAATATCTGAATCTTAATATTTCATTAACTAGATCTAAATTTTCCACTTTATTGCTCAGCCTTCACCTTAATCCTTGATGTTTTGCTCTCCCTTACACAGATGAACCACCACCAGACTGGAGAATAAGCACAGGGGTAATTCTGGCCCTCAGGTCCCCAAACAAGTAGGCAATGAGATTTGTTTATCTTTATGACCTTGGAAGTTTTTCTGAGGGGAACTTATCCCCCAGGCTAGTCAGAAACTTGTTTTCCTCCATTGCTACTGCTAAAGTGGGGACCTACAGAATGAGCTTCAGCTGCTTAAAGAGGGAAGAAAATGAGTGAAGTAATGCTGGACTTGAGGGTGAGTAGGAGGAAAGAACTATGGGAACAGCATATAAATGAGTGTATATACATACGTGCATTTTGCATAGGAAGTGAGACTTGTGTAACTGATGCAGTTAAAACATTGGCAGCATATCCTTGTTTGGAAGAAACAGCTATAGCAACACCAAGAGAAACAACAGCAGGCACCCTCTTGTTTAGCACCTGGGGTGGTGAGTAGTCAGACATTTCTCCTGTTCATCTCATTACAGCTCATGTATTTGTAAAAAGGCCCTTCCCACTACCTGGTACATTTTTGTTGTTTTGTTTTGTTATTCAGTACAGCAGAAAGGAAAGGCAATAACAGCTGCAAGAGCAACAGTTAAGTGTGATGGTGAAGCAGAGTTTCTGTAAGGTGAGTCCCAATCTTTGGCAATAGTGTAATGCACAGACAGCTACAGCTGTAGCAAAGAAAGATGGTATTTTTCAGGGACAAGCAGGGGCTAATAATGTAAAGGAGGTGATCTCACTAAGATGACAGCAGTTGAAAGGAAATTGCAGACTTCCCACCATTCCCACACTCCTGCTCTGATAGGACTGGAGTTAATGTGGCCCCTGTGCTGCAGCAGCTGTAAACCTCAAATTAGATGCACAAAATGAAATAAAAAACAGTGGAGCAAGAAAGTCTACCTGCCTTCATCAGAACCAACTAGCATCACACAAACTGTCATTTGAGTACTTAGGCAGTTGAGGTGGAAGTAGACAGGCGCGATCTAAATGCACTGAGATACTCAGAAGTGTAGGAAGAACACCTACACTACACTTACCTTCCTCATTTTCAGTGTACGTCTTCTTATTTTCTTTCTAGCCTGCCAAAATTTTTTCATTGTTTTAGCAAGAGTTTCACACTGTAAGCTCATGAAGTATCCCAACAGTTACATAACATTTTCCTTGCAAAGTAAGAAAGTTATAATCCGTCCCACTACATTTTTAGTGAATTGAATGACAGAATAGGTATGAGCATTGCACACTTGCGGATGTGACAAGCTCAGGAGACTCCAGTATTAACCTTAGACTTTTACTGTTCCATTACAATTGATCTGTTCGGGGATACAGGTGTTGCTCTGTGTTATTGTGCAAAAAAAGACACTCACTTACCTAAACTGATCTGGTAAGTGCAAATACTGCTAGGAGAACTTCCTCACCTTTCACTTCTGAGAGCAGATCTACTCTGGACAAACTTCACAAGCCGCTTCCCCTGGGCCATGTTGCAATTTCTCTCCCCTCACCCTGGTAGGGGGCCTGCTTTGCAAGGGTTGGACTTGATGACCTCTAGGGATATCTTCCAACTTCGACAATTCTGTGATTCTGTGATATTGTATCACAGTTAGGTATTTGTAGTATTACAGCTGTTCTGTGGAGTGACTCCATCTTAGACAGCATTTCTTCAGAACACTGATGTATTTTTCCTTTTTATCCCTAATGTGTATAAACTAAGTGGATTGCAAATTTAAAAAATCCCAAACAGTGGTTTTATTAGATGCTGAAATACATTAATATTCCTGGACTTTGAATTAGGCATAACAATAACAGCCATTCCTGATAGTGGAATTTCTGACAGATTTTTTTCTAGTGTTAAATTAAATAACCTTTGCATTGTGTTAGCCTTAGTGGTACATAAATAGCTCTTTCTTAGTTTGCATTTATATTAGAAGACAGTGAATGTGGAGAGCTTTTTGATCTGAGTAACTTACTGCACTGTGGTTGTTAATCAGATGATGGCTGTTATTAGGCAAACTGAAGAAAGAACCCAAGGCTATGATCTTTCCTGTCACTGAAAAGACTTATTTTTGTGGTGGTTTTTACACCTGGCAGGCCTACAAGTAGGAGGCACAGAGAACTGGGTTCACAATAATGGGAGAAATCACTAATGACTTTTCCTGTTTTTCCGTTTTCTGCTGGTGGTCCGTGTAAAGACTATCTATACAGAACACTTACTCTCTCTGGACAACCAAGATGGCAGCAAAGTGATAGTAATGTAGGGCAGATACACACTCACAGATAACTCTGTACTTAACATCAAGGTTCTGAATATCCTTTAATTCTGCTGGCTTGGAAGCAAGATCACTTGCTTCACTGAAGAAGCAAGGTTTTCATCATACAAACTCCAGTGGCATGCTTACTTGCGCATACGCATTACCTCCACCAAGACAGTCACTTATTGAAAAAGCTGGTCACTAAATACCTGAGATGAGGAAGAAACAATTTGTGATGGAGAAGATGATGCTTAAGTGGAAACTTTTCCTTTTGACAACCTGAAGTCTTGGTATTTTGACTAGTAGCTGTCTCAAACATGGATATTCTCACAAGCTCATAGTTATACAAATTTGGAAACTCTCATGCTGCTGTGTGGAACTACCAGTAAATATATCAACAAAGCATTTAAAGTAAGGGCAAAATGGTTGTGTGCTCCTGAGTTAAGAGTATATATATACATATATATATATACATATATACACACATATATCATTGTAATTTTACTAATGCAACTTGTACTCTATTCTTGGGCAAATGCTCAGAATCTAGTGTACATTTTCATTCAGGAAGAGCAAGGAACTCAGGGAGAAACTCCCTGATACCCAACCCTTTGGCTTCCCTGGGCAGCACCAAGTGAAGATGAATTGTCTTGGGCCAAGAGAATGCGCGATATCATATTATATATGAAATTAAAAAGAAATAATAATTATACTAATATATATGATACAATTAATGTATATAAGTAACAAAACACCTCTTTTTTTTTGAAGCATTTTTTATTAAAACATTAAATAAAGAGGGCAACAAAAAAATTGAAACCATGCTTCCGTTGTCTCCTATGCTGTCTATGTGTGAGCTATGTGAAATTGACTCATGAAAAATATCATTAAAAATTACATAATAACTTTAAAAGTTTATGATTTTGTGGGGCCACCTTACAAGCTGTCCAGGGCCACACGTGGTCTGTGTATTGAACCTGCCTGGTCTACACTAATTTGCAAATAAAATGGACAAATGCAAATAGAAGAAGCACAAGGAAAACAATGTTGATTATGAGATAACAGCACCTTACAGAACTAACAAGACTTTATGGAAGAAAGGATGGATAGAGTAATAAAAACACTTTTACTAGCTGCTTCTCAGAATAGATTATTTGTACTGTTTTCAATGATTAAAGGCAAACAAACTTTAGCTACAACGTCTTAGAATAAAGCCTTGTTTGCTGGTATTGTTTGAAAGATATACTCAAAATAACTGCTAAAGAGAAAAGAGGAATGACTACCTCTTGAGTATTAACAGGCAGAGACTGAACCATAGAATCATACAGTAGCATGGCTTGGGTTGGAAGTGCAAGTTATCTAGTTCCAAATCAAAGCATGACTCGTTCACCTTGCATATCAGTGCCTGAGTATGTGCAGTTTACTACACAGTGTTCCAATTGCAAAGCTGACTGGAAAAGCACAAGAATTTTTAATAATCTAAAGCTCAAAACATGTTATGTTGACCATTCAGTTCATATTTTCTCACCTGCTAAACTTGAAAGTGAACTGGAATGGCATGTGGTGCCCTTTAACCCATCAGCCCACTTCTGAAATTTTGAAATAGTACTGATGACATCTTTTTTGTTGTAGGAGATGAACCTGCTTCTTTCCTTGCTTGGTGATAAGTAGTGGAGGGCGTTATCCTCCTGCTTAGTTTATCAGCCCCCTAAGAATATAAGCTGCATAAGATGAAACAGCTGCTTATCTGCAGGAAACCAAGATACTCACTCCAGGTCCAACTATAAGTTACACTAATCCACTCCCTGTCATTTTTTCAAGTGTCTCTTGAGCACAGCCATCCATACCAACTGGAAACATGTTTATAGTCTGTAGCTTATCTGAAGTAAAACCTCTGGATTCTGGTTAGGGCGTACATGCAGGAGAAAACAGAGAGGTGTATACTCCTGTTTTCTTTCTGGGAGCAGAGCTGGTTCAAATGATAGCATGAGGACATACTGCTATTGGGCGCCATAGACCCACTCCTGTGAGAAATCTGGCCACTCCTTACAGAGAGTGTACTTTCCTCTGGAGGTACCATGTTCTTTCCCTCCAGTGTTGGTATGAATCAGCATAGAGACCTGGCAAGATAGTGTAGTTTGCTGCACATTGTCCTTTGTAAAGCTCTAATAGTTACTTCTTTCTGTGCAATGTCCTGGTGTATGAATAAGATCAGGGCTCCTTCCAAAAAAAAAAAAAAAAAAAGCAGATTGCAGATTCTCTGGAGAGGTCCAAAGAAGTGGTGGTGCTCCTCTCCCCTAACCCCTGCTCCTTGGTGGCAATACACACCAACCTTCTAAAACTTCTACAGTCTGGAGAGAGACTGCCTGGAGCCAGTATCCACTCCATTGCTCAATACTGTAACACTTTTATGGAGTATTTTTACAAGGGCTTGTTCAGTCTTTCATATTTAAACTTAAGGGACAATTATTCTAGTACTGACAAGTATGATTTCTGAGTTGCATACATTATAGCCAAACGCATAGAAGATTTTGTATTCCATGAGCATTCAAGTGCTTATTCAAAATTCTTGACTGCTGTAAGAATTTGCTTTATTGAAGCTCAAATATTCAGTATTTGCAGACAGCAAACACCAAGGTTTCACAGACATGCAGAATTAAATTTGTCTGGAATCTGATCAAATAGTAATGGAGAAAAATATCCACTCATTTCACAGACCTATCTCACACACAGGTTGTAAAAATGTAAATGCACAAATGTGGATTTAAGAAAAGCCTGTGCATCAACATGTATGCAAAGATGAAATGGTATTTATTTAAAAATGCATTTATCTGTCCTGAGAGAGCAAATTTCTGTTTTGCTAGATGCATAAATGTACATTATATATAGCCATTATAGTTGAACAGCTGGGACAAGAGAAGAAAGGAGAAAAAAAAAAAAAAGAACACAGGGAGGAAATGTGGAGGCCAGGAGTTTTTATAAACTGATGTAAATTGTTACTACTTTTACCTGGATTTGAAGGTATATGTAATATCTATTCCCAACAGTGATCAAAATGAGGATTAACAAGAAGATGCACTGAAAAATAAACTGTCTCAGAGCACTGTATCTGGAAAGATGAAAAACAATATGACAATCAGTAGACCAGGTCCTACCTCTTATGCAAATATAGACAAAATCTGTAGGATTTTACCAAGAAAAATATTAAGAATGTGTCTTGGATTAATACATATGTTTTAATTGTGCATTTAAGGCAGTTTCATGAATTTTCAAGATCTATTGTAATATAATACTCAGCATTGGCAGAAGATATCCTTTATATTCTAATCTTCTATTACACAGTCCTCAGCAATTTTAGTAAAACTGCTCGGTCTAAACATTGTTTTAAATATCTTTTCTGATAATATTAAGAATTTGTAATTCTTCTTTACATCCTCTCAAGGCTTCTTCAGATGAAGCACTAAACACTGTAGGGCCTTGAATGGTGACCTGCTAACTCCTATCCACATAAGCAGCAGAGACTATAGTTATTAAATGCTTGTGAAAAAGTAGTGTATTAAAATACATGTATTTCAGAGTACACTGTTAATCCAACACAGGGAAAAGCTGCAAAAGGAAAATAATAAAAAGCAAGATGAGTAAATATAATATTGCACTTAGCTACCTGACTTCAAGCCATCTTACTTAGCAAGTCTGTAAGGGAGAAACATTGTCATCAGACACCGAGTGCCAGCAGCTCTTCACATCATCCATGGAATGCAAAGCTGATAGTGGAAGGTTACAAATGTACAAAATTGTGTTTATTAAAGTGTTGCAGACTATTTGTACAGGTTACTCGGGGAAAATAAAATCTAGTATATAATGTCACAATGGATGCACTGCTTGCACAGTGTAAATTAGGGAATTTGGATATTATTTTTGTAATCATTCATATGTCAGACTCATTTCAGCATTTCCTTGTAGCATGAACAGCTGACTCTGCTCTTGTCTACCCTGTGAAGATGTGCCTCAGCAGTAGATGCAGAAACTGTATGTGTCTTTTTGCTTAGCCAGTAATAGCTTACATATGGGGAGACAAATCAGTTTTATTTACCTGACTTACATTAAAATAATGTGATGCCCAGAAAATACATTCCTGAAGGTCATTTGATAAGCAGCAAGCACTTCAGACTGTTGTCTTGCCAGTGATATTTAAAATCTACCAGTTTTCTCTGGGAGGCTTGGTGTAATTTTTGCTTCCATCTGTGTGGCTACTGGAAAGGGCATCTGGTTAACATTCTGTGCAGAACATTACCTTTAAAAGAAAATGATCTGTCTACACCCGTGCTTCACTGTCAGTATAGATATAAGTCCAACTCCTAATGTATAACACCAGCTACATTGCCAGGTGGCCCGGAGTATGTTGCATGAACATATTCCTGTATTTAACGGGATGATTCTTCTTTATGATGATGTGATATATTAAGAAAGCATCTGCCCATGCTAAGGACTGAGTTTAGAACAGAGACAAATACAAGAAAATCTCAGTGAATATCACTGAAATAGGAGGATTGATTTCAGCCTGTAACGAAGAGGTGGCATATCTGGCTTCTGAGATTTAACACACCGTCATGATAGTAAGCCGAGATCCTTTGGAGTAAAAACAAAGCTGTCTAACCTTTCCACACCCCTGAGCCAGTTAGGAAGATTTCAAAGCAGTGGGTATAAAATGCAGATAGGAAAGAGCAAGAGAACAAGGGAACTGTATGTCAAGAACTTAAATAATTAGAAAAATATTAGAAGCAAAGATGAACGTGTGAATATTATTTTCAGAAAAAGGATTTTGTTAAAGTTTTTTTTAATAAATGGAAAATACTTCAAGTTCAATCCATGCTTAAAAGCATAACTATATGGGACAAGAGAGCAACAGCTGCATTCAAATATTTTCTTAAGAAATGAATACTCACTCTGTGCTATATCAAACTAACATTTCTGTATATCAGCTTAGTTCACAAGAGCATTTGAAAGGGAGTCATTGTTTGTCCTTTCTGAAGCCATTTTTAGCTGGAGCCATCATTGCTCACTCTTCCGTGATGACGCACAGTATGCTGGATCCTCATAAGCAGAGTAAAATATCCCTCTTCTGGCAGTAAAGAGGGCATTGACCCATCAATATTGCCTGAACAAGGAGAAAATTCTGCCCACATTATTTCAATATTTATCCAGTCCTGAAATAAACATTCAAGTATAACATGTTAAAAATAAAATGTTCAAGATCTTGCTCATAAATACTTTATTTATGGCTTTGAAAATATAAGTTGGAATGTCAAACTGAAATATGTCCTGCACTTACAATCATATATTATACAGCACCATAAATTTACTGGACAACTTACAAATACAGATATTTTCTCTGTCCCAAAGAATTTATATCTAAATCAGGAATGACAAACAGAAGGCATGGCAAAGGACAATAGTTCAAAAGAGGAATGATGAGAAAAGAGTAAACATTGTCTAAAGTGATGGGTTTAAAGGGGTGAGAAGACAAGAAAAAGGTCTCCTTTTATATAGATGTAGGAGGGATAGTCTTAAACTGAGGTCTGTTCCCCTGAGAAAGACAAAATGCAGTTCTGGGGGTCTTTGTTTACATGCTTACTGACAAGGTCTCTTGCTGAGTTTTGAAGGTTTGGTTGGAACTTGTCTGTGTTTATATTGCTAATAGATTATTATTCTAAGAAGTCCAGTTTCAGAAGGACGCTGAATTTACAGGTCATAGCTTTTGGCTTACTAACAGAGTGAAAAAGCTCAGTCAGAGGTGGCAGAGGGGTTTGTTTTGCTCTGCATTCCCAAAGTGGAAGGCCTGTGCCAGGCATGTGGAGTAGTCATGACCATGGCACAGACCTGACTTCAGAACATGGATGGACAGAGTCAATAGTATCTGTGTGAAGCTGGCTATGTGGGAATGTAGCTGGTGGCAGTCACCCAAAGCTAACCTCATTGCAATTCCCAGCTAGCAGAAGCAGGGCTGATATCACAGACACTATGGGCGTACTGTAGAGTGGGACTTACTTAGCAAAGAGGTGTGCGCAGACCTCAGAGGATCTGCAGAGAGTGGCCACTTTTTTGGGTGTGTCATCCACCAAGGGTTAAAGAGTGGGATTTGAATAAGATAATGAATGAAACTTGTGGTGGGATAAGTATTCAGGACCTCAGAAAGCTGAGCAATAAATGCTTGGAGGTCCAAACTGACCCAGCTTTGAGGGAGATATTACTCAATATATGAGCTAGAAGCATGGGGAGTTATCCAAATTTTCTTTGTTGATATTTTCATCCCTTTAAAATAATACATGAATGTCCTGTTCTTAATAGATGTTTGGGTCTGGTAAAAAGCCAGAGCTGCTCCACTATGCCACAGCACTGGTGTTATAGATGAGATCCCTCATGGGAAATATAATTCAGCTGCAGCAATAAAAGACTAGATACAGTTGCTTTGACACAGAAACCCACTGCACTTTAAGACAGCCTCATACACTTGAAACCCTTGCCAAGGACTTACGGGAGCCCTGTGTGGGACAGCAGCTGGAAGCAAGGTGGGATATCCCATAGCATCTAAAATAACACTGGGCAATGATGTTTAGATAACTGAGTCCCTCCCATGGCGCCAAAAAAAAAAAAAAAAAAAAAAAAAAAGAGTGGTAAAACCACACATGAGTTAACATATAGAAATGGACTGATTCTTTATCTCAGTCATTTTCTCCTGATTATCATGAAACAGTGATAAATCTAAATAAATTCTCAAGCTGCAAAATATCCTGTTAATCTCCTGATGGCTAGAATCTGAATTGAACTTTTTGAAAGGGTCTCTCGCCCTATCATTCCCATCTCAGCTTTGGGCTGGTGTAGCTGAAACCAGCCTCATTTTGTTGGTCTTCAGCACTGAGTAGTTTAGCAACAATGAGGATTTCAAGTTGCCAGAGGTGTACAGACTGATCAGCTGTGGTCAGAGATGTGATGTTCTTGTTGAGCAAATCTCAAAACAACTGTGTCTTACAGGAAATTCTCATCTTGGAGATGTACAAGAAAATTTAAAAATATAGCAGGGACAACTAGGCTGCTACGTTAGATACATCACAAATAAAAAGTGATAAACTAGCTTTACCTGTGACAGTGTCAGTAGAATGTACAAGAAGTCTAACACTGGTTATACCTAGCAACAGAGTCCACTGCACCCTGTTGAGATGGAGTAATGAAACAATAGGCTCACTCACTACATTACTGTTTAGAAGTAGTGCCATGGAAACTGCCTACAGCAAAACAGCTGAGCTTCTCAATTAGCTGGAATATGTAACTTACATTTCATCATTTTCATTAAGTTTAGTTGCTCACGTTTTAACAAAATACCAAGTCCACACAATGCTGCTGTCTATACACTCTATGTTAGTTACACGTTACAAGCATTATGTATCACATGGGAAAACTTTATCTAATGTTGAAAATTCTGCAAGATATAAAATACTAATACTGAAACAATTTCTGTTTTAAATATTACTGCAGTAATCAAACTCCATCAGTTCTATGACCAATGGAAGTATTTTAGCATTTTGTTCTGTTTTGGACTACACTTAGCTTCAAGCCATTGCAATTTCCTTTTGAACAGAAATCCCAGTTCCCAATCATTACTGTTCCCATTGTTCCTGAGCCCAGCACCCAGAGGCTAAATTTCTTTTTCAGTGCATGTCCCCATTCTACCTCTTCATCCTCAAAAGCTCTGCTGTACAGAATCTCACACTCTCTTTTTAAGAAAGAGCCTATGCAGACAGCACATGCACAAAGCCCACTGTTGGCAGCACAGATGTATTGCATGAGGTTCCCATGCCTAGGGCTCTTTGTAGGAGGAACTCCCACAACACCAAAATTCACTGTCTAGCTCTGTTTACCCCATGGAGAGGCCCTGTGGACTACACTACCTAAAATCCTTGACAGTGGAGTCATCAAAGTGACAAATGAGTGTTCCTCAAAGTTATGTATTTTTCTTGCTTCAGAATTACTGACTAGATGTACACTATGGATTATGGCGACCAACTGGAAGCTAGACATAGGTTGCAATTATTAGGCTAATCTCAGCAATAAGTGAAAATTCAGACCCCTTCTATTCAGATCCATCTCACCAGTCACAACTGAAAAACTTACTTTTCTGAATCCTGGCAGAAATAAGAAAGAAATCACAAACATAGTAAAATTCTAGTGAAAAATTAAGTTCTATAAACAAAATACCCAATGAGATTAACCGAAGTTGGACATCAGAATAGTGGAAGGCAGTGGTTTGACACACATGAGTCTCCAGACACTGTAACAAAATGTCCATAATGATTTAATCACAGGCACTTCAGGAGAGACACCAAACATCTTCACTGTAACTGCAGCAGGTAACAGTGAATCTTGGTCCTTCCCTAAGCTACTTCATCACTGAGAGCTTGGCATATGCACCATCTTCTCCCAGTTCTTTACGACCAGACAGCTGTTGCTTTCAATGCTGACAGCAGGCATCCAGTTTCAAAGACGGATTGTTGTAGTTTAAAAGAGCCTCCTTAAAGTTTACAGTGGTGGAGATGTCACATAACATTTGGCTTTTGATGCGATGTAGTGTAAATGTTCTAATCGTATTTACAAGATATGATTGATAATATGCTGTGCATAAACCTTTTCCTTTAAACTTTCCTGTAAAAGAGAATCACTTCCCATTTCCCAATCTCAACTACCAAATGAAAAAAAAAAAAAAAAGAAAAAAGAACAATTAAATTGGCTCAAGCACGGCATATGGCCCTGAATAACTCCTCAAAAGCAGAAGCTCCAAATTTGAGTTTGCTGAATTATTATACTTCTTCTACAAATAATATTTTTGTTTGTTTCACTGGACCTAGACTCATACCCTGTTGCAAGAGGGCATCAAGCTCCCTTGCGGGTGTGACAAAAGAGGTGCAGAGTCCTTCACCGGTGCAGAACAAAAGACCTTTACTGTCAGTGCTTAGAGCCTTTTATACCCGCGCAACACAACAGTTTCCCCCCCCCCCCCCCCCGCAACCAAGAGTGGTTACATGTAAGGGCTAGGTACACTGTGGTTGTTTACGTCTGGCTCGAGTTATTGTTGAGCTTTACCACTCATTAGCTGTACAACAACCTTCTATATCCCACAATGCCCCATGGAAAATTAATATGAGATATCAATGAATGCTCAGTATCACAGTAAAACTCTTCACTTGTTTTTCATTTTCCTCTTTTATCAGCAGTTTGATCTCACTGATACAGAAGACAATCCTGAGACGCACTTCTCCATCAGGATATAGGTGAGAAGCTGAGGAGGGGGCTGTGAACTTCCTTAGCTGCTTCTCTGCAGAGTAGTATTCTTTCCTCAGCTTCTTAGCACTGTAAACTGTAGTAATCACCTAAATGTCTTCAAAGTTAACACAGACAACTCTGCAGGCAGGGAATTATTGAACTCTGTTACTATTCTGTCTCCCGAGTTGGTGGGCAATAATCTCCAACACAAGTGAGTGGAAGGTAGCATTCCCTAGATATTAAGGACTTCCTCTGTAGCCTTAGCCCACAACAGCCTGTGTGTGGGTGGGGAATATTTAGCACTAAGTTGATCTGTTGTGATCACTTGATTTGCTCAAAACTCTCCTTCAGCATACTTAATGCAAACTGACTACCATGGAAGAAGATGGAATGTACCAACTCAGACAAAAGGAAGGCATTCAATTCTTGTATTTACGCTTGATGGGAAAATTCAACCACTGGTAATAAATGCAAATATGTCTTAGTAAAGGAATAACACAGTAAACATTCTAGTAAGCAATTCTAGCAGAAACAATAGATCTCAATATACATTTGTTCTGCACCAGACTTGTACAAGATTCTGAAATTAACACTATCGAGTAGCATATGTTAATAACACACACATACACACCTCCAGTTATGAAACAGTCAAATTCTGTTTTTGCAATTCTGTTATTAAAATGTATTATTTTGCTATTGTGTGCTTGAATCCACAGTCAAGAGTATTTAAAATATACTGCAAACTTTTAGGTGAATGGGACATGAGGTTAAAGTTGATGCAAAATCATCATTACCAGGAGTCTGGCACATGGTAAAGGTGTGCTGGAAACATTTAAGGCATCAGATTATTTTGTGTAGTAGTGGGAGACACTTTGAATGGTGGAAGGACATCCAATTCTCCAGATGTTAAGATAACAAATATTTCCAAGGCACTTTGAAGATGAAGTACATAAATAAAAGGTTTCATTCTTAGATATTAAGAAAAGTAATAAAAATAAATGCACTTAAAACTAAAGAACATCTGAAGGCTCTTTTATGAGACAAAACATAGAGGTCTTTTCAAAGTAATTATTAATTTTTTTCACATTAGTCCTATTCATTAGCAGAGTTCAGAAATTAATTTGACAATTTCTGTTTCATCCAATCCAGCATTTTTACTGAAGAAAGGCACAACTAGTCAGCATAAAGAGGTTTGTAAAAAGCTGCTAGAAAGAGAAGCTCACTCAACCACTAGCAGCACTGATTAAATCCAGAGCCACAATAAAAATGGATAGACAATATATGCCCCTACCTTTAACCATCTCAAATACCACACAAAGGAAGAAGAGGCAAAGTAGCATGAGAGAGTACTATAAAAAGAGAAAATGAAAGCCATTCACACAACGTCTCAATTTCGAACAGTTGTGTAAAACATCTGGAAGCTGCAAATCCTGAAGAGCTCAGTAGTCCCCTCGGTCTCCTGTTTCACCTAAAGACACCATATTTGTTCTCTCTGAACTACAGACCAGGAACAAAAGGAAGAATCACACACCAGATGAGGAGCATGAACAAGTGAGAGATTTGTTGGCTTCTTTACAAGTCAATCGTTTTTCTGTGTGGTGAATGAGAAATGTCCTACAAGGCTCTGGCTGCCACAGTAGAATATTGCAAATTCCTTTTTTTTATATGGATAGCCACTGGGAGGGAAGCCTACACCCTCAGGCTTACACCAATAAGTGGGATCTTTCAGCCATATCCTTATGGTTACTTCAAATGCATAATGTCTCTTGTCAACCTTCTCCTATTTTAGTCATAATTATATGTAACAATGCATCTTCAAGGAGGGAAATATGAGTAAGATCAACAGAAGTGCCTTTGAAGTGAGGAATATACTGAACCCTAGCCATTAAAATTTATGAGGTTTTCTTTACTTCTAGGGAAAACCATGGTATTTGATGGACCTGAAGTGAGTCACCCTTACAAGAAAAGTGGAGAACACATACTGTGTTAGGAAAGGAATGTAGTATTCTGTACACAGTATGAGGTAATTTTTATGAATGCTAGTATTATTGGATAAATCACTTCATGGAAATATCATAAAATACATCCTCAGAAAGAAGGATAGGGCAAGGAGTAGGGAAGTTGGAAATGAAGCAGAAGATAAATTACTGTCAACTGGATCAGCGAAAGACTGCATACAGAACCAAAAGTGAAGTCAGGTAAGGACCAGACAAGGCTACAGAGTGCAGAGCTCCTGATTTTCCTCTTCATTTTTGAAGGAGAGATTATGTGTTTGAGGACAAATAAATATTTATTCCTGCGATTTAGACATCATAGAAGATGAAATCACTTAGAAATCCAACAAACATTTTTCTAGAGAAAGAGAAGCTTAGGAATATAAGAAATGTTTTAGGACCCTCCAATTAGGCCTAGGACTGTAAGGACTGAAACACAAAGGTAATAGGGACGGTGATATTTTGTATGCATGGTGAACACATGTAGAACTGAAAATATACAATGAAGCTGGGAATTCAGTTCTTTAAAGTGAATAACACCAGAACCTCCAACACCCATAAAATCTTCCTTTGATTCACCTGTGTGTGTGCACTGGAGTACCGTGAGAGTTTTCAGATCAAGATGCTAGTTATATGTTTGTTCTATTCCCATTTTTCTGTGTGTGCCTTTTGCATAATTCAGACACAACTCTCAATAAAGGACTGCTAAGTAGCTTGCAGGTCTCTCTGTTTTACTTCTTCTTATACTTTAGAACTTCACAGATAGCATTTACATTTAGCTCTGAAATGAGGGACTGCTATGAGGGAATTGAAGTACCAACTGATGAATGTCCAGAGGGCCTATTTTGGGTGACTACACTGAGGCTTCTAAGATTTGGTGGTTTTTTCAGACTTTTTAGCCTTAGCAGGCACTTTACCTGTCAATATAAACTACATTTTAGACAATGAGGGGTTGAAGTAAGGAGTTAGAGGATGCAGGACTTAGAAGATTAATAGCAGCTTTTGCGAGCTCAGGATAACTCTTGCTTAGTTTTGTTTTTGGAAGCACTTGCTTGGCTTAACTTTTGTTGGATTAGCTTAACATTTTGTTAGCCCAAAGAAGCGCTACTGTGAGCTATCCCAAAAGGAAAGTTATTTCCTGTCAGCAAAGAAGGGACCAATGAGAGAACAATGGAAAGGGGAACAAACATGATAATTGCAGAGGCATGCAAGATAAGGGGAATGCTCTAAACTGGGACAAAGATTGGAAGGACACAATGATGACTACTGACTTCATCCAACGACCACCAGAGGAGGCTACAACGCATGTGCCAGGAGGAGGCACATCATGTAAATGATTTCTTGGATGGAATATGCGAATAAGTTCTTGGAAATCTGATGATTATGTATGAGCTTGGCTTTTAAAAATGTAATGCTTCTGTTTGTGGGTGTGCAAGTTAGGAGGAATGATCCCCCTTGCACCCGGTGTTATGCGCAGCACCGGAATAAACATACCTGCTCTATATCTCCTGGGCTATAGAGTTTGATTTCTGCAAATCAAGGTCGTATTAAACCTTGCACAGTCATATCAGAATATGCCATAATATGGAGACCCCAAGTTCCTTGTCCTTCTTGGTACCTCCTGCTTCCACTGGCAAGTAACTGATATTTGGAAGTTGACTGGTAGATTCAAATAACTGTCATTAAAAATTGGTGCCATAAACAAACACATTTCTCCATCCTTCTTAGAAGACCTTTACATGTATACCTATGTGGGAACTGAATGTTGTTTCTGCATCAGAACAAGACAAGAATTTTGTTAATTTCATGGCCTCTGCTACCATTTGGGTCCCTTATTACAATTCATAGTTCTTTTCAGGGGTCTTTCTACTTTATCAGGGTTCTCTGATAGTTTTCATTGCTCATCCTCTAGATAAACGTTCCCCAACAACGCATACTCAGTATATAAGTAAAGTTGTATATATATATTTATATATACCCATAGAAATTAGGTAGATGGAGTAAGTTATAAGCACAAACACTGAAGCTCCTGTTTGTCCAGCCATCTGAAAAACTTCTGGGCCTTCAAATAAAGGCAAGTTAGATGTAATAGGTATCTTTACAAATCAGAAACACCTTGATGTTGGAAAACTACTAGCTTTTGGTGCTGGACAGACAAGACCTGAGTAACAGAGAATTAAAGGAGTAGAAGTTAAACAATTAACAGCATACATATATAAGCTAGTAACACCTTATATATAGCCAGCATGGAAATATATATATGTCACACACACTGCAAGAATATCCTGCACAAATTAAAAGGACGATTCGTGACATGCCTTAGGGAGTGCCTGAAGAATGTACTGAGGAAGATATGGCACCCCCCTCCTTACTCTTTGTCTAACAAAGACTCTGAAGAAAATCACCATATAAATACGAATGAGAAGAGTACTGAGACATATTGGAGACAACAGGACCAGACTGACACCAGATAACACACGAATTAAGAATTAACAAATGTAAATCTTTTGATAAGATAAGATTATGAATCTGGAGTACCCAGCCAGTGGGGAAACAGGGGAGGCAAGGGCAAGGAGGCGGGGGGGGGGGGGGGAGGGAGGGGAAGCAGGCGGAAACAATGTACAAAAGCGGTCATATCATGTCCATAAGTGCTCTCTCCTGCTTGTGGGATGCCCGCCATTGCAATCGTGAATAAAATCTGCTTTTATCAGAGATACTGTCCTGACAAAATCATTTGGATATTTCCAACACCTAGAAGACTCAGTTGGTTGGTTGCAGTGAGAGAATACCATTTTCAGCCCAGCAGCTCTTAGAATCATAGAATCATAGAATCTCTCAGGTTGGAAGGGACCTCAAAGATCATCAAGTCCAACCGCAGCCTAACCATAGTACCCTAACTCTAACAACCCTCTGCTAAATCATATCTCCAAGCACCACATCCAAACGGCTCTTAAACACATTCAGGGACAGTGACTCAACCACCTCCCTGGGGAGCCTATTCCAATGTTTAACCACCCTTTCTGTAAAGAAGTGTTTCCTAATGTCCAACCTAAACCTACCTTGGTGCAATTTGAGGCCATTTCCCCTTGTCTTGTCACCTGTCACCACTGAGAAGAGACCAGCCCTGTTCTCACTGTGAGCACCTTTCAGGTACTGGAAGAGAATAATAAGGTCTCCCCTCAGCCGCCTCTTCCCCAGACTAAACAGTCGCAACTCCCTCAGCCTCTCCTCATAGGGCTGATTTTCCAGGCCCTTCACTAGCCTCGTTGCCCTTCTCTGGACCTGCTCCAGTACTTCCACGTCCTTTCTGTACTGAGGTGCCCAAAACTGAACACAGCACTTGAGGTGAGGCCTCACCAATGCTGAGTACAGGGGCAAGATGACTTCCCTAGTCCTGCCCACCACACCTAGAAGGCGCCTAGTTCCCCCATCATCCAACACTGCTGAATTCTGCTGATGTTAGATCAAAATGCAGGAAAGGCCTTCCTCCACATGGCATGCCTCTACTCCTTATAAGGAAATCATTTGTTCATGTTTCAGGCAAAGGTAATACCTTTTCGGAAGGCATGACTTATGAGGAGTTTTGATCAAACTCTGACGTACCTGTGACATGTGGAATCAGACTCTATAACCAAAACCAGGTTACAAAGAAGGTATGTGTTTATTCAGCGCTGGGCACATGGGGGATCATTCCTCCTATTATGTGCATCAAAAGACAGAAGCGTTGGAAAGTTACAGTGCAAGCATATACATATTCAACAGATTTCCAAGAAGCTTTAGCATATTCATTGTTTTTCAAGGAACTCATTTACATGCTGTCCCTCCTACTGAAGCATGCAAAGTTTGTACCTGGGGTCTCGTCCTGGTGGTCCTTGGGATGAAGTCAGAAGTATTCCTCAGGTTGATCTTCTTTCTTTGACCCAGCTCCTTCACTCAGACCAGTCAAAACCAGCTTCTTTGGCTACCTTTCCCTTACGTTTGCCCAGCTCCGTTGTCCTGACTACCAAAATGTCAACATGTCCCACTGGTCTTTTTCTTTTGATTTTCCCCAAAGCCTAGGATACTTAATCTTCATGTGAAAGGCCTCTATTTACCCGATTCCTGATTTCACCTGAAACCGAAGATCCATTTTTACTTAACAGGGATTCCTTCCCCACTATATCCCCCTAGCTTTTCCCTTAAGCCCTCAGGCCCGAGAAGCTTTCAGTGCCAGTGCCAGCAGCCTCCAAACTCGGGAGAATGATGGGTGAATCAGGGCAGAGCTCGGAGGAGGGGCAGTGAGGAGACCCAGCACTCCATGGAGGGTCCGTAGCAGAAAGTCTGCATATTCTGCTGCAGCAGAACATTGCCTCTCTGCCACAGATTGCTGCACTCCTGTGTTTCACAGCACAGCTCTAAGCCCAGGTTTTTTGTTTGTTTGTTTGTTTGTTTGTTTTACAACTACATGTAACCTTGTCCACAATAACACCCAAGAGAAAGAGGGATTTCCCTGGTTAAGGTACTCACAGCATCAAGACTTCTTGCACATTCACTCCTCTGGTGTCTTCGGTAGCCTCTGGCTGCAAAGTTAAGGGAACAGCAGAGTAGCACCAAGCCCTGTCTTAACTCTCGTTTAGTGGTGATTACTGTTGTGTCATTGTAGCAGATGTAGAATTGCTATGGCATTCTCCTCTCCTTCTGTGTTGTCACCAGCAAGCTGATGAATCCAAAATATCCCGGTATTATCTTCCTGAAAGACCAGTACTGACCTGCATATTTTTTTTAATTTGTCCCAGTTTCTAGCAGTTTCTTCAAGGTTTCTTTGAATCAATGTGCATTTGCATTGTGAGGCTGTTTCTCACAACAAAAGGACATGGTCCTTGAACGTGGTCTTTGTGGTTTCTCTCTGACCCATTATTTGTTGCACAGAAGACCTGTTGCTGTTGCAGTTCCCTGGCACCTTTAGTTACCATGTCCTCTCAGCCAGTAATTTCTAGCGCAAATTTTGGGGCCGAAACAGCCAATAGCTAATTTTTATTTCCTCCTTTTGCAGACTGTGCACTAACCAAGCATGCAAAATAGCACTGAAACTCTGCAGATCCATGCAGTTCCTTTAATTTTCTTAACTGAACCAGTCAGAATTTCCTTTGTTTAATCCTTTCTGTTTACAGACTTTTTTTTCCCCCCTAATAATACTGCACAGATTCTCCGTGATTTGTAACAACCGTGTTCAGTAAATGCGCTCTGTCCAAGAGCTGTACTGCTTTGTATCTCTTCTGTCTTTTGAAGTGGGACAGAGTAAGACTGAGGAGCTGCACAGATGATAACTTTAAATGTTGTCAACAAATTTTTGCATGTTGCTACATTATACTGCAGTCTTTTAACCTGATAATTTCCTGAATGTACTGAAGTGTACGTGTAACTTTTGACAAATAACAGATGATCATACAAATTCTGGTGTTTCAATGACATACTGTGAGGAATAACAGCGCAGAGGAGGAATTAGGAGGAAATCTTTTCATGGGAGGCAGCCATGCTGGGATGATGCATTCACCTTAAAGGGAAAAGGAGAAAATACTACAGGCACGTTCTATGACCATCGTTCTAGTAGGCAGAGAGGAAGTAAAAATTCATTTGGGTTGAGGTCCAGCAAACCAACTTAATTTTGGGCAGAAAACTGTCAGCAGGACAGTAACAGATATTATCAATAGACAAGAAACATTTCAGCTCGGCTATAACCAACAATGTGGAGGGCAGGCAGTGGGCTAAGATAGAATTGATGAACTGGAAGATGTGTTCTGCTTGTGCTGGATAAAGGATACAGTGGAACATTAACTCAGGTCTCTGGAAGTACCAAGATGCTTGAATGCTGTAAAGTTCCTGAAAAGTACACCAAATCTGAGAGCAGTTGCTGCTCATAAACCACTAGCAATTCTCAGCAGAAGGCAGTCAACTTTTCTGTTGAGTGTATTTCTCAGGCTTAATGCATGTATCCTGAAAAAAAATATGGAACATAGGGATGAAGTAGAAAATACAGCAGAACCTTGCAGGATCTGGAGAAATCAGAAAAAAAAGCCAAAGAAATAAGCTTCTTTCTGAGGATTTCAGAGCTATGGTTCATTTGTTTGTTTGTTTTTTTGCACCCTACTGTCACACTTCACACTGACTGTAACAGGACTCATGAAGTACAAATAAATGTTATATATAAAATGTTGTATTCTGTTTTCTACATTTCTCTCTCTTATGCACCTCTCTGAGATATTTTCCTCAGAGCTTCTCAGTTCGGTGGTTGAGGGGTGTTTATTGCTAGTACATTCTACTCTCATTTCTTCATACAGAAGGCATTGCCCAGACAGAAGGAAAAGTCATGCAAGTGAGAAACAAAAGAAAGATTTTTCCAAAGAGCTAGAAAGTCTCACTGCTTAAAAACCTTGCAAAATAGGAAAGAATTACCTGGCAAAGCTGCTATGCTTTAAATTTCCAGGTTACTACTTCAGCCTTTGTATAAGTTATCCCTCTAGAGGCCAGCAAAGTATCAAAAACCAGTTGCTGTGAATTAGACTGTAATACTACAGTAGAACCAACTCTTACCCAATTATTAACATTTAAAATTCCTTCCAGCTGTCCAAAGGCTGCCTTTTGTACTCAGACTGAACTGCTCCACAATTACAGTAAGAACATAAAGAGTATGCTACAGTATTACATTTATTATGGTCTAAATTTTGTGTGTACGATCACAGATGCTAGTACAGAGTACTCACTAAAACATATACTGCCCTCATTCATGAAGGTAATATATGCTGCTTTAAGAAGCATGTTTGAGATTAGCACATACTGAGGTGAAACTGTATTGTGGATAGAAACAAGATTGGGACACTACTATACTCTGGCATTGATTTGCTTGCCTCTGAATTTCATGTCTTGGTCTTTCATCTGTAAAATAGTTACAGCATACAGCTGATCTGAGAGAAACATGTCCTGCCTCACAGAAGTGGTGCAAAGATTAACTACTCTAATCAATATGCAGAACAACCTCAATAAAAAGTGCAATGGGAATGCAAATCAATGTAAGATTTGGCAAAAGAAAAAGGCATACTCATGCCTTAGTTTTAGGGAAGAACATGCATGCTGACCTAATGTTTTCATTTGGAGCAGGTCTTACTTCAAGGATTGATCCTTCAGCCCTCACACAGCCTCATTCCTACAGAAGTTTGCTTGAGGAAGGCCTTGAGATTCAGTTCTGTGTGTTTTGTCTCAGTGCCAGGAAATACTATCCTTTTAATTAGTAGGTCCATTTCTTTGATAAGTGTTGAAGTGGGTTCACTGCAATTCCATCTCTTCAGTTGTCATCCAGCACGGGGGAGGCTAGGAAAAGCGAAGCAAGCACTGAATATTTCCGTCATTTTTAAAAAGTGGTAATTTACAGACACGACTTCTGTGGGTGGCCTGATGGATGGATGGATAGACAGACGGAAGAGGGAGTTTCCTTTATGGGATTCCAATAATTGGTATGTGGTTTACATTCCATTCATCTGAAGGCCTCTGATTTTAATCAGAAACAGGCTTGGGCTACTAAACTACCTCTAGTGTTCAAAACATGCCCTGTTTTTAGCCAGTGACTTTTCTCACATCCATCTTTTCTCTGACACCAACAGGCCCCAAAGAGTAATGTGGTCTTTTACCACCAAGAATTGTATTTCAGGTCTGATAATAGGAGCTGGTTCAGAGCCTTCTTCCTGGCAGAGGTTTTCTGATTGCTTGCTTCATAAGTAGGAACACTTCATAGTGCAGCACTGACATTGAATTCATGAAGATATTTTTTCTCCTTTTCTTATCCTAGGCTCATCCAGCTCTGGGAAAACCTTGTCTGGACAGTGTCATGGAGGTTTGGCAGCACAGCTTGGTCTTAATAGCCAGACACTAATACAGACAACTGTCAAGAAAAGTCCCATATTCAGCAGCTGAACTTTCTATGCATTAAGCACAAATGAATGAGGGGCTAACACCTTGTCCAGAACTAGTCAGACTAAACAAACAACAACACAAGATGAATTTCAGCTTCAGAGCTAGTGAAAATGTGGAGAACTTCCACATCAACTGCTGCTGTCTGAGACCAGGGTAAACACCCAATTACTTTTATACCGCACTGCAGTACTATACTATTCAGAACACTATTTGTACCATTTGTGATTGGTCTGTGGTAAACCTTAAACATTTATTTGGACCCTGCCTTTCCCCTCCATCTAGCTTATTAATTTTTACACATCTGTTTAGCCTTAAGTATTAATTAGATATTTTCTGAGTTTGCATTTACTAGCCTGTCTAGGTCAGAACTGCACGGACTTTGGAGATATATGTACCAAGTGCTTCAGGTCTCCTGTTCAGTGCTCCTTGCTTGGACAGCCAACAAACACTGTAGAAGATGTGCTGCAGTATGACAAACTGTCTAACAAAGGAAGAGGAGCTTTGCAGTTCAGGGCTCTGGCATCTCTGCTCCAGTAAACATGCTGTTTATTCACTCATGCCTCAGTTTCCCCTTGGGGTGAAGATAACTGGAGATGGATGAGGATCAGACACAAAAGGGAAGGCTAAGCCCACCCTCTGCCTCCCACTGGGCAGCTCTGTGCTGTGGCTACAGACAAGTACTGCACAGTGTTACTTGTTCTTTCTTGTTTGCCACATCCTGTGAAGCCAGTAGACATGGCTTTGGCAGTTCATCATTTTTCAGCCTGCACTGGGAAAGTAAGAACTGTTGATATTTGGAAGGAAATAAAAACATCAAGCACCTTTCCTTCTCCCTTGTTCTTCAACAGCCTTTTTACATGCATTTCTCTACTGTTTATTCAGGAAATGAGACCATTGGGACAGTCTTGTTCAATGAGTAACATAATGGATCTCTGATATAGGTTACTAGCAGTCACTTAGCAATCTCTAACAAGTCAAGACATTAGCACTGGCAGGTGAGAAATATTCAGAGTTGCTCTTTGGATTGCAAAAGTCTTAGCAAAATCCTCCACCCAGTCAAGTATTTCCCCACTCAGGCCATAGTGCAACAAGATTTCTCTCCAGCAAAGGTTTTTGCCCTGCACCCTGCTTTAAGAGGTGAGTCTCCATCCTGTTCAAGTCAAGAAGGCAGCAGAGAATATCATAGAATGACTTGGTTTGGAGAGAACCTCAAAGCATCCACCTCTCCTGCTATGATCAGGGACACCCTCCACTAGACCAGGTTGCCCAAGGCCCCATCCAGCCTTCTGTTGTATCAACTGCGTATACTCAGCTCCACCTTTGTCACTGGATGCCTTAATCAAAATACATTACAATGTTTTGCCCTGCACTTTTCACAGTTCCTGATCTCAGTCCTCAAGATCATAATCTGAGGATTCACTTTGAAAGAGATTTTTCCAACTTTCTTCAGACAGATAATGCGGTTATTTCTATAAAAATGAGCTGAGCAGTGGTGTTAGTAGCACTGTTGATTTAGAGTAAATCTATCAAGATCAGTGATTGATAGTCTACAGGACTGAAAACAGAATTTGCAGCCTTGAAGTGGCTAAATCACTTCCAATTAGATTAATAGTAACATTTCGTAAGGCTCTGTGTTGTTGTCCTGTCATTTAGGTTTCACTCACCCATACCTTCTGGTTTGGTTCATTAGCACTGCAACTGCTTTTTTTTTTTTTTTTTTTTTCCTGCCATGAGAGAAACCATCATTTATTTTGGATGCTGAGATTCAGCACTGAGGTAGTCTTTGGTACAATTGCCTTTTTTCTGCTGAACACCTGTTGTTTTCCAGGGGTAGCACCATTTACTGACATTGGACGCCAAAACAGCCTGATATAAGGAGTCTTTGGATTTGTCTTTTTAGGTGTGACTATAGTGGATTTGCCCAAAATTTGATTAGGGGAAGGTGAAATCCTGAAAAAAACTATCACCAGCACACTACAGGCAACTATAAGCAGTACACCCAGTTCATTCAGCCATCCCACAGTTCTCTCCCTGGGCTGATCAGACAGACAGCATCTTTACACATCATGAACAATAATCCAGGCTTTAATGTTAATTATGGTGTGACCACACAAACTTCTGCATTTTTTCCCCTTCTCTTCCCTTGGTTGGCTACAACTGTTCAAGTGTTGCTGAAGGTTATTATGTTTAAGTATTAAAAAAATGCTTATCTAAATAAGTTAGCTTATTTGCTTTTGCTGATAGTAGCAGTCCACCCACAGAGACCTTTCAAATCTCTTCAGTGTTTTGGAAAGCGGATAAAGGACTTATTCAATGACGTGTAAGTTATGCCTGAGCCAGGAATGAAGCGTGCATTTCATGAAATGAGAAATAACCTCAGACCACACACAGAGTGTAATTTCTGAACTTCAACTTCTGCTCTCTTCCCCTTGTCTCTGAACACACATACACACTCCTGCTAAAAAGCAAGATGATGACTGACATTCCAAATCCTTTAAGCATTCTTCTACAGCTAACAACAGGCGGAGGTTTTCAGAGCTTAGGTGGCTCATTATTAGCAATAAGCTGATGAAAAAATGGATTGCTACAGTATGTGCATGCCATGCCAAAAAGAAATAGTGAAAAGCCTATGCCATCTAAACACAGCTTTCTGGAGGAGAAACGGCTGATGCAAACATCTTAAAGCTATTTTTACTGCACAGGGAGATGACAGGAAAGCCCTCCCCACAATTTTGCTAAAGAATAATGTTGATTCTGACATGGCTTGTTTAGTTAAGCTAAAACCAGTGAGTGTTTCAAATATTACTTTCCACTGTAATCCAGTGAAGTAAAACAGACAAAGTTTATTGCATACAAAAATGGCTCACATCCTTTACTCTCCCAAGCACAAGGAAGGTGCTCACATGGCTGATGAGAACAAACTACATGCAGAGTAGGCAAAGGGCAAACTTTTCCACAGCTGTTACTCTATTGCTATAATATCATCTCCCAAGTTTAAATTTGGGTCCTGAAGCAAGTGCACTTAACCATGAACACACTGGCCAAACCCTGCTCAGTTCTCCTGAAATATGCTGGCCTGAAGGAAGCAGCTTCACTGTGGCCAGGTAGGGAATTCTGGTGCTTTATAACTGCAGCATGTCTCCTAAACTGCAGAGCTTAAAGAGAGTCAGGAGAAGTGCTTACAGATCAACTTCTGTCTCTCATCACTGTGCACCTTATCAGCAACACCAGAATCCAATATATCCTCCGGTATCTGCTCTATTGTTGTGACACAACACTATCTGTATGCTGCTTATGTGTACAAATGTATGCATATAATGTATTTCTTACTGTTACTTCCACCAACAGTTCAACTTTCCATTATAGGACCCTGCTTTCAGTTGTTTATAACTTTGTCAAACTCCAAATGCTCAAGCTGAAATATTTCTTGCTGGGTGACTGCGTCAGGCTTAAATTTTTTTCTGGTGAGTTTAAACTAAAATAGTGCAGCTGTTCTGAATATGGAGTTAAAGTAGAGCAATCATCTCCTTCTTCCCCACTTGGTGTTTGTTTTGTTTTGATCACTTTTAATCACAAAACTACTGTGAAGCTATTTTCTCTGCGTACTTTAGGAGAAACACTGAGAGTGGGAAGAGAGGTTTCCCTGCTGTAAAAGGGGACTGTCAGGGCCATACCTGATACCAGCCTCTGGAAAATCTGCCAAATTTTGGTCAAGATAAAAAGCTCTAAAACCTGTGCCTTGCCCATGATCCAAATAAGCTTCCTAGAGAGTAGTATCATTATTTTTCATATACTTCTCTTAAAATTGACCTTCCACACTTCCTCCATGTCTACCGCCAGACATCCCTCCAACAAATCAGCTCAATGTGCTTTCAATTAGAAGATGTATAGGGTAGTTTGGGACTTTTTATGCAATTTCTAGTTCTGACTCCAGGAGCTGCTGTGGCACCAGCACTAAGCAGATAAATTCTGCCAATTGTACCATCAATACCCATTGGTGGTACTCATGCTATGTATTTCAGAAAGCTGGTTAACTTGGAAACAAACTGATGTGCTTGGGGTAACAAAAAAGAAATGGAAAAGCATGGAAGACGCAAAGGGACTGATGCAACAGAAGTGCAGAACAGTCAGGAGATGATGCATTGCATTTTAAATACACAGTGCAATCTCTCCAGATTGTAGAATAGAAACAATAATTCACAAATCTCAGCACTCCTTTGTTTCCAGCTAGTATCCATGACATCTAGCAATTAAATACTTTTTTTCCTGTGGGTGGTTGGTCCATAGAAGAGACTGCAACCCACTAGTTACTGCTACTAGCCATTCAATTTGGACAAATGGCAAAAAATGTGATTCTAAATGTTAATGATGATTCATGGTGGAATCACTTGTGTCTGAGTAATTGAATTGCTTTTCTGTTTTGTTTTTTCCTTAGAACTAAAAAAAAAAAAAAAAGAATCACATTGTCAAAAACGTTCAAAAGCATTCATGCAAAATGTTGTATATGCATTACAGCACAACCTCAAGTGTATTCTCACTGATGCTACATTTTTTTTCCGGAGGCCATCACCCTTGATATTTGCACAGAACAAGTTCCTATGAAAAAAAAAGCTTTTTCTTTCTTTCCCTTTCAGATTTGCAACTCTTCTGTATGAACAGTGCCAGAACAAAGCCAAGGATGAAGAAATTCCAGTTTGAACCTCCAGATCATCTGCAGACTCCATGGCTGTGAAGAGGCCACAGTTGCAGAGTAGCTTCCATCTCAGCTCATCTGAGCCAAGCTACTAGGTGACTGTAAGCTCTTCTTCATCTCTTGTCACTGCTGCCCGTCCCAGCTGCGTGTGCTGCTTCAGCATTACTGTAAGGCCTACAGCTTTTTTTTTTTCAGATACTCTCATTATATTTAGTAAACTAGTTTGTTCCCCCTCTGATCATTGCCACTGTTCTTTTCTTTAATTAGAAGAGATGACAGTCACCTAGTAGCTTTGTCCCTCTGCCCCACTCATTATGGAACTGGGCTGAACCAGCCTGTAAACTGTTGACATTCTTGATTGAGAATGTGGGCAACAGTCTGTTTTCTAGTTTTTTAGAACGAATCCCTCTCTGCTCTCAGAGAGCTTTGTTAAGGAACTTTATCAGAGCTTCAGGTTTCTGTCCTGGAAAACTTGACCTTGAAAGTCTAGGCAAACTGCCAATACTTTGGAATATTTGTAAACTTTGAGCTCTTCTACCTTCCTACTGAAAAAAAAAAAAAAGAAAAAGAAAAAAAAATGCTTTCTCTTGTAAAACTGCTTTTCAAGGGACTGCATGCCATTGTTTTTTCTTTTTTGATGCTCAAAACATACTGGGCCTTAATTAAGTTTGCCACTTTGCTCTATGGAGCTATAGGTATATGTAGTCAATTGAAAACACTGTTAGAAATGCCTACCTGGTACCTGCATACAAAGTGGCATACAACTCCAGAGGGAGCAGCTAATTTTACATAATTTGTTGTTTTTAAGTATGCTCCCCGTCTCTCCTTTGAATCCTTTATGCAGTTTTTGAATGCCCATTTGATCGCACTGTTAATCTCCCTGAATATGCAGTTTTTGAATGCCCATCTGATCGCACTGTTAATCTCCCTGAATGTATTTTTCATTATTTTACTTATCTCACTCAGTATCTGGATTTATAATATTCTGAGGAAGTCTTCCCCAGAACCAGAGAATACTGAGTGGCAGGGAGTGTGGAGAGTCTTGGGAGGGACTTTAAAGAGATGGACATCTTCGGTGCCATTGGGCTTTACTCCTGAACACCTAAAAAACCCTGAGAGCTTAAACAGATATTTGAGACAAGAGTGTTGCAACTCGGGCAGATCTCAGGAGGCACAAATGATTTGGAGCCTGGCTAATGCTTATCAGGCCTTATTCAGTACTATCCCAGAGAGGGAGAACGTTTTTGAAATTGACAGAGGGTGCCTCAAAGCTGAAAGCGAGTCTCAGGGAGACAGTACAAGATGAGCAAGAGAGTCTCCAAGCTGAGAAGGAGAATCTCCGGGCCAAGCAAGAGAGTCTCCTAGTTGAGAGAAAAGACCTCCAATTTCCTCCTCCGGTCTGAGAGAGACACCCTCCAAAACAAGAGAGACTCCTTGCAATCCAAATTTGACAACCTTCAATTGCAACAAGACACCCTCTAGTCCGAGCGAGACGCCCTCCGGTCTGAGAGGGACATCCTCAAGTCCGAACGGGATGGACTCTGAACTGAGCAAGATGCCTTCCAGCATGCAAACTTCAGTCTCCAAACTGAAATAAACAGAATTCAGTCTCATCAAGCCACGCTCGTGTATGAACTAAATACCCTCATAATCGAGCGAGATGGACTCCGAGCCAAGTTGGAGAGTGAGAGCATTGGAACAAACCAACCTGATCAACCACAGGAGGCACCAGATTCAATGTCAATTGCGCCTGTAAGAGGACGGAAAAAGAAATGAATTTTGACTCAGAACAGAAGAAAGAGGAGGAGGGTGAAGTAGAAGAAGCAGTCAATGTAAGAGAAGAGGAGGAAAGAAGTCCAGAGGAGTGGCTTCGAGATCCAGGGAAAGCACCCCTGAGTCCAGGTGAGTGGCCCTCAGTAAGACCGTGGTCACCAACACCAAGGAGGGCAAGAAGTTCTGAAGGAGTAGGAGGTGAGCAAGACATTGTAACTACTGTTGATCGATCTCTGAAAATGAATGAAATTCGAGGCCTAAAGAAAAGACTTTTCATGACACCTGAATGAGCCTATTGTCACCTGGTTACTTCGATGCTGGGACAATGGGGCCAACAGTGTGTGGCTAGATGGTAGAGAATCTCGCCAACTGGGTGGCATTGCTAGGGACTTGGCCATTGACAGGGGTATTAGTACATGCCAGAATGGGTCCTTCACCCTCTGGAAGTGGATGTTGTTAGCTGAAAGAGAAAGATACTCCTTCCAAGATGATCTGATGCCTGAGAAAAAGAAATGGACTGATATGGAAAAAGGTATCTGTTATTTGAGAGAATACGCCGTAGTGGAAATGTTACACGGCCCCAACTTTGTCCCTGATGAGCCAGATCAAGAGCATGGACCTGAGAGAGTCAGGTGTACACCAAATATGTGGCGTACTTTCACTAAGACTGCAACAGAAAGGTATGCCAGTACATTTGCAGCAGTGTATGGCAGAGGGGAAAGAAGACCCCTTGTAAATGACCTGGTTAATAGGCTTCAAGACTTTGAGTTACATTTAACCCCTCTACGAGCTTGTGTTTCAGCCATCACAAAGGTAGCTGAAAAAACAGACAGAATGGAGAGCAAACAAGAAGATATAATGGACCAACTGTCCACCATGCTTAATGCTGATGGATCCTTGGTGGTACCAGATACATCTGATGAGGACCAGAATTCCCAAAACTGCCTACTGGAAAAGCTGATCAACTTGGTTTCCTCCCAAACTGCATCATCCAACATCTCAGCCATCAAAAGGAGACATCCTCCTGCTCGGGCAAATGACAACAGTAAGACTACATCATGTCTTGCCTTGTGGCACTACCTGTGTGACCATGGGGAGGATATGAAGAAGTGGGATAATCAGCCCACTCCTGCACTTCAAGCACGAGTGAAAGAATTACTAGAAAGATCGACCACGAAGGTGGTCTCCAAAAGGGTGATTGCTCCAGTTGCTGTGAACAACCGACGTAACAAATAGAGGGGCCCTGCCCCAGCCGGGGGGGAAAGGGACAATGGAGTGTACTGGACTGTGTGGATTAGTTGGCCTGGCACATCATGACCACAGAAATATAATGCCTTGGTGGACACTGGTGCGCCCTAATGCCCTCGAGTCACCAAGGGACAAAATCAATTTGTATCCATGGAGTGACTGGGGTTTCCCAAGAGCTGACTATGGTTGGAGGCCGAAATAAGCCTCACTGGTAAAGACTGGCAGAAACACCTTATTGTAACTGGCCCAGGGGCTCCCTATATACTTGGTATCAGTTACCTCAGAATGGGATATTTTAAGGATCCCAAGGGGTATCGATGGGCCTTTGGAATAGCTGCTGTAGATACAGAGGCTGTTAACCAGTTGTCTGTTTTGCCTGGCCTGTTGGAAGATCCATCTGTTGTGGGGCTGCTACAAGTAAAAGAGCAGCGGGTACCGATTGCTACAAAAACGGTGCACAGACAGCAGTACCGCACCAACAGGGATTCCTTGCTCCCCAATCATGAGTTAATTTGTCAACTGGAGAGTCAGGCAGTGATTAGTAAAACTCACTCACCTTTTAATAGCCCCATATGGCCGGTGCGTAAAGCCAGTGGAGAATGGAGGCTGACAGTAGACTACCGTGGCCTGAATGAGGTCACACCCCCACTGAGAGCTGCTGTGCTGGACTTGCTAGAACTCCAGTACGAACTGGAATCAAAAGCAGCCAAATGGTATGCCACTATTGACATTGCCAATGCCTTCTTTTCCATTCATTTGGCCATGGAATGCTGGCCACAGTTTGCCTTCACCTGGAGAGGCATTCAGTATACCTGGAATTGTTTGCCCCAGGGGTGGAAACACAGCCCAACCATTCGCCATGGGTTGATCCAGACTGCACTGGAACAGGGCAGTGCTCCTGAGCACTTACAGTACATCGATGACAATATTGTGAGGGGCAATACAGAAAGGGAAGTTTTTGAGAAAGGAGAACAAATAATCCAGATCCTTCTAAGTGCTGGCTTCGCTATTAAGCAAAGCAAAGTGAAAGGACCTGCTTAGGAAATTCAGTTCCTAGGAATAAACTGGCAGGATGGACATCGTCACATCCCAACAGGTGTGACTGACAAAATCACTGCTATGTCTCTGCCCACTAATAAGAAAGAGACACAATCATTTCTTGGCATAGTGGGCTTTTGGAGGATGCATGTTCCAAACTGCAGCCTCATTGTAAGCCCCCTTTATCAGGTGACGCAGAAGAATGATTTTACACGGGGTCCTGAGCAGTAGCAGGCTTTTGAACAGATTAAACAGGAGATGGCCTGTGTGTGGCCCTGGGGCCAGTACAGACAGGGCAGGACATAAAGAACATCCTCTACACTGCTGCGGGAGAGAAAGGTCCCACGTGGAGTCTGTGGCAAAGAGCCTCAGGAGAGACCCAAGGCCGACCCCTGGGATTCTGGAAGGAGATCCAGGAGATCCTGGAAGCATATGAGGGGGTTCAGGCTGCTTCTGAAGTAATCGGCACTGAAACGCGGCTCCTTCTGGCACCTCGACTGCCAGTGCTGAACTGGATGCTTAAAGGAAAGGTCCCCTCCACCCATCATGCTGCTGATGCCACTTGGAGTAAATGGATTGCACTGATCACACAGTGAGCGCGGATGGGGATCCTCAGCCATGCAGGAATCTTAGAGGTGATCATGGACTGGCCTGAAAGCAAAAAGTTCAGCACATCACCAGCAGAAGAGGTGTCACGTGCTAAAGAGGCCCTGCCATGTAATGAATTACCAGAAGATGAAAAGAACTTTGCCCTGTTCGCAGATGGATTGTGTCATATTGTGGGGAGGCATCACAGATGGAAAGCTGCTGTGTGGAGCCCCACACAAGTTGCAGAGGCCACCAAAGGAAGAGGAGAATCAAGTCAATTTGCAGAGGTAAAGGCTGTCCAGCTGGCCTTAGATGTTGCTGAACGGGAGAGGTGGCCAATGCTTCATCTTTATACCGACTCATGGATGGTGGCAAATGCTCTATGGGGATGGTTACAACAGTGGGAACAAAACAGCTGGCAATGGAAAGGTAAACCAATTTGGGCTGCTGAACTGTGGAAGGACATTGCTGCCTGAACAAAGAATATGGTTATAAAGGTGCGTCACGTAGATGCCCATGTACCCAAGAGTCGGGCTACTGAAGAACAGCAGAATAACCATCAAGTAGACTGAATTGAGGTGGCTCAAATAGACCTGGACTGCCAGAACAAGGAAGAGCTATTTCTAGCTTGGTGGGCCCATGAGACCTTGGGCCATCAAGGAAGAGATGCAACAGATAAGTGGGCTAGAGACCGAGGGGTGGACTTAACTATGGATACTATCACACAGGTTATTCATGACTGTGAAACATGCGCCACAATTAAACAAGCCAAGAGGATGAAACCTCTCTGGGGGGAAGGGTGATGGCAAAAGTATAAATATGGGGAGGTATGGCAGGTTGATTATATCACTTGCCGTGATCTCGCAATGGTAAGGATTATGTGCTTACCATGGTGGAGGCAACCACTGGGTGTCTTGAAACATGTGCTCATGCTACCACCTGAAACACCATATTGGATCTGGAGAGGCAAATCCTGTGGTGACATGGCACCCCGGAAAGAATTGAGTCAGAGCACAGACAGTCATTGTTGGTGGTGCAGAGTCTGGTTGGAGACCTGTAACTAGCGGTGTTCCCCAGGGGTTGGTGCTGGGTCTGGTCTTGTTCAACATCTTCATCAGTGACCTTGATAAGGGGATAGTAGCCACCCTCAGCAAGTTTGCTGATGATACAAAGTTGGGAGGATTGGCTGACACGCCTGAAGGCTGTGCTGCCATTCAGCAAGACCTGGACAGGCTGGAGAGCTGGGCAGTAAGAAACAGGATGAGGTTTAACAAAAGCAAGTGTCAAGTCTTGCACCTAGGGAGGAATAATTGCATGCACCAGTACAAGTAGGGGGATGACCTGCTGGAGAGGAGCTCTGCAGAGAGGGACCTGGGCGTCCTGGTGGGTGACAGGTTAGCCATTAGCCAGCAGTGTGCCCTCGTGACCAAAAAGGCCAATGGCATTCTGGGGTGCATTAAAAAGAGCGTGGCCAGCAGGTCAAGGAAGGTGATCCTCTCCCTCTACTCTGCCCTGGTAAGGCCTCATCTGGAGTACTGTGTCCAGTTCTGGGCTCCCCAGTACAAAAAAAAAGACGGGGATCTCTTGGAAAGAATCCAGCGGAGGGCCACAAAGATGGTGAAGGGCCTGGAGCATCTCCCCTATGAGGAACAACTAAGTGATCTGGGTCTCTTCAGCCCTGAGAAAAGAAGACTAAGAGGGGACCTGATCCAGGTCTATAAATATCTAAGATGGGGGCAAAATGGCAAGGCCAGAGTCTTTTCAGCAGTGTGTGGGGACAGGACAAGGGGAAATGGGACGAAGCTAGGGCATAGGAAGTTCTGCTCGAATGTGCACAAGAACTTCTTTAAGGTGAGGGTGACGGAGCACTGGGACAGGCTGCCCAGGGGGGTTGTGGAGTCTCCTTCTCTGGAGATATTCAAGATCTGCCTGGATGCCTACCTGTGCTACCTGGTGTAGGGAACCCGCTTTGGCAGGGGGTTAGACTCAATGATCTCTGGAGGTCCCTTCCAACCCCCACGATTCTGTGATTCTGTGATAATGGGACTCATTTCAAAAATTCACTTGTGGATACCTGGGCCAGAGAACATGACATCGAGTGGGTTTACCACATCCCCTATCGTGCACCAGCCTCTGGTAAGATCGAACACTACAACGGGTTGTTAAAAACCATGTTGAAAGCAATGGGAGGCGAAACATTTAAGCACTGGGAGAAGCATTTGGCAGAAGCCACCTGGCTGGTCAACACCAGAGGATCGGTCAGTTGAGATGGTCCTACACAATCCAGCTCCCTACGTACTGTAGAGGGAGTTAAGGTCCCCGTGGTACATGTAAAAAGCACGTTGGGAAAAGCAGTCTGGGTTCTTCCAGATTCCGGAAAGGGCAAACTTCTCCATGGAACTGTTTTCGCAGAGGGACCTGGGTCCACCTGGTGGGTGATGATGGAGAAAAATGGGGATGTACAGTGTGTACCACAAGGGAATTTGATGCTGGGAGAGTGCAGTTAGTAATTCTATGTGTGTGTCTAATGCTTGTTAATTACGGTTTGCTCAATATATATTAAGCATGATGTGATGATGTGGAATAAGGGGTGGAATGTCATGGTTTTATGGTCATCGGTATTCCACCTCATAACATCATGTAGTGCACTGGGAATTAAAGTGCTAATGTCCCAGTTCAACATACCGAAGAGAAGAAACTATGTTCCCCAGAAGACTGTTCGCTGTGCTGATATCATTCCTGCACAGGGGGGAACGCATATAAGGCATTGTCGGGTCATCTGACCTTCCTTTCGCTTTCCTTCATCGCTCTTCTTCATCTCTCCTCACTGCTGCCCGTCCCAACTGCGCATGCTGCTTCAGCATTACTGTAAGGCCTACGGCTTTTTTTTTTTTTTCCGGATAGTCTCTCTCATTATATTTAGTGAATTAATTTATTCCACCTCAGATCACTGCCACTGTTCTTTTCTATAATTATTTTGGGGTCCCCTGTTTCCCTTTTCCGGAGGCGTGGATTTTGCAAAGTCCCTCTGCCCCACTAGTCACAGAACTGGGCTGAACCAGACCGTAAACCGTTGACACAGTGACATGCTTAACTCAATTAAGAAACTCAATTAAGATGATCTTCTGTGTTTAAAACTCAGATAATCTGAGTTGGAACAATATTCTTAGAACATATTTAAGAAAAAAAAAGGTATTTTGCTCTAGGAAACTTGTACAGAGCACAGACAAAACAGAGTTTTTAGACTTTAGCCAGAATTTGGCAGGTTTTTAGAAGGTTGGTACCAGACATGGCCCAGAGAGTTTGATCACTTAGAGTAAGGAAATCCCTCTTCCCATCCTTTGTATCTTCCCCAAAGAATACAGTCAAACTACTCCTCAGTACTTCCTTCAAGTACAGGACTGTTAAATCTCAAGCAGTATATTGTAATTCAGTAATATATATGAGCAGCTACAAAACCATGAGGGTGCACAGAAGCATGAGGAGTCTAGGCTGTTCTGCGCCAATACAATTTCTGCATGTAGAACAGGAAGGAAAATCCAGTTTCACACCTGAACCTACTGTGGGCATGGTAAGGCCAAAGAAGAAAAGAAAGTTCTACATAAAAAAATTTTCTCAGAGGTACATAAATTATATTCCCAATTAGACCACAGTACGAATTTGTTTTCTTTGCCATTGAATTATAAATCAAGACAATCAGTAACTGTGCTGGAACTTCCATCAGAGCCTTAATCACAGAGAGGCCAGTGCTGCCTACAGTTGTGAGCATTTATCTCAAACATAAATGTACATCTTGTATTAGTTTTTAAAGTAATTGGCATAGAATGATTTTCAGAGTAATACAGATCATGTTTACTTGAATGTCCATTTGATGGAGACAACTTAGTATCAAATCATAGGGGAAGGAAATCCCTTTAGCATAAACAGTTCTGGTGAAGTAAAACACAGATTCATTCTGAGTTGAGCTGATATTTGTTTAGCATCTGAACTATCCACATTGCTTCACCATTGTCTTTAAGGAAAGCAGTGGTAGGGATTGCTAGTGTTAATATCAAGCATATTACCAATGTTTAGCCACTGATTCATGTTACTGTGGACTGGGGCAAATTCTCATGTAATTATGCTGTGTGTGTGTGTTTTCAGAAAACAATGCTTTAGAGCAGAAGGCCTGCACATGTTCCAATTTGTGTAAATTATTGGGTGTGCAATCTTGAGTCACACTGTGTGTAGACCCACAGACACATGGGCAGACTGACCGCTTGATTCCATCCTCTCAGCTCAAGAAAATGAAAAGAACTCTCAAGTATAATGCATATAGGGAATGCTTACATAAACTACTTCTTTCATTTTGGAATAGAGTCTTCATTTGATCTTCGGAAAAAAGGCAGTTTACCCTTTTGAATGCTAAGTAAACAAACACTGGGATGCCAACTGAACAACTCTGAAGCCAACCAATCATTTTATTTTGATGCACTTCCCTCTGCTTTTAGAATCAACTTCTGTGCAAAATCACACACAAGATACAGATAGCATGGCAAGGATACTCCACGCATGATCTATAGGAAAAAGTGTGTATGTACAGAATGATCTGAAACTCTGTCTACCTCTCTCATTTGCTCAAACTATGCAGATGTCCTATTTAGGTCTCAGAAACTGAATTGCATGAATAACCTTCAGTTGTCTTAATGAGTGAGTTATCTTAATCAGTCAAGTAGATTCTGGTATAAAGGCTACTTACACCATCGTAACTCTTTTTTCTACAGGGTACATTGAGCCAAGCTGTACTGAATCATAGAATGGCAAATGGAAGGAGAACAAGTTTTCATAAGAATATTACCTCATTTGTTGCATAAGCTGGAAGGTATGCAGTGAATAAAATATGCACAGCACTGTTGGAGCAGAAAAAGACTTAATAGCAACGGCAGTAAAATGCTTCTTTGGAAGCACAGAATCCTCTCCTGCAGATTCTGAAGCATGTAACTTAAGGGTTTTTTTTTTTCATATGTAGTAACTGTATTCTCGTCTTTGCAGTATCTAGTGATAATTTTTTAATCATCTGTGATTGATTATGTTTTAATCATTTCCATTCCCTCCAATATATGCTGCTCTCTGCTGCTGAAGCCATGGTGTTGGCAGCGTTATCTTTCAGTGCTTGAAGTCATGACCCAATAAAGCTGAGAAAACACCTTTTCAAATTACGTTATCGTGTTCATGAAATGTCTGTATGCACACCCTGACTTTCATAAACATACTCATTATCTGAAATTATACATACATCCTCCCCAAGATCTGTGTAGCACATGGCTGTTCCCAAATCTAGTTACAAGCATAGCTACAATTTGTAAAACGTGTTTAAGGTCCCAGCTACACTTAAAATCAGACCCAAGACACATACAGTATTTTTAAGTAAGTCTAGTGACAGTTTTGTAAACAGTTTGCTGGAAGAGCTGCATTTTGCTGCAGGCAGGGCTAGCTAAAATTTGCTGCTGCAGGCAGGGCTAGATTTCTTAGTATTTCACCAGCACCCTATTTTTTCCTCCGAAGAATTTCCTTTGAAGCCAATGGGAATCACTGATATCTTCTGTGTCAGGTCAGAGACTCAAAGCAAGACCCATAGGAGCCCTGCTGACCACAAGAGCAAGAAAACTGCCATAAAGACCATTAAAAAACTAGCCATCTACTTCCAGCTGAAAGTAAGGATGAAAAAGAACATCTTTACTGATGGACAGTAGGCTGAATATGAGCCAGCAGTGCGCCCTGGCAGCCAAGAAGGCCAATGGCATCCTGGCTTGTATCAGGAATGGTGTGGTGAGCAGGACTAGGGAAGTCATCCTGCCCCTGTACTCGGCATTGGTGAGGCCTCACCTCGAGTACTGTGTTCAGTTTTGGGCACCTCAGTACAGAAAGGACGTGGAGGTACTGGAGCAGGTCCAGAGAAGGGCAACGAGGCTAGTGAAGGGCTTGGAAAATCAGCCCTATGAGGAGAGGCTGAGGGAGCTGCAGCTGTTTACTCTGGGGAAGAGGCAGCTGAGGGGAGACCTTATTACTCTGTTCCAGTACCTGAAAGGTGCTTACAGAGAGAGCAGGGCTGGTCTCTTCTCAGTGGTGACAGGTGACAAGATGAAGGGAAATGGCCTCAAGTTGCACCAAGGTAAGTTTAGGTTGGACGTTAGGAAACACTTCTTTACAGAAAGGGTGGTTAAACATTGGAATAGGCTCCCCAGGAAGGTGGTTGAGTCACCGCCCCTGGATGTGTTTAAGAGTCGTTTAGATGTGGTGCTTGGAGATATGATTTAGCAGAGGGTTGTTAGAGTTAGGGTACTATGGTTAGGCTGCAGTTGGACTTGATGATCTTTGAGGTCCCTTCCAACCTGAGTGATTCTATGATTCTATGATTCTCTTTGTGGCATATTTACACAGAGATCAGGTGATAAAAAAGTCATTTCCTTATGTGAGGGGCCATTAAAATTTCCCATGCCCCACTTCAGACATGTAGGAACCTACGAGTGGAAGATGTACAAACCTCATTCTATCATAATCTAAAGCTATCTTTATTTTTATTTTTTATGATAGCTTCACATTCATCCTTTCAGAATTAATTCATCTTTTGAAAAATATACATCTTATTCATGACAAAAACATTTTATACTCACATTCCGAGAGCACTAAATTGCAGTATTTATGCATTATGTGATACTCCCTATTAAAATTAGTTGAATTTGCACATGAAACTGCAGAGTAACACAAATTTACTTCACAACATCATTACGTAGCTCAGTTTAATTACAGATATTAAAAAATACAACTAAACAGCATTTCCACAAATAAACAAATAAACTAACTGTACTTGGTGTGTATGTGAATAAAACATACACTTCAATGGAGGTTTTGGCATAAGCATTTTGTTGTCTTATAGATGAGAAACAATTTCCTCATTACTTAAAAACAACAACAACAACAAAAACCAAAATGACTTTTTTCTTATAGGAAATACAGAAATCAGTCCTATGTTTCATCCTCGTACCTGCATATTTCTTCTGCATGAAAGGTTGTCCTAAAAGTTAAATAGGAAGGGAAAAAGGGAAGAAATCTTGACTTAATCTGATATTGTCCTCCCCAGTATCCATTGATTTGAACGACAGAAAATCTAGTGGTGCTCAGGTGAGAATTCTCTAGCATCCTGATATTTACCAAAATCAACAAGATTATTTACCCTCGTCTGGCCCTCAGATTATTTTAGAAGCTACCAGCCATTCCCTCTGTCCTGAAAATAAGGCCAGTTGAATTTGTGCAATTTCCAATGGATACACATCTCTCCCAGACTCAGTGACCTCCCATATTGGTAGTCCTCATTAAGCAACCTATTACACTTAGTCTTAGAAAGCTGCCCCATTACCTAGTTTACCTTCAGTGTAGTTTAAGCCACCACCTCTTGTCCTTTTATGACAGATATGAAGGAATGATCATAGAATCAAAGAATCCAGCGTTTCTATGTGTTTAAAGGCCATAATCTGTATCTGTCTCATCTTTAGGATAAGAAGCAGCAATTTGCCTCATAAGCTTAAGAATGCTGATCTGTAAAGAAAATTAGTATTACTGCCAACAAAAAAGGCCCTAATTTATGCCCTACCCAGTAACATCAACAAGAAGGTCCAGATATTGTCTGTCTTTTGCTGACTTGAACATAATTTAAATGCACCAATGACTAACATTTTTATGGTTTATTTATTTTCTTAGATGAGATTTTTTTTTTTTTTTTAAACAGCTGCTCCAATTGACTATCTTGAATTTCATTTTGTATCTTAAATGCCATTGGGTATAATAAAACGGTAACATCACGAATTTAAGATGTGAGAAATGATAAAGGAATACATTTATCTTATTCACATTAGTTGCTTCTAAGGACCAAGCTTCTTAGTACTTTACCATGTATGTTAAATATTGAGTTGCTTGTTCCAGATAGCTAAGTCAGATTTCCCACTAAGTTTTTAGATGACTTCCACATAGCACATAGGTTAACTCAGGCAATAGCAAAGCCTATAACATCTTCCCATGACCTAAAGCAAAAGCTGATCCAGATGAAATTTAGCTTATTTTCCAATGGGCAGTCATCCAGACCACAAAAACCGCCACCATTCACATTCTGCTGCTGCACAGCTTAAGCGTCTAAGCTGTGCAATTAAAATTTTAAAATTTCATAACATTTACCATTTACATAAAACAACTTATAGAGTATACTCAAGGTAGATCTCCGCACTAATACAACAATAAATTTAAGATGTCAAAGCTTACAGGAATCAAAAATTAGGGTTAAGGTTTCCAGAGCAGCATGAAGTTCTGGCTTCTTTTGGCTGTATGTTATGATAATGTTATGCTGGCAGTGTAGTGTCTGGATGGAGGCCTGTAACTAGTGGCGTCCCCAAAGGGTCTGTGCTGGGTCCGGTCTTGTTCAACATCTTCATCAGCGACCTTGATGTGGCCACCCTCAGCAAGTTTGCTGATGATACGAAGTTGGGTGGATTGGCTGACACACCTGAAGGCTGTGCTGCCATTCAGCAAGACCTGGACAGGCTGGAGAGCTGGGCAGTAAGAAACAGGATGAGGTTTAACAAAACAAGTGTAGAGTCTTGCACCTAGGAAGAAACAGTTGCATGCACCAGTACAGGTAGGGGGATGACCTGCTGGAGAGGAGCTCTGCAGAGAGGGACCTGGGTGTCCTGGTGGATGACAGGTTGGCCATTAGCCAGCAGTGTGCCCTTGTGGCCGACAAGGCCAATGGCACACTGGGGTGTATAAAAAAGAGCCTTGCCAGCAGATTGAGGGAGGTGATCCTCCCCCTCTACTCTGCCCTGGTAAGGCCTCATCGGGAGTACTGTGTCCAGTTCTGGGCTCCCCAGTATAAAAAAGACAGGGATCTCTTGGAAAGAGTCCAGCGGAGGGCCACAAAGATGGTGAAGGGCCTGGAGCATCTCCCCTATGAGGAACGACTAAGTGAACTGGGTCTCTTCAGCCTTGAGAAAAGAAGGCTGAGAGGGGATTTGATCCAGGTTTATAAATACCTGAGGTGTGGGGGCCATAGAGGTGAAGCCCAACTCTTTTCAGTAGTGTGTGGGGACAGGACAAGGGGAAATGGGATGAAGCTAGGGCATAGGAAGTTCCGCACGAATGTGCGCAAGAACTTCTTTAAGGTGAGGGTGACGGAGCACTGGAACAGGCTGCCCAGGGGGGTTGTGGAATCTCCTTCTCTGGAGATATTCAAGACCCGCCTGGACGCCTACCTGTGCGACCTGCTGTAGGGAACCTGCTTTGGCAGGGGGGTTGGACTCGATGATCTCTAGAGGTCCCTTCCAACCCCTACAATTCCATGATTCTGTGATTCTGTGATATGGTACTCCTTCATATGATACCAGAGCATCAAAAAATGTGACAGACTTTTTAGCAAATGACAGACTATGTTACTTATCTTATAACCACTTCTACAATCTGTGAAAACATTTGGAGATTCTATTACAGACAGTCTCTTAGGAGTAAGATGACAACTTGTGGGCGTGTAAAACTCTTCTTTCTCTATATATACTGTACTACATGTTTTCAAAAATTTACACCATGGCCTCCTTTCTGAAATGTAGACCGTAGATCATGTATTGGAACAAAAGTAAGACCCAGTGGCTGGTTTTCCTTAAAGTACACCTTCAGAAGTATTAATAACATTTACAGAAATGCAAAATTTATGTTGTGCATTCAAAATACTCTTAGATCAAATTCCTCACTGCTTCAGTAGAACAAACAAGTGGAATGCTCAATGATGGAATGAGAAGAGTAGGGTACATCCTGTGTTCCACACCCTATATCATGACTGGATAAAAACCATCATGATACATCACATTCTATCATCATTCTATTTGATAACGCATGTGTTTGACACATACATCACAGATAATGTCTTGTGGTTGAACTTTCAATCCCAGTTTCATATACCCTTACTTTGAAGTACCGGGCTCTACAGCCCTACATACTACTAGTGAACTCTTGGGTAAAAAAGATGTTTAAAAAACTCAAAATAATTTTGCCTGAAAGTTGTGAGTGAAAAGTAATGATGTTCCAAGAAGTGTTAATTCTAGATAGCATGGTCATATACAAGGCCCATTTTGACTCGAGTGCGCCCTCAGCAAGTTCGCGGATGACACCAAATTGGGAGTGTGGATCTGCTTGAGGGTAGCAAGGCCCTACAGAGGGATCTGGATAGGCTGGTGAGCTGGGCCGAAGCCAACGGGATGAGGTTCAACAAGACCAAATGCCGGGTCCTGCACTTTGGCCACAACAACCCCAGGCGGCGCTATAGGCTTGGGGCAGAGTGGCTGGAGGACTGTGTTGAGGAAACAGACCTGGGGGTACTGATTGATGCTCGGCTGAACATGAGCCGACAGTGTGCCCAGGTGGCCAAGAAGGCCAACGGCATCCTGGCTTGCATCAAAAACAGTGTTACTAGCAGGAACAGGGAGGTAATTGTCCCCCTGTACTCGGCATTGGTGCGGCCGCACCTCGAGTACTGTGTTCAGTTTTGGGCACCTCACTGCAAGAAAGACATTGAGGCCCTGGAGTGTGTTCAGAGGAGAGCTACGAAGCTGGTGAGGGGTCTGGAGCACAGGCCTTATGAGGAGCGGCTGAGGGAGCTGGGATTGTTCAGCCTGGAGAAGAGGAGGCTCAGGGGAGATGTTATAGCTCTCTATAACTTCCTGAAGGGAGGTTGTAGTGAGCTGGGGGTCGGCCTCTTCTCTCATGTAATCAGTGATAGAACTAGAGGGAATGGTTTCAAGCTGTGCCAGGGGAGGTTCAGGCTGGACATTAGGAAGCATTACTTCTCAAAAAGGGTAGTCAGGCATTGGAATGCACTGCCCAGGGAGGTGGTGGAGTCACCAACCATGGGAGTGTTCAAGAAACGTTTGGATGTTGCGTTGAGGGATATGATTTAGCTGGGAAGTATTGGTAATGGTTGGACTGAATGATCTTCTAGGTCTTTTCCAACCTTGATAATTCTGTGATTCTGTGAAGGGTGCAGTTAAGTGAAGAAGACACATGTAAATTCTTTATTTGCTCTGTCTGAAATCAAGCAACTAGAATAGAAAATGCATACAGCAGCTGTCATGCCAAAACTAAAGGAGCACACAATACCTCGCGTTTAAAGTCTACATAGAGAAATCTGCTTACATAACAGAAGTTGAAATCCCAGCATGGTACAATCCACTATTAGGATTTTCCTCAAGTATACACAACCAAATAAACCCCTTTAGCAGACCTTGCAGTAGAACCAACAATCATGCTGTACACAACAAGGCTCAGACATAAGCCACTAGATAATGCTTAACTCATGGGAAGAGAATGATATCCAGCATATATCCACAGCTGCCCCATTTTGCCTACTTGAAAAGAGGCACAGAGGATAACCAAGCTAAATGATGGGATATGATCCAATTATGCGCAGATTCTCTCACGCTTTCGGTGGCAAAGATATTAATGGTATGCACACTTCCTGTATTCATGTGATTTATTCCTTGAATCATCATCATCTGCATAGATGAAATAATGATCTGTCATGAGATGACTTGAAATTGGGTGACTGAACCTTCACCCTTCATCAAGTGTGATGGATTTTCAGGACCTCTCCAGGTGGCAGTTTTGGAGAGTTCTTGAAATTGCCTTTGGAAGCTCTCGCTGTCCAGTTTAATCTGTGCTTTAAATGTTTTAAGTAGTATTCTCGAAGGAGTCTCCCCAAGTTCCTGCTATAGAAACAACTGTGTATCATATTTGTGTTGCACAGTGTCATGCTCTGATTATCAGAGCAACAGGAGAGATTCTTTGATATAACCAGAGTGAGACTGAGACACAAGTGAGGTAAAATGTTGTCTGACCAGTCTATATAATCAATTAAAGTTATGCAGAAAAGAAAGGCCAGACATTATTACAAATTAGAATCACAGAATGGCCTGGGTTGAAATGGACCATCAAGTTTCAACCCCCCTGCTATGTGCAGGGTCACCAACCATCAGACCAGGCTGTGCAAAGCCACATCCAGCCTAGCCTTGAATGCCTCCAGGGACGGGGCATCCACAACATCCTTGGGCAACCTGCTCCAGTGTGATACCAACCTCTGTGTGAAAAACTTCCTCCTAATACCTATCCTAAACCTCCCCTGTCTTAGTTTAAAATCATTTGCCCTTGTCCTATCACTATCCACCTTCATAAACAGTCGTACCCCTCCTGTTCATATGCTCCATTCAAGTATTGGAAGGCCGCAATGAAATCTCCCTGGAGCCTTCTCTTCTGTAAGCTAAACAATCCCAGTTCCCTCAACCTTTCTTCAAAGGAGAGGTGCTCCAGTCCTCTGATCATCTTAGTGGCCCTCCTCTGGATGTGATCCACGAGCTCTGTATCTTTCTTGTACTGGAGGCCCCACAGCTGGACACAGTAATCCAGATGGGGACCCACAGAAGCTGAGTAGAAGGGGACAATCACCTCCCACACCCTGCCGGCCACTCCTAATGCAGCCCAGAACACAGTTGGCCTTCTGGGCTGCAAGCGCATACTGATGGCTCATGTCCAGCTTCTCATCTACCAGGATCCCAAAGTCCTTCTCTGCAGGGCTGCTCTCAAGGTCTTCCCTCAGTTTGTATAAACACCTGGGGTTGCACCCTGCACTTGGCCTTATTGAATCTCATTAGGTTCTCATGGGCCCACTTCTCCAGCCTGTCCAGGTCCCTCTGGATGGCTCTGATTAGTCCCTCCAGTGTATTGACTGCACCACTCAGCTTTATGCCATCTGCAAACTTAGTCAGGGTGCACTTGATTCCATCACCTACATTATTGATGAAGATGCTGAAGAGCACCAGTCCCAGGACCAATCCCTGAGGGACAATGCTTGCGAGGGGTCTCCACCCAGACACAGAACCATTAATCACAACCCTTTGGCTGCAACCAACCAACCAATTCTTAATCCACTGAATAGTCCATCCTTCAAACCCATACCTTTCCGATTTAGAGAAGGTGGGTAAATAGGAAAGATGGGAAAAGAGCAAGAATTACGTTAAGCATGGATAGCCACCGCCAAGGGTCCAGCAGCATCCCATTGTGTGCCATTCTCACAGTCCAAGGCCAATGTAGGAATAAGGGCACAGGGGGAGGAAGCTGCAGAATGGCCGGCCTTTGACACCAAGCAGGTAACCAGTAGGCAACCAACAGTGGGTCCAGAAGAAACAGGCAGGTCCCAGGTAGCAGGCCTAGGAGAATCAGGCAGCTGGCAAGTATCATGCCACAAGACATCTGAAATTGGGCACATGCTTCCTTAGTTTTAAGTGACTTTTTTTTATCCTCTTCCTCTGCCAGGGAGGCATTCCTGGGCACTTAGGTTAGAGTCACAGGCAGCACGTGTGGGCATGCAGGTACTCTGGATGTTATCCCTCTTGAGATAGGCCCACAGAAAGCTGCTCATCGGCCATTTAGCAGCTGCTAAAGGTTGCTTATCTCTCCTGGCCCTTGGCCTGCAAATATTCAGACAGATTTACTGGACTTGTCAAAACTTGCCTCAACTTGTCTATCTGTTGAATTTGTCCAACAGCAAGCTTCGAGACAAAGAGACAAATAGTCTCTTACACACAGCAAGAATTATAATTACATAATTGTATTACACATAACATGACTGACAAGACTTTTGACTACTGGGAGAAGCTGAATGGAAGCTGAAGTACACTTTTAGAGTAGTATTTAGTGTCAACAGCAAAATGAATTCAATTAACTTCCTCAAAAAGTTAATTCATTGCACTTTTAAGAGCACAAGCCTGAGTTAAAAAAAAGTCTGTGATACAGTCTGATTTTAACTGCACATGCAATCAGATATCATATTTAAATAGACTATTCTATTTACAACTCATTTGTTCATTTGTGCTGAGCAAGAAATTACAGCTTTAAAGAATAAATCATATTCACCTTTCATTTTTGTCCCACCCACTCATTCTCATACCAAATGGTCATATGTATGAAATAGAGACAACAGTGAGTGTGAAGTACTGAACAGCACTAAGGCGTTCTTGAAATTCACTAGAAAACACACTTAAAAATGGAAACATTTTTCCTTGCATATAAAAATTATTAACACTTAAGTGCTGTTCAGACCACACCTTCCAACAAAGACATAACAGAAGTCTATATATAAATCAATAAAATAGAGGAAGTGTTTTGTCAGATGAAATTTGACACGTACCATCATTTAACGTGCTGGGGATTTTGCACCAAGAGACACAGGTAACAACAACAACAAAAAAACTGGTCATCCTTCACATTAACTAAGACGAAGAACTCACTGCCATACAATACAAAAAAAAAAAAAAAATTAGAAGCTCCACAGCTTTATAAGTCAGACTGATCAAAATCATGTTAACATAGATTCTGACAGGATGTGTGAAGGTGGGAAATGTATGCAAAGGGAGAAAACTGCTCAGTACTACTACCAATGCCAGGAATATCATCAGGAATAATACGATCTAGGATTATCATCATTCAATAAAGCAAGTGCACTCAATACATTTAAAAATAATTTAATCTCAATTTAGTTTGTCATAGCTTAGTAATAATATACAGTACAGGCAATGTAAAATGTAAATCAAGGTTATCATAAATTGGAATTCATCACTTTGCCTTCAAATTTATGGAGGTATCATGTTTTGCTGTATATTGCTGAAGTTGTATATATTTTAATGTTCATTTAACTAAAACAATTCTAGCACAACTCATGTAGAAAACTACCATTTTACTACATTAAAAGATGTAGCAGAAGATGGTTCATCTGAATCATCTGAACTGTATCTTTTCCACAGAAAGTTTTCATTTTCTTTCCAAAGAGAATTTTCACACACCTCTCTCTTTTCTGTCAGCAGTGGATGAGGTGCTCTTTCACATAGCTCCTCTATAACTGTCATGTCTGTGAGCTTTCTAAGGCTCTCCTCATTCTGCTCATTCAGCATGTCCCAGAAATCTTTTGGTCTCTCCTTCGACTTTTCTATTTGCTCCGAAGGGATTCTCTGTGGAGACTCTGTAGGTTTTTTCCTACCATTTCTGAAGAGAACATTGAGAATAGAGATATCTCCAAGTAAGTCCACAAAAGACTTCTTGTCAGTCTTAGCTCTTCTCTCCCTGTTTTCTGACAGAGATAGTGATCTTTTTCTTGGCAGTTCTGCTACTTCTGGGTCCTGCTGTCCTTCAGAGCTTTTTATAGACAGGACCTCAATTATTTCTGATTTACTGTGTAATGAACCAGATGCCATAAAATCCTTGAATGCCTGATTGTTACTCATCTCAGTATGCTGAGTTGCAACAGTGGGTGACAGTTTATATTTTGCATCAACACACATAGTATCTTGCAAGCATGAGTTATTGCAAAGTTGCTCTACTTCACAGCTTTGCTGGTTCTGCAGTTCTGTAGTTCCACTCGGACGAAATTCTTTAGCTGATGAAGGTCTAGACTTGCATCTTCCAGAATTAACAACATATTTTCTTTTCCTTGATTTTCTTGCAGCCGTATCTCCTTCTTCATAGCTGCGTGCAACCTGTGCTGGTACTTCCACTGGAAACAAGGACTCAATTTCTGGATGCTTTGAAATGTAAAATTCCCTCAGCAACTTCTGCCGTGATTCTGATGTAGCTTTTGCAATATGTTCCGCAAGTTCTTTCACTGATCCCATTTTAAAGTGGGATGCAATTTCCTCAAATTGTCTCCTACAATTAATCAGAAGGGAAAAATGCTTTATTCTGAAACCATAAAGTAGGAACAAAAGAAGCTTTTAAACAATTCATTACACTGTTCTACTTCATATACCCCAAAAAGTAATCATTGAAAGTAACTTCCTTATTAGGAGCCATATTTGTATTTATTAGTGAAGAAAGAATAATGACCTTAGAAGAACTAATTCTGAAACCCAAGATCGCAAGTGATTTCCTGAGCTTATGTTCTGAAGACACATCAACTTTCAGTGTAGGTTAGATTACATGCCAAAGGGTCAGAATTCAGAAGGTATTCATCTGCCGAAAGGATTTAGAGAAACAGTTGAATTTTGGGGGGGAGGGGAAGAGGGCAGAATAGTTGTTAAAAACTTGCTAAATAAGAGCTTGGTGAATACCATCGGAGAAGGCAGAAACTGTCCCTGCCATTCTAGTTAGCTATGGAGCACTTGCCTTGTGCTAAGAAGCCAATATCTAACTAAAGAAGATCACTTTCATCAAATTCAGCCATAGTCTGGGGTCAAGCCACCTAGGTGGAAGGCTGGAGGTGTGGGTTTATGCCTCCTTGTCAGAGAGAGGAGATGAAATGCTGCCTTTCCTCTAACAGAGCTGCAGTAGGCTGAGGACAATGAGATGTAATCCTCCTTAGCCCCAAATACTGCTTCAGTGACTGGCTCCCACTACCCTCATTATGCACAACCACTGTATGCAGTTTCCCAATCAATCTTACAACTACAGCAGACCAAGCGGAGGAATCCCGTCATCTTAATTCATTATGCAGAGGATTTAAAAGTATTACAAAGTCTAACTGCAAGCCAGGTACTAACATCTGACTCAACATTTAAGCCAGAATGTGTTTAGGCTTCTTGCTAGATCTGACTTAGCATCTTCTAACAATATCCTTAGTCTATTCGTTGCCTTTGAAAATTGTATCTCACTAAATTACTGATAACAAAGATTACAATTTTGAATATTTTTAGCCAGAAGAGTTCTTCTCTGCCTACCTCTTACATATTTAGGTACTGAAAATTTTAAACAAGTCTGACACTTTATCAGTAATGGTTTCAGTAGCTATAATCAGTTGGCTAACAGGAAGGAAGTTAACAATATTATTTGGATACTGACTATCATAAAGTAATTATCTTGTCTAAAAGACAATTTAAAAATATGTACCAGATTTCAGTTCTATAGGTCAGCCTAATGAACAACAGTTTTTTCCTTTCTTTTTCCACATATTACCTGGTTATCATTCTTGAATTTCTATCTATGCACCAACAGAAATTAAACATTACTATCATTAATAGCAACCGCCTGGGGAAAAAGGAAAAGTGAGGATATAGAGATACTCCTATTTTTCCAAGGGATGTTATTTAATTTTATTAACTTATTAAAAAAGTATCAAAACCCATTAAGCTCCGCATTTAAAAAAATACAGAAAATGTTTAATCTTTTTACAGTCTTTCAATGAAAGTGATGAAATCTACACAAAACCAGTAAGCTGTCAGAGGCTGCCACTATAAAAATGTGTTGTTTCTATACAGTTTAAGCATTAGTTTGTTATATTGCATGGTGCAATATACCATGAATACTGTGGTGATGACATCTGTACAGCGATGTAATGTGTGACAGATCAAATCAACAAATTAAACTGATTTGTGGGTTAAATTCATTTTGTTAATCAATTACGCTTCTTTCTTTAAAGTTAGACTGGAAGTTTCCAGTTTGTTTTGTTCTTGCCACAAAAAAACCAAAAACATCAGAATTCCCTGTGGAGAGCTGAAACAAAAAGAACATTTTTCAAGCTTAGAATTTTACATTCTTCTCACCAAAGGAGTCTCACCTGCAGATTTCTTTGGGCGTCTTTCCAACCAAGAAGGTAACTGAACCCACCCTGTGTACTTTAGTGATTCTCTGGATCACTGGATGCAAAATGTACAGGTTATGTCGGTTACTGTTCACCATAATTCCATGCTCTCTCTTCATAATGTTCTTCCCTGCTATCACTTCTTCTGGCTTTTCTTTAGCTTTCTAGCAAAATAAGAAATGCAAATTGTCAAAACAGCTGTGTCTGACAGGATGATGTTATGACTGCTTCTGTCTTCACATGGACTTTACAGTTTGTGCTCTAAGACTGGGATTCAGAGATCCACTGAAAGCTCCCTACTATGTCACATGCCTCCTTGGGACAGCAAAGGGAACTCTTAAGTTCCCTAAGAGTTAAAGTGGTATATTTTTCCAAATATGCTATGAAATATCATTACGTTCTCTAAAGCATTAACAAGCGTTATAAAAACACTTACTCTCAGAACCTCCGAATACTACCGCAAAACAGAAAAGAAGTATGTGTCTGTAAGTTCCACTCCAAGTAGATACATAGTATTTTCGTGGATTTATTTAGTAAATGTGGTGGATTATTTCGATTCACCACTTTGTGCTTACTAACGTGTTTCACAACTTATGCACAGTATATAATCATAACTAATTTTAGTAATCTAGCACTCAAAGAAGAACTATAACCACAGCACTACCAAATGAATATCACTAATAGTATAAGGTATACTATTACAAGTAATCATATAAATAAATCACTACAGATACCAAAGTTAAGGTAAGAACATTTTTGTTAATATCGAAACCTCTAACAAAAATAATCAGAGTTGTAAAGACACCTTGGAAAGCATTACTACTCTTACCTGAAGATGAAGAGGAAACAATTACACATTGTACTTAGACTATAATACAGATAAGATTAAAGCATACTGTAGCAGTTGCGATGATTCCTAAATGGAGAAAGTCAATCCTAATCATAATGGTCATCAAGAGAATTCAGGAAGTCTGTGTTACATATTGATCCATCATACACTGACAGTCAATTCAGAAACTCCTAAATCTTTGTAATTTTTTTAATCTCCAATAATAAGTCAAGAAAAAAAAAGAACTGCTTAGCGATATCCTCTGTCCCCCTACAGATACTGTCCAAAAGATGAAAAAACAAACCGTGTGCACACCTTGACACCTGCAGTTCAAAATTTGGTTTTGGACCTACAATTTGCAATGTGTTTCTATTTGATCCACATCCACTTCCTTTAATTCCATTGGCTGCTCAAAACGTTCTTCTGCTTTAGGGTCTCACAGCTGTTCTCAATCCATTACTTTGGCAAATAACCTCAAACTAGCATAGAGAAAAATGTTAAAACTAAGGGACCTACGGGCATAAATTTTCTCTGTTTAAGCTACATGAGCAGCTCCAAACATCACAATTTAACTGCAATATTAAATTATAGTAAACAAAACTGAAACCAAGTTTACAATTAAGATTAAAGATAAGTCTTGATCTCCCATTGATGTTCTGATAATAGCAACAAAATTAACACTGAAATAGCAGATATCATCTACAGCATACATACTATAGTTACCTTGCTAATTCTGCATGCTATATAAACTATTAATTTAAAATACATATATATGCGTGGATAATATTGAACAAAGCAATGTGAGCTTTAAAATAAAATATATTTTGATGTAATTTTTAAATAAAAAGTATTTTTAGCATTCAGACTTCGGTGTAACAAGATCTAGTGTACCTGTCACTCTTTCAGGAAATCAGGATTATATCATTTTATTGTAGAGCACAACCCTAACCATGTCAATGCCTGTGTAAAAGTATTTTAAACGTTCCAAAAAGTACATTCATCTGCCTCTTATTAAACAAGACCTAAGTATAAAAAGCAGCAATATTTCGGTTTATACATTTGATCAAACACAGAAATTAAAAAGTGCTTTGAGGAAGAAAAGACAAGTTTTGTTAAAAAATAAAAATAAAAATTGGTCATAAAATCAGTTATCTTCGTAAAGAATCAAAAATACCATCAAAAATCCTGCTAATTACAAATAACTTCACAAATAACATATTCAGAGCTGGAAGTACAAAACTTAAGTAGAGTGACCAGCATTGCCAAACCTGAGAAAACAGCAGCAAAGTATCACTGTACACACACAGTTCCTCTTCTTCTACCCAAATCAGCTGCTCAGAGATTTTTCATGAAAGTAGAAAAGGCTAGCAGGAACAAATTATCTGGTACAAGTTAGAAGTTAACAAGAGCTGCAATAGCTAATGCTAGTGGCTCCTGTATTTTTACTTTATCTTCTTGAAAATATTATCACAGCTTTCTGAAACAAAAGCCAATTACTTAAATAGCACACAGGCTGAAATACAAATGATTCTGTTGAACTTGAAAACATTTTTGAAGGTTTGCCCATTTAAATACAGCCCCAAACTACTGATTTCTTCTTATATATTTTTTTAAACAGGTCACTGAGATGTCTCAATGGCATCTTAAAGGTCCAATCTGAAGTTTGTTATTCTGAACGATACACTGTTAAGGCTCTAAGTACAGTTTAGATGAAAATATTTCATTTCTTTCTCCTAGCACTGTTAAAAAAGTGAAAACTTCAGTCAAAACTTCCAGCACATCACTATTTTGCTTTCTTTTGAATATGACACCATGCGTTACTTGTTTACTCTGCAGTGATTCTTTTCACTCAGAAACCCCTTTTTTTCCTGTTTCCCCTTCGATGCCTGACTTCTAACTCAACAACTGAAATCTATTTTATGATGAAAACCACAGCAGTTATGAAAACGGTTTATCTTTTTGAATACTGAACAAAGACTATGTATTTGAAATTTCCACTACTTAAAGTGCACATTTTCATTAAACTTGACCACATAAGCATTGGTCTTCAGATAAATTGTGTCCATTTCTATTGAAACACGTGCAGCCTTTACATATTACTGCATTCTTCACATTTTCTCCTTTCTCAGTTATTGAAGGGGGAAAACAAATTCTTTCCATATCAAAAGACAGGACCTACTAATGAATTATTGTATTACTAACTATAATATTTTTACTGCTTTCTAGAAAACCTAGCAATTCCTCTTCCTCAAGAACATCTCCAAATGCAGTTCAGGAGAAATAGACAATTTATGTACATAAATTATGTAAATAAGACACACAAAGAGCCACAGAAGCAAGCTATTTTGCAGAAATAATGGTTTTTGGATTAAAAAAATTACATGAAAAAATGTTACACTGAAGTAAATATCCAAGGAAATGGGAAAAAAACAGAGTTAAAGGAAGTACAGTAAAATGAAATTACAAAAGACTATTGAAAAACTAGTGAAAATAAAGTGTAAAAGCACAGACATACCTTTCAATCTTACAATTACTTTCTTACCTTAACCCCTTTTCATTTACTGCACTTGCTCTAAAGATGCTTCCACATAATGCAACAGGAAAAAAACCTGATCATTATGTAACTGCGCAGAAAATACACAGTTATAAAAGTATTCAGAAAACCTAGGGACTATTACCACTCACAAAAGAATATGCCAGAGAAAGCTTTCATTTCTATTTTTCATGTAACATGTAACTTCTGAGTTTTCACTTTTAATCACAATATATCTATCCTTTCTGTCATTCCTACTACAGAAGGTATTTTCCTTCATTCCTCCTTCGTCAGGTGTCTCTTGTTCTTCAAACAATAAGGTTTCGGTTGTCAATAATGAGTTTCCATTTCTTTGAGTTAAATTACATACAATCTGTGATCAAGAGACCATCATATATGGAAGCCTCTACATCTTTAGAGTTCTATACCAGTACACAATTAAGATTCATTCTTCTCTAGTAGAATGGAGACATGCAGTTGAAAATCAACCAAAAATTTAAGCAGTCACTTCAACTAAGAGACTCCATCTTGAATCTGCAACAGCTCTTGAATCTGTTTGTTCTGTGTAGCTCCTGCTGCAGTTAAGAGTTTTTAGAATAACATATAAATATCCAAACTGATTCTTCTCTATCTTTGATGGAACAAAACCTCTTCATATGTTCTTCATATTTAAGACATAAAGAGGTATCTCTACATTCCATGGCAATGAATACAAATATATGAGCATTCACACATGACTGGTCACATTAAGTCTGAGACTTTCCCCTTCCGCTCTGCAGTCCCTTCAAACACAGCAATAGATAACAATGACCATCTTTTTAAGTTCAGCAAGACAAAAATGTACGACAGAGTAGAAGAGCAGAGTCCAAGAATGAGGTGAGTAGAGAAAAACAGGTACAAACATTCAGGGATGACTTTTTTTTTTTTTTTTTTGTCTTATGCCTATGGCAATTCCTCAAGTCATCAGGCTCTGAAGATAATGAAGTTCCTTCAGAAACCTGAATCTGAAAACATTTGTGTAACTACTCCTCAGCCACAGTTGTATGGCTTCAGCAAGGCTTTGGACACAGTATTCCATAACAACCTTCTCTCCAAATTGGGAAGATAAGGATTTGACAGATGAACTATTTGAGTTGGATTGTGAGATCACACCCAGAGAGTGGTGGTCAGTGGCTCAATGTCTGGATGGAGATCAGTGATGAGTGGTGTCCCACAGGGTCAGTACTGGGACCAATACTCTTTAATATCTTCATCGGTTAAATAGACAGGGGGTCAAGTGCACCCTCTGCAAGTCCACTGATGACAACGAGCTCTGGGGTGTGGTCAACACACCAGAGGGACGGGATGCCATCCAGAGGGACCTCAATAGGCTTGAGTAGTGGGCCCAAGCAAATCTCAGCAGGCTCAACAAATCCAAATGGAAGATCTTGCACCTGGGTCTAGGCAACCCTCACTACCAATACAAGCTAGGGGATGAAAGGATTGAGTGCAGCCCTGCTGAAAAAGACTTTGGGGTACCGGTGGATGGGAAGCTGGACACAAACCAGCAATGTGCCCTCACAGCCCAGAAAGCCAATCATATCCTGGGACGCATCAAAAGAAGCATGGTTCAGGAGATGATTCTGCCTTTCTGCTCTGTATTGGTGAGGCCTCAGGAGTATTGCGTCCAGATTTGGAGTCCTCAGGACAGGAGAGACATGGAACTGTTGGAGCACTTCCAGAGGAGGGCCACAAAAATGATCCATGGGGAGGAACAACTCCCCTATTAGGACAGGCTGAGGTAGCTGGAGAGACTCAGACTGGAGAGGAGAAGGCTTTGGGAAGACCTGATAATGGCCTTTCAGTATCTAAAGGGGGACTACAAAAAAGAAAGGGACAGACTCTTTAGCAGGGTCTGTTGTGACAGGACAAGGGGAAATAGTTTCAAACTAAAAGAAGGGAGATTTAGATTGGATATAAGAAAAAAGGTTTTTTCTTACTTTTCTTTTTAATGAAAAGTACAGTGAGGCTCTGGAACAGGTTGCCCAGAAAGGTGGAAGATGCCCCATCCTCAGGAGACATTCAAGACCAGGCTGAACCAGGCTCTGAGCAACCTGACCTAGCTGTGCATGTCCCTATTCACTGCAGTGGAGTTGGACCGGATGACCTTTAAAGGTCCCTTCTAACTTAAACAATTCTATGATATCTCAGTATCTTCCTCTTTTTCACTGCCTAACTCAAGTATTATTTTATGGTAGTATCTAGGCAGATACCAATTTCCAGCAGCAGTTTCTGTCTGACATCCCCACACACAACTGAAGCAGTTTTACTGGCTTTTCTCCACACATGAAATCACCACTGCCAGATGTCCAGGATAGCATCCACTGCACATTTTCATTATTTGCTTTCATTTCTAAAACAAACAAGGCCTTCTCAAAACTTTAGTTGTGTTGCAGTTACCTGATTTACAAAAAAGTCTGAAAACACTGAATTCAGTATAATTGTCCTTGAATGTAACTCAGCTTGCAACAGCTAATAAACCTGTATGCCATAGTCTACTTTGTATTGTTCCACTATCCTCAAAACCTGGAAAAACAGAAGACTTTTCAAATACATTCTGTTCTGGCGAGTATCACTTGGGCAATTATTATTCTGACCAAGTGATTCTCACTGCATTTCAGTGACATTGTCTACACTAGTTATAACTCAGCTAATCTTTTTTTCCTTATGGATTTCTGTGCTTTTTCCTGGGAGTGGTCTGGACAACATAATCTACTATTATTATGACCTTTCTATAAGCTGTTCTTGAATATAGGCTATTTTTAGACATAGTTTTTATTTTGTTGACATTTTCTTTACTTGTCAGGTCATTCCATACATAAATACTCTGAAATGCTTGTTATTTGACTGTTCAAACTTGGCCTCATATTTTCTCTTCTATACATAGCCATATCAAACAAGAATTTATTCCTAAACTACTTTACCTATCAAGGAAAATAAAGTATAATAGTGTCTTAAAAAAGCCACGTAGCTTTTCCAAAAATGAGGTCCTCGGTCAAAAATCAATGAAAAGCTAATCTACCTTGAAATTTTAAAATATTCTAGGGCAATTATTCTTATTTACAAACTAAACAAAACTTCTCAGGATGCTGGCAGTGAATTCCATGACAGAAATATCTAATACTAGATACTATCACAGCAAAATAATCACTGAAATAACATTCAAAAAGTTAGATTCATCCCATGTTCAAATGACTTCTCCAAAATATTCTGCCAATGCACAAAGCAGGGCATACTCTTTTATATTTACCAGAGTACGGAGAGATACGTGTTTAGCTATACCTGCTAATGAATTTATCAGAGTAATTTGTAGTAAGTTTCCCTTGCTTGTCATGGTCAGCTTTTTTACTCATCTAAATGCAGAGTAAGGACTCAATGAACTCTATACTTTGCTTGCTAGTGGAAAATAGACTACTACATCAGTTGAGGATGGATTGTTTTCTCTCTGTTCCGCTTTAACTTCTGAGTCATGCTGTTTCTTCTCCAATAATTTAACTGCAAAAATTTCTCACTGGAGCAGTTTCATTTAATTTGTTGACTTGTAAACAAAGCAAACATCTATAAACCTTATCACCTTATTTTGCACTGAACACCTTACCATAAATTAACATACTTGTTAGTGTTGAGATGAAAAGAGATAGTCAGTCTGTCTCAGAATTCAAAGCTAAGGCAACCATTTATTCTAGCAGAAGTCGGTGGATTTGTAGCTACCTTCCTTTGTACTCCTACTCCTTCATTAAAGACCACCAAATCAAGAAGTCATTAAAGACCACCAAATCAAGAGCCCAACTCGAATTTAGGTTGGCCACAACAGTAAAAGCGAATAAAAAATCTTTTTACAAATATATCAAGGTAAGAGGAGAACCAAGGAAAACGCCCACGCCTTACTTGATGCAGCGGGGAATGTGACCACTGAGGATAAGGCGAAGGCTGAGGTCCTCAATGCCTTCTTTACATCTGCCTTTAATGGGCAGAACAATTATCCTCAGGGCACCTTATGCCCTGACCTGAATGTCTGGGATAGAGTGCAGAATACACCCCCAGTAATTCAGGTGGAGACGGTTAAAGAGCTCCTCCTCCACCTGGACTGCCACAAGTCCATGGGACCGGACGGGCTTCACCCTTGGGTGCTGAGGGAGCTGGCAGAGGTAATTGCTGAGCCTCTCTCAGCCACCTGCCAGCGCTCCTGGTTAACTGGAGAGGTGCCGGAGGATTGGAGGCTTGCCGATGTGATTCCCATCTACAAGAAGGGTCATAAAGTCGTAAAGAGGATCCGGGGAACTACAGGCCTGTTAGTCTGACCTCGGTACTGGGGAAAGTTATGGAGCAAATCATCTTGGGTGAGATCACACGGCATGTGTGTGGCGTCCAGGGGATCAGGCCTAGCCAGCATGGATTCACAAAAGGCAGGTCATGCTTGACCAACCTCATCTCCTTCTATGATTGGGTGACCAGACTGGTAGATGAGGGAAAGGCGGTTGATGTAGTCTACCTTGACTTCAGCAAAGCCTCTGACATGGTCTCTCACAGTATTCTCCTGAGGAAACTAGCTGCTCGTGGCCTTGACAGGTAGACCCTTCTTTGGGTAAGGAACTGGCTAGCGGGTCGTGCCCAGCGGGTAGTGGTTAATGGAGTTAGGTCCGGCTGGCAACCTGTTACAAGTGGTGTCCCCCAGGGGTCAGTTCTAGGGCCCATCTTGTTTAACATCTTCATTGATAGCCTGGATTGAGTGTACCCTCAGTAAGTTTGCAGATGACACCAAGTTGGGAGGTGGTGTTGATCCAGCTGAGGGTAGGGAGGCCCTTCAGAGGGATCTAGATAGGCTGAATTACTGGGCTGAAGTGAATGGGATGAGGTTCAACAAGGCCAAGTGCCTGGTCCGGCACTTCGGCCACAATAACCCCATGCAGCACTATAGGCTTGGGGATGAGTGGCTGGATGACTGTGAGGAAAGGGACCTGGGGGTGCTGGTTGACGCTCAGCTGAACATGAGCCAACAGTGTGCCCAGGTGGCCAAGAAGGCCAACGGCATCCTGGCCTGTATTAGAAACAGTGTGGCCAGTAGGAGCAGAGAGGTAATCATCCCTCTGTACTCAGCTCTGGTGAGGCCGCATCTCGAGTATTGTGTTCAGTTTTGGGCTCCTCACTACAAGAAAGACATCGAAGCCCTGGAACATATCCAGAGAAGGGCAACGGGACTGGTGAGGGGTCTGGAGCACAAGTCTTATGAGGAACGGCTCAGGGAACTGGGATTGTTTAGCCTGGAGAAGAGGAGGCTCAGGGGAGACCTCATAGCAATCTACAACTTCCTGAAGGGAGGATGTGATGAGGAGGGGCTTGGCCTCTTCTCTCAGGCAACAAACAGGACCCAAGGAAATGGCCTCAAATTGTACCAGAGGAGGTTTAGATTAGACATAAGGAAAAACTTTTTCTCTCTGCGAGTGGTCAGGCACTGGAATGGCCTGCCCAGGGAGGTGGTGGAGTTGCCATCCCTGGCAGTGTTCAAGAGGCATCTGGATAAGGAGCTAAGAGATATGGTTTAGTGTTTTTTCAGTAGCTATGGTAATGGGAGGACGGTTGGACTAGATGATCTTGTAGGTCCTTTCCAACCTTGTGATTCTATGATTCTAAGTCAGGCAAACACACCATACAGATAATGCAATGACATGCTTCATGGAATATGACATATGTATTCATCCTATTTAAAAATACCTACTGAAATAGTTAATTCCATTGTAAACTGAAACAGTAATGTCAATAAAGCAGCATTACAGGTCAGCCATTTGGGAACAATTATTTTAAAGCCAAACAGACTTCCCTATCCCAGAAGAGCAAGGATAAGGGAATGTTATTTCCCAAAAGCCTACTCATTGTAAATAATTATCTAAACATTCTCAATCTGAAAGCCGTAGAACCAAACCGGAATCAGAGTTACTATAACTGCTACAAAGTCTTTGTATAAATAATCTACAAAACATCAGTGTAAAACAGATATGACAAAGAGGACTTCTTAATAACACAACTTTTGCATTTACAGCATTCTCAACAGCACTTAAATCTGCATTAGAAATACAAAGAGCATGTTTTTTCTTAGACTGACAGCATGCTTAGCTCTCTCATCTACACCACACTGCAATAACATAAAGAAGGGTTTACCATTAATCCAGGTTTCACTACAAAGCATCTCTGTCAAACACCGGCAAGACTGCCAAACGTCTGTCATCCAACTCAGAGGATTAAGTCTTTTTTTAAAGTGAAATTCTTGTACCAATTTACAAAAATACAGATATAGTTTCTTAGAGCTAGTCACAGTCTATATTTTGGCTTGAATTAATGCCACAGAGGTTTGAATATGACAGCTGGCGGGAAGCAGAGGGAAGAATACATGCTCCCCCTTTCCAGTCACCACGTTTCTGTTGCCACAGCAATTAATCCTCAATTGAATGGTTGTCTTTGTACATTTCTTTTCAGTAAAAACTAAGTAAACTTAAATGGAAAGTATGCATTTAACTAAAATAGAAGACTTTACATATTCAACAGGTACAGTTGAAGTTCTACATGACTAACAGTTTTTCATATATTAGGAAGTGCAAGTTAGCTCTAATGCAGGATATAATCAATTTTTCAACCTATTCAGTATGCCCAGTTCATATTTTTGACTTTTTAATAAAATGACCAAGCCTTCTGTAAAGTCTAACATACTCCAACCCCCTCCTTGTCTGCCAGATTCCTACTGAAGAAATAATTCGTAAGTTCTGTTTTACAGGAAGTAAAGGAAGTCTACTTCAGACTTCTACACCTCTGTAAAATATTTCACACAGGCTGTTTTTGCCAATTAATGGGAAATATATACGGTAAATTAAGGAATGCAGTCATTTAATTCTGAATTGACAAGAAACATTATAAGAAGATATTTAATCTTGGTCCTCAGAAGCTTCTACTTCTTAATGTATGTAAGAAAAAGCTTCTAAAAACAGTGCAAGTTACCTAAAAAACTAAGTAACAAGCTCCTATGCTACATGCAGCTTTGTAGCCTGGAACCCACTAGGAAAAAACACACTAGAAATACCTAATAGATGATTAAGAACTTTGAGAAGACAATAAAACTTTCATTTTCTTCCACAAAATTATTAATGTCAGAAAAAAACATTAAGAAAGTATCACGTGAATGACTTTCCAGGCCTTTTTGTTGTTACTGTTTTTCGGATGACTAAAGTAACCTTACATCTACTCTAAAAATTATATTGTAGCTTTAAAAGAATACGAAGTCTGGTCAACGCATTCATTCATATTTTTTATTTACAAGTTTTGTTTCCAATATCTTTCTCCAGTACCTTGTAGTTAAACGAGATAGCTAAATACCAAGTATTTTCTTAATAGATGAAGCAACAGAGAAACTCTCCCACTCATTTGATAAGAGTTTCCAACCAAGTCTATTTGCACAGACTTCTAAACAGATTTGAACTGAAACTAAAATGCAGAAAAATGACTGAATGTTATTCAATCAGCCTAAAAGCTACACAGAAAATGCAGGAAAACCAGGTTACTTGCTCTAGTATATCTAATGTAACTTTCATCCCTTACACTTCTACAGAAAATCATTTATTACAAATAATCTTCTGTGAAATAGCAGATTAAACATGTTCTGTGCTCAAATGAATAAGGAAGGAACAAAGACCATCTTCCAGTAATATTCACTGGAAATCTGTCACACTAAACTACAGGCATATTCTATCTTCAGGAGCTTAGAACATTGAAGCCTGATGTGATGCTCTGTGCCCGGTGGTACCGGACAGCTGACTCTCATTTCTGTCTTCAGTTTAGGACTACAAACTGCAACCCAAGAGAGAAGTCTGACTGGTGAAAGACACATTCTGAGATGTACAATGCATTTTCAGAACTACAGAGGACAGATTTATTGGAAATTACTTTAAATGCAGTGTTATAATCTAACACAAGATAATCGTTCCTCCAGAATTTTTTCAGCTACCAGCCATTTATCTTTACAGAACAAAAATCCTTGGTTTTATTTTGATTACTGAGGCTCTCTAACACCTCTGTTAAGCAGGTGTCCATTCATCGACGCTCCAGTGCCTTCCACATGAACAGTGCTATCAGATTAGGGGAGATTATCATACAACAGCAAGTTCTACTCTTCTGTCCCTTCTTCTCAAAATCTACTTAGTCAGTGGCTGATGAGCACTTGCGTTGTGCATCACATAATTATCATTATCATTAGTAATTATCATTACTATTATTTTTTCTTCTTTTTCTGTCTTAGCAAATAGTTCTGTTTCAGCTTATGAGTTCTTTTTTTTTTTTTTTTTTTTTTTTTTTTCTCCCCAAATGGCTTTGTAGCACTTATCTCCCTGCCGGGTTAAACCACAACATAAAGTTCAAGCTGTATCTCAGCAGAGTTCTGCAACATGAAGCACAAAGGAAATAAGAAAATAAGAAATATTAACAGGAACAGCTTCTTGTAAAAAAGAACCAAGATTTTGTTCCCCTACACCTTTAGAGTTCCAAAACAAAAGCAGGTTAACACATTATGTTTTGTTATTTTAGAGAAAAGGCAGCTGAGATATATGAACCCTAGCACAAGCAACATAAAGGACAGACTGACAACCTGGATTACTGGATAGAAAACACATCCAGTAGAAACCTCAACTTTAAAGCTTGACTTAATACCCACTCTTCAGCTCTAACACAAATCTTCTGAAGTCAAGGAAAGAAACTAGCATCTAGACAGGTATTTTTTTCAGTCTTAAAGTTCAAATCTTAAAATTTTTATAATCAACCTAAATCCAAGCTTATTTATTCATTAGCTACTCATGTTCTTAAGTAGGATTTTCTATGTACCTGCAAAGCCTTCATTTGACAGATAACTGCCTGACTCCTTTCCTTCTACCTTGGCTTCTGAGGAACAACTTCTCATGTAACTTTTCTCACTTTGAAGGAAGGGTCCTTTCATTTACTGCAATTTGTAGGTAACTTAAGTGCCTATGTTAGTTTTCATGCTTCAGCATGGTTTCCAGCATCTTAATTTTTCTGTTATTCACCTAACTTCCACAATTTTGTTTGAGTTCCTTAGTTTCAATGGCTAAGACTTTATCTCAATTACTGTGTCCAATTTTGGTCCCCTCACTGCAAGAAAGACAACGAGGCCCTGGAGCATGTTCAAATAAGGGCAACAAAGCTGTTGAGGGGTCTGGGAGCACAGGCCTTATGAGGAGTGGCTGAGGGAGCTGAGAGCATTCAGTCTGAAGAAGAGGCGGCTTAGGGGAGACCTTACTGCTCTCTGTAACTACCTGGAGGGAGGTTGTAGTGAGCTGGGGGTCAGCTCTCTCTTGTGTAACTAGTGATAGGACTAGAGGGAATGGCTTCAAGCTGCACCAGGGGAGGTTCAGGCTGAACGATAGGAAATACTACTTCTCTGAAAGAGTGGTCAGGCACTGGAATGGGTACCCAGGGAGGTGGTGGAGTCACTGACCCTGGAGGTGTTCAGGGAATGTTTGGATGTTGTGCTGAGGGACAGGGTTTAGTGAGAACTATTGGTGATGGGTGGGTGGTTGGACTGGGTGATCCTGTGGGTCTTTTTCAACATTGGTGATTCTATGATTCTGTTCTATGATTTTAAGATGTAAAACATCATAGGAATTTAGTGGAGCCGAAATGTAACCATTCATTCAACCCCAAGAATTCAACAAAATGTATTCTCAAATAGGGTATTCTCAAATGAGGCTGTTTTAGCTGTTTATAACTTTTTTTTTCTTATTACCCATTACTATGCCATTAGTCCTGTCATTCTAGATTCATATGTAAGCAGAAATAAATGTTCCACTCGGTTTTCAAGATTTGCAGGAAAAACAATATTTCCATACTTCCCAATTACTTCATTGGTTTTTAGTGTTGTTGCATCTCTTTTTCAGACATTATTACATGAAAACATGTAGTTAAAGGCAGAAACATCTCTTTACAAACAGACTGTAGTACAAAGCAGGAAGATAAAGTTGGCATGAACGACCTGCGCAGCACAAAGGATATTATACTGTTGTCCAAAAGAGGCTCATCTATGAAATAAAAATATCCTTTTGTGACTACTCATACTTATAAATCAGACAATTTGATTATATGCTTAAAATCAAATATTGATAGCATATGAATGATGCTTTAGTAAACTGAGCTTCAATACACTAAAAAAATTATTTAAGAATGTGCTAATTCGAATGGCTACACAACCATTTTAGAAAAATTGTTAAAATAATGATGCTAGAAAGCAAAATCAGTAAGAAATTTCAGCTGACAATTCTTTTAAGAACTATCAGGTAACAGTTAACGTTCCAGGGTTTTATACTGTAATTATTTCCCTAAGATAGTGACATAATATTAAAAATAAACCGCAATTGATAAAATGTTATTACATGGAATTTTAAATCTGTAAAGTTTAATTTAAAATATTCTACTTGAAATCAGCACTCCCTTAAGGACAAAACTATTAGTTGCTCAGACACGTTCTACCTTAAACCAATGAGAAACAAGTGAAAAATGATGAGTAAAAATTAATGGCTGAAAGAGCAGCAATGATGTTACTCTCAGAGGAACACCTTTTGAAATTTACGTAATGAAGAAAAAAATATTAGCAGTAGCACTCTAGGTAGGTAGTTTTTCAAAGATTTCTATTAGTCTGTAATGGCACAGAAAAAGGAATTCCAAGATACACATTTAAGAAAAGGCAGTGATTTAGGGAATATTTCTAGATTAATGCTTCTGTGTCAAAGTAAGAAAAATCAAGAGGCAGACTTTTCCATAATTACTGATTGTTTTTTTCTTCCTGCCTAATTTGATCTCCGAGAGAATTGCTACTACTGTTGCTTCCAAAATGCCTTAAACTGATCAACAAGTTAATCAAAATAAATTAATTTGCAATACCTGTAAGTCATACAAACTACAGGTAATAGAATGTAAGTTACACAAACAACAGAACTGAACTCCCACAGAACAGTTTTGGAGATATATAGATCAGCATACCCTTGCACAAAGTAGTCCCTTAAAGTATTAATTAATTTACATTGAATTTTATTTATGCTGCCAGCCACTGTCATTAAGTAAGCATCTTTCTACAGTATTCCTGAGTATTTTTGACCTGCTTTTCTGTTAAGGAGGGACATTCTAATGCAAATGTGCTAGAATTGAAGAGGCTTCACTTTTATTGGCTGGTCTGGTCTGATCTTCCCAGTGTAAAAAATCCCAGCTAAAGGCTCAGCTAATCACAGTACATCAACAACATTGGAAGAAACTTTTAGTCACTGCAGATGTTCAACACTCCAAATGACAAAGTCTATAAATTTCTATAGTGATTTTCAGAATGTTCATAAAGACTGAACTGCATAGATATAAAATGAGTAATGGATATGGTTTAACTTGTGAAATCAGTCCAGAAAACCACAAATATTTATCACAAGGCAAACAACATAAAAGTGTCCAGATAATTATAATAAATTAAAACCACTTTATTATAAGAACAAAACCACACAAACTATACCTGGGTTTATTCCAGATTTTATGTATTCTGCATGTAATTAAACAAGATGCGAGACCATGAAAACCACAAAATTTATGTTTTGTTGCAAGAGAGTACTCCCACTGAACTCTAGTTTTGTGTTTCAGACATTAAGGACAGACTATAATTTAATACATTATAGCAACCATGTTTCCAGCCTAAAAAAAGAAAAATAAAAGCTTCAGTCTGACTTAGATTTGATTTCTATGCCACAGAGATTCCTGCACATGCTGTGGAAAGTAGAATTTTTGTTTACTAGGTCCAGGTGAAACTGAAGATTTTTAAGTTTCAAATCACACCAAGATGGTACAGAATCTGATTACAAATACTAAGTTTTTACTCCTACCATTACTCTCACAAAAATCAATCAGAGGGTGCTATGCTGCACAATCCCCAATTCTTTCAGAGCTTTCAGGTAATTTATTGGACCACAATTTGAGCCTCCTCCACTCAAGCACAGTAACATTGAGCACTCATGGCGGCCATTAATAGAAAAACAAGTTTGTCAGAGCTTTTTCCTGATGAAAAATGCGGATAAATATAGAATAGAAACCTTTCCCAAATATTTATCTTTACCTTGGCACTACAGACTGCTGTATTAGCAGGGAGCTGGGAAAACTGCTTCAACTCAAATACGTCTCGCATTGCCCATCGGCTCAAGTGATTCTCAGCCTTGCTTGATCCAACCACATTCTGATTTGAGTGCATATATGCCACTTCTTGAACCCCATCTGATACATCAAAAGAAGATCAAAGATTTGGGTTATTTCAAAACTTTCAATATACACAGTTACACTCAAGGAAGATACTGCAATTAACTAATCATTAACAGTTAAGTTTTATTTGAAACTTGTAACTTGTGTTACAACCTCATTCAACACTAGGTTTCTCAGCTCTATTAAATTAAGGACAGTCATCAGCTTTATCCAGATAATTCAATGCTGCTGCTGTCATTTAATTACGGGGCTTTTCCAGACTGAGAAAGGATACATTTCAAAACATTTATTGTTCAATGGCTGCAATATTTGTGTTCAAAGCTAAGTCACTAATCAAATGAAATCTTCCACATGGTATTTCAAACTCTTAAGTAATATATATAAAATTTAGGAAAATAAAAAATCCATACTATCTCAGTCCATACTTTTCAGGTTTTACAGTTTAAACATTTAAATCCACAAATTCCTAATTAACTTCCCATCTTAGCATCTTTCAACAGGTAAGTAAACATTCAACAAAATATTACAGAAAAGTCCATTTCCTTGGAAGACAGAATAGTTAGGCTAACAGGTAAAAAGAGCAATTAAATAAGTTAACAGAGCGTTTATTAGTGTATTTTAACAAAATAATATATAGAAGGAAGAACTTAAATCTGCAGCAGAGACACAACTATTTAAAAAAAAAAACAACAAAAAAAACTAAGTAAGTTAAATGACTAGTTACCTAAATATCTGTCCATTGATTCCACATTTTTATTCCAATGGTCAAACCGAGCTCTGTGTGTAGAGCTTCTACGCACAGCATAATTGCTAGACTTCATCTGTGCAACAGAGCATATCCTATCCTGAACAGGATAGAGCATTTTAGATTTGAACTGAACTCTGCATCTCCGGCTTTTACACTTACAGCTTTTTTCTCGCATATGAATCTTTTCAACCTGTAAGTTATCTTCAGAGGATGAAAATTCACCTAAATTCTGAGCATCACTTTCTTTTTCTTTCCTCCAAGGTTTCTTCCTTTGAGGCAGACATTTTGAGAATTTGCATAGTGCATTGCTATGTGTATGCGTTCGTTTCCCTTTTGTGAAGCTGAATGTTCCTAACTTTTCCGATTCAGAATGACAGGGAATTTCAGTATCATCAGACTCATCACTTACGTTGCTTGTACCTTTCAAACCTCTTCTGCTGTTTTTCATGTTTTTATAAGACGCAATTTTGCTGAAATTTGATTCAGTTCTATGGAATCCAAATTGCCTATTAATTGCCTTAAGTAGAAAGTTATCTTTTTCTTTTAGTGACTCCTCAAAATTTTCAGATTCTGATGTCTGACATTCAATTTTTTTAGTATGCATTGCTTGATGGCTTGCTGGAAATTGGGTAGGAAAGATGACATCATAGTTTTCTTCAGAACTGCTTTCAGTTTCCATTACTACATCACTTCGCATTGAAACGCATAGATCCTCATTTTCTCTGTCCACTTCTTCCTCAGAGTCTGATAAAACAAGACAATCCGCACTATGCGTGTCTTGTTTATCAGTTCCACTTGGTGACTGAGCAGCTTTCCTGTGCTCCAAAACGTGCACACAGCTTTCACATTTCTGAACATCATCACTCCTGCTGCTGACGCATGTTCTCATAGTCTGACCATCAGAACCTGAATGGTAAGAGTCATTATTACCACTTTGTTTGGTAGCTTCAATTTCCTTCTGCAACAAGTTAGAGAATCCACATTGCACTAAGGAAAGTTGTCTCTTTGCTACCATTACATTATTTGTGCTGCAAGGCTTCTTTCTGTTACTTTTTTTCATGGACGCTTCCAGAATATCATCATTGCTAAAATAATCATAAAAATCAGTTCCTTTGCTCTCTAACTGCGCCTTGCTGCTTGAAGGACCTCTAGCTCCTCCATAGTCTGGTTGTTCACACTGGAAAAAAACAAAAAAAAAAAACAAACCCCTTTATTTACACCAGGTAGATAGTGGAAAGTTTAGCAGATCGAAGTCTTAAGCAGAACAATAATAAAGATAACAATAAAAAAATTATGCTTTCAGACAACATATGCTACTGACTGCTAAAACAACCTTTGTTTTCCCAATTCACACCAGCATTTTTTTTTCCCCAAAGCTTGTTGTATTTTTTCGTTGTTTTTTTTTTAAGTTTGAAAACCGATTTCATGTTAATACTACACAAAGGTATTCATTAAAAAAAAAAAAAACAAAAACAGAGCACAATGGCAAACTTCTTTATATACGGTTGCTAACATTTCATTTTAGAAGAGTTATTAAGTATTTAAGACTCTGCCCTAAAATTATTTGGGGCATACTGTAATTTAACAAACATTACCTCAAGGTAACCTTAAAACACTGCAAACACAGCTCCAAAATTGTGTACTTCTGAGACAAAAAATATGACAATACGAAAATAGAAATACCAAACTTCTGCCCATGCAGAGAAGTTCTACAAATTAAAATCAATATAATCTTGCTTATAAGGAAGTATTTAACATACACTAAAAAAATCTATGTTTATCACCAAGACTTCAAGGTCACAACCACACACCAACTGCATTCCCCCCTGCATAGTCAATAAAAATACAGAGTGGTGCATTCTACAGCAGGAAGGATTATCACGCTGGAAAACGATAATCCAAAATAAATGGAAAAGGCTCACCGCTGTTGTAGGCTCACAAGAAAACTCCAAGAGGAGCAATCTCCAGAAAGAGATCCTTTCCCAGTGGCAGTCAGCCCTTAAATGGGGTCTAGGAGAGGTGGAGCCAGGCTCCACCCCTTCCAGTCACACAGGTGAATTGCCTTCACCTGTGCTCCCATAAGCTGACTCACTGCTCACCTCAGCTGGGCAATCAGAGGTTCAGGCTGTGATTAAGCAGTTCCCATACACCTCCCCTTAATTAAGGAATCAAAAATCTTCCAAAAAACAATAGGAGCAAGATTCTCAAATGACTTTTTGGTCACAAGGCTGTTACACTGTATCAGGTTTTAAGACACTACTGAGCAATTATTCAGTCAATAACGTTGCTCTGCAATAGTATATTAGTGAAACCTTTATTAAGAATGATGATACCCAAGTATTGTGAAGGTCACAGAATACTGTAACGATAGATGTTAATATACGATTTTAAACACACTGAACTGGAACATTATTTAATACTTTACAATAAGTAAAACAAAAGGCAGGCAGACAAACATGGCAGCTGCAGTCTCAGACAAAAGCATTACAAGCCTAACAATATACTATAAGCATTTGCCACTGTTTGACTACACAGACTTTGATGTTCTGCTCTGCACCCCACAAAGATATCTCACATTTTCTGAACTGCCCTGAGGAGGTTCTTCTTTTAGCCACGTAGTCACCGTCATGACTCCAGCTTCTACTTGTCCTTCCCTCTAAAAGAATAAAAAAATACATGTATAACTAAAACAGTACCTGTTCAAGTTAATGAAGGCAAGCCTAGCAAAATATATATATATATAACTTTTATTACAGAGGTATAAGTAGCAAAAGTACAATCACCAAACCTCAGAAAAGGTTCTTGCATTTTGACAATAAATTTTCTGCTGTTTTAACCCATCCCATAACCTGTAGGACAGCTTACATACTGCATAAATTGCATCTTATGCATACACTGTTTTTACACTTTTTTTCCCCACAGCAGAACATCTGTTACTTATGTTCACATTAGATGCCAAATTTTAATTCATGTTTTATTTAGATAATTTTTGAGCTACATATCCCCAAATCACATTTTCATGTCTTCATATTACTCTTCTGGCTTGTATGGTATGCTTGTACTGCTATTGCATGCTATTCATACCCTAGCTTCTCTTCAGCCTCCTCATACGTACGTAACTCCGAAAGTAATGCCTCTTATTTCCATAGAAACTATAATAAAGAACAAAATAATACTATTCGATAGAGCAGCAAATTCTCATCTGCAAAACACTATTTTTCAACACCGGCACCACTATTAGCTATGCATTTTTGCCAACAATGAACAGGAGTCTGAATGCTATGCTTGCAAAAAATCTGCACCAGCAGACGCTGTCATTGTTGCCACTGCTGAAATGCACCACGCACCACCTCACTCTGCTTGCATGTTTGGTCTCCATAAACATTCAGCAAGTGTCAAGGAAGGTCAATGGACACCACTTTTTCCCCCACAGAGGAATTCAGTTACACAACTTCGCTCCATATGCATTTCCATGTCAGACATCACCATTTAGTCAGATTTCCCCTTTGCTGCAATCTGTCACGTGGCGAAAAAAATGTAACAGACTATTGGTGGGAAAATTCAACTTCTACTGCCACAACACCAACATCCATCTCTGGTATCATGAGCCAACAAAGTAACATAGGAGGCATTACTTTCAGAGCAACCTCATAATATAGCCAATGAACAATATAAGGGGAAGGATAGAAAAAAAGCTAGAATAAAATTTCAAGAAGAAAGTTTGCTGCAACAAAGACACAGAATAGAAAGAAGCATATATAATGCAAACACTTAAATTGAATTTGCACTATATGTAACAGAACTGGGCCAACAGTCTTTTTAAAAAGATAGAGGCTCAGTTGTACATCTCCTTCCTGTATTTTTTTCTTTAAAATAAAGCCTTATAAAATGTATTTTATTAAGCAGTTTTCACTTAAATATAATTACAACAATATTTTACAATGGGAATTGTAGCTCAAAAGGTCAGTTTAAGCTACTGATGAATAAAACTTATCCACGCATGAGGTTTTTATTGTTTGTTTCATACAGAGAAGTTTTTCTGGCATAAATCACAGAGAAATTAGGAGGTCTATTTCATGTGAGGCACGACACAGACAAGTACTGTTTAAGTTTCACCATTCTGTTTTATAAAGTGCTTCCATTCAAAATTATGACAAAGGACTTTAAATGGAAAGAAATAATACAAAACAAATATTGAAAAGCAAAAGTGGAAGACTTCACACCTCCAGGATGTCTTTAGTAAGACAAGATCCATGAGTCCTAAGTTTGAAAAGGTTATGGACCCCGAAAAGCTCTCCTTGATGCTCCTTTGATCCTTGCACAGCCTCAAAATATCGCTTAGCATTTTCACTTCCAACCACTGCACAGTGAAGTTGCTAAAACAGAGCAACACAAGAGATTTCAGAAGTGTTTATTCCAGTAATATGTTAGAATTTCCTGGCATCCATGTTATACACAAATCCTCAGTTGGAGAAGGCAGAAATTCCTAAGAAAGGATATTTTCCTTTCATTTCCCTGGCAGATGTTGATATGAAAGACTGTGGTATGAACATGCTTGGTTTTATACTATAAGAGTAATAAAGGTATATTTAGAATCTTTTACCTCACTGTTATCTTATATCAGAAATCTACTATGGAAACTACTAAATCTGCTTATACTCTGTACCTTGACTACTTATCTTTCCTCAATACTAAATTCTTTCTTTTTCTCCATAGTCACAGAATGGCCCAGGTTGGAAAGGACCTCAAGGATCATGAATCTCCAACCCCCCTGCCACAAGCAGGGTCACCAGCCTCCACATTTAATGCTAGATCAGGCTGCCCAGGACCCCATCCAACCTGGCCTTGAACACCTCCATGGATGGGGCATCCAACAACCTCTCTAGGCAGCCTGTGCCAGCACCTTATCCCTCTCATAGTAAAGAACTAGCCTTTGGCATTGTATGCTTACTTAGTAAACACTAAATAAAGCCACAGATTATTTCTATTGATCCCCGAAAACTTTAATTATCATGTATTTTTCCAAACTGGCTTGAACACAAAATAATAAATATCTTCCACATGAAACAAAAAAAAAGGTAAGTAAATAGTTTGTCAAGATCTCAAGCACTGAAAGTCACGCAGGTTTTTCTTCATTCCAATAAATGCAAATTTTCATAACTGGTATTTTTGACTTCTTTTTGACTTGAAAAAGAATTACAAAACTATGGTTTTATGGATACTGGACCTGCAACACTTTTTGTAACTGTCTCTATGCAGTTGGGTAGTTCTTGAGTTCAAGCAGCTTCTAGCTCTAGCACTGCACAAGCATTTTCCCAGTGTATCTCCTTAATTATGTAGGCTAGTAACTACACAGACATTATAGTTTAACTTCAGACAATTTACATCTGTCCTGAATAACACAAGGTATTTACAGAAGTTAAAAATATATATAAAATTTATTTGAATTTCTATATATTAAATTTCAATTTTATTGGCATTGAACTTTCAGCCACATTCAGGTAGGTCAGACAACCAAATGCCACTAATAAAAACTGAAACAGATTAAACGAAACCCCAAACCTCTTGATTTGAATAGTTTCTGACCTTTACCTGCTTATAAACTTGTCGTAAGTACATCATCTCCTCCACAGTTCCCAAGGATATCAGTCTAAACACTTTAACATCTTTGCATTGACCAATCCTGTAAGCTCTGCAGAAAAAGTGGATTATTAAAAAAAAAAAAGTGGATTATTAAAAAATACTTTTTTTTTTTTTTTTTTTTAATCAGTAAAGAACAAAGAGAGCTTTTACAGTAGTAAAATAAAAATCACCAATCAAGAAAACAGGAATACTTTAAATTATTTATGACAAAAAAAAATAATTCCATATGCCCTTTTTTCTTTTCCTCCACATTTTCCCAGCATTTCATTCTCTTTTTCTTTTTCCTTAATTATCTGTTTTTCTTCTCAGATCTATCTAGTTGCAAAGGGTTTCATGTTCTTTGATCACAATGCTTGTCTACTGAGAAAACCTCTACTATTTCTTCAGGGTCTTTTTTTTCCCCTCCATCTGCATCTGGTCTTGCACAAGATATTACTGCATTTGCATTATATATGAGTTAGATCATGGATTACTTGCAGTAGTCTGTTCTTATTTAAAAAGCACTTTGCAAGTTACATCATAAAAACAACCAACAAACAGGCAATAGAGAATCTAAATACTGAATTCTGAAGCTTCTAATAGATTATATTAAAAAAACTCATTTTTAAAAATTCATGAGAGGACAAACCATTTCATGGCTTTATGATCTTACTCTTCAAAGACAGTCTCTTTCAATAGCAATACTTTCTTATATACAAGTGCACATAAATGTCTCTTAGAGATCAGAAAAACCCTGTAAGTAGAATTACATAATTAGAAGGAACAACATAACCAAGATCATTTCTGCTCATGAAAAAATACAGATCTACCGAATTTTGAAGGCCGTCAATATTGCTTTACTTCAGCAATTCAAATGTTTGCCCTGAACTCCTAGGGAACATCCTGTGGTCAGAGCCTTAAAAGAAACATGCAGATTCCTAGAAATATTCCAGAACAGCATAGTTTCATACATGGAAGGGAATGTTGGTAAAAGACTCATCTCCATGGGGATGAGGTAAAAAAAAAAAAAAAAATGTTTTTCCTTAAAGGAATCTGGAATTCAAAACATCACTCAAAGTAGGGTCAACTACAATGCACTCGCTCTGAAAAATGTAGAAAAAATATCATCTGGCTATACACATTATACACATGTACTTGTTCTTAAGAGATCACAGCAAGTTACAATAACTATATTTTTTGGAAACCACTATAATAGTGCCATAAAAATAAAATGGAAAATATGATAAAATTCAGGGTTAAAAACAAGAATATCAAAGCTAAAAAAATGAACTGGATATTCCTTAGTGTCATGTGGACATCAGATCTTCCTTTAAGAAAATCTTAATTGGACAACCAGGTTATACACACAAAAAGAAGAGAACAACATAGACCAAGTTTTGCATTTTGAGAACATACCTGTCAATAGCTTGAAGATCATTTGCTGGGTTCCAGGTTGGATCAAACAGTATAACAACATTGGCACCAACAAAATTAAGACCCAACCCACCAGCCCTAGTAACACAAAAACGATACAAAAAATAAATAAACAAAAAACAGTGTTTAATGTATTACATACATACAAGCATACTCTTCCCTGATAAAACAGCACAAAAATAGTAGGGTACAGCTTTTTGTTAACACTGTATTGACAACTTTGTGTTAATGATGAGATGATAATAAACAAGCACTGCTGTAAAATGCAAACTTCTCACCCAAGCAGCAAGATGATTGTGAACTACATGACTCAGAAAGTCACAACCAACTACCATCACCTCCACTATAGTAGAGAATACTGAAACTCACAACCATTTTAATGCCAGTTATATAGTAGCATGACATATAAGTATAGTTTAAATTAAGAGGGACTTAAGAGTCTGCATTATGTTTTATTTCCTTTAATCTCAGCACATAGTTTTGAAAATAGCACCATACACCTTTCTCTACACTATGACCATTTCAATGAGTCACATGTAGAAAAACAGACTGCTGACAGTTTATTTGTACAGAATTAAAATAACCGTTAAAAACAGTTGTTCACACAGTTGTATATGAGCAGTACTTCTACAAGTCATTAAAAAGTCATTTAAGAAAATTTGCTACTGTGGGGTGAGAGTTGCAAAGATACTAGTTCCATCATATTCAAATATTCAACCCCTGTGGCATGCTTACAGGTAAAGCCTGCAAGACAGCAAAGAATTTAAGCATATGCTTAAACTGAGTTAAGTACTTAATGCCCTTGCTAAATCCAATGAAACTGCTCAATTACTTTATTTGGCATGCACATAGCCGTACCATTTGATAGAAACCATGGTGAAGCAAATACCACTTTCCACTTGCAAGACAAGCAAATACTGTAAATTCTTTTATAGTGGCTCAACAAATATTAAAAAAAAAAAATAATAAATCACATTCCTATAAAAAGACAAAAGCTCCTCTACAACTACATGCTAAATAATAGTATTTAACTTCTACACCAACTCTTTACATTGTCATATGTGGCACTAATTTCATAAGTGCTATTTTCTCAGTGATAAATGGCAAAACTGAGAAAGCCAACTCAATTTATCAAGCAACTGTTTTTAATAGATTACTTCATATTCTGCTTATTTGAAGCAGCGGGAGGTAATGTTTACAAGGAAGTAAATGAACGGAGACAGAAACCAAGACAGAAGAGAGCCCCACCATCTCCTGGCTTTCATGGAATATATTCTTTTAATGTAAATACAGTTGTGGTTTATCCCTACCAGCTGCGGTTTGGTGTAGTGTTAATAAAATCTGGAAAAAGGATATAGAAACCTGACAATATTAATGGAGGATTCTGGAAAACTAGCATTCTTGGTTTTAAATGCTGAACAAAAATATTTGTGTTTTTCCAAATAACTTACTGTGTTTTGGAATTTTGGTGCTTTTTGTGTGTGTGTGTGTAAGTGCAGAATTCAGACTCCCCCTTACCAAGCCAACTCTGCAGTCAGACTGAAGAATAAGTCAACATAGTTTTTTGAATACTTTCACAAGAAAAAAAAAAGCAGTATTTGGAGCTAAAATACTAATTAAATTTCAGTGAAAAGCTCTAGTGCAAGTAAAACAGACTCACTATGAAAATAACTAAATAGGACACTTAGTTTTATACAGATTTTATCTTTCAATGCTTTTATGTATGCCACATAAATTCAATACTCTGAAACAGAAAAGCTAGTGAGTCTTCTAACGTACAGATGCAGTAATTCCTCGCTGTATTCAGGGACAAAGAAGAGAAATTCACCAAGGTCTTAGGGAAGCTGATGGCCATAATCTGCAGCTGAATGAGGCTATAAGCTAAGTTGCATGACCAGCATCACAAACCTTCTCATAACCCTACCTGCATGCTTCAGTGGGTATCCAAAGACAGTTTTAAGATGTGCTTGCAGTGTTTTTTAAGATCATGACTAACTTCTACTTAAACAGGGTTAGTGTGGACCTTCCTATGTAACTCCCAACACACATTTTCATCAAAGGACAGAAACAGCAGTACAGACAAACACATGACTGCGTGTTTCACAGAGTTCCACTCACATTCTCCCTGGGCAGGAAGATTTAAGTTTCTCTTGGTTCTCTTTATACCTCTGCCTGGTAACAGACTTCTTATAAGATGAAACATGGAGGTAATAAGATTAACAAATCAACAAATAATAAAATCAAATATCTGTGATCATAGTTTTATTAATTTTAGTTGAACATACTGTTCTACATCAAAGGGGAATTCTTATCTATCATAAATTTATAAGTAAATGTGATAGTTAAAAACATTTCTATCAGAAGATCTATTGTGTGAAGTATTTTTACAGGCCAAAAATAAATGGGAAGAGAGAGAGATAGTCAGACCAAGTCTTTGTCAGCAGGCCCTCATGGTTGGCCTCCCAGAAAAGATGAGAGAGCTCTTCCCCATCACCTGCAATTGGTACATCTCAGTGGATCTTCCTCTTGGAGAGTCAGAACTCACATGAGACTGCTAGTGAAACTAGGAAGTACAGCTCTGCAGTGTGCTGTGCCTCTGCACCCAACAGCCTATTGCACAATGTCATGAAATCAAATAACGATAAAACCAGGACAGTCTCACTACCATGGAATGAACTTTCCCTACAGTACTCTATACAGGGCTCTGCTACACACTTCCAGTCAGAACAATAATGACATTGCATCAATGTTTTAGTCATTGCTAAGCAGCACTGGCACAGCGCTGTCAAGACAATCGCAGCAACCCTCCCACCCCACAAAAGCCAGAAGGCTGGGGATGGGCAAGAAAATGAATGCATCATGATTGTTACGAAAGCATCTTCTCTCCTGAGCAACTGCTATGGGATTCACAATCCAATTCCCAAGACGCAGCCATGTAACACTTGCTGACAGAAAGTAGAGAATTGTTTTGTCCCTTTGCTTCCACACAGCATTCGCTTCATTTTCTTCCCCTCCTTCTTTTCTCTTAATTAAACTCACCTCAAACAGTTGCTTGGTTTCTTTGGTTTCTTTTTGTTGGCTTTTTTTTTCATATAATCAAACTATCTTTATCTCAACTTGTGATTATTTTTTTTTCCTATGTTAACTTCTCCCCATTCTTGTGAAGGGGGAGGAGTGACACTGTGGTGCACTGGAGTTTAGCCAGCTTTCAACTTGAAGCTACCGCACACTTATACTCACTCATTCTACAAGTACTGTACAATAAAGTGAGACTGTCTACAATAAGGTAAGTCTTTGGTGGAACATGATTTGAGTGTTTCCTAACTCCCACAGGAATGGAAATTTGGAATTGTGATTCAGATGATACACTTGTTTCAGATCTTAACCAGCAGAGGAGATAGAAAGGGTAGAAGTTGTTAGAAATTTAAAATGCCTCAGTTCACAGTACTGGGTTCGTGTTTGCCAATAGACATGAAAACAATTCATTCTCTCAAAAAAGTAATCCCCCACAAGATCATGAAGAAAAATGTAGAGCACCCAATTTTCTAAGTAGCAGAAAGGCAGAGGGAAACGCAACGATTACAAGTTAAGTTTTCTTACATTGTAGATACAAGACAAATGTTAATTTCTTGAACTCTGTTGAACTCTCTTACAATTCTGATCCTATCTTCTGATTTTGTATTTCCATCAAGTCTTCGGAAATCTAGCCCAGATGCCATACAGTATTGCTCCAGCACATCCAGCAACTGTGTGGAAAAAAAGAGATCAAGTACTTATTGGTGTCTTTTCAATTAAATGCAGTAATTGGAGGCATGTTTCTTGAATGTATTTTCTCATAAACAAGGAACTAAAAATAAGAGCAAATCTTCTCCATCTCAGAATGAACATGCTTGACTCTCAGCTGCTGTGATTTTACAGCACTCTAAGGTGATTAACACTGGTCTGCCAGGGTATCACTCTCTAATGCTGCTTGCTCACCTTACCTCTAAGTGATGCTGAATCAGTTCACCTGAATCGGTTGGTAGGCAACTTAAAACAGTTTCCTACCATGTCAGCAAGTTAAAATGACTTTAGTAAACAAGCAGCAAAGCCAACACAGAGAAACAGACTCATATGCAAAGCAAGAGTTCATAAGAATGGAGTAAAAGAAACAAGTAGCCAGCAGTCCAACTGGTCTTGAACACTGAACTACAGCTTAAATAATCTAAATACTGCAATCTTCCCTCAAGCCACAAAATGATTCAGAATTGTTATTCACAATATTCTAATAATTTTTTAAACAGAACTACCATTTAGCTAAAGAAATCTATGTTACAGGTTGTTTCACTTCAGGAAACACACTGTTCCACAAAAAGAAAATAACAGGAGCTGGATTGAGACATTCTCTGTTAAACAGCATTAAAGCTGATCAAACTGGTACGGCACTTTAGTCTCAAGGCTGAGATTTAAGGAAATGTTACTACTTTGCATTGCTAATACAACAGTTATATACTTCCGTCATAATCTGCAGTGACACTGATGTAAGTGAAGATGCATCAAGTGAATTTAGTATGAGCCATATATATTTAAGTACCACAAAACCTACTAAAAGCTCTACAGAGAGAAGCAGAGTTTTACATCTGTTTTACTACCACCGTTTTTATCATGAGATAAGGTTTCGGCATGCCTCTGGAGTAATGCACACTGTTCTTCCCATCATCATTTCCCATAGCACAGAAAGGAAACATGAGTGACGGATGCTTATGTCCTCAGTGCTTTACACTTCAGAATTTACTGCTGTGGTCAACCGATACAAGTCATATGGAACTCACCTTTGTGGAAAAGGAGAAGAGAAGAACTTTATCCTTGTTTTTTTGGAAGTGATTTAGAAGCTGCTGAAGGACCTGAACCACAAAATGCAAATAAAGTAATTTCATCTACAGGTCATGTCATGCAGTCACTCATTTTTACAACATTTAAACAAGTTACATTAGCTAACTATTTGCAAAGCCAAACAGAGGTGTAACATAATGATTTTTTTAAATTAACAAAATGTTTAAGGTAACAGAGATGCTGCATGTATTCACTCTTCAGTGGTCTCCACTGAAATCCCACTGCAACAAAGTAATCCCTAACAAACTCACAAACTGTTTCTACCAGTGGACAGACTGCAACAAAATGCTGTTTATCTCACCATACATCAGAAATAGAGAATCACAGAGTAGTAGGGGCTGGAAGGGACATCTATAGATCACCTAGTCCAATCCCCCTGCCAAAGCAGACACCCTAGACCAGGTTCCACAGGTAGGTGTCCAGGCAGGTCTTGAATGTCTCCAGTGAAGGAGAATCCACAACCTCTCTGGGCAGCCTATTCCAGTGCTCCGCCACTCTTACCATGAAGAAGATCTTCCACACATTTGTGCAGAACATCCTGTGCTTCTGTTTATGGTCCCTTGTCCTACCACCATGCACCACTAAATGGGCGTGTGGTCTCATCCCTTTGCCTCCCACATCTTAGGTATTTATAGACGTTGATCACATTCTCTGTCTTCTTTTCTCAAGGCTGAACAGACCCAGACCACTCAGCCTTTCCTCATAAGAGAGGTGCTCCAGGCCCTTTGTCATCTTCGTAGCCCCCTGCTGGACTCTTCCTGGAGATCCCTGTCTTTCTTCTTAGAATCACAGAATGGCCTGGGTTGAAATGGACCTCAAAGACCCCCTGCTTTCAACCCCCCTGCTATGTGCAGGGTTGCCAACCACCAGACCAGGCTGCCCAAAGCCACATCCAGCCTGGCCTTGAATTCCTCCAGGGATGGGGTGTCCACAATGTCCTTGGGCAACCTGCTCCAGTGTGACACCACCCTCCGTGTGGAAAAACTTCTTCCTAATATCTAACCTAAACCTCCTCTGTCGTAGTTTAAAACCATTCCCCCTTGTCCTATCACTATCCACCCTCATAAACAGTTGTACCCCCTCCCGTTTATATGCTCCCTTCAAGTACTGGAAGGCCACAAGGAGGTGTCCATGGAGCCTTCTCTTCTCCAAGCTAAACAATGCCAGTTCCCTCAACCTTTCTTCACAGGAGAGGTGCTCCAGCCCGCTGATCATCTTAGTGGCCTTCCTTTGGATCTGTTCCAAGAGCTCTACATCTCCCTTGTGCTGTGGGCCTCAGGCCTGGATGCAGTACTCCAGATGGGGCCTCACAAGAGCTGAGTAAACCACCCCATGGTCAAAGAACCCAAAGTTCCTGTGGTGTCACCAGCCTTTCAGCCACTTATTCAAGGCCTGCATTTTCCTAGCCCACTCTGTACTCCTCACTACCCCCAAAAGGGAGAGACAAAAATACCACTTGCACTTCCACTCCCTCAACCAATCACCCTAATCCCTTGAAACCTTGAAACTGAAACCTCTTCTGATAGTTCACGGGTTTCACTAAGCGACTTCATCACTGCCTGCCTGAAATATCAATAACAGGTAGTTATCAGAGGAGCAAACCTGACCCAAGTGTTTTTCAGTGATGTTGCTGACCCAGGCCCCAGTGAGGCAGCACACTCCCCTTAAAAGTCGGGTCAGGTCAGGAAAAAATACAGAGCCACTCTTACCCAGAATTTCAGCAAAAGTATAGAAATAATCACATAAAACAGGCATAAGAATTACTGCAGGCTTTAAAAATACATTTTGTTTCATATGCATTAATTCTTTTTTTTTTTCTTCTTCTTTTTTTTTTTTTTTTCCCTCCAAATAGTCCTTGATACTTTTCTGAGGGCAAATGACCACTAGAGCAAACTGCAACGGTCATTTGTCCTTGCACTTAGTACTTCAATATAGGAAAACAGTGATTTCCAAACAAAGCAGCTTACTCCTTTTACTTCCATTCTTACATATTCAACTATTTCAACTTAAAAAAAATCCATGTTTGAAATTCACTTTACAGAAAAAAACACAAAAAAAAACTTACGAAAAGTATGTTCTGCGGTCTGATTGAAAATAAGCTCATAATTCCACAAAAATAGATGAATCTCAGGTCAGTTCACTCTAGTATATACCTCCCACAATAATTAGGACATACTAGAATCATATAATCATATGCTTGTATTTCTATATTTAGATTACAGTGACTCTTTTTTTCCAGGCTACAGTTATAAAATCAAATTCAGAATGGCAGACTCAGGATGCCACATTGTCATGGTAGGATACACACCAATACACCATCATATTTACATATAAACAATTATAGCTTGACTTCTAGTAAAAAGCACTTCCCCTAGTATAACTTTATTATCTTAACTATGCAGAAGGCACAGGAAAACAAAGTGTTTTAACAAATACATTAACTTGTCTTAACTCAGGTATTTTTGCTTACTTGTACTCTTTGCAACTATATAAAAAATTACAGAAGGAAAATGTCATATGACAGTGCAGGAGTGAAGTATGCAAAAGCCACAGCAGAAATTTCTAAATAATGAAAAATTAGTGCAATCAATAAAAGATGAGCTTCATATGCTTTCATGACCAGTGCTCACCAACATCTTTATCAGTGACATAGACAGCAAGATTAAGTGCACTATCGGCAAGTTTGCTGATGACACTAAGCTGACTGGTGAAGTTGATACAACAAAGGGAAGAAATGCCATCTGAAGGGACCTGGAGAAGCTGAAGAAGTGGGCCCACATGAAACAAATAAAGTTCAACAAGATCAAGTGCTAGGTGCTGCACGTGTATCAAGGCAATCCCTGATATGTCTCCAAGCTGGGAAAAGAACTCACTGAAGAGTAGCGCTGCCAAGAAGAATGTGGGAGTCCTGGTGGACAAAAAGCTGGACATGAACCAGAAGTGTACACTTGTGCCTTTGAAGGCCAACTGTAACCTGGGCTGTATCAAAAGGGGTGGCCAGCAGGGTGAGGGAGGCTATCATTCACCACTGCTCTGCCCTTGTGAGGATCCATTTGGAGTACTGTGTCCAGGTCTGAGACCACCAGAACAAAAAAAACGTGGAACTTTTGGAGTGGGGTCCAGAGGAGGGCCACAAAGATGATCAAAGGGCTGGAGCATTGCTCCTTTGAAGAAAGGTTGAGGTTGCTGAGATGGCAGGGGAAAACCTCTGAACTGTCCTGTAGGAACTGCTCAGAGGAGGTAAGGCTGCCAACCCCCCGTCTGAAACCTTCTCATGTCCCCCTGGGAAGTAGTGGGGGAAAACTTCAGATTTCTTCCAGAAGTTTGAGGGAGGGCCCCTCTAGAAAGGCGGCATGTCAGAAAACCCAGCTGAATTGCCTTTACAGCATGGGAAATAAGCAGAAGGAGCTGGAAACCATGATGTACTTGGAAAATTAAGATCTAGTTGCTAACACAGGAATGTGGCGGTATTACTCCCATAAGTGGAATACCACTGCAGAGGGATATTGCCTTTTTAGATAGGCTAGGCAGGAAGGGGGGCAGAGTTGTCCTCAATGTTACATTAAAGACTGGGTGGACTGTGAGGAGCTCCCTCAGAGAAATGGTGAGAAACAGGTTGAGAGTCTGTGGGTTAGAATTAGGGATAGGACTAATAAAGCACATCTGGCGGTAGAGGCTACCTGATCAAAAGGAGCCTGCTGACAGGGCCTTCTTCCTTCAGCTGCAGGAATGCTCATCATGCTCACAGGCACTTGCCCTGATGGGGGATTTCAACCACTCAGATATCTGCTGGGAAAACCACACAGCAAGCTGCAAGAGATCCAGGAATCTCCTGGAGTGCGTGGACAGTAACATTCTGGTTCGAGTACTGGACAGACAAGAGGTGAAGCACTCCTGGACCTGGTGCTCAACAATGCAGAGGAGAACATTAAAAGCGTTAAGATTTGAGACAGCCTAGGCTGCAGCAACCATGCCCTGTTTGAGTTTGTGATCCTGAGGAACGTGGGTCTGGCAAAGAGTGCGATGAGGACCCTGAACTCTGGGAGAGCAAACTTCAGGCTGTTTAAGGAACTGCTGGATGAGATCTCCTGCGAAGCTGTCCTTAGAGACAAAGGAGTGGAAGAAAGCTGGCTACTCTAAGAATACCCTTCCAAGAGCATAACAGCTCCCCATCCCTTAGAATAAGAAAGTGGGCAGGAAGGCAGGAAACAGGGATGGCTTGGCAAGGACTTGCTGGTCAAACTGAGGGAAAAAGCAGATTGTAGAAGCTGTGGAAACAAGGGCATGTCACCTGGGGAGAATACAGGGACACTGTCTGGACTTGCAGAGAGGGGATTAGGAAAGCCAAGGTGCAGACAGAACTGAACTTGGTGAGGAACGTTAAAAACAAGAAGAAGGGATTCTATAGGTACACTGGCCAGAAAAGGCAGGCCAAAGAGAACATACCTCCTTTGGTAACTGAGAAAGGAGAACTGGCTAAAACAGATATGGAGAAGGCTGAGTTACTAAATGAGTTTTTTTGCCTTGTTCTTTGCTGGCAGCCAGGATTCTTGTATTTCTCACATCCCTGATGCTTGCATCCCTCGGCCTCTAGGTGGGAACTGGGGGAGTAAATCCCACCCCTGCTGCAAGGGCAGAGCAATTCTGAGACTGCCCCATGAGACCAAATGTATACAAGTCTATGGGGCCGGATGACATGTATTCCAGGACCATAAAGGAGTTGACTGATGTGGCTGCTGAGCTGCTCTTCATTGTATTTGAAAAGTCATGGCTGTTGGGTGAAGTCCATGGGGACCAGAAAAAAGGAAACATCACTATGTTGATTCACTATGCAGAAAGCCAGGCTAGCTTTACCAAGGGAAGGTCATGCCTGACCAATCTGGTGGCCTATGATGGAGTGACGACACTAGTGGACAAAGGGAAGGAGACTGATGTCATCTACCTGGCCTTGTGCAAGACCTCTGACATGGTCCCCCACCACATCCTTATCTCTAAATTGAAGAGATATGGACTTGAGGGGTGGACTATTTGGTGGATAAGGAATTGGTTGGCAGGCCATAGACAGAGGGTTGTGGTGAATGGTGCCATGTCCAGGTGGAGGCTGGTGACAAGCAGTTTCCCCCAGAAGTCTGTTTTGTGACTGGTGTTCTTCAACATCTTCATCGCTGACACTGATAATGGGCTTGGGTGCACCCTCAGCAAGTTTGCCAATGACACCAAGCTGAGTGGTGCAGCTGACACATTAGGAGGAAGGGAGCCACCCAGAAGGACCTGGGTGCAAAGGTGGGCCTGTATCAACCTAAAGATGTTCAACTTAGTAGAGTGCAAGGTTTTGCACTTGGGTTGGAGTAATTCCAGGTAACCGTACAGACTGGGAGAAGTACTCCTCGAGAGGAGCCCTGTGGGAGAAGGACCTGGGGGTCCCAGTGAATGAAAAGCTGGATATGAGCCAGCAGTGTGTGTTTGCAGCCTGGAAGGCCAACAGAATCCTGAGCTGCAACAAAAGAGGGGTGGCCAGGAGGGACAGGGAGGTGGTTGCCCCCCTCTATACTGTCCCTGTGAGGCCACATCTGGAGAATGGCATCCAGGACTAGGGCCCCCAGGACATGAAGTCAGTGGAGCAGTTGGAGTGGGTCCAGAGGAGGACCACAAAGATGATCGAAGGACTGGAGAACCTCCCCAATGAGGACAGGCTGTGGGAACTGGGCTTGTTCAATCTGGAGAAGGCTCAAGGCTGACCTCATTGCAGTCTTCCATCATTTAAAAGGAGATTATAAAAAGGAGGAGAATCAACTTTTTACTTGGGTAGATAGTGATAGGACAAGGGGGAATGGTTTTACGCTCAAGGAGGGAAAGTTTAGATTGGATGTCAGGGGGAAGCTCTTCACAGAGTGGTGAGGTGCGGGAACACGCTGCCCAGACAGGCTGCAGGTGCTCTGTCCCTGGATGTATGTATTCAAGACCATGCTGGATGGGGCCCTGTGCAACCTGGTCTAGTATCAAATCAAGAGGTTTGTGGCAATGCCTGTGGGTTGGAACTTGATGATCCTTTTGGTCCCTGCCAACCCAAGCCATTCTATGATTCTAAGATTCTAAGCGAACAATGAAGATGACTTACATGAGATAATCATCTAGCAGGTAATATGCAGACCTCTTTCACATGCACTTTAAACAGAAAACAAAGATGCTGCTAGCAGAACAACAATCATGTGACAGTAATCATCACTTAAAAAATATGGCCTTGCTACAGCATTCATCTATTCCCAAACAGCATTTGTGAATATCCCAGTTCATATAGAGAGAAAACACACAGCATACTTCACTCTGCATAGCTTCTTACCCTCCAGTTATTGTCAGCACAGCAGAATTTCTACACCTAATATGGTTTTCTTTTTAAAATTAGCTACATTAAAGAAGTTTTTCAGTTATTCATCCTGCTACACTCTGAAACTAGAGAAACTCACATTTTCCACAACAAGGAGTTTTAAAGGTTTACACTTAACATGTTTATTCCATTCATTTTTAGACTCACTATTATGAACTTCAGATCATGCTCCAAGGATTAGAAAAGACATTAAGTCCTTGATACATCTTCACTAGCTCTCTGTCACTCAATACTGTACTAATCTTCATCGTCTGACATTTTTTCCAGGCTGGAGAGTCCCAGCATACCTGGTTGCTTCTGCTCAATAGCAGTCACCACCTCTGTCACCCTTCTTTGAAACTTCTCAAGGTGAACATATGCTCTTTAAGATATGGGACTGGAGCTACCCACGGTATTGAATGTGGCACAAGTCATTCAACTCATAATTACTTTCTTTTGCTCTCCATTGAGTTGATGGTTCCATCAAACCCCATGTTATCACCCCAATGACTCGCTTTTGTGTGCTCATCACTGAATATGTGAAGTTTTAGGGCATGAGTCTTAGCGTCATAAATTACCCTCTTCTAGTCTTTGCATGATGGCATCCTGATCCAGCACAGCTTTTCTCTGCAGTGGTACTACCACTGTAAACAGAATGATTAAAACAAAAAACCTATTAGGCATGCATTTTCTTACACCCATATACTACAGCAGATCTACTATTATTAGCAATATTTATTTTTATCTCTGAAGAATATATTTACCCTCATTTTTCCACTGTACTTTGGATCTGAAATTGTTTCAAAGGCTGCGTCTTTGCTTAACTGCATAAAATCTGGAAAACTGGAAAACACCTCACTGCAAACCCGTTTGATATGTGTTTCCTGAAAGAAAAGCAGAATATTCAAAAGGTATTAAAAATCAGAACTATGCTGGGTAATAGTAGGCCATAAAAGGAGTTTAAGAGGCTGAAACAAGTAATCTGCTGAAGTAATTCAAATAGATTACTTATCTATTTTTATTCAGTCAGCATGGAAACATTGGAAACACATTTTCAGTGTCTTTTGGTATGCCTTATTTGAAAAGGAGAGAGGACTGTAATCTAGAAGAATGGATTCCAGAGATGGCCAAACTTTCTTCCCCTGGTCAGAGATTACACCAGAACTGGCCAGAATTGTCAGTCTCAAGAGCTGTTGGCTTGACATTGCATAACCCAGCAGTTGTGTACCAGCATTTCTCTTGACTCCCTGGCATAACTGCATTTCTGGGAATCTTATTCCTACAGTCCAATTGATATGACAAAAAACAATTTGAGAACTGAATTTAAACTACTTAAAAGTCAAGTTAAACTTTATGGCTAGAACTGGGTAACTCAGAACTAAAACACAACTACACACTTTAAGTCTCCTTTTCCTGAAGAGTATAAAGTACCTCATCTGTCACCCAAGAATCACTCTGAAATGCTTTTACAGTATAAACTACATACACAATACACAAAAAATAGTACTCCTCTATACTATATAGTGGAGTATATATATATATACACACATATATACATATATACACATATATACACATATATATACATATAGTGAAAACATTTGGGTATTTACAGTTTATGACCCTGGAGCCCTAGCAGTAAAACCTCCTAAAAAACAAAATTCCTTCAATGGTTACTTGCCAGGAAAACAAGATAAATCAAAACTGTTTTGCCAAAACACTTCTCATATTATCTAGAGAAACTCTGCTCTGAATATAAAATTCTAGAGAAAAACATACTCTCACTGTTTATTATTTATTTGTACAAAGACCTACCTCTCACTAAAAACTTCTCAGAAATGCAAGAAAAATGGGATTATTAAAAATCACTAAAAATGAACTTTTCCTAAGGCTCTCCATTGTTAAGACAAATCCCATTTTCAGATAGTCATCAACTGAAACTAGAGATACTTTAATATTTCTATCTATTAAATAAGAGCTACATTTTCAATTACTGAACAGAAAAATAATTTTGCAAAATATCTGAATTTCAGTAAGTTAAGACTGAAAGAGAAGCCAACAACAACTTTTATTCAAGAGCTTTCAACTCATTTTCCAAAGGTTCACTTTTTAGGTACTTCCAAAACTAACCTGCTGCTTGCTAGTGTTGTCTGTCTGCAGCAGTGCAACATGATTTGCAACTTTCTGTAGGATTGTCAAGTAACTGAATTGCAGTGACTTAATTGTTTCACCATGGGAATTCATCTATAAAACAAAACAAACAAAACCAACAAATATCCTTAACACTTGCAAAAACAAACATTCCTAAAAAGAAATACAGTAAAATACTATTTCAAGAAGATTCAGTGCATTAGGAATTCAAATAGTACAAAAATTGATTCCAAATGATGTATTTCTAGCAAAAATGAGGCAAGTTCTTCTTCTCAACATTATGATTCTATTAACAGGAAACATCTTTTCTAACAACAAAAACAAACAAAAAAAAGCTATGTTAATTGCTTGATAAACATTTTAGACAGTACAACATATACAAAAACTGCTACAATAACCAAGAATTCCTTGGTAAGAAAAAAGACAGCAACTTTAAAATTTAAATAAATGTAAATCCAACTAGTGCTGTTTGAATGACTTAGCCTACAACTGCTTACTTTATGGCAAAAATTTGTGTAGTTTCATAAAGATCTCAATTAACAACTTTAAACACTGAGTAGTCAAATAGCAGCAACAGCTATTTTTCTAGTTATAGTTGATTGATTTATCAATACTCATTTCTTTTCCCTTCTCAAGTTACCAAATTTCACGTTTAACTTTGGAGTTAGACTGTCCATAAGAGCAACACAGGTATCTGCAGGTCTGCATAGGGTGAACAAAGCTTAACAGCACCTTTTTTCTACAAAACGCAATGATAAACTAAAGCTTGCGAAGAGCTAAAGATAGTTTCCATGGCATATTTCAACAGGACGATAGACTGTTTTCAAATAAAGATGCATAAGACTCAATACACTACATTACTTAGAAAACAAAAGAAAATAAACAGTACACAAGTGTTTAGAAGTAAAAGAAAGAAAAAATATTTAAAACACGCTCTAAGTCTACTAAGAGATATGGAGAAACAAAAACAAAGCTAGATTTATCAGTGTTAAAGAAGTCCAAAGAAGGAAGAAATCTGCAGAGCTGTTCCTAGTGAATAACATTCTACCTGCATTGTAAGATGGCTGTTAAAGCTCTCCCTTCAGTTAAGTAAATCAGGACACATTTTTAGGAGCTAAGAAAGGCACCATCCAACTGTAATTACAAAACAACTATATCTCAGAGAATCTGCTGGGTCCAGGAGGTCTCTTATTTGCAGCTACAGTACTGACCACCTAAGATGCATGGGAACCGCATACTTGACAAGTATCAAACGTCCCAATGTAAAACCCTTTCCAACAGCAACTATATGACAGGTATATTTAATACAACACATCCCAAATATACTGTATTGATAATGACCTTCTGTTTAGAGCATGCAAAGCAGTTATGCTGTAATTCTCAAGTGCCTGACTTCACCACAACACAATGTTTCTAGCCAAGATTTCACAAACAGATGACTTATGACCAGGCAGTCAGTTCAAGCAGCTCCTCACCAGCATAGAGCATATTGAGAAATACCTATCTCCTGCTCATATCAGAAAGTCTACGTTAAAAACTTCAGACAATGAAAGTTCTTACTTTGTAACAACAGTTCTTCCTCATACGGCCGCTGTTGCAGCTGCAGGGCTCTCCTGCTCTTAATACTAGGCTTACATCCTCTGTCTTCAGCACAGCCTGGTACACTGCTTTCTGGAATTCTGTCAGGGAACAGTACACCATCTGTAAAGTCCCAAAAATACAGTTACATGCAGCATAAAATTAAAAACAAAGAGCACCGCACCAAGCAAACAAACAAACAAAAAAACAAAATAAAAACAAAGCATGGAGCACTGCAAGTAAGGTTGAAAACAATAATATATTTGCACAACCATTGACAGAAAGTTATCCTACCCAAATTTAAAAAAAAAAAAAAAAATCTGCATGCTGACACAAAAGTATTAGGAAATTGTATCAAAAAATGTACGTAAATTTATTTTATCCCTTCCCAAAATTTTACAATTATCAATATCAAGTTATAATAACCTGCTTTTAGATTTCTACAAACCTCTCAGCTGGGCTTTTGTGGAAGACTAAGAGAACAAAGGAAGAGTGACAGAGACAAATGCATAATTGTAATACAGGATTCCCTCATTTTGCCAGTTGTTTAATTTGCTCTTTCTTTTCTCTTTTCAGGCCCTAACTGTTTGCAGGGCAGTACCACAGGCAGGACAAACAGAATAATCACTGAGAATGCAATGCTCTATACATGGCTATGGCCAAAACTCTTATCCCTCCTCTCAGAGACCATGGGTGGCAACTCCATGACATCTTTAGTCTTAACCAGCAGGAGACAGATATCTCGAGATCACTCCCTAACCTACGCACCCACACTGCTATAGCACCATGCTGAGCTATAATAATACAGCAGTAACTTGAACATATACTCACACTAACAAGAGAAGGAAAAGAATAAAACCTGCTAGATTTACAAAGGCAACTGACTAATGTTCGTGTTAATGTTTCCTTTGCAAGGCAGTTTAGATGACATTATTTTAATTTAAGGATGAAGAACAAATACAAAATTTTGAATACAAAAACATCTGAAAATTAATGTGTTCATCTACTTGGAAGGAAATACATCTAATAAGAATTAATAGTCAATCTTAGCTATAAAGAATTATTGATTTATGTGATGTTTACAGTAGCACCTGATGAAAAAGATTACAGTCTGATTAATTATTATCTTTAGTCTGGGGGGTTTTCTTCTACTTACTGATTGAAAATAAGAGTTAAAAAAAAATAAAAGCAAACTGTTCTTTGTACAAAACATCAAGTCGCAAATTCAGAAATCCTACATCAAATTTCAAGAGATTTACATGCACTGAATTTGCAAAGATACATACAAAAGTGCACATAAAATATACACGTAAATCACTAGCCAGAAGTTTAGCTGAGCATTTTCATGTTTAATTAACTCTAAGCAGTCACAGTAATTATACAAACAAAGCACACAACCTTACATGCATTCTTTTTAAGGCTCTAGATTCTTCTCAATTTTGGGAGTCCAAAAGAAAACCATAACCTAGCAGAGGTAGGATGAAAGAGAGAAAACAACAAAAACAACAAAAAAGAAGACATATTATTACACTTGAGATATGCAAGCACTCTTACTCTGTCTTCTTTTTTTGGCAACTGATCGCTGATAAGCACTTTTGTACGTCTCAGAAACCAGCTAGACATTTTTCTTGCTAGCTTCACCATTGCCTTACGGCCTGTTGCTAGCTCTCTTTTAGTTGCAGTGTGCCTCTGGCCACGCTCCACTGGATCAGAAAATTTCTTCTTGAAATGCATTCTACTACCCAAAAGTCCTGGTACAGCCCTATAAGAAGAAAACAGAATTAACAAACAAACAAAAAAAAGCACCAAAAAAAACCCAAAACAATTAAACAAAAACATTAGGAAGGGGCTGATTATGAGAGAATTGGAACATTTTCATTACTCCAAGGCTAACTATGCTTTTTCAGAGATTAAAAGCATACTATAAATTGTTTCTGGCTAACAATAAATGTTTCTGGACTAGCAAGAAATTTTAAATTAACTATCAGTAAGAAAATAAATAAAAAGAGCGTGTATAAATAGAAACACTAAAATAATAGAAAAATAGAATAATATAAATAGAAAAATAGAAACACTTCCAAACACTCGATTTTTTCACTGTGGTGTACCTCAAACACTAAAGAGATTTCCCTTAGGAAAAGGGAACGCTATCTCCAGCAATACTAAAGCTCAGCAGGCCAAAAGAAGTCACAAGTAGATAGAACATCTAAAACTACTGCTTTAGCGCCTAAGCAGGAAGGCAGGCAGTCACAACTTCCAATTTTTAGTATTTCTGTTAGATACACATTAACTTCATATTGGAACAATCCATCAACAACATCAGCATAGCTTTAATGGACCAAATGCAATATTAAACTTAGTATTAAAGACTTTCCACTCTGACATTCAACTTCAGCCTGCAGTTCCTCATCCTTAAAGAAAGTTTGCTTTGTTTCTCAGTTGTAAAGTATCCCAATAAGACATCTATGTTTAGATTTTTGTCTAGGGTTATTTCCACCTCTCCCTTAGAAATTCCCCTGGCCAAGACTGTTGCTTTGCAAATATATGCATTTCTGCATTTCGAAAAACTATTTCTTTTAACTTCCAAGTAAGTTAGAATGACAAATACTGGACAAAACAAAGGCACAATTTTGTCCAAAGTTGCCCAACAGATCTTTATCTATTGCGTGGGAAGCAAATGAAGAGGGAAAAAAAAAAAAAGGCATCCTTAGTAAACAATGATAAACAAAAGGAAAAAAAAGGAAAAAAAAAAAAAAAAAGTATTTTGTTTACCAGTCCATGACACACCAAAGTTCCTTCATATTGTTTTGAAGAATGGTTCCGGTAAGGCCTATGCGAACACTGCATTTTAAGGACTTCATGGATTGAGTTATTAGAGACTTTGGATTCTTGATTCTGTGTACTTCATCCACTATGACAGCAGACCACTCTATACTGCATAGCAAGAAAAAAAATTCTCCCTTAATTGAATCACAGAACCGTAGGGGTTAGAAGGGACCTCCAGAGATCATCAAGTCCAGCCCCCCTGCCAAAGCAGGTTCCCTACACCAGGTGAACTTAATTTCAACTTAATTTCAACTCAATTTCATAACTTAAATTGAAATTACATATCTCATCACTTCACATACACAAAAACTGACATCAGTCACATGTACAGCCCTGATTATTACTACAAAAAACATTCTTTTTTTTTTGCTTTCTTATATACATTACAATACCCACTTTCTTGTCTGTTTAGTAAATTAAATTATAATAGCTAAACTACACAATAAAATAGATGAACTACTGTCAACTGTATGAAATATTTTCTGTGAAGAAAGCGACTTTTCATTTCTGGACACACATCTTACCAGTACTAATTCCACTCATAAGTAAGATGTAGAATAACGGAATAAATCTCTTAATGTGCACTTCTGAACACAGCTGTGTTTTACTTTTCCAAACAACATCCATGCAGATAAAAACATGCAGAAGGTACTTCTAATTGCACTTTACTTCCTGAAAGCATCATTCAACTACTTTGAGACCTGTATGATTCCAGTATGGTGGAGGAATTCTACTACTGTGTGACTTTGAAACCAAAGTTAGTTAGAAGTACAGATTGAAAGACACTTTGCCATCAGTTCAAGTAAAAATCTGGTGGAAAAACGAACTGTACTCTCTGAAATGAATTTTAAATAACTAAGTCCCTAGGAAGAAACAAATTTCTGAGAGTGCTTTACATGTGTGAATATTTCAGAACAAGTTCAAGGTTACTTGAAGCAGCCACGTTTAGAAAGAAATCTCTCTCCTGAGCAGGTTCCATGAATTTTAGATGACTGTTTTGAAGATTCATCTTGTGACATATATGATGCCTGTTAACTACTTTCAATCAAATCTGAGTTTATGATATTGTTAAAATCTGCTAACCATTAATGACAATTAATTATAAATCAGTTTGAGGCCAACTCATAATTCCATCTAAGCAAAATGCACAGCCTTTAAGGGTGTCAGGTGAACACTGTATGATTATACGGATGCATGCTTGGCAGATTAAGTTGGTAAATCGTTACACTGAAGCAATGCATTCATTTACACATAAGTCCTGCTGCACTGACATGGGCTGTGCATATGCATTTATTTCCCGGACACCAGCTGTTTAATGTCTCCTACCTGCACTTCTTTTTCAGACGTGCACAGACAGAGCTGGAGATCAGACTTTTTCTGGTGATGGCTATTCAAAATAGTAGGACACTCTTTGAGGCCCAAGACCCTTTCCAATCACCTAGCATGGGAACACTGAAAGATCAAGGGCAACACCAGCTGACAGAGGCAGAATGCTATAGCTAGCTGAGATGTTCATGCAGCTTGTACCTATTTCCAAGATGAAACAGCCCTAGTGGTCCTCTTTCACTAAGTAAGGGATTTAGTATTCTTAAACTAATAAAAGGAAATGCAAAACTCCTCCTTTTTAAAATACTAGCAGCTATGGAACAAACAAAGTAGGATTTATTTCTAGGACTTAGGAATTCAATAATTAATAAATTACTAAATACAATTCTCATCTGCAATGTAATGAGTCATACTTACTTGTTAAGTTCATCTAAATACAGGCGAAGTATCTCATATGTTGTAAGGGCAACTTCACATTTCCCTTGCTTGATGCGATTCAAGTCATCTTCCTTTTTACTGCCATGTAAGACAGAGACCTTAAAGTACCCCCATGTGTCTAACTCATCCTTCCAGTTATACAGCACTGAAAGAGGGGCCACTATGAGGAAAGTCTGAAAACAAACAGCTGTTATAGTATTACTGGAAGATCTACAGCTCCGCACTTTCTCAATGTGAAAAGTCGTAATTTTGAGATTTATCTTATTACTTCATAGTCTGAACTATTAAATTCTGTTGCTTCAAAGCACGGTATAGAAAATACCTGAATATTTATATAAATTCAAAAGTAATGAGTTTACAGAGTGTGTAAATACTACAGAAAAAAATACACTAACACTACACAAAGTACCCAAAGTAATACTGGTATTTAGTCAACTGCAGTAAGACATGACATACTATCACACTGCTTTGTTATAACATCTATTACAAACATCATTCAGTGTTTTAGAGGTGGAAAAAATATAATGGTAGAGAAGTTCTCCCAAGCCATAAATCTAGTCAATACATGAGAAAAGGTATCAAAAAAGGTTTAAAAATTTAAGACAATCTGTACAATTCCATCATAGAACAATAAAATCAGTTTCTAGTCCAGCTTCCCAGTCAAAGAAGTGGCAGCACTGAATTCAGACACTTAGAGCTTTTCTCACTCACATCTTTAATATCCTTCAAGGATGGAAGACCCTACAACCTCTCTTTGTTACCTGTTCCAATACATAATTGTCCTCAAAGTAAACTACTTCTCTCAGAGCCAGTCAGAAGCATTCGTGTTTTTTCACATAAAGTGATATCCTTTCACCTCTTCCTTCCACTTTGCCTGAATTTACAAAGGAACAATTTTTTTTTCACAGAAATACAGTCATAGAATCATTCTGCCACTCAAATATTCCAATAACATAAAATACCAATGGAAATCAGGACTTGCATTAGTCCTCTCATGTTAAATTAACCAAACATTAAAAATGAGTATATGTAAACTCCTAAAGCAAGCAAACAAACAACAACAACAAAAGTATTGCTTTTTACCAAAATTCTTGAAGTTCTATCAGTAAAAAGCTGTACCTTCTTAGGGTTACATTTTGATTCTTTTTCCATTGTCCTCCGTAAAAATTCTGGCATATTATTTTCAATATCTTCACGTGTTCCTTTTTTGTGTAACACTGCAGCCAAAAATGAAATGACCTTCAGAAAGAAAACAATTCTCAGTAATTATGTACAAAAATACAGACAGAAGATGAACAAGTTCCACTGAAAACACACGTTTCAGACAAAATCCTGAATAGGATTTCATTTGTTAATATACATATTTTATTTTTGTTTAATCAATCTCATTTTTAACGGAGAAACCTGTCTATATAAGAGCATTTAATTACTCCATACTGCACTTTAATTTTCTAAGTGGAAAATCCTCAAGAATACGGTACAGAAGATAAAGGAGACAGGAAGAGATAAGGCATGTCTTGCATTTTTCCTGGGAATGGTAAACACATGAATCTTAGATGAGGAAGCAGCAGGATGAGTTAATGTGGTTTTCTGTATGTTCCATTCCTCAAATTCTCGCTCTTGAATTCAAAAGCAGTTCATTTGGCTGTGTTCAAGACTGTATTCATTCAACTGCCTCAAACCAGCCAGTGATCTTTACTTTCCTTTAATTAGGAGAAGATATTTTTCGTAATACACCATAGTGGTGACAAACATTCTAGACAACATTATTCCAAGCTCTCCCACAGTAATCCAAAGCAGGCAGAGGGCAGAGGTATTTGGCTACAACCATTTTAATCTGTAAAACCCACTTGGGATAAACATGGAGCTAAGCTGCAGCAAGAACCAGAGGCATCAGAGATGCGTCCCTCTTTTGAAATTCAACAGGCCCCCTCTGCTCAGGATGGACAGCTCTTTTGCAGTTGCTACACAGATGCTTGCTGTTGGACAGAGGCAAAGCTGTCAGCTGTGAAATCAAATAATTTTTTTTTTTCTCCCTTCAATGATGAGAGGAAGAGCCAGTAGTGCATAGCTGGTTGAAAAGTATCTGAGCAGGACAAAAGTATTCAAAGAGAAGACAGGGGACCCATCATACACGGCTAGATGGGAAAAAGACACACGGAAGAAACTAGAAATGTTTTAATGTACAGTATTTCATACAAGCTGAGAAACTAGGAAGCTGATGCAAGTTTGTAAACGTTGTTTCTTCAGCACTGTTTTGCTGAATTTTATTCTTACTCTCAGTAGGACCAAAACCAAAATCTGCACATTTTTTCCAGGTCTTCCATTTTTGGAAGAATTACGCATCACAGATTTGTAAAAACAGCAAAGGCTGTAAAGGGGCAATTCTAATGAGAAACCTTTGGCTCTTTCACATAAAACTAGGAGACAATCTAAAGGCATTCACAGGAAACTTTAAATTACTGCAATCCTATTACAATATATCATTATTCTACTTACCTTCACTACAACTCAAAATGAAAGAGCCACACACTAAAGCCAATTCAAGCAAAAATCATTTCAAAAGTAGAAAGAACACTACAATACAAAAGTCTTAAAGAAAAGCCTTTTTCTCCATTATCACCCTGTAATTTAGATATTATAATACTCAGCCAAATGATAAGGAAAAGCAAAGTTTAGTATAAGACTGTAAACCAATTAGCTGGTACTCTGTGAAGTTTAATGAATATTTATTCCTTCACACACGGTAATCTATGAAATAAGTAAACTCATCTATTAATTCACATCTTCTGAGCTGCTATCCATACCACACTTGAGGAACACAAATACTCTATTTTAGAAAGGAATATTTAAGACAGTATTCAAGAACTGTATTTTTCTTCTGCAAACCTGACATTATGATTAAAAGAAACAACCATCACATGCAAATTCTACAAAGGAACACACTGCCACTGTGTGACAAATGTGACCTGTTCATTACAGAATCAGCCAGGAGATTCAAGAAAAGAGGTGGATGAAGGACAGCTTGTTTTTCTCCTGATTTTCTACCTTATGCAAATGTTTCTTTCAATATTAAATTGGATATTTGCAGTTCTTGAGTAACTACTGAGTTATTGAGCTGCCATGAACAAGGAATACATCTGAGGTAAGGTGAAGCACAAGGTAAATGGAGTTAGTTTAGTTGTAACTTATACATTAAAAGAGCAGCAGCAGCTCTCTATGCACTCATGGTACTCCTCTTAATGCTCTATTCAGGCAAGTTCTGCCAATTTAGTTCGCTTGCTTCCCTTGTAAAGTTTGCTACAGAACAAGCATCTGTGCGCAGAAGGAAGCATTATCAGCTGACATTCTCCTAAAAGGATGCACAAGACATGCTACAGCCAGTATTTACTAGCAAAGAAATGAGCCTACATTTCACAAAATGAAGGAGCAATGTGAGATGGACAAGGACTATTTGCTATAGGACTCAAGGTGCTAACTTAAAACCAAACAGATTAAAGAGAATCATGTCAAACCTAAAAACACCATAATTTCAATAAAATAAGTGAATCAGTTGGGCTGCAGTTATTTAAAGCATGATGAAAAAAATCCAGACATTCTTTGTCTCTTCATTAACAGAATTTGCTTTTCCAATAATGATAAAAATATTGTGTAACATCTAAGTACTTTTTCTGGATGGGATAGTACATGCATCTTCTTCTTCTAGTTCCAAGAAAAAAAAAGTAAAAAGACATTTTAAGACCTGTTAAGTGGTGTATGTACTAATAGCATTCTCCAGTGCAGCAAACTACTTTCATGATGTGTTGATATCAATCCATAAAACACATTCAACGTAACACAAACACTAACATCTTAACTACCACAACTACCAAGCTTTACAGTACAAACGATCACAGCCCAGTTTTATGGAATGTCAGAAGTTCATCTTAAATCAGCAATGACTTCCGCCCCTCAGGTATTGTCACAAACAGCCATATCCTGCCTCCTCCAACTTCATGCCAGAAAAGGGAGAATAAGCTTCAACAATATGGCTTTTATTTACTAAGTAAATTTAAAAAATAAATACTCTTCACAGAAAACATGCTGCCAAAAAGCAAATAAATTAATCTTTTGTCTCATTCTTATAATAAATAAATACCTGTACTGTCTTTCCAAGGCCCATGTCATCTCCAAGAATGCATCCCCTTTTATTAGCATAGTGCCAATAGAGAAATTGGGCTCCTTCCCTTTGATAACCACGCAGATATCTATTTATTGTATATGGGATAAAATCACCATTATCAGATAACTTAAAAGCAACTGTAGGAGAAGGAAGATTTTGGCCAGGAAAATAAGGCTTTTCCAGGTCACCATCATCAAATATTACACTCTTCCAGGAAGATCTACCAGCTTCAACTCTACAGAGCTCAGATATTAATATTTTCTTATCTTCAGATTCCAAGAATGATACAACAGCAAACGATTTTCCATTCTTGTCCTTTTCAATAGACGATATTGTTCCTTCAGAAAACTTTCCATTTTCAGGACAAGGTGCAAGACATCTCTCCCCAACATGCCATCTATCTATGGAAACAAACAAAACAACAACAACAAAAAAAACACCACAATGAAAAAGTGGCCAAATGCACAAAGTATTACATTTGGAAACATTGATCAAAATATTAGATACTAACTCATGAAAGTTAGTATCTTCATGAAAGGCATATAGCCTAAGATTACATGCATTTCAAGGCTCTATTGAAGGCAGTACTAGAATTATAATACTGATAATTGGTTAGAACCAAATTCCAAGATAGGCATATTACAGTTTGTATTGCTGTTTCTAAAACACCTGAAATTCTGCCTGGAAAAAATCTCATGTAAACACTGATTGGTAAGTTTCAATTGAGCCCACACTAACAAACCCACACTGACAGGGTTATCATCCACTTAATATACCACATAACCTGTTCCAAAATACCATCTACAATAGATAGCACTTGTCATCTACTCAAATCCAGTACTTCAGTTTTACTAAATTGTTTCAAAAATATAACCATGTATGAACACATTTCTCCCTATAATGTCTAGCAGTAGGGGGGGAGAGGGGAAAAAAAAAAAAAAAAAAAAAAAAAAAGGTAAAAACCTTACTTCTTACTTCAGAAGCCAATAAGAAGTCTAAAAACATATACAAGGATACCATTTGCCTATGTCCTTCTCCAAAGTGGGTAACTGACTGAATTCCTTATGCAGCTGTAAAGTCTTCAACTTTTAAAATCTCTTCCTCTGTATACAGCCTCCGTAAGGTCATACCCCATTAATACCACATATCAAATATTAACAGAGAAGATTAAACTGCTTCTTTTCCTATGTCATTTTTGCTTTTCATGTACAATCTTTAAATGGTGCATATGCTGCTTACAGAGAAAGAAAAATATAAGACCAGCAGTGTATAAGAGTTCAAAGAATCCATATTGTATTGACAAGGATGTACCCAACAAAATATTAGAAAAAGCAACACCTTCACAGTGGGGGGGGAGGGAAAACAAACAAACAAAAAAAAGCAGAAATAGAAGACCCAATAAATATCAACTATATGCAAAGTTCTTAAAATGTGAATTGAGAAAGTATGTCTTCGAATTACCTGAAGTATGAATACAAAGACTTCCTGGGCCAGGTATGATTACTGTATTTACCAACAGCAAACCTTTTTTCCAAGTAGCTTTGCCCTTCCTTCAATACACACAGACTTCCTGCACTTGGTGTCCTCCAACTACAAGTCTGACAGGTACGGTCTCTAATGTGTGACAAGATTTTGTCTACTATAAACTGGCACTCTAAACCAATGTCCCAGTTCTTATGCTAATTACCTCACAAACTGGAGTCATTCCATTAGATTTATGTCTCTAAAGAACACTCATACCATCCCTGCATCATCCTTGCTCAGACTAAGTTTCATTCCACACCCTAAGCTCTGCACATAAGACACTACATACCCTCTCCAAAATATCCGAAACTGAAAATAACATTTTGAGGCTAACGGTTGAGTATAGACAGTATATTCACTAAAACATAGTTAAATATTCTCCTGTTAAAGTATCTGCCCATTTACTGCCTCAAAAACATAACCAAATTCATGCATAAAAAACACAGAAAAACGTACAATCTTCTCCCAGGTACCATCTAAATCTTTGGGCAATTTCTCAAAATTAAGAAGGAATACTAAAAAACAAAACCAGCAACATACAGATCTCTGCTAAATATTCAAAACAAAATTTAAAATAGAGAGCACTTTCATTATTACTCTTTTTCACAGTAATATCTGAAGCGGCATGCAGTATTTAAACTTTCAGGTATATAATTTTACAGTGCCTTTGTCTCTTAACATTTATTGAGTTTTATAAGATGCGTATGACTTGTCAGAATTGGGGTCCTAGGTGCAGAACAGAATAAAGAGTACTGGACAGTAAACTCTGTAATAACGAACTTCAAACTAACAAAGAAAGAAAAGAAGAGAAAAAAAAGGAGTGGCAAAACAGCAGTACTGAGGATGACAGTACTACAAGATTCTGGAAAATAACGCTGTACAAACCAGTGCAAAAAAATGCTACACTATCTTCTTTTGAACAACCATTTATGTAGGATAAAACCTCTACAAATCAGACCACTTATTTATCGCAGTTTCCTAGCATGGGAATCAATGAAAACAGATGGCATTCAAGATGACTGCTTATATCTAGTCTGTTACCATATATGAGGAAGTGCACCATGACATATAATGACCATCCTGGACGATGATAATGGCCTGCTGTCACAGATGAGCTCATTTCACTACTCCTATGCAAAATAAACAAATTACCACAAATGCTTTTTAACTACTGAGGTTTGGCAAGTTAAAGAATGTAATAAAGAATGTAAGGTTTTTTACATTCTAATAAGTCACTGTAAAAACTAATTTGTGATACCATAATGGAAAAGCATTACCTTTTCTAAATTTGAAGCCTAACAACAAAATTGCTAAACATATGAGACTAATCAACACATCTTCTAAAAGATGTGTCAGCATCTATGTTTTATGTCCACTTTAAATAAACACTTCCAATTTTCCCAAGGAAAAAATGCAAAATAGGAGCATTTGTTAAGGGAGCGTTACTAAGCCGTGCACACCACGGCATTCTACACAGCGTGGCTCTGCTGCTGGTGAAGTGAGGGGCTGTCAGCACACCCCAGGGGCAGCTGCCCCACGGCCCACACTCTTGTGAACGAAGGGCAAGGGGCCCAGTGACACCCAGAGCCGCTCCTTTACAACCTGGGAGCCCACATCAACCCACTTACCTGGCCACGCATCACCCATCTTAACCGACGTGAGTGTAGGTGAGGCGAGGGCCACACCCAGCAGCGGGGCCGGGACTCGCGGGACGCTCACGCTCCAGAAGGGCAGCCGAGAGAAGGGCACTGCTCACTGACCCCGCGCCGAGGCACAGCCGCGTAAGGGCTCGGGAAGCCGCCAGGAAGCCGAGCAGCCGCCGCATGCGCCGCGCCTGCGGAGGAAGTTACAGCGCTTCGCCTTCACTCAGCCTGCGGAACCACCCAGTCGGATTCACCTCCACCCTCTAACGCAATCCCGCAGAACGCAGCGACTCAGACAGAATAACCGGAACAGACGCGGCGACGCGGAAGCGATCCTCTGAGAAAAGCGGAGGTGGCCGGACCGCGCGTCTTCGTATCGCGAGGCTTGCGCTACGTCTCGCGAGAGCTGTGGGCAGTCTCGGCAGCGGGCTGCCAGCGTTGGGTCTTAAGTGAGGAGTTTGCTGCGTAATGGCCAGGACGCGGTTCGGGTTGACTTTCTTCGCCATTACGGTTTGTCACTGAGCTGTAATGCAGCGGCCTGGGGCCCTTTGGAGGTAATGAGCCTTAGGACTGCCACTGGACTGTGGGCCATGGGGATGTTGTTGTGAGGCCGGTGTCTCAAAGGGCTGTTTCGAAGCAGCTCCTATCTGCGTAGGATAGGAAATTTGTAGGATATGTGCAGAGCTGATTGTGGTACTTGTAACAATACTGCTGTGCAGATTTATAACAGGTGAACAGTGTGGCCTTGCACCTGAAGAGCCCCTGAATGGATTGTTGCCACCCCAGCTTGAATGATTAGACATCTTGATACATACTAAATATATTTTAACTAAATTTTCTCTTAATGCTGCTGCTGTTTGTAGCAACAGCCATGGGGGGAGGGGGGAAGGGGAAGAGATTGTGCCAGCATGCCAGTAGGGGAACTAGTGGGTGTAATGGCACTTGCTGCTCTGAATAAAACAATTCTAGGAGCAAAGCACAGCAATGGATTCCACCAAATGTGAGTCTGTGTGGCTTTTCTGCAGGTAGCAGCCACCTGCCTACTCTGAGAGTAATGAAGAGTCAAAAGAAGCCAAAGCAAGATGAAGTTCCTTCTGCACATTGTCTTTGTTGTTAGCTGGAATTTTGTTGTAACAAGTAAATGAAATATGTGTGGTTGTTTATGAGCCAGTGGTTTATACTAACAGAAAAATAGGTGGTATGAAAGCACTGATAGAGTTTCTGCAACAATAAACTACATAAACATTGGATGCCACATATGTTGGAGGAGGTTGTTCAAAGTACAGTACCAGTAAATTCAGTTGTTTTTAAAATATACATGTAGTCATGTTTAGCTACATTGATTCTAAAGGAATGTGACGGTAGCCTTACCATCATAAAGACAAAGCTGGAAACAGCACGATGCTTTGAAAATTTGGCAAAATAATCAGAATGTAACCCTCAGAAACTTATGAATTTCAACCCTCAAACCATGTTAGAAAATTCTGTAAGAACATGTAAGTTGTCATTCTAAGGCAAACTTTTAAACTGGGTCACGTTTGAAAATAAATGTTCATACCACAAGGTGTTTATTTAATGAATATTATGTTGCATTTGATTATTACAGAGATAGTTCTGCTTAATGAGGATTCTTTCCTGTGGAGTGCAGCTGTTATTTTATTGTCATAAACACAATATTACAATGTCACAATAGAAGGAAATAAGAAACACATTAAGCTCTTGCTTAAACAGTTCAATTTTTCTACTATCAGGGGCTTATGTTCTGCCTATGCTCCAGTGGTCCCATTCTGCATTTAAGTCCATGGTGAGGTATCAGTGGCTTAACTGAAGACAGAATTGAAAATCCAGCAGATGTTACTAGGATTTGTCTCCTTTTCAGTCAGGTATACTCGTAAGGTTTTCTCAAGCAGGGGCAAAAGAGGGAAGAACACATACTTAACAGGAGCAGTTGTTTACCTTTTATGCCAGTAGATAAAATTCTTGTCAGAAATTACAAACAGATTCTGTATCTTTACGCAACTTTGGGGTGGAGGGAAGAAAGGCTAGAAAATGCAAGTTTGCCCAGTGAGATCAAAACTTATTTCATGAGGACATTTTTAAAAAAACAGGCTCGTAATGCAACTGTTTTCAGAAGTCAGTGAGTTACTTAGTTCTGTAATTTATCATTTAAAGCTTTTAGAATATAGAAGACCTTTCAGGAAATCTTTCTAGCTCAAGTTAGAAGCTATTTGCTAAGATAAAAAAAACACCTCACACTGTGTTTCTGCAGGAAAAGATTTGTGAAAATCTTTATTTTGAAAAGCTGTTGCTGTTACTGAAAAGTTTAATATATCTAAAACCCATGTGAAAATTTGAACTTTGCTCATATTGACTTTAGATTCAGATTTCATAAGAGAAGTGTTAGAGAGCAGACAGAATGAATAGGAGGATGGGGATAAGCACTTTTAGAAGATATGCTATATCCCTGAAATGTTCACGTGTAACATTGTGAAAGAGATTGTTCAATTTGGTGACAAAAATTATGCATGGCAGCATTAGAAGTGCTACTAAGAGGAACTTGGTAATGTGATATGCACTGAACAGACATTTTGGAAGGCTTTTTTTCGTGTCCCAGATATTTGCCACACTGTTTAAAACCTTTCCCATAAGTAGTATTTAAGAAGCTCTCAAAGTTCTTAGTGGCAGTCAGCCTAGCAGGTTAATGACAACTTCTTGACAGGTGATCAAAGAAGCAACAGATGGAGATGCCCTGTTGAGTCTGATAGTTACAAAGATCTGGTCAGAAATGTGAAGCTTGCAGGTAGGATTGCCTGTAGTAGTCATGAGATAGTGGAGTCTGGGATCATGAAGGAAAGGAAGAAGGCAAACAGTAGGATTATAACCCTGTACTTCAGGAGAACAGACCATGTTTGACCAACCTGTTAGCCTTCTGAAACAGTTGGCTTGGTGCACTAGGCGAGGGCAGCATCGCATATTGTTTATTTTGAGGTCAGCAAGGCTGTCAGCACTTTCTCCCATAATTTCCTTTATAGATAAACTGATGAAGTATGGACTTGATAAATGAACAGTGACATGGACTGATAACTGGCTGAACTTCATGGTTCGAGGGATTGGTATCAGCAGCGCAACATTCAGTTGCAGTCCCATTACTAGTGGCATATGTTGGGGTCAATACTGGCATCAGTGCTGACCTAAATGTTTTCATTAATGATTCGGATGGTGGGACAGCATGCATCCTCAGCAAATTCATAGATGATAAACAATTGAGAAGAGCAGTTGACAGACTAGACTATGCGTGTCCAACCTGTGGCCAGTGTGGCTACATGCAGCCTGGACAAGCCCGTCCTGCCCTGCACCATCATGCCAGCAGCTCTGCCTCTCCAAGCGGCCCAGCCCAGCCTCGCTCCAGGAGCACACCCATCACTCACCAACAGCCAAACATCGGTGTGTGGTTGGCATTATCTGGGCTGAAACCAAGGCACTGAGAGTGTGTAGTGCAATACCAACTCAAGCTACAGCAAATAACTGTATGCATTTTGACTCACTGACTAAACACAGTCCTGTAAACTGGAGAAAGAAAAAAAAAAAAAAAAAAGCACAACTGTGCTCTCCAATTTGTTAAAGGAATTTGAGAATAGTTGCCAAAAACTTATCAATTTTGTAGTATATTTGCAACTCCATTTGCGATTGACTTATTACCTGCAAGTTTTCAAAAGGAGTGTATAGAGCTGCAATCAGGTATCCAACTCAAAGAAAAACCTGATAATGTCTCTTTACTAAACTTTTATAAGATCTGTCTTAACAGAGAAAAATGTCCTTTGCTTCACAATCACACCTTGTTCATGAGATCGCTTTTTGGCAGTACATGCATTTGTGAACAACTGGTGTCAAGGATGAAATACAAGGATGAAGAAATTGTAAAAGTTCATGAAAAATCTCTGATCAAAACCTTGCAGCCACTTCCCTTGAACCAGACTGATGCAATTAGTTTCACAAAAACAAGGCCAAATATCCCACAAAAGCGTCAGGAGCAGATGCTGGTGGGATGGCAATGGAGGTTGAACCTTCCCACCAACATTCCCTTACATTCTGTTGCTGTGTGACAAATAGCAGTAGAGGGGCAGTCTGACATTATGGCATCTGACATATAATGCATATAATGCAATTGTGCATATAATGCAATTGTGCATATAATGCAAAGGTCATCGAATTCTTCCATGCGGAAAAAATGGGACCCAATGATGTTCTTTGATGCTTGCTGAATGTTTATCGAGTCCAAACAATGAATGACAGAACAGTGAGGCTGTTGGTGGTGTGTTTCAGCAGTGACAACAGTAGGTCATCTCTGCTAGTACATCTGATTTTGTTTCTGTGGAAATAAGCAGGAAACATCACTTTCAGAGCAACTTACATGTATGTGGCTCAAGACAATTCCTGTTCACTCAGTACAGCCCTGGCAAGCCAAAAGGTTGGACACCCAT